>OY776295.1:23871814-26682863 GCA_963675345.1 Trididemnum clinides | reverse complement strand
TAGTGCGCTCTCAAAAAGTTTAGTGAAAAGGTACTTTCTCAGCTGTAAGAACAATATCTGTCAAGGTAAAGTTATTACTCTTAGATTAATGGCCCCGAGTTGTAAACTAGGAAGTTTTCTCATACACAAACTGGATGTTATGCAACAATATGTTAGAGACAATCATTAGAAATTTGTACTGCAAGTAAACCAAATAGGAGAAGAGGAGTAGCAATAGAACGATTTAGGTGTAGATTGGAAACAGGTGGTCTTTGAAATTACATGTAGTGGCGATACAAGTTTATGTTTGCAGCTGGTACACCGAACCCACCACCTATCTGTAGATTTCAATCGTCATAAGTTTGATTTTTTGTTGCATAAAATAACTTGTAAGGTAATCAAAATCTGACAAACAATTGGTGTTGTTTCGTTTCAGTGATTATGTAGTGTTGAAAGTTACAATATTAGGATTGATTCGCTGTTATGTACAGAGATATGTGGTGAGGTAAGAAAATTTAAGTTTAAAAACCTTATAGGATAGAATTTTTGAATAAACATACAACAAAAGAATTAACATAGTGCGAAAATAATGCAAAACATTACGCCACTCATTCACTATTTTTGATTTAGCTCAGAAATAATAGTTGTGATTGATAACTTAAAATTGAAAAATACTGTACATTGAGCGCACACAAGGTTGTTTAGTGGTCTTCACAAGGGTGTCAGATAAAATTAATTGTCTCAACGTGTTCAATATTTGGTAAGAATTTAACAAGTAATCTCAAAGAAATGTTAGTCTCCCACTGCATTTTCAACCAATGAATATTATATTTTGGTACGAATTCAAGTGTATTGACGTAAAAAGTTGAATGTGGTGAAGCAAAAACTACATATTTCCAAACATTTGTCAAGTTATTTAATCTTCATTCAACGTTACCAATATTTCTACAGTCTCTTTTTCTTTTGTTGTCTTTACATGTTGCACTCGACATACTCGCAAGTTTTGAATAATCTCCAAATGTTGGAGCCAGAATCAGATTTGAAAAACTTTTAAAAATTACTATACATAGGTCTTTGTCATAAGCGTAAAATACTTCATTCCATGTTGTCCAGGAGGAAGAAAATATAATTTTATCAATTACCCTTATAAACTGTTGCAGATCTAGAACTTACGGTTTTCGTGAATATCTTACTTTAGCACATCAGAACTGATACAGCGCCTAAAACAATAACTATCAGCAACCCCTCAAGAAGTATAAGTAGGTAAGAAAGGAAATTGTGATTTTGAAAGTGGAGGCTTGTTGGGAAGCACTGTAACTAGATAAATCTGTAATACTTTTTCAAGAAAATCATTATTTCCTACAGACGCATAACATCAAAGACAGTTGCTTCACTTAATAGAGAAATTTCTGGGATTTCAACAAGTGGTCAGTTAGCTCAGTCGGTTACAGTGTCGTGTTAATGTCGCGGGTTCGAGCCCCGTACTGGTCATTACTGCCTAGATAGCTCAGTTGGAAGAGCGTTAGACTGAAGATCTAAAGGTCCCCGGTTCAAACCCGGGTCTGGGCACTTATTTTGTACGAGTGTGGTGATGACTGCAGCATGATAGTTTCCCAAATAGGTATTGTGATTGGAAAAATAAAACCTACTGTACAGATTTCTACCTAATTTTGCGGAGATAATGAAATTTTATGTCTGTTGGCGGTGAGTTTTTCTTGTCATGTTTTGAATTCTTGCACCAGATCTGGGGCTTCTTGTGTGCATCTGGAGTTGATGAAAAACATTTGTCTAGACTTTAACACTCCTCCCACAGAAGCAATGTCGTAATTCATGCAGAATTGACTGATTGACCGACTGATAGAAACGTATTGACTGATGGACACACTACAGATTGAGAGGAATGACTCCTGTGCAAAAAAGATTTTTAAGGGTGTTTATCCTAAAGATCAACTACCTACTGTGGAGTATCCTAGGAGTTATGTTGTTAACACCGAGCACTGCTCCTGGAGAGCACTGGGTTGCTATGTTTTTCAACAATCAAAGATCTGCTGAGTTTTTCGATAGCTATGGTCTACATCCAATTGTTTATGGTTTGACAGATTTTTTAGATTCTCATTCCTCATCGTGGACCTACAACTCAAAGACCCTACAGAGTTTGATATCTGAAGTCTGTGGACATTATACCGTGTACTACATCTTATTTCACTCGCGTGGTTGCTCTCTATCCGAGATATTGACTCATTTGTCCAATAATGTTAGTCTAAACGACAAAACTGTTGAGCGCTTTATTCAGAATTTACTAAAAATGTAACTGTTTTACGTGTAATAAACAGAATTGAATACAATCGAGTGTTTTATTATACAATATAAATACGATTTACATCCAAAATAGTCACGCGACAGATGGGGCATTCCTTTGAATAAAGCTTAGCCGAGCAGTTCAGACATCCAAAGCAATGTCCACAAGGCATTGTCAAAGCATTAATTCGAGCATTGAAGCACACTTTACACACAAGTTCTTGAGATGTATCACACTCTTTTGCTTCAGTTAGGGGGGTTATGCTCGGTTCTTCATTTTCAATTGGAGGGTTTCTCGTTAGCGTTGGATCTGCTGCTTCTTCAGGGGTAGCAAACCCGAATCTCGTTCCCGACAAAAACTCCTCTTCTGGAATGCGGAAGTTACTGCGTTGGTTAATGAAAACAGTTCCAAACGTTCTCTCTAGATAGGCACACGCGGACCAGTATTTCGCATGTTCAATTTCTGGGATGTCCGTGTCCGCCCACTGATAAATAGATACACCACAATAAAAACAAAATGCTCGATCGTCACTGCCTCTGTACAAAAATCCAGCTTTAGCCATTCGTTCAGGACTTAAATTATCGACTCGGTGAGGCCAATTGTCTGAGAAGGTTAAGATTCGCGTTTCTTCAGATTCGAAAGAAGGGCACAACATTTTTAAACAAATTTTACTCAAATCTAAAGACGGTTACATGCGTTAAAAATCACACATTTATTGTTTTATATTAAGTGGAGAGGGTTTTCTCTTCTTTTGATAAAGTTCAGCACTTCTAGGCAGACTACTAGATCGTTTTTTCTTTCCGGCTGTGTGTTTCACCTCTTTCAAGGTTTTCACAAGAGCGGCTAACTCCTTGCTGATACCACAGTTTTCGTTTCTAATGATGAATCCGGATGATCGATCTTGTAGATGTTGAAAATATTTCTCGGGTGAAAAGATAGACTCCACTTTAAATCTGATAAGAAAGTTTTCTACAGCCGCCTCTTTTTTGAAGATTTCCAATCTTGTTTTCACTTCGCAGCCATCACCGTATTGACAGTCAACTGAGAAAATGATCACCACATAAGGACGGGCGTCTGTTGGACCTTTGAAAACCACAAACGGTAGGCCTTCAAACATATGCTCACACACTTGAATAAGCTGATTGGTTGAAAAGAGAGCTTTTCCTCTTGAGACAGTCAGCACGCCTTTTCTCAACATCTCACCGTCTGCGGGTATTGACTTCCCTTCTTTGTCAATGTCGAGGAAGATTTTTCGTATTTTTCTTGCTTCTTCTTGGTGTTTTCTTGCACGCCCCAACAACTCTGTTAGCTCCATCAACCCGTCGTAGCATGAGGAGTAGGGGTAGGTCGTTGTAACGTCGATCTCTTTTGCCCTCTCTTCATATTCGTCAGCAATTGAAGTGTGTGTCTCGTCGCAGTTTTCCATTGTTCTTCTTCCAATTTTCACGCAAAACATACGACTTTTATAGAGAAATGTTAACAAAGAAAGAAGAAAAATCGCTATTCTTGCCTAGACCTGTCTTGTTCTTTCCAACAATTGTGTAATGAAAACTTGTGATGTAGTGCAAATCAAAACACCCACTGGTTCGTGATTGGTCAAATAAGAGGTAAGAATGTTTATAACTTTAAAACGTAATCACCTCCGTACGGTCTATGCTTCCGCTTGCATCAGATTTTTGTTGATAGAAAACCATTTTTGAAGTTCTGCTTCGACTTGTGGTTGGTTAAAGGTTTGCTGACGTGCTGTTGATGTTTCCGTTTGCATCAGCTTTTTGTTGATAGTAAGCTTAGCTGTTTTTTGAGAAATTTTATGTTGATGGTTTTAGAATTTTATACTTAAAACAGTGTTATAATTGTTTTCTAGCTGCATGAAAAGATATTGTAAATTAGATGTATGGTGAATGTTTACAAGTAAAAGTTTGAAGTAGTCTCCAAACACGATAAAAGTTCAATCTTCTTGGTTTAACAATAGTAGTGACGCTGAATTGAAACAAAATTCACTGTTCTGATCTTTTCAAAATGTTTCTACCGCTGTACTTCAACTACCTCACTGTCATATGTAAAGCAAATCTACATTTTACCCAAAAGTCTGGTCAATCTGAACTTTTCTTCCAAGAAAGTGTGAAACGAACATAAAAATGTAACTACCTCACTGTCATATATGAAGCACATCTACATTTTACCCAAAAGTCTGGTCAAGCTACTGAAATTTTAATCTAAAAAGTAACGATAAAAGTTTGAAATTGTGACAAATTTAATATTGTTTCTTTCACCAAACTCACAACGCCGCTGCCTATGATTTTCCCCAGCAAATCTGATAATGTAGAAAACTGTTGGTTATTTTCCTCTAAAACTAACGACTAGCTGTAATAAACGTAAATGTTGAAAACCCCAAATTTTATGTTAATGTCCCACGAATAATGTCAAAAGTTGTGCTTATTTCTATGTAGATGAGTTGAGGAAACTGTAAAACTATGAATTTTATGTTAATGTCCCACGAATAATGTCAAAAGTTGTGTTTATTGCTATGTAGGGGAGCTAGGAAAACTGTGAAACCCTGAATTTTATGGTAATGTCCTACAAAAATGCAAAAAGTTGTGCTCATTGCTATGTAGATGAGCTAAGGACGCTGTAAAATCATGAATTTCATGTTAATATCCCACGAATAATGCTAAAAGTTGTGTTTATTGCTATGTAGGGGAGTTAGGTAAACTGTAAAATCCTGAATTTTATGGTAATGTCCTACAAAAATGCAAAAAGTATTGTTCACTGCTATGTAGTGGAGTTGAGGACACTGTAAAACCATGAATTTAATGTTAATGTCCTACAAAAATGCTAAAAGTTGTGCTTATTGCTATGTAGCGGAGTTGAGGAGACTTTGAAAACTAAGAAATTTCGTATTAATAAGTTTAAAAGTTGCTAAATTTCGGAAAAATCTTTAAACAGTGTAATGATAGGATACAATTTAGATTCGTTTTATGAAAATGAATGTAAATTTGAGATGAATGTTTTATGATTTGCACACAATTAAAACTAAATCTTTTCGATTTTACGATGTCAACAGTAGTGTTTTAAGTGAGTTATGGTGTTTAAAAGAAAATGATAACACAATTTTATGGAGAGAGCTATGATGAGAGCTATGTATGGTCACAAAATTACTGACAAAAAGGTTAAAGAAAGACTGAATCCATTACCTACATACTGAAATAGATGTAAATCAATTCCAACCAACTGCAGAAATATCGCGAGTAAAGGAAAATATCTCCAACAAACACATCTAGAAGAGTAAAGAAACAACATTCTAGGGGATCAAATCGATCAGAGGTTTTATAAGCAATTTCACGAAGCGATCGATTACACGTGATTGACGCTTAGGCACGAAAGGAAGTTGTTATCAAAGGCTTTTAGTCACGATCTAAAGTTAGTATTTCCGCTTTACAATAGCTGTGTTTACAATAAGGCAAAAGATCGTTAACGAGTTGAAAAGCGAAATTAATTGGAGAACTTTTGAAGTGGGGTATTCTGAAGTGAGGGTACAACAAATCAATTTCAAGTTGTCATGTATTTACAAGCTGCTATAAACATTTCTTTTCAAGTTGTACTGACATTTGTTTAAGTTGTTATTTACAAGTTGGTACACGTTGTCATTTGTTTACAAGTTGTTACACGTTGTCATTTGTTTACAAGTTGGTACACGTTGTCATTTGTTTACAAGTTGTTACATGTTGTTACAATGTCCTTCAAGTTCATGTATCACCACGTTCGGAAGTCACGTTCGGAAATGACGTGGGGCGCCGCAAGAGCGCCGCACAAAAGGGGTGGAAAGTCGTATTACATACTACTTCGGGGTGAGGCGTTACCCTTCCAGGTTGGCAGGTTCGGTTTCTGTCTGCCCTGCATACCACCAAGCCTCCCTTTGTAAGCCAGACTTGCGCAAGCTCGGCTTAGGCTTAAACTCGACCTAAACCAAGTCTGCTTTCTGCAAAAAACCCTAAATGCTTTATGAAAACATCAAGGTCACTGAAAAGAATTCTATAATTAGATTTTACAGTTTTGCAATGTAAACAGTCACAGTAAAAAATGGTGACCTAATTGACAGTCAACTTTTTCTTCGTAAACAATGAGTCGCAGACATAGCCTTTGTTGTGATCGAAAGCGCATAATTAGGGAACCTACAATGATTCAATCGTAAGTTATTTTTCAATTTTTGCTTTCAATGCAACTTGACAATACATATATTACCTGGTCATGGCTACATTTGCTTATTATAACAGGTGTTTGAACATAAGTTTGATCGCGCAATTTTACTGCAAACGTGCATAGGCCAAGTCAGTGGTTCTCAAACTGTGGTACGCGAGAGCTGTTTTAGTGGTACATGAAGATATGCTTCATTGATTATTATAATCTGCCTTCACGTGACCATGTTATTTGATGACCATGATGTGACAATAGCAAAACTAAAGACCCGTTTAGACTAGGAATTAGATTAAATTAAGGTAGCTCACATATGCAAAATCTAAAATGCTTATTTTATCACATATTATCACTTGTTTGGAATCAAAATGATCTACTAGCCGAGTTGAATAAAAATCACAAATTTTTTTTTCTAGAAAGCTTATTTTAAAAAATATTTTCAACTTTAGGTAGCGCCATGACAATTTTTTAAACATAAATATCTCTACAACCACACAACAGAATTGAATGAAATTTTCACTACATGTTCACAACTTGTAGAGCTAGAGATCTGAGTCACAGTTTTTGAAAAGAATGACACGAAGTAAAGTTAGCCTTGTTTTTCCCTTTTAGCAAGATTTTTTTTTTAAGCAGAATGATTTAAACTTACATATCTTAAAATCTATTGCATATATCAAAAAATCCTGACTTGGATCCCTCCATATACATGACAGAAACACAAAGTGAAAATTTCATAAAGATATGACCAAAACTAACAGAGAAAGTCATGTTTGAAGCAATCCGAATGTCAATTTTTTATATTTTGAGAAAAAGGCATTTTTAGAAAAACGGTCATGAAATCCCATATAAATTGTATCTTCTTGTTTCTCGTCTTGGTAGCCCTTCTTGATTGCTCTGAGAGTTTTTTCTTCGTTGCTTTGCACTGCCCATGCTTTTTAATAAAACAGTTTTACGTGGTTGCTATGGGCGTTGCTAAGGAAATCTGACATGGGTGCCTCCCTTTGAAGAGCCGTTTCACCCTGAAGATCTGAATATTTCTACCTGAAACTTTGCACACTTGTTCTACTAGAACTGAACTTTCGGCAATCCCCTAAATCGAAAAAATTTTTTTTTTTTGTTTTTTCAGGTTTTGCATATGTGAGCTACCTTAAAATATGGTTATTCAATGTAAAAATTTAATCAGTTTTTACATTTTACCCGATCAACTACGGGTAAATCTGCTAGGGTTTAATAAAACTCGGTCACAACTGAAAATAAAAACATAGTCGCCTAGCCGAGTGTTGAATTCACGACCAATAGAATACAAATGAAATGCGTTGCGAAGTCTCACGTCGACATTGCAGGGAAACTGCTCACTTGAACTTTTTTTCAAACGAGAGACGTTTCTTCGCTGTTGACAGCGCGCGAAGACTTTTATTAACACGGGTTGCCACAGAATGAAATTTCAGTTGCTGAAATTCGTAAGTCCATATCGTCCTGAATAAAAGGACTTTAGTTGGTTGATTCCATGGATAGAAGCCATATTGACCGCCTTCTTGATTAAAGCAATGGAATGCAAATTTTAGGTCCTGGTTTGGCATTGCATATTTTGATCTGAATTGTGCATTTCCTCAGTATTCATGGGTTTATAAACAGTTTCGGCCAAAATTTTCACCGCTTGACCAAAACTAGCTGCTCGTGACATGTACCAAATTTAATTTGTATGCAGAGCTAGTTTTGGAGTAATTCTTGATCAAACAAGGTTATCACTTTCTTCTGCCCACCCGAAATATCAAAACCATGTTTTTGATAAAATTCTCACGTTACCTTTAAAATTGCAAGTATTTTATCCACTTTGCAGGTTCTAACAAGCAATCGATTTAGAACAAGCAACACCAAGCATATCAAGCGGAATGTTGGAACATGGTAACTATAAAGTAGGATTAGACGATTGTTGTTGTTACACGACCCCTTTCTAGGAATGGGGGCATGGTAGAATACCATGGGGACCAGAAGCCGGGTAACTCCCCAGGGCCTGGACTAGAGATCGTAGAGTGGCAGATTCACCAAAGATCGAGTGGTGCAAAGAGTCTGTAGCTGGACAGTGCAGAATAAGATGAGAAATGCTCTGGGTCGGATGACCGCAGACGTTGCATGAGATTCTCAATTCTGCCAATTCTAGAGTGATAAAAGCTTAAAACGAGGCTGTGTCTGTTGCAGCGAAGACGAGAGAGGGCATAGCGAGCGTGACGAGGTTCCTCAGTGAAAACTGAGGGAACATGTAAGTCAAAGATATTAGATGAGACAGTACGCCTCCAGTTCGAGAAAGGCAAAAAAGGATACGAGAAATAAGAGAACAACTCCAAAGAATGAAAAGAAAATGGAGAAAGTGAATTACGACAATGAGAAAAAAGTGCGCGTGACATAAACTAGTTAATCATAATTATGTACCTGAAGTTTGTTTGTAAATCATTACTCAGCTGTCTACTTCTACATTAAGTGTGATATATCGTTGAAATCTACATTTCTTGAGGATTTCAAATACAAAAAAAAATTTTTTTTGAATATGCAAATTTTATGCAAATTAATCCCCCCAACTGGGGGGTTGTCTTCAAAATTAAAGAGGTACCCTCACCTCAAAGATCACTACAGATTTTGTTTTCAACCAATTTTTTTAGAAATGGTCGCAAGATGATGCTAAGGAAATAAGCTTTCAAGGTACATCACTCAAAACTTACCTAAGAGCCTAGGTTTTCTACGATTTGCAATTTTCTAAGGCAAATGACCTTTTTTTTGACTAGTACCGACCGGTACCAAATTTTGGTAGTTAAATTCAGTACCTAAAATATGATCAGTTATTATCTGCTACAGGTTAGCCTAAACCATGTAACATTATGTATTTTTGAACAGGGAATTTCTTCAAGATTCAGAAAATATTAAGTTTAAATAGAATATGCTGTCACTAACGTGGAAACAGCCGCTTGTTTACACCCAGAGACGTAGCAGCCGCCCCCCAAACCCCCCAATTGGGGGGGCCCAGGCCAACTTTGGGGGCCCAAGTTAGTCTGAAATTGCTTTTTGGCTACGTGACTATTTTCAGTTCAGCAGACTTGTTTACAACCGATTTAAACTGTAGGAAGAAATTGGCTTGTGACATCATAAGTGAATGCAACGTCATTTTATCTCGCAGAATCTAGAATATTTCGATTGATTTTCTGGTAGAATCTTGAATATTCGATTGACGTAACAATGCCGTTGTTACGCAACAATCATAGAATGGTCTGGAATTCTGTTTGGCTATAAATACCAGGACAATATATATATATACACTGCAGAGTGCAGATAAAGTATTTTATTGACATTGTATAGAATGAAACGTTCAAAAAGTGGTGCTCAAAAGAGAAAAGAAGCAGCCACTGCTCGAGATGCTGTAGCGAAATTGCCCAAGATGACAGATTTTTTCAAGATTACTGAGCAGAGTAGACCTGGCACTAGTACCGAGAGGGATGAAGAAAACTATAGTGTACAAGAAAAAGAAGACTATGACGATCAGCATCAAAGTGATTGTGAATTTCCAGAAAATGTAAGTTGTCATTTACCTGCCAATACGCAACCTTCAATATCAAAAATAACTGAATCTCAATTTACCCCTATCCCTGATGACTCATGTAAATGGCCTGAAAGTATTTCTGATGCTCAACGATGTGATATAGTAAAGCGTGGACCACATCAACTAATAATGAATTTTCTATATAATAACACAACTCCAAGGCGACGTTTTTCCTCCAACCATTATAAAAGTGTGTTACCTAATGGTGAAAGTGTTTCACGGTCGTGGCTAGTTTATTCTGGGGAATCAGATCAAGTTTTTTGCTTTTGTTGTAAGCTATTTGGAAAAACACTAAGCCCCTTTTGTAGTGGTATAAATACATGGGAGGGTTTTTCGAAAAAACTGAAAGACCATGAAAACGGCATTTCCCACCAAGAATGCTGCAGTCAATGGATGTTGCTAGCTGAAGGGATAAGAAATTCATCCACTATCGACAAACGCGAGATGAATATTTTTTTCAATGAAAGACATTTTTGGAGAAATGTTTTAGAGAGACTTATCGACATTGCCTTGTTTCTATTGGAAAGGAATCTTGCTTTTAGAGGATCTGAAGAAGTCTTAGGATCTCCTCACAATGGAAATTTTCTGGGTATATTTGAGCTTTTGGCATGAAGAGATCCGATCCTAAAAGAGCTTCAAGACAGAATCAAGAATAAAAACACTAAAGATCACTATTTGAGTCCTACCATACAAAATGAACTAATTGAATTGCTAGCGACAGAAGTTGAAAAAGAAAATTTACAGCAATTGAAATTGGCAAAATATTTTTCTATAATTTTGGACTGCACTCCAGATATGTCACATCATGAACAAATGTCTCTCATTCTCCGTTATGTACTATGTAATGAAGAAGCTGCTGTTGTTAAAGAAACGTTTTTTGGATACTTGAGAATAAGTGACAGTACTGGGAAAGGCTTGTTGGACGCTTTCTTAGAAAAAGCGACCGAACTGCAACTCGAATTGTCTGATTGTCGAGGTCAGTCATATGATAATGGTGCTAACATGAAAGGAAAACATTCTGGGGTCCAAGCAAGAATGCTAGACATCAATCCCAAAGCTGTTTACGTGCCCTGTGCAAACCATACCCTTAACTTAGTTGTTGTTGACAGTGCTAATTCATCGACGGAAGCATTGACATTTTTTGGAGTACTTACAAGGTTGTATGTGCTGTTTTCTTCCTCTGCTCAGCGTTGGGAAATTTTGAAGAAACATGTGGAGCTGTCCATAAAGTCACAATCTGATACTCGTTGGGAAAGCAGAATTAAATGCATCAAACCTCTTCGATACAATTTAAAAGAGGTGTTGCTGGCACTGAAAGACTTGGAAGCCGTTTCAATAAAAAGAAAAGATGGAAGAGCTGCCTCAGAAACAAAATCGTTGATAGCTCATTTATCAAAATGGAGTTTTCTTTTGTCGGTGTTTATTTGGTATGATATCCTATTCCAAGTCAATAAAGCAAGCAGGATTCTTCAATGGTATGGAGTCTCCCTTCATACAATGGAAACGGAAATCCAGGCAACTGAAAAGTTTTTGCAAAACTATCGCACAACGGGTTATGACAGTGCCGCAACATGTGCTGTTGAAATAGCACAGGAATTGGATATTGATCCTTCTTTTCCTCCGTCAAGAAGTGGAAAGAAAAGAAGATTGTTTGATTAGCAAGGTGAAGAGGAACAACGAGCTACTCCTGAACTGAAATTTAAAAGCAACTTTTTCTATCCATTAGTAGACCAGGCTATTATGTCAATAAAGGAGCGCTTTAATTTGTTACGTGAGGTTTCTTCCGCCTTTTCGTTTTTGTACACACGAGACAAACTTTTGCTTGTGCAACAAGAAAATGCTCTTCTTACTTGCTGTAAAGAGTTCCAAAAAAAGTTCGGTGACATTGATTCTGATGAAATGAGCGCTGAGCTACAGCGGTTTGTTTTAATTTTACAAAAAAAAACGCAATCTCAATACGGCTCAAGACTTTCTGAACTATCTTCTAAAGACTCATTTATTTGAATTGTATCCGAATGTGTACATCGCACTTCGAATCTTACTAACTTGCCCCGTGACTGTTGCCAGCGCTGAAAGAAGCTTCAGCAAATTGAAACTGATCAAAACTTTTAATAGAACGACTATGACAGACAGTAGACTATCTTCATTAGCCATGTTGTCAATTGAAAATGACTGCGCCCGATCTCTTGATTATGACAATGTCATAACAGCATTTGCGAACAAAAAGGTTCGCTCCAGACTATTTGAATGATACTGTGTTTTTATAACTTTTTCATGTTTTTCAGTGTCATTGCTTTCGTTTCGCAGTGTCTGCATAAATGTCCTACTGAACTCTGGCATCGGTGCCGAATTTTTTATGACTTGCACCTTCGGTATCGGCATGCTTTATTCTGACATTAGCCTGTTTACTTATGTACAAATTGTGGTGTATTTTCTTAATGCAGCTTTTCAATTTTACACCTCTAAAGTGATATGACCTGTGCGCAGGGGCTCTTGCGCTTACTTTGGGGGGGCCCCGAAGTTGGAGTGCTACGGGACTGTTTACACCCTTCCCATTTCTTGAAAAACAAGGGGGATACAGCAAACTTTGATTTAGAGAAGCCTAACTTCTGCTAGCTTTTAAACTTGTATTTCGCTTCTTGTCTCCTTGGAAACTTGATGCAAAATGACGACTTTATTAGTGAAACATTTGCAATTTATTTTATCTTTTTATAGAGTGTAGTTTTTCTAAAAATTATAATTTAGTGAAGGTAAGTCAAAAAATTTTGGGGGTTTTGAACTGACATGATGTACAGTACTCATTTTTGATCAGTAAATATCATATAGCACTTAGTCTAAACTATTTAAAGTTATATATTGCTGGAAAGCAAATTTCCTAAGCTTTCAAATGTAACCGGTATTTAGCAACATATGATATTTTTTACGCTCTAAATTTACTTTTATCTACTTATCATTCAAATTTGTTTGGGGGAGTTTTGAGACCCCTAAAAAATTTGGAAATTTAAAAACGTAAAATTTATTATCATCGCTTAAAATTTTGTCAAATGATGCCCCAAAAGATTAGTTTTCAGACTGTGTCAATGATGAAGGGTTTGGTTATGTGGCAAAGATGTAATCTCAATTTGATTTTAGTGTAGTTGGCACGTGCTGAGAATTTGGCCGATTTTGTGGTCTGCAACTGGGTTGTTGGTATTTTTAACCGTTTTTGGGTATAAAAATCCAAGAATTAGGGCACAAATTATACATCTTTCGATGCGTGAGGAAATAAGCATGATTTTTTGAAAATTTTATGAAAATCGGATGAAAAATAAAGTCACAAATTGATTTTTTAGTAAACTAATTTTGTAACTCAATTTAAAAAAATTTGAGGTAAACACTGAAAACACGAGATCATCAATCGATGATCGCGGGAGCGAAAGAGTTAAAGTACGTTTAGAGGGCGATATGCATTCCCTTCTAGCAGTCTTTTTAGCAGCCTTCTAGCAGTTTATCAGCCTTTTAGCAGCAGTCTTCTAGCAGAAGGCGATATGCCTTTCCTTCTAGCAGTCAGAAAGGACGTCCAATATTCGTTAAAGTACGTTTGTTTTATGTTATTGCGACACAATTAAGAGTGTGACGTTTCAATAAAACAAACGCACTTTAATTTAAATTAGATTAAATTAAAGTTTAAGCTGAGCATTTTGTTTTAGTTAATTGGCAGCAATTACACATTGATACTACTACGTCGCAATTGCATAAAATTTATTTATTAGTAAGTTAGCAAGAAAAGTTTTTGTCTTGTCAAAACGAAAGTACAATCCAGAATACATTAAGTATGGTTTCATTGCCATCGCGCATAGAGGAGAATGTTTGATACAGTGTGTGGTTTGTATGAAAAGTCTTTCTAATGCAGCCATGAAGCCCAGCTTGTTAAAACGGCACCTTGAATCGAACCATGCAGAAAAAAAGGACAAAGATCAATGTTATTTTGAGCGGCTGGGGAAAACTCAAAAAGACAGCGCCTAGACCAGTCAGGCCAGTTTTACCAAAAGAGGATAGGAACAGTAAAAGCATCATATGAAGTCTCTCTTCTTGTAGCCCAAAGCATGAAAGCCCACACAATCGCGGAGTCCCTCGTTTTGCCAGCAGCAAAGACCCTAGTTAGGAACCCCATTGGGGACGAGGCAGCAGCTAAATTGGATAATGTGTCCTTTTTTAATGACACTGTAAAACGCCGTATTCAAGAAATGTTGGGTGATATTGCTAATCAAGTAATGGCTGGAGTAAAAGACTCAAAGTTCGGGTTTGCCATTCAACTCGATGAGTCGACAGATGTAGCCAATTGCTCGTTTATGTCCGCTTTATTCAAAATAACACAACGAAAACAGAGCTGATGTTGAATCAGGAGGTGGCTGCTACAACAAAAGGGAAAGATGTGTTCAATGTTTTGGCGGATTTTTTTAAAGAGAAAGAGCTAGATTGAAGTAAGTTAGTTGGATGCACGACAGATGGTGCTCCAGCCATGCTTGGGCGAAAATCTGGATTTTAAACATATGTAAAAGATGTTGCAGCACACACGACCTTCGTCCACTGTTTTATTCACAGAATTGCAATTTGTACCAAAGTGCTCTCTGCTGAGTTAATGTTGTGCTTGAACAAAACCATTAAAATTGTCAATTTTATAAAAACCTCAGCTCTGAATTCTCGACTTTTTGCAAGACTCTGTGAAGACGTCAGTTCTGCTCATAAATGTCTCCTTTTCCACAAGGTTTGCTGGCTGTCCCGCGGGAATATGACCAGGAGGGTCTTTGACCTTAGGCATGAATTGTTGACATTTTTCAAAGAGAAAAACCACAAATTTAAAGATTATTTTGAGAACGATGTCTCACGGATGACCTACTTGTCCGATATTTTCCAGACTCTCAACGTTATAAATCTTTCGTGTCAAAGATCAAACAGCAATATTGCAGTTTTTATTTGAAATCTGGAAGCATTCACTCGGAAGCTAGATGTCTGGACCAAGAATGTAGAGCAAACAGTTTGGAATGTTCCAACTTATCACTTTTTCAGTGGAGCCCAATGATCAATTATCTCAAGAAGTTCATGATCATCTCAAGCTGCTCCAAATGGAATTGATTGATTACTTTCCAGATTTAGTAAGTTGCACCTACGCAGTCAATCCATTCTGCATCGACACAGCTCTTCTACCCGTGGGAACAGGAAGAGATCATGGATATTCAAGTTGACGATACCGCAAAATCAAAACTGAACGAATGCTCTCCCATAGATTTCTGGCTAATCATAGGTTCTACTTACCCAACGTTGGCCCGAAATGCTGTTCGACAGTTACTGACTTTCCCCTCTACATGGGAATGTGAGCAAGGGTTCTCAGCCTTAATGGCCATTAAATGCAAGAGCCGAAATTGTCTGAGCCTAAACAGGACTTCAGATGCGCTGTGAGTAAGGTTGCGCCCCGAATCGATCAGCTTGTGCAGAAGAAACAGTTGCGTCTATCCCATGAAATTTTATTGTTTATTTGTTGGTGTTATGGTAAAATAAATAGTGCTAGATTTGAGCAAAAAAAGGTAATCTTGAGTCATTTGGTACGCGGTGTAGTAAAAAACGAATAGGTGGTACGCGAATAGAAAAAGCTTGAGAAACTCTGGGCTAAGTCAATCACCTTATTTTCTGAACTCGAAAGAACTAGATAAATTTTGACATGACTCGAACTCGCAATAATGAAAATGTCGAACTCGAACTCGTAAAACAAGCTGAACTTGAACTCGATACAAAAATCGACAGAGTTCGCAGCCCTGGCTTCCACAGACAAACCCACTAAATTTGAATGCATCAAGTCTATTTCGCAACCACATGTATCATCCACACCAAAGAAAGACGACTACTAGTACCTGCGCCACCGTGTGAAAACATACTTGACAACCAAAACACGCATTTTATCTATCAAAATTCGGGCTGAAAAGTGCATCTACCAAAAGGCAACGTAAATATTGATTTTACTAGAAGCAGAAACACTGTTAAAAAAAGGTCAATTAATTTGAGAATGCTGTGTACAGTCGCAGAGTTTTACTGCACTATACCTCAAATCAGCTCTATGATTGCCGGTAGGCCTAATTGATGGAGTTGTAATAACAAACAATTACGTATTATGATAAGGGTCCAGGGTTAAAAGTTTTGCTAACACAAACTTAAAAGTTGGTATTTCAAGAGAGCTCCAGCAACTGCTTGTACTCCATGATGTGGCATTGATGAGAAGTGTCCTCCATTATCGACCTTAACCTGTTCTAGCAGATAAAAAACTAGTTCAAAAAATACCATTCGTGGCTGAGTTAACGTTAAGCTTTTCTCCAACTTGGCAAGATTTCTGTTATTCAATGCTTATCCGGAGAACATATTTTACTCACAAATAATAAAACTCTTTTGACCCATGATACAAGTCGACTTGGTGCAGTCTTTGGAATTTGCTTTTGCATAAATATTCTGTGGACTGAACCAAATTCAGTCTAACGCAATCTGTTGAAAAATACCACTTCCATTTTATGGTGTCATGTGGTTGAACTAAGTAGTATTTTTCAGCAGATTGAGTTAGTCTTGAACATGCCTACCATCGCTTGCTAAATTAATTGCTAATACCGCACGGATTGCTAGTCAGGCGGAACGTCAATTGGCCAACACTGTAGTTCAATACAAACATTTACGATTGTTCCAACAAAATAGATTTAATAAGTTACAATTAGTATTGTCACAAGCTTAAAGCCTTACTTTGTACCAGAATATGCAGCGCTACCCGATACCACTAACTTGCTACAAGCAAACTGCCAGTAAATTGCTCCAACAAATCGTTTAGTTTGGAGTTATCGATCTATACAGTAGTTAGTTTCATACAGATTGCAAAATTAAAACCCCAAATGGGTGGCCTCAGCGCTACAAGACGAGCAGTTGACAAGGACGCCAATTTCTTCTTTGCAAGAAGAAAAAGAACGGAGTCATCTAATTGTCTAGCCATCTTCAAAATAACGCGGAAAAGGCAAGTGGAATAACACATTGATAAAATTAGACTAAAAAAGGGAAGACGCCACTGACAGAACAAAGTGGCATGATGGTCTTTACGAACTTTCTAGAAACGTGAGGTGAATCCGGCCACCTCTGTTGAGGGAAACAAAACCGGATTTAAAATAGATCTCCCTCTAATTATCAACTTATTGCACTTTTTCTTTAGTTCAAATTGCTACATCTCCAATAAAAAGAACGCAATACTTAAAAATATCATACACAATCATCTAAAGTATTAACAAGATAAATAAAACCAATCTTCATTCGAACGCTTTACAAAAGTACACCGGAATATTCTATCGGGCTGCGTGCTCCCACTGCTGCCTCACTTTTTATCCAGCAAACACAATTGAAATTCTGCTAGGCATTAGTCAGGGACCATTTGCTATGTTTTATCTTATAATGTGATCAACGCAAATGTTATAAACAATACTTTGTTATACAAGGCAATATTAAACCACAACGAATCAGTCTGGATTCAATGCAGCTTGAACATTAGCAACATAATTCGAAACCAACACAAAAATTGCACCCTTGTTTTTTTTTATGATCACAACTACAACCTTGAAAACAATAACACTGTTATTGTTGAAGCATTCTGATTTTATTGGAGACACACGCATATTAAGATAAGGATGAAAATAAGCTGAAAAAGTCGAAATCCTTCAGGTACGCTTGCCCAAAGTGCAAATGGAAAGATAAACTTAAATTGTAGTCACGAGAAAAATTTAACCAAACACAAATTGCATAAAACACAAGCATTGCAATATGATCGAGAAACTTAAGAAAAAATCTTGTGTACCCAAGTGGTGCTAATGCAAAGCAACAGTAAAGCTGATCATTCGTTTCGTGAACATCGGTACTTCGTCATAAAGACTGCGTGGCCAAAAGCTGAGCCTGAAAAAAGATTTTAAAGTTTTCCTGTGTGCAAGTTGCACACCCCTACACCTGTCGCCATTGAAGAACTATTAACAGCTACACGAAAACAGTAGACAAAAAAATACTGGTTAGGCCGTTTTAACACTGTCGGTGCGACCGACTCAACATCCCATAACCAATGAAATCCAGCCACGTTACTTCGTCGTCCAGCAGAACCTTTTAACGCTGAACCAGCATTGTTTACTATTCATAAGCAAGTATGTCCGACTCGCACATGCTTTGCGTAGCAACCGTTGTAGAGTCAGTGATGCAGTGATGAGCGCGATCGCCAAATTATCAGTTTAGCGATACCGATCTACTATATTATGCGCAGATGTTAAAAGTGGTACTGATCCCGCTATTTAAATCTCAAGACCTTTCACACTATATCACTATCAGTCCAATCTTAAACGTTTTGAAACATTTAGTATCATTTTCTTGATACGTGGTAAAATAACCTGAATAAGTCAATCACAAACAGTGAACTTATCAGTCGTATTCTATTCTTAATACAGTTAATTTTAGGGGCCGAACGTGAGAGTATCAGTGAAGAAGATAACTATCAGTTTATTATTGGGAAAAAGTGAAGCTGTCCATTGCAAAAAGCTAGAGTTGCAAAAAGCCAGCCCAGACGCCACTACGCCGGATTAATCAGACAAGTGTTTTTGAAAGAATCTTTCACCTTCAACTTTCAAGCTTGCCACTCAAGTATGGGCGATGCGCAATATTACGACAAAGCAACACCAAACAATGCATCTTCCTAATGGCCATCTATACGTAGCATAGTGTTAATGGTTCAGGACATTACAACACAAGACCTTGTTCGAAACTCTAATATTATGCTTCAAAAAAAAATAGCAAGGATTTAAAGTGTTAGGCTACTCAAAAGTAAAAAGCCTGGTTTCGTAGCAAATGAATTGAGGCAAAAATACTAAGCTAGCACGTCGGAGCCTTCAAAACTGGAAACAAGGTCGAAAAATCAAAGCTTTACCATTTTTTCAAGCATAATTTAACTCACCGCTTCGTCTTCGATGATGAATGCCTGATTCGTTTTTCCAATTTTGAACGTTTTTATGCAAGCTACATCTTCCAGTGTGTCAGGTATCGGTCGATGCAAAGTTTCAGGAAGCAGCAACGTCAAAAACCCAGCAAGAATAGCAACAAGACCGAATACAAAGTAAGGAAGAGAAGGACTAAACGCACTCTGAAAACGTTTCTTTTTTCAGTTGAGCAAAAAGAATTAGGATTTGTGGAGTTGTCTATTGGCAAAGCTCGGCGTTCACTTACCAAGCAAATGCTTAAGATTTTGCCATGTTTTATTAAACTCAGCTTACTACTACTAGCGCTTTTTAGTAAGATACCCCAATTTATGCTTGTAGAAAGAAGCCATTGCAGTAGAGCAGTCAACTTCTAACTTTTTAAATGCGATAACCGAACTAACAAGCCGAGAAACCACCACAGTGAATCAGTAATCTTAAATCTTGGTGTAGAAAAGAGCTGACGACCAATCAAATTATTCTGTTGTTGTTGTTACCCGACCCCTTCCGAGGCATGGGGGCGTGGCGGAAGACCATGGAGCCCCAGAAGCCGGGCAACTTCCCAGGGTCTGGACCAGAGGTCGTAGAAACAAAGGCAGAGTCGACAAAGAGTGAGCGGCGCAGAGTCCGTAGCTGGACAGTGCAGAATGAGATGAGAGGTGTCCTGGGACGAGTGTCCGCAGGCGCTGCACGAAGGATTCTCGATTCTGCCAATTCTAAAAAGATAAAAGCTTAACAGTAGGCTGTGTCCGTTGCAGCGTAGACGAGAGAACACAGCAAGCGTGACGAGGGAGCACAAGTTCCTCGGTGGAAATCTAGGGAACCTGGGAGGCGAAGAATTTCGATGAGACAGTACGCCTCCATCCCAAGAAAATACAAAAGTAGATACGAGAGATAAGAGGAGAGAGACTACAAGAGATTGCAGAGGGCAGGAGTAGCGCTCCCCGTCTGGCCAGTTCATCAGCCGCGTCGTTCCCGGGAGAAATGAGTGTCTGGGAACCCATTGTAGCCTGATAGAATAGGAGGAGAAAGAAGACAGTTCCTGCCAGATCTGCCAGGGAGATTGACGTAAAAGGAAAGATGGAGGAGACGACAGGGTGGCGAGGACAGAACGAGAGTCAAAGAGGAGAGAAATGGCAGACTTGTTGATGCTGCCAAGACCAGCAAAGAGCTTGCAAAACTGTGCAGGCTTCAGCGGAAAAACTTGAGTATACTGGGCCGGCTGAAAAGGAAAGAGCTGCCTCAGTGCCATAGAGAAAGTAGTTGGCAACTACGCCAGAGCAGCCTTTGCCAAAAGGAAAAAGAACAGAGCCGTTAGTTGAAAGCACCGAATCGTGAGGTGGAAGAGAGTCAAGGTGAGCGAGAGCCGCACCTTGACGAGGGCGGCCGCGCCTAAAACGCGGCTCTTGCTCACTTTGGCGAGAGAGAGGGAGATCAGAGCTGGAGTATGGAAAGAAAAGAGTGACTCTACAGTGAAGAAAAGCAGGTTCCAAGGAGGAGAGGGAGGGCAAGCAAAAAAAGCCTCCTTAGGGGAAGTAGAAGGAAGCATGAGCGGGTCGGTGGACGCAAAAGCTCTCCAGGACGATCTGCAGAGCCTTGGTTTCACTCCAAGTCTGGCCAAACCTGAAATGGGAAAGGAGGTTGAGAGACGAAGAGCCCACTCATAAGATGACAAAGCGAAATGAGTCAGGGTGACTCGTAGGGGAGGTAAAGAAGCCTGCGAAAGAAGTGGAATAGGGGAGGACGAGAGGCAGCCGGAGATGACGCGACTAGCCGCTCAGTGAAGGCGTTCCAATTTGGTGATATTGGTAACGCTTAAGAAAGGGAACCATCCAGCTGAAGCATATGTGAGAAGGGGCCGAAGAAAAGCTTTATACAAAAGAGAGAGGGACTCCTTAGAGGGGCCCTAAGAGAAAGCAGAGATACAGCGTAAGGCCTTGAGACGAGGGAAGAATTTGGTCTTTAGCGAAGATACATGTTTAGAAAAGGAAAAAGTGCTGATGAAGGTAAACCCAAGTCGGATTGGGATCAAAACGGAGGCGGGAGTTGAATATGAGGAGGTTAGCTTGGTGGGGTCTCAATGAGAAGGAGGACTCACATTTGCTCGAATTGGGAGGAAGACACTAGTACTTTGATCAGTGCTTCAGTCAAAAATAAGCTCCTTGTGTGGCCTCCACCGCCGTAGGGGCCAAGGAAAAGAGGATCGAATGGCCAGATCGTCAGCGTAAAGAAAGCAGCTAACAAAACAAGGCGGAGAAGGAGGAAGATCACTGATGATGAGAGAAAAAAGTACAGGGCCAAGAACGGATCCTTGCGGAACACCTTGACGGACTCGAAAGGAACGACTTTTGTGATTTTGATAAACCACAGAAGCGCGCCTATCAAAAAGGAAAGATTGAGTCCAACAAGCCAAGCAAGGAGGGAGGCCAGCCGAAATGAGTTTGTGGAAAAGGGCGGGATGCCACACAGAGTCAAAAGCTTTCAAAAAGTCGATTGTAGCGAGAATCGTCCGAGAGCCCGGCCTGGGTTTGCTAAACCCATCCGACATGGACTGAGAAAGATACAGAATTTGATTGAGAGTAGACCATCCAGGGCGGAAACCGGCCTGGCGGGGAGAGAGAATGAAATTTGACTCCAGAACGAAGAGTAGACGAGATAGAATGATGCGTTCAAAAAGCTTTGAGACGCAGGAGGTGAGAGAGATAGGCCGGAAGGAAGCAGGAGAGTCGAGAGGCTTTCCCATCTTATAGATGGAAATAATGGAAAATGTCTTCCAGATGGAAGGAAAGGAATGCAAAGACAAGGAGAGATTGAAAATGTGTAGAAGATCCATGCCAAAGCGAGGAAGGTGCATTAGCATGGAATAGGCAACTTTTTCTGGGCCGTAGATGAGGAGAAACTTGTGGCAGCCGGAAGAAATTCAGCGGGATAGAAGGTGGAGCAAAAGGACGAGTGAGACTCCTCAGAGCACGTGGCTCGGCAGAGTTCGGAAAGGTAGCTTCTGGCTCTGCTACGCAGGGCCTTTGGCTGGTAGACAGAAAAGTGAAATCTCGAGTAATCGGCGAAGACCGAAGCTGACTCCTTGGGAGAGGAACAGATGGAGAAGTTAGGAGTGGAGGAAGAAGAGCCAGCGATAGAAGGAGAGAATACACAGATTTAGAGTTAGATTTGGGCGAGAGAGAAGAGCAAGTCGCATGCCATGCCTCAGCCTTGGCCTTGGTGATGACAGACGAAGCACGTCGGAAAGCAGAAATGTAAGCCGCCGATCTTCATCGCTTCTGTGAGCTGCAGCGAGGCTTTCACTAACCGCTTCTTCCACTTCATCGTTAACACCAGACTTTAGATGGCGTTTGATGCGGCCGAAACGAATGGAAGATTTGGCCACATTCAGTGCGAGAGAAGGAGAGCAGCAGCAGAGGAAAGAAAAAGCAACGAGTATTCCTCTGCAGAAGAACAGTGAGAGTCAAAGTAAAAAGCAAAGTCATCCCAGCGAGCTTTCTGAAAATTGAAGGAAGAGGATGCTGGTGTTGTTGTTGTAATTACCCCTCCTATTCTTCGGGATGGAGGTACGGCACAAACGGCAATTCAGGTTCATGCTCTCAACCTAATTGAAATTAGGTTAGGGGAAAGATGGTAGCCCATTTTGAACGAGTCTTGAGTGACTGGTAGCCCACCACCAACTGACTGCCATTGGTGGGTACCCAAGAGTCGCCTTTTACGACATGCTGGGTTAGCAACTTCACAATTGTAATCCGGTGAAGTACGGGTGGGCCACCTGTCTGTCACATAAAGGTGGAGGAGACTCGTTAAGTGCCTTGCCCAAGGACACAAGCAAGCTTGCCGGCTTGTTCTCCACACTATCCCTTTTTTCATGCTGAGCGCCAAGCAGGGAAGCTGTGAATACCATTTTTTAAAGTCTTTTGGTATGACTCGACTTGGGGAATAAACCCCAGATCTACCCACTACAAAGCAAACGCTCTAACCACTACGCCATCGCGCCAGTTAAGAGGACGTTTGTCCGGCAAAAGACTGGAAAGAGATAGTTAGTAGAATTGGTGGGTGATCAGAACCCAGGTCCTGAAGCACCTACCAGGAGCAAGAGAGGGTGAGAGAGGAGGGAGCAAAGGAAATGTCAGGGGAGGAGCGACTGCTAGAGAAGCGATGGAGTAGAGTTGGTATGTCTGGGTGATTGAGGGGGAGGAGGTCAGAGAAGATGACCACATTGAATACTTTCTCCCCACTGGGGTCGGAAGTACCTTTTAAATTCTAGAGGGGGTGATAGCAATTGAAGTACTTGAATTGCAGTCGCAGTTGAAGAATTCTCTTCATTCTGGAGGAGGAAAGAATGGAGAGTAAAAAGGAGCCTGTTCTGTTATCCTTCGGAGAAGAGCAAATAGGGGGAGCGTAAACATTAAGAAATGAGACCGAGGAGGAGTTGTTTTGAGATGTTGACTCCTATCAGAGTATGGGTCAAAGGAAGAAAGAGAGAAGGTAGAAAGTTCAGAGAAGGATCAGCCCTGTCTGACAAAAATGTCGACGCCGCCACTAGTGTGCGTGGCATCAGGAGAAAATGCCAGACTGGGAGTGGGTACTATCAGATCGCAGAGCAGAGAATCCAGATTCTTGGATACAAATAAGGTCAGCAAGATGAGACAAAAGAAAGGAAGTTCAAAGATCCTAGCTCGGAGACCGCCAGCATTCCACTGGAGAACCCTAAGAGAATCAAGTGGGAACAGGAAGCAGGAGGGGTAGAAAAACAACCTGGAGCGTGAGGCTGTGATGAGGGTGCAGAGGGAGAAGATACCAAGTGGGCAGAAGGGGATGAGATGTTTAAGGGCGAGGGTGGAGCGGGAGTGCTGCATTAGCAGAGGGGTCGCGAGATGGGCCAGACTAAACAGTGGAGGTATACACGTTGGAGGACTCCGAGGAGGAAGTCACAGTGTTGGATCTCCGGAAGCAGCAGGGACGCAGCAGAGGGGGGAAGCTCCAGGAGTGAGAGCTGCCAAGAGTTCTGAATCTAGAAAAAGAGAGAAGTGAGCACCTTTAATGGACCTATTTGGAGCAGGTGCAACATTGCACTGATTTACCCCGCCAAATCACATTTCCAGCGCACACTGAACAGGGAAAGACGGGGCCAGGGTTAGGATAAACGTTGCTGCTCACCAGAAGGAGAAGAATGAGAAGATGGGCAAGAGAAAGGCAGGAAAAGAGAAAAGACAGGCGACCAATTTGAAAGAGGCTACGTACTGCCCTTCTGCGGTCGTTCAGGGGACAGCACGGCAAAAAAAATGGTTTGTGTGAGGGGAGTGCCTAGGGTAACTGGGACCCATTAGGAAGGCCAACAGTCATTTCGATCCAACCTAAACAGGGTCGGAGACCGCACCAAGACGTTGAGGCGGCTTTTCATTGGTGCAGACCAAATTATTCTAAACTCGGTGGTCACTTCAGTACAATTAATTATACTTAGTTGATAAAATCAACTAAACTTATTCTATATCATCAGAAGTGAAAGTTTCCCAACCACCACTTGGTGACCTTACCATCTAATTCAGTGGCGGATAAAAACGTAATTCAAAGTCAAAAAGAATTTAGACAGTACATGCTCACTCACTAAATTGGGAACAAAAGAAGCTAATATTCCTCCAACCCTGGCGCAAACGGACGACGTTCCCAATCCAACATTACGTACCACGGTGGGGAAAAGTTCAGACGCATAGAGGTAGACAATTGAAAATGCGGATGTGATCCCAAATTTACCAGCCAATGATATCACCAATTGCGAGGTAGACATCCCTTCAAATGTATTCGTTATGAGCTTTCAAACAAGTTACGATGCAAACATGAACTACTAATTGGCCTTGCAAATCACTTTTACAGCAGTGACTGCACGGTAGCTGTGCAACTAAGGTAAAAAATGCACTGCACGGTTGGTGTGTGACAGAGGTAAAAATGTGGTGTTTGTTGTTGTTACCAGACCCCTTCAAAGAGTTGGGGGCATGGCGGGAAACCAAAGAGCCCCAAAAGCCCAGCAACTACCAAAGGTTTGGGCCAGAGTTGTAGAGGGAACAGTAGTTGCTAAAGAACGAGCGATACAAAGAATCGGTAGCAAGCAGTAGAGAATGAGAGATGTCCTAGGTTGGTTGACCAAACGCATTGCAAGGACTCTCAATTCTGCCAATTCTAAAGAGAAAAGTTAAATAGATTGAATTAAAGAAGATGCCACTGATAGAGAGAGAAGCCGTATTGGTGTTTATGACATTGCGGGGCACACGAGGTGAAACCGGCCACTTCTATAAACAAAAAAACGGATTAAAAAATTGGAACTTTCCCTCTTGTACATGGTATGCTTACAAGGAGTTACGAGCGAAACCGTTTTACACTAAGATTGAAAATACGAGTGGAGACAGCCGCGACAACTTAAAATCATAAGACAAGCATTTTAAATGGGTGTACCATAAGACTCACACACCTGATACGCTTGAAGTAAAGGTGATGGCAATACACGATACACCGCAAAACAATAACATCCCAGTGAGTGATCTCTTTCTTCCAGCCCTGTAAATAGCAAACGCAACTTAAATCTAAGCACATCTTTTTAGTAGGAAGTATGCATAGTCAAAAGCAAATAGTTTTAAAACCTAATTTCAAATACCAAAACAACGGTTGTCATTTGACATGGTATTCGATACTGCATTCAACGGTTTTGGTTGTTAAACCAGCACTACATATTAAAAACACTTACATAGCATGAGTGATTACTAGAGCAAAACTGCAGTCACTTTTGGAGACTGCTTTTCAATATGACTTCTCTACACTCTTTTAATAATTGAAGGTTGTATAGCCGTGTCAACTTTTAAAGTAGCAGATAAAAACCGAAAAATGACACTTGTAATCGACCTAAATATTTATTGTTATAAGCTTTCGTGAGCGAATGCTCACTTCTTTAAGCAAAATAAATGAGACAAAAAAAAACCCTGATGATACGCCATTTTTTTAGTCTCTCATATATTTTACCTAAAAAAGTGAACATTCGCTCACGACAGCTTACAATAATTAACATTTAAGTCGACTACTAGAGACACGTATGAGTTTCTATCTGCTACCCTTGTAATAATTACATAGAATCAAGAATATATAAAGTAGTCACTTAGCTTCACAGTGCTTAACAGCAAGCTTGCCGGAGACGTAATATATTTCTATTATACAGCTACATCTTCTGTAGTTGTATAATAGAAATAGAATCAATAATATATAATTTATTAATATTCAAGTCAATGAAGCAGCAGCATAATATGGGTGAGACTGCTTCCAGCTCCTATCGCAAGGGAGAAACAAGTTGCAAGAACTTTTAAAATCAGTTGCCTTAACTAAGGTCGATTGTTAAAAATTACACTAAGAAGAAATTATAATCGGCGGAGAAAACTAATTTTTGAAGTACGGTTTTGCTTCCGTTAACGAAGGAGGTGAGATTTACCTCATGTTTTTCAAAAGTTTATAAACAGCATGTGCCACTGGTTTTGTCAATGGCATCTTTCTTTTCTAATGCAATCTCTTCTTCCTCCTGCCTTCTCCACGTCACTTTCGGTAGCCCACACCCTCTTCTTCTAACAACTTCAAAACCTAACGCTCTTCTAAACACATCACCCCTATTCCTCTTCAAAGCATGTCCATATCATCGCATTCCATTCGCTTTGACTAATCTGTGTAAAAATTTTTCCAAAACCTACTTGAAAAGTCACTACTATTTTCAAGATCAACCAAGACCTTCGGCAAAAGTCAAACTGCATATTATGCATCAAGAATTTATAACAATAAATGAGCTACGACAAGCGGTACCACGCTATGCAATGGCTAATATTGAATTTACGAGAGTAAATTTTGTGCGTTTTTTGGGCATATTTCATTCTCCACATTGCCCATATTGCTGATGAGTGGCAAAAAAGATATCTGCGATACCACTTTTAAAGTCTTTGGTATGACTAAACATGGAAAATGAACCAACGTCTACCGACTGCAAAGCGGATGCTTTAATTCAGGGGTGCTTTAGTTTTTATGGTTCGGTTCACATTTCACTGATCTGAAGTCTTGAAAGGCCAGCAAAAAGGTTATTTTGGGGGTTCAAATGGTTTAAGTTAAGGCTACCATATCAGAAAAGGCAAAATCCCAGAGAAAAAACTTCTTGAGCAGGCCGCACTTTGTGCACTCCTGCTTCAACCCCTACACCACCGAATGGTAATAGCGGAAAGTTTCAAAATTCGTTGTTGACTCACCATCGCCTATCAATCAGAAACATGCAAATAACATGAGAAGGGAGTTCAGCAAGTCCAGATAGCGCCAAACTCGTATACATGTTAGAGCCCAAGTTTACAGCGTTTAACGTCAACCCGTAGTAAGTGAAACTGCAGACGAACCTAAAGCGAAACAGGATAAAAACCAAGTTATTAAGAGCTATGCCAATATGCACTCACCATAAACAACCCATAACCACCGTTCGGCGAGTCATCGCTCTCGATACAAACAGATCCTTTATTGAGTGACTAGTATTCAATTTCTTCTCGTGCATATCTAGTGGCTTCTGCAGAGTTATTTTGTTGCCTGAAAAACAAGCAAAAAGAAATTAATTAGTTTTCACCGGTTTACATAAGTTGCACGAACAAGACAAAACGTGTTCCCATGAAGAGATAATTTATTGTATTGGCTAATCTAAATCCAAAAGCCTTCAACGTTATAAACAGTTTTCAGTTTTATAGTTTTTTCACTTTACAATAATATTTTTTTAACTTAACAATCAATATGAAACCCAAATAGCTTAAAAAATTCTTAAACCCCAAATTTATGGCAAAATATCGGCAAAGAGGGTGTTTTTTAAATCATAGCCTAGCAAAGCACAGATGAAATAGTCAGCTTATTTATTAAAATCTAAACGTTTTCGGCCACTCAATTTGCCCTCCTCAGAGAAATTATTTTGATGTTTACCGTATCATCAAATTTTAGAAATCAAAAGCAGCATACTTAGCTTTGACGAGGCTTCACTGTTTACGAATATTCCGCTCGCTTAGACCCTTGACATCATAGCTCTGCATCTGTATCTGATTATACAGAAAAACTGTATCACAATTCTACCAATAATGATGACAAAGCAAATCTCTCCCATTAAACCGAACATTTTAAAAAGCTAATGTTTATTGCCACATAGGGAATCTATATGTAAAACGACAGATTTCACAAACAAATTGATGGCGGAACCATGGGATCTCCACTGGGACCGACTTTAGCCAATTTCTTGTTGGTGACATATCGAAGAACCACTTTTTAATAACTCAACTATAGATAAACCAAAACTCTATTTAAAATATACGGACATATTTGCAGTTTTTGGTGATGAAAAAATACGTGAATGCTTTTTAAGTGTACTTAATTCTCAACACCAAAATTTAAAGTGACGATTAAAAAAGCAACACAATGTTTGAGTTTTCTAGATGTCGAAATAAAAATTTTAGAAAGTGGTGTTGAGAGTTTGATGTGGCGCTAACAATCTTTATGGGACTTTTGTTAAACTTTAATGCCATTTGTCCTAAAACGTGAGTCAAGGTTAATTATGTGTCTGTTATACAGTCCTGAATTAATTTGTTCAAGCGAGATCGTGCATAATACAGAAGTTAAAAACTTACGGAAGATGTTTTTACGTAACGCATATCCAAAGCATTTCTTTGATATGCTGTGGAAAAAAGTTTGAACTTTTCACGAACTCAAACCATCAAATAAAAAAACGGAAAATAAATTTTTATATAGATGGAGTTTAATTGAGTATTAAAATTCTTACACCGTATTTTGGAAGATCATCACATAAATGTGATTGTTATGTCGCTAAATTAATTAGAAATAAGTTTAATGTTGACATAGCTGTAGTGTACAGAACTTAAAATACGGGATCATACTTTCAATTGAAGTAAAGTACCCCAACCGCCTTGACGTCTAATATAGTGCATAAATTTTCTTGTTTGCAAGATGCAGACGTGTCATACATAGGTACGAGTTCCCACCACTTGGTCACTACAGTGCAGGAGCACTTAAATTAAAACATCCACCAAAGGGCAATAATCCACCACATCAGTTCATATCAAATGCTGCAAAACCAATAAACTTAACGCTAATTCTTTCAAAATATTTAGACAGTGTAATACCGGCTATGAAACCAAAGTTCAAGACGCGTTACTTACTAAAAAGGCAAGCCTTGATTAAATTCTCAGTTGTATGCAAACGGTTGGTTTTATTGCTCAGTGCTTTTTAATGTGTTTGGTCTGTATACAAAGTGCAAGCCTGTGGTCATCATGACGTCGCAACAATTTTTTAAACATCGAACTATTGGTGGAGGAACGCGGCTTTTAGTTTTAACGAAAGCCAGTACCCGACTTACCAACTTCAACAAATTTTACTTCTTTAGAATCTCACATGACGTCATAATTAACAATTGTAAAATATATTTTCTTAATTTACTCAAAAACTATTGGTCGTAGAAACGCAATTATAAGTTTTCTTAGGAGATATTACCAACATGCAATTTATAAAAACAACTCTACAACAATTTAGACTTAATTGATAATGCAACAACAGATTCTTTATCGAAGGCTTCTTCTCAAAATGCTTTTTGAATTTATTTTGAGCGCTTCAATTCGCTCCATGATGTCATAATGCTGCGTAGTACGATCAACACGGTGTTAGAGGTAACGAGATGACTTTTTTAAAAGATGCAACTTTTTTAAGAAATGTATTTTGTAACCGCCTTTCTCAGACGATTTTCGCCATTCTTTTAACAAGTTAAAGGTTATTTCAAGACAATTAAGATAAAACATGAATCGCATATTTACTATTTGTTTTTGTACTACAAATATTGAACTTCAAGATCCGTACTGTAACTTTTTACTCCCACACGAAAAGTGGTAAGTGGAGTAAGAACGGTTAGTCTAACGTAAAGATTGTGATAAGGTACCAATAATTGGAGTCATTTGAAAGCTTAGAAAATCACTTTTCCACCAATATATAATTTCTTATTTAGGCTAAAGATTAGTTTACAATGGGTGATGAAAATTGATTGCCATATAGCATTTTCCATTTTTAGTTGACAAATTTGCCTACTACACCTAAGAAACTTGCAATTTTTAGAAAAATTTAGTTCTTTTGTACATTTTGACTACTTTTCCTCACAAGCAATGTTTTTTGGCATTATCTATCTAAATTTTCGAAAAAAATAATCGAAAAATAAAGTCTCTAAAAATTTTGAAAATTAGTCTACCGGTCAAAGACACTTAAAATTTTGGAGCCTGCACTTCAGATATTGGAATTTCTAAAAAAACTAGTCCTTTGGTACATTTTGACTGCTCTTCATAGAAAGGATGATTCTTTGGCATTATCTACTAAAATTTCAAACAAACTTATCAAAAAATAAATTCTGTAAACAGTTTAAAAAATAGCTTACTCCGAAAAATTAAGAATCCCCTACAAAAAAAGGGAGGCAGTCAAGGTGGTTCTGCTTCATGTTTTGCAATAAAATATTAGTGACGAATAACATATGATCTAGGTGGTTCACCTTGGGTTAGCTTGCTCTTATCATAGCTACGTTAATGCCAGGACCAAGCAACATGCGCAAAGCTAGAAGTTTAGGACGTTAAAATAGGCATAAATTTACGAAAAAGTGGTAAATAGTGGTCCTAATACTTGATAGGTTATTCCTGAAAATATATATCATCACTTTGACGCCCTGCCTCCCTACCCCACAACATGGAAATTACGAGGGTAAATCAAAAAGTTCTAAGACAAATAACATAAATTCAATCTCAGTAAAAATACCGCAAAATCTCAAAAAATCATGGCAACTGTTTTTTGGGATAAAGATGGAATCATTTTGTTAGATTTTCTTGAAGGACAGAAAACTATCACTGCAAGTTATTACGAAAAAGTTTTGAGAAAGCTAAAGACTGCATTGACCAAGAAGCGACGAGGAAAGCTTCATCGTCAAATTTTGTTCCATCATGACAATGCTCCAGCACACACGGCCAAGACTGTAACGACAACTTTACGAGAGTTTCGCTGGGAAATCCTTTCACACCCTCCCTACAGTCCTGATTTAGCTCCTTGTGACTTCTTCCTATTTCCAAAACTGAAGGAGCATTTGAAAGGAACAAGATTTCAATCCATAAATGAAGCAAAGAGGGAGGCTGTGACCTGGTTGACTAGACAAACTCCAGAATTCTATCAAGAAGGAATTTCTCGATGGAAACATCGCTTGCAAAAGTGTATTGAGTTAGGTGGATCTTATGTAGAAAAATAATCGTGCAACTTCAATAAATATTGAATTTATGTTATTTGTCTTAGAACTTTTTGATTTACCCTCGTATGCTTTTTCATGAACTTTATAAAATGAACGAATAAAAGTTTCTGATACCATTGGCAGTTTCAATTGTGAGCACGTACAGTTCCTAAGTATGCCTATGCTGGAAACAGTCCAACCAAGACCTAGCCTGGAGCTCCAGAAACTTTGTGAAAATATGGGGCTACAAGCAACCTATTATAAAGTTTGTTTTTATTGATTTGATTTTGTAACAAAAATTGGCTATGTCATAAAAGCATTAACTTTTTATAAGTGTTCCCACAAATATCAATTGGGTGAAGCCGATGCAGCCGGATAAAGCGATATTCTCAACCGCGACATTGCTGATGCAGGGTTCTGCGGACGACGCCGGCAAAGCTGGCTAGTTATTACATAAATTTTAGATTTTAGGTGTCTTTTTGTGACTATATTTATGTTAGTACCTTTCTTTGTCATTATTTAGCCTACTTTTCGATCATCTATTTGGTCAACATTTGTTGCGTGATACTAGTTGGTTTGTGAGTCAAAAAAACGTCTAAACTTTGGAAATCGTCTACTGCTTTTTGCGGACAGAGTTAACATCAAATAATCTCTATGAGGAGGGCAAAATGAAGTGCCGTAAACGTTTAGATTTTTAATAATTATGCTCTGTGCTTTGCTTTGCCACGCTATGGTCCCAAAGTTGTAATACAATATGTGGTTTGTTTTAAATAAATAAAACATTTACAAGTTTATGCTCATCGTTTGCAGCGTAACTTTACTAATCTGCAAGAAAAGAACTAAAAAACTGTTTCCACACCCTGCTACAAAAGCATTGACAGCTGTCAGCGGAGTCGTCCCACTAAACCTCTTTCGCACTTGCTTGTGCACATGTATTACAAAATAGTTCAAAAACTTAAGTAGCAAATTAGTTGAAAAAAATATTGCAATGCAGGTAAAAAAGGTCGTTCTTCTTCGTTTGAGCTTGACCTTCTTTCTTTACCAGATTTCTGTCAAATGTCCTGAGAAAACGTCAAGCAGTCATTGGGAGATTCCCTGTGAGGGTCCAAGAGGCCACGTATTAAGAAGAATGGATGCATGGGCCATTCAAGGATAATGTGGCCCACGGTTTGCTCCTCTGAGACACACTAAGGTAGTGCAGATGCACGCAATTCCTACTACGATTGACATGTGCAAAACTGCTGCTTCAGATAAGATCTAAGATTATACGAACAGCCTTATGGTATTCCAGTAAACGGAGTGGTTCGCTGGTAGGGCGATGATACCATCACACAGGAGCATAGCCAGTAAATGAGATCGCCAAACACACAACCAACTACATATCTTGCTAAAGAACAATTATATCACCCAGATCCGTCTGTGTATGCTGACTTAATCTGGTTCACACGGAGTTTGCACAGTAGATTTCATGTATATTTCTAAACGTAAAAAATGTGGCAAGGACGTGATTTTTGCTCAAGATCAAAAACTTCAGTGAAAAGTCTTGTATGGCCATCAGAGCCGTTCAAAAATACGCTTTTTTTCAAAACTTGGAGGTCACACCCTAGATTGGTTCCAATTCGTGACAAAACACCCCACAAAAAATTTGAGCTCACCCGGCTAAATATTGAGTGTGTGAATCCACTTTAAGGTTTAAGGGGGCAAAACACAAAATTGATCATAACTCCCAAACCAAAAGTTCTAGAAGACCATGCGATCACTTAAAAATTTGCAGAATACCAATACCAACTACACAAAAGTATAAAAAATGCATATTATTCGTACCAAAAAACATACTTAAAAAATAAAAAATAAGATTTTTCAAGATTTGACATAACTTTTTACAAATTTCAGAAGCTAATTTTTGAAAAAAATAAATTTTCGAAGTGTTTAAAACATTTTTTATGGCACAGAAACCAGTTTTATAATTTCATAAACCGGTGTTAGACAGTTATATCTTACATTGTGATACTCGTTAGTTTTAGTAGTAGTGGTACAGTAATTTAACTAGTTACTAATGGTGAAATGTAGGAGTCAAGCACTGAAATGTTTGATAAAGTAAAAAAGACTTTAAGGCAATAGCGAAGGATGAATTTTACCATTTATTGGGATGAAAAACTAATTCAAGAATCAAAAACTAATTCAACTTTACTGCATTTGAGTATATTGCAGTTCTCTCAAGCCATCGCAATGGGACAAAATTGATGGAAATTACCTCTCTAGAAAAAGAAACTGGCAAAAATCAAGCTAAAGCAATTACAAGTTATCTTAATTGATTGGGAGTTAGATAAGCAATACGTGACTAGGCGTTTCGATACCACAGCATAAAACACTTTAAAATTCAACTGCGCATGCATACATTTGAAAGTACAGCTAAACCATCCTTGGCTATGGACTGCCTGCTGCCATCATACGCACGAAGTAATTTTGTCACAAGTTTTTAAAAGCGTCTATGGACAATCTAGCCCCAAATTATGTTTTCGAGATTTTGAAGAAAAAACGAAATATTATTGATTTTTCTGTAGACAAAGCCCATATTGCAATTTCTTCAGTTGAAGCAGATTCTAAATTTTAGAGAACTTAAAGCTCTTCACGAAATAAGGTATGATTCTAACTCTTACATTTCTTGAGATGATTATACAGAGCTGTTGCATCTCGTTCTTATTCATTTGAATAAACATTCCTTTGACATTTATCAGTTTCGGCGCCCTGGTGCCCAACATCCAGCAAGCTAGATGTCTTCAGCAATACATGCACTTAAAGGTTGCAGCTCCAAACTCAACTTGATGTGAATGCAAAAATTCTCAACGAGTTAGAACTGTTTGGTTATTTTGTTGATGTCATTTATGCAAAGCGCTGGTTTGAAGCTACTGTAGGCGCTCAAGCTGCTGCTAATGATATACAGTTGTACAAGCTGTTGAAGGCTCATGAGCAAATACAAGTATTTAAAGACATACCTAATGCTGTCTTTATAATTATTAGTGTTTAGGTAAATAATTTTTAGTGTTTACCAATACAGGCAGTCTTTTATTTTTATGATGTAGAGTTTATATGTTACACTGGTAACATCTACCATATTCTCAAAAAGCTTTCCGGTAACTAAGGGGACTGAAACGTCAAGTTTGAAAAATAAATTTGTCGAAAGAACGACTTGATCTGGTTGTAATACCTAATGCTGCCCTCTTACCATAAAAGGACATCTTTGGTATTTGGGCAAAAGCTAATCCCATTTGCTCTGTGTTCTCACCAACTACACTAAACAAAATCTGGCTTTTAAGTTATTTCGTCTTTACCAAAAACTTTCATGTCTCCACAAAAGCCGGTATTTCAATCAATATCAGAAAATAGAAAAATTTAAAACTTGCTTGGTGAAAAATCAAGTTATCATTTTTCAATGATGCAACTTGGCAATTGAAGACGTTTAATTTCTACGGTATTGATGCACGAAATAAAGCAACTTCAAAAGTTTTAGAAAAATTAAAGACTTGGTTTCAACGCTGCATGGAACAACGACTTAGGAGAAAGAGGTATCGACATTTTTGAAGATTATAAAAACATATTGACAGAAAATTCGGAACAAAGACAAAAACATTCACCACCTGCACAGTTTAACACAGGGAAAATCGTTTTATATAGGATACCAACAGTCCAACACAGATTTATGAAATTTATTATTTAAGCTAATTTGTGCTTTGCCATAAAAAATGTTTTAAGCACTTCCAAAATATTTTTTTTTCAACAATTTGTAGAAAGTTATGTCAAATCTCGAAAAACCTCATTTTTTGTCCAGATTTTTATTGTTTTAAGTTTGTTTTTTTGGTGCAAATAATATGCACTTTTTATACTTTAGTGCAATGTATATTGGTATTCTGCAAATTTTTAAGTGGTCACACGGTCTTCCAGGACTTTTGGTTTGGGAGTTATGATCAATTTTTCGTTTTGACCCCCCACGTTGCCCCTTAAACCTTAAAGAGGATTCACACACACTCAATATTTAACCAGGTGAGCTCAAATTTTTTGTGGGGTATTTTGTCATGGATTGGAACCAATCTAGGGTGTGACCTTCAGGTTTTGAAAAAAAGTGTATTTTTGAACAGCCCTAATGGCCATCTTATCCAGTAATAACAGTGGATCGACTGAAGAATAAAAAAAACATTCTGGGTCTTAACAAAATGCTCGACCACATCTACCTTGCTATTAGTAAGCTCCTTCATATTTACCTGCAACACAAGGGTTTGGAGGGTTTTTCGTGTTTCTACAGCTAAACGATTAGAAACGACCGAGATACTTGAAATTGAAAAGCACAAATGCACATGGCTGTATTTGCTGCAGATGCTACTCACATAGTGAACCACATGCAAACTACTGTTTGTCTTTTTCCCAGTTTATTTGTGATTACTAAGAAGAGTCTGTCATTAAAGATGAACATATCATTTTGCAGAGAGATGAAAATAATTATATCGAATACGCAAACGAACAAGAAACATTTCAACCAAATATAATCATTTCAATCTCTCCACTGTTTCTACGTTTAAATGTTCCTTGCTAGTTCCGGCAGCAATAGAATTTGCTTAAAAATATATTCTGATAAATGTCAGTTTTTAAATTAGATATTTTCAACAAACAGAAGCACACATAAGAAAAGTTTGCTTACATTCGTGTAAAGAAACTCCATTCTTGACTGCAATTAATCTTAAAGCTTCTTCGGCTTCTTCTGTCCTTTTTTTTGAATACAACCAACGTGGTGACTCTGGCATATAGCTAAAGTAGTTAAAAATTATTATAACATAGTAGGCAGGTCAGTGTTTTGACATGACAGCTAAAACTGTGTCGATACACCGAGTATCTCATCAAATATCAATCCACAACCTTTTTGAAATAATACAAGGCACTACTCTAATAAATGAATAATTTTCGAAGTTAAATGACCTGCCAATTTAATGAAAAAGTTCAAGCCACATCAGCTTGGTTGGCAGGGGGCTTCCAGTTCGGAAGAAACTTCCTCAGTTGGAAAAATTTGTCCCTAAAATTTATGAAAGAGGAAATTTTGGAGAAAATGATCAAAATGAGGAAATCAAGAGGAAATAAAAAAATACAAAAAATAGTAAGTAATAATTCTTGTTTGTTATGTTGAAATAAAGGAATTTTGGACAAGAAAAAGCTCCTCACATTCCAATGTCTTTGCAATTTTGCCAAAATAGAAGTTTTCTGGCCTTAAGAGGTAATTTCAGAATGTTTTTTCATACATATCTAAGAAGGCAGCTTAGATCTAGATCAGTGATTCTCATCGTTCTCTTTTGTTTCTCCCTTACAAACCTCTCACACAGTCATTTCCTGTCTACCGTAAATCACTAAAGTATAATTACAAAGAGACCTGTAGTTAATTTTTTGGGAAGTAAACTTTTAAAAATCAAAATCTTTTGTTTACACATTTCAGTGAATCAGTAACGTTTTACTGAAACTTTAGAGTCTATACGTAAATCATAAAATAGAAACTTAAAATCTTTATTTTTCCTCTGCAATACCTTCATTGAACAAATTTCCTCCCAAGAAATAATAATTCCTGTCTTAGAAAACCAAGTGGCTGCGGCTGAGAACCAGTGGTCAAGATAGTTATATTTGAGTTTGGTATTGTTGGCAAATTTCAGATGAGCCAAGCTGAAGCAATCAAAAAGTGCATGAGCTATGCTAGTCAGGCACCCTACCTTAACCATGAGTCTATTTGTCGACTGAGTGCAGAAATCTTTTTTTAGCACACCGGCTCTTTTAAAATATGCATACCATGCAGCGTGTGAGAGTTTTTACCTTTTTAGCAGAGATTATTTCATTTTTAATTGCAATATTTTTACTATATTGCTGTGCTGAGATATTCTACTTTTTATTTTTGATGGCAGCATTTTCATAAGTGTTGACCTGTTCAATCTATGTAATTTAGTTGTTTTTTGTGCTTTAGGTGCCATGCCATGTTTTTAAAACAGTATAAAAATAATCCACTTCCAAATGAATTTTAGAGAAAAGTGCGTGAGGAAATTAGGGAAGAAATTTAAGGAAATAGAAAAATTATTTGGTTAAACTAGAAGAGAGGCAAAATCTTTAAAACAAAAGTTTTTCTGTACACAACAAAATTCAATCAAATAAAAATGCACTTCTTTCAACTATTTTAATTGTCTGCTTTAACTATAACAAACGAGTGGCAAAGCAACCACCAGCTAAAACGCAACAACTGTAATTACCCTTAATGCTACATTTTCGTATTCACTGGCTTGGTCATTTATAAGCTGTCCAAATTGTTATATCGTTAATGTATATGTTACATTATTAACCTGTATGTTCCAATCGAATGAAATCCTAGCATTAACAATTCAATTCTTTCAGTGAATTTTAACCTCGTAAACAAATATTTGTTTGTCGTATTTACATCTATTCAAAGATAGATCCGGGCTCCTGATGCTAGATTATCTCAAAAAATAAAATCCCAGCTGTTAAAAACCTTTGCCAACCCCAGCACTCCAGCAACCTTACTGTAACTCGAAATATAACAATCTTACACTCACAAAACGCTGAGCCATAACAACAATACAGGAAGCGAGGTAGCCCAACATAAATCGTGCCATTCAGGACATAGTTTGGCAATTCCAGCCAAGGAAACAACTCCAAGTGCATATGAAATCCCCAATATATTACCTGTAAGCAATTGAAAATCGGCACAGCATAATGATTATTTTTAATGCAGTGATTTTTCATAACCAAGCTGGTTGTTTGACTCGTTTTAGAATTATCTCAAAATAATAGACAAATATTTCTTACTACAAAACAACATTGAATGTAGGTAAATTGAATCAAGCTCACTTTACATGATAATTACCAAATTACATTTACCTGATATAGTCCACACTGATGACCCCAACAGCTCTTGTGCAAGGACAAATGATACAAGCATTGTTCCACCACAAAAAATCCCAGCAAAAAAACGAATAACTCCAAGAACTAGGTAGTTTGTAGCAAAACCAGTCAAAAATGCAGAAAATATCAGAAGCGCAAACACTACAATCATAAACATGTAAATGCACTTAGCATCAAAAACTCTTAACAAGGTGCTAAAATCTTATTGTGAAGAAAAAAATAAATAGTCTAAATATGCTAGTACAGATGCAATTGGACTGGACTGCAGATGCTTTCTTGTAGCTTGGTCTGGGAGTATGCCTGTCCTCCGAACTCGTATAACGTACTGAAACCAAATCTGCATAAATGGTAGGGCATCTACTGTTAAAGAGCATTCTTTACCATCTTGCTACACAGTGTTAGGCACTCGTCATCCTACCCCAGGAGACCCACTGCATGTCTGCATAGAGGTTCTGCAGGACTACCAACTAGCTGAGTTCTCCTTAAGCAGGAACCATGACCTTGCTACGTTTGTCCATGAACGACTGAAGTGGATTCTTTTCAACCAATCTTCACCTACATCGGAAACTGAGTGGCTGTGCGTCCACATTGATGGATATAAGACAGTCAACGTTTGCACACCTCCATCAATTTGTTTGCAAGAATACAATCTCCCAATATTCCCACATCCCTGTCTCTATGCTGGTGACCGACTTTCATTGCCAGCATGTTGATTGGGGTTATGATGCCAACAGTGCAGATGAAGAATGCCTGGTTGGCTGGGCATATACCAACAATCTTGCCCTACTTCACAACCCAAAGGATGCCACCAGCTTCCACCCTGGCTGCTGGAATACAAGTACCAACCCAAATCTTGCATTTGTCAGTACTGATTTAGAGAGTCGTTTACCTGACAGACATGTCTGAGAAAAGTTTGCAAGGTCTCAACAACGGCCCTCGCTTATTACTCCATCCAGGTTTGCTAGTCCTGTACCAAGCAAGCCTGTAAAGTGATGGAACTTCCGCAAGGTGAAGTGGAGCCACCATATTACTCTCACAAACAAACTTGCCAGGACTTTGCCGCCACCTGATATGGATCAGGCATATCAGTGCTTATGTTAGCTATCAGCACTGTGGCAAAAAAATGTATCCCACGTGGCCAATGAAATCATTGTATGCCATGTTGGGATGTCAAGTGTGAAAACTCTACCAAACATTCTTGCATTACCCTGAAAAGCATGAATCTAGCAGAGCTGCAACAGCTTTGCTTGCCAGGCCTGACAGGAAATAGAGGCATCAATGGTCTAAGGCTGTCTAGAACATCAACTTTTCACACTCGAGCCAGGTAGCATGGAGTATGTTAACAGGTCACAACAATCCCTTGTCCATGTTCCGTTTTGTTAAATGCTATTGCTAGCCAGCTGGCAAAAAACGAAAAATAAGAGGGTGCAAATCAAGAGATTTCTCGATTGGCTGCTAGCAAGGAGAGACTGAAATCTAGACACCCATTTGTTGCTGCCGCGCAGAAACTATTGCACAGCTTATCTGAGTTGGGCATCCATGCTGCCCAATGGACGAACTTGACATGGGACACAGAGTACTACAGGAGTATGTCAGCGCTCAGTGTCTACATTTCTAGGGTCAGAACATGGCCTATTGGAAAGAGTTTGACCAGAACAGCTTGGGTCAAACTTAGTCGCCTGTGTACTGGCGTTGGGTGTTTCGGTTTGTCCATGCACAAATGGAGTCTGGCTTCTTCAGCAAAATGCGAGTGTGGCGCTAGTAAACAAACTGCAGACCACATTATTTTAACATGTCCCATACATTGGGCACCCCGAGGAATAATGGATCTGACAGTTTTGGATGACAAAACAAGGTTCTGGCTCAACTCCATCACTGCCAGCATCTGATCTAGGCAACACAGCAGGCTGGGGTGGCAAAAGGATAAACCCTTGATCCCCATCCTTTTCTTGTATCTGACCTGGATCATAAATAACCTGCCATATAACGAAGAAGATGTACATCAATACTTACAATATTTTCTAATACATCCAAACAACATTTTTATTGGCTGAGCCCACAGAAAGCCACAAAATGACAGCAGCTGTTGGCAAAGCGTTAAGGTTAAAAATACTGCTGCGTTGAAACCATTGCTATTTGTCAACTTAAAGCATCAAGCTCAAATCTGCCACAGCATGAAACTCAATCTACTTTGATAGCATGAATGATTAGAATTGCATTAAATGTTACATGAAACATCGTTTTCAGCAAATTTGTGAATATTACATGTCTAAAACAGACCGGTACAACCAACCGTCCAGCGTGTCGTTCTGTATACCCTTCATTGTACTTAACATAATTAAAAGATTTTATGCCAAATCCATCTATGAATATTACCAGTTTTGTTCATCTTAAAACCGCATCTTTTAAACTAAATATTAACCAAAAATCATAGATTGTGACCAATACACGAGAAAAAACAACTGACACACAGCAATTTCGAGGAAAAGATTACACAGGAAGCCAAGCGAAACTCTAGTTACAGTTCTCTAGTTACTGACCTTGACGAAATAGCAAGCGAATATTTCAAAAGAAGTTTAACATTGCTATTTGTTTGTAAACGTTTCATCATAATGAGTTAATGAGCCTTTATTTTGTATTGTGTGTGCATGCGTGCGTGTGTGCAAAAATTTTGCACCATTTTTTGGATCAAAGTTTAGGGGTATGATACAGATACAGTATACTTGTCAAAGGATGTAAGCTGCTAACAATTTTTCACCAACATTTGAAAAGTCATGTCTGATTTGAAAATTTGCAAACCTCTGCAACAACAGAAATCACCTTAGCAGATTGGAAACCAACAAATATGATTAACTAAATTTACTGTGCCAAATTCACGATTTTGTAAATTGTGACACCATGTGCTTGTGGATTCTATTACATCTGTTTCTTGACTGAACAAGCTACATATTTGTACGAGAAATTGATGACAAATTTTCTTCTAACGAAATGGATGCAGCCAAAATCAACTCTTACAATTTGACATTTGGTGTGCAATTGCTAAAGGCCGCTCGTGCATGGCCTAAATGATAGTTACCTTTATATAAAACAAATTTTCTTCCATACTTATCAGAAAGTTGTCCAAATATTAAGTTTCCCAGCATAACACCACCCATAAAAACTGATTGAATAGTAGTCGGAATCCATAGCTTGTCATATAAATTCCACTGAAACCAAATCGTTTACAATTTTATTGCAATTGACTACAATGTTTTTTTCTTTTTTCACGACTTTACATATACAACTCAGCTTGAAATTGAACCAGCAGAGCTGGCAAATGTAGCAGGGCAGCCTATCATCAGATAAATAGAAAACTCATTTGGTTGCTGTCATCACAACCCCTTAAGAGAAAAGGCAGGAAAATACTTGTATAACTAAGAACAGCAACTTTTACACTATTCAGCGTGAGGCAACACAGTTCATGAAGGAGTTTAAAAAAAAACCACAGTACTAAAGATGATTTCTTTCGGTTTGTAAACAACATTTTACTAAAAAGTGGTTAAGGGCTAGATTCAATGTTTTTTCAGCAGAAGTACAAAAGTAAAACTTAGATGTTTCTGCTAATGACTATCTGGACAGTAACACAAAGTATATTTTACAATCAACAAAATCTATACAGTAGATTCCGCTTAATCGGGCCACATCGGGATAAGCACCATTTGGCCTGATTAAGCGGCTGACCCGATTATCCGAAGTCTTGCAGTATCTGTGCCAGGGTTGTCCTTGGTACACCAGTTATCTCAGCTAGCTGGCGATGACTAATGTTTGGAGGTTGCTCTCTAATTTTTCTTAGGACAACAACCCTTTCAGCAATTGTTAATTCTTTTTGTGGCATCTCTGCTTGGGACTGCACAAAATTTGCAACAAAACACAACAATTACCATGTCCAAGGGCATGAAATGACAAAACAATTTGCACCTGTATTTTTCAATTGTTACATAATATAGTTGGCTTTGTAATATTGAGTTCTATTACATTACAAAGGCGGTTTTGCAATTAAACCAGTGTATGTCTGACTACAGTTGTGGCCTGATTAAGCAGAATAGTGGCCCGATTATGTGGATTTAACGTAGTGCATTATCTTTGATTGGATTTTGTTTGGCCCAATTAAACGACTGACCCGATTAACTGGCGGCCCAATTAAGCTGAATCTACTGTATAGTTTCCAGGTTTCAAGGTTCTGCTCAAATAGCTTGCAATTTGGAAGCGACCGGAAGCTGACAAGCCAAAAAACTCATTTAGTGCCTTTTCCACAAAATCACGACAATATTATTTCTGTAAGGTAGAAATCATATACATAGAATTGGTTTTGCAATAAAACAGCACTCTATTCTACTTGACCATGATCATATTTATTGGCAATTTTCCTTAATCTTGAGGAAACTTGCATGCTCCATACTTTTTACTGGATTGGTTGTAAGAGTAAAATAACTCAAGATCTAGTTCAATTAGGCCGATACTATACACACTTACCTCGGTGACAATGGTGATTAGTCTTTGATTTTCTGTAGCTACATGACCAGAAGAAGCATTTCGATCTGGAGTGGCACCAATCATATTCATCAAAAAGACTTGCCATGCCAAAAACTCCTGACAAGAATTGAAATCAAGTTATAATTAAATCATATAGAGAGTCGCTCTTTTATAAGTGTAATTAGGCACCTTTACATCAACCAATAACTGCTTCCATCACAAGTCACATAAAATGATGAAATAATGCACTCTACAATTGAAAAACACCTTATCAATGAAAAGTTTCATCTATATGGCAAACTTTTAACTTGTTTTTGACAAACAACACCAGCGGCCTGATAGCAATTCAGATGTAGCACACAGTTACCTTGGAAAACAGGTGTTCATGATAATAACCATAGCTCAGCTTTGGCACTTAAAAACTACACTTTAAATGCAAACTTTGCATTTATTGCTAGATAAAAAAGTCGCTTTTGCTTGTAAACTGCTTTAATAAACAAGCTAAAATAATAACAAAAAACAATATAACGTCTTGTGCAGTGTTCCCTTTCAACATGAAAAAAGTGCAAATTCGCAGCTGTAATTCAACTATGTGAAAAAAGTCTGGCGGTATTTGGTAATTTTTTTCAGTTTGCCAAAATTTTTGAAATTTTCAACTAACTGTTCAATGCGTGGCAGACAGTAAATAGGAATCCAAGGTTGGACCGATGCTTTTTCAGGGCAGTGCAGTGTCTTGTAAAAACAGTGTGTGATTGTGACAAAACAGCAAGTGACTGCGACTTAAATATCTTTTGTATTACAAACTATCTGTCAAGCAATTGAGATAACGTATATCAGAAAGTTTTTTTTTCTGTACTTTTCCCAGCCAGTTTCAATCGCAGCTAAAGAGCAATAATAATAAAGAGCTCTTAAACTTCAGTTTGACACAAGACATCACTTTTCAAGGGAAGTTCAAAACTGGAAGTGGCTAAAATATAGATTTTTTTCTTTACGCTTCAAAGCCAATTTCAATTGAGCTTGCTGTGGATTAGGTATATAAAGAAAGAAAACTTGGTAAATTTTTCTTCATTTGAAGAGACACTCACGGGAGATGCTTCCCTACATCCACACTTTGTTTCAAAAATTGTTTAACATCTTCCTTTACTGTATACTTCATTTGATGGTTATTTTTAGTGTGACGAGCAACAAACATGTGACCACTGAATCCAGCACCCTTTCAGGATGAACTTGAAAGATATTGATGATGACAGTGACATTATGGAAGATCTCATTGATATGAAAAATAATTGTGGAATTCAAATGGAATTTTCTAATAGTAGGCTTGAGCACTTTTGGACTTCTCAATTGGAAACGTATCCTGTATTGGCAGAAGAGACTCTCACTGTGCTGGTGCCTTTCGTGACAACTTACCTGTGGGAAACAGGATTTTCCTGCCTGCTTCACATCAAATCAAAAACCAGAATCGATTAGATCCTCATCAAGACATGCGAATAGCACTCAGCACCAAGACACCAAGATTTCATGCCATCATACATAGGAAACAACAGCAAAAAAGTCACTGAGCTTGCTGCTTAAACACGATTTCTTCACAACACATCATGCATAGCAAATGTATATATTACTGTGATTTTACTTTCTTTGCTAATGTGAAAGTAATTTGCGATTTAGTATTATATTACTTCATTTTCAGTTATTAAACACAATGGCTTTGCTATTTATACAGGAGAACAATGTTACTTTATAGCAATGGTAGAAGGGGGTGCAAGAACAGATCAGTGATTTTAAAAGTTGCCAACAATAGAAAAGGTTAAGAATCACTGCCATAGACAAAGGACAGGTTGTTCCAAAATGTGTAATATGTCTGGAAAACTTGAGCAAAGATGCTTTAAGACCAAGTTGCTTCCAGAGCCATTTACGAGTAAAACATTGTGGCCTACAAAGACAAGAACTTAGAATTTGTTGAAGCCAAAGAGGAGCCGTCTAAAAGAATGAAAATTGATAGAGATGCATTTCGGAAATATTCATCTGCCAAAGCAGTAGGAGCATCATTTGAAATTGTTTACTAAACTGCTCTGGCAAAGAAATCACACAATATGGGGAAAACATTAATAAAATCATGCATGCTAAAAGCAGCCAGTCTTGTTTTGGGGGAGGCTAATAGGAAAGAGCTGATGAAAATTTCTCTCTCTGACTTCACAGTAAAAACACGCATTCATGAAAACGCAGAGGATACTGAACTTCAAGTACTCAAAAAAATAAACAAATCACTTGCTTTTGCCATCCAATGTAATGAGACTACTGATATTGCTCAAATGTTTCAGTTGCTGGTTTACATCCGCTTTGTTGGATCTACATCAACTGAAGTGCTGTTTTGCCAACCCCTGTAAAAGACTACCAAAGAAAAAGATGTGTTTGAAACTGTTTCCACTTACTTCAACAATTTAATTAAATAAGAGAACCTTGTGGGTGGCTCTACGGATGGTGCTCCTGAAATGGTTGGATCACAAAGTGGAATTGTTGTCAGCATAAAGTAGAGAAGTCCAAACGCAATAGGAACTCACTGCGTTATCCACAGCAAGGTTCTTACTTCAAGGATTTTACTTGCTACAACGAATGACTAGCTGGTAATTGCGATTCGTGCTGTCAATTTTGTCAAAACAAGTTTGGTCAAATTGAGGCTCCTTACCACTGTGTGCAAGGATATGGATGCTAATCATAAGACTCAGTTGTTTCAAACGGCTGTTTGATGGTTATCAAAAGGCAATATGCTAGCTTGGGTTTTAGAGCTGAGAAAAGAAGTGAACAGTGTTCCCTTTAAACGCAAAAAAAGTGCGAATTTGCGAAATTATGTCCGGCGGATTCGCAGTTAAAATTCAACAGTGCGTAAAAAAAGGCCGGCGGTTTTTGGTAACTTTTTCATTTTGTTAAAATTTTTGCAATTTTGTTAGGAAAATCTTAACCAACTGTTAAATGCATGGGAGACAGTGAAAAGAAATCCAAGTTAGGACAGATACTTTTTCAGAGCAGTGCCACGTCTCACCCAAACATCGCGCGCCTGTGACGGCGACTTAAATATCGCGCACGCCTTTGCCTCACTTTTTTGTATAACAAATTATCTCTCCAGCAATTAACCTCAAGTAAAATCAATTTTTTTGTTTACTTTTTCCCAGCCGATTTCAGTCGTAGCTAAAGAGCAGTAATAGCAAGCAGCTCTCAAACTTCAGTTTTAACATAAGACATCATTTTTCGAGGGAAGTTTGAAACTAAACTTGCTTAAAATCTTTGTGTTTTTTTTACGTTTCAACGCTAACTTTCAATTGTGCTTGTTAAGATAAAAAAGCACAAAGTTCTCGCTTTCAGTTAAGCACAAAAAACACCAATTTTGAGGGATTGGTTCAGTTTTTGTACGTTACAAGTAAATAACCTTCTTTTGCTTGCCATTTATAAACACTAAAAATAAAAAAGAATACAACTTCTAACCAATTTAGTTTTGAATTCTCTTCAAATACTTTCCGAACTGAGATTGAAAGTTTGCTTGCAATTGCAAAAACCTGTTGTGTAATTGATTACCATAAAGAAATGTAAGTTGTCTAATTATTTACCGAAATCAAGCAACAGTTAAAGTTCGCAAGTAATTTTTGTTGTGTCATAGTCGTAATAACCTACCTAACCTCACATTACTTCATAAAAGTTCTAGTTCTCATGCTCACATCGGGCGTCGGCAAAGGGTTAATTTTATTTACGCGCATTTTTCATCTGTCATTCTAAAGTGCTTACGAATCACTGTTGCAAAGGCTGTAAAGTTTGAGACCAAATTTAACCACAATTAACTTACTGAAGAAACATAGCCAGGTATTTCGCTGCCGTCTTATAACAACCGATAGGCTACCTGTTTGTGAACATTTTGGGGCTGACATAGTCACGCCAATTATTACGTCCCGGAAGCAAATTGTCACAGTTTTGACTTTCCTTTTCCTGCAAATTTGTCCGGCGGTTTTCGTACATTTGCTAGCAATTTCGCACTTGTGCCGGCGGTTACGCACTCACTAAAATCTTAGAGGGAACACTGGAAGTGAAGCTATTTTTCGAAGCTCAAGGAAATCAAAATTCAAAATCTTCTGCATTTATTTATAGTAGATGGGTTTCAACTGACATTGGCATACCTTACTGATATTATCAAAGCACTTAATCTTCTCAACTGACATTTGCAAGGGAGCCATAGTAGGCACTTAGATCAATCTGATTCCATACGTGCATTTACAGAAAAATTAAAGTAGTGGTTTCAAACAGTTCAAGGAGGAATTCTTGCATCTTTCTCTAACCTAGATGAAGCCCTTGAGAAAAACAAGGTTAATCTGGATGCAGAACTAAAAAACTAAAATAGAAGCCCATTTGCAATTCTTAAAACAAGAAATTCAGGTGGCATTTTTTAGACTTGGCCAACCTTCTAGAGTTAAAACTAGCAAGAAATCTCTTTTGTGTCAAGGTGGACCTTCTGCCAAATAAAATACAGGAAAAATTTTTGGGAGTTAAACTGCAACTCTGTTGCCAAAGATGACTTTGAAACAATGCCTCTTAATGATTTCTGGGCTAAATACGTGATTTCTGGACTAACTGCAGGAACATTGGTAATGTTGCTATGCCTATTCTACTACCATTTTTAGCCATATATACCATGTGTGTAAAAGTGGCTTTTCTACACTGTTAAATGTAAGGAAAAAAGCTCAGAACAAACGTGATTGTAAAACCAATATGCGATGTGCATTGTCTTCAACTAAGTCAAGCATTAAACTACTAGTTTTAAGGAAGCAGCTAAGCTGCATGTCCTTCACATTAATGCTTGTGAAAATAAATGGTGTTCTACTTATTTCTTTTGATTTATGCAATAAAAAATTGAAAAAAATTTTTGTTTGTTTTGCACTTGATTCAGAACTTTTTAAGAGCGCAACATTCTTTGATTAATGCCAAGGATGGCACAACCAAAAACGTTTAAGAGCCTGTCTTATAGGGAACATTGGTCTCAAGCAAACGCTGTTTCAGAAAATTGGAAAAACAAATTGTGAAAGAAATAGAAATTGTTTTTATTTATAAACTACTTTAGTGCAGTGACTAAAATGATAATAAAAAACAGTACAGCAATATCCAGCTACAACCAAAAAAATACGGCAAGTCTTTTATCCAGAGCAGCTCAATATGTGATTAATATGCTATAATTTTCAATCTCTAACTTGCAGCCTAGCTAACCATGGTATATTTCGGCATATAACGCGACCGTCAGATAAGATGAGGTACAAAATTAGAGCAAACAATTTTATTTACAACCAAAATGATACTGATTTTTTTCAAGTAAAATGAAAAAATCTGCAGGTAGAATTTAAGGTCTGACTTTTATATCAGTTGTATAAGACGACCCCCAATTTTTATGGGTGGTTTTATTGACTTTAAGGGTCATCTTATACGCCAAAATATATGGTATGTCTTGGACACGATCTGAACTACATTTAGCAGCTTTTACATCCACCATGAAATACTGTATAGTTTTTGATGTTGCTAACACTTTACTTTGAGCCAAGGAGTAGAGCCTGCCAGTGCCCTGATAGGGTTCTGTTAGTACAAATTTAAGTGGCTGAAATCATTTATAAGTTTTCTGTGGTGGTACCAGAGCTGCAATAAATTTAAGGCCAACTTGTGTAGCAAATTGCGAGGAAATAAAATTGCATTACAGACAAAATACCTACTGAAGAATTACAAATGCAAAAATGCTGAAAAAAGTTATTTAATAATCACGTTGGTTACACCATTATTTCTTTCCACAACTTTTTCCCTTAAATGTCACCTTGACTAACCATGTTACACTCTATCCAATGTTACAATTATTTTTATCCAATAGCAGTTTACGTACTCACTTGAAAAAAAGCTATTGAAAAATAGCATAGTGCTTGAAATCGCCCAAAATTTCCAACAATTTTTAAAGCTTTGTTGACATCTAATTTTTCTTTCATTTTTTCAGCTACATTTACACAAACATTGAATAAAATCCTAAACCAGAAGCAGCTTCTGTATTGCTAGTAAGCCTGTAAACAACAACCTAATAATCAAATAAAGAACTAGTAAGGCATATCAACTCTCACACCGGATACAACTAAAATGCAAAAATTCTGTGGAATTCCAAGGACTAGCTCTATCCTTTAATTGTAACTTGAACTCTAAGTCTAACCCTAACTGTTAAATATTTTTGTTGTAAACCTTCTGTTGTTTTTGTGGAACTTTGCTAGGTTTAACAGCTCATTTTTGCTGACGCATAATCAACACATAGCTACTCAGAATCTTTGCTTGTTGGTTGTTCAAGTCAAATGCAAATGCAAATGCATGTAAAGTACCGTATTTATTCAAGTATAAGTCGCACCCCCATATTTAACATGAAAAACAGTACAAAATTTTTTTTAACATTGTTCATTGCAATCACATGACAAAACATTAAAAACCATCAAAGTCATCACTGCTGTCACTGTCCTTAAATAGTCTGCTGCAGTCTTCTTCTGGAACATCCTCATCAGCATCCCATGGGGGTGGCAAGATCTCCTTAACTTCATCACTTTTCTCATCAGAGCTGTCATCCCTTACTTTATCATTCCCACTTCCATCCAGATGATTGGCAATTACAGTTTTTAAAAAACTTTTTGATCGTGAGAAAGGCAATAGGGTAGAAAGCGTAACGTGACTCGCGTGGAAGGCAATAACTAACGTGATTGTGTGAAAGGCGATAGCATAGAAATACCTTGGAAAAATTTTATATCGCATACGATGCACTTCATGTATTCGTGTATAAGTCACACCTGACTTTTTGGGCAATATTTTGGTACAAAAAATGTGACTTATACTTGAATAAATATGGTAATAGTACACTGCGCTAGAGTTTATGTTAAAAATTGAATTATTATTGTTTAGTTTATGTCAATAGAAAAGCTTAGTAATACATAGGTAATTAGTCAAAGTATTAATTATTATATTGATTTTGCAGAGTAAGACAACTGAAAAGTAATTGTTGATAAGTGTAAACGACTGTTAAGTGGTGTCTTACCTAAAAGTTCAATTAGTGATGTGTTCGATTCTTTGTCTGGAAAATAGTTTTAGTATGTGACAGTTGTTAATTGTAATTGTTTGCAATTAAGTGATTGTGGTTTCTCTATTTTTAGAAAGAGGGTTGAAAGAAAAGCATACCATAACAAATCTTAATTGTGTCAAATCATGCTCATCACACGATCATTTGTTTTCTCAATTTAAGGAATTAATCAGAATTTCAGTTTTCTGTTATTAAAGTTATTTCTCTGTCTATTGAAATTGATTTCTACCACTGTTGAAGTCTACAAGTCCAAGACAAGAAGTTTGCAGTTGTTGATTGAATTTTCCTAGTATTGCTGGGTAGCGACTAGGAGATAATTTATCAACACTAACTCTAACCCAAGATAATCTTTCTAGCAGGGTTAAACATCATGTGCCTCCAGCTTTTAGCTGGAGGTACTGTAAATACCCATGTTTAGGACGCATTTTTTTTCTTAAGAAGTTGACCTAAAAACCCAGGTGCGTCTTATCCATGGATACTTTTTTTAAGTTTTTTCCATCATTTTTAGGGTCAAATATCCACTGCGACCTATACATGGTATCGTCCTATATGCAGGTATTTATGGTAAGTTTTTTCAATTTTCTCTAGTTGTTCCAAAGCAGTATTTTTAGCTCTAAAGCAGTGACTCTCAACCTTTTTTTGTTGCAAAACACTTTAACGATTTCAAAACTTGGTGGCACACATAGAAAAAGATAAGTTTAAAAATTATTTATTTACCTATAACACACTGCGTAAAATAGTTTATGATAATAATTTTAAATTATATATTTAAAATTTGGTGGCACACTTTTATAATTTTGCAGCACACAAAAGTGCTGCAGCACAGTGGTTGAGAATCACCGTTCTAAAGTTTTCTTGCAACCCAAATGGTTGTTGGAAAATATGTTTCACATGTATATGAAAATACACTGCAATACTGAAGAGTCTTCGCTTCAAATCTTGCCTTGGTTAGATATTTTGAACTTTAACTTAAATTAAAATTAAATTAACTTAAAGTTTACTTAAATTAACTCTGACTACAGTACCACTTTCTGTCAAAACTCTCTACATTATGTCGCTATCAGCATTTGACAGTAAAATCTAGGTCATGAATTTACAAAAGAGTTTTGTGAGGTCAAAATTACATTTCATGTTTGTGAAAAAACAATGAATAATTAATGAACAAACACTCAAATGACTGCAATTAAAAACAGAACTTGAAATGCTTTTAGCAAGGGTGCATTTCATATTTACATTGCAGACCTGCGTGAAAACTGTTGACAGTGTAAAATAAAGAAAGAAATTAGCAGGTGTGCGGTGCACACCTGTACTCAATTCTATGCTCACACCACACATAAATATAATAATACAGAGTAAATGTAAACTACAATAAAACTTTTAATTAAAGTTGGATAGGATCTACTAAGAGATTTCAGTTTTGTATGCAATTGACAAATTTTATCTGTACTACTTGTCTGTTAAGATTTATGACTACTTATTTTCAAATCCTGCTACCCAATTAAAAATGCAAATCTGGATTTGAATCCATGGAGATTCAAATCTCAAGGATTCGAAATAAAAAAATGTGTATCCCTAGTTGAGTTTCATACAATATTTTGAATTTTAGTTATTGTAAAACCTTCCATCATTGATACTACAACAACTTTGAATTACGACTTATTTCATGGTTACCAATAATGCTGTAACAGCACATTTCTGCCATAATCAGTGCAACTAAGCAAGGAAAATTGCATTAAAGTATTTTTCCCAAAAGCCAATAACAAAGTCACCCTCCGAAGTTTGAACAATTGACCATTGCTGACAAGAACAGCTGTCCAACACATTTGACTACATCGTGAACAAACATGATTTATTATGAAGCATATAACACTAAAACATTGAGTAAATGATGCATGTGCACAAATAAACAACCAATAAAAAAGTATAACATGGCTGGACACATTTGAATGTGCATACAATTTACATATTGCATTAATATATACACATACATACATCATATTTAATGTCCATAAGAAACACAAAGAGCTACACTTAAAAAAACACAAAATGATCTACACTTGAAAATACAAACAGTGTGATGCAACAGCAAATCATTTGCATTATATTTACTGGGAAAAGCTTTCTCTAAAACTGTTTTCTGACCAATATTTACAGTAAAAACTTTATGATAAGCTACTGGAGAAACTATTGATTGGTGGTAATCGACGACAACAACTCTCACATGTTAAAAAATGGTCACATCTGCCAAGTCATTGGTTTCATGGTACTAGTATAGCATCAACCCATTATCTCTGTGCTTTAACTTCTTTCTAGTGCACAAAGAACTGACGTTTTATCATTGAAAAATTATCCTAGCTATAACTGGTCACACATTGCTGTTTATCAACACAATGTCACATTATCATAATGCTTTGAAAATAATTAGACCTATTAGACTGGTCTAGAAAAGCAATTTTCACATGTATAAGTTTTATGTTAACAGCTTATGCAGGATGTTTATCACCAACAAGCCAATTCTGTATGGCATATATATACTGTCACAAAACAGAGAACTGGCCTGTTAATCAACACTAAGCTCCTACGTAACAGCACAGAACTTTCTGGGCAGGCTACCATGCTGCACTGCTAATCTTCAAAGTAAAATCATGAATGTGACATTTTTGAGTTATGAAAGACCTGAAAGTAAACATAAAGCAAGCTGCGGCTAAGATGAACTCACTTACTTGCTAGCTAGGAAAGTCAGCTGGTTCAACCTATTTAGGACAAAGCCTAATCACAGAAAAATCTACTTATTAAAGCTGCAACCACGTACATTTTTGATATTTGTCAATGTTTTCATCTTAAGACCAGAATTGACCCATTCAGTAGGTACTAGTATGCTTGTAGTCACTAACGCTTGTTCAAATAAAATTTTGATTCTAGCTGTAAGCTGGAGGCACATAGTGTCCATGTCTGTAATAAAAATGTAGTGATGCCACTAAATTTTGTGTCTGCTGCCCACATACTTTTCTATGTGTAACACTGCACCATACTGCACCTACAAAGTTTAATCCAAAGATTACACCATACCAAAACTGAATAACAGTAAATCAATATCCTTGGAAAACAATAAACTAACTGAATTACGAAAATTGAAAATACTGCGAGTGACTAATCCTTAAATCAACTTAGTTATTAACTATATTTCTAGGATTTGCAGACTTTATTTCTGTGATTTCCATGTTTTATTTGGAAGTGCTTTCTTGTGTTGATAATTTTCAAACAATTGTTGTAATATAAATTTATTAGGGTAAACTGGGGTAATTTGGGACAAATTAATACAAAGCCAGTCATGCTTAACATATTTCAGAGAAACACATAAAATTTGAGCTTGCCTAATGCTGAGCAATAATATGCAACACCAATTAGACTAGTTTTGCTTGACTGCACATGCAGTGATGCTTAGTTGACACAGATGCAACATAATGACATGCAACCACTCGAGCGAAACTTTTGTCACAAGTGAAATGTAACCAATAAAAGTGGCTGTAAATTAGCCAGTGGATTATAATTGGATTTGAATCAAATCAAGCCAAAATGTCATTAAACCAAGGTTTTTAACTATCACAACATTTTCCTCAATTACCCATAGCATTTTAAGCTTTTTAACCTAATCCAAAATTACCCTGATTATGTGGTAATGTGTGACAGCAGATCTGCTCAATTTAAGAATTCATAATTTCAGATCCATTTATCACTGAAACTTGTGGAATTGCCAGGTGGTAAGTAAATACTGATATGCAAATGTTCAAAAAAGTGGTTAGGTCAAGTTGCAAGTACTGAAGCAGTAGATAAAACATGAAAAGTAGTAATTTTTCGTGAAATACCCTATTTTATGCTATATCCTTATGGCAAGAATTTGCACAATGCTGTAATACTTCTACTATTACAAATTTCTGTAATTCAGTAATTCTATAATGCTGCATGATTTTTATAATTCAGTAACAACATACCTTAGCAAGCCAATGCATTTTGTATTTTAGTGTTGCCCATACCCTGAATCATTATTTTACAAAAAATACACATTATTGTATTGGCCAGGTTGACAGCTCCAGTAATTTACCTTTCAAGAGCTAAATGTAATATACTAAATACAATGATATTTAATCAAAATAATCACACATACATCAATCTTAAACTAATGGCAGTGGCTATTTTGCCGTCAACGGCAATTTACCCTCAGAGACTATTTTGCCGTGAGTTATTTGTGATTGGTGAATCTAAATGACGTACTAAACATGTGACTTTTGGTCGTCTCTGATTGATCAATTTTAAAAACCAATTAAAAAAATTTTGCACCCCCAGGTCTCTATCCCCCACCCTGTACACTCCCTTGCAGTGTACACTGCCCCGTACATTTACATACCGGGCCTGCCCCTCCAGTGTACACTGCCTTTCTTTTAAAGCCCTGGCCAGCTGAGATTCGAACCCGATACCATGGTATCTCAAGCCCAGCGCTCTATCCACTCAACCACAGAGTCACTGGTGAGTATATAGCAAATTTGGCTATATAAACACACGTGAATGATCACGGCAAAATAGATTCCAAGGGCAAATTGGCGTTGATGGCGAAATAGCCACTGCCTAAACTAATTACAAACAAGCTTCTAACCAGAAGTTTACCAGAGATTTTAAAGTCAATTTCATGAACAAGTTTAACCAAACACAATATAGTTGAATCTGATGCTTTAAGATATGAAAATTGAGTGTCAGAGTAGTTGACCTAGCTGCTTAGGCTATTCATTACCTTCAACTTATCAAATTGCTACTAACAAGAAAAAATTAGAAATCCTGCCAAAGTCTTGCTTTGCAATAGTCTACATCTAATGGTTTCACTTTCTTAAACATTTAGCCTATTGCTTACTTCAGTCTTTAATCAGGTTGGCACACAATTCTACTTTCCTTACATGTGATGTACGTAAAACTATTCTATTTGTTTAAGAATAATCTCCTGATGTGCCGTCTAACATGAAACAGACTGTTGAGATGTTTTTAGCCTAAACATATTTTATTTTATTACATTTGATTGCTCTGACTTGGTCACTGAGCTCTCTGCTGTCAAATCCACTAAACATGCAATGTAATTAAATAGGGTAAAGTGGGGTAATTACGGCCATTTTTGAAGTTTTAAACTGAATACACTGTTAATTTACAACTTTATCAGATGAAACTGTTCTTGCGGCACACTATTGTTATGTGTCGGCGATACCTCATTGATTGGTACATACAAGTCTTGCATCACTGAATGACGTAACGTTTTGTGTGACGTCATATCAGTGGCCGTAACTTGCCACTGTCGACAAATTACGGCCACTGATTCAATTCTTTTTTTAGATCTCAAAAATGCAGTTAGGTCATTTATGACCTTTTACAATCTTTCAGTTAAATGGCTTTTGGAGTTGTAGATGATTCATGAGAGTGAAGAATATAATTTTTTGGTAATCACGTTTATTCTTACTCCCTTAACGATAGATGCAATAGTTTAGGTGCTCAGTTTTTAACTTAGGATTCTATTGATCTAGAGATCCTTAAAAGTAATTTGAGGATTGAGGCTGTTATCCACTTTGTACTATATGCCTAGAAACAAAAATTATGAGAATGTTGCTCATAGATGAGGTTGTTCTTCCATGTTGTTTTGCTTCATTTTTTTTCTCAAAACTGAAAACTTAAAAAAATAGCATCTAACATTCTAAAGTGAACAAAAGTTTTACCATTTATATTAATTTTTTTGTAAAATTTAGGTTTGTTAGAGAGATGGAAAATTGATGTTTCATAAAGCAAAACAATTACTTCAAAAAAACAAGTGGCTGTAATTTTCCGTGGCTGTAATTACCCTGCTTTACCCTAATTTGTAGCATGAACTAAACAGTTAAACGTGCTAACTGTGGGTCTACTTGTAACTCAACAGCAGCACGATCTAGAGAAACAAAGTGGTTGGAAAAACCTACACTGTAATAATCATATAGCCTACATAACATTAATAATGGAGAAAGAAACATCACAACAGCTATATAATGAGAAGTTACACAGTATCATAGACACCAATAGTGAAGCACATACACGTATCATGTTGAAGAAAATACTTAAAAATAAACAAAATAAAGTTATACAAAAGATAACAAGAGTAACCTAAATACTTTAGTCCTATCAACTTTTAAATTAAATAACCCAATTTTTTTGTGTGTGTGATTTTAGCAGGTATTCAGTGACTGAACTCGCCTCCTTCACCAAACTATATTTGGATCTACCCATTTCAGCAATAAACTAGTAAAGCATGTAAAGTATGGTACACATTGCATCACTCAATGTACTTTAGCTGTTTAACTGATAAATTAATCCAGTTTTTGGTAATTGGTGAAAACTGCACCTGCCCAGGAGTCTTGGTTGCTCAGGTGCTTGATTGAGAAACTTGTCTAATGCATCTTTTGCCCGACTGATCAGCTGATGGTTGCCTATAAGTCTCTAAGTTTCTTTGGTAAGCAGTTAAATAATCATGCAGCATTGCTTGAAAAGTATTGTAACAATGTGCTAGTAAGTAACTGCTTTTTAATCATTGTACCTTTTTGAAAATGGTTATACCACTACAATCCTGGATTTTGGACACTCCATAAGTAATTTTACAACCATATAGAATGATGTTTATCTTTCTCTCCTTTTAGGAGAGAATAATCCTAAGGAGCATACGGTAATCTTTCCCAATGATGTGACGATTCCATTTTACTGCTTTTTGATGTGAAAGGTATCTGCTTATTTTATTTTGCGTTTATGATAGATTGCTCATTTGGGTTGCGGAGGATGCAACCATAGTCAATCATAGAGATGACAAGGGCAATAAATTAAAATTTTTTCTTTCAACTTGATCAGAATTCATTGAGTAACTTGGTATATAGACTGTGCTGTAATAATAAATAGTAATAATCTAATTTTGAAAGTTATGTAGAAGTTAATGATCTAACATTTCAAAAGTTGATGTTATTTACAAATATCACCTGGTTGATAGTTAGGTCTAGCCACCTTTTACACCTTAAAACACCCAACAAGAATTTGCCTACAAAGCTTGCTAGTTTAGATCTGGCAACAACTATGCTTCCAAGCTTACTCAACCATCAAAAGAAAGAGATCTAAGTTCAGGATCCATTTTACCCATTTCAAGTCAAGAAATCTTACTTCTAGTTAAATAAGTTTACAAAACTTCCCAGAAACTCTAGGAATCTCAAAGTCATGCTGCAAAGGCGATATTCGTTGCAACGAAGCTCCATGGTAAACGGAGCTTGGATTTAATCATAAAAATCTGGTTCGTGAGTAGATTAGGTAGGAAGTAATGCCACTCGAGTACAAAAAACGTGTCTTTCAGTAAATGCTAACTATTTGATATCTGTTGATTGGAGTGCGGTATGCTAGCGTAGAAAACAGCATTGAATTCAAGATTTTGTTTTCTACATATCCTCGATTGAAGTGGGACATTTTTGGTTTGAATTTTGAAAACCAATTGGTAGGCTTACTCTTGTTTTGTGTTAACTAGGCAAGGTGCGGTGAGTTATCAGTGGGTCGTGTTGTCATATCTTTTGCTTTAAAAAAGTTTATAGAGTCCCTAGTAAATTTAAATATTCTCTAGTGTTTAATATTTTGCACTTCGTTTTATCTTTTCAAACACACTACATTAGTTTGTTCAAAAACCAGCTACCGCTGATGTTAAAAAGTAACTAGGAAGGCAAAGGGGCAATTGCCCTCCCGAAAAAATTATAACGTTGTGTTCGAGGTTATATTCTTTAGTGCCTTCTGTAACATATGTAAATAGCGTCACCTAAAAGAGTACCCATAATGCCTGCATAGCAACATACATGTGCTTGTTACTATGATAGAACAATTTTTGTTTTGTTGTTGTTGTACAGTTAAATAGATGCTTGTTCGAATAAGATGCCATGCTGAGAGCTAAGGAATAGAGACGCGGTCAAAACACTACACCTTCTGTTAAAACCACAAAACACGACCAATAGGTTTTTGCTGCTTTTTCCTATGTTGCAATCTCGAATTACTTAAATTAATCCGAAAAAGTAAATACCAGTAGACTTGCACATTTTAGTTTGCCTAGTTCGGTCTGCTAATTATTTGAATCACTTTAATCATGTGGAAACTGACTTTACTGCTGGAAATAAAATTGTTTGAACATCCCTCGTGCTAAGAAACTGATTACGTGCTCTTTCATTGTCACTGTCTTATTATATTTTTTTATTATAAAATATTAATAATTCGACAGCAAGCAAACTTTGAATTACGAAATTAACGCTTTATTGTCAGTTGCTTGCATATTCTTAAAAAACTCGTCATCTTTGTATTGTGGAAATTCTACTTTTTTATGAGTTAATGGCCACTTGGCTTGATGTATTAAAAAGTTGTTGGTGGCCAAAATTTTTGAGGCTTGTGGGTTGCTGCCATACATTTAACTTGTGAGAGCCTACGTAGGGCAAGTTTTTATTAACCTAAAAACTAAAAAAAGTTGACTTGACAATTTATAAAACTGACTCTCTTGACCCAACCAAATTTGGACTGAATAAATAAATGTTTCTTGAATGTTTAAATGAAAACGAACATTTAATTAACAAAAACTCACAAATCCTCAACGAAAATTGCAATACCCACGCCTTATATAAGCAGCCAATTTTTCCTTTACCAGGTGCAAGAATTGAAACGTAAAATTATACAGCTACTGTTTTACATTTTGGACCTTAAACTTTCTACCAATGGCTTACAGTTTTTGCAGCATAGAAAAACTATCATTTTCAGAAACAGGTTGAGTTGTGGGCTGAGAATGTTGAATTAAATTGTAAACAGTCGGTGAGATGTCTGATGTTTCCATGTTTATTATTTTCCAAATGCCATCGTTTTGCATTCTTTTTTTAATGTAACGGTTAATGCTGCAAGTGTCTTCATCGAAGTCAAGTTCTTGGATTGCTTGCACTGCTTTTTTGATGTTACATTTGGCATATTCCATCGTTTCTATAACCTTAGCTAGACATTTATAATGGTCTTCGATTTTGAAAAGTTGAACAGCTAAAACAATTGCTTGCTAGCTAAGTTTTGCTTGAGTTGCTAAAATACCAGATCCTTCAAAACTTTCCACAATCGCTTTTACTTTATTTAAATTCTTTGCATAACACAAGCCAGCATTTATCCAGCTTCCCCATCTTGTTACAACAGGCTGAGACAGGCAATCAACAGTAGCGAATTTGGCTTGTCTGCTTTTGTTTTTAAGCTGCTGATTTGACTCTTGCGATTAGTTGGTCAATATCTTCAAAATGAGATTTCACTTGCATAGTACAATTGTGCAATAAATGTGCTACACACATCACATGAAACAGCTTAGGATGCAAGGATTTTAGTATTACATCTGCAGGCACCTTACATTTTGCAGCATCAGACAATGAAAGACAGAAAGTGTAGTGTATTGAATCAATCGAACAACATTGCACTGTATAAGCTAAATATGACATTAAATATTTCGTAGAATTTTGTGTATGCTGTTAGAACCAAAATATGTGTTTAGTAACGTGAGGTACATCCCCTGGGACTGAACAATGATAACGATGAATAAATTTTTCTCGCACGTGAAACTTGTTGTTCAGTATTATGATTGCTAGTGGAAGGAAAAGCTTGTAAATAAATTGTACATAGTATCAATGATAGTGAGACCTAAGTTAAGGTCAATTAAAACAGATTACACTACAGAATGAGTTTCGGTTGATTCCAAGAGATTAAACGGCATCGTAAACTGCTTAAGCAATACTGTTGCTATTTGGCTCACATGGTAGACGAGGATGACTGTCGTACGAATAACTGACGTGATGTGTTTCTACGACTTCAACAAGAATATTTAAATATTATATGCCAAATAGCGTGCTCTTATCAACAACCACAAAAATTTGTTTGTCATGTACAGCGTTTCTTGTCCGCTGTAACACATCTGCGCTTAACTGCGGCACTGTTTTTCTACAAGTAGTTTCAGGAGGCAAACTGCAACCAAGGTCGTGAAATAGGTTTTTGATATGCTGAATGTTTAGCTTGTCCAAAGGAATATGAGCAGACAAAAGTGTCTTGGTAAGCTTTACTGCTCCGGCAAGCAGTACAAAATCGGGGTTACTGCTCCACAAAAGCGTTTGCGTAAGGTGTGATATTAATAGTTCGGATCTGATGCCTAATGGTTTTTGGTGTTTGGACGTATTTCAATGATTTTCAATAAGAAAGCTTTTGTTGCAAGAAACTGCTCAAATTGCAATGTAATTGGTTGTTGGGACTTTTCATAAATTCTTTAGGAAACTCTTGAAGTACAAATTGAATTTTAGATGCTTTGGTAGCTCCAACTTTTGGGATCATTGAAAAACGAAAATCACAAATTAAAAAAAAAAACTACATAAATATGTCACGTCACCCTTTTGACACTTGATTCTACTGTAGAATAGTAACATACCATCTATTTGTGAGCTTGCACACTGCAACTGCGCAAATAAACTATTCACTTTAAATACCCTAACGAAAAGGTAGTCTAAACTAGCATCTAATATGCCTCTTCGCTATACAGCAAACGTTGTTACCTATCAAATGTACATTTTTAATTGCAACACAGTTGCACATAATTTCGTCGGATTTGGTTGTTGCACAACAATCGTTGTAATAGGAAGATTGCACATGACATCACACATTTGGCGCCAAAAAAGTGGCTGACCAAAAGCTGTAATTTATGATGGAAATGTATAGGGCGAAAACCAACTTTTGAGGTTATTTTGAAAACTAATGAGAAATTATTTAAAATTGGAATGAACTATTGCTAGTTTACTACTTGGAAACAAATAAATTTAATTAAAAGCAATTTGGTTGAGAATAGGTCTTTCAGTTGGTTAGTGTAAACTTAGTGGGCCTACTGAGTGCCAAGTTTAAAAAATTGCCCCTTGGAGAAGGGCCATCTAATTGCCATATTCTCCTCAGTTAAAAATAACTATACTGTATATCAATTAGATACTCGTCCGTACATTTGCAAAAATAACCATCATCTGATCATTACTACAAGTACCGCAAGCTTGCTTGTTGTGTCCTTGGGCAAGACATTTAATGGCATGCCTCCATCTTTGTGGCAAACAGGTGGGCAAACAGAGCCAAAGCAGTCTACCCGTCGTGGCGGCCCAGTCTGACCAAAGACATGCAAACAGAGCATGAGCTCATACGCATGAATAAATGAATCGGTACCGTAAGTTTTTAATTTACCCTTGGTTCAGCAGCCTAGGCAACAGCTCAATAATTGTTTAAGTAGAAGTTAACAGAGGTGGGCAAATCCGCAAATTGCGGACTCAAGTTTCTATTTGCGGATTTGCGAACCTAATTTCCTACCGCAAATCCGCAAAGCAATTGGCAGCATTGCTTGATCCGCGGTAAAACCGCTTGGAAAAGTGGACTCACCTATTTTCTGGGGTTGGAGGTTAACGTCCGGGAGTTGATGACCTTTTTTTTTGGAGGTCAACGCCTGGTCGATGGCAAAATTTGACCTTCAAAAATAAAAAAGGTCATCACGAAGACAAAATAACAGTAAATAATGTGGTCTAAGTTTGCGGAAGTGCAATGTGCATTTGCGGTTGCGGAAGTGCGAATAGTCACCGCAGATTTGCGGTTGCGGAACACCCCTTGCAGTTTTGCGGAATTTGCGGTTGCGGAATTAAGTGTAAATTTGCGGTGCCCAGCTCTGAAAGTTAAGGTCACAAAATTACATCTAATATATCAATACAACTGGTCTGTAAACACTACTAACAAAAAATTTCAAAAAATTACTGATTTTATTCATCAATATCTAATCCAAAATATGACAAACGATTCAGAAGTCTGCCCTGTCATTTAGGCTACAGTATAATTAAAGTTTACAATTTTTCAATGTGCTTCTGCAACTAAACACACTGTTTAAGTCGCACATTGCAATTAACTTAAATTCAGCATTCCCAAACACGCTGATTATTTGAATATGAAACCGTAACAGAAGCTGGCTACAAATAAGCCTGCATGTTTAGCCCATAAAACTATCCCAACTATTAGCGATAACAAGCAAACCTTAGCGCCTCTTACCTTACTTTGTCTTCAGATTCATTTCTTAACATCAGTAAAACAACATATTTAACGTTCATTTAACAACAGTTACGTTTATCCATTTGATTTGCAAAAAGCGATATCGCTCCTATACGATTCAATGCAAAAATACTGAAACTGGTCAGCCACTTTTTTCGAAAGCATATTTTGATGACGTTTGATCACGTGCATGCAACATTTTTATTGTGACAAGAAGTAGCAATTTGAACCACTGTACAAAGATTGGCAAGCATTGCAAGTTAAAATAAAAAAGTTGAAGCAACTTTTACAACACTTATCTCAGTTATCAATTCGTCTCATTAATGCGAATGAAACATTTTGACTAACAGTGGTAAAAAATTGACTTTTTTTGAACCTGTAAAATTAAGAATACAAAAGTGACTCTTTGTATCCAGAACTCCTACAAAAACCCACGCCGCTCAAGCATACTACCAAAAAATTAACTTTATTGAAAAAACTTTCTCTAGTGATAAGATATATGGTATTGTGGTAATTACGTGCTTATTTGATTTTGCTTTGCTTTGTGTTGACTGTAAATTATTTGGCTTTATTTTTAATATCACAATCAGTATTTCCCATACCTGGTGTTAAACATCAACGTTAGCATTTGGTGTGGGAAATTGCATTGCTTTCACGCCAACCTTATCAAAACTCCATTGCTTTATCGTGTCACGTGATTCGTGTGCATATATATGTTCGTATCGCCCGATTTAACCATTCCACTATAATTCTGTTTTGTTAAATACAGCTATTGATTGTTACCAGCAATAAAAAGGAACAACTCTATATCGAGTGAGGAATAATACTGTATAGTAAACTAACGAACTCACGACATTGGTGCCCCGAGTGCAGATTTCGCGTTTTAAGGCTTCAGTAGCAATAAAAAGGAACAACTCTATATCGAGTGAGGAATAATACTGTATAGTAAACTAACGAACTCACGACATTGGTGCCCCGAGTGCAGATTTCGCGTTTTAACGGCTTCAGTGGTTTTTTTCGTACCGATGATGATGGTCCAATGTTGAGAAGCTTTGAAATTCTGTCGTAATCCGAGAGAGTGCACTCGGGGCACCAATGTCGTGATTCCAATCGCGTGACCCACTCGGGGCACCAATGTCGTGAGTTCGTTAGTTTACTGTACAGTATTATTCCTCACTCGATATAGAGTTGTTCCTTTTTATTGCTGGTAACAATCAATAGCTGTATTTAACAAAACAGAATTATAGTGGAATGGTTAAATCGGGCGATACGAACATATATATGCACACGAATCACGTGACACGATAAAGCAATAGAGTTTTGATAAGGTTGGCGTGAAAGCAATGCAATTTCCCACACCAAATGCTAACGTTGATGTTTAACACCAGGTATGGGAAATACTGATTGTGATATTAAAAATAAAGCCAAATAATTTACAGTCAACACAAAGCAAAGCAAAATCAAATAAGCACGTAATCGCCACAGTATAATCAAAAATTGAGAACTAAATTTGGCGCCGCAATCCCAACACTTTTTTCTGAATCGCATTTGAATTTACTACTTTGCTCATAGCGGCTCTCAATGAAACTAAAAGCATGAAAATGAGCTTTCTTAACAAATCTGAGTAAAGATATTACAGCCAGTAAACTAGCACACATTTTATATCAAAACGTTTCGCTTTATATTCTAAGGCAGGGGTGTCAAACTCGTGGGCTTCTCGGAGCCACATTGGCCGGGGGTAATTGTAGCGGTCATGCAACCTTTTTGCCCTTAGGCCTACCCCGCGCGTGTTTGTTTTCGTGTATTGCTACCTCGTGTTGTTTTCATTTTTCGTAGAAACGTGAGTCATGCGTTCTATCCTCTTTCTAAAAGTGATTATGTAGCTTTTGCCCTTACCTCACCTATGCGCATCTATTTCAAATATTGTTGTTTTGCGTTTCGCTATGTTTGCTTAGAATGTGAGCCATGCATTCCTTCCTATTTCGGAACATTAATCCTCGTGCGTCGTTTTATTTTTCGTAGATATGTGACTCATACATTACCCCGTCTTCACCCCATGAAAAATTATTCCTCGTGCCTTTTTTTTGAGATATAAATATCTTTTGGTCTTTGGATAAAAACAACAGAAAACAGAAACAGATCAACAGATCAGAAATCAGAAATTTTAAAACGGAAAACAGAATTAACTTTTGGGATGAAGATGCTGCTAAATTTTCAAATTGTACAATAATTTTTGGTAAAAGATTTAATAAACAAACAGAAAAAATTCGTGTCAATTGAAAACTTGAGGATAATTCGATGTCAAAGAACTCACGTAAATTTATGTAATTAAGTGTAGGTCAGTAGGCTCACGGTACAGCACGCCACGCCTCTGCCGCTATACATATATGAGCAATCGTGCCGAGGGCCGCATGAAGTTTTGGATTTGGAGATCATCACTTCTCTGGGCAACGATTTCTGCGGTAGTTATAAATAGGCATAGTAGGCATAGTACAGGCATAGTAGGCATAGTACAGGCATAGTAGGCATAGTACAGGCATAGTAGGCATAGTACAGGCATAGTAGGCATAGTACGATGTGGCGATGATTTTTAGTTGTTGGAGTCCGCCTACTACTAAACCTAAAGGACAAAATTTGAACTTTACATTACATGCTTAAGTAGTTCACCAAGCAATGAAATGAAAACGGCTGCTTGCGGGACCTAGGAAACAGATGTTTAGGGATCTTTGCAACACTGTGTTGCAAAATAAAATTTAACAATCGCACGTGGACATGGTGTTTTCCAAAAAAAAAGGTCATCTCCCTCGCTTCGGGCGGAAAATGCGTCTATGAAGACTGTCGAGCACTCATGTCACATCGCTCTCATCTCCAAACTTCCACATTTGCATTTGAATGAGGTAGTATCAATCCTTGCTTAGGACAATTCATGAGATCTAAAAATGGATTCTCTCCAGAAGCATTTTTGAAATCCTCCACTTCAGCCCAAAATTTCTCTGTTTTGTGTTTTCAGCCCAACATTATGTTTGAAAAATATTAGATAAACTCACTAATACAACATTAGCCTAACAATATTGCATAACCTAGAACAAAAAAGTAAAGAAAAACAAGTTAATCTCCCTCCTTCACTATTCTTTATGACATTACTCGACTTAAAGATTTCCCTCTAGATAATATCTAGTACGTTAAAAAAATATCTAGACTTTCTAGCCTTCATCTAGTTTCCCAATTATACCTCTAGGCCTTACAAAAAATATCTAGATCTAGCTATAAAACATCTAGAGTGGCAGCCCTAATCGGATCCCTCTTAATAGGAGATCGGCTTGAAAATGCTAATTAGCAAGAAGCAACTTCCATATTTAATAAAAGTAAAAATTAATTTTTTTTTGAAAGGAAAGAAGGCTTTGTCACATTTGTGCGACTGGTTTTCGATCGCACACCTCTCCTACTATGCCTGTACTATGCCTACTATGCCTGTACTATGCCTACTATGCCTGTACTATGCCTACTATGCCTGTACTATGCCTACTATGCCTGTACTATGCCTACTATGCCTATTTATAACTACCCCGATTTCTGTAATGAAACCCGAAGTAAGATCGATCTCCAAAAAAAAAAAGGTCATCACCTTTCTGACATCAGTAAAGTTTTCTCCGAATGAAAAAAATTTGTACTTCTCAAGTGTGGCCTGTGATCAGCGCTTCAAACGTTTGTTCGACAATGATCCGTTGCAATACTGCCGAAATTCATTAGTAATTTCAGAATCGTCTCACGAGCCGCACTGAAAGGCTTCGAAGGCTGCGAGTTTGACACCCCTTCTCTAAGGCATCATCAGTTGCAATTAAATGTCTTAGCCTTGGAAGTAACATTTGATTGCAACTAATGATGCTTTAAGTATAAAGCAAAACGTTTTAAAATAAAATGTTTACTTGTTTACTGGCTGCAATATTTGGCCCCTCACTTTAATTAACTCACTTTAGTTAAAAAATGCATTTGAATTGCTTTCCAATAACTTTTGTAATAAATTTTCCAATCACTTTCGCTGCTATTTGGTGAAAGAAGATTTGAGAAGGTTCGGAATCACTTTACCGCGAGAACCGAGTGTGAGTTCTTGCGGAGAAGTTATTGGTCGTGGAGGTCGCGGGACGTTTTTCGAAAGAGACAGTTGTGGAAATTACGGGACGTTTTTCGAGAACTGTAAAATTAGTACTCGAAAAACTAAGTTTTGGATTTTGCAAAGCATTGGTAAAGATAAGACTGTATAAAAAAAAGTTACCATGTAAGCTTAACCTCCGCAAATATTTAAAAATTTGCTTATAACGCTTATTCTTACCAAAAACAATGAAAAAAGTTAGTATTAAAAAAGTAGACCAAGATAAAATTTCGCGTCTTTTTCAAAAGAAATTTTTAGCTTACTACGTCATTTGTGTTTAATTTTTGTTGGCTAAATTTTAAATGTAAAAGGAAGATCAAAATTTTTCATTTGTTCAATTAAATTAACAAAGGCAGGTGTTATCGAACCGCCCCACGTTTTAACGACTTTTAATCATTTACAACTTTCTATCAAAATCTTTAGACAACAACCAAATACACCTTCAAGAAAAAAGTAGTTATTATTAGAATATTTAGGTTACCGTGTCTGTGCTAATAAGCTCTAAGCTCTTCGATATAGCTCTAGATTAGTGATTTCCAACCGGTGGTCCTTCAACTACCAATTGGTCCATTCGGCTTCTAAAGTGGCCAATCGAAAGGACTTTCCATGAATACCAATTATTCACCAAAAACTGCTTATTCTGAAGATTCTACGTCAGTTTTTTTCAATTTTTATCATTACGTATTACTGCGTTTGTTTTTATTGCAAGACTGTTGCACAGTCAAGGCTTGCTGCTGTTTAGGTTCAGAGCTTATGAAATAGGCTACTTGTAATGGTTGCCAGAATCGATTAAGTAAGAATTCTAGAAGGGGAAAGTGTCCAACAGTGCCCCGCTTTTTACAAAATAGCATGTTTTGATCAAAACTTAATGTTTTTAAAAAAATTTTATGGCATTTTAATTTAATCTATCCTCAGGTAATTAAACATAACATGCACGGTACGATGTATAGCTTTTACTTTTTCTGCAATGATGTAATAAAAACTTATAGTCAAATTGGGGCATTTTTGGCTACGGTGTCCTGCAGTGTCCCACTGTGATTTCAACACTGCCCACACTCTATGTCATTTATCAATTAGCTGGGTGTCTTTGTATCGCTCACTATACACTATAACTATTTCAAATTTTCAAGTTTTGAAGGTTTAACTAAATGAAAAACAACTTTTTTAAACACAATAATTGGTTCATTGATCTATTATCTAAAGCTGCCACAGGCTAAAAATTCGATAATTCGGCCAGTATAAAAACAATAGGCTGTATACAAACAAGAGCCTTGAACTTTTAAAAAACTACAGCCTAAGCCCGTTCATTATCAAAGACAAAGCAATGCCACACCAAGCCCCATAAGCGAATTATTCAGGCTTTGCCCCATAGGGGTATCGATGAAAATTTGAAATGAAGCACTATTGGCATCACGGGCAAGTCAGACGACATGGCTGTTAACCATCTTGATCACTATCGTGAATACAGAAATGTTAGCTGGCAATGTGGCCTAATAGCTCTGTCAACAAAAAACAAGTTTTAGCGTGTTTCAAAAATTTTACGCAAAGCTTAAATCACCAGAGAATCAACTGTGCTGCCTTTTAATCTTTTATCCTGAAACTCGATTTTCATTTCTACTCAAATGCTGAGAGTCGCTCCTTGAATTAAGCATTGTTGCTACTGGTGCTTTTAGTTTACTGCTCATGCTAGTAACCAAGTGGGAAGGTATATTAAAATGCCACGTGGTAAATTAATAATGGCCCACTGTTGGGTACCCTACTTTACCTCTGGCTTAATTCTTGTTCAACCTCAGTCTGTATAGGCATTGCAGACCAATTTAATGTAATAACTCAAATGTCATTGATTTTTTAAAGTGCAGCAGCTTATATGTGAGGGAATTGGAGATAGTGGTCTTAGGCAGTGTAGGTTATCTTTCAGCGGTCCACGGGCTTAAAAAGGTTGGTAATCACTACCGGTACTCTAGATCAACGCAACTGAATTTAGTTTGTATCTCGCACTACCTGCTCGAAAAAATCCATTTTCACACTTCCTATCATTGTTTGTGACATGCTAGCTAGAAGAATTCCAGTAAGTCACCCTTAAGTTGAAAATTTCTCCAAAAATCTTCCACTTAATTTACAAGGTTCTTCAAAGGAAAGTCATCAACTTAGATCAACCTAACGGTATTTTATAGTTTTCCAAAAAACAGTGTCACCCGCTAACAGAGAGTATCCCGGGATGGACCCTCTTTCATTATGAAGCCATTGCCTGCATTATATATTCTTAGTTTAGAACCACTGGTTTAAAATACAAAACAAAACTGCTAAAAATATGAAACTAATTTCTACTTCTGCTACGGTATCTTAAATTTCAACTACATGTACTTTCCTACTTTCACTGAGGTAGATTGTTAGGCTATTTGGCCAAATGAGGACATAAGAGTGTATGTCAATTAAGCGAGCTTGACTCAGATGTGGCAACTATATGAAACTGCTCGTAAGTGCTACGAAACTTAAAATTTGAGGGGTTCACGACTTCTTCTGGCTACGGCTATAATGCGACAATGTAATAAAAAGATTTTTCCATCGATTCTCGAATCGATTGTAGATCTTATACTAACCTACATTCTATTGAAACGTTAAAGTTTTTCGCTTTTGATCAAACTGGCACTCCTTACCATTAGCAAGTGTAAGCCAGTCAGCTAGCCTTGATAGTAGGACTTTTCTTGTATTTACTATTATACTAACGTAACAACTCAGCCTTGAACTTTGCCCGGCTTTAGATGTTAGTGCGTTAACTTTTTCCCCAATAGTGATGTGAGAATACTCTGCTACCATGAAACTTAGCATTCACATGAAAGTAGTGGTTCCTCCAACCAATGAATCGACAGTAGAAATCCAACTCTTGTTAACATCAACGAGTAACAGTATGAAAAAGGTTCGCGTTATTCAACTAAAGTTTTTACATTTTCTGCCGATTTTCACCAGCTATAGCTGTTCTCTCTGCCATACCGAAAAAGGCAAATAAACCAAATATAGCGTTCGTGTTGAAACAGAAGCAATCAATCGAGTAGTCGCAATGATTCTACAATGTTTTTGGCGGGGAGAGTGCAAGAATTCTAACGTGCGTGAAAACTGCTAATTATACAAGCAGACACAGTTCAGCAAAAAACTGCATGTTTATTGTTAACAGTAAACAAAACCAACACTTAAGTATTTTGAATGAGCTTATATTAAAATCACTAATTGACGCACAATTACAAAAAATTTTATTTCATATGCTCTTTATAATATCAACACATGATTGCGGAATTAATCAACTCATTTTTCACACATTTTCAGATGTTAACATCTCATACAATTGGAGTTGGTATCAATCATTCTATTTCAGATTGGTGCAAAAAAATGACTATCATCTTTATATTAACAACTGTTCCATTTTTAGCCTGAAGGATAAAAATTAAAGAAAATTCAAAGTAAGCATTTCACAATTGAATATTACTCTAATATTGCACGACTAAAAAAACATAAAGATTTTTACTACAGCCAAAGTAAAAATCTAGGCCAAAAGCAGTGTGCACAAAAAACAATCCAATTATTATTCCTCAAAAGATTTCCCGTATATATACAAGACACTGCAATATATCTGTTTTAACAACAAAGCTTTCTCCTAAAACACAAAGCGACACCAGGTAATGCACACCACACACCATGAAAGCAATTATAAACATCACTTTAGGTCAAAATATCAATATTTAAGAGGTAAGAAAAACAAAGCATCAAACTCAAGATTTCATTTATTAGTGAAAGTAATAAGGGTGCAAAGAGATGTACACTCCTTCACCACATTTTTAACAAAACTGTTTCTTACAGTGGCCAAAACTTAATGCGAAATACTAACTTTACAGACGGCTAATAAGGCCAACTGGCCACCAATACGATTATTATATTTGCACTTCGAAAGAAACATTTACTATTGTCACAATAAAACAGATAAAATATGTTACAACCGGTACTGTCACGCGCTTAAAATCTTATTTCGTACCAGCAAGGTAATCCACACGATATTACTACCTCACTGCAGACACAATGCTAGTAAATTGCCACTTGCAAATAAAATTGGTCCGAAAAAGCGTTCAGTTTGGAATAGATGAGCATCATGCTATAAAGTAGTTTGTTACATACAGAACGCGAAATAAGAACTTCTCGGAGCAGTATTGCACATTTTTGTGGGTGATATTGCTACAAGTCGCTCATAGAGACAACACAGTAGTGCAAAAGTATTATTCGCAAGCATCTAACGCAGAGGCTTACAAACTTTTTGCAGTAGCCATCAATTTTACTGAACCGAATAACACCAAGGGCAAGGTCCTGATCCTTTCAAAGAGCCTCGTTTTTTCAGAGATAAATGTGAAAAAAGCAATTGTAAAACGGAACCCCTTCAACTTCAGAAGAGTGGAGTGGTTTTTGGAAATAAACTTCAAATAAAAGGGGGGGCGATGTTCTTATACTAAAAATCGTTTATATTTTGAGTGCTGAATCTGAACGCGGGCTACAAATCATAAGTTTCCGCGGGCCACACAAATTCACCTCGAAAGACGCATTTAGCCCGCGGGAGAAATTGGCACATCCTGGATCTAAAGTATTATCAAGATAAATTAAACCAATTTTCATTAGAACCCTCTACAAAGTATGGGAGAGAGGGACACCTTGAGCCAGGTCCTTGTGGTTTAACTTTTGGTTAAAACATAAAGGTATAAGCGTTCTTCTACTCAATAAGAACTAAGCAAAAAATTATTGCTACATCGTCGTTTGAAATTCAGTTGAAATTTTAGCAGACATTCTAATTTTTACACATTAAAGTAACCTTATTGGGTTGTTTTTTTTTCTTGTAGGTTGATAACTGGCAGCAGCCGCTCGTTATACTGTACAAATAAAAAGGCTTGTGTGCACTACAGAAGTAGTGTATAAAAGATATCAGCTGGCCAATTATTTCCGGGTTACTTGGGTGGGAAGTAAAATACTTGTGGTACCTTGAGCCAGCTGCTGTGGGGCAGTTTGAGTCTGGCTCATAGTGCCCCACACTCATAAACTGAATGGTGGCGTGGCACCCTTGTTAAATCATAGACCGATTTAATTTCAGCCTTTTATTTTTAATGTAAAACACCGTTTCGCGCGCTTTTTTCCTGGCAAATGAGTTAAGAAACTTATTAAAGAGCAGCTTAGCTGCGAAGTTGTTTGGCGGAACGCAAAATTCACCAGAAATCAGAACAGTAGGTAAAGTTACTTATATTGCAAAGTTCTTTGCATGGATTTACTACACTAAAACTTTATACGAGTCAGAAGCGAGAGAAAACAATAGCCAAAAAAAATCTATGTGGCGTATAAATCCTTGCCATCTAATCAATGACTTCATTTTTCTCTTTCTAGACGTAATGGTGCGAAATTATAAGCGTAAGTCTGGTAAAGGTGTTTTCGATAATGGCATTACGCAGAGTGCTGTTCATGAAGTGGTTGAAAATGGTGGCAAGATTCGAACTGTTGCTCGTGATATGCAACTGGATAGAATGACCCTCACAAGATATGTGAAAAATTCAGAGATGGTCAAATCAACGAACAGGACATCCTGGTTCCAAAATTAAACAAAAGACAGGTTGGCATATTTTCTTTCCTAATTTTTCACACAAAAGGGTGGGCTTATAGAGTTGGCTATTGGCTGATATTATTATTGGCTTACTCTCTTTGTTCATGCTGTTGGTGATGGAAAAATAAAAACTAACTTTAACTCTCTCTAATTCTAATACCAATCTCACCCAATCAAATTCTCTGCCTGAATTTGGGATGGAAAAATGATATGGCCACCTTTGTAGACAAAAACATGTCAGCTTTTAGTAAATGACTCCCAAATTTGATCCACCTTTGATATGACTGACAAAGGTGTTTAGAAAATTAAAGATGTCATCCTCCGCCATTATTGGTAAACGTGGTAATTTTTTATTCACAGATTTTGGCGGATAAGAAGAAAAATCTCTGAAAGAATACATTCTGATGTGTTCAAAGATGTACCATGGTCTGGATTATCGACAAGTCCAGAAACTTGCTTTTGAATTTGCTGAGAAACGAGATATCTTATTTCCCTAGTCTTGGAAGAAAAACAAGATGGCAGGAAGAGAATGGATGCATGGATTTATGCAACGCCACCAAAATATTTGCTTGAGAAGTTCAGAGCATGTGGCTTCAAGAAGAACGCAGTGTCTGAATTTTATGACATTTGGAGAAACACCCTTCATAAAAGTTTGAGGCTCATTCCAGGGTTGCCAGGTTTGGCCAATTTTAGCCGTTTCGGCTAATTTCAGAGGTCTGCTGATGTTGCTGGCTAAAAAATAGTTTTTAACCATTGCATTTTTGGCTAATTAGTGAAGAAACTACATATTTACCCATACTTGCTGGAAATGCGAGTCTAAGATCAAAATCAAAGTTATTTCTGGTCTTGAACTGACTTTGTTCAAACTAGCATGATTTGTGGCAAACCGTACAAGTTCAATATCTGTTGATAACCAGTTCAAGACAAGACACTTCGTCCTTTCGAACGGGCTAGGCTACCATGCATCAACCAATCAGAATTTAATTCATATAATCTTTATCAGCCATTGTTAGTGAATGAAGGTGCTGTCGAGCTTATTGGGTTTGAATTCATGAAAGACATATTTGTCAGGGTTTTAAGTGTAGTGTTGCATTAACATGGGCTATATTTTCGGTTTCTTTACTATTTCAAAATAATTTGTTTTTTATTGTTGAGTTTTTACTTTGCAGATGAAAACATATTGCATTCTTATCCATATTGAGTACAAATGTAAAAAAATCTATTACCAATGCCAGGAAAATACAAAAATGAATGGGAGGCAGAGCACCAATGGTTAAGGGGAGAGTTATGGTAAAAAATAAATTATTTTCAGAAATTGAGTTTTTGACCTTACTTTGCAGAGAATTTATCGAGGAATTTAAATATGTATAGCTTTTTAATAATTTTCATCTCCTTGTCAAAATTTGTCTTTTTGTAGACACGCATTAAGATTTCTTGTTCATTTCCAAAAATTTGGCGAGGAGTCAAATTGTAAAGTTTTAGTATGTGAGTCCCTAAAGCAATCTTAAACAATTGTAGGAGTTGTAGCTCAGAACAGCCTGCAATAATGATATTTGCAACAGCTTGAAAAGGGGATTTTTGGAGTTTGACTTTGAAAAGAAGAATCAAGTCTGGTTTCAGGCTAATCCTAGCATATCAGTTTCTAGTTTAGACAGTTACCGTAGTTCTTGATCCTAGGCCATGGTCTTCTTTTCCGAGCATGCTCAGAAAAAAGTGGAAGTTTTGTAACAGGTTGTTGCTTGCATCTTTTCTTATTGTTAGATTGAATTTGATTTAGTTTGTTAAAAACGCCTTTGAGAAAAAAGTTTTCAAAAGTACTCCAAGATGAAAGACTCCAGCAGCAGTAATTGATTCCAAGCTACCCACTCCTCCAGCAGAACAGGGTGCTTCTAATTCCAGTCCAGTTCATCAAAAGCTTCCAGGTTTAGTTGAAAGCACTAAAAAAATTGACTTGGATTGCTCCACCAGAAGTGTTGGCTATCGTTTAGATGATTTGGAGTTATTGAGCAAAACACTTAGGACCATTTACATGTGCGAAAATGGTAAGAAATTGCACTGATATTACCTTATTGATTACTTCTACCTTATCAATTAATTGACACTATATTATATGGTAATATGCAGATTGTCCGTTATACCTGGCATCAGTAGTGTTGGGTAGCCTAAATATTCAGGTCAATAATAAGCATTTTTGTATCATAGCAGTAAACTTTTTTATGTCATTATTTGCTGTGGTGTATAGAACTGTTGTTTGTTTTTCAGCTGGTTTGACTGTCATTGATGAGGAAGCTGATGAAGGCCTATGCAGCAGGCTTTCTTTCTAAAATGTGGCCAAAAAACATCAATGTTTTCTTTACCTCGACTACAAGAACAAGGCAAAGTTTTTGATGCAAATAGGCGAGCTGCATATGCAATGTCTGAAATTGGATTGAAAAGCCCTAGCTAGTTTTTGTAGCATTTTTGGCATTCCTGCTCCATCTGCATTACCAAGTTGGTCAATACGCTGCAAAAAATTGAGATCACTGCAAAATAGGAGTTTGAGTATGAAACAGACGAAGCTGCTAAGCTTCGTGTTCATGCTGTTCGTCTTGAAGATGGTCAAGTACCACTTCCCAATACTAACATTTTTGATGTTACTGTCTCCTTTGATGGGACATGGCACCACAGAGGGCTCCAATACTCACATGGCGTTGGAGTCATCATACTGGAGGCACTGGAACAATTTTAGATGCTGTGCCGCTCTCTAAAACTTGCTGTTTGCAGTTTCAATAAACAAAGAGATGAGGAGTGGCACAGGAAACATAAAGATAGTGATGCTTGTGAAATTAATTTTGACGGGCCCAACACTTCGATGGAAACAGAAGCTGCAAAGATTTTGTGATCACGATCTGTGACAAAGCACAACATGAGATATACCAAGATACTGTCAGATGGAGATAGCAAAACATTGTCAAATCTCAATGACAAATTGAAGCCATATGGGGACACAGTCATAGAAAAACTTGACTGTGTCAATCATGTTTACAAAAGAATGGGCACTGGGCTAAGAAATTTGGTCAAAACTAAGTCAAGCATCACTGGTGGTAGAGGTGGCCTCACCCAAGAAAAAATCAAGAAGCTGAGCAGGTACTGCAGAAATGCAATCATGCAAAATACCAACTTTGAAGATGAAGATGCTTAAGATAAAGCTGCCAACAGTTTGCAAACAGAAATACTGGCAAGTCTCCACCATGAACTGTTCAACTCTGATCCAACTGAGCAGCACCAATTTTGCCCTGGCGATTGGTGTTTATACAAAAAAGACAAAAATGATGGAACTTCCTCGTATGACCACAGCAAGCAAAACCGCAAAAAGCTGCCATCCTCCTTTTGAAAGATATGTTACCACTTTGCAGAAGGCTTTCTGAATCACATCTATTGAGAAGGTGCATTGATGAACTGACTCAAAACCAAAATGAGTCCTTCAATCCAACTATTTGACTGAGATGTCCAAAAGAAAAGTTCTTTGTTGCAGCAGCAGTTGATAGGGCTTTCTTTAGCCATTCTTTCATGGAACCACGGAAAAAATTCTCAAGCCAAAGTTTTGGAATCTTTAGGACTTGAAGTATTTTGGACTGCCAGAGCAGCATGACTTTTACATGATAACAGAAGATCTCTCCAAGCTGCAAAAAGGTCTGCAGATGAAGAAAAGTCAAATTGCAAAGCTGCTAAAAAAAAACAAATTAGATAAAAAATGGTCATGTCTGAAAGGATCAAATCCAGACCCCCATCCTGGAATGAAATAAATAATACATCCCAATACAGGAGTGGTATGAATGTAAAATTTCTATGTGTCACATACATTTTTTATGAACTTTTGAGGAAATAGTATCAACAGTTGGTCAATAAAACTGTTACTGTATTTTAAATAACGTTTTTCTTGAAATGGTATTTTTTTTAACTTAAAACTTTAATAACTCAATAACCACTCATTACAATTGGCTGAAATTTGAAATGTTAACTTTATATATCATTCTGAATAAGTCTATGATCCATTTTTTGCAATTTTTGTATGGTTTTATAGTAATGAACAAAGACGACAATGTTTTTAGATTACAAAAAGTGAGTTAACAAAAATTCTAATAACTTTTTCCAAAAGTGTTCTCTTGAAAACCTATCATAGGTTTGTAGTAAATGACTTGTCGTCTAAGACTGTGTAAATGATTTTTGCAGCATCCATGTCTGTTTTAAGTTATTACAATTTAAAGGCAGACAAAAAAATTTCAGATTCTGATTAAAGCTATGATACTTCAAAGTGCCTTCATATTTTTTAGTTTTAGGAGCTATCATGATATTTTACAGGAAAAAACCATTCCCGCAATATACGAGGGGCATTCAAAAAGTAATGCACTCAAAAGGATTGCTCGTACAGGATTTTACCAATCTTGTTTATATTTGGCACAAACATGATAGGACACACCTTTTTCCGATTGCTATATGTTTTTCTTTTATTTTCAGATTTTTAAAGCTTAAACTAGATTTAGAAATGGCTGCCCCTTTTGAAGCTCGTCAGAAGCAAAGAGCTGTAATCGAATTCCTTGTTGCAGAGGGAGAAACCTCTCTGAAGATTCACAACCGGCTGAAAAATGTCTACAAGGATAATATCATTGACTATAGTAATGTAAAAAGATGGGTACAGCGATTTAAAAAAAGTACTGAAGACCATGAAGATGTGGGTAAAGCCAGCATAGCCAATAAGCCATGTAATGGTCGCCCATCAACCTCTGTCAATCCTGACAACAAAACTTATGCTGATGAGTTGATAAGAACTGACAGCCGCATTACTGTCAAGGAGCTGGCATCCAAGCTTGATGTAAGCATAGGCAGTGCCCATTCAATCGTGGCATCCCTTGGGTATTCAAAAGTGTGTGCCCGCTGGGTACCCAGACAGCTGACGAAGGACCACAAGACTGAAAGAGTTCGCTGCTGCACTTAGCTTCTGGAACACCACCAGGGAGACCCTACCTTTCTGGAAAGAATCATTACTGGAGATGAAACATGGGTATACCATTTTGAACCTGAATCTAAAAGAAGATCAATGGAATGGCGTCACCCAAATTCACCAAGGACCAAAAAGTTCAAGGCCCAAAAGTCTGCTGGCAAAATTATGGCCACAGTTTTTGGGGATTCTCAAGATGTAATCCTTGTGGATTTTTTTGCTGAAAGGGGAAACCATTAACTCTGAGGTATACATTGAGACTCTTAGGAAACTCAAAGCAAAAATTTGACATGTTCGGCCCAACTTGGACATGGCAAATGTGCTCCTCCAGCATGACAATGCACGTCCTCACACAAGCATCAGGACCATGGAGGCCATTACTTCATTTGGATGGACTGTGATACCACACCTGCCATATTCTCCTGATTTGGCACCATCAGACTACCATCTCGTTGGTCCAATGAAAGAAGGACTCTGTGGCAACCGATGGCAATGACAATGAAATGAAAACTGCTGTCTTGAATTGGCTTAGACATCAACCGGCTGAGTTCTACAACACTGGTATACATGCTCTCGTTCATAGGTGGACTGTAGCTCTTGAGAGAGGTGGAGACTATGTGGAGAAGTAAAAATGTAATCCTCACACTTGTACCTTTCTTTTGATGTATAATACATGTTGCTACTACAATTTGTTTGTACATAATAAAGTTGGGTGCATTACTTTTTGAATACCCCTCATACAGATTGTATAGGTTTGCCTTAATTTTATTTCTCAAGCTATGTGATGCTAGTGCTAAAAGACAATGCATGTTTTTGTAAATTGAGTTTATGTACAATTTCCCAATTCAAGAAACATAATTTGGTGATGCATGAAAAAATCGAAAAGCGCAAGAAAAAGACAAAAACTTAAAATCTTTCCATTTTATTACAAAATTCATGAAACCAAAAACTGCAAGTAGTAAATCATTAAAGGAATTTGATATTAATTTATTGTTGCTATTGCAGTATTCGTTCAGTTGGTCATTTAGATGCTGTAGTTACAGAACATAGCAAAGGTAGTACTCTTGGAGACAGAAAACTTCATAGAGCAAAATGTACGGGGTCCACCACCCAAGTGTAGACTTAATTTTACAATTATTTTAAACTTATTTATAAATTCCCTATTGTTCTAATTATACTTAATATTTAGTATTAAGTATCTAGTATTTATACTAAGTATAAAATATTTAATAAATTTGTTGAAAAACCACAATGAACAGTGCTATTGAGAAACTCTCAAGATGGTAAAACTGCACCTGAGATTTTCAAGATTCTGAAGGGATGTGTGAATCGCTCTGGTGTTTTCAAAACAATCAAACAACTTAAAGAGACAGGTAGCGCACAACCAAGAGTAAGGAGTACTCCAAAAAGACCCGTAAGGACCGAAAAACTCATAAAGAAAATCAGAGAAAAACTGCGAAGAAACCCAGCCCGGAGTGCCACAAAACTTGCTTGGGAAGCCCATGTGAGCCCCGTGCAACCTGTGCTCAAGTTATTCAACGTCTTCGTTGTGTAATCCGGGAAAAGGGTGGATATATAGAATATTCTGTAATACGTGTAGGAGATTATACATTTTTCTTTGCTTTCTGTAAAATTTCATTATATTTTTCATTTTTGTTTTTGAATGAAATGAAAGTTTAATAGTCTACACTTGGGTGGCGGACCCTGTACATGCCTTGATAATGTGGTGAGTGCAGCCTTATTTGAAGAATTGATCAATAAACTACGAGAAATAAAATTCTCGTTTTTATTGATGAATCAACTAACATCACATCAGCAAAACATATATGCATGTGTGTAAGGTTTTTTTTCCAAGAACAATATTTTGAGAGCAAAATTCCTAGCAAGCAATATTTGTGATATTTATAATTCAGTTCTGTCAAGACTAAAAGAATTGAATGAAGATATACTATTTATTAAATGCACTTGCCAAAGTTTAGCTCCTAGCTGTGACTATGCTCGAAAAAAGTTGCAATCTCATATTGATTTCTTAATTGCTGAAATTGCCCAATGGTTTGTTTAAATTCAGTTCGATTAGGCAAGATAAATTTAAAGAAATTTTTGCAATACTAAATGATGGATGTATTGTTTCAAAGAAGTTTATAAGCCTATTAAATACTAGATGGTTAGTAAAAGGAAAGTGTATACAAGCAATATTACCAAAATGGGAAGAACTGTTATTCTACTTCACCATTTTTAAGGAAAAAGATCAAAACTATCATGCACATATCATTGTAAACATGTTAATTGATGAAGCCAATTACCTGCACCTCACATTTATGCTACCTGTAATCCAAAATTTTGAGCACATGAATGCTGCTTTTCAAGCCACATATGCAGATGTATGTAAACTATTTAAAGACCTTGATGTACTTCATCAACCACTCAAATTTTAGGAGCAAAGTTTGAGTTGCTTCTCAAAGATTCTAAACTACCGAAAGATCAGAAGCCCAATGTCAAAAAAAGGTGTCTTAATGTTGTTATTGAGGCAAGCAAACAATTGGAATGTTGGCTAATCAACAGAACTAATGTAGTAGCAAGCATTAGCACTTTTAAACCTGAAGCAGTTCTATGTCAAGTGAGACCAACATTTTTAGATTTACCCAAATCTTTTCATGATTTTATAAAGAATAACAACATTAGTAAAATTGAAAGTCAAAATAAACAGCGGGGAGCATAGCAGAAGCGTTCATGTCGCAATCCCTGTCAGCTTTGCTGCGAATTCTGCTACCACTTCAAGCTACCACTTTCATTGTATTCAAATCAATGTAGTGCCAAAACTGGAAGAAATGTCATCGTCAAGGCAATATTCACAGCTGGCTTTTCTCAAAGCCGTTGATGCCAGTTATATCCCTGAACATTGAAGGACTATCAGCTGCTAAAGAAGATCTTATTGCAAAAATGTGTTTCAGGCATAAATGCAGTATTCTTTGCTTACAAGAAACCCATTGCGGACCACAAAGCTACCGGCCCAGAGTGAACGGAATGACTTGTATTGCTGAACTTCCACACGATAAGTATGGACGTGCTATTTTTGTAAAAGAAGGAACAACCGTGGAATCAATACATACAGATGACCAAAATAACATTGAAATCCTCTCTGTAGATCTTGGAAGCATTGTTATCACATCAGTGTACAAACCACCAGCAACACCCTTCAAGCTCCCACCTCTGTTTAAACCATACAAGAACAGGATTGTCATTGGAGATTTTAACAGCTATAACACCCAATGGGGATACAATTCAACAAACGAAGATGGCAACGCCGTTGAGCAATGGTCAGACAGTAATCAATTCTCTCTGTGCATGATCCTAAGCATCCACCTTCCTTTAATAGTGCAAGGTGAAAAGCTGGATATAATCCAGACATTGCGTTTGTAAACCAAACAATTGGCAGTTTATGCAAAAAAGGAGTTCTGGACCCTATTTCCAGAACGCAACATCGTCCTATTAGTGTCAGTGTCTATGCAGCAGTCACACCTACAATTGTGCCTTACCAATGCCGTTTCTAAAGATACGATACAGACAGAATAAAAAGCCTCCTCAGGTTAACTAAAAAGATGAATTTAAATTATACAGGTAGTAACATTCCATCTGAACCAATAGAGTTTTGGGCAATAGTAGGGAACCTCGAAAATGCAACGGGAGAAAAATGTTTCATGGAAATCTCTGAAGTTATGGTAACCTTTCACCAATGCCTTTTTAGTAATGCATTTGTGGAACGTGCTTTTTCATTTGTGACAAACTTAAAAAGTAAACAAAGGAACAAGTTTAGCATTGGTATTCTGTTTTAAGAATAAAATCATATTATCAAGGAAAATATGTTGTAAAGGAGATTTCAAAGTTACAAAGAAAATGCTACGTCTGTTCAATACTGATTTGTATTCACCAACTGTTGAAATTGGAGAGAAAGATCAACCTGGAAGTAGTAAAGTTAGTTCTATTCTGAAAAAGAAGTTGAAGAGGTTATAAAACAAGCTTTTTAATTAACTAAAAAGTCAATTTTTTTCAATTACATAATATTTTTAGTCATAAAATAATAACTTTAATCAATAAAATAGATAAAGTTAAAGAAAATATGTACATGTTTTACCACAAAATTGGCTAATTTTCAACTGAGGATGGCTAAAAGTACTTTAAACTGTCTGGAAACCCTATCTCATTCCATATCTAATCGCGATGAGACAGGTTACACCACTGTTCAAAATTGCCAAAGGTTCTCGCTCCAAAGGGCATAAAGCAAGTTGAAGCATGAAGCATGCTCCAAAGGGCAGAACGTGGAACACTCGTAACAGTTGGATGTTGCGTAAGTGCTTCTGGTTGTTCTAATCATCCGGCGTTGGTGTTTCTACGTGTCAACTACATGGACTATTTTATACAAGGAGCTCCAGCAGAGATGCTGGGCCTGGCCAAACAAAGTGGTTGGATGACAACGGAACTTTTTACGAAAGTCTTGGCACACATCATGAAGAACATAGATTGTACAAAAAAAAGCCAGCTGTATTACTGATGGACAATCACAAAAGTCATTTAAGTCTGGAAGTTGTCGAAACGACCGGGACAACGAATTATCCATCGTGAACTTTCCACCCCACTGTTCACATTGTTAGCAGCAGCATCTTGAAATTTTTTTTATGGCCCGCTAAAATCCTAGTACAAAAATGCTGTTGGTGAATGAAATTTGAGTAAACCAGGCAAGAGAACTTCTACTTATAATATCCCTGCATATTTTGCAAGGGCATTCAACAAAACTTGCACGTATGAGAATATTACGTCTGGTTTCCTGAAGAGCGGAATTTTCCCATTAAATTTAGATACGTTTACTGATGCAGATTTCCTTGCAGCCACTGTCTTTCAAGTAGAGACAGAAAAAATGCAAACCAATGCTCCAACCACTGGAACCATCAGCTTCTGCCCTGGTGAAGATTATAGCAGAAAGCCTAGCAAGCACGTCTGCCATCAGAGAGGTTGACGAAAGCTTTTCTGACCTTACCCAAATAAGGCAATTTCCGTAGAGGAAACAAAGTGAAAAGAAAGAGAAATAGAGGAAACGAGGCTATACAAAAGTTCTTCTAAGTACCCCAGAGAAAAATATATTAACTAAAAGCCGTCAAAAGTAGAATAGAAGAAAGCCAAAAGAAACATAGTAAAAAGAAGGAAAGCAACCGATGAAGATGATTCTGTGCTTGATTTGGATGATTCATTTTCGAAACTAGATTCTGATTCTGGCTACTATAAGGAAAAGTTTGAAGAGGATTTTCGACTGAAAAATCTGAACAAAAAAACCAAAGTTGGTAACTATATAGATGTAAAACTGATGTCAATAAACAGTATGAAAGTCCGGGATTATGCTGCCAACATTGCTAAAACGAATGAAGATGGGGATTATGAAGTACAGTTCTTTAGACAGTCATCCAATGTGCCCGGAAAGTTTGTGAAACTATTTAGGAGGACACCAGTGTAGTGCAGAGGTAAGATATTGTTTTCCGACTTTCTCCTCCATCGTCAGTAGGTGGCACAAAACGGATGCAATCGATGCTCAGGATTTCCGTCAATCTTGGCAAATTCGCAGGTGAATAAAAGTGTTAACAAATACAAGAGAAAACTACGAACATGCATAAAATTTAGTTATTGGTCTGTAGTTGTTGTTAGAGTTGAGCATTATGGCCTATCATAGATATATTAGATAATCCGTTAGCATTTCATTTCAATGGTGCCAGTACTTTAGCAAACTTTCTGAGAAGTTATGTGCCTTTCACTGATGTGCAACAACAATATAAAAAAAAAATGGTTTCAAATTGGTTTATAGTAGTAACCCATTCTCAAAAATTTACCAAAACAGACACATGTTGTAGTGTGTTCTAAAATTTAAAGAGCTTCAATAAAACAACACACACATTTCATTATCTACCATATAAAAGGTAAAAAGTGGCTCATGGTGCCCCACTTTGGAAGTGTTCCTTAGGGTTGTATAATCACACTCCTAGTACCGGTCTTGCTTTTTAGCCTGCAAAAACGACTGAAATTCTGCTTTGTATCAGTGTGGGAGCATCTGCTACGTTTTCTCTGATAATGTGATCAACGCAAATGCTATAAATTAGGGGTGGGCAAACTATGGCTTGCGGGCCGCATGCGGCCCTCGAGAGCATTCTGTGCGACCCGCAAACACTTTTTGAAACTTTGCCGTTTTAAAATAAATACTAGGGGATTGACGAGGCGAAAAAGCGACGGTGTCCTTAAAAAAAAAGGGAATCGCCTCTCCCTTAGATGGAAAATACGTCAGAGCCTACAATTGCCCCCAATCACGCATTTACCGTCTACGAAAAGGTGATGACCTTTTTTTTTTTTTTTTTAGAGACACCATCGTTTTTGCGCGCTGAGATACCATATTGCCAGAACATGTCGCAAAATTGTGAGCTAATGCAATTTCTCCTATAGCATGCAGCTGTGCAAGACAACAAGCCCTGGCCCTCGACCACCCTCGAAATGGTCAATGCAGCCCTCCGGCTAAAAAGTTTGCCCACCCCTACTATAAATAATACTTCTGTCACACAAGACTATCTTAATCCACAACGAATCAATCTGGTTTCAATGCAACTCCAATATCAACAGCTTAATTCGAAACCGATACACAGCAACTACACCGTTGTTTTTTCATGGTCACAACTACGATCTTGGAAACACCAACACCGCTTTTATGCAAGCATTCTGACATTATTAGGGACACACATGTACATGAAGATGGGGTTGAAACTAAGCTCATGAAAGTCGAAATCCCACAGATACGCTTGCAGAGGGTTCAAATGAAAAGATGAACTTGAAGTCAAAAATTTAAATATAAATTGCATAAGATACACGCATCGCAATATGATCGAGAAACACAGATATAAATGTGTATGTGTACTTAAGTGATGCTAGTGCAAACAACAGTGAATTGATCATTTGTCAAGTGAACAGCAGTACTTCGTCATAGAGATTCAGAGGACAAAAGCTGAGCCTGAAAAAAAAATTTTTGAAGCTTTCCTGCATGCAAGTTTCTCATCGTTTACCTACGGCCATTGAAGAACTATTAACAGCAATATGATAACAGTAGAAGAAAAATATTAGTTAAACCGCTGCAACATTGTCGGTGTGACCGGGACAACCAAGCCACCAAGGCTACCGGAAATTTTCTCAACAACATAACAATGATAACATCGCCTAATCGCTGCCAGGATTGTAATCTAGCAGCGTTTACTACGCCCAGCAGTACCTGAAAGTAGCATTATTTACCATTCATAAGCAAATCTGCCCGACTCATACAAGCTTTGCTTAGCAGCCGTTGTAGTGTCAGTACGCAACAGTAAATTCATTATAATATGTGGAGATGTTGAAGTGATACTGATGTTGATAATTAAATTTTACCACTGCTTTGTCAGGTTAAAATAACGAAGCTGCTCACCCAGCATGTCGTGAGAGGCAACTTTTATGTACCCACCAAGAAAGTCCGCCTTGTTGGTGATGGGGCTACCAGTCAGTAATTTGCATTCATAAATGGTTTGAACGAGCTGCCACTTTGCCTAATTTAATTAGATTTGCAGCATGAATCTGGAAAATAACTTCATACCGTGCCTCTATTCCAAGGAAAGGAGGGGAGGGGAAGTAACCACAACAACATACTTAAATTTCGAATTCTGTTAGTCGCCATCACTATCAGTCCTATCGAATACGTTTCGAAAGATTTAGTGTCATATCCATATTAAGTGATAGAAGACCTAAATAAGTTAATCACATACAGTGAGCACATCAATCGTATTTTATTCTTAATATAGTTAACTATAAAGGCCCAGTGTAATAGATCTAATGAGTGAAGATAACTACCCGTCCATCGTGGATAAATAGTAAAGCTGTCTATCGTCAAAGGCTAGAGAAGCAAACGGTCAGCCCATACGACGCCAACCCGGGTTCTGAGTATCGACTTGCAAGCTTGCGACTTCTGAGTACCGGCGGTGCACAGTACCAAAATAAAGCATTACTAAAATGATACCAATCCAAATACATGCATCTTGATACTAGCCATCTATGCGTGGTTTAATGGCAATGATACAAGACTTCAAAAACGAAAGGCTGTAGCACAAAAATATAATAGTATACCAAAAAAGGATTTTTAGTGTTTGAAGTGTTAGGCTACTCCAAGTAAAAAGTTTGGTTTCGTAGCGAAGGAATCGAGACAAAAGTACTAAGCTAGCACGTGGGAGCCTTCAAAACCGGAAATAAGGTCGTAAAATCAAAGCTTTAGCCTTGCTTTCTAAAGCATATTTTAACTCACTGCTTCGTCTTCATCGATGGATGCCTTATTCGTTTTTCCAACTTTGATCGTTCTGAAGCCAGCCACATCCTCCAGTGTGTCAGGAATTGGTCGATGCAAAGTTTCAGGAAGCAGTAACGTTAAAAATCCAGCAAGAATAGCAACAAAACCGAATACAAAGTAAGGAAGAGAAGCACCAAATGCACTCTATGTAAAACAAACGCTTTTTTTCAGCTGTGCAAGTAAAAGTAGGTTTTCTGGAGTTGTCTATTGGCAAAGCTCGCTTACCAAGCAAATGCTTACGACTTTTGCCGTGCTTTGTTGAACTCAGCTCACTACAATTAGCGCTTTTTAGTATGATACTCCAACATACGTTTGTAGAAATCCACAACAAATACTAAAATAGGCATTTGCAGAAAAGGTTAGACTTCCAACTTTTTAAATGCAATAACCGAACTAACGAGCCGAGAAACCACCACAGAAAATCAATAATCCAAAATCTTGGTGTGGAAAAGAGCTGACGGCCCACCGCACAATTTTTATCAAGATTGGCAATTTAGCACCATCAATTATACTTAGTAAATAAAATCAATTAAACATATTCTGTATGATCAGAGGCTTAAAATCCTTTAGGGGAAGGGAAGGTGATTTGAGACACTTTTTACATTTTTGTCTTTCAATTCCAAACGGCTTGTGATAGATATTTGGTTGATGGCACAAACACTTCTTCGCTCACTTTTCGGGAAAAACTACGATGTTTTAAACTGAGTACTTTTTACTCAACTAGTAGTTAAAAAGTGGTACCCAAATGTATCAACTCTCCTTCCTGGGAGGGTGAGTTGATACGCCAAAAATGTGATTTGATACAGGGGAAGGTGAGTTGATACGGTATGCTTGAGAAAGCTTATTTTTTTGAGGTTTCACTGCTTCAATGTGCTTTTACACTTCAATAAGCTATAGTTGAATAATTTTTCAATATTGTATTAATTATTATTTTGAGTGAATCATCAAATAGTGGCTCAATTTTAACCTTAGTTAGTCAATTTTTTACTACAAGAGTTGTATGCTGAACTAAAAGCATCAACACTAATGCATGTGAAAGTCGAATCATATTGTATTTTGGTTCTAACATGTACACTAAAACTGAAACATGTCAAAAAAATAAACAAGTACAAGCGACTAAGTTGAAAAATCCAAATAAATTTTAAAGAATTAGCATAATAGCAATTTTGTGTGGTATTAGGAAAATGTTTGCTCTTCTAGTATTTACAAATAGATTCTGCTCATAATTGAAATTACTGGCACAGGCTTGTGAAACTTCAAGCTAGGTCTAATTTGCTGAAGTCAAAATTAAACCGCAATTGATTACTTCTTCTTTCTGACCCACCAACAGCAACTGGAGCAGGAAGTATAAGCACAATGTCATCAGGGGCAAATGAAGCAGCATCTTTTTCATTTACAATAAAAGTTTGTCCTTTATCTCCCATCCCAGAGTCAATTTTCCTATTGACTTTTTGGAGAAACACTCCTTCATATTCACAATCATCCCTATCATACTTGTCGATCCGAGCTACAAATTTTAATGACCTTGATTTTCCAGCCACCAATACAATTGCATAATCACCCAACTTAACTTCAATTTTCTCCTCCAACTCGCAGTCACTATTATCATTGCATATATGTTCCATGTCTTCCTCATCAGTAAAAGATGACCTGATCACTAATGGTGCTGTTTTTTTTGAAAACAATTTTCTTTTAGTACTTTTTCCACGATCAGCTGACTTTTTAGGTAGTTTCTGTGCTTGCCTTTTTTCTACTTCATCACGAACAGGAGTGTCGGTATATATTCTTGTTTTACCTCTTCTTCTAATAGAATTTTTTTTTTATGCCACTTTGGGAAGAGGTAAAACATCTTCAGGAGATACGAAATTAGAAGCCGTGTCAAGACTTGATGAAGTTGGAGTTACTTTTTCGAGAAAATTAGCTAACTGATCAACATCACCTGAAGCATTGTCGCGGTGACTAGTAGGCCTATCCAAAGAAGAATTGCAGGCTTGTTCATTGCCCAATTTACTTTGAAAAGCTTGAGGATCTGCAGAACTGCTCCCAGAATCTTGAATAATGTCACGATCAGTAACAAAAGCAGGGGCAAAATCAGTTTCGTCAAAAATTTGAGGGTTATATGGCCAGTTACCTGTCGAACAAAATCCTGACATTATATTTCGTGGAGTCATTGCAACCATTTGGGCTTCCTTAACTAACGACGAAACCTCATAAATTGTCACATTCTTTCCTGGGTTAGTCCTCATCCAATTGTCCATTGCTATGTTGTATCCAGTTTTAAATGGCCCATAAACAGATACATCCAAAGGCTGTAATTTATGGGATGTTTTTTGAGGTATCGTTAAAAGAACAATACCTAAATCTCTTGCCTTGTCAATTGCAGCAATAGACAGATGTGATTCATGATTGTCCATGAGCACTAAAATCTTGCGAGCTGGTGAGCAGCCAGTAAGCTCACTAATGTGCATCAAAAAATCAACAAAAAGATCTGCATTGATCCAACCAGATCTGGTTGCTCTTCCAATACATCCAGGTGGACCGCCACGAATAAAGTGTTCCCTGTATCGCACTCGTGGGAAGATCAGCATAGGAGCCAAAGCATGCCCTGCAGCACACACTGCATAAAGAACAGTGACAAGCTCGCCTCTTTCTCCAGATGTTATAGAACCCACACTTTTTGTTCCAGTCGCAGTTACAACCTTTTTTGGATTTTGAACGGTAGTTACACCAGTTTCATCTAAATTAAAAATTCGATCCGGAGTAAGCTGATGCTTATCTAACACAATGCCAAGATTGTCAAAATATTCTTTTACATTGTGATGATTGAAAGCTGATGCGCGGCCAATTGATGTGGCTTCAGGGGTCCTTATTGAAAGTTGGTGCCTCTCTTTGAACCCTTTCCACCACTCTTTTCCAGCTTTCTTATTTACTTCCCAAAAATGTGGAATAGATAATTTGTTTGCAGCAGCAAATTGAAATGCAAGTTCTTTGCATTTTTCAACTGACAGTCCAAAAAACATATCAGCCAAGTGAACAATGTGAGACGATAACTGTTGTTCCATCTCCGGCGAAAAAATTTGATTGTTTAGAATGGTAGCTTGATAACCAGTAGTACAAGTGGGATTTGCCTCCTTTTTCATATATCGCATTAGAGTCATTTTGTCGACATTAAAATTGGCAGCAGCCTTTCGATAAGACATGCCTTCTTCGGTGACACATCTAGCTGCTCTTTTCAACACATCCGGCGGTGATCGAAAACATCGATTAGTTTTTCTTTCATATTTAAACGGCACACTGTTTAGTCGTGCAATTACTGTAAAGCAAGTTTAAATAGAATAAAAGTTCTATTCAAATACAAAATATCTGAAATAAGAGTAATTGCTAGCTTGTAGGTGCTACCAGCACCATAGCCTACAATAATTACTGTGCAGTTATATCAGAATACAAAACCGATTAATAAATCTTTTTGTAGGCAACCTAACTACTGATTAGGTGCTCTGTGCTTTTTTAATTGTCTTCCATGCTCCAAGATACCAAAAAGTTTCATCAAATGATCATACCATGTTGTTATAATATGGAAGATGATTTGATACACCGTATCAAATCACCTTCAATGCACTGTATCAAATCTCCTTTCCAGCACTTCGGATAGAAATTCGACAACTAACATCCTAGGAAAAGTAATTGGAAAAAACAACTGCACTAGATAACAACCTAATCTAGCAACAATTACTCCACCATATTGGCAGCTTTATTAACCCTTTCTTTAATTCTGCAGTCAAGCTGAAGTTTGGAAACGAAATTTTACAAAAACTTTACAAAAATAACTTCTCTTCTTCATTTCTTTCAAATTTATTTAAACCAGCTTTTCCTATAAATTGGATGAAGTTTTTCGACACTTTCTTTCACGTGGTAGCGTTAATTAACTAGAATTTATTTTACGGAATTCCGTAGGGGTGCTGTATCAAATCACCTCCCGTATCAAATCACCCTCCTTTCCCCTACTACTATTAGGAGATCTTGACTGAACTAACAAATAACGTAATGCGAAAGCAAAATCTTTCCCCTAACCTAATTTCAATTAGGTTGACGGCATGAACCTGAATTGCCGTTCGTGCCGTACCTCCATCCCGAGGAAAAGGAGGGGTAATCACAACAACAACACAAATCAAAAAGAATTTAAACAGCACATGCACACTTACTAAATTGGGAACAAACGGAGCTAATATTCCTCCAACCCTGGCACAAACGGATGAGGTTCCCATTCCAACATTACGTACCACGGTGGGGAAAAGTTCAGACGCATAGATGTAGATGATTGTAAACGCTGCAGTGATTGCTAATTTACCAGCCAATGATATCACCAATTGCGAGGTAGACATCCCTAAAAATGTTTCGTTATAAGTTGTTAAACAAGTTACGATGCAAACATGAACTACTGGTTGACCTTGCACATCACTTTTGCAGCAATCACTGCACCGTAGCTGTGCAACCAAGGTAAAAAATGCACTGCACAGTAGGTGTGTAACAAAAGCGCATGACTGAAAACACCAAAATATGCTGTGAAGGGAGCTTGGAATGTAGACACAAGACCAGGCCTGCACAACGTACGGCCTGCCAAATGACTTGACAACATGTTCTAGTTTCAGGAAATTATGCTTAGATTTTAATGGGTTTAAGTAAAATAATTTGTTTGAAATTTACATTTCTCGTCCAAAAAAACGATTGTTGCTCAAACAAAAGCCAGCCTCGGACTTATAAGAAACTTCATGGTTTATAAGTCTAAAATGACGTCACAATCAACGCTTGATTGAACAATTTATTCTTTGTGTTTTCTCAAAAACTACTAATCGTACAAACGCGATTAAACACTTTTTTTAGAGTATATAAATAAGGTGCTTTCGATAAAAACAACTCTAAAACAATTAAACTTATTTCACGATGCAAGGAGCAATTCTTCATTAGAGCATTCTTAAGCCTGCTTTTTCTGTTTAACGCTTGCTCGCTTAAAACTCGCTGTATGATGTCATAATATCTGATACATGTAACGTAATCTTTCGTTATCAGAGATCAGTTTTTCGAAAATTGCAATTTCTACAAAATCAATTTAATTAAAAACTGATTTATGACCTCATTTCTCAACCGATTTTTACAATTATCTTAACAAATTAAAGGGTATTTCAAAAAAATTCCGATAATAATGACATATGTCTTTACTATTTGTTTTTATACGATAAAATTAAACTTTACCCCCTGTAGTGTAACTTTTACCCCTCCCAAAAAGTGGTAAGCTGAGGAAAAGCACGTAAGTTTAATACAGAAAGGTTATAAGGTACTAACAATTAGTGTCGTTTAAAATCTTTAGAAATTTTCTTTCCGGGAAAATGTAACTCAAATTAGAGCTAAGATCAGTTTATAATGGCTGATCAAAAATTGCTTCCCATACATGATTTTCCTTTTTTTGGTGAATATTTTTCCTACTAAACTTAACAAACTTGAAATTCTTACAAATAGTTCTATTGCACATTTTGAGTATTTTTTTTCACAAGCATGGTTCTTTGGCATAATCCGTCCAAATTTTTAATGGGATTCATCAAAAACGAAGTCTCTTTAACGTTTTTGAAATGTAGCCTATCGGTTCAAAACACTCAAAATTTTGGTGCCTGCATTACACCAAACTGCAATTTCTACAAAAACTAAGTCCTTTGGTATATTTTGACTATTCTTTCTTGATAGCATGGATGTTTCGTATTATCTATCAAATTTTCTACATACATTCATCTAAAAGTCAAGTCTCTAAATATTTTAAAAACTAGCCCACTCCAAGCAACAAAGTTGGTGATCCTCCTAGAAAAAGAAGAGAGGGTAAAAGAGGGTTCTGCTTTATCTTTTGCACCATACCACCTAAATGTTAAAGCAATTTTTCTTGCAATTGAGTGAAGCCGGTGCAGCCAGCTGATTTGATCATTATTGATGGGGGCACTGGTATTGCAATAACTCAACTGTGAGTGCTTCATTTCGGGTTACTTTGCTCTTTGCATGAATGCATTTATGCCAGGACAGAGCAACATGCGCGCAGCTACAGGCGTTAGCTCATGCAAATTCACGTACAGTAACGAAAAAATTATAAGTAGCAGTCCTAATATTTAGTACTTTTATCCTCAAAATACATATCAATTACCTTGGCACCCTCCCACAACTTTGATATGCTTTCAAGCACATGCTGAATTTAACGAATAAAAGTCTGTTAGTTTAAAAACACCTATTGTGAAAACAGGGCAAATAAGAAGTCGCCAGGCGCTCGATAAACTCGAGAGGCATGTAGTAGCTAAGCGCCACAGCCCATAATGTCTTTTTAATCAAGTGCATTTCAACAAGCGTCTTCTTTTTGCTTAAGTAATTCTATAACATCTCAAATTTCATTAAGGTGCAACAACCAATTAATTCATTTAAGTGTTTATAAAGCATGATTTCTTCTTCTGTCTGGAATCCTTCTAAAAAACTTTTTTTTCATAATTTTAATTAACATCACAATGCTTACTACCACCGTGAGAACAGCAGCAGACAGCAAAATTTTCCACTATAATTTTGATAGCAAACACAATCAGGAAATCCCATTACTGATATTTGTAATTGATAGGGTCTTTATATCGGTAGAAAACACCAATCTTCATTAAAAAGTAGGGAGGTCTAGATTGGGGGCAAAAGTCAAATACAATAAAATCTCAAGATTAAGAGAAGATCAAAGTAAAACAATAACAGCACCAATTTGTCACACCGCATTAAGAGGGAAAGTTTTGGTTTGAGCATAGTTTAATAGGAGTCTATTGGATTAGGTTGCATGACTTTAGGGAAAGGCATGGCCCCATTTTTCGCTACGGTCGAATTAAAGCAAACAGCAGATTCAAAAAGATTCATGTCACAAATACAAATAAGGGCCCAAAGCAATCATTATTGACTGCGTTTTAGACCTTACATTTTTAAGGTATTTGTGACATTATTCTTTTTTCGTGAGTATGGTCAGTCTTGATTTATAGACCAAGATGATCACAATTACGTGCATGTGCAGGAACTACAGCCAATATTTTCTACAACTTTTCGTTGCTGCTCTCACAAATATTTGTGCGGTGAAGCAGGCGCAGTTGCCTTAATTAACACGTTTTAACTTGGCACAGGTGATGGTATGCCCTGCCAGGGTAAAACAGCATCATACTCAGGAGAAACATTTTGTCTATTTTGGTTCATAATAGCTTTGTAGAGCTACCAGGTTTTCTTTTTTTTTTATCTTCAAAGCGCTATGCCACATTACGCACGCCCTTTTTCCATTTTTCCTTCAAAACACAAAGTTTCAGCACAAGTGAAATCGATAATTTGAAACAATTCCAGAACTCAATCTTTCGCCGAGACTACAATTTAAATCTAAACTGTTTTCTCGCTATAGCGCAGATGTGGTGTGCGTTTTAAATTTGATCTCCCAAAAAAGTTTATGCACTGATTTGTGAAAGAAATTTCGTCAAATCAGGATTTGAAAGCATTTTTGTAGCCCGCTCCTTATGTTGTACAAATTTTGCGGCCCGCAATAGTAAGGTTTCCAACGCCTGCTATAGCACAATGAAGCCACTCAGCGCACTATCGTATAAACAAATGCCAAAGGGGGCGCAGCAAATCGTGAAATAGGCCTATTACTAAATACTTCATATCTTTCATTTTGAAAACGACCACTATTTTGGGGTCACCATCATATTTGACTGTGTACCCCATATCACACTCTTTTCGAAAGGGCGAATGATAGTTCGTCAAATCATACTTTATTTGTGAGTATTACCGGCCTTGATTAATAAACCAAAATGGTTGCCATTAGGCTATGTATTCAGGATTATATAGCTCGCAAGGGTATGCCTAAGCAGGGGAAAGGAAGCATTGAACATAAGGTGCACCCAGTAGTGTCTTGATAAAGTTCAAGAAATCAAAAAAACCACGTCCCTGTGTGAAACTGCAGCAGATGAAAGGCATTTCTGTACTTTTTTTTGCATCAAAAGAGCTTAATCACAGGATTGCATCCCACATTTTCAATTTAGGGGAAACTATGGCCCCCTTTGCCACGTCTAGGCAATGAACACAGCAAACAGACCAAAAGCGCAGCCACGACATTGCTGTCACAAATCTAAGTACAAAAAGGAACGCGTCAAGTCGTCAAACACACCTATCAGAGATGGAAATTGATCGGGTGGTCCGGTACCGATTGCCGGACGGCTTATTGGTTGGATCGTGTCAAGATTCCTGACTGGCCAGACAAACCGCTTAAAAATTCGGTCGAAAACCTTTTTTCGTAGTGCAAAATTTGTTTTGAACCCTCTTCAATGCGAGATCACACTTATTATTATCACAATTATTAACGTTTCCTTCGAAAATACTTTTATTTAGATAAAATGCCGTTTGACAAACTGTATGCTTCACTAAGCGAAGTGTAATTTGTGCGATACGCAAATAGCAGGCTGTTTGACAAGGTTGCCGTTTCAACGCAGTAGGCTACAACAGAACTGAATTAAAAGCACAGCAACAAATACTATAGGAGTGGTTGTCAGACGCTGAAACGATAGACCAATGAAGTTGCGCAAAGTAGCGACAATTTCCAAAGTTGTTATTGGTAACTAGGTAGTTGCAATGCCGAAGCTAATTGACAGACGAGTGCTTATTTCCAGAGTCGCCGTTACTGCTAAGACTGTCTTATGTTGTACTGAAAATCAAATTAACAAAAAGACCTTTATAGAGACAAAAGCAAGGTTTTATAACGTTATACTTGCAGATTACAATTGCTTTATGTGCTTTAAATCATGTGCTCTTAAGAAATATCACCAAAATAACAAAAAATTGTCATAAAACGATCGGTAAACCGGCAGACAAATTGACTTCTACAGGTCGGGCCACGCAAATCCCGATCTGTTGCATCTCTGACGCCTACTGCTTAATATCCATCTTTTTGTATTTTTGAAAACAATCGCTTCTTTGGCGTCGCCATCTCCCCAGTTTTACCTAAGTTTTGTACCCTGAGATTACTCAGGTAAGCGAACGGATAAAACAGTTAAATGGGCACAAATAGTATAGCCATTCTACTTATGTTTTTGACTCGACCACTTTTTAAAGTCCACTTGATTTAGGAATGACCATTGAAAGTGCTGAAAAACATTAACTTTTCCTTGCTGTTAACATAACTGCCCGTTGGGTAAAACCGGCTGAACCAATATGATTAACCCGACGTTGGTAAAGGGGGGGGGGGACCTGCGGGCGACGCCGGTTAGTAGATAATATTTGCATAATCCATAAGTAGAGGTGGTCAGTAACGAAGCAGTAAAGTACTTAAAGTAGGTGTTTCAGCAACGAGCCAATACCGGTGCGATAGCGTCCGCTTCGCAATAGGTAGACCTGGGGTTCATTTCCCCAAGTTTAAGTCATAATAAAAGACTTTAAAAAATGGTATTCACAGCCTCAACTACCTAAAACCATAAAGCACGCAAATGAAATTGGTGTATCAATAAACTCATACAACCTGAAGTGCTTGAAGTAAAAATGATGGCAACACATGATATACCGCAAAACAGCAACATCCCAGTGAGTGATTTTCTTCTTCCAGCCCTGTAAATAGCAAACATAACTCGAAACCTTGCAGTTCAATTTTTAGTTCCAAGCAAATCTTTTCAGTAAGAGGTACGCATAATCAAATCTAAATAAATTGTTTTAAAACCAAATTTTAATTTACTGGAAGCTATACGACAAGGTATTCTAAAACTGCATTGAAAAGTTCTGACTGTCTACGACCGCACACTAACTGCGGTTACGCAAAGTTAGTGGTTGCTAATTCAAGACTACCGTCACTTTTACACACTGCAACTTATTATGATTTCTCAATGTTCTTTCAGTAGTTATATAGAATTTAGAATACACGATTTATTGATATCCTAATCCATGAAAAAACAGCATCATATGGGTTAGACTGCTTCGAGCTCCTACACAAGGGGAATAATTTGCAAGCACTTTTAAAATTCTTCGTCCCAACCAAAGCTGATTATGGAAGATGACCGCCGCCGCCGCCACAAATTTGATGCGTCAGTAACATTGTTACAGGTAACCAAAAGCCAGGCTAAATATATGCAACCACAGATTTTATAATAATAAACAGATTACAACAAGTTGGACCAGGCTGTGCTATAGCTACTCGATAGTAGCTATCGAATCTTTGATAGTCCTCTTTTAAATGCAGCATTTTCATTTACCAATATACAAAGCCAGGCTTATAATGGAACAGAAAACTGTTTTTTGACACTTTTCAACTGCAATGGCTTTTAGCGTTAGGACACATTTCAATATCGACGAAGCAAGCTTTGCACACTTTGTCATTTTCCATATTTACACTAACGTGGAGTGCCAAGAAGATCTGTGAATACAAATTCTACAGTCTCAGGTATTATTCGACAAAGTAAATGAGCCCGAATCTACCGCCTGCAGAGCGGACGCTCTAACCTGGTGGTCGGCAATCTACGACCCACCAAGCAAACTTCTCGAACCAGCAGCTTCTCATTAAGTTGCTAAAACTTGTGTAACCTGCCATGTGAACTTTTCATGATTTGCTAAGCTCAAATAGCTTCTAAGCCTATTTATTAGCCTTAAAGGTGTTATAGACGGAATTTTGTGGCTGTTTTGAAAACTGTTATTTTGTCATTGGGTAATTTAGCTTTACGAGAATGGTTGATAAAGGAATGCCTTTGATCTTCAAACACAAAAGTTAAAGAGATAGGAAGACCGTAGAGATAGCACTAACACAAGCACACACAAATGCTTAAGAATTTGCTTTTCCTTTGTAGTCATCATTATTTTTCATGCATCTTCGCCAACGAAGAAAAAGAGCCTGTATGCCGTGGATAAAGTCTGTTCCAGCAGTGGCGGTCCATTTTTTCACTGTGTCAATAATAGCGTTGTTGTCAACAAAATTCTGTCCCCGTAGTCCGTCTTCGGGAGACTCAAACAGGTCAAGAATTGACGAAAACACACGCCTATACGACAGATGTGGCCAGAGCTGGGGAGTCGGTGGTCTGAACTTCCGACTCCGACTCCTGGGAATATGAAAGGTCCGACTCCTGCTTGTTAATACTAATAGCAAATATTCTTATATTTTCTTTTACCATCTATATATAAATCAAATTTGCATCTCATTACTACCAAGTGAATCATCAGGCTAATTTTAGAGGTCTGAATTTCTTTATGGTTATAGCTATGCCCTATTGGCTTTAATAAAAAATTTATTTACGGAATATATTGACTAATTATTTGTATTATAAGTTATAACTATTGACACACTGCCAAGGAGACATATCACTAATAGCTAACTTGTGCAAGGCAAACTAAAGACCAAATTCTTTTTGTGTCAACCCAGTATATTTTTTCTATACTTTGAATTTGATATATGGTGGCTGTGAAACTTGAAAGTGTTAACGATCTTTGCAAATGACTTAACAACAAAAAAGAATGGATAATAAAGCACAACCTTAATGATACATTTAATTAGAATTTGTTAACAATAAAATAAAAATAAATTATTACTTTAATAAATCAGAAAAGTTAGAAATGAATTTCTAGATAAAAGTGTATAATTGGAATTTGCTAATAGTAAAATAAAAAATATATAAAACTCAAAGTTTGTCTGTCTGTATGTCCGCTATAGAAATAAAACTGGAGACATTTAGATACAAACAAACATATGAATCTTATATAACTTTTTCCAGGGAAGCCAAGTACGGTATTTTGATTTCGATCACAATCGTCTGTGGGGGGCTACGAGCCTATATTTATTCAACCTATATTGTTATTCAATGTAAAAATTCAATTACAAACCACAAACAGAATGTTAGAAAGGTTTATATATAAACGTTTTTGCTTGAACGAGATGTACGCAAACAATTGCGCGCATGTCCGCCATTTCTGTCATTGCCGGTATATATACCGTCGCGGGATCAAACGCATAAAGATCGCTTGCCGGTAATTATACCCGCGCGGGATCGAAAGAGTTAAAATATGGTTATTCAATGAAAAAATTTAATCAGTCTTTACATTTTACCCGATCAATGACGGGTAATTTAATCAGTCTTTACATTTTACCCGATCAACGACGGGGTAAATCTGCTAGTAAAAAATAAAAACCATTACTTTAATAATTCAAAAAAGTTAGAGAACCAAATTTTTCTTATCACATAGAAAAAACATTTTACCTTTTCACAAATGGTTAAATATCCTGATTTTATCTCATATGGTTGCTAATTATAATAAAAATATCCCTATTAGGGGAGCTAGGACCTCCCCCCAGATGCACCTACACAGTTAAAATGACAAATTCACATTGTACATCTGTATCAACATCTGCATACTGAATTTTATTACAATTCGTTGAGTTTTGTCTTTTTGGGAAAACAGGCACCCATAAATCACTGTAAAGAGAACTTAATTTTTGCACTTAAGGCATTTTCATTAGCGTTAGGAGTTGGGACAATCGCCGGTAACTTTCAAATATTTTTCTATGAATTTATTTTTTAAAACAATTGTTTCTTTCTGGCATATCACTCGTCCAAGTCTTCCAATAGTATTTATTTTTCACAATAGTTCAATTTATATGACACACTCCGTATAGTTCTCGCCATAATAAAGACAAAAGTAAGATAATTTTATTGCAATCGTGCTCTGATCGCGTACATTTTCCGAATCGCCCCTTTGTTTATCTCCTACGGGCTACGGCCAGCCAGCGTCACCTTAAAGAACGATTTGCGTCGATTTCGAACGTACGTTTTCATCTTTGTTTATCTCCTAAAGGTAGCTAGCGTCATCTTAAGAACGATTTGCGTCGATTTTGAACGTTCGTTTTTAACTATGACATAACATGGTGCAATATCGTCTGCTTTTTTTCCGTTCTAGAGGAACTAAACCATTTTAAAAATTTCTTGCATTTGTGATCAATTTAGAATAATGATTACTTTAATAATTTTAATTTAGCTATTTTTTCACGCTAAGTTCCATTAAAAAACCCTTTAATAGTTTAATACTTTAATATGTAAATACTATGATGTCATTATTACTCATATTTCAATTTTTTTTGTGCAATTAATTTATTACATTTTTATTTACAAATTTAGAGTGTGGTTCCGTTAATAAATAAGATAAAAAAAATACAAATCTTAATTTTGTTTTTATTATTTTAGCTCTACTAGCCTGATATATTTATTATATACAAACATGTTTTAAATTCTATTATTAATGGTTAATAATATTTTTTCTGTCTAAGCTAAAATTTATTAATAAATTTAAATTGCGTTTCTTTTGCATCCTTCTCATTGACGAGACATTTTAAACTGAATGAGTGATATTCTAATGCTATTAATATAATAGAAAGGTTTTTTAACTGAATTAAGAGTTACTAGGCTGCATATCCTACAACATGCAAGTATTATGCATTGATGCAAAAGTCTAATAAATTTTCGAAGTTTTTCTAGGCCTAACCATTAAAAGAAGGGGAATCATAATTTCACAATTTTAACGTTAGAACGTAACTTAAGTTACTTAACCATTAAAAATCTCAGCGAGAGTGTTAGTGTAGTAAGTCTAAAGGTTAATTTATTTTGTCGATTCGGGACTTCGACCTGTGAAAGCTCTATTTACTCTCGTTCCTGCCAGCTCTCAACCGAGAGCTGTAGAGACGTATATGCAACTGCTGTGGCAGCCGGGTGATACAAACAGCATCTTTACCATTAAAAATGAATTCTTTTTCAGTTGCGAATTTGCGTGATATGCTAGAAAACCAAACTTTACCTGCTATTGTTTCGATAAAGAAACAATATAGGGTTTTTGAGGAGTCGGAGTCGGCCAATTTTTGCCGACTCCGACTCTGACTCTTCGACTCCGAATCCCCAGCCCTGGATGTGGCAGCACTGTCGTCCATGCAAACTTGATCACACATTTCTTGGTTTCAGACTCGTGTGTAACTTGGCATCATCGTGTAGCAAAAAGAATGTTTCCTTTTTCTCTGGCCTGGTTTGGGCGATCTAGGCTTCGAGTCTGATCAAAGTTGTAATGAAACGTTCTGATTTGACAGTTGCCCCTAGTTTCGACGAATCCAAGAGTAAGCTCTTTGGTCCCAGAAGACGATGCATATCACTTTGCCAGCCGAGCACAGCCACTTGGTCTTCTTTGCTGCTGGGGAATGTGGTTGGTGCCATTCAATTTATTGACAATTGACTGTTGCGTAGATTCCGGTTTGAACTGTAATGGTAACACCAAGTATCATCACCAGTAACAAATCAGTCCAGCAATGTATCCCCTTCGATCTCATCAATTCAGCAACTCTTGACCATCAGTCACGGCTATTTTTGCTAAAGGGTGAGCATTAATGGAACCCAACTGACTACATTCTGCTGTGCCCAAAACAGAATATCAACTTTTTCATCACCCCCGCACTCACGCCCAACTCTACACTCGTTTCGTTCACTGTCATCCGCCGATGGCATTTGACGAGCTGATCTTAGCGTCCTTCCTTTTATTGCTTGTTGGCTGTGTTTTGAGTGGCAAGAACGAGGTTGTTCACTTACGTACTTGTCACAGCTCTGGAATTGACGAACTATTCTGACTGTGCTGACATCTACTGCCTCGCCGCCGCAAACATTCAACAAGCCATCGTCTGTCTATTGGTTGCACTTCTACGTTAAAGAACTTACTGGCAAATTCTGCTTTTGACCGAAACTCATTATGACAGAAGTTGCTTTAGAAGATCAGTTCAACACCAGAATTTAGTACAAGATTTAAAGCCATCACAATCTGTAATGCTTAACAATATAAAAACAGTGATAGAAACGCATTTGTAAGTTAAAATTAATTCGACCAGCCGAGTTCTTCTTCCAGTTTACTTTAGCCTCATACTCGGGGCTGAAGTAACTTTATATTAACCAAGGTATTAATAATACCCTATACCACCGAATGGTGATATATCACAAATTTCATAATCTTTAGTTGACTTACCATCGTCTGTCAATCAAAAATACGCAAATAACATAAGAAGGGAACTCAGCAAATCCAGACAGCGCCAAACTTGTATATATGTTTGAGCCCAAGTTGCCAGAATTCAACGTAAAACCGTAGTAAGTGAAACTGCATACGAACCTAAAATGAAAGAGCATCAAAACCAAGACACCATGAAATATGTCAGTACTGCTTTACCATAAATAAGCCATAACCACCGTCCGTACAGTCATGGCCCTAGATACAAATAGATCCTTTATCGAGTAGTTAATATTCGATTTCTTCTCTTGCGTATCAGGTGGTTTCTGTAGAGTTATTTTGTTGCCTGAAAAACAAGTAAAATGACATTCTTAGTTTCAACTTTTCACCAACTCACGTAGATCATCCGACCACGCGGTTGGTCTAACAACCCATTTTCAAGAAAAATTTCCCGCCATAAATACGGTTTTACAATGGCTTAGACCTACTATCTCTATCAATTTTCTCCTCAAATTTTGGATTTCAAAAGCTATGCCTAAAATACTTGCCTACCCACTCCTAAATTAAGACTGTGATTTTAAGTTTGATGACTACGCTATTTTCCTTCATTTCGCCATAGCGAGAAAAGGGGCCATGCCTTCTCCCGATGTCAAACATCCTATTCCAGTACGCTTATTAAACTATAGCAGATCTCGCAGATGACGGACGGGTATATAACGGACAGAAAATTTTAGTCCGCATAATTTCCTAAACTTATCAGCGCATTTCAAACTCGCCTATAACGGATAACTTCTTCAGTCCCTTTGAGATATAACAATGTAAAATACCTCGTCTATAACGGATCCATTCATCAACTCAAAAAATTAACGGTTGACAGTATTCAATAAAATGATTAACTATACTGTAGATTGCATAGAAGTTTTACAATGTTAAGGAAGATGTTACATCCATACCACCTCTCCTCTACAGCATCGTCTAATAGTGTGCATTTGTTTTCAAAACGGAATTACAAACATTGTTTCCGACTGGAATATGCCTCGTAATTAACTCAGCTGTGCCAAACGTTTATACAAAATGGCCTAGTGAGCCTAGGTGTAACAATACTAATCTCGGGAATATTCGTGTCATTATCCCGTGTGGACATAGTTTTTCTGTTTTGGTCATTATTTCCAGTAGTTCCTCGTATACAAACCGTCGCTTATTTTATTCTCAAAGCGATTTTACTGGTAGTTATTTCCTGTACTACCCTCGTAGACAAGCCTTTTCTGATTTATTTTCTATGCGTTTTTATTGGTTGTTCTTTGGGTAGCAGTTTCCGGTATTCCCCCGTTTTCAAACCTTTTCTTGTTAATTTTTAGTTTCTAGTAATTTCGATTGGCTAAAATATTTGGAAACTTTATTTCGGTTACGTACGAATGGGAAGTATATATATACGGGTGGGTCATTTTGAAAACTCAAAGACGAAAGTAAACAGAGACAACAGAACAGAGAAGAAAGAAAGGGAGGGAGGTGAAAACTTAAGAGACAAGCGAGAAGTGTGAAGAATTAGAAGGCAAGGGCCAAGCACTACCATAAGGGGGACCATCGGCTGCTGCAAGAGTGGTGTCAATGATTGTCGGCGTGCGACATCTTTTGTATTAATAGAATTGTATATTGTTAAAGAGTGGGCTGGCAACCTAGCTTCTCAAGCGTAAGTCCTTAGGCCGAAGGATAGGGCATAGAAGGTAGTCGTTGAACTCTACCGAGCGAATTTTCTAGTCGTCGAATCGTCATCTACCGGTCACTAAGGTACATGGCAGGTGACTTAACCGTATTCAGCGACACTCGGGTTATTTTGTATATAACTGATTTTGCAAAAAACGGATATCGCTGGTTCGACTTGTCCGATATACTGTATGCGAGGACTACTGTATTTTCAAGCAAATACATTTCCCTTAAATCCAGTTTTGCAAATTGATGCGCCTATTGTTTTATTTTGATCTTTTCTCAAACTTGGGATTGTATTACATTTACCTTTGCTCCTAGTCCTGACCTGCCCACTTTTAAATAAAGATTAATCTTACTTATCGGTACAAAAAACCTATCAATTACAAATATTCATTTTTTGAGAAAATAAGGAAAACAAAATATGCAATGAATAACCTTTGGGAGTAGGGCTGGCTTTCTTCTAAGCAAAAAAATGTTTTCTTTCGTCAAGAAATGGAAACAAAAATATTTCCCGTACGCGATGACATTACACATTGGGACAAGTTTTTTGTAATACGCCCTAAAATTTTCTTAAGTCCCTCGCTAGTTGGCATCGTGACTCAACATAATTTTCTGCTCTTAAGTCCTAAGATGACGCACAAATGTATTTACTGTTACTGCTACTGATTTGCTAGCGGATAGAGTTTTCTACAAATTTTAGTCCCATCGAAAAGTTACGCTATGTGATTTAGCTGATTCGAGTGGTTACAAATGAATACTTTCAGTTGTGCTGGTAAAGCAAGTTAAGGAAAAAAGGGAGCGCGCTTAATACAGAATTCATAAAAAGTAGAGATGGTTTCGTTTCAAATAAAGCTCAAAATATTGACAAAAATGTTTCATCCAAAGCATCTTGTTTATATCTCCTGAAGAAGTTTTCAAGCGCGTTTCTACGATCTGTACTTCTCAAGAAATAAAGAAAATAAATTCTGCAATCAAACGTCGTGACATATTCTACAGTATCTAGACCACAAGAGAAATGAAATTTTTTTACAGTGGTAATTTGATAACTGGCCTTTGTTTGAGCAGAAAACCGTTTTTCTCCGCTAAGAAATGCAACTTTCAAAAAATTATGTATTGTCATGACGTCACCAACCTTCTTATTACACTCACCTCAAGGCAATGATCAATCGTGCCAGGTTTGATGTTTGAACGCCCAGCAGTGTCGCAAAAGTTAAAGCAAACGCATTCACGTACAGAATTCTGCTTAATATTGTAGATTCAATCTCTCGAATGTTTTTACGTCTAAATGTTTCTTGTCAGTATTAGCAGTAGAATTTGCATTAGAACATGCTTTGTTCGAACATAAACGTGGTGGCAAGAAAGGTATGCTTACATTGATGTAATGAAACTCCATTCTTCATTGCAATTAATCTTAATACTTCTTCAGCTTCTTCTGTCCTTCCTTTTGAATACAACCAACGGGGTGACTCAGGCACATAGCTAAAACAGGTGGAAAATTATTACAGTATCGTAGGCAGGTCAGTGTTTTGCGATGGCAGATAGAACTATATCGATGAAGTTTGAACATCATATCAAGAACGAAACCATATCCTTTTCGCACGCAGTTCAATTAATACAAGATGATATGCTTCCCAACGAATACCTAGCGGAGAAGGTAATTGGGCATTGGCTACCACTCAAATTAAACAGTTCAAGCCATCATTCCTTGGTTGTTATAAAACAAAAGGCATAATCCATAACACTTTGAGGATGTAACACATATGTTAATGTAACACATATACACTCGACCCTCGATTTTCCGGACTAAATGGTGCAGGAACCTGTACAGATAACGAAAAAGACAGGATAACACTATTATATGTATGTAATGCAAATAAAATGAAATAACGTCCTTAACGATATGTACTACTCATGTTACCTCATAAATTGATATAATTTTCCGTTCACTCACGTTGTGCTTTTATACGGAACGGCAGAATTGTTCACTGATATCCGACAAAACACGGTGTTTACGAGCGTCGGTAGCCACCTAGCTAGCATTTTGTCAGTACGCCAGAAGCGCACTGTTTGAATTCATTTGTCGACCTTCCGGGCTTGCTGTTGGAATGCACCAAAATCCGGATTAATGAGGTCCAAAAAAACGGGGGTCGAGTGTATTACATTATTGTTAATTGTTATGTCATTACCACGAAATAATCACTTTTCTGAAATCTGTTATAATCCCGTTGTTAACAAACAATAACAAACTTGTTTCAAATGTTATGAATCAAAATCCTATCATCCTTAAAATATTAAAACGACAGTTTTTCTGCCTGCACCAATCAACAGCCGCCTCAACGTGGTGGTGCGGTCCCCGACCCTCTTTGGGTTGGGTCGAAATGGCTGTTGGCCTTCCCGAGAGTCCCAGTTACCCCGGGAACTCCACATCATTTTTTTGCTATGTTGCCCCCTGAACAACAGCAGAAGGGCAGCACACAGCTTCTTCAACATCGGCCGCTTGTTTTCTCTTTTTATTTTCTCCTGCCCTTTTTCGTCTCCTCATTCTTCTCCTTCTCTTGATGAGTGGTAACGTTCATCCCAACCCTGGCCCCATCTTTCCCTGCTCTGTGTGCGCTGAAAATGTGACCTGGCGGGGCAAGTCAGTGCAATGCTGCACTTGCTCCAAACGCGTCCATTTAAGGTGCTTACAACTTTTCCTCTCCAAATTCAGAGCTCTTGGCAGCTCTCTCTTGGAGCTGCCCCCCTGCCTAACACTGTGGCTCCCTCCTCAGACTCCTTGGACATTAATACCTCCACTGTACAATCTGGCCCCCTTCTGCTAATACATCACTCTTACCCCACCCTTGTCTCCAAACCTCTTATCCCCCATCTGCCCATTTTATATCTTCTCTCTCTGCTCCCTCACCACCGTCCCTTGCTCCTGGCTTTCCTTCTGCCTCCTCTCCCCCCTGACTTTCTCAGGGTTCCTCAATGGAATGCTGGAGGTCTTCAATCCAGGAGCACTGAACTACTTCACTTTCTCTTGTGCCATCCTGTCGACCTTATCTGCATCCAGGAGCCCAATCTCAACACATCTTCCTCTTTCTGGATTCTCTGCTCTGCGTTCTGATCGCACCCACTCCCAGTTTGGCATTCTCTCTCCTGACGCCACGCATGCTAGCAGTGGCATTGTTATTTTTGTCAGGCAGGGCCTATCATATTCTAAACTTTATACGAGGGTAAATCAAAAAGTTCTGAGACAAATTGAAAAAAAAACTTTATTTATTGAAGTTGCAAAATTATTTTTCAACAGAAGATCCACCTAACTCAATACACTTTTGCAAGCGATGTTTCCATCGAGAAATTCCTTTTTGATAGAATTCTGCAGCTGGTCTAGTCAACCAGATCACAACCTCCCTCTTTGCTTTGTTTATGGATTGAAATCTTGTTCCTTTCAAATGTTTCTTCAGTTTTGGAAATAGGAAGAAGTCACAAGGAGCTAAATCAGGACTGTAAGGGAGGGTGTGAAAGGATTTCCCAGCAAAACTCTCGTAAAATTGTCGTTACAGTCTTGGCCGTGTGTGCTGGAGCATTGTCATGATCGAACAAAATCTGACGATGGAGCTTTCCTTGTCGCTTCTTGGCCAATGCAGTCTTTAACTTTTTCGAAATAACTTGCAGTGATAGTTTTCTGTCCTTCAAGAAAATCTAACAATTTGTTGTTAAGTCATTACTGGTGCAATTAGACGTTATTTTGTTGCGATATTTTTACTTAGATTAAATTTATGTCATTTGTCTTAGAACTTTTTGATTTACCCTCGTACACCCTCTCTTTCTTCGCTTGATTCCTACTCTGATTATGTAGCGTCAACATCTCTCTTAACAACTCCTCTTTGCTCTCTTTTTCGTAATGTGTATACCCCCCCCCTATTTGCTCCTCCCCAACGGATGGCAGAACCGACTCCTTTTCTCCCTTCATTCTTCTCTCCTCCAGAAATCTTTTCATTCTGGGGGACTTCAATTGCCATCACCCCTTCTGGGACTCAAGAGGTACTTCCGACTCCCACACAAAGGAAATATTTGACTGGGTCATCTCTTCTGACCTCCTCCCCCTCAACGACCCTGACACACCCACCCTTCTCCATCGCTCCTCTCCTGACATCTCCTTTGCTCCCTCCTCTCTTGCCTTTTCTTGCTCCTGGAAGGTGCTTCAGGACCTAGGTTCTGACCACCTACCAACTCTTCTACCTATGCCTGTCTCTCCGGACTTTCATCCCAACAAGTGTCCCCCTTCTTTCAATTTTCAGAAAGCTTGCTGGGATGGCTTTGCCTCCTACTTTGACTTGCACTGCCTTTCTGCAGAGGAATATCTGTCTCTCTCTCTTTGCTCTGCTGCTGCTCTCTTTACTCCTCTGGCTCTAAATGCAGCCAAATCTTCCATTCCTTTCGGCCGCATCAAGCACCCTCCTAAAGCCCTGTGGTCTGCTGAGGTGGAAGGTGCAATTAGTGAAAGATGTAAAGCTTTTGCTGCTACCCACAGAAGTGATGAAGATCGCCCGGCTTACATCTCTGCTTCTCGATGTGCCTCGTCAGTCATCATCAAGGCCAAGACTGAGGCATGGCAGATGACTTGCTCTTCTTTTTCACTTAAATCTAACCCTAAATCTGTGCACTCTCTCCTTCGCTCTATCGCTGGCTCTCATTCCTCCTCTCGTAACTTTCCCAACTCTTCTTCTCCCAGGGAATCGGCTTCGGTCTATGCAGCTTACCTGAGATCCCACTTTTCCGTTTCTCAGCCAAAGGCCCTTCGTAGCAGAGCCAGAGGCTACCTCTCTGAGCTCTGCCGAGCCATGTGCCCTGTGGAGTCTCACTTGTCTTTTTGCTCTCCTTTCTCTCCCGCTGAATTTCATGCAGCTGCCTCCAACCTCTCCTGCTCCACCGACACTGGCCCAGACAAAGTTGCCTATCCCATGCTAAAGCACCTTCCTCGCTCTGGCATGGATTTTCTTCTTCACATTTTCAATCTCTCCTGGGCTTCACATTCCTTTCTTTCCATCTGGAAGACATCTTCTATTATTCCCATCCACAAGATGGGAAAGTCTCTCGACTCTCCTGCTTTCTTCTGGCCTATTTTTCTCACCTCCTACGTCTGAAAGCATTTTGAACGCATCATTCTATTTTGTCTACTCTTCTTTCTGGAGTCTAATACCATTCTCTCTCCCCACCAGGCCAGTTTCTGCCCTGGACGGTCTACTCTAGATCAAACTCTGTACCTTTCTCGGTCCATTTCAGATGGATTTATCAAACCCTGGCCAGGCTCTCAGATGATCCTGGCAACTATTGAGTTTTCCAAAGCTTTTGACTCTGTCTGACATCCTGCCTTTACCACAAACTCATTTCAGCTGGCCTCACTCCTTGCTTTGCTCGTTGGACTCAATCTTTCCTTTCTAACAGGCGTGCTTCTGTGGTTTATCAAAATCATGAAAGCCGTTCCTTTCGAGTCCGTCAAGGTGTTCTGCAAGGATCCATTTTTGGCCCTGTTCTTTTCTCTCTTTTCATTGATGATCTTCCAGCCTCTCTGCCTTCTTCCGTCAGCTGCTTTCTTTATGCTGACGATCTGGCCATTTGGTCCTCCTCCCCCTCGGTCCCCACTGCGGTGGAGGCCACACAAGGAGCTCTGTTTCGATTGGAGCACTGGTTTGAGTACTGGTGTCTTCCTCTCAATCCAAGCAAATGTGAGGCTCTTTTCTTTTTAGTGGGTCCCCACCAAGCTAACTTTCAGCTCAAACTCCTACTTGGCTCCCGCCTCCGTTTCAATCCCACTCCAACTTTTCTGGGGGTCACCTTCGACTGCACTTTTTCCTTTTCTAAACATGTATCTTCGCTGAAGGCCAAATTCTTCCCATGTCTCAAGGCCTTACGCTGTATCTCTGCTTCATCATGGGGCCCCTCTAAGGAGTCCCTCTCTGTTCTGTATAAATCTTTTCTTTGGCCCCTTCTCACCTACAGTTCACCTGGATGGTTTCCTTTCCTAAGCATTACCAATTTCACCAAATTGGAACGCCTCCACCAAATGGCCAATCGCACCATCACCAGCTGCCTCTCGTCCTCCCCTAATCCCCTTCTTCTCTTTGAGGCTTCTTTACCTCCCCTACGAGTCACCCTGACTCATTTCACTCTTTTATCTTTTGAGCAAGCTCTTTATCTCCCAACCTTCTTTCCTATTTCAGGTTTGGCCAGACTTGGAGTGAAACCAAAACTCTGCAGATCGTCCTGGAGAGCTTTTGCATCCACTCACCCGCTCATGCTTCCTTCTACCTCTTCTGAGAGGCTCTTCTTGCTTGCCCTCCCTGTTCTCCTAGGAGTCTGCCTTCTTTTACGGTGGAGTCCACCCTTTTCACTCCATGCTCTCGCTCTGATCTCCCCCTCTCTCGCCAAGGTGCGGCTCTCGCCCACCTTGATTCTCTCCCTCCTTATGATCTGGTACTCTCAACAGACGGCTCTGTTCCTTTCGCTTTTGGCAAAGGTGGCTCTGGCGTTCTTGCCAACTGCTCTCTCTGTGGCACCGAGGCCACTCCAATTTTCTTTTTGGCAGGCTCAGTATGCTCAAGTTTTTCTGCTCAGGCCTGCGCCATTGTGCACGCTCTTTGCTGGTCTCAGCAACATCAAGAAGTCTGCCATTTTTCCTCTTTTCCTACTATCTGACTCTTGTTCTCGTAGTCTCTCTACGACTTCTGGTCCAGACCTTTGGGAGTTGCCAGGCTTCTGGGGCTCCATGGTCTTCTGCCACGTCCCCATCTCTCGGAAGAGATCGGGTAACCAACAACAACAACAACAGTTTTTCTGCAGTCATCGTTCAAATTGATATAACGTAGATTGGTATGAAATTTTAGTACTATCAATAAAGCAATTCTTTCAGCATATTTTAACCACACAAATAAGCACGATTCCATCAAATTGACATCTATTTGAATACAGATCCAACATCTTATATTATTTCCAATAATAATATACATGTCCAGCTTTTGATGCTACGTTGTATCAAAGAGTAAATCCTTGCGATCTCAAAAAACCTTTGCCAACTCGAGCACTGCAGCAGTCTTACAGTAACTCGAAATATAACAATCTTACACTCACAAAACGCTGAGCCATAACAACAACGCAGGAAGTGAAGTAGCCCAACATAAATCACGCCATTCTGGACATAGTTTGGCAATTCCAGCCAAGGAAACAACTCCAAATGAAAATAGAGCCGGCAATATATTACCTGTAAACAAATCATATTCAGTACTCTGCGAAGCCATATCACTCGTGAATGAATGGCGGTTGTCGCAAGTGCACTAAGTCTAACAACTGCTAGAACAATTCTGATGTCAAAGCCTAGTGGTCACAAGCTCTTATAGTAATGCAAGAGGCTAACGATGCATTTAGCAAACTGCAGACCGTGACACTTGTTGGTGTTTTTCAGGAAATGCACCTGAGGCTAAAGTGCTGGAGCAACACATTGCTTTTTTTGATGTTTGATTATTATCTTTAAAGTATGTACGAAGCAAACGTTTTTCAAAAAGCTTTGACATTTTTTCTGCTACTTTTCAGTACATCTTTACTACAGAGCAGAGTTCTGTCTGTGCGAGCGTGTGTTGGCTCTAACTACTCCCGAAACTGCTGGGCCGACAAACATCAAACTTGGCACGCTTGATCACTGCTTTAAGATGAATATCATAAGAAGGTTGGTGATGTCATAACAATACATAATTTTTTAAAAGTTGCACTTCTTAACGGATAAAAACGGTTTGCTGCTCAAACAAAAGCCAGTCTTTAACTTAACAACTGGCAAAAATTTCAGTTCTTTCCGGGTCAAGATGACGTCACAATTATTGCTTGATTGCAGATATTGTTTTCTTGATTTTCTCAAGAAATGCTGACCGTAAAAACACGCTTTAAAACTTCTTAGGAAGATATAAACAAGGTGCTTTTGATGAAACATTTTTGACATTTTGAGCTTTATTTGAAACAAAACCATCCCAATTTTTAAGCATTCTGCTTTCAACACGCTTTTTTTTCTTCACCGCGCTATATTAGCACAACTGTAGGCGTTTATTTGTAACTCAAGTCAGATAAATCACATAGTCGATTATAAGCCAGACCCAAAATATCAAGATTTGGTATCGCCTGGATGGGCAAGGCCCACCACAATTTTTCTTAAAGCTTTGTGTCGGTAGACCATGAAATCACTAGATAGATCTTGATATGATAAATCACATCCAAATGGTAGTTTTCATACTTCGAAGTACACCACTCGTGCAGTTTTAGTCCCACATAAAGTTGGGATAGCAGTAACATAAAATGGAATTTCTAAATAGCCAATGGGCCATTTTTCACAAATTACTTCTCAAAATATTGGTCTTGACGATGACAGTAATTCAAAACTACTTTCATTTACTTTGAACAAATATGTAAGTCGAGGTCAAAGGTCATGAAATTTGACCTATGCTCAACGCCTAGAAATTGAAAATAGCATAAAAGTGCTATAAAACTAGTAAACGTTGAAATATTTTCTGGTGCATTCGTTTAATAGCAAAGGCAACACACTAACGTTTGCATACGTATGCAATGAACAAAGCATATAGACCAAAGGCGTAGCCCGGACCTTGAAATGACAGATTCTATTGCAACAAAAGTGCATCAAATTGTCAAAATTGAAAGTGCAAAAAAACATTAACTTTTCATTACTGTTCACACAACTGTCAGATGGATTAAGCCGGCACAGCCAGCTGAACTGATATTCTTAACCTCAACGTTACTAATCGGGGCCCTGATCTTGTTGTTGTTACCTAACCCCATTGAAGGCATGGGGGCATGGTGGAAGACCATGAAGCTGGGCTACTCCATAGGGCCTGGACCACAAGTCGCAAAGAGACAGAGAGTCACCAAAGAGTGAGCAGCATAAAGAATCCATAGCTGTACAGTGCAGAATAATATGAGAGGTGTCGGGGGATGGGTGTCTGCAGGCACTGCATAAAGGATTCTCGATTCTGCCAATTCTGAAGAGATAAAAGCTTAACAAAAGGACATTCCATTGCAGCAAAGACGAGAGAGAACACAGCAAGTGTAACGAGTGAGTACAAGTTCCTCAGTGGAAATCAAGCAACCTGTGTGTCGAAAAATTTTGATGAGACAGTACGCCTCTAGTCTGAGAAAAGTGAAGAGTAGATATGAGAGATAAAAAGACAGTCTACATGGGATTGTAGAGATTACGAGTAGCGCTTCCTGTCTTGCCAGCTCATCAGCTGCATTGTTCCCTGGCAGAAACAAGTGTCCAGAGACCTATTGTAGGCTGATAGAACATGAGGAGAGAGAAGACCGTTCCTGCCAGAGAGATTGAGAGAAAAGGAAAGATGGAGGAGAGGACAGAGCGAGAGTCAGATATGAGAAGAGGAGTTGCAGACTTGTATGTACTGCCAAGACCAGCAAAAAGCTTGCAGAATGGCGCAGACTTCTGCAGAAAAATTTGAGCATAATGGACCTACTGAATAGGAAAAGGTGGACGCCTCAGTGCCACAGAGAAAGCAGTTGGCAAATACGCCACAACAGCTTTTGCAAAAAGGAAAAGGATGAACATTAAAATGAGTCAGGGTGACTTGCAGGGGAGGCAGAGAAGCCTCAGAGAGAAGAAGTGGAATAGGGGAGGACGAGAGGCAGCTGGAGATGGTGCAACTAGCTGCCCAGTGAAGGTGTTCCAATTTGGTGATGTTTAAGAAGGGAAACCATCTTGGTGAAGCATAAGTGAGAAAGAGCCAAAGAAAAGCTTTATACAAAACAGAGAGGGACCCCTTAGAGGGGCCTCATGCAAAAGCAGAGATACAGTGTAAGGCCTTGAGATGGGGGAAAAACTTGGCCCTCAGTGAAGATACATGTTTAGAAAACGAAAGAGTGCAGTCGAAGGTGACCCCAAGAAAAGTTGGAGTGGGATTGAAATGGAGGTGGGAGTTGAATAGGCGGAGGTTGGGCTGAAGGCTAGCTTGGTAGGGATATACTGAGAGGGAGGCCTCACATTTGCTCGGATTGAGAGGAAGACACCAGTACTCAGAACAGTGCTCCATTCCAATCAGAGCTCCTTGTGTGGCCTCCACTGCAGTAGGACCAAATGGCCAGATTGTCAGCATAAAGAAAGCAGCTGATGGAAGAAGGCAGAGGAGTAGAAAGATCATTGATGAAAAGAGAGAAAAGAACAGGGCCAAGAACAGATTCTTGCATAACACGTCGACAGACTTGAAAGGAACGACTTTTGTGATTTTGATAAACCACACAAGTGCGCCTATCAGAAAGGAAAGATCGAGTCCAACGAGCAAAGCAAGGAGGGAGGCTAGCTGAAATGAGTTTGTGGAAAAGGGAGGGGTACCAGACAGAGTCAAAAGCTTTGAGCAATCGATAGCAGTGAGGATCGTCCAAGAGCTCAACATGGGTTTGTTAAACCCATTTGAAATGGACTAATCAAAGAATAGAATTAGATCTAGAGTAAACCATCCATGGCAGAAACTGGCCTGGTGGGGAGAGAGAATGGTATTAGACTCCAGAAAGAAGAGTAGACAAAATAGAATGATGCGTTCAAAATGCTTTCAGACGTAGGAGGTGAGAAAAATAGGCCAGAAGAAAGCAGGAGAGTCGAGAGACTTTCCCATCTTGTGGATGGGAATAATAGAAGATGTCTTCCAGATGGAAAGAAAGGAATGCGAAGTCCAGGAGAGATTGAAAATGTGAAGAAGAAAATCCATGCCAGAGCAAGGAAGGTGCTTTAGCATGGGATAGGCAACTTTGTCTGGGCCAGTGTCGGTGGAGCAGGAGAGGTTGGAGGCAGCTGCATGAAATTCAGTGGGAGAGAAAGGAGAGCAAAAAGACGAGTGAGACTCCACAGGGCACATGGCTCGGCAGAGCTCAAAGAGGTAGCCTCTGGCTCTGCTATGCAGGGCCTTTGGCTGAGAAATGGAAAAGTGGGATCTCAGGTAAGCAGAATAGACCAAAGCCGATTCCCTGGGAGAAGAACAGTTGGGGAAGTTAGTAGAGGAGGAAGATAAGAAAAGCCAGCAACAGAGCGAAGAAGAGAGTACATGGATTTAGGGTTAGATCGGACGAGATAGAAGAGCAAGTCACCTGCCATGCCTTAGCCTTGGTGATGACAGATGAAGCACATCAGAAAGCGGAGATGTAAGCCTGAAGATCTTCTTTGCTGCTGAGCTGGAATGAAAGCCTTACATCTTTCACTAATGGCTTCTTCCACTTCAGCCAACCACCAGGCTTTAGGATGGCGCTTGATGCAGCAGAAAAAAATGAAAGATTTGGCTACATTCAGTGTCAGAGAAGTAAAGAGAGCAGCAGGAGAGGAAAAAGACGAGTATTCCTCTGCAGAAGGACAGTGAGAGTCAAAGTAATAGGCAACGTCATCCCAGTGAGCTTTCTAAAAATTAAAGAATGGGGACGTTTGCTGGGGAAAACGAGCAGAGAAAGAGAGATGGTTAGTACAATTGGTAGGTGATCAGAACCTAGGTCCTGAAGCACCTTCCAGGAGCTAGAGAGGAGGGAGCAAAGGAGATGTCAGGGGAGGAGCAATGAAGAAGAGTAGAAATTCCAAGGTCATGGAAAGAACAAGGTCAGAAGAGATGACCCAATTGAATACTTCCTCCTCATGGGGGTCAGTAGTACCTTTTGAGTCTCTGAGAGGGTAATGGCAATTGAAGTTCCCCAGAATGAAGAGATTTCTGGAGGAGGGAAGAAAGGAGCAAGAGAAGGAGTCGGTTATGCTATTGGTCAAAGAGCAAATATGAGGAGCATAAACATTAGGGAATGAAAGTAAGGAGGAGTTGTTCAGTGAGATGTTGACCCCTACATAATTAGAGTAGGGGTCAAGAAAAGAAAGAGAGAAGATATACTGTAAAGTTTGGAGAAGGATTAGCCCTGCCTGACAAATATGATGATGCTGCTGCTAGTGTGCGTGGCATCAGGAGAGAGAATTCCAGACCAGGAGAGGGTGTGATCAGACCGCAGAGCAGCAAATCCAGGGATTTGGAAAGAGGAAGATGAGTTAAGGTTAGATTCCTGGATGCAAATAAGGTCAATGGGATGAGACAAAATAAAGCATAGAAGTTCAGTGCTCCAAAAAAATAAAATAAAGCAGCAGGAAGAGGAAGCAGGAGGTGTAGAGAGACAGCCAGGAGCATAAGATCGGGGTGAGGGAGGGGATACAAAGTGGGCAGAAGGGGGATAAGAGGTTTGAGAGCAAGGGTGGGGTGGGATTGCTGCATTAACAGAGGGGTGGCTAGATTAAACAGTGGAGATATACAAGCAGGAGAATCCGAGGTGTAAGTCACAGTGTTGGTAGGTGTGGAATCTCCAGAAGAAGCAGGGACACAGCAAGGGGGGCAGCTTAAGGAGTGAGAGCTGCCAAGAGTTCTGAATTTAGGGAGTGTAGTGAGCACCTTAAATAGACCTATTTGGAGCAGGTTCTGCATTGCACTGACCTACCCCTCCAAGTCACCTTTCCAGTGCACACTGAACAGGGAAAGACGAGGCCAGGTTTAGGATGAATGTTACCACTCATCAGGAGAAGGAGAAGAATGAGAAGACAAAGACAAACAAGAGAAAGGCAGAAGAAGAGAGAAGACAGGCGACCAATTTTAAAGAAGCTGCATGCGGCCCTTCTGCAATCGTTTAGGTGGCAGCACGGCAAAAAAATGGTTTGTGTGAGGAGAGTGCTTAGGGTAACTGGGACCCCCGGGAAGGCCAACAACTATTTTGACCCAACCCAACAAAACTCAAAAGGGGTTGGGGCCGCACCACGACATTGAGGCAACTGTTGATTTGGTGCAATGGAAGCCTTGTAGGGAATTGGAATAATATAATTCTGAAGCTGGTGGCAAGACTCCTTTCAGAAATACTTCAAAATGGAAACATTTGATAAATTTTTGTTGCAACTAAATAGCATCGAATGAAGGTTACTTGAATTAAGCTAACTTCATCAGTTAGTTACAAAATTAGATTTACCTGATATAGTCCACACTGAAGAACCCAACAGCTCTTGAGCAAGGACAAACGACACCAGCCCTGTTCCACCAAGGAAAATCCCCACAAAAAATCGAATAACTCCTAGAACTAAGTAGTTTCTTGCAAAACCAGTCAAAAATGTACTGAATACCAGCAGCAAAAATCCTGCAATCACAAGCATATAAATATAGGTAATATCAACAACATGCTAACCCCTTCATATACAAAAAATAATTTATAACAGGGGTATGTTAGTACGAGGTCAAGTCAAAAAATAATGCAATTTTTATACAGGAAACACTTTATGCTTTTTTGATATTTAATATAAGTACTGTATTTATTGGTGTATAAGTCGCACCCCTAATTCTGACTCAAAAAAACAATACAAAATCATTTTTGATTTTTATTTTTAACCTCCACAAGATAACATCTAAAAACCATCCAAATTGTTTCCTTCCTTATCTTCACTATTACCAAACAGTTCTTCCCACTGTTCTTGCGGCATATCCTCATTAGCGTCCCACAATGGTGGTGTGTATTCATCAACATCCTCTTCTTCACATTAATTCCACAGGTAATCATCCTCGCTCCCATCCAAATCGTTAGAAATGCCAGTTTTTAGAAAACTCTTTCTAACCATTTCCTGTGAGATAAATGCTCTTGGCATGTCGTTACATAAACCTTAAGCATAAGTCACACTCCCGTGTGTAAGTCACATCCCCTAATTTTGGCTCAAAAAATGGTACAAAATTATGTGACTTATACACGAATATATACGGTATTTAGGTGTATATGCTGTGAGATTCAAGAGTTTACTTTTCTGTTTTTCAGATATACTGTAGGTAAGCACATGTGCTTAGCTGAGCTTATAGCATAATCACAACTTTGCTACAAGTTCGTATGCAGTAGAGCAGTAACTAAATTCTTTGCTACTGAAAGAGAAGCTCCTAACATTTTGAAGAGAATGCAAGAGATTGAAAATTTACTAAGATGAAACCTTAGAATACAGCATGGAGTGGAGATGGGCCCAAAGGTCTAATGAAGAATTTTGAATATTCCTCAGAACTAGAAAATGCAAATTTGCAAGACTTGCCTCGTGTTGGCCGCTCATCAATTTCTCTTAACCATGCCAACAAAAGCACACTCTTTGATCAGAGGTGATGGGCTAACAACCCTTGATGAGTTGGCTTGAGACCTCTGATTAAGACATCGATGGTGCCCACGACATTACTGATTCTATTGATTTTTCAAGATTGTGCCTGCTGGGACCCAACACAGGTGAAAGGTGAGCACAAAGTCGAAAGGGTATGGTACTCTATGAAAGAGACAACACATTTTTGGGGTAAAGAAAAACTGGTGATGAAATTGAAGTACATCATTATGAACCACAATCCAAAAGGCAATCAATGGAATGCTGCCATCTGATGCCTCCGAAGCTAAATAAACTCAAGTCACAAAAGTCAGCTGGAACAACCATGGTCAATGCCTTCTTAGAAAAATCAAGGACTTATTCTTGTTGACTTCTTGCCAAAAGTAGAAACAACCAATTCTGAAGCAAATGTTGAGGCCCTTCAAAAACTTAAAACAAGAATCTGACAACTAAGACCCAGTTGGAAGATGAATAAAGTTTTGCTTTAAGATGTTAATGCCCAGCCACACACGAGCATCAGGTTAAGGGATCCAATGAATTCTTTTGGGTGAACAACACTGCCATATCCTCCATACTCACCTGACATAGCACTTTCAGATAGATTACCACCTTTATGGTGCAACAAAGAGGAACCGAGAATATTATGGCAATGATGAAGAACAACACTTAACAAGAAGTAAAAACTGCTTGTCAGGAATTGGCCTAATAAGTAACTATCTGAGTGTTACAAAGCTGGAATCTATGCGCTCATTCAACGATGGAACACAGCTATTGAACAATATGGTGACAACCGGTAAGTAGCAATAGGATCCTCTGATACACAGCTTAACTTTGATGCATAATTTGCTGTGGCGTTGTGTTTGTTTGATGTAACAAAAAACATTGCATCTCTTTTTGACTTATCATTGTAAAAATGAATCTTAATGATTTCAGCATTTTCTAAACCAGGAATGTCAAACATCAGCCTGTGGAAGAACTTGTGGCCCGTGCATACAGATTGTTCACCCAAAATATAAAAGGTTTTCAGTTTAAAAACTCTGTCCATTTGAGATTGATTGCCAAAAAGGGCAATAGCGATTTTTACATGACCAATTAACGTGAGTGAAAAAAAATCAGGCAAGCTGTTTTCAGGTAATTATAAAAACATTCCTTCAACCAGAAAATCGGATCAGAGATAGACAAAAGCTATGTAAATCACCTCCTTTCATTTACGCCATTCCGATGGCCATTGCGCTATTTCCATTGCCTAATGCCCATAGGCATTTTCTCATACCCATAACCACATCAAATATTACACTACTTCCATTGCTCAATGCTAATTGCTCCAAGTTATGCAAAATCTGTGCTGTGACATACATTGCACAACCACCCCATAAAAGTCAACAAAATGAGTAAAGCAAATTTTGACATGTGCATAGATCATGTGAATAATCTTGATCCTGCTGGGGTCGGGTGGCCAGGAAGATCCTGCCAAAAATGGAGGTTGGAAACTGAGATACTGCATCGGCAATGTAGATACATGTTGTTTAAATTTTATAAAAGTTGTGGTCTGCATTCTTGGGCTTATTTTTTAATGATGCTGACGAAATCTAGCACACAAGCTCAATTAAACCCACAATGTAAAATTATCATGTCATATTGATGCTCTTAAAACTTTTTCAAATAACAATGCCGTTTTTACAGTTTGTCACATAAACAATGCTTGCAAGAGGAAATGAGGCATCGCTAGAAAAAAGTAAATACAAATTTATGGAATTAAATATTTTCTTGCAAAAATGTGGGAAAAAACAACAGGCAACAACAAAAAACATCATAAACCTAAAAATAACCATTGTTGAAAGCAGGTATTAAAGTATAAACACTCTTTTCTTTCGAGGTTAACCTCTGAAAAGGAAACAATCATAGGTCTTAGAAAAAGGTTTGCATATTGCCAACTGTATCATTACAATGAATGAAATTGGCAAGCGGCAAAAAGAGTTTTTATATCCCTGTTCTAAACATTACATGCAAACAAAATTTTTGCAACTGAGGCCACATAAGTGGCAACAGTTGTTGGTAAAGTAATGAGGTTAAAGCTAGGGATGGGCAATTTAGAACAATACACTATTCTAGAATTTCAACCCGAATCCAGAATTCGAATTTGAATCCTTTTTTTTGCAAATGAACAATGAACATGAAAGCACATACTACAAGTTTACAACAAAAGCACAGAGAATGGGTTTATCGCAGTGTAACACATTTAAGCTTTCTACATGTTTGCATGTGTGGGCAAGTTAGTTTTTGAATCATTCTATGCAATTGATACTTTTATAAAAAGAAAATCTGTGACCAAGCAACGTGATAAAGCTTGTAAGCAGGATATAAAACGAATCCTTTCATCTGGTTTGAATTGGCATTTTGGATTCAAAAACTTCGAGATTCGAATCCTTCGGATTTGGTATTCTGAATTGCCCATTCCTAGTTAAAACTATTGTTGCATTAAAAAAATTGTCATATATCAGCAAAGCATCCAACTCACATCGATCAGAGCTTGAAAACTCTATCTACTTGATGGTACAAATGAGTAGAATCACATCAGATGCTACATAAAACTTAGTTTTTGGCAAATTTGAAACAACTAAATGTCTAAAGCAGACATATGCAACCCATGGTCTACAGTATCATTCTGTATGGTCAGCACAGTATTTACCGTAATTCAACATTCTTTATAAAATCAATTCCATTGCCGTATTACTCATGTTTAAGTCACATTTTTGTACTAAATTTTAGTAAAAAAACATTCAGTACAACTTGTGCATTAGGATGCAACCAATACGTAAGTAAAAATAACTGACATATCGGAAATTCTGTAAGATTTAAGGTAAGTTTATACTAAACAGAAAACAAAACTCACAATTTTTCTGCTCAATAATGAGAATTGCAAGTGTTAAGCCAGATGCCTCTACCAAATAAAATTTGGGCCAAACTTTTGTGTTATTCTTCTGAGCAAAAATTTTTGGGTGCAATAGAAATACGACACACTTTTTAAAAGCACGTATTTCTCCAAACAGCTTTTCATCAACACTTGAAAAATCAATTTTGAATTGCTAACAGTGCTGTGAAAGTAAATATTCCAAAATTGAACAAACATCTGCATCATCAGACATCATCTTAAAAGACTGAATACAAACAAATATGCTTGACCGAATTTACTGTGTTATATCTTTAACACTAGAATTACCGGAACGGTCATTTTGACCGTTTTTGATTTTTATCGTTTATATCCCTGATTAGGTATGTGCAATAACACCAAAACTTCCTGACTTTTCCTAAATCTTGGACAACTTTTAGCAGGTTAACTTTCTTTGCATCACAATGAGCACAGGGTAAGAGGGAATGGATTTACCTTCAATTACTGCCAATGGTCATTTTGACCATTCACAAAAACCATTAATTTTTTCATCATTAAAATTATCTTTGCAATTAAAGTGTCTTTTGTTGTGCTATTGTATCAAAACAATCTTGCAACATTAACTGCACTAACAGGTAAAAGTTACCACCAGTGCGAAAGATAAATATGTATGTTGACATAGGGGTAAAAGTACGGAAACTGGTGGCTAAAACCTCCAGACTGTTTTCAGCCCCACAATAGAAATTTCAAAACTGGGCAAATACTTTTGAAAAGTATATTTTCAAAACAAAGTCTTCACCTATATTCGGAGCAGAAAATAGAAAAATGCCACAGTGAAAATATTGATCTCCAAAAAACACAGGTCCTCAACCTTACTTTGAGACAGAAATGCTTTCAGCTCTCTAACCACGCAAAAGAAAGTGTTACATTTTGATCAGGGGTTGGCACATTCAGACTTGGTTTGGCTTTAGGCCTACTTGGGAAATGATTTTTTCAAATGAAGTAAATTCAGAGACTGCTATTGATAACACACAACAAACTGGTTCAGCATAATGTAAATTTTTCCACTTTGGCAGTGAGACAGTGAGGGTAATGATGCAAGTAGGCTACTACAACGCAAGCGCTAGGTGATAGTTATTACGCATTTTACATCTAACTCAGCAGAATTTGATTTGTATGGTTTGCTAATGATGAAGCAAGATTGAAATGTATCAAATTTTCTTCAAAATCAAGAAGCGGATTACAAGTTCCGAACATACTAAAAAATAGTTAAAGGTCTATGATTCATTTCATAGGTAGTAGTGATTCAGTTTTTATCCGGTGTTGTCCCTTTAGCAGAGATGGCTGGATTTACTAGGTCAGAACCTAAGCAATTTATTCCAAAACAAAATGGAGCTTACAACTCATTGAACTCCTTCCTACAATAATTCAAGACATTACTAGGTCTAACACAACAGTTAAAAGTAATTCATGACACAAAATAATGCCTAATTATTAAGTATTTTTCAGTAATTAAGCAAATGGTCATTTTGACTGCTCGAGGTAATTGTAGATTGTTGTTGTTGTTGACTACCCGACCCCTTCTGAGGGATGGAGACGTGGCAAAAAACCATGGAGCCCCAGAAGCCGGGCAATTCCCAAAGGTCTGGACCATATGTTGTAAAGAGACAGCAAGCCGCCAAAGAGTGAGTGGCACTAAAAGTCCATAGATGCACAGTGCAGAATCAGATGAGAGATGTCCTGGGACAAGTGTCTGCAGGTGCTGCAGGAAGGATTCTCGATTCTGCCAAACCTAGAGAGGTAAAAACCTAAAAGAAGGCTGTGTCCATTGCAGCATAGATGAGAGAAGACACAGCAAGCATGACGAGGGAGCACAAGTTCCTTGGTGGAAATCGAGGGAACCTGTGTGTCAAAAAATTTAGATGAGACAGTACGCCTCCAGTCTGAGAAAAGACAAGAGTGAATATGAGAGATAAGAGGAGAGAGACTTCAAGAGATTGTGGAGGGTGCAAGTAGCACTCCCAGTCTGGCCACCCCTCAGCCGTGTCATTCCCCAGGAGAAACGAGTGTCCAGGGACCCATTGTAGCCTGATAGAGCAGGAGGAGAGAGAAGGCAGTTCCTGCCAGATCTGCCACAGTGTTTGAGATCAGAGGAAAGATGGAGGACAGGACAGGGTGGCAAGGACAGAACAAGAGTCAGATAGTAGGAAAGGAGGAAAAATGGCAGACTTGTTGGTGCTGCCGAGACCAGCAAAGAGTGTGCAGAATGGCACAGGCTTCAGCAGAAAAACTTGAACATACTGAGCCTGTGAAAAAGAAAAGAGTGGCCTCAGTGCCACAGAGAGAGCAGTTGGCAAGAACGCCAGAGCCACCTTTGCCAAAAGAAAAAAAAACAGAGCCATCTGCCCAGAGTACCAGATCATGAGAGGGAGAGAATCAAGGTGGGCAAGAGCTGCACCTTGGCGAGAGAGGGGGAGATCAGAGCGAGAGCATGGAGTGGAAAGGGTGGACTCCACTGTGAAGGAAGACAGACTCCAAGGAGAACAGGGAGGGCAAGCAAGAAGAGCCCTACTAGAAGAGGTAAAAGCATGAGCGGGTGAGTGGATGCAAAAGCTCTCCAGGACGATCTGCAGAGTTTTGGTTTCACTTTAAGTCTGGCCAAACCTGAAATAGGAAAGAAGGTTGGGAGATGAAGAGCTTGCTCAAAAGATAAAAGAGTGAAATGAGTCAGGGTGACTCGTAGGGGAGGTAAAGAAGCCTCAAAGAGAAGAAGGGGATTAGGGGAGGACGAGAGGCAGCTGGTGATGGTGCGATTGGCCATTTGGTGGAGGCGTTCCAATTTGGTGAAATTGGTAATGCTTAGGAAAGGAAACCATCCAGGTGAACTGTAGGTGAGAAGGGGCCAAAGAAAAGATTTATACAGAACAGAGAGGGACTCCTTAGAGGGGCCCCATGATGAAGCAGAGATACAGCGTAAGGCCTTGAGACATGGGAAGAATTTGGCCTTCAGCGAAGATACATGTTTAGAAAAGGAAAAAGTGCAGTCGAAGGTGACCCCCAGAAAAGTTGGAGTGGGATTGAAACGGAGGCGGGAGCCAAGTAGGAGTTTGAGCTGAAAGTTAGCTTGGTGGGGATCCACTGAGAAAAAGGAGGCCTCACATTTGCTTGGATTGAGAGAAAGACACCAGTACTCAAACCAGTGCTCCAATCGAAACAGAGCTCCTTGTGTGGCCTCCACCGCAGTGGGGACCGAGGGGGAGGAGGACCAAATGGCCAGATCGTCAGCATAAAGAAAGCAGCTGACAGAAGAAGGCAGAGAGGCTGGAAGATCATCAATGAAAAGAGAGAAAAGAACAGGGCCAAGAATGGATCCTTGCAAAACACCTTGACGGACTCGAAAGGAACGACTTTTGTGATTTTGATAAACCACAGAAGCACGCCTGTTAGAAAGGAAAGATTGAGTCCAACGAGCAAAGCAAGGAGGGAGGCCAGCTGAAATGAGTTTGTGGAAAAGGGTAGGATGCCAGACAGAGTCAAAAGCTTTGGAAAACTCAATTGTAGACAGAATCGTCTGAGAGCCTGGCCAGGGTTTGATAAATCCATCTGAAATGGACCGAGAAAGGTACAGAGTTTGATCTAGAGTAGACCGTCCAGGGCAGAAACTGGCCTGGTGGGGAGAGAGAATGGTATTAGACTCCAGAAAGAAGAGTAGACAAAATAGAATGATGCGTTCAAAATGCTTTCAGACGTAGGAGGTGAGAAAAATAGGCCAGAAGAAAGCAGGAGAGTCGAGAGACTTTCCCATCTTGTGGATGGGAATAATAGAAGATGTCTTCCAGATGGAAAGAAAGGAATGCGAAGTCCAGGAGAGATTGAAAATGTGAAGAAGAAAATCCATGCCAGAGCGAGGAAGGTGCTTTAGCATAGGATAGGCAACTTTGTCTGGGCCAGTGTCGGTGGAGCAGGAGAGGTTGGAGGCAGCTGAAAGAAATTCAGCGGGAGAGAAAGGAGAGCAAAAGGACGAGTGAGACTCCACAGGGCACATGGCTCGGCAGAGCTCAGAAAGGTAGCCTCTGGCTCTGCTACGCAGGGCCTTTGGCTGAGAAATGGAAAAGTGGAATCTCAGGTAAGCGACATAGACCAAAGCCGATTTCCTGGGAGAAGAAGAGTTGGGGAAGTTAGGAGAGGAGGAAGATGTGGAAGGAGAGCCAGCGATGGATCAAAGGAGAGTGCACAGATTTAGGATTAGATTTGGGTGAAAGAGAAGAGCAATTTGTCTGCCATGCCTCAGCCTTGGCGATGACTGATGAGGCGTGTTGAGAAGAGGAAATGTAAGCCTGTTGATCTTCATCACTTTTGTGAGTGGCAGCAAAAGCCTTGCATCTTTCACTCACCGCACCTTCCATCTCAGCAGACCACCAGGCTTTAGGAGAGCATTTGATGCGGGCAAAAGGAATGGAAGATTTGGCTGCATTTAGAGCCAGAGAGGTAAAGAGAGCAGCAGCAAGAGGAAAAAGAAAAAGACGAGTGTTCCTCTGCTAAAGGACAGTGCCAGTCAAAGTCATCCCAGCAAGCATTCTGAAAATTGAAGGAAGGGAAACACTTGTTGGGACGAAAGACTGGAGATAGAGGCAGAGATAGAAGAATCGGTAGGTGGTCAGAACCCAGGTCCTGAATCACCTCCCAGGAGCAAGAAAAGGCAAGAGAAGAGGGAGCAAAGGAGATGTCAGGAGAGGAGTGACTGCCAGAGGAGCGATGGAGAAGGGTGGGTGTGTCAGGGTCATTGAGGAGGAGGAGGTCAGAAGAGATGATCCAGTTGAAAACTTCCTCCCTGCGGGGGTCAAAAGTACCTCTTGAGTCCCAGAGGGGGTGATGGCAATTGAAGTCCCCCAGAATGAAGAGATTTCTGGAGGAGAAAAGAATGAAAAGAGAAAAGAAGTCGGTTCTGCCATCTGTCAGGGAAGAGAAAATAGGGGGGTGTAAACATTAAGAAAAGAGAGTGAGGAGGAGTTGTTAAGTGAGATGTTGACCCCTACATAATCAGAGTAGCTATAAAGCGAAGAAAGAGAGGAAATAAAAAATTCAGAAAAGGATAGGCCCTGCCTGACAAAAATGACGACACCACTGCTAGCATGTGTGGCATCACAAAAGAAAATGCCAGACCGGGAGTGGGTGCAATCAGAATGCAGAGCAGAGAATCCAGAAAGATGAAGATGAGTTAAGATTGCATTCCTGGATGTAGACAAGGTCAACAGGATGGGATGAAAGAAAGTGAAGTACTTCAGTGCTCCGGGCTCGAAGACTTCCAGCATTCCATTGGAAAACTCTGAGAGAGTCGGGGGATAGGAAGCAGAAGGTGCAGAAGGACAGCCAGGAGCAGGGGACGGTGGTGAGGGGGCAGAGGGAGAAGATATAAAATGGGCAGATGGAGGATAAGAGGTTTGGAGACGAGGGTAACTGTAGGTAGGTTGAAAAGGCAGTAATTCTAGTGTTATAGGATTCACTTCACAGTTGTGCTTGTGGATTGCGTTGCATTTGTTTCTTGACCCAATTAGCTATTCTTATAAAGAGTGGTATTACATTTTTTTCTAAAGAAATTGATGCTGCCTTCAATAACATATAATTTCATATTTGGCTCACATGTAAAACAGGTTTATCAATGCTAACACCAGATTAAAATAATAGCTACCTTTATACAAAACAGATTTTCTTCCATATTTATCAGAAAGTTGTCCAAATGATAGGTTTCCCAACATAAGACCTCCCATTAACACTGACTGAATAGTATTCGGAATCCACAGCCTATCATATAAATTCCACTGAAACCAAATGTTGATAATTTTATAGTAGTTGATTTTACATAAGCAACTTAGCTTGAAACCGATCGAGTTGGCAGATGTAGCTCACAGGGCTACTGTCCTCACAACCCAGATTATGAGAAAAAGTGGTAAAAGATCAATATGAATAATTACAATATTCATAAAACAAAAGTTTTACATTGCTCAGTGTTTTGCAACATCGGCAGTTTTCATAGGTACTTTGAAAATTTAAAGTCAGCAGTGGCAGGGACTAAAGTGAGTTAAATCCCCCATAATAAGATGGAAAGATATGTTGTTAAAAATATTCCCATTAAAATTGTTCTAGAAGGTTTTTATGAAGGGACTTACAGAAAAACACCATTCCACAAGTAGATTTTTTTCTGATGGTTACTAATACAACCTGTTTAAAATTCAACACAACAATGCTATCATTATGATTTGAGAATCACAACCATGTGATCAATCTTATGACAAAACTGTGACCCAAGCCACTGAACAATGATTTTATGCAATCACAATCCTTCTTAATCCAGAGGAGCCTTTCGCATTCCATACTTCCCAGATAATCCCACAAAAATATACTTTATTAAATTTAATGTAAAAGTAGGACAGTATCAGATCTAAATCCATCAAACCTACACTACATGCAATTACCTCTGCAACAATGGTGTTTAGCCTTTGATTTCCTGTAGCTACATCACCAGAAGAATTTTGACCTGGATTTGCAGCAATCATATTCATCAAAAACATTTGCCACGACAAAAACACCTGAAAACAATTGATGTAACGTCACATTTAAGTCATTATTTAAAATTTTGAGAGCTGCACTTTATTGATCTGCCACCCTCAACTCTTGCACACCCACGTAAATAGTGAAAAATATGTCCATAAGGTGGCAGAGCAAAAAGCTGTCATAATTATATACCAAAAGTTTGTTTGTAAATCATTACTCATCTGTTTACTTCTACATCAATTGTTATGTATCGTTGAAATCTCTATTTCTTGAAGATTTCAAATATAATAAAAAAAAAATATATGTAATAAAAATACTTCTTCTAGTTCTTAAACTTGTATTTTAGCTTCTATCTCCGTGGAAACTTGATACAAAACAATGATCTCAGTGGTGAAATATTTGCAATTCATTTTGTCTTTTTAAAGGATGAAGTTTCTAAAAAAATTATAATTTAGTGAAGGTAAGTCAAAAAAGTTTGGGGGATTTTGAATTGACATGATGTAGGGTACCTATTTTTGATCAGTAAATATCATATAACGCTTAGCCTAAACTATTTAAAGTTATATATTGCTGGAAAGCAAATTTCCTAAGCTTTCAAATGAGACCAATATTTAGCAACATATATTTTATAGGCACCAAATCTACTTTTTTTACTTACCATACATATTTTTTGGGAGGTTCTAAGATCCCTAAAAAATTTGAAAATTTTAATAGGTAAATTTTTTTTCATCATTGCTTGAAATTTTATCAATTGATGCCACAAAAAAGTAGTTTTCAAACAGTGTTAATGATAAAGGGTTTGCTTTTCTGAAAAACATGCAATCTCAATTTGATTTCAAGGTAGTTAGCTCTTGCTGAAAATTTGGCAATTTCTGTCATCTGCAACTGGATTCTTGATCTTTTTAACCCTTTTTGGGTATGAAAATCCAAGAAATAGGGCACAAATTTTTACATCTTTTGATACGTGAAGAATCAAGCATGATTGTTTGAAAATTTAATAAAAATCAAATGAAAAATAAAGTCACAAATCCATTTTTAGTAAACTGATTTTGTAACTCAGTGGAAAAAAAGTTGAGGAAAGCTCAAGATCAACAATTGAACATTGCGGGAGCGAAAGTGTTAAATCAATTATTAACTACTTGATAAGTCACATAAGATGACAAAAAAATATACCCAAACCTTGAACACAAGCTACATTACTGAAACTCTGTCTACATGACACTCTTTCAACTTATTTCTGACTTATACTCAGCAAACAACACTCGCAGTTTTACAACAAGTGAGATATAGCACACAATTAGCAAGACAAATGTTATATGATAACACCATAGATCAGCATTTGACTTTGAAACATTGCAGTTTAAAGTGCAAACTTTACATTGTGCAAAATGAAAAAACAAGCCTTTCATACAGTGCCACAACTGTAGTTTTCATTGTATTCATTTTCAGAGCAGCATCCTAACTCCCAAATAACTTATAGTCTAGCTGAGGTTATGTTAGGCATGACCAAAACCACCTTTACAAGGAGCTGCCTTACCACCAGCAGGAAATATACTAAGCCTTTCCCTAAATCGCAGTTGCTACCACTGAACCTTGAGCAAGGTGTAAAACCAATCAGTAGCCATTACGGTGCTGCCAGGGTTTTAATTCTTGTCAGCAAAGTAGATGTGTTGAGAACAACAGCAGGTGCACTTTCTAAACATAGCAAAGTGCTTAGAAGTACATGTTACCAAAGGTACAATATTTAGCACTTGTTGACACTGATGATCCTTTTTCTCGGTAAATTAACTAGATTTTAAAGTTTAAAGCACCCATTAGCTTACAGCCAAAATGTTTGGGGGTGTTCCAAGGTGTCAAAACTTATGGGAAACACTGATCCTGGATGCAACACAGAACATTATACATGATGAAACTGAATGGAATAAAAATCATATCAGTTCATAGAATACCACAAAAATGACAAAATTCTGTGGACCAACCCTAATCTTTATTCTGATCCCACCCAAACGTTATCACTTACCACTTGATCTAAAACCTAGTGTTGATTCACAATTACACAAAATTACCGCATTTCAGGAGTGTCAACTCTTTAGTATGCCTTTTGTGAAACCCGGCACTTTAGTATATGGATTACTCGAACACAACAGTTTGTGTTTTGAACAAAACCTCAAGTTTCTGTCTGAAGGGAGCTAACTGGAGTATCACTAAAGGCTGCCAGTGACTTTGTCACATGGTAAATTTGTCATATATTCCCAATGTGGTCAAACATTTAGGATTGGGCTTAGGGTAGTTCAGAATAATGATTGATTAGTGTGAGGATTGGGCTTAGCTTTAGACAGTTAGAGTTGGAATTAGAAGTATGATGAAACAAAATTACTGGCTACCTTATTAAATTGTACATGTCCTTGCAATTAACAATCTAAACTTTAACCCAAACTCTAACTTTACCTTTAAACCTAACCCTGACCCTAAATTTGCATGAGAATATTGTGGTCATGTACAAATTATAACTACCAAACTAACAGTACAGTATAATGCATAACAGTAATGTTAAAAAGTGTAGATGAGTATCACTACGTCAATTACTATTCCAAATTTGTTAAAGTTGGTGAAGAAAACGTGCAACAATAGGCTAGTCACTATTTGTTGATTTTAGCTAAAATATGCTGTTGTTTTAACAATAAGGCAGTGGCTATTTTGCTGTCGACAGCAATTTACCCTCAGAGACTATTTTGCCATGAGTTATTTGTGATTGGTCAATCTTAATGACGTACTAAACACATGACTTTTGGTCATTTCTGATTGGTCAATTTTAAAAATTAATTAAAAAAATTTTGCACCCCCAGGTCTCTATCCCCCACCCTGTGCACTCCCTTCCAGTGTACACTGCCCCATCCATTTACATACCAGGTCTGCCCCTTCAGTGTACACTACCTTTCTTTTAAGGCAGTGGCTATTTTGCCGTCGACGGCAATTTACCCTCAGAGACTATTTTGCCGTGAGTTGTTTGTGATTGGTCAATCTTAATGACGTACTAAACATGTGACTTTTGGTCGTCTCTGATTGGTCAATTTTAAAAACCAAAAAAAAAAATATTGCACCCCCAGGTCTCTATCCCCCACCCTGCACACTCCCTTGCAGTGTACACTGCCCCGTACATTTACATACCGGGCCTGCCCCTTCAGTGTACACTGCCTTTCTTTTCAAGCCCTGGCCAGCTGAGATTCGAACCCGATACCTCGCTCTATCCACTACACCACAGAGTCACTGGTGCGATATTAGCAAATTTGGCTATATAAACACACGTGAATGATCACGGCAAAATAGATTCCAAGGGCAAATTGCCGTCGACGGCAAAATAGCCACTGCCTTCTTTTAATGCCCTGCCAGCTGAGATTCAAACCCACAACCATGGTATCTCAAGACCAGCGCACTATCCATTACACCTCAGTGTCACTGGTGTAACTGTAGCAAATATGGCTATATAAACACACGTGAATGATTATGGCAAAATAGATTCCAAGGGCAAATTGCCATCGATTGTGAAATAGCCACTGCCTAAAAATAACTTATCAATAACAAATTGCAGTACAGTAGGCTAGTTTAAATCATCTCCAGTGTTAGAAGTGCTGGTAATATTTTAAACTTGTAATGTGCAAATGTCTGAAGTGCAATCTTTGTGTTGATGTAGTCACTCTCCCTTCGTGTAACAGTGTAAATGTGCACAAGTACATAATTTCATTGACCTAAGCTCTTTCATGCCCATATAAACTGCCTTAAAAATTGAGGCGATCTGAAATTTACTGTTCAGTGCTGTAATTATTTTCATCCTATAAAAGTTTAAGTAGTTACCTGAAAACAAGCTATTGAAAAAAAACATAGAGCTTGAAATGGTCCAAAACTTCCAACAATGTTTAAAGCTGCATTGACATCTAACTTTTCCTTCATTTATTCTTTTGGTAATTGAAACGAACGTTGCACAAAATACGAGAACAGAATCGGTTACTGAATTGACAGTTAACAACAAGTCAATAACCAAGTGTAAGTAGCAGTAGGGTGTACTAACCATAACTCCATGACAGTTGGCTAATTTGGGTTAGATGGTGGTGGAACTGCAAACGCCACCTTGTTTTCCGCGGTCTCCTACGTAATCCGTCGCTTTACTGTTGAAACATAGTTTCCTTTAAGGTTGAAACATTGACCTTACGAAAATCTAAGATTGAACCGTGAAAATTTCGGAGAATTCCAGATCAGCGTTAAGTAGGGTGTGCGATACAGTCCCGTAGCACTCCAACTTCGGGCCCCCCCCAAAGTAAGCGCAAGAGCCCCTGCGCACAGGTCATATCACTTTAGAGGTGTAAAATTAAAAAGCTGCATTAAGAAAATACACCACAATTTGTACATAAGTAAACAGGCTAATGTCAGAATAAAGCATGCCGATACCGAAGGTGCAAGTCATAAAAAATTCGGCACCGATGCCAGAGTTCAGTAGGACATTTATGCAGACACTGCGAAACGAAAGCAATGACACTGAAAAACATGAAAAAGTTATAAAAACACAGTATCATTTAAATAGTCTGGAGCGAACCTTTTTGTTCGCAAATGCTGTTATGACATTGTCATAATCAAGAGATCGGGCGCAGTCATTTTCGATTGACAACATGGCTAATGAAGATAGTCTACTGTCTGTCATAGACGTTCTATTAAAAGTTTTGATCAGTTTCAATTTGCTGAAGCTTCTTTCAGCGCTGGCAACAGTCACGGGGCAAGTTAGTAAGATTCGAAGTGCGATGTACACATTCGGATACAATTCAAATAAATGAGTCTTTAGAAGATAGTTCAGAAAGTCTTGAGCCGTATTGAGATTGCGTTTTTTTTGTAAAATTAAAACAAACCGCTGTACCTCAGCGCTCATTTCATCAGAATCAATGTCACCGAACTTTTTTTGGAACTCTTTACAGCAAGTAAGAAGAGCATTTTCTTGTTGCACAAGCAAAAGTTTGTCTCGTGTGTACAAAAACGAAAAGGCGGAAGAAACCTCACGTAACAAATTAAAGCGCTCCTTTATTGACATAATAGCCTGGTCTACTAATGGATAGAAAAAGTTGCTTTTAAATTTCAGTTCAGGAGTAGCTCGTTGTTCCTCTTCACCTTGGTAATCAAACAATCTTCTTTTCTTTCCACTTCTTGACGGAGGAAAAGAAGGATCAATATCCAATTCCTGTGCTATTTCAACAGCAGATGTTGCGGCACTGTCATAACCCGTTGTGCGATAGTTTTGCAAAAACTTTTCAGTTGCCCGGATTTCCGTTTCCATTGTATGAAGGGAGACTCCATACGATTGAAGAATCTTGCTTGCTTTATTGACTTGGAATAGGATATCATACCAAATAAACACCGACAAAAGAAAACTCCATTTTGATGAATGAGCTATCAACGATTTTGTTTCTGAGGCAGCTCTTCCATCTTTTCTTTCTATGGAAATGGCTTCCAAGTCTTTCAGTGCCAGCAACACCTCTTTTAAATTGTATCGAAGAGGTTTGATGCATTTAATTCTGCTTTCCCAACGAGTATCAGATTGTGACTTTATGGACAGCTCCACATGTTTCTTCAAAATTTCCCAACGCTGAGCAGAGGAAGAAAACAGCACATACAACCTTGTAAGTACTCCAAAAAATGTCAATGCTTCCGTCGATCAATTAGCACTGTCAACAACAACTAAGTTAAGGGTATGGTTTGCACAGGGCACGTAAACAGCTTTGGGATTGATGTCTAGCATTCTTGCTTGGACCCCAGAATGTTTTCCTTTCATGTTAGCACCATTATCATATGACTGACCTCGACAATCAGACAATTCGAGTTGCAGTTCGGTCGCTTTTTCTAAGAAAGCGTCCAACAAGCCTTTCCCAGTACTGTCACTTATTCTCAAGTAGCCAAAAAATGTTTCTTTAACAACAGCAGCTTCTTCATTACATAGTACATAACGGAGAATGACAGACATTTGTTCATGATGTGACATATCTGGAGTGCAGTCCAAAATTATAGAAAAATATTTTGCCAATTTCAATTGCTGTAAATTTTCTTTTTCAACTTCTGTCGCTAGCAATTCAATTATAGTTCATTTTGTATGGTAGGACTCAAATAGTGATCTTTAGTGTTTTTATTCTTGATTCTGTCTTGAAGCTCTTTTAGGATCGGATCTCTTCTTGCCAAAAGCTCAAATATACCCAGAAAATTTCCATTGTGAGGAGATCCTAAGACTTCTTCAGATCCTCTAAAAGCAAGATTCCTTTCCGATAGAAACAAGGCAATGTCGATAAGTCTCTCTAAAACATTTCTCCAAAAACGTCTTTCATTGAAAAAATATTCATCTCGCGTTTGTCGATAGTGGATGAATTTCTTATCCCTTCAGCTAGCAACATCCATTGACTGCAGCATTCTTGGTGGGAAAGGCCGTTTTCATGGTCTTTCAGTTTTTTCGAAAAACCCTCCCATGTATTTATACCACTACAAAAGGGGCTTAGTGTTTTTCCAAATAGCTTACAACAAAAGCAAAAAACTTGATCTGATTCCCCAGAATAAACTAGCCACGACCGTGAAACACTTTCACCATTAGGTAACACACGTTTATAATGGTTGGAGGAAAAACGTCGCCTTGGAGTTGTGTTATTATATGGAAAATTCATTATTAGTTGATGTGGTCCACGCTTTACTATATCACATCGTTGAGCATCAGAAATACTTTCAGGCCATTTACATGGGTCATCAGGGATAGGGGTAAATTGAGATTCAGTTATTTTTGATATTGAAGGTTGCGTATTGGCAGGTAAATGACAACTTACATTTTCTGGAAATTCACAATCGCTTTGATGCTGATCGTCATAGTCTTCTTTTTCTTGTACACTATAGTTTTCTTCATCCCTCTCGGTACTAGCTATCTACAAAATCGCAAGCAGTTTACTGTTTGCAATAATATAAAATCTCAAATAAATACTATCGTGTGTGGTGTACCACAGGGTTCTACACTTGGACCTTTACTGTTTTCATTATATGTCAATGATCTACCACTACACACCAAATTTCATGTTAATTTATTTGCAGATGATACCGTGTTAATACTGAAAAATAAAAATCACATTAACCTTCAAGCTTTAGCCGATCATGAACTCACTATCATCAATGACTGGATGAAATACAATCGATTGTCTTTGAATTATAAAAAAAGCGTTTACTTTATCTCTGCTCCCAAACAAAAGAGAGTTGCACTACAAAACTTTCAACTTCATGTTGGTGGGCATAAACTTTCAAACACAGATTGTGTAAAATATTTGGGAGTATTTATCAATAATAAAATAACCTGGAAAGAACAAGTGTACCATGTAGTAAACAAACTTGCTAATGCAGCTAGAATCCTATCTAAAATGAGACACTATGTGAACAAAAAAACGCTAGTTAAACTATACTATAGCTTTGCCTACTCACATCTTAAATATGGAATTCTAGCATGGGGTACTGCTGCAAACAACCTATTGCAGAAAGTCCAAGTAGTCCAAAACAGAATCATTCGAATTATGGAATTCAAAAGTCTCGCAGACTGTGTCACAATGAACACTTTGTATAAATCTTTGAATATTTTACGACTTAAAGATATTTTCGAATTAGAAATAGCAAAATTCATGCACTCGTTTCACCATAACAAGATTCCAGAAAATTTTAATTCCTACTTCAGAACTGCATCACAACAGCATACTCATTTAACTAGGTCAATTACAAATAAAAATTACTTTTTAAAAAGAGTCAACACTAAATATGGGCAATCTTCTTTTAATTTTCATGGAGTAAAAATTTGGAACAAAATTCCACTTTTAAACAAATCTCTGTCTTGGCATAGTTTCACTAAATATTACTCAAGTTTATTATTAAAGCAATACTAATATTGCAATCTCTGATACCACGTTAATCATATATATAATAGAGCTACTACACAAAGTAGTAGTAGTGGTACTTTTGTTCTGGCCTGATGTATATGTGATACTAGTTTTACTCTGGCCAGATGTACATAGTTTTGCTGTAGCTTAGCTGTACATATGCTTTTGCTTTGTGTCTTACGCTTTTGCTGTTATACTATAAGTAATTGTGATGCAAGAAAGGGCAGTTTGACTAGATGATCACTAGTGATCTTTCACTGTCCTGTTCAAATCTCGTACGTTTATTTGAACGAAATAAAAGTTGTTGTTGTTGTTCTACACGAAGTTCAATTGTTTTTTTTTGCATTCTGTTATATTTGAAGAAACCCTCGGTGAATTTTTGCTCTTTCTTTTTATCGATTTGGAATTAAATTTAACTGACCGTTTGGATTTGAATTTTCTTTTACTCAGTTCCAGCAATAAAGAAGTTTTTTTTAGTCGTTGTGTTTGAAGAAGGAGGGAAGACCCTAGAGTTCCTCCCGGGCACTTGTGCGCAAATCTTCGTTGTTTGAGGATTTGTAACAGGAAGATACACATAAGCAGATGGTAGTAAATTTTCTGTGATGAAAATTGATGCGATCAGTTTTGGAGATGAGCTGGTATCACTACAACTTGATATGCAACGAAATTCCATGGTATCATCTTTTAACCCTTTGAGGATCATAAGATTCCAATTCATAAAATTTGAGACAATTCCTTAATTGTTTGGTAATAACAAAATTACAATAAATTTCAGAAAAATGGTTATTACGTCATAATGATATAACAATTAACAATCACGTAACATATGTGTTACATTATCCCTCAAAGGGTTAACACTTCAAATTAACCAGAAGGGAGCATTGCCTTCTCAATTTTGATCTTCAAAGATTCTTGATCTTGAAATGCATCTTGTTTTTTAAACTGTTTTTCTTGTTCATGAAGCAAAATGTTCTTTTTTTTACATTTCGATGAAGTGGAGTTCTTGAATCAGCACGTTTAAGTGGTGGTTTTTTTGACAAATATTTGGGGAGATTGGGAAAAATGCAAGGAATCGCAGATGGCTTCAATTGAACTCTTTTTAACTCAACAAGTTCATTTCCACTTTTTCTTATTTTCCAGGAACTAGTAGTCATAGTTTGAATATCAGACTCAGTAAAATGTTTGGCCCCAATCACTAAAACGTTTAGGCTTTCTCGTGGAATAGCTCCAATCCATTTTTGACATAGAGCCGAATCTGAAGAAAATCTGAACAAGGGAATTGTTAATTCAGATTTATTTCTTTTGTTGGAATGATAACCAGTTTTGCATTTTTAGACACAGCAAGTATACTCCATATTGAAAACTAATGGGGTAATACAAACATGAAATGTATACGGTACCAGTACTTTTCAGAAATTGTAGTTGTGCAAGTTACTGTACTTAAATCAATTATGTAAATAGGAAAAATGCAGTAGGCCAGATATATTGAGAGCAATGAATATCAGAAAAACCAAATATAGAAATAACAGCAAAATAACAAAAGTATTATTTGCAAATCAGGAAAATTATTTTATTGAAAAACCTAAAGCATATGCAGCAAAATAATGTGCTGTTTTTAGATATTAACCAATGGAGAAGAAATTGCTGTAAAAAATCATGTAGTCCTAATGTCTTAAACTTTTGATGACTTAGACAAAATCTAGGTTAGAAAATCAGCTAATATGCTGACTTTCTTATCTAGATTAATAAATATACTAGTCTTCTAACAAAGATTTTGAGATAAGTTTCCTTCAGGGCTCAAAAAAAATTAAAAACGAATTTATTTCTCCAGAGATGGAGAACTTAGCTTCAATCTCAAAAAAAAGACCTTTCCATACTTCACTCCTCCATAACTAAACCTTTCATTAGATATTTCAGCAGTTAAATTGAACTAATAGGCTACTGGTAAACAATTAACTTAAACAAAATAAGTTTTGACTTTCTGCAAAATAGACACCACGCATCTACCACATCAACTTTCACGTTTCACAATTTGTGCAGAACTGTATTGCTGGTGTAGCAACCTCAACTATTTCAACTCGATACTGTTGGACGGCAGCGTCTTAGGTCAAGCAGCAGAAGCCACCGTCGAGTCGCCGAACCCTAACGTAAAGACCACCCTCCAATTGAAGTCTTGACGGGAATCTCACTTACTTTGCCCGGCAAACCTCACTCTCTCAACGTTGGCGGGGAAGGCATGTTGCGACCTAGTCACCTCTATCATTATAGCTACTGAACGTAGATGGCGATCCATATATAATGCCAAGTGTTGTTGGCAACTTTCTACTTGTGGTTTGTAGTTGAAGTTGCTGAGGTCGCAACATGCCTTCCCCGCCAACGTTGAGAGAGTGAGACTTGCCGGTCGAAGTAAGTGAGATTCCCTTCAAGACTTCCATTGGAAGGCGGTCTTTACGTTAGGGCTCGGCGACTCGACGATGGCTTCTGCTGCTTGACCTAAGACGCTGCCGTCCAACCACACCGAGTTGAGGTTGCTACAATTAGATGTAACTCACCTCGATAATTTCAATGCAACCGAAATTCTTGATTATCATTTTTGCCAAGTGTCTTTAATAAGTGGTGTATCGAAAAGCATTGCTCTGTTCTGTGAGAAATCCATTAGCAGAAATGCAACTAAGGTAGTCTTACATTGCTTACTATAAGTATTTTTGCCTGTGATACCATTTTAAGTGACCTTTTAGCAGGCAGTTTAATTGTGGAATGTCTCACTTAATGCCTATACTACCTTACAATGTAGGCCTAACCTTTTTCTACAGTCGCTTCTGCACATGTGCTGCACGTTGGGTCAAAATTGTCGTGTTAACGTGGTAGTGATGCCAAGGTAGGGGTTAAGGTTGATGTAACGTGTATTTAGCAATTGTAGAGCTTAATCAATTACCTAGTCGTTTTTCATTGCGTGATAACGGTCTTTTGTTACATTGAATGGTTGCTTGTCGTACGACATTGTAAAGTACATGCGGAAATGGCTTTACTCGTTTAAAGAGCAACTCATTTGTAAGCTTAGATCAACACAAAAAGATGCTTTACTAATTCGGACACTGAAAAAACATATGCAGCAAATTTGTTTGCGGTTATTACAACATGTATCTCTACTACGTCATTAAGATTGACTTGAATAAAATTAATGCTGTTTAGTTTCAAATTACTTGAGCAAAATATTTGGAATTTCTTGTCTAGTTTTCTTGCAGGGAATATGAAAATATTTAATCTATTGATAGTTCAAACAGAAAATTTTAGACTTCTATGTGCAGTAGCAACGCATTGCTTTGTATAGGAGTCTGATGACATTTTCGTCCAATACTTTAAGCACAATTCTGTCTGTACGTTTGTACGTACGTGCATTTAACGTATCGAAACTGCTGGACCCACAACTATCAAACTTGGCGGGATTGATCACCACCTACGGGTGAGGGTCATAAGGGGGTGCACAACCTCATCATAACGTTATAATCACAGGCAATTTTTTTCTCTTTGCATTTCTTACCAGAGGACAACCTTTTTTTACTCAAACAAAAGTCAGCTCCCAACTTACCACTTTTCAAAAAATTTCATCCGTTTGGGATCTAAGATGACGTCACAAGCAACACTTGATTGCACGATTTGTTATTTGTATTTTCTGAAAAACTTCTAATTTTAGAAACGTAATTAAAAGCTTTTTTAAGAGATATTAACAAGGTGGTTTCGATAAAAACAAATCTACAACAATTTAGGGGGATTTGATGATACCACAACAAATTCTTTATTTAAGCATTTTAAGCTTTCTAACTTTTTCTCCCGCACGCTTATAACTTGCTCTCAAAAAGGTTATAAGTTACTAACAACGTCGATTTATTGAGATATAAAGGCAATCTACGCGCTTTATATGCATGTTCACACGAATGACGTGGTTATTTCACGGAGTAATAGTATTGCAAATAATAAAACCTTCTTCCCATAATTTGACAAGATCATCATTTTGGACCATCATTCATTAAATGACGGGACAGGCCCTGCTGATGAGTCCAGAAGGACGAACCGCTCCCAGTCAATTGCCATCACCCCCTCTGGGACTCAAGAGGTACCTCCGACCCCGCGGGAAGGAAGTATTCGACTGGGTCATCTCCTCTGACCTCCTCCCCCTCAATGATCCTAATACACCCACCCTTCTCCATCGCTCCTCTGGCAGTCGCTCTTCCCCTGACATCTCCTTTGCTCCCTCCTCTCTTGCTCTTTCCTGCTTCTGGAAGGTGCTACAGGACCTGGGTTCTGACCATCTACCAATTCTTCTATCTATTCCCCTCTCTCCGGTCTTTCGCCCCAACAAGTGTCCTCCTTCCTTCAATTTTCAGAAAGCTTGCTGGGATGGCTTTGCCTCTTACTTTGAATCTTACTGTCCTTCTGCAGAGGAATACTCGTCTCTTTCTCTTTCCTCTGCTGCTGCTCTTTTTACCTCTTTGACTTTGAATGCGGCCAAATCTTCCATTCCTTTTGACTGCATCAAACGCCATCCTAAAGCCTGGTGGTCTGCTGAGGTGGAAAGATCGGTGAGTGAAAGACGCAAGGCTTTTGTTGCCGCTCACAAAAGTGATGAAGATCGCCAGGCTTACTTCACCGCTTCTCGACGCGCCTCGTCAGTCATCGCCAAGGCCAAGACTGAGGCATGGCAGACGACTTGCTCTTCTCTTTCACCTAAATATAACCCTAAATCTGTGCACTCTCTCCTTCGCTCTATCGCTGGCTCTCCTTCCTCGTCTTCCTCCTCTTCTAACTGTTCTTCTCCCAGGTAATTGGCTTCGGTCTAGCCGCCTGCCTGAGATCTCACTTTTCCGTTTCTCAACCAAAGGCTCTGCGCAGCAGAGCCAGAGGCTACCTCTCTGAGCTCCGCTGAGCCACGTGCTCGGAGGAGTCTCACTCGTCCTTTTGCTCTCCTTTCTCACTTGCTGAATTTCTTGCGGCTGCCTCCAACCTCTCCTCGTCCACCGACACTGGTCCAGACAAAGTTGCCTATCCTATGCTAAAGCACCTGCCTCGCTCTGGCATGGATTTACTTCTTTACATCTTCAATCTCTCCCGGTCTTCGCATCCCTTCCCTTCCGTCTGGAAGACATCTTCCATTATTCCCATTCACAAGATGGGAACGCCTCCCGACCTTCCTGCTTCCTTCCGGCCTATCTCTTTCACCTCCTACGTCTCAAAGCTGTTTGAACGCATCATTCTATCCCGTCTACTTTTCTTTCTGGAATCTAATTCCATTCTCTCTCCCCGTCAGGCCGGTTTCTGCCCTGGACGGTCTACACTTGATCAGATTCTGTACCTTTCTCAGTTCATTTCAGATGGGTTTATCAAACCCAAGCCGGGCTCTCGGAAGATCCTCTCTACTATCGATTTCTCCATAGCTTTTGACTCTGTCTGACATCCTGCCCTTCACCACAAACTCATTTCGGCTAGCCTCCCTTCTTGCTTTGCTTGTTGGACTCAATCTTTCCTTCCTGATAGGCGCGCTTCTGTAGTTTATCAAAATCACAAAAGTCGTTCCTTTCGAGTCTGTCGAGGTGTTCTGCAAGGATTCGTTCTTGGCCCTGTTCTTTTCTCTCTATTCATTAATGATCTTCCGGCCTCTCTGTCTTCATCTGTCAGCTGCTCTCTTTACGCTGACGATCTGGCCATTTGGCCCTCCTCCCCCTCGGTCCCCACTGCGGTGGAGGCCACACAAGGAGCTCTGTTTCGATTGGAGCACTGGTCTGAGTACTGGTGTCTTCCTCTCAATCCGAGCAAATGTGAGGCCTCCTTTTTCTCAGTGGATCCCCACCAGGCTGACCTCCAACCCAACCTCCTCTTACTCGGCTCCCGCCTCCGTTTCAATCCCACTCCAACTTTTCTTGGGGTCACCTTTGATCGCACTTTTTCCTTTTCTAAACATGTATCTTCGCTGAAGGCCAAATTCTTCCCACGTCTCAAGGCCTTACGCTGTATCTCTGCTTCATCATGGGGCCCCTCTAAGGAGTCCCTCTCTGTTCTGTATAAAGTTTTTCTTCGGTCCCTTCTCACTTACGCTTCACCCAGATGGTTTCCTTTCCTAAGCATTACCAATTTTACCAAATTGGAATGCCTCCACCGAGCGGCCAGTCGCACCATCACCAGCTGCCTCTCGTCCTCTCCTTCTCTCCGAGGCTTCTTTATCTCCCCTACGAGTCACCCTGACTCATTTGGCTCTTTCATCTTATGAGCGGGCTCTTCATCTCCCAACCTCCTTTCCTATTTCAGGTTTGGCCAGACTTGGAGTGAAACCAAAACTCTGCAGATCGTCCTGGAGAGCTTTTGTGTCCACTCACCCGCTCATGCTTCCTTCTACCTCTTCTGAGAGGCTCTTCTTGCTTGCCCTCTCTGTTCTCCTTGGAATCTGCCTTCATTCACGGTGGAGTCCACCCTTTCCACTCCATGCTCTCGCTCTGATCTCCCTCTCTCTCGCCAAAGTGCGGCTCTCGCCCACCTTGATTCTCTCCCCCCTCACGATCTGGTGCTTTGGACTGACGGCTCTGTTCCTTTCGCTTTTGGCAAGGGCGGCTCCGGCGTACTTTCCAACTGCTCTCTCTGTGGCGCTGAGGCCACTCTTTTCTATTCGGCAGGCCCAGTATGCTCAAGTTTTTCCGCTGAAGCCTGTGCCATTCTGCACGCTCTGTGCTGGTCTCGGCAGCACCAACAAGTCTGTTATTTTTCCTCTTTTCCTGTTATCTGACTCTCGTTCTGTCCTTGTCGCCCTGTCCTGTCCTCCATCTTTCCTCTGATCTCAAACACTGTGGCAGATCTGGCAGGAACTGTCTTCTCTCTCCTCCTGCTCTATCAGGCTACAATGGGTCCCCGGACACTCATTTCTACTGGGAAACGACGCGGCTGACGAGCTGGCCAGACGGGGAGCGCTACTTGCGCCCTCTGCGATCCCTTGTAGTCTCTCTCCTCTTATCTCTCGTATTCACTCTTGTCTTATTTCGTACTGGAGGCGTACGATCTCATCTAAATTTATTGACACAACAGTTCCCTCGATTTCCACCGAGGAACTTGTGCTCCCTCGTCATGCTCGCTGTGTTCTCTCTCGTCTTCGCTGCAATGGACACCGCCTTCTATTAGGTTCCTATCTCTCTATGATTGGCAGAACTGAGAATCCTTCCTGCAGCGCCTGTGGACACTTGTCTCAGGACATCTCTCATCTGATTCCGCACTGTCCAGCTACGAACGCTTTGCGCCGCTCACTCTTTGGCGACTCTCTGTCTCTTTACGACCTTTGGTCCAGACCCTGGGGAGTTGCCCGGCTTCTGGGGCTCCATGGTCTTCCGCCATGCCCCCATCCCTCGGAAAGGGTCGGGTAAACAACAACAACAACCACAACCGCTCCCAGGGATGGTCTCGTCAAATTATGGGAAGGAGGCTTTTAATATTTGCAATACTATTACTCCGTGAAATAACCACTTCGTTTGTATGAACATGCATATAAAGCGAGTAGATGGTCTATAGAACTCAATAAATCGATGTATGATACGGCTATGGTGATCACGTGCTATGTTCATAGAGGTAAAGGTTTTAAATAGATCTCGCTTACTATAAACTCTCTGAGTGGTACACTGCAAGTTTCTTACAATTACTGTCATTCGGAAGCTTAGGAAATTTGCTTTCCAGCATTGTGTGACTTTAGTTACCAGGGCTAAGAATTAGTTTATAATGGCTGATCGAAATTTGGTTGCCGTATGACCTGTTCTATTTTTATTTGAACAATTATTCTACTTGATCTAACCAACTTGTAATTGTTAGACAAAGTTAAATATTTTGACTACACTTCAGTTAATTCTTTGGTACATTTTGAATATATTTCTTTACAACCATGGATCTTTTGGCATTTTCTGTTTACGCTTTCAAGAACATTTATCAAAAAATGAAATTTTTAAATGTGTAGAAAATGCAGCCCACCGGTTCAAAACACCCAATATATTGGTGCCTGCATTTTACAAAATAGAAATTTCTAGAACAACACTCATTTGCTACACTTTGTCTAATTCTTCCTTTATCGTATGGATCTTTGGCATCATCCATCAACATATTCAATAAGATTCTTCCAAAAATGAAGTCTAATTATTTTAAAATGTAACCAACTCCAAGCAAAACACTTGGTGACTACCCAAAGAAAAAGAGAAGGAAAAATGGAGATGATCTTATTTAATTTTTTTGCGACAAAATATTAGTGTCGAGCTGCTCATCATCTAGATGTTTGAAACAAATTCCTTAACTATTGGGCGAGGATGGCGCAGCCAGCTGATTTGATATTTTTAACTTTATTAGATCATTTATTAAAAACTTGTGTCATTAAATGGGGTGTGGATATTTTTTCTCACAAGCATATCATGGCTTCGGCTTTATCGTACTTGAACAGTACTTTTGCTGGTTGAAATTCAGTTATGTTTTGAGCGTAAATTCTCGCTGTGTAATGACCGATAACTCAACCTTGAAAGAGCTTACGTGTGGTCAACATTTTTTGTTTCGTGTTGTCTACATCATTGCTATATGAGGAACTCGGTTTGGTATACCCCCCCCCCTCTTAAATTGTTCTTACTAATTTAATTTTTGCGCGGAATGTCATTGGGGTAGAGCTACAGATTAGGCCCAGACCGGTTTTAATGCAAAGAGCGAAGATGTAAAGCTCACTACAAGATCTATGTTGGGTTTATACATAGGCTCTCTACTCTCAACAATCTTGGTTGCGATGTCATCTCTGAATTTATTTTGAAGGACTGATAAACTTGCTGTTCTAATGGCCTCGGTATTAAAATTTTTTAGTTCAATTATGCTTTATGACTTATCCTTTTTCTTTTCTGCAATTGTGGTTTGTATTTATGTGGTTGACGATAACTTCATATTCATTGGTACAATGTTTTTTGTGAGATTCAAAGCATAGAGACTGCAGAATTTGATCGCTAACTGTTCCAACACCGTAAAGACAGCAAAATGCAACAGATCACGTATAAAAGCTCCGCATTAAATTACTAGTATAAATTTACAAATATTCTGAGAAGCTAGGTTATCAGACGCAGAAAATTATATTACGGGAAAATTAGGTTGGAGAGGTCATGCACTTTTCCTACAGCTCTTATCTGAATATGCTATCAATGTAGAAGAAATAAGTGTAAGCCCCCCCAAGATATTGTCAGCCCTCCCGTTTTCAAAAATTTCCAAGATAAGCAAAGAACTCACTTGCGCAACGTTATTCTCTAAAAAAAAAGGTCTTCAACATTGATTGTATAGAGCAAAAGAATTGCCCATAAAAAATGATCAATAAAAAAGCCCTCATTTTTGTTTGCAAGATATAAATACTTTAAGCCTCCCAGAATTATCAAAAATGGGCAACGCACATAGAAAAAAAACATCTTCATTGTTGTTAATAGAGCTGAAAATAACTAAAAAGTCCATCACAAATAGTACATCTCGCATAAAAAAGGTTTTCAACTTTGTCGTAAAACAAAAAGGTCTTTTTGTCCTACAGAAGACCACCCGCCCGCCCTGCAGAATCTTTGAAAATATGCGTGAAAAGTAGTCTTCAGACTGAAACTTTATAGAGTAAAGTTGTGACTGGAATCAGTCAATAGTAGAACTCACACTTTATTAACAAATCGATTTCACTAAATTAGCATCATCAGTGTTCTGCAAAGCAACCGCAATGATAAATTATATATACTTACGTCAAATTGAACGGACAGGCTCACAAAACTAACTCCATAATAAACCGAACTGACTGCAATAAAAAAACACTCAACACTTTAAGCTGATATAACGATATGAAGTTTTCCTAACCGGAGCTGCTAAGTAACTAGAAAATTTAACAGGTTGCCAGAGTAATACATATGATAACGATTATGACAAGGTATTACTAATAATCAGACTACGTAAAAAATGTAATAATGAAATACTGCAGGCGCAACAAACAGTTTATAAAGAAGAAGATACCATTACAATAAATTTATATTGCAAAATGAAAAAGTAATAACCAAACAGTGGCATAAAAAGAGGGGGTGGGGAGTCAAAAAAATTTTGGTAGTAAAGTTCAATTTATATTTATTGTAGCTTTTAATTTTCTGATCCATTTGCTTTCGCTAATATCAAGGTTATGGCAATATCTAGGTTCCTGTAAAAATATGACATGGAAGCATTCAGAAATGTCTGGGTGGGAACTAATTAAGTTTTTGTGGTGATTATGGAAATGAAGCAGAAGAGCAGCTTTATCAGTATGGTTTTGTGTGTTATTATTTTTCCAAAACGTACGGTGGTTAGTCCATCTAACAGAAAATTTGTTTTTAGTTTGCCCGACATAAATTTGATGACATAATTTGCATTGCGCTGCGTATATTCCGTAGTTGTCACAAGGCGTTGTGTGAGAAATATTTTTTTGTTGTTTTCACTAGTAATGAAACCAGTAGATATTACCATATTAGGGTTATTACCGTGTTTGCCGCATAAGGAGCATTTATTGCACGGCTGGGAAATGCCGCTATGATCATCGTCCTTGGTGGTGTTGTATGCAATATATTGATAATTTGTTAGTATTTGACGGAAAGTGGGAGGGTTTTTATAAATTACTGAAGCAGAGGGAACGAGCTCTTTTTCTGTTTTGTGAAAAGAAAGGAATTTAGTGAAAGGAGTAGCCCAAACAAGTTTTTTAGATTTAACTTGTTGACTACAAGTAGTACTGTCAGGACTACAACGACTTTGCCAAGTAGTAGCTATTTTTAAGATTTTATTGACCAATGACAAGTTAAAATTTGACTTAAGGCATTTGGTTTTGAGTTGTTGTAAACTGTTTAAGTATTCGTCAGTAGATTCATTTAATCGTCTCATTCTAACCGCTTCCGAGTATACAATTAATTTAAACACATGAGGAGGATGGTATGATTGACCATTTAAAAATAAACGATTAGTTGCCGTGGGTTTCATGAAATTTTTTGTAAAAAAGCCACAACTATAAGAGCTGTCAATTTTATGCTCTACGTCAAGAAATTCTAAAGTGGAGCCAGAATCCGCGGTGTTGATCATACGAAAAGTCAGATCCAAGTTGTTATCTTGAAAGGTTTTAAGGAGACAGTTGTTGATTTGGAGGGTGGTTTCCACACCGTACGACAACCAAATTATATCGTCAATAAAACGTTTAAATAGATTTGTTAAGGACGTCAGATATGGGTAGGATGACGTAGTGCAAGGTAATATTGGCAAGTGATACTGAATGATTGTCTCCAGTAATTATACCAGTTCTTTGAGTGTAAAAGTTTTGTTTATGTTGTATTATGACATTGTGGAGGCAAAACATAGCTAGATTAACCAAAATATCGATAACAGCCTGAGTAAAAAACGAATAGTAAGTAAGAGCAAATGTTAAAGCTTTTTCCACAAAAGACCTAGGAATGCTAGGGTAGAGATTTGACATCTCCTGCTACTACGTACAAATTGTTATCATTAATTTTTTTTATTTGCTATATTTATAAAGTAGTCTTCACGCTTATTTGGAGCTGAATACAGCCAAAAAGTCACGCAGAAAAACTAAATCTCCAAAACAATCCCCAACTTGTTTTGAGACAAAAGGGCCTTTCCTCTCCCTCCCCTCCATACACAATAAGTGTTACGCCTATAAAATAGGTCAGTTTTAGGGGTGCTGCGAGGTTGATCATGATTCGCGATTTAATTTTTGAGAAAACTGATGAACCAATTTGTTCCACTATGGGGCAAATCAACGCCTTTTTAGTAAAAAACACTTAAAAGTTTAGCTGAAAACGGACTTTTGAGGGACATTAAGTTTCCTTTTTTCAAAGATGCCAAAGTATCAATATTTTTTTAAAAAGAAGTTAAGTTGCCGCTACTTCAACTACTCTTGAGTTCTTTACACAAACCCGTTAGTCGGTATTGCCTGGACCTTTCTCAACGCAATTGCCTACGTGTGGTTGCAAATTTCAAATTGATAATCTTTTTGTCCTAGATTAGCTTTCCAATTATATAGCCTTAAAGATCTTTTATTTTTGGCACATTCGCTTACAGTTAGTGTCCTAATATTTAGCTGCCTTTTTTTTATTTGCTATATTTATCCCCCATTCACGAGAAAGCGAATTGTATCGCTATATTATTGGATGGTAAGTCCACACTCGCTTGGGAGTTGCTACTTCCGAGGTGTCTGGGACACCTGTCTTCCACATAAAGGTGGAGCGTCTCGTTAAGTGCCGTGCGCAAAGACACAACAAGCGAACTTGCAGGCTTGTTTTTCACAACCTCCCATAAATGCTGAGCGCCAAGCAGGGAAGCTATAGATACCATTTTTAAAGTCTTTTGATATGACTCGACAAGGGGAATGAACCTTCAGTCTACCAACTGCGAAGCGGACGCTCTAACCACTACGCCATGCCTCATCAATGCGATTTCCGAAAAAAATTACAACCTTAAGCGATAAAATGTTAACAAAACAAACTGATAGCAAAAGCCTCGATTAAAATTCTATGCAAACAATGCGCTTTTGGTCCGCTAACAAAACTCTGAAGGGCGCCACAAGTGGTGATGACGTCACGTGCAATTGATCTATTGTAATGGGTCAGTTGCATTGACGTCATAAATCGCCTGCATCAATCGTTGTGAAAATATTTGAAGTCTTGGAGGACCAAAATTTAGATTTCACAATGTAAAGTGATAGGAAGCAAAACAATAATTTAAGAAAATTAAAAAGATATGATTGTTAGGAGAATTTTTTTTTAATGCAAATAGGTTTCACCAACAACATCTAGCAAACTGTGATTTAATTCTGTAGAAAGGTAGCATTTCTTTTGACTAAGCGTTTGCCCTACTAACTGTGACTGCTGCTATCCCAGTCACACAGTTTGGGGCAAGATCTTAGCGGACAGCGCAAACTCAATCGCGGTATCGAAAGGCATCCTTGATGATTGAACGAAATATAATTCTGAGACAAAAAAATCCAATTTATCATGAACAAATAGCGTCGATACTGCGACAGGTTTTCTAGAATAATTAAACAATTATAGCAAATAGCCAAATCTCATACTTAAAATACGAAAAAGGTTTGCGTCATTCAACTGATGTTTTTTTTGCATTTTTTGCCGATTTTTATCTATTATTACAATTCTCGTCACCATACCAAAAAGGCGATATAAACTCAAATCAGTGTCGGTGTTGAAATAGAAGCTATCAATCAGGTTGTCGAAATATTGTCATGTTTTTGATGGAGGGGCTAAAAATTCTAACGTGCCAGCAAGTTGCTAATTATGCTATCACACACTGTTCAGCTAAAAGCTGTAGGAATTACATCGTATATTCACTCGTAACAAAACCAACACAAGCATTTCGAGTAAGATTATTTTAAAATCATTGATTGACGCATAATTGCAACAAATCCTATTTCACAAGCTTTTTATATTATTAACACAGGATTGCTGATATTAAAGGTTGCATTATTAGCTTCCATACATTTTCAGGTGTAATATCTCTTATAATTCGAGTTGATACAAGTCATTCATTCTACTACAGTTTGGTGTAAAAAAACTTTCATCACTACATTAATAACTGTTCCATTCTTAGTGCCACCAACACTGTCCCGGTTAGTCTGCAGAAAAATGATTCAAAATAACTAGGGTACTTCAATATTGCTCGATTAAAAAACGTAAACACTTTTACTACAACCCAAGCAAAAATAAGCGTCCTTGCACAAAAAAACAACAATGCGATTGTTATACCTCTAAAGATTTTCCATAAGACACCATATCTGTTTCAATAACAACAAAGCTTTCCCCTAAAACACAAAGTGACACCAGGTAATGCACATCACACACCATAACAACAATCATAAACACCACCTTAGGTTAAAATACAACTAAGTAAGAAAAAAAATCATTAAACTCTCAAGATTTCATTTAATAGTGAAAGCAATAAGGGTGTAAAGAGATGTTAACTCCTTCACCACATGTTTAACAAAACTATCTTTCACAGTGGCCGAAAACCTACTGAAAATATCAATAATATTCAGGAAAGGAACACTGAAGTAAAAGCTCGTTTACTGCGCAATACTGATACTTTATGGATGGCTAGTAGACTAACTGGGCACCAATATGGTCATTATATTTGCACTTCGAAAGAAACATTTACGATAATTCAAGTTACAAACGGTATCGTCACACGCTTAAGGTGGCAATAAGGTTCAGAAACCGGGGATATCGGTGTTTTCATTGATTCTAGATTCTAGAAAGAGAAAATATTTTCAATCTCGATTTTCTCGAAATGACGATTTTTGAACCTTGAAATGCTGTACTGTCGTTAGTTGTAGGGTTCAGACGATGATATTTCGGCTATACATGTAATTCATGACGCCAGAGGGAATGAATTGTTCACTTTTTTCATAAAACTGATGGTTTTTGGGCAAAAACGACATTTTGGTACATTTTTCAATATTTTTGATCAGGAATGTCCACTAAAATTCACGAGCCCTATGCTAAATATTTGTTCCATTTAATCCCTAGCAAAGGTGATTCTGACTTACGAATAAAAAGAATTATGGCTTTAAGTGTAGTACTTTGCCCGAAATTCCATTTTGCAAATAGGGCAAAATTCCAAGATGGCGTCCGAAATCGAGGCCAAAATGGCGGCAAAAAAAGTAAGATTCTTTTAAACCATCATTGGGCTTTCATACCATAACAGACTGAATCCCGTAGGTAAAGAAACACAGAAAAAGTAATTTGAACCCTATTGCTACCTTAAAATCTATCTCATTTTCACCGGAGCAATGGTGTAGTGGTTAGAGCGTTCGCTTTACAGTCGGTAGACCAGGGGTTCATTTCCCAAGTCAAGTTATACCAAAAGACTTAAAAAAATGGCATTCAACGAAAACACAAAATAAATCAAGAGGCACCTTGGAAAATGGAACCTCCCAAACGAGTGCGGACATCCCGTCCAAAAAACAACAATACAATGGAAAATAATAATGGACAACCAAAATCGTACCAGCAAGTTGATGCGCTCGATATCACTACCTCACTGCAAGCGAAATGCCAGTAAATTGCCACTTACCGACAAAATTGGTCCGAAACACCGTTCAGTTTGAAATAGCTCAGCATCATGCTATACAGTAGTTAGTTTCATAGAGAACGCAAAAGAAGAAATTCGCAGCCACAATTTTAAACACTTTCTAGAGTAATATTGCTACCGATCGCCCATAACGTCAACACAATAGTGCAAAAATATTAATTACATGCATCTAGAAGGGTGTATAAACTTTTTTCAGACAAGACCAATTTCATTATGCCGAATGACACTAAGATCCAGGCCCGGATCCCATGAAAGACCTTCGTTTTTTTTTTTGAGATCAATGTGAAAAGAGCAGCTTTGAAACTGAAAAGATTCAACTTGAAAAAAGTGGAATCACTTTTGGAGATCTACTTCAAAAAAGCAACGCTCTTGTACTACAATTCGTGTACATTTTGAGTGATGAATCTGAACGCGGGTTACAAATCATAACCTTCCGCGGGTCACAAAATTTCATCTCAAAAGACACATTTACCCCCCGGGCCCAATTGGCACATTCCGGATCTAAAGTATTATCAAGATAAATTAAACCAATTTTCATTCAAACCCTCTACAAAGTACACTGGAATGTTCCTTAGGGCTGTATGATCATACGCTTCTAGTGCCGGCCTCGCTTTTTAGCCTGCAAAAACGACTGAAATTCTGCTTTGTATCCATGTTGGAGCATCCGCTACGTTTTCTCTGATAATAACGTGATCAACGAAAATGCTATAAATAATACTTTTGTCATACAAGACTATCTTAATCCACAACGAATCAATCTGGTTTCAATGCAGCTCCAACATCAACAGCTTAATTCGAAACCGATACACAGCAACTACACCGTTGTTTCTTGATGGTCACAACTATAACCTTGGAAACACCAACACCGCTTTTATGCAAGCATTCTGACATTATTGGGGACACACATGTACATCAAGATGGGGTTGAAACTAAGCTCATGAAAGTCGAAATCCCACAGATACGCTTGTAGAGGGTTCAAATGAAAAGATGAACTTGAAGCAGTACTCCAAAGAAAAATTTTAACTACGGTAAACACAAATTGCATAAGATACAGGTATCGCAATATACGATGGAGAAACTTAAGAAAAAGCTTGTGTAGCCAAGTGGTGCCAGTGCAACGCAACGGTTTGTGAACAGCAGTACTTTGTCACAGAGATTCAGAGGACAAAAGCTGAGCCTGAAAAAAAAGATTTTTGAAGCTTTCCTGCATGCAAGTTGCTCACCGTTCACCTACGGCCATTGAAGAACTATTAACAGTAATACGAAAACAGTAGAAGAAAAATACTAGTTAAACCGCTGCAACATTGTCGGTGTGACCGGGACAACCAAGCACCAAGGCTACCGGAAATTTTCTCAACGACATAACAATGATAACATCGCCTAATCGCTGCCAGCATTGTAATCTAGCCGCGTCTATTACAATGCCCAGCAGTACCTACACGTATTTGCGCTGAACCAGCCTTGTTTACTATTCATAAGCAAGTATGTCCGACTCGCACATGCTCTGCGTAGCAACCGTTGTAGAGTCAGTGATGCAGTGATGAGCGCGATCGCCAAATTATCAGTTTAGCGATACCGATCTACTATACTTTGCGGAGATGTAAAATTGATACCGATCCCGATACTTAAATCTAGATCATTTTACTCGATATCATTATCAGAAAGGTTTAAAAAGACTTGGTATCATTTTCTTAAACGTGATAAAAAGGCCTGAATAAGCTAATTACAAACAGTGAACACATCAATCGTATTTCCAATCTCAATCACGCAACTGTAGAGGCCGCAAGTGATATTCCCAATGAGTGAAGATAACTACCCGTTCATCATCGGAAAATAGCGGAGCTGTCCGTTGTAAAAGCAGAAGAAAAGAGTTGCAAACGGCCAGTGCAGACGTCGCAAACCAGGACTTATTATTTAGAAAATAGGGTTTTAAAAGAATCTTTCAACTTCTATTTTCAAGCTCGCATTTGTTGAGTATCGGTGGCGCACAATAATACGATAAAGCAACAATGAAATGATACCGATCCAGATACAAGCGTCTCGATACTAGCCATCTATGCGTGGTATATTGGCAGAGATTCAAGAATTTAAAAACAAAAGGCCGTAGCGCGAAATTTTATCACAACTCTAATAGTATAACCTCAAAAAGGGCATTCAGAATTTAAAGTGTTGGTTACTCCGCGTAAAAAAGCCTGGTTCCGTAGCAAATAGGAACAAAAATATGAATGTATGAGCTTTCAAAACCGGAAAAAAGGTCGGAAAATCAGTTTCAGCATTTTTTAACTCACTGCTTCGTCTTCATCGATGAATGCCTGATTTGTTTTTCCAACTTTGATCGTTTTTATGCAAGCTACATCCTCCAGTGTGTCGGGTATCGGTCGGTGCAAAGTTTCAGGAAGCAGCAACGTTAAAAATCCAGCAAGAATAGCAACAAAACCGAATACTAAGTAAGGAAGGGAAGGACTAAACGCACTCTATATAAAAGAAACTTTTTTTTCAGCTGAACAAGAAAAATTAGGCTTTGTGGAGTTGTCTATTGGTGGAGCACCCAAAGTCGCCTCTTACGACATGCTGCGTGAGCAGGTTCACTATTCTAACCCTGTAAAGCACGGGTGATTGGCAAACATCGGTGCTCACATATCAAGCGAAAGCTATTTTTTGCCTTGTTTTGTTGAACTCAGCTCACTACTATTAGCGCTTATTTAGTAAGACACCCCAACCTAGGCTTGTAGAAATCGGTCTTAAATAATAAGCTAACCATTTGCTGTTGAACGGTCAGACTTTTAACTTTTTAAATGCGATTATTGAAATAACGAGCAAAGAAATTACCATAGAGGATAAGGGATCTTAAATCTTGGTGCGGAAAAGAGCTGACGACCCACCGCACAATTTTAGACAAGATTGTCAGTTCAGCAAAATCAATTATACTTAGTAGATGAAATCAATTAAACGAAATCCTTTGCTACTATTAAATGTTATTGACTGAACTAATAAATAATAACGTAGCGAAATCAAAAAAAATTGAAACTGCACGTGCGCACTCACTAAATTGGGAACAAACGGAGCTAATATTCCTCCAACCCTGGCACAAACGGATGAGGTTCCCATTCCAACATTACGTACCACGGTGGGGAAAAGTTCAGACGCATAGATGTAGATGATTGTAAACGCTGCAGTGATTGCTAATTTACCAGCCAATGATATTACCAACTGCGAGGTAGACATTCCTAAAAATGTATTCGATATAAGCTGTTCAACAAGTTACGATGCAAACATGAACTACTGGTTGGCCTTGCACATCACTTTTGCAGCAATCACTGCGCCGTAGCTGTGCAACCAAGGTAAAATTTTGTATTGTATTGTATTGTTCATATTTATCCTCCATTTACGAGAAAGCGAATTGTATCGCTATATTTTGGACGGTACGTCCGCACTCGCTTGGGAGTTGCCATTTCCGAGGTGTCTGGGCCACCTGTCTTCCACATAAAGGCGGGAGCATCCCGTTAAGTGCCTTGCCCAAGGACACAACAAGCGAACTTGCCGGCTTGTTCTCTACAACCTCTCATAAATGCCGAGCGCCAAGCAGGGAAGCTGTGGATAACATTTTTTAAAGTCTTTTGGTATTACTCGACAAGGGGAATGAATCCCTAGTCTACCGACTGCGAAGCGGACGCTCTAACTACTTCACCATCGCGCCGGTTCAAATGCACTGCACAGTATCAGTGTATCAATAGTAAAAAAATGCATTCTTTCGAGTGCAATATCAGGATGACCGAAAACACCTAAAAATGCTGTGAAGAGATCTTGGGATGCAGACACAGGCCTGCACAACGTACGGCCCACCAAATGACTTGAAATACATGTTCTAGTTCGAGGAAATTACGCTTAGAGCTTAATGGATTTAAGCAGAATAATAGTATGTAAGTATGTTTTTGTATCAAAAGTTAATACCAATAACATAATTAGCGCTTTACCAGGCAATGCACACAAAAATAATTATATTTGCATAATCCATAAGCAGAGATCGTCGGTAATCAATTGGTTCTACTCAAGTAAATCACTTAAGCAGGTTTTTCAGCAACGAGCTACTTTCTTGAGTAGTTTAATTTTTTCTACTTATATTTCTTACTTGAGTAAATTAGGTCGAAGTTAACGCTACTTAAGTACTTCACAAAAGTAGATGCTAAAAATTTGATGTCTGTTAAATTGGAAAGCGGTATGCTAGCACAACAAAAAACAGCTTCAAGTTCAAGTTCTATTTGAACTTGAGCAGATGAAGTTGGCTATCTCTGTATCGAATTTCGAAAATTATCTGGCGCTACAATTTAATGCTAACTTTGCAAGGCGCAATAAGCTGTTGCCTGAGATGCGGTAAGCCCTGTCGTCAGAAAGATTTTTTTTGCACCGGAAGTAATTTTCAATGCTCTGCAGTATGTATTTTCGTGCGTTTAATAAATGATCATAAACTAAGTTGTCTAATCATTGGTTTTACCTTTGCAAGCACATACTGATTAGTTCAAAAAATCCAGGGGTCAAAAAGGCAGTTGCCTCCCCGAAAAATATCTAGTCTTCGTTTTTGCCACTTACTAATGCCTTCTAAGCCAGGTCATTACATAAAATTTCCCTCAACAAATATCTCTAAACATTTCAATACGTTTGTTGTAGCAACTTTAATCTCGTGCGGTCTCCAAAAACAATAAAAAATAGATCATCTCCCAAATTGTGATCCAGCATAAAAATTTAGCTCCGTCTATGCCTCTCCCTTAAAATTGTGGCTGTTTTCGCCGCTGAATTTTATATTTGTTTTTGTGATCTCGCATAAAAAATTTAGTAATGTCTACTCCTCCTCCTTCGAAATTCTGGCTGTTTACGCCTTGGCTCCAATTCTTTTAAACGTAATACAGATTTCTAGTTTGCTTGGAGGATGATCTTTTGATGTTGGTGACCAATATTCACTTGGAGCTTTTTCATTTCATTCTTTAGGTTGACCTTTCGGTCCGAGCTCTTTCGGCCCTTTCTTACAGTAGATCACATTGTAGACCTACAAGGGGTCCCACCATATGGGGGACATAGCACAATGCTCTCCCAAACACGCCACTGCAACATTTATGCATGATACAGAACTGTTTTAAAAAGTGAAACTATTTTCTACTCTTGCTAGGTAGGTATATTTATTTTCGACTATTTTTGTACTTTTACTTAAGTGTATCAGGAATTACTTTCTACTTTAGTATTTTTTATTTGGCAACATTTTTACCAAGCAGATTTTAAGCTACTTTAACCACCTCTGTCTGTAAGTAGCAATGTTGGCATCAGCACGAGGAAGAAACATTATTATGATAGTCGTTTTTCGGTTTCGAATCGTGCAGTCCTGGACTAGAACATTTGAATTTGACTGCGGCTGCTGGCACTGGGGTCTTGCTACCACGAAAAAAGATTTTAAATATGTTGTACACGTTATGCTTGCAAGGTACTACGACTAACACATTTTTTCAGTTCATATCAAGGTCAAAAATACATGTGGAGACGTCTACTTAAAATCACACTAGATGCATTCTAAATTGATAACTCGCACACCTGAAGCGCTTGAAGTAAAAATGATGGCAACACATGATATACCGCAAAATAGCAACATCCCTGTAAGTGATTTTCTTCTTCCAGCCCTGCAAATATCAAACGTAAATTGAAACGGAAACTTTGCTGTTCACTTTTCACTCCTAAGAAAGTCATTTCTAGAAGGCAGTACGCAGAATTAAATCAAAATAAATTCTTTTCAAAACCAAATTTTAAATATAAATTTACTGGGTGTTATACGACATGGCACAGCAAAACTGCATTGAAAAGTTCTGACTGTCTACGACCGCACATTAACTGCGGTTACGCAACGTTTCCAGATATTTCTTCTTTTACCAAAATTTCAACCTCTCTAAATCATGCATCATTTCCTGACCACCACAGTTTATACCTTCGACCCAAAGTACCCACAAAACGAGCTCCTTGGCCTTTCCATCTTACTTTCTGGATGTAGCACATATCAACTTTTCTCTTCCTCAGTTCACGCCCTTCTGCTTTCCTTCCACAAAGACTTCCCACATTTAATGTACCAAATCTTATCCCATGATATTCTGATTTAAATCCGGAGATTTTTCGCACCCCCTGCCCATTTAAGAGCTGCCGGGAACTGGGGGCTATTTGTTTATTTTTTCTAGTTGTGGGGATTCGTTGGAGCAAAATTTTTCTACGGGGAGTATGTCCTTGCTTACCCCAACCTCAGTTTTCTGACATGAGTAGTCAAACCAAGCAATTAAGCTGGCAACCCCACCATTAACAGTCATACTGCAATTGGTAGGTACCCAATAGTCGCCCTTTTAAGATGCTGGGTGAACAGCTTCACTATTCTTTAAACCTGGTGAAGCACGGTCATTTAATTGACTGGTGTAATTGGTGCCATTCAATTGATCGTTGCGTAGATTCCGGTTTGCACGGCAAGAATCATCAGTAACAATGTGGTTCAGTAAAGTATGCCTTTCGGTCTCATCAATTCAGCAACTCTCGACACACAGTCACAGGCGTTTTTGCTTAAGAATATGCATCCGTGGAATCCACCTGGCAACATTTTACTGTACCCAAAAGAGAATATCAACTTTTTCATTGCACCCACACTCACGCCCAACTCCACACACGTTTCATTCACTGTTATCCGCCCATGGCATTTGACGAGATAATCTAGGCGTCTTTCCTTTTCATGTGAGCTTGCTGTGCTAGGGTGCCAGAAGCAACATTGGTCACTCGCGTACCTGTTTCCGCTCTGAAATTGATGAACTCGTATTCTAACTGTGCTGTCATCTACTGCCGTACTGATTTAAACAATCACAAAGCCTATGTTGATGTCAATTGGTTGCACTTCTTCTGCATTAAAGAACTTGAATGACAAATTTGTTTCTTAGAATCACTATGACAGAAGTTGCTTTTGAAACTATCTTAACACCAGAATTTTGTACAAGGTTTGAAGCCATCACAATCTGCAATGTTTAACATCATAACATTAGTGAAAGAAACGCATTTGTAAGTTAAAATTAATTCGACCAGCGGAGTCCTTCTTAGAGTTTACTATAGCCCCAGAATAAGAAAAAAATTACCGACCCCTACTCAAACCATGTACCACCGAATTGTGATACCACAAATTTCATAATCCTTAGTTGACTTACCATCGTCTGTCTATCAGAAATGAGCAAATAACATAAGAAGGGAACTCAGCAAGTCCAGACAGCGCCAAACTTGTGTATATGTTTGAGCCCAAGTTGCCAGAATTCAACGTAAAACCGTAGTAAGTGAAACTGCATACGAACCTAAAATGAAAGAGCATCAAAACCAAGACACCATGAAATATGTCAGTACTGCTTTACCATAAATAAGCCATAACCACCGTCCGTACAGTCATGGCCCTAGATACAAATAGATCCTTTATCGAGTAGTTAATATTCGATTTCTTCTCTTGCGTATCAAGTGGTTTCTGTAGAGTGATTTTGTTGCCTGAAATACAAGCAAAATGACCTATTGGTATTGATTTTGACCAGCTCACGTAAATTATTATATTGGCGCTGCAGTACAACTAAAGTTGATTTACCATAATAGTTAACTAGCCGGCTTTGTCGGCATCGCCCCGCAAGATCAGTCAGTTATATCAAGTTAAAAATACCGGTTCAACCGTTAGCGCCGACTCCACCCAAATAACATTTCTTAGAGCAATAACGAAAAGATGATACAAATGGGGGCATCGAACCGGTTTTTAGTCCCAATGTCTCAAAAGCTATCTTTCTACAAATTCTATCCATTCCTTCTAATAAGTATAGGGCCACAAAATCAAAGTTGGAACAGGGTACCGTAATGGTTTCTGTTTTACGATTACACAAATAAGTACGTTGGTAGGTTTATTTCACGAATTGATGCAACCCTTCTCTTCGTGTTTGTGGCACCAAGTTCCTTGGTTTTGGAATAGAGCAAAAGGAGTCATGCCTCCGCAACTCACATAAGTTACAATGGCGCTGCAGAACAACTAAACAAAAGTTAATTAGCCGACTTTGCCCGCGTCGCCCCGCAAGGGCTAAGAGTCAGTTTTGTCAAGTTAAGAATAAGTTCAACCGGTTACGCCAACTTTTAACCAAATAACATTTCTAAGGGCAGTAACGAAAAGTTGATACAAATAGGGGCATCACCCCTATGTCTGCTATCACTTCACAAATTTTATCCCTTCCTTCCAATAAGTAGAGCCACAAAATCAAAGTTTGAACAGGGCGCCATAATGGTTTCTGTTTTACGATTACACAAATAAGTACCTTGGTGGTAGGCTTATTTCACGACTTTGTGTAACCTCTATCATCATGCTTGTGGCACCAAGTTTCTTGGATGCACCTGTAGACCTTCCTTTCGGAATAATAGTGAAAAGGGGGCCATGCCTCTCCCAAATGCCTTGCATTTAATCACGCGGTTGGCCTAAGAATCCATTTTCAATAAACAATTTTTCGCCATAAGTGAGATTTCAAAGTGGTGTAGACCCACTTTCTCCTTCAATTTCTCCTCACAGATTTCATAAACTATGCCCATAATACCAACTGCCCTACCATTAAATTAAGACTGAGCGTACTTACAAACAGCATATAATTTCACCAACTTTTATCCGTTTATTTGACAAAATGCATACAGAGCTAGATTGGAAGTTGTGGAAGGACCATCAGGTGATTGATGTATATACAAGAATTATGTTATGAAGTAGTAAGTCTACTACTTACAACTTTTCTTCAATAGTAAACTTAGTTATAACCCTGAAGCCTCTGGCTGTGCGTATGTTCCTTGCTCCGAACACAAACCCAACCACGTGAGGACAAAGTGACCCGTAGCCCAGAGCCCGGCATCAACAATTGCAAAAAAAAAAAAAAATTATGACTCAAGTGCAAAACCAACCGACCAGTTTTTTGCACTAACCGAGAAGACAATGTATTCTGAATCCTACCCCGTTAATATCTCTCAAATAGGTTTACAACCTCGTCGTCTGCGGTCAGTATTTTTTGAGAAAACGAAGTAACAAATTCTACAATTAATCGTTAATTATGACTTTATCTTACTTCCTGCAAGGACGAAATTGGTTGAAGGTGGTAATTCGAGTGATGGCTTTTGTTTAAGCCACTGGTACTCAAACCAAGGGTCGCGACCCAACGGGTCGTGAGGAACATTTTATTGGGTCACGTCCGACTACCGATTTCAAAACATAATATTTTTCAGAATTTGGTTAAAGAATTAACAAATGGCAAACTTACATCCGGTATCGTTACTAACTAGAAATGTCAGCTGCTAGGCATGTAGTAAGACACAGTGCTATCATTACTAAATTCAAGACTTCAAAAGGGGTCAGAACTTTTCCAAACTACCAATGAAGCATTGCCAGATCCAGATGAATCATTATCCATAGGAACAAACCTCGGAAGAAAACAATGGATTAATCTGAAGAAAACAATGAAAAACAAAACAAGAGCTAGAGCTGGAGTTGGTAAAACAAAACAAAACCTTAAAAATGGGCATTCATTACTAGTCCGGATTGCGATTGTAGCGAGGTCTAGTCCATGGACCACATCCTTCGATGTTTCTTTTTAAGGCCTCCATGTGCCGTCGACGATCTCAAAAAAGCCACCCACTATGCGGGACTATGGACGAAGCATTGGAGCAACAAAATATGATGATAATCTTTACCAAAGACGTGTCTAAGCAGTAGCTTTATTACGTCATAATTCATTTACTTTTCAGGAGGAACGTCGCCCAAGCAAGGAAGCGTAAAATTAAGCAAGTTTTTTATGTAACGCGTTGGTATTGTCTTCTGCAGTCTGTATTGTGCTAATCTTTTCAGTGCTCAGGCTTAGTAATACAGCCTAAAAAGTTCATAAAGTAGGCATAAAACCCTAGTGATTTAAAATTTAGCCATGAGCCGTAAGGTAAGGCCTGTCCAGCCGTATTCGAAAGAGTTCATTGAAGTGAGATTTCATTTTATGGTCGAAAAAGAAATTGAGCGACCGTAGTCTGCATCCTGTAATGAGGCGCTCTCCAACGAATCTATGAAACGTAATAAGTTGGAAAGATATTTTCAGTAGAAACATTTATCATTCAACAACCAACATTTTTTGAAAGGAAAGACGCTCTCATCTTGGCAAATGAGCAGACAAAGGAATCCTCTGATCGTGTTCCTTTTGGAGCATTGCAAAATCGAAAAAACCACACATCATTGGTGAAGAACTGAACAAGCCAAGTGCAAAAGAAATGGCGTCTTAAATGATCGAAAATGAGGCTGCTAAAAGGTAATAGTACCACTGTCGAATGATACCGTGCGTCATAGAATTTGTGTTATGGCTGAAGATATGGTTGCCCAGACCCTTAGCTGCGAACAAGCAAACACCCTGTCATATGTTATTACTGGACGAGTCGACGGACATTATATCGTGCTCGCAGTTGATTGTGTGGATGCGTGTATAAAAGACGACAGATTTGTTGATGGATCTTTGCTCTATAAATCACTGACGACTACCACTGGAAATGAAGATGTATTTGCTTTGGTAGAAAAGTTCTACAAAGAGTTCAGATTAGACTTTACGATACTCGTCGCCAGGACATGCAAGATTATCCTTAGAAAAAGATCAGGATTTGGAGTATTACATTAACGAATCTCACCAGACGTCAAAATAATTCATGGTACGAAACATCGCCAAGCTCTCGCGTTCAAGACCATGCCAGAGAACCTGCCGTGGTCTTGTATTGTCCGAAGCCATTAAAATGGTGAATTACGTAAAGTCTAGGGCCGTAAACACTCGAGTCTTCAGACTTCTCTGCCATGACGTGAGAGCCGATCATCTCAATTTACTCATTTACACACAAATGAGATATTGCCACGTTGAAATAAGATTCAACAGTTGCATGAGCTCCGTGAAGTGGTGATATAACTTGATAATATATCGGGCGCCAGAGGATTGCCAATTTTGTAAAATTGGACTTGAGGTTGTGGTGGATGTTTTCTTTGCAGTTTTCACCAACTTGACCACTGAAACTTCGAGGTCCTACAGCACCACCTTCAATATTATCAAACAAATTTCTAAAAGATCGATTTGATGTAAAGCACAACCAATAGTCTGCAAAGTACGATCAAGAACATTTTCTAATTTGACTACTAAGATCACTCTTCCAACCGATATTGATGGCAGTGATGTCGACCAATGCAGCTCTGACACTATCGCAACTATTGTTGTCTTGGAAGCTTCGAAGGTTTGTTGAGTAAGTGCTTTACTCGTAGGCCTACTGCCAATCTTTGAAATAGTTTTGGGAGTTCGATATTTACCGGGCGTTACCGGTTATACTACCATTTCTCATGTTTCATACGCGAAGTAGGATAATTTTGTATAAGTATTAATTTTGTGGAGTAGAATGAGTTTACCTGCATAAAAAAATGAAGTTTTTCGTCATATATTTAGTCTCAATTTAGCCCATCTCCCCCTCGATTGATAAAACTAATAAAAGACTATGCTTTGTTAAATGGTTGAAATAGTGTTGATGCTCACCTGCTCTTGGGAATACTGTGGGCGGAGGAATCATCTGCAGAGGAAATGTATGTAGTTACGGTTTTTGATATCTTTAACTAGCAAAGCTTCCAACCTCTGATGGATGGATATGCAGAGATTAATGGCAAACACGAATTAATTGCCTGTCAAAAAGAAACTAAATCTGCACTAATATGACGCAAACTTCCATTAATTCACTTGGTTGAAAAAATAGAAATACAGGATCAACTTCCAGCCAGTACTCGGCTTAGTTTTTGACAATTCACATGGTCAGCCCATCTTTTAACTTGCTATGATGACGAGTAATAGGTGTTTTTCCACGCTTAGGGATCTTGCGAGCTCGGTTACTAGAATGTTATTGTCACATAATTTGGTATGTGGGGAATTTTAAGCTATTTCTGTTTCCTATCGACTGTAAAGTTTAAGCTTAAGTAGTCGAAAAATAAAAAACTATGAAACTGAGAAATGTTGGAAACACTGCAGGCTTTCAAACATACATCTATAATACCATAAAGCACAATTCTGTCTATGTGTTTTAGGTGATCCGAAACTACTGGGCGTACAAGCATGAAACTCGGCGCGATTAATCACAACAATGGGGTTAGTGTGAGGTCACCATGACTTCGGTAAGTTTTATAAATTCACAGTTGACAAAGAAAAGCTGCTTTTCGCTTAGACCAGTGGTTATTAAACTTCTATAGTTTCGATTCAGTTACACCTTGGGAAATGAAGTCGCGCCCCATCTCGATCTACACACGCTGCATTTAACAAAATAGGATATACATGGTGGGGCTACAGTTATCACAGACATTTTACATTTACTAGACATTTATTTACATGGTAGACGTTTTACATCCAACTTTTTTGTTTTATTTGCCATATTTATCCTCCATTCACGAGAAAGCGAATTGTATCGCTATACTTAGGACGGTAAGTCCGCACTCGCTTGGGAGTTGCCTTTTTCGAGGTCTATGGGCCACCTGTCTTCCACATAAAGGTGGGGCGTCCCGTTAAGTGCCTTGCCCAAGGACACAACAAGCGAACTTGCCGGCTTGTTCTCCACAACCTCCCCTAAATGCCGAGCGCCAAGCAGGGAAGCTGCGGATGCCATTTTTTAAAGTCTTTTGGTATGACTCGACAAGGGGAATGAACCCCAGGTCTACCTAGTGCGAAGCGGACGCTCTAACCACTACGCCATCGCGTGGGTCAATTTTAATCTCATAAGTGCTCAAAATGTCCACTTTCAACCTTGCAACAATTATCATATCTGTCCAAAGCACTCAGGCAAACAGTACGATATAAATTGCCTTACATGAAGGCGGAGAAATATGAAAGGCCTCTTGCCAAGCTATGCGCACATGCTCGGCATTTTCCAACTTTCAATGCTGCTTTAGTATCCACTTTCTTTGGTCTTTTTTATAGTTCTTTGCCATAGTAAACTTAAAAAACGCATTTATAAAAGCCTGCAAATAAAAAAAAAACTTTATATAATGTCTAATGTTTTCAAGACAGGAGTAAGTAGCTTGGAATAAGAGTTCAGTATCAATTTCTGCCAAACGTGATTGCGGAAGACCAAACAGATAATCAAGTAACTACAACTTTACTTTTAAACAGATATTGAAGTAACTGTAATTGTACTTTAACCCACCCTGCATGTTGTTGTGAAAACAATTATTGCATTAAATAATGAACTCTTCACGTTGTATTGATTACAAAGTTTTATACCAAATGAGACGGTAAGCTTGTTTGTTGTCCACGAGAAATTTAACACGTGGTTCAGTGTCGGACAAAGCAACAAGCATGTCGCTTTCCACATGAACCCTATTTCTGTATTTTGTTTTAACAACTACCATTGTGGAAAACGCCTGCTCACTGAGATAAATGAATGGGTAAGGCGTCAGCAATTTGACGGCGGTTTTCGATAACTGAGAGTACGATTGATATATTTGGCACCAAAAAGCATTCATAAAAAGATTGTTGAATTTAAAGGCTTTTGTCGCCGCCTTTCGTCATGGGAGCCGCCGAAGCGCCATGCTAAAATACATAGGAAAGAAAAACAAAAAACGATTCTTGGTTTCTTGTATTTTTAATTGCACAAATCTTTTTCCATTGCATTATGGTGCTGGTAGGTTGGCTACATCCCTACATTTTTTGGGGTAGATAATTTTTATGAGACATTTTGCTTGCAATACACTGTGCACTTCACTTCACAGTCACATATCTGCTTTTTTAGATAAAACATTCCGATTGCATCGGCTTTTCAAGCTTGGACTAGAATTGCTTAGAAATGTTTTCATTAATAACTTTGCCTTAGCTGGTGTAAGAGCAGCTAGTGTAAAAGTAGTCGGAAAGTAAAAAATGTGTGCTTTGCAACAAATGAAAAATACTAATATAACGATTTTAAACCTATTGCTGATAGCTTGAATTTACCTATCTGCAAGCACATCATAGAAAAACGTTTCTATACCCTGATTCAAAATGCATTCTAACAGCTGGTAGCACAGGCGTTCAAAATACATGTAAATCTTTTTTCCGCTTGCCTTTGCTGATGTACAACAAGTTAGGTAAAAAGTTAAGTGGCCATTAAGTTGGAAGACACATGGCAATGCATGCATAATGGAAAGTTCATCTTCGTTTGAGTTTAATCTTTTTTCTTCGCCAGATCTCAGTCAAATATCAGTGAAAACGTCAAGAAGCCATTGGAAGGTTCCAAGAGGCCACCTGTTTCATGAAAAGCGAGAAGAGATACATAGAACATTCAAGGATAATGTGGCCCACTGTTTGCTCTTCTCAGATACACTCAACTGTAGACAGCAAATATATGCAATCCCATTACCGTAAGGGTAAAACTGAAAACCACGCGAACCGCGTTACGGTGAGGCAGCAAACGGAGTGGTTTGCGGGTAATACATTGTTACCATACAGTGTATTTGTCTGCAAATGAGGTCGACAAACTCAAAATTAGCTAATTTATTTCGCCGAAAAACTTTGGTGTTGTGACATCCACATTCGTTCGCCCACTTACTTAAAGTGACTCGGGTGGAGGTTGAACAGTATATTTCCAATTTGTCTCTTCACGGAAAAATGTGACGGCCGTTATTTTTGCTCAGGATCAAACTCTTCAGTGATAGTATTGCATGGCCATCTTATCCCATAAAAAAGGTGGGTCAATTGGAAAATGATAGAGCTTCATGCTTGTGAAGAAGAAGCTCGACCACATCTACCGCACTGCCATTGAGTCCCTAGACATTCATCGGCAACGCAGTGAGTAAGGAGAGTTTTTCTTGCCTGTGCAGCCGAACGGTTAGAAACGACGTTGATGCTTCGAGTTGAAAAAAAGAGCGATTTCGCATGACTTTATTTGCGATAAGTGCCACTAACAAAGTGAACCTCTGAAATCGCTTGCCTTTTTCCTAGTTAATGTGATAACTAGGGAGTATTTGTTAAATATATCTGTCATTTAAGAATAGCATACACTTCAGCAGAGCAATGAAAACAATTTAATTGGATGATTTAAAATAACCAAAAACATTTAAATTAGATATAATCATTTTAACCTCTCAACCGTTTTTACGTTTGAATGTTTGCCAGCTTTAACAGCAGTAGAATTTGCATAAAAACATATTTTGCTAAATATTAGTTTTCAAACTGGATGTTTTCAGGCAGCATAAGCATGATGGCAAGAAAGACGTGCAACATTTGCTTACAGTCGTGTAAAGAAACTCCATTCTTGATTGCAATTAATCTTAATACTTCTTCAGCTTCTTCTGTTCTTCCTTTTGAATGCAACCAACGGGGTGACTCAGGCACATAGCTAAAACAGGTGGAAAATTATTACAGTATCGTAGGCAGGTCAGTGTTTTGTGATGGCAGACAGAACTATATCGATGAAGCTTAACAAAAACATTAGTATCACATCAAAAACAAATCTATGACGTTTTCGCAAGCAGTTTATTAATAGAAGACGATATGCCTCCACATGAATATCTAACAGAAAAAATAATTTGCTACCACTTTAATCAAACAGTTCAAGTCACAACTGCTTGGTTGTTGCAAAAAGAGACAAAATTCATTAAAACGACAGTTTTTCTACAGTCATCGTTCAAACTGATATAATGTATATCCGGATGAAATTTTAGAATAAACATTACAACTAATTTTTCAATATATTTTAACCCAATAAATAAATTCAAGTCTGTCAAATTGACATCTATTCGTATACAGATCCAACATCTTATGCGGTTATTTCCGAGAATAAAATATAGGTCCGGCACCTTATGCAATGTTACATATACGAATAAAACCTCTATTGTCTCCAAAAGCCTTTTCTAACCACCGCAATGCTGCAGATAAGCAGTCCTATTGAAACTCGAACTACAACAATCTTACACTCACAAAACGCTGAGCCATAACAACAACGCAGGAAGTGAAGTAGCCCAACATAAATCATGCCACTCCGGACATATTATGGCAATTCCAGCCAAGGAAACAACTCCAAATGAAAATAGAGCCGGCAATATATTACCTGTAAACAAACGATATTCAGTTTATTTACCAATAGCAATATTATTGTTTAGAGTTGGTAGTAATTGTACCTGACCTCAATGAAACGAAAGACCAGGTATTTGACGCTCCATTAAATATCTTTGGTATCAGTCAGGGAAGAAATACAGAATTTAAAGTGCTGGAGCAACGCAGGTTGCTCCACTAAAATTCCGATTCACATTGCTTTTTTCAGATCTTTGGTCTATATTGCATCAAATGAAGGTTACTTGAATAAAGTCAACTTTATCGTTAAGTTACAAAATTAGATTTACCTGTTATAGTCCACACTGATGACCCCAACAGCTCTTGAGCAAGGACATATGACACCAGCATTGTTCCGCCACAGAAAACTCCAACAAAAAATCGAATAACTCCTAGAACTACGTAGTTTGTTGCAAAATCCGTCAAAAATGCACTAAGTATCAGCAGTGCGAATACTGCAATCACAAACATATAAATTAGAATCGCTAAGATGCTAGAACCTTGGTATATAAAGAATAATACATAACAGGGGTATGCTAGTACGTGCGTGGCGGAGTCAAAAGGTAACGCAGTTTTTGTAACAGGAAACATGTTTTTGATATTTTCTTCGGAAATTTGGTTTAAGCATTACGGCGGACATACTCGAGAGTTTTAAGTTTACTTGTGTGTTTTTCACACATACATAAGCATATGTGTTTAGCTGGGCTTGTCGCATAATGACAACTTTGTTAGGAGTTGATATAAAGTAAAGAGCACTAATTGAATTCCATGTTGCTAAAAGAGACTTCTGTGAACATTTACAAGGGATTGCAAAATTTACTAAGATGAAACCTTAAACCAGGGTTGTGCAACTTATTTGCAGACGACCCAATTTCAAACTTCTTGAAAATTTCAAGAGTCAGTTAAGTGCTCGTAATCCATATTGTCTCTATGCATACATACCCTTTGAAACAGTGGCTGGCGACAGTGTTCATCCAAATAGGTGGTAATGACAGTGTTCCCTTCAAACGTGAAAAAAGTGCGAACTTGCGAAATTATGTCCGGCAGATTCGCAGTTAAAATTCAACAGTGCGTAAAAAAAGTCTGGAGGTTTTGGTTACTTCTTTAGTTTGATAAAATTTTTGCAATTTCGCTAGCAAAATCTTCAACCAGCTGTTTAATGCGTGGGAGACAGAGAAAAGAAATCTAAGGTAGGACAGACGCTTTTTTAGAGCAGTGCAACGTCTCACGCAAACACAACGCGGCTGTGACGCAACAGCTAGTGACGGCGACTTAAAATATCGCGCACGCCATTGCCACGCTTTTTTTGAGTTACAAATTGTCTCTCAAAAAATTGACCTAAAGATCAATTTTTTTTTTCTTTACTTTTTCCCAGCCGATTTCAATCGTAGCTAAAAAGCAATAATAGCAAGCAGCTCTCAAACTTCAGTTTTAGCACAAGACAATTTTTCAAGGGAAGTTTAAAAGATTAGTTAAATTCGATATGCTTTCTTTACGCTTCAACGCTAACTCCAATCGTGCTTGTTAAGATAAAAAAGCACATTGCTCTCAGTTTCAGTTTAGCACAAAAAACACCATTTTTTAGGGGAATGGTTCAGTTTTTGTACGTTACAAAGAGCCTTCTTTTAATTGCCATTTATAAACACTAAAAATAAAAAAAGAATGTGCCGTTTAATAAATTTAAGTTTCAAATTAATTCTCTCCAGAAATCTTTTTCTAAAAAAATAGCTAAAAATTAAGTACTGTGACAGATTACCAGTCATGGTTGAAATAAGCCTTAAAATGTGAAGAAAAAAATGTAAATCGTAATTTCGATCTTTTTAAAAACGTTTTTCGTTGAGATTTAGTCATTTGTATTTTAATTGCTTGAAAAGTAATTTGTAATACAGTAAAATTTGCCTATGACGCTATGAAATTTAAAAAAAAACTGCTGTTTACAATTGACCATTCCAAAATTGCTTTTTGATTCAACATTAAGGTGTATTATCCAATCTGGTTTACCAGTGTCTAGAAAAATTGCTAAATAGTCGAAATTAACAGAAACTTGTGCATTACGTTAAAAAACTGTTGCTAAAGTGTAATTGTGCACGCGAGACTATTGCAGTCTTTTGCATCTATCTGTACGTAGTGGCGCCGGGTAAAGTAGGCGAAGTTTTCCAAAATATTTTCTGGGGGGTGCAGCCCCTCGCAAATGCAGTAAAACTACGTGGCTCTAAATGAACAGACCTTAATATCTTTTACAGTCAGCGCCTCTCAGTGAAACCCTATAGTTTTGTGTGTAGTTACAAATATTAGCATTCCAATTTTTTTTACTGGACCTAAAAGCTGCCTTTATCAAACTCGCGTGTGTTCGCGTCTATGAAATTCTCTGTTTCCTTCGGTAGATTTTCGAATGCTTTTCACAAAGATAAAATTTTACCTATCAAATACCTCTTTTTGCGGATTCGGTAAATGATTACCAGTAAATAAAAATTAATAGGAACGAAAAAAATATTTAGCTAGCTATGATACCGCGACTTTCAACGAGGATTCCGTAAACAGGCTTCACAAGTGCATCAAACCTACCGTTACTTTCGCCACAAACCCAAGACAATTCGCTGTGTTTTCATTGACTAAACTTCCTAAAACCCATTAACCCATTTGCTTTCCTGCGTGGTTTGTGAAATTAGTTGTCGCTCATCAACAGCATTGCTTTCTGAGATGCTTACGAAGAAAGCAAGACACACATTCTACTGCCACTATATCACACAAAAATCTTAGTTTTCTTCTTTTAACTTGCGCGGCTTTGGCCATGACATACTTTCCGGTTTGAGATTGAAGTCTACTTGCAATTGCAAAACTCTGTTGTTTAATTGATTACGACAGAGAAATATAAGTTTTGAGGAATCAAACAAAAATCCAAAATAATTTTGTTGAACATAATTAAATTGACATAAGAATAATTAACATAACAAAATTCTCCGAAGCTTTTCGTTCTCTCTCTGGGACTTCATCAAGGCTAAACACCTTTAATACATAAATAAAGCTTTATTTGTTTAGCCCTGATTGAAACACCATACTCTACCGAAAAAAATTGACATTTTGAAATTGAAATCTACAATTGAAAACTATACCAGTACTTAAGGCGCACAAAGTCTCACCAGACGATGAACTTAAAGATGAATTAAAATTTGCTAGTTCAGCTTTTTTAAGAGCTTCAAAAAGTAAATGTCGCTCAAGATACAATCAAGCACTGCACAGCTGCCATTCTAAACTTTCCAGGAATCAAACAATAAAAATTTGCCAATTTGATAAAAGTGATATTGTTGTTGGTTACCCGGCCCCTTCCGAGGGATGGGGGCATGGCAGAAGACCATGGAGCCCCAGAAGCCGAACAACTTCCCAAGGTCTGAACCAGAGGTTGTAGAGAGACAGAGAGTCGCCAAAGAGTGAGCGGCGCAAAGAGCCGTAGCTGGACAGTGCAGAACGAGATGAGAAGTGTCCTGGGTCGGGTGTCCACAGGCGCTGCAGGAAGGATTCTCAATTCTGCCAATCCTAGAGAGATAAGAACCTAATAGAAGGCTGTGTCCGTTGCAGCGAAGACGAGAGAGGACACAGCGAGCATGACGAGGGAGCACAAGTTCCTCGGTGGAAATTTAGGGAACGTGTGTGTCAAAGAATTTAGATGAGACAGTACGGAGGTTAAAAGTGATAGCGTAGCTGTATTGAATTCAGAATGTCACTTTAAAAAGTTAGACTCAATAGTTAATGATCCCACTAAATTCAAAGAAATCAACTTTTAATCTCGACAATAATTTACTCGAAGAATGTAAGTCTGCCCCCTGGATAAAAAAAGCTAACAGTATTTAGTATTATCTTACAATGTACATTTAACCAATTGTTGATCCCGTCACCTATTTCAACTTGTTACCTTCAGGCAGTGTACCCGGTCGCCTTTATAGTAAAGCAAAAATTCATAAAGTTAGATGTCCCCTTAGACCAGTCACTTCCATGATCAATACCCCTGAACATAACCTAGCCAAATGGCTCGATTCTTTAATCAAACCTTATGTCCCTGATCGCTATTCCCTACCTTCAACCTCGAGTTTTATTGACAAGATTAAAGAACTAAAACCTACCAATGTTGCAAAATTAGTAAGTTTCGATGTCACTAGCCTCTTCGTCAACGTTCCAGTAAACCTTGTAATTGATGATATCGCGAATAAGCTATCCTCGTGTGATGTCGCCTCTGAGTTATCTTTTCTTCAAGCTATGAAACCAATTACGCAAAACATCTTTAAAAAACTTTTAAAACTTAGTACAGAAGGTATGTTTATTCAAAATGGTAAATTATTTTCGCAAATTGATGCAGTAGCTATGGGTAACCCTTTAGGTCCTAGGTTAGCCAATTGGTTTCTTGGAATGATTGAAAAGAAAATTTTCGATCAACATCTTTCATTTTATCCATCATATTATGTACGTTATGTGGACGATGTGTTTGCTATCTTCAATTCCTCAACCGAAGTTTAATTGTTCTTAAATGTGCTTTAACAACCAGCACCCTAACCTTCGTTTCACATGTGAGGAAACTTCAGGTACCTCACTACCATTTCTTAATGTCGAACTAACGATAGGTGACGGAGAATTCAATATCAGTGTATACTGCAAACCAACTTTTACCGGTGTGCTTTTACATTTTAACAGCACAGCACCTTCGCCCTAGAAACGAGGCCTCATTAATTGCTTATTTTATCGTGCTTATTTATATTCTACAAACGATTCGTTACTGAAAACTGAAACCAACTGTATCATCTCTTTATTCAAACGGAACGGTTACCCAATAAGCTTCATTCTAAATGTGATTGACATATTTAAGAATAAATTCAAAAATCAGAATCGACAATTCTCTACCGACTCCTCCAACAATACCCCGAGCCTAATCTTTATTTAACCCTCCCATATATTGGTACCCCCTCCATTAAATTTAGCAAACGCATTGCTGCATTGTTTCGCAACAGACTGAGCACTGATATAAAAATAGCTCATCAAACTTATAAAATAATCTCGTATTTCAACCTTCAATTTCCTTTACCCGCTCTTTTCTGCTCAAATGTTGTCTATAAATATACTTGTTCTTGTGATAAGAACACGTCATACATCGGTATGACGACTTAGACAACTATTCGTCAGAATTGAAAACCATCTTTCCAATAACTTAAGCTCATCTAACTCCGCTATCAAATCTCATCGCAATCAGTGCAAAATCTGCAGAAAAACAATGCCAGCAGAGCAAAATTTCACATTATTGTAAAAGTGCCGTTTTAACACTGAAACTGAGCGAATGGAAGCGCTGCTAATCAAACGCCTAAAACCATCCTTAAACATAAAACTTGATCATTCACAAGGAGCGAAGTCGCTTCTGCACGTGTTTCATTGAGAGGTTCAGTGCTAAAACGTTACTAATTAAATCATTAGTGTCCAGTATCTTAATATCATATTAAATTTAATTTAGGTATTAAAGCTTTATTTGTTTAGCCCTGATGAAGTCCCCGAGAGGGAACGAAAAGCTTCGAAGAATTTTGTTATGTTAATTTCATTATGTTCAATAAAGTATTAGTTTGGATTTTTGTTAGGTTCCTCAAAACTTGGAAGAAAAGTTCCCCCCTATCTGAAATTTAGAAATGTAAGTTGTTTTAATTATCTACCATAATCAGGCAATAATTAAAGTTCGCGAGTAATTTCGTTCTTGTGTCGTAATCGTGGTAACCTACCTAATATCTCATTATTTCATAAAATTTCTATTTCTCATGCTCATGTCGGGTGTCGGGAAAGGACTAATTTTATTTTCGCGCATGTTAACTTGCCATTCCCAAGTGCTGACGAATCACTGCTGCAAAGGCCGTAGAGTTTGAGAAACAAAATTTAACCTAAATTAACATACTTAAGAAAAATAGCCAGGTATTTCGCCACCGCCTTCTAATAACCGATAGGCTACCTGTTTGTGAACATTTTGGGGCTGCATAGTCACGTTAATTATAACGTCCCCAAAACGCCTTGTCACAGTTTTGTCTCTTCTTCTTCCGCAAATTTTGAAAACTCGGCGCTTACGCCCATGCCATTGTTGTTCAGACTTAATTATTTTTTAGGTAGTCTTCGAAGGTCTTTGACGTGCAGTTAACTTGAGTCCATGCTGCAAAAGACGTAGCAGAGTAAACAAGATGCAACTCGCAAGCTGGCGTCTTGATCGGATTAAAAGAGTAAAGATCATTCCTGACAGATGATCGCCTAGATCAGTGATTTTCAATCGGTGGACCATGACCTTCACTGGGCCAGTACTTTATTTAGCCTTCATATCGAGTGAAATTGCAAAATTTTTTCTTGACAATTTGTTTTTTTTAGTTTATTTGGACAACATCCTTGAAATTTACTTTTTTGCTTTTTTTTTGCATCCTTGAAATTACTTTTTTGAGATAGCTTTTTTGAGGTCGCTGAGAATGAGAAAAATATATAACCGGGGCACATGTTTTCGCGCATTTTGTAATTGGGTCACATGCCAAAAAGGTTGAAAAGCACTGAAGTAGATTAAGTGTCGTAATAAAACAACATACGTCTGAGGGAAAAACAAAATTTGCCTTATAAGCAAACCAACGTTGTGGGTAAACTTTACGGTACGCAAAGTTAGCTTAGCGTATACACTGAATAAACAGCAGTAGACTACAGCAGATATCTATTTTTACAACTTTAAAATATGTTACCAAGGCCGGAGCAACGTCCGCCAAAACTTGTCCGGCGGTTTTCGCACATTTGCTAGCAATTTCGCATTTGCGTCGGCGGTAACGCACTTACCAAAATCTTAGAGGAAACACTGGCGGTTAAGAACTTTTTTTTTAAAGACAGGTTTTTCGAAGATGCAAGTGATAAGTTTTGCCATCCAAACCCACAAATTTTACGTAGCTGGCCTCTTTTGGGATCCTTTCTGAAGGTCCGAAATTTTACGTTATGTGCTGCAGGTTGCAGCCCCTAGCTAAGACTATAGCAGTGTGTGTGAAGATAACCCCATGGTCTGATGAAGAATTCAGAAAATTCCCCAGAATTGAGAAATGTAAACTTGCGAAACTTGCCTCGTTTTGGCCCCTCATCAATTGCTCTTAACCCTGCCACAAAAGCAGACTCTTTAATCAGAAGTGATAGCTCATAAATGTTTAAGTCACATTTTTGTACCAAATATTAGCCAAAAATCATTAATTGCAGTATATGCACTAGAATGCAACTAATGCACAAGAAAAAACAAATGACGTAATTGAAATTTTGCGCGAAGGTTTAAGGCAGATTTATGCTGGAAGGAAAGTGGACAGTTTCTCCTCAATGAACTCAACAAAATTGAAAGTGAATGTAGGATAGAACAGAAAAGGTGTCACATTGCTTCCAGTGTAAACTCACACCCGTAATAGTGTGCTAATATGCTTTCTATCTCACATAATGTGTGTATGCCAGCATATTGTGAGCATGGTTTTAAGTCTGACGTCCCTACCTAAAAAAATCTGTATAAAAACTTGCGTGATTGCTTCAGTCAACGTTTTTGGGTGCAATATAAACATGGTACACTTTTTGGAAGCACATAATATTCAAAATAATTTTTTATCAACGTTTGAAAAATCAACTTTGAATTGCTAATAGTGCAGAAGCAAATATTGTGAGAGTAAGAACACATCAAACACCACCTTAACAGACTACATGCAAGCAAATATGCTTGACATAATTTAATGTGTCGTATCTTCCTCGAACTCATTCACATTTCTGCTTGTGGATTGCATAACAACTGTTTCTTGACCAAATTAGCTACTTTTGGAAAACATTAGTATTAAATTTTGTTCTCAAGAAATCGATATAGCTTTCAATAACACTTATGATTTTATTATTTGCTCACGTCCGATTTAAATGCCAATTACCTTTATACAAAACAGATTTTCTTCCATATTTATCAGAAAGTTGTCCAAATGATAAGTTTCCCAACATAACACCACCCATTAAAACTGACTGAATAATATTCGGAATCCACAGTTTGTCATATAAATTCCACTGAAACCAAATGTTGATAATTTCATAGACTTACATAAGCAACTAAGCTTGGAACCAGTGGAGTTAGCACATGTAGCACAATATTGAGAAATAGTTTCTAAGGCTGCTATCCTCAAAACCCATCCCCCAATGAGGAAAAGTGGTATAAGAAGATCTTTAAGTATAATTACAGTAATCATAAAACTAACAGCAAGTTTCACACTGCTCAGTGTTTGGCTATACTGGTAATTTTAAGGGTATGCAGAGAATTCAAAGGTAGCAATTAAAAGTTGATATTTGAAACCCTAACCCTATGGTTAGGGTTAGAGTTAGTTATTCTCCATAACATGGTAAGAGGACATGTAATTGGTAGATAATCCTATAATCATCATTAACAACTTTGAATTGTAGTAAAAGCGTTTTCATGAAAGGATGTACAAAAAAACTACCTTACACGAATAAAAGATTCCTGTCAGAAAACTACCAAAAAGTATTTAGGAGTCATTGGTTTCTGTGCACAAGCATGTTAGTAACAGTCTGATGTTTCTGCCACCATGGCTAACAGAGCAGTGGCACAAAGCAAAGAGCAATAATCCATTCCTGTTTGAAGCTCCAAGCCACAATATTTTGCTTGAATTGCTAACAAATTGGTAGCTGTAAATGAAGGGTGTCCCAAAAAAATGTATACACACTACATCAACCTATTACAAGAATTTGTTATACTGCGCCAGCAAAAATAATTTCGAGATGCTGAGTTTAATTTTTAGAAAAATGGTGCACCTCTTCCTTTCATCATAATGTGAGAACTTATCTGGACAAAAATATGCAAAACAGATGGTTTGGAAGAAGAGGTATGGTTAGATATTCACCTAGTCTATCAGATTTGACACTCGTAAATTTCTTTGTGTGACAGTTTTTAAAAGACAAAGTTTGAGGCAGGAAACCCAAAACAATTGCTAAAATGAGAGTAACAATTGAAAAAAAACGTGCTCAAATACCGGAGAAAATGTTGTTGGAGGTTTCTAGGTCCATTTCTTCAAAATACAGTTTATAAAGCGTATTGAACAGTACGGCAATCAGTTTGAGCACTTATGTGAACTCGTCAATATGTGAACATTCTGAAATTGCCCCAAGTGTCTTTTATCTTATTAAAAGTTAATTTGATATGTTATGGTATATTTTTCTCTCAAATTCTTTAAATGTGTATTCTTTCTCTTGTATCAACTTATTTACAAGTCAAAATCAAAAACTTGATGAAGTTATAACGATTCAAAGAGTGTTTACATTTTTTTGGCACACCCTGTAGTTGACAAGGATATTATCATGACATGCCTTTCCCACGAAAGCACAACAATGCCATCACTGAGATGTGGGAATCACAAACATGTAACTATTTTACAATAAAATAGCGGTCCAACCACTTGCCTATGATTCTAAGCAATCGCAATCCTCCTTAATCCAGAAGTACCTTGCACATTCCAACCACTTTAATGTAAGGATGGGAGAGAATTTGATCTAGGTTTACTAGACCTACACTAGATACAATTACCTCTGTGACAATGGTGTTTTGTCTTTGATTTTCTGTAGCTACATGACCAGAAGAAGCATTTTGACTTGGATTTGCAGCAATCATATTGATTAAAAAGACTTGCCATGCCAAAAACACCTGACAAAAATTCACATTTAAATCAATCTAGAATTTTAAGAGCTTAACCTTATTAGTATATGTCATTAGCCCCCTGTGCATCAATTACTAAAAACTTGATAATAAGTCATATATGTTACAAAAACATATCCAATCCTTGAACAAAGGCCACGCCACTGATAAGTTTTATCTACATGGCAAATTTCAACTTTTTTTTTTGACTTACGCCTAATAAACAACTCTAGCAGTTTGACATCAGGTCAGATATAGCACATAATTAACAAGGCGAACAGCTGTTTTATGACAACATTATAGATCAACTTCTGAGATTTAAAAATTGCATTTCAAGGTGTTAAATTTGGATGTTGCAAAGAATGTTCCTTTTCAACACGAAAATGTGTGAAATTGCAAAAATATATCTGGCAGATTCGCAGTTCAAATTCAAAAAAAGTCTGGCAGTTTTTTGTAATTTTTTTCAGTTAGTTGAGTTTTACTATTTTTCCAGCGAAATTTTCTACCAATTGTTTAATGTGAGGGAAGACAGTAAAGAGGAATCACAGTCTGGGCAAAGTTTGTTTTGACATCTCATGTAAACATTTTGTGGCCGTAATGTAACAGCGAGTGACAATGACTTAAATATCACATTTGCTGTTAGCATGCATCTTTTTGTATCACTAATTCTCTCAAGCAAACAACAAGTTTTGCAATTGAAAATGGTGATTTGCGCATATACTCATGCTCATTCAGTTATCGGCTTAGAATTGATCTCATTCACATACACTGTTTACCTGATATCCTGAAGCACTTTCAAATTGATGCAAATGTCGCAGATTTTGATTGATCACTTTTAACTTATGAAACAGAAATAGCCGGATCTTTTGCCACGGTCGTTTAGTAACTGATAGCATGCTTGTTAACAAACTTTTTAGAGCTCACATAATCACGGGAATTATTACGTCATCAAAGTGCAATGTCACTCTTGCCTCCCAGCCCTCAAAAATTTTTAAAACTTTGCTGGAATAGCCATACAATTGTTTGAACAAGTTTTTTGGAGGTCTTCTACGTGTAGTTAACTCGAGTCCCTGTTGCCAAAGACGTAGCTAAGTAAACAAGATACAACTGGCAAGCAGGCATCTTAATTGGTTAACAAAATGATGATCATTTGTGAGGAGATGATGGCCTAGACCAAAAATCACGAAAAATACATAACTGCGCCATATGCTTTTGTATTGTTTGAAAATGAAGCACATCGCAAAAATGACTAAGAACCACTGACCTAAACAAAGAGTGCCATGATAAACCGACAACATAGGTTGCAGGGACAATTAGCAACTTCCATCATACAAAAACTAATGTTGCAGATAACCTTTAAAATTGAAATTCTGCAGGTTCTGAGGGAAACCATAACTTAGTAATGCCATAAATGAAGTCGTTTGACTAATTCTATTGTACAAAAAATCATTAAAATAATTCATGCTTAGCTGTGAGTCACTGTTGTCTCACCATCAAATAATGTTATAAGAGATGTTTAGCAGCCCTAGAAAAAATTTTGGATGAAGGACCAGAGATCTCAATCAGGAGAAATGACATTGAATCTTTATACAATTGATGAACAGCAGTTGGCTACCAAAAATAAAAAAAAAATCAGCCAAAATTATTTACAAACTCAAAATAAGCAACTGAAGATGGTGTAACTCTTTGTTCAGAAAAATTTTGTAAGGCAGAATTTGTGTGTTTGCAAGCAATTGACACATGCGCTAGCAATTATGCCCTCAAATCTTAGAGGAAACACTGATTGCAAAGTGATAAAAACAAGTTTTAGCAAAAAAATGTCATTTTTGTTGATAAACTGCTTGATGCATAAGCTAAAATGATGATAAAAAAGAAAATAGTGACTCTAGTGCAAAACTTTGCTGTCTAGAAAACAGGAAAAACAAATCAAGAAAAAAATTAAGTCATTTTTGCTTATCACACAGGTTAAAACGATGATAAAAAAAAAACAATCTTCTAGAATAGTTTAACCGAATCCAGAATCTGAATCCTTTTTTTTTTGCAATGAGCACAATCAACATGAAAGCATTTACTACAAGTTTACAACAACAAAAGCACAATCTGAGATCGAGTTTATTGCAGTGCAATACATTTAAGCTGTCAACATGTTTTTCTGTGGGTGCGAGTTAGTTTCTGAATCGTTGCATGCAATTAACAAAAAAGAGAAAATCTGTGACCAAGCAACGTGATAAAGCTTGTAAGCAGGATATAAGCCGAATCATATTATCCAGTTTGAATTGGTATTTTTGATTTGGATAGTTTGGAATTCGAATCCTTTGGATTTGGTATTCTAAATTGTCCATCCCCAGATATCATGTTTACCAGGAAACCAAATCCTTTATCACTAACGCAGTCTGAAAACTACTCTTTTGGAGCATCATTTGACAAAATTTCAAGCAATAATAAAAAAATTTACCTATTAAAATTTTCAAATTTTTTAGGGATCTCAAAACCCCTCAAAAAATTTTGTATGGTGAGAAAAAAAGTAAATCTGATGCGTAAAAAATATATGTTGTTAAATACCAGTCTCATTTGAAAGCTTAGGAAATTTGCTTACCAGTAATATATAACTTTAAATAGTTTAGGCTAAGCAGAATATGATATATACTGATCAAAAGGGGATACCGTACATCATGTCAGTTTAAAACCCCCCAAAATTTTTTGACTTACATTCACTAAATTATAACTTTTAGAAAACTCTACCCTTTAAAAAGATAAAATAAATTGCAAACATTTCATCACTAAGTCATCGTTTTGTATCAAGTTTTTAAGGAGATAGAAACTAAAATACCAGTTTAAAAGCTAGCAGAAGTTTGGCTTCTCCAACTCAAAGTTTGCTGTATCCCCTTGTTTCTCAACAAATGGGAGGGGCGTAAAAAAGCTTCTGTTTCATTGTTATTGACAAAATATTCTATTTAAACTTGATATTTTCTGAATCTTGAAGAAATTCCCTTTTCGAAAATAGATGATGCTACATGGTTTAGGCCATCAGTTCTAAATTCATTTTGAAGGCAGCATCCCGTCCTGACGGAAAAATCATTTTCACACCCCTTGCATCATTTGATGTAATGTTATTTGTATTAACATCGCTGATATCAATAGTCAGAGAAGAGAAGTTTGCCCCCCAAGAGTCTGTTCTCACACCCCCGGTTGAGAATCACTGGTTTAGGCTAACCTCTAGCAGATAATGACTGATCATATTTTAGGTACTAAATTTAACTAACAAAATTTACTACTGGTTACTACCAGTCAACAAAAAGGTCATGGGCCACAGAAAGTCGCAAATTGCAGAAAACCTAAGCTGTTAGGTAAGTTTTGACTGATATACCTTGAAAGCTTAGTTCCTTAGCATCATCTAGCAATCATTTCTAAAAAAATTGGTAGAAAAATAAAACCTGTAGTAATCTTTGAGGTAAGGGTACTTTGATTTAGAAGGGAGCTCACCACCTATTTTTTTGAGGGGGGGTAATTAGCATAAAATTTGCATACTCAAAAAAAATTTTTTTAAATATATTTGAAGTTCTCAAGAAATAGAGATTTCAACGATGTATAACACTTGATGTAAAAGTAAACAGATGAGTGATGATTTACAAACAAACTTGGGGTATTTCATGATGATTGATTATGACAAATTATGAGAGTTTTTCGCTCTGCCACCTTGCAGGAATTTTTTTGGAATGCACACAGGTGCGAAAGAGTTAAGTACCATAAATCACCAATGGGAAACTTAAGAGTAATCCAAAACTTGGCATCCATACTAAAAGAATCTTCTACTCACAGACCCACCCCTCCAAAACAGGGAACGTCTACCAATGAAACCTCATACCAGCTCAGTTGTCGCCCAGAATTAAAAAGACTGCAATACTGTTGCCCAGAATCCGACAGGATCAAAAAATTAGTGAGATTCTGAAAATTCATAGAACCTCATCTCGGATATACAAGAGGACATGCATTGGAACAAGAAATTAAAGTTATGTCCCTGAATGTAACAGGTCTCTCAATGCCAAAATGTGAATAACTGAGCAGACTGCTTAAAAAGCACGAGGTGGATGTACGGCACCTTCAAGAAACCCATCTGAGAAAAGACGAAGCTCCCTCAAGATATGAAATCCTAAATTACACCCTTGTTGCAAATCTAAACCATGAACAATATGGAATAGCAATGTATGCAAAAAGTCCAAAATTAATTATACCAGTAAACTCAGAAATAACAAATAAAACTATTTTTCACATCAATATTCCGTATGGAAACCTGACAATCATCAATGTATATAAATCCTAGAAAACGAACTGGCATGAGCCTCCCCTACCAGACTGTTAACAATCAGCACAAATAGCAGATTTCAACAGTCAACACACAGAGTGGAGCTACCGACAAATGACAAAGCAGGAGAAAAAGTAAGCAATTGGGCAAATCAAAACAACTTCCACCTCTTACACAACTCACAAGACAAAGGAACCTTCTTCTCTGCTCGATGGCAGAAAGAATACACACCTGACTTGGTATTTGTGACAGAACAAGAAGACAGAAGTGCAATGCAAGCAAGGCACCGAATGATTTTAGGTACTGAATACCAAGCAAGGTACTGAATGATTTTTCAAACTGTCAACATCGACTGATTCTAATCACCACTGGACTAAAAATCCCAGTCATCAATTCGTTACCTAAATCGAGATGGAATTTCAGAAAAGCAAATTAAAAACAGTATAAAAACTATATTGAAGCAAACTGCAACCAGATTCCAACAACTCAGGAAAATATCAAAAGATTCACTGACCTCATGCTAAAAAGCACCAAGTTAAACATTCCAAAAGGACACAGAGGATGATATATCCCTAGCTGAACAAAACGCTCTGAAGAACTACTGAGGGAATACAAACAAACCCAGGACAATAAAGTGGCAGACAGACTCATGGCATCCCTTCAAGAAAACAGAAAAAAAGATGGAAAGAAACTATGGAAATTATGGACTTCACCTGATCAAGCAGACATGCTTGGAATTTGATGAAAAAACTAAATCCTGACAAATTCAAGAAAACAGTTAAACAAACAGTAATATCAGCAGACACTGTGACAAAACTAATAAAAGAAAGAGAAATGCACACACCGAGACACAAGTTTGAATGAAACGTCATACATGAATTTCAGAGGCTCTATTATGAATGCCCTGATGCTGACCCCTTACTGACAGCCTCAACAGTACCAAACGAAATAAAATAAGCAACAAATGAAATCAAACAAGGAAAATCTGCAGGAACTTACAGCATCTACTCGGAAAAGATAAAAATCTCAGGGACAAAGCTCTCGCCTAGTTGGCTGCAGCAATGTTCAGCACAATCAAAACTTCTAAATACCCGGAATCACGGAAACATGCAAAGATAATTGCAATACTGAAGCCGAAGAAACCAGCTGACAATCCCCATAGCTACAGACCCATCTCTTTACTGAGTTGCCTATACAAACCTATTGAGCAGACAATCCCATTTTGTATTGGCCCAATAATTGACCAAATGCTACCAATAGAACAGGCAGGCTTCAGACCCAGCAGAGATACCATTGAATAAGTCTTGGTGCTAACTTCTTTTGTAGAAGAAGCTGGCTTTGAAAAAAGTAGTAGAAGCTGGCTTTGAAAAACGACTAAAAACAGCCACTGTTTTCTTTGTTCTGTCTGCTGCCTATGACACAATGGACTAATGCTCACACTAATCAAAATTATCAAATGTAAAAAGACCATAAAATTGCTGAAATGCATGACTGGACCAAGAAATTTTGCTGTGCTATTAGGAGGTGACCTAAGACGAGAACAATCAAAAACAGCATCTCACATGGATTGGTGCAAGCACCTAAATTCTTCAATGTATACACTTCAGACCTCCCAGACACATCCTCTAGAAAATTTACCTATGCTGACGACCTTGCTGAGGCATACCAGGCTCAACATAAAAAAAAATTGAAAAGTACTGGAGTCTGATTGCCAGACAATATACAACTACTTCAATAGGTGGTACCTGGAATTGAACTCCATAAAAATAGTAACCAAGTTTTTTCATCTAAACCAGTGTTTCCCAACCTTTTTTCTCATATGGCCCATAATGAGTTTGGGTTAAAGTGGCATCGCCCACTAGCACTGTCTTATTAGAGTTGGCTACGTTATCATAGCTAGTATCTACTGAGTTGTAAAGCAAACTTGCATTATTCTAAACCAGCATTTTATTTTAAAATACACTTTAATGAGACTTGCTACTGAGCACAATGAACCAGTTTCTCCATTCTTGGATGCATTGAAGAATGTGCACATCGGAGACCATTTTCCACATCTAATCGGTTTTGAGTCTTGTTTTTCATGTGCATTAAAGTGGAAAACCCTGATTCACATAAATATATACTACTGAAAGGTAACAGCTTTGTAATGCATTCTTTAGCGACATGCAAGTAAGAAGTGCACATCTTTGCCCAAAACTCACAGACTGATAAAAGTACCAAACATATCTCTACAAGTAGAATTATTTTTAAGGTCAATGAGCTCATCCCGTAGGTCATCACCAGCTTTAAATCTGACTCCAATATTTCAGGAAAATACCTCAAAAATTCTTTTCAAAGACTTGTAAGGTGTACCAAGATTTCAGATGACAAAGCATTGTCCACATCATCAAAACTCACAGTTGAAAGGGCCTCACATTGCAAAATTTCCCTTTTCAACTTTTCTTGTCCAGTTTTCAAATTTTTGCACAAAGGCATTCAAAGCATCCATAAAGTCAATAATTGTCATTCCCTTTCCTTGCAGTTTGAGATTTAAGTGGTTCAGCTGGTCGAAAATGTCACAAAGATATTATAATCTGGATATGAAAGCATTATCCTTAAAGTTTGAACCCAGTTTGTGTTGTGTTTGCATGATCAAAAATTTCTTTAATTCTTCTTGTAGTTCAAAAACTCTGGGTACCTTTTTCTTTGACAATGTACTTTTGTATAATAAAGTAGGTTTAAACGTTCTGACCCCATATAAGCACACAGCTTTCTGAACATTCAAGTGTTTAAGGCGCTACTCTTTACGTAGTTCACTGCTTTGACAGCTTCTTTAAGAACATTATGGAGAGGTTCTGGAAGAGTTTTCGAAGCAAGAGCTTGCCTGTGTATCATGCAGTGAACAGTGATGACTTTAGTTGAAAGATTTCAAACTAGTGTTTGGAAACCAATTTTTGCTCCAACATTGAAGGTGCACTGTCAGAGCACAAACCACAGATATTTCCCACTTGAGATTCTCGCATTTAAAAACTCTGATATCTTTTCCTTATCGACTGCCTTTGTATTTGTCTCTAATGCAGAACAAAATAAGAACTCTTCATTTATGTTAGTATTTGTGAATTATTTGCAAAACACCATAAGCTGAGAGCAAGCAGAAACATCTGTACTTTCATCAAGCTGAACAGAGAAAAGACCAAATTGAGCATTCTTTATATTGGAAATCACCTCCTGTTTTATGTTGTCTGCCAAATCACTAATCTGTCACTGCACAGTATTGTTAGAAAGGAATAACTGCCTTAGCTTCTTTTCACTTTCCTGCCCAAGTACAATTCTAGCCATTTCCAAAGCGCAAGGCTTGACAAGGGTCTAACCAATAGTATATAGTTTAATTTGCTTTGCGATGATCAGACTGGCTGCATAAGAAACCTCAACAAGCTTTTGGGATTGTTGTTGAAATACTCCACTTGCATTCAAGCACTTATGCTTCACACAAGCTTTTTTTCTTTTGAAAAACTCTACATTTTTATGTTTGTGTTCAGGATGCACCTTCTCAAGGTGAAGCATTCACTTTGACGGCCTCAAAGAATGATTACCAAGAATTTTATAATGCAAAACACACTTATGCTTTTCTTCTCCACTATCAAGAATTGATGTAAATCTATATTCAATGTAATCATCTCTCGACTTCCTCTAGCCATCTTCTATTTGTGAAAAATAAAGCTTTCGGCAAGAATTTTGGCCTTAAACTTTTGTATTGCTAAGAAACTGATTTTAGGCTTTAGCCTAGCAGGTTGCAGTGCTGCTATAGAAGTAGAAAATGAGAGATAAAAACATCATTATTGCAAAACAATGGATATTTGTTTGTGTGTACTGCACAAACAAGGATGGGATTTCATTTATAAATGTTAGGAAAGAAAATTGTTGGTACAATTAGTAGTAATCTGCATGGATTAATTTTTTGAGTTTCCAAAACACAATGATTGTAAAACTTTTTCATCTTGTTCTGTGGCCCGCTTGGAAACCACATCAGGGCCCACTGGTTACACTGATCTAAACAATCATGAAGCTAATAAAACCCTCAATATCATATTAAATGATTAAAACTACCAAATGATGAAACCCCTAAGTACCTTGGGGTGTTAAAAAATTCCAGTCAACTAGCCTATTCCATGGAAATACTGTGTCACAGTAGTGCCAATGTTTGGCACGACTTCAGTGGAATTCTATGTTTAAGTACATAGCTGGTACACAAAAGTTGGTGTTTTCAACAAAATTCCAATTTTTTGTCTAGAGGAGGTAACACTGTGACAGGTGCATTACTGAATAGCACATGTCTGCAATGTATATGATATGCAACATTTCCATAATGATGTTTTGTAATGTCAACTAAAGTAACAGAAATGTGGAAAACCATTGAAAATTTAGCACTGTTTCATTTGTTATCCCAGGCTGTATCCAACTTAAACAGAACAACAGATTAATAAATAAATAAATGTGAAGTACTTACAAACTATGTACATATATACTATTCCTTGGTCGCTTAGAGTCAGGATGGGGTTTACAAGGGGTATACATCCCTGATAAAAAATATATAAGCCATGACCCAAATCCAAGATGGCAGCCTGGGATAACAAACAAAAAAGTGTTGAAAGTTTTTTATAGAATTGGATTATACTGAAATAGAAAATCCCCAGCACAGATCAGCATTAAGGGTTGGGGTTGGCTTTGGATCAGAAATAGCGTGAAGGTTGATTGGGGTTAGATTTAGTGAAAAGTTATGATTGCAGTCAGAGTTAAGGCTAGTTTGTAGAATTCCGTAGAATTTCTATGTTTTAGTAACATTCTTAAATTCAACCCTAACTTTAACTCAAAACCTGAACTTAATCTTGCTTTATTCTGACACCACTCGCATGCACTGGTATTAGGTGATATTACCAGTACTAACCTAACAGCACCAATAACATTAAACAGTAATGACATAAGAGTATCACTAAGTCAAATATGACCTCAAATTTGTTGACGTTTGTTCAGAAAAAGTGAAACAATACAGTACTATTTGATTTTAACTAGAAAATGCTATTTTTGTGAAAAATAATTTTCGTCAGTGTCAGCAACAAACTTCAGTACAGTATATCAGTTAGCATTTTCATACCAGCGTTAAAGGTACTGGTAAAAAAGTCTTGTTTTATGTTTAAAGTTACAATGTGTGAACATCAGAGCACAACCTTTGCGTTGGGGTATTCACTCTCTCTCTCCAAGTAAATCTGTGCAAATGCATGGCTCCAGCTGTTTTAGTCTTCTATAACCTGCCTCAAAAATTGAAACATTTTTGCATTGAGGTTGGTATTAAACAGGCATAGCATCTGCATTATTGTATGCTATGCCTGATTAATGCTATCATTAGCATTAAAATTTGATGGTTTATACAGACTTAATTTTTTCTCCATAACTCTATTCTTTAAAGGCTTCCCTGACTATTGGTGTTACATACTATCCAGTACCATAATTATTTTTTCCTGTAGCAGTGTACGTACTCACGTGAGAAACAGCCAGTGAAAAAAAACATAATGCTTGAAACCATCCAAAACTTCCAACAGTTTTCAAAGCTTCATTGACATCTAATTTTTCTTTCATTTTACTTTCTAGGCTATCAGTGAACAACAAACCAATAACCGAGCACAATCACCAGTGTGGCATGCCAACCCTATCACATTGCCAGGCTTGCCAGATAGCCTATTTCAGTACCGCAATCCTGTCAGAATCAAAGAGAGAGAAAAAATGATGTTGCACTACAAGCCTTCGCAAAAGCAAATAAAAACTCCTATTTTAAATAGCGTGTCGGCAAAATGCGACTCCTTTGCTAAATATATTTGCAACGCATTGTAAAGAATTTCTTGCAAAGTTTAATGGTTTGTGTAGCTAAAGGAAATTATCTATATATATAAAACTCAAAGTTTGTCTGTCTGTCTGTCTGTCCGCTATAGAAATAAAACTGGAGACATTTAGATACAAACAAACATATGAATCTTATATAACTTTTTTCAGGGAAGCCAAGTACGGTATTTTGATTTCGATCAGAATCGTCTATGGCGGGCTACGAGCCTATATTTATTCAACCTATATTAAAATACTAGAGTTGTCTAAAGTTTTTGTTAGGTACCACAAACAGAAAAAAATTGGTGACAAATAAAAATCCTAATTTTATGGTGATTAGCAAGACTGAACATTTAAGGAATTTACCCGTCGTTGATCAAGAGGCAAAGCAGAAGACAAGTTTATGCCCGTAGGCATGCCATATCCAGGTAGCGGGAATCTCAAGAACAAGAAAAACATTGAGATGCCTGCTAGGAAGACACTTTAATTTGGAAAATCTGCAGATCCACGAAGAAAACATGTAGCAAGAGCATCAGAAACAGAGGCAAAGCAGAAGACAAGTTGATGCCCATAGGCATGCTATATCCAGGCAGCGGGAATCTCAAGAACAACAACAAACCAGGAGACAGATTGATGCTGAGAGACATGCTATATCTCGACAGCAGGAATCACAAGAAAACCGTCAAATAAGATTTTTGAGAAGTAGGAGCAGGCAACGTGAATTGAGGTTTCAACCATTTACTACAAGGCAATGGAAATAAGGTGCATTTCATTATGATCCAAAACATGATTATGCAGCTGAAGAAGTAATCACTATTGGTTCTATGTCTAAGGTCTGCAATTATTGCAGAGCTAAAAAATGGGATAATGAACCTCCTGGTGTGTGCTGTTCTAACGGTAAAGTTCAATTGGCAACGTTTCAAGAACCACCACAACCTTTAAAAAATCTTCTTACCGGCTCCACTTCTGACTCAAAACATTTTCTTCAGCATATTCAAAAGTATAACTCAGCATTTCAAATGACATCTTTTGGAGCTAAATTTGTTACACAAGGGGGATTTATGCCAACTTTCAAAGTTCAAGATCAAGTTTATCATAAAATTGGAAGTCTTTTACCAGAAGAGAATGAAAACTGGCAATTCTTACAAATTTATTTTATGGGGAATCAAGAAAACCAAGCTCAGTTTTGACGCTACAATCACTTTTGATTACGTATATACAATCCCTGCTCCCTCACAAGTATTAATTGTCATAATTTGTGGCAAGATTCTTTGTGAGCATTGCCAGTCATGATTAAAAGAATATGATAATCACAATTCCGTGTACAAGAATTGTGAAAGTGCATAGAATTCATTAACTTTTCGCTACTGCTCACACAACAGCTGGATGGGTGAAGCCGGCTTGGCCGGTTGAATCGAAATACTAAACCTGGACATTACTGATGGAGGGTCTCTGACGGGCGACGCCGGCTATAAATCTATATATATAAAACTCAAAGTTTGTCTGTCTGTCTGTCTGTCCGCTATAGAAATAAAACTGGAGACATTTAGATACAAACAAACATATGAATCTTATATAACTTTTTCCAGGGAAGCCAAGTACGGTATTTTGATTTCGATCAGAATCGTCTATGGCGGGCTACGAGGCTATATTTATTCAACCAATATTAAAATATGGTTATTCAATGTAAAAATTTCATCAGTCTTTTCATTTTACCCGATCAACGACGGGGAAATCTGCTAGTTCTTTATAAATTAAAACCTTCGAAACAGTAGATTTCCTATTACAAAGTTAAAGAAACATTTGAAACTGCATGTTGTTGCACAATGTTGCCATATTTGGCATGACAATTTTCAAGAACATTAAAATTTCTTTGAGCTGGTAATTACAATTCAGGTGCGGTGACCATGCCCCCCTCTACAATCTTTTTAATGTATCTTAAAAAATTTGGGTATGTTTAACGTCAATTCGTTTTGTCACCTGCATTTCTTTTTCGCTCGTTGTTTTTATCCTATCGTTGAGTTTTTTGTGTTGAGAAAACAGAAGCGAAATAAATTGCCAACTACTACTACAAAATATCGCACGTAGTGAACTTCATGACCTTGAAGTTGATGCAAACACGCAACCCGCCGAAACTTCAATTTTTCAAAAGAAGAGCTAAAAAATTAGAAAAACGACTTTCTTTGCTGCTCCGCAGATTGCAAGGAAAAACGAAAAGAAGGACTTTGCACTTGACACGAAACATTAAAAAACTTGGACCCCGAAGTTTTGATACAGCATTATAAAAATAATAATTGCAGATTTTTCGAACTTTGACCACCTCAAGTTTGTGTTTATTAAAAAAAAAAGTTTTGATATTTTTTCATCTATGTCGTTGAGCAGATTGCTTGGGAAAATGGACAGAAAGACATTAAACCTGACGCAAAATATAAAAAAAACTTGGATCCTAAAGTTTTGATACAGCATCAGTGTTACCAGTTCCGTGGTTTGCGGAACTGGGCTAGTTTGGATTAGGCGTTGCGGAAAACATTTAGCAATCGCGGGTTGCGGTTTTTGGGCTGGTTTTTGCCATGTAGTTGCGCTATTTTGGGCTAGTTTATGGAGTGACAATAAGTGTACAAGTATAAAGATTTAAAAGTGTCTTAAATGCTTATTGTTGCTGGCGTACTTTCGCAACACAATCTGAAAATTTTCTTAGTTGATATGAAATCCTTAGAAAATGGTCGAAGTTATCTGAACCGCCAGGTGAAATTGACCGATCGCGAGGTAATAACCTTTTTTTGAGTTCAACGTCAAGCAAATGGCGAAGTTACCTAAACCGTGGGACAATACAACCACGGTAAGAGCGATGACCTTTGCTCTTTGGAAATCAAACTGAAGCACTGGCTATAACTTTGGTGTGCATATCGATGGAAATCCAATCACTGTGTTGATGCTGGGTCTGGACAGTTCTCTCAACGGCCCTGTGTGGACTAACTGTGTGGAACTTTGCAAATTTTGGGCTAATTTTAGGCTACTTTTCAACAGGCAATCTTTGGGCTAGTTTAAGGTGCTATTTGTGCTGGAAACTTGAAGAAAATATGGCAACACTGTACAGCATTATAAAGCTAAAAGTTGCAGACCATTCCACAACTTTGTCCACCTCAAGTTTATGTTTGCTGTAAAGGGCGTTAAAAGTACTTTCATCTTGGTACAATGTCGTTGAGCAGACTGCTTGAGTAAATGAACAGAGCAACTTCGAACTTGACACTAAAAATGAAAAATTTGGATCCCGAAATTTTAGTACATACAACATCGTGGAGCTAAAATTTGCAGATCTTTTGGCAACTTTGGCTATCTCACGTTTATATTTGTTGAAAAAGGCATTTAATATTCTTCAACCTAGGAGTTATGTTGTTGAGCAAACTACGCGAGAAAACATACTGAACGACTTTGAAATCGGCACAAAACATTGAAAAATTGAAAAACTTGAATCCCGAACTCTTGGTGCAGCACCGTAAAGATAAAAATTGCAGATCTTTTCGCAAATTTGTTCACCTCAAAATTTGTGTTTGTTAGAAAGGGCAGTTAATAATGTTTTATTGAAAGCAAAATATCTTGTTGAGTGTTATTAATTTTGTACTAGTGATTTTCTACCAGATAAATAATTTTTAACGATCACATCGAAGACAACATTCGTCAACTAGTAACAAATCAGTAAATGTATTAACAGATCAAAGATGTGATATCGGTTAAAATGTAATGATTAGCTATTCATCTGAATGCAATTTTTTCGTTGAGGATGTAAACAGTATTTTTTAAGCAGGTCGACTTTTTTTGATAGTCACATTTATTCAAACTAAATATTCTGAATCAATGCTCTTCGACTGGGAAAACATATGATGGTTTTTTCTAATTATGAAATTTTTTTGGTTAATTTGATCAGCAGTAATCGAAGCGTCATTGTGCTGAATATTTTTTGGTTCTGTGCAGTTTATACAACTCGTATACAGTCTTGTAGTACCTTGTCTACTGCTGCGGAAGAGAGTTTCTCTGCTCTCTACACTACTAATACCATACAATCATCATCTAACAACTCATGTACAGTCTTGTAGTACTTTGTCTACTGCAGCGGAAGAGAGTTTCTCTCTGCTCTCTATAGTACCAATATCATACAATCACAAAGTAGGCCTGCGAAATAACTATTTTGATTTAAGTAAATTAACCACTTCCCTACAGGAAGCAGCTATAGCCACAAATTTTTCTTGACCAGGTGTCGGAAAGCGTTCATGCCCACATATAATACGTTTTAATGCGGTAAATCACCTAGAGGTTCTATTACTGTCTAGACTCGGTTACCGAGCAGTAAAGTTGGGATGAATCACCGATTTATCATTGTTTTCTTTAGGATATTGTTGCGTGGGTTAGATATTTTGTTAGCTGCTGAACAGTATTGAGAAAATTTACTGCATTTGATTGGTATTAGCTTGTTTTTCGTAGCAATATAAGACGTGTGCTTTTTGCTGTCGGCTGTCACTCGGTTTTTTCTGCTAGTTCAAGCCAGCTTACGTGGGCATAAAACCCACTTCTTTCGACCGATAAAAGCATTTTTTAGTTTGGGCACAGGTAGTCAAATAAACAACAGTTTAGAGCATATTAGGGCCTGTATTTCACCAATGTTTTTACTAGTGTTTATATCGCATAAATGATAACCTTCGCTAATAATCGAATGTTCTTTCTTCCGTTCTTTGGTGTTATAATAATTTATCGAATTGAAAAATGTCTGATAGAAGGTTGTCAACTCTTACTGGAGAAAATGTTCTTTAGCAAATACTTGCCTGTCCATTTTCTGGTGAGCCTGGATCTGATTCTGATGGAGAAGTTAGCGAGTTGGATGACTTAATTGACACATTCACGCTGAACTCTAGCAGTGAATACAGTGGAAGTGATGATAATGGGAATAGTTCAACGTCACCAAATCAAAGCTCAACAGCAAACTTGAGATGGTGTTGGACGCAAAATGAACTTGATCCACAAAGTTTCCCGTTTCTCATTAGTGGCATTCTGATAAACCTAGATGAAAATAGCTCTGCACTGGATATTTTTCACTCTTTTGTAACTCCTGCACTGCTTGCAAATATCGAAAGGGAGACTAATTTATACGCTACACAACATCCTGAAACTTCGAGCTCCAGAAGACATGATCTGCCATTCAACTCCACTACATCAGAAGAGTTGAATGTCTTTTTGGCTTTTTTAATTATGATGGGGGTGGTAAGGTTGCCAGATATTTTGCTTTACTGGGGCACAGATGGTATGACGGAGGTACCGTTTTTAGGAAAACTATGCCGAGAGACAGATATATAAAGATTATGCGAAATCTCCACTTTCAAAACAATGAGCTTGATGATGGAACAGATCGTTTGTTTAAAATAAGACCTCTTTTGGATGCGTTCATTGCAAATTTCCAGGCAGCATACTTCCCAGAAAAACACATCTCCGTAGATGTTTCTATGCTAAAATTCCACGGCAGGCTAAAATTCAAACAATACAATCCATCTAAAAGAGCTAGATTCGGATTGAAGTTGTAACGTCTATATAAATCCAATGGAGATATATGTGGATACACTTAGAATTTCAAGCTTTATAGTGGCCAGGATCGAGATGAAAGTATGCCAGCCAGTACAAAATTGGTCTTAGACTTATGCAGAGATTTGCGGGGAAAAGGTTACTATCTTTGTCTTGATAATTGGTACAGCAGTCGGCAACTGTTTTGCACTTTGTTCCAAAATAAAACACATGTTGTAGGTACCGTTAGGCTAAACCGCAAGCACATGCCCAGCATATTTCCAGGAAAAAGGATGGTAAGGGAGATCATGTATTTAAAACTGCAAATGGTGTGATGGCTCTGTTGTGGAAAGACAAGAAAGACGTAAAAATGCTCTCAACATGGCACACATCGGAAATGGTTCCTACGGGAAAAACTAATGCAGATGGAAATCCCATAGTCAAACCTTCTTGTGTGATTTCAAACAATCAAGGCATGGGAGGAGTTGATTGTTCAGATCAGATTTCAACAACATGCTGCCCTGTAAGGAAGCACACAAAATGGTACAAGAAAGGGTTTTTTTATATGGTGGACATCGCTTTAGTGAACGCGTTTTTGCTTTTCAAAAAGCTACATCATGAGCAGAGAAGAATGACTTTACCTGAGTTCAAAGTGATGCTAGCGCGTGAATTACTAGAGTCGGCTGAAATTTCAGATTACCCAAAAGCTGGTCGTAAAAGATCACTACCTACTCCTGACCGTCTGCGAGCCAAAGATGGACTCTTTCTGGAACTAAATCTTTCATCAAAATCAAATTCACACTACAAGAGTTGTGCCTTCTGTTTGAAGTCTGGCCAAAGGAAAGAAACGAAATATCGATGCGATAAGTGTGAGATATCTCTCTGCCCTTCACCATGCTTCAAGGACTTTCACACAAAAAAGAATTATTAATCTATTAACGGAAGTCTTTCTTTTGGCTTTCATAGCTTTTCATACATTAAAAATTCAAAACATATTTGTTGTGTTTCGAATTATTCTGCGTTACGTACGCACAATTTTCTTATTACTTGTCCGACCGTGAAAATGATAATAACCTGACAATCATATCTGAATTACGCACTGGCACCCACGAAAAGTCAACCCCATAATGAAACTGATTCACTTACGACCATATTTTGCAATTGTGGAATTATTTATGTTGAATTATAACGAAAATTTTCTCCGTGTTTTCGAAAACTCGTACATTATCATAAAAATCTTGTAGGTGGTACAGAATTTTAATATAGATTTGAAAAAAGCTGTTTGAGCCATAAGCTTTTGGCCTCCTGCTGCGCCTTCTCTAACTTTCGCAACTGCGAAATCTTTCTTTGGCGCGCTTTGCAATACTAGCGCTATCATTGGCTTGTCTTGATTGCATAACGTCCAAATTATTCACATATAACACACTTATTCACTCTAGATCAGGGGTGTGCAACAGGCGGCCTGCGGGCCACAACCCGGCCCGCCAAGCCATTTAGTGTGGCCCTTGTCAACACTCTGATTTTTCCCCATCATGCATGAAAATCCTCACCTAATTCGACAGTTTATGTTTGAAGAGGCGCTCACGTGGCTAAAAATACATAAAGTTTTTTTGCTCTTGTCGCTGCGCAAAATCTTTAACTGCTTTGCCCAGTGCCTTTATTACTGAACCCCACTTTGTCGCCTATGTATTTCGTTGTTGCAGGCTTTCATAACGCTTGTTTACAAAACTATATTGTGACGTAATAATCCCCCATAGTGGTTGCTTGGCACTTCCCAGCCACCAGCTTTCTAGAATTTGAAGCAGTTCAGTAGCCTATTTTGCTAGTTTCGCGAGGGTAATATTTTTTTGTTGACTTCAGTGCTAGTAAAATGTCGGCAGTTAAGAAACGAAAACTTGATGACGAAGGAGGGGTATTCAACAGTGAATGGTGAACAAAATATTTTGTTGTCCCTCACAACCAACGTGCTGTCTGCCTCGTTGTACTATTGCAATCATCAAAGAGTGTAATGTTAAACGTCATTGCACAAGTAAGCACTCCTCCCACTTTGATAAAATTGTTGGTCAGACACGATTGGACAAAATTGAACATTTGAAAAAATCCATAGAAAAACAGCGGTGTTTTTACCACTTACAAGAAGAACTCAGAACTGGTGACAAAGCTGAATATTAAACTTTGTGAATGTATGGCAGAAAAGGGAAAGCCTTTCATTGACGGAGAATTTATTAAAAATTGTTTGACAATATTCACAGAATATGCATGCCCAGAGAAAAAACATTTGGTGAAGCAAACCAGCCTTTTCCGCTTGTTTCACGCAGGACAAATGATCTTTCAGATAATATCAAGAAAACTGAAAAAAAGATTGAAATCGTGAGAAGCTTTCAGTCTGGCTTTGGATGAGAGCACTGACATCAGTCACACAGCCCAACTTGTCATTTTCATCAGAGCTGTTACTGCTGGCTTTGATATTGTTGAAGAGTTTTTAGATATGGCCAGCCTTTCTTCCACCACCACAGGACAGGATATCTGTGAACAAGCGCTTAAGGTTGTGGAAAAGTTTGAACTGAATACTGCTAAATTGTGTGGTGTTACAACAGATGGTGCTCCTTCCATGACAGGTAGGTCAAATGGATTCACCAAATAATTTCTAAATGCAGTTGGAGCACAAGATGTAGTTCTAAGCCACTGCATTATTCACCAAGAGAAATTGTGCACCAAAATTGTGGGTTTTGCAGAAGTCATGAGAAATGTTGTCTAGTGTGTAATTTACATTTAAGCAAGAGGATTAAATCATCGGCAATTTAAAGCTTTTTTAGATGATCTGGACAGTGAATATTCTGATGTTGTGTACTTCTCTGCTGTATGTTGGCTCAGTAGAGCAGCCACTCTGAAGAGATTCTGGAATCTGCGACAAGAGATAAAGTTCTTCATGGAGAGCAAACGTCAGAATGTCGCCTTCTTGAGCAATGAGAATTGGTTGAATGGCTTAGCATTCCTCACAGACATTACACAACATTTGTCTGATCTGAACTTAAAACTACAAGGAAAAAGCCAGCTTGTGAATAAGATGTTTGAGCATATTTGTGCTTTTGAGAAGAAATTGGAACTTTTCCAGGTTCAGTTGAGTAGAGAAACATTGACGCATTTCACGTGTCTTGCAACCAGGAAACTGGAATTTCCTGATCTGGATTGCACTAACTATTGAACTAGTGTACAAAAGCTGCGTGATGAGTTTGCAAACAGATTTACAGATTTCAGATAAAACGAAATTAAACTGAAGTTGTTTGCTCAACCCTTTGATTTGGTAGTGAAAGACTGTTCTGATGATTTCCAAATGGAACTCATTGAACTGCATGCTGATATATAAACCAAGAGGAAATATTCTGAAAACAGTTTGGTTGATTTTTACAAATTCTATGTGTGTGTAAAGTATCCCAATTTATCCCGTCATGCAAAAAGAATGGCCTCTCTCTTTGGTAGCACCAAATGCTGTAAACAATTTTTCTCCAAAATGAAGCTCACTAAAAGCAGATGTAGAAGTCAGCTGACTGATAAACATTTGACCAGTCAGTTAAGGGTTGCTACAACTTTTCTCAAAGCTGATATTAACAAACTATGCAAGAACTCGAAATTTCAAGTGTCCCATTAAAATGTTAAATAAATAAAATTTTGCATTGTGAGAATTTTTTAATTCATTGTGTAGATGAAAAAATTAAATTTTCGTGTGGCCCAGCTAGATGTCTGAAGTTGGTTATATGGCCCACCGACAAAAAATGTTGCACACCCCTGCTCTAGATCTTCCCTTTTGACGCGATACCGCCACTGATGAGAGCGTCACGAAAAGCTTGTGGCTCAAACAGCTTTTTTCAAAGCTATATCACATTATCATAGATGGTTCGTATTTAGATGCCACAAATTATTGCGTTGAAACGTAATTCTATTGAATTTATTCGTCCCCATTCTATTTAGTAAAAAAATTAGAACCATTTTGTATACTTGTAAATAAACTCTAAATAGCGAAATCTGAATCTAGCCCAATGTCAATCTGCATACGTATTTATTGATTCTAGCTGTCTTTGCAAAGACGCTACTACGCAAAAAAGCAGCGAGTGTTAGCCAAAGCAAACAGAGAGAATTTCTGCAAAAAAATGCCGTATACGCGTACACGATCGCGTCGCGCTGATATCGTAGGGAAGTGGTGAACAACACAACTACAGTACAGTGACCTCCCGCTTAAGTACGCACCCGCTTAAGTACGCATCCCAGAAAAGTACGCAAACATTCCTCAAAAAACTTTGGTTCAACCTTTTTTTATTTCCAACGAAAATTTACACGCAGTAGCAAACTGCAGCATGATGAAATATACAGTGCAGTAATGTGTACTTTTTATTCATTGCTCATCATGTGGTGCAAAGTTAGCTGGCGCATGTTTTCCATCCTCTTTTGCTTGACTCGCAATGTCACCTGCCTCAGTTTTTGTTGAAAGCTCTCAAATGTGGTTTTTATCTTATCATAATCATCCCCTGCTTGTTCCTGCAAAACTGGACACAGCAACTGATCTTCAACTTCCAGAACTTGGTTATAAAGCTGATCAAAGCCATGAAATACAACGCTATTGGTGACAAAATCACCGTCACAATCATTGCTTGGGCCAGCCTCATCGTCAGTGTCAGCATCTTCGCCAGACTGCACTGCCGCCAGTGCCGTGTTTACGTCATCCAACAGAGCATTTGAATATTCTTGATTCTTCTCGTCATCGATGTGCATAAATTCGTCAAGCTCGTCATTGTCAATTGCAATATCTAAAGCCCTAAAGCTAAGTAACAATTCGGGTATGAAGTTGGGCTCTTCATCAACTCCTCCTGCCATTGGAGTTAGCAGTTGGGCCTTGTTGAAGGAGTTTCTTATTGATGTATCTGATATGAATTCCCATGCTTGCTTTACATCGGCAGCAATAATACCCATGTCGCATGACTGTTTCCAGCTGGTGCAGTTGGGTGGAAAAAATTCCACCTTAACATTACCCCGCTCAAAGGCTGCAAAATGACCTGGAGCATTGTCCATTAGCAAGAGAACAGGGCGCCCTGTTCTCTTTTTTACTTCAGGATAAAAAACTTCATTGAACCATTTCCAGCATGTGTCAACATCCATCCATGCTTTACCCTGACTAAAATATTTGATAGGCCATTGTCGCTGTTTGCTGCAGGCTGGAGATTTCGGTTTCCCAATCATTGTGCAAGGAACTTTGTGCGTTCCTGTGGCGTTAGCACAAACAACTAGAGACAAGCGCTCTTTAGCTTTCTTCTTTCCTCTAGTTGTACTGAGGTCTTCGAATGGCATAAGCAGAGTATACCGTGGTAGAAGTCGAAAGAACAACCCTGTTTCGTCCATGTTGTACACATTTTCAGGATTATACCTTGAAATTGTAGCATACAAATCGTCCAATGCGGCCAGAAGCTTTGGATCTTCTTGGTCTACTTCTGCCCCTTCACCATGAAGAAGAATTTTTTGCAATCCTCGACGTTCTCTAAATCGGCTAAGCCACTGCCATAAGGCTTTAAAGTCGCCTTCTGGTATCGATAATTGTTGAGCAATTCGCTTTGCTTTTACAATGACCAATGAGGGAGGGACGGGAAGCTTTGCACGCCGCATGCTATCAATCCAAACATAAAGAATATCTTCTAACTCAGAAAACCGACCAATAGACGCTCGTAAGGTTTTTCTCTTTCCTTACTCAGACATTAAAGCCGAACGCTTTTGAATGCCTTCTTGGTTTTTCATTATCTTACGGATGGTACCTTCACTTACGCCATACTCTCTTGCAAGACTTTTTTTACTTGGAGCAGATGGCACACTTAACTTAGCAATAACCTCCAACCTCTGGAATTCACTTAAACGTTTACCTTTACTTGACATGATGGGAACAACAAAATTGTAGTGTACGTAATCGTATACTATGCAGTAGGCTACAAGCAAAACAAAAAGATCACAGCCTAGAAAGCAGGTTATTATAAACTGAAATTGTTTGAAAAGACCAACAAAACAATGATCGAGAGAACAAAGAAGTCTTTGACGTAATAAATGCCGAGTTTGTGCTGTACTGTATAATGGTTACACGCATCACTGCATAATGGTTACACGCATTTACGGACGTACTGGCCGTGCACACATACTGTACGTGCAATGGGGCACAAAACTGTTAAGTACGCACCTCCCGCATAAGTACGCAAAGCCACCCCCAGATCAAGTTGCGTACTTAAGCGGGAGGTTACTGTATATGTTAATTTGGCCTCTACTCGAGCAAACGTCCAACTTGTCCTGCTACTCTGACCAAGCTCTTCATTTGTCGGGGTTTAATTATTTTAGCAAGATGCGGCCTCTTCCCGGACATTGAAGCCTGGCTACAAGTCACTCTTCTTTTTTAAACATTGAAAGCATTTGATTAAAAAAAGATAAATGAAAGAAACAAGATATTACTGATATTACAATTCACCATTTTCTCCTACAAAAACAAGTATGTGAGAAAAATGAGAGGAAGTTTGCTGATTTATTTTATGAAAATAATTGTAGTACTTCGAATGGCACCTGAATGCAATCTGGGTCAAAATGAGTGTATTCGGCATGGCGACTAGTCACTTATGTATCGATAGCTTGAGAGCAAAAATGGCGTTTTATATATAAATTCAAGGTTTTGTTGGTAACTTTTTGCTTGTGGTTTGTAGTTGAAGTTGCTCCACAATATCCCACCACCCTAATGTTATCATTACGGCTTTGGATTGAAACTTTAGCTCAGTGCTTCTCAAACTTTAAACTTGCGCCAACTTTCATTGAGAAATTTTTTAGGCACACTAATCTAAAATATTTAACCCATTTGTGCCTGGCGTCCTATATGTAGGACGCCTACTTAATTTAGGATTGCTCTTCGTATATTATATTTTTGAATATAGCTGAAGTTGGACTACATTTATGAGCAAATTTGACACATATGACAGTAGTATTTTTAAAAATTGCTTTATCAGGTGAGACGTGACGCCATTTTGAAATCGTCTGATTTCGCTTTTTTAAAAATGTTGAGAGTGCATATAGAGTTGAGCCAATAACTACGCATTTCCAAAGAAGTACTGAAAAAATTGTCAAGTGTATTTATTTATTAGTAATTCTTCTGTTTTATGGTGAATCTTAAAATTTTTCTGAACTTATAGTTTCCGAGAAATTTTATTTGAAACATTGGCGTCCTACATATAGGTCGCTAGGCACACGTGATAGCAAAATGTGCGCCGCTGCGAGTATGTTCAAGTAGAGTTTGCAAGTTGCTATTCTCACGCACTAGAAACCATACTTTCCAGCAGCGATCCCACGCTATTGTATTTACTAAAACAATCAAATAGATAATTAAATTTTTAAATAGATAAATAAGACTTGCAAATACGTGCTTTCAAGTCTTCTAATCAAATCCTTTCATCTGATTCTGCTATTGAAATCCTTTTTCTTTTAAATCCCACCTGCGCTCAGCATCAAAAAGTTTATCAGTATTGCCAAAGATAACACCGTTTTTCATCTTTCCGCCATAGAAGCCATCAATGTAACCCTGATCATTAAAGCCTACTCGCTAATCAGCTCTTCTATATAATATAAATCTCTTTATATCAAATCCGGTCTTCTTGTTTTCATTTATAGTTTACGTTTTTCGCAATGAGTGTTAGAAATTTGTGACAAAACTTGTTTGATCAGAAAAACTTTAGTCAGAAAAGCCGTAGACAAAGGCAGAATTTTGTTTATAAAAAATAAGTTATGGTGCGTGATTGTTTTCGATATTTCGAGTACAAATGTAGGTGACCAAAAGGTAACACTGTACATATTTTTTCTAGATGAAATCTTCACGTTTTTATGGTAATTGTAGAAATAAAACCCCTACATCATTGAGTAGAATATTAGATTTAGCAGAGGAAAATGCTTTGCCCTACCGCAATGAAGATGACCAATTTTCGGTAACTGTACTTCTACCAACAAATGCCACAGGTTATATTGCAGACGAAGACTCAGGAGATGAAGATGGAGCAGGAACGATTAACAATTTACCAGGAAGCATGCTTTTAGCTCCAGCTTTAATTGATGATAGCAGTTGTAAAAATGTCGAAAATATTGATGAGCCAGAGGGGCCACCAAACAAACGAAAGAAGCAAACTGACAAGCCAAAACGAGACTGGGTCAAAACAGATCTGAAAAGTGAGTTGCCAGAGTGGACGTCAGATGATGCCAAAATTGAAGAATTACGAAACAAAAACTTGACCCCCAAAGGATATTTTGAACTATTTTTTGATGATGAAGTTTTGAATTTAATCGTAGATGAGACCAATCGGTATGCTTCCCAAAAAAATCGAAACTTGACTGTTGATAAGCATGAAATAAAATGTTTTATTGGCACGTTATTTTTATCTGGATACCTTGCTCCAGCAAGACGAAGACTTTACTGGGAAAATGCTAGCGACACGCACCACGACCTTGTTACCAATGCTATGAGAAGAGACAAATTTGAGGCAATTTTTACCAACTTTCATTTAGCTGATAACAACTGCTTAGATGAAGAGGATAAATTTGCAAAACTCAGACCACTAATAAAACTTTTGAATCAAAAGTTCCAACGTCACTCACCAAACGAAGAATTTTACAGTTTTGACGAATCAATGTGTGAATATTACGGGCGCCATGGATGTAAGCAGTTTTTGAGAGGTAAACCGATACGTTTTGGTTTTAAAATTTGGTGTGGAACTACGCCGCTGGGATACTTGATTTGGTTTGATCCGTATCAAGGAAAATCAGCATCATCTCGACCGCAAGATAACGGATTAGGGCTTGGAGGAAATCTTGTCAGCCATTTTGCAGATGTTCTAACCGAATGTGGTAGAAAGTTTTTCCACCTATGCTATGATAACTTTTTCAATAGTGTGAAACTCGTTACCATGCTAAAAGACAAATTAGTAAAAGCAACTGGTACAATTCGTGAAAACAGGACTGAAAAATGTCCACTGACCTCAAACGATGCTTTGAAAAAGCAAGGACGTGGAAAGTTTGATTTCAAAACTGACACCAAAAACGACGTCCTCGTTTGCAAATGGAATGACAATAGTGTGGTATATTTATGCTCAAATGCTGCTGGGGTCCATCCCATATCTAAAGCCTCTCGATATTCTTCTTCTGAAAAGAAACGGGTGCAAATTGACCAACCTTTTTTGATCAAGCTCTACAACGAACATATGGGGGGTGTCGATAGAATGAATCAAAATGTTTCAAAGTATCGAATTGGTTTGAGAGGTAAAAAGTGGTACTGGTGTCTGATTTCATATATGCTCGATGTTTCCATCAACAACGCCTGGCAATTACAGAAAGTTTGCAACAATGAAAATCCAATGGATATGCTTCAATTTCGACGATATATTGTTAGAACGTATTTGTCTCAATATGGCAAGCCGCCTGAAAAAGGAATGCGGGGAAAACCTCAAGATGTTTTATCGGATATTCGTTATGATGGATATAAGCATTGGGTAATACCGCAAAATGGACAAACAAAATGCCGCCACTGTCACATGAAAACTACAACTAGATGTGAAAAATGCGATGTTGGCCTGCACGTAAAATGCTTCAAAGATTATCATAGTCTGTAATGTCTTTTCTGTGATTTTCGTACATAGAGAACTGTTTTGAGAACTCTAAAATGCTCTTACCAATTTCATGCTTAGTAAAAACTTTGTTGTGCTTATTTGGTTACTCATCGAATTCAAGACTTCAATAAAATACGCTGATGGTTGTAACATTATAGCTTCGAGCGAAACAGACAAAGTAAGCAATAAAACCTGATTACACAACACGTACGCGTTACGCTCAGTCGCTCACGCATCTTCCACTTTGCTAACGGATTTGCCTAGCGTCCTACATGTAGGACGGCTTTTATCTCAAAAAGTACGCAAAAAGTTTTAAAAAAATCAATCGGAAAAAATTTTATACATGTTGGCTAAGCAATCTTCAAGTTTTTATAAAAATATCTTAAGTATTTCAACCTTCGGCACAAATGGGTTAAATTTTGCTTACTGTGCTAAACCAAAATGTCATTTGGAAATGAACGATAAACTCAATTTACTACAAATGGAAATATGGAGCTTGCTTTTTACCTAAACTAACTATCACAAACATAACATTATTTGCAAATAAATACTAATTTGTAGTAATTGCTCTTAATAATTTAGTCTTGCTCTGCTGCTCATAAGATAGCGCTTTGGGGCCACTGATTGAGAAGCACTATCATAACGGATAAAAAGCAAGATCGAGGCTCATTAACTAAAGCATTTTTGCTTTACTTCAATTTTTTGATGGTCGTTACGAGTTTATTGAAAATTGGACTCAAATTTTCGATGTGATTGCAAGTAATTTTTACAGTAATTTCATCAGTTATTTACGTCCAGTGATGGGATTCAAAATTTTAAGAGCAAGTTCTCTTTTGTATCGAACATACTAACAACAGGTTTGCTCATTTTAGAAAACCATGCCGAACTTATAGCTTAAACATCATGTTTGCTGATATATGTCACTACGTAAGCCCAGGAGTGTCAAACTCATTCAGTGCTGCAGGCCGAATTTACATACGTGGATGTTATACGGGCCAAAGTCAGTTGAAAAACAATTTACGCAGGCAAGACTGTATATCAGTGGTCCCCAAACTTTGATCAAACAATCTCCAAAAGTTATGGGATGTAGCCCAAAATGGTGTTGTAGCGCAACGGCAGGCATCCGACTGTAATCCGAGTTAAAAATGAGTTTATCCCCAGTGGCGATTAATCACTTTTATCATGATAGTTACTGAATGTAAATGACGTTCCATATATAAACCCAAGTGTTGTTGGCAACTTTCTACTTGTGGTTTGTAGTTGAAGTTGCTGAGGTTGCTACACAATTCCCCTCCTCAAGCACGCGCAGCTAGCGGAGACATGCAAAGGAACAGAAGAGATTGCTGAGGTCGCAACACGCCTCCTTCGCCAACGCTGAGAGAGTGAGGCTTGCCAGCCGAAGTAAGTGATATTCGCGTCAAGACTTCGATTGGAAGGCGGTTTTGACGTCATGGCTCGGCGAATCGACGATGGCTGCTTGCTTGACTGAAGACGCTGCCGACCAACTACATCGGAGGAGATGTGGCTTCTTCGCAGGGTCACCATTGTTGCATAGATGGCAGGCATCCGACTGTAGTCCGGGTTAAAATGAGTGCACCCCCAGTGGTGACTAGTCACTTCTATCATGATAGCTATTTCTACAATATAAGTTGCTGAGGTTGCTACAATGTTGATCTCTAAACAAAGTTATCATCTCTCTCACCGCAATCCGCCATAACAGCCGGGACTTCTGGAAGTAGTCGGCCATTACTTCATGGCCATTTTGACAAAACTTTCGCAGACCAACTGCGGAGACCAGGCATTCGCACTGTGTCACAAAATCCTTATACGGGCCACATGTGGCCTATGGGCTGCATTAAGTCATCTCGCGGACCTCGTGTTTGACAGCCCTGACGTAAGCTACGTTAACATGACACGCTTTACGTAAACTTAATACATAACGTTTCAAAACGCCAAATATAAGGTTAGTCCTCAGTTGCGGTGCACGTTACTCATTTGCTGCAGTTGTCTAAAGTCTATAACAAAAAACAAGAACAGGTTCGCTAATTGTCATGACAATCCAAGAACGGGCTCGCACGAAGCCGTGTGAACCCCCTGAATCCTATTACTGTTTACGTCTATTGGGAGTAGAAAATGGGAAAGAACTGCCTTGTCTTGGTTTGACACTGGCTGACGATGATATATTATAGTTAACACAATGTTGATGCAACGTCCCCTTGTCTCCACCCATTTCGCTGCATTCAGTCCTACATTCAACATTGCATCCAAAAAATGACCATTGCGACGTAGTTGCTACAGTAGTCCAGACCAGTGGTTCTCAAAGTGGGCGATATCGTCCCCTTGGGGGCGAAAAAGATACAATAGGGGTTGAAAAACTCGGAGGGGGTCATAGCGCATTCTCGAAAAGTTAATACTATTGTAAAACTTGTTTTGTTTCTTTATCTGCTACTTGTTATCGAATTGCATAATTACTCGTGAAAAGGCTATAAATAACCAGGTTTAATTGTGATGTACTAAGAACGAATGTTCTCACAACTTGTAGAACTTGCTGGAATCCTCGTTATCAGTAGAGCAAATTTTTCTAGTAATGAGTCAGGCTAGTTAGTGAGTTTGAGTTCAGCTTGAGTTCAATTGGAAGTCAGTTTAGTTCAGGCATGGACACTATATCATAGACTGAAACCTGTCGTTACGTAAACTGCAAGCTTACTTCTCTAGCCATCAAAGAAATTTTTCCTATCAATACTTTATTTCGATTGGTTTGTGACAGATTCGGGTTGCCAAATCCGACATTTTTACGTTGCTTCACAATCCCAAAACGTTGAATCAATGTAAAAATGTCGGATTTGGAATGTGTTCTTTCCAAAGATGGGGTCCTTTGCCAGGAGAGTGCCGTTGGTGCCGGAGGTCGTGGGAAAGTCAAGTGGCGCTTCTGCAAAGGACGCTATTTTATATGCGCATAGTGCAATGTCAATTTAAATGTAATTTATTGATCTTCATTTAAGTTTTAAAGTTTACAGTTCTTGAAAATATGTCCTCACCATCAAGAAAGTTACAAAAAATCCAGAAGATCAAGAAAGTGAAAGTGCGTCAATATAACTGCACTTATTTAAAATTTGGTTTTACAACAGCTCCACATGACGCTACCCGTCCAATGTGCCTTGTGTTTAGTTCTATCTTCTCTAATGAGGCAATGAAACCGAGTCGACTCCAAGAGCACCTCAACAGATTGCACCCAAACAAAATTGGCAGAGACTTCGAGAAGCTTCGAGACGAAGAAGCAAAACAAACTACGATTCGATTTCTGTTTAGACAGACTGACAAGCGACAGGATATAACCTAATTGCTTTATACAATATATGCAAAAACGGCAAAGCCACACACTATTGGTGAAGAGTCTGAAGACTTTATATTACTAGCCGTAAGAAATAACTGGAACAGTTTTGCAACAGAATACTTCCTCAATTTTGCGTGTTGTGCCTCTAAGCAATGATACAGTTCAGCGATGCATTGATGAAATGAGCTCTGATGTATTAAAACAACTTGTTGAAATTCTGTCTGCATCCAAACATTCCCTGCAAATAGACGAATCCACCTTACGTGATAACAAATCACTACTGTTGGGATATGTGCGATTTATACTTAAAGTGCAGGCTCAAAAAGAAATGATTTTTGCAATCAGTCTTCCTGCTGACACTCGGGCAACAACTATCTTTAATGCACTGGAGAAATTTTATGAGGAAAAGGAGATACCAATGCAAAATATATTGCAGTGTGCAACAGACAATGGTTGGGAAGCAGCAAGAATTTATCGCATTAATGATAAAGAGAATGTTTTGGACTCATTGCAACTCACTGCGTTATCTACCAGCAGCATTTGGTGGCCCGTAATCGCAGTGCTGAACTGCACAACTCATTGCATATTGTGATAAAATGCATCAATGAGATAAAAGCTCATTCTCTTAATGATAGATTTTTTCGCGCACTTTATCACGACAACGAAGAAGATTTTGAATGTCTTTTATTCCATACCACAGTACGATGGTTTTTAAAAAGTGCTTGTATGAGTCGCTTTTAGTCTCTTTACCATTCAGTGATCGAATTCCTCTCTGGCATCGATTGTCAATTGGTCGAAGCAGTGAAACCATTAAAAATTGACATCGCTTATTTGGCAGACATTTTCACTTCTATGAATGAAGTGAACAAACAACTTCAGGGTGAAATGGTTACGCTTATCTGGTGCAAAAGCGTGATAACGTTATTTGTTTCGAAGCTTTTTTTGTGCTAAGAAAATATGGGACGAAACATTCTGTCTCAATTTTTAACTCTCTGCGGGAAGATGTTACAGAAAATAAACGATTGAATTACTGTTCGCATTTACATAACCTAGTGGAAGATATGCACATTCGCTTTGCAGATCTCGTTAACCTTAATGTCGCATGCTGGGTAATTCAATCATTTTTTGCTGATCCTGCAGACCTAAAAGTTGAACTTCAAGATCATTTCATCTACTTGCAAAATAATGACGAAACCAAAATGAACTTTCAAGACGATAGGTATAATATATTTTAGTGCAAGAAATCTGGCAAATACCCGCTCATACAAAGCAAAGCAAGAGCATGGGTTCTCCCATTTCTGACGTGTTATTTGGTACAAAACGGGTTTTCAGCCGTGCTGCTATTGCTATCAAAACAAAGAAATCGTCTTTTCATCAGCAAGTGGGGTGATTTACGATTGTATCTGACCCAAATCTCTCCAAATACTAAAAAGCTTGTTGAAGATTACCAAGTTCATCCATCTTAGAGAAGAAACACCATTTACTATGATTTGTCTACTTGTTTAAGTATTTGTAATAAATTTGTTTGCAACTTTACGTCTTTTTGTATTGCTGGGGAGAGGGGAGGGGGTGATCATGATATGAAGAGTACTGTAAGGGGGCTACTTAGTTTAAACTAACTAGAGCTTTCTAATCAAAGAATACTATACGAATTGCATATATTTTCTGGGATCGTTGCTTCGTTTATGCAAACTAATGCTTGTAATTTGCAATATTTTGCAAGTTTATTAGCTCCCTTTGAATCAATCGGCCCTCTTTAGTGTAGTGATCTGTATTATCTGTATTAAAAGCAATAACCAGTATTTTCTTAGCTGACAGCAAAAATGTTGTATAGCGTCAGTCACAGGTGTCCAATTTGCATCCAAGGCATCCAAGTTCGTCCAATTTGCATATCTTGTACACTTTTTGATTGATTTTCGCTTGGCTCTACTTTTACTAACCAGCAATCTCAAGCTATCAAAATAGCTAACCGGTGTTTGACCGACGCGGTGGCGTAATGGTTAGAGCGTCTGCTTCACAGTCGGTAGACTTGGGGTTCATTCCCCTTGCCGAGTCATACCAAAAGACTTTAAAAATGGTATCTATCCCTTACAAAAAAATCCGGATAGAATCGATGTATATCCAGGTAAAATGTAGGGTATTATGACCGATTCCTGGTAAAACCCAAGTTTATACCAGTAATGGTATAATTACCGAAAATGCTGATAACTTTGAATTATCGGCACAAACTTAGATTTTAGGCCTACCGAAATTGATGCCTGTAATTTTATATTTACGGGGAAATACCAGAATTCTATTGGAATTTAACTATAAAACATCAGGGAAAATTTGAAATTATCGGTATAACCTTGGATTTCATCGGGACTGAAATCAATAATGAAAAATATACCGGGCAATACCAGAATTTTATTGGGATGTAGTCGAAGTCCATTCCGGTATAAGTTATGCAATTATTGGTATAAACTTGAATTTTACCAGGAATTGGTCATAATACTCTACATTTTACCTGGATTTATGAGAATTTTACCGGAATTTTTTTTGTAAGGGTAGCATCCCTGCTTGCACTCGGCATTTATGAGAGGTTGTGGAGTACAAGCCGGCAAGTACCCTTGTTGTGTCCTAGGGCAAGGCACTAAATGGGACGCCCCATCTTTATATGGAAAACAGGTGACCTAGACACCTCAGAAATAGCAACTCCCAAGCGAATGCGGACTTACCGTCCAAAACCTAACGATACAATTCGCTTTCTCGTGCATGGAGGATAAATATGGCAAATCAAAAAAAATAAATAAAGCCGCTTTGTTAGACATGAAAAATTAGACTTGAATTTCTAGTAAAGCTGTAAAACTTTTTTCTGTAAAATTGTGGAACGACCGTAGAATATAAGGAGTCTTTTTCCACAATTCCTGTATTCATACATGTTATAGGAAATTTATATTTTTTGAACTATTTAATTTTGTTTGCATATTTTCTTGCTAATTTATTATTCCTTCTTGATTTCCTCATTTTCATCATTTCCTCTGTCATAAATTTTAGGGTCAAAGTTTCATAAAAGAGGAAATTTCTTAATAGTAGAGGCCCTGATATCTGGTGGCTGTAAATTTTGTTTATAGTTTTTACTTTCAAAAACTTTTTATAATTACCATGTTTGATTACGATACTTTTTAAAAAATGTAAGCGAGTGACTTGGTTTAACTTTGTGAATGGGGTTGAGCAAAAAGAAATTTTAATTTATTGACTCGAGTCGAGTCCGAATCCTATATTTTTGCGAGTGGACTTGTGTAATTAAAACTTTCTTTTATACCTTCGAAGCTTGAAAGTGGTTACGTATAAACAAGATTTTACGGGATAACTTTTGACTCCGAGGATCCGATTTCTATCACCTGTGTTGTGTAGCGCTGTCAAGGCGACCAATGTAAGCAATTGAAAGGGTAGGGACGATCTGTGATAAAATCTGAAAGAACAAAATCTCACCATAGTTTCCCTAAAAATCGAAGATGCGCGTAAAACTATATATACAATAGAAATTTTCTACTACATAACTTTGCAGCAGTGTGTAAAGAATTTTATTTCATTATTTGTGTGTGTGATTGTGTAGGCCTAGCCCTATTTATTCGTTTATCATTTAGCCTACGACTATGGTGTGCAAAAAATACTGGTCATGACAACAAAAAGCGAGCGCTTAAACTAAAGGTCGTTAGCGGCTGTCTGCACGTAATGAAGTCATCAGTCACAATTTTATTGAAATCGCGGCTGTTTGCAGTACACGAATAGAGTCACATTGACTTACATTGTTAACAGGTTAAAGCTTATAAGCAACTAGTTGCAGTTCATGTAGAAAATATTTGGAAAACAGTTTTGCTGCTAAGGTAGTAGTGATGAAGGTGGTTGAGCTAAAGTATTTTGCATCAGAAAATTGTTTGTCTACTTATAATGTATCATAAAGTTAATCTTATCATGCAGCACAAACTTTTGGTGTGTCCATGTGTAGTCCACTGCAGGTAAGATATAACCAAAACGTGTAGAAAGTTCAAGACTTGAAATGTTGAATAGGGTTTTGATCACTCTCAATGATGTTAAACAAATTTAAAGTACTCTGCTGGCTCGCTGCGAAAAGTTGTGGACTATCTAGTAAGCAACAGTGAAACCTAGAAAGTTGTGGAAAATAAAATATTTAATGTGCATGTTCCATGCAAAGATCAAATGCACAATGACCTATTAAGAGCTGTGATATGAATACCTGATGATCTTAGGCTTCAATTTTTATTGGACGTAGCTACTATGGCCAATGGGATGAAGCCAAAAGGAAGTCCTTGTGTTCAAACTTTTTTTCTCTTGATTGAACAAAGTTTTTGGCTTACATCTGTAGAGGTGCTATTGATCTTACTTGGCATTTACTCTCAAACAGAAATGACTATGTGATGTTAGGTTGGTTTTCCACCCATCCACTGGAAAAAGCACTTGGAAAATTGCATCAAGGTTCTGGTGGAACCTATATTATAATGGCACAAGAGGTAGTTAAAAAAGTCAGCATTTAACATGCCAAACTTTTTCCTCTACCTGTTTACCAGGCCATCTTTTTCCTCCAGAGAGCAATCTCAGTGATGGTCATCGTTGTGATATGTGTTCTAAGCAGTTGAATGACAAGGAATGTAAAGTGCTGGGTGATTCACAAAATCTGGAGGAAAGCTAAAGAGAAGAAACAATACTATTCGTAATACACATTGCCAAATACATGCAAAAAAAGAGAAGTGAGGTAAAAGAAAATGACTCCTTACTATCAAAAGTTTGGCAGATATTTTAATGCACTTAACAGAGGATCATGAACTATTCCCCACAACTGTGTAGTGCAATGGTGTGTACCATATTTTGTGTAGGTTTTTTGCAAGTACTAGGCACCAGGCTGTTGCAAATTTTTTGTTCCAGTGTGTTCTTTAAATTCAGAAGGATGTAACATTTATCCCTTCAGTAAACACTGCGCTATTTTGTGCAATATATTGTTGAAAAATTACTCTGTGTTTTGTACTCCTGCAATAATAATATATCTGCACTAAAATTTATAAAACCTACAAATTTGCTTTAGCAAATATAAACATGAAACCAAGTATTTTTCTTGTTTTTTGCGAGTTGCAAGAACTATGTTGTGTTTTGAGTAAACAGTAGCAACTGCATGTATTGTGACTAATGACTTTATGCATGCAGAGAGCTACTATTGGCCTTCAGCTTAGACATTTGCTTTTTGTTCTTATGGCCAGTATTTCTACCACACCATGCCTATGACTATTTGCATTATTACTCTATGGTAAAATACAGGTTACTCAATCAGTCTGATGGTTTTTTGTTGTCTCATGGACTTGACAGACAATAAGCTATAATGTAATTTTGTATGAATGTAGGCACTATTGCGCTATTAAAGTGTAATCTCATTTTTTGCTCTAGTTAATATCATAACAAACAACGTGGAAAACCCTTGCATTGCTGATAATATAGGTTATCAAAACTGCACAAAATTAATGGCACAGTTCATTAAACATAAAATTAATCTTATCTTCATAGAACATTGTCAGCTATATGATAGCTGTGGTTATTTAAATAGAATGCATTGCTGGGCATCATTAAAATATAGAAGTTTGGAAATTCTTACAGAAATAGGGAAAACACAAAATGGAAATTTACAGAAATGCTTGGTTTAGCCACATGTGATCATCCAATTTTACTCTTTTGGATAATTACTATGGAGTAAATGGTTATGGTATATTTTTAATTTTTATTGATTTCAGTAAATTCCTGTATTTCTGCGATTGTCAAAACTTTTTTAGTTAGTAGTTTTTTAATATTTCCATAACTACTGACTTTAGAATGAATATCAGTGATTTTGTATTTTATTGTGAATTTTCATGACTCAGTAATTCCTTATTTCTGTAAATCTACATTTCTATATTTTAGTTTTGTCCATGGTGTTGTCTTCGTAGTGCCCAGGTTTTGGTTCTTGATACAACCTGCAGTCATTAGGCTTTCTTAAGCATTGATGATCACATAATTTAAAAAATTTTCTGAAAAAAAATCGTGTATTTAAAGTTTGTAATCACTAGTAGTGTTGAATAATTTTTATGCATTAAGCTGTGAAAAAATTTTGTCAGCAGAATATGAAAGATGAAAACTGAAAGTGTCCTGGATCACACAAATATGCTTTTGAAAGAGCAACTGTTCAGACCCAGGCAGCACACCTACATTCATGGACAACACTCAAATGTGGAGATTTATGGAATTACTGAAATTATTACTGAAATATGGAAAAAACACCAATTATGGAAATTGTAGAAATACAATAATTACAAAAATGTTTAGTTTACCTCAACTCAATTATCAAATTTTACCTAATTGGGTGGTTATACTTGGCCATCTCCATAGTTTTTTTTGTATTTTCATAGGTCGGTAATTCCTTTTTTCATGAATATCTAATTTCAGTAATTTCATGTTCAACATGTATTTTGGTGATTCAGTAATTCCATAATTCAATACCAATTTTCTTAAATTGCAATATTTTATTGCTGTCCCACATTCATGCTTTACTCGCCAAACAAAAAAACTGAAATTAAAAGTTTTGTTGATAAATCTTGTAAGGCTGATAGTGCTAAATATAAGCGCATTTGTGGTATCAGTAAACATTTACTGAAGAGGGTAACAGGTTAAAAGGATAAAAATAAACCAGTCACTTAAGAATATTAAGACAATCACAAAAGTTGCTAATGGAACTTGACCCCACAGTTGCTACTGGCAAGTAATGCAGGATTGTGCATGTATGGTGTCTGTGCTAGTGCAGGTGCTCTTTCAAAAGTGCAATCATGTGTGTGCAGCTGTTTTCAGTTATTTGTGTTGTTTCAGCTTTCATTATCTTGCCTTCTGCAAAATTTGTCACAAAATCAAGCTATGTTATGCTTGAAATTCATGTTTTAGAGGTCTAATAAAGAATTGACTGCATTGCGTGATATGTCAAATTAGATACCTTTGAAATGCAGAAATTCTGTGGCATTGTGGATTTGTGTTACAGTTGGAGTTAGCATCAGTTTGAGTTGTACCATTAATTCTTTAGGATAGTGTTTCTCAACCTTTTTAAGCACGTGCCCATTTTCAAACTAAACAGAAGTCAGTGGCTCAGTTTTATTTTATTTTTCTCTGATTTCAGTAGTGTTCTCCCTCATCAATTAAAATTAAAACAGCAAGGCATTCTGAGAACCCCTGCATTAGAAGATACGTTTTTGGTTAAGTATCAATATTTTTTATCCGGTGGTCATAGGAAAACTCTTGTTGGTTATACTCAAAACAAGTTGAAACACTTCAGAGTTACCAGCACTGCTAGTGCAGTGTATTTCTACTACAAGTAGTGCAACCAAGCATAGAAATTGCCAGAAATTACATTTCTCAAATACACAATGCAGTCATCAAGAGGTTTAAATGTATGACTATGTGATCACTACTATCATTAATGGGCTCTACTACATTGTATATGTCCGAGATTTGCACAATGTGCAAGATGTCCATCACAATGTCTCGTGATGTCAACTAACCATTACCTGATTTCAAACTTTGTATAAAGTGGATATTATGGGACATCATAGACATGCACTAATTAGAACTATTGCCATTAAATAAGGTATGTTCATACTCAACCAAGTTTAACTGTACCACATTCTTAAAAATTACTTTGTTGACAGGATAGCACAATGGACTCAGTGTTAGACTTGTCATCAAAAGACTGAAAATTGAACATTAAGAACATTTTGTTACGTATGACTTGGCTTAGCAAAGTCGTTGTTTGCCTTCAAGCTCATATTATCAGTTGAAAATATCAGTTCAAATTTAGGGTAATAACATATAAAGGTAACTGCTGACTTAATGGCCACTTTTCAGTTTCCTAAACTCTTTGTTCCTTTTGAATTTGAGTTAAATTAGTTGTCATCATTTTATTAGTATCTTTCTAATCTATCCCTTTATTTATTTGATCAAAAAATTTAGGTACGCCATCTTTTTGAAATGGTTTCATTTAAAGTCCTTGCTAACAAAATTGTATTTTGACATGATCACTAACACACTGACATATTTTTTCCAGCAAGGTTTTATTCTTGCAAGTTAGGCAGATATGATTTCATTTTATATATTACAATTTCTGCACTCTGTCTGTCAGTGTGATGTCACATTCCATAAGAAGTAGTAATGGTTGGGACAATTTTTTGATGTGAAAATGTAAAAAATTGTCTTTATAACATGAAAAAAAACTAAAAAAAATCTGGAAAAACCGCAAAGTCACTTTAATTCATGGTGGCACTAAAATAGTTGGTTATGTTTAGACTTTACCAGCATTTTTCAACATGGGGTGAATTTTTTCCTTTTTTGAGATAAGATTTGGGTCTACTATAGAATCAATTGTGTTGCTTGAATTGACCTTAATTCTTATGCTGACTTAAACTTTGCAATGATGATTTGAATTTGGCAGTTTTAGTAACATCCAATTCCACATAGGCAACAATGCAACCAATTTTTTAGCAGCCCTAATTTTGTTCATCTTCAAAAAAAGATCTTCAACTCATAAAAAGGGGGTAATATCAACTACTTCTGAAAAGTTGATCTTCTAAAAAGCCTTCAACTTGACAAAGAAGAAAAAGATCATGTCAGCTTTAGTATTTTGGAGAGTATATCTAGTAAATTGAATTGGAAAAAAGTTAAGAACCTTTGGTTTGTATATTTACTGTGTGAAGTAGGTCTACTCAATATTTTTTATAAAGAGAGAGAGTGAAGATTTATATAATAATTAAGTAGTCACACACAAACAATAATGAAGCATCAGACAGCTTTTGCCATTATTGGGGCTCATTAGTGGCATGTATCCGTCCAGCAGGAAACCGAACCTTCGAGATGTAGACTTTCTATCCATGGTAAGTACCATTCGACCATTTGGCTGGATGCCCCCATGGATAAAAGGTTTACTGCATCTTAAAGGTTTGGTTTCGTGCTGATCAGATACATGCCCTGAATAGCCCCAATAATGGCGAAACTGGTCTGGTGCTTCCTTATTGTTCGTGTGTGACTAATTAAGATATTTTTACAGCTTTTGCAACAGATTCAAGCAGAAATTTTTTTTCAAATCTATGCTTTTATTCTTTTTCTACTAAAAACTCTGTCTTTTGTGCTAATATATTTCGTTCATAGCTCTATTACATTGATATAGAATGCTGTGGGTGACATTGATGCAGATTTTTTTACCCGATTGGTTGCAACACAAAATTTTGTTTTGCTCAACTTTTCAGCAAAACTGAGAAGTATAAGTGATAAAGTGAATTACATGTTACAAAATGTGTGTAATCTGGTGCTTGTTTGTAAATTCAGCCAATAACAAAAAATTGACCAACAGCTAAAAGTTTTCTTTTGTTGACTGTGTGGCTTCTCTGGTATTGATGCAATGCCCATCAATCAAACTTGGTTTTCACAATTTTTAAAATATTCTCTGCAACAAAAAAAATCGACTTTATTGAACTTTAATATCACCCTCAATGATGGTTTAAATAAAAGTTTCAGATATCTGTTGTGATTAATGTAGATAAAGTTATAATATGAAGACTGTGTAATGAAAAAGAATGTTGCAGACCGAGTATTTGAAGAAAGATGATGATGTTGTTGTTTTGTCAACTGACGCCTCTGCAATTGCCCATGACAGTAGTGACATAGTGGTGAAGGATCCATGTTTTGACCAGCAACATGCTATTATAAAATATTCTCCTGATGAAGATTGCTATATTTTGTATGATTTAAACTCTGCTCAGGGAACTTATGTCAACAATGCTCGTATACAAAATTCAGCTGTAAAATTAGCGCCTGGAGATAGCATCAGGTTTGGACACAGTGGCCCAACCTATGAACTGCATGTTGAACACGGGATAAAGCGACAGTATCAATTATTGCCAGTTCAACAACAGGCGTCGTGGAATTCTCCAATGCGAATTATGGTTTCACCTTCCAATAAAAGATATGTGGAAAAAGCAAGCACTTTTCCTGAAATCAGCCGCTCTACAAAAAAATCATCATGCATTCAACCTCACCCACCTGTGCAACTGCGCCCACGAAGTGCAGAAACTTTTGCCCAAGATGAAACGTATTTGATGGGAAAAAGTGAAAAGCTTGATGGCAATCATACTAAAATTGGTGAACCAAAAGCAACTAATATAAATGGCATGCTTCAAGAAAGAGACAGAAAAATAATACACATGGGTGATGAAATAAACAGGCTTGCTATGTATGAACAGGAGTCAAAACGGAAGGACTCGGTTATCATGGGATTACGTGAACAACTTTCGCACTTGCAAGAGAAGATTTTATCTGATTATTCGCCATCAACTTCTCAAGTTTTGCAAAAATTACATGCTGTTGAAAAAGAAATTATTCAAAGACGAAATGAAGTTAACCTTCTGAAAGATCAACTTAGTACAGTTAACAAGGTTTCAAGTGATTCACCTACATTGACAACTAAACTGACTGAAAGGGAAAAGCGAATTACAGATCTCAACACTGACCTGGCAAAAACAAAAAAGGAATGTGCCATGGGTCAAGGTTTGATTCAGTCCTTGCAGCAAGAAATTTCTGCTAAAGAATCCCAATATCAAAGAGCTACTACTGAGTTAAGTCTACTTCGCAAGGAGAACAAAAAGAAGGACGTTCTTGTGTCGTCTCTTTCATCAAAGTACAACAAGTTGTGTGAAGATAGATCAAAAGATGAGATCATTGATTCTTTGAAGAAGGAGCTCAAAGAGACGAAACTGAAATGCTCAATGACTGAAGCTCGCATTAATGATCAATTAAAGTTGTTGCAGTCTTACAAAGAAGAAGTTACTTCTTTACAAGCTAAAATACAAAATGCTTCACAGGATTCTGAAGTATCTCTAAAACAGTTGGAAGAATTTAAGCAAAAATATTATCAGCTTCAAAGATCAGAAAGAATGCTTAAAGTTGATTTGGAGCAAAATCGTAGCCGGTTGGACAGGTTTCGGGTACGTATACTGAATGCATTGTACAGTTGCCCTGGCTTCCAAGTTCCAGAAGATTTAATGTCAATTGATGACAACGAAGTTTGCAATAAATTAAAGGAGCTGGTCAAAACCAAAATGGATTTGGATGAACAGAACGAATCATTGAAGCAAGACTTGAAAAGAGTTGAGCATAACAATAAAAATTTTGCTTCACAATCCGAATCTTGTAGTGCAGTTATCAGGGGCATTCTAGAAAGAGTGAATAGATTGGGCCATCGATCAGTTGTTCTAAAAACTGAGCAAGAACTGCTAAAATCTTTTTTTCCAAGTGACAAGTGGTTTGGCTGGGTTTACCAGCAGTTTGCTGATTTTCTCAGCAGTGAACTAAGTTGGAATAAGCCACTTGATGAAGTGCTGAATGAAGCTGGTTACAATTCAAAAACAGATGACAAAAACGTTGCCTTGCATGTGTCAGATATTCTCAATACTCTGAGAAATGAAAGAGCGTCACATCAGAAAACCAAGAATTTATGCGCTGCACTGGAAGAACAACATAGTCAAGATCTGCAGAACAACATTGAAAAGTTATTGAAAGAAAACAAAGAAAAACTTTCCTTTGAAATTGATGCAATTAGAAAGGAAGAAGAAGACAGATTTAATTTGGAAGTGAATAATTTGAAGAAAAAAGAGAAAGAGGAACGTTTAAAGCTGCTGGAGGCAGAAGAAAAAAAATTGGCGTTAGCCACTTTACAGATCGAGCAATTAAATACAGCTCTTGATGAAAAACAACAAGAACTAGACGCTTTGAAAGACGAACTGGAACAAGCGTACGAAAACAATGAGAAACAAAAAACAAAAGAAAAAGCTCTTTGTGATGGCATGGCTGAGTTGAAGCAAAAAAAAGAAATGGGACATCAATCTGCTAAGCAGGTTTTAGAACAAATGAAATTGGAATATGAAGAAGACGTGAAGCGATATAAAGAAGAAATTCATCAACATTCCATTACAATCGTATCAATGGAAGAAAAAATTCAGTCTTTAGTTGGAGAAAAGTCATCTTATGCTAGCAAGTTGAAAGAAGCAATGAATGCATTAAAGAAAAAACAGTCAGATCTAGCTGCACAAGCTCAACAGCACCCAATTCGAGCTGATTCAACCGATGAAATAAAGTTCTTGCAAGCCGAGCTGCTTCACAAAAGCCATGAAATCGAGAGTTTAAAAGCTACGATATTGGGTCTGCGCCATGATCTTTCCGGCAGTCAAGCTCGTCTGTCAGATCTCACTGGTAGTTTAAGTGAGTCTCAAAAAGTAGAGTTGGAATCTAACAGAAGTCGCTGTAAAGAGCTTGAGATCGAGCTTAACTCGGTGCGCCAAAAGCTGCTTAAGTTGTCAGGCTTGGTTGACTCGCAGCAGGATAAAATTCAAGCACTGAATAGCAAATTAAAAAGCAAAGAAGAGGCAATAAAGAAAATCGAATTGGAAGCATCTGAGAGAAAAAAGTGTATTAAGCAGTTGGAAGATCAATTTGAAACTAAGCAGGTGGCAAGATCAGAGCAAAAAGCGATTGCTCTGAAGCAGGACAAAATCACAGAGGAGCTATCGTCTGTTGGTGCCCACTGCAGAGGAGAATGCCATGAAGAGATTATATCAAGACAATGCGATGCTCTGTCGGAGCTGCGAGCAAGATTGAGAGCACTCGAACAAGTACAACCTCCGTTCACCAGCCAAGAGCAAGCTTTACAGCAAGTTGTTTTGTTGAAGAAAGAACTTGCTGAGATTCGAGCCAAGCAAGCTCTGGAGGAAGATAAGAATTTTAAATCCCAACTCTCCGCCGATGAAAAGGAGGTCAACAATGAAAATCAGCTACGAAGCGCCGCTGCACAAACGTCTATAGAAAGATCGGCTAAAGAACAACTTGAAGCTTGCTTGGAATATTCAGAAAAAAGCTACCATGATGTTCTCAATGCTCTGTCATCAATTTTGAATCTCAGTTCTCTTGCTGCCTCTGGAACCATGGCTCATCTTCCTTCTGATGAAAGAGACCGTTTGTTCGTTGATAGAAAGAAAGATCTTGATAAAATTTGCTCCATGGTCAAGTCAACTCTTCAGCAACTGGATCGAAAAGAACAGTTATTACAAGGCTACGAAAGTGATCTGGTTAAATTGCGTGAAGCTGAGCATTTCGCGTCGAATAAAAGCCAACGTGTTGATTCCTTGTCATCGCAGCTATCTGAGAAGATGGAAGAAGTTGAATATCTTCGCGAAGCGCTGAAGCAAGTACATGAACAACTTGAATTTGAGAAGAGACTTAACAAAGCGATCAAACAACGAAAAACTTTTCACTTGGAAAACTTGGATTACCGGCGACTTCCACCGCAGCCTAAGAGCAGTTACCAAACGGAAGCAGACATCCTGAAAAAAAAAGCTAAGAAAGTAAAACAACAGAACACTTTGAGAAGGAAAAACTACGAGATTGGAGTTCTGAAGAACCACGTGTACGGCAAAGAAATGGAGCTGTGCAGTGCTTCTGCAAGCCTTGTGAACAAAGGCCAAACCTCAACTCCACAACGCGCTTTGGATGAAGACTGCTTGTGAGCTGTGACTAATTTTGAAATGCCGTTTGGGGCTAAGCATTTTGAGAACGACTTGGGAAGAGCATCTTTGCAAAATGCCTTAAATCTTTCTGCTTTTTTTACACAATGTCAAATATTCAGACCATTGGAGGCTACTTTTATTTTTCACATTAGCACTCTACTCTTATTTTCATATTTGCACATTAGTTACTGGATAGCAATAAATGCAGTTCATATATTTCATGTTTTATTGACAATATTATCATTTGCATTCTGGGTTGAAGATAACGCTTTTAAATCAATATGCCATGACATTCCTTTTTCATTGCTTTATTATCAATTTTTTGATTCCGTTGCTTCGAATGAGATTGATTGGGCTCACTTTGTGTTTTTCCTGTCAAAACTTTTAATTATTATTCAATAGGACTGAAAATCGGAATTAATTCACTGTAATCAATTGTATATTTGACTGTAGGCCAATTTATTTTAAAAATAGTTTCATGCCACATCCACTGGTGATTTTCAAACAATTTTTTTAAATCAAGTGATATCCATGTGGTTGTTAATTTTAAGATGTGTCTCATATTGTTGTTTATAAGGCCACATCGCATATTTGAAACTTGAAATTATTATTTTACCCGAAAAAGCACAATAAAGATTTTTCTGCAGCGAGTAATGAGTAGGAAAATCGCTATTTCTTGCTTTTTAAGATATCATATGTCGATTGTTTCATTGATTTTCACCCTGCGTTTCTTGCTTTATTGTAGCTACAACTATTTGTTTTTCTTCATTCTCTGTAGGCTCCTTTTTTTGTTAAAGATTAGATGTATATTGTATATACAGTCATTTCTTTGTTACGGTACTGTAATTATTTTTTGTAGCCTTCTTACATGCATGTTGGCTGCTTATGACTTGGCGGCAGTAGGTTTCTGCACGGTGCCAGAAACTAGTTAATTTTTACATTTAAAGCTCAAGATAAGCTGGCCTCTTGTACTTTTGGAATTGTCGGTAGCATGCAGAGATTCGTTATTTTTTTCCATAAAATTTTTGTTATTAATTTTGATGAATGTTTTATGCAAGTTTGATATGGAAGTGATTTCTACAACCTAAATTTATACGAATTCAAACAAGGACGTTTTAAAGGTTCGACGTTTCCTCTTCTAAATATGGCCTTGCTTGCGAAGCTGTACGGCGGACAGTCTTGACCAGTGTCGTTTTTCACCAACTGGGAACATAGCATACACACTCTAAGCTGTTTTAATGAAATGGATGTTGAACGTTATTTAGGCAGTGATTTTTTACGTTATCATTATTCTTTGTTAAAGAGTGCGATAACAAGGCACTGAAGCTTTCAATAAATGTCAGCTCGTTGTGGACGCAACAATTTCATCATATGTTCAAAGTGCAATTAAGCGGCGAGTTGTGCTCCGAAAAAGGTCCTCACAACTCTGTGAGGCCCAGTTCTTTTGAACGAAAATAGTCCAAGCGCCCATGCCTATATCGACACTATTGTGGATGCGATTCACGCGAATATAGATTTTAGTAGTTGAATTGTCGATAATAACTGGTGTTTTGCCATGAAACGACACAAATTGGCTTACGTATTATTTGCTCCGATCTAGTTTTTGATTTAAGAGGGCAAAATGGTTTATATTAAGTACAGCAAGTACTTCAAACGTTTTCGTATTTTTTATAGACTTTCAATTTATGACTATTTTAGAAAATTATCTGATCAAATGCTGTTAATTTTTATCGGGGCAAGATCAATGTTGAATTGTTATTATGTAAAGCGGCGTCCGCTATGTGGTGTAAGCGTACAGTGCTCAACTGTATTGTGAAAATATTTAAAACTGATATGTGCCTCTTTCGATTTTAAGTGCTCACAAACGTATGTTAAAACAAAATATTCCATGTGATTGCATGGTATTAAAATAGATCCAAGATAATCTATGGTTGGACAGAATGGTGTTTGTTCTGAGATAGAGCCCATGTTTTGTATAATCTCTGTTCATATTCTGTTGTCTCACAATCAAACTCCCATCAACAACCCACTTTGCACCAATTGAAGTGTTTTCATGAAAGTGATCATGCATCTGTTAAATTTGCGCTTGCGTAGGCATAATTACAATGATATGATGTTAACAAGCGGATCATAATTGTCAGAAGGCCTATAGTTTCACTTTACCACATTGCTACCGCCACTGTGGCAAAATTATAGCTATTTTTATTGTACTTTCATTGAAAATTACATGTGACTAAATGTGAGTGCAGACGTGTCAATTCTAGACTGTAAAGCTTGTAGAAATAGCAATGATTAGCAGAAGTGGACAGAGGCGTATCCCATCTTTAGGAGCGGATGAGGGAGTGCTGCTACCTTTGCATCCAAGAAGCGTGAGCTCAGTTGCGATTTTCTTCAAAAAGTGAGAACTTCGCTTCTTGCATGAAGTTGTTCAACTGCCGTCTCTCCTTTTTGTTATTTTATTTCTTTCATATTTTGTTAGATCGATTGACTATTTTAACCCTGCGCTCATAGTTTAAATATTTTCGCAAACATCGTGTCCAGGACAGTTGGCAGCTCGAAAGGTTTAAAATACTTATGTCGTTTTGACTAGCTTTTGTGAAAGCAGCAGGCCTTTGAGTTCCCTAACCCTCACGATTTTCAGCTACATCCTTCAACTATACCTGTACAATTTCAGATAAAACTAGTTCAATTTCAGCATATACAAAGCTAAGTCGATTACGTAGCTCATTGCCAAAGTTTTTGGCAGCCTGACAATTTTTCACCGGTTAATGAAGAAGACCGGGCAAAAATTTGGAAGGAACACATGGAAAAGATCATGAATGAAGAGAACGAATGGGACCACATGGTGGAAACTGATGTAGTAGAAGGACCAGTGGAAAAAGTGGCTCGTAGTGAAATTGTGGAGGCAATGCAAAGGATGAAATCAGGAAAGGCAACCGGACCATCCGAAGTAAGTGTGGAGATGATAGTTGCAAGTGGCAAAATTGGGGTTAAAGTGATGATGGAACTGTGCCAGCGTGTTTTGGATGGTAGAGGAATGCCTGATGAGTGGAAAACAAGTGTGATTGTACCTATCTTTAAAGGAAAGGGTGATGTGATGAGCTACGGATCATACAGATGAGTGAAACTGCTAGAACATGCCATGAAAATTGTTGAAAGAGTGCTAGAGAGGCGAATACGAACACTAGTCAATTTGAATGAAATGCAGTTTGGATTTATGCCAGGAAAAGGAACAGTGGATGCGATATTTATTGTGAGAAGAATGCAAGAGGAATATCAAAAGAAGGACAAGAAGTTGTATATGTGTTTTGTTGACTTGGAAAAAGCTTTTGATAGAGTGCCAAGAAAAGTGATGGAATGGGCCATGAGAAAGAAGGGTCTATCAGAAGTAATAGTTCGGGCAGTTATAAGCCTGTATGATGGTGCAAAGACAAGAGTGAGGGTGGGATCTGCATATTCAGAGGAATTCGAAGTAAATGTTGGTGTACATCAAGGATCTGTGCTGTCGCCACTATTGTTTGCAATAGTGGTGGACGTTGTTACCGAAAATGCAAGAAGGGGTGTGGTTAACGAATTACTATATGCAGATGACCTTGTTATCATGAGTGAAGACTTGAAGGAAAGGTTTTGGAATTGGAAGAATGCACTGGAAAGTAAAGGTTCAAAGGTCAACACCAGAAAAACAAAAATGATGGTAAGCGGGTCAGAAGGCGAACTATACAAAAGCAAGATAGATCCGTGTGGAGTTTGTGGGAGGAGAGTCATGGCCAATTCAGTGTTGTGCACAAAATGTGAAAACTGGGTTCATGGCAAATGTGCAAAAATAAAGAGAGTTACCGCTAGGTTGGCAATGCATTTTGTTTGCTTGAAATGTAAAGGAATAATGCAAGGGACGATGGACTCAATCGAGAAGTTGTGCGATGAAGTGGAGACAGTGAATGGATTTTGTTATTTGGGAGACAGACTAAATGCTAGTGGTGGTTGTGAAGCGGCAGTCACAGCAAGAGTAAGAATCGGTTGGGTAAGATTCAGGAAATGTGGAGAGTTGTTGCTTGGAAATAGGTTTCCTCTGAAGATGAAAGGTAAAGTTTATTGTTGTTGCGTAAGATCAGCAATACTGTATGGAAGTGAGACATGGTGTCTAAAAGAAAATGAAAAAGCAATTTTAAGGAGAACGGAGAGAGCTATGGTGAGAGCCATGTGCGGTCAGAAAATTGTAGACAGAAAGACGACTGAAGAACAGATGGATATGTTAGGGTTGAAGGAAACGATAGACCGGTTAGCAACAGCAAATGGAGTTAGATGGTATGGACATGTACTGAGGAGGGATGACGATAGTGTTTTGAGGGTTGCTCTGAATCTTGAAGTGACTGGCAAGAGAAAGCGAGGACAACCGAAGAAGACCTGGAAGAAGCAAGTGGAAGAGGAGACAGAGAAGATTGGTTTGAAGAAGGAGGATGCTCTGAGACGAGACAAGTGGAAGGACGGAGTGCGAGAAATTGCAGAAGGAATGGGGTAAATCCGGCCATCTCTGCTAAAGGGAAAACACCGGATAAAAACTGAATAACTACTACTAATGTGGCAAAAAAAGATTTAGACGAGTAAATCTTCGTTCGGGCATTCTATCTACGCGGTTAAACCAACGCATCTAAGACCGCTCAAAAAAAAGAAGCAGCGTTTCAATATTGAGAGAATTTTGGGGCTATGAATAATTTGTAGAGCGAGTGTTTTCACTTGTTTTAAGCGCAATGGACCAAAGAGAGGAACAAATTAAATGAAATGACAGTCAAATCTATTCTACAGGGTGTTCCAAAATAAATGAAACCCACAACATTGCTAATAAATATGTTGATTTTAACCCTATTGTTTATATTTTTCAGTTTTGATAGTAATTATTAATAACAACTGTTAGTTTAAAGCCCCATGGCTTGAAAATTAGAAAAAAAATTTTTGCCTCACGACTTATATAGAGACTAAATCCTTTAAGGCTGTTCAAGCACGCTTCCACAAAAAGTTTAATTTCAACATTTACCGTGGAAAATCCTAGATATTCCTGTTGTATCGTTTGAACTGTAAATAAACGTAGCAAGAAATCAGAGAATCCATCCAGTGAAAAAAATTGAGTGCAAGATCTGCAGACAATATGGAAGTGTCCAGAGTTTGTTGGCCGGAGGCCGAAAAAGTCCATGCAAAGACGGATTAGTGAGCTCGGTATTTTTGTTTGTTTGTGTACCCCTCCTCTTCCTCGGGATGGAGGTACGGCACGAAATCATGCTGTCAACCTAATTGATATTAGGCTAGGGGAAAGATGGCAGCACATTTCGAACCAGTCTTGAGTGACTGGTAGCCCCACCACCAACAAGGTGGACTGCCACTGGTGGGTACCCAAGAGTCGTCTGACATGCTGGGTTAGCAACTTCACAATTGTAACCCGGTGAAGTACGGGAGGGCCACCTGTCTACCACATAAAGGTGGAGGCGTCCCGTTAAGTGCCTTGCCGAAGGACACAACAAGCAAGCTTGCCGGCTTGTTCTCCACACTATCCCTTTTATATGCTGAGCGCCAAGCAGGGAAGCTGTGGATACCATTTTTTAAAGTCTTTTGGTATGACTCGACTTAGGGAAAGCTCGGTATTTCGCGGTCATCGTTGTATAGAATCCTTTTTCAAGACCTTCGTCTGTATTCTTACAGAATTGAGATAAAGCACAAACTCACAGCAACTGATATGCAGAAATTTACATTACGCAGAACATTTGTGCCATAAAACCGACGCGATGGCGTAGTGGTTAGAGCGTCCGCTTCGCAGTTGGTAGACCTGGGCTTCATTCCCCTTGTCGAGTCATACCAAAAGACATTAAAAAATGGCATCCGCAGCTTCCCTGCTTTGCGCTCGGCATTTAGGGGAGGTTGTGGAGAACAAGCCGGCAAGTTCGCTTGTTGTGTCCTTGGGCAAGGCACTTAACGGGACGCCCCACCTTTATGTGGAAGACAGGTGGCCTATAAACCTCGAAACAGGCAACTCCCAAGCGAGTGCGGACTTCCCGTCCAAAGTATAGCAATACAATTCGCTTTCTCGTGAATGGAGGATAAATATGGCAAATAAAACAAAGCAAAACAAAAAAGAGAAGAATGTTCCAGAGTGAATAATAACTTTGCTCGCCGGCTTCAAGAATGTTTGAGACGGAATGGTGGACATTTGGAGGATGTATTTAAAGAAACCTTAAAATCTAGCTAAATCCCCCAAACTTTCAGTACTCAGATGTGATTACATGAGCTTACAGAAAATATTAACATTTTTAACGTATTTTGTTTCAATAATTAATGGTAATCAAATTAGTGGGCTTCATTTATTTTGGGACACCCTGTACAAGTGAAGAGAAACTTAGTAATAAGTTGTAGTGAGATGTACAAAATGTTTTCCAATTACGAAGCTTTGTTGGAGCAGATTGGCTGTAATAAAAAATATGATTGATACATTACCTTACACATGAATAAATTTATTTCAAGAACTTCTGGCTTTATGAGTTATATTTCGGTTTCTGGTTGTCCTAATTTTTTGGTAATTAGAATGGTTAGCCTTGGACATAGTGCAATAAATCTAAAATAAGCTCACGGTGGTGCTGTTAGTTAGCCTCATTAGTGTCATCGTGAGCTTATTTTGGATTTACTGTACTAATTTTCTAGTTTTGATTATTAGAGTGATGGCAACCAAGCTTAAAAGGCTTAAAAAACGAATCTGTTATTGCATCGTCAACTGAGCTTTAATTATTTTAGAGTGCTTTTTATTAAAATCATCTTGTTAACATCTCCCGAAAAAGAGTTTTATCGGGTTTCTACGATCAGTAGTTTTTGAGAAAATACAGAGAACAACTTGCGCTATCAAGCTTTAGCTATGACGTCATTTTAGATCCCAAAGGGATGAAATGTTTTGTTAGTTGATAAATCGAGAGCTGGATTTCGTCTCAGCAAAAAATGGTTTTCCTTTGTCAAGAAATGTAAATTAAAAAAAAATCTTGGATAATAACGTAAATATGAGCCCCACGACTCTCATGCCGAGGTGGTAGTCAATCGTGCCAAGATTGATGTTTGTATACCCAATAGTTTCGGAGGAGTTAAAAAACGGAAAGAATTGCGCTTTATGGTGTAGTATAGATTCCTGCAAATACATCAATCACTTCATGGTTCTTCCACAAGGTTGAATTTAGGCTTCCACGCATTCAGTCAAAACAACACTTGAAAATTTATGAAATTGTGTGCTGTTTATAAGCAAGCAAAGTTTCCAAACAAAGCAACGTCTTAATTTACTGCATTGATAGAGACGTCGGTATTATGTGCGTAGTTTATGAAATCCACAGTTTGAGAGGGGGAATTTAATAGAAAAAGTAGATCAGTGTCTACATTACTTTGTGAAGTTCTGGTCACCAAATATGCAATCGCACCTATGGAAGGAAATTTTTTCTCGAAAATAGATTGTTTGGCCAACTGGGTGATCGGATGCGAGACATTTAAGGAGGAGAGAATGTCCTCTTTTTTTTCTATTTCGTGATCAAGGCACCGCCAAGAAACTTTGAGTCATGAATATCATTACACGGGGAGCGGGGGGCTGCAGCAAGTTCTGAAACAAGTTTGCCGTCAAATAGCTTAATGTGTAATTGCAAAACAAAACCAACTACAGCGCTTAGCCACAACTTCGCCTTAGTGCACCAATTCGTATCGAAAAAAAAAGAATAAAATTTGTGAAATGCTGGAGAGTTTGTGAAAAATATTGGTCTGAATTCAAAGTGCGACGATCGGAATTGTGAGCATAGGGGTGGTGGCTCATTTACATCAACTTTTTATTACTGCTCTTAGAAAATATTGCTTGAGTGAAGCCAGTGCAGCCGTCTGAACCGATGTTTCTAACTCCATAATTAATTGACTGGTGACTCTGTCGGGCGAAGCCAGTTTAGTCGTCTACTTTACTTTACAACATACAGTGAAACTTTGCTAATACAGAAAAGTCGAAAAAATGGGTTTCGCACATCTTGAAATGCAATTTCGTATTCCCATAAGGTAGAAGTAAGCCCGGATGGTCAACCCTGTTCCAATCGAAAGTACTTTCATGGAAAAATAGTCATTAGCTATGCGTGCCGATCTATTAAAAAGATAATGTAAGCATTGAGTGACGTTACAAAAGCTTGGGACAACCGTAGTGACCTCGAAAAGTGTTGCCATTAAAACTTTTCATCAAATCTAAGAGTGTTCTTTAAAAGAAGCTCTTCCTTAACCTGCACATAAAATTATCCCATTTGTTGCCGAAAAGGTTCTGCAAAAAGTGAAAAAAGGATGTTCTCAAAAAATGCCAACCTGGAACGGAATACCTTTTGTGGTAATGTCACCTATTCCGAACGCGTTACTAAATTTTCAAAAGGCGTGAAAAATCGTTCTGGTTGCTTAGAAATTACCAAGAAATAATCGTTTCGGGGTTGATGACGTCATTTCGAATAAAACAGGGCATTCCCAAAAAACACAAGTCTCTGAAATTCAGGATCAAAGGAATTCCGGAACCATAAGCATGAATCTCAGTCAATGCTTTTCAATTTTGAGATGAAATTAACAGTATAATACATGTATAAATGCTGCGTCATAGCTTAGGGGCGGGGCGGTATTATTGTGGCTAGTGTGTTTGTTTTATTGTAGGTAGACATTGGTTTGATTCCCGTGTAGAGTCTTACCAAACATCTTTAGAAAATGATATTCATAGCTTCCTTGCTTGACGCTCAGCACGAAAGAGATAGAGTGGACAACAAGGCGGCAAGTTCGCTTCTCGTGTTCTCAAAGAAGACACTCGACAGGATTCCTCCATCTTGATGTGATAGGCCGACCTTGCAAGGACTGGTAGCTGGAAAACGCAATTAAAGCAGATGGTAAAAGGATAATACCCTTGGACTACTTCAGATTTGTCTACCTATCTACAAAGAGAGACTGATCGCCATCTCAAGATGTATAGAATATTAAGACTGCAGAAAGAGTATACTGGTATCACCATTAGAACTCAGAATATAGATAGAGAGGCCTCGGCGGGGCTAAAACCTCTGAAAAATTTAGTCTATCTGGGGCCTGGAACCTTGCGAAACCTTGTTGTAAAATATTGTTATTTTGTGTGCTGCATTTCGTCGTCCCGATTTGGAGTTGAACCCGGGCCGACGGCGCATGATCTAGTTTTCGTTGTTCAACGCTGTAATTCAACCGAGTTTTTTTTTTATTGGACTGTGTCGCACAGGCGCAAAATTGGCCCAAACGTGCTTGTGTTGTCGAAGGTTGTTGGTTGGTATTGATGCACATTGCATAGCAATTAGAATTGTCACTTTGACGTTAGTATTTTGCTCACTAGAATCTCTGATGCAGTTTTGATACCATTGAACAGTTTTTCTTTTACAGAGCTAAATTGCTGCTTATTAGTGAATCGTTAGTAGGAAAATTAGTAAGGAAGTGCTGATAAATCTGGGTAACTGCGCAGCCCAAATTATTGGTAACCGCTTGCGCTGTCGTTCGCATTGAGTCTATTAATTGGTCGTTACATCGTTCAAATTTCCGAAATATACGAATCATCCACAATATATATCAAACTTCCCCTGATCGTCTGTTTCGCAAATCTACAGTAGCAGAAACGCAGGAAGAATCTCGGAACAAATCGATAGACGTAAGCGCGTCGCTGATAGGGCTAAGAGATTGTAAGAGCTGGTTCGAACATCGACCTGGCCCGCCGGTAAACCAGCAAGTATATCTTACACTTAACTTTTTAAAGATTTACACCATTTTGACTGATGACAGATGACTTTTTTTAAGAGGTTCCCCCAGGTCCATATTTTGTAGGCAACAGCAACACATATGCTTTGTTTATGCAAGCAGGTTGGCCAGCAGTTACATACCTGGTGCTACACCATATGTTTTATTGGATAGCGACTAGAATGAAAAAAGTCGCAACAGTTAGGCAATCAGTTGCCAAAGGTAAAACCATGAAGGCTGAGGAGTTGAAGCCTCTGTTAGACACAACTACTCTATCCAGAAAATGGGTGATTCCTTTTTTCTGACACCTACATAAGTGCCTCTACATGATCTTAAAGATCTTTTTCCTAGAAATATTCCAAAAAATAACCCCCCTTGAATTGTTGCCAAGACTTTCCTTTTCTTTCTGTGGTCTAATTCTATTCTCTCTCCCCGCCAGGTCGGTTTCCACCCTTTATTTCTCTCAGTCCATTTTGGATGGGTGCAACAAACCCATGCCTGGCTGTCAGACGATTCTTGCTACCATCGATTTCTCTAAGGTTTTTGACTCTGTCTGGCACCCCGTCCTTTTTTACAAACTTGTTGCGGCTGGCCCCTCATCTTGCTTTGCTCGTTGGACTCAATTGTACCATTCGCATAGGACGCTGGCGTGGTTTTTCAAAATTACAAAAGTCCCTTCTTTCAAGTTTGTCTAGATGTTCTGCAAGAATCCGTTCTTCTTCCTGCTTCTCTGCCTTCTTCTTTCAGCCGTTCACTTGATGATGACAATTTGGCCATTTAGTCCTCGTACCCCTCGTTTCCTGCTGCGGTGGAGGCTACCCATGAAGCTCTGGTCTGAATACTGGTGTCTTCCTCTCGATTCGAGCAATTGTGAGGCCTCCTACTTCTCGGTGGATCCCCATCTTCTTTTATTCAACTCCCCTCCCCTTCAATCCCTCTCCAACTTTCTTTGGGATCATCTTCGACCGCACTCTTTCCTTTTTTAAACAGATATCTTCGCTGAAGGCCAAGTTCTTCCCTCGTCTCAAGGTCTTGCGTCAAATTTCTGCTTCCGCATGGGGCCGTCGAAAAAGACTCTCTCTCTTCTATATATAGCTTTTCTTCGGCCCCTTCTTACTTACACTTCTCCCGGATGGTTTCCTTTTCCTAGCGTTGCCAACATTGCCAAATTGGAACGCCTTCACCGAGCGTCTAGTCACGCCAACAGCGGCTGCCTCTCGTCCTTCTTTATTCCACTTTCCTCTCTTAGACGTTGCTACCTCCCCTACAGGTCACCCTGTCGTCTTATGCGTGGGCCCTTCGTCCCCCAACCTCCTTTCTCATTTCACGTTTAGCTAGACATGGAGTGAAACCAAGACTCTGCAGATCGTCCTGGAGAGCATTTGCCTCCACTCACCCGCTCATGCTTCCTTCCACTTCTCCTAGGGAAGCTCTTTTTGCTTGCTTTCCCTCTCCTTCTTGAACCTGCTTTCCTTCACAGTGGAATCCACTCTTTCCTCTCCGTGCTCCCGCTCCGATCCCTTCTCTCTCGCCAAGGTGCTGCTCTGGCTTATCTTGACTCTCTCCCACCTCACGATATTGAGATCTGGACAGACGGCTATGTTCCTTTCCCTTGAGGCTTTCCCAATTGCAAAGGAAGTGCTACAACATTTAGATGACATGTACCTCGATATTAATATTTCGTTGCAAAAAATTTGTATAATTTACAACAAAATCTTTACATTCATGTTTTTGCAGGGGTATCACCAATTTGTTTGTTTGAGTAAGCTACCTTTTTTAGGTGTTTCGGGACTTCATTTTTAGAAGAATGTTTTAGAAAATTTTGATAGATGCCAAAGAATCTTGCTTTTGAGGAAGAATAGTAAAAATGTACCAAAGAACTAAGTGTTTCTAGAAATAATTTTGTGAAATGCAGCCAACAAAATTTTGAGGGTTTTTAACAGATAAGGGCATATTTCAAAATTTTTTAAATCTTCATTTTTTGTAAATCTTTTTGCAAATTTTGGTAAATGATGCCAAAGAACTATGCTTGCGAAGAAAAATTGTCGAAATGTACCAAAGAGCTAAACTTTTTTAAAACCAGCAGGTTTCTTAGGTCTAGTAAGAAGCCATTCTATATGAATAAAATTTCAGATGAGCTGGTAGTCTGTAAATTTTCGGTTACGGTGTTATTAAATCTTACCATTAAACAATAAACTGCTGTTGCTACTTCATATAGCTAAATAAAAATAAACGAAAAGAGAAATGATGTTGACTGAACAACTCCAAAATTTTGGAAGCTCTAAAACTGGTGAATAAAGATGAATGTACGTAGCAAACTAAGAATAAAATTCTGGTGCTGAGTGTGTTTCAAATTCAGTGCATGCCCAGGGCAGATTCCTTGCAGATATATCAGAGATGATATTACTCATCAAGGTAGCTATTGAGAACATCTCAAAAAAGTGAAAGAAAACGAGAAGAAAATTGATGACTTAGAGCAATACAGCAGAAATAACTGCCTTATATTCTTCATGGCGGCCATGACGCTCCTACTGGTGCTGATGTCAGTAATCAGGTTTTTGAAAATTTTATGGGTTTTCTAAACTCTGAAGTAAATCTACCAATTGCAGTCACACATTCAGACATTGACAACTGTCATACATTGCCATCCAAGAAAGGAAAAATCCTATTATTACCAAGTTTGTACGCAGAACTGTGAGAAATATCATATTTAATCACAAAGCAGATCTCAAATCAATCTCTGGGCCCAAATATTCAATCACTGAGTCCTAGACTAAAAGACTTCTTATAATTTTGGAAGAGGCCAGAAAAGTATTCAAATTAAAAAATGTGTGATCTCTTAATATGACAGTTACTGCAAATTTGCTAGACACAAATACGGAGTTGATGTTGATGACATTGATAAAATTTGGAACTCTATAAACATTCGGCCAGCTATGCCATGTTTCAAGGACTTACGATGCCGTGTTTTCCTTGTATTATGCCACTGGTTTTTGTTAGATGTGCCGTAAACCTCCTATGTGACATTAGCTCAACCAGAACCAATCTTATCCAACCCTGTACAAAACCTGCTTTAGCATACACTACATACTTTTCACCTCGTTACTTTGCTTTATTTTTGTGTTGTTTTTTTAGTTGATATCTCATGAAAAAGTTCCATGTCAGTACTGTGAGGTTGCAATTAGAAAAAATGTTAAACCGGTCAGTTCCTATAGCTGTTTATTAGCTTTCCACAACAAATGTGAAAACTTGACGAGAAAAAAGTTTATTAAATTTACCAAGCACTTTATTTGTAAATCATGTAAAAATAATCTTTTCCCATTTCGTAGCTGATGAATTTTTGCTTGAATTAGGCATAGTAGCATATCTAACTTAAATGCTGAACATTTTAACAAAATTTTTTTGAAACTTGAAAATGAAGGGGAAAGTGATTTTGAAATTAGCCATCTGCTCCATGCTGATTAACAGTAGGTCTATGTGGAGATCAATTCTACCAACTGCTTTGCATTCAATAACAACTTAGATGAAGCTTTTTGATTGTGCGAGTTAATGTTAGATCTTTAGTTAATCCTTCAAACTTTTTTAAGTTTGAGGGTTTGACCTCTAGCCTTAGCTTTAAGAGTGATATAATTTGTATGACTGAAATATCAATTCAATCCTTTACTTCAGGCAAATATAGGAATTTGAGTGGTTACAAATTTGTATCTAACTGTACAAAAATCATGCAAAGAAGGAGTCGCCATGTCGGTAAAAAGTTGCATTGATTTAAATACAAGTGATGAGCTGATTGTCATGCAAAAAAGGATATTTGAATCTATGTTTATCAATATCAAGCTGAAATCTCATAAGATATTAAGTGGAACATTGTATAGATCCTACAAACGACCCAACAGAAAATGTTAGTTTTCTTGTAACCTTAAAAGATTGCTTGGGAAATTACCACAAAACCATATTTGCTATATCACTGGAGAATTTGACTATAATCTTGCTACTTATGTTAACCCATTTACAATAAAGTTACCATATGCGATGAGGCAAAATTCCGGGCACATTTTTTGGTCATGTTTACGTCTTTAAGTATTGGCAGTTTATTCGCTAATTTTGGTGTTTAAACAAAAACCAAGACTTCATTATGAAATCAAGACATCAATATCTGAATGGATTGTGACCTCTCTTTGAGAGAAAATTCATAACTTTTGGTGACTAAACACTAAAATTCCGGAAATTTGGGAATTTTTCAAAATTATTTCTGGACACATATTTGACACCAAAATTTCTGGCATGTCTGGGGAAATCCGGACATTTGGCAACCCTAATTTATAAGCAATTTTAGCGAAACTATGTTTGAAAATTCTTTTTTTTTTATTGCCTAACTCAAATAACTGACACCAGTGCCACAGCGTTGGACCATATTTGGGCAATGAAATCATGCCCTACAATCAGGAATTATCTCTAGTCCAATATCAGATCATCTGCCAGTCCTTACATGTACAAATATTAAATCAAATCAAAAACAATTGTGGGATAATTTGAATAAACAAGGCAATTAATTCACTTCACAAAATTACGCTAGATTAAATGCAGAGCTGCAAAACATTGACATTGAACCGGCCTTAAGTAAAACCTCTCCCAATAAGGCATTAAATTTGCTTATCACAAAGTATAATCCATGCTTTGACAGATGTTTTCTTCTCACCACATCCAAAATCATTGGTCACAACGATGCTTGGTTTGACAGAGAATTTCAGAATTTGGTGCATGCTAAAAATAAGCTGTATCAGAAATACTTGTCAATAAAATTAAATTAAATAGAGCCAGAAATTCATATTTCCTTATTTTACAAGAAAAAAAGAAATCGTACAATGCATCTACATGTATATTTCAATTTTCAACAACATAAAAATGATATAAAAGAAACGTGGAGAACAATAAGCAGACTAATTGGTAAAATCAAGGCACCGCACTGTTCTTCCCTTCCCATAATTATCTATAGTACCGTAATTAACTAAGCACTGACCAACTTGCAATCGCTAATCACTTTAATAGCCATTTTGCAAACATTGCCCGTAAGCTTGTTGATAATTTGTCAAATGCTAATAGAGAGTACAGAGATTTCTTGAATCCATCCACGTTCCACTCAATTTATTTAAACCCCTTAATTCCCTTTGAAATTGGAAACAATATTGGAGAAATAAAATCAAAATATAGCGGTGGAATGGGTGGCATACGGAGATCAGTTCAAAAAATTCGCCACATAACGTATTAACTGCACTTTTTCATGTAGTTGATTTATCCTTGTCTCAAGAAATCTTTTTTTCAACTTTTAGAACTGCAAAATAATACCACTATTCAAAAAAACTTGTTCAATTGATGTTAACATTTACTGCCCAATTTGTTAACTGCTACGTCTAAGATTCTAGAAAAAGGTATGTACAAACGTGTAATGTCATTTTTAACTCAAAAAAAGTTTCTCTATGATGGACAATTTGGTTTTCGAAAAAAAACATGACACTAATCGTGCTGTCATCTGGCTGGTGGAAAACATTGTGAAAGCATTTAAAAATAAACAATTAGTACTAAAAGTATTTTTAGATCTGTCTGAGGCATTTTACACCATTGATCACGCAATACTACCTAAAAATTACATTATGGACAGAGGTGGGCACTCCGGCATATTGCGGACTCCCGTTTCTATTTGAGGTAAAAAAAAAACTGAATTTTACCGCAAATTCGCAAAGCAATTGGCAGTGTTGCATGTTCCGTGGTAAAACCGCTTGAAAGCGGACGCTCCTATTTTCTGGGTTGGAGGTTAACGTCCGGGTGTTGATGACCTTTTTTTTTGGAGGTAACGTCTGGGCGACGGCAAAATTTGACCTCCAAAACAAAAAGGTCATCAAGAGGGCAAAATAACAGTAAATATTGCGATCTAAGTTTGCGGAAACGCAATGTGCATTTGCGATTGCCGAAGTGCGAAAAGTTACCGCAAGCTTGCGGATTTGCGGTTACGGAACACCTCTTGCAGTTTTGCGGTTGCAGAGTTGTGTGTACATTTGCGGTGCCCAGCACTGATTATGGCATTTAAGCACTGGCATATGATCGATCCTGTAGTTATCTGTGTGGACGATCTCAACACGTTTACTGGGCAATACTCTATCTAATCAAAGAGTGCTACAGTATGAAGTTCCTCAGGGTTCAATACTTATTGGGCCATTACTGTTTTTAATTTACGTAAATGATCTCCTTAACTGCACAAATAATGGAAATATTATCATGTTTGCTGATGACACTAACATTTTCTTCAAAGAAAGTGCTGTAAATCACTCTTCACTCTTGCCAATCAAGAATCAGAAAATATTGACTCTTGGTTGAGTGCCAATAAGCTAACCTTAAATGTTAGTAAGACAAATTTCATAGTTTTTCACACCCCAAATAGTCAAGCTTCCTTAAATAATCTTAGCTTTCTTATAAAAAATAATGATATTGAAAGTACAAATTCAACTAAATTTTGGGAGTAATAATTCATCAGCATCTGAGCTGGAAGGTGCAAATGGAGTGTATTTTAAAACAGATTGGAATAAACTTTGGAATAGTAAGAAAGGCGTCTTCACTTTTAAACAAAAATTTACTAAGGATGCTTTACAACTATCTGATCAAAAGCTATGTCACATACTGTATTTCCTCTTGGTATTTCGGAAATGCAACTATGATTCATAAACTCCAATGCAGTGTGAACAAATTTATTCGTTTAATAATCAATTTAAATTATAGATCTGTCACTTACATAATGAAAGAAAACGAAATAATGTCAGTTGAACAGTTATTTAAATTTGAGACTGCGAACTTTATGTATCAACATTTTAATAACTTGCCATTAAGTGTATTTGAACCTAATTTTGATCGAAACATATTAAAATGCAATACAGTGATCCCTCGCTATATCGCGCTTCACCTATCGCGGCTTCGCTGCTTCGCGGAATTTTTTACAGTGCTTTTTTTACAGTGAATCCTGATTGGCTCAGGGGCTTTACTGTTGTCTAGAAGTAAAAAAAGTTGAAAAAAGTGAAAAAAGTTGATATATACGTTAATATTTCTATTTCTTAAACACATTTTGGGCCTGAAAAGAGGTTTTGTTTTTTGTTTCATTCTGCAGTACAGTATTGCATTGTAAAATAACAGTAAAAAATAAAGCTGACTACTTCGCGGATTTCACCTATCGCGGGTTATTTTTGGAACGTATCCCCCGCGATAAACGAGGGTTCACTGTACTAGAAAAACTAGAAATGGTTCAAATGTTTTTCCAAAATACTGTCCGATAAATTTAACCAAACTGTCATTTAAGTATAAAGGACCTTTGATGTAACGTCCAGGCGAATAGACCTAGACGTTAATAGATGCCAGTTGATTCTAAATAAGCTCACCCATCGAATTTTCATACCGGTTGTAAAAGATGTTTGAACAGAAGCGTGTACCGCGGGCGTCAGCAGTTGAGGTCACTAAAATACAAAGACAAATAGAATTGACAACTTGGACATAGAGAGAGAGAGAAAGATCCAGTTTTTTAAATCCGGTTTTGTCCACGTTAATGCAGATGGCCGGATTCACGTCGTGCTTCTCGACGGCTTAGTATCATTTATCGATTCACACATCACATGTATATATATATATATATATATATATATATATATATATATATATATACATACATATAAAATAGTCACTTAGCTTTACAGTGCTCGACAGCAAGCTTGCCGGAGTCGTAATATGTATATTTCTATTTGCACAGCTACAGAATATATATATATATCTGACGTTGGACAAACGCAGGCTGAAAACCAAATAGCATCAAAGAACTTATTTTGATATAGGTATCCTGTTTGACACAAGGAAGAAATATATATCCAGTTGTTCGTCCATAACCAAAAACAACATGCAATTAAACCAAACCAAACTCAACAAACCAGCACTTGTTCAAATATAGAACACGGTAACATGCAATACAAATGACAGGTTGTTAGCACTCAAAACTATCCAACTTTTAGATAAAGCCTTTTAATTACCAGGAGAAAAGACCTGTTGATACACGTGCTATACAACTACACACCAATCTAAGGACAAAGGACTAGTTAAATCAAATTACCATCACAAATAAACAACTAGAACCTGCTGGTTATCTAAATGTACTGAATCCGGATTGCTAATAAAAACAAAGGTGATGTTGCCAAATAAATTCTCAATTGATAAATATAAGGAATGTTAAAGGCTAGAACAGCTACATTTAATGTGGAATAAAATACTTGATTCAAAATCAAAAACATTACTCCCATGAAGGTATTTCATAAAGCACTAAAAACGTTCCTATTAGAAACAACGTCTTAATTTACCAAGTGGTATACGGGTACCAACAACAAAATTGAAATAATTATTGCTGGGTCTTAGATTGTAGTTTTTGCCTTATCCATTTTGTTGCCGATTTTGATCGTCTCAACTTAAACTGTAATATCAAAAACATGAACATTTCTCCTCCCTCCTACGCCACCACAAATTTGGTTTTATTTGCCACCCAATGCTGACCATTTCCAATAATATTTTTTGTATAAAACTCTTGCATCATTACCATCTTGGCAATGCTAGCTTCCGGACACCATCCACTAAGACATTTTTCAACGTTTTATTATCTACAATAGCAGTCAAAAACTATTACGTGTATACAAGGTAGGCGTGTACCAAATTAGTTTTTCTGTTTTCTGGTGTAGCAACCATACACTAATTTGTTATGCGTTTTACAAATAAAAGTTGTGCATCTTAACGTATACCGTTTGTTGCCGTTTTCTATTTTTGGCTGTTGCTTTAATGTGTTCTTTTGCTTGGCTCCTGTTTTGCTGGCCAAAAATAATGTACTACTACTCGTAAGAAAATTATTCAACCAAAAATGTAACATGATGTATGGCAATCAATTTTTGATCTGCCATCATAAACTAATTTTTAGCCCTAACTAATTAGTGTTACATGTTGTTAGAAATCATATTTCTTCCATCTTCAAACGGCACTGATTATTAATACCTTACCATTTCCTTTACAACTTAAACTTACCTGTTTTTACTCAGCTTTCCACTCTTCGGGGAAATAAAAAGTGAGATCACAGCTCTTTAACTTCCATCTTTTTAGTATAAAAACTAATAGTAAATGTACATTTTTTGTATTATCGGAATTGTCTTATAATATCCTTTAATTTGTTAAAAAAGTTTGAAAATCAGTTAGGAAATGAAATAATCAGTTTTTAAGTAAACTGATAATTTGGGATTTTTGAAAAAATTATCAAATGATCTCTGGTAGCAAACGACTGTGTTAATTGCACGATGCAGCATTATGAGATCATAGAGCGAATGGAAGTACGCAGAAAAAAAGCAAGAAGCATGCTAAAAAGGCTAAAAATGCTTAAATAAAGAATCTGTTGTTGGTTTGTCCATTTAACTTTAATTGTGAAGTTTTTTTGCCGACAGCACCTCGCCAAGGTCTCCCAAAAAAGCGTTTAATCGCATTTCTACCTTTAACGTTTTTTAGAGAAAATAAAAAAACAAATTTTGCAATTAATTGTTAAGTTTGACGTCATGTGACATCCTAAAGACATAAAATTTGTTGAAGTTGGTAAGTTGGGTACTGGCTTTCGTTTAAGCCGAAAACTGCTTTCCTCAGACAAAAAATGCGATTTAAAAAAATTGCCATTATGACGTCATCACGACGTTTCACAACCGCGTGACACACACCCAGAGGAGGTAATTAATCGTGCCGATTTTGATGTTTGTACGCCCGGCTGTTTTGGAGGAGTAAAGACAGTTCGCTTTACTTGATAAAAAGCTTTTGTTCTTCATATATTTTTGCAGTTTTCACTTTTTCAAGAAACGAAATTCCATCCTCCACGAGGTAGGACATTTTTTTGATGATATTTCGGAAGCAATGTGACTATCAGGAAAAAATGCGCTTGCACAAAGTCACAATATGGTCAGCATAAACAAAGGTTTTATGATGTTCTGCGAAATAACCTGCAATGAGCAATTCATCATTAGCTACTTCGTCACTTTGAGTAGCACTTTTTGAAATAAACTGAGAAATTACTGTACTTTTCTTTACTGCTTCATAATTTCTTTTGTCTTTGACTGTATCTTTGTGGCGGTGTAGCATGGATTTATTGGTATTTTTTATAGTTACTTAACAGACTTTACAATAGCTGTTCTTATTACAAGACTTGCACTGTTGTAGCCAGTTCATTTACTCTGTTTGATCATTCTTATTTAACTATCAACCTTTTTTATTCATAAATTGTTTGTACCATTTTTTTTCTTTTTGGGAGCTGCTAAATGCTGATTCTACTTCTACTTCATCTGTGGAGGTCATTCCCATTAGAATCCAACTAAGGCTAAACGGAATACTCTCACCAAACTAAACACTTATTACAAACTTAACTAGCTACAACATACTCTAATTAATAAGATTGTTCAATAGGTGCTAGCATCTGCACCACGATGTTTTAAAAGTCAAAGTCATAATTGTATGTGAGACACCAAACTAATATCTAGCCGCGATAACTAAAAATTCAATTAAGATAACATGAATGTTTTACTTTGGAAAAAAAACCCAGATGTTATCATATTTTAATAAACAACCCTAGACCCCCAGCTGCGTATCAAAAGCACAAGATCTGGGGTGAAAACCCAAGCTTTGGCAGCACTGATGCTCATCAAAAGCTCAGCCAAAAACAGTTATTTAGCTCAAAGATTGATACACGAAAAGCAAACAGAAAAACAGTTTCAAAAACATGTTTTTTGCCTTTCTCTAAAAGTTGAAATATTTCTATTTCTATGAATGTTCTAGTAAATACAATTGCAGTCTTTTGTTGCTGCGCTGCTCAGATTCAATTTCAAAATATGCCACTCAGGTGATAATTCTAGGCTATTAATTGCTCTTAAACACACACAACCATGAACAAATTTACAAGCAAGTGGCCTCAAAAGTAGGAGTGTTCGAAACAAAATATTTCGAAATGTTTCGTTTCGAATTAACTTCCAAAGTGAAGAATTTCGTTTCGTTTTTAAATCCTAGTAATTTCATTTCGTTATGCGCTGGAAACGAGAACGTAACAAATGAGAATTTTTAGACCATAACAAGCACGGTAATAACGTTCACAGTGCGTGGCGTTGGCTTTGTGATTTGTCCTTCAAAGGTTCCAACTAATTGAAAACTCTCTGTAGTAGGAACTTCCTGCTACTACCGAGAGATACGAAGGGTTAAAGAGGAAGGCTAGGTACGGTATTGATTACCGTTAAAGCCTGCTGTGTACAGAATTTTATTTGGGCGAAGCAAAACAACAATTCGAAATATTTTCGTTTGAAACACCCCTAAGACCACTATTCAGAAAAGACAAAAAGTAGTTCTATTTTTTAGCAAACTGCAGACAGTGACACTGTTTCGACCCATCAGATCTCTTCAGTGCAGTTGGCAACCGACAAGAAGCTAGAGGCTTTTAATAAAGCATGGCTTAGACCGCCATACTTGTGGAACTTATACTAGATCCCTTTGGTGGAAGGTCTGTCAGTACTCTACAAAGCTGTATCACCCGTGAATGAGTGGCGGTTGTCGCAGGTGCACTAAGTCTAGCATCAATAACTGCACTGAAGAGACCTGATAGGTCGAAACTGTGTCACTGCCTGCATTTTGCTAAGTTCATCGCTAGCCTCCTGCATTACTATAGTTCTATTTTCTTTGTGTTGTGGGGAGTTCACGTTTTGCCGTACATTTTTGTTAGTTTGTTTTGTTGACAGCCGACAGATTTTCTCAAGATGACAAGCATAGGGCGATCAGGAATTCGATAATATTTCACAAAGGTAAACGAAGGAGAGGATTCCTTTTTACCGGGAAAATCAAGTAAAGCGAAATACAAGTGTGTGGACGGAAGTATCACTGACGGTAGACAACATTTAAACAACAAGCATTTCGAGTTGAATGGACAGTTGGAAGGCAGGGCCGGTCTTAGACCACTGCGGTTGCAGTGGGCCCGCACTTCAATAGGCCTCGTGCTAATTCTAGGTGTAAATTATCAAATTTAACCATTATAAATTATAATCATTTATTGTGTTTCTTATGTTTTTAGATCGTGAATGGATATTGCTATTTGGAAGACAGACTAACTTCTAGTGGTGGTTGTGAAGCGGCAGTTACAGCAAGAATAAAAATCGGTTGTGTAAGGTTTAGAGAATGTGGAGAGTTATTGCTTGGAAATAGGTTTTTTCGGAGAATGAAAGGTAAAGTTTGTCGTTGTTGCGTAAGATCAGCAATACTGTATGGAAGCGAGGCATGGTGTTTAAAAGAGGGTGTCCCGACAAATCAAAGTCGCGTTAGGGTTAGGGTTAGGGTTTGAATTCGATTTTGAATTGTCGCAGAAACTGGAGAGCCAAGTTATGGGAAGTTTCTGTGTCTAATAGAATTACTTGCAAAGTTTGATCCAGTAGTGGAGGAACATCTTTGACGTGTTACCAATGCAGAGATTTATGGTCATTACCTGGGGTAGAGGATACACAATTACTGAAGTAGCTGATGCCGCTGTTAACACTATTCTTTGAGTTTTCAAGAATGCAATGTATTTTTCAGTAATATTGGATTGTCCTCCAGACATATGTCACAAAGAACAGATGTCATAAACTATCCAGTATGTATCAGTTAGGGTTAATGTGGAAGAGCCTGTGACTGTACATAAACGTTTAATTGAATTTCTTTCTGAGAAAAGTACTACTGGACAGGACTTATGCGATGTAATTGTGAATGAGCTGGAAAAGCTTGAATTAAATCAAAATATTCGTGGACAAGGTTATAATAATGGTACCAACATGAAAGGCGTCCATTCTGGAGTTTAAAAACAGCATTTGAATATTAACAGCAGAGCATTTTTATTTCCATGTGCGTGTCATAACTACAACCTGATTCTAGCATACATGGCTAAAACATGTCCTGGTGCGTTAACTTTTTTGGAATTGTACAACGCGTGTACACCATCTCATCTACAAAGAGATGGCCATTATTGAGAAAGCATGTTTTTAATGTATCTGTAAGATCTCGGTGTGAAGTAAGGTGTGAGTGTAAAATAGACAGTGTCAATACACTTCGTTATCAATTGCCTGAAGTTTGTGAGGCACTCGATAAATTAACTGAAGAGACTGGTGATGCGATGATTGAGAGGGAAGCAGATACACTGTATAAAACATTAAAGCAGTACAAGTTCTTAGTGTCGCTTGTGTTGTGGTACGACGTGCTCTTTCGAGTCAATTTTGTGAGTAAAGAACTGACCAGTAGATTTGAGCACAGCAATGGATTTGTTCAACAACTTGATGACTTGGCTAAGGAAACCGAGAGTTAATGGGTTTGTTCAAATTCTTGTTGCAGCAAAGGAATTGGCCGAAGACACGGAAGTTGTTGCAATCTTTCTACCGAAACGCCAAAGGAAAAGAAAAAGGCAGTATGATGAATCTGCTGAAGACTTCACACCTGTAAATGTTGAGGATGACTATAGGATAAATTGCTTCAACAGAATTATGTGCACTGGAATTCAGTCCTAGCAGCCAAGATTTGAACAGCTGAAATCAAACCACAATCTATTTGGGTTTCTTGTCAGCTTCAAGAGCCTTCAGCGTGATGACATACGAAGTTTGCAGAGAGCCTCGAGAAAGAATTGACGTCATCAACAGATCATCCGGCATATGTGGGCGAGAATTAGCTGATGAAGAGGAACCTTTTAGACATATTCCACCAGATACTGCACAAACCCCAGCAGAAATTTTATCTCGTCTGTCAACTTATGAAAGATACACTGCTTTGCCAAACTTCTTTGTTGCATTCAGAATATTTTTAACAGTACCTGTAACTGGGGAATTAGGTGAAAGAAGCTTCTTGCACCTCAAACTAATCAAGAATTACTTGCAGTCAACAATTCACAAGGATAGATTGAACAATTTGGCAAGTCTTGCCATTGAGCGTGACCTATGTAGAAAACAGAGTTTTGATGATATACTGTTCGACTTTGCTACACGCGAGGCTCGTAAAGTAAAGTTACTTTAATAGTGATTTTGCACTCAGTTAAAAGGTAATAAAAAGTAAAGACGAATTCATTTTCTGTTACAAAATCTTGATTTTTAGTTATTATTCTTATCCCTACCCAGACTAGTCTCCGGGCGATCCGTTTTGCATAGGCCCCCGCAATAGTTAAGATCAGTCCTGTTGGAAGGCTGAGAATAAAAGGAGGCAAAGCGTGAAACGACCGCAGTCACTGGTTGTTTCGATAAGTAGTCAAGCAACAGTCATTTAGTTTATACGATCAAAGTGGAAGCTATCAGCTTAGATAGAAGAGAAGCTAAAAGGGTTAATTTTAGCAATAATTTTAAAACAAACCTTCCCACTTTTATAAGTTGAAGAGCTGATGCAAAAAGTGGTGCCAGGGTATAAAATTTCCGAAAGAAAAGCATTTTCCACAACGCATTTGGAAACTGTAATGCAGAAGCAAGTGTGGAAGATTCAGGAAAAGAATGACCAGTGCAATTCACAAGGCTTTACTTTCGTGTCCGATGTTTGGAAGTCCAGAGCAAGTGATAGTTATGTCAACCTGCAGGCTTTTTTTATCGACAAGAACTTTACGTAAGTTGCAGATTTTATGTATTGGAAAAATCGTGGTATTATTTGGTCTAAAAACGTTTAGTGCTTTGGCTGTTTTCATAGAATCCTTGCATGTGTGTTTGCCCCAAGTCAATTTACTGTGAATTCCTGGGTGTGCTTGAACTCCTTAAAAGTCATACAGTTCACAGTATTCTGGAAAAGTGGAACCGCCGTTTAGATATCTACGAAATTGAATTGGAGCATTATGAAACTTTCATGACATCCGACAGCGGTAGTAACATGGTCAAATCTCGCCAGACGGCATGCTTTTACGAGATAACATGTATCGACCATGATTTACCCCTAGCCATTCAACGGATAATATGCGCAGTCCCAGAAGTATTTGCAGCATTTCAGAGTGGATCCAACATCTTTGCTTAAACTAAATGCAGCTGGGGAGCAAAAGAAAAACTAAAGAAGGTTGGGAACTTTGCAGATGGAGCAATTGATGTGATCCAGCACGTTTCGACTCGTTGGAATTCGTACTTGCATCAAAAAGCACGCCTGCAATAACTGAAGTGCGCCATTATCTTGATGTGTGCTGAAGGTGAGGATATGCCCTCACGAAGTGGAGCAGAATGGACGATTGCAGAACAGTGCGTGGAGATTCTCAGGCCAATGGAACAGCTGATGAAAAGCATGGATCTCCGATTGTATCCTATCCCATCCGCAAAGGCGCGGACAAAACAGAAAGCAGAAAGAGAGAGAGAGAGAGAGAGAGAAAGAGAGAGACAGAGAGAGAGAGATCATAGGGGTTTGCTACAAGAAAAAGCCGTTGAATTTGGTGTCACACTGCAGGCAACCTTAGACAGTACGGCAATGAAAGCAAGGAAAAATGGTCTCAAGCTATATTACCCTCGCCCATCTATTTAACTTGATTTTATTTGACAGAGGTTCGCGAGCGAGTGAAACGAACGCTTTTGGAATTACATCTCAAAGTTCAAGGACGCTTGCAATTAGACAAAGACATCAAAGTTGGAGAGACGGAATCCAAGAAAACAGTTGCTACAGGCCCTACATAGTGGGAATTTCTAGAAGAGAAAAAAGAAAGAAGTCGTTCGCGAAAAAGCACCAGCAGCCGACTTCCGCAATGAACTGCAACAGTTTAGAAAACCGAGTGGATACAAACAAAGGAATGTCCATTGAAATGATGGAAAGTCAACAAGACTCGTTTTCCAACTGTAGCAGCAAAGCTAGCGTAGATTTTGTTGGCTATGCCAGTAACTTCCACCACGAGCGAGTTTTTGAGATCGGCCGCTGGTAACATTGTTGTTCCAAACCAAGAAAAGTTGGACTCATCCAGTGACGAACATACTTTACAGGCGAGCAGCATTGAACAGACCAAGCCGATATTTGCCATCTTGACATGAATTTTCAAAGGAAGACGATGACACAGATGAACGACGATGGAAAAATTTCGAAATGTGTCGAAATAAAATTTTGTTTTGTTTCGCTTCAAACTGTTTTTTCTGTAGTATAACTTTCTTTCGCTTCTTTCGAACCGCCTTTCATAGAATTAAATTTCGTTTCGTTTTGTTTTGCCCCAATAAAATTCGTTCCGAAAACCCCTACTCAAAAACGCACATAAAACAAAAGATTCAAGTCTACCATTCTTGCGACCCGCGTTCCCGGTTCGATTGCAGGAGTAGACGCAATAGTTATCAAAATAAAATGAATTCAAAGAAAAACTAGAATACTTAGTTTTGTTACTGAAATAAAATAAAATTGAAAGAACTTCTACGGTAGGCCTACTACATATACAAAAAATCTAGGGCCAAGAGTAGCTTAATAAGTTAGTCTACAGCACTACCAGTATCAAAAGGATTTAAGGACTCGTAATCGTTGCTCAAAGACTCGGTCTGAGACTCGTGAACATTGCAGCAGTCGTAACATTGATAAATACTTTGGTCCACTGCTTCTGTGGTCTTCTCTAGATATGACTGAATAATACAGTAGAGGTTCTCAAACTTTTTTAGCTACTATAAATCATCAATGCTGGTAGATTAGGGCTGTGCAACTTTTTTGCAGGCGGGCTAATTTCAGATTTTTTAATTATGTAATGTGACGAAAAAAAAATTTTGATTTTTTTTGGGCCTGCCAAAATTTGTAGACCATGTTGTTTTTATTCGCACTTAAGCTTCGAAGCAGCAGCTGGTGGCAGTACTTATCCAAAGTGGTGGTGAAGACCCGTTTCTTCGGAGATCAATACTTTCAAAGCAACATTAATATCAAACTTTACGAGTATAGACCAATTTTGTTATGGAGATCGATTTTTCCGAGATGCAAGTGATAAGTTTGCCATCCAGGTGCACCAAATTTCACGTTGTGGGCCACATTTGCAATCTTTTCCGCGGTACGCAGGTTGCACACCCCTGCGGTAGACAATAACTTTTTAATAAACCCTGTTGCTAACTGGTAAAATTAGGAATGAGTTCAAACTTTACTTTCAAAAAACTCATCAAAAACCTTGATTAATAGTAGGCTATAATGACAAAACAACAACAGCAACAATAATCAATCGTTTTTTAACAGTCTAGCTTAATGCAGCAAAAGTGTTCTAGCCTACTAGCTGCAGCAGCCGCTAACTTCACTCGGCATCAGTTTTGCCGGATTTTCTTCAAGTTTTCACCCCAAATGGTATGTCAAACTAGTCCAAAAGTTGCCAAAAGCTTGCTTGTTGAAGAGTAGCCCAAAACTTGCAAAGTTCCGCACAGTTAGTCCACACAGGGCCGTTGAGAGAACAGCCCAGGCTCGGCATCAACACAGTGATTGGATTTCCATCGATATGCGCATCCCAAGTTAGCCAGTGCTTCAGTTTGATTTCCAAAGAGAAAAGGTCATTGCTAATACCGTGGTTGTATTGCCCCACGGTGTAGGTAACTTCGCCATTTGCTTGAGGTTGAACTACAAAAAACATCTCCCGATCGGTGTCGATTTTACCTGGCGGTTCAGATAACTTCGACCACTTTCTAAGGATTTCATATCAACTAAGAAAATTTTCGGACTGTGTCAAAAAAGTGCGCCCCCGACAATAAGAACCTCAATATGAGACACTTTTTACTCTTTGTACTTTTTTATACTTTTACACTTACTGTCACTCCATAAGCTAGCCCAAAATAGCGCAACTGCATGGCAAAAACCAGCCCAAAAAACCGCAACCTGCGACTGCTAAATTTTTCCCGCAACGCCTAATCCAGGGGCGGGCAATTACTTTCCTGAGTGGGCCAGTTACAGATAATAAACTTGGTTACTGGGTCGGAGGCTCAAAACTCAATATGGAACCATGAATTATATTCTTTGAACACCTCACATGTTTCATTACAAATCAAGCAGGCAGCTTTTGATTGACCAGTGTCTATAAAAAAAATACTTCTCTGTCCCCTTATTAAAAACACGGCATTCGGAATCCACTTTGCGTTTCTTCTAATTCATACTGATGGATTTGTTACAGGGGTTGGCAAATTACAGCAGCTGCACCGTCAGTTGTTATTTTCATAAATTTGTTAACACTTTGTCATACCCAAGACAACTGTATGACCTTTCCTTCTTGGGATTTATCTTTTCTACTTTTACCAAATAGCTTTTCTAATGACTTAAGGAAACTGTATTGCAGCTTTATTACCAATTTATTTGTACTAAATTTTCCAATATATCTTTCCATTCTAAAAAGGGAAAATAGAAGTTATTTAACTATATAATTTTATTTAGACAACAAGGAACAAAACTAAGATACATACAAATGTTAGTTTTTGAAGTATAATTAATAATTAGTTTATTTAAACTTATTAGCAAACTATAAAAGTAAAAAATTTAATAAATTCTCAATTTATGCCAATGTCTTACAACTTTAACAATCAAGCATATTCCAATCACCAATCATCCTACAGATCTGACACACTTTCACTGTCAAATCATTCCGATCTTAGTAATTGTGAATTTTCCATTGAGGCCAAGCCACTTAGATTTAAGTAGACAAGTATGCGGTGTAGAAAACAATTCTCCAAAAAAACGAGCATGAGTAACAGCCGCCGAGGAATAAAACCAATACGATAAAAAACTAGTTTGACTGACGTTTCCAGCAATAGCCCTTCATCAGAGAAAGTTGTTAGAAAAAGAAGCCCAACAGCAAGGCTAACGTTAATATAATAAGCAGCACAATGTAACAATCAGGGTGCATTATGATGTTATTAGATAAATGCAAATCGCTTATTTATGCCTCAAGGTTGGACGGTACCAAGAGAGAAAATGATGCGCCTTTCCTGTCGTTTACAAGTGAAATTACTGTGGCCTGGACTATTGAAATGGCAGGCGACGGGTTTGTCAGAGTCATTGCCTCTCACAGAACGCAAATCTATCAGTCAATCGCCTGCTTGCCCGTTTCAATGATGTAAAGCATTAGGCATTTGCTGCAGGAGATGCAGTAAATAACATTGGAAGACTGGCAAATGACTTGATTACAGACGGAAAAATTAAATTTTGGTCTTGAAATTGATGTACTGGATAGAAGGAAAGAACATGTGTTACAGCGTGCACGGCCCCACGAAAAAATGCCCTTGAAGGTCGCTCTCCAAAAAACGTAATTTGCAGGCCTAAACGCTGATATATCAGGCGTCAGTCTTGGCAGAGACGCTAGAGTTTCAGAATGACATAAATAATTCTGATGGGTGAGTTTGAGGTATATGTGGCTCGTTTTGCACATTATCCTCGGGTGCGGATAATACGTGGAAAATTACGGTATTTGTTTTGGCCGACGATTCGTTTATTTTCATCGATATTTTCAATGGAAATTTATATCCATACAAACTGTAGTCGTGGTTTCGGTAGGCACAAGTAGGACGGATGAAATACTACCGTGGGCCGGATCCGGCCTGCGGGCCGTAAATTGCCCGCCCCTGGCCTAATCCATACTAGCCCAATTCCGCGGGAAAATCGCGGAACTGGTAACACTGCTCAGCATATACTCAAACTTCTCCATCATTGTTCTATGCTGGTATGCTTATTGTATCGCAGTGATGTTTCAAATGACTTTGTACACCTCTAACGTTATTGACATTTATCTCAACACAAAGATGTCTTCACATTTTATGCGTCAAATTCAGAATAAAAATGTCCCCTGCATTTTTTTCTGCGGACGCCATGATTGCAAGAAAGTTCTTGGAGGATTGACGAAGATTTTTAAAGAATAGAAATAGTGAAAGACTGAATAAAGAGTTTGCTTGAAAAAAAGGAAGAAAAGAATGGATGGATAAAATTCTCCCGAATAAGATAATTCTGATGCTACCAAAAGCGCGAATCTCAGACAGATATATTTTGAGAAGATATTTGGAGAGAGGATCTTTCTAGCTATTTAAGGGAGAGAGTGCGTATGTAAATGATCTTTTTTTTATCCTATTTTAGGCGTGGACCTACATTTGAAACAAAATTTGGAAAGACGAGATAGAGCAAAATCCTTTTTAATAATTTCTGAGGGGATGCTGCTGTACTTTTCGGTTCCACCAATAGGTAGACAGGCTTACCACCCCGTCTCCCTTCTATAATTAAGCGGTCAAAGGTGTCCCATGAGAATAACACTAGAATGTTTTATAAAGACTTTTGAAGACTGCACACAATTATTAGAGTGGTTTTAAAACAAAAAAGCGAGCGTGGTTATGGCTAGATCATTTTTGAATCAGGTAAATTGTAGGGCAAAAGCACGATGTATTTGAGAACAAAGGTTCAACTGGGGTAAGTGAGGAAGGAAGGGACGGTCATGCACATGGCTTGCTTTATTCATTTTTAGCAACTCGACCACAGTTTCCACCGTAGGCATAACACATTGTTTTGTATAGGGTCTGAAATAAGGTGAAGACCTTTTTTCAGAAATCAAGATTTTCTTAGGGTTTTTGTGTTATTTTGCTACTTTTTTCCAAATTTTTTGCACATATTTAAAATTTTTGGGAGGGTGTCATTTAGGATTTTGGTCGGCTTCAGCCCCCAACTTGTACGCCTGTGGTCTCCTTATAAAATGTAAGGCTGGTTTGTTGTCTTTGTCATTTACAGTTTTTTACCTCAGTTTTTATTTGCTAACCGACGGCTTTTAATTACTTAGCGCTACTCACATTGTGCGAAGGTCAGACGAGAAAAAGTTTCGGATTTCCACGTGTTGCTACGTGCAGCTGATAAGCATAGCCAGTCGACTTGTTACTTGCCAGATGATAAGCTAATGAGAATTCGCTGTTGTTTTTGTAGAGAACTTGTTGAAGAAAGATTTTAATGACCCTATTAGAACGCAGCGCCATTGTGTATTGTTTAGCAAACAGCTAGTTTGAGAATATAGAATACTTTATTATCACTTAAAAAGCCAAACAGATTTTAAAACTGAGTGCGTCCATGGAATAACCGTTGAAAGGTCAAACGTTTTAAGACTAAAGAAACTTAAAGGGTTTTGTGGCTATTGCTTATTGAAGTTGCTTGGTGTGAAAAGAATGGGAAGGCAGACAAAATTACCTATAATACTTACTTCATTGCGTTTACTCAAAACTTGAATTTCAAAAAATTTTGAGGGAAGTAATTTTCTCAACTCTTACATATAGGTTACTATGCCATTAATAATTGAGAAATAATTTCTGTTTTGTGAGTAGCCACTGCATTTTCGAGTTTAGTTGGTTACAGCAAATGCATTATTTACGTCTTTTAGGGCTTGGTTTAGATAAAGATTTGAACTACTAAAAGTGACCCAATTTCTAAAAAATGTTGATTAAAGTCCAACAAAAGCAATCTCCCCCAGCCCTCTCGAAAATATGGTCTTGACATATTTGCCATTCATGCTTGCTAAAATATGGCAAATCTAATTAACTTAAAGTGGTTACACAGACCGATGCAGACGTGCGGAAAAAGAGTTGGGATTAAGCAGCAGAGACAGTCACGAATTGCTTCAGAATTTATTTTTTTCCAAGACCGACGCCGTGCAGCAGTGGGAACCCTCGGAACAGCTTAGCTCCAGTTTAACATTGCCGGTGCATAGGTCCACAAGCACGCGTTCGTCGAGTCTTGAAATGAAAAATCGTAGTCGTCATATAAGGTGGCATAATGTTAGACGATTGAAGTAGACAATCGCGTGTGCACTGTGCAGTGGCATAGCTAGAATTTTGGTCGCCTTGTGTGGAACCGAAATATGCCGCCCCATTTCCAAACAAGTAAGTCATAAATTTCGGTGTTAGAATCCTGTGTTCACTCACAGCTAAAATTTTGTCTCTCAGTCAGAAATGGCCACTCTGTGCGTACCATGCACCCGCTGCAACGCCACTAACAATGTGGAACCAGAATTAGTTAAGAGTAACCTAATCATCGCTTTGTGTTTGATTGGGGGCTGCTGACAGAAGGACACAAACAATGCCTTTTTTTGGAGATCAACTTTTAAAAGTGTTTGTCTGGCTTTGGAGATTAAATTTTTTTAATTTCTCAGTGGTACATCCCCAAAGCTCTTTGTTTTACGCTTATGAGCCCGATCATTCCGAGCGATTCTCCGCGTCACCACTCCGAAGATATCTTAAATGTTTTTCTCTCTTTTTTACGTGCGTTGTGTTTTGTATATGTTTGCGGGGAGCATAAAAATCAACTCTCTTTTCCACCCTTTTGATACCACAGTTTCTTTTTTGCATAAGTACACATCGTTTTGTTTACATTAATCTGTCTATCGAGTAAGCCTTCACGAAAGCAAACTGCCGCCGTTTCGCTGTCGAGTCTGCACGTTTTGGGTGAAGTCACGTGTTAACAGTTGTTATGTAGAGAGCAAGAACCCAGTGTAAATTGATTTTCAATCCAAAGGCTTTTGTTAGCCGCCGTCGAAAGTTTAATGCCATCTGTAATGGCGCGATTTTATATCTGGTTAATGCAGGCTCGCCGTATATTTGAAATATAGTTTCTTGTGTTTTTTTAATCAGTAGCTGTGTGTGCATTCCAGCGTTTTTGACTTTTTGTAGCGTCAAAAAAACTGTCTGCAAATCTTTTGCAATTTGCAATGCTATTTACAAGTTCAACAACAGCACACCAAGATTTTGTAGTGGTGAATTGTAAGAGGAAAAAGGTTTTCTGCTTGCGGGATCGTGCTTTACAAATAATCTCGTGCCGGTCAATATGGAGGGAGCGGTCTGTTGCACTATATGAATTTGAACAGAGCTCATTTTTGTCGTATTTCTAGTTAGTAACTGCTAAATTGCTTTTTGTTTCAAGCCTCAGGTTGAAAATTATTGCAAAGTATAGGTGAATGGTTAAGCTTATATTTTAGTTGATGAAAATTTTTTGGTGAAATCGATTGGAACGTTAAACTTCGCAGCATTCTAAACAACCGTTGTGGATAATCCAGGAAAAAAACGAAAATCTCCCGTAACTGCTTCTAGTAGTCAGCAACCCGCTGGCCTTGATTCACTTGAGAGCGATTTACGAGCAAATAAAGTCGCAAAAATTGAAGAAAATCCAAGTTTTCTCACAAACCCCAATCTCATTGCTGCAAATTATCAAACGTATTCTCGCGTCCAACTTGGTCAAACGCAGGTCTTGGCGTCTCCCACTACCATTCAAAATTCTTCTCTTGGTCAAGTGACTTCGGATTTGCTCATATCAGGTGGATCCCAATTTCAACCAAGACTCCTGATCGGCGATCACGTGACCAGAGCCGCCCAATCTGCTCAGCTTTTAGCGTCGCGATTGCAACAGCTATCTCAAACCAGCCTCGAAGTTGGTGTTGGGTCCACTGCTCATCCGACTGCTAACCCACATCACTCACTTTCAGACACCACTTTTTCGGCGAGTATGTCCCAGCCAATTGTGACCAGCGTTGCTAAACCGGCCGCTGTGTCTTTGGCCCACAAAGACACTAAATATACAAAGATATTTGTCGGGGGATTACCTTATCACACCACAGACGAATCCTTGCGCGATTTTTTCTTGGTTTTCGGCGAAATTGAGGAAGCGGTGGTAATCACAGATCGACAAACTGGTAAATCAAAAGGATATGGCTTTGTAAGTTCCCAATAAGTTTTTTGTAACAGAAATTTGTAACTTTATAGCTAGGGGCATGGACTACCGCAAAACATCCGTTTTACGTCAGGGCAATAACTACCATCACCGCGGAGATGCATCTAGGGGGCAGAGCCAAAGCCTTGGTAAAGCAGCCGTTATCCTTTTCCCGTTTTCTTATTGTTCAACCCTATGTGTGGCTGTTTTTAGGAGCCCGAATTTTCAATTTTGTGAATGGCAAGAAAGCTTTAATTGCAATATTCCTTGTTTGGCTATTTAGTTTTTCTGGTCATGGAAATTTTTAAGTCTATCAGCAAAAACGGTCCATGTGCTTGTCTGACTTACTTTTTTTGTGGGAGTTGTACAGTACGATACGATCCGGTAGGGAGGGGAATAAAGTGCAACTATGCTCCCGCGTGCCGTAAAATAAGATATTTTGTGCGAAAAACAGACTTTCATCCACTCTTTCAAACCTGAACGTTGTTTTATATTTCTAAAAGGTTTTCAAAATTTAAAAGAAGACCACTGTTACAACAACGGAAAGCATTTTTGAGATGCTGTATACAACCGACTACTAACTGTTTATCAGTAGCTGTTAATAATTACCTTTGGGCTGTAGTTTGTAACTTGTTAGCATTTTATCATATCCAACAAAACGCGATCATAGATTTTGTAGTAGACCTGTCGGTCATGACGTCTGATCACGGTCCAGTGCACAAACTGTGTGTGCAACGTTAGCAAATCATTTTTTGTCTGGTTACTAAAGCTGTTTATCTACTGGTCCTACTGATTTCTATTGTTGGCAATATCTTTTTCTAGATTTATTTGAATGTTATGGTAATGTACATTAGCTACGTATTATTGTAGGGGAGACTCAGGAGAGTTGAGCAAAGCAAGACATGAATGGTCATGTTTTATGACATAGAGACGCTATTATTGCTAAAATTTCATGAAATGTAACCATTACCTGACATTTAATACTGGCTGCGTAAATTTGCTAACAACCGTTGCATGAAAAAGTTAGAGACATTTCAGTAAAAAAACAAAGATGCACAACTTGCCTACTTCATGAGGTAAAACGATATGTAGAGGTAGGTAATATAAACCAAAATTTTTGAGATGAAGTTAAGTTGAGTTATCATCGGTAAATAAATAAAAACTTTGGTTATCAAATAAGTGCCAACTAACTATTGAAAGTAACGCAAGGAAACAATTTTACTGTCTAAAATCAAGTGCCGTTCATACCACTCATCATTGGGTAATTTTGAAAGGCTAAAGTAAAATACAAATCTTTGTTTCTTCAGGCTGACTCTCCAAGTGGTAACAGATAGAGCAGTGGAAGTATCCCATCAGTTTTCGGAGGAAAGCACTCGTCTCTTTCTGGGTGGGCAAATATGCTGCGTATTTCTGCAAATCCTCCTCTTCGCTTTTTTTCATAAAAGGTTTTTTAAAATCAGCCAACATCACTTACTCCTGCGTGATGTTGATTTTCGAACTATTACTACTCTGGAACTTTACAAACACAAAGTCATGTCCTTTTCTAAATTAAGCCAATTCTGACATAGTATTTTTCACAATCCTGAAATTACAGGAGCAGGGCAACTCTCGGTGGCCTGCGCCAAAGTTGACTAAAGAGAACGAGTAACTAAAGTGAGTGCGACGTAAAGAGTCCATATTAAGCCAGGAAAGAACAGGATGAGAAGAATCTGGCCGAGCGGAATTGACGTTTGCATTGAAGCTCACGCTTGTGGTTCCAACCGCCTATGATTGGGCCAACCGCAACGCCTATGGGTGGCCTCGCTGCTGACTCTTAAGATCGTGGGGTCTTTTTTCTGCTCGCAAACTTTCTATTCCTCGTGCGTTCGATAAATCGAGTATTTTTTTAACAGTATCGTTATCACTTTTTTTTTTATTATTGTCCCTTGTCGTATGAACGCAGGCGCTGCACGAAGCATTCAATGGAACTTGAGCCCTTTGCATCAGAAAAGGCAAAAGCGGAAACTTCTGGTATAACAAGGAGTTTTTCGGTGGAGACTAAGCGAACCGGTGCGTCCAAAAATTTTGATAAAATAGTTAATTCCACTCGGAAAGAAAGTATGAGCGAAAATTAAGAGAAAGACTGCACTGGACCGTGTAAGGCTGAATCAGCGCATCCTTTTACTGGACTGTTAACTGGAATAATTGAATGGCCATGATTACATTGCAGACTAAAAATAGCGGAAGAAGAAAGATTGAAAGGTTACTATCGCATGTGCCGAAATGTTTGACAAGAAAATATGGAAGAAGTGAACATACTGCAAGGACAAAGCGAGAGTCTGCTAAAAAGAGAACGGAGGTGACAGACTTATTGGTGCTGCATAGAATACCGAAGAGCTTAAAGAATGTCGCAGGTTTCAGCAGAAAATAAGGGCATATTAGGCCAGCCAAATAAAAAATGTGACTTCAGTGCCAGAGAGCGAACAATAGGCAAAGAGGCCGAGGTTTTCACTGCCGCATGTGAAAGTACAAAGCCATTAGTCCAAATCGAAAGATTGTATAGAGTCCAAGTGAGCAAAAATACTAAGGTTTACATTGATTCTGGTTTAGCGCGAGACCATGAAAAGGAAAAATAAGCTCAAACTTGAAAAAAAAGGTATCAATATGGTTGAGCCGGTTGCTCAATATGGACCATCACAAATGGTTCAACTCGCCTCGTTCCGTCATTTTCTATAAAAATTTTGGTTTTTATTAATCAGCTACTCTTATCACCAGCGCTCTATTATTTTTGGCAGAGTGCATATGCTCTTCACTGCCATCTTGGCACTGCTTACCATCCACTAAATTTGCTGTTATAGCATGCCTTGGGCTGCCTTCTGACTCTCCATAAACGGAAGAAAAGTTTTTATCGCAATTTTGCTAAATGTCAAGAAGCAGCTTATTGCTGTCAAAGTAGAAAAATTTGAGAGGACTTTTGCAAAACGTTTTGGTGGCAGCGCCATGTTTCTGACGTCAGTGTAGCTTCAAATATACTGCATGGCTCAACTTGGACACTGGCTCAAATCTCCTTAGTCTCTCCTACTCGAAGTATCAAACTTTTTCTTCACTATTTCTTCTACGAGGACTTATTTTTTACCAAATTAGATACCCCTTCAGTTTCTTTTCTCCGTCAAGTTATTTTCGCACCACATACCGGTTCTTTGCATTTCTTCTTTCTAAATTGCTTATTAAAGCATTTAAAAGTATTCCCGTATAGTTTTCACTTTTCACATTACTTTAAGACTTACAATCAGGGGTGTAGTGGCACGGGAACACATGGGAACAACGTTTCCATGTTGTTTGTTTCACTGGACTGGAAAATGCTTATTTCAACTCTGTGCTTTCCCATACTGATTGTGCGTTTCCACACTTCTTGTTTTAGCTCTACATCCCTGCTTACCACTGACCTAAACGAAGTCAAATTTATGAGAGAACCAAGGAAATGGGTTCCTCTCCCAGACCACTCGAATAAAATAGATGCTGAGGTCCAATTTGGCCCGTACAACAAATTGGCTCATAACCCTACAGCAAAAACTTGACCTACATCGAATTGGCTTATTGGGCTTATCTTTTCTAAATACTGTGAAGCAGGCAGTGGTGTATTTGTAGGATGGTAAGCAACGCTGTAATTGTAGGGATTTGTTTAGGCTTTATGAAAGAGACAGCGGTTTAGCTCAAAGTTACCACGCGTTCCGGTCTCCAGGCCAATGGTTGGTGAAGGTGTCCGTGTTTGGTTAAATGTAGCACGAACCAGATCTCTAATTCTTCATTTCGTCCCAATTTTATGTTTAAAATATATAGTAGGGTTAGTTAGGCACTCCTCAATTATGACCTCGTAAAGAAGAAATGAATGGGAATCTATTTGTCTAACCATCGTAGAGGTGTAGAGCAAAACTACATAACTGGATTTTTAGGTTTTTTCAAAGAAATACTCCTTACACAAAACTCTTTTACCACCAATCTTTCTCTTCCCAAGCCTAATTTTCACACATAATCCTAATCTCTATTTTCACAGGTTACAATGACCAATCAAGCGGCAGCTGAGAGAGCCTGTAAAGATCCAAATCCAATTATCGACGGAAGGAAGGCGAACGTTAATCTGGCGTACATTGGTGCGAAGCCAAGAAATCAGCCCGTACCGGGAATAACCAGTAAGTAGTAAAAGTTTTTATAAAAAGGATTAAGAAAATCTTGGTGGCAGGGCTTTTCTTCGGCCTTATTTTATGGATGCAAGAAGAAAGGAAAATAGAGTAAGGTGAAGTCAAGGAAGCACAAGGTGCGGCCTGCGACTAGTTTCGTGACAATTTTGTGCAACAAAAATCGAGTTCAGAACGATGATTTTGCTTTACAGAAATGATAACCCTAACTTAGGCCAGTTGAACCCCCAAAAAATTGCTTTTGCTGCCTCTTTGGACGTCGGATTAGTGAAGTGTGGCCCTAACCGTAAAAACGTTGGGGTACCCCTGTTTTAGACGCGTAAGCATGTGTATCAACTGGGACGAACGGTATCCATAAATGCTGCAGCTTTGTTTGAAAGGTTTCATGGAGACAGTCAATAGAATTAGAACAGAATAGAATTAGAACACTTGATTCTTAAACTAGGAGAAGGGGGCCCACAATGCTGACATGAGATCGCAAAAAACGGGACATTCTTTATGAGCGAACATGCTTTCACAAACATTATTTCGTAGGAAGTGATTTTCAACCGAGAGATGTTATTCAAGTGAGATATGCAGGGTTTTTAAAATTGCTTGGACAATATTTTTTTACAAAAATGTGGGGTCTTCTCACCTAGCAGAAACATAAATTATCTGTAGTGGAGCGTGCTATCGGTGAAAATAATCAAAAAAGCTTGTGCAAATGTCAAGACGTGTTGTCCTTGCATTTTCCAGCGAAATCTGTAGCTTGAGTTAGATTTTTTGCCCTGAAGAAGCCACCTTGTTAACTTGCAAAATGTGACTTCACAAAAGAATTATTCTTAGTGAACTATAACCGTAGCTAAGTTGAACCTAGTTAAATTTTCACCGGCAGAACGCTCTGCTATGACTATAAATTGTCACAAATATTCAAGTTGAAGCCGATTGGCGATATGCATTATCTTCTACAAAGCTTTGATTTAAATTCTCATCTCAAAAAAAAACAGGTACATCCTTCTCATTGACAAAAGTTAATTGAAAATGAATTGTCCTGTTTCAAGTTTTTAAATTTTGAGATTAGTTAGGCTGCTAGTTTTGACGGCTAAAGTCAGGGGGCGGCTCAAAGAACTACCAAATCGTAGCATTGTCATCTAAAAATTCTCTTTCTCCTGTATAAAAAAATAACAATGGCGGCACCATCCTGCCGTTGCAACAGTTCAAAGTTGCTTTGTTTCTAATGCCAGCTGTTACTAGAAATAATCGTAAAAACATGCTATTTCAAGATGTGCTTTCAGTTTTTGTGTGTAATTTCGAAAAAATTAAAATAGAGAAAATTTTATGTCGTTTTTCAGCGGCTGCTAAATAAGTTGTGGTTGCTATTGAGTCGCTTTGCCATTTTATAATTGTTGTGAAATTATTTTCTGTGTTTTTATTTAAAGTTGAGATTTATTATGTAGTTGAGGTTAACGCGTTACAATTGAGTGACTCTGAGTAATTCATCAGAGCTGTATTGTGACCTACACTATGAAGTTGAAAAGACACTTTCACGCAGCACATATTGTTCGTCGAACAGGAATCATCCAGGGAGCGAAATTTGAGAAGTTTTTAACAAACTCTCTGAAAAGAGTGTCAAATGAACGTAGCTTTAAGTCATACGTCACAAAGCGTTCAAAACATCGTCACCAAGCAAGTCTCATGCTAATTGTCGTAAAGATTCGGTTTCCCAGCATTGACCAGAGAAATGCCTTTTCATTGACCAGAGAAATGCTCAACGCAACTTGCTCGCACACTTCCAACTTAAACACGTACAACCGGGTAATGATTATTTGCGTATCCTATTACATGCTGGTTATTGTTTAAACGAAAAACCGTTTGGAATTGACACATTACTCCTTAGTGATATACAAAATCAATTTTCCAGCTAACAAAAGTAAGCAGGCTGATTGTAATAGTCCACGACAGCGTTTTGCCACAAAAAAGCTTGTGAAACGCAAGAGTAAAAATAAATACAAACAAGTAAGAGTAACTTAAAAGTAGTTTCCCTTTGAATATGTCCAACTTAGTTGTTGGACACGACACGCTATCTCTCTTCAAAGCGTCCTATGGCATCAAGTATCTTACTTTTTAAAAAAATCCATTGTTTTTAACGTTAGCGATAGTGTCGCACACCCAAAACGGTATAGAAACGTGTGACCCAAAATTTTACAGAAAATCAAAAAATAGCTTTCATCTGCCGTTTTTCGCAATTCGGGAGTACAAGCGAAAAAAGTTCTATAACTTAAAATTTTTTCCAGTTTCATGGGTGTTCTTGAAGAAAAAAGATCGTATCCAAAAATGCGCCTGTGGAGCGGATTCCCTTTTCCTTAGAGACGCCACAGAGCCCAACCTTATTTTTGATGTTAAGACCAGCCAGAGCGAATGAACTGTGATTATATGGGCACGATCTGAAGAGGGTTAGCGATGGTGTAAAGGGAAAAATGTCCGGTTTTGACGTAGTTGAAAAAATAAAATGGGAGCGACCGAAGATAATGTGGAGAAGACAGGTGAAAGAAGAGATTAAAAATCATGGTATCAGAGCAGGAAGATGCCATCGGCAGAGAGAAGTGGCCTAGGGAGTGGTGTAGGGCAGGCAGTTTATGACGTTTCGAGGAACATGAGATGAATCAGGCTACATTCGTAAACAGACAAAACCGGATTTTAAAAAATTGGCTTTCTCTTTCTCGAACATTTTTGCAAGTTGTTTTTTACGTTTTTACCTCCCCCCTTAAATACAACTAGATTTAGTAGACGTCACCTTTATGGTATATTCCTCGCTGTTTTTTATTTTTTTGTTTTGCTGCAGCTTTACAATCGTTACCAGGAACTGTTTTGTCGTCTCAAATACCTGGGTAAGTGATTTTACATTCGAATTATTCAGTTAACAGCTGCTTTTAGCCGGTACCGGTGACCACTCGTAGTTTGGCAAAGAGCCCATCAGATCACAATTTGTTTGTTTACTTTAAAGCGCGTTTGAAAACAGTCTGAAATACGAGATATAACCACACAAACAAGGCAAATCAATTTCATCTACACGTAGCTCTTTTCTGGGAAACTGGCATAGGGATACTTTGAAATTTCTTGTCTGAAAGTTGTCCACATTTAAAAATAATTGGCTATATCATATGTTAGTTAACCGAACAGATTATTCAAGATACTTTATTAAGCATAATGAAATTTAACAAAACGTATGAAAAATATCAGATAGACGATCTTGTGCATGGGTTTTTCGCATATCGGGAAAGCTTAGATACTAACAACCCACTTGTTTGACAGCGTATAGTAGATTTCAGAAAGGAGGAAACTTTTCTTAAATATATATTTGTTAATTTTCATACGTTTTATTGACTTCCACTATGTTTAATAAAGTGCTGCTAATAATCTTTGCTTGGTAACTAAAGTATGGAAGAAAACGTTTTCCGTATCTGAAATCTAGTTGGCTTTAACCTATGCTATCGGCAATTACTGAATTTAAATGTGGGTTCGAATCTTTGTATTTAACTGTTGCTAATAATTTTGCTTGGTAACTAAAATATGGAAGAAAAAGTTTCCCTTATCTGAAATCTAGTTGGCTTTAACCTATGCTATCGGCAGTCACTGAATTTGAATGTGGATTAGAATTTTTGTATTTAACTTGTTGGGAGGTATAGAATCTATTGAGGTAAATCTAACTGTTCATTGTCTCGATGCAGCAATAATTTTACAAAGCCGGTATGACTAGCAGTTTTGAAATCTAGCGGTAAGTGGTTTAATCCTCCATAAATCTGGCATTCTGCTTCCGAGAAACCTTCTATATATTAATTTGTAGCTGAGTAATTTTTAATTAAAATCGGTTACAGTTTACATGGCGGCCAAGGGCGATGAAGAACTCTGAAAACTTGCTCACAATACGGCTTCGTCTTGCTACTTTCGTTTTAGAGGGCAGATATATCAGTAGCAACAGTTATGATCGACTGTAGATTTTCAGAAAGTGATTTGATCGGCAATATTTTTGCAGAGCCTACCCTCTGGTGTACCATCCTGCGACCCATGCTCCCTACGTGGCCCATAAATCAGGGGCGCTTATTCTTTCCTCGGCTTATCCATCCAATTATGTGGCGGATGGATCAGGAACCGCAGCAGCTGCTGCAGCTGGCTCCCTTAGTAAGTAAATCTGGACTTTCGCAATAAAGTGGTTGCAAAAGGCTGACCTTGGAATAAAAAAAATAAAAGTTTTGCATTTGTTGGCATTTTATTTTCAAAATTCGCCCGTGAACAAACCTATCAACTATTTTGTTGTTGGCGTCCTATCTTTAGAAAAGTTACGATCCTTTGCGCGAAGCAGCAAGCTTGTTTAGTTTTGCTACTAAGCCTAAGAAGCAGAATAAAATTTTATGAAGGCAACAGCAATGAATTTGTAGTAACTGAAATAAAATTTTGGAATTGGCTTCATATCGGAAAGTTTAAACCAACAAAAGTTACAGTTCTAAAAAACGATCAGATGCTAAAAACACGTAATTCCCACGTTTCTTGAATCCCCGTTTGTGGGTTCACTGTCAGAAAGAAATTTTAGGAACGGTCAAAGGGAGCGAAGTTTGCTTCTTATCACAATGACGCCATCAGCAATTAGTACTCTTGCGAGAATAACGTTGGGGAAACGCCACAGCGTCGCCTCCCATTCTCTCCCCCGGCAACTTCTCTACCTGTGTTTATTCTTCCACGAAGCGTTGAAATAACTAATGCTGAAAGTAACCTCCATTAAAGAGCAGCAAGGGAGCTTAGGCCCCTGCCCGTAGTTTCAATACAGGATGTAGACGTTTTATGGGAAAATGCCCACACACATTGGTGGGTGTTTTCGTAAAAACCTTAAAACCTTAACCCGATTATTAGTCTTTGTTTTGACAAGACCTTACCTGTACAAAAATTCTGCTTTTGCACGCTGCTTTTGTCTAATCAGTTCTATCAGAAGTATGTGATCATGGCGCGATATATATTTGAAATTAAAACTTGTTTTTGTTGTGAGAATTTTCGGAATTGTGCGCCATTGTTGCTCATACTCACACGGGCTCTTCACTTTTCTTCTTTTAAAAGGTAAATTATAAAAAAAAATGGTGGCACCATTCTAAGCTATGACGTACAGTTGCAAACAAAGTTGTTTACATGCAGTAAATATGAGATGTTATTATTTACTTTTCGTTTTCATTTGTTTCAGCCTATCCTAACGCCTACTTCACCACTCCGCTGGTCCAGCAATCTCCATTCGCTGTTCAGTCCAATGGTGGCGCTGTTCTGGCGGCTCCCGCTCAACCAGGCATTCCCGTGGGTGCCTGGCCTTCGATTTCATCTTTGCCTGCTACAGCTGGAGTCACATACGCAGCAATGCCCTCTGGTGATCTTAATCAAGGTCTGGTGTCTGCGCCAACAAATTCGGCCAACTATGCCCAACTGATGGCGCAGTTAATCCAACAACAACAGCAGCAACAACAACAAGTAGAGCGATTATAAAAATGTGCTGGCATGCAGTGGAAAAAACTTATTTTTCAAGAACAGCTCAGCTCCTTTGGAATGACTTGAATTTAGAAATTAATGCGAGTAGCCCATGCAAATTGAATTTTTTTAGACGAAGACCAGGTTTGAGAAACCGCCTTGGGCCTTATGCACGTGCAGACTTTTTGTACAATTTTTTCAAAGCCAATGTCAATCAAAAATTTTAGAGCTTCGAGCTTGTTTAGTCCGGGTTTTTAAGCTCTGATAAAACGAAAATCAAGATCAACGCTTGAGCTTTGAATATTGAATTAAAACATGGCATATTGCTTAACAATCTATAATGAAATTTCAAACACATACCATTACTATATTTATCAAATTTCCTGGGAATACTATACCCATAAATAACTAGTTTACGTCAGGTATATTTATTAATCGTTTTAAGATGACCTTTGACCTAACTACTTGTTGCACATGCGCTGCAGGCTACTGTGACAAACGCTTATTGTTTCAGAATTGAAGTGAAACTATTTGAACCGAACCACACTTTACAATGAGTAGGCGTCATTAAAGAAGTTGTGTTGTTAGTGATTACAGCAATCATGCCTTTGAGCTTTGACCTTGATAACCGCTGTCAGTGCTGTAGCGATACGTCGCTGTTAAAAGGTTTGTCCTTTAACAACTTGCTGGTTTCAGTTGTCAAGGCTTTTTTCTATTGGAGATGTGCGTTTAAAAAAGAACGATTTTGCATAACCCGTTTGATCTTCCTTTTTTCCATTGTCACTGGAATATAACTGCAACGAAAGGAGAAGTTAAGGAAAACTGAAATAAACTTACCGCTTTCGAGTCAGCAACCTCTCATGGATGTTACTGCGGTTGGCAAGATAACTTAAAATATGCAGTTTTAAATTTCACAATAAGCTATTATAAAAAATATTTTTGACACTTGTTCCTTTGTTATGAACGGCTTGCTAAAGCGATTTCTCTTTCATCTCAAATTCCGTTTGGCATGATACAAGCAGGATCATTTTGTTAGCCACACGTAGCATTAAACATGTTGCTATGCACTGTAACCTTCGTAGCGTAATTTTATCATTAAATTCGTGTGTAATTGTAATAAACTTTTTGATACCGTACTTTGTTAACTGTGTTCTTGGTGTTGAACGCCGGCGCTGATGATGCATTGGTTAGATCGTCCGCTTTGCAGTCGGTGGACCTGGGTTGAATGCTCTTGTTGGCTGTGACCGAAGACTTATAATATTTACTAATCTTCGAGCTGGTCGCTCAGCAGTAGAGATAAGGTGGAGGATCATAGGCATAAAACGTGGCTGCAGCCCCAACTGACTGTTGTTGGCCACTAGAAATCATAAAAATTCGAAAACTTGACCTTCGAAAAAATATCTTGGGACTTCGGTTTCTGACCAAAACGTGCTAAATGTTCATTTAAAAAAGTATTCAAAAATAATCCAAAAGCTTAGTGGTCTGTGGACGTAGCCGCCACTGGCGCGCACAGAACAAACGACCCTCTGTCGAACACGAAAATAAAATGACTGATTGGTTTCTGTTTTGCTGTGAATTGACAAACTTATAGGAGGCGGGATTACACCTTCCGACATATAAATATTTTGAATACAGCCAGGAGTGTAGTGGTGTGGGAACGGCGTTACCATACTGTTTCGCTCTAACCTGACTTGAAGGTATATATTTCTACTCTGAATTTCTATGCTCGGTTTCTGGCGTAGTGTAAAATGAATAAATTGCAAGCTATTTCTTGCTTAGCAATCCAACAACGTAACTGTGTAATTGTTGTTGCGACGTGATAATGTAAAGTACTACTAAAAATGTTTTTTTTTGTTGGAGGCTCTCACACTTGGCTATAATTTAAAAATTGTGCGTTCCCACACATTTTTAGCACTACACCCGTTAAGAGACTTTCTGTAGATTGAGTGAAAGACCTTTTTTCAGACTTTCTCATAATCGTGTACTATTTTGAGAATTTTTGGATCCACATGAGTCGTAACGTCAACTAGAAAGTTGCTACCGCCTTGCTGAATGGCAAATTTTGTTGATAAAAAGCGCTGCGCCATGTCCGGCAGTGAAATAAATACACGGCAACATAGAGACGAATCTAACAAATAAACATTCATTGGGCAACCCGTAAAATAAGTGAAGCAAAAGGATGTGGCAATGCAATATTGGAGTTGATAAACGGACTAGAGTTCTGAGACCCATTAAAAATAGATACCGAGGTCTGTAATAAGAGGACAGAAAACATTTTGGCGATAGATAAATCGTCGTCCTTAGCATATCTTGTCTCGATCAATAAAATTTTAATTAGGCTACAAAGTCTCTCTAACTTGCACGCCTGAACATAGTCTGGAATACACAGCTAGTTTGACAAATTTTTTGGCATATTCTTCAAGAATTTATTTGCACATTTTTTAAAGAAAAAAATTATACCTCATGCGGTGGGTTTAAAATCGAGTTGACAAATAACAACTGCTTGCATCAGCGTGGGCATACTTCTTGGAGGCTATGGAAGGCAGATCGTATGTGTATATGTTGAAAAGAAGAGGACTGATTCCTGTAGAAGACCATTTTTGAGACGTCGGAGCCTGCTTGGCTTGCTGTCACCAGTGGTCAGGGTGAAGCTTTTGTTCCGAACAAGTTCCAAGATCATCCGCACCATGTGCTTGACCGGCAGAAGTTTCATCAGCTTACAGGTGAGGCCTTTGTGCTAGACAGTGTCATAAGCAGCTGTTAGATTGACAAACACGGCACTGGCGTTCTTTTTTGCCTCAAAAGAATTCTCAATGTTTTGCGTAAGCAAAACGACCGGATCTACGGTAGACTTTCCGTGTCAAAATCCAACCTGTTTCTTTGGGAGCAAGGGGTCGACTATTGGTTCGACGGGATTGTAGATCAGTCGTTCGAGGATCTTGTAAGGGACGCAAAGCTGAGAGATGAGACCGTAGCTCGGTGGGTCCTCTACAGGTTTTGAAGGCTTAGGGATCGCGACTACCAGCACCCTTCTCCAAACTTTTGGAACTTTGAGTTGGCGAAAGCAGGAAGAAAGGAAACCACGTAGCCAGAGCTTCAAGCCGGCACCAGCATGAATTAAAAGCTCCGGACGTTTTGCGCATTGCCACTGAATGCCTACGTCCCACTCCTACGGACAACCTTCCAGTTCTCTTAGGCATCCAGCCAGGGAGCTTCGCCGCTAAGGAGAGACACTCTCCTTGGCTAATTGCCCTTCTTTGGACCCTGCCCACATTCTGCATGGCCAGCTGACTGAGCCGCAGGCTGCTGGCAAGAAGAGACTGAAATCTGAACACCCGTTTGTTGCTGTCAGGCGGAAACTATTGCTCAACTTATCTGAGTTTGGCATCCGCGCTGCCCGACGGACGAACTTGACATGGAACACAGTGCACTCCAAACGTTCGTCAGCGCCCTGTGCCTACATTCCTAGGGTCAGCACAAGGCCTATTGGAATGAGTTTGATCAGAACAGCCTGAGTCAAAATTAATCGCCTGCGTACCGGCGTTGGGCGCTTCGGTTCGTCCACGCACAAATGGGGTCTCGCTTATTCAGCGAAATGCAAGTGTGGCGCTAGTGAACAAACTGGAGACCACATTACTTTAACATGTCCCATACATCGGGCACCTCGAGGAATAATGGGTCTGACAGTTTTGGATGACGAAACAAGGTGCTGGCTTAACTCTGCCACGGCCAGCATCTAATCTGGGTAACACAGCAGGCTAGGCTGGTAAACCCTCGGTTCCCATCCTTTTCTTGTCTGACTTGGATCATAGATACCCTGCCATACGACCACGACGAACTGCTTGCATACATTCATTTAGGCTGATTTTTCTCTTAGAAACGTTGCGAGGGTAGCCACTCTAAGGGTCCTTTAGATCTTAAATCTCCAGCTGCCACCGATCAGTGAACTGGTTAAATCCGGAGCCAATACCGGTAGTAGCCCAACTAATGGTTTTGGTTTGATCAAAAGGTTTTTTTTTAGTAGATCGGTAATGGCCAAAAGAACTCAGCTAAGTCTTTTCATTACAAGTAAATCAGCTACTCAATTTTGAAACTTCGGAGTTTCGAGATCTACCTATTCGTGATACCTTGAGTTCTACTTAAAATCCCCATTTTCGTTGCTTGCATTAAAAACCTTAGTGGTTACCCACAAACTTGAGTTCATACCCGCTTTGAAGTTGTAGCTACTGTATTTAACCACATGCCTGCAACCAAGCCAGAGCAATTGTATTCTAGTGCATTTTCTAAACATTCCGCCAACGTAAGCGCATTGAAGGGTCTTGCTTTCTTTTTCGTTCAAGAAAACATCATTATAAGGGGTTCGATTGCTAAAACAGGCAATAAGAGTTAACAATTATTTTAAATGCTGTATTGAACAAATATGCTTTTAAGCAGAACGATAAACACGACTTAGATTACAACCCAACGAGCAGTATGAATGCCCAATCACCTTCACAATTTGTTTTTTTTACTAATTTAACGCAAAGAAAGTCGGTTTTACGTCATTTTTCCCGCGTTCTGCAGGCTCAGACGCGCCGATTTAATGTATTTCCACCACTACACACTCGCTTTCGTTCACATTCCTCACACAGACTTTGTACTGGAGCAACGTAGCACTTTAAATTCTGGATGCCCTTCCTGACGAATACCAGTGGTGTTTATATAGTTTTTAACTCCAGACCTTTTGCTCTGAAGCCCGTAACGATACCACTACACCACGGCGTCTACTAAAGGGAAGGAAAATTTGCCGCTTTCTTTTAAGACTGGGCATTACAGGATTAATTGAATGGAGATTGGAAAAATGAGGAAACTCACTTTTTTCTAGACTTAGCACTGTATATATTCATTAAACAAAACGCGGGCCATCAAACATGTAGCACCAGCGCATGAAATACGAATGATGCCAATCAATTCTCGATTTACACAATTATACACCTCAGAACTGGCAATCAAACCTTCTTCCGAGTTGCCGGTACTTCTGGCATATTGAGTTTCAATCACAAGCAGGGGAATTACAGTTCAGCGTCTTTCCCAAAAGCGCAACTTACAAGGGCCCAGTCACTCGATCGAGTTTAATGCTTATCGCTGCACTAAGTGCAATACAATCACGTGCCGGTTGAAGCTATCCGATCAATCCTTCAAAGTTTCGACTTCTAAAATGTCATCAATGCCACTCTTCAAGTTCTCTTGGCCGCTGACGTGATCACACAATGTCATCATGCAATTATGTGGTGTATTGAATTGAAACATATAAATGTGATTTAATATAAACTTATAGAAATCTTAAAATCCCTCGCAAAATAACGGAAATATTACTAGAAGCTTGCACATAATGCAACCAAAATACAATTAAATTGCGCGAGTCTTAATATGATGTAACTGTTAGAAACCAATCATTCTTCGCACCACATTGCACTGAATTTAGCTGTCGCAGTGCATTATGAGTAGCTATTGTAGGTGATGGGGTACATTATGGGTTTATTTGTTCGAAGAATGAAACATAAGTGTCAGCAGAGGTGTACATAGTCTTAGATAGCTTTGTCTAGCGATGTAATGGGCATTGCTTTGATCTCTTTTTCTTTGATTGATATCGCTTTGGTTTTTTTCAACTTTTTTGATGCGCAAATCATGCTTTTTAAATTAAAATTCCTAGGAACACCAACAAATAGAATAGCAACCAAACGATAAACAGACTTGTGTGCTTTAAACCCACTTATTTCGATAAAGATAGTTTTCACGCTACATCCAACCATCTCTATTGCCACACCGGGCGCAAGCACTGGGTTTAATTCATATCGTAGCCTTCCGATGCATCAAAATCAACTCCACACACTAAGCGGAGAAAAAGGTTTGAAAATGAAAAATGTGTTTGAATCAATGTGGATAAAAATTAACTCTTATATTCCTAACAACCACAGCAAAGCAACCGTAAATAGTAAACACTGAATGAAAACAGGTTTCAATTAGAACGTTAATTTGAGAAAAAATGGATTTTTGCTGCCAATTGTGCACGACAGGGGGACTTCTATCAACATTTTATCAGGCTGACTCCAAAAACTTTCGGCATCTCTCTTTCGTTTACCAACAAATTTTGATGCTAACAATTGTATTTCAAGTTCAGTAATTTCACAGTTAGGGAGTTTTCAAGTGTGTCTGGTACTTTAAACAATTGGCGCTAAAAGCAGTAAGCAGCGGAAATTCGAGTTCAAGCTAGTACAAAGTTAGACTAATTTAAAGTGATGCTGCACAGCATGTTCGCAGCATAGCTCCCCAAATACTCGAGTGTGTTGAGCTTCCTCTTGAGTTCCTATTTGCACTGCAGGATTCATATTTTAGACCAGCTACCATTAGCCCATGCTTAAAACACGTTGTCAAGTAGTAGCAAATCGAATCCATTCCAAAATCAAACATATTCAACCTCGGCGGGCGCGATTGTAAAGAAACAACATTACAATGATTACAGTAAATTACCAGCAGGTATAGTTAAGTTGTGCTCGTTTACAATAAACAATTAAGAAACACACCTCGATTTAACGTTTATGGGGAAATACGACCTAAGAAAATCACCAAATTGAAAAGCACTGTGGTAAATTGATTACTTCTTGTAAAGCAATGCTAATAAACTCTTAGCGTTTTCTAGCGCCCTTCAAACCAGGTAATTGTTCAAGATGGGGCCTAAAACTGTTCGTTCTCCACAATTAAATCAAATAAGAGAAACTAGCAAAACAAAGAGAAAAAACTTTCTACAATCGAGAATGATATGCATCTTCCAATCAAGGAAAGCTCGTTTGAGTAAGCTGTGTGGTGATAAAAGCCGTAACTAAACAAGAATGTGCCCCTCAAAAAACTTGACATCGTATCATATCATGAATAAAGTAACCGATGTAACTGAATACAAAATTACTCAATATGCAACAGTGCCGCGCAGGACTTCTGGTTGGAAATTAGTTTTATAATTGCCAGTATCGTTCTTTAAATCCCCAACGAACAATCTTGCGAGATAGATAAATCTACCTAGTTTGGTTTCTCTTCAGCATGCAATCACTGTCATAAGGACATCTGAATCGAATCTTTAGCACGCCTTGTGCTACTTCCTAGGCAATACACAATGGATGAACTGCGCTAAACTTTGCAGCGAGCAACGGCAAACATTTCTCTACAAAAAGTAAGAAAACACCAGGCGTTCACTTATATTAATCATACAATACAAACTTGAACGAAGAATTGAAAATAGAAGAAGGAGCAGTCTGAGGGACGTCCATCGATGGCGACGACGTTGTAGAAGAAATTAAATAGATTGGTAGACAGGACAAATGCTCCATTATACCTGCCTCGTATCAGAAAACTTCGAGCGGACCTCAAATCATTTATCAGCTGCAGCAACCGGACTTCTTTTCCATTGCATTAGCCGCATCATCATTAACAACCACAACCCCCCTACCTCTTCCTCCGGCACCCCCACCACCTCCTCCACCTCCAGATGAACCACTTCCGTCATTTTGGGTTTCGGAAACTTGCAACATACCTAAAAATATAACAACTAAAAACGGTGTCTCGGAGCAGCCGAAATCTTGTCAAGGCAAACCGACTCCAACAAAACGCCTGCTTTCATAGCAGCCATCGAGCAAAAATTCAAACAACTATGACAGCCGTTGTGCTCTCACCACTCCACTGATCTATCAAAAGACGAGCGAATTCGAGAATAAGACATTACTTCTAATACATTTGAACTGCAACGTGTATAGCAATTCTTGCCAACCGTGTATATTGTACACTCCTGGATGTACCAGAATTTTTTCATGGGCGTACAAAATGTGATGGAATGTAGATGATGCTTTTTCTTTAATGTTACTGACGTTGTCACATACATGATGATCTTTGCTTTGCTAGCGCTTTCGAAACTTTTGATCTCCAAAAACAGATTTCAAAACTGAGAAAGGGCAAATCAGCGATTTAATTAAACACACGATCGGGTTGTATAGATTTTTTGGAAAGCAAAATCAGATATGCGACCATAAAAAAGGTGATCCCCACCAAGCTAGCCTCCAGCCCAACCTCCTCCTACTCAACTTCCGCCTCCGTTTCAATCCCACTCCTACCTTTCTTGGGGTCTTCGACCGCACTCTGTCCTTTTCTAAACATGTATCTTCGCTGAAGGCCAAATTCTTCCCACGTCTCAAAGCCTTACGCTGTATCTCTGCTTCATCATAGGGCCCCTCTAAGGAGTCCCTCTCTGTTTTGTATAAAGTTTTTCTTCGGTCCCTTCTCACTTACGCTTCACCCGGATGGTTTCCTTTCCTAAGCGCTACCAATTTTACCAAATTGGAATGCCTCCACCGAGCGGCCAGTCGCGCCATCACCGGCTGCCTCTCGTCCTCTCCTATCCCCCTTCTTCTCTCCGAGGCTTTTCTACCTCCCCTACGAGTCACCCTGACTCATTTCACTCTTTCATCTTATGAGCGGGCTCTTCATCTCCCAACCTCCTTTCCTATTTCAGGTTTGGCCAGACTTGGAGTGAAACCAAGACTCTGCAGATCGTCCTGGAGAGCTTTTGCATCCACTCACCCGCTCATGCTTCCTTCTACTTGTTCTAGGGAGGCTCTTCTTGCTTGCCCTCCCTGTTCTCCTTGGAATCTGCCTTCATTCACGGTGGAGTCCACCCTTTCCACTCCATGCTCTAGCTCTGATCTCCCTCTCTCTCGCCAAAGTGCGGCTCTCGCCCACCTTGATTCTCTACCCTCCTCATGATCTGGTGCTTTGGACTGACGGCTCTGTTCCTTTCCCTTTTGGCAAGGGTGGCTCCGGCGTACTTGCCAACTGCTCTCTCTGTGGCGCTGAGGCCACTCTTTCCTATTCGGCAGGCCCAGTATGTTCAAGTTTTTCGGCTGAAGCCCGCGCCATTCTGCACGCTCTTTGCTGGTCTCGGCAGCACCAACAAGTCTGCCATTTTTCCTCTTCTCCTATTATCTGACCCTCGTTCTGTCCTCGCCACCCGGTCCTCTCCTCCATCTTTCCTTTTATCTCAAACTCTGTGGCAGATCTGGCAATCTGGCAGAAACTGTCTTCTCTCTCCTGTTCTATCAGGCTACAATGGATCCCCGGACACTCATTTCTACTGGGAAACGACGCGGCTGACGAGCTGGCTAGACGGGGTGCGCTACTTGCGCCCTCCGCTATCCCTTGTAGTCTCTCTTCTCTTATCTCTGGTATCCACTCTTGTCTTATCTCGTACTGGAGGCGTACGGTCTCATCTAAATTCTTTGACACACCTGTTTCCTCGATTTCCACCGAGGAACTTGTGTTCCCTCGTCATGCTCGCTGTGTCCTCTCTCGTCTTTGCTGCAACGGACACAGCCTTCTTTTAGGTTCTTATCTCTCTAGGATTGGCAGAATTGAGAATCCTTCCTGCAGCGCCTATGGACACTCGTCCCAGGTCATCTCTCATCTCATTCTGCACTGTCCAGCTACGGACTCTTTGTGCCGCTCACACTTCGGCGACTCTTTGTCTCTTTACGACCTCTGGTTCAGGCCCTGAGGAGCTGCCCGGCTCCATGGTCTTCCGTTATGCCCCCATCCCTCAGAAGTGGTCGGGCAAAAACAACAATAAAAAAGCTAGACAAGCACAGGTGTACAAAATTTTCAGTAGCTTACGCTTGGTTAAGGTTAGAAAAACTTCGTCAATTCCTTTGTTTAGTTTAGCACTGGTGTGGACGTGCTTGGCTCCAACTGAATTGGCATATTCTTCTGCTTCTTCAATCGATACGTGTCGATTCTTTTCCAAATCGACTTTATTACCTGAATCAATATAGTAATGCAATTACAGACGCAATAGTTGGGAAAAGAGTTAGTTATATCCTTCAACGACTTTGCATTGCCGACATTTAATTGTCGTAAAAGCGTTTTCAGAGGTTGCAGAATGCAGAATGGGAAGTTTCGGCTTTAAGATGAGGAGCTACTGGACACTCTTTTTAGCTGGAAACGGTCGAAAAGCCGGTTCAAGCAAAGTGATTACATATTGTATGACATTCCTTTCTCGGTATAAGAGTTAACTGTAAAACATGGATTAATTCCGGTAAGAATCCAAATTTTTTCTCAGACAGAAACGGTTTGGAACATATTCGCACTTTTAAGAAAGAAAATTCTTCAATCATTCTACGTTTTAATCTTAAAAATTCCACATTTTTGGTAATAACTTATCACTTTTTAGAAATTTAGGCGTAGACCAATTTAGGAACAGTTTGAAATAGGGACTAAGGTGCTATGTTTCGTTTGACTTAACTAAAATTTCTTGTTCCATACACCTCTGCTGTACATTACAACACTCTTTATGTTGAGCAACTAAATTAATCAGGTACTTTTACTTTCAGTGGAAGATTAAAAGCAAACGATACGGATTTTACCACTGCAGATACCAACAAAAATTCTTATCAGAATAACAAGAAATGCATTCAAAATTATTGACCACATAAAAATATATAAATGCAAAAAAATTACCTGCTATACAAAGGCAAATGTCTTGACCCAACATTTTTCGAAGTTCTTTCACCCAGTTTTTTACCTAAACAAAGAAATATCATTGTAATGAACACAGCTGTGACGTCTGGCTGAGTTCGTTTCTAACAAAAGCCAGCAATTACAGGCAAGTGTACGCACGTTAGTTCCTCCAGTCATCTTGATTGCCATAAGGTCTGTATCGACGGCACCATTACAAGGAACGTGAAGTTACACTAAACATGATTGGTTGGGAGTCTTCTTTTAAATAACACAACTACTCGTAAGCTGCCAGGCATTAGATATTCAACAAAAATCATAATACTAAAAAAGCCATAATGGCCACATGTTGCCAGAAAGTATTGTTAGTCAAAGAACAATTTTCTTCTGATAACCCATAAATTTTTTCACAAAAAAGCTGAGTGCATCCAATAAAAGCCAACATTATTTTCTTGGAGGTCGGTCAATAATGCATAAGCCTCGTAGCATCGTCTTGCATACAAGGGCGTACTTGCAAACAATTTTCACCCTATGTTGCCCCAGTGCAAGCAAGTAACAGTAATGAAATGTACGTGAAAAACATCACCACGTTGCCCTATACCACATGTCAAAAACTAGGAGTAAATTACCTCAAATGGGGTGATATTAAAAAGTTGGAAGTAAAAGGCATAATGTTTAGGGATGAACAAAGTAGAATAATGAAATATTCTAGAATTATTCTATTTAAGTTTTCCGAATCTAGAATTTCGAATCCTATTCCAGAATTCTAATTAGCTAACTAAAAAACACACACCAATGCATTAGCTTGAAAGAGGTATTCAACAAACTTTACAGTTTAAAATAGTGGAATTGCAATGCAGTAGATTTAGATTAAAATGGCAGTTGCAATGCAGCAAAAAAGAATTTGATTACTTTTTGTACACCAACAACACAAAGCGAATGTGATTGGTGTAAAAACGAATTACTGTGTGCTGTTTATCTACTTACTTATCAGATTATTTTCGAATCCAATTACCGGATAAAAACTAGCAACTAAGATTTGAATATGTCAGAGATTCGAATCTAAAGATTGGAAATTCTACTTCGTTCATCCCTAATAATGGTACAAATTTCATAAAATTAATCTCTAAAAAAAGGTCTTTCACGTTTGTTGAAATCTTTGTATTTGTAAAGAAGTACAAACACAAAGATTTCAACAAGCGAACTCCATAAAAAGGGTTTCGCCTTTAATTTGAAAAAAGATATTGGTTGGGTATAATTATTTGTAGTCCTGAAATATTTTTTGGGTAATTATATTGTTGTTAAAATAATTTTGGGGAAGCATTCAAAAGTGTTCCCATCCCTGCCCTATTTTGTCGCAAGCACAAAAATACGAGACTCAAACAATGCAAATGACAGCTGCAGTGATTGCCAAATACAAAAAACAACAAACTGATGATTCACAACGAATGTAATTGCAAGTTGGTAATTTAAGAAAAAAATTGACGTACTGGCAACTGAAGCAGTACCATTTCTTTGTAATAAAAATCTATTTTTCACGCGCTGCCCAAGATACATACGAGCATGTACTCTACATGCAAGTTAGTACATAAAAAAACGCTCAGAACAGTCTCCCAATAGAGGTTGAAAAACATATATTTCATTACTTTCAGTTTGTAGAGCTTGTGAGGAAGAGATGGACTGACTGCAAACAACAAATGGCATCGCATGTGACAAAGTAGACATTATTTATCGCTAGCACACATTATTAATTTTCATCTAACCTTTTGAAAAGAATCTTCATCTGTAATGTCATAAACAAGTATAGCACCATTGCTATCTCGATAATAAATTGGTCCAAGCGCATGAAAACGTTCTTGCCCAGCAGTATCCTATAAATGAATTCAAATCGTATTAGTTTAGTCACATAATATGCAGCCACACCAACCAGTAAAACAGACAAATGCAGCAGTAGCAGCGTTATTTTTGATTCCGGAGCTAGAGAAGATACAAATCGCAACATGCATCCTCGGATTTCTTCTTGGAAGAGTCGCTGTTCCTGTACCCGCACCTCAATTTCTCCAAATAAATCAGTTATATCAGCTGGTTCAATCATATTCAGCCAAGTCGTTTATCTAGTTCTTAGGTGTTGTGATCTTTTTCATTAAGTGTGATGTACACGACTAAACGATGACTTAATGAGTAAGGCTACACTAAAGTTAATTTTTTAATGCTAAGCATGATCAGCGAGATATTTATTAAAAACTTTATACACATTGAGTGAACTCCACGAAGGCTAGATTTGATAGATCAATAAAAAGTCAATTTTTAGTTACCACGTCAATAGTCACTTTATACAAGATGATGTATTTGTTCTATTAAATCAAACTAAACAAGTAACAAGGAGTTTGGCATCAACTCTGGACATCTCCTCGCAAATTTTCTTCCGCAGTTCCTTTTGTTGCTCCGTCTGCAGCGTGGGAACAAATTTAAACGACACTTTCCGCAGGCGCAAATCCTCAGTTAGGTTGGAATGGACTTAGCTTGTACTTACTCCCACATCTTTGGCAATTTCTTGTACAGTTAAACAACGATCTTCTAATTCATTTTCGCGAACCTTATTAACCACTTCCTCATTTCGGCTTGTGGATGGCATCCCTGAGCGGGGCTCACTCTCCTCTGACACTCGGCCATCTTCACAGCGTTTTAACCGTGCTCTAACTGAGCTGGGTTTAAGGTCTCATCTCCAAAAACTTTCTGCATTTTTCGGATTGTTTTAACTTAAGTATCACTAAGATCTTGACAAAACTTGATGCAATACCTCTGTTCGATGCTATTGAAATGAAAAATTTTGACATTGAAATAAATTCGCTTGAAAATATAAAACCGACGAAAACTAAATTTGCACCTGCACGAAACGCTTTACAGAGAAAGAATGACATGATGAATCTGCTTGCAACGCTTCACGATTACGCTTAAATGTGTGTGTGCAGTCAGGTTTCGCTCGTACTCTTTTGGCGAGAAAAAAAGGACGGATCTTTATTGTACAGACCTCGTATATCAATATGGCGCTTTTGTGTAACACAAATAATGACTATTCTTAATAGATTTCAGATTTTCAGAGATCGGTGATAGTTACATTTTAGTTTATTTGTCTTTTATTCATTGAGAATGCCAAGATTGGGAGCTACCATGACGTCAAAAGTTAAGAGCTATTCTTCGAGATTACCCTGACGAGCTTACAAAGGATCCCAACAACAGTGGTGAAGTAAGCCTCAACGGACCGGATACCCAGTCCGGTAAGAACTCTTGCCAAAGCGCCGAACCGGTTGCTTTTGTAAAGAAAGAGCTGCTTTTGATTTAGAAAAACCAATATTCGAAAAACAAACAGTAACTCCGTGAACACGCCTATGATTTGCATATCACTCCAAGAAGCTGGAAATGCGTTTATCATTCGCTGGCCGCCTTCGCCTTATAGAGGAATATCAGCAGTTTGGCATTTTTTTCAGTCTAAACATAACATTTAAATGACGCATAAAAAGATAAAACCAAAAAAAGTAAAGAAAAAGCCACATTTTAAGGGTTACTTTTCACATTCTTCATACCCAGGGCTATCATCGGCCTTGGAAAAAGAGTAAGCACGCAGTTGGAAAACGACATTTTCGCTAAGAATGTACGATTCTCACACCCGATTCAAGGCAAAAATGTCTTTTTTCGATCATTTTTTATATTGCCGAAATGACACATTGCTTGGATCTTCACTTTTTTTTGAATATCCACATTTCAACTGTCATTTTTCACGAAACATAAGCGATGAAACAACGATAGAACAATTACGTTGCAAACAGTAGCGACAGTTCTCAAAATAGTTCTTGGCTTTGGCAAGCACGCAGTTGAAATGCTGAATCAATCCGACAACCGCGCGCTCTTTTTCAAAGTCGCCGATATTGCACAGACTTTCACAAACTTCACTCAAAATACCGGTATAATTGGCGTAAAGAATTTGTCTGGGAGCGAAATAAATTTTTATATCGTTTTACTGTACGATTAAAGTTATTTAATGCTTGAAGTCAGGTACTTATTAGAAACTTTTAAAAACAACAAAAAATTATCATAGAAAAAGATCGATCGGCCTGTCAGCCAGCGGACAAATCTGATTTTTATCGACCGGTTCCAGTTCCACCTCTGATTGAGGAGCAAAACTACAGATTTTTAGAAGTTTGTCCCCAAATACATAAAAAAGGCAAAAAAAACATACAATAGCAGCCTTCAAGGTTTGGTTTCGGGCTTGGGTAAGCGTCTCAATGACCCTGGCAAATAGCAGAAATATAACCACAAAAAATGCCGCCAATGGGATCTAGATTAGTGCTGTAGAACCTCTATGTGAAAAATGTGATACAAACCATACTTGAAGACATGACTGGGAAAAGAATGAAAAGTAGGTGATTCAACAATAGGCACGGCTCGCCGTTATTCGAAAAAAGATAACTACTATAAACTTTTGTGGGAAGTACTTCACTGAATTGTTTTGTGATTATTCTAAAATATGCTTACGTCCGATATGCTGGCCGAAGGCTTAGTTTGGTGAGGCCTGGTTAGCACTGCGGATAGTATACGTTGGGCCACAGTTCCGGAAAGAAAATCAATTTTACTTTCGCCAATGCCTAACAATGACTTCTAACGCAAATCATGCAGCTGTACAGAAAAGTGCGCGACTTATGGTGGTAGGTCGTAAAAAGACATCTGAACACCAAAGAGTTAAGCAATAAACCTGAGTTGCAAAGTTGACACTATTCTCAAATATTTTTGAAAACCGGTGATCAAGACTCTGCGGAGAAGGTGAGCAAGGCATTTTTATCTGATGGTGTTTTTCCTTATACAAACCGAACAAGCACGTCACAAATCTATCTCAATTTACTCTCAGTAAGCACTTGCAGAGAAGTTGCGCTGACATTACGAAGAGACGATTCTGGACGTGAAAACTGCTTTGGATGATAAAAATTTTTTTCTGATTTTTGATCCAAGCTCTTTATGTTGTTCGCCATGCTTTACTATTCTAGCCGGAAACCTAGAATTACCGTACATCAATTACATGTACAATAGCCAATTTTTGGTTGCTGCCAGCACTACACTGAAAGTTGTGGTGGTGGCAGTGACCAAAAATTGGCCGTCGTAGCACCACACCGAAAGTTCTTTATCTCGAACTGTTTCACGTAACTTGCATTGCTAATTTGTAGCATAATTGCGATATAAAAGTCAAATCTCAATTTCACGACGTTGACATAAGCAAAAGTGGATGGAGCTACATATATCTACCCAACCTCTTGTAACCCGATGGGAAAGTTGTTTAAAAGCTGCCTTATACTATTCGAAAAACTTGTTCAAATACAACGATAATAGAAAATTTAGCCACACAAGCAAAAGCTAGTTTGGCAAAGAACTCCTTTAGCTTTTAACTACTTTAGATAAAACAGCAATATGACTGTTTAATTGAGCGTATTGGAGCAATGGAAAGGCGTACCGCAATAAAGAAGCTTTTCAAATCATTAAACAACTTAGTTTTGTGATATTAAACGTTACATCGCAAAAAGAATGCAGAAAAGAGCATATCGAAAATAAGGACAACGGCAAGACCAGAAATTTTAACAAATGAATATTGTTTGCCACAGCTCTGTCAACCCACAAGTGCTTCGGCAAAAAAAAGTTTTCCAATGCTACGAAAGTTTGTGGCCAAAAACAAGAATTTTACTGCTAACAATGTCAAACATTATCTACTTGTGTCTTTTAATTCTTGTCTTGAATAGAATTATTGAACTAGAAAAAAACTGAGAAGAGATACTGAAGATGACTGTGTCTTTGATATTTTCGATAGAGTTAACTAAAAAGGGGATTAACGACTACATCAATTAAGTCAATTTTGATATATGTTTTGGTCAGTTTTTCTATCAATAAAAACCTACCCTACTGATGAGCATTGCAGGGAGCATTTTACTGCCATAGACAACCAACAATGACGCGGTATCGGTATCGTTCGTATTACGGGCATTTTTTGTGCTTCAAAAAACTACATTATTCACTTACCCATATCGCAAGATTAATTCTTTTGCCTCCAACGTTTAATTTTTTGTTCAGAAATGAAGCCTGTTACAACAAAGATAGTTATTACAATAGACTCTTCTTGATAAATTTCCAGGAAAAATTAGGCCGCATATCAATGTTCTTGGATAAAAAAGTTATTACGTAAAAGATTATCCAATATCCGATAATTTAACCTAAACTAACCTTAGTAATTTCAGTATTGAGTCTGAGAGATAATATGTAAACTAAACCGGATTTGCAGCGCACAATACTTAACGCTTCGTAGCCCTGCATTTACTTGTGGCATCAGTCACAGGTTTAGTTAACACCAATTTTTTCGTTAAACCAGAGCTTTGTCTTAACTCAATGATTCTCAATCGTTTTAGGCACATGGCTCATTTTTCAAACTAAACTGAAGTTTGTGACCCAGTGGCATTATGTTATTTCCGATTTCAGTGATATTCTTTTCATTAGTTAAAATTAAAATAACAAGCTGTGGCCTACCGATCGATGTGCTGCGGCCTACCGATCGATGTGCTGCGGCCTACCGATCGATGTGCTGCGGCCTACCGGTTGAGAACCACTGTTTTAAAACATGCCAACTTAGTGAGCACTCGTTTTTATACAACAAAAGTTACTCTTTTTGCTTTTGTACAATAAAGTCGCTGATCCTAATGTGCCAGAGCACTAGGATGACACGAAGATCTAATAATTTGCAGTTTAATTAAGGTGATCACTGTCTCAGAAAATCTGTAAAACTTTGAACCCCTTAATCTCTTGTTCATAGCTAATAGTTGGGGGTGTCTGCCAAGTTATCAAAAATCGACTACATACAAATATTGATATCACTAATGTACAAACAATAATCATCTAAACTAGTCTCACGTGAGACTGAGGTGGGTTTGTGAAGTGAAAGCTACTACATACCGTAAATACCCGCGTATAGGACGCATTTTTTTTCTTAAGAAGTTGACCTAAAAACCCAGGTGCGTCTTATCCATGGATACTTTTTTTAAGTTTACTTTTTAAGTTTTTTCCATCGTTTTTAGGTTCAAATATCCACTGCGTCCTATACACGGTATCGTCCTATACGCGGGTATTTACGGTAAATATAGCGCCATAAATGGATACTAAAAAGTATGCGCTCAAATGATTTCGAGAGTTTTAACTGCAGGGCTGATTTATTTTTCACTATATTTGTTTTTTCACATGCTCTTGCACATCGTGCAGAGTGAGAGTTAAAGACAGTAATAAATGTAAAATTAAATGTAACCGTAGCTTTTTAAGTAAAACTCTAAAGGATGTAGTATGAAATTTATTCAAGTCAAAAACACCTCAACAATCTGTTTCGCCTAAGGCGGCTCGTCAGGAGATAGTTCTAAAACACAACACTGGTATAAGATGAAATCCAAAATTAAAAAACATGTAAATAAAAATAAAAATTAAATTAAATAAAAGGCTCGAAAATCAAGGAAAGGTAAGTTCTACATATCTGCTTTACTCAAGCGCTGCTCACTACAACTGGCGGGTAGATGATGGGTGTTATCGCGCGTTCTAGCGTTTGTAAGGCGGGAAGTCACTGAAGCGTCGAAAAGGTTAAAGGTAAAGAGTGTAGGCAAAACAATGGCAGAGCTAAAACATAGAATAAAAATAAAAACAGCGCACAAATAAAAGGATGTATTATAGTGCCAAATGGATGTAGTATAATGTAGTAATACTAAAGGATGTAGTATAATGATCAATTCCACACTTGACATTAAATTTCAGCAAGATTAGACTTTACAATATGCAGTATTCTGTTAAATTTTTGACCAATTGTCGACTTAAAATCTTGGCTACGAGCACAAGAATACATGCGTATAATTTAAAAGCCTAGCCAATTAAAAAACAAACATCTCAGTGCCAAACTATTGCCTTCGCTCTTCAATGTATCAAAAAACTTCACCTTCTGATATATAAAACAAGTAGGTAATCTGACATGAAATTGCATATGTTTACTTAAGTTGCCAATTTGCTTAAATAACTAAATTATATGTTATTTTAAGCTTTAGCTCTTTATTATCATCTACTCCTCACAGTGATACAATTCTTCCAAATCAAATATCAAATACAACGTTTAACCAAGAACAACTAACTTATTCCAAGCTCCATAGATATCATAAACAAGATGACATAGTTAAATTTTACCTGTAATGTTGTTATGTGTTTATCATTAAATTTGTCTTCACAGTAACGCAAAACCAATGATGTCTTTCCTACGCAGCCTTCACCCAGCAAAACAACTTTAAAATTCTTGGTTCGGCTAGCCATTTTTCCACTGCAATTGGCTTCTGATAATTTTTATTATTACATCATATAAAATTGAATTTATTAAAAACATAAAATATGTGATCTACAATACAAAAGTGTAGTGATGAACTCATGAGTAACACCAACTTGAAAACAGAGCTTAGCGCAACAAATAGAATATGAAAACGAAATTGCAATGATAGGGAATACAGATCATTCTTCAATTACATCTAAGACCAAATATTCTTTTGTTTTTTGTCTTTGGACTCATTTTCACCATTTTACACATCTCCTTAATTTGTATATTTTTGCTTGCTTCTTGCTCAATACACTTATTGTGTTGGTAGAACAGTTAATCTGATGATGAACAGTAAATAAGTTTGAATGAAAAAAATAACAAAAATGAAAAAAAGTGAACAAAATTATGCCTTGACCATTACTGACGAACAGTATATTTATATTTTCGATCTAGAGCAGGTTTTTTTTTAAAGGAAATGTTAGGTGCCCGATATGGACCTTTAGGGACCTGAAAAATATTTGACTAAATTTAAAATAATTAGATGTGATTTGCACTCCGTTACATAGTCATAGTATACATACATATATTGTTCACATATATTTCAGGTGCAAGACAAAACCAGCAAAAACGAATGGCACAAATTTAACCACTTCAGCAACTTCGAATGGGTACTGCCAGTGAACAGTGTTATGTTTAGAATTAAAGTCAAAGCTGTGATAGAAATGGAAAAATTAAAACAAGAATGAATTTGGGCTATCAAAAATGTGGGTAATTAAAAAATTATACAGAGTGGCAAATAAGTAGTCCGACAGTTAGATGAGAAATGAAAGATAATAAATAAGCCATCCAATTATGTCCTACCACAATTACAACAATGTACTGAGTAGAATTCGCTCATTTAATGCAAGATGGGGCTCCTCCACATTACGCTAATAGTGTAAGAAATCTACTGAATGCACTTCCTGGTGGTTGGATCGGTAGATATGGTACAATCGAGTGGGTCCCTAGATCACCCGATCTTATGCCCATGGATTTTTTCTTGTGGGGTGCTAAGAAGGACCCAGTTTACAACAGCAAACCCCATAGTTTGGATGATTTTAAAATAGCTATCATGACACATTTTAATGATATTAACTCAAACAAGGAGTTATGCACCAGAGTCTGTGAATTTGTTATTTCTAGTGTGACCAAATGCATCCAACAGAATGGTTGGCTGAACATTTATTATAATCATTTATTCTAGTTGTGCTTTCTACAAATTTGTAGAATGATTAAAATGCTAATGCTTTAGATAAATAAATTTGTTGAATGATTACATTGAGTAAATTCCATGAAATTTTCATGAGTGATTATCGATTCAATCGCTGCTCTTTTAACTGTTGGGCTACCTATTGGCCACCCTGTATATCAATGCATACAGGCATTAGGCTAAAATTTGTGAAATGACAGCAATAAAGTACACTATGATTCTTGCATTTCATAGCCCACATAGACTGAACGTTAATCCCTTATTTATTACTCTAACATCATTTTTCATATAAGGATTAATAGACAAAACTCACATTACACTTTATAAAGTATGCTAGTTACACATGACAAACAGAGTAGTGAAAGCTGAAGTTGTGCAATGTACATTGATAGTATTAACCTTAAAGTCATGCCGTAACTTGACTGCAATACTGAATGCATTAGTCAAGCCTGTGCAAGCATAGTGTCTCTTTCTACACCTACATTAGAAGCATCACTACACTGCGACTATCAAAGTGCAGCAGCTAGCTTTTCCACAGCCGGACTGAAATCCTAAAATTCTGCAGTAGTTTTTAATTTTATCTGCTAGCCAAATCGACGTGTTGCCAAGTCAGATCGAGCAATGCTTGTAAAATATTTTGAATTCTTACTTTTCAAAAAGTTTTTACAGCTTTTCTATAATTCTCACTTTTGTAATTTCCCTTTTCAATTTCCCCAGCTATTTTCCTCCACAATTTTCTCTGATTCTAGGGACCTGAATCGGGTCCCTAAAATGCCTTAAAATATTCTTGTAATTAAAGTATTGCAGACTATGGCAGACACAAATAATATGTCAGTTATCTGTTTATTCACCTAAAAATTCTCTCCACGACCTTGGTTAAATTGAGGTTTAAATTAGATAAAAACTACTATTAACAAACCCCACCTAACTTTAAAAAAACATTGAAAACGTTTTTTTGAAATGACAATCAGCTCTACACTCCACTCCTATCCGTGTCCTTCACAGTATTTCTTTGTTTCTGCATTTTCAGCTGGCTATTATATTGCCTGCAAGCCTCCTAGACAATGCTACATTCTAACTTCACACATACGTTTTGCATCAGAAACATGAAATATTATACTCTCTTTTCATAGTGAATAACCCCTGTAAGTAAATAACCTCTAAAGTGCAACCAATTTTTTGTTGGCTAGAACAAGGATATACTTTAATCGCAGTAACAATAACAAATACATCTGGTAGATAGAGGTGCCAATTATACTTTTCACACACTAGATAAGAGGTTCTTAAACTGGATTCCAAGGTCTAATGAAAATGTCAGAACAGTAGTTTCTTCCATTTTTTTTGACGTAAAATTTTCTTAAGGCTAGGCGACAAAAGGGTTTGGACAAACCAGAAAACTGATCTAGCGGTCTGTGTCAAAAAAAAATTTCAAAACCCCTGCACTAGATACTTGAAGCTAATGTTTAAAGCAACACAGCATACTAGTGCAATAACATGCCAAGTTTATGTCGGACTGATGTGGGGCAACACTTAAATAGGGAAATACAGAAAAAAAACACTGAATTACGATAACAGAAAATACTGATAATTACAAAAATCGCATGACAAATCCTTAGAACAAGCTTAAATTAAAAACTGTGTTTTGTCATAATGCTGCAGTGTTTATACTTTAGTAGGTAGTTTTTTGTATTCTGTATTGTAGTCTGAATTTCCCTAATGCAGTACAAATTTTCATATATCTGTAAATCTGTATTTCCATACTTTATTGCAACACCAGAACGAATGCTACTGCTTGAAAGAAGTACAATGACAGAGAAAGTACAAAAGTGGGTACTTTTTGGCATGACACAACCAGGAAATTGCTCAAAGAAGAAATAAGTGTATCTTTGCGGACACTCTTTAGCATAATCACTGTAAAATCTTTACTTATCAAGAAAGCATGTAGCAAAAGTTGTAACTGATTGACCATGGTCTCCATGTTGAAAAATGGTGGTAATTTAACCTATCTGTCTTCAGCAAAGAGTTTATACTGGTCAAATATCTGAACTTTGAATACTTGCTTTTCATGCTTCTGACAGCAATAAAAGCCAAGCTAAAAGGTGTATTTTATAAGTTACAGATGTTAAGTCATCTTTGTTGGTTTGATATAAATCGAAATAAAATGCCTACACTACTTTGTGACATTTACTGGCATTTATTGAAATTTTTGGCAATCCAATCGTACCACTTATTAAAACACAAACCCATCTTTACTCAACACAAAAGGGGGCAATGAGCAGAAGTGAGCTCCATTTTTCAGAGCACATGATGGATTACCATTACATAAGTTTCATGGAGTGTAGACCAAGAGATCCGCTCGAATTTTTTTTAAAGCATAAGGGCAATAATTCTGCTCTATTTATGATATTGTTTAGTTGCTCTGTCTTCCTTACTTTTTTAAGTTTAGATGCTTCACTGAACTATCTTGACCAGGCTTCCAAAAGTGACAGCAAAGAAACAAAAGTTAAGTAACGAAAATAGGCAAAGCACAGTGCATCTGAGTATTAACTTGGCTTTGCAGTAGCTAACAGATTGCATTAAGAAAATAAGTTGTAAGCAAAAGCAAAAAGCAAAAGCAGTTCTTTTTCAAACATATAATATGTGGCAGGATTGCTGCTTTTTAACCAAGAGTAAAAACATCTCTTTTTTTGTTGTTCAATTGTTCAATTGCCTGTAGCATGTTATGGAGCAGCTGCCTACTTCTGTCACCAGATTATGCCACCACTAAAAATATCTGTTCTGGAGTTGGAAATTATTTTAGTAATACTTATGACACTACAAATGTCGTGACTTAATATAACTTACCATAGTAGTTTAGCCACCACTTACATTTGCTTAGGAGAAAAGTTACTCCAACAAAACGTGGAAAATTACTGACCTTAAGCAGAGCTGGATAATATGAACAACAATGAAATATGGAAATTTATATTTAATTATGGAATCACGAAAATACAGAAAATCATGTTAAACATGAAATTACTGAAATATCGAAATTTGTTTCAGAAAAGGAATTAATGACTTCCAGAAATATGGAAAAATTACTAGCACTAAGTAACGAAGTAAGAAAATCACACAAATAGGAAAATTTACAGAAGTCAATAAAAACAAAAGTATAGCTACTTAATTGGATAAAATCAGATAACTCAAGTGGAGATAAAATAGGCATTTCCATAAATTTCTGTACTTATGCAATTTTTGTAACTTGATTGGTGCTTTTTTTCGTATTTTAGTAAGAATTTCAGTACTTCCATATTTTTGTGTTGTTTGATGGTATTATTCTACTTTTGACCACATTTTTTATGGCGACCAAAGGCAGCACATTTAAAATCCAGTAATCCTGCAAGATATCTTATATGACAGTGAGGATTTTGAGATGTATTGTTGATCCTGCACTTGTATGCAACCCTAACCCCCATTGAAAGTCCATGTCTTGGTCATGCAAAGTTAGCATGTGACATCAAGTTTTCATTTAAAAAATATCATTTAAAATCAGTCAAGAAACCTGGATAACAAACAGGCTTCATTACAATGCAAATCAGAGCAATTGATAACAAAATAATATCAGTTACGAGCGTAAAAGTGAGCCAGCTTAATTTAGTTCTATTCTGGATAAATATATTAAATTTGGTTTGGTTCTTTTTGATACCACAAGAACGTAAGCCTTTCTAAACTACATACTTATTGTGCTGTCCCAAATTGAAACAAAAAACACATTTGAAAGAAAAAATGAATGATAATGAAATAAAATTATTATATCAAAAAAGAATAAAATTTAGCATCAAAACAGCAGAGGGTGAAAAACTGAAGTGGCTTAAACAAACAAAATTGTTTCACACACAAAGTTATGCTTTAGATAGTGCAATGGCATAGACATAGTAGCAACATATTAAAACGCAGACATCTCCATAAAGCATTCCAGATTTGAATGCAACTTAAATGTGAAAATTTTTCAATTTGCAGTGTTTGGGTTAGAGTTAGTCTGCAGAACCTTCCATATTTTAGTAATATCCAACACAGATGTTGCACACTCATATTCATGCATATCCTGCGAGACACAGATAATGGTGTAAAGATACAGCAGAAAAATTTTGTTGTTGATGTGATACTTTTGAGTTATTGGTTTATTATTATCCTTGTCAACTATTTTGTCAAGTTACATTATCAAGTTACAATTTGTCAAGTTATATCCTTGTCAAGTTACAAAAATCTTGTTGGTGGTACAAAATTTTAATATAGCGTAGGAAAAAGTTGTTTGAGCCATAAGCTTTTTGTGACACTCTCATCAGTGGCAGTATTGCATCAGAAGAAAAGATCTAGAGTATCTTAAGTGATTAATTTGAATGTTAGGCATTCAAGTTTTCCTTTGAATGCCTAACATTCAAATTAATCACATAAAACACTTACTCACACTAGATCTTCCCTTTTGACATGGTAGCACCACTGATAAGAGCATCACAAAAAACTTATGGCTCAAGCAACTTTTTTTAAAGTTATATTAATAAACAGTTGCCAATAACACACACATTTATATGGAGTGCCATCAGCTATGCAAGATTTCTAACCGTAAGTTTTAATTTCAAGTTTTCCATCTGGCAACTACTTCATGAATGTGCATGAACAATGCCTGTATGAACAGTTGCTTTCTCTAAAGCATAATTATGTGGGTGAAACAATTTCAGTCGTTTTAGACATTTTAGTCAGCTTTTACCTTCTTTCTACCAATACTATGTTTGTAACATAACCTAATCTGTAAATCGTCAACTCATTACAGGTCAAAACCAATACAAAATCCAGAACAGGTGCTTAAACTGGAGTCTGTGAACCCCTATGAAACCAAGAGCAGTTTTTGCTTACAGAGCTAGGACTGCAAATGAAACTTACTTTAGTTTATTAAATGGAGTTAGCATGGGGCAAATACTTGTCACAAATATTCCCAAACTCTTCCACTGAAGGAATGATTTGTGGATAAACACTAAAATACAGAAATCCAAACTTACAGAAGTTTACTGAATATGGAAAAACATCAAAAAAATTATGGGAAACGCAAAAATACAGAAACTCATATTAAACACAAAATTACAAGAAAAGCAAAGTCATTCTAATAAAATAATCACAAATTACAGAAATACTACCAACTAAAGAAGTATCAGTATGAGTATCCAGAAGTATAGAAATTCACAAAGATTGATAACAAGTAAAAATATAACCATCCAATTGAGTCAAATTAGTTGACTAAAACTAGACATTTTAAAAAAATTTTGTATTTCTGATAATTTTCATAATTTACAGATTTAGTTAGTATTTTTCCATATTTTAGGTTGCCCTGCTTTGTTAATAATCCATAATTCTTAGTTTGATTTGGTAGTTTATGTGTAGGTTACTTGGTGGTATCAATGAAGTTATAAATCACTTACTTGAAGGTAGGTCTAGTTAGTACCATGTCCGTGATGTCTACTTAGTAAAAGGTTAGGGTTGGGATTAAGGTGAAAGTTTGGATTGATTAATGTTGTAAGACATAGTGGACATGCACTACTTAGTAATATCCTTTACTTAACAATAAATGTTTGGTTTAAGTTTAGGTAGTGGCTATTTTGCCATTGACAGCATTTTACCCTTGGAGACTATTTTGCCATAATCATTCACGTGTGTTTATATTGCCATATTTGCTACATTTCAGCCAGTGACGCTGTGGTGTAGTGATTAGTGTGCTGGTCTTGAGATACCATTGATGTGGGTTCAAATCTAAGTTGGCAAGGTTTTACAAGAAAGGCAGGCTCGGTATGTAAATGTATGGGGCAGTGTACAGGGTGGGAGAGTATGCACTGGGGGTGCAAAATTTTTTTAATTTGTTTTTAAAATTGACAAGAGACGACCAAAAGTCACAGGTTTAGTATGTTATTAAGATTGACCAATCACAAATAACTCATGGCAAAATAGTCTCTGAGGGTAAAATAGCCACTGCCTTAAGTTTATACTGTTATAGCCTAGTGCAGCGCTTCTCAACTGATGGGCAGTAAAGGTCCTTCAGGTGGGCTGTGAAACGTTCTGCCATAAATTAATGATTTTTTTGGAAAAAATTACAAATTACGAAAGCTACCGTAAAAATGTACTATAAACTTAACACTCTCGTTTTGTAGGAACTTCCTTCCTGGAATAAATGATTGTTCTCAAACAAATTTTTCATGAAGTGGGCCCCAAAACAAAGTCTCAGCAAAAAGTGGTCCATGACATCAAAAAGTTTAAGAAGCATTGGCCTAGTGTAATAGACTAAATATGCACTAGACTAGTAGTGATTAAGCACATTACAAGAGAATCGCTTAGAGTCTTAAATTCACTGTGATTGACTGATAGACTAAGACTGTAAAATTGGTTTAGCTGAAGAATGAAGCGATGCTAGATGACAACAAAGAAACAGCTGAATATTGGTGACATCATTAACTCCAGGAAAAATTATATTAGAGCGCCCCTAGATAGTGTTTGGCTTGAATAGCATAATTTGCAATCATACTGAATAAACGAACTTGACCTAACTGAATTGTCGCCTCACACTCAAACCACTAACCTTATGACCAGATGACTAAAATTAGTATTTTCAGTTACCAAATCTCGTGATCTTTCATCGCTGTTTAACGGACTGTGGTTTGCGATTGTAAAAGGAACAAACCGGGTGATGACGACACGGCGGAAAATACGGAATAAAAACAAATTTAAGTCTTTAAAATACTGTGCGATGTCATGATTCATCAGGTGGCACCAGAGTAAAGACTACAGGATATCTTTTCTTTTGGTATTTTTTAGTAATAATTTCATTGTGTAATACAAGGACCATAAAAACTACTGCCGGTATTAATTTTATAGTCGTTGATTATATGCACCATCAATCCATCGCTTGAGCGGACGACCCCTTGTTCTACTATTAGAAATTTTGCCATAATTTTTTTCATCCCACAGGATCTCATCACGTCCCCAAAGTGCAGCAATTTTTGCTTCATGAGATGTTTCTGGTTTTAGTTGAATTATTCGTTCTTTTTTGCAGTCCATGATATATCCAGTATTCTGCACTAAATCCGCGTTTTGAAAGCATTAATTCTTTTACCTTTTTTATTCGGTTTGTGCAGCTTTTACAACTGCACGTAACAACTAGAAACAAAAGCATACGTATAAACTCATCTTAATCTGCAATGAAATCCTATGTCTTTCTTCATTTTAACCAGGCCATTTACGGCTTGGTATCCAAATATGATCATTTCCCAATTTCTCCCTTTTTGGGATCAAAGATCCTCACAATGAGAAAATGCATGTCCCCACCTCAATAGATTGGTCGCCTAATTGAAATGAGGAAAGTCTTAGAGAAAGCATCATTTCTATTTTTCATAAATTAACCGCTGTCTAGCTTTTTTACTCACTTGTTTTTTCTGTTTTTGATATTTGACGCAAATCTTCCACAATTGATGTTATAGCAGTGTGTTTTCGTCTGCCTAGAGCGGGGCTGCGAACTCGGTTGATTTTTATATCGAGTTTAAGTTTGAGTTTGAGTTCAGTTTGTTTTACGAGTTTGAGTTTAAAATTTTCATTTTTGTGAGTTCAAGTTCGAGTCCTATGAAAATTTATCAAGTTTTTTCGAGTTCAGAAAATAAAGTGGTTGACTTAGCCTAAACACGTTTGCAGTAAAATTGCGCATTCAAACTTATGTTCAAACATCTGTTAAAATAATCAAATACGGTTGCCATAACCCAGGCAATATATGTACAGTGAATTTGCATTGAAAGCCAAAATTGAAAAATTACTTACAATTGAATCATTGTAGGCTCCCTGATTATACGCTTTCGATCGAAACAAGGGCTATGTCTGCGATTCATTGTTTATGAAGAAAAAGTCAACTGTCAATTACGTCACCAATTCTCTACTGTGATTGTTTACATTGCAAAACTGTAAAATCTAATTAGAGCGTTCTTCTCAGTGTCCTTTATGTTTTCATAAAACATTTAGAGTTACATGCAGAAACCAGACTTAGTTTAGATCGAGCTTAAGCCTAAGCTGAGCTTGCGCAAACGGGCTTACAAAAGAAGGCCTGGTGGTATGCAGAAACTAAACTCAAATGAGACTTTTAAAATCCCGTGTTAATGTATTGTGACGTTGCCGTTATTGAAAACCCAGCGTATGAAGGAATTATGAGGCTGCCGTTAAATATAATATATTTTGTGGCGTCATGTTGGGCGGTAACACGGTGTAAGTTGTTATGATGCGATACAAATGGAAGTTGTTGTTTGCAAAAAGATTTGGTTAAAGTGGTTACAGTAAGTGATATGGCATGCTACATAACCGTGTTACTGATTTAAGCTACTGAGGCCCATTACCCAAATTTAGCAACAGCAATACAATAATTAGAGTTTACCTTATTGTGTATAAGTCGCGATTTAAGCCATCTACAATGGTGACTTATCAAAGAATGACTTAAACAATTAGTTAAGCCATGCCTAACGCTAAAACTTCTTTCGGCATACAAAATCGATGACTTAAGTTGGGTATAGACAATTTTAGAAAAGCGTGGCTTAACTCTTTTGCTCCCGCGAAAATAGCGAAAAAAATGTCCGTAAGGCGGCAGTGCGAAAAACTGTCATAATCAATCATAATTATGTACCTCAAGTTTGTTTGTAAATCATTACTTAGCTGTTTACTTCTACATTAAGTGTTATATATCGTTGAAATCTACATTTCTTGAGGATTTCAAATAGAAAAAAAAAACATTTTTTTTTGAATATGCAAATTTTATGCAAATGAACCCCCCAACTGGGGGGGTGTCTTCAAAATTAAAGAGGTACCCTCACCTCAAAGATCACTACAGATTTAATTTTCAACCAAATTTTTTAGAAATGGTCGTAAAATGATGCTAAGGAAATAAGCTTTCAAGGTACATCAATCAAAACTTACCTAAAAGCCTAGGTTTTCTACAATTTGCAATTTTCTGAGACAAATGACCTTTTTTTTGACCGGTACCAAATTTTGGTAGTTAAATTTAGTACCTAAAATATGATCAGTCATTATCTGCTACAGGTTAGCCTAAACCATGTAACATTAGGTGTTTTTGAACTGGGAATTTCTTCAAGATTCAGAAAATATCAAGTTTAAATAGAATATGCTGTCACTGACAATGAAACAGCAGCTTGTTTACACCCTTTCCATTTCTTGAGAAACAAGGGGGATACAGCAATCTTTGATTTAGAGAAGCCAAACTTCTGCTAGCTGTTAAACTTGTATTTCGCTTCTTGTCTCCTTGGAAACTTGATACAAAATGACGACTTTAGTAGTGAAATATTTGCAATTTATTTTATCTTTTTAAAGGGTGTAGTTTTTCTAGAAATTATAATTTAGTGAAGGTAAGTCAAAAATTTTGAGGGTTTTGAACTGACATGATGTACAGTACTCATTTTTGATCAGTAAATATCATATACCACTTAGTCTAAACTATTTAAAGTTATATATTGCTGGAAAGCAAATTTCCTAAGCTTTCAAATGTAACTGGTATTTAGCAACATATGATATTTTTTAATCACTAAATTTAGTTTTATCTACTTACCATTCAAATTTGTTTGTTGGGAGGGGTTTTGAGACCCCTAAAAAATTTGGAAATTTAAAAAAGTAAAATTTATCATTATCGCTTGAAGTTTTGTCAAATGATGCCCCAAAAGAGTAGTTTTTAGATTGTGTCAATGATAAAGGGTTTGGTTATGTGGTAAAGATGTAATCTCAATTTGATTTTAGTGTAGTTGGCACGTGCTGAGAATTTGGCCGATTTTGTCGTCTGCAACTGGGTTGTTGGTCATTTTAACCGTTTTTGGGTATAAAAATCCAAGAATTAGGGCACAAATGATACATCTTTTGATGCGTGAGGAAATAAGCGTGATCTTTTGAAAATTTTATGAAAATCGAATGAAAAATAAAGTCACATATCGATTTTTTATTAAACTAATTTTGTAACTCAATTTAAAAAAATTTGAGGTAAACACTCAAAACACGAGATCATCAATCGATGATCGCGGGAGCGAAAGAGTTAAGCCTACTTTCTGCATAGATCCCAACTTCAATGAAAAGATTTCATTCTTTTTAAATTTAGTTGCAATGATATTGTACAAATGAAAATTAACTCGAACTTGCTTTAAATATTTTCGAGTTTGAGTCACACAAAAATTTGAGTTTCGAGTTCAAGTTCGAGTTCGCAGCCCTGGCCTAGAGCAAATTATTTATGTTTCTTCCTCTCGCTTTTATTCCTATGGAGAAAGTTTCCTGGCTGGCGTTTCTCATAATCATTTTGGTGCAGAGATAAAATAGGTTGTATTGATGAGGCCTATTCCATTTCTTGTCCGTAATATTTATACTTGCTTTAAATTAATAAAAATCACTGCGGTTAAACTACCTTGAAATACTAGTTCATCCGGCAACAACACAAAAAACGATGTTGTCTAAAGAATCAAAACATAAGGCCCTTTTCCAGTGGCTTACAGACAGTGATGGATATTCAAAATTGGTGATCTGAGGCAAAAATCTAATAAGGGGCCCCGAAAAATTGATGTAGCTATAATTGCGATCAAACCACGCCACCTTCTACAATGCTACAGGGTAGGCTATAGATTGCTGTAAAAAAATTGATGCAGATACATTAGGATATATTCATAATCAAAACCTTACGTTAGAAACGTTGTAACGCTCTTTTGCAGTAACTAATTAACGCATTTCACAATTAATCACCCTTGAAAAAAATTGGAGTAATTTGCTCTCGAAAGCAATACAATAACAGCACAGCTGTAGGGAATATTCAAATGATTTGCAGCAACACAAGTGCCTTAAAAACTTGGTGTGACTTAATTGCAATGAAACACACCGCAAAACAGAATTGTGCAGAATATTCAGATGTTATGCAGCAACATAAGCCTTTTTTTTTTTTTGTCAAAACATCTGAAACCACGTAGGTCTATTGTACAGTAATCATATGGAGTATAACTCACGGCAATGGTAAAAATTGACAAACAAGTACGCCAATAAACGCATCAAAAACTAACAATTTTTATGCTGTCAGATAAGGACTGACAATATGCTTAGCTAGCGTACTGCTAGAGAAAGCTTAAACTTCCTAAAAATATGAGTCTTCACATGCTTATAAACGCTATATCAGTGAAAAAAACCATTGAATTTAATCGTAATGCGCTGAGATAGAGGTTATCTGAAATTTTAAATGCTGGCGCTGGTTAATTGCATTAGGTCTGTGGGAAAAAACCCAGGAAGTTTAGTTACAATCATCGTTGCCTTGTTTTTTGCTGAGCACAGGTCAGCAATCAATTCACCAATAACAATATCCTCTACACTATCATCTTTGAATTCACTGACACTTGATTACGTAGGGCTACTGGTATCATTTTCTGTTTCATTAATACACATATCTTGGATGCTTGAAAATGCACTTTTTTTCTCTGAGTTCTGTAGTAGTAGGGTTGTTTATTACAATAAATCTGTCCATTAGACTTTTGCATCATCAATGTTCCTACTTTCTTCCTTTTGATACAATACTCTTATACTCTTTATTCAACTGATGCACTTAAACTGTCTGGTATGAGGTAAGGTATACAGCAAATCAAGGACTACAATCTTAATTGAACTGATAATTTACAAATAAATCTGAATAACAAACCTTTTTGATAAATATGATTGTAGTAGACTACATGCTTGGATGAGTCACTAGACAAATATAGCGTTAAAGCCACAAAAATCTTTTATTGTTTTACTATTATAACCAAAGATAGTGGCCAATACCAATCATGAATAATGACTTAACTAATTCTTTTTCACAAATTTTTCTAAAAAGATAAATATACAAATGTAGCAAATTTGCTGTTGAATCGTTGGCTTGATCAAAACACAACAAGTACAAAGATGTCAAACAGCTAACACTTAATGTTTTTAAATCTTGCAAAAACTTTTTGTGCTTGCATATCTCTAATACTACGACTATTTTGCACCACAAACGCAACTGATCGATTATTCTTTCAAAGCAAATTTATTTCTGCTTTCACCAGTATCTCACAAACATCAATAAACTGCTCATGAAAAAATGAATTAATCCACGTTTTGATACAATTGAAAACTGGACCAGCTTCATAAATAAATTATTATCACAGTTCACAGGCAAAGTCTGGTCTGCTCAAACAGCTAAAAATATGAGTTGTTCTGATCACATCAGCAAAATGAGGCTCCATCCTAAAAATTATGTCACACTCACATTGTCACAACAGTTTCTGTCAAAAGAACTGGAAAGTCTTCAGCCCAAAACAATAACAGAAAAAATGAATTATTGTTTTTGGTTTTTATTTGGGCAGTGGCTATTTTGCCGCCAATGACATTTTACCCTTGCACTCTATTTTCCATTGAATGTTTGTGATTGGTCAATTGCAGTGACATATTAAAAACGTGACTTTAAGTGATGTGTGATTAGTCAATCTCTACAATGTATTAAAATTGACAAAAAAGTGATTTGACAAAAATGGAACTTTTAGCTCACACTCCCTCTTATATCCACAAACTGCCATCCCCTCCTTAATGTATACTGCCTCTGTTCAAGTACATGGCCTGCAAAGATTTGATCTTCTAACCATTTTATTCGTAGTTAGCATCACTATCCACTACTCCAAAACAATACTATGAGCACTGCAGCAAATAAGCACATTTTGAAGACACACAAACGTTGAACGGCCAAATAGATTGCAAGAGTAAAATGTTGTCAAAGGCAAAATTGCCACTTTTTGTTACCACTTCCACAGTTGTTGAGGCCAAAGGCCAATTTCAAAATGCCACAAAATAGCCTAAAACTAGACACGTTATTTTTAAAAGGGGGCCCCTCGACAACTCCAAAAAGGGGGGGGCCTGAGGTGGCTGCCTCATTCGCCTCACCCAATATCCACCACTGCTTACAGATGCTGTGATTTTCAGTTTTAAATCAATTCAAAAGGTGAAAACTAACAAAAATTTAATTGTGAACTTTTCGGCACCGATGGCAATCGTTTTGTGAATTAAATTTTTAATTTTTTTATTGGCTAATATTTCAGTTTTTTGTTTCGTGTTGTTATGTGTAAAAGTAAAATAGGCTACGTTTTTCCATTACAGTGATTCCTAGCCAGGGGATCCACAGAAAATTTCAGTAACATTCCTTTGAAAAGTTGATATTCAAAAAAATTCTTCTACAATATTTTAAGACAAAAATAGGAAACAATCACTTTCGAAAATTTGATCCCAAAAAAAAAGTCATCGATAATGTTCTAAGACGAAAATAGGAAAACAATTACTTTCAAAAAGTTGATCTTCATAAAAAGAATTTCAAATTGAGCTAAAGATCCACTAACAAAGCAAGTTTATTGACTCCGGATCCAGCTCCAGCTCAGGAGATTTTAAGCATTCAGTCACTGGTTCCGGTTCCATTTGCATAGTTATAAAGTTTTAAAAAGTATTTCTGTCTCCTCCTTCTCTTTTAAGAATGTTTTGTAGCATTGGCCTCAGTAGAACTCAGAGGTTTATTCTGGGTTGTAAAGTTTAGATTTAACAAAAAAATAACGGATAAACAACCTAATGGCGGGAAAGGCAAGCCGATCACCGAGCTACCAAGAGAAGATAAAAATAAACATAATCTAGCCCTAATAAAAAAAAGAAAAATAAATGTGTGTGATTTTAGACGCATACAATAATAATAAACAATACGCGTTGCAATATCACGGCTAGGTTGCCGGAAAGCCATGCAGGCTAGATTCCTGGCGTGAGGTTACATCGCCAGGCATGCGGACTATAGGAGCACGATATACTTGAAATGGAGATGGCCGAGCGGCTACAAACCTGACGGTAGATACTTCGTCAGTTAACATTACTTCATCAGCAAAATCATAGGGTAAAGCAGCAAAGGTGCGCAAGCTGGGCGTCAAACTTTGGACGCACGAAGTTGCAAATTAGCAAACACAGCTCTTACAGTAAACAACAAGAATCACACACATCAGTGGGAGCAAGGTGCTAAGCCACTGAAAGCAAACTAATAAAAAAATGTAAAAAAAGACAAAAAGATGTTTGGCATGGCAGCTCGATGAAGTGCGAGGCGCGACACGCTACATAAGCACAAAAATAGCTATAAATTCAAGGTTTTATTTTGTGTATTTGTACAAGCCCTCTTGAAATAGGCCTCTTGGTTCAAACTTTGAAAACCAATCGGTAGACCTGTAGCAGCAGCAGCAGCAGCAGCGTTCGCCCTGTGTCTTGCAAGTTGAAGGTGCGATTCTTTTCCTCACTTTATCGTATTCGTAACTCATAAATACTGTAGATTAACATTAATCAAATTCAAACGAAATCCCTCAATCAAATAGAATACAAAACAAAAGGATAATACATAAAATAAGAACAAATTTAACAAACTCTACAACACAAAACCTAAGGTTGCTCCCACGCCTGTTCGCCGACGTGTACTTGCTCAAACTGACATGTCGACATCGAATTCAAATTGAAAGTTGCAAGGCGATCTGAAATGCGGAAATTATTGGGGCATAAAAACTAATTAGCGGAACAAAAGAAAACGGAACAATAAAGTAGTACGTAGTGCTACAATTCTCCATAACTTACTCGTTATTTTTTGAACAAATGCGCCCTAGGAGTATATCAATAGTATTCTAAACCTTATTTTAACAAATTCATGACGACAAACAGCAATACAGTAAACAAAACAATGATATGATTATAATAAAGTTATAAATGAATTAAAGAACAAAATTTGATAACATTTATGCAATTGTTAAAGATTGTTTTTAAATCTACATATAGACAGTGTGTAAGCTGAATGAAGTGCAAAAAACTAAACGTCTTCTCTAATCAATTGTTCTCCTAACGCAAAAACTTTTTTAGTTGATTGTCATAGGAACGCCTGAGCTGTATAGAGTTGTTGGTCATAGTTCCCCGGTCACCGCGGGAGGGGCGTCCCTGCCCCCACGTGACCGAAAACGACCTCGACTTGATCACAAAAATAATCACATGACCAAAGCGGCGGTGCTGAGATCCCCAACCAATGGTGGGGAAAGCGTCTTTCCATCAGTACGGCTGGAAACAACTTCACGCCGCTCGCCTGAGTCGCTGCTGATTTTTCTAACAATTTACCAAGTGGAAAAACAACAATTCAATTAGGAAAAAACATTGGCACAATTGGAAACAAGTACTATTTGATTAGCACAAAATGTAATTCTGCAATTCGCACAAAATTTTAACAAACAACTAACTCGAGAAAAATGACAAATAACACATCCCTGCTACTGGTAACCGGTTCTGATCTTCTATACAAACACAGCAGCTCATTACTGCAAAACATAATCTTCCAAATAGGCAGGCCTGCGAATAAGCCGACGTAATAGGCAGGGTATCAGGACTATCGGGGCTGTTCTGGCCGCTGGGCGTATCGTCACAGCTAGCTCTATTGGATGGAAATAGGTGTGTCTGCTGCGATGGGTACGTGTCAAGTAAGATTTCATTATTGAGAGTTTCAATGCTTAAATATGCGACCTTCAAACAATGGACCAAAATCTTATTGAGTTTGCTCTTAATGTTAAGCACAAAGTACTTGGGGTTTCTATCAATAATTTTGTAAGGTCCCTTGTATACAAAGCTGAGTGATGGTTTATGATTATCAATTTGTACATAAACACGCGTGGTCTCAACTGCGAAAAGAGAAGGATCCAAAAAACGTTGTTTGTGGTCCTTACAAAGCTCAAAATAGAGTAAGGATGCAATAAATCGGGAAAAATTTGGAGCAAAATTTGGAACTGCTTCAAAACGAGTATTGATATCCCACTTTTCAAAATATTCTCCAGGCAAACAAACTAATTTGCCGAATGATAATTTACTGCACCAATCAACAGCCGCCTCAACGTGGTGGTGCGGTCCCTGACCCCGTTTGGGTTGGGTCGAAATGGCTGTTGGCCTTCCCGAGGATCCCAGTTACCCCGGGCACTCGCCTTCATTTTTTCGCTATGCTGCCCTCTGAACGACCGCAGAAGGGCAGCACACAGCATTTTTGAAATCGGTCGCCTGTTTTCTCTTTTTCTCTTTCATTTCTCCTGCCCCTCTATTGCCCTTCTTCGTTTCCTCATTCTTCTCCTTCTCTTGATGAGCGGTAACGTTCATCCCAACCCTGGCCCCATCTTTCCTTGCTTTGTGTGCACTGGAAATGTGACCTGGCGGGGCAAGTCAGTGCAATGCTGCGCCTGCTCCAAATGGGTCCATCTAAGGTGCTCACAACTTTTCTTATCCCAATTCAGAGTTCTTGACAGCACCCACTCTTGGAGCTGTACTCCCTGCCGAATCACTGTGACTCCCTCCACGGACTCCTCCGACATGTATACCTCCACTGTGCAATCTAGCCCCGCCTCTGCTAACGCTGTACTCTCGCCCCATCCTCGTCTCCAAACTTCCTATCCCCCATCTGCCCATTCTATATCTTCTCCCTCTACCTCTCCACCACCGTCCGTTGCTCACGGTTTTTCTCCTGCGCCTCCTGCCTCCACTCCCCCCTGACTCCCTCAGGGTTCTTCAATGAAATGCTGGAGGTCTTCGAGCCAGGAGCACTGAACTACTTCACTTTCTTTCGTCCCATCCTGTCGACCTTATCTGCATTCAGGAATCCAATCCTAACTCCTCTTCCTCTTTCCAGATTCCTGGGTTCTCTGCTCTGCGCTCTGATCGCACCCACTCCCGGTCTGGCATTCTCTCCTCCGATACTACCCACGCTAGCGACGGCGTTGTCATTTTTGTCAGGCAGGGCCTATCCTTTTCTGAACTTTCTACCTCCTCTCTTTCTTTGCTTGATCCTTACTCTGATTATGTAGGGATCAACATCTCTCTTAACAACTCCTCCTCGCTCTCTTTTCTCAATGTGTATGCCCCCACTATTCGCTCCTCCCAAACGGATGGCAGAACCGACTCCTTTTCTCCCTCCATTCTTCCCTCCTCCAGAAATCTCTTCATTCTGGGGGACTTCAATTGCCATCACCCCCTCTGGGACTCAAGAGGTACCTCCGATCCCCGCTGGGAGGAAGTATTCGACTGGGTCATATCTTCTGACCTCCTCCCCCTCAATGACCCTGACACGCCCACCCTTCTCCATCGCTCCTCTGCCAGTTGCTCTTTCCCTGACATCTCCTTTGCTCCCTCCTCTCTTGCTCTTTTCTGCTCCTGAGGTGCTACAGAACCTGGGTTCCAAATCTTCCATTCCTTTCGGCCGCATCAAACACCATCCTAAAGCCTGGTGGTCTGCTGAGGTGGAAGAAGCGGTTAGTGAAAGACGCAAGGCTTTCGCTGCTGCTCACAGAAGTGATGAAGATCGCCAGGCTTACATCTCCGCTTCTCGGTGCACCTCGTCAGTCATCGCCAAGGCCAAGACTGAGGCATGGCAGACGACTTGCTCTTCTCTTTCACCTAAATATAACCCTAAATCTGTACACTCTCTCCTTCGCTCTATCGCTGGCTCTCCTTCTTCGTCTTCCTCCTCTCCTAACTTTCCTAACTGTTCTTCTCCCAGGGAATCGGCTTCGGTCTAAGCCGCCTGCCTGAGATCTCACTTTTCCGTTTCTCAACCAAAGGCTCTGCGCAGCAGAGCCAGAGGCTACCTCTCTGAGCTCCGCTGAGCCACGTGTTCGGAGGAGTCTCACTCGTCCTTTTGCTCTCCTTTCTCACTTGCTGAATTTCATGCGGCTGCCTCCAACCTCTCCTCGTCCACCGCCACTGGTCCAGACAAAGTTGCCTATCCTATGCTAAAGCACCTTCCTCGCTCTGGCATGGATTTACTTCTTTACATCTTCAATCTCTCTTGGTCTTCGCATTCCTTTCCTTCCATCTGGAAGACATCTTCCATTATTCCCATACACAAGATGGGAAAGCCTCTCGACTCTCCTGCTTCCTTCCGGCCTATCTCTCTCACCTCCTGCGTATCAAAGCTTTTTGAACGCATTATTCTATCCCGTCTATTCTTCTTTCTGGAATCTAATTTCATTCTCTCTCCTCGCCAGGCCGGTTTCCGCCCTGGACGGTCTACACTCGATCAAAATCTGTACCTTTCTCAGTCCATTTCGAATGGGGTTAACAAACCCAGGCCGGGCTCTCGGACGATCTTGTCTACTATCGATTTCTCGAAAGCTTTTGACTCTGTCTGGCATCCCGCCCTTTTCCACAAACTCATTTCGGCTAGCCTCCCTCCTTGCTTTGCTCGATAGACTCAATCTTTCCTTTCTGATAGGCGCGCTTCTGTAGTTTATCAAAATCACAAAAGTCGTTCCTTTCGAGTCTGTCGAGGTGTTCCGCAAGGATCCGTTCTTGGCCCTGTACTTTTCTCTCTCTTCATTAATGATCTTCCGGCCTCTCTGCCTTCTTCCGTCAGCTGCTCTTTTTATGCTGACGATCTGGCCATTTGGTCCTCCTCCCCCTCGGTCCCTACTGCGGTGGAGGCCACACAAGGAGCTCTGTTTCGATTGGGGCGCTGGTCTGAGTACTGGTGTCTTCCTCTCAATCCGAGCAAATGTGAGGCCTCCTTTTTCTCAGTGGATCCCCACCAAGCTAACCTCCAGCCCAACCTCCTCCTACTGGACTCCCGTTTCCGTTTTAATCCAACTCCAACTTTTCTTGGGGTCACCTTCGACCGCACTCTTTCCTTTTCTAAACATGTATCTTCGCTGAAGGCCAAATTTTTCCCACGTCTCAAAGCCTTACGCTGTATCTTTGCTTCCTCATGGGGCCCCTCTAAGGAGTCCCTCTCTGTTCTGTATAAATCTTTTCTTCGGCCCCTTCTCACTTACGCTTCACCCGGATGGTTTCCTTTCCTAAGCGCTACCAATCTTACCAAATTGGAATGCCTCCACCGAGTGGCCAGTCGCGCCATCACCGGCTGCCTCTCGTCCTCCCCTATCCCTCTTCTTCTCTCCGAGGCTTCTTTATCTCCCCTACGAGTCACTCTGACTCATTTCACCTATTTTTCTTATGAGCGGGCCCTTCGTCTCCCAACCTCCTTTCCCAATTCAGGTTTGGCCAGACTAGGAGTGAAACCAAGACTCTGCAGATCGTCCTGGAGAGCTTTTGCGTCCACTCACCCGCTCATGCTTCCTTCTACTTGTTCTAGGGAGGCTCTTCTTGCATGCCCTCCCTTTCCTCCTTGGAATCTGCCTTCTTTTACGGTGGAGTCCACCCTTTCCACTCCATGCTCTCGCTATGATTTCCCCTTCTCTCGCCAAGGTGCAGCTCTCGCCCACCTTGACTCTCTCCCCCTCATGATTTGGTTCTTTGGACTGACGGCTCTGTTCCTTTCCCTTTTGATAAGGGCAGCTCCGGCGTTCTTGCCAACTGCTCTCTCGGTGGCATCAAGGCCACTCTTTTCTTTTCGGCAGGCCCAGTATGCTCAAGTTTTTCCGCTGAAGCCTGCGCCATTTTGCACGGTCTTTGCTGGTCTTGGCAGCACCAACAAGTCTGCAATTTTTCCTCTCTTTTCGTACTATCTGACTCTCGTTCTGTCCTCGCCACCCTGTCCTCTCCTCCATCTTTCCTTTTTATCTCAAACACTGTGGCAGATCTGGCAGGAACTGTCTTCTCTCTCCTGTTCTATCAGGCTACAATGGGTCCCCGAACACTCATTTCTACCGGGGAACGACGCGGCTGATGAGCTAGCCAGACGGGGAGCGCTACTTGCGCCCTCCACAATGCCTTGTAGTCTCTCTTCTCTTATCTCTCTTATCCACTCTCATCTTATCTCGGACTGTCTCATCTAAATTACGTACTGTCTCATCTAAATTCTGAGGCGTAATGTCTCATCTAAATTCTTTGACACACAGGTTCCCTCAATTTCCACCGAGGAACTTGTGCTCCCTCCTCATGCTCGCTGTGTCCTCTCTCGTCTTCGCTGCAACGGACACAGCCTTTTTTTAGGTTCTTATCTCTCTAGGTTTGGCAGAACTGAGAATCCTTCCTGCAGCGCCTGTGGACACTCGTCCCAGGACATCTCTCATCTGATTCTGCACTGTCCAGCTACGGACTCTTTGCGCCGCTCGCTCTTTGGCGACTCTTTGTCTCTTTACGAACTCTGGTCCAGACCCTGGGGAGTTGCTCGGCTTCTGGGGCTCGATGGTCCTCCGCCATGTCCCCATCCCTCGGAAGGGGTCGGGTAAACAACAACAACAACAATGATAATTTGGTTGGAAAAAAATTGGATAAATCCTGTTTCGATGTATTTCTTCATGCCAGCAGGACCCATGTAAAGTGATCATACCAATCATCTGGACTTCCTTAGCAAGAAAGACTGGTTTTCAAAATTTACTCCTACTAACAGCACCTTGGATGACGGTGAAGTGAACTTCACTGGCGATACTGAAAATATTGCTGGAAGCGTATCCCTTACGAAAGATTCCGCTTTCCTCATATTTAGAATCGCTTTCACCCTTATCGGATGTTTCATCATTGCGGCCTTCATCATCTGTCTGTGCCTATGCCGTTGCTGTGCGCAATTGGTAACGTCTCTACACTTAAGAAAAATGAGGCTCCTGAAGTTGATGCTGCTTTAGAAGGAAACCAAAAGGCCTCAAAAAATGGCGAGATGTTCCAGAGTTCTCCGCAAATTGAGAGAATCCGGATGTTAAATAAATAACTGATTCAGGCTAAAAAACGATACTGCTGAGTACAGTATTTTTTTGGGTAAGTAACAGTACTTTTACTCAACTAAAATTTTTGGCTATGTTGACCACCTCTGGTCCACAGCAAATTTGTCCAATCTTCAGAAGAATCCATGGCGTAAAAGTTGGGAACCTCTCATCTACTGCGAACTTTATTGCCAAAAATCTCAAAATTCAACCACTGCGATCGATTTTAAAAGGCTCATAATTAATCCGATGTAGGCCTAATTTACAAGTTGCTATCCGGCTCTCCTGGCGTAGCTCAGCCGAGCTATCAGTCAGCAAATGCTGAGTTAGAATTATCAGTTCAGTCGGCTACATAGACTTCATTCAAAGATGACATCTGAGGCTAATATCATATCTTCATAATGTGATTATTTGATTTCATAATTGATTGTTTTAATCTATTACGTCACATTTAGAGATCTTAATTTTTGATAAGGACTTAGGAAAGTCGAAAACGTTCGAAATTTATGATGTTTTACCAATTAAAATGACTCTTAAGTTATTAAAGTTGCATGTGGTAGCAACAGTGTGGATAGTAACAAAAAGTTGGTGTAAGTGGTGGCATTGCCCCTATGTCCTAAATCTCGATCATCTAACTCTTAGATTAACACAGGTTTTACTCACAAACTCTCTATCATTTCACAAGTTCCATCCTATGAGCATATAAGCACAAATCAAAGCTGGAGGTGGGAGCCACGATGGTGGGTTTTACGATTAGGCCCAGAGATGTTAGTTACTTCAAGGTAGGGTTGTTTCACTACTTGGTGTGACCCTTCTCTTAATGATGTTTGTGAAGTTCTTTGGCTGAATTTGTGTGCCTCGATCCCGGCATGGAGCAAATGGTGTCACACCCCCAACTCCCTAGCATTCATTATCCGTTTGGCCTAGTAACCCATTTTCACGCAAAAAGTTTTCTTCCATAGGTTGGATTTTACACCGTGATATAGGCCTAACAACTTATCTTTCATATTGACGTTAACTTAAATTTTGGTAATAATGGCCTACGCCCATACTACCGACCTCCTTACTATTAAATTAATTACTCACGAACTGCCAATAATTTCACAAACTTTCATCCGTTTATTGCAACAATTAAGTGCATGGGGCATAAATTCAAAGTTTTGAAAGGACACTAAAGTGATTTAATCACTTATAGCAGAGGTTCCCAAACTTTTTGCTTCACGGACCCCTTTGTTGCGGAGCTGCTTTAACCCACGCTTGCCTGGTTTAAAGAAAGGCAAAAGAGCCACCGTTGAAGGGCAAAAGACCCACATGCGGCTCCGGAGCCGCTGGTTGACGACCTCTGCCCTAGGCCAATGTTAGTTCAAAACTTCAAACAAATTTGTTTGAAAACAGCAGAGCCTACTAGAGCCCAATTGTTTAAAAATTAAATAAAAGTCAGAAACTTTAGCATTAAGAAAAACTCTCGCAGTGTAACATTATAATATACTTTCAATATGGGTTTCGTGGCTGCTACCATTGCAGTAAAATCTGCAATATCTGCTGCCACATCACATCGCCTTGTGGTTGAAGTTGTATTGCACAAGCAAAGTTAGGTGGAGTTAAAGAAAAAGTTGGGCGATTAGTAATTCTAACTAAATTCTAGAATCTAGATGCATGGACAAGTTTTTAACAACGCGACAAGCATCAAATCCTCGTCAGGGCATTTCTACAAGTTGTGCATTCCTGTGCAGCTCAGGAATGCGCTGACTTCTGTTGGCACAGAAACCTTTATTTATCCTTACCAACTTCACTACAGCCTTGCATTAAGCACCATTGCATTATCACAGTCTTATTCAAATAGAAAATACGGTAACATACAATACCAATAATAGGTTGTAAGCAGTTAAAGACTATTCAAAATTTACTTAAAGCCGAATAATCATAAAGAGAAAAGACCAACTGATTCATCAACTGTACAACTACAGTAATTACCTAATTTAGCATAAAAAAACTGTTCAAAATCAGATTACCCACTGTAAAATAACCAACTACAGCATGCTCATAATTGTACCGCACCAAATCCGGGTTACTGTTATATATACAAAGTAATGTTGCCAACTAATTCCCAATAAAGGCTAAACAGCAAAACCGTTAAAGCGGATCACAAACACGAAATGCGGTTGCTACAATTACAAACAACCAAAGTTAAACAAAGTGAGAAGACAAGCAAATGAACGTGGAACAAACGGCAGTGGTGATAGTGTGAGTAAATGGAAAAATGTTGGGGTTGGCCGGGACAAATAAAGATTGCTCATTTCCGCTCTAACGCAATCAATCACAAAACGCAATGATAATCGTATTGATCACCCTCTTCTGGTAGCACTAAGCCGATTTATTTTCGGTGACATCGAAGCAGTGTGTACTTTTTAAAAGCAATAAAGTAATCTTGCTCTTTTGTTTAAAGAGGTTGTTCTGTCATGTTTATACAGCTTTGAAAAAAGCGGCGTGGACAAAAGCTTTTCTTGTCGCATTTATTATTGGCTGTATCGAGTCATCTGAGCGTTTGATGGGATACTGAAAAATAAATAGAAGTTGTCTGCCACCAAATATCTGTTCGGAGTCATTTCTCCGAGCGTATCTGAAGGAGCGTTTTTGTGTATCATCCAGATCCGGATGGCCACCTGTTCCAGAAGAAATGGCTGTGCTCTGGAGACCTATAATGTCGTAATATGGCAAGACCTTTTAACAACAAAACTCATGTTTTTTAGAATATTGACCTGTTGTTGTTGTGATTACCCCTCCTCTTCCTCGGGACGAAGGTACAGCACGAACGGCAATTCAAGTTCATGCCGTCAACCTAACTAAATAAGCTAGGGGCAAGTGGCAGCCCATTTTGAACCAGTCATGAGTGACTGGTAGCCCCACCACCGACAGAGCGGACTGTCATTGGTGGGTACCCAAGAGTCGCCTTTTGCGACATGCTGGGTGTGCAGCTTCACAATTGTAACCTGGTGAAGTACAGTACGGGTACGCCACCTGTCTGCCACATGAAGATGGAGGCGTCCCGTTAAGTGTCTAGCCCAAGGACACAACAAGCAAGCTTGCCGGCTTGTTCTCCACACTATCCCTTTTTTATGCTGAGCGCCAAGCAGGGAAGCTGTGAATACCATTTTTTAGATTCTTTTGGTATGACTCGAATGAACCCCAGGTCTACCGACTGCGAAGCGGACGCTCTAACCACTACACCGTCGCGCCATTAGAATATTGACCTCGTTGTTCTTATTATTGCTCAACAAAGGATCAGCTCAATCGTTTTTTCAGCTTTGCTTTGAAACTGTTAAAGGCAGAACCTTGATTATTTCTTCGCCTTTGCTTCTTATAAACAAAAAAAGTCAACGGATTTTTCATATCTGAAATGCAGTTGTTAGATTTTGTAATATTACTGCAGTATAGGTCATAAAAAGTGTTGCACATCCATGACAAAACCTAGCAGGAGATATTCATCATAAGATTGAAAAAATGTTGCGCTTTCGGTAGGTGATGGTTGCAGTCATCCACTCAAAATGCGCAAGATTGTCAATCTGTCAAGTGTTAGCACTGCGATGTGATACCAATGCACAGTACTCATCGGTGGAACGGACCAGAGTTAGAGTTATTGCTCTTTTTTATCACCTTGCCGCCTACCTGTGTGATGCAAGGGTCTTGCGGAGCGTTTTCTTACTAAGTCTGAACATTGCAGCCTATCTGTAGAACTTTTCTTCAACAAGTAAACTATACTCTACTCAATTTTTGCTTTTTTAGGTTGCAACAAAACAAAGAAGAGCGTAATGACTACAGATACTTACAGTTTTGTTATCACGCTACATGATTCCTTATCCAAACTAATGCTACAACAGGATACCAACTGCATATATTTCAGAGCATTCATCTGGGAAACCAAAGTCGTGTATATGCAGTGGCTTTAAAGAGAAGGGAAATTTTAACTATTAACATTTTCAGAAAGGTGCTATAGTTAGCAATTTTCTGGCGATCTCCTATTTAGAGGGATCTGCCTTCAGCATCTCAATAAGGAAAAATTGAAAATTTGCTCAAAAATAATCACCAACATCATGCTGTACAACACAACAATCTATTACAACGTGCAAATAATCCTCCATTGGTTTCGACCTTATTGGTTATCGTCAGGCAGGGGAAAAAGACACAGCAATAAAGATGCATAACATACAAAAGACTGGCCATCGTGTGCAAAAATGTGATGCAGTGCAAAATAATGCACAATAAAGTAATATCTATGTACAGTAAAATAGTATCTACACCAAGATGGTCTTATTTAAGCACACGCATACATGAAATCGACAAAAAATTGTCAAAAAATCGACAAAAGATGATCCCTAATAGGGTTACGGGTCATTATTATTACTTTAGCACTTTACAAAGCATAGAAGGTGGTAGTTGCTAGTTAGCAATTTTCAGGCAAATTCCTATTCAGAGGAAACTGCCTCCACCATCAGATTAAGGTAGAACAGAAAATTTGCTCAAAAAATAATCACCAACATCATGCTGCAGAATACAACAATCTATTACACATGTCAAAAACGGTCGCGGGTTATTGACATGATGTAATAGCTTGTTGTATTGTACAGTGCGATGTTGATGATTATTTTTGAATAATTTTTCTAGTTTTCACTTTTCAAAGACTAGAAAATTTTGCAAGAAGTAAATTTTTTAACATTTTAGAACAGGGGTCACCAACCTTTCTTGGACCACGGGTTACTTTTTGGATATTGATTAAAGTGGGGGCGCACTTATCCTAAAGTTTACAACATCCCGAACTTGATGTTCGATCTATTTTGTATTGGCAGGCTGTGTCATTACATATCTGTTGCCATCACTTCGGTGGCCGATATTTCGCAGTCCTAGGCTACCTTTTTTTTTGAAGCCACCACCGACTTTTGAAAAAATTTTGAGAATATTTTAAAACAGGCTGGCGGGCACTTCATATTGCCTTCACGGGCGACTTGGTGCCCGCGGGCAGACGGTTGGTGACCCCTGTTTTAGAATGATTGAGATGGTTTTCATTCTTCTGCTCAATGCAGTGTTTGACAAGGGGGGATAACTTTTGGGTAAACTTCTCCTAATCGCTGCTACGTGAGCTCTCCCATGATTGCAGTTGATTAGGAGAAAATTTCAAATAACAAGTGTATTTTTTCAACTTTTTTCATAGAATTTAACTAAATAACAAAATGGTATTTAAAATCTTTACGTCAAAGTAAAACTTTTTCTGACATGGAATACACGAAACAAAAATTTATTGAATATGCTTAATATCATGCTAGTGAATTCTAAATTTGGCTATCGTTCTGATCGCAATCTGCATACCATCAGTGGAGAGAAATTCACTTTCTTGTGAAATCGAACTAGGTTTTATCTTATGATTTCAAAATGAAAATAATAATTTGATCAAATAAAACATTTTCATACACATATACATTTCGTATATAAAAAGAAATATTTTCCTGCAACATAAATTGTGATTTTAGAGGCCACCAATACTAGAATATCTTTTGGATGTAAGGTCCTTTATGTAGCATATTTTACTATCTAAGCAAAATTTGTGCAACCAAAACAATACCACAAAACAAAAAAATTTAGAAACGGAGCTTGAATCTTAAGTGTTTTTGATAGTTTCTAAAATGAAAATTTTGTGATTTTTAAAACCCAAATTAGGTATTTATAAATTTATATCGATGTAGCTTCGGCTTATTTGTTGCGGTGCATCGGGAATAACCTGATTATTTTGAAAAATTTGGTGTAATTCGGCAATATGTAAACAAATAAGTTTATTGCATGCAAATTGTAATCACACGATGGTGGATTAGCGCCAGAATTTTAAATAGAAAAGTCAATTGAATAATGGAGATGATGCCATCAACAGTGTAAGGAGCGTTCTGATAAATAACGTTACGCGCTGCTATTTGGCAAACTCAATGCAAAATTAAGTCCTTATAGTAATGTAACGCAAGTAAATGCTAGTTACTTTAAAAATTGGTTTTCAAAAACACTTTTAACTATTTTTTAATGCGTAATCTTTTATTTTTTATATGTAATTCGTTTTTAGACGAAATAGCCGATGAAAGCTCTATATAAATAGGAAAAAGGCACGACAAATTGTTTTATTATTGAAGATTTTTTAACAGTTTGTGAAATCTATAGACCTTCCTGGATGGTGTTGTCAGTATTCCTCTTTTATAAAGCCACCTACAACTTGCCATCTTGCCAAAAGCATTATTATAATTTTGAAAAAATAAAATTTGGTCAATGCAGTTTGAAATATTTCAAGCGGATTGAATATAGGCTACCGAATTAAATAAAATTTTGTTAAAATTTTGAAATTGTAGCGATAATTTACCTACTTTCTGTTGTTCAAATGAAAAAAGCTACTCACAAAATCCTGGCTACGCCACTGATAGAGACTCATTTATTTCTAAATCCTACAGAAACAGAGATGTTATTAATCTCAGCCAACAGATCCTTTTTCTTCTTGTAGATCATTTTTCAGGTTCGAATCCAGAAGCATAATTGAGAAGAGACGACATTTAATTTTTCTCCTGTATTGATGGCCTTATCCCACACTAATACTGCTTCTAGACCAAATTTTGAGGTAGCACGTTTTCCCCCCCGACTAAGCGGCTGGTATTTATAATTATATACTGTACATTAAACGAAGCAAAAAGTAATTTTAGACGGAAAATTTGGCGGTCACCTAGCTGAGAGAATAAAAAGTGTTTTTCGGAATCGAGTTTGGATGTTTCTCGCGATATTCAGGCGATCTTATTCAAAGAGCATGGCACCACAGTGTAGAATTGTTACTTATTCGTATATCACGAAACCACAATTTTTAAATCCTGCTTTGTTCACATTCAATAATCTTATTAAGATAAATATACCCAAGCATAGAAACAAAACAGAAATCAATTGTTTAAGTATACAAGTAAGTTTATATTCCTGTCTTTACTTATGGTAATTCTAGAGATAATATTTACCACGACTACCATCGCTTCGCATAGATTCAAACTGTGAATGTTCAATACTGTTTTGAAAAATATCTACTTTCAACAAAATCTCGTATTGGAAAACGGAAAATATGAGTTACGAGAGAAATGGAATTTAGGTCGCGTTACATTGCACGTTATGTGAACATCAATATGAATTTATGAGAATATTCAACAGTATCGAGAGTGAAATGCAACAAGGCCGATTTGGAAAGAAATATGGAATGTCATACTGTAGTAGGTAAACTGGTTTGTAACTTAATGAAAACTAAAACTAAAATTTAGGCCTATAGAGAGCTTTAGTTGACTTGACTGACTTACTGAGTGAATTTGGCATTAAACGATATGGGGGCCGTAGCATTTGTATGCAGGTAAACTTTTTGTTAACGCTTAATTTTCCTATTTTCTGTCACACTGAAGCAAAAATAGTAATCAGTGCAGTGCTTTGTTGGCCCTTGCTTTCTTTGCGGCCCAATAGCACAAAGTCTGACGCAAACACAAAAAAGTAGAACTGTTCTTGTTTTTTTTTAAGATAGTTTTTATACTTTTTAGTTTTATTATTGTTCGGAAAAGCAAATATTTGCAATTTCAACTGTAAATGTGATATAATCTGGCAGAAAAAAGGTTTTTCACGAAGCAATATTCTTACCCAGCAAAAAAAAGTCTGCTAATCTTTTTGTTGATGTTGACAATTATTTTAAAATTTCAAAACTGCCATTAACGCAAAAGGAAATTCCCAAACAACACCAGCTACCGACACTCAGTAATCATCCATATCTAACATTGATTTTTCTAAATTTGGCATAAATATAACTAAACTGCTATTGACAGTAACAACACAGATTTGTTTCCCTCATGCGATTAAAGAGATTAGTTTGTTGTTATGTAAAGATTAACTTCGATTTACCGAAAACTTTTCTACCTCTTTCTTAAGATTCTTGTCTCCTACTGTAATTGCCTTCAACCTATAAAACAAAGACAATTTAAAACAAAAACAGTTAGAAATCTATTGAGGAATTACAATTGTTTCTGTACTAGCTTCTTCTACATTATACGAAGATAAAATTTCTTGCTGCACTGTTAGAAGTGGATATTTGCTTTAGAAGTTTCTCTTAAAAAGATATTATAAAACATGTTATTACATTGAAGCAAACATCTATTTTTGTTTTGGAGCTAGTGGAAAATAGCAAACGGGTTCAGAAACGACTTGACATGTGTGCTTATTGCAAGCACCCAAATTAAAAATATATCGTCATCTCGTACATACGTATAATGTTGGGCTACTTTTTTGAAAAAATACTACTTGCTTGTGGACGACCTATATTGGTAAGGAAAAAAATGAGCGATAGAAGATGTTGACAGCCACTTAAATCCGGACTTGTCAACACAAATGTTGAAAAACAAAAAAACAAGTTTTATGAAAAAAGAATCACCTTTAATAGGTTTTCAATTAAAGATTATTTCATGTAGTTTAGCCAAAAATATATGGGAATTATTGCACTTGCAGCGCTCCCATTCCTAATGTCAAGGTTAAAAATATCGGATCGGACAGCTACTCTGCTTTATCCATGTGATATATAGGCAGTCCCGTAGCACTCCAACTTCGGCCCCCCCCCAAAGTAAGCGCAAGAGTCCCTGCGCACAGGTCATATCACTTTAGAGGTGTAAAATTGAAAAGCTGCATCAAGAAAATACACCACAATTTGTACATAAGTAAACAGGCTAATGTCAGAATAAAGCATGCCGATACCGAAGGTGCAAGTCATAAAAAATTCGGCACCGATGCCAGAGTTCAGTAGGACATTTATGCAGACACTGCGAAACGAAAGCAATGACACTGAAAAACATGAAAAAGGTATAAAAACACAGTATCATTTAAATAGTCTGGAGCGAACCTTTTTGTTCGCAAATGCTGTTATGACATTGTCATAATCAAGAGATCGGGCGCAGTCATTTTCGATTGACAACATGGCTAATGAAGATAGTCTACTGTCTGTCATAGACGTTCTATTAAAAGTTTTGATCAGTTTCAATTTGCTGAAGCTTCTTTCAGCGCTGGCAACAGTCACGGGGCAAGTTAGTAAGATTCGAAGTGCGATGTACACATTCGGATACAATTCAAATAAATGAGTCTTTAGAAGATAGTTCAGAAAGTCTTGAGCCATTTTGAGATTGCGTTTTTTTTGTAAAATTAAAACAAACCGCTGTAACTCAGCGCTCATTTCATCAGAATCAATGTCACCGAACTTTTTTTGGAACTCTTTACAGCAAGTAAGAAAAGCATTTTCTTGTTGCACAAGCAAAAGTTTGTCTCGTGTGTACAAAAACGAAAAGGCGGAAGAAACCTCACGTAACAAATTAAAGCGCTCCTTTATTGACATAATAGCCTGGTCTACTAATCGATAGAAGAAGTTGCTTTTAAATTTCAGTTCAGGAGTAGCTCGTTGTTCCTCTCCACCTTGGTAATCAAACAATCTTCTTTTCTTTCCACTTCTTGACGGAGGAAAAGAAGGATCAATATCCAATTCCTGTGCTATTTCAACAGCACATGTTGCGGCACTGTCATAACCCGTTGTGCGATAGTTTTGCAAAAACTTTTCAGTTGCCTGGATTTCCGTTTCCATTGTATGAAGGGAGACTCCATACGATTGAAGAATCTTGCTTGCTTTATTGACTTGGAATAGGATATCATACCAAATAAACACCGACAAAAGAAAACTCCATTTTGATAAATGAGCTATCAACGATTTTGTTTCTGAGGCAGCTCTTCCATCTTTTCTTTCTATGGAAATGGCTTCCAAGTCTTTCAGTGCCAGCAACACCTCTTTTAAATTGTATCGAAGAGGTTTGATGCATTTAATTCTGCTCTCCCAACGAGTATCAGATTGTGACTTTATGGACAGCTCCACATGTTTCTTCAAAATTTCCCAACGCTGAGCAGAGGAAGAAAACAGCACATACAACCTTGTAAGTACTCCAAAAAATGTCAATGCTTCCGTCGATCAATTAGCACTGTCAACAACAACTAAGTTAAGGGTATGGTTTGCACAGGGCACGTAAACAGCTTTGGGATTGATGTCTAGCATTCTTGCTTGGACCCCAGAATGTTTTCCTTTCATGTTAGCACCATTATCATATGACTGACCTCGACAATCAGACAATTCGAGTTGCAGTTCGGTCGCTTTTTCTAAGAAAGCGTCCAACAAGCCTTTCCCAGTACTGTCACTTATTCTCAAGTAGCCAAAAAATGTTTCTTTAACAACAGCAGCTTCTTCATTACATAGTACATAACGGAGAATGACAGACATTTGTTCATGATGTGACATATCTGGAGTGCAGTCCAAAATTATAGAAAAATATTTTGCCAATTTCAATTGCTGTAAATTTTCTTTTTCAACTTCTGTCGCTAGCAATTCAATTAGTTCATTTTGTATGGTAGGACTCAAATAGTGATCTTTAGTGTTTTTATTCTTGATTCTGTCTTGAAGCTCTTTTAGGATCGGATCTCTTCTTGCCAAAAGCTCAAATATACCCAGAAAATTTCCATTGTGAGGAGATCCTAAGACTTCTTCAGATCCTCTAAAAGCAAGATTCCTTTCCGATAGAAACAAGGCAATGTTGATAAGTCTCTCTGAAACATTTCTCCAAAAACGTCTTTCATTGAAAAAAATATTCATCTCGCGTTTGTCGATAGTGGATGAATTTCTTATCCCTTCAGCTAGCAACATCCATTGACTGCAGTATTCTTGGTGGGAAATGCCGTTTTCATGGTCTTTCAGTTTTTTCGAAAAACCCTCCCATGTATTTATACCACTACAAAAGGGGCTTAGTGTTTTTCCAAATAGCTTACAACAAAAGCAAAAAACTTGATCTGATTCCCCAGAATAAACTAGCCACGACCGTGAAACACTTTCACCATTAGGTAACACACGTTTATAATGGTTGGAGGAAAAACGTCGCCTTGGAGTTGTGTTATTATATGGAAAATTCATTATTAGTTGATGTGGTCCACGCTTTACTATATCACATCGTTGAGCATCAGAAATACTTTCAGGCCATTTACATGGGTCGTCCGGGATAGGGGTAAATTGAGATTCAGTTATTTTTGATATTGAAGGTTGCGTATTGGCAGGTAAATCACAACTTACATTTTCTGGAAATTCACAATCACTTTGATGCTGATCGTCATAGTCTTCTTTTTCTTGTACACTATAGTTTTCTTCATCCCTCTCGGTACTAGTGCCAGGTCTACTCTGCTCAGTAATCTTGAAAAAATCTGTCATCTTGGGCAATTTCGCTACAGCATCTCGAGCAGTGGCTGCTTCTTTTCTCTTTTGAGCACCACTTTTTGAACGTTTCATTCTATGCAATGTCAATAAAATACTTTATCTGCACTCTGCAGTGTATATATATTGTCCCGGTATTTATAGCCAAACAGAATTCCAGACCATTCTATGATTGTTGCGTCAATCGAATATTCAAGATTCTACCAGAAAATCAATCGAAATATTCTAGATTCTGCGAGATAAAATGACGTTGCATTCACTTATGATGTCACAAGCCAATTTCTTCCTACAGTTTAAATCGGTTGTAAACAAGTCTGCTGAACTGAAAATAGTCACGTAGCCAAAAAGCAATTTCAGACTAACTTGGGCCCCCAAAGTTGGCCTGGGCCCCCCCCCCAATTGGGGGGTTTGGGGGGCGGCTGCTACGTTTCTGTATATAGGAAAACAGTAACAAAACTTAGTGTTTTTTGACATAGCCAATTCTCATTACAAAATCAAATTGATTTGAGAAACAATTATATGGGGTTGCGGATAACTGCTATATTTCTCCCAAAGTTTCTGGAGTCCCTGGCTACATCTTGCTTTCCTGTTTCCAGCATAGGCGTACTCAGGAACTGGACTTGATCACAATTGAAACGGCCAAAGATTTCTCATACTTTATGAGTTCATTTGATGAAGCCCGTGGGAGTCACAATGTCAAGATTGAGGTAGGGCGTCAAAGTGATTGATATGCATTTCCAGGAGTAAGCTATTGAATATTAGGACCGCTACTTACGACTTTTTCGTAATTGTATGCCTATTTGTACGACCTAAAGCCTCCGGCTGCGGGCATGCTGCTTGGCCCTGGCATAAACGCAGCCAGGGAAACACCACACAACACATAAGTGATGCACTCATAGGTAAGTTACTACAATTACCCCATCAGTAATGTCGACGTTAAGAATATGAGTAGTTGAAGAATCAGTAAAAAAAAGTTAATGTTTTTTGGCATAGGCAATTGTCGTTCCAAAATCAAAAGTACCGGTTTTTATCTAGAATTGAGTAAAAAACATCAGTGGTGGTAGCGCATTGCTGCTATATTTCTCTCAAAGTGTTTAGATTTGTCTCAAAGTCCCTAGTAACATCTTATTTGCCCTGTTTCCAGCATGCACTCTTAGAAAATGGACTTAATCACAATTGAAGCAACCAATAATTTTACAAACTTTTGTCCGTTTATTCACCACTTGCATGGAAGCATAAATGTGAAATAGCAGAGAAAGTGGGCGTCAAAGTGATTGCTGAGTAATTTCTGTAATAAGCTATTAAATATTTGGCATACTACTAACGACTTTTCGTAATTATGTGCCTATTTGTACAACCTAGTATATGTGGCTGGGCCTGTATAGTTTGGTCCTGGCATAATCACAGTTAAGGGAAGTGCAAACTAACCTAAAATCAAGTCCTTCTGATTAAGTTATTGCAATAGGTTAGTTTATGGTTTAAAAGTATAATCCACGGACCAGGTCTGTATGGTAAAGATGCGAATAATTGATATAATTTCTGCAACATTTAATGCGAGAAATCGTCAACTTATTTAATTTTGCTAGATTTGATTAAAATGTGTTAGAGGTTAAAATCACTACTGTACAAAAGTATTCTAACCTGTCATTGGATTACTAAAAAACAGGTAATTGGGCTTACTATATCAATACTGTAATGCATTATACTTCTTTAACAGTTAGCATGTGAATTTTTGCTATCAAAATAATGTTGAATATACTGATTTCGCGTGCTTCTTTGTTCATACGTTTTCACTTTTATCATGCCGGATTCATTATGACATCATAGGGCAACTTTTTAAACATTCAAGAAAAAACGACAAAAATATGCTTAGAATGCTTAAAAAAAAATCACTGCTTGTTGCATCGCTAATTCAGCATAAATTGTTGGAGAATTCTTTGAATTCAAAGCACCTCATTAATATCTCTTAAAAACGCTGTCAATCAGTTTTCTAAGGTCCGTAGTTTTTTAGAAAATAATGAGAACAAAATGTGCAATCAGGCATTAGCTGTGACGTCATTTTAGATCCCGCAGGGATGAAATTTTTGCATGTTTGTAAGTTGAAATGAGTTTTTGTCCGAACAAAAAACGGTTTACCTTTGTCAAGTAATGCAAATTTTAGAGAATGATCTTTGATTATGACGCCATCATTATGTCACAAACCCCTTAGGTCACTCACCTCGGAATGGTGATCAATCGAGCCATGTTTCATGGTTGTACGTTTAGTACAGTGGCTCTCAACCTTTTTCATGCCGTGGCCCACTTCAAGGGGCCACAAATTTTTGTGGCCCACTTTAATAAGAACTTTGATGTGACAATTACAGTGTCACTGGGATAAACATGAGATATCATGGCATTGAAGTTGATCTCCAAAAAAAAAATAAATAAATACAGTATAAGGTTATTGCGCCTGTAGCGCACAGGTGCTGGTCCGTATTGCTGTTCATTTGGGCCAGTATTTCTCAACCTCATTCGGCATGCAAACCCATTTTCGAAGTACACTGGCGTCCGTGGCCCACCCGACTTGCATGCTGTGACCCACCGATTGAGAACCACTGGTTTAGTAGCTTCGGATGAGTTAAAATACAAACAGAAAAAACTGCGCTTTAGAGTATAGGTTATTTTCAAGGATGTCCAAAAACTACGATTAACGAAAGAATAGATTGTAGTTGAAAAACATTTTTACAGGAGAAAATATGTGGTACAAAATTTCGATCGGACAAAAGTTTGCTCCTGCTTTTGGTAAACGAACCGGTTGCTCTAAAAGCAATCCTGGTATGGTTGATAATGAAGCGTCCAAGAGACAAATTTGAAAAGTTGCTGCCAATAGGTCAGCTTTATAAAAAAAGAAACAACCTTGCTTGGCCTGCTTGGAAATGGGCTAAATGATCGGCCCAAAAAGTTACAACAACACATTTGGCTTTTGTTTTCTGTTTTTTCCACAAAGTGAAGAGAAAAATGCTTTTTTCAAAGATATAAAGACAACGTTTGTTTATTAGCAACATACTCACGTACAAGCATGTTGCTGTGTAGAAGTCATATTTTGATAAACGTGGTTGATTAAGATATTGGTCTGAAGTATTTTAGAAATAAGATCAATTTGAAATCATTGAATTCGAGGAAAAATGCGTCAAAACATAACATGCATGAGTTTAATGTAGCATACAATGGGCATGTATTGATAAACAAATTCCCCGAAAGGCCATTATCACCACGAACTGCTAAACGATTTCTCCTTTTATTTTAACTGCAAATATTTAAAGTCTATCTAGAACTTTCTCCTAATTGCTTTGTCAAATATTTAAAAAATTTTTTTAGCCATTTGGCATTTGTATCATTGACGTCAGCGAACAGATTTGAAAACAAAATTTAAAGGTCCAAAGAATAAAATAAGGTCATATTTCTTATCTTATCTTTTAAGAGAGCTACCGCACATCAGTAAAGAAATTACATAAAATTTGTGGGCAATGCTTATAGTCGAAGGTTGCACGCGTAGGTGCATTAAAGATTGTTGAAAAAGGGGGTGGATGGGGGCAATAAGCCATTAGCCTAATTCAGTAAAACCTTTTTTGGAGGTTATTTAGAATTTTATCAAAAATTAACGTTACAAGGGTAAAGTTATAGATGACCTTTATTCAAAGGGGCTACAAAAACAAATAAGCTGAATTTTTTTGTTTTGTTGCAAAGCAAAAGGGAGAGAAACATGGCACAATGCCCCTTATCTCAATATGCTTGTGAACACCCAGGTTGTTGCTTGGATATGTGCAGTTTGATTTTAATTACGGATTTATTTCACTTTATGGCTTTAGAACAGATTTTATAATATTGTAATCTCACCTTTCATTTAGCCTGGCATTCAAAATTTCTGGATATCGTACAGTACAGTGAAACTAAAATTTATTGAAAAAAACTTTTTGGTGGCTAATCGTGTTAAAATTCTTGACTAAGATATTTGACTCGACCTAATTTTGCGGCGGAATATCGTCATGGAAAATTCCACTGCTTTGAATAAGATTTGAAAAACAAAAATCTCAAAAAATGCGGTTGTGCCACCTACCTATCGTGGCAAAAGCAAACTTGTTAAATCTTGTAACAATTGATATAGATTTTGTAATTTGTATACTTGAACTTGCACAAAAAATGATTATTTGAGACTTTACAAAAAAACTTGAATTAGACAATTCATTTGTCAAAAATACATGCGATAATTCTTGATTGAGACTGTCGTTTTAAATAGCTGAATTTTAATTTGAGTAACTTCATCACATATATGCAAATTTTGAAAAATCTTAATACAACAAGCCATTGATTGTGCAAGGGTTTTTTTTTCCTTCCAAATGCTTTCTGCGTTGTTGATGATAAATTAATCTTGATTAGATTTAAAAACGATAAGTTTAATGCACTCTTTCATAACCATATAGGTCCATTGAAGACTTGATTCTGAGGTAGAAGGAAATTAAAAATTGACATTTTCTTCACAAAATATTTTCGTTACTGCCTGGAATCGATATAACACATTTTTAGTGGCACAACTTCTTCTAAAAGTTTGTGTAACCCAATGACGAAAAGGGCGTCTCAATTTAAACGTGACCCCTTTGAAGTTTGACATCTCAACCAATACTTCTGATATAACTCTATATTTTTTTCAGAACTCGTAGATAATTGCAAAACGTTTTAAAGTCAAAAAAAGTGTCATTGTTAATCGAAAAAAATGATGTCTTGCTTTGCAGCTTTGGTGACAAAATTGCTCGAAACCTTGCAGACAAAATACCACAAAAGCTTTAATGTCAACAACTGTCATTACAAGTTCCAAAATCGCCTTCTGTTTCAAAAAATTTAAAGGAACTGGATAAGTGAAGAAGTCCTCAAGTAGAGGGCAATCATTAATAACGGTATCAAAGAGAGCATAATCCAGCAGACACGTGCGATATAAAAGAAAGATTGCGTCAGGGTTAATTATAATTTTGGTCAAAGTTACCAATTACTTTAACAGAGCCAAGGTGAATGTTTAAATCAGTTTTTGTAAAAGCTTAATTCTGGATGATCAGCTGTTGAATAAGTGATCATTTCGATTGCTGTTTTATTAGGTTTCAGAATAATAAAAGTTTTTTAGCCTTTTCTGTCTAATCTATGAGTTACAAGCATATGAATGGGCCTAGATAATCACGAAACACCCTATAGTGTATATAGATCGATTAGATATTGGAGGTACATTATGCCATTGGCCTCCTGCCCTTCGAGCTTTGACATAACTCAAACAGACAAGAAAAGCTCCTAGCTTGTTAGGTTTTCAAAACAATAGTTATCACTTTACAACTCGGCACTTCTCAGCCACCTTTCAAAAAAGTTGTACGCTAGCGTAAAATAGGCCTAAGTTGCAATATATTTAAATAACATGATATAAGTTTCCAGAAATAATTCCGATCAGTATTGGTGTTTACGTGGTTCGATTAGAGCGAGTGCTTCAGGCCCCCTAACACCTACAAAAAAGACCCTCTCAACATGTTGTGAAAAAAATTTGGTCCCGAAAAGTACTCTTCTCATTCAGAGTTACAAGAGGTAGCCTTCTTAATGAGGGTTTGTATTTATGTAAAGCTAATAATTGGCTTCACTTATAATGAAGCAGTTCGAAAGGCGAAAGCCATTTCGGGGGATTCACACCCACAACCTTTCGGAAACCCTTCATTAGAAATAACCTTGACTCTAAAGTTAAGTAAGTTTTATCACGCTTATCACAGTTATCAGGTTTTTTCATCAATACAAATGAAAAAATTTGACTAACGGTGTTGATTATAAAAAATTGACTTCATTACCCTCAAAAAGATTGACCTAACGTTAAAAAAATGGCTTTTTTTGACCTATCAAATTAAGAATACGAAATTTTACTCTTTGTATCTAAAACTCTTACAAAAAACCACGCCGGTCAAGCCTGCTACCAAAAAATCGACTTTATTGAAAAAAACTGCTCTAGTTATTATAATATTTGGGTCCCCATCAGCAGTACTGGCAGTAACTAGTTACTGAAAACTAGTTACTTTTTTTAGTAACTGTAACTGCAACTTGGTTACCTTTTTGCAGGATAAACAAAATCTATGAATAGTTATCAATTATACCAGCTGTTCCAAACCAGGGAGACCAATCTCCCTAGAGGAGATAAAAACACATTTTAGGGGAGGTGAGCAAAAACAAATGGGAAAGGGTGAAGTAATTTTCTACGAGGCTGGTTTTTTCTATGGTTGTAATTAACAAAATCAGAAAAACTGTAGCTTTACGTGAAATATATTCTAGGATTCGCATTGCTGAACACCGTATCTAAATTTTCCTTCTTTTCAGGTAAATTGCAACAGCAGTGTTCCTATTGATCTTGCACATATAAAGTAATTCTGCTTGTGTTCATTGTATTGCAACTATTGTAAATGTAATTGAGGCAAAGAATAGCTTCAAATGGGGCAGGAGAAGCGACATATTGAAAAGGTTGTAAACCATTGCTTTAAACACTGTAGAAATTACAAGTTACAGTTGCTTTTAGTTTGCTGCTTCACAACAAAAGGAACGGCTACTTTATTAAACTCCATTTTAATTTAAACGAGTAAATCAGTATGCATCTCTGCTATTCAATCAAGCTTGACCAGTAGGTATTATCAAAATAAACGCGGTTTTGAGTTTGTGAGTAGGAATTTACATTAGTGTCTTCAATGTTCAATGTTCTACCACTTTCAGCACGGTTTCTTGGCCTTTTTGCCGAATAATTTTGACGACCTTAGCTGCCCTGGTGTTTCAATGATGCGACTGAAGTCAAAACTAGCTTAAATAGAAAAATGGTCAATTTGCTTAAGGCAGCGACAATGTTGCTGAAGTTTCGAGCAGCGACGCGGATAATCACCCTGATGTAAGCATGAGCGATACTTTTTTTGGTTGTCTAATTACACAATCAGAACGAAGAAAATCTGCTTCGACTAATAGAGTAAAGGAATTCCATTATTCAACACCTCCCAAGTGTGTTGTAATTGATGCTAAATCTTTCGTCGATGAAGGGCTAAAGCGACTATTTATAACATTTAATACTGCTATGCCTTCAAGTGCAGCGGTTGAAAGGTTTTTAGTGTGGCGAAAGACATTGTAAAACCAAAACGCTGCGGACTCACTGACTCATTTTGAAATGTTAGCCTTTCAGAAAGGAAAGGATTTATATACTTTTTTGTAACTATAACTGTTAGCCTTTCTGAAGGGCAATTGACTGCTGTTTTTTACCGAACTTCTGCAATGGGGTTGGAAACGAAAATATGGTGGTATGCAAAATGTTCACCATAGAATCCTCGATCGATTATTGAGATTTGCTGTTAACCCTATTTTTGATGAGTTGTTTTACAATCGATTTTTGCCATGGGAGGGATATTTTTCCTCATCCAAAAGTAATGCGAAGAGCTACAGATTTGGTCGTTGACGTACAAGCTCCGTCTATAAATCTATTTTTTTAATTTTCGAAATTGCGACGATTACGTCTCAACTTTGGAAATGACTTCATTGCATTGACGGATGTAGCAAACAACACTCGTAATTCACCATTTATTGGTTTTAATCAAATTTATTGCTTATCTTGTGAAAAATATCACGTGACAGAGTAATAACGTTATAAATTCCCCAAAAAACACAATCATCAGGAAGTCTCTAATTTAGTATTGAAAAAACAGTTTGCGTTTTTGGTTAAAAAGATTTATTGTAAAGGGTTCTTTCGGCAAGTTGGGAATTTATGCCCTTTAACTTTGACCGATTAACTTGAAGTCGACAGATTCTGTAGAAATAAATTATGTTCAAATTGGATTGAAATTTGGTTACTTTTGCATCTTACATGAAAATTTTGGCCATTGAAGTTACTGTAACTAGTTACTTTTTGAAACTTGGAACTAAAATTGTAACTAAGTTACTTTTTTTTGCAGGGACGTACGCAGAAATTTTTTTAATGGGGGTGGGGAAAATGATTTTTTGAAAATTTTGCGGATTAGTTGAAGTTCTTAACCCATGTTGTTTCCTGCTCAATCAAGCTTCCGAGCAGAGTCTGGAGGCGGTTTTTATGTAAAATCGCGATGAAGACCTATTTTGTTTTAGAGATCAGTATCTTCAAAGCTATATTTTCGCCAAATTACTGTAATTCTGTTCTTGTTGTAGAACTGATGATTCGTTTGTTACCGTTACAAGCATAATGAGTGAAAATCACATTTAACGTTCTCCTGAGGGGGCGCGTGCATAGGAACCCCCCCTTTCGTATGCCACTGTTTTTAGAAAAGTAACTTATCTTCCGTACGTTACTGCAAGGTGGCTGTACCTCAGTTACTTTAAAAAAGTAACTTACTCACCGCTGCCTATCAGTAATGTCGAGGTTAAGAATATTGGTTCAGCCAGCTGTGCTGGCTTCACTTATGGGTAATAGCGAGAACAGTAATGAAAAGTTACAGTTTTTTTCCGGAAATAATCCGCGTATTTATGAGTCAGAAATAGATTCTAAATTCCTGATGCGGATTATCCGCGGGTATAGTAAGTTTGAAGTAAGTTTTTATCAAAATAACAAAACCATGATCAAGTTTTGCCACTAGTGAGTGAAAATATGGTAGTCCTAGGTGTATGATTTGAAACTACAACCAACAACAGGGTTTATACGAGTATGTCTTGAGACATAAAGAAGCTATCTCTTAGCTGTCGTTGCCCCCAGGTCACCCATGAGTAAGGTGTAGCACCTGATAGTCTCCCCTTTTTGATTTTCTTGTTTTTGTTTTCTGATGTATTTTGCGGTACCTTGTTCATACTGTATATGCTTTTATTTGGCTGCTACATGGCTGCTACTTTACAGGTGCGATTGCCATGCCACTATCTTCAAATTTAAACAAAATTCTTTTCAACAAAATTTCGCAAAACGCGTAGTTGTGTTCCTTGAGTTTTAAGGGTTCGGGAAGGGACCGCGAAAGTTCTTCGTTTATTGCTTGTATTTATTTCTTATTTCAGTACATTGATTTTTTATATGTAGTGGTGCTCCGTTTATATAAATAGTTAGTAATGGAATATTGCGATGGCAAGTTGCTGATTGTGAAGTAATCCTATTTACAACTTTAAGAACGTCTGAATTTGCTAACTCCCTTTGTTACGTAATAGTGCGTTTGGTAATTTCAATTTTGCTCGCTTTGTATACCGTGTACGACCAAAATTTCACACTTCACTATTCAGAAAGATTGGAGTCAATACGTGTCGTGAGGACTGACAGAAGGTCCATATTGTTGATTAGAGTTAAAGTTAACTCAAAGTCAGAGTTAGTTGGGGACAGAGGGTGAAAACCCGCGCTATATGTTGTTGTTGTTGTGGTTACCCGACCCCTTCAAAGGGATGGGGGCATGGCGGAAGATGATTGAGCCCCGGAAGCCGGGAAACTCCCCAGGGACTGGACAGGAGGTGGTAGAGAGAGAAAGAGTCGCAAAGAGCGAGCGGTGCAAAGAGTCCCATAGCTGGACAGTGCAGAATGAGATGAGAGGTGTGCTGGGACGGGTATCCGCAGGCGCTGCAAGAAGGATTATCGATTCTGCCAATCCAAAAAAGATAAGAGCTTAATAGAAGGCTGTGTCCGTTGTAGCGAAGACAAGAAAGAACACAGCGAGCGTGAAGAGGAAGTTCAAGTTCCTCGGTGGAAATCCAGGGAACCTGTATGTCAAAGAATTTCGATGAGACAGTACGCCTCCAGTCCGAGAAAAGAGAAGAGTGGATACGAGAGATAAGAAGAGAGAGGCTACAAGGGAATACAAAGAGCTCGAGTAGCGCTCCCCGTCTTGCCAGCTCATCAACCGCGTCGTTCCCCGGGAGAAACGAGTGTCTGGGGACCCATTGTAGCCTGATAGAACAGGAGAAAAGAAAAGACAGATCTGCCAGAGAGTTTGAGATAAGAGGAAAGATGGAGAAGAAGACAGGGTGGTAAGGAAAGCGCGAGAGTCAAACAGGAGGAGAAGAGAAGTTGCAGACTTGTTGGTGCTGCCGAGACCAGCAAAAAGCTTGCGGAATGGTGCAGGCTTCAGCGGAAAAAAAACTGGAGCATGCTGGGCCTGTTGAAAAGGAAAGAGTGGCCTCGATGCCACAAAGAGAGTGCAGCTGGCAAGTACGCCAAAGCCGCCTTTGCCAAAAGGAAAAGCAACAGAGCCGTCTGTCTAAAGCACCAAGTCGTGAGATGGGAGAGAGTCAAGGTGAGCGAGAGCCGCACCATGGCGAGATAGAGGAGGATCAGAGCGGGAGCACGGAGAGGAAAAGATGGACTCCACAGTGAAGGAAGGCAGGTTCCAAGGGCGTCAGGGACGGAAAACAAGGAGAGCCTCCCTAGGAGAAGTAGAAGGAAGCATGAGCGGGTGAGTGGATGCAAAAGCTGTCAAGGACGATCTGCAGAGTCTTGGTTTCACACCAAGTCTGGCCAAACCTAAAATGGGAAAGGAGGTTGGGAGACGAAGATCCCGCTCATAAGATGACAGAGCGAAATGAGTCAGAGTGACTCGTAGGGGAGGTGGAGAAGCCTTATAGTGAGGAGAAGTGAGATAAGGGAGGACAAGAGGCCGCTCGGTGAAGGCGTTCCAATTTGATGATATTGATAACGCTTAAGAAAGGAAACCATCCGGGTGAAGCATAAGTGAGAAGGAGCCGAAGAAAAGCTTTATACAGAACAGAGAGGGATTAGGGGGGCCCCATGAGGAAGAAGAGAAACAGCGTAAGGCCCTGAGACGGGGGTAAACCTGACCTTCAGCGAAGAAACATGTTCAGAAAAGGAAATAGTGCGATCGAGGGTGACCCCAAGAAAAGTTGGAGTGGGATTGAAACGGAGTGGGGAGTTGATTGCACCAATCAAAAGCCGCCTCAACGTGGTGGTGCGATACCCGACCCCGTTTGAGTTGGATCAAAATGGTTGTCGGCCTTCTTGAGGGTTTTAGTTACTCCGGGCACTCCTCGTGTTATATCATGTAATTTTTTGTTGTAACGACACGTTATTGTCGAGAGCTGTAATATGTGGTCATACGGTTTAGATCTGAGAAGCATTAAGTTAACTGTTGTAAAAGTAATTGTAAGTAGTGAAAGAACTTGTAATAACTGTTTATTTTTTGAAGTGTAGTAACGAAATATTTGATTTTCTCGCAAACAATTCGTGATTTCTAAATTTTTTAAAAGGGGTTCCGTGACAAACGCGAAAGTGCACCGGGGGTTTTGCAATGACAAAGAGGTTGAAGAGCATTGTTGTACATTCAACACGAGTTCTACTATCTAAGAAAAAAAACAAACGCCGAGTAGTTCGGAACAATAAGTTTAAACGAAGTAAGCAAAGCAATAGCAATATATGGATAGGTTTTGGTCTCCTCAAAATGATAAAGTATAGGAAAAGGCAGGCTACAGAACCAAAAAAGTTAAAAAAATTGTCAACTGTCGTTTTCTCGATTTTTGTCAGTAGAAGCGGAAGTGGTTGACGAAATAGCCGCTTCCAAATCCCTGGTTGTAACTCACAATAAAACAAGAAACATTACAAAACAAGTACGCCAATATGTACGTGAAGGCATGGGTTTCTGGCAGGGCTGCGAACTCAAACTCCAAAGAGCTCGGTAATTTTGCCAAACTCAAACTTGAATTTGAAAAAAAGCCAATCATCTTGCCGAATATCGAAGGTTTGTTATCACGCCAAATATAGGTCAGCGATCTGATCCTTTCTCTGCTTGTTTTGAGAAAGACCACCGTTTTCGGACATGTACATCGGATTGTCGTGGCCTGCGTGTGCAGTACACAATAAGCTTTCATTTTTATGTCGACAATTTTTTGTCAAACTCGAACTCGAAAAGCCAAACTAAAATTGATAGAATTTGCAGCCGTATTTTTGGTAATATTTTAACAAGTTAAGCAAAACTTTTAACTTTTGCATAAATTGTTAAAGTATCCATAAAACAATGCTACATAGCTACAATAAACCATTTCTCATTTTTGATAATTTATTACGTATTATTATTTATTTACATATAATATAATTTATTTACATATTCTTTGCACACACTCTAAGGTAAACGTTTTCGACTTAAATCGTCATTCGTGAAGTCATTTGTCATCATTTAATCGTTCTTTCGTCATCATTTGTCTCATTCGTCACAATCCACAGTATCTGGTTAGTGCACTGGTCCTCAATCTGTGGGCCACAGCACGTAAGTCGGGTGGGCCATGGACGTTGCGTACTTTAATAATGAGTTTGCAAGCCGAATGAGGTTGAGAAATACCGGTGCATATGAACAGCCATAAGGACCAGCACCCATAAATTGGAGACGCAATGACCTTATTCTGCTTTGTAAATCAACTCCGATTCCGCCCGCGGACTGGCCATCTTCGGCACTGGAGAGGAAATGACCTTTTTTTGGATCATCACATTACAGACGCAATGAAAGTGGGCCACGGCGCACGGAAAAGGTTGGCCACGGCAATAAACTAGCCACAAAGATTTGTGGCTCCTCCAAATGGGCCTCGGCACGAAAAAGGTTGAGAACCACTGGATTAGCGGTATATGCTGTTTCGATTTTAAATGTGCAATCTGATTTGCTGAGGTAGTGTAAGGTTTTAGTCTATATTAATGTTTTGAAGTTTTAGTTCCATATCATAATTAGATTCTAATACTAAATAATATAGATACTTTGACAAGGGCTTGATGTAAGCCGAAAACGTTCAACTTAGAGTGTGTGCAAATACAGTATGTAGATAAATTTTCAAAAATGAAAAGTGGTTTGTTGTTGCTGTCATATTGTTTTATGAATTCTAAAAGTTACATCCCTTCCTAAACTATATCATAGATTGTTAAAGTATGTTAAACACCAATTTCCCAAATCCGTATTTCTTTCTTTTCCGAGAAAAACCGATATGGGAAAATAAAAATTGAACAGAAATAAAGTTATAATTAAACTTTGCAAACAAATGGTAAGCATGTATTAGTTTGTTACAGCAGTTTGGTAATAGATTAAGCTAAACAAATATCATAGGCTACAAAAATTTAACCGAGGAAAGTACTTACAGTTGACTGTCACTGAATTATTTTCTTCAGTGGGTGACCATTAAAGCAATCACACTATGAAAGCTTGCAATAGTTGCTCGGTCAAAATTATTGAGTCGAGACTATGTTTTTATCTGGTTTTATTTAGCACCCAATCAAACTAGTAGGCTGTAAAGTCACACTGCACCGGCAGACAAACAAAAATTTGCAAGATTTATTTACGATGCACTATCACTACGACAATTCAATAGGTTCTTTACTACCAAAAAATTTATTGATTACTTAATGCCAACAATGGATTAGGAACATCTCGTGCTTGGCCTCACATCTATGATAACAAAGCATAGCATAACGCATAGTTACAGTTCTCCAACAATCCTCAATGATTGCGTAAATGCAGAATGTACGGTTGTGCTTACCTTCGTCTTGAGTAGACCTTGGCGGGTACTTGCTAAATCTGCTAAGAGTAGCCAACGAAACTAGTAGTAGCTCCAAAAAACCATCAATTTGTAGATTTTCTGGCTATGGAAGTTGGCGTACCATAGCGACCACATTTTATAATGAGTTTCGGGCGAAAATATAGCAAAACATCATTTTTTCTTATTGTTCGCCCAATAATAATAATCAAACTAGTCAGAAAAGCCAGCATTGTTGACAGACAATTTTTGAGGGTTAAAATACCACTAGATTTTAAACAAAAACCACAAGATCACTAGATAAATCAAAACCAGTCATTAACCCACTAGGGAAAAACCACTCACAGTGGCAGCAATGGTTGCGATGGCGTAGTGGTTAGTAGTGGTAACCGACGCGATGGCGTAGTGGTTAGAGCGTTCGCTTCGAAGTCGATAGACCTGGGGCTCATTCCCCTGGTTGAGTCATACCGAAAGACTTTAAAAAAATGGTATCTATAGCTTCCGTGCTTGGCGCTCGGCATTTATGGGAGGTTGTGGAGAACAAGCCGGCAAGTTCGCTTGTTGTGTCCTTGGGCAAGGCACTTAACGGGACGCCCCACCTTTATGTGGAAGACAGGTGACCCGGAAATAGCAACTCCCAAGCGAGTGCGGACTTGCCGTCCAAAAACATACCAATGCGTCGCTTTCTCGTGAATGGACAATAAATATGGCAAAATAAAAAAGTAAAAAATAAAATAAAGTGGACACAGCCAATGATTTCACAACCTTTATTTTTTCATTTCATCACTTGCATGGAAATATACATTTGGTTGTGGGAGGGCACCAAAGTCATTGTTACGTTTCTTCAGCCATTAAATATTAGCTACTTTCTCGTTAATGTGGGCCTATTTGTATGACCTAAAACCTGTGGCTGTGCTTATGTTACTTTGTCCGGCGTAACTGCAGCTATAAAAGATAAAGTAAACCCAAAGTCTAGCATTTACAGTTGAGTTATAGCAATGAGTTATATCAGTGCTTGCCAAACTATTTTCTTGAACTGCCCCCTTAAAGGCTTGATCATTGGTAAACACCCCCTTTACAAGATCTTAACCCTGGATTTACTGTAGCGGTTATTTTGACTGTTTAATAGCTTACATCTCTGCTTTGATAAACGTTCTGCTACTCAAACTTCCCGACTTTTGTTAAGCCCAGTCAACTTTTGGCACGTTAATTTTTGTTGCATTAAAATAACATAGTGTGAGGCAGAAAGCGATTTATCTCAAATTACAACCAACGGTCATTTTGAGCATAGAGCAATTTCTAATCTCTCCGCCTGCAAATTTGTTTTAGAATTTTGTTGTTTGCTGTGACATAGCTTCAAAACAATTTTGTAACATGTATTGCAGTAGGTGGTAAAAGATAAGTACGAAAGTTGTGAAAGATGCTTTTGAGCATAGGCGTAAAAGTAGGGTGCAGGTGGTTTAAGCCCCCTGCCCCAAGATTTTTTTCAGCCACCTACTCCAGAAATTTCAAAAATAAACAAAATACTTTCAAATACTTTATCTTCAAACAAAGTCTTCAACTTTATTCAAAGACAAAAATATCTTCAGCCCCTCTTCACAAATTTCAAATCTTAGCAAAACACTTTGTTGAAAAGTTTTAATCTTTGTTTGGAGCAGAAAGTAGATAAAAAGTACCCTGAAAATTTTGATCTCCCCAAAAACGAAAAAATAAATTTTTAACCTTGTTTTGGAACAGATGTGCTTTTAGCCTCTCTCCCCTCCCCCTTACAAAACAAAGCGTTACGCCCATATTATTGAAGACTTAGATCAGGAGTCGGCTAAATCAGACTAAGTTCGATCTATAAGAAATGATTTTTTACTTATCTTTGCCAAATGCCTCAAATATGGGGTGCCAACTGTAAAGTACTTGGTAAAGTAAAATTTTATAGAGTTTAGGACAAATCATACAGCAACGAAAACGTTTTTCCTTTTCAAAGACAAATCATACAGCAACGAAACAAATTTTCCTTTACAAAGACAAAGTATACAGCAAGGAAACAATTTTTCTTTTTCACAGACAAATCCACTAGCAATGACGCATTTTTTTCTTTTCAAGGACAAATCATACAGCAGCGTAAACAGTAAAAGGCAGTCTGTAAAATAGCGCTACTTGTGAAATAGTGCCTCGTGCAAAATATCTTCGGAAACGGTCGTGGTATGTTAGGAGCGACGAGGTTCGGTTTACAGTAACACGTGCTGGTTATTTATGGGTAGACTTGGCTTTGATTTGCTGTGAGCAAGGAACAGCAATGTTACAAGTAGACTAGTTGAGCACAAGCGCATGGTAATAAATTTTACGCCAAACACAGCGGAAATCAATTTGAATTGGTCGCTAAAGACGGAAAAAATAAAATTGCATCGACTTTTTTCAAAATCGAGAGGTTGTTGTGGTTACTCCTCTTCTTCTTCGGGATGGAGGTACGCCACGAACAGCAATCCAGGTTCACACCGTCAACCTAATTGAAATTAGGCTAGGGGAAGGATGGTAGCCCATTTTGAACCAGTCATGAGTGACTGGTAGCCCCACCACAGACAGAGCGGACTGCTATTGGTGGGTACCCAAGAGTCGCCTTTTGAGACATGCTGGGTGTGCAGCTTCACAATTGTAACCTGGTGAGGTACGGGTAGGCCACCTGTCTGCCACATGAAGATGGAGGCGTCCCGTTAAGTGTCTTGCCCAAGGACATAACAAGCAAGCTTGCCGGCTTGTTCTCCACACTATCCCTTTTTTATGCTGAGCGCCAAGCAGGGAAGCTGTGAATACCATTTTTCAAAGTCTTTTGGTATGACTCGAATGAACCCCAGGTCTACCGACTGCGAAGCGGACGCTCTAACCACTACACCATCGCGTCGTTAGAGGCCGATTACAAATCGAGAGGTTGTTGTTGTTGTAAATTGTAATTACCTACGATGGGCCTAGTTATTTATCAACCCTTTTTTGGCATGTGGCCTATTTTCTAACTGAACAAAGTCTATTGTCCAGTCACGTCACATTTTTTCCAATTTTATTCATATTCTCCACATTAGTTAAAATTAACGTAGCAAGTCATTGCCCATACGACATTATAATCAGTCTGGAAAGGAATTAAAACTTGTTTTCGATGTCCCTTTATGCTCTTACCTGCTTTTCCAATTCAGCAGATACGATACAGTAATAGTTGGCCAATTGAAACCAAACTTTAAAGCTATCTCTTAAGAGCAGGGCCGTCTGCCCGATCATCTGCCCAAAAAATACTACTGTGGTGATGTATGGATACCAGTGACTAATTTATCCAAACCGTAAACATTTTACTACCAGCAGCCGACAACCATATGGCAAAGTCATTTACTTGGCCACGTATTATTGGAATTGAGAATATACATGTTGAATTATTGGCTTCTAGCGAGATTGAAATCGCGTTATCGTGTGACTACTATCTCAAAATATTTCTTCAAGTGATCAACAGTATGAGGTACAAGACAAGATGATTTAGACAGGTTTTCTTGTTTTGTACAACATTTCAAATGCTGTGTTTCTTGTGTTTTGAAACACAGCACAAATGCAAATTTTGCGGGACTCCGGGCTTCACCCGGCTCCATACCTTCAAGGCAGGGGTGTCAAACTCATTCAGTGTTGTGGGCCACATTTACATACCTAGATTTTATACGAGCCAGACTCTGTTGAAAAAAAATTTAAGCTGGCAAGACTGTATATCCGTGGTACTCAAACCTTTTTGTCTGCCAGCACAGGAAACCAGTTGATTATATTTCACGGCACAACAGCCACGGCTATTTGGAGATCACCACTTTTCCGGGTAACAATCTCCGGAAATCGTGTGATGTAGCCCGAAATGGTGCTGACCTCCAAAAAAGGTCATAACCTCTCTCGCCGTAACCTGTAATGCCACTCGCGTCTTATAGCAGTTATCGATTATTACTTCATGGCAGCATTTCAACTTTAAAGATTTTTTTTTTTGGAGAACAATTTTTCGAAGACCAAATTTGGAGGCCAGGCATTCGCACTGTGCCACAAAATCCTTACGCGCGCCCAAAATATTACGTCGCAAACTACATTTGGCCCGCAAGCCACCAGCTTGACACCACCGCTTTAAGGCTACCATACGCCTCCGAGGACACCAAAAGATACCCAAATATTATCCATTTTGCAATTAATCGCTTATTTTATAATAAAATAATTGCAAGACATAAGTATAAAAGTGGCGGAGGGGGCTGAAGCTCCTTCCAAAAATTCATGAATATCAAAAAATATAATAAAAAGTAAAAAAATAAAGAAATAACTATAAGAAAAACTCGATTTCAAAGAAAGGTCTTCAATTTGTAATTGAAGAAAAAAGAAATCTGGGTGTCAATTTAGGTCGGATTTTGATCCCAAAATGATGTCATCTTTTCACAAGATAAAAAGATGGTAGCCCTATTTTCCTTAATCCACCAAGACTAACAAAAAGCAAATTAAAAAGAATCATTCTTTGCTAAGACAAAAAATGGCCGCTAAATGTAACTAGCGCACAAACCACTTGCTTGCCCTTTGGTTCAATTATTTCTCTGAAGATCCATCAGAAACGTTTTTTTGTCATTCCTTTGTAAAGTTATTGTGTTCTCTCAAAGTACCACTATTACCAACTTTGATGCCACAGCCTCCTAATCACCCAATTTGGTATCTCCGATCCCTCTATAGTATCCACCACCCCCTTGGAGACGGTGGCGCCCACCTTGAGAGACGCTAAGTTAGATTATGGCTCAAGAGTATAATTCATCGACTAGGTTTTGATTCTGAAACTGCGTACAATAGCTGTGATTCCAGCAAGATCTTAACATAAAAATTGCGAATTTGTTCAACTTTACTGTACTCGATTATAAAGCTGGTTTTTGTAGTTGAGATAAGCCAAGCTTGTAATTTGACTGTACAAAAGTGTTCTAACTTGCCCTGGCATTACCAAAAAACACATTTTTAGGTTTGGGCTTACTAGCATGTTAACAGTGTTTTGTACCATTGTTCTTTATCAGGCTACTTATCAGTTGTGCGCTTTTGAAATGACAATGTGTAACAACTTCAAGCGCCACTCCTGACTATTTCAATAGGGCCAGTCAGACATAATGACATAGAGCGAGTTTCAAGTGTTCAAAAAAATAAAAAAACATCCTTGAAATGCTTAAAAAAAAGAATCGCTTGTTGCATCGCCAATTCAGCTTAAGTCTTTGAAGAATTTTTTAATCAGAATTGTTTGTATCTCTCGAAAAAACTAGAGAGGTGGCGGGGCCGAGCAATCTACCGCTAAAGTGCCTCGACCTGATTAAAGGCTTGAAAATAGAGCATGAGCTCATACTTATCTATTCATGAACAGCCATAAAAAATATCTGACGTTTAATCAAGTTTGATTGCTCACCAAATTCATTGATTGGCTACTTCTGTGCACAGTTTAAAATTTAATGCGTATTGAGCGTAAATTTGCGTCTTTTACCCATTTTGAACTTCTGAGTTAAAGCCAGAGATACCAACTTGAACTTCACAAAATCCCAATAAAAGCAAATTCCTAAGATTTTAAAAATGTTTGTACACGTAAAACATTTCATGTCAATCTCCAAAATACTTCCTCCAAATTCTCTTTTGCTTCCCCAAAAAAAGATTTTCCGCCGCAAACACACAACGAATTCTCCGATCTTTGCCCAAAAACTAACAAAAGATGCACTGATTTTAGATTGATCTCCAAAAAATGTCGTTTTGAAAAACAAGAAAGTTTTTAAGTACTCTCTCAAAAATCCCCAAATTTTTCCCAACGCTTTTTACAAAATTAAACTTCCCAAAAAAACTTCTACTTTGTTGGGAAATTCCCAAGATCTTGAGATAAATTTCCGTGGTCGGCAACTGTGGTTGAGGCATATTTTGTTTTGAGATGATTGAGAAAAAAAATGTGGTAGTGGTTTTTGTACTGGTTTTAGATATTATTAATTTTTGTGTTATAAAATTAAGACTAGCTTTAAGATAATTTTGTCTGTTTAAACAGTTGCATTTTAATCAGTCTTTATCGTAAGTAGTGAATTAGCTGTGCTGAGTTTTGAGATAGAGGTCAGACAATTGACCCCACTTTTACTTCTTATTCCAGGCTCTTCGTTTGGAGAGACCATAACTAATTCTGACATTCTTTTTAGGCTTTCATGAGGTGGGGCTTTTTTATGAAGCGTAATAGCGCCGTACGGTAAAGGGTGCAAAAACGCCAGATTTCTTTTATAAAAACCGCCGCAACGGCGTAGTGGTTTGAGCTTCCGCTCTGCTTTCGGTAGACTTGGGGTTCATTTCCCTTGTCGAGCGATATCAAAAGACCAAAAAATGCTTGGCGCTCAGCATAAAAAGGCCAATGTGGAGAACAAGATAGTAAGTTCGCTTCTGGTGTCCTTGGGCAAGGCACTTAACGGAATGCCTCCATCTTCATAAGGCAGACAGGTGTTGGGGCTAAGCAGTCTATCGCTTATGGTGACCCAGTCTCCCTTTGATGAGAGTTGGTGGCAGGAAGGGCATCCAACCGTAAAATATCGGCCAAAAATAAACAAATAACATGAACGTCAACAAATGGAAAGACTGCCTAAAAGGAGTGAATTGAAGAAAAATGGCGCACAAGATCGAGCGCTCTAGGGGAGTAAGAATCCGCTCTGGCGACCCCACTTAAATGGGAATAAAGCCAGAAGAAGAAAATCATGTTGGTCCTTTTGCATGTGATATTAACAGCATCATATGAAAAAAAAGCACATCAAGTTGCAAAAATTTACACAAATGTTGGAATTGTAAATTTTTATTGTAATAAAATAGAATTTACGAAGTTGAAATTTGAGGCAAGAATTTTAAGATAATTAATTTTTGACAACAAACTTAATGAAGGTCAATGCATTTTTTTATTCAAGTCGCGGGAGCGCTTTTTGCCGGTTATGCTAGGCTAGCGAGCTACAGCTATGAGCATCGCTTCAATATTGCCGATGTTGGTGGCGCAACACATTTTACTTCACAAGCAGGGTAACCAAGCTGGGAAAATTTCCGTAAACTACTTTTCCGACAAGCGCAATAACGTAGCCGTCGCGAGATTTGAATACAGAGTCATAGTCACTACATACGGCACTCCAATCAATTACGTCATCAACAAACTGAATCACGATTTTATCAAATTCGCTTGTTTGTAGTATAAAAACAAGTTACTGTTTTTATCGCCCCCGCAGTTTTGTTTTTGCTGTTGGTTCAGTTGCTTTTCTAGAGCTGTGACTTTCGTAGCTTTCTTGGCTATGGTGACTGTGCTCTCAGGGTCGTCGCGATTGGGGTAAGGCTTAAGCTCAGGCAGTTGTTTCGGGTGTTGAAGTATTTCAGTGCTTAATTGTCACAATATCAAGCATGTAGGACTACAACTGCAGACTACGTAACCAAAAAAATATTTGATACGTAACCAAAAAATATTTTAGAGGAGTGAAACACGTCCTGCAACCTGCAATGATGGCTGTCATACTCGAAGAAAAAAGATTTAAGAAAGGGCTGGCGGAGGCATTTCAATTTCTTCTTCAGACTACGCCATTTTACTGCACGTTTAGCATAAAAGATATAAACCTTTGATCGAAACTATACAGTCCAGCAATGACAACGTCATAAAACGTATTCAGATTTGTTTCAGAAAAAAAATTATCCGCTTTTCCCCTTAGCGTTTTACCGAAACATTTCTTTTGTTTAGTAAACATTAAAAACAAACAATCCAGCAAGAATAAGATGACATCGAATTTTTTTCAATTTCGGTTCTTGCTTTTGCTTTGGTCGTAAAATTTTTTCGGTAAATTACGCAGAATTGAATCAGTTTTCACGCAAATTTCCCACTTTTTTCAATATTCAAATTAAACCCGCTCTTGGCTTAGACTTAAAGCAGCAGCGTGTGCTGTAATTTGCGTAGCGGTAGTCGATCAATTGTAAAATCATATTTGGCGCGAATAACATTGGCTGAGTAGCAAAAAGCCCAGTTGACTTTTTGCCCTTCTTCTCTCAAGTGCAAATTCAGAGGAACTGAAAACCAAACAACTAGTAATAATACTTGAAGAATCTTCTACATCTTCCAAGAAATTTCTTCTTTTATAACAGGCCAGAACAGCACTAGCTAACCTCGGTATTGTTTAAACTAACACTTTGGTTCGAAGAGAAACATAAAATAGAGAGTTTGGCTGATTTCAAAATTTCAGATGCTTGGTCGATAAAAAAGTTTGGTTTCTTTTAAAGATAACTAAGCTATACATGCTTTCAGCCTCTGCCAGTGTGTTGACCGAGATCTACTGAGGATATTTAAAGATTTTTGGAGGTAGATGTCCCAGTGAAAGCATAGCCAGAGAGAGGCAGAGGGGCAATTTACCCCTAAAATATTTATTGTAGTCATGTTTTTTCCTTATGCCAAAGTGCCTGCCCTTTAATAAGAAAGATTGTCGCTTGAGCTTAATCCCAGAAAATGCCTTTAGATTTTGCTTGGTAATTGTGATATTTATCATAATGCTATGGATCTCCAGAAAAGAGATCATCATTAAAAATGATCTAGCGTGACAAAAATTTCGCCCCACCAACTAATTTTTTTGCTAGCTACCTTTTGTGGCTCAGTCAATTGATAAAGCTCACCGAAGAGAAACTTTCCAATGTGGCTCCACATCATTGAAGAGTCAAATGATTGAATGCTTTGCACAAAACCAACCTTTAGCCATTACAGTGCGCAATAGGCAAGGTTACCATCGATCTGGAACCAAAAATAAGAGCAACTGGAAAAATTATGTTCGTAATTATTTTTTAGGACTTGTTTAAAATTTTGCCAAATAAGAGCGTTTCTTGGGGCATACTGACTTAATAACCTTTTCGGAACCCTCAAAATATTTCACTCAAAATCTCAAGTCAGTTCTTTCTAAATCTTAATATAGGATGAGACAAAAGTTTGCATTGCAGATTGCTATTTGTCGCTGAAAATATGAGCAAATTATTTTCCAAGACGCAGTGTGGCAAAATCAGATAAATTTTAGAAAAAGGGAGGGTATAGAAGCCTTGGCTAAAAAGACAACATGTGATCGAAGAATAATTTTTTGGTTTTGGATGATGGTGCCTTATGCCCAACCTATTCCTTCTATGCATCAGTGCTTCTTCCACTTGAAGCTAGAATTCTTATTTTCTCATTGATATTGATGATTAAAAACAAAAAAAGAATTTAACAAAATTGTAATTCAGCAAAGCTATTTTTGAAAATTATCGGTATTAAAGTTAGAATTAGCTTGGGGTTAGGGGCCTATCTAAGTAAAATTGAAGTGAACTTCGACTTCACTTTCTCTTTTATTAAGGTTCTGAATCGAAAGCTAGAGGCCTATTCATAGTTTAACAAAAACATTGTGATTGTTTTTATTGCATCATAATAGATCAACTGCAAATATATAAACTAGCAACAAAAAAGGGTTGTAAGTTGATTCCGACTGAAAGGGAGATAAAAACAGACGGTATCTTTTACAACGTAGTAGCCGCCACATTGCAGAAATATAGGTAACCCTATAACTGAGTGAGCGTTTTCGTATTTACTTTCGCGATGGTCTTGCTGATAACCGACCGAAGATTGCCTAGGCGAAATCTTAAAATCTAACTGTACAAGTCGCCAAAAAAGGTGTTTGTCTCAAAATCGCTGAGTATAGCGAAGCATAAAAGCAACTGTAATTTAATTTATTGCTGCTTGCGCGAAAACACTCTTTATCTTGAAAACATCAAGCAAGATATCTTGTTACCAGTTCGCCACATTTTAATGCAGAGGGGCACGTTTTGAAATCAAAAATTTATTTTCTTTCAAGAAATAAAAGCACTGTAACCGACGTTAATTTGAAATTCAAAACTACGTTGGTTCGTTGGGTAAATGTTTAACTTTGCCTTTCTTGCAAGTTTTTTTTATTCTTAACTCTATTTTAAAACACCGGTCAATTGGATTTTGGGTAAGTAAACAAAAAAAGTGATCAATCACAGAGAAAAATGCAGGAGAATATGCTTATTCGATGAAATGTGCACACAGCTCAAATGTATTTGCCCTGCAGTGAGATTTTCTCAAGTCTGGCAATGTTGAAACCCGATAGGCTTTACTCAGCCAAAAAGACAACTTTTTGTTTAGCCTACTTAATCTATTTTTCCCACCTGGTCACAGCATGCTACTGACCAGCGATAGGGTCACGCAGTAATCTTGTGGGAAAATAAACAAAACTACGAATTTAAACAAAAAGAAGAGATTCTATTGATAATCATCATGAAATTCTAAGTCCAATTGAGATGCCTATTTTAACAAAATTGCACTTTAACGATTAATTTTCAGAAAATTAAAGGCCTACATTTGTGCTTTAGAATTATATCTTTTAGTAAAGTTGACGCTAATCGCTGGGGATGGTGGATCACGCAAATCATCGCGATTGCAAACTCTACTGCGAAGCAGCTTTTGAACAAAACTGGCGCAGTAGTGTAGTGGTTAGAGCATCGCACACCGTAGCCTTGGGTTGAATTCCCTTGCTATGTAATTTAGCAATGGAATTTACAGCCTCCTGCTTCGTGCTCAGCAATGCGAGTAATGTGGAGATCAACAAACAAAACTGATTAGGCTTAATCACGAATGAACATTGTGAAATGGACCTCTAACGCCTGAGCACGTAGTTACTGATGACACCACAACAACAACGACGTCGACGAACGCTCGAGATCAGGAACCCACTTAGGTTAATTTCGAGCATATATCTTCGGATATAGCAGTAGGCAACCGGTAACTTGATTTTATTGAGAGGAAACTTTGAAAAGAAAAAAGTCCTTAAGTGCGTGACGAACTCTTATATAAAGAACGAGCAAAACGACTGGCTCTCTAGACTGGTAGTTCCCAAAACATTTCGGGTCTCGGGCCACTTCGACAATATTTTTTAATTTGCGGACAACATATCAAAAACATTCCTAAAGCATTAAAAAACCCAGTTGAAAATTGAGAGCTAATGGAATAGCTGAAGCAGAAACGCAAATGTACAAATCCGTTGAATTTTTGATACGATTTTGTAAAAGGTTGAAGCGTTATTTACTCTATCTGATCCTACTCCTGTTTTAAAATCTTTGGAAATGCAAGTAGGTCTTCCGTTTCCGGTGATTATCTAAAATCTCAGCTCACAGATGTACTTTTTAGGTAGGCCTAACCTACCCTGCCCTACTTTAACTGCAGTAAAAAATTAAATTATCGCTGTCTAACATGCACACAACAACGCAATGGAAGAGAGAGAGAGAGAGAGAGAGAGAGAGAGAGAGAGGGAGAGAGGGAGAGAGAGAGAGAGAGAGATAAGGGTTGATAATTCTACACGATTTGCAAAAGAAAATTCGATAATTTTTTGCAGTAGCTTAATGTGTACATGAAATGCCGAATGGATCTCATCATGTTTGGCAAACCACGGAATTAATAATGAAGTCAGACAACTAGAAGTGAAATTTTATCTATATTTATCGTCCGGATTGGCAAGAAAGCGACAACATCGCTGAGTAGGAAACATTCGTTAAAAAACTGCGTTGGAGTTTCTATATTTTGTTTAAACTGCGTGGTACTGGCATCAGGTGTTTCTGCTAATTTTAACTAAATGTGAAGCGAAATGTTTAGCAAAGGAAATTTTGAGAAAACAGTTGGAGTATAACTTACGCGAGAGCACATAAAGCTATCAATGGCAGAGTTGAACTCATGATCACTGACCAAAATGTTGTCACGATAAGCAAATACGCCGTTTCAACCAGTTTGAACAAAGCGCGATTAGGTTGAACAAAATTGATCCAATGGATTTATAACGCGTTGGGTTAAGTTACGACGTACTTGAGATAAATCTTAAAAACTGCGCTGACGTTGCAAACATTACAAAATACAAACAGCTCTTTTTTAAATGCAAGTCAATAAAAATCTGTGCATTTTGATTATCTAATCTTTGGTCTAACAAGCCGCGCTTGTCTGGAATTGTATTATGAAAAGGCTTATAATTTAGAGTTCCTATTTTTCAACGAGTCTGCAGTTAGTTTGAACTCCTGACTTTGTCAAGAAATGTCAATTTAAAGGTCGTTTGAGTGATTTCTGGACGATTTTTACAAGAGATTTCAATATTTTGGTTTTTCCTTTACTTTACATAAAATATTTAATAGTCGAAGGAAATATGGCACCATAATTCATTCTGTAGACTGCAAGGCAAGCTCGAGTTTCCAGTAAGAAGATTGATCTTGAAGTGGAGAGAACTCCTTTTTTTCTTTCGAGAAAGTTAGAAACCGACTACGAAATCAATGAAGTAGCTATTGGTAAAAATGTAAGAACGGAAAAGTATGTCTAATATTAAAAGGAGAAGAGCAAGGACAGAAAAAACAAAGCAGCAGTTGTGAATTGATAAACATCAAGATAAATAAAATTTTTGCTGAATAATTCAGCTTTAATATTTGAAATTTTGGCTGAGGAGAACAAACTTCCAACAAAAATAGTTGCTTGCGATTGGTTATTACCTCAACCCTCATCTAAGCTTATTTATAAAATTTCATATCAACTAGTCTTTATTGTAACAACAATTTGGCCATTTATAATGCCGGTAAGTAGAATACTTTTACAGAGCAAAGTCATGCCGGTAATTAAATTGAGGAGAAATATTTTTGAAACTTGAAGGGATAGTCTGCGCTGTGATAAACCACAATCAGACAAACTGCAGTTTCTAATAAGTTTAAACATTGAGCGCAAAGCTTACTAAATGCAAGTAGCTTAATTGGTGTGTAATAAATAATATTTCACTGAGTGAAAAAGCAGGGACAAGAGCAAGGGCAATATCAATCGAGGGTCTCGGGTTTAATACCTGTGTGGACTCAGATCTGCTGTATCCTTAAAATGCACTTTTCCGAGCAGTTCAGCGTTAAAATGATATTGGACTATTTTGTCCGCTAACCCAACTGACGCGGTAATGTGGTTAGAACGTTTGCTTCGCAGTCGGTAGACCTAAATTTACTTCCCTTGTCGAGTCATACCTAAAGGCTGGTTTCCATTAGGCGTAAATTGCAGAGGCAGCGTAAAAAATTCTTTGTTTCTCTGTTTTATGTGCGCAGCGAGAGAGTCACTGCGCGCATAAAACTAAATAGAGAAAACAAAAATTTTTCACGCTGCATCTGCAATTTGGGCCTAATGGAAACCAGCCTTTAAAAAAATCGCAGTCACAACTTCGTATTTGGCGCTCAGCACAAAAGGAACAGGTCGGAGAAAAAGCAGGCAAGTTTGTTAAGTTTTCCTTGGGAAAGGCACATATCAGGATTGCTCATCTTTATGTGACAGACAGGTTCCCGAGCCAGGCAATCCATTCCTCACGGCTGCTCAATCTGACTAAAGACGTGCAAACAGAGTGTGAACTCACACGCACTAATAAATGAAGTAGACAGGCCTAAATGGTAAGCTCAAAAAGAACTCCAGAACAGGAGTCATCCACCTTTTTCGTTTTTGATCACAGTAGGGGCTATCACTTTGATACCATCAGCATTTCCTTTCTAAAGCATCAGTGAATACCTTTTTCTTTTTTTTGAGATTTGAGGGATTACTGGGCCTCATATTTACGCTCCCCCAAGCACAATTGCGGTGGCTGCCAATTTTTTCTTTGGAGATCCACCTTCTACTTTTGAAAAAGTTTTGAGAAATTTTTAAAACAAGGTGACGGTTGACTCATATCGTCTTCACGGGCGAGCTGGCACCCGCGGGTATACGGTTGGTGACCCTTGATCTAAAACAGTGGTTCTCAACCGGCGGGCCACAGCACTTAAGTCGGGTGAGCCACGGCTTCTTATTTTAATCCATTAGTGGGCCACAGCACGTAAGTAGGGTGGGCCACAGACCTCTCGTGTATTTTAAAAATTGGTCACATGCCTAAATACGTTGAGAAATACTGGTGTATACAAAAAGTTAGTAACGGAATCTTGTGATAGCAAATAGCAAAAAGTGACGTACTCCTGATTACTGGAGAGGTAAAGACCTTTTTCTTTTTTTTTTGAAATCAACTCCACTGCTATGTTGTAATCAACGGAGGAATAGAAGTTCTTCTTGCCTTATAAATTTCTTATTTCATGTATTTTTTAGGCTTATGACAGTGACATTCTAAATACAGGTTGACCATCACTAATTCGGCAATCAGTTAGCCGAACAATCAATTATCCGGCACTAATTTGATTTGGAAAACAGTTCCTGTACTCTGTACTGTAATTTCAAATTTCCTGGGTCACCGCGCCAGTTTGGGTAAGTGGCCGCTACTATTTTGGTGGCATTGTTTTCTGCACAACGAGCTGGCAATCTTTTCCTACACTGTAAATTAACCTATACTTTTGTAAAAAATCATTTTTTCAGCCTTGGCTCCAGTGAATAACAGAAATACTTCTGGTAGTGTAAAGCGCAAACACAAGTCATTGTCCATGACAGAAAAGTTTAAACTCTTTATTTTTCCTGTATTTCATTAAGATTTCACTTGTCTTTTCTTTATTAACCAATTTGTACTGGTTTAGTAGATATTTTAATTTTAAGATGAGGTGATTAGCAACTGGGTTTGTGTATTCCAAGAAAATAAATGGCTAATCCGACACCCCCACGTCCCAATTATTCCAGATTAGTGGTGGCCAACCTGCATTACATGGTAGTCTTTTTTAAGTGGCCCGCAAAAATTTGTGGCTGTCTGAAGTGGGCCGCGGCACGAAAAAGGTTGAGAAACACTGATTTAGAATGAGAAAGGGAACAAATAGAAATCAAACAAATCAATATTTTCGCGTCAAGTTTCACCAATGGTGTTTGAGATACAAATAAAATTTGGGTCAATAAGTTAATACCGAGTTTTTTTCGGACTGTCACTTTGCTTTCCAGATCTCACATCTCATAATTGCTCATTCGCGAGTCAAATGTCAGAAAATGATGGGACAAAAACTTCAAACAATCAGAGTGATAGTGATTTAACTTGAAATTTACCACTACAAAGCTAATTTGTACTTTTTTTTAAATAGTTATTGGCTGAGTTGCTAGATAATGCCAGTGTTCTTTAGCAACGTATTTTTTAGTTTAAAGTTTGGCAACATCTAATCAGGAAAACAACAAATATTCACAAAGTTTTAAAAAGATTGCAATGATATGTTGGTAACAAGTTTTCAGTCATTTCCTTCACTGATGCGATTGCAGACTGTAATTCACGTAGCGTATATAAATGGGCGTTGTTAAGCGCGAAAAACAACTTCAATATAATTCCTATTTTGGCAGTTGTCCTGCTACTGTGCTAATCTTATCTGATGGAACGTGTACAAGCGTACGAGCGAAAAAAAGGCAGCTTTTATTCATCGCACTTCAATGATATTCTTTGCATCTCGAATCTAGATCGTAGTCATCAGCCCGTACTGCGCACCTCGTCTGTGAGGTCATAATCTTTTATTTTGTTGACAACTTAACACAGCCATTTTCGTGCTGTTGACATTGTGTGTGCGTGGCGTGCATTCGATAGCAAGTGCGTGAATTTCGTCACGGCCGTGATTTTGATCACGTTCGCAAACCACGAAAAGAAAAAAAATTGCAAATTCAACACCTTGCTTTGGATTTGCTTGCATTTTTCGTGGTGCACTGGCGTGCGTTGCAGTTAATCGTGATTTGGAACTCGGTGAATGATAATACAACCACCTATTGATAATAACGTTAACTTTAACCAAAGAGAATGGATACCAATCTTCTGCTGTTCTAATCTCGACCTTTCACGACCACAACTTACGTGACTGATAACATCCTTGTGATGGTGACCAGCAACATTCGGTGTGGCATTAATACAAAAACAAATCGATTGTGGTCACCGCTCAGTAAAAATGCAAATCAATTGTGTACAATAAAAGATGCTTCAACAAAAAAATTTATCTCAATATCCAGAATCAAATGAAAGAAGTGCCAAAATCACTTGTCGCTCTACTACCAATTTTGTCAGGGATGCTTCAAAGCTTTTTAATTATTGGATAGAAAGTGGGGCACCACATTATGCGTTTTTAAGATAAAGTGGATTGTGATCAGATACAACGATGTAAGGTATGGAAACAATTGTTATAAGGTCAATGGATATTTGAAAAGACAGTTTAACTATCAAAACAACTGAAATTTGTTTGCGTAACCGACATATATTAGTTGCACTAATAATTATGCTTATCTTGCAGATTTCTCCCTTGGTCCGAGTGTCAAATTATTAGTGATGTTTTTAACTATTAAAGTGGTTTTTGAATAAACGTTGAAGACTATAGGGGTAAGTCATGTGGATAATTTTAGTTTTAGCTTAGTTTTGGGTAACCGATTTGTTTTTCTCGCAAAAATATAGGAGAAAGTCTGTGAGGCAAGATCTTTGTCATTTAAGCTTTGCTTGGTGCTGCTACTAGATCCTTATAAGGTTGTTGGTATTTTGACTTTTGCTAGTAACAACACGTAGCATATCTCGCTTCAAAACGTTCTTAGAATTTACACTTATCAAAAACAATATTGGTGGAATTTATTACAATCAAAAGGCGTATTGTTGTTCAGCGTAAAACTTGTTTCAAGTTGTTTACATTTGAGCTAAGTAACCTATACATCAAAAACTTCTATCAACGACATATTTTCAATAACTAATTATAACATTAGTTGATGCAATATTTTTTATGTTTTCAATAGTAGTAAAAAAACTTATTGCAGTGTGCAGGATTTATTGGTTTAGTTTCAGTGAAAAACATGTTATTGCACACTTTGTTGAAATGATAGAACTTAACAAAAAATTGTCAAGATATTTTGGTAGATACTGACATTTACTCTTTCTGCAACCCCACAACGTAGCCTATCATAAAATCTAAAAATGAGATTGCACTTTAAGCAAGCTTTTCTTTGAAAGAGTGCAAAGCGTTGAGGGACTGCACACTTACAGAAGTGCCATAAAAATCACACGTCAGTCGCGCTTTGAACCATCGGCCCACAAGAGAGTAGCACGAAGGGCATCAACCCGGATGCTTACGTTTTTCTGAGGCACGTAGTCGCAGTAAAGGTCTTGAACTCACAAATACAATTACGAAAGGACTTCCATTTGGTTGCAAATAGCTTTTAAAATGAAAGTGAAATATACATTCAGTAAATCCCAAAGGAGGCCTCTTGCAAAATTGACCCATACGCATAATACATAGCATCTATGCTATCAAGTGGAGTATGTACAAAAGAAAGCACTCTCAAACTCTTCCAAAACTACTTAGCGTACAATATCACTGAACCCGGGCAATCGAGTGTCTTAAGGGGTTAGTGACGTCATGGCTATCTAAAAATTAAGAATAAATTTTGAAAATTCCTCATCTTGTGACTAAGAAAACAGATTTTCAGCTCAATCAAAAGCCACCAATCGATTCATTAGCACGCAAAAAACTGCACCCTCTTAGGGGGTTAGATGACGTCATTAGATATTTTTCTTGACAGAATCTATTTTCTTCATTTTCTCAAAAATACTAAGTGCAAAGCGCATTGGAAAACTTTTACGAGAGAATTTTAACAGTTTCTTCGGGAAAAATACTACAACAAGTTAAACTTATTTGCAATGAGGGCATATAGAGCCAGCCAGAGACTTAAGCTTACAAGCATTATTACGAAAAGGATTACACTAAATTGTAAAATAAGCCTACTGCTTTATAGCTTGCTAAGTTATACAGTAGGCCTGCGACTCGCAGGGTGACCATCAGTTATGTCGAGGTTAAGAACATCAGTTCAGCCGGCCAAGGCAGCTTTACCCAAAGGACAGTTGTGAAAACAGCGATAAAAAATTGATGTTTTTGACATAGCTAAACCTTGTTCCAAAACAAAACTATCGTTTTTCGATCAAAGAAGATATTATGGTGGTTACAAATAGCCGCTCCATGTCTTCCAACTTCATTGTGTCTCTGGCAACGTCTTATTTGCCCTGTTTTCACCATCAGCGTCTTTAAACTTAAAAATGTATTTTTATCCGTTAAATTAAGCAAGCCCTTGCAAAAATATTAAAGCTCTGGAATGGCGCCAGGTGATTAGTATGTGTTTTCAAGATTTAACTTTTAAATATCACCACTTGCGTTTTTTTCGTAACTGCAGGCGGCGAATTTATTTAAGCATAGGCTTCTGGCTGCGGGTATGTTGCTTCGTCTTGGCATGAACGCAGCTAGGGAAGAGCATATTAACCCGAACTGATACACTCACATTTAAGTAATAGCAATTGCAGGGCTACCATCATTAATGTCGAGGTTAGAAATATCGGATGAAACAGCTACGCCGGCTCAACCCGATTGATATTCGTGAGAGCTGTAACAAAAAGTTAATATATTGTTGACATAGTCAGTTCTCGCTACAAAATCAAATTGATTTTAGAAACAACTATAGAGGGTTGTGGATAACCGCTATATTTCTCCCAAAGTTTCTGGAGTCCCTGGCTACATCTTGCTTTCCTGTTTCCAGCATAGGCGTACTCAGGAACTGGACTTGATCACAATTGAAACAGCCAAAGATTTTGCATGCTTTTATGCGTTCATTTGATGAAGCTTGTGGGAGCCCAATGTCAAGATTGAGGTAGGGCGTCAAAGTGATTGATATGTATTTTCAGGAGTAAGCCATTAAATACTAGCACCACTGCTTACGACTTTTTCGTAATTGTATGCCTATTTGTACGACCTGAAGCCTCTGGCTGGGGGCATGTTGCTTGGTGCTGGCATAAACGCAGCCAGGGGGCGAGCAAATTAACCCAAAGTCAAGCAATAAGTTATTACGATTGCAGGGCTCCCATCAGTAATGTCGAGGTTAAGAATATAGGTAAGGCGGCTGTGACGGCTTTATCCGATGAGTAGTTGAAGGAACAGTAACAAAAAGTGAAGATGGTTTTGACATAGCCAACTCTAGTTTCAAAATAGGGAATCGAGTAAAAAACATTAGGGGGTGGTGTGCATTGCCGCAATATTTCTCTCAAAATATTTGAAGTCCCTAGTAACATCTTATTTGCCCTGTTTCCAGCATGTATTTAGAAAATGGACTTGATCACAATTGAAACAACCAATAGTTTTACAAACTTTTATCCGTGTATTCACCACTTGCAAGGAAGCATAAATGTGAAATAGCAGAGAAAGTGGGCGTCAAAGTGATTGCTGAGTAATTTCTGTAATAAGCTATTAAATATTTGGCATACTACTAACGACTTTTTGTAATTATACACCTATTTGTATAACCTAGTATATGTGGCTGGGCCTGCATAGCTTGGTCCTGGCATAATCACAGTTAAGGGAAGTGCAAACTAACCCCAAATCAAGCATTTAGAGTTAAGTTATTACATTAGGTTAGTTTATGGTTTAAAAGTATAATCCACCGACCAGGTTTTTATGGTAAAGATGCGAATAATTGATATAATTTCTGCAATATTTAATCCGAGAAATTGTCAATTTGTTTGATTTTGCTATATTTGATTAATACGTGTTAGAGTTTAGAATCAGTCATGCTTGCGACATTACTCTACAACAGTATAAAAATTTGCCATTGAATTACTAAAATAGTGTGCTTTTGACCTACCGCTATGGTAATACCGTAATAAAAAGTATCATACTTCTTCAATAGGTAGCATGTTAGTTGTTTGCTTTCGAAATAACGGTGAATAAAAACGTTAGTTGCTGTTCGCAGCATTTTCACTTTTTTTCACTTTTTTTCACTTTCATCGTACCGGACCTTATGTCATCACAGAGCAACTTTTTAAACGTTTAAGAAAACAGAGAAAAAACACGCTTAGAACATTTAAAAAAATCACTGCTTGTTGCATTGCCGTTTCAGCTTAAATCGTTGGAAAATTCTTTTAATCGAAAAGCAGCTCGTTAATATCAGCCGAAAAAGCTTTTGATCGCGTTTCTACAATGAGTAGTTTTTGAAAAAATACAGAAAACACATTCTACAATCAAGCGTTAGCTGTGACGACATCTTAGAGTCTATAGAGAGAAAAGTTTTGCATGTTGGCAAATTGGGGGCTGGCTTTCATTTAAGCCAAACACGCTTTTCCTCTTTTTAGAAATCCAAATTTAAAAATGATTATCTTTGGTTATGACACTATCATAAAGCTGGCGGACCCCCTTATGACACTCACCCGGGAGAAGCGATCAGTCGTGCCGAATTTCGGAGGAGTTAAAATACAGACAGAAAAATTTGCGCTTTTTAGTATAGATTTCTTTAATGATGTAAACGGTCACCATTGTTGCGCTCAACCACAAAGCACAACGTCCTTTTGTTCTTCCCCCTTTGGTACTTCTTGAAAGGAATGGATAAAATTTATGCAATGTTAGGGTGTTTGTGAATACCAGCAGTCTTCCTTTAACAGTGGTGAGTCTGGATTAGAAACATAATTGATGAAATACAAGGTTTAAAGGGAGCCAAATAACAATAGAATTTTTGTGTAATATTGCACCAAAGCGAAAAAACTTTTTGCTTGAAGTTATCTTAACAGGCCTACCGAACTTGGGTGCAAGACATTTGCGAAAAATTATGGCCCCTTTCGTCCTATGTAGGCACCAGCATGACATATAGCTGTAGCTGAAGACTCGAAATCATAGACGTAACTACGAGAGGTATCGCAACGTAAGTTAAAAATATAGCTTACTTTTGTAATCGTAAAAACAACCATAATGTTTGCGCCATCAACACCTTTTACTCTGTACTCCCTCTTCATTGTATTTGTAGCAAGAAACGCATAAAAGTTTTGAAACGATTGAGGGTTCGTAAGACCAACCTTCACTTAAGCGTAGGGTGATCACGATTGGGACACAGGAACTGTACCCATCACTTATAATAACCTTTTGCTACTGCTCCTAAAAATGTACCTTTCCTGAGGTCGGCAAAACCGATGTTTTTTGTCTCATTCAAACTGGTGGGTGTTCTCGCCGGGTAACGCTGGCTAGTGAGTTAATAAATGCAAGAAATTTGATACGCCTACACATGCTGACACCGGGCCCACTAAGAGCTTTCAATGCTATTGTCACAAACTTTTGTTTTGACCAGATCAAACCGATGCTGCAATTCAAAGCTTTTTAAGAATTAAAAAGCAACTTCTAGTATAGGCTGATAGTGATTTTTTATGCTCTTACAATGCAATAAATACGTAGGTTGCTTTGATCTCAAAACAATATTTCTGAAGGGTTATAACAGTGCTAATTTTCAAAGTCTATTTTTTACAAAACATTACGAGAAGGTAACAGTTGGCGAAGTGAACAGATGAGTGATTCGCGAGCATGTTTGGGTTATTCAAAAGATATACCCACTAATCTACTTACTTGTACTAAGACGCGACGTTGATGACGATTTCGGAATTTTTCAAACTTTTTTGTTCATTGTAATTTCTTCAACTTACAGCAATCTGATGAATAAAGTAAAATTGTGTTTGTACGAACGTACTTGCGCTTTAACTTCTCCGAAACTACTGGGCCTACAAACATGAAAACTTGCACGCTTTATCACCGCCCCGCGGTGAGTGTCACATTGGAGTTGGTGACGTCACGATGGCGTCATAATAAAGAACAATTTTTTGATTTGCAGTTGTTGAGGCAAGAACAAGGTTTTTGTTAAAAAAAGCGTAACACCGATTCACCATTTCAAAATCTCAACTTTTTAAGGGATACGATGACGCCATGGTTGACGATTGATTAAAAAAATTTGTTTTCTTTGTTTTCTCAACGAATACTGATCATGCAGTAAAAAAAACAAGATTGAAAGCCTTTTGGGAGATATTAACGAGTGGGTTTCATAAAAATTTTACATTAGAAGCCTTAGTGATGATGTAACAAGTGATTCTTTTTTAAGTATTTTATGCTTGCTTCTTTTGCTTTTGAAAGCTTCAAGAAAGCATTGTTTTGTAGCAATGTTAAATGTCGTCATAATGCTGACTAATTGCTTACGATTCAAATGCAAAAGCAGCAGGCAACAGCTGCACACTAATTATCCACTGCTATTTTGATAGTATACGTTTATTGCTATTACTGAAGTGCTGTCTGTTAATTCAGAATGATTTATTACAGTGTGAATACACCGTTTTGTATCAGGTTTTTCAATAATGCAATGACTATTGTAAAAATTATAGTATCAAACTGTTGGTGAACTCCTGATAAAAATACCTTTGAACAATCGTATTGCGTATCTGACTAGTGCATCAATCTTTAAGGCATATATATCGCGCATAGCAAAGTGGAACAACACTGAGTTTGATGTAAAATCTTGCTAGATTCACAGAAAATTATCCGTCGCTTTAGCACAAAAACTTGGTTGGTAAGATTCCTTTGGCTATGACCTAACCTAACGTTATTACTGAACTGTAGGTGCTGCATTGGAGGTCCGTTTGCACTTACTTTGGTTGCATTTATGCCGAGACCAAGAAACATAAGTATAGCCATGGGTTTTGGGTCACACAAATAAGCCAACAACAACGAAAAATTAATAGGCCTACTATTTAACAGCTTTTCACTGCGAATGCATCAATTACTTTGGCGCCCTCCCACAACTTTTAACTTTATGCCCCCAAACCCATAGTCAAATGAAAGGATAGCCGTTTATGAGATAATGTTTTCGAATAAGTGCAGTTTCAATTGAAGAGAAAGGAGGTCGGTATTGAAGGCAGAGTTCATGAAACTTACCCAAATTGTTTGAATGTAATCAAACAATAAAACCATAAAAAATTAAGTGGTATTTTAACTCGAAAATGCAAAAATAATTACTATCAAAAAGTTAAACCCAAAAAAGATTTTCATTTTTGTTTTGAGCCGAAAAAAATAAAATTTAATAAATTTCATATTTTTGGCCTCCCAAAATTTGTTTTTTGCTACTCCATTGCCTACCATTAAATAATTTGTATCTGCAACTGTAAGACGACCACCACAACGGCACCCACTCCGACTTTGGCTTTGTGACCCTCTACTTATTGCAAGGAACATATATAAATAGTGTGAAATGATTAGATAGCCCTATTTGTGAGAAAGACCTAAGAAGGTCGGATTATCAGCATTGTTTATGAGATCTAAATTGTAAGGAAAAATCATAAGAAAATAATAGGTGTATGCCACCGTGTAAAATTGCGTCTTTGCTGTGAAAATCTTTTCGATTAAAAATTGTTTAATAGGCCTACCTTGGCAGGGGGCTAAAATTTAAGGACGAAGCTATGGTGTTTTGGCGCTTCCTGTTATGCCTACGCAGGAAACCGGAAAATAAAGGCCTAGCCAGGGACTTGAGAATATTTTGGAGCCTATTGAGAGAAAACAACACTTCTGAGTAAAATTGCACTGCACGCGGAAAAATACTTTAGCTATTTTGGTTAAAAATAAGTTAATATGTCTTTTGGGCTCAGGGCTAAACATTTAGGACAAGGCATACCTGTTTTTGCCGTCTCTGGCTACACCTTTGTACGAAACATAACATGTGGGGGTAGCCAATAACCTGAGGTCACAATATAATTACGGAGTAAAGCACACGCAATAATGAAACACAGCTATTACTTAACATCCTGTTTTTGTGTTGTAAAAACGATAACCATCTTGAAGCTTTCCTCTACGTTAACTTCAGCCTCAGTTCTAATTGCAAGAACTGGAGGGATTAAGATGAGGGGAATGGTGACTCTGCGTTTCACCCCTCAGCGTTGTTTGGCTCTTATTCCTTTTAAAAAACTTTTGTTTTTGTAAAGAGAACCGGTTATATCAAAAAACATCAACTCTTCATTGCTGTTTAATAGGCAATTGCCCTTTTGGTAAAGCCGGCGTAGTAGGCTGAAACGGGGTATTTTCATCACCAATGACAGTGATTGGAAACCCTACCGGCGAAGCCGGTAGACCCGGCTAGTAAGCAATAAATTTTAAATGTATGTATAATGATTCCAATTTTATCTGTTTTCAATTGATATATCTGATTTGCTGTAGTCGACTGAGTAAAAAGTTTTGTTTTTATCATTACAGATGAATAAGCTGGATTGCTTGAGAGTTGAAATCTGTTGTATGTAAACACGTGCTACCGTTGTATTCTAACTCGTACTCATCTCTATATCCTGAGGCGAAAACGAATAAAGTCTGTCTTCATATATAAAAGGTGCTTACAATTCTGACTGCTCAAAGTTGCAACCAGGTGAATGCCTGCACCATCTATTACTTACAAGCAATAATATCTAAGTAGAAAGTCAAGTACTAAAAGAACAATACAATCCTGATGCTTCAATTACATCTTCCTCAATTGAAAGAGAGAGAGCTTATGTTTGACCCAACGAGTAAAAATGGAACAGATCTGTTCAGTAGAAATTGCAGAAATGTATCTGATAGACCAATATCATCGATATCCAAAAGATTGTTAGCCGATGTCACAACAACTGGTTTAAATGACAACCTAAACCGAAAGATTTCAAGCAACGAAACAATCGTTTACTCTGGAGCGAAGACAACGAAGGATTTTTCAATGCTGCCAATTAAGCATGAGAGTACTTCATCTACTTTTGATACTGTTTTACCAGTGACTGCATCAACTGAAACATGGCATCATGTGGTGCAAAAAAGACCTTTTCCAGGATCATCACAAGCCAGTTCAATGTGCCAGCCCAAACGAAGATCAACAGAAAATTCTTTACCTCGTGAAGCATGCTTTCCAAATTTAACATCAGTTAGCTCTTCTGCTCAAAATTCACATGCTACTGCCTCAACATCTTTACTGTCATATCCCTTCTCTCTAATTTTTCCTACAGCAAGCATCCTTGGAATGCAAAATATTAGTTCTCCTTTGGTTTTTCCATCTTCAAATCACCCTTTCTCTTACAACAATTACGTTCTGGCAAGGCTATGGTATATCTATTGGCACCAGGTAATGCAAGATGTACAACAGCAGCTTACCACATCTCTTTCCGACTCAAGAAGAAGTACTCCTAGCACTGACAATCAATTCGAAAGTATCAATCCAGATATTTACTTTGGTACGTCTATGCAGCAAAACAAAGCCAACCAAAATAAAAGTTTTCTTCCGCTTGGCGTATCTCATCTGAATTCGGACAGGCTAAACCAAGGCACCAGCTACGATTTTACCACCTCGAAAGCAACAGAAACAGGGGTAACCCAAACCCCTAAAGTTTCAGATCTTCATCAAAATCATAAAATTTCAGGAACAGCTTATGACAATTGCTTTCCATCCAACAAGCATTTGCCATGTGGAAGATCTACATTACAGAACATGGGCTCGTCTCAGTATGAACTCTCATTTTCTCGTTTCAATAACACTGCCAAACCAAGTCCAAGACTCATCAACGAATCTAATGACAACAAACAGATTCAAGATTCGTTTTCAAGCGACCCATTCGTGCAACCTGATCCTGCTGGAAACAATGCCGCAATTGAACATCCCTCATCAAGAATTAAATCCTCAAAACGACCGAAGAAACGTTACATCTGCAAGTTTTGCAAAAGGGAATTCACCAAGTCTTACAATCTTTTAATCCACGAGCGAACTCACACGGATGAGCGACCATACACCTGCGAAATTTGCAACAAAGCGTTTCGCCGTCAAGACCATTTGAGAGATCACAGGTCAGTCATTCCTAAATTTGCTAATCAAAATCAGCTCTGCTATTTAAAGATCCTGACGAGAGAAAGAGAGAGACCTAATTTTTAAAATCCGGTTTTGTTTCCTTGAACGGAAGTGGTCTTACTAATTCTGAAAAAAGCATTTTACCCATCAGATTATTTAGTGCCAATGCTAGCTTCAAATAAAGATTGTATTGAAACACAGTCGACTTTAGGGGAAAGATCTATTAATATACAGTAGAAATAGCAGAAAAAGGGCAAATTTATTATTTTTGACTGTTCAGCAAGATCTTCATAAAGCAGACTTCTTTTCAGATCTCTATTAATTTTCAAAAGTAGCTTAACGTAAATAAAAGCATGAGAGAGGTACTTGTCTCGTTATGTCCGCCCTCAGGCGCGTTTAATACTTTACTTTTTTGGATTAACTTAGCTGGATCAAAACTGCTACTGCTACGTGCCGAATACTGCGCGAACAAAATGAATCATTTTGTGTGATTCAATGAAGACATTTTGTTTACCGTGCTGTTGATGGCATTGTCATGTGAATAGCTATTTACGCTTCTGCATAACAACATCACTCTAAAAGCAATGTTTATTGCGCTTATATGAGTTGACCCAATATCTGAAACCAATTTTTGTCGCTGGACAAATGGGCCACCCCGTTAAGATATCTCAAGGAAAAAGCAACCAAAATTTTAAGCACTTTTTTATACAGTAGACAGCATTTTTGTAATCGTTGCAATGTAAAGCAAATTGCACGCAGTATCAAACACCGTAAGTAAACGGCTCACAGCCACTTGTGTACAAAGAATTTTGTACTATGGATCAAATATTGTTTACCAAGGATTTTATACCATCGATAAATAAGTTTTGTCCTTTCATCCCATTTCCTTTTAACCTAAGTACCATGGATAAAAGAAAATGGCACAAGGGGCAAAACTTATTTATAAAAACTAGTAAGATATTTTTAAAATGTTTCTTGAATTTTTGATAAAAATTGGTGTTTTGTGGGCATATTAGTGAGAGATGTCTTATTTTTTTAAAGGTTGCTTATAAATGCAAACTAAGCTGATTTATCTGCTTGTCGTTAAGGACGAAAAAGGTGCCCTGCTACAAAGACCCCTCTCCCTCAACTACTCTAGTGCTTGCACCCAAGACACAAAAGATGGAACTGGCAAAAAAATCTTCATGTAGTCCACTGTATTAGCATTAAACAGTCGATTGTTTGATGAAATTTTGTTCTTGTGATTTATCATGAAAAATGTTTTGTGATGTATAACAAACCCAAAAAAACAATCGATTCATTGTGCCGCTGTAGCAATTTTATTTCGAAATTTCATTAACTTCAAATATTTTTTCACGTTTAAACGTTAAAATAAAATAACTGGAAAAATGAGAAACACTACTAGCAACGCGTATTTATCGAATCATAATGAGCTTATCGTTTGAATCCAAAATGTCACTTCTTACGTAGATTTGTTTCTTAAGTTGTACTCAACAGCGCAACAAAAGAAACAAAGCCAACGATTAAGTGCGGTACTATATAACGCTTTTTCCAACTGAACAATGTTTTTAAAGATAATTCATTACCGTGCAATACCTTTAAAATTTCAATTCTGAGAGCGAATTAAGCTATGCTGACAATTCAATTCGTTTTGATTTTTGAATATGGCCCTAGGCACCCTATATGATGCAGATGGAGTTAGTGTTGCTACTTACCAAGCTTTATTTATGGCGGGTACGTACGTAATTAGTGTCTACTTTACATGCCCCTATAAATTTCAATTTGTTTTTTACACATTATAGGTCTAAGTTTGTTAAAAAATTACTAAAATTTCTAATACTTAAATTTTGTTAAATTCTCACCATTTTACCCATTACGCATTGGATCAGCGAAAATTTCCGCATAATCTGTCATTACTGACAGTTGATTATTATCCGCCATTTTGATAGTTTCGAAAATAAAAGGGATCAAGGTGCTCAAAGATTAGTTCGACTAGTTCTGATAAATTAAACTCAAAGTGTGTCAACCTCTTACCTCAATTAGACTACTGATTTTGACTTGTGCGTTTTTAGTATTTTCAAAATGTTGTTTAGCTCAGGTTGCTCTTTTTGCATTTTAAAACTGTTTTACAGTAATTACCATTTAAAAATATTTTGCAAATTTAGTTCCGGCAAAAATATTTTTTGTGCTAATGGCCAATTAAAATTATTTAAACAAAACATTATCCCTTAAAAATGATTTACAAAAACTGCAACATTGGTGAAATAGACGAAGACTAAGATAAAATTATAATTTGTTCTTAAGGTAACAAATAAAATGGAAGTTATAATATTTAACAATAGCTTAGATAGTTTTACCTTTATTTCAAGCCACATATCTTTGTATATACATCTACCAACTGACTAGGTACTAAACTTGAAATACAAATACTAGAAAAGTTCACTAATTTGTAACGCTTTTCAAAGTAAAAGAAACGCATCAATAATTAATTTAAGCGGTGGTCATTTTTTAACTTCAAAAATAGAATGATTAAATTACAGGAATTTTTAGATAAAGTTTAACTGCTTTTTCAGCAAATACAATAACCACTAATTACCACATAAAAAAGGCTAACAAAAGTTTGGGATTGGTAAAAATATTCTGACGAAATTGGCATTAGCTGTAATTATTAATTTTTAAAAATAGTAATGTTTTATTGTGAGTCAAATTAGAAAATTAGGATTTAAACCAATGATTAGAAATATTGCAAAAAGTGCAGTTTACATTAAAGTTTAATATCTATATGTTTAACAAAAGTAAAATACCAGTTGAATTTTAGAGCAAGGTGTTGGGGGGCGTTCTGTAGAATTAGTATTTCAATTGGAGCATAACCAAAAAATTGAAGTAGAAAGCAAAGCTAGCTTAAATTTTTAGTTGTTAATGGAACCTAAAACACTGTCTATTCACATGTGTGCTACTAAATATAAATCGAATATTTTTTGTTTCAGATATATTCACAGCAAAGAAAAACCATTTCGCTGTACTTATTGCGGCAAAGGATTCTGTCAATCTAGAACATTGGCTGTTCACAGGACTTTGCATTTAAAAGTAAGATACACTTTATTTTAAAATGCATACATTATTTGTATTTGTTATTAACATACACTACACTGTGCAAACCAGCACTTAGTATCAGTAACAAAAAATCATAATAAAGTCCAGGGTTGATCTGCAACGCGATCACAAGGTTTGAATAGTGGTCTGTTGCAGCGAAGGTCATGGAGTTGAACCTTTTGATAGCTACTTTTTGTGCGTTTGGAAAAGATACTTTTTAGCAATTTTCCCTGTTCGGGCGCAATGTTTGTGTTAATGCTTTCTGTTGACCGGAGAATAAGAATATTTTACTCAACTCTAAGATGACTCTTTTACTTCTTTTTCTTCGTTTTGAATTAAAGACCATAATAAGTATTTACAGTCATATGTGAAGATTAGGAACCATGTTGACATTTTTAATGTTTAGAACCATGTTGAACATTTTTAACTTCTCCATCTATTATGAATATCATGTCAAAGTTTAAATATCTGCAAGTTCTTGCATTTACTGACGTTCAGAATATCAAAACAAAACAAGTAATGCCAAAACACACTAAAAAATCATCCATTGAGTTCAAGAAATTGTGTGGACATTATTTTTTGAATGGTCCTAAACTCATGCTAAAGAATGCACACTAATTACTCAAAAACAGCTTAAATTCTAAACAATAGCTGAATAGGAACACGATTAATAAAATGTTCCAAGTTACAGTGTAAAATGCGTTGTTGCTAGCACATGCAAGATTTTCTCTTGAAATAAGTTTTACATTAGATTATAGCTTTGTTTTGGAATGAAAAACTAAACTTAAAAAAAGATTACACTACAAAACTTCTCTCAAATGAATAAACTCGAGGAATACATATACTGAAGTTTACGTTAGCATTTATCTTTTTACAAGCGCAGTTTAGCGTGAACAAACATTTATCTAAATTGTGAGACTCACAAGCGGAAAACACTAAAATTTTGGGGAGGGGTTAATTTTTAGGGAATAATCGCAGGGACGGATTGACTTGACAATTTTTGTTCATTTCGATCAATGATTCGGCCAACTTGAGTTTGGGAAGTTTTAGTGGTATCAGATTCCCTTCTTTTGATCAAATGTATAGTATTTCTCAGGTCTCAGGAAAATAAACTAAAAAAATCTAATCATTTTAATTTTTAAAATAAAAAGCATAAAATTAAGGTCTTAGTCCATAGCCTTGTAGCCCCCTAGCTCATAGACATCTCAGCCTATGGTGAGACTTACATGAAATAAAATTCCTGCAGGCCACTCAAAGTTACAAAATACTGGTTGACGAGGTTGAGGAGCATTTTTTACAAAACTGAGAGTTTGAAAGTACTAGTTTTACGAACGGATACTAGCTTACATGAAGTTTGTAATAAAACGTAAAAATAGTACAAAATAATGTCAAAATAAAAAATTTATAGTGTTTAGTGTAGTTTGCTGAATGTTATAAGCATTTTGTTATTAGCTGGGCATCACATTATTTTAACAGATTCTAAAAATCTTATTTCAACATCATTTTTTAATTTGAAATGAAACAAAGATACTGTTTCTTTCTATAAACCTTTATTCTTAAAGCAAGCTTACTAAAAACAGCTAGTACAAGCCTTGATGCCACCAGTACGAACACTTGCTTGTATCCTCCTCAAAATATCCAATGAACAGCCAAGGTGTTAGCAGGGTTGCCGTCGGGGGTAGGCTCGTTAGGCCGGGCCAACCAAATTTTTTTTGCTACGGCAGGTAGGCCCAGTATTCTTCTGCTCTGCTAGTGTGTCCACTTGATTTGAGCTCAAATAAATAAGTGGCTGTCATTGTCAAGGTATTTGGAATTTAAGCCCAATTAATGTGGTTAGTACAATCAATAACATATGACTCTAACACAGCGTTTCCCAAACTGTGGTCCGGGGACCACTAGTGATCCACGAACGGCTCCAAGTAGCCCGCGAAAAATTAGCTAGGAAACAGTGTAATGCTAAATTAAAAAAAATTTGTTTAATAAAGAAGTCTAGCAGCTGTGTTGTATTCTGTTGTTGAATCTTGTCTCAATTATTTATTTTCCAATCCTAACGACCAACCCAAGTTAGGTTGCTTTTTGTTGCGTCATAATAATGATTGTTATTATGTGATCGCCTGCCCTACATTCACCAAATAACAAAATTTATTTAAAACACAGTAGCCGCGAGTAAAGTGAAATTTTGTCAGCGTTAGGCTAGTTTTGAAAGCAATTAGGTTATGAACAGCCTATTGTTTAGGTTGTAAAGCTGCAAGCATGTAAAGGCGCTTGTTAAGTCTGATGTATAGCTTCAGTACTGCACATTTTTGTTGTACTTTAATCAAGAGAAAATTCAAAACTAAACGGAAGCGAATCATCAGTGATGATTAGTGTGATGTGTGAACTATTGTGCTGTGTGTGTCCTTACTAGGCTAACTAACTAACTGTTTGCAAGTTTTGTTTTGCTATCGAAACTGACGCAAACAACATTTTATGAAGGGGAGTTGGGGTATGAGGGGCTACGAATAGGCTATATGAGGTATGTGGGCTACGAATAGGTTTCATCCAACTAATTCGTAGCCTCCCATAGATGGAGCCTATTCACTTCTTTCTTTCGGACGGCAGCCTTGGGTGCTAGTTTAAGTCACTTTCACAGTTTATTGGATAGCTGAATTAAGTTGGGCAATCAGCTAGTCGTTGACAACGCTGCAAAGCAATGGCATCTCGAGGTGTACACTTCACAAACCACGTTCGTAATAAGATTACAAAAGTGCAAAAAAATTATTTGAAGTTAAATGTGGCAATAACTTAGGAAAAACAATCCAAAGCATAAACTAAATAGTAAAACTGATAGTTTTAGATATTATAATTTATAAGCTGTTGGGCCCTACGCAGTTGTAGCACCAGTAGGCGTTTTTAAATGGCAGTTATTTTTGTTTGCATGCATACTCAACTTTCTACACTTGATGGCTCCAGAAGCTTACATCAAAAAAGAATTCAATGGGGTAGTGACAGCATAGTTTATATTGTTAGTTTAAAAAGAAACCGTGTTATAAGATTATTCTTGATTCTAATGAGACAAAATAAAAATAAATATTTCTAACAGGAAACACCATTTCAATGCTCAATTTGTGGAAAGTCATTCAACCAGAAAAGCAATTTGAGAACTCACTCTTTTACTCATTCAGCTAAAAAGCCATTTGAATGTGCCAGATGCAGGTATATTACCATAAGTAGCATGTTGAAAACTATTGTATAGGCTATGGTAACTTTGAATATTACAAGCACAAAGTAAGTGGGATTTAAAAATACGTTTTTGAGTCAGCACTTGCCCGAAATGTCATTGTAGTAGCTAAAAATCTGAAGCGCTTGATTTAACTCACACTTCTTAAGTCATGTGCTTAATGTATGTATGTATGTATGTTTGTATGTAGGCATGTATGTATGCATGAACTTTATTTTTACCGGTAACACCACGAACAAAGAAAATAATTATTCAATCGCGAATGAAAAAGCTAGCAATGACAAGTCATAAGGCATGTGTATCGTACTTGGAAGAAAAAAATATGCTGGCAATGGTGGAGTCATGGCACCAACACGAAATAAACTTGTACAAAAGAAAACATACCTCACTGAAAAGTAGATTTAAAACACAGTTACATTAAACTAAGCCTATATTGAAAAATGTCACTCAAACATTAAAATAATGCTTGGCTGTCGCTAACCTAATCAATATCGTAACCTTAACTAGAAAGGTTAATTCTACGCCTTGTTTAAGGGTGACCTGGAAGTAACGATAGCTAAAAGATAGCTCCTTATGTCTCATGATAGCCCCTGTCGCCGGTCGCAGTTTTCAGTCCTTCTTTGGTTATTTGTGTCAAGTTATCGTAAGTGCTTAATAAGATAGCACCCTACACCGTTGACCAATAAAATTCTCTATTTCTATTTTCACGGTTTTTAAGTAGCTTACATACGTAATGGTTTTTGCATTCTTCACGGGGCAGCTAACCTTAAGCCCATAACTTCTTCTTTTTTGTTTTTTTCATAGTTCTTCTCGTCCACCCGCTTATTTTGTCATGTACAGGGTGTCCGTAAAGTTACTATACAGTCATACAAGTTACTATACAGTTTCATTGTATTATATGTAATAGATTATTACAGTCTTTTCGGATGTAACACATGTATTTTCTGAAATTTTTATAAACATAAAGGTGTTATTTCTTTTGTTACAAATAAATATTGTAATACAATATCTTACTGTACTGTTAATATATTGCAGGGTGTCTGTATAGTAACCTGTAAGACTGTATAATAACTTTACGGACACCCTGTATATTAGATAAGTAAAACAAAATGGAGTCCATTGATTTCATCTCTTTGCAAATTAATTGCCGCTGACTTAACGACAATGAATTCGACTTGAAAAAGTACAAAAATCTTTGCCTCGAAGTGTTTTTTTATTAATTTTCGACCTTTGTAAGCCTATATTGATGGTTTGTGGTACATGGTAAAGGTTGAGTTTTATTAATATATTTTATAAATTTCAATGATAAAAATATATACTTGTAGGGTTATATAGATTCATTTGTTTTTCGAATTGTAAGCTGTTTTTCTCACTTCTTAAATTCGGTACAGTAAAACTGCAATCGCTTTGTTTGTTTCATTGTATGACATTTGTTTGAACGATTTAACTTAATTTTACTGAAAGCTGTGTAATAATGTTGGGAAGCAATCATAGCTTTGAGTTGAAATAGCGAGTTGTAAACTTTTTGTTGAAAGTTACAAAATTTTTGCTCTTACGCAATTCGTTTTGAACTTATTATATTCAATTTAAAGGAATAAGCTTAAACCTTGCGGTTGATTATGAAACTGTTTTTCATAGAAACAAATTTGAACTTTTATGTGATGTTGCATTCACCTTATATAAGAGTTTGAGATAAATTCAAAGCAACGGCGTTTGCTGCCTGAAAGATAAGACTTGGCCTCGAGCTATTCATTTCCTTTCTTAATCTGCAAGCTACTGAAAAATTTACGTTACATAATCGAACGATGATCTCAAAAATTTTATCTTTTAGGCTAACGATATTTTTGTCTGTTCTCTCTTTTATATCGCTGTATTGGCCTATACCAGGGATGGCGAACCATTTTAATTGAATGGGTCAAACATGAGATTTTAATGCGGAAAAAAGCAAAAGCGGGTCATACATTCAACGACATGTCATAAATGTGTTATAGATTTTAAGATAGTGGGTCATAGCTTCAACAAATTTGCGGCTGAATCTCTCAAAAAAGAAAGGCCCTCATTGTGAATATTTCAACACACTAATACTACGATAACGAATCTACTAGGGGGTAACTCAAATACCAGTGATGGGTCAATTTGTGACCTATAGAACAATGGTTTGCCATTTCTGGCCTATGCAATGTATGGGCTTGCCCGGAACCGTAGCCTATTCAGCAATGCTTCCAGAAGAAAGTTTGAATCCTCTAAGATGTAATTTTTTAAAAAGTGTCTTGAGCTGTATGATAAAGGTAAATTTCTCAAAAAGATGTTTCTTACATACTACTTTGAAAGCGGATTACCACCCACTTCTAAAAAATAGACAAAAATAGATTTGTACCAACTGCTACAATTCAGAGTGAGCAAAGAGAGCAAAAACAAAATTTAATCGAAGAAAGTCTAGACAAAAAAGTACATCTTTGTTGACAACCAGGGTATCAGATCTCAGGGCGTGGCCAGGACTTTAATTTAAGGTAGAACGGATGGGGATTGGCGGCAGTAATTGATGTTACTAAAATTTTGAAGAAGATGCAAAATATTTTCCAATTTCAAAAGTGTTCTCTACAGAAGAGATCTTTGTTTTAGCGTAAAATTTTCAGAATTTGATTTATGTACGATGAGTTCAGTAGGGGAAGCGATCTACCCATCTGATACTTTCCCTGTTTCTTTCCTACCTTCCTGTCTCTTTTCCTCACAACTTAATTAGCTTGAAGCTTAACTGGCTTTTAAATTATTATTTTTTTGTTTGGGTAGCTATTATTTTCAGCCGATTACATGCAACCATTTCGATTTTTTTTATAAAAAATTATATAAGGTATTCTACCTAAACCAAAGGAATAAGAAAAAAATGCAGAAGTCGTTTCGTTTATAACCATATCTTCATGTTCAACACTTCTGCAAGGTTGTCAAGCAGATAAGCTTACAATTGCTGACCTCACACAGATCACATCAAGCATTGCCAGGAGTTCAATCTGATAACGAAAAGGTTTGGTCCCGCAGTGTGTTTGGTTTCCTTTCTATGAAAACCGGCAGTAAACCTATAAACATTAAAATATAAACGCTTTTCCTATTGTTTAAAGCAGCGTGGTCCAAGAACGGCGCGCGGAGAGATTTTTTGCATCTTGTAAATGAATTTTAAAAGAACTTTTTGAAAATTAGTTAGCAAAGGTTGATTTCTCAATCTGAAGAATTTTTGCATTAACAATGCACTCAACGTTCAAAAGCACTTGTGTTAGTGAGAGTACATTTTCCGTTAAAAAGCAATTCAAGTCCATCCGTAAAAGATAATGGCAGACGAAATCCTGAAGAATTGTCTCCAACTTGTAACAGCTAACGTTACCATCAACATACAGGCAGTAATATCAAAGAAGTTTAAAACATAGAAATCTCAGTAAACTTGTCAATAAATTCAAGCAATCCTTCAAAAGTGTTTGTTCTTGTTTCGATTTTGAATATTTGCGTTAGTTGTTTTATTCATCATTTTAAGCAAATCGGCCAACAAGTTGATAAGTTATTGTAAAATGGCCTGACCAGAACTATTTGGACCAGCTTGGTTTATAGTTTTGATTTCACAGAAGGCTATATCCAATTATGAAGACTGCAACCCCGGCTAAAAACTTTTGACACGTATGGAAATTGAGTGTGTGTGTGTGTGCAAGCGTTTGCGTGTGCATATGTTTGGATGTTTGAAGTAGCACACGCATTTTTCAGCGAGTGCGTGTTTTTACGTTTTTTATACAGTAGTTTTTGTTTATCATTATTATTATTTTGCTTTGTTTGTATTTGCTTTTAATTTAAAAGCTCCTCATTTCATTTTTTGGTATTTTAAAACATTTTTGTTGCTTCAAAAATACCACGTGCTCAATGCAAACTTGCGGAACCGGTTATGACACCGTCGAATTGAACAATTTCACTTTCTTAGAAAATTGTTGAAATACAATTTCAGCACTGTGGTAGTATTAGGGAATTCAAAAGTTAAGTGCTTGCATTGTAACAGGAGATCCAGACATCTGCCACATACGATCGGTCTCATTTCTGACTTTTTTGTAAATGTAAATAAAGTTAACAACATCGGTCGAAGTCAAATGGAGCTATCTCGCACTTGAAGATGAAAAACTATCATTTAATTGAAAAATAAACAGAAGTGGTTTGTTTCAGAAAAGTTTTTCGTCGCAAATGTGACTTGAAAAGACACGCTCAGACACGCTGTGACGTCATCAGCACACTGACTCAAGCTGAGAATTCCTTTACCCGAACAGACGATGAGCACAAAGCAACAGTTTCTCTGCAAGCAGTTGATTTGAGGAAGACGGTTGCAGATGAATGACTTTGAAACATACAAACTCTTTGGAAACTTGTGATTAATCTTCACATCTTTTGATTTTATAAATTGTTTGTTTTGCATTTTGCAATTGGCATAAATCAAAGTTCACCAAGTCCAAGCTTTTTTATTGTGATTTGTTAATGCTAATGCAAAAAAAAAATTATATCAGTGTTTTGGATATTGTAATATAATTCGTTATTGCGTTTTTGGAAAGGGAGGGCAGAGTGGACATCAAACAAGTAACGTAAAAGCATTTTCTTTAGTGCTTGAGAAAATACAGCATAATGCTTAGCACCCATTATCAGGGAGGGAAGGGTGCAATTAATAAACCGCCTTCAGGAATCTTGGGCCAACTATTTTTCAAAAAAATTATTCCCACAGGCACTTGACCTTTTACACAACTTCCTCTTGACCTTTCTCGGTTTGACCCCCATCATCCCGGCAGCTGTTTTGCAAAACTCTCGCTTTGCTGTGGTGTTTTTACATTGCGTTCACCATGTTCCTTAATCGTTTCTTAGTTTCACTAAAAAGGGCTAATAAATTGCTTCAAATAAATCAATCTATTTGAAAAGTGTAGCCGAATGATAGCCTAAAAGCTTTGCAAAAGATGCCGCTACAGGTGGGCGCGTCTCCAAAAGCATTTGGCAAAACAGTTCTTTGCTTTTGTCATAGGGGAACATTTGCTGAAATGGCGATTTGTTCTCGCACGGAAATTACATCAACATTACAAGCCTTGCTTGATCTCATCAGGTTATGATGAGCATTTTTAATTAACGTCTGTAACGTTACATGTTCTGTATTTTGATTATTAGCTTAATAGAGTTGCATTTAGATTCGTGTTCAGTATCTGCAGTTAAAGGGACTCAAAACAATGGGGTTAGTGGGCCCTCTGTCTGAGAAATTGCCGAACAAAAAATGAGTAAACGAAAATAAGGGTGTCATCAAGGATCTAAGAATGTTTTTACACGAACAAGATTTACCACGCTTTTTTACCTTTCTGCGTTAGGGCTTCTTTCCTATATACGGCTTGGCCTATACTAACTAAACGTTTTTCATAAAACAATATAGTAAAAGATACTGTTCAATGTTTGTATGGATCACCGGTTGTAATAATGCTTATTGTTTTACTAATTAAAAGCAAATTTAAAGTTTTCATTGGATTTAAAGCTGGCATGAGCAGAGAGTAGAAGGATGGAGGCTTATTTATAAAGAGTAAAGACAGTCTTCAATATAAATTGAGTCAAAAGCCAAAGGTATAATAAAACATGCTCAGGAGAGCTTTTTCGTATAATAAAAAATAATTTGTTGATTTCTATCATGTAGATGGAGAAAATCTTTTGCTTGTTTGTCCGAAAATTACCGGCAAAGGACCCGTGTTAGCGTTCCCTTTTTATGTATCTCTTTCAGGGGCCTGGAACCTCGACCCGCGAGATCCGGTCCGCGACCCTTTTGTTATTCGTAATCCCCATATTGCACGCAAGCAAATTTCTCTTCTGTTTTTAAGTGTAGCAATCTGCTCGTTACGGGCTTATCTAATCGTCTCAGGAAGCCTAATTGTTTCCTTGCTAAATGACATAAACTTTTTTGAGCTACACGTTATGTAACCTCCAGCCTGCAGTTTTATAACGACTTTGTTGCAAAGTTTACACAATAACTGTACAAAAAGTTTTTAGATCAGCCACAAGTGTTTTGTTGTAACTAGCATCGCAGTAAGAAATAATTCATATCAGAGCTTACATGTCGAACTTGCAAAGCAAATGCCAATACATCAAACAAAACATCCCTTCGGAAATAAAAGAGTAACGATGAAGGAAAATTCTATTGCGATAATTTTGCAAAGATTACGTCAAGGTGTCTTGCATTTTTAGATTTGAAGGTTGGTTTTAGTATTTGGGCTGGATTGTAGAAACAAAATTTGCGCCGAGGGTGCATCACTGCTTGGCTTAATAAAAAATTTCTTGAAAGCAAATTATAACCAAACTTGACTTGTCGAGCAAGCAGAACGCACTTTTTACTGGTGTGAATAATTGCTTTCGGCAATGAAACACATCAAAAGAGAGTTGAGAACACAAAGAGACCACGTGCAACATATTATGGGCGCAGTTAGGGAGCGAAGAGAATATGCCCCCAAATTTTTTGAATCCATTCAAGGAAGGAAGGAAGGTATTTTTATACCGGCAACAAAACGTCGACTTCGGTTCATAATTCATCACACAAAATTTAGGAACAGAAAGCCTCACAAATATTTTTTGGTTTTTTCGAAAGTTGCTGCTGGCTACGTTAATGGCTTCTGGTCGCAGCCAGCCTGTCACATAAACTTTAAAAAATTTCAAGCATTAAATCAAGTACATCGCCAATGTTGAGCTGTCAATAAATGCATTTCGTAACTTCCTTTTGAGCTGTTACTAGTTTCGTTAGGACTAATCTGTAGCTAAATCAAATTGTTCGGAAAAAACAGGAAAGGAAAAGAATTAAAAGACGCGCGAATCATAAAAGTAAATTCCGGACTTTCGAAAAACGATTTATGAAAACGCGTTGTAAAATGCCCTATATTTGCAATGTTCAACGCCATAAAAACAATGAAGAAATTGAAATCGCTGAAATAAAATTAACTCGGCCCGCCGAGATCCTGCAAAACTTACTTTTGGTCCGCGACTAGGAAAAGGTTGCCGTTTCCTACTCTGTATTACAGAATAAAGGGCCATTCAATCTGTTTTGTTGCCTTTCTGCTTTAGCTCCACCAAAACTATTGGACGATCAAGCCTGAAACTACTCCTCCGAAACTACGTGCTCAATTGATCACCATCCCGAAATGAATATCTTAAAACCAGCACTTTCCAATTTCAAGAAATTGTACCTTTTTAAAATGTCAGTTGACATCATAATTAACTATTTTGCTCCCGAAATGTCCATAAGGTGGCAGCGCGAAAAACTGTCATAATCAATCATAATTAATCATAATTATGTACCTCAAGTTTGTTTGTAAATCATTACTCAGCTGTCTACTTCTACATTAAGTGTGATATATCGTTGAAATCTACATTTCTTGAGGATTTCAAATAGAAAAAAAAATTTTTTTGAATATGCAAATTTTATGCAAATTAATCCCCCCAACTGGGGGGTAGTTGTCTTCAAAATTAAAAAGGCACCCTCACCTCAAAGATCACTACAGATTTAATTTTCTACCAATTTTTTTAGAAATGGTCCCAAAATGATGCTAAGGAAATAAGCTTTCAAGGTACATCAATCAAAACTTACCTAAAAGCCTAGGTTTTCTACAATTTGCAATTTTCTGTGGCACATGACCTTTTTTTTGACCGGTACCGACCGGTACCAAATTTTGGTAGTTAAATTTAGTACCTAAAATACGATCAGTCATTATTTGCTAAAAGTTAGCCTAAACCATGTAACATTATGTATTTTTGAACAGGGAATTTCTTCAAGATTCAGAAAATATCAAGTTTAAATAGAATATGCTGTCACTGACAATGAAACAGCCGCTTGTTTACACCCTTCCCATTTGTTGAGAAACAAGGGGGATACAGCAAACTTTGATTTAGAGAAGCCAAACTTCTGCTAGCTTTTAAACTTGTATTTCGCTTCTTGTCTCCTTGGAAACTTGATACAAAATGACGACTTTATTGGTGAAACATTTGCAATTTGGTTTATCTTATTATAGGGTGTAGTTTTTGTAAAAATTATAATTTAGTGAAGGTAAGTCAAAAATTTTTTGGGGGGTTTTGAACTGACATGATGTACAGTACTGATTTTTGATCAGTAAATATCATATACCACTTAATCTAAACTATTTAAAGTTATATATTGCTGGAAATCAAATTTCCTAAGCTTTCAAATGAGACCAGTATTTAGCAACATATGATATTTTTTACCCACTAAATTTAGTTTTATCTACTTACCATTCAAATTTGTTTGGGGGAGGGGGTTTTGAGACCCCTAAAACATTTGGAAATATAAAAATGTAAAATTTATTATTATCGCTTGAAATTTTGTAAAATGATGCCCCAAAAGAGTAGTTTTCAGACTGCGTTGATGATAAAGGGTTTGGTTTTGTGGTAAAGATGTAATCTCAATTTGATTTTAGTGTAGTTGGCACGTGCTGAGAATTTGGCCGATTTTGTCGTCTGCAACTGGGTTGTTGGTCCTTTTAACCCTTTTTGCAGAGACGTAGCAGCCGCCTCCCAAACCCCCCAATTGGGGGGGGGGGGCCAGGCCAACTTTGGGGGCCCAAGTTAGTCTGAAATTGCTTTTTGGCTACGTGACTATTTTCAGTTCAGCAGACTTGTTTACAACCGATTTAAACTGTAGGAAGAAATTGGCTTGTGACATCATAAGTGAATGCAACGTCATTTTATCTCGCAGAATCTAGAATATTTCGATTGATTTTCTGGTAGAATCTTGAATATTCGATTGACGCAACAATCATAGAATGGTCTGGAATTCTGTTTGGCTATAAATACCGGGACAATATATATACACTGCAGAGTGCAGATAAAGTATTTTATTGACATTGCATAGAATGAAACGTTCAAAAAGTGGTGCTCAAAAGAGAAAAGAAGCAGCCACTGCTCGAGATGCTGTAGCGAAATTGCCCAAGATGACAGATTTTTTCAAGATTACTGAGCAGAGTAGACCTGGCACTAGTACCGAGAGGGATGAAGAAAACTATAGTGTACAAGAAAAAGAAGACTATGACGATCAGCATCAAAGTGATTGTGAATTTCCAGAAAATGTAAGTTGTCATTTACCTGCCAATACGCAACCTTCAATATCAAAAATATCTGAATCTCAATTTACCCCTATCCCTGATGACCCATGTAAATGGCCTGAAAGTATTTCTGATGCTCAACGATGTGATATAGTAAAGCGTGGACCACATCAACTAATAATGAATTTTCCATATAATAACACAACTCCAAGGCGACGTTTTTCCTCCAACCATTATAAACGTGTGTTACCTAATGGTGAAAGTGTTTCAAGGTCGTGGCTAGTTTATTCTGGGGAATCAGATCAAGTTTTTTGCTTTTGTTGTAAGCTATTTGGAAAAACACTAAGCCCCTTTTGTAGTGGTATAAATACATGGGAGGGTTTTTCGAAAAAACTGAAAGACCATGAAAACGGCATTTCCCACCAAGAATACTGCAGTCAATGGATGTTGCTAGCTGAAGGGATAAGAAATTCATCCACTATCGACAAACGCGAGATGAATATTTTTTTCAATGAAAGACGTTTTTGGAGAAATGTTTTAGAGAGACTTATCGACATTGCCTTGTTTCTATCGGAAACGAATCTTGCTTTTAGAGGATCTGAAGAAGTCTTAGGATCTCCTCACAATGGAAATTTTCTGGGTATATTTGAGCTTTTGGCAAGAAGAGATCCGATCCTAAAAGAGCTTCAAGACAGAATCAAGAATAAAAACACTAAAGATCACTATTTGAGTCCTACCATACAAAATGAACTAATTGAATTGCTAGCGACAGAAGTTGAAAAAGAAAATTTACAGCAATTGAAATTGGCAAAATATTTTTCTATAATTTTGGACTGCACTCCAGATATGTCACATCATGAACAAATGTCTGTCATTCTCCGTTATGTACTATGTAATGAAGAAGCTGCTGTTGTTAAAGAAACATTTTTTGGCTACTTGAGAATAAGTGACAGTACTGGGAAAGGCTTGTTGGACGCTTTCTTAGAAAAAGCGACCGAACTGCAACTCGAATTGTCTGATTGTCGAGGTCAGTCATATGATAATGGTGCTAACATGAAAGGAAAACATTCTGGGGTCCAAGCAAGAATGCTAGACATCAATCCCAAAGCTGTTTACGTGCCCTGTGCAAACCATACCCTTAACTTAGTTGTTGTTGACAGTGCTAATTCATCGACGGAAGCATTGACATTTTTTGGAGTACTTACAAGGTTGTATGTGCTGTTTTCTTCCTCTGCTCAGCGTTGGGAAATTTTGAAGAAACATGTGGAGCTGTCCATAAAGTCACAATCTGATACTCGTTGGGAAAGCAGAATTAAATGCATCAAACCTCTTCGATACAATTTAAAAGAGGTGTTGCTGGCACTGAAAGACTTGGAAGCCATTTCCATAGAAAGAAAAGATGGAAGAGCTGTTTTTATAACTTTTTCATGTTTTTCAGTGTCATTGCTTTCGTTTCGCAGTGTCTGCATAAATGTCCTACTGAACTCTGGCATCGGTGCCAAATTTTTTATGACTTGCACCTTCGGTATCGACATGCTTTATTCTGACATTAGCCTGTTTACTTATGTACAAATTGTGGTGTATTTTCTTAATGCAGCTTTTCAATTTTACACCTCTAAAGTGATATGACCTGTGCGCAGGGGCTCTTGCGCTTACTTTGTGGGGGGGCCAGAAGTTGGAGTGCTACGGGACTGCCTTTTTGGGTATAAAAATCCAAGAATTAGGGCACAAATTATACATCTTCCGATGCGTGAGGAAATAAGCGTGATCTTTTGAAAATTTTACGAAAATCGGATGAAAAATAAAGTCACAAATCGATTTTTTATTAAACTAACTTTGTAACTCAATTTTAAAAAAACTTGAGGTAAACACTGAAAACACAAGATCATCAATCAATGATCGCGGGAGCGAAAGAGTTAACGAATAATTGAAAAATTTGTTTTTCTATTCTCAGAAAATACTGATGGTAGAAAGGCGATTTAAAGCTTTTTCGAGAGTTATTAGCTAGATGTTTCCTATAGCAATAATTCTCTAACAATTCAAGCTTTATCAATCATATATCAGACGATTAAACATTACGTGTGAAACGGTTTGAAAACATGGTTTTTCCTTTTTTTTCTTGACCGCTTCAAAAAAATCTGTTTTATTATAATATCAAGTGACCTCATATGCTGCCTGGTATTACTTCAGCGAAAACAGCGGCAGGCAGTAGCCACACTTGATAACCACCGTCATGTTGTAGCCAAGCATAATAGTAAAGTTTATTTAAACGATTTCATGTCAAATGTACACAAGGTTTTGACGTCAATCTTTCAGATTCTGATGATTTTTGGTTTGTATGTTTACCCTGGTAAAAAAACAAGATGTGTAAAGTTTTAGCCCCATGATATCGCAGGGGCCCTTTTTTTGGACCCTCAAGTTAGGGCTAAACCCTCTAACCCTCTTATATTTGAAACTATATCTTCAGTCCCTCTAGTCTGATTTTCATAACTTTGGTACCAAATTTTCCAGAAAAAAGAGATATTTTAAATCACATGACACTTGAAGTCATTGAGACAAAATAAAATACCATAGAATTCAACCATGACCGTTGACCTTGCACCCTTCAAAATTAGCAACTTTAAATTAGCCAATTTTTTTATGTAGAAATTGCTTCTTCGTTATTCTACACATATATACAAAACTAGAGTGAGATCGCTATCGGAGCAGAAGTTGTGGACAGTGATACTTTTTTATGCCGCAATAATTTGTCCTAGACTTCAAGAAAATATCTTGAGAACCAATTGATTGTCATACAGTTTCAGTTCATTTCAGACTTTACACAAGCGCACAGATTTCTGACCAGTGAAATAAATTGTTTTGTTGTGTGTTTATCTGGTTGTTTTGAGTGCTGTAAGCTTCATATTTAATAGGCCTTGTAAAACGCTCTTCCACAACTACAACTTTTTAACTACGGATTTCGGTGTGATAGTTTTAAGATAGCTGGATGCTAACGGAAGTTCCATTTCGAATAAACTGTTTCTCCACTCATAGTTCTCTTGGACTTCACGGTTTATACTATTCATTGTCAAATAACTCTCAATAATATATTAAGTGAAAACTACAGTATATAAGCTACAGAATTATTACTTTTTACACTTGAAAATTATCTAGTACAGTATTGTTCGAATTAATTAATACACTTACTTTTTCAAACATGAATGGAAATATCTTGAAGTTAAGGTTAATTGTTGGTGTTTGTTGCTCAAGTTTTACCTAAAAATGCTTCGCACCAACATTTTTGAACAAGCTATGATGTTATGAATACTATTAGGCGTCATAATTTGTGTTATGACGCTTAATAACATTGATTAATTCAGCTGGGATTTTAATCTTGGTTGATGTGGTGCAAACAATATTATGACAATGGCAAAATAGAACCCTAAGAAAGAGAACCAACATTGTCAGTTTGCATCAGCGCAGTCAGCTTTCCGAAAATTAGTTTGACCAGAGTCTTTGTGCCCGTATACCATCAGTTAGCCGCATTCATCAAACAGTTTAAAGAAGCAAATACTGTGACCCTTCAAGGAAAGGAAAGATGTGGAAGGAAAAAAACGACATCCCCTAGAAATCATACTTGTCATATTCAACAAAAATGATCTCAGAAAGACTAGCGACAACGTAGCAAAAGATTTTTCTTACGATGGTGTTAAAATCAAGTCAAGAACAACATACTCCGTAGTGTTTTCTATTGGCTGGTGGAAAAGCGTTTTCTTACAAAAAATGAAGAAAAAAGAAATGGAAAAGGCAAAAAAATGTCAAGCATGAGTTATTGATGGGTGGAAAAAGGTTCTTTTTTTCTGAAAAAAGCCATTTTTTTGTGGTTGGTCAGAACAGTCAATTGGTGCAAACGACTCTTGGGTAGCGAGCTAAAACATGTCACATAAATCACACATTGAAACATCGTCGAAGAAGGTAATTTATTTAAAGTGGTATGGCAACTTTGACATCCACTAAAGGAATAATGGTTTCTGATTGTTAAGTGAACATCTTAAGAAGTAAATCATTCCTGATGTGAGCGTCGCACCCCTCCCCACTACGGTGAAAACATCCCCGAAGCATCTTCTTCGCGAGTGTTCCGCAGTGTGATTTATGTGACATGATTCAACCGGCTACCCAAAACTCCTTTGCACCAATTGACTGCTCTGACCAAGCAACATCATTTCTAGCAAACTATGCCTCTCTACACTAGTTTATTTGAAAAAGGGGGTATTGTGACATACCTCACCTTCTTTGACCTCCGCAATAAAGCAAAAATCTGCTGAATTTCCGTTTGTAAGTGACTTTTAAATGTTGATATTCTTCACTAAAATTGTTCTCCAAAATGTTCATTTTTACTCAAGTTTTGATTAGCTTTAAGGTATTACCTTAGTAGGCTTAGTTATACCTCTGAAAGCCCGATGTTGACACAATTCTGCATGATCTTTAAAGAAATGTCTTCACTGTTGTTCGTGCTCCCTTCCCCTTTTTAATAGTTCTCTGTTTGGTATTGCTTCTCAACCCAGTTAATTAGCGCGTGGAGATGGAGAGCTGATAGCACGCGTCGTTGCTGAAATTCAACATTCACGATGAACAGCTTTGAGTAATAGTTTTTTATTAGGACACACACTTCAGGACAGCTGTACAGCGATTTGATGGGCAATGACCAGTTAGGAATTGACCATCTATGCAATGCTCCTGTAAAATACTCCACAACTCTCTTTGATAAATAGAAAAATTGCTGAAAAAATCATTAACATCATATTGTGCAGTGCAACAATCTATTACATGTCAATAAGCCGCGACACGTTTCGATCTGATTGGGTCCCGCCATGTGGGTGCAATAGACACAGATTAATAAAAATACTAAGCCTAAACGACAACAGAACTGGCATTGTGCGTAAAATGATGATGAAATACAAGACAATAAAATACAGCCACACTTATTTCAAGGGAGTTTCATTTAAAGCCAAACACACATATGATGTGGACAAAAGTTACCTTGGTAAGCCCTAAGAGGGGTGTGGGATCATTATTTAAGACTCTATTAATTTACAAAGTATAGATAATTTTAGGTGATCTCCCGTTTAATCCGCCTTCAGCATCATACCAAGATAAATAGAAAAATTGCTCAAAAGCAATCACCAGCATCATGCTGTACAACACAACAATGTATTATAATATGTCAATAACCCGCGACCGGTTTCGACCTTTTTGGGTGTCATCAGATTGGTGTAAAATCACACAATAATAAAAAATGCATTAGACATAGGCTAACAGTTATGTTAAGTGTGTAAAAAATGATGCAATGCAAAACAATACAATACAATAATACCTATATCAAAGAGGCCCAGCTGAGGACACACACATATGATGTAAACAAAACGTGACAACGGTAAGCCCTAATAGGGGAGTGGGATCATTATTAAGACTTCATCACAGTACAAAGTATAGACCCGCTTGATGAGATCCAATGAGGTCGAAACCTGTGGCACGCTACCGGCAGGTTGTAATGGATGGTGGTATGATACAGTAAGATGTTTGTGATCATTTTTGGAGCAATTTTTCTATCTTATCTTGCTTATCTATTTTACCAAGACAAATCATATTGCAATTAAGGCATAATAAAGTGCCGAAGGTTAAATAGCGCTACTTGTAAAATAGCTTTGCTTGCAAAATAGGTTTTCTTGTAAAATTGTGCTCCTTGAAAAACCGGTTAGGAAGCGTTCTTGGCTACCCGAAAGCAGCAGTATTCGGTTTGCTGTAAAATATTCTGATCGTTTGCAGGTTGGCAGGGGCTTTGCTTTACAGTTAACCGAATCTCACCGCTTCTAAATTACCATGAACGTTTTCAAACATGCTTTACAAGTAGAGCTATTTTTACAAACGGCTGTTCACCGTATTTTTGTTGCAGTATGATTTGCATTGGAAAGTAATAATGCTTTCCTTGCGGTTTTATTTGTCTTGAAAAGTAATTATGATTATGTTGCAGTATGATATGTCTTTGGAAAAAATAACGTTTTCGTTGCAGTATAATATTTGTTTGGAAAGGAACAACAAGTATTTTTTTGGAGTGTGATTTCTTTGGGAAGGAAAAATGTTTTTGTTGCAGTCTAATACGTCTTTGGAAAGAAATCGGGTTTTCTTTACGGTTTCAATTTTCGTTGCAATATGATATGCTTGTGATAAGAAAAAAATGTGTCTGCTGTAGCATGATATGTCTGAATCACGGCAAAATTTTACATTGTCAAGTACTTTACAGTTGGCACCCCATAAAATACAATATTATCTGGTAGCAGTAGCAGACTACCGCTGGAAACATGACTAATTAGCATAAATACTATCGGTCTAGATTCCTTAAATTCTTATCAAGCTTTATCAAATACTTGAAACAATTTGGATTGTCGATAGCGACTTAGTTAAGAATTGCTTTCAAACAGATTTGTCAACAAAATAGACTTGGACAACTTCACATGGTTGCGTAGCGACCTCTCTTCACTGTTCTAAATACCTAGAAAAATACTTTGCATTTTTCTTAACTTGCATTCGTAAGCATTCAAGTATGGCTTTTAACTATGTCGCTTTTGTGAGCATGGTTGCTTGAGCTTTCAGAATTTGATAAAGTTTTTGCATTTGCAATCCTATATTATTTGCAACCCCATACCAATAAAAAAATCATTACCGGCTATCGATAGTCGTAATGTAAACGATATCCTGCATAAGCCTTTGAAATGCTCTCTCTACTTCAAACATAATAGTAGTACAAGAAATTGGCATCCACAATTTATTCAGTCTAAAAAAAAACTTGCCAAAATTATTTTCACTTCAAACATTTGAGTTGTTTCATCACTTACACTATGATACGTGAGAAAATTTGGTTCGAAGTCAAAAAAAAGTTGTTAAGTGTCAGAAACAACAGAGTAATCCCAAACAGAATTTGAGTGACTAGTTTCATATTAAAGTAGTGGTAACTTGATCCACAAGAAAGTTGATAAATATACTCAAAAAATGTGGTAATCACATAATTTTCAAATTGATGTCAAAAAAAGCTTACCACCAATTTTGCAGAATACAAACACCTATTTCCAGGTGTTCTCCCAAAAATATTTGATCTCAAGTTTTCCGTGTGCTAGTTTCCAACAATTGAAGGGTGCAAGATTCCTTTTGCTTCCTGTCTCTGTGCTCATAATTATAATCAAAAAAGCACAAACTTCTGTTTTCATTTTCGAAGGGAGGTCAGACATGTTTAGCTGTGCAAAGTCCCTTTGTACACGCACGTACCCCAATATACATGTAATTTGTACGGATATGTCATTGTTGCGTGGTAATCACATCACTGAAGTTATTGTAGTGCGATTGTTTTACAAACAACTATTAAAATCATATGAAGTATAGTAAATTATGATTCAATTTCTTTTTAAATAAAATTAAGTTTTTTATTTGTTTTACCACGAAATATCTATACTATAGAGCAATTCTGTGTGGGCGTTCTCATTCCTCCAAAGCTACTGAACGTACGAGCATGAAACTTGGTGCGATTAACCACCATTCCGGGGTGAGTGCCATAAGGGGGTTTGTAGCGACATGATGACGTTACAATCAAAGGTAATTTTTTTCAAAATGCATTTTTTGACGGAGAAATGCAGGTTTTAGTTTAAACGAAAGCCAGCACCCGACTCACCAACTTCAACCAATTTCATATCTTTAGGATTTCTCATGATGTTATAGTTAACGATTAATTGAAAAATTTGTTATCTTAATTTAATAAAAACTACAAATCGTAGAAACAAGAAAAAAGGCTTTCTTGGAAAATATTGACAACGTGCTTTTGATAAAAACAACTCTACAACAATTTAAGGTCAATTGACCATGCAACAACAGATTTTTTGTTCAAGTATGTTTCTTGCTTTTTTTCTGAACGCTTTAACTCGCTCTACGATGTCATAACGCTGCCTGGTGCGATTAACACGCTACCAGAGATCACCATATAATAATTTTTTCACAATTGCAAAGCTTTTACAAAATCAGTTTATAAAAAACTGGTTTGTGATCTCATTTTCACAATTGTTTTAACAAACTGAAGGTTGTTTCATGGAATTCCAGTATGATATATGAATTATATATTTACCATTTGTTTTTATAGTAAAAATATTGAACTTTGAGACCTGTACTATAACTTTTTACTCTCCACGAAAAGTGGTAAGTTGAGTAGGAACAGGTAAGTTTGTTTCGTAAGAGTTGTGATAAGGTACCGACGATTGGTATCGTTTGAAAGCTTAAAAAATCAGCTTTCCAACAATACGTTACTTTAATTAGTTCAGGCTAAGAATTACTATGTAATGGCTGATCAAAATTCTTGCCATAGTCCTACATTGTTTTCCATTTCTACTAAACAAATTTTCCTATTTGACCTAAGAAACCTACAATTTTTAGAAATGCTTCGTTCTTTGATACATTTTGACTATTTGTCCTAGCATGCATGGTTTTTTGGCATTATCTGTCAAAATGTTTAAAAAAATTATTAAAATATAAAAATTCTAATAATATTAAGATATAGTAATACCGGTCTAAAACACTCAAAGTTTTGGTGCCTGGACTTCACAAAATTGCAATTTCTAGAAAACTAATCACTTTTGTATGTTTCGATTACTCTTCTTCAAAATCACGATTATTTGGCATTATCAATCAAAATTTCAAAAGAATCATCTAAAAATTAAATCGCTAAACTGTTTAAAAATGACCCTACTCCAAAAAAATTGGCGATCTTCCCACGAAAATGGGAATAAAATTGGTTTTGTTTTATCTTTTGCAATAAAATATTAGTGTATTGGTGTCGAGCCGCATATCAACTGAATGCTTTAATTCGGGTTAGTTTGCTCTTTGCACGGCTGCCTTCATGCCAGGGCCAAGCAAAATGTGCGCAGCCAGAGGCTTTTGATATTGAAGCAGGCATACAATTACAAAAAAGTCGATTATTTCTGAAAATGCGTATCACTCACTTTGGAGTCCCGCACCCCCACCCCCACAACTTTAACATTATGCTTCCATGAGCTTCGTAAAGTAACGTTTTTGATATCGTTGTCTGTTTCAGTTGTGAGCCAGTCCAGTTCATAAGAATGCCTACACTGGAAACAGGACAAGCAAGACGCAGCTAGGGACTCTAGAAACTTAGGTAAAAATGTGGCGTCTACACGCAATCGGCTATAATGTTTGTTTTAATTGATTTTATTTTGTAACGAAGAGTAGTTATGTCAAAAACATTAACTTTTTATCACTGTTGTCCCAAATATCAATTGGTGAAGCCAACGCAGCTGGCTGAGCCGATATTCTCAACCTCGACATTGGTAATGAGAGGCCCTGCGGGCCACGCCGGCAGATCCGGCTCCTTATTTATAAATAGACTTACAGCATAAGTTTTCAAGTACTAGGCACATAGCAATGAGAAGTGAGTCAGTGGCTTCTTAAGACGAGCATTCTTAATTCTTGAGACATTGCGCTACTCCACGAAGCGAATGCCAAGTGATTTATATCGGCGCCGCGAGTGAACGTTAATCTATTTGCATAAAAGATTGTCAAAAACTTTCTCTGTTTCCTACTGTAATTTTTGAAACACTTTTGCTGCTATGAAACAATATTGGTAATTCGTTGTATGAACGTTTTGCTAATCTTTACGTCTGAGTCGATATTGCTTTCTTTTTTAGCTGGGATGTTGAAAGATTTTCTTCCTGTTTAAATCAAAAGCACTTGCTTAATATTGACTATTGTGCGCTATTACGAATTTAACTTGAAGATGCTAGAGATTAGCTGAGAAAATGAAGACCTCAAAAACCAGCAGACATTTTGATCAGTTATTGACAACTATGTAAATACAGAAAATATGAAGTTTCACTGTGGGAAAATATGGCGCAGACAGTACCTTCGCAAAAACGTTTATGTCGGCTGCTGATGGCTTTTAGGATAAAAAGTTGTATCTAGAAAACGTATAAAGATTAAATTAAGATGTCTTTCATGGTTAAACCGTTCGTTTCAACATCAATAATCTACGTAACCACTTCAGGGCAGTGCAGCTCACCACAAGTTGTTCGGTTTCGATGTGGGAGTTTGAAAACAGCTACTAAAGAACCACGAGTTCACCGTGATTTCAATTAAAGACTATTGGTCAACAACTCGAAATCTTTTTTAAAATGTTCTCGCAATGTAGCAGATTTGTGTTTTAAAATACAGCTTCGCACTCTATCTAGGCCTATGCAATAGCGTAGCAAGAAGCAAATTTTGGAGGACCAAGAACATGAATTTGTGGGACAACCTCTTTGGAGGTCAATATTTTCTGATTCCCAATTTTGTCAGTTTTTATCTCAAATTTGTTTGGTTATCTTTTTTGACGATCAATGTTTTGTGGCCGTAATAATTAAAACCACCTTCAGTCTTGATTGGATTTAAAAAATTTGGCAGGGGGTATGACTGCTATAGCCCCCTACCTACGCCTACGGGCCTAGAAAAATGTAATTTTGCGATCGCAAGAAAAATTGATTCCATGAAGGCTTATCAATAAGCTGACCGTATCATGACCTGTTATCAACAGAATAGGTCTACTTCTTGCACCTCCTTCAGTAGGGCATCAATTCATCCTTTTGGGGGTATTGAAGGCGACCTCGAGAAAGAACTCAGCTCTTACAGATGAAGAGTTTTAATTTTTTAATTTTACCGAGGAGTCTCTAATAACTTTTTCTGAAATGGGTGCAAACAAATACATTTAAAAAATCTTTCTCTGAAGAATTGGTCAAAATGTTCTTTGATAGGGAAGAAAATAAAATAGTTTCCTCCACCGCTTTAAGTAACACTACTTTGTGGGGTCACACTTTCGATAAATTTGTTTCAAAAAGAAAAAAGAGTGTTTGACCAATAACTGATAAAAGCAATAGCTCTTTTGTTTTGGCGATTACTGTTTCAAGTCCATCCGGAAAATTGCAGACTATGTCATAGGGCTTACTATTGTTCTTTTTTGATGTATCGGTTGTAGGCCTATAATGGCACAAACGAGAATCGATCAGATAATTTTATGATATTATTCACCGCTAACTTTGTATTTCCTGAATTTGCCGTAAACAACGTCGAGTGGAAAACACGGACTTAAACTTCAAAGTGAAGTAACCCAGAAAAAATTAATTGCACTGCTGGCGTTGTTACATCAAACTTTTCTTGATCGCGAATGCCACCTTGCAGTACCGTTCAAAAAATATGTCAATGATTAGTGATTAGGCTTACAGGGTCAGGTTTGTCAGAAGAAAGGCCCGGAATGCTTAGAGTTTGGAGGTTCTTTACAGAGCTAAAAAGAGATGCTATCAAGCAGTAGGTTAAACAATGAATGATAAAACCAGAACAAAACTCGAAAATAAAGATCAAAGAAAAAAATATCAGCTCGCTTGCATACTGAGCAAATATTCTTCGGCCACCACAAGGAAGAATCGATACAACCCTTCAAGCTCACAAATTGTCCGTTTGGGAGTTCTCTTTCTGAGCCCTTGAACGAGTCAAAAAGAACTGACAGAAAATTGTGAGGTCTAATAAAGGATTAATAAGTTCAAAAGCCAAGTGTTTACCGGTTTGTGATGTCGTCTTTAAAACAGATAGTTCGGAACTGGGTGATTAGGGGAGATTTATCTATATAACTTTAGTTTCAATTATACATATTGCGTAAAGTACCTAAGATTCTAAACAAAAGCTATCTTTTATGCAATCGCAAAGGTTTTTCCGCGACCGAAGACAAAATAAATTTACCAGTGATGTCCAAGTGAATTGTTAAAAAATCAATTTAAAAGTTGGATAGCCTGATTTCCAATCAGCATGTCTTGATTTTCTACCCCAGTGGCTCTAAAACTGTACTCGCGGCCTAAGGGCGTTATTTTGTTTTTCAAAGGTGTTGCCAAGATGCTCAGATCTGCTGATGAGCACCCTCTCTGAAAAAAAGAGCACAAAACTTGATTTTGTAAAGTTTATCGCCAAAAAGTCTTCAACTTTTGTGAAAATGCAAAAATATCGATTTCAACAGAAGATTAACGTATGGTCATTGCAGACCCTTAAAAAAGTAAATCACAAAAAAAAGGTATTCCAAGTTACAAATTATTGATTCCAACAAATGGTCACCAAAGATTCTGCTTTCAAAAGACCATAAAAATGGTCTTAAAAATCATTTCGAAAAAATCTCGATATGGATAAATAGATCGGAGTGCAAATTTTGCAGAACGACTCGCGAAAACCTCATCGTGAAATATTGTGGTGCATCGCAAGTGCAGCAAACTCCTTTTTAATTGCGTTACATCAAAAAAGTTTGAAAACTTTGCGAGTAGAGTTAGTGGAAACCGAATAGGCTATTATTTGCCCGGCTGTAGCTCCCAGAACATTGATTAAAAAACTGACCAAAATAAATCGTCCATGAAAGTTTACCAACTACTTTCAATCTAATTTTTGCTTGAGTGGTGTAATTATTGGGGGAGGAATTTTCTGGAACTAACAACTAACAGAAGGATCATGTAGTGATGAAAAAGGCGTTTTGTTTGTGGTACAAACGGCTTCTTCATACCGCGTCGCAGAGTGACGTATGCATCTACCGGTCTTTTTTTGGAGGGGCAATTAGCGTTTTTTTAACACACCCTAAGTTGTTAACCAGCGATAAAGATGAATTTATGAAGTGTGATTACAAGATGAATGGAAAACTGGTCAGAGAAAAAAAACATTTGTGTTCCAAACCTCCGTTCCAATCTTTGACAATTTTCACGACAAATTTTTATACCACTCGAGGATGTTCTTTTTCACGTACCTCTTGTCGCTCGCTGCTTGTTCATAATAAAAATTGTTTTGCGCATTACCGTCCTGGTTTCAGAAAATTTAGAATAAACTTTTGCTGTTATGATTTAAGCGCAAAATTACTCCAGGTCACAGTTACACCAAACAGAAAAGCCTCTAAAGATGAATCCGCTTGCAGTTCAGAAAAACCTGTTGTTGGTTACCCGACCCCTTCCGAGGGGTGGGGGCATGGCGAAAGACCATGGAGCCCCAGAAGCCGGGCAACTCTGCAGGGTCTGGACCAGAGGTCGTAAAGAGATAGAGAGTCGCCAAAGAGTGAGCGGCGCAAAGAGTCCGTAGTTGGACAGTGCAGAATGAGATGAGAGATGTCCTGGGACGAGTGTCCACAGGCGCTGCAGGAAGGATTCTCGATTCTGCCAATCCTAGAGAGACAAGAACCTAAAAGAAGGCTGTCTCCATTGCAGCGAAGACGAGAGAAAACACAGCGAGCATGACAAGGGAGCACAAGTTCCTTAGTGGAAATTGAGGGAACCTGTGTGTCAAAAGACTTTAAAGAGACAGTACGCCTCCAGTTCGAGAAAAGACGACAGTGGATACGAGAGATAAGAGGAGAGAGACTACAAGGGATTGCGGAGGGCGCAAACAGCGCTCCGGCAAACTCGTCGTTCCCCGGGAGAAACGAGTGTCCGGGGACCCATTGTAGCCTGACAGAACAGGAGGAGAGAGAAGACAGTTCCTGCCAGATCTGCCACAGAGTTTGAGATAAGAGGAAAGGACAGGGTGGCGAGGACAGAACAAGAGTCATACAGAAGGAGAAGAGAAATGGCAGACTTTATGGTGTTGCCGAGACAAGCAAAGAGCGTGCAGAATGGCGCAGGCTTCAGCGGAAAAACTGGAACATACTGGGTTTGCCGAAAAGGAAAGAGTGGTTTCAGAGCCACAGCGAGAGCAGTTGGCAAGTACGCCGGAGCCGCCCTTGACAAAACGAAAAGGAACAGAGCCGTCTGTCCAGAGTACCAGATTATGAGGGGGGAGAGAGTCAAGATGGGCGAGAAAGAGGGGAGATCAGAGCGAGAGCATGGAGAGGAAAGGGTGGACTCCACCGTGAAAGAAGGCAGATTCCAAGGAGGAAAGGGAGGGCAAGCAACAAGAGCCTCCCTAGAACAAGTAGAACGAAGCATGAGCGGGTGAGTGGACGCAAAAGCTCTCCAGAATGATCTGCAGAGTCTTGGTTTCACTCCAAGTCTGGCCAAACCTGAAATAGGAAAGGAGGTTGGGAGACAAAGAGCCCGCTCATTAGAAAAAAGAGTGAAATGAGTCATGGTGACTCGTAGGGGAGGTAAAGAAGCCTCGATGAGTAGTAGAGGGATAGGAGAGGACGAGAGGTAGCCGGTGATGGCGCGACTGGCCGCTCGGTGAAGGCGTTCCAATTTGGTGGAATTGGTAACGCTTAGGAAAGGAAACCATCCGGGTGAAGCGTAGGTGAGAAGGGGCCGAAGAAAAGATTTATACAGAAGAGAGAGGGACTCCTTAGAGGGGCCCCATGAGGAAGCAGAGATACAGCGTAGGGCCTTGGGACGTGGAAAAAACTTGGCCTTGAGCGAAGATACATGCTTAGAAAATTAAGGAAACAGTGAGATCGAAGGTGACCTGAAGAAAAGTTGGAGTGGGATTAAAACGGAGACGGGAGCCGAGTAGGAGGAGGTTGGGCTGGAGATTAGCTTGGTGGGGATACACTGAGAAAAAGGAGGCCTCACATTTGCTCGGATTGAGAGGAAGACACCAGTACTCAGACCAGCGCCCCAATCGAAACAGAGTTCCTTGTGTGGCCTCCACCGCAGTGGGGACCGAGGGGTGGACGGACCAAATGGCCAGATCGTCAGCGTAAAGAGAGCAGCTGACGGAAGAAGGCAGAGAGGCCGGAAGATCATTAATGAAGAGAGAAAAGTACAGGGCCAAAAACGAATCCTTGCGGAACACCTCGACGGACTCGAAAAGAATGACTTTTGTAATTTTGAAAGACCACACAAGCGCGCCTATCAGAAAGGAAAGATTGAGTCCAACGAGCAAAGCAAGGAGGGAGGCAAGCCGAAATCAGTTTGTGGAAAAGGGCAAGATGCCAGACAGAGTCAAAAGCTTTCGAGAAATCGATAGTAGAGAGGATCGTCCGAGAGCCCGGTCTGGATTTGTTAAACCCATCCGAAATGGACTGAGAAAGGAACAGAATTTGATCGAGTGTAGAGCGACCAGGGCGGAAACCGGCCTGGCGAGGAGAGAGAATGAAATTAGATTTCAAAATAAAGAGAAAACAGGATAGAATAATGCGTTCAAACAGCTTTGATACGCAGGAGATAGGCCGGAAGGAAGCAGGAGAGTCGAGAGACTTTCCCATCTTGTGAATGGGAATAATGGAAGATGTCTTCCAGATGGAAGGAAAGGAATGCGAAGACCAGGAAAGGTTGAAGATGTGAAGAAGAAATCCATGCCAGAGCGAGGCAGGTGCTTTAGCATGGGATAGGCAACTTTGTCTGGGCCAGTGGCAGTGGAGGAGGAAAGGTTGGAGGCAGCCGCAAGAAATTCAGCATGAGAGAAAGGAGAGCAAAAGGACGAGTGAGACTCCATAGGGCACGTGGCTCGGCGGAGCTCAGTGAGGTAGCCTCCGGCTCTGCCATACAGGGCCTTTGGCTGAGAAATGGAAAAGTGAGACCTCAGGTAAGCGGCATAGACCGAAGCCGATTCCCTGGGAGAAGAACAGTTGGGAAAGTTAGGAGAGCCAGCGATAGAACGAAGAAGGGAGTGCACAGATTTAGGGTTAGACCTAGGTGAAAGAGAAGAGCAAGTCGTCTGCCATGCCTCAGCCTTGGCAATGACTGACGAGGCGCGTCGAGAAGCGGAGATGCAGGCCTGGCGATCTTCATCACTTCTGTGAGCGGCAGCAAAAGCCTTGCGTCTTTCACTAACCGCTTCTTCCACCTCAGCAGACCACCAGGCATTAGGAGGGCGTGTGATGCAGCCGAAAGGAATGGAAGATTTGGCCGCAGTTAGTGTCAAAGAGAGCAGCAGCAGAGGAAAGAGACGAGTATTCCTCTGCTAAAAGACAGTGAGAGTCAAAGCCATCCCAGCAAGCTTTCTGAAAATTGAAGAAAGGGGGCGCTCGTTAGGGCGATAGACCGGAGAGAGAGACGGATAGAAGAATTGGTAGATGGTCAGAACCCAGGTCCTGTAGCACCTCCCAGGAGCAAGAAAGGGCAAGAGTAGACGGTGCAAAGAAGATGCCAGGAGAGGAGCGATGGAGAAGAGTGGGTGTGTCAGGGTCATTGAGGGGGAGGAGGTCAAAAGAGATGACCCAGTTGAATACTTCCTCCCCGCGGGGGTCGGAAGTGACTCTTGAGTCCCAAAAGGGGTGATGGCAATTGAAGTCCCGCAGAATGAAGAGATTTCTGGAGGAGGGAAGAATTGAAGGAGAGGAGTCGGTTCTGCCATCCGTGGGAGAGGAGCGAATAGGGGGGCGCACACATTAAAAAATGACACCGAGGAGGAGTTGTTAAGAGAGATGTTGACCCCTACATAATCATAGTAGGGATCGAGCGAAGAGAGGAGGTGGAATGTTCAGAAAAGGATAGGCCCTGCCTGACAAAAATGACAACACCGCCGCTGGCGTGCGTGGCATCAGGAGAAAGAATGCCAGACCGGGAGTGGGTGCAATCAGAACGCAGAGCAGAAAATTCAGGAATCCGGAAGGAGGAGTTAAGGTTGGATTCCTGGATGCAGACAAGGTCGACTGGATGGGATGAGAGAAAGTGAAGTAGTTCAGTGCTCCTGGCACGGAGACCTCCAGCATTCCATTGAAGAACCCTGAGAGAGTCAGGGGGAGGAGAGGAGGCGTAGAAGAACGGCCAGGAACAAGGGACGGTGGTGAAGGAGATATAGAATGGGCAGGAGGATTGGAGACGAGGGGGTGACGCGTGAGTGCAGCATCAGTAAAGGAGGGGCCAGATTGTACAGTGAAGGTATACATGTCGGAGAAGTCCGAAGAGGGAGTCACAGTGTTACGGCGACGGAAGCAGCACCAAGAGTGAGAGCTGCCTAGAACTCTGAATTTGGACAGGGGAAGTTGTGAGTACCTTAGATGAACTCTTTTGGAGCAGGTGCAGCATTGCACTGACTTGCCCCGCCAGGTCACACAGAGCAAGGAAAGATGGGGCCAGGGTTAGGATGAACGTTACCGCTCATCAAGAGAAGAATGAGACGAAGAGCAGGAGAAAAGAAAGTGAAAACAGGCGATCGATTTTACAGATGCTGCCCTTCAGGGGGCAGCATAGCGAAAAAATGAAGGGGAGTGCCCGGGGTAACTGGGACCCTCGGGAAGGCCAACAGCCATTTCGACCCAACCCAAACGGGGTGGGAGACCGCACCACCACGTTGAGCCGGCTGTTCATTGGTGCAGTCAGAAAAACCTCGCACTTAAAGCCATTTTAACTGGGGAAGCCTGCAAGGTTAGCAAAACAGAATTTGAAAAAAATCACCCTTTAGGGTACCAGCAGATACCTCTAATCCCCCAGAGTGCACCGTTACTTAACATCTCATTCAACCTCAGGTTGGGAACAACCATACCACAACTTTCATTTTTAATTGTGATGTATTAAGAAAAAGCCGTACAGCAGTAGAGGCGTACTACGCAGCAAGACGATCTTTCTTGAGCGGACCCATGTACGCTTTTTTCTCTTCACTAGTTTGGAAACGACCATGGCCTTGCTTAGATGATGTATCAATCCATTTAAGCGTGATCTTCTCCAAAGCAGATCTTTTAGTGTGAACGAACAAGCTTTTCCTCAATGTCAGAACTCTCTTTTTTGGACCAACACAGCAACCCTTGATCATTACGAAGTCGTTTTTCACAATGCCGTAATGTGGAAAGCCACCCTGGAATTACAAAACATTAATCAATTGCTAACTCGGTGCAGTGCTGTGCCAAGCGACCGTTTAGCGCGCCTACATCAACATTGCTGACAGCTTGCTACTTCAGTCCGGTGGTTGAAAAACTGTGCGTACGATGATTCAGTTTTGAGGTGATAACTCTAGCTTTTACTCCGTGAAGGAGCTTTGACTGAAAATTGTCTTTTGCAAGTGTTCTTAATTCACTGTTCCACTTTTCACGAACCAAGTTGCACCATTTTAACGTAATTTCCGCAAAATCAATACAATCGAAGGCAGTTAGTTGTATAATGGACAAAAAAACCAGGAAAATGAGTTACCTCAATAGCGTAGTTTAAATTGAAGATGACAGACCTAAAAAAGGTCTAGCAGTACAGCACACTCAAACCTAAGGATGCTGTTTAGTGCGTCACACAGTCTTGCGAATTTTTTCGAATGCTATCATCGGCGTAGTGTATCATCAGAAATTATTACGATCGGCTCCTCAAAAGTTCATGGATGCTTCATGCACATCAACCTACCATTGGTGTAATGCTCTTGTTGGTTAAATCATATTCAGTAGAGCCGTTGTTCTTGATCAACTTTCCTCCTTCCTTATGAATTCCTTTGCCAATTCGATAAATCTTTTTGTTCAGCTGAGTGCGGTGATGGTAACCCTTTTGACCTTGATACAAACGTTGTTACAAAAACTGCTGTACAAACCAAGGCTCAATGGCGAAGAAAGCATGTTATTGCTATCGAAGCCGTTTCGAGACACCCAAGGCTTTTACGGCGGTGAGTAAACACATTAAGGAAGAAAATTACAACTTACCAGCACGAGCAACTGAATAAGCAACTCGAGCAGGATGCCAGGCTCCAATACAAGCGACTTTACGTAAACCTTTGTGTGTCTTTCGAGGGAGCTTTTTAGTTCCCCATCGTGAAGTGACACCTGTACAGAAAAAAGTAATGTTACTATGTAGCACTGCTCATGTTCACGGTTGTACTCCACACAACGCATACCAGCTGAAAGGCAAAATTAACTGACCGGCATAAGCCTAACCTTTAAAGCCGTGGCCCTTGTTGACACCGATAACATCGATCATCTCGTCTTGACCAAATACACATCCAACTGGAATGGGCTTCTCGAGCAACTTCCGGGCGAAGTCCACTTTCTCTGCAATGGTTCCACCATTTACCTGAATCTCCATCATGTGAGCTTTCTTCTGCTTCACTGGTACCAACCTCATCTGAACAATGCACGGTAAGACTTGAAATATATTACATGGCACAACACGTGTGCATTACCAAGCCGATCAGTTCAATGCCATTAGCTCTCCGCCTCCTTTATTATCAGTCAATGCTTGGCAACTTATATCTCAATGCTTAACACTACTAAAACCAGAGTGGCTACTGCAGTGGTTTGAAGGTGGCAGACTTGGGATACTCTACTGTGATTCACACCATAGACTTTCTAAATAACGATTACAACGCTCCCACTAAGTTCCCAAAACGAAGGGAAGTTCGCTTGCTGTGACCTTCGGTGGAGATCCTCAACGAAATTTCTCCTTTCTTCATCTTCATACCGCAGGAACATGCAGTCTACCAGTGTCATTGGTCTAACACTAGACTAATAAACAGTGCATAAGCTCTGTATGAACAAATGAAAATTATCCGGCATACCTGAGTGTGAGCAATGAGACGAATGATCTTGCAATATTTTTTCATCTTCGCAAAATCTCTCTCAATGCGTTGTTTACCACGTTTATCTTGCCATCGCAAACTGGCTTTGGTGAACGCCTTCTTTTTGCAAACATACCTGCACGATGTGGGGGAGGATATTGGGAAGGAAAAAAAAAAAGAGGACATAATATCACATAGCACCTGACTCATCAGTGAAACTGAGCGGAGGCAGAGCTAGCCACATGGGTAGAAGTGTACAGCGACAACAATTGCAAGTATATCACTGCTGATTGTCAACATGCTGCACTTCCTTTCCATGTCAGTGTATGCTCATCAGATAATACTGAGCGGAGCAAAGAGACGGATGGATTAATCAGTCTTTTGAAAAATATCACAAACACGCATTACATTAATATGTTCAATCAAGTACTAGTGCTAGAAATCGCAATAGCATTACGGAACAGTCAAGTGCAAGCTTTGCAATTATTTTCATCTTAATTTCAATACTTGGTTCATGTTGCACTTTCAGCTACTGTAGAATGCAGAGCGTGAATTACTATAGATATCAAGGTAAAATGGTTTCCAAGAAAAATATGCTGTAAAATCACAAATGAAACGTACCAATTTTTGTAAAAACGTCGCTTGCATTCATCACTCAAGTGCTCAGCATAAACAGTCTTCAAGCAACGGAGACCACGTGGGGTCTCAATGTAACCCACAACACCAATGCCGATCATGGGTGGAGTCTCCAAGATGGTCACTGCCTCCACAACTTCCTTCTTGTTTATTTCTACGCAATAACACACAAATATGACATACTAATACTTGTTCCAAATGTTAAACAAAAATTTGCTAAAATAGCCTGCTAAACTTTTCCATATTCCCGGCATTATTGCTTCGTTTCCTAGATATGTTTCTGGATAATCAAAAATTATGCATAATTCACAAAATAAAATAACATCGTACACTTGCACATGACATCAAAATGAAAAGAGGTTAAAGCAAACAGAATAAGCAACGCGTTATCCTTAAAGGTGTTTTAAAGGTTTTCATTAAAAGCAACAATAAAATACGAAAAGGCAGACTGACTCCTGAAAACCTGCGGTTTGATCACTTCAAAAACCACAGAATATCTTATTGATTTCATAAAAAGCAAAAAAATCCTTGCTTGATCTCTAAATACAGTGGTTCCAAAAGTGGCTCTGTGAAGCAGTTTCAAAGATTGCACAATTACTCTTTTAGTCATTGCTAATCAAAGTCAGTACCCCTAAACTTTTTGTAAGAGGGGCCTGCAAATCTATAAAAAAAATGCAAAGGGTCCATTACGCAATATTTGGGGACCACTGCTTTAAAGCAGCTGAAATCAAATCTTTTCACTTCGAAAATTTCGATATCTGTTTTTTCTTCTTGAAGTAACAGAAACTAATCACCACTTTAAAATGCAAAAACTCTTTTTTCAGTATTTTAACTTTGATACCGGTTTTCATGAAAACACATTTTTCCGTACCGGGCATTAAGATTTACATCATACTGTTTTACGTACTAGGGCAGTGGTTCCTAACCTGGGGTCCACGGACCCCTTGGGGGTCCGTGGAATGGTTTAAGGGGGTCCGTGAATGCCTTGATGAATTTTAGCACAACTGTAAGCAATTAGGCTACCTGCGCAAGGTCAACATGGATGCAAAAGTGAAAAGTCATTAATGAATCAATAGCCGATAGATAACTTCAGTAGCCATTATGACATCGCAATGTATATCAACAATTAGAATTACTCCGTAGTTAACTTCGTCCAAACTCACAGCATGGTTTCAGTAACCAAATGTTGTTTTATTGCAGAAGCAGCACATGGCAGTGAATGATATTATCAGCTACAAGACTATTATTATTATTAAGATTTAGCGAAAGATTTAATATTGTTAGGATTTAGCTAACTGAAATGGCAAAAAAGCGAAAGTATAATAACGATTATATATCATATGGTTTCACTTTTACAACGGAACGAGATGGTACAGAAAACCCTCAATGTTTCCTGTGTGGTAAAGTTCTTGCAAACAGTAGCATGAAGCCAGCGAAATTAAAGGAACACCTCAGCACTATTCACCCACGAAATGTTTCCGACAGCCCCCAAGCATTTCGCAATAAAAAGGCTCGGTTTGAAAAAAGTGGAACTTTGGTAAAACACGGCTTTGTTCCAACTCAAAAGCCTTTGGTTGAAGCATCTTACAAAGTGGCTTATCGAATTGCCAAGGAGAAAAAGCCACATACGATTGCAGAATCACTGATAAAACCTTGTGCCTTAGAAATGATTGAGCTAGTTTGTGGTTCAGAACAGAGGAAAAAAATCGAAGCTATACCAATGTCAAACAATGTTATTAAGTCTCGAATAGCTGATATTGCAGAAAATATTCTTAAGCAAGTCATGGAAGAGTTGGCAGCATCACCATTTGCATTTAGTATGCAGCTTGACGAAAGCACTGATGTTTCCCAATGCAGCCAGCTTTTGGTTTTTGTGCGCTATGCTCACGGTGAGAAAATCAAAGAGGAATTTTTATTTTGTGAGCCTCTGTTGGAAACTACAAAGGCAATCGATGTATTTCGAATGGTAAAAGAATTTTTTGAAAAACAAAATTTCGATTGGAAAAAGAAACTCGGCTCGATATGTACTGATGGAGCACCAGCTATGCTCGGGAACAAATCTGGGTTTGCTGCTTTAGTCAAAAACGAAGTTCCTCACGTGGTTGTCACTCACTGCTTCCTGCACAGGTACGCCTTAGCAGCAAAAACTTTACCAGCAAGTCTCAAAGACGTTCTGTCAATATGTGTGAAAATCGTTAATTTCATCAGAAGCAGAGCTGTAAACCACCGTATTTTCAAAGCGTTATGTCAAGAACTAGGGTCAGATAACGAGGTACTTTTGTACCACTCGGAGGTACGCTGGCTTTCTAGAGGTGAAGTTTTGAAACGAATGCAGGAGCTTAAACACGAAGTGTCAATCTTTCTGAAAAACAAAGGAAGTCCCTTTTCTGAAAAATTTGACTGTAAAAGCTTTTCATACGGCATGGCCTACTTAGCCGATATTTTCGGTCACATTAACAACGTTAATCGTGCCATTCAAGGGCCAGGTGTTACAATATTTGATGCAACTGAAAAGCTGAAAGCATTTTTGGGCAAATTGCCACTTTGGAAGCGTAGAATGGAAGCGGGTAATTATGCAAATTTCCCAATGTTAGAAGATCTTTTCTTGACGAATGAAACTCAAAGAGAATGTGAACTTTTTCTCTCTATGAGGGAACAATTTTGTGCACACTTGGATACACTGCAAATCTCGTTTAAAGGTTATTTCAATATGGATAACCTGTTGAAAGAAGGTGAAACATGGATTCGAAATCCTTTCCTCGTTGACTTAAACAGCATTTGCGACGAAGATCTCAACAAAGATGACCTTATTGATTTGAGAGCAAACGAGCTATTACGCATAGAATTTAATTCTAAAACAAGGGAACAATTTTGGTGCTCACAACGACAAACCTACCCATCCCTGGCGAAGCAAGCATGTAATGCTCTGATTCCATTTGTAACCACTTACCTTTGCGAGGCAGGCTTTTCGGCTCTTGTGACCATAAAAACAAAACACCGAAATCGTTTGGATGTTAAAGATGATATGCGTGTTGCATTGTCAAAAACTCAGCCACAGTTCAGTCTTTTGGTTCAGGAAAAGCAACAGCAGCCGTCTCATTAAATTGTATATAATGTAGCGTTAGGTTACTCATATAAGCACATGGTAATCGTGGTTTATCTCGTATAATTCATCCAACTTTTGTTTTCGCAACTTTTCGGCTTTCATTCGATTAAAATTTGTTGTAAAAACTACTGGTCGTTAAAATTTCACTTAGTAGCTTAGTAGCATATCGCCAGCATAACTGGTATGTTAAACGAGTTCCAGGAAAATTTTATAGCTTGGGGTCCGCAGGCTTGATAATTTTGTTATAGGGGTCCATGACTAGAGAAAGGTTGGGAACCACTGTACTAGGGCATCACAAATGTGTCTTCCAAAAATGTTGAATGTAATTAAGTCGGTTGTTTCCAATGAATTTTGTTGGTGAGAGTAAATAAATCAGACATTGCCGTCTACATCAACACCACCCGTTGTTCTACTACAGCAGCTTGACAGTGACTACCCCTGCTTTAGCTAATTAAAGGCGCAGCGACCGCTTTTCGCAACATATTCGGTGACTAACTAAAATTAGTTAAAAACCCTTGCAAATGACGTAACTCCTAATTTTACATAAAACATAAAAAAGTCATGCATACTTGAGCCAGGCCTATCAACTTCACGAACAATGTGTGTCATTCCAGCTTTGTATGATAAGAATGCAGTGAGATGGCAAGGTTTAGAGGGGTCGTCTTTAGGAAAAGTCTTGACCTTACCACGATGACGAGAGGACCTTTTACGGGGGAGAAATCCCAAATGGCCATGTCGAGGAGCCCTAAACTTTCGATGAGACTGAAAAAAAAATGCAAATTTGAAGTCTGATATCAAAGCAATATAGTGGCGCAACTTTATAGTTGCAGATTTCATTTGACTGAGGACAGCACTAAAATCTAGAAATACACCAATTAATACTGAAATATGGATTTGCAAATCACAGCAATTCATACAAAAACAGTTGTATAATATAAATTACAGAAATATGGAAAACCATAAACAACAGAAATCAAAACTAAAAATGCGTATAACCACTAAATTGGGTACATGTAGATAACTGAAGTGAGTTCAACCAAGGACTTCTGTAATTGAGGGTTTTCCATAATCAAGTTAGTATTTTTTTATAATCAACATAAAAAAAATAATCAATAAATCATTTTTAGTATTTTTGTTACCATTTATTAACATTAAAGTACCTTAAAAAGGGAATCGGGAAAACCGAGGCAAGTCAGAACATTACAACTTTAACTTTTACCCACTGCTTTCACAATTGCAAGTTTGACTTAATTACTTTTTGAACATTTGCATATTAAATTAACCCTTGTCAACAACACATGTTTTTGGATTCAGAATATGAATTCTTAATACGAGTGGACCTGCTGTCCAGCATCACCCCACAAAAGGGATAATTCCAGGGTGGTTATAAATAGGCATAGTACCGATACAAAGATAGCAGGGGAGGTGTGCGTCCGAAAACCAGTCGCACTAATATAAAGAAGCCTTACCTTTCTTTTCAAAAAAAAAATTAATTTTATGAGTTTAGATTTAAGCATTGAGGGGGTGCAATGAGATTTCACATCAAAAGCTCAAGTTATCATCACTTTGCCTGTACTGTGCCTACTATAACTACCGATAATTCCAAGGCACTTAATTTTTTGATTTGGAAAAGATAATAAACGTAAATTCGATGGTTTTTGATTCATTCTAAATTGCAGTTTTTTTTCTATACACTGACTAGAGTGCAGGCTTTTAATCTTTCAACCTCAACAAGCCGATAAAGGATACCTATTGGTTACATTTGGATCGAAATGAAAGCGTTGCTAGATTGATTGATCATCACGTTGCGCTTATGTCTGGCACACATCACTGGATGTGCAACTAAAAAAAACTAGTTAGTGTTGCAAAGATGTTCAGAATTAAGTGAGGTTAAAAGCCAAATACTAAGCTTGCATCAAGGAAAGCATGACTCCATTTAAACCAAAGGTGACGAACATGTGGCCCGCTAAAGAATTATGTGCGGCTTGCATTATTGGTTTTTGACAAAATCACCCCTCTTCTGAATTTTTGCGCGAACCGGTTCTAAAGTTACAAAATGTACCCACAAAACGCTGTTTTGACAACAGAAAACTGGGTTTTGGCGCACTAGAACATAAGCACACCGAAGGCGGTATAAAACTTTTTTTAAAAGAAAAACAAAGCACTTACAATCAAAGAATTCAAAATAGGTTTAGATACACTGAATGAAGTTGTAGCGCTTGAATGCTAATATTAATTTTTCGCATATGATGTCGTAAGTGCTATCTTCAATCAGAAGAGACAAGGTGGTTCAATCTTGTTTGGAAGCACATACAGAAGCTGCAGGTAGTGATCTCCGTTTTAGAGTTAATTAGTTATCCAGTACTATTTTAAGTTGAATACTGAACAAAAAGGTTTGCTTCTCTTTATAGGAATAAAACGGTTTCCATTTAAGAGGTTTTTGGTTTCCAAACATTCTGCTGACTTAAGTTTATTAAAAGTTAAAGTACAGTAAAGAAACTTTGGGGCCAAGAATTGTAACCGGTCTTGATCTAAATTTTTTTTAAACATTATTCTAATTGGTAGTTAAGATTGTTTGTTATTCGGTTAATTTTTGATAAATTTTAACCATAGTTATCAAACATTTATTAATGAATTCGATCGTTTTGATAAACTTAATCACTATATTTTAAAATTTATTTCACGGATTTTTGAAGTCATTTTGTTTAAGTTACATATATTAATTAAAAAAAAATATGCATGCAGAAATTTTTGGCAGTTGTGTCTGAAAACAAAAACAAGTTGAAAAACGATTTGAGCTAAAGTTAAGTTCAAGTTTCAATTTGACAACACTTTAATGAAAAACTATGTTAATATTTCATATGATTATGTTAATTACAGCTTTTAGTATGAGCAGATATAAAATTGGCAGTTTTTTTTTTGAGTTACATGAAACATATTTCGATGTCGTTAGCAAAGAAAAGATTGCAGATGAAAGGAGGTATTTCAAAATGGACTGACATCTTTTTTTCATCAGGGAAAGGGAAAAACCGTTTCGTTTTAAGTGCAAAATGCCGCTAGCAGTCACGAGGAAAAAAAATTTAAAACGTTACCACGAAACCCACCACCCCGAGCTTCCTTGGAGAGTTCGGAAAAATGAAGACAAAAAAACTTTTTAAGATTTCCACACTCAGCTAGTGTCATGACCTCTGTTTGCAGCACAAATGACGATGTGTTCACTGTGAGCTATAAAACATAGGAATTGATCGCTAAAAAAGCTCAAGCCATATGACAATGGAGCATGAGCAAAGAAACTACGTGTAAAAGCAGCTGACAAGTTGGCTCCAAAGTCAGTTCATTTGTTAGAAGTTGAGGTTGTCCCAACCCACTGTTTGTGAACGCATAAAAGAAATGGGTCAAAACATTGAAGAAATCTCAAAAAAAAAGCTGATAAATTCGTTAACTTTTCTCTGTGTTTTGATGAAACAAAAGAACACCAGGCAGCTAGAAATATTTTCTTGAGGGATATCAGATTTTCAAATTGAACTTGTGGTCTCTCAAATCAATGCACGGGACTACTAACGGGAGGACCTGCTTCAGAAGAACCTCTCAGCCTCAACCAATTTCAATCTGCCATTACAGAAGCTGTGTGGTGTTGCTACTGATGGTGCACTAGCTATGGTCGGAACACATAAAGGTTTAGTTTAATTGTTACAAGGAAATGAATGCAAAAGAAATTACACACGATAAATGAGCACATTGTCATTGCAGTGTTCACCAGCAAAACCTTTGTGCAAAATCTGTGAAGTTTGTCATGTGGTATCAGTGGTTACAGACTGCATTAACGTTAATAAAGAGACCTAAGCAGCCGCATGTTTAAGCAAGTTCTCAAAGACTTTGATGCTGACTCCCTTTATTTCTGTGCTTGTTGGATGAGTGGTGGGAATACACTTGGACACTTTCATTTCCTCCTGCCTGAAATCACAGAGTGTACAAATGAAGTGTCTTCTCACTGAGCTGGAAAATGAAAACTGGCTGCATGACTTAGGACTTACAGTACTTATCACAGAGCATTTAAACGACTTGAATGTGCAACTTCAAGGGCCTTCACATCAACGCGGAGGCTTTGGGAAAATCAGTTGAAAGGTAAAGACTGCATGGATTTTCCTACACTGAAAAAAACAAATCACACTATTCACGCAATTCTTTTCCAAAACGAATATTACAAAAAGTTGTTACACGTCAAGGCTGACAGACGAAAATTTTGGTATGCAGTTAAAATTGCCACATTGTCCATTTGACCTAATATTAAGTGCTCAGTAAAGCAAGTTTCCAAAAATCTCACCAAGGGTTACATTGGTAAAGCCAGGTTAATTTTTTATTAAATATTTTTTTGTTGCATTTTATTATTTCATGCTTAAATAGAGTTATATAACTTCTGCTGTATAGTTCACATTGATTTTTGGACTATTCTTCTTTTGTTTATGTAATTTTCATTTCTTGCATCATACCCACACTAGAGTCTTGAAAGAGTAATGGTTTTAGAAGACAAACTGGTTTTTTTTTGTTTGTTGTTACTGTTGTTGAATAATTTTTTTTTTTTTCTAAAAGATTTATAATTGTGTGTTACAAATTCTGTGTTGACTGGGTTCTTTGCTTTTTTCTAGTAAAAATGTAACTTTAAACCGGAAATTTGGTGCGCATAAGTTTTTATAGAGATTGTTTTATTTTAACTCATGCCTTATTACTTTGAGCATAACCAATAAGAGAGCTTTTTGCTTTTTAAATTACAGAGAAGAAAAATTTCACAGTATGACTAAAAATTTGTGCAGCCTGCTTACTCAGCTGGAACTGACAAAGTGACCCATGACAGCAAATAGGTATGTTACCCCTGATTTGTACTAACTTGTTCAAAATTACCCTGCCGTACCTGACAAAATACCCTAATACACAATAATTCATATTGCGATATGGAGTTGCAGAATCAGGAAAATATGGAAATTTATAAAAAAAAAAATACAGACATGTATTCTGAAACAAAAAATTACCAAGAAACTATTAGCCAAATGACCGCAAAAAATGAGCAACAATAACTAAAAATAAGAGTGAAGTTAGATAATTTCAGCAGCAACTATAACTTATTGGTTTTTTCTTGATTTCTAAAAAAATCTTTGCATTTCCAAATTACAATATTGCCTGGACTAACTAACAAATGACTTAACAAAAAATCAAGAACAATGGGGTCAACAGAACAGGCCATATTGCTTGAACTTACTTCAACCCTAAAACCACCAATCTGCAACTTCTCATTATTTACAAGTTTTGCTGGCAACACTTCCACATATCTAGCAATGCAGCAGATATTTTATTAAACCCAAACAATACACTGCATCTTTCTTTTGTGGTAAAATATTCTGTCTCATAATCAATTTGCTTCTAGTGCGGTACCCCTAAAAGCAAGCAGCAAATTACATAAAAAACCGTAACCCAATATATATCAAAACAAGCTTAAAGTGCAACAATAGTTATTCCTAAATTTTTGCTTCTGGCAGGCAGTGGCTATTTTGCCGTGAGTTATTTGTGATTGGTCAATCTTAATGACGTACTAAACATGTGACTTTTGGTCGTTTCCGATTGGTCAATTTTAATAACCAATAAAAACAAATTGAACCCCCAGTGTCTCTACCCCCATACATTTACATATTGGGCCTGCCCCTTTGATGTATACTGCTTTCTTTTAATGCCCTGCCAGCTGAGACTTGAACCTGCAACCATAGTATCTCAAGATTAGTGCACTATCCACTACACCACAGAGTCACTGGTTGAAATGTAGCAAATATTGCAATATAAACACACGTGAATGATTACAGCCAAAATAATTTAGCAGTGGCATATTTAAAAAGCAAATTTCTTTTTTCTTGGCAGTGGCTATTTTGCTGTCAATGGCAATTGGCCCTTGGAATCTATTTTTCCATAATCATTCTTGTGTGTTCATATAGCCATATTTGCTACAATTACACCAGTGACACTATGGTGTAGTGGATAGTGCGCTGGTCTTGAGATACCACGGTTGTGGGTTCAATTCTCAGCTGGCAGGGCTTTAAAAGAAAGCAGTGTACACCAAAGGGGCAGACCTGGTATGTAAATGTATGGGGCAGTGTACACTGGAAGGGGGTGTACAAGGTAGGCGATAGAGACCTGGGGAAGCAAAATTTTTTTAATTGGTTTTAAAAATTGACCAATCAGAAACGACCAAAAGTCACATGTTTAGTATGTCATTAAGATTGACCAATCACAAATAACTCACGACAAAATAGTCTCTGAGGGTAAATTGCTGTCGACGGCAAAATATCCACTGCCTTTTGTTTGGGGGGGGGGATGTGTGTGTGTGTGTGGCAGTGGAAGCATTTTGTATTTTGAAACCAAGAACTAAGCCCAATTTAGATGACCATTTGGTACAAAAATCATTTCTGGTCTCACAACAGACATGAAAACCTTTGTCATTTTTGCTGTTCTTATATGGTTGTAGGACCATAACCCTTTATCCTCTCCAAAGACGCCTCTGATAATTACGGTACCGGTAATTGCTTAAGTGTAAAACTATGTAGTAGAAATAGTAGATTCAGGCATTTTTTATGAAATGCAAAAACTGGTTATTGTTGTTACGACAAAAAATCTACAATGGAAACCAAAAATACTCTTTCAAGTTACCAACCAGTATCTGGCAAGAAACCAGATATTTGAAAGTGTCAGATATCAAGTCGCTAACAGATATCTGGCACAGCCCTAGCCACAACATAAGCTATTGTTTTTTGTGACATTAGAGGATCATTACCCATCATGACCATTGTGACATCAGCATAACTGCCTGATTTACCCTACTTCATGTCTACTGCTGCTGGCAGGTAAACATTGCAGGTGTACACCAATTACAATTAGCATTTGTGACAGTGAAAAATTACATCTAAATTACTCTTGTTCAGTTTTTTGGGATGCTATTCCACAGACATGCCTGCACAAGGGCAGCACTAAAACACAATATCATGGAAAACCATGGTTTAACCAGATATAATTATCTAACTTCACCAATTAGATGGCAAAAGTTCGTGTTATGTATTTCCATAACTTGATACTTTCTGAATTTATTCAATTACTTTAGAAAGCCATTTTGTGATTTGATACTGTAATACAAATTTTCAAAAATCTGGATTTCTCTTTTATAGCGTTGTAGGTTACACTTTTGTATTGGTTTGCAAGTTTGGTATTAACTATCTTTACTGGAAATTTACGTGTTTCAGAGAAGTGTATGTGATTGAAATTCCTAAACACTACTAATGATAGATTAGCATTGTTGAAGGTAATTGGCAAAATTTTTTAGTTCTAGTGACATAGTTTCAAATTACGTTTGATTTATTTAAAAATAACTGCTTATTTTTAATTTTTGCTTGTTTCTTGTTTTATTGCTGGATTTTACTTAACCACAGTATATGACCTAGGCTTTTACAATGTAGTCACCCATCGGCATTAGTAAACCCTAACGCGACAATACTTGATGCGTTATTTGAGCTTAATAATTTAGACACCTAAAATGCACTTTTATCCACATTGACTGCAAAATGGTAACCATACTTCTAGATTATCCTGACCAATGCTCAGAGTTTGCACGGCTTCTTGAGAAAAAAAACATTAAACAGTCAGTGGTACAACGGACCTAAAGACTTATTGTAAAATGCGGACAGCACTGAGTCGCTAATATCATTTAGCTACATGCTTAACCAGTTAACTCACCATGTTCACAACTTGTTTCGAAAAGACAAAATCTATGAAAAGGCGCATGGATTTTGACGTCGCAGTAGTCCCAAAGCAGTGGTCTTGGTAGCAAATGATTGGGATCTTCGAACATTTTTCTCAGCAAAAGAAACATAGCCAATATGCTGCTGTAATTTCATTAGAACGTTTCGGTGGTTGCTGTAAGTATTGTCAGCCAAAACAGTGCAACTTTCTATTTATTGCTTTTAACAAAATTGAAATAAAAAAAAAAATATGCAAATTTGGAGAAAACTGAATTTACAGTGGCGCGATTTCGCACATTACTGGCGGAATTTCGACTACACTAGACCTCTTTTAATTCCTACAAGTGTGACCTCATAGGTTATACATTAGTTAAAGCTTCTTGGTACTAGTCGGTCACCAACTATATGAATCAGACCAGAAAGGTTGAAAAAGTGTTACTTTCTTGTAGTTAACTGAAAGTGCATCACTGACCTCTTGTATAAGTTTTTGCAAAGTTTCTTCTGATTTTTTTGTGATACAGTGGAAGACCAAATATTCAAACGCCGATAATGATTCAAAGCGTCATAAACGCTGATCATTCAATTTTCCTTTTCCATTGCTGTAGATGAGATTTTCGGATAATCGTCAAAGAAGAAAGATTTATAACTTGAAACAAAAGATGTGGCAATTACTCTTCTGTAGTCTATATAATTTTCTGTAAAATTAAGAACGCTGAGTTGCAGCATCAGTTCTATAATAGCTATAAGAAAAAATCTAGTATTTGCCATTGCGGAACCATTTCCATATCTTTTGGAATCCATTTCCAAAGTTTGTAAATTTCCGTTTGCTTTAAGTGAGTTTTTCCGGCAATAAAAAAATTATTCACTACTGCTGTTGCGTCGAAGAAAGATCGAAAGCCTTGAAACTCTTCCCAAGCTCCTTTAGACAGGCTTTCTTTGCAAGGGCTCGGCAACACCGTAATATGTTCGTCACTGCAACAGAACGGAATTTTTTCATGTTATTCAAATTTTGAGTTCTAGAAATTTTTGATTCACAAAAACACAATGGGTAAAAAAATTTGAAAAATGGAAGGAAAATCTCTTGTCTTGAACAGATCAGAAAAGCTAGACTATGTAATTTTTGCAGCAAAATATTGGAAATTTGAAGAGGAAATTTTTCAATTAATGACTTTGATGACCGCTATTTATTGCCTCTTTTGAAACTCTAACATATCTGGCTTTGGCAGCCACAGACAGTAGTTGTCGTTTTAAAGAGGGGAAAGGCATGAAGCGAAAAATAAAATGGGGCCAACTGTCTGCAAGTTTAAGCAAAAACTTCATTTGGCGCAATTAATGCATCAAATATGATTAGGACTGGCAAATCTGGACGGATTAAAAAGCTAAATATTTATTCTCCATAAAAAATTTCAATGTTAAGGTAATTTTACAGGACAAATACAGAAATATAAAACAAAATAATTGGTTATTTCTTTTTTGTCGATCATCTCAAAACAACACGTGCCAAAACTAAGCAGCTTCATGGATAAAAACTACAAAATTCATGAATAAAAGACCCAAATTTATGCCGCACATGCATTAAATTTTAAAATGAAAGTAGAGAAACTTTTCACTCACATGATCAAACGCCATTAAAATTTGCTTTTGAAAAAAGTGGCTGACCACTTACACGTTCTTGCCCATGGGTCGCACAAAATTGAGACTATTTTATATGAATGAAACAGATACAGTGCACATTTGTTAAATACGTTTTTCAAGGATATTATGGAATGAATTTGAGGTCAAAGTCGGTCAAATAGTTTTTAGGTTGACAAGTTGGATTAGCCTAGTTGTGTGGACTTAACATATGGGCCTATTTGTAGTCAATTTCTGATAGAGTTTAAAATTTAAATAAGGTAGGTCTAGCAAAAATAAAAACATTAAAGACAAATTCATTGTAATGTGCAACTTAGAAGCATAGGCTATAAAATAGTAAAAGTAGGTTACATAGAAAAATTACACTTCAAGGCTATAAGTTAGATTATATAATAAATCAGACTTCAGAACACGTTGTGTTGCAATTCATAATGTGCAGAGTCGTCAGTACTTCGAAATCTTTTGCCAAAGATGCTATAGTGGACTCGTCTATATACATGTGTGGCACCAAAATCAGTCAAGCGCTCTTTCAACGTTATGTGTATATTATAATCCTTAAACGTCAGCGTTAATGCGACGCGTCGGTGGGATTCGAACCCGCGTCTTTGGAGCTGGCCTCCTAACGCGCCGAGTTTTGTTGCCATGCACCACGTGCTGCCAGCCACGTCTTAAAGCACTGCATTTATTTTGTAACTTTTGGAAGACCTTTTTATACCTAATCACTGCTTGTGTGATCAGCTATACATAAGGATATCAGTTTTAGTCCATAGTTGAGCGCCTAGAAGTACGTCAAAACGAACCTCGTTTAAAAGTAAACAGCACGTAAGTCTTGTGCTTTGTATTAATTTGACTCGAGCCTGCGTCTTTGGAACTGGCCTCCTCGCGCGCCGAGTTTTGCTACCATGCACCACGCGCTGCCAGCCATGCCTTAAGCACTGCATTTAGTTTGTTACTTTTGGAAGACCTTTTTACGCCTAATCACTGCTTGTATGATCAACTTTACATAAGGATGTCAGTCTTAGTCCATAGTCGAGCGACTAGAAGTAGGCTACGTCAAAACGAACCTCATTCAAAAGTAAACAGCACGTAAGTCTTGTGCTTTGTGTTAGTTTGTCTTATAAAAGTCAACGTTAATGCTATGGGGGGGCCTCTTGGCAAGCCCTGCTGATGAGTCCAAAAGGACGAAACGCGTCCAGAGATGGCTTTGTAAATTTGAATGTATCTCTCAATAGCATTGCTTCCTTCGGAAGCCTCGCGCCTTCAGGACTCGCTTTGTTGTTTTGTTTCTTGCTTAAAAGACGCTCTCTATCGATCGTAACCACTTGGAGCTAGCAATATAATATATATACGAGACAGTACAAGAGGGTTTTTATAAAAGAAATATACCAAAATCAGTTGCTGCCAATGTGATTGCGTCATCACGTGACCGTTCAAGCACAGCACAAAATTCGTTTTTCACTGTACCGTTGTTTGTGTAATTTCAGTAGTAAGCCAAAAGAGCTGGCAGTTGTATGTAGACTACATTAGGTGTTTAGTAAGCTAAAGTCGGAAACTTAACTATTCTATTTGTATTAGATGAAGTTGGTTTTAATAAAGTGTGTTGCTACAATTGTTTGATAGAAGTTTGGCGCAATATTGTTTCTGGTACGTATTAATTTTTCTTAAGTATGATATAATCGTATTGGCAGCAACTGATTTTGATATGTTTCTTTTATAGAAACCGTCTTGTACTGTTCCGTGACACCGCGTACTTGAACGGTCGTCCCTCCAACTCTCGCACTTGAAACCCAAGTATTGTTATTATTTTTGAATCATTTATCCTTTATCTTTGTTTATATCTAAATAACATTTGTTCGAGTCAACATCTTGAGATATTGAGAGAAAGCCAATACGAGACGCGTTGCAGAAATAAAAATATCAACAATCAAGTCGTAGCAGCCGTAGTTTGGTGCGCATAAGGCGTTGCCAAAGCGTCTTAAAGGAAAGAATTCGCAACAGCTTATATTTGACAAAAAAATTCTGATCGACCTTGAAAAAGTAGAGGAAAAAGTATATGTTTCCAGTGGCCCTTAATTTTTGTTTCACGTGATGGAAACCCTGCGTATTGTGTTTTGCCACTGTTTAGCAAAAGCTGTTACGACTGTTGGAAAAATTCAACTTGCTTTTACACAAGAGTGGTTAAATTTTTTAAATTGTTCTTGATAAATTAACAAAGCTTTATGTTTTTCCAAATGAAATAAAGGAGGAAGAACCCTCGAAAAAAACCCAAAGCACATGGAACCCCTTTCACCCTTTCGCGGAACACAAAGGTTCTGAGGAACCCTAGTTGAAGAGCACTGATCCAAAAGACCATCTGGCCGCAAGCCTATTTTGTAACTCTAGTTTCATTTGGTCATACCAACGTAGCAGAAACTCATAAAGAAGACTGTGTTGAGCAACATTGTATTACCACCCAGACACACAATAGCATAATTTTTAACTAGGATATTCACAAAAACAATAATTCAAGAAATTGTTACACTTTAATGTGATATTGTTTCAATAATGGGTAACAAAAGTCAAAAGTAAATGGGGTACGATGTTGCTGAGAATGCATTTTTTTCAACTTTAGGTGATGAAGCTTCGGATATGAACCAAACAGAACTACTTAGTAGTTTTATAAGTATTGTTAAAAGTGGTACTTTTCGGAAAGAATTTCTTTGCTTCGTTTCTGTGTCATCATTAACAAACAAAAATCTAACGACCGTTACGCTCTTGGAATTTCGCTAGCTAGGTTTGAATCTGGGTCTTTGAGAGGTCAAGGTTATGAAGGCGCAGGCAACATGAGCGGGAAAATTTTTGGCGTGCAAGCAAAAGTGAAAGTACTATATCATTTACAAATGTATACTTATTGTTCGAGTCAAGTTTTGAGATTAGTGATAAACAGCGTTTCAGAATTAAGACTTACCAGCAATGCATTGTCTACCACTGGTGAGGTGTGCACTTTTTATTACGCTTAGCGCATGGAGTGTCAACTTCGCAAGTCAACATTGCAAAGGAAATTCCAAATTGCAAGCCACCAATGATTGAAGCTGTTGTGTACAATCCAATTGGTTGAGCGGCAAAAGCAACTACTATGTTAAACAGTAGTAAAAAAAGCAGTTTTTGTGGTTGCTTGCTAGGTAATTAAAAATTTTGCAGGGTTAATTTTGCCACTTTTAAAAATGTTGCAAAAAAAGGAACTGGACATATTTTCAACCAATGAATTAATCGAAAGCGTGCAATTATATGGGGCACCATTTGTTCACCGCGCATTACACATGTTTTAGAACAACATTTATGACTAAATCAAACGACTTATTTAAATGTACAAATCGATTTGATTTACTGGCAAATGCATATAAAATTTGCCAGCGCATATAAAATGCTTTTGTTTCAATGCACAAATCAATTTGATTTAATTGTAAATGCATATGTCACTCAACCGTGTCACTCCTTTAAAGGCAACGTATCGCGAATACCACTTTTTCGACATATTTGGTCATTGAACCACCACGTGACAGGTTTGCGATAGATTGGTTTGAAATCAGCGGCAGGCGCAAAGTAGTTCAGAATTTTGAAACAGGTGGTGTGCTGCAAACTGAACAATAAACAGCCAAGGTCCGAGCCACTTACTATAGGATGAATGCTGGAAGCAAAAGTACAACATAGGCTGTATAGGTTTATGCTGTCAGCCAATGAACTCAGTCTGTAGTTTCTTGCAGAAAATATTGGTTACCTATTCATGAAGAACCTTTTTGAGTACAAGATAGGTTAAGCTAGCGAACTGGTTGTTGTTTATGGTAATCTGCCTGTGCAATTTTTTAAGCTGAAGCTGAAGCTGATGCAATTTTTCAATATTAACATTTCTATATCGATTCTTAAAATTGTAAACAAAAAATTTGTGATTGATCAACTCTCATTCATCTGCCTCAAGTTTCCAAGATGCTTGTATTACTGAAGCTTAAGAAACACTTTCTATTGATATAGACAAAAATATGATGGCAATGCAAAAGAAAAGGCTTACTAATACTTGCAAGTTAAGAAGCACGTCAACAATCAAGTACAAAGCACCGAAGCGATGGCATAAAGTTTAGAGCGTCCGCTTCGCAGTCGGTAGGCTTGGGGTTCAATCACCTTGTCGAGTCATACCAAAAGACTTTAAAAAATGGTATTCATAGCTTCCCTGCTTGGCGCTCGGCATTTATCGGAGGTTGTGGAGAGCAAGCCGGCAAGTTCGCTTGTTGTGTGCTTGGGCAAGACACTTAACAGGACGCTCCACCTTTATGTGAAAGACAGGTGGCCCAGACACCTCGGAAATAGCAACTCCCAAGCGAGTGCGGACATACCGTTCAAAACATAGCGATACAATTCGCTTTCTCGTAAATGGAGGATAAATGTGGTAAATAAAAAAAAAAAATTGGTGCATTTTATAGAAAAAAGTGAATTTTGCATTGTGGCAACGCAGCATCAAACCTGTGCTGAGAGTTGTGAACTTAATACCACATTTTCCCTATAAGTAATTTCTATTTAGCTGTCCTCTTTTCAACTGAGCTTATTTTTCACACGCTTTAATTTACATTTGCTCGCTTCATATGGTTCTCCTTTAATACATGTAAAATATAAATTCCCTTTCACTCCAATAAATACATTCGGGTAAAATTGGACTTATATTTGAAGAATAATTATTCCAAGTGCTATAAAACTTAACTGTGCAACATCTAATGCTTTCACAGCAGGTCACCATGAAAGGTGAGACATTTGTGCGATAATATCTAACACTGCAAAGCACTACCAGTAACTAATAAGCCTACATGCAAGAAAAATACTTAGCTTAATGTTTCGATGCTGCAAATATGATTAGATATTACACAACAAAAAAAGGAATTATTTTTCATGAATTGGAAAGAAAGGATTTGTGTGGAAAGAGTACCCTAATCAAGACTGATCTGTGCTCATTGACACTTTACAACATGAACATCATCTGACAAATGAAACTACCATTCTAAAAAATAAATAGAGATATTTGCCGTAAAGCATCGCCAAGTTTTGAAAATTATCTTTTTGGTATCTATGAGTGAATACGATTTCCAATTAAAATGGCTTTCTGCCCCAGGTATGAGCAAACTGGGAAAATGCCCAGGGCCCCCTCATATGATTTATTGCGCTAAAGGGCCCCTCACTTAAGTTCTCGCATTTAAAAGTCCACAAAAGTGTTAAAACCTAAAAATTTAGGACAAATATTTTTTTGCCAAAATAATCTAACAGGCCCCCTCCAGTTACTTCCTACGCTTTTATAGCAGAACCTATATAGTAATACGGGTGTCAAATACGGTGGAGTAAAAAAAATTTTTTTCAAATCAAAAACCTAGGTTTATCAAAGTAGGTGGTTAGGTCTAAAAACACCTTTCAAAGTTGTTTTGGGGTTCTGCCACTTACACCCAGGTGGCCAAACATCAAATTTTTGCGCTCACCCAAATTTATGAAAATCTCATAACTTAAAAACTAGTTAAGCTAGAAAGTTGGTTTTGGGCTTAAAATGCTCAGAAGACTCAGGTTTATATTTGCTCCAATACAACTTTTTCTTCTAACTACATCACACAAGTTACAAATTGGCAAAAATGATATTTTTGATGAAAATCGTTAAAAAATTATTCATTATTAAGAAATTGTTGTAAAATCCATGTTTAAACTAAAAATTTTCATTTAGCATTTTAATCTAGCAGTCTTTGAAGCAAGAAAAATTGACAAAAATGCTACCTACACTATATACTCAGCAATACAGTAGTTACACACTATGTCGAATAACAAAATGTTGCCCAATTTACTAACTTTCAAGTTTTTTACGCATTAAATTGCTTTTTGGTGTTAAAAGTTTTCATTAGTTTTCTTGATCGTATTTTCTGTCTGATAAGTCCAAGTCTATTTTAGAATCCAGCAACAGCTGCTGAAGCTTCAGAAACCAGTTTTATATGCTTTTCAAAAGCTTGATTGTGGCAAGGATGTTCCAGGTTGAGTTTATGTTTTTGAAAAGCCTCAATTTCTTTATTCAATAAGTGTTTTAATGCCGGTGGTTCATGCATGTCTTTTTAACTCAAGCTTGACAAGAAATAATAAGTTTTTGCATAAGTATTGATTTTGGGTATAATGAATTTTCTTACATCTGCTTCTTCATCACGACCAACATTATTTAAATTTTTCTTTGATACTCTGATGCGAAGCATTTTGTTGACTGCAAGAAGACGGACGTTGTGATCATTATCAGCCAGCATCGCAAGTAATATATTTTCATAATGAGCAATATAAGCATTTCGTTGCAAAACCGCTACAGCAATATCCTGAATTATTTTGTTTGGAAATCCCATTACTTGTGTAAAGATACTGATGTAGTTCTTTGGTCCATCAGTAATCTTGTTGTTGAATTTGATTTGAAACCAACCAGGAAAGTAAACTCTAATTAAAAATTCTGCCAAAGTGCCTAAATTGGATGTCGGCTTTTCTTGGGCAACACAAAATCGAAGAATACGACATCCAAGTGTTAACCAGCGTGAATGGTTTAATCCTCCTACTTCGAGAAACTCAAGATTGGCATCAACTGATCCCAACATGACGGCAGAGCAAATCCTGCAAGCATGATATTGATCACTGCTTATATCATCCATCAGAGAGTTTGGAATAACAGGAAATTTTGGATTTGGGATAGATTTGAACTTCACTACATTCCACTCAGAAACGGCACCATTCAATTGCCTACCAATAGGTCCTGAAAAAGATTCTGGTCCAAAAGTTACGCCATCTAAGTTTTGAAAAGCATGTCTGAGAGGAAGCTCATTTAAGTGGAGCAAGCATATAACCCATTGCAATGGTCTTCCTATTAAAGTTTCTAATGATGCAATAAATTCTTTGCTTTTGCCGGTCACTACAGCGGATCCATTAGATCCCACAATCTTCAATTTTTGTTCCAGAGCTGTATCTTTGATTGCAGAATAAACTGATGTTGCTATTTTATATCCAGTCCCTTCTTCTGGCATTACATGTGAGAGATAAAAACCATTAGGCTCTCCTACAATTAGATAATGTTCTTTAATGACTGTTTGGAGATGACAACTTCCTTTACTTCAAACATTGTCATCGTTGCATCTTTCCTTCCATCTACAAGAATGGAATTCACTAATTCAAATAATTCTTGCTCCTCGTTTCTAATTTCTTCTCTGTACTTTTGCCTTTCTCTTAGCAACTTGCTTCTTTCCACCACATATCTTTTATCCTTTTCAGTTACAATCCCAAAAGCTTTTAATGTAGCGGAAGCTATGGCTGCACCAGCTCTATCAGACACTTCATATCGCTTACAAACCATTGCAAGTTCTTTAAACGCAACTCGATTTTGCTGCAAAATAGATTTTGAAGAGCAAGGTAACGCTCAATCGAATGATACTGATATTTCTGAATTTTCACTAGTACTTGCATCAGATTGAAAACCAATTACGATATCAATATTTGCTGAGCTTGTTGAAACTGTATTATTTGAATTGGATTGTTTTTGAGACACTTTTTGAAGAAAATTTATATCAGACTAATCGATAGATGCAACAACATTTAAACATTTTCTTTTTCCAGGACCTATTTGATCTTCACAAAATGCAAAGTCATCTTCATTCATTTTCAACTTATTAATTTCTTCAAGTTTTCGTCGCTGTTTCTGGTCATTACAAAAAATATCAAACAATTCTTCGATATCACGTAAAAATTCCTAATTAATTGTCGCACTGGTGTTAAATCCTTTTTTCCCTTTTTTGGCTGAGATTCAATCTGTCGAAAATCTTTGACAAGAGTTAAAATCCTAAACACAATGCCATCTACACTTATGCAATAAACATTATAGTGGATCCAACGTTCATATAGGTCATTTGCAACAATGACAGCTGCAGCTCTTGTTCGCTAATTTCTATCATGAAGCAATCTTTGCAAAATATCTCTTTTGGTTGGAAGAACACCATTTGGAAAGGAGTCACAGCTTTTAAAAAGATATTTTCCTTGATTCTGACAAACTCTAGTAACAGCTTTTCTTGTAAACATTCCAAAATGATAACACTTTACACAGTAAGAGTACCAAGTTTATAAGATACTAGCCGGCTCCGCCGCTGTCGCCCGGTAGAGGCCCTCTATAGTAATGACGGGGTTTAGCATTTCGATTCAACCGGATGCGCCAGCTTCACGCATGGGGCTTTTGTGTGAGCAGTAGAAAAAAGTGAAATGATTTTTATGCACTTTCAAAATTCTTGCACACAAAATTGCGATCATCATATTCTCCTAATCATGACTGGCAATGCTCACAAAGAATCTTGCCTTAAATTGTTGTTAATAATAATACTTGTAAGAGAGCAGGGACTGTACATATTAAAACTGATTTTAGCGACAAAATGGTGGTTGCTTTCACAATTAAAAAAAAACTATTTATTGGTAAGCCTACTTTCCTATGTGGTGCTGTCGCTTTCCTATTTGTATTTATGGTATTAAGTTCCTAATTTGGCTGCGCTATTTGTCTTATTTCCGGCATAGCGACAAAAGTGGCTCTTGCTCTCTCTATATTCAGCTATATAAAGTGTTATGGTTATGGTTTTATGCTGACTTTTTCTTAAACTTGGAATTTTATTACAATGCTGTAGAGTAAGGACAAAAATGACATAAATAACTTGACACTTAGCATATCAGCAAAAGAAAAAATCCTTACTTTATAGTATATACAACGGCGTCGCCCGAAGAGCCCCCATCAGTAACGTCGGGGTTGAGAGTGTCGGTTCAGCCGGCCAAGCTGGCTCCTCCTATCAGGCTCTTGTGTGAAGAGTTACCAAAAGTTTATGTGTTTTTTGCACATCAGATTTTTACGACTTTTTGTGCTCCTTTTCCTAATAGAATATCTCGTTTCAAGATCCTGTCTATGGCTTAGGTCTATGAGCTCTTTTCATTGCTGACACGAACCCAAGGAAACGTTGCGTTTTCTGTAGTATGGAAGTAGGGATCACATTTCTGATATCAACCTATTCTAAAGCAAAATAAAAACATTTTCTTTCGTGTGGTGCGATTTCACACAGTCGCTGGCTGCGCGTTGTGCACCATGTTCTTTTCTCCTTGTTTGAGTGCCCTGGGGGGTTAAAAGAGTCCTTGCTTTTCTCCAAATGTTTGGTTTGATCCCGGTAGCTCTATAAAGCTATCATAAAACAAAATTCCAGAAATGTATTCCATGTGGTGCGATTAAACACAGTAACGTTGTTAATTTTAATTTCGCCTCAAACTTTTTCAAGTCTCTGCTAGCTACGCATTATGATTCATATTCGTTTTTCCTTGCTTACTTATGTTCATAGAAGTTAAATAAGTTCTTGCTTTTCCCAAATTTTCGGGTTTGATTCCGGTAGCTCTATAAAGCTACTACCAAGCAAAATAGAAAACATTTTTCTCCGAAGTATGATGCGATTTTACCCCGGCAGAACACATTGTCACCCGTGCAGATTTAAAAGATATCAATTAATGCAGCTGCGCCAGCTTCGCAGTACAAACATTTATGAGAGCAACAACGAAATGATTTAGTAACATTCCCTTTTTAAATTAATGTTTGTGACATTAAGATTTTTGCCTGCGCTATTTGCTTTAATTCGGCCATAGCATGAAAAGGGGCTACGGCTTTCTTTCAAGCCATATAACCTATTGCAATAGAGTCTATTACGCTCTATTCCAACAAAAATATTTCCTCTTAATCCAGTGTTACAGATTGATGCTATTATTGTTTAGTTTTGATCTTTTCTTAAATTTGAGACTTAATTACATTTAACTTTGCTCCTAATTCAGACCCCCCTACTTCTAAATGAAGATTAGCGTTTTGTATCGATATCCTTGCAATTACAAATACAGTAGGCGCCGCTTATTATGACCACGGATAATATGACCAGCCGCTTATTATGACCAATTTGGTACGGTCCGGAATTTCTCCATTTAAAACTCTCCGATTAATATGACCAAATTTCGGATAATATGACCAACATTTTCTCCGTCTCTCTTGTTACAGTACAGTATTTTTTCCTGCCACGCACTTATAACTTCACCTTTTCAACATATTGTTACATACTGTACTTGGTTTACCGTTACTTGTACTGTTACAGTACTATACTTTGTTTTCCTGCCAAAGTCACTCCGTTACTTCGGTTGAACGATGAATTTGACTGTATTTGGACTTCTTGTGGCTTACGGCCTCGATTCAGGTGCGGTTATGGCAGTTTCGGTTTTTATAACCATTCGGATATTATGATCAAAATGGTCTGGCCCCAAGGTGGTCATATTTAGCGGCGTCTACTGTATCAGTAATGGGCTTTACCATTTATGTTTGCTATCAAAATGACATGAACAATTTTGCTGCCTGCTGCTGTTATCACTATGTAGTGGCAAGAATTGCGATTGTATATAACATTATGACCTCACAATGCGTTTTGAGCCATTATTATTGGGATTGCTACTTACCACTTTTTCGATTCATTGAGTTATAAAGGAAATGTACGCGCTTTATATGCATGTTCACACGAACGATGTGGCTTTTTTACAAAGTAATAGTATTGCAAATAACAAAAGCCTCCCTCCCATAATTTGACGAGACCATCCCTGGATGCGTTTCATCCTTTTGGACTCATCTGCAGGGCCTGTCCCGTCATCACCAAAATCCAAAACCTCATATTGGTAATAATATGAAAATTGTAGTATCATTCTATTACAAATTCCTTCGCACACATCACGTGCGTGGCGCATGCTATCACTTTGGTGCGGGGATCCCATCCGTATCGAAGATGCAGTGTACCACTCAAAGAGTTAACAGTAAGCGAGATCTATTTAAAACCCTTATCTATATGATCATGGTCCAGGGATGGCCTCGTCAAATTATATATGGGAGGGAGGCTTTTGTTATTTGCAATACTATTACTTTGTGAAATAACCACATCATTTGTGTGAACATGCATGTAAAGCGAGTACATGGCCTTTATAACTCAATAAATCGATGTGTGATACGGTTGTGGTGATCACCTGCTATGTTAATAGAGGTAAGGGTTTTAAGTAGATCTCGCTTACTATAAACTCTTTGACTGGTACACTGTATGTTACCACTTTTTCGTTACCTGTACTGTAGGCAAATAAATATGAACTAATGTCTCTGACTGCGTGCATGTTCATTGGCCTTGGCATAAGCGCCGCCACGCAAAGAGCAAACTAATTCGAAATGAAGCACTCACAGTTGAGTTGTAGCAATAGCGGGGGCCCCCATTAATAAAGTCGAGCTTAAGAACATTAAATCAGCTGAAATTGCTTCAACATTTAGATAATATGTTGCTCGACACTCACATTTTGTTGCAAACCGAAAGAAAGGACTGTAGCATTAGGTCAAAGACCATGCTACTTATCGTGATATTGTAAGTATTGTGACGTCACAGTAGACTGGATCACGCGATGTTCCAGCCAACATGTGACGGCAGAGAGAAAGAAAGCAGGTAGAATAAGAAGGTGTTAGTATGTTGTAACTGTTTTTAGACATTAAGTCATTTTGAATAGCAATAATTCTTTTGGATATTTCTCAAGACATTTCGCTGTGAAGAGAGAAATCTATTCGGCCATAACTGGACGGGGAGGTGAGAGAACTTTTATATACGTGTAGCGTGAATGCTTCTCTGGCAACAGTTATCTCTGACCAGAAGCAATCGAAGACCGACCAATCCGCTACAGGACCATCTTTACCCTCTCATGTTTTTCTTGGGTGGTCACCAAGTCTTTTGCTTGGAGTAGGCTACATATAAAAGTTTGTAGACTTCATTTCTCGATGAATCTTTATGAATGTTTTGACGAATAATGCCAAAGATCCATGGTATCGAGAAAGAAGAGCCAAGATGTACTAAAGAACTTAGTTTTTCTAGGAATTGGAATTTTGTGAAATGTAGGCAACAAAATTTTGCGATTTTTTTACCGGTAGACTAAATTTCATAAACACTAAGAGACTTCAGTTTTTGATGAATATTTTTGAAAACATCAACAGATAATGCAAAAGAACCATGCTTGTGAGGAAAAGTAGTCAAAATGTACCAAAGAACTAACTTTGGTTTAACAATTGCAAGTTTGTTTGGTCAGGTAGGATAATTGTTCAACTAAAAATGAAACATGGTGTATGGCAGTGGTTCTCAATCTTTTTTTACCCATTGACCCAATTTCCCTTCTTTTTTTCTTGATGGACCCTTTCATAGCTATTGGACATAAGAACAATCATCTTCGCTTGTTCTTGCCATCGACTGATGGGTGGACCCCTAGTCACTAATGTTACATGGACCCTAGGGGTCCATGTGGACCCCGGTTGAAAACCACTGGTGTATGGCAACCAATTTTTGATCACTTATTATAAACTAATCCTTAAATCTAAGTAATTGGAGTCATATATTGCTGGAAAGAAAATTTCCTAAGCTTTCAAAAGACAGTAATTGTTAGTACCTTACTATAACGTTCTTGTATTAAGTTACCTGTTTTTACTGAGTTTACCACTTTTTGAAGGGGTAAAAAGTTACACCACATGTCTTAAAGTTAAGTTTTTTCAATATAACAACACATATTAATAGTCCATATTATACACTATCGGAATTGCATTGAAATAACCTTTAATTTGTTGAAAGAAGTTTGACAATCGGTTAAGAAATGAGATCACAAATCAGTTTTATAGTAAACTGATTTCGCAATATGAAAGTTTTTGAAATGTGGTAAGTCGGAAGGTGGTTTCCGTTTGATCAAAAAGCGATTGTCCTGTCAAGTAATGCAAATTAAAAAAAAAATTTTTGATTGTGACGTCACGAACACTCTTATAACACTCGCCACGAAGTGGTGATCAATCGTGCCAAATTTGATGCTTGTACCTATAGCAGTTTCAGAGGAGTCAAAACAGACAGACAGAATTGCGCTTTATACAGGGTGGGCCATAAATAACGCACCAAAGCATATAAAACAATTCAGATAATAATAACAAACGCCATCGGCACCAGACATTAACACTAATTCAACTCGTTCTTTAATTGTTAAGTGCATACCCTAAAAATGATATAAATTTTTTTAAAAGGCAAATCATAACTAAAAAACTTTGATTGAAATTAAATTTAACAGTTATAGTAACTGATATTGAAATTAAATTTAACAGATACCCAAAGAAAAGATATTTACATTATTTCACATCACAATTTATTTTAAATCTTTGGTGCGTTATTTACGGCCCACCCTGTATATTAGATAAAAGCCATTACAGAGCCCATTACCAACTATGTGTTTGTTCTACACTTAATTAAAGGAACGGACAGATATTGTGAAATTATAGGGGTGTTAATAAGATCTCTCCCAATTGAAAGTGATCGGGATTAGAGCCATAGAGGCGATACACCATTATTACCAATTTATTCCTTACGTTCTTAAAAACAGTTTGCTTGAAGCCGGCAGAACCGATGATACTAACTGGAAATAACTGATAGTCCTGTCGGGCGACGCCGGCTAGCGTAATTCTGTATATAGGATGCTTTTGGAAACACGTTATGGCTTATATTTAACCTCTATCGTATTGCCATTAATCTGTTCATTATAGATATTTGACTTCGTTACGTACTAATCAATGTGAATTGTTTTTTTTTATCTATGAAGAGTTTCATATTTCGTGTAACGAAGAGTATACATGTTAGAAAAGTAATTGTTTTAGAATTCTTACTGTTGAAAAGCGTCTTGTATGACAACTGGGTTGACATTTTTCCACATGACATTGTCCAAGAATCATTTGACAACGGGACATCTGTATGCTAACAGTAATTTAACTCGAAAGTAAAGATCACTTCTTCCAAACTATGTTGCGATATCATGCACCCACTTTATCTAAGGATTTAGTCTTCAACTGTAAAGTAAGATAAAGCCCTACAAAATATCTTCAATCAATGCACTCCCATCCAATAAAACAGAATAACTCATCAAAACTATTAAAAATTGATTTCCGGAAAATAGACCTACACTTGGACTCAGGAAGCAAAGAGTTTTCGCCTCAACTTTCCATCAAAAAGAAAACTATGAGGTGAAGGCAGTGATTTTATTCATATTTTGACAAAGGACAGTTGACCTAAGGCCGATCCCTTTTCAAATATACCTCTCTTTACAGATAGACTTTACTGTCTTAGAATCTTAGATAAATCGTACTTACTCCCATAGCAAATCGCTCGAAAACAAAAAAATTGCGAAACAATAAGAAGCCCTAGACTTACAAAGAATTAAGCATCCTTATTATGACTAAAGTGACCCTACATAGATCTTTTTGATGCTTGCTTCTCCCAAGCGCAACAAGTTAGATCAAAAGATTGGAATGACATTAATTAAACAAGACAGAAACAAAAACGAAAGTAAAAGGGTGCTGTTTCGTGTCTTCAATCTGACCCATTCATATCGTCTAGAGAGCAAAATTTCCTATAGCTAAGTGGCCAAACGAACATCATCACAAGAGGCAAAAACCAGCGATTTTCTAAATACTTTAAGCAAACTTTGATATTGAAATAAAACGTTGAACTTGTTTCACGTAAACGTACAAGCAAAAAGCATGAGAGCAAAAAAATTTTAGTTTATTGCATTCTATTTTTTTCAATTACAAAGTTAATGAACGTGAAACATACAAAACTTGTAATAAATAAACAGCCTAAAAACAACCCGGGCAATATTCACATCAAAAAAATAATAATAGCAGTATAAAATGAAAGAAAATAATGTTGTACAACTCCTTGGCAGCTGCATCAAGCCAAGCGATGCTGTTAAAGCCAGAGGAAAAACTTAGCCTTTACCTAAAAGGTGAAGATCAAGACCAGAAGATAAAAACTCGGAAAAGGAGTGACTTTTGAGAATAGTTTTGGTAGTCTATAGGCTTAGACTCGTAATTTCGACCTCGTGGTTTCTTTTTTCGCCGATGCACTGATGATTTTATTCAAAATGATTTTGTAAAAACAAAAAAGGCATACCAGATTGAAATTTTCCAATGAATCAAAATATAACCAACACTACTTTTGTTTGTTAGGCAAAAAACAGCTGTGACAAAATATTAAACATGAGTGAACTATAAACGATCAAGGAAACAGCGTATTGTGATACATATCTTTCACGAAAAAATAGATTAGACAACTGTTTGTCGGTTAAACTCGTTATAAAAAATACAAAAGCAAAGAAACAAACTGGAAGCAACCGTGCTCATGCAGAAAATTTGGGAAAATGTTGAAAACAAAATAGTTTGTTAAAAATTTTCGGTATTGTAGTAATTGCCGCTAATCCAGCTCAATTAACTTAACTGTTATCTCCCAATTAAAAAAATGTCACTGATACAACAGAAGACCATACCACTCGCTGTGACGTAATAATAAATACAACTCAACATTTGCAATGAAAAATACATATATCGTATCTTCACAGATAATTTATACTTCCCATTTTTACCAAGTGATTGAATTAAAACTGCAAAACTTTGTTATAAATTTTTGTGCACCACTTCTCACTTACTGGATCGAACTTATTAGAATAATTCATGCGATGCCATACCATTTACATAATTATTTTGTCAAAACTTGCTGTTTGCAACGTGAAGTTCCTGCTAACAAGTTATGCAATATTTAATTTCATATCCTTTCGAAATATTTTTAAAAACTGAAACTCAATATTCACCACGTTTTAAAAACTGTGAGTAAGTAAGATTATCAATAGAAGGTCCTGTCCTGCTTTTCTTTTGAAGATAGGCTGCCATTGGCGTGTCTATGGGATCTGCAATACTTCTCCACCAGGGCTGCAGCTCTAGTCCAAAAAGTTTTCTCACGTGAGAAGTTATAAATAGAACGTGCTCAAAATCGGTGATACCCATCCTTGGTAAGTTGCTGAAATATAAATGAGTTGATTTGTATTTTTTCGAGTTAAAATGTATTAACTAAAGTAGGCTGAATAGACTGATAATATCTATATGCAGTGGCGGTCAAAGTAGTCTAAAATTCCAAAGTAATCGAAAATCAAATTACTTAAGCAGTAAAAGTAGTTTCAATTTTTCGCAGTTTTGTCTCGCGTAAGTTCTAAATGATACAGTATAGCACAAACACGTATTTAGGGGCTCGGGGTATTGAAGTAGGCACAAGCAAAGTTTGGTTGTGACCGAAAATACACTTTTTGCATCTTAACTGATAATTTTTTTTTGAGATGATCGTTTCGTTTTTCCCGAAAAATGACCTTTAATTGAGGCATTTGCGTATTGTTGCCATCAGTGGTGGGGAAGTTACTTTTTTACAGTAACTAAATTACAGCTATATAGTAAAAAAGTAACTTAGTTACTGTTTTATTAACAAATTTTAAAAAGTAACTAGTTTCAGTTACACTTACTAATTGCAGTTACTTGTGATGGACACAGTTTTTGATGCAAGAATGACCTATTTTCGACGCAAGGTGAAACAGCCAAATCGCCAAATAAAAACGTGCTTTAATTTGCTAAGAAAGCAAAATTTTAAATTCCTAGTGCAATGCCGTCCCCCTTAAATATTCAAAATGTGGAAGCCAGAAAATGGAAAAAAAAATTTCTAATAGATACCCTTTATGACAGCCTTTAACATTGTTGGCAGTGCTTATATAGATTTTCAAAATAATACGTCAATCTTCCCGAGCTCTACAGTTTCTGCTAAAGTTTTGTGGTTCATGTTGATTGCAAAAATGAATGGTTTTGAAAATCAGCCTCAAAGGATAATCCTTAAAAATTACTGCGAATGAGATTTGACCCCATACTCGCACCAACCAGCGACGAATGTTGGCTTCGAGTTCGCAGCAGCTCTTCACCGTAGGACAGGCGTAAAAACACTCCAATACCGTAGCACAATGCTGCACTGTTGATGCAAGCACGTTGGCATATGGTAACTGTTAAGCCAATGTGTATGTATTGCCTTCGTGTCATTCTCACATCTGCTCGCGAGGATGACTAGGACTGAGATATATCAATTTTTGATTAGATCAGTGAAACCAACTTTAACCTTACTTTGGTAGTGGAGGGAGCCAATGCCCAGCCCCCCGTCAGTTATCATAAAATTACTCTAATATGACTAAGGATTTCGCTTTCATCTTTTCCTACTTAGAATATAATTTATTTCTACATAATCACTGACAATTTCAAGTTAATCGGTCAAGGTTAAAGGGTCTACATTCTCAACTTGTCGAAGGGATTCAATGAAATAAATTTTTTTATCAAAAGCGTAATTTTTTCATTATTTAATCACGTATTTCGGAGTTAACTTTCTTTTAAGAAAAAAAAACTCATATTTTTCACGAGACAAGCTATAAATTTATTCTAATCCAATAAATGGGTGGTTTACGAGTGATATTCACTATTTCATCAATATGAGAGCAATTCCAAAGCGATGACGTTGTCGTCACAATTTTGCAAAGCTAAAAAATATAATTACAGACGGAGCTTATACGTCAAAGATCAAGTCTGTATTTTCTCATTTAGATTGATGCTAAATGAGTAGTTTTTAATATTCGAGTTTAATGAAATATCCAGTCTTTTTTGCTGTGAAGCAGCAAACAGAAAGAAACTGTAACTATTTACAAATTTAATTACTTCTGTAAAAAAGTAACAAAGTTACAGTTACATTTATTAAGAAAGTAATTGGTTACAACAGTAATAGTGTAACTAAAATAATCACGATACTAGTTACAATAGTAACTAGTTACTGCCTACCACTGGTTGCCATTTTACTTAAAAATAGTTTCTTACCCTAACTGAACCCATAAAATTTGGGGAGCAAGCTCTCTTGTCTCCCTTACTTTGCTGACTTTACAAGAAGTCATTGTTCCATGCCTCTCTGGTGTGTGGTACAGTGTAAAATCCCCCTTTAAACCAAAAAATATTAGCTTTAAAGATGACTCAAAAAAGCTTCTTTTGAAAGTTGTTCAACAAAAAACAAAGCAGCCCAATACTATAGTGGTCATCATCCTACAACCAACTCAAAAACGCAATGCTATTCCCTTTCCCAAATCCTCGGTTCACCATTAGCAACAAAAATATTTTTATAATTAATAGATTTTTTGATGGTTTAATTAATTAATTTTATGTGTTAATTATTTTGTTATGCAATTGATAGAATATTTATTGATGGTTAAAAAAAGTTAAAACATGGTGCGACCAAATAACACCAACGTTCTACTACTTCTACTAATAAAAAACTTGGTTTTAGTAATAATCAAGATTTACACTAAAGCCACAGGCATAACTTGCTAAAAATTTCAAAAAAGAAGCAAAAGCGAGAGGAAAGTCTTTCATGCTAGATCACGTTTTCTAGATGACCTCCTTTTTACTATTTTTAGAGACCCCATAGGATTCTGTTAACAATCGGAGGTATTTGGAAAATTCAAAAATATTTGTTGAAGTCAAGCCTATCCGGGGGTGTTGAGAGCTTGACCCAGGCAAGGCACTCAAGTTTTTGAGGTCAAAAGCAGTGGCATAAGATGAATTTTATTTAAAAACGTGCAGCTTGTTATTCTCTTTTGTGAACTGAAGCCTTTTTGGACAGCGATTTTTTGTCCACCATCTGGGTCCTTTTCTGGGAGATCAACGCTTTACAAAATAGTTTTTTGAACACTTTTAAGAAATCAACTCTACGTAATTGCATTTTTGCTCTTCATGTTAGGAGCGAGGCAAAACAACATACTCGATAAACTTTTGGGCCTAAGTACATTGATACTTCCTAAACCTCAATCTCTATCAACACTATTAAGTTTCATGATCTGAAGGCACAAACACCACAGCTAAAAACAGAGACTTTATCAATTTTTTAAAAAGGAAATTCCACTTTACTCCCTTGGTTTTGTGAATTAACCAAAAGAAATGCGTGGGAGAAAGAAACACACTGCAAAAATTTACATGCTATAGAACATGTGAATTTATTTCTGAAACTGTGGGCTTTTTAGAACTAAAAAATTTTATGAGGACACAATTCATTGGTAGCAACTGACTGCATTTTATTTACAAGCTAGTAATTTCTAATGTCATACCATTAAGGAGCTAACACTCTTTATTCTTCCCCTAAATATGTCACTAAATAAAAGCAGCAATTGGTATTCAAAATTCGAACCCAAAATAACCCACTTCAACCAAAAATTTGCAAAAAATAGGACTTAAATTTGTACCTAATGCTAACATATCTCATTCCCACTTGACTGACACACAGCTTTGGCATCTACTTAAGTAAAAGTTGTAACTCCTTAAGTATTGTTACTTCCCACGTAATTTAGAAGTAAGAACTGAAACTACTGAAGTACTGAATGTAGCTAGTTACTGAAAAATCTACTTCAGCAGTTTACTTAAGTAGAAGTACTTCATTACTGGCCACCTCTAACTATACAACAAAAACTCTTATCCCCTGCTACAATTTATAGCTGTTACTGGCTGATATAGCAAATACAGTATTACTTGACTGCTAAACCTTGACAATCTACTCGAAAACTCCTTTGTTCTTCTGTAGAACAGAGTTTTCCAAACGTTTTTGTACACAAACCCCTATTAATAAATAGACTAGTAGCCATACCACAGTATTAGGTAGGGAGGCAATTAATTCACAGGGAGTTTACTTCTTGAAGTTCTGCGAACCCTTTTTTTGTAATCGACTTTTTTTAAATCAATATTTTTCAATCCAAATAGAAGGTAAAGACCTAATTTTAGAAAATCTATCTTTTATATTTCTCCCTACATGAAGAGATTATTACCACCAAACAATTTCATCTTTCCTGACTGCTGGTTGGCTATAAGCTACAAATATGTTTTTTCTTGAACCTCAATCATATTTTCCATCATTTTTTGTCCAAACCAGCAGAGAAGAATAATATAAAAGAAAAAACATATCATGTTGAATCATGTTGTACAGTACATCAGCTTGTTGACTTTAGAAAGACATAAAACAAAGCCCAGCTTAATATATTCTGATCATATTTTTGTAGTTTTTGCCCCAATACAATTCTAAAAATTGCATTTTGTTCATAAGCTTAACTGCTCAATGCAAAAGATGTAAATACGGTGCAATGCATATGTTCAATTCTAAATATTTTTCACAATGTCACGGACCCTCAGAGCAGTCATCAGAGATCCCCAGAGGCCTGCAGACCTCAGTTTGCAAACCTCTTGGCATAGACCACTTTTATGCCGAGATTAGCTTCAAAGTAAATGTGTTTATATTACAAGCAGTGCAACCAAATCAAGGAATATCAACTAAAAACCTTTTTTACAAGAACCCAACAATGTACTAGTCATGATAAAAACACACCATCATCACCACTATGCCAAGTCGCTAGACTATGTTCCAGGTAAATATATACCGTATATATTTGAATAAGATAATTGCCTCTTGTTGAGCTGCATGGCAAGACAGCAGTAGTGCTTTTATTATTTTATCCTGATATGTAGTGTCTTAAATTATATACCTATAGCTCTAACCTTGGTTGTTATTGAGCACTGTGCCAGTAATGTGAGACTTAACCTGATACCATATGTGAGACTTACTCTACCTGATATCGCATATATATACCGGTATAAGTTTAAACTCTACACGTCAGGTAAAAATAGAATAAAACCTCAACAGCTGTTTCGCCAAGTGGCTCATCAGGTGGCAACTTATTTAAACAGAGAATCAAAAGGTTCTATTTGAATAAGTTGCCACCTGATGAGCCACTTGGGAAAACAGCTGTTGTGGTTTTATTCTATTTTTACCTGACGTGTAGTGTTTAAAATTATATACTTAGAGCCCTAACCTTGGTTCTTATCACAATATATATATGGCAGTGGCTATTTTGCCATCGACGGCAAATTTGCCCTTGGAATCTATTTTGCCGTAATCATTTACGTGTGTTTATATAGCCATATTTGCTATAATTACACCAGTGACACTGTGGTGTAGTGGATAGTGCACTGGTCTTGAGATACCATGGTTGCAGGTTCGAATCTCAGCTGGCAGGGCATTAAAAGAAAGGCAGTGTACACCAAAGGGGCAGGCCCGGTATGTAAATGTACGGGGCAGTGTACACTGGAAGGGAGTGCACAGGGTGGGGGATACAGACCTGGGGGTGCAAAATTTTTTAATTGGTTTTTGAAATGGACCAATCAAAAACAACCAAAAGTCACATGTTTAGTATGTCATTAAGATTGACCAATCACAAATAACTCATGGCAAAATAGTGTCTGAGGGTAAATTGTTGTCGACGGCAAAATAGCCACTGCCTATATATATACCAGGTAGAGAAAGTCTCATGTTGCAGGCACAGTGCATGAGAACAACCAAGGTTAGAGCTATACGTATATAATTTAAAGCACTACATGTCAGGATAAAACAACAAAATGTAGTGGCTAGAGTGCCAGCACCAGGCTTTTAGCTTTCAACACTAAAATACTGGTGAACTGCATTTCCTTTAAATAAGCACATTAGACACAATTTCTGCATCGACAATGTGATGTAGTGGCTAGCATTGTGAGCTTTGAATGGCATGGTCAGGGAGTCAGTTCTTGGTTGGGTTATTTTATCTTTTTAATGGAGTTGGGATTGGATTGTTTCGAGGAAACATTGCAATAGTTTTTTTGTAATTACATGGCAGGAGTGGACATTACTGGGAGGGCCTAGGTATTGTTACATGCAAAGTAATGATGCTGAAGTTGATATACTGATGCTTGAATCACATGTTAAATGCAACCTGTCAGATTTGTTGACCAGCATTTAGTGTCTGAAACTAAAGTACCAGTGCCGGCACTGTAGCCACTGCCAATAATAAAACCACTACAGCTGTTTCACCAAGCTACTCATCAGGTGGCAGCTTATTCAATTTATATACTTTTTATTTGTACAACTACAGAATAAATACTAAAACCATGATAGTCTGCTTTGCCTTGAGGCTCATGAGGTGGTACTCTACAAAATGCATATAAAACATTATAAAAACGGTACAAAAATGCTATAAAATCAAATAGAACCAATTATGTGTGTGTATATAATATATATATGTATAGCCTAGGTCCAAGTTAGTAGCTTAATAATTCAATTTGCTTATTGCATCTAAAATCTGAAAATGCTTAAAAGAATAAGTATCTAGATTTTTAAATAAAAGATCTATAAATGTTGTTAAAATAAACACAGTTACAAGCACATTAGTGTATTCACGATATTTTAGGTTGTAAACTACTACGGTACCTTGCAGTAGCAAGAACCAACTTCCTTCCGTTTATTAAATTTGATTCAAAACAATCTCTGTACTGAGGAAAACCAATTTCTTCAATCCAATTTGCAACGTCTTCAGTGGTCCAATGAATGCAAGTTGGCACCAAAAGATCACTTTCAGTTAAAGATGCCATAACCTAACTTTAGGTAATCACAGTATTTTGGCAGTTTGGTTTGCGAATATAGAACTGAAAAATAAGCTCAAAATTTTAAGGCTTCATGCAATACCTTAGTTGTAGAGCCATACATATACGCTATTTTAAAATTGCTGTAATTTTGAATATGCCAATTATAACCGATGGAAATGCCAAGCAATTGAATGAAAATGACGACACAATAAGCGAGACACTAAAACAGCACACACGACTCCTCCTACCAACATATCAAATTAAAAAACAAACTGCTATTGATAAAAAAAGTCTCTCATGCTCGATGTTGCCAAGCAACGGCAAGGAAAAGCTCCGCCGTTTTCATGTTGTTGAAGATTATGGGATCCAAAAAGGGTCCTAATATAACTGGAAACCTTAAAGTTTTGCAATTTTTCTGGATAGCCTACAGCGCAGCCAAGAACAATAAAACTTAGTTTTTGTGGTGGGTGGCAAATTTAGGAGGGTGAACAAAAAGAAACCCGTGGATACTTCCAATTTAGGGCCCCACAAAATTTAATTTTTGCCCATATTTATTCTCCATTCACGAGAAAGCGAATTGTATCGCTGTCTTTTGGACGGGATGTCCTCAAACGCTTGGGGGTTGCCATTTCTGAGGTGTCTGGACCACCTGTCTTCCAAATAAAGTGGGGGTATCCTGTTAAGTGCCTTGCCCAAGGACACAACAAGCGAATTTGCCGGGCTAGTTCTCTACAACATTTTTTAAATGCCGAGCGCCAAGAACGGAAGTTGTGGATGCCATTTTTTAAAGTATTTTGGTATGACTCGACAAGGGAAATGAACCCCAGGTCTACCAACCGAGAAGTGCACGCGTTCTGTGTTCAGTGATTAGTTTATTACCAAATGTTATTACCAAATCCTTAGAGCAAGAAACACAACATTTTTATTTTGTGGTAAATCAAGGTGTATAAGCTTGTCGTTTACGTCACAGTATTGACTGTTTAATTAGATTACAATTGAAATGTCAATATAGCGCATTTTTAAGCAAGCAGCTCACTGTAGGTGGGTTTGCTTTATAAGTCTACTCTCAATTCATACTGCTAAGATGATTATGACAATGGTACCGTTTATGTGGGTTGCAGATGCGTAGTAGCGGAAAGGTTTATTGGAATCGAGTTTTAAAGTTTCGAAGAATGAGTGGGCGAAATAGTGACGTTGCTCTTTAATGACACCATAATTTGGGTGATAATCTCAGCCTATACGTATCTCGGATAACAACATTATTGATAAGCGTTACGGTTTCAAAAGTGTCTATCATTTCACAAACCAATCCTTAACGCAAATAACGTAATTTTTTAGAAGTTTAGCCCCAGTTGAGAAAAAAGCAACGGAGCGACTTTATATACCGGTAGTTAGGCTAGGTGGCAAAAAAAGGTCAATTGAAAAAATTTCACAACAATTTTTAGTTGTTTTCCATTAGAACTGCATTTCACTAATATAATTCATAGCATTACAGCCACACAAAAACACGAATGCCAATTAGGCGTTTAGATCTATGTCAGTTATAAATAAATTGTAAACTGCTTCTATCGCTTGTTCATAATTTAGTATTTTCTCCTTTCTATGTTTTTATTTGTCAGTTCACGTAACACCAGCATCGTCATACTTTTGCAAACCTTTGCTCTGTTGGAGTAAATTAAAGACTGCATTTTATTTTCACAGCAATTTTCAAAAACTTAAAAAACCTTTTGGGTCTAGAGTAGGGGTCTCCAAAGTGGTTGATATCAACCCCTGGGGGTCGATGGAATTATCCAAGGGGTCGATAAACACCTGGGGTTCAAAAAGGGGTCGACCAGGAATTTTAAGTATATGAGGTCGTGCTTGACGTCAGCTTCACCGTAGACAGCGGAGATTACTACTACTGCTTCTTCAGCTTTCATTGATAAAGTCGATATGGATATCGCTATTGTTTATTATTAGTGATGCTACTATTTTATTATTGACATCATTTACTTATCATTAATATTTATTTTTTTGTACATGCCTGGGGGTCGATGAGAAATCAAGAATTCCATAAAGGGGTCGATGATCTAAAAAGTTTGGGGACCCCTGGTCTAGAGCCTACCATTTCCAACACTTTATCATTTTGAGGAGACAAAAACCTATCTATTTATTGCTTTTACTTTACCTACTTCGCTTAAACTTATTGTTCCGAACTACTCTGTGTTTGTTTTTTCTTAGATATTTGAATTCGTGTTGAATGTAGAGTCTAATCCTTCTGAATAGCGAAGTGCGAAATTTCGGTCGTATTCATATAAGGCGAGCAAAATTAAAATTACAGACTCACTATTACGCAACAAAGGGAATTAGCAAATTTTGAAAATAAGATTACATCATAATCTGCAACTTGCTGTCACAAGATTCCATTACTAGACTGAAACTTTATAGAGTAAAGTTGTGACTGGAATCAGTCAATATTAGAACTCACACTTTATTTAACAAATCGATTTCACTAAATTAGCATCATCAGTGTTCTTATTCAAATAGAATAAGAATTTTTGAATTCTATTTGAATAAGAACACTGATGATGCTAATTTAGTGAAATCGATTTGTTAAATAAAGTGTGAGTTCTAATATTGACTGATTCCAGTCACAACTTTACTCTATAAAGTTTCAGTCTATTGATATTCTTAATGGAATCGTCATTTATTAATTTCACTTGTGTGGAGATTCTCCTAAAATCATTATGATTTATATTCTGTCAAGATTCCATTACTAACTATTTATATACACAGAACACCACTAGGCCTACATATAAGAAATCAATGTACTGAAATAAATATTATTAATAAACAAAGAACCTTCGCGGTCCCCTCACGGAACCCTTTAAACTCACGGAACACAACGACACGTTTTGTGGAACCCCTATTAAAGAGCACTGATGTAGAATGATGAAAATGTTTTCGTAGTGAGTAAATTGCTTTTCAACGTTTTCAATCCCCTAATCAAAGTCAGTTAAGTTTAATCCAATCATCATTTTATTGGCTACGTTTCATTGTCCATTATCTTTTTCTTACCCGTAATCGATATCAAATGTGATGCTAGTTTTTCTCGTTCTCTCGCGCTACTGATATCGCAAGTTTAGTCAGACTTATAGTGCAACTTCACCGTTTGATCCAAGGGCGGGGAACCTACTTAGTACTGCGGGCCGCATGAATTGCATGACATTAATGACGGGCCGCAACAACAATTTGACTTTTAAATTCCGCATAAACACACTCAAAATACACAAATAATTTTTATTTTGGCTCTCAATGAGATGGCTGAAAGTTCTTCTCTTTGGTGAGGCGTGCGATATCTGCTGAAGCCGAAGATGTTGCAATTCGTAATTGCTGTCCAAGGTTTTCATCCGATATTCTGGAGCGAAACCGACTCCTTGCGAGATTCAATTTAGAAAAAAATTGTTCGCAACAGTAGGTGCTTCCAAAGAGAAACACATATTTAAGAGCATGTTTCCGCAGAATGGGAAAATCATCAGCAGTTACGTAGCGTTGATAAAACTCAACCATTGGAGTGTTAAGGCACATACTTTTCAATGTATTATTAGTCTGAAGCTCAATTATTTCATGTTGAAAGTTATCAGGAGCGGCAGCTGCAACTACATTAAAAGGAGTGGCGAAAATATTTAACTCCATTTGTTTGCTTTTCATGTCCTGGAATCTTTCACTGAATGTCTCAGAAATCTTTGCACACTCAAGCGCATATTTAGCTGTGGTAGATGGTTTTTGTTCTTGTAAGGATGGAAAGTGTGTGGTGTTATTATCTTGAAGTTGTACTTTCCACAGCTGTAATTTTGTTTCAAATGATTTCACTTTTGCAAACATGGAGTTTAGAAGCTGGTTAGGTCCCTGCAACTTTATATTGAGTTCTGAAAAATGTTTGCTGATATCAATCATAAATGCGAGATCACATAACCACCGGTTATCACTTAGTTCAACGACAAGATTTCCTTGCATATCCATAAATTGACCGATTTCATTTCGTAGCAAATAAAAACGTGTTAACATTTCACTGCGACTCATCCATCGAACTTCGCAATAGTAAATAAGATTGTGGTAATCCGCATTCAAGTCTTCGAGTAATTTTTTAAATAGGCGGCTATTTAGACCTCTGCTTTTGATAAAGTTGATGCACTTTATTACTGTTGACATGACGTTACAAAGTTGAAGTGATTTTGCACACAAGTTTTGTTGGTGGATGATGGCATATGGCATACAGCTAAGTCATCTGCAGCAAGACCGCAACGAATCAGCTCTTTTTTGAGAAGTGCTGTTAATCCCTTTTGTGAACCAACCATGGCTGGAGCACCATCTGTAGCAATTCCACCTAATTTTTCAAACGGAAGATTAAATTTTCTCATTGCCAAGAGGAGTTTCTCAAACAAGTCCTCGCCACGTGTAGTTCCATGCATGGATTCCAGTGACAACAAATCTTCTTGCATTTTAAAGTCGGAAGTTACCCCTCTAATGAAAATCGCTAGCTGGGCTGTGTTTGTTATATATGTAGTCTCATCGAGGGCCAATGCAAAAAATTCGAAATCTTGAGCTTTATCCTTTAGTGTTTTTTCAATATTATCTCCCATTTCCTGAATCCGACTTGATACTGTTCTTCTCGATAGACAAATTTTTTCAAAAACAACGACTTTCTCTGGTGCTATCAGCTTAGCAGCTGCAACAATACATTCTTTCACGAATTCCCCTTCTATGTGTGGCTTCAGCTTTTTCGCAATTAGTTCGCTAATTTCATAACTCGTTTGAATATCATTATCGGTCTTGCAATACTTCTGCAAAGCAGTTTGCTGTGCATTCAAACCCCTCTTAAGAAAGGCAATCTTATCCTGTCGAGCCTGCCCTGTCAACTTTTCAAGATTACCGTGGCAGGAATCATAATGGCGCTGCAGCTTTGATTTTTTCATTGCTGCTACATGTTTGCCACAAACAAAACAGACGGGTTTTTCACTAATTTCGACAAAGAAATAAGAGTTTTCCCATTCGATGTTAAACATTCTACCTTTCTCACCTATTTTTCTCTTTTTAGCCGAAGCCATTTTGCAAATTTAAAATTTAATTACAAAATCAAAGATACTGCGACGTGCTTAGTAACTAAATGCAGTTTGCGTCGTAGCGTAGCCTTATGCTGAAATCATTAACAGGTTAGTTTTATTGTTTGTTACGTCACATATAGAAAATTATGCCAGTACAGTACAAGGCTTCATGAGCACGATGTTGATATAAATGGCAAATGTTGGCAAAGTCGTCTCAAGGAAATATTTAATCGTTTACAACTTTTAAACGCGGGCCACATTAAATAGTCTCGCGGGCCGCAGGTTTCCCACCCCTGGTTTAATCCACATTGGAAAACGGACAAAACTTTTTCGCTTAGTTACTCTTCAAGTCAAATAACCTATGGGGAAGCGGAAGCGATAGCGGTAAATTTTTCGCGCTTCCGCTTCCACAGAAAAAAGACCGCTTCCGCTTCCAGCTTCCGCTTCCACTTCCACATCCCTGAGCAAAACCGCTACAAATTGCCTGGATTCTCGTCTTGCAAATTCCCAGTCAACAAACAGATCCAAATCAAAGTATTATTTGGTCAATTTAAAGCTCAATAGAAACACATTCCAAGGCTAACTTGAAAAAAAATAACTCAACAAAATCTCATCGCAAGTGTTGTCGAAAAGCAATATTTTAATCAAGTTGCAATTAGTTCAAGAAGGCTTCTGAAAGAGTTGTTGTTCTAGGGAGAGATCATGCATAAGGCAGTCACGCAGTTAATTTTGCAACTCAAACCACGAATTGCCTGTACTGCCTACTTTGTTGTAATTTTTCACCCCATTAACCACTACAAGACACTAACCCATTAAACGCCGAAGTCAAAAAATCATCATAACTTCAAGTTCTTTTAACGCTATTTGGCCCAAGAGATTTGCGTCGTGCTAAGTCCAACGTAGGGTAGTTTTTGCCCCGAAAGTTTAAGGCATTATATCTTTTGAACTACACCACGTAGAAAAACGATTAAACCTGCAAACGGAAGAAGATTTTATGTTATTTCGTATTTGTGTTTAACATGTTTCTGAAATTATTGCTTGTAGAAGAGAAAACAATTAATCTGAAGTCAAGTCAAATTTTGATAGTTGCCGTTGGTTCTCATTTAAAAGAAACAAGTATTTCTCATTCACTTCTCCACTCTTGACAGCAAGACAAATCGACTACTTAGCACAGTTGCGCTTGGCTGAGTTATGTAAGGTCAGCGAACTTTAGTAACCTATGAAGCCCAACAATAGATCGCCGCTGAACGGTTTATAACATTATAGCAGGCATCTGTATCATTAATTACTGGTATACCAAATACGAAATTTTAAATTTCGACGCGGGCTGTATCAATTTTTTGGAACTAAGTTTAACCCTTTCAGTCCTGAATTTAAAAAATTCTTCAAAAAAGTATTTTCAGTGCTAGATTTTGTTTGATTAGACTACCGTAATCACAAAAATACCAAAAAATTTTTTGTGCTCTTTAGGGGAGTAGCATTTGGGGCAGGGATGTGGAAGCGGAAGCGGTGGAAACGGTCCTTTTTCTGTGGAAGCGGAAACGCGAAAAATCCACCGCTTCCGCTTCCACTTAGGAGGGAAGAATGGAGAGAGAAAAGAAATTGGTTCTGCTATCCTTCGTAGAAGAACGAATGGGGGAGCATAAACATTAAGAAATAAGAGCGAGGAGGAGTTGCTTAGAGAGATGTTGACCTCTACATAATCAAAGTAGGGGCTAAGCAAAGAAAGAGAAGAGGTAGAAAGCTCAGAGAAGAATAAGCCCTGCTTGACGAAAATGATGACGCCGTCGCTACCGTTTGCGACATCAGTAGAAAAAATACCAGATCGGGAGTGGGTGCCATGGGATTGCAGAGCAGAGAATCCAGGGATCCGGAAAGAGGAAGATAAATTGAGGTTAGATTCCTGGATATAAATAAGGTCAACGGGATGAGACGAAATAAAGTGTATTAGTTTAGTGCTCCTGGCTCGGAGACCCCCAGCATTCCATTGAAGAACCCTAAGAGAGTTAGGGTGGGAAAGAGAAAGCAGGAAGTAAAGAGAAACAGCCAGGAGCATGAGGCGGTGGTGAGGGTGCAGAGGGAGAAGATACAAAGTGGGCGGAAAAAGGATAAGAAATTTGAAAGTGAGGGTGGGGTGCGAGTCCTGCATTAGCAGATGGGGGCCAGATTGAGCAGTGAAGGTATACCAGCTGGAGGAGTCCGAGGAGGAAGTCACAGTGCTGGTAGGTGTAGAATCTCCAAAAAAACAGGGAGGGCAGCTCCAGAAATGAGAGCTGTCAAGAGTTCTGAATCTAGAAAAGGAGAGTAGTGAGCACTTTAAATGAACTTAATTAGAGCATGTGCACCATTGCACTAACCTATCCCGCCAGGTCACATTTCCAGCGCACACTAAACAGGGAAAGACAGGACAAGGGTTTGGATGAACGTTGCCACTCATCAGGAGAAGGATGAGAAGACATTCAAGAGAAAGGCAGGAGAAAACAGGCCAATTTTAAAGAGGCTGCGAGCTACTCTTCTGCGGTCGTTCAGGGGGCTGCACGGCAAAAAAATGGTTTGTGTGAGGGGAGTGCCCGGGGTAATTGGAACCCTCAGGAAGGCCAACAGCCATTTTGACCCAATCCAAACGGGTCGGGGACCGCACCACCACGTTGAGGCGGCTGTTGATTGGTGCAGTTCAATTTTGCTCGCTTTACATGTACATACTATATATCCGCAGAAATTTCGCACTTCACTATTCAAAAAGATCGGAGTCAATACGTGTTTTGAGGACGGACAGAAGGTAATGATGATTAGAGTTAAAGTTAACTCAAAGTCAGAGTTAGTTGAGAATAGAGAGGGAAAATCAACGCTATACGGTGTGATTTGTTGTTGTGACGACAGGTTATTGTCGAGAGCTGTGATATGTGGTCATACGATTTAGATCTGAGAAGCATTAGGTTAACTGTTGTAAAAGTAGTTGTAAGTAGTGAAGGAACTTGTAATAACTGTCTATTTGTTGAAGTGTTTAATTATTTTTTGAATTGTAGTAACGAAATATTAGATTTTCTTGCAAACAATTCGTGATTTCTAAATTTTTGTTAGTGGGGGTTTTGTGACAAACGCGAAAGTACATTAGGGGCTCTGCGATGATAAAAAGATTGAAAAGCACTGTTCTACATTCAACACGAGCTCTGATATCTAAGAAAAAGAAACACAGAGTAGTTCGAAACAATAAGCTCAAGCGAAGTAGGTAAAGTAAAAGCAATAAATGAAGGTTTTTGTCTTCTCAAAATGATAAAGTCTAGGAGAAGGCAGGCTACAGACCCACAAAAGTTTTAAAAAATTGTCAACGGTCGTTTTTTCGTTTTTTGTTGGTGGAAGCGGAAGCGATAGGTGTGGAAGTGGAAGCGTTTGAAAAATAACCGCTTCCACATCCCAGATTTGGGGAGATGGGATCCTCAGATCTCATCAGGACCGTAAGAGATAATCTCACTGGTCAAAAAAATAAATTTTGTTTTAAAATTTTTTCACGCTAATCTAATAACAATCTTTAATAAAAACAAATGGGCATTATAAATTGATGCAACAATGTTACACTTCACTTCCAACAATAACTCTCATAAGTTATACTCAACAAAGCAGTTTTTTTAAGCGTTGCAGTAAAGATGGACGTTGCAATAAGCACAGACGCAAGAAGGTCTAGCTTCAACTTCTTTTTCCGAACACACTTCATATCTTCCTTTTTTGTGTATGAATCGAGGCAGGCGAACCTCAATGTTACTCAGCTTTACTAAAGGTGAGACTCTCTATGCTATTTTACACTTTTTTGGAACACCAGAAGATCTGCAGCCTCTAGCAAATGTACGAGTAAGCAGTCCCATTGCAAGGTCTCTTCGAAACTCTAGGAATAAAAGTTGTTGCTCCTTGCTTGCATTGTGAACAACATAAGTATTAACAACTGCCTTGTCAAGCGAATTAAAAAGAAGTCTACACCACCACTTCATGCTTTTCCTGTTTATTTCATAAAGCTGGCATAGCATGTCGTGTTTGTCCACCCCAGTCATGTTCTGATTGTAGTCTTTACAACCTGGGGGCAGGTCATAGTTACCTTTGCCCCGTCTTTCTGCTTTATTTGCAATGTATCAGTTTCAATTTTGTGATAATTTGATATCAGGTGCACTGGTTTGCTGTCTTTTCATTTATAGAGACGGAGTCCAGCTGAAGTGCACTGAAAGTCAAAGTCACCTCTTTCGAGTGACTTTTCATCAGCTATAACTGGCAAATCTTTCCGATTCGGTCGTACAGTTCCATAAGCCAAAGTATTTTTCTTTTTAATGCTTTCAACAAAGGAACGGATGAGAAAAATTTGCGTACAATTTCAATAATGAGCCACATGACCAAAGTAATACTCCGGATTATCATGCTCAGAATCAGAAATAAAATGCACCCGGAAATCTCTACTGAACAATATGGGTTTATGAAAGACAAAAGAATAAAAAACGCCATTTTTGTGCTTCGCATGCTGAGCGAACGAGCAATACAAATGCAGCAAAAAATGCATCTCTGCTTTATAGACTGGAAAAAAGCGTTTGATAGCGTAAATCATGAAAAACTTCTTCAACTTCTCAACAAAATTGGTATTGATAGCAAAGATCTCAGGCTCATCCAAGCATTGTATTATGAACAAACTGCTAATGTTAAAATTGTTAATGACGTACCTGGTAATACACAAATCAAAAAAGGGGTCCGACATGGCTGTGTTCTACCTCCAGATCTGTTTGATCTATGCAGTGAAATTATTTTGCGCGGCATCAATGACTTTGAAGAAATAAAGGTGAATGGAATTAATATAAACAATATACGCTACGCTGATGACACTGTCCTCATTTCAACGTCACCAAGGGAGCTACAAAAGATGCTAAATGAATTAGAAAAAATTGGTGAACAATATGGAATGTCAATCGATGTCAGCAAAACAGAATGTCTCGTAGTTACTAAACTAGAAAGAGTACCAAGACTCACGCTTTTCTTGAAGGGAAACTCAATTAAACAGACAGAACATTTGCGATGTCTTGGTTCACTTATTTCAAGTAACGGAAGGTCCACTAATGAAATAAAGAGAAGAATTGTACTGGCCAAACAAGCATTCATAGACTTGGGATATATCCTCCGTAACAAAAAGATGAGTTTCAGGATCAGATTTCGTTTGTTAAAGTGCTATGTGTGGTCGGTGTTTTTATATGGTTGTGAATCTTGGACTAATTGGGCTAATCAAACGAAACTATCAAGAAAGTCAACGCATCGGAGCTTTGGTTTCTACGGCGAATGCAAAGCATTTCATGGACTGCTCACGTTACCAATGAAACTGTTCTAAAACAAACCTGCCAAGTTAGGCAGCTTCTTAACACAATCAAAAATAGGCAGTTGCAATTTTTTGGACATATCATGAGACAGGAGAATCTGGAGCAAATTTCAATTACTGGACGTGTCAATGGAAAACGAGCACGAGATCGTCAAAGGTACAATTATTTGGAGCAATTAAAAACATATACAAAGCTTAATACAGAAGAACTGCTGCATTTTGTCAAAGATAGAAGAAAATGGAAAAACATTTGCATTAGTGCCGCCGAGGCCTGGATCAGGCATGGCACTTAATGATGATGATGATAATGATGATAATATCAAAAATAACTTTGTGGTATTTTCCTTGCAACCAGTCGGTTAACTAATAACAACATTGCCGGTCAAACCAAGATTTTGATTAGAGCTCTCTTCCGTAATATTTCACCTGTATACACTTCTAATTTGTAAACATAGCCGTCATTGTCTGCAACGCACCACAGTTTATATTCACGCTTAATTGGTTTCATAGAATTGTACTGTTTTAGTGAGGTCCTCCTTCCCTTGAAGCGAATCATCGATTCATCAACACTGACATGTTTACTTGGTGAATGTTTTTGTACAAAAAGATGATTTAGTCGCTGCACCAGCGGACGAATTAAAAAAATTTCCTCGCTTTGTGATGAACCAATTTTGCTATTGTCGTTGAGGTCAAGATCGCTCAATATGTAAAAAACAGTCACGAGTCATCGCTTCCTGTCATTAGCTGTCATCCAATAGCACTTCAGCGTTGGGAGTTTATGATATGTCATCAAAATATTTATCCCAAAAGATGTATAAAGTTCATCTTCTGTAATGTTTCGCGCTCTGACTTTTGGACTGCAATATAAGTTTGTTTGAAAATGCAAGCTTTCTATCATCTCCTCATCAAAAAAAATTTGAAATGCATGAATAGGGGTTGCTGTAAAAGTTTCACTTGTTCGATGAGACGTAAAATTAAAGGGATTGATTGTTAATGATTTCTTTCTCCAGCATCGACTTTGTGTATTGGTACTACTAGCCCTAGTAGCATCATTACCATTTTTAGCATCTGTACATAAAGTGGCTCTATTGTGGTTTGCAGATGATTGACTTTCTATTTCGTCATCACCTTGTGCACATGAAAGTGGATCTGTTTTTTTTATGTGATGTCTAAGTCTTTTTCAAAATCTTCATCAACATCGGTATCGGAGTCAAAATCACATGGTATCTCTTCTAGCGAAGCTAGGAAATTAGATTTATTCAAACGTAGCTTTGTGTACATTTTCAAAAATTAATAAAAATCAACAACCTGGAAATAAATGCAGGTATTCTGCCGCTTGCATTACATTACAGGTGTAGTTAGTGAATTACCGATTCCTTATTAGCGTTGTGGTACCAGTAGACAACCTATCAACCAATTTCTTGCCAAGGTGCAGAATTCATAACAAACATCAAGAAAAGAGCAGATTTGACAACTGCCTGCACACTATTTCACGCAAACCACTCATCTACATCAACACAAATACATGGTAAACTATAACTAAGTGTATAGGGACAAGGTTTGCTAAACTACTATGCAGTGTTCCCTCCAGATTTCAGTCAGTGGTTAGTCTCCGGAGCAAGTGCGAAATTGCTAGCTAATGTACAAAAACCGCCGGACAATTTTGACGGACATTGCTGAACAAACCGCTACACCAACCCGAGTAACGTATTGTAAAGTTGTAAACAAAGTCGTTTTTGGTAGCCTACTAAGTTCAGCGTATACGCTGAGCTTTTTTTTATTGTCCATCTTCATCTTACTATTGTCCATTCTCGAGAAAGCGAATTTTGGACGGGACGTGCGCACTCGCCCGGAAGTAGCCATTTCCGAGGCGTCTGGGCCACCTGTCTTCCATGTAAAGGCGCTAAAAAAGATGTCGTTTTATCCCGATTGACATCTTGCCTTCTTCGCCCAAAATTTCTTCGAAGGCAGCTAAGCGTCTGACGTAACGTGACAGCAACGTAACAGCGATTTGCAAAGTTTGCACGTACTATTTCTACCCATTTATTGTACAGTAGAAACAGTTGAAAGGCTTTATTTATGACGTCAACTTGCCAATAATAACGTGATGTTCTCTCAGTCCCGGCACGATTCCAATATTTCAGATACTTTAAAATTTGCCTATGGCATTGATTTGCGTGTAAACACACTCTTTGTTTTCCCTCAGACGTTTTTTTGATCATCGCATTTTTGACCTAGTTCAGTGCTTTTTAACCATTTTTGGCATGTGGCCCATTTTCAAAACGCACAGAGGCACATGACCAAATTAAATATTTTTTCTAATTTCACAGGAGACCTCAAAAAAGTTATCAAAGTAAATTTCAGGGATATTGTCCCAAGAAAATATATAAACAAATTGTCAAGAAAATTTTCCAATTACACTCTATGTGAAGGGTAAATAAAGTAGTGGCCCCGTGAAGACTGTGGTCCGCGTACTAAAAATATCTGATCTAGGCCATCATCACTTCTCACTAATGATCTTTATTTTTTATTTCGATTAAGACGCCAGTTTGCGAGTTGTAGCTTGTTTACTCTGCTACTTCTTTCACAGAAGGAACTGGACTTAACTGTGTGTCAAGATATTTAAAGATGAACAAAAAACAAGTCCGAACAACAATTGTATGGGCGTAAAGACAGTTTTCAAAATTTCTACTGGAGAAAAGAGGTAAAACTGTGACAATGCTCTTCGGTGACGTAATAATTCGCGTGATTACATCGGCCCCAAAAAAGGTTTACAAACAAGTAACCTATCGATTACTAATCGGCCGCGGCAAAATACGTGGTTATTTCTGTTTAAGAAGATACATTTGATCACTCAAACTCTGCGACCTGAGCAACAGTAATTCGTAAACATTTCGGAATGTCAAATTAAGAGTGCATGTAAATAAAATTAACCTAATTCTATCATTTGATTAACCATTGAACGAATATGAGAAAAGAGATGGCAAATATTTGATAGAGGAGACTCTATTTTTGTGAAAAGCATTCGAAACTTGACCGCATTTCTATCTTTGTTGAAAAGCATCCAAAACTTGACCCGAAGTTCTGTTTTTGTTAAAAAGCATTCACAACTTGACCGAAGTAAAAGAAACAGGGAAATTCATGAACTTGAATATGCGCGAGTTTGGTAAACGCAGCTTTTAAGTCGAGCAAAAAATTGAAAAGCTGATATTTGTAGCTACGCATAGAACTACACGGTCTCAATTGTAGGCACTTTGTGCAAAAAACTATTCTATTCTTGATTTAAAACCCCATAGTATTGCAGCATTTGCAAGGGGGCTGGCCTTGCGGAAAAAATTTTTGGGAGAACAAATCTACTTTAGCCGGCGCCACCGACTACAGTCAGATCTAAAAGACTGCAATAGCCGCTGGCGCGCATTAAAGGAAGGTTTCTTTGAGCAGTGCACAACCTTCTGTGAGTTTTGACAACTTTGTGATTTTTCCTTACACTAATAAAGGTGATTAGATGATACACCCTAATGTTGAATCATAAAACAGTTTTGGAATGGACAATTGCAAACGATAATTTTTTACAATACGCTATAGTTATAGGCAAATTTTACTGTACTACACATTACCTTTCAAGCAATTGAAATAAATAGGCTACATTTTAATATAAAGGTTTTCAAAGAGATCGGAGACTAGAATCTACATTTTTGTCTTTACGTTTCAGAGCTTATTTCAATCATGATTGGTAAGCTATCATCGCACATAGCTGTCAGCTACATTTCATTTAAAAAAACAACATTTTAGGGTGGTATTTAAAACTAAAATTGGTTAGAAGCCGTATTCTTTTTTACTTATAGTTTTCATAACTGGCAAGCGTGAGAAGGTTATTTATTTGTAATTAATAAAAACTGAACCATCCCTCAAAAAATGGTGTTTTTCGTGCCAAACTGAAACCGAGATCTATGTACTTTTTATTGTTTTAGCAAACGCGATTGAAATTGGAGTTGAAGGGTAAAGAAAAAATATATTTTAACTACTTCCTGTTTCCAATTTTCCTCGAAAAATGATGTTTTGTCTCCTTGTGTAAAACTAAAGTTCGAGAGCTCTTTTTACTGTGATTGTTGCTCTTTAGCTACGATTAAAATTAGCCGGGAAAAGAAAAAAGTTTTTGATTTGCTTTAGTATAGTTGCTTGAGAGACAGTTTGTTATACAAGTGATATTTAAGTCGCTATTACTCACTGTTGCGTCACAGTTACGTGCTGATTACGAGAGGCGTTGCACTGCCCTAAAAAGCGTTGGTCCAATCTTAAATTCCTATTCACCGTTTTCCACACATCAAAAGGTAGGTTGAAATTTTGCTAGCAAATTGCAAAAATTTTAACCAACTGAAAAAAATTATCAAAATATCGACTGATTTTTTCGCACATCGTTGAATTTAAACTAGGAATCCGCCGGACATGTTTTCGCAAATTCGCACGTTTTTCGCGTTTAAAAGCAACACTATTAACTATGACTTGCAAACGTACTAGCTGGCTAGCTCAGGAGAATTAATCTTGCTTACCATGCACTTTACCTGTACCCAAAAGAAAAAGTGCTACGAACTGTTGCTTAGACTACAAGTAATATACCCGTACGTGAAATAAGAGTGAACTGCACGCAAAAGGTAGACTACTTAGGTCTAACGATACTTGGCTTGGAAAAACCTATCCTACTTCCCCAGCTCTTCTGCACTAAAGTGTTTTATTTCTCATTAACAATACAATATTGTAATCTACTTCAAGTTGGATTTCAAAGTTTTAACGGCAACTCTAAATTAACATCACACCGATTCGCGATCATATCACCTTTATCAAAAAATTGTCCAAGTTAGTTGCTTTTTGATGCAGGAAAATTTCCAAAATTTGAAAATTATTTTCTGACAAAGTATACTACCGTCCTGATAGGAACTATGAGTCGCAGGAAGGTAGCAACTTCCTACTCCTCCCAATGTAAATTTGAATTGGCAAAAGAAACATCAAAAAAATCTTTGTAAAATGCTCTCCAGAAGTCCACGAAAAACTTTGGTCAGCAACCGAAAAGAAAAAAGTCAAGTTATTATGAAAAAAGAAAAAAAAAATTCAAAAATATTACCTAATCTCTTATTCAATTATGTATCATGACAATCCAACAAAACGTAGAACCTAAAACAAAAATGACATTGCTAGAGTAAAGGAACTCAATGGGCCAGGTAGGTTTTTGGTTTGATTTTTTGTTGCGAATGCACCATAATGTTAAGTAAGGGTTGGTGGGATCTACAGTACCCGTCAGTACTGAAAGGATTAATATGTTTTTCACACGAAGGTTTTTTGTTGTCAAGAAACGGATTTGACGCAATTTACGTAGCACATGCGTGCGACACTATAGAAGGAGCGAAAATTCCTTCGCTTGTTTGAGGTCAACAACATCAAACTGCTGTGCTCAGCTATTTCAAAATTCCTCGTTCTCATTCCTTAGTGTTTATGCTCCAGCTATTCGCTCTTCTCCGACGAATAGCAGAACCGATTTCTTTTCTCCCTCCATCCTTTACTCTTCCAGAAATCTCTTTATTCTGGGAAACGTCAATTGCCATCACCCCCTCTGGGACTCAAAATGTAGTTCCGATCCCCGTGGGGAGGAAGTATTCGATTGGATCATCTCTTCTGACCTCCTTCCTCTTAATAACTCTGACATCCCTACTCTTCCCCGTCGCTTCTCTGGCAGTAGCTACTCCCTGATATCTTCTTTGCTCCTTCCTCTCTCGCCCTCTCTTGCTCTTGGTAGGTACTTCAGGACCTGGGTTCTGATCACCTACCAATTCTACTGACTGCCCTCTTTCTTTGGTATTCCGCCCCAACGAACGTCACCCTTCCTTCAATTTTCAGAAAGCTCGTTGGAATGACTTTTTACTTTGACTCTCACTGTCTTTCTGCAGAGAAATACTCTCTCTTTCTCTTTCCTCTGCTGCTGCTGCTCTCTTTTCTTGTCTGACACTAAATGCGGCCAAATCTTCCTTCCTTTCGGCCGCGTCAAACGCCATCCTAAAACCTGGTGGTCCGCTGAAGTGGAAGATGCAGCTTGTGAACAATGTAAAACAAAGAGCTCTGATTCGATTGGAGCGCTCGTCTGAGTACTGGTGTCTTCCTCTCAATAATATGAGGTCTCTTTCCTCTCAGTGAATTCCTACTAAGCAAACCTCCAACCCAACCTCTCCTTGTTCAACTCCCGCCTCCGTTTCAATCCCACTCCAACTTCTCGGTCAAAGGTGACCCCAATCTTTCCTTTTCTAAACATGTATCTTCGCTGAAGGCCAAGTTTTTCCCCCGTGTCAAGGCCTTACGCTGTATCTCTGCTTCTAATGGGGCCCCTCTAAGGAGTCCCTCTCTCTTTTGTATAAAGCTCTTCTTGGGCCCCTTCTCACATATGCCTCACCCGGATGGTTTTTTACTAAGCGTTATCAATATCACTAAAATTGAAACGCCTTCACCGAGCGGCTAGTCGCGCCATCTCCGGCTGCCTTTCGTCCTCCCCTATGCCAATTCTCCTCTCTGAGGGTTCTTTACCTCCCCTACGAGTCACCCCGACTCATTTCGCTCTGTCATCTTTTGAGCGGGCTCTTCGTCTCCCAATCTCCTATATCATTTCAGGTTTGGCCGGACTTGAAGTGAAACCAAGACTCTGCAGATCGTCCTGGAGAACTTTTGCGTCCACTCATACAACTCATGCTTCCTTCTACTTTCACTAAGGAGACTCTTCTTGCTTACCCTCAGTCTCCTCCTTGGAACCTGCTTTCCTATACTGTTGAGTCCACTCTTTCCTCTCCATGCTCCCGCCCTGATCTCCATCACTCTCGTCAAGGTGCGGCTCTCGCTCACTTTGACTCTCTCCCACCTTACGATCTGGTACTTGGACAGGCGGCTCTGTTCCTTTTCCTTTTGGCAAAGGCGGCTCTGGCGTACCTGCCAACTGCTTTCTGGCACCGAGGCCATTCTTTCCTTTTCAGCAGGCCCAGCATGCTCAAGTTTTTCCGCTGAAACCTGCGCTATTCTGCAAGCTCTTTGCTGGTCTCGGAAGCACCACAAGTCTGCAACTTCTCTTCACCTCCCATCTGAATCTCGCTCTGTCCTCTTCTCCATCTTTCCATTTACCGCAATCTCTCTGGTTGGCAGGAATTGTCTTCTCTCTCCTCCTGTATTATCACGCTACAACGGGCCGCCGGGTACTCGTGTCTCCCCGGGAACCACGCGGCTGATGAGCTAGCCAAACGAAGAACGCTACTTGTGCCCTCTGTAATCCCCTGAAGTCTCTCTTCTCTCATTTCTCGTATCCACTCTTCTCTTTTCTCGGACTTGAGGCGTACTGTCTCATCTAAATTCTTCGACACGCAGGCTTCCTCGTTTTCCACTGAGGAACTTATGCTCCCTCGTCACGCTCGCTGTGTTCTCTCTCGTCTACGCAGCAACGGACACAGCCTAGTGTTAAGCTTTTATCTCTCTAGGATTGGCAGAATTTAAAATCCTTTCTGTAGCGACTGGGACACTCGTCCCAGGGTACCTCTCATCTCCTTCTGCACTGTCCAGCTACGGAATCTTTGCGCCACTTGCTCTTTGGCGACTCTATGTCTCTATACGATTTCTGTTCCAGGCCGTGGGTAGTTGCCAGGCTTATGGGGCTCCATGGTCTTCCGCCATGTCCCCATCCCTGGGAAAGGGTCAGGTAAAAACAACAAGTCGATCCATTGAACTAAAGCTGTAGGCGGTCAAATATTTTCCATCACGCAATTCTACGAATTCCATGATCGATTGTGAACCTCAAAAATTCTTTCTATTTACATAGCGTGCTTCAAATTATTGCTTGGCTACGAGCTGTATCAATTTTCTGAAATAATGCAACTTTTTGCAATCTATAAAATAGTCAAGGCCTCAACGGCGCTTTAAAGAAGTTTTGCGCGAAATATGGAATCGGTATGTTTACAAGAAAACTACTTTTGGGTACAAAATTATCAGAGAAAAAAGTTTAACAAGTTGTTTTCTGAAAAACAGAATTGCCAGTTTATCTAACGCGGTCACTGCCACATATTTTGCATTAACGGAAAAACACAATTGACATTTTGAAGTAAAAATTAGATATTTGAAGCTTGTAGCACACGATAGAAACATTTTGCGCAAAAATCTGTCAACCACCCGCCAATAACAGAGTCACTAAAACATGCTTACAGAAAATAAGTATGTAGGCGGCGGTTTCACACGCTGAATCAAAGTGATCGTTTTATGGTGGTGATGGTGATGACTCTAATTAATTTTGCCCTCTCTTCTTTGCGAGAAAAGATTAAGGACACAGGTTAGCCAGCAAAATATTGTTTTACAAATAATCTCTGCTTTTTGTGCCATTTCAGAAACAATTTTGAAAGCCTTGTAGATAGGGTAGGATTTGTCCTTTATTTTTTTAATTCTGTCCTCGCCCTTGTCCTTTTTATTCTTTATTTTGAAATCGATCCTACGAATTTTGGGAATTCTTGGAGATGAAAATCTGTACGTGTGGAAAAGTGATGACTTTTTTTTAGAGATCGCACTAAAAAGTTTAGGAAATTATTGCAGATTGAAAAGAAAACCATTAATTTTTTGTGTCTGAAAAGTGATCATCTTTTTTTGGGGGGGTAGAAAACATTTATAATCCAGATTGGCAAATGTGCTGGGGCATCATCAGGCATGCAAATTTAGGTGAATGCAAATCTAACTTTTTACATTAGCCCCCGCTTTCGGCAAGCTGGCGACCCTCCCATACTCGTATTTTACCGGCATATTTCATCAATATTATTTGTCCTATATTTTTAGTTGAGAAAATTGGCAACCTTACTTGTAGACTAGGATATAGAGTGTCATATACAGAGCTCATGCACATGGAAGGATGATCACAACAAAAAATTGAATATTGACCAACACGAGAAAGTTTCTCGTAGTTAATTAGTTAGCTTAGTTTCCAACATGCAACCCTGTTTATATGCAGAGTGTTTGATCGTTGGGTGTAGTTGCGCTGGTGATTTGTGTCAAGTGGGCTCTAGCCGAAGGTATATCTAGTTTGCTAGCGAAACGGCGATTTTCGTTTGCCATTCATAATAGAAGAAATGCGGTGTGTGTTGCGTTTTTATTGAGTCTCGTTTTTCAGCTGCTTGCTGTTAGCATAAGCAGCTGCATTTGGCATATGTGGATACGCATTTGGCGTTGTACCATTTTTAAGCAAACTAGTTGTATAATTTAATTCATGATGGCCTATGCTCATGCAATACTGAAATAAAATAACTTTTCGACAACATATTTGCATTTAAAAACAAAACGAACTACCGTGTTTCCCCGATAATAAGACAGGGCTTATATTAATTTTTACTCCAAAATATGGCACTAGGGCTTATTTTCGGGGGATGTATTATTTTGATATATCAAAAAATGAAGTTACAAAGTAAAAATTACGAGATTTTAAATAAACAGAAATTACGAAAAAAGATCTACATTTAATTGCCATTAACATGTTTTTTATTCAGAAACTCATTAACAACAATGTATTCAAGAACAAGTTTGTTAGTTTTTGTATCGTCATTATTTTTGCTTGCCAAAAAAAGATTTTTTGAAAAGGATGGCATACACCGCATTAAAGCAGTTTGAATAAATATAAAAAAAGAATGTTTGACTCTTTCGTCTTTCTGCCGCTCTCAACTAGGGCTTATTTTAAGGGTAGGGCTTACATTAAAATCATCCTCAAAAATCACGCTAGGTCTTATTTTGCGGGTAGGTCTTATTATCGGGGAAACACGGTACCAGACTGAGGGCTGAGTCAACGAAATTAGTAAATACGATTGTACAGTGCAAAAAAAGCACGGAGCGCTATGTTGACAGTGAGCAAATATAATTGTCGGCAAGACCACTGCGCGAGTGGGACCTTGACCTGCGTGGGCTATTCATCGCGAAATTTTATTTCATTTGACAAAACGTCAATTCTGAATATCTCTGAAACATTGAAAGTGGCTCGTGAATTTGCGATTCAATCTTTCTAAATTTTCTTATTCGTTTTTCATGAAACATTTTAGCAAGAAATATTACTTGCAAAACGATATTTTATGATAATTAAGCCAAAATTGCGTACTAGCATTTCTGTGATCTAGAGAACGCTTTCTGATAAATATTCTCAGCTTTTTTAACCTTTTAAATGTTGTTTCTTAATTCAAGTCTGGGAAAATTATATGGAACCACAAATGTAGGTCACAATTTGAAAACTTTTGTTATGGTTTCAAATTACCAAACAGGCTTTTTTCTCATTCATTGCCTTTGCTACTGAGTAAATTTTCACGAGGGCATTAATTGCTCAAAGCGTCCCGCATAACAGGTTTTCGAATGTTCGACAATCCATTCCATTACTGCGTGACGTTTTTCCTGAAAACTACATAAAAACAACCACACTTTTATATCTGTTTAGCTGCGCGATAGAAACAGTACTGATGACAACACGTGTTATGGAATTGTAATTATGTAAGACAAAGATTTACACTATAAAGTTGGCAATGCGATGGAAAAGTGATATTGCTCTTCACTCATCAACAGTCACTTTGCTTTTGATACAATTCAAGAACAAATGCATTCTCTATTCGCAAAAAATGCGTTTCATCTGATTTCTCAAGTCACAGCCAAAGCAATAACTTACTTTCTCTGTGGAATGCACATTCTATATATGGCAATTAACCTTAAATAGTTTTTTGTGAACTTTAGTTACCTCTTGTTTACGACTGCCCGTTTCGCTCTCAGGCTGCTACAACGAGCGCAGAGTGAGGTTACTACCTTTTTTATCTTTTAGCTATATGTGTGCATATTTTAGCAGTCGTGTGTATAAATTTGCGAATAACTTTCGATCTATGACAGGGGTCGGCAACCTTTCACTAGCTGCGGGCCAGAATTACAATCTGCAAGGTCTCAGCGTGCCGTATAAATTTACCATTAACAGTGTTGTTAAAACTTGCGAATTTATGAAATTTTAATCAGAATAACTGCTGATTGTAACAGTTCTTCACGTCAGCTTAAAATACAACATACATTTATTGATATCGGCAGGAAAACGTTAATGCGATATTTTATGTGGTGTTTCATTTGAAAGTTTTTGAAGTTCAGGTGATAAGTTGATGAGGAAAGAAGCATAACATCTTGCAAATGTTCATCAGTAGGTTGTGCTGCCAACTTGGTCTTGGCTAGTTTCATTGTCGAAAATAGTTGTTCACACGCATAAGTGCTGCCAAAGATGGATGCCATTTTTTTGGACATATTTAACAGAGTTGGGATATCGTTTGGATTCAAGATATTTTTCACAGAAGTCAAGCAGTGATACATGCTCAAGATGAAACTTTGATTTCATATTGTTGCTACACTGCTGCTCAATTAACTTCATTTGATATTTTTCTAGTGCAGCGTCGACCTGTATATCAAATGGAGTACTAAACAGTCTGATACCATTTCAGGAGAACGAAAATCACTATAGCGAGATGAAAATTCAGTTCTTAAATCTCGTATCACAGATACAAATAAAGTAGTGCTCATAGGTTTGTTCTCTTGCAGTGTAGCAAAGTGAGCATAATTTGCATTTCCCTACTGAAATTCTCAGAGTCGTAGTTTTGTTTCGAATGCGCATATATAACTCCACATCTCATGTATCAATTGGAGCTTTCCCTGAAGGTGCAAACTCAGGTTGTCCAAATGTGATGTCAAATCAATCAAAAATGCCAAATTAGAAACCCATTTTTTATCGCGAAATTCGGTAGCATTTGTGTTTTTTCAAGAAAGATTGAAAGATTTTTCTCAATGTGTACACTCTTCGTAGCATTTCACCTAGGCTAAGTCAACGTACATTGCAGAAATAAAGCAAATCTCCATACAAACCACTGTTTGTTAAGTAGTTGGCGAAATTGACGATGGTTCAACTCTGGGAACAAAATAAAGTTCACAGCCTTACCACTATGTCTATGACGCTCTTTAAGATTGATACTTTTATTTCTTTACGCACATTGCTTCCTGATCAATGCGACACGGTAAGTTTATAATGTCGTTATTAATTCCATGGTCTACTACGTGGTTTTGAAGCAAGGGCAAAACACTTATATTTTTCCAACCATTGATGGGGCTCTATCAGTCGTTATTGAAACCGGTTTTGAGAGATTGAAATTCATGGCTTCAAGGCATTGAAGTAATGGTTTTAGAATATCGGCTCCTATAGTAGTACCCATCATAGGAAGCAGTTGAACAAAATTCTCAACAACATGAAAATCTCCGTTTACTCCACTCACAAATACTGCCAGCTGAGCTGTATCTGTCGTGTCTGTGCTCTCATCTATCGTTATTAAGAACTGTAGATCTTCAAAACAATCTTTTTGGTTATATTTCACGTTCTCAGAAATCTTTCTTATTCGTCGGGTTATGGTTCGTGCTGAAAAACTGAAACCAGAAAACAATTTTATTTTCTCCGAACATACGGTTCAGCAACAGCCATCATACATTTTTTCACGAAGTCGCCATCAGTAAACGGTCTCTTGTCTTTTGCAATTAATTGTGCTACCTTGCAGCTAGCAAAAGTAATATTTTCCAATTTAGTGATTTGCCTTTGAAATACATAACTCTGCTGTTTTTACGGTGGTTCTAAGTTGGATAATTTTTTTTTTTTTCTTGTTTGACTCGTAAACTTGGAAAAATTTGTATTCTTTGTATCATAAAGGCGTTTTGTGTTAAATTCCTTATTTACAGCAACTGAAACGTTGCAAATCGAACACGTGGTTCACCACAATTGTTAACAAAAGGTACTGAAAGTAATACAACAGGCAAGCGATGCGCTTTGAGCAGTTTGCTCAAAAAATATTTGTTCTCCCATTGTTTATTAAAAGCTCGACACTCAGCATCAACTTTTCTACGTTTTGTCAACATTGCCAGATTGCTGAAAATTGATTAATGACAATCATTAGCTAAACTTCTCGTCAAATATTAAAAAAAGTTACAATTTGAAATTGGGGTATATCGTATATTTCAATTGCAAAGCTGAAACTGCCAAGCACCTTTATGCAACCCTTCCTATGACTTCCACTCAATTCTCTCCTCGGGCGTAGCTAAACTACTACGATTGAAATATACAACCAAATTTGAAAGAAAGGTTAAACGCAAATGTAACACAAAATGCTGTCGGTTATCAGTTGCGCAAATCGTACGTCATCGAATATGAGACACTTGGTTTACTTAGGCGTCATAAGGTGCTAAGACTTAAGTACTAGTAGACAAGAAAGTAGTTGAATCAATCAAAGCTTTACGCCAGCCCATAAAGTTCGATTTCTGTTCGGTAGTTTCTCATAAGTATACAACGCCAGATAATTGCAAGAAGGGCAGATTAAGAAAATAAAATACACTAAGCGGGCCGTATCATTACTAAAATTTGTAAAAGAGCTGCGGGCCGTAGGTTGCCGATCTCTATGACCAACAGTCAACTCAAATTTTGTCAAAAATAAATTGAACTATTTTTAGGAAAAGTCATGAAATCTTGATATTGTAGGGCCATCCTGGACAAAGCTGTACTTGAGAGGAAATTGCTCCGCTGGGAACGAATAGGGTTAAGCAGTTGATTTTTTATCTACTCTAAGTCATAAAACGAAAAAAAATTTTTGTCGCGTACTTTTTTGTTTTTTAATGGCCATTAATGTAGTCAAAAATGCAATAACTTTGTTGAATGGTTTGTAATGCCACAAATTATGCGGCCCGGTAAAAATCAAACATTTGCATGAGACGCATTTACAGGAACCTGTTTTTTCATGACTGACGTCTGTATTCATGGCTGTTTACAACGTATGTTTTGATAAAAGTGGTAAGTTATTGATATGAGTCACTGCGAATATAGATGCTGAATAACATTTATTTTGCAAGCGTAGAAAAATTGTGAAGAAAGACAGCGGAAGCTTGTTGATAATGCACATTTGTTGGCACAAAAGCCTCTGTAAAACCAGAGATCGCTTTTCGTACAACCACTTGCTGTAATTAGTTTGCAAAAACAAGGTTACAGAGCGCTGCTTTTATGAAAGCGCTTAAAACAGGCTGAAGAGTGCAGGGTCACTTTTCATTTTTTGGCATATAAACACTAACGACGTTTGCAAACTTTGCCGTGTCTGTACTTTGACTGGCCTTTGATCATTACATAGACGAACTGATCTGTACGTAAGTTTTCCAACACTTGCTGAGCATATTGCAAGCTAGGCAACTTTTTTCGTTCGGATGAAGCAAGCATTGTGACGACTCTTTTTCTCATAAAAGCAAGCATTGAGATATTTTTGCTGTCAATTTTCTTGTGCAGCAACCAAGCATTGGTCATAGCAGCATTGAGACTCCATGAAAAAAACCGCCATCATCACTTTTTTGAGCGAATAGTGGCAACAAATTGATTAAACTGATCCACTTTACCCATTTTTTGATTATACAACAACAGGGCGTGTTTCATCAACATATTGGTTTTCTTCTTTTCCGCTTTTCGACTACCGTTTGATGAGGCTCTCTTGTGCGGCACCAGCATAATTTGAAGCGCATGTGACAATAGTTGTGTCATGCCGAACTGCAACTGAATTTCCACGATTATCTGTGCTGAAGTCATAAAAAATTCTCAGTTTTCTTCATCGTCTGTTTTGATGGAACTGCTGCATTTTCCAAACGATTTTGCCTTATAGTAACCAGACTTTTGATACCGCGTTTTGAAAGCTCATCAAGCAAAGAAAAAGAGGTAAAAGTTTGCCAAAGGTAACAGAGAAACCACTCGACAAATCACTTTTTTCTACAAGATCCAACCCTACATCAGCACCTTGGCCGAAGCCTGTGATTGACAGCTTAGTGTTAGTACCACATCAGGGTTCAGCGTGAAATAAGTACCCATTAATTGAAGCAAGGCATCACAACTTGAAGCCAAAACGAATTGGCTTGCCGCATATTCACTGATTGGTTCCATGTTTTCCAAGGTATGGAATTATTGTTTTATGGATGCCATGGTCACTAGCGCTGACGTGTTTTTTGAAGTTGCAATGTAGTATGTCAAATAGACAACGCATCTTATTATCGGTCAGCATTTATTTCAACATTGTTAGCCAAATGAAAATTTGAAAATATATCTCTAAATCGCTTTCGGCTTATACATTGGGCACTGCCGCATTGTGCGTGTTTGAAGCAACTGCCCAATTATAGTTCACGATAGAGCGCTTTGCAATGCCCACAAAGCACAATGATTGCAATTACAGTTTAATTTCATTTTCATCTAAATTTAAAGTTTTGCTAGTTTGAACAAGACGGTTTTTCAGTCTTACTCTAAATTAGTAATGAGCACAAATCTATGGTAAGCTTACTAGACTATAACAAGATAACATCAAATACGGAAATTTGCGGAAATTCATGTTGAAATACCGAATAACTGAATAACAGAAATACGAAAATTCATATTTTACATGAAAATACTGAAATACAAAAATTCATTTCGTAAAAGGAATTACTGACTTAGGGAAATATGGAAAAGCTACCAGAACCAACTAAAGAGGTAAGGAAATTGCAGAATATGGAAATTCATGGAAGCCAATTAACACTAAAAGTATAACCACCCAATGGGGCAAAAGTAGATAATTAAGACGAATTAAACTAAATTTCCGTATTTCTGCGATTTCTGTAACTTAAGTGGTGTTTTTTTCTGTATTCCAGAAAAAATTTCCTTATTTTAGTGTGGTTCCTATAACAAAGTATTACAATTGGCTATTGGCTACAAGAACTGAACAAAATCAAGATACAAAACAATAATGCAGTCACACAGATCTTCGACGTAAGCAACACAAGGGAGTAAAGTGGCTATTTCAGTTTCTTGATTGCATTTAGCATTCATTTAAATTTTGATCTCATTATGTGTTATTGACAACTTTAATTGCCAGCAACAAACTCACTCTTTTTATTTCGTTATAAAAGACAATAGTTCTATAAAAACAAGTTCGGAAAAACAAGCAAGTACTCGTCTTTCATAATTTATTGCGATTTTCACCATTTTAAACCTGCTTCTGTCGCTTATTTGTTACCCGGCTGGATCACAGAGCAATAGTTACTGTTTTTTCAAGTTACTCATTTTCACTCAGACATTTTATAATTTCCCCTCAATAATAATTTTCGTTAAAATACTGTAACATTTTCTGCAAAAAATTAGCTTTTTGTTACTATGAACGCTTGTAATTCCCAGTCAACAAACACATCCAAATCAAAGTATTATTTGGTCAATTTAAAGCTCAATAGAAACACATCCCAAGGCTAACTTGAAAAAAAATAACTCAACAAAATCTCATCGCAAGTGTAGTAGAAAAGCAATATTTCAATCAAGTTGCAATTAGTTCAAGAAGGCTTCTGAAAAGGTGGTTGTTCTAGGGAAAGATCATGCATAGGGCAGACACGCAGTTAATTTTGCAACTCCAACCACGAATTACCTGTACTGCCTATTTTGTTCTAATTTTTCACCCCATTAATCACTATGAGACCCTAAGGACAAATTTAAATCCTTTATTCGTGGTGGTACACGAATGCCATTGTTATTATTTTCTCCATCAGCAAACAATAAGAGTCCATTTCCTGACTGCCTGCAATACCTACATTACTTGCACCGCCTACATTTCCTGCACTGCTTTTTTAGGAGCACCACGATAGGGGATAATTTTCTCAGTATAAAATTTTTTTCAGAACAAGTTCAATTTTTTAAGTATAAAAACAAACACTAGATTCTTTTGCTCCCGCGATCACCATATGATGATTATTGCACTTAAACTGTTTCGCTCCCGCAAGATCATCATATGGTGATTTTTTCAAAGCTTTAAAAATCAGAAGCAAACAATTGGGATCTTTTGACGATTCTCAGCAAAAAAACCAGAGCCAGTAATTGCTGTACATATTTTAATAGGACGTTTCGCTAAGCGCTGCTAGCATTGTCAACCAGAATAGTGCAGCTGTAAATCAAAGTAGTATTGTTAACAAAACAGTTACACTATTTTGATCGACAATGCTAGCAACGTCTAGCGAAACGCTTTACTAAAAATATTAAAAAAATCAGTTTCCTTAAAATTTGATTTGTAATTTTATTTCTCAACTGATTTTAACAATTTTTTTCTAAGTAAAAGCCTATTTTAGGGAAAAGCTGATATCTCGTTTATGTCTTAAAGCTACGTCTACCAAATTTTGGAAGATTCAATAGCTGAAGAGTTTCCGGCCCCCAAGGGAGGCATTGGAGGCAATGCCCCTCCTAAATTTTCTTTTGCCCTCCCTTTCAAAATATTTTGTTGTCTCAGTTTTTATTGACTTGCGATTTGAAAACGTTGAATTCAAAATAGGAATTGCTGTATCTTTTGTCTGTTGTGATTGTGACCTAATAAAGCGCGACAATGTTTGCTTGATCACGTGTCAAAATAAAACCGGCCATTGAACAAAAGCGATTTGACAAAAACAGAACCGCTCATCAAATATGGGTTAATAAGATTTGCAAAGCATTTTGTTTGAGCTTTGCATTCGCCATTTGTTAACAAAAGCAACCGCAGTAAGACTTTGCTTGACATCAGCAGTGCTTAAGAAGATTTTTGTTACAGGTAGTTGTGCACAATGAGCAAGGGTAGTGTAAAAAACAGCCCAACATCTTGTATCTTTGATATCGTCAAACAATAATTCATAACTGTTTCATAACATCTTAGACTTTTGTATTGAATTTGCAATTAAATTATTTAGCAAACCAAAATAGTTCGATTAACAATTTTTCATGATAATAACACCAGTTATCTATTTCATTTTGGACTTGACCCTTGCTAGCTATAGCTTGCTTATAGTATAATTACAGAACTTCAGCGTTGCTATTTAAAGCCTGCATGGATGGCAGTTATTTTGAATTACTTTTAAACATAATAGCAATGGGCATAAAATGCTAATTCCATATTTAGCAACGTTAACTCCCTATACAAAACTATTCTGATAGATTGTTCATTTTAATGTTTCCGTAAGTTTTGTGCGTTTGTGTTTATTCTCGTTGACTTTTTGCTTAGTACCGGTAGCCTACTCCATTCTGTATGACCAAGTTATTTTATACAAAAGTAGACTACTTTAGTTTTGCTAATACTCTCCGTTTTTTGCAATACCTTAAAAATTTTTCTTGTCGTAAACAAAACCTATCATTTTTGCCAATTGATAAATTCTATTATTCAGCGTCTTTGCTTCTTAAAGCCACTAAACTCAGCAAATATATATTTGTCAGGCACATCCGGACATTGGAGCATTATGTTGTTTCGATTAGCGTGCACCTTAGTTCTACATGTAGGACTGTTTTAAATTTGATCGCTTTAAAAAAAAACACCAAAACTTGCTGTAAATGGTAAGCTACTGGAAATGATGTTTTATGTAAACATTTAATATTGATTAGAAGTCATAAAAACCGCATTTGTAATTTCTCGCACTATTTTCAGTATTGCAACTTTTCCAATTTTACTTATATAGCTATCAAAAAATACTGCCCCGATTTGCCCCCTTAAGCTCAAGTCTGGTCTACAGTAAAGTTTGCGATGGCGAAGCTTTTCGTTTAATGTTGGTTGTGTCGCAAGCGGCTACGCCAAATTAAAACAAAGAGCTGATCCATTTTTGGTTTCAGGATAGACCAGATTAAAAGGAGGCTTGAGTCTACGGTACCTTTCAATATATCCTCTGTCCCGCAAAACGAGTCAAATACCAGAGCACGAAGAAAATTAATGTGGCTTGTGCTTTGAAATTTTGATTTGCAAAATGCTGAGTTTTGCAAATTTGTTTTCCATCAGCAAAGCTTGCAAGTTGCAGAGCGATCAATTTGATTATGCAATTGGATGATTTTTGTTTTTGACCAACAGTTAAACGATGTAAACAGGGTCAGCACGAGTTTGATCAAAGCAATTGCGTTCTTTACGCACCAAATTTGGGAATCCTAATTGATATACAATGAGGTTTTTGTAGAGCTGGAAAGGAATGGTGCAACTCGTTGTTTATCACTTCGTTGGCAAAATTATACTGATTATGAATTGCAAAAACTCGATTGCGCATCAGCTTTGAAAGTAGGGGATGCGCAGAAGCAAAAATTTTGTCAAGCCGAAGCTTATATAATTATCTATACAATTACAATTAAAATACACTACTGTGGTATTAATGAACATACAGTTTACACTTTGATGCTTCACCGCATGATGTTCAGATGATTTACCATTCAATAGATTGCGCCCTTATGTATTATACCTGTAGATAACACATCGAACACACAAAACATGCAGTCTTTTGACTTCGAACAGGTGCGGCTGGAACTTTATCCTGAGGAATCATCGTATGATATACAGAATTACACTTTTTTTGAGATTTTGAAGATTTGTTGTTCGCATTTTCACTGCCTCTAGAAAAAATTTTCTTCCGAAGTATGCGGACTGCTTTACAAGCAACCTTACTAATAACTTTGAAGTAATCCCATAAAAGTTGTCACTTTGCTTTAAGGCGTTGAGTCAGATTAATGAAGTTATCACTTACAATATTTATGGATTCTTACTTTTTATGCTTTAACTATTACCTGAACACTGAAATAAAATCAGTGATGCACACGGCCGCGAACAGTTTATTTATACCAGAGTAAAGTTTTAAAGAAATGAAAGCCAAAGCCCTACTTTCAAATATAAAGTAACAAAAAGTAATTTGCTGAAGCCAAAAGCTTGGCAAAAAATGACGCCGGCTTCGGTCGAAGGCGAACGGTACATCCCTACTTTTAAATTAACTTGATAGCTAACATTCTTATAATTCGGTAACGGTAAAACCTTTGCGGACAACAGCAGAAAAACTCGCGTTAACATCAATTTCGGCTTTGCAAACAGGGTTACCGCAATCACGGCACTTATTAAAAAATTACCGTTTCCCTCTATTTCCCAAGAGCACAATAACTCAAAAAACCATGTTTGTTGTTTCTTTTATTTCCCAGATTTATATCATCAGTTTTTTACATATTTAGAGAAAGCGAGGACGACCGAAGAAGACCTGGAAGAAGCAAGTGGAAGAGGAGACAGAGAAAGTTGGTTTGAAGGAGGAGGATGCTCTGAGACGAGATAAGTGGAGGGACGGAGTGCGAGAAATTGCAGAACAAATGGGGTAAATCCGGCCATCTCTGCTAAAGGGAAAACACCGGATAAAAACTGAATAACTACTACTACTACTATAAACAAAACTTTCGATTTACTATAAAAGGGCAGTTTTACGTTAGCTATTTGTGTACAACAAACATTTATAATTGTAACAGAGACCAATTTGATTTTTAGGTGACGACAGCTGAATAGCCCTCATGTTGCTCTGTTGTCTCTTCACCAACTTGCGAAGCATGGTTTTGCAAGATATTTAATTCTGCTCATTCTTGGTCAAATAAACATCAGTCGGCCTGTCTATTTACAATGCAAGCTCAGCTGTAGACCCATTTCGTTATAAATATAAACTGTATAGAACAGCCACGACACTTCTAATTTCAATTCCAACAGAAATGTTTTTCGTGTTTTGATTATTACAGCTCTGTGCAGAACAGTTCACATACCAAATAGAAAATTGCTCGTCTAAAGGCTATCAAAACAATCGGTAAGCCGAGATAAAATATGAAACTAACAATTTCACGTTATTAAACGTTTCGGAAAAAACGCAAGTAAACGTTAGCATACTCAGTGCTACGAAAACAAAATTCGTTTAATTATGAAGGAAAATAGCAAAAACTGTCATGCATTGCTTGCCATGTTTGCTCAGTGACAGGAATTGGATGGTTGGCATTCTGCGGAAACATTACCCTTCAAAAATACAAAATTCTGCCCACGAAAAATCAAAATTTGAATCACAAACAATTGAAATTTTATATGTATTTTAACGCTTTTAAATGGCTCAGTGAAACAGTTTTGTGTGAACAGACATACGTAAAGACAAGCCTTATCGCCATGATAACAGCGCCAAAAACCTAACTATGAGCAACCACGATTCCACGATCTTAATGTTTATGCCACTTCATACGTAACAGAACTTACATCAGTGCCATTTTTTTGAACCAAATTTTCCACATATCATTTTCCCTCTTGCAATTACGGTAGTAAGGCATATTTTTAAACTACAATATATAGGGCGTAATACAGGGTGGGCCGTAAATAACGCACCAAAGATTTAAAATAAATTGTGATGTGAAATAATGTAAATATCTTTTCTTTGGGTATCTGTTAAATTTAATTTCAATATCAGTTACTATAACTGTTAAATTTAATTTCAATCAAAGTTTTTTAGTTATGATTTGCCTTTTAAAAAAAATTTATATCATTTTTAGGGTATGCACTTAACAATTAAAGAACGAGTTGAATTAGTGTTAATGTCTGGTGCCGATGGCGTTTGTTATTATTATCTGAATTGTTTTATATGCTTTGGTGCGTTATTTATGGCCCAAAACGTTTGTTATTATTATCTGAATTGTTTTATATGCTTTGGTGCGTTATTTATGGCCCACCCTGTATAACGATGATTGTAATAAGTGTGGTAGTGTGTCGAAAGTGACAAATGTTGGACAAAGTCATGCTTCGGCACTTGCCAATAAAGCACCCAGCCAATAAAGAAATATCCACCACACATCTAATCTATCTTAATCAAAACGCAAAAGACAAAAACTCTTTATAGCTTTCAAGAGTTTATCAAAAATAACAGCTCTATGTTTACCACAATAAAATTCACTGAACCGTAAAACAGCACTACAAACCTTGTAAACACAGCTCCGTTAGATAAACAATAATTCAGTAATAAAAGACTGTTGAAAATGATTCTTCATTAAATACGAGCTCAAAAAATATAACTGTGAGCAACTTTACGCAGTAATGGTAGGTTTACGTAAATTAACACTGTTTCTCTGCTGGAATGAAGATGCGTACCACAATACAGAAAATCCTCGTTATACGGTAAATCTGCGTCTCTGAAAACCTTATCGTAAATCGAAATTACCGCATACTGAACCCATTATAACATATAATAATAGGGAAGTGTTCAAGCACGTCGAAAGTCACCCCTGCAGACATGAAAACAGTCTTATAACAATGTTAAGCACAGCGCAAAAGTAGCAAACAGAAGCAGTTTTTATTTACCGTTCGCTTGCCAAGCATTCTATTAGATGATGTCCCTGCAGAGGTTAGGAGCAGTAAGGATTTCAGCCCTTACTCATCTTCAACAATACCTCACTGTGCGTTGTGATAATATCCACAAAAAACATGCTATAAAGATTTCAGTTGGGTTCAATGGGAAACGCGGCATTGTTGTGGTGGCGCTACGGTGTAAACAAGATACGAGCGGATATCGTATCTGTGAATTTTTCTTACCGTGAATAGAATTGAGGGTAATAATTACCAAACACCGCAACTGTGAATTTACAGGATAACGAAGTACCGTATAAGAAGGACTCACTGTATATGTGGAACAATGCCCTTAACAAGTAAAAACACCGCAGAGCAGAAAGGAAATAAAAAGTTCCTAGTGGCGTTAAAATAATAATTCAACAAAAAGAATACTCAAACGATAGTAAAGCTAAAAATCCTGCATTAATTGCAAAGTGTAAAGTTTCCACCGGGTATTTTGCATAAAAGATCTCGCTTGCAGTTTTTATCGCAGTGACTGAACGGAGTACGGCCCTTGTAAAAATATCGGTAATATTTTTGAAATAGGGTTTCATAATTTTTGTCTTCTTTTAACCACTTCTTATACAGTAAATTCCAGCTAGCAGCAGAGAGAGATGTTAAGTTGAATGCCTCCTTTGCTGAGTATTCAAACTCCCATTCTGGTACAGCTTGTGGTTGATTAGCTTTGGTCAAATTGAGAACATATGTTTGGTGATCTAAAACAGTCCAAGATTGCTGATCAACAGTATATGTGCGGTATCCAGGATTCAAATTAGTGTAGGTTGTTATGCTTGGACTTATATAAGCAACTGATATAGGCTGAGTTAACGATACATTGGAATACATAATTTCTATTTGATCGTTATGTGTATGTCCGAAAAATTGTCCTCTGATGATATCTTGAAATCTATTCACAACTGCGTAGTAGTTATTTCGCCATACCTTTACACAATCTCCTTCATTACTAGGTGGAATGTGACCGATGATGTGAACAACTTCACCTTTCTTCTCAGCATCAAATAAGGTATTCACAAACCAGCGCAACTCGCCGTCTGGATCGTCGGGGTTTTTTAGCATCCAAAAATTTTGATTGTTGCAATAGTTCATGTTCAACGAGATCAGCCGAAGTCCAGGTTTCACTAACAGTGTATAGTAACCAAACCTTCGAACCGTTTCCAATGCACTTGATGTGAGCCATGGACCCCAAGCTTTATACAAAGAATAATACAACCATGAAATGTTGTTGTATCCTCTTATGTAGTTTGGAGGAAAACTGTTGACGGGGTAACTCTCATGGTTGCCCAATGCAGGATAAATAGGAGTATTGGGGAAATACTTCAGCAGCAAACTGGTGAGATTTTTAAGCAAATATTCCTGTTGACTTCTGGACTGATTCCAAATATCATGGGCAGGCAAGTCACCTGTCCACAAAATGTAATCATACTTTTGCTTTGAAGCATGCTGAAAAAAGTTTTCCAACGTCCAATATGGTACATCACAATATCCATAACTTCCCCAATAGCCAGCTAACTCGTCACCACTGTTTGCTGGCTGCCGACAGCAAAGCGGTTCTTTACAGTTAACCTTAGCTCCACGCATATATTTTAAATCAATATGTATATCTGACATTTGCAATACGTTGAAAGTATTTCCACTGGATTTCTTTGAGGGCTTGGAACTAGGATCACGCTTCGGTAATGGAACGGACCATTTGTCTGTATTCCAGCTTAAATCACTAGCCTGACACATTGTCGGAAAAATGACTCCACAAACCATTTCACCAGTTCCATTTAAGTTGTTTAAGATAAATAATGTTTCATTGCGCATGACATTAATACTTCCAGTGCACACATTTTTACTTTCTATGTTTAGATCAACACACGTACTAATTGCAAGGTCAAAAAGCCCTTTGTACGTTCGGTCGGGAGTCTTGTACTTCCAAATTGCAACATCCATCGCATATTTACAAAGAGCACATTCAGCACTTGATATTGCACTTCCAACAGGATGTTTTGAAAACGTTAATGCCGATGACGGTACCTTAACTTGATCAGATGTCGTTAAACCAACTCGAGAGAAATTTGAAAAATGTAGTTTCTTGCTGTTGCTTTTTAAAGGATAGCAAAGAGCATTAAAACTGAAAATGGAAATTACAACGAGTATACCCAGATAATGAACCATTGTTCAAGCATGAACCTAATACCAGCACAAACTTATATTACAATAAATACACCAAAATAACGAACCATTGTTCATGCATGAACTTAATGTCTGCGATATTTACAAAGTTCAGTAGAGCATCAACAGAGTCAACAAAATTGGGAGGAAAAGTTGTCAAATTTTTCTGGCATTGTTTGAATATCTAAGCTTACAAGTAATACTTAGAACCAAAGTCATGATTATTTGAAAGTTTGCTAGTTCACAAGAGATCTATAAAAACCAACTCCATCTTATATAGAGGATAGTGTATCAGTTTCAGGAGATTTTGAACAAAATCAGAAAACACTTCTCACAATTTTTACAAAGAGTAATGGTTCAGAAAAATGTTGGGGGGCATATTACCTTTTGCGACCCATGCTTTGTTAATGCAATGTGTAGCGGTTAAAACCAGCTGCGTGCAATCTGCAATGTGAAAATCTGTAGCTTGCAAAAAATGAAGAATAAGACTTGTGGCCCACGTCCACAGATTAAATAAGGCAGTGGCTATTTTGCCATCAACAGCATTTTACCTTTGGAGGCTATTTTGCCATTGGACATTTATGACTGGTTAATTTTAATGACACATTTAACATGTGACTATTGGTTGTTTTTGACTGGTCAGTTTCAATGACTAATAAAAAAATTCCCACCCCCAGTGTACACTCCTCCATATATGGGCCTTGCCCTTTAGTGTACACTGCGTTTGTCTAAGTATACTGCTATCAAAGATTTGAACCTGTAACCGTTGCATTTCAAGGCAGCTGCACCATCCACTTCATAACAGCATCACTGTCACAATCGTACCAAATAAGATTAATTAGACACACATTAATGGTAACAGCAAAAAAAGCCTCCAAGAATAAAATGCTGTCGACAGCAACACACCCACTTCCATTAAATTAAGAGTCAACACCTTTGAGCCCAACTGCAGAAAGTTGATCCACAAACCAAACAGTTAATTGCGACAGAAATTGGAAAGAGTCAACTGTAATTGATAACTGCCAAAAAATATCTTCAAAACAATGATCTCAAAAAAAGATCTTCATGTCTGTTTAGTGACCGAAATTGGAAAGACATACAATTGAAATGCTGACTAGCAAAAAAAAGGTCTTCTGTCTGTCAGCCCCACATACACTACATGGTTTTGCTCATGTTTACTTCAAAAACTCTTAATGACTGGCTTGCAGAATCTTTCACTACTGCAAAATTGGCTTGTAAGCAAATAACACATTGCACACCCCTGGTTTAAACAGTTAATACTTTGCACCAGTTATCCACCTAAGTTTTTGGCTACTAAGCACGCATCAAACAACTTGTTTTAAAAGTAAAGATCAAGTGCAAACTACCACTTTTTCACAAGTTTATAGGAAGATATCTCGAAACTTAACTACTTTTGTTTAAAAAGATGTGCCCAGCAATATGTAGTTGACAGGAGCTCCAATATATTAAATAGCTTTAAGATTTACCACACCCCATGTTAATGAAAATTGAAAAACAAACAGGCTTGCCTAGGCTCCTATACCTGTATACTTTGCTAGAGGTGATCAAAGTAGCCTAAAATTCTACTTTAATTAAAGTACCATTATTTACTCAAAAATAGTTGAAAACTAAACTACCAAAATAGTCAAGTAGATTTCTAGCAGTTTGGTACAGTATTTGTCTAGACCAGTGAATCTCAATGGAAAGTGTTCACACCACACACATGCTAACCTCTCTGCCAATTTGCAGCTAAATTCACATTACCATCCAACTTCCAAGGTTCATGCATTTGGTCCACACTGTGAGATTGTAAAGTAACATCATCACTATAATATAGGGTCCACACCGAGAGAAACTATTTTTAGAAAACTCTTGATAGGGGATATCGTAATTTAGGTTAATAACTTTTTTTTAGAGAACACATTGGAAATTTAGGTAAAAGAACTTTTGCAGAAATTTGTGACTTAAAGAATGCCCTTTTGGCATTCTCCGTAGGTGTTACAAATAATGATAGGAAGGAGTGTGGAAACTGATTTTTTTTCTTGTAGACAGTGCAAGATGCAAGTAAATTGAGATCTGCTGACCTAGACCTAAATGGTACAGGTTAGCACAAATAGGTGTGCTTAATTATTCTTGTAATTAATACTTCTTGTAGTTCTGTTCTACTACATTTATTTCTTATGCTTTTGATGATTCAGTAATCTAAAAGTCACTATAAGATTAAGCAACTTGATGAGACCAAAGCCCTTTTGCTTCTTAATAAAAATACGTTGTGTCTTGGTGAGGTTCAAAATTTAGCCCACAAAAGCGAGAGTCAACTGGGGTAGTCTGCTAACCACAGAACAACAGGTATTTCAAGGTAGGAGGGGAAAAATTTGTTTTATTTCACATCACATTTTTGCTAACAATTTTTTGCATTAAAAATTTTAATGAAAAGGCATCGAGCAAATTTTAAAGATATTTCATGAGATTGAGCTAATGCTATAAGCTTTGCTATGACGCTCTAAAAAATTCCACCAACAGCAAAGCTGTAATAAATCTTTTTGGAGGACAATAATTTTCTTTGCCTCCCTTCTCAGCCAATACTTCCTTGAGAAAAGCGGCACCTGGTTTGTGAACGAACTAATATGTGCTTGGAAAGACAAAACAAACTGCAAAAAATTAAACTTTGGAGAACATCTGAATTAATTTTTCGGCACCATTTGCTTTTCAAAATCATAAAACTTTAAGACAATACAACTTTTTGATAATAACTTACCGACCCTTGCCTAGTTATTAGTTGTATCAATTTAGTTTTCTAAATTTGAATTAAAAACGATTCACTTGAAAGATTTGCAGATAAACTGGAGTTTAAAGTGGTCTTTTTACCAACATATTGCATTCCAATTCAGCAGACATTACATTTTAGCATCTATTTAAGTGAAAGTTATCACTACTTGAGTGCCGTCACTTCGTACTTAATTCACTCAAGCAAAGGTGGAAGTAGTAAAAAACATACGGTAAGTAATTCGTTAGGCTACTGAAAAACCTATTTAACAGTTCAAGTAGAACTACTTCGTTATTGACCACCTCTGTATTTGGCCACATGACTAGCCCACCCAACCTGCAAGTCGAGCATTTAACAATCTTACTCTAAATGCTACCTACTCCAATTTACTTAGAGCTTCAAAATCCATTCTCAAATGCCTAACTCAAAAACACAATGAAGGCCTGCACTGCTTACCACATTTGTGCTGTTACTAGAACTGACCTTAGCAAAAAATCAATCAACCGATAAGTAAATTCTCAATAGTGATTGGGCAGAAAAGTCGAACGATAGTGATAGCATGACAAAAAGCAAAAACACAAGAATTGCACAATCAGGTGACTTCGCAATTGCGATACGCTGACTGCTGGCCAAGTGGTTTCTCAAAGCTGGTGTAACAGCTGCTAGCAAGTAAATACGGAGTTGATTGCTGTTCAGCTCGTTCAACAAAAAAATAAAAACGCCAGTTAAGCGTTTTTTTGTTGGTTAGGCGTTTTAACTCCAACGAGAAAATAATTGGCTCAATGCCCACTTGCTTTTCGTGCTTCCACTAGCCTGTTATTGATTGAATCAAAAGCTTGGTATACACTGACGCCAAGAGCGGTTTAACTTCTTCTTTGTTTAATTTCAGCCAAGTGGCAAGTCATGCACGGCGTAGTCGGCCCCGCTAGTAAGATTATTACATTATTTTTGCAGTTTTCAAAGGTAGGCATCTGTTTCGTTTACCATGTTCAATTAACCCAGAAAATTAGAAACAGACTTTTTCATAATTGCTACAACATTGTTCAGTAAATTAAGCCCAAAAAGTTTGGTTGCTCTTAAGTTGGAAGAAACATCGAAAGGAAAAAAAAGTGTTCCTAAAATCGCACACAAATGATGAGGTTAGTAGGCCTTCGACCACAACGACCATGAGAGCTTATTTACTGTCCTGTTTGACCTTTTTTCTTCTGTTTTAAAGAGAATAATCTTTGGAGTTGAGGCTATTCGATGTTTGAAAAGTCGGCTCATACAAAGTTACAACCTACCCAGAGAAGTTGCTGTTTCACTAAACTATTTGCAGACATGATAAAAATAAATCACCTTTAAACAACAGTTTTTATTGTCATCGATCAATGCATATTCTAAATGCTCAAATTGAAACAATACACAATAGAATTGCACACCTTGAAAAATAAACAAGGTAAATTATGCAAAATGCAGATGCAGTAAAGCTTAAAACGTTTTTCACTGCACTGAAAAGTGTAACACTACATTCGTTTAGTAGTAAGATACGTAATTCTCTGAACTATATGCGTAATTTTAAAATGCTATCTGAAGCAATTACACATATTGTAATAAGGCCTTCTAAATAAAAAGTGGAATCAAATTCTCAGCCTTTTGCCAAATATGAGCCCCATTTTGTAGTGTTTTACGCATTTACGTAACAAGCTCAACAGAACGAACCAGCAAACTTAATAAACATAGTAACAGAAAGATAAAGTCACCATCAATCTCTAGAACACCAATAAGCCTATAACTACTTTGATATTTCGCTTTCACTGCCCAAAACAACTGCAGACTATAGTCACAAAAACAAAAAACCAGATCTAAATGCAATAACTGTAGAGTAGAAAGTAAGATGAAAAACTTGAAATAGCGATTCACAGTGGTGGATGAATGATTCTAAAAGCCTGAGGCAAGATTTCACGATGGGTTGCTATTGGCCAAATACTCATCGGAGACTTGTTTTTTTCTTCTTTTGGAGATTAATTCAATTTCGGGAATCTTTTTTGTTCGGAGATCACCACTGTTTTGAGGTGTGCACAAGCAGCATATCGGACTTGCCCGAAAGGAAAGCCCTAAACAGGGGGCCCCGAGGCAGCTGCCTCACTTGCCTCAACCTATATCCACCACTGGCGATTCATACAAACTTATGCCGAGCAAAAGAGTAGCTGAGTTCTATAAAGGCTACCTAATGCCAGTCGAGTAAAACCAAAGACCTACGAGTGTAATTAACGCTTTCAATAAAAACATCTACTTAATCAATTAAAAATGCACGCCAAATTATTCTATTTCTGTTGAGCAAATACATATAATAACTTCCAAAATGTCATAGGGCAAATTGCAAATATCTTCCAAAATGCATTGACAGTTATCACGGTTTTAGTTGAAGTCAGATGATAGTAATTATCAAACGAAAAACATAATGACAATTAGTCACTTATTTCAACAAGAAATTTGAGCGATGCGCACGCAATTGCTGAAACGTTGAGTTGCTGTAAGCACATGAATAAATAGCCCTTGAACAAGGAAGCAAATCGACTAGTAGACATAAACAATTGAAGTTCCACTCATTACAGCCAATTGAACAATGTACAACACAACTTCGCGTATCCACTCAGAGTGCATTGTGCAAGCGGATCCCACAAGCATAAAATTGATTACTGATTGTAGAAATAAGAGATACAAAGGTACAAACAAAACATATATCAATCCGTACGTCTTTTTCATGGTACATTGTTGATTCTGGCGGCATGCCATTGCTTTTAGCGTTACGTAAGAGTATTTAGAAAATAAAGCTCGTTCAAGGTTTTTCGAAAAAATAATAGAACTTTTAACGATTTTGGATTGAAAATCGTCTTCACCAATTAACTAAGCTTACTCCAATTAAAGGACAAGTGAACGGGTCAAAAAATTGCAACCAAATTTATGAAAAAGCATTTTAATTGAGAAAGTCATTGTGAGATGCACCATCGACATTACTATTAAATACTGGTAAGTGGATCAGAAGGCGAACTATACAAAAGCAAGATAGATCCATGTGGAGTTTGTGGAAGGAGAGTCATGGCCAACTCAGTGTTGTGCACAAAATGTGAAAACTGGGTTCATGGCAAATGTGCAAAAATAAAGAGAGTTACCGCTAGGTTGGCAATGCATTTTGTTTGCTTGAAATGTAAAGGAATAATGGAAGGGACGATGGACTCAATCGAGAAGTTGTGCGATGAAGTGGAGACAGTGAATGGATTTTGTTATTTGGGAGACAGACTAAATGCTAGTGGTGGTTGTGAAGCGGCAGTTACAGCAAGAGTAAGAATCGGTTGGGTAAGATTCAGGAAATGTGGAGAGTTGTTGCTTGGAAATAGGTTTCCTCTGAAGATGAAAGGTAAAGTTTATTGTTGTTGCGTAAGATCAGCAATACTGTATGGAAGTGAGACATGGTGTCTGAAAGAAAATGAAAAAGCAATTTTGAGGAGAACGGAGAGAGCTATGGTGAGAGAAATGTGCGGTCAGAAAATATTTGACAGAAAGACGACTGAAGAACAGATGGATATGTTAGGATTGAAAGAAACTATAGACCGGTTAGCAACAGCAAATGGAGTTAGATGGTATGGACATGTACTGAGGAGGGATGACGATAGTGTTTTGAGGGTTGCTCTGAATCTTGAAGTGACTGGCAAGAGAAAGCGAGGACGACCGAAGAAGACCTGGAAGAAGCAAGTGGAAGAGGAGACAGAGAAAGTTGGTTTGAAGAAGGAGGATGCTCTGAGACGAGACAAGTGGAGGGACGGAGTGCGAGAAATTGCAGAAGGAATGGGGTAAATCCGGCCATCTCTGCTAAAGGGAAAACACCGGATAAAAACTGAATAACTACTACTACTACTACGGTGTATTGCCATGCACGCCATTTCTAGTTTCTAAACAATGTAGCTGATCAAATAACTTAACTCCTATATTTTGTCTTGTCAACTGTGTTCACCACTGACATAGCATGCAGAACAGAGGTAAAGTCCTAAAGCCGTAAGCAAAGATACAAAAACAACGGGAGGCACCAAAAGCAAAGGCAGCGTTGCTTGAAAATTAACTTGGGCTCAAATGTCACGTCAATTAATACTAAACAGATTGATTCTTGTTATCAAAATTTCAATTCACAAGTGGCAAAAACGAAGTATGTCAATGAAAAACCAACAGCTAAAGTGGAAAATCTCGTTAATACCAGAAATAAAAGGCAATCATATTTTGGTTAACTAAACAAGGTTTATGAAGAGGCCTTTACTGCACACGATAAAACCAATTTACAAATTTCCGTTGTTAATTTTCATCATGTTTAATAAAGTTTTGTTTATAATTTGGTTTTGCTAATAAGATGAGTTCCCTGCCTACTGAAATTTAAAACGTTATTATATAGATAATATGGTAAAGCATAGTTGGTTGAATATCTTTTTTACACATTTCACACAATTTCGATACCATTCAACCGTCATTACGTAGCACGCAAATGATACTATAGCGCCAAATAGAGGCGTTAGAAATATAGCAAAACAAGCTATATCAGAAACAATGCAGCCACTGTTCACACTACGCCACTGCCGTAGAACAAACTGCAAGTATTTTATTGATGTCAAAGACAGTAATTTCTAAGCAGATCGCGACTTTCTATTACGGCCAAGTTTCAAAAAATTACAACAACATAAGTTGAACCAATTTTAAAAAGCTATGTGAAGCAATTACACATATTGTAATAAGGCCTTCTAAATAAAAAGTGGAATCAAATTTTAAATTACTTGTATTACAATAAACACTGCAATTTACACAGACTACAAATGATAAAACTCAAAGGGCCTACGTCACTTGGTTGTTAATACAGAGTGATGCGGAAACACCAAGATCAATTAAATGAGTGAATACAGTAGATTTTTCGCTAAATATTTTAAGCAACGGCTTTAAGACGACTAATGAGAAGCACAACTGGAGGAGACCATACACTTTAAATAACAATTTGCCATAAGATTCGTTTTTATGTTTTCTTGCCATGAAAACGCTTCTGTACTTACACGTAGGCACGTCACGCTCAAACCCGCCATGGAGTTAACTATTTAAGACAGAACATTGGACTAGCGGACTTGGACTAGTATTTTTACAGACAATGCCAAGTTACTAACTAGGCATATTTTCGACAAATTTAGTTTTTAACTGGGTTTAGGGGAGGTAATATTTGAGTTAGAAGGGATCACTGATTTACGAGTGAAATTTTGTGTCGGACTGTTACAATGAAGTCGGAAACAGACTTTCCAAAAAATGTCTGCATGTCCAATGCCTTGGTTTAAGATATCTCGAAAACATGTTTTTTAAAATGGCAAATTCGGATTATTTTCGCAGCATTTTTCGCACTGCATGTAAACGTAACCTACATGGTATGGAGAAAAATATATCATCAGAACGACTGCCTGCCTCACCACTGTAAGCAAAAATTTCAAAAAACTTTTGCTCACAACTGATTACCAATACGAACTAGGATTTTGATTGGGGTTTTTGGAGCGAACCTAAATCGCCCTTTAAGCCCTGGCTCTATGTCAAGACAAAGAGAAAGGGTAAATAACAACTACGACTTTTGATAACGATCTGGCAAGACACCGTAATAATCGATGGTAATCGCAAGGTGAAAGGTCAGCGTGGGAATGAAATGGTGCAACCGTGTATAGCATGCTTACAGTTCAACTGAAGCCGGTTTTCCGAAGTCATAAAAGCCTAAAGCTCAGTTTTCAATAGGCCTTTTTAAAATTTGGTGAATCGGTACAGATTTTCTACTACTGACATATTTTCCTCACATACCATTGTTTAAGTACTGTAGCAAATGAAAAACACGAATTAAAGCCACAAGTCTAAAGGTTAGCTTTTAAGAGATAATCTTAAAATCTGGTAAATCGGTACTAGTTTTCTACAGACCTATTTTCCTCGCATACTAAGCATTAAGTGCTGTGGCAAATGAAAAACACGTAACAACCATTGATCGTAGACCTTCGCTTACAGATCCGGCAGTTTGACCCAACGAAGATGCTAACACCGAATATTCAATCGTGCTAAGCATAGAAGAAATCTTTAGAAACCCAACCAAGCAGCTGAATATCTTCACCAAGCAAAAAACACCTTAGCTGTAACGATCCTGCACAACAAAAAACATATCAATATCAAGATACTTATCATGCATCAAAATTGATACGCTATTACGAGCCAAAACCATATTTTCAAATTGCTTTCGGGAAAAAGAATGGAAAAATGTGAGAAAAACTTAAAAAAAAATTGCGATGGCTAGAAAGGCTTAATTTCTGAAAGCTGTTCACTTTTTTTTTAGAGTCGCCCTAAATATGATCTTGTATTGGTTTTTATACTTGAACTAATGAAGGCATACAAGATATTTTTGAAAAGATACTGAACTAGTTGCATTAAACTCGGTTTTCTACTCCTTAAAGTAAAGCCCATTTGCCAATGTCAGCAAATGAAACATGCAAAGTCCAAGTAAAAAAAGGCAGCAAGACGTGATAGCAGATGCATTGTTAGATTAACAAATAACCTATTGACTCAACATTATTTGATCAGCATATCACAGTAAAACACTAAAAAATTCTTTAACCTTTAACTTACCGTAAAAAACATTTAGCTATTGCAGTAAACACCACAAATATCAAAAATCAATTCTAAAATAGATTAAGCAGAAATAAAAAAAAATTTGATTCAATCTTTGTCGAAGAATGGGGATAGAAAGTGTAAGTCAAAATTAAAAATACTGCGGGGGCGCGGAAGGTTTACAGGAGTGGTAACGAGGCCATGGTGCCCTCTTAAGAATCAGAAAAAATCTGTCAAAATCAACGTTTTGAAGAAACTAATCTCAAAAAAAGGTCTTCATGATGTTTTAGAAAAAAAAATGTGGGAAAGAGAACAAAATCATTATCAACAAAAGGGATTTTGCGAATTAACATGGGTATTTGTCAACAATGGGGAGCGTGTCTCATTTTAAGTTTAAGAACCCCTACGCTATAACTTTGCTAACTTTTAAAGAGCTACCACACAACCGCACCTGGATCGTGGCTGCTAAATCAGATGCCATGTTAGATAATTTTCCCGCAACGCTTCGAACTCCTTCCTTGACCCCATCTCTTATTCCCTCAACTTGGCCCCGACTTGAATATTGAGACCGGGATCGGTTGTGATAATCATCACTTGATATGGCTGAACGACCTTCGAATTTTCGCGAATAATCTTCATTGGCCATCTTAAAACAATTGTTGGAAAAAGTTACACAAATACCAAGAAAAAGTCACATAAAATTTGCAGTACTAAATCAGTAAAGCTTGCCAGTGCAGCTGTAGATGCGAAATGGGTAAAGAGCTCCAAGAGTTACTGCTTCGACGTCCTTAGGAAAGATGCTGTTAGTTTGCATTTACTGCGGTGTTGTGTCAGGAATGCACTACGACTAAGTCATCAGCATTAGCAACTTCAAAGCAAGTGAACATAAGGTGTCCTACGCGCAACGAGACTTAGACAGAATTCGATAGAAGCGCCGCGCGATAGCGTGAGCGGCCTGCTTTAGGTCGAGAAACTGCGAGTTTAGGTCAGAGCAGCAGCGGCATGGCCAAGTAAAAACGTGTTTTGGTTTGAAGTTCACGCTATGGGTTCAACTGCTAGTGCTACAATGCTGGTACAGGTGGCTGTTGTCTAGAATACCATACCGTACTTTTGCATTCTCTTGAGTTCGATGAATCAAATAAAAGTTTTTTTATCGTCCGGTAATACAGTGTTGAAAACAAGGTGGAAATGAATCTTAGGGTAAGACCCAGAATATACGGTTAATCTGATGGCCAATGCCACAACCATACACTACAAACCTTAATTACATAAATATGTAATGGACGTCAATAAATTAAGATTTAAAATATCGATCTACTTTACCTCTCGATTAGCACCGAACACCATGTCCGATGAGATTGCTTTCGCTCCTTGAAACCGATCAGACACCACACTTGTGTTTGCATCAGTTGAAGACTCCTTCCTGGTGCTAAAACATGCAAGTCATTAAATAAATTGGTCGGAGATCATAGCCTGAGCATTTGAAATTAAAAACAAAGCACCAATAAGAGTATTCTCATGATTTTGCATGTTTTTTAAAGTCAGGAAAAAAACCGCAGAGCTTAAAACTAAATAAAGCCAAAAAAAGGGAGGTGAAATATTTGGCCAAAACCGATTTCTACACTTCCACAACAAATTTAATTCTTAACACATTGGCCACCACTCTTCAGTCAATGCTAGCTCTCCATAATAATTAAAATTTTACCATTCAGCGAAGACCTTTTTCTTCGTGCTTATGAGCTCATGCTCTACAGGCTTTCATCATACTGGGGCACCGCGACGGGTAACCCGGGTGGCCTCACCACCTGTCGGCCACATAAAATGCCTTACCCAAGGACACAGCAAGAGAACTTTCGACTTTTTCTCAACACTATCCCCTCTATGCTGAGCGCCAAGCAGGAAGCTGTAAATATCATTTTTTTAATCTTTTGGTATGACTGATTTTTTTAATGTCTACTGGACTACTCACTTGCGATGCCTGTTTTGCTTTGGTTCATCAACTTTTGCAGCCATAAACACATTTGTGTCTGCCTTGTGTCCATCTCCAATCGGTGTGATGGTATACGATGGTGGTGGTTTACTACTTTTTTTGCTGCTCGAATACGAAAAATCAACTCTAGTAGAAGATAGGTCATCATTATCATCAGAGTCACTTTCATCCCAAAGAAAGCGACGACTTCTACAAAAAGGATTAAACTAAAAAAATTGTAACAACACCTAAAAATTTCATGATTTTAACAACTGCAGCATTTTAAATAAAAAAATATATGAGATGATGTTCTACTCGGGCATATAGAGGTTACGCTTTAAAATAGACTAAACTTCTTGAATTTATACCACTGTGGTATCAAATACTACTTACTACCAAAAGAATTTTGCATTGTACTTAACTAAGAAAACAAAAACCAAAAATTCCAACTGCACTAGGGTGAAAAAACATTATTTATTTAAGCCAATCCTTCTAGACGTGATAATTTACAATTAAACAAATTAACTAACACTACCTAACCGTCTACTGTGAGCATGGTTACAAGTCGTCACCTGCTGGAACCCGTGTAAGAATCATAGAAGGTGTCATTTCCATCTCTATACTTGCTTTTTCTTGACTTCTGGATTGGATCAACCTGGTCGATAGTCGTCATCGCAAGTGAATGCGAAACCTCACTAAAAAAATACCCAAAGTTGCCAGAACAGTAGCAATAACTTGCGAGGCCACTAATCAGCCTGCCCAGTGTTTACCGTGAAAAAATTATGTAACCGGTGTCTACAAGATTTTCACAACTTCCCATGGGTCAAAAAATATTGTCTTTGAACAGGATAATTAGTGTCTCCTATTAACCTAGCTTGTTTCTTCAAAAAGTCATCACTTACATTCAAAGTGTAAAACTTAGCGTCCTCGATACTGGGCTCAAAATGTATCGGAAAAATTGAAAGAAAAGTTTGTAAGATGGTACAAACAAGAGTCACGACAAGATGTCAGTAATATAAGGTGCCCAACTAATGAACAATTTTCAACGCATGTTACATTTTTCGCAGAAAAGAACTAGACAAAAACTTTTAACACAAAATCGCCCCAGTGCCTACATAGAATGTAGGTCATTCCATGCCAACTCAAACTCCCATGGGCTTGGCACCTTTCAAATCTGGTAAAAAAGCTATTAAAATATACCTTACGCTACCAAACGAAGGAATACCAAATTTTAGGCCAATATCTCAAACGGTTTGCCCGTGGTTGCCATTTGAATTGCAGGCGCTACCCCTTTTTGATTCGTAGGAATAGCACATATCAGTTTTTGCCATTTTTAGAAGCCCATAGCTTCTGTTATAATAGCGATAAAAGACTGAAAATTGGTGTGCTAGTTTATTGTGGCCTGTACTACACGATTTAACAGTCCGAATCAACATCTATAGCTGCATTAGTGTGAGGTTGGTGATCATAGTCCCTATTTGTTTGGTCCGTACAAGTGATTTTTCACGTTTTGTGTGCCTCTAGCACCCAAACCGACGAACAAACTGTATTTGAACTAAACAGGGCTATTTGTTGTGTTAAGAAACTTATCTTGCCAAAAGTGCATTTGAGAGATATGTCACCAACAATAGAGGTTTTATAGGGTTTAAAAAACTCTTTCACACAGAGGTGGCCCTTTTAGCCCCATATTTAGACCCCTAAATGATTATGTGAGCATTTGGTGTTACTGATGGAATTTCAATCAGACAAACATAAACATTTGTTCTTTCTTTCCGTGAAATAACACCTTTGACTTCAAAATTCCTTATTTATGAATATTGTTTGTTTTCAATGTAACATTTCGGACATTTTTTGCCAAGAATTCAGAATCCAGAATATAGGTCAGAGAGAATTCAAGAATTATTAAGCATGAAATTAGTGAAAATTGGTAAGCATTATACTCAGTGATCGTAAGAATTTAAAAACTGACACCGTTTGGGAATGCATGTTGAAAATGAGGCTTTAACCCTTTCTCCCCATAAAAGAGTAGCTACGTGCACCGCCGCACTCAGAACGAAAAAATAGTTTTTTTGAATGCTTTACGGCTACGTAACAAACTTTTATGTAGGCCTATAGGCTTGCATTTAAGTACCTTGGTTATAGAATTTTTCATTCTTTTTTACTATTGCAGTTTTATTTCAGAAATGCGTTTTACTTGTGCGTAGCCGCCGTGTGTGTGTGTGTGTGTTTACCCCTCCTCTTCCTTGGGATGGAGGTACGGCATGAACTGTAATTCAGGTTCATGCCGTCAACCTAATTGATATTAGGCTAGGGGAAAGATGGCAGCCCATTTCGAACCAGTCTTGAGTGACTGGTAGCCCCACCACCAACAAGGCGGACTGCCACTGGTGGGTACCCAAGAGTCGTATGACATGCTGGGTTAGCAACTTCACAATTATAATCCGGTGAAGTACGGGTGGGGCCACCTGTCTGCCACATAAAGGTGGAGGCGTCCCGTTAAGTGCCTTGCCCAAGGACACAACAAGCAAGCTTGCCGGCTTGTTCTCCACACTATCCTTTTTTTTTGCTGAGCGCCAAGCAGGGAAGCTGTGAATACCATTTTTTAAAGTCTTTTGGTATGACTCGACTTAGGGAATGAACCCCAGGTCTACCGACTACAATGTGGACGCTCTAACCACTGCACCATCGCGCCGGCTCGTAGCCGCCGTCGCAGTGAACTACATTCTTTGTTAATTTATCACGTTAAAACATTTTACGCACATTAAACAAGACTTGTGCTTCTTAATGGCATGTCATGAAGCACAAGCGTTCATGTGAAGAAACGTAAATCGAGAACAAATCATGACGTTAACGCATCTACAATGTGCGAAGATCAGCGAAGGGTTGCACTCAAACAAACGTTTTTGTGCTTCGCCGACAATTTTACGTGTACCTTTTGTTTCAAACGAACAATTCAAAATGATGATAAGCCATAAACGGACGTTATTTTCAACCTTAAAAACGGCGTTCGAAACCCCTCAAAGCCCTGATGTTATTCGTAAGGAATTCTTCTTCTTCTTTCGGCTTCTCCCTATTCGAGGTCGCCACAGCGCGAAAGTATTTTCCATTTGTCCCGATCGACTTCGTTTCCCTTCTTAGCTCCAACCCTTTCCATGTCTTCTCTCGCCAAATCCATCCACCTTCACCTTGGCCTTCCTCTTTTCCTTCCACCTGGCACTGCCATCTTCATCATCCTTTTCCCCACGTAGTCTTTTCTCTCCTTTTCACGCCTTTTCGTTAGAAATAGCAAGAGAAAGTTAAGTTAGGAATGGCAATAGCTCCATATAGTCATCAGCAGTTGTACAGCTTCCTAATTGAATACACATTTTTTTTGAGATGCGAGTGTGCGGAAGTGTAAGCTTGTACAGGCTATATTGCTACAAGAACATTAATTTACTAGGTTTTAAAGAGGAACCTAGAAACTAACAAAATCTTCAAGCTGAATCATATTATGTTGCCAGGCTAAATTGCGCTAATATTTCTACACCTCTCTACACAGCAACGAATTAATAAATATTATATTATTACCAATTTAACATCAAAAAATTAATCTAATTCTAAAATACTTTGATTGAAATTTTGGCAAGACTGCATTTGAGACAAGTAGCGGTGGCGGTAATGAATAAATTTTTGAAAAGAAAAAAGTCGAAATGCAGAACTTGTACCTGAACAAAATAATACTTACCCAAAAGAAAATCCTAGTATGAGCTGTGTTCATAATAAAGCAAAAACAGTGAGGTAGAAGCAATACAGTAACAGCTACCTTTCGTACGGATTTACTTTCACTGGGGATGCCATAATACATATTCCGTTGTGCGTAGTAGGTGGTAAAAAGCTATCCAACAATGCTATGGTGTCAAGTAAACTTAAACGCCATCTGCAAGCAAACACCCGTCACTCAAAAACAAGCAGGCAGACAATTTTCTTCGTTTGATCAGACACATACAAAGGCCGCTTTCATGGAAAAAAATGTAAAGAATGAGGGTGTTCTCAAAGCTAGCTACCACGTTGCTGAACTTGTAGCCAAATAAAAAAAAACCTTACGCTGTATCAAAGTTAATACTATTTGCCTGCAAAGCCATTGTAAGAGCGATGCTCGGCAATGACGCGGTTAAAAAAGTAGCTTAAGTCCCTCTTTCAGATTACACCACTAGCAGCCCCATTGATGACATGTTTGTAGATATCGAAACTATTGTTTTGGAAAAGATCCGCGCCGGCAAACTATTTTCGCAGCAACTGAACGAGTACACAAATGTCAGTAAAAATGCTCACCTCTCTCAGCTCATCAACGTTCGTTTTGTGAATCGAGATGCTATCAGAGAAGACTTCGTATGTGTCAAAACACTAGCAACAACAAGAGAAGAAATTTTTTGCGTTATATCGAAATATCCTGAAAATGTAGATTTTCAGGGGGAAAACTGTACAAGTGTCTGTACTGACGGAGCCCCAACTACAATTAGGCATAACAAAGATTTTGTTTGTATAGTGACAAAAAGGAATCCAAATGTTATCTTTGCGCACTGTTTTTTGCATCGTGAGGCACTCGTTTCCAAAACTTTACTTGCAGATCTAATTCCTGTTACATGATGTGGTGAACTTTGTAAAGATGCGAGCTACCAAAAGTCGCTTGTCAGCTCTTTTGTATGAGGAAATTGAAGAGAAGCATGCAACGTTACTGCTCAATACAGAGCTTCGATGATTGTCGCGCAGCAAAGTGCTGGCCCGTGTGCATGAGTTGCGGAAAGAACTTAGCGAGTTTTTACCAAACGAAAGATCAGATTAAGCAAAGCTGCTTGTCAGTGAAGAATGGTGTGCTAAGTTTGCATGTATGGCAGATATATTTTATCATCTGAATAAATTAAACACACGAATCCAAAGCCGAAACAAAAGCTCCTTACAAGCACAGGTAAAATCAATAGATTCCAGTCAAAGGCAACAACACGTGAAAAGTAGCAATCTTGAAATGTTTCCACTTACCCAAAAACTGCAAAATGCCAAGAATGTTGTTCTTTGTGAGATAATGTGCAAACACGTAAAATTTCTTAATAAAAGTTCGTTTCATTTTGCGTCAGCTTGCACGGAAGGTTTTGACTGGATGAGAGACCCCTGCTGTTCATCAACAGTTGTTAGGACTGACATAAAGTTACAGGAGCAGGAAGAACCAACCGAACTGAGGCAAAATCGTGATTTGAAGCTATGTTTTCCAGATGTACCTTCGGATAGTTTTTGGTTAACTACCGCAGAGGGGTTCCCCGTTGTCACATAAAGCTATATCAACGTTGCTACGGTTTTTAACAACGTGTTTGTGCGAGCTAAGGTTCTCAAACCTGACTGCTATAAAAACAAAGAACAGAGGAAAATCGAGAGCTGTCGAAGAGCTTCGCGTGTGCCTTTTTTCTATTCCTGCCAGAATATCCCATTTGTGTTTATCCAAGCAAGTTCAATATTTACACTGATTGAATTTTGTTAAATCATATATTTAACACGAATATGTTTCTGCTCTTTTTTTAACTTTCAGTTGGTGGTGTGCCGCGATATTTTTTAGAGTAAAAACAGTGCCATAGTTGAAAAAAGAAGAGATGTACCAAAGCTTCGGCTTTGGCCGAAGACAGTAGTATTTTTTGCCGAATCTCTGGCTTCGAGAAATTAATTTTCAGTTACTTTAATAAACTATGGTTACGCCCTTTTAAAAATCTAAAAGAAAACTGCAGCCATTAGATGGGAATTAATTTTCCTTATTGTCTGGTTTTGCAATTGCCGTTTAGGATTTTAGCACGTTGTACGGTCAAAGGATGAATGCCACTATAAATGGTGGGGTGCGTACGAGTACACTTGCATTAATGAAGATATTAATAACTGTGATTTGGGATAGGCAAGGTTCTCCAAAAAAGTTTTGTGCGCATCTCCGTCATCCGTAATGAGAGAACGACTATTCAGCACAACTGCGAATATATTTGAAGCAAAACGATGTAGACTGCATGGAGAGCAGATTGCATTTTTAAATTATAACCTGCCTAATTTCAATGACTAGTTCTGGGTGGTCCATCTTCAGGTCCGCAGGCCGCAACGATGTGATCTTCTGGTGCCGGCCGAACGGAAGACCTAAACGGAAAGATTCAAACTACTTGTTTGCGGCGAATCGGCTCTCAAGTTCTTCTATTTTTAAAAAAGAGCCTAGCAGGCATAATAGGCTAGACCACCTTGGATTAGTTGCGGTAATACTTATTACTGTTATTGGTTAATCAAGTGAAATGCAAATAGATCAGCGTTTGCAAAACGGGTAGAAACTTTACTACAATTTCAGAAGGAATTACGCAAATTTAGCAATGTGTATAAAGTTCAATGAATACTTCAAATTATCAAAACATTTTATGATATTTTTACCTGTTTGTGTTATATGGGAAGTAATAAAAAATTTCAAACTGGCCAAAGGGGGAAATGTTGCAAAAAAGCTTTGGAACCACAGAATTAGATGCTCATTCTTTAGTGAATAACTCAAGCAATTTAAAAAAGGAAATTCGCCAAAATGCAAGTTTGGCTTAAATAATACTTAAGTTCGATCATTTCCGAAAATTTTTGCTTTCTTATCGTTTAGTAGATAATTGTAAGCCATTTTGGCGATTTAAAACTGATCTAGAACGTCCTGGGAGGAGAAATCAGTTAACTGGCCACACAAAAATATAGCAACTGCAACTGTTAACAGTGGATACCTTGATATCAAGCAAATTTTTTTGCATGTTCAAAAAGAAATCTTTTTTCTAACTTTGCCTGTCATTGGTTTCATTTGTCTACAATTATTTTTCTAGGCTATCTTTTATTATTGCCAGTGAACTTATTTCCTACCAAATGATGTCATAGCTCAATATAGCAATTTTTTTAATTACTTTTAACTAGAAGACTAGAAAGAGAAATTTTTTTCAGGACTGCTTAAATACCACCTAAGGATTATTTAAACCTTACTCGTATTTTTGCTGCATCTCTATAGTAAAGAAAAAACGATTTATTGATAATATACTTAAACAATTTGCAATACGTAAATATAGGTTTTGTTAAAAGAAAATATGTTTTGTTTTGAAAAAATAATTAAACACGAAATTCCTCTGCAGATGCAATAATCACTCGATTATCATTTCATTAATTCTAAATTTTCAAGTTTCTTACTGTTTGACAATTTCAATTTGTTTGCATGTTTTCGCGTTTAATGGGTAATCTACAAATACAATATATGAGAGCACTATTTACTACATGATGAATCATCTGAGCATTATAGATTTTACCATCAAACTGTGAACTATATAGTCAGTAACACCGCATTAATATATTATAATTTAATTACATAAAACAACCACACGAGCTTCGAGTTCGGCTAAATGGCTTTAGCAAAATTCTAAATTCGTACATCCCTAAAAAAAAGGTTGGAAAACACTGGGTTAGTCCACTTACAGGTCAACATTTTTCGAAACTTTGGCATTAAATTTGTGATATCAAATGCTTGGATGGAGTAATGAAATTTGTTTAAAATTCTGCCCACGGTTTTAAGTAGAATGAATAACTTTGTAATTTGATTCATCATTCGTTAAATGTTTAGGTTATGTTGACCCTTGCAGTGACAACAGCCACAGCAGAGCGATCATTCTGGCAGTTACGCTGCCTCAAAACATACCAACGCAATATCATGGGAGAAGAGTATGAGGCGCCGTTTGGAAAATAACTTTTTCGTGGTTTTGCTTGAGCAAATTGTTCCTTATTGTGCACATCGTTTTGCGAGTGCACTATTTGTGTGCACGTGAAACAACTAACATTTTTTTGTGAAAGTGTTTTGCGCTCATAATTTGCTTGACTGAAGAAAATTATGTGAATATAAAAAGGTTTCTTGAACTCTTTATGAACGCATCTTTTTGCATAGCAACGAAAATTAGCATGATAACGAGCAAAAATTTAAAGAGAATATCCGATGAAAATCGCATTTTTTTATTTAGGGCTAGCAGTTTGATTTAACAGCAACTAAAATATAGTAAAAGAATTCCAAGCTTATAAATTGCAGTGCCAGTATGCCTGTACTATGCTTGTTTAGTGTCACACCCTCAATACGTTTACTTACCGCACCCTAGTAAAGTACTGATGACTTTTCAGTGATAAGTTATAAGTCAAGTGTGACAAACTGACTTACAAACGTTAAATGCGATTGTCAGGCCTATAAATACAAAGTTGAGGAAATTATGAGCGCAAAAAAACGTTCGGCAAAGAAATGCTTTTTTTATGTGCACATAAATAGTGCACTTGCAAAAAGAACGCTAAACAAAGGATCATTTTCCCGAGTAAAACTGCTAAGAAGTTATTTTCCGAACGGCTCTATTGACAGAGCGCTTGATCGGCTTGGCTTTGATTAATGTTCGCTCCACAACAAAATTGTTCATCAACAAAATAATTTCAGAATTTATCGTGAAAAAAGCTCGGCAATTGCAGATCATTTTATGATTAATTTATTAATCGCGTTCGCGTTTTTTTCACGTGGACTTTTTTTAACGTAGAAGTTTTTGGAGAAGCTGTACAACAAGAAATTCATGTCTGTAACACTGAAAGCATAGTTTAACCCAGCGGGTCTTTCAAATATCAATACTGGAACTAACTGAGTAGTTGTTTTATCGTTGACTCAAAACTTAGATAATATAGACCAGTGCTGACCAGTACGAGTAAAACTTTGTTAGTTGATAAGGATGTAGTCATAACGCAAAGATAAGAGTTAAGAGATTCAGTGCCATTAAATACATCTATCTTTTTTCATTACTGTAAACAAAAGTTCTCGAACCATGGTAACCCAAGTAGATCATCATCTAGGCTTTACTTTAAATCAGAAAGACCCACTGTGTTGTGATAATCTTTAAAAAACTGCTTGTTGAGGATTTTCTTTATATCCAGTTTAATCTCCATGGCATAGCTTTTTGGTAGCATGCAGGTAGCTACTCTTTTATGGGGAGAAAGGGTTAAAGCCTCATTTTCAACATACATTCCCAAATGGTGTCAGTATTTAATTTCTTACCATCACTAGAGTATAATGCTTACCAATTTTCACTAATTTCATGCTTGATCATTCTTGAATTCTCTCTGACCTATATTCTGGACTTCGAATTCTTGGCAAAAAATGTCCGAATTGTTACATTGTAAACAAATAATATTCATAAATAAGGAATTTCATATCAAAGGTGCTATTTTACAAAAGGCAAGAACAAATGTTTAAGCTTGTCCATTTAGGGGTCTAAATATGGGACTAAAAGGGCCACCTCTGTCTTGAGGGGTTTTTTAAAACCCTATAAAACCTCTATTGTTGGTGACATATCTCTCAAATGCACTTTTGGCAAAAAGAAGTTACTTATCACAACAAATAGCCCTGTTTAGTTTAAATACAGTTTGTTCGTCGGTTTGGGTGCTAGAGGCACACAAAACGTGAAAAATCACTTGTACGGACCAAACAAATAGGGACTATGATCACCAACCTCACACTTATGCAGCAACAGATGTTGATTCGGACTGTTAAATCGTGTAGTACAGGCCACAATAAACTAGCACACCAATTTTCAGTCTTTTATCGCTATTATAACAGAAGCTATGGGCTTCTAAAAAAGGCAAAAACTGATATGTGCTATTCCTACGAGTCAAAAAGGGGTAGCGCCTGCAATTCAAATGGCAACCACGGGCAAACCGTTTGAGATATTGGCCTAAAACTTGGTATTCCTTCGTTTGGTAACGCATGGCATATTTTAATAGTTTTTTCAGCAAAATCTGAAAATACCATGAGCAAGATACCTTGATATTGGCTGTTTTTACACGGAATGACTCATATGCAACCATTGAAATGACATCTTTGACAATATTTTTAGATAGTGGCGTATGAGATATTAATGTTTGGTTATTTTCTCGATTTGCCGAAATGAGACATTCAAGTTCAGTATGTGTTTGCCACTATCTAAAAGCTTATAAGCTTTCAAACCTGACCTTTTGCTAGAGCAAAAAGTACATTAACTTTTTGATGTCCTGCGTGACAAATACCAGTAGTATTTTCATTGAAGGAAAGCAAATATTGACTTTAGGGTACACTACCTTTTTAAATAATGGACACTGAACAACTAAACACTCTTCAATATGTGTAGTAGATGTCCATTTGTGGTTGGGAGGAAATACTAATATCAACCTACTGTGTTTTTCCCACGCCCATTCCCATTCCAAGCCTTTCTGCTTGCTCCTTTTTTGATTTTTCCATTTTGCTTAATTGTGCATCTGCTTGTTTTTCTTGAAGAGATAAATCTTGATATACTAATCGTAACGATTCTCTGCGGAAAAAATGTTTGTATCTTGTATTATAACTGTAATAATTAAAAATGTTCAGATTTTAATTAAAACTATAGTGTTTACAGCTGTATTGAGGTATGACCACAGTAGACTAAATGCTGCGCCATACAAAACCAATGTATACACTTAATTGCAAAGACAAAATGTCAAATGTATGAAATACATATGACAGCAATTAGCAATTGATATACTGCAAAATATCTTATTACTAAACATGTTTTTTGCTTACACAGCATCCGTTTTTCCTTTTGCTACATTTTGTAAAAAAATAATCCGAACTCTTTATGAAGCACAAGCTGTATAAATTCACTTTACTTTTGGTTAGAAACGTAAGGACAAAAATAGAAATAAACACCAAAATGAAAAAATCATTGCTATTGGTAGTTTACAAGTGTGCATTACGTTGACTTTTATAATTGCCATGATGCACTATTGCTTTGGAATTGAAACGACTTAAATTAAATTTAGGTTATGATACAATCAAGTAGTTTCCAAACTGGGGGTTGCAGAGCACTTTTCTAAGGGGTGCAAAGAAATTACAGACAAGGCCGAAAAAATTTCATATATGTCGCTATATGATAAAATACAGGGTGGAGCAGAAAAACCTCCCACATGGCAAGGTCTTATTATGGCAATGCTGTTGCAGTTAGCCACATAGCTAAAGTGAATTTATATTGCTAATTTATGTAGTTAATGAACTGCTATTTTGTTTTTTTGAGTGAAAGATTAAAATAACTAGTGATTTTTTTTGAAAAGTTTTGAAGTCTAGATATGGCCTGGACAGGTACACATCATGCATTTATTGTGAAAAAAAAAGTGTAACTGCGATCTTTAGAAACTTCAGAAATCATTTCCAATTGAGAAAACACGACCTATTTCTAATCAAAAAACGATACTGTTCTGGGTCAAAAGCTACAGGCTCAGCACTCAAGCGGAAACTTCCAGGAAGACCAAGAAGCGTTCAAACTCCAGAGAACATTCAAATTGTTAGAGCCATGTTAAGGCTTCAAAACTTTTCAAAAAAAATTTCAAAAATTACCAGTTATTTTAATTTCTTACTCTACAGTAGAAAACAAAATGGCAGTTTATCAACTGCATAAATTCAATTTAGCTATGTGGCAATACAGTGATTAAGTGATAGCAAGTAAGGATTCTTGATATTACACATGGAGAGAGTATGGGTGAAAATTTAATTTTTCAGTTAAGGGGTCAAATAGCTTACCAGAACTTTTGAAGTTGTACATTAGGGTAATCTTAGTTATGCTTATAGTTTGTTATACAAAATCACTTCAATTGAAGAACTTAATTTTTCTAAATATATTTATTGTCAATTTTGCCATGGAGAAGAAAGGGAAATGTGTGGAAAAGCACATTATAATTGGATTGACCTCACTTCTCAAAAATGGTGCTGAGCGCACACAATGTGTTCTCTGCAACACAGTTCTCAGTGCCGAATCAATGCAACCATTAGAATTAAAAAGGCATTTAGAAACCAAGCACTGCCAACACACTAAAGAGGATGCAACATATTTCTGTCACGATGAAACTCAACAGAAACGTCAGAGACTTGATAATGCTGGAAGTTTCCATCAACAAAACGTCGAAAAAAATAGCAGCTCCTCACAACAATCTATGCATTGTTCAACCGAGTCCCTTTCATGTACCTGTACTTTTGATTTTCTGACAACAGTTTCCAAAACAACATTAACCATTGGTTGAAGCCGGCTGAATCAATATTCTTAAACTCGAAGTTACTAGTTGTAAATAAATACAGGGTGTCCCAAAAAGATGTACTCACTCTTTGAATCGTTATAACTTAATCAAGTTATTGATTTTTGCTTTCAAATAAATTGATGCAAAAGAAAGAATAAACATTTAAAGAATTTGTGAGAAAAAATATACAAAAACATATCAAATTAAATCTTAATAACACAAAAGACACTTGGGGCAATTTCAGAATGTTTACAAATTGACGAGTTCACATATGTACTCAAACTGGTGGCAGTTTTGCTCAATACGCTTTTCATATCTTGAAGAAATGGACTTAGAAAAGTCCAGCAACATTTTCTCTGGTATTTTAGCACATTCTTTTTCAATTGCTACTCTCATTTTAGCAATTGTTTTAGGTTTCCTACTGCAAACTTCGTTTTTTAGAAACCGTTGGAAGAAAAGAAACAGTTAGGATGTTCACCTAGTTTACCAGATTTGACACTGGTAAATTTCTTTGTGTTACTGTTTCTAAAAAACGAAGTTTGCAGTAGGAAACCTAAAACAATTGCTAAAATGAGAGTAGCAATTGAAAAAGAATGTGCTAAAATACCAGAGAAAATGTTGCTGGACTTTTCTAAGTCCATTTCTTCAAGATATGAAAAGCGTATTGAGCAAAACTGCCACCAGTTTGAGTACATATGTGAACTCGTCAATTTGTAAACATTCTGAAATTGCCCCAAGTGTCTTTTGTGTTATTAAGATTTAATTTGATATGTTTTTGTATATTTTTTCTCACAAATTCTTTAAATGTTTATTCTTTCTTTTGCATCAATTTATTTGAAAGCAAAAATCAATAACTTGATTAAGTTATAACGATTCAAAGAGTGAGTACATCTTTTTGGGACACCCTGTATATGAAATACATTCTGTCTAATTGATAACTACGTATAAAACACATTCGTGTAGACGTCTTTTTATATGTATATCATATATAAAGAGTCAATAAAAATATGAAATACAGTGATCATTTTTATCACAAATTTAGCTACAAGCCTGAAGAGGTACTAGTGTGTCGGAAACTCTTCTAATGGGGTCATAAAGTAAAAAAGGTTGGGAAATACCCATCTACTTGATTCTAATATAATCTGTCAGCAGCCAGATGCAATAGACTAAGACAGTGGTTCTCAAACTGTGCGTCGCAATGCCCCGGTGCGTCGCTTCAGTTTTTCAAGGGCGTCGCGGGATATTTTGATTTAATGCCAATAAATCTAGGTTTTACTGTGTCAAAAGAGCTCTGATCGTAGATTTCTTTTTTACTTTCTTCTAATATTAAAATCAATTGTATTTTCATAATAGTGTTTTTACTACACTGTGGTAACTGTTGACTTATTATTTAAGAATCAAATTGCAGAAGTTTAACCTAATTGGCGAAAAATATATTTAGAATAAAGCATTCAGTTGTATGTTGGACGAAAACAGGAAAGATGAGTTACTAACTTAGAAGAGCATAATTTTACGATCATAGGTGACAGGCCAATCCAAAATCTCGGGAGCACAAGGACAGTTATTTGTAGATTAAGAGTCACATTTATCTTGCAGTACGGCAAACTAAACCTTGGGATGCTGTTTGGTGCGTCGCAAAGTCTCGCAAGCTTTTTTAAATGCGTCGCATCGAAAAAAGTTTGAGAACTACCGGACTAAGAGCTAGATTTGTCATCAAAAGACTACAAGTTGAGCACTCAGAGCACTAAATTGCAAACAACACGGCTGAGCAGAACTAGCATTTACACTAAAGCTCAAATTTAGAATTCTAACTGTGGCTTGCTCCTACCACCACTACACACGCGAGTGACTGATAAACCCAAAGATAAGTGTACACAGTATTCCCTTTTTGACTGGTTTTATAGATTATTTGCTGTCATGCACTTCTGTCTCAAAATTTTTATTTGGTTAGATATTAATTCAATGCTTTACCGTATATGTAGCTGTTTGAATACCTGATTTTGTTTGCTAAGTACTGTACTAGCAATAGCGTATACGCTTTAGCAGACAAAAATGTACACAAAGATTTTTGCTGACAAAACCAGTGGTTCACTTAACAAGGTGCATTATATAACACAATATTAATAACCAAGCAGAGGAAAATTTTTGTTCAAAAATCCATGGGAACAAAAAACGTACAAAATCAAATTAAAAGCGCACAAAATCAGCCATAAACCACACAAAAACGTTTACTAAGTGGAGCCACCTTAGGTCATCTAGTCACTTCACAGTCTTCTAAACTCTTCTTCTTTTGGTATACATTGAATTGAATATGTTTTCATCATTTCATTTTTAAAATTAAAAAAATACCTTGGTTCTGCACTTTTGCTTAAGCTGCTTCCATCGGAAGCAGCAGATGAAACAGAAAGACGTTGTTTCATTTGATCTTGCTCTTCTGCACTTTTTTCCATTTTTTCAAAATCTTCTTTGGTTACCTTTTTTCCACCCAAGCCTCCCACCTTTTTTGCTCCAAGCTGAAATGCACGATGACAATTGGGTGACAGTTTTTTTTGCACAATATTGATTGGTGGAAAACTGAATGTAGAATTGGGATTTATACTTGGGTGAAGATAGCAATCTCAAAAAAATATGTAGATCTAAGCAGTACTTTATGTTGTATCACTCCACAGCTATCTGGAAAACGTTTGAGTTTTAGTTGTCAGATGACTTTTTGTCATGTGTTCTAAATTTTCTTTTCAGACCAGCTAAATTTTCTTTTCAGACCAGTTGAAACCATACGCAGAGTCTAAAGGTTGAAGAGACATGACAGAACTGAAATAGACCTGAAGTTCAAAGGAAAAGGTTAACTGAGTCATTGAAGAGCAGAAACAGACAAAATGTGTTGATTACTTAACAGAGAAGTCTGAATGCACAAACAATTTTAGTAATCATTTCAGCCTCTAGTGGCTACCCTTAAAGCATTACTGAAGGCCTAATATGGTTTTATGATTCATGACAAAACAAAGGCAGAAGCAGGCAGTAACACGAAATGGATAGAGTCAAACTTTTAGCCAGAAGTTTGTTTGTAGTGCATTGAGTGCTATGGTGTTTATAGTGTGCAGACATATAGGAGTGCTATGGTGTTTACAGTGTGCAGACATATAGGATTGTCTTTGGGATTTTTGCTCATGCTTTAAGTTTCAACTACAGCTTTAGATAAGCCTAACAAAATGAAAGAACGAATGCCAACCCATAGATTGCTGCATACTTATGTAACACCATGTCTTACGTTTTCAGCTTACATTGTGCTCAATAAGCAGGGTTGCCAACCGTTCTTTATTCAACTGTGTTTGTCCTTGTCCTTTATTGAGATTGGAAATGATACTATTTGTCCTTTATTTTGAAATTATTTTGACTGGTAGATTAATTTCCGGCTCGCAAGATATAATTAAAAGTCTCATTTAATGTTTAACTTAATTCTTCATTAAGAAAAAGGCTTCACTTTGGAAAAACCAGAAAATCATAAGCTATTTTCTACTAAATATGAAATTTTCCACGAAGAAAAATGAAAAGAAAAACAATACAGAAAGAAAAAAGGTGCTGTTGGAAAGGCAACCCCTCTGCCTATTAACTGAACAAGGAGTCTGGAACCCATCAATGGTGTATTTACAACAAGGAAATGACGAGGCTCCTCACAAAATTGAGCCATAATTTGTTATAAATACCACAATAGTGAAATCTCTGTGAAAAAACTCGTAATAGTAAGTGCCAATATTTGATGCTATTACCAAATAGAAATAATAATTGGAAATGTGTTTTTGAGACATGATAATTTTTGCATTGATTAGGCCCAACTTTTGAAGTGGTGGCATTTTGATTTCAGTTCTCATATCAGGTTATGCACTTATTAGATACTAGTACATGTTTGTTGAGTCATATAATATCTTTTTGCTTCATATTGTCGTGGTTGGTGAAAATATAAAATCAGTGATTATTTTATTGTTTACAAATTTAATACAGCATTATGAGGCCCAGACGCCCAGTGCTTGTTGCTCGCTCAGTTGGATGCTAGCTCTCTTGCACCTCCCTACCCCATTTAAATGGCCAACAACTAGGCTAGAGAACATTTCATCAAGTAAATTAGCTGTTAATTTCAGGAATTTAAAGTTACATAAAATTCTGGCCTATGTCGTCCTTTGTGAACAAGCAAAATTTGCTTTTTCAGTGGCTTCATAGACCTACCATAGCCTAAGCTATTTTCATATATTATTTAAAATATCTTCTAATGGGGTGTGTGTGGATATGATTGATCATGGACCTTTTCTTGACCTGCTTGAAGTGCATGCATTGACTCTAGATGTTGTTTTGCAACCTGAATTTTATTTTAGTGCTAAATAAATTTATTTCTTCCCTTCTGTCCCTAACCCTTTGCCATAGCAGAGGGGCTTAGAAGATGGCAACCTGAGCCAGATGTTGGGGTGGCCTCTGGCTTGAGCTGTGATTTCAACTAATTTTGTTAGGGCCTCTTACTCCCGTATCTATCTATTTTCCTTTTTTCTCCTTGTTTGGTCAGCCACCTTTGCTCCACTTTTCCTCTTCCAATGTCTTTCATTCTCCTTAGGTGCTGAGTAACATTACAGTTCAAGCGCTTGGCTTTTAGCCAAAACCTTATACAACCAACCAACCAATTCATTTCTTTCTTTCACAGGGTATTAATACATTAGCAAGGCAAGACTGCTTAATATTTTGTAATGGTTGAACCCTTAGTGAAAAAAGATAGTGCTAATATAACAAAGACTGGGAAAAAAGAGTATGAATGGCTAGCTGCAACTAATAATCCACAAAAGGTAAAGTGCATGATTTGTAATAGTACCTTAAAAATTGGCTATATGGGTGTTGTAGCTATCAAACAACATAAAACTTCTGATGTTCACAGAAGTAACTGCAATGCTTCAGCCTTGAACTCTTTAAGTGATAAATTTTTCATAAAAACCTATACAACAGAAGATAATGTAATTGCTTCAGAAGTGACTTAAATATATCATGCAGTTAAACAATCATTTCAACAACTTCCTTGATTGTAGCTTGAAATTGAATTCAAAACTTTACTAGGAAAGATATCTTGTGGTCAGACCATATCGGAGGCCATAGTTACAAATGTGTTAGGCAAAAAAGCATTAGAAGTAGGATTGAAAAAGTAAAAACAATATGATCTTCCTCTATATTTTTGTCTTCAAATAGATGTTTCTACCACAAAAACAGGAAAACGTTTCCCGCATGTGTTTGGTATTTCAATGGAATATGGTGCAGTGAATTACACTATTGACTTTTTTGAGAATGCTGATGAAAGCACCGATAAAATGTACAGATGTTTGAGAAAGACTATAGACAATTTGCAACTTGACTGGAAAAGAGTTTAATGTTCTCGTCCAGATAATGCAAATTGTAATTTTGGAGTAAGGCATTCTTTATATACTAACATTCTCACACTAAATGGCAGTGTTGTTAAGTCTAATTGTAATGAGCACATTTTACATAATTCAGTAAAAAGTGCTATGGAAAACTTGAATGTAGATGTAGAAAATATTGTCTTGAACATATATGGGCATTTTTCAGTATTGACAAAAGACGTGAAACCCTTTCAAGACTTTCATCCATTCGTAGAGACAGAATATAGATGATTCTTCTGCATGTAACTATTAGATGGTTATCACCTCAGCCATGAATTAAAAGAATTTCACTTTCTTGGAAAGCCTTGAGTTCCTATTTCTTAAGTAGGCCAATTGGTTGCTGTAAACAATTATATAAACTTCTTTCTATGGATAATTCCACAGAAATACCCCCAATTATTAAATCTATCTGATGTTCTTGGAACATGTAATGGAAGTACTCAAATTATCAATCAAAGAACTAAAAAAGAGTAAAATTACAGAAGTAAGGATTTTCAATATCATGACAGATTTAAGAAACATATCAACATCATGATATGTGGAAGAAGTTTTTGGCTATCAAGTTCAACAACAATTGAAAAATTTAGGTACTAATGAGCCTCAAAAAATAGTTGGAAACTTCAAATCTTTTCTTACTTCTGCCTTCACATCTTTGGAAAATAAAATAGATTTCAATAAAAATTCAATATTCGGCAAATTATCGAATCTAAGTTTCCTAGGGGGTTCATTCCCAAAGTTTCAAAAATTTGTAAAAGTAGTAGAATATTTGAAGCTACAAGGAAAGTTTAAATTAAAGATGGATCAACTTTTTGATGAAGCTGCATTAATTCAAAAAAACTTCAACACTATCAAAAACTCTGAACTCTTCATAAGTTCAAAAACAACAAGCAGAAAGTGGGATCTTATTTTGAAATCTGTGGACTTTAAATGAATTAATGTTTTCAAATCAGTTTCTTATGCACTATCAATTCCTTGAACATCATCTTATTGTGAGAGTTTTCAGTTTAATGTCATCTAAATGGCGAGATGATAGAAACCGATGATCTATAGAATTAATTAAGAATGAACTTCTCATATATTTTAGCATAAAAGATAGTTGCTTGGAATTCGCAAGAAACATCAAAGATGATACAAACTTTCTAAAGGCTGCAAGAAGCCTTGCCAAATAGTTTTCAAGAGTAGAATCCTTTGATCAAAGTAAAATAAATGTCTTCTCATTCTTGTTTTTGTATTTTCATTAAGGTAAGAAAAATATAATTTTGAACTTTATTTATACTGGCATCAATAGGAATTGAATCAAAATTTGTGGGCTAAATAAATCATAATAAAGTTTTTGTGTCTTTTAGTTTAGCTTTAGTGTAGCTTAACAGAGTTGGCAACCCTATCACAGACTTGACTTTTGCAGCAACAGTTTACAGACTGTTTTATGCAGTTTGATTAATATGAAAAAATAACATATTTGCACATTATATTTACTAAGATTAGGTCCACTCACCCCTTTTTTGTGTTTAACATTTCGTTTAGTAATTGTTGATTTTGGCACACTTGATTGAATTGAACTAGCAGGAACAGCATGCTGAACGACATCACTGGTACCACCATGTAAACTCATTTTACTATTTAGAAATTTAAATTTACTAGACTAACAGGAAATTAGTCTGATAATAGTCCCTGATGAAACATTGAAAAAATAACATTTAGCCAATATACAAATGGGCTTGCATGGCAGAGCTGAGTGACAGAACAAATCATCGTAACAGGCCAACATTATTGTCCTAGTTAAGCCTACTTTTAGGTGAATCAGCTATTTACTTGGGCATGCCTAAACATTACAGTAAGGCACATCTTTGTAGACAGAAGGTAAGTACATGCTGTCTGAGTAAACGATAAAACATTCTGAGATATTGATGCAATTGCAGAACACCAAATAACTTTTTCCTTTTAGAAAAAAATTGAATAATATTCAGACGAAATACCCAAAACCTTAAAACCATGCAAAACTTTATAAAACCTTGTTGCAACTAAAACTTTGTGATGCTAAGCAATGGTGCATAGTGAAAAAAAATGACAAAAAATCTTTTAAATACTTAAGAAAAAGCACATTTTCTCATTCTCTATAGTTACGTTAACAAATGTTTACCATTTGTCAGATGTTTTCTGATATATTTGGAAATCAAAGACCCTGAAATCTGTTCAATGGCAATAAAGTGATCTAGTGATAAAGCTTTGCAAGAAAAATCAACATGGTCCAAAATTTTGCATACCACATTGTGAAGAACTTAAAAAAAACACCAACCAACATTGCATTCATTGGGCTTAAAAACCAACTGATCTATACTAACAAGTGAGGAACACTAAAATAAAGAAATCAAGATTTAAAAAAATTCATGCTCAAATACAGAATAATTAAATGAGGTACATCGGAAAATTGGGCAATACTCATTTACATTTGTCCTTACAAGGCCTGGCCACTACCTTAAACCATCAGAGTCGACCAGTTGTCTTTAGTGATGCCTCCACTTATGCTTATCCTGAGCATGCTTATGAGTCAAGTTTCTTATCATTATGTTGTCCTTCATGTCTCCTCCTAAGTTTTCTTTGATTTTTCTTTTGTCACATTTCCCATTTTTCCAGATTTTTCTGATCAAACTTTCCACATGCATTCGTCGAGATGCCCCAATCATGTCCTCTAAGATGTTTATAATACCCTTAATATCAGTCCATTTTCTTAAGACACCGTTGGAAAATTTATCTAGTGTGGTCTTGCCAAATATCATCTTAACTATTCTCATTTCATCTGCATTTACATAATATTTGCTGTCATTAAAGGCTGATTTCAATTAGCCATAAATTGCCAGCATTGCATAAAAAATCTTTATTAAACTGTTTGAAATTATTTTAAAGTGAAATGCTACACACATAACATTGAATTTTTCTGAGAGCAAAATTTTGAAAAAGACCACTCCAGAATGAGTTGGATGCCTACACGTGAAACATATGAAATAACCAAAATTTACAAAAAAATATAGGATTGCTGAATTGAAAACAAAAATATGAAAAAACTTCCAACTTAAGTTCAGAAATACTAAAAAAATATGGTTTTTAGTAACCTAGTTAGTCTAGTGCTACTATAGCGTGAGGTCTACTGACATAAGTCACCTACCGAGATGCAGGGTGAGGTCTACCACTTGACTCATACCTACTGAGGTGCAAACTGCGTGAGGTTTGGGTTAGAACCACTGCCCTCACCCTTAATTCCTAACCCTAACCATAGCAGTAGTAACTGGAGGTAGACCTCACGCTATAGTAGTAACCGGAGGTAGATCTCACACTATAGTGTGGTAGACCTCACATTATAGTAGCACCGTTAGTCTTGGTTAATTTCTGTGTTTCAGTGATTTTAGATTTCTGTAAATCCATATTTCTGTATAGTAGTGCTGCTCAATTTTAGCATAGCTGAAACCCAGTTGCAGAAACTGCTATTGATCACTTTAGCCTCAGTTAAGTTTCACTAAACTTTAAATATAAGTTTGTCATTCTAGCTTGTTATATTGTGATAAGAATAAAACACGCAAAATTGGTAAGTGCAATGCATATTTCAAAATTATTGCTTGTAACAATACCAGCAATGCCTACCAATAGTTGCTTTCAGTGTTAGAACTTTTGTAGTGGTTGCAGAATTCAAGTCTTTTCTGGGCCATTTTTGAAATAAGAAGTGATTTCTTAAGTTTTTGGGCAGGAAGCTTCAGATCTTTATCTAAATGGTGGCAAATCGTTTTTATAGACACATCAGCCAGTTTAGGAACAGATCTTTTTATTTGCAGATAAATATCAAAAACAACTTAATAGAGCCTGCAGGAAAACACAAAGAATAGCTTAAGCTAATATAAGATAAAAACTAACATGTTATGAGTATATAAAATTGAATTGCTGAAAGAAACTGCTTAAATTAAAAAAACTTCTTAACCTTTTTTTGGTACTGTATGTTGTAGGCCTATCTTTGTAAAAGTACTTTAATGTAATTTTCTCCGTGTGACAAATTTATTTATCAAGCAATTTAGCCTACCCAAATGTTAAACTTGGAAACCCCTAAATAACTTTCAATAGTTAAGAGTTCTTGCCTGTTAATGATGCTTTGACAGAAACATCTCTGTAGAAAAATAAAATTTTGTTTACCTTTAGAAATAATGTTGAATATGGTACTTTTTTAACACCTTGCAAATATTGTAGAAAAAGTTGTTAGATATATCTGGATGACCCAATCAACCCCAATAACAGGTTGAAGGTTTCTACTAATCAGTTATTTGGCAATGCCAGCAACGATCAGCATTTTTTTTCATATAAAAGGCACTTTTTTAGCATGGTGTTTATGGGCAATTGTTTTAACTAAAGAAACTGCATGGTAAAGAATCGAAGAGAATTGAATTTGAAAGGATCAGAACTTTCGAGAATTACTCGCTGCTCTTGGCAAACAAGAACAAGATAGTGTTCATTACTGGTTAACAAACTTGAGAACAATAAACTGAGACAACTTTACACCCAAGACTTACTTAGAGCATTTATATGCTTCCGATGGGCCAACTGGTTTAGTGTATATCGCACAGAGAAAAGCAGAACTACTTTTAAAGGCATAGCAGTGTGATGCTTGGAATGAATTTTGAATCTGAAATCTTAATCATTTCAAGTACTCTGCACTGCACTGTTGTCTTGCCTGTCATTTGATGTTGTGCATGTTTGGTTAAGTGTTTTTTTATTAAAATATGCTGGTAGTGAGAACTATTGAAATATGCTGGCAGTGAGAATATCCCAATCAGAGAAAAGTGAGCTAGTTTGCCTTTCTATCAGTTTTGATAGCTTTACAACACTTCTTAGCTGATGAAGACAAAATAGAAATTATGTTCCAGAAATCACTACTTCTTGGATATTGGTTCAACCGATGATCTTGAAATAGAAAGTCTACATAATTCATTTTCATGGTAAATTATATTTACACCAGTAATCAATATGACATGACTCTGCCACTAGTCAATACTGCAATAAAGCCACCACACTACATCAACTTTCTTATACAAATCATGCATTTTCCACAAGCAATTATTTTTACCACAGAAGTGATTCCGACAGCTCTGCTTTAACCCTTTAAAGCATTATATATTTTGGAAAATTATATTCATTCGGCAACTAAATTTGTAAACGACAGACGAATATATTCAAGTTAATCCTTTAAGCCTAGTGCAAGCAAATACGACCCTGTGCTACTCCAATGCTTCAAACTTAATTTGAACGAATATACACAGGATAATGCAAAAGTGATTTGTGAATGACTGACAAATAGGAGTATATTCAGGTTAATCCTTTAAGGAATTAAAGGACACACAACAATGCACCCCTGACACAAACACAATGAAGGGCAACCAAAGCCTTGATCATCTGTTACATGTCACCAATAAAAATTATCAACTAGTGCTTTTAAGAGTTTAAAGCTAAAAATTTGGCTTCTGCATGCAGCCACCACCTTTTGTTTGTAGTGCACATCATAATGAAGCATGAGGGTAAATTATTTTCTTTGAGAGCAGTGGAACTTTTGCAGACAGAAAATAATTAACAGAAGCGAAGCAAAACATCTGCAATTGTGGAAGTTGCGTTTATAACTGCAGACTGCCTACCAATGCCAGTAACCACCTACTCGAAAAAATTAGATGATTGAATTTACCTAAACTATGCATTTAGATATTTAGCAACTAAGTTGGTTTGAAAACTTGCCATATGATTTCCACAAATTTCTTTATTTCAGCAATTTTTATATCTTTGATTAGTATGTATTTTCATATTTTTCAAATCCGCAATTTCATGTTTCAATGATACCCCAGTAACGTTTTCACGAATAACTAGAATTTGATCTACTTATTTGATAAACCATCAAGGCATGGGTACTTGCATATAGCTTAGCCAGCATTTAGGAATCCTAAGAAATAGTAAATGACAGCAATGTTTTGTGAACTCATGTAACCTGCATCTTGTAATGCCAATTAACTTTAACATTAACCCTAAATCAAACCCAAAGCATCACCCTAACTCTCACCTAAAACCTAACCCTTACCTCATAAATGCAAACATGGACTAATTGCACCTTCTGACAATTAACACTAAAGATGCGGCATCATTTATCAAAGTTAGTTTATCAAACCAAGGCTCAGGCATACACCTTACACAACTTACGGCACAGAAATCAGGTGGTGATTGACGACTGACTCACTAATCTAGTAGGATACCAAGCTGCAAGGCAATATAACCGTGTTGTGTTTAGGGTTACACAAGGTAGAACAATTGCTTATTCTAGAATAATTCTTGAATAGTAATTTCGAATCCAGCATTTCAAAACCTATCCTAGAATAAAATAAAAAGGAAATACCGTATTTATGAATATTACTACAATGAACCACTAAAAATGCAAATATGACTCACAAACATAATATTACAGTGCAAATGTAAACTACAATAAAAATTTTACTCAGAAGTTGGGTAGGATTTGACGTGAAATTTCAGATTTGTAAGCAATTAACCAATTTTGTCTGTACTAAGTTTGCATTAAGATTCATGACCACCTATTTTCGAATCCTATTCCCCAATTAAAAATGCAAATCTGGATTCGAATCCAAGGAGATTCAAATCTCATGGATTCCAAATTCTAAAATGTGCAACCCTAGTTGTATTGTACTAATAATAGCGACTGCAATGTGCTAATTAACAATTTTTCACAACTCCAGGTGACAGGCTGAGGTTTTTGAAAAACAAGTGAAGCACTTGTAAAATGATAAAAAGCTTTTAAACTCTACAAATTTCAAAAGCATACTATTTTGTGTATTATCACTACTATATTATGGCAGCCCTAGAGGGTTTGCAAACAAATATTAACCTGAATTAAATTTTATGTTATCTTAAAATTTCTGTCTGACTTGCAACCAAGGCGATCTCTACAACAGACCTCAATACCACAAGCCTCTAGCTAAAAGCTGGAGACAAGGTTTTTTCAATTTTCTGTAGTTGTTGCAAAGCAATATATGTAGCTCAAAAGTTTTCCAACAACCCAAACTGCAATTGAGAAACTATTTCACATGTTTATAGAAATACATTGCAACACTGAAGAGCCTCAACTTCAATCTTACCTTGATTAGACAGTTTGCACTTTAGTATTTACTGCTATACTTAGTTTAATAATTATGAAAATATGACTTTTGAAGTTGCCATGAAGCAAACAAGATTTTTGGTAGCAACAGTGGATAACTGGGTGGGAAAATTATTTGGGTCACTTCTCAATGAGGTCATACCACACAAAAATTATCAATGCATCATGATAAACCTTGCACAGCATTTTGGTGCAAAGTATTTTTTACATAGAGTATGTGCATTTACTGTAAACACAAAAATGTGAATTTCATTTTTGGTGTGATTCTTGTAAGTAAAGTCATTTTGCGCACAAAGTGAATATGAGTTAAGCCATATTCAATATCTTTATTTCCAGCCATTAGAAAACCTTCCATCAGTAATACTAAAACCAAGTTGTAGTTTGACTCACTTCATAGTTACCAAATTCAATAGTTACTTTACAGTTTCTCAAGATGCTGCAACAAAGTCACTAAATGAGGTTTGAAGTAGTGCTGTGCCAGATAGAAAATTGCTGGATACTAGATATCTGGCAAAACGTGATTGCTGATTACTGGATAATTCACATACAAGTTTCAAAAATAATCACATAAAATTCAAGTGGCAGATGCGATACTAGTGTGCTTTCATGCTTTACTAATACTTTGTTTTTTTTAACAGTTCAGACAATTGAAACATTAAGTTAGGCAAATTTATTATATAATTATTAGTTTTTCTCAATATAAATTAAAAAAAGGCCAAATTTAGTTAGGCTTTTGTTTTTCTTATAAATGCATAAAGCTTATTTTTTAGTTAAAGCAATTTTTTGGTACCAGAAAATCTTTTTCTTTTCAGTTAAAATCAATTGCTTATAATTTGACCTTGGCTTACTGCATCCAAAAAAAAATTGTACAATTTATGTTTTTAAGTTTTACATATCTTATTGTTATACATTTAATGAGTGCTTTTTATTTGGATTTGGTTTCCTTTGTTCACATTTTATTTAATAAAAAAAACATAATAAACTTTGTATTTGCAAGCCTAAAACATCAAATACAATGTTGGTAGCATAAACAAGCTTTTAGGTCTACTGCTTTATTAATTCATTGAAAACCCAAAAATAATTAGTAGTGGCATATTCAGAAAGCATTTTTTTCGGGGAGGGGGTATTTTATAAAGGTAAAGATCTTTTTATATTGAAAAAAAAACTTTTTGAAACTGAGAATTTAGCTCAATTTGGATGACAATCTGGCACAAGTACCATTTTTGGTCCCACAACAAACATGAAAATTTTTGTCAGTTTTGCTACTCTAGCTGTAGGGCCATCACCCTTTATTTCCCTAAAACAGATACTGATACCAGATGCTGAATATTTGGCACAACCCTAGTTTGACCCATTGCTGCTCTAGGGGTTGCTCATCTCATTGGATCACATCGCCAACAAACATGATTTAAAATGCAGCATAAAATGCCAAATTATTGAGTAAACCACCTATGGGTATAAATAAGCAATAACAAATAAAATCATGTGATGTGGTTGGGCACATTTAAATGTACATGCAGTACACGTAGTGCATCAAGATAAAAATTATTAAAACATAAACACATACATAAATCATGTTTGATGCCCATTAGAAACACAGGGTATTCACTTAAAAAAGCACAAAAATGTCTACACATAAAAACACAAATGGTGAACCACAACTGCAAAGTTTAAAGCTAACATAGCAAGCTTCTGCTATAATCTTAACACTTTTAATCAAATCACAATTATGTACTTGGTAACTCAATAGCAAGAAGTTCACTTTAATTTTACACATAATATCAGAGTAAAATAATATGCTAATAGTACATTTGCCAATCAGTTTTTAAGATGGTTTCTGTATTTTCACATTTAGAGTGTTATTGCAATAAATACTTGCACATTGAGTAATGAGAAATCTTTTTGAAATGTCATTTGATATAAATGACAAAAGCCATTAAGGTATACCAGGGTAATTCAGAACAAATTATCACTTTTCAGCTTGTATCTACTATTTCTACAATTATAATTTTGATATAAACACCTTTTCTTGAACATTTGCATATTTATTTACCACTTGGCAGCACTGCATATTTCAGTCATTTTTGAATCTGGGATTATGATTCTTAAATTGAGCAGATCTGCTGTAACAATTTATCCCACAAATGGGGTAATTTGAAACAAGGTTAAAAGCCTAAAAAATTTCGAGGGTGACTATGGAAAATGGGAACAAGTGCAAAATTTTCCCCAAGATAACAAGTGCAAAATTTTCCCCAGTTAGTTATCAAGTTTATTCTTAAGAAAATTAGAACAGTTGAGACACCATGGTTGTGGGTTCGAATCTCAGCTGGCAGGACATTAAAAGAAAGGCAGTGTACACTGAAGGGGCAGGCCTGGTATGCAAATGTACGGGGCAGTGTACACTAGAAGGGAGTGTAAAATAGCCACTTTTTGGATAAAGTGCATAAATTTCCCCACGTGGGGAAATTTATGTACTTGATCTGGAAAATGTTGTATTAGTTGGAGATACTGATTATGGCAGATAGTATTGTGACTTGATCCAATTTGAATCCCATTCTAATATATAGCCTAATTCACAACCATTCTTATTGGCTACATCATCACAAGGTTGTTTGCTCATCATCATGTTGTGTTAATGGCAGCTAAGTATCACTGCATTAGTGGTCATGCAAAACTAGCCTATTTAGAGTGGCAAAAAAATAATTGAGGATTATGCAAGGTCAAAACCAATGTGTTTGTTTGAATTACATGTAGCATGACTTGACTAATATTAACTTCTCCCAACTTATCCAATTTTCCGAATTACCCTAGTATACCATAATTGCTTTTAGTAGTCAAGTTGTAGAATGCATTTACTATCCAATACATAACTTTTTTCAATTTGTTTGGTGTTTAAACATAACTGAAAAGGTTTCTTTCTAGGCAGTGGCTATTTTGCCGTCGACGGCAATTTACCCTCAGAGACTATTTTGCTGTGAGTTATTTGTGATTGATCAATCTAAATGATGTACTAAACATGTGACTTTTGGTTGTTTCTGATTGGTCAATTTTAAAAACCAATTAAAAAAATTTTGCACCCCCAGGTCTCTATCCCCCACCCTGTACACTCCCTTCCAGTGTACACTGCCCCATACGTTTACATACCAGGCCAGCCCCTACAGTGTATACTGCCTTTCTTTTAAAGCCCTGCCAGCTGAGATTCAAACTCGCAACCATGGTATCTCAAGACCAGCGCACTATCCACTACACCACAGTGTCACTGGCATGATTATAGCAAATATGGCTATATAAACACACATGAATGATTATGGCAAAATAGATTCCAAGGGCAAATTGCCATCGACGGCGAAATAGCCACTGCCTTCTTTCTAGTACTGACCACTTACTCATCTGTAAAATTAAAGCTTGCCAAAAAATGGTACAAGAGATTATACTTTTAGTTAATAGCATTCAAGTGTGAAACTTTCAGCGTTATTGAAGTTGCAACCAACATTTTTTTAATGGAAACTTGGCACAATATGTAAAATCATTTAAGTAAGACACCTATTCATTTAGTGGGATTAGGGTTTGAGTTGCTGGCAAATGCAGAATTGCCAATACAATCATAACTCCTTTCACTCACTTGACAATACCAGTTGGTGGAAAGTCCCATTGTAGTCAATGGTTTCAGATGTCACTTAAAATTACCAAAAAAAAATAAGTTGCATCAAAAAGAATAGCAAATTTGCTAAGCACGTAAATAATAAAAATATGTAAACAAAAATAAATCTACTGAATAGAATAATAAAGCCCTGACCATCAGAAAAAATCAACAAATTTGTTTAGCTATTTTTGGCAAATAACTTCAAAATTTATGGTAATCCTGTACTTTAGCGAAGTAAATTATTTAAGCTGAAAGGGCAGGGTACACTGTAGGGCCAGGCCCGGTATGTAAATGTACGGGGCAGTGTACACTGGATGGTAGTGTACAGGGTGGGTTCCCAGGTTCCAGTGTACACTGCCCCGTACATTTACATACCGGGCCTGGCCCTACAGTGTACACTGCCCTTTCAGCTTAAATAATTTACTGCGCTAAAGTACAGGACTACCAAATTTATTATTTGTCTTGTTGCTTAAGTGTAATGATAGCCCTACCAAACTTTGTGGCTGCTTTCATCAACACCTACATTTTATTTAGGCAGTGGCTATTTTGCCGTCGACGGCAATTTACCCTCAGAGACTATTTTGCTGTGAGTTGTTTGTGATTGGTCAATCTTAATGACGTACTAAACATGTGACTTTTGGTCGTCTCTGATTGGTCAATTTTAAAAACCAAAAAAAAAAATTTTGCATCCCCAGGTCTCTATCCCCCACCCTGCACACTCCCTTACAGTGTACACTGCCCCGTACATTTACATACCGGGCCTACCCCTTCAGTGTACACTGCCTTTCTTTTAAAGCCCTGGCCAGCTGAGATTCGAACCCGATACCTTGGTATCTCAAGATCAGCGCTCTATCCACTACACCACAGAGTCACTGGTGTGATAATAGCAAATTTGGCTATATAAACACACGTGAATGATCACGGCAAAATAGATTCCAAGGGCAAATTGCCGTCGACGGCGAAATAGCCACTGCCTTTTATTTAAGGGAAAAAGCTTTGTTGAAATAGTTTTCTAACCAATACTTACAATAAAAACACCTTTTTGATAAACTATTGGATGTACTACTGATTGGAGATAATCCAAGATAACATCTCAGAAATGTTAATAAATTATCATATTTATCACTGGTAAGTTATTGTCTTTGTGTAGTGGTATAGCATCAACCATCATCTCTGTGCTTCAATTTCTTTCTATGACACAAAAAACTAATTTTTTATCATTGATTTTTAGAGCTGTAACAGGTGACATATCACTTTCTATGCTCACAATGTCATACTACTAGAACGCTTTCTCAATAACTTGGCCCGATAAACTACGGTAGTCAAAAAAAGCATTTTCAAAATTCCAAGTATTATGTATATAACTCAAACACTACGTTTGCAATAGAAAACAAATTCGATACGACATATACACTACCACAAAACTGAAAATTGGTCTGCTAATCAAGACTAAGCTCAAAGGTAACCGCACAACCCTTGCCTGTGACTCATCACACGGTGACTTGTCACAGATAGGCTTTGTTTCGGCGGAAAAATATATCACATTAGCGGATTGTCGCCGTTTTTTAGATTACTCGTCGCGATTGCGCCAGATTTGGCTACACTGACCGATCAAGTTCACGCCTGTTGGTCGATCTTCGAAATCAGGGATAAAAGATAAAAGCTGCATTTTCTTGGCAATCCCAATCTCATACAGATGTGATCTACCCGGATATTTGCATTTATATACAGCAGCCTGTGGATACCTCGTCAGAAAGTTTTGTGCAGTTGTGCAAACGGGTGTTTCTGTTTAAGACGCCCTGTTATTTTTGCTGAAAGTTCAAATAGCAAACTAAATAAACTAACTCTAATAACAGTCTAAAATAATTGAATTTGAAACAGTGACTACTTTCCTGCTGAAAAGAATTGTTCAACAAAATCTTTTGGGTGATAAATTGTTCAATAAAAGCCTTCTTTCTAGCATCCTTTGAAACACAAAGCAAGATAACTGTAACTTTAAGCTGACAAAAAGTATACCTCAGAAGACAAAAAATTAACGAAATTTACATTCTGCTTTTGAGGAGAACGGCAATGGAGTGGAGGATTGGCTATTTAAAGCGGTTTGGCTTTTCTTTTTCACTTTTAAGCAAGTTTTTAAACGATTTTAAGTAAGTTAGTATTACGTGATATTACTCTATTCACTGCAAACCTTAAATTAAATTTATTAAACTTACTAGAAAAATGTGAACACGCATTCAAAAGTTTTTGAGCACATTTTCTTTCTTTTTTGTGATCGTTCCAACACATAAACAGTTATTACAAAGTCCAACATATTTTTTTCTTTGACGACGCTTCAAACATTTCATTTCCAACAGTTCATTGTTCATTGATATCTGAGATGCCTCATCATGTAGTGGAGTAACTGAAAGATAAAGCGGTGATCTACGATTGACTTTATTAATTAATTTATTATGCGAACCTAAAACGTGTTGTTGGTTCGTTTTCAAAAGCGCTCCAACAATGTTGGCCATGTAATTAAAACCAGTGGCGCAGCCAGGATTTCTTTAAAGGGGGGGGGGGGCAAAGTTTTTTGAACAACACAGCCCAGGTGCAGTGGTAAAACCCTCAGAATCTAGTCACAATAGGGATATCAAGGTTTTTCCCCGGGAAATGAGTGGTGTATGCGGTTTTTAAACAGAACGTAAAGACGTTTAATGCAACTGTGCACACGAAAAATTTTGCCCCTTCACAATTGCACCTAAAGTATTTACTGATACAAACTGATTGGCAGTGGTAATTGGCGAACCAAAAAAAATTTACCGGGGTGCTGCATGTCTAAATTTAACTGAATTGAAATTTAGCCTACGATTTTTTCGTGATTATTCATCAATCACATGTTTAAAATTAATGTTGAGGTCACGGTGAACAAACAACAATACCAATTCATTCAAACGAGCTTTTTTCGTTGTGAACCGCAAATAGGTGTTCAAATATCTCAGAGCACTAAACGAACGCTCATTTGTTGCTGTAGCAATCGGACCAGTTGTCAATATTTGAAGAAGAACTTCCAAAGATGAATACGTATGTATTTCTTTAGCAGACAGCAACACGCCTAAAGTGTTGTACGGTAAAGGATCACCTTCGTGGCGTGGCCAATATGAACACCATCGCATAAATTCAACCTCCACAGCGTCAATGCTGTCATCCACAAAGGGAAAATAGAAGTTAACAGCATTTCTGATCGAAGCAAAAGTCAAGCCTCACACAGACAGATGGTATCAAAAATTGGAGTTTTATGCATTCAACAAGATCAGAGCAAATATTTCGCTGAATTAGTCAAGTACTGTGTCAATAAAAGATAACAAGACAGAACGCCTGAAAAACTGTAATGGTGAAATAGCTAGTGGATTCGCTCTATTGGCATGCCGATTCACAATTCGAGGCATGGGTATGGATTCCCCATAGACACCTTCGGCATGTCTAAAGAGTCCAACAAATATTTCTTCATTGTCCCTAAAAGCCTAGATAACATCTTTGCAATTGGTAATACTCGTAGCATCTAATGCATTTAAAATAATTTCTTGATGCCCTGTAGCTTCCTTGCAACTGTTTTGGCAAGTTTGAGTGTAACATTGCTAACTTCTAGGTTAACCAAAAACCCAGCTATTGTTATCGCTTTCAAATGAGGCACAGCCTTTCCAAGAACTTTTCCATCTCTCGATTCTGACAGTTGATCAAGAGAACTAGCAACCGGCGGATAAAACTCCTTGAAAATAAACACAGCATGATAGTTCTCAATCCACTTTGTAAAACAATTACGCTTCAAATGCGAACGCGAAGAATCAGGGCATTTGTCATTAACTGGAGTATGCAGCAGCGAAAAACGTTTTTGGGAATTAGAAAAAAATACCGATATGTCTTTCATGGTGCCTTACGCATGCTTGAATTTCGCGTACATTGCAAGCCAGAAAATGTTACTATAACTTGTGCTATGTCTCATTGTGGCGTCTCTGCTACTTTTGTCCACTCATTAAACTTTTTATTGCGGTCTTTATAATCTTCTAAAAAACATTTCAGAGAAAATGTCGAATTTTTACTTCGCAAATTGATGGTTTTGTTTCCTCCACAGTCTATGGTTCAAAGTATTTTGACTAAAATTAGAAGATTTAAATGGTCAACTATGAATCCAGGTTCGTCAAGATGATTTGGTAAATAACTTGCTGAAAATTAGAAGCATACTCTACTCTTGGCAATATTTCTGAAACTTTTCCAGAAAGCACAAAACTTGCTTTCACTCGTACAAGCTATTTGTTTTTGTGCAATATTGCTATTAATGTTGTACAGTACTCTTGCGCAGCTTGTCAGACACCAATATGTCATTGCGGCAAGATTTTTGCGCTAAAGAACTTGCTTGTGTGATTTCTGCTTTATATCAAGAAAACCAAAAAAAGTTTAAGGCTCATGTGTAAACCTCAGGCATGAAGCCCAACGCTACCAGCAAATTTTCGGGTCTTTGTTTGTTTTATGCATAATTTTGTCTGGGACCAAAGGGGGGGGGGGCATGACACAGTGGCCCCTCTCCTGGCTGCGCCCCTGATTAAGACGTTATGCATGCATATCATTTATGTATGCAATCAAATTTTTTTAGGGGATCACAGATTGCACGCATGGCCAAGTCCTCAAATATCGGCTTGATATGAACATGAAAAATGTAACACGATACTGTCCATTTCTTGATGCGATTGCTGATGGCGATGTCGTTCTAATAGCTGATTTGTAAACCCAGCTTTTGCTAATGCCTAAAAATTGCTTGCGTGAAATAGACTGCAGCTAGTTAATTTTGCTTGAGGAAAAACGGTCTTAAAAGCCCTCCATGTTGTAGCTTTAAAATCGAGAATCATCCTCTCCAATTTACTGTCTGAAGAAAAGCTTGTGGTTATAGGTTCTAATATTGCCACGTAATCTAATTTTGGCGTTTGTTCACAAGGCAAAACAATAAAGGTAGGCTAGTAACATTGTCTTGGCGCTTTTATTCATAAATGCATGAATTGAAAACAATTGGATGAAGAGCTTGCCCACTATTTTTAAAGTTCCGACCACAAACCAAGTTTTTACGGACTCCAGCAGACTCACTCGGGTTGTTTTAGCAAATAAGATATAAAGTTTGCCATCTAGTAATACATCTTCTAGCAAGAAATCAGACGGGAAATGTTTATAGTTTAGATCAAAGTCTGTTTCTTGTCGTTTCGGCTCCTAAGGACGATACTTTTGTCAAAAATAATTGATGTTGCATGCCATGTAATTTATAGGTGGCAAGGCTTCGCAAGAAGCAATATTAGGAATTCCTTCTCGTAGAGCTCTAGGTAAGATTTGCGAGGCAGAGACAAACAGCTTTTTGCACTCTTCTAGTTTTGTTCTTTTCGTAACCAGATCAGTTTCCTTAGCTCTATATTTGGAGGAGTGACGTGTTTTTTAAACAAATTCGAAACTTTTTTTGTCGCACTATTGCGGAATATTTTGTTTTGCTGTTGCCCACCGTACATATCCATGTCTTGCCACAATGCGAAACTCTGTGCAATCTCCTGTAATCTGGAAAAACCTAGCAAGTCAAATTTTCGTAAAAGCTGAGTTTGACCCATGTTTGGATTTACTATATAATTTTTATGAATTTGAGGACAGTCATCGAAGCAGAAAATCCAGGAAAACTACGCTACCTCATCTCGACTCAATATCCGTGGCAGAATTTCGAAACATTTCACGCGCGATGTGGTTTAAGCAAGGTCTTGAGGGAGACTACCAGGAAGTAGACTTTCTAAAACCCAAGTTCAGATTGGACGTTACTCCACCAACAAAAAAATCAATCAAGAGGCATTCCTGAAGTGAAACGCCAGAATATTCATAAACTGGTGGATTCTTTCCCTGCAGCTAAGAGAAAATTCTGGTTGGAAATTCCAGTGAATGACTGAAATAATGATCTGGTTGAACACTTTGACTAATACTTTATGTAATCGAATTACATTTTATGTTCTTTTAATATTTCTCCTGAATTTATTCAGCTTGTAAACAATAAAGTAAAGCGCTATTCACGTATTAGGTTTTTGTCGATGGAAATCTTGGTTTAGCTTTTGGTTTGATCTGGCAAAATCTAGTAAGTCGTTTTGTTATCAGGTTAAACTACATGATGGAAAAAAACAATGTACTAGAAAAGCCTTAATCATCTTCATTCAAATCGCCAAAAAATTTCTCAAATTTGCGCTCAATAGACTAATTTGGTTTTTCCAGATTACAGGAGCAGTTTATATGCATAACCGGAGTTGTCAAAGAGCTTCGGTTTTCTTCGGACGGAGCATTCTACTACAATAGTGTATTTAGTGATTTCTGCTTGACTTACATCTTATAAATCTGATGCAGTGTTAGGATTTTTATCACGAAAAGAGTTTTCAAGGAGTCTCAAATTGTAAGGTTGCCTTAGTCTTAAATTGTATAGTTGCGATAACAGTGATCTAATGTGATATCATCCTAACAAGTGAAGAATCAAACCTAGCTTCTTTACAAAATTATTTTGCAAGCTACTCGCCAGTTTATAGAGTCAGTTCGTATGAACACCAACCCATCTGATTGAAAACAACATATGTGTAAAAAATGCTGGTACTACAACAATTCGCATGCCTAATTTGCTAATGCGTACAGATAGTGTTCGACTTACGACCGCGTTCGGTTCCGACCATCCGGTCGTAAGTCGGAGTGGTCGTAAGTCGAATCTCATATATACATGTATGTATGAGGGCAAAAATTATCGTATGTTCTGTATGATGTATAATAGTTTAATTGCCAGGGAAGCGGTCGTAAAGTCGAGCAGTCGTAAGTCGAGCAGGTCGTAAGTCAAACACTACCTGTAGTTTTCTTGTGCCTTCGAGCCTTGCAATCAGTTGCATCATCTGTGTTGTGCAAGCAATTAGCTTGCTGCAGTAACCATGGCTGCAGTGCAATCACAGTCAGCTAATTAATTGTATTAACGAATCTTTAGTTTGATAAGCTATATTTTGGTTTACTAATAAAGTTTTATTTCACAGCTATTTTTATACGTTTGCTAACAGTGATAAGTGCTTTATTAGTTGAATAAAGCCAGGCATCAACTTGTCGGCCTCGGTTCACAACAATATGTCAGGTGAAGTCCTTATGTTGAGTAAAGTTGATACCTTGACGTCAAATCGGCCATCATCACATACCTTTCAATGTCAATAATTATTTGCTAGAAAAAGCGTGGCTAGAAGAATGGATATTGGGATGCGGTTCCTAGTTCAGAATTATACAGCAATAGCTTGTAAGATTGCAAGTTTAATGCACGTTTGAGCGTTGCGTTGTTGTGCTTTAGGGAAAAGCAGTTTACGTCAAATTTCGTGGTTAGTCTTAGAACTATCGCAGAAACAGATCGCGTCAACAGCACTGGAAACTACGAAACAGGTTCAAAAGTGCCCTATTAGTGAACAAACAAGTTGCGTCATGTATCACTGGCAAGTTGTTCCGCGGCCGAAGAATAAAACATATTAACACTAATGATAATGACTTGAAAGTTTTGAAGGACGTTGGTCTATTCTTCCAAGAAGTATGCGTGCATAATCACTTCCGTACAACTGCTGCAGAGATTCGTAAATTTCTTGAAAGGCGCCCCCTTGGCAATGCCCACAAAATTTTATGCCCATTTTGTTTCCAGAACTGTTTTTAAAAAAAAACAGTAAAGGAAACACAAACAAGAAAATGGGGCTGCTTCCTTTTAGAAACGCTACTAGGAACTGAAAAGCCACGTATAACACAAACATTTTGATGCGGATAAATTGATGCTACTTTTACATAACTTATTTAGGAATTGTTTCTGAGGGGGTTTGGATCTACGATGCATTAAGTATATCAATTTGCGATGCACCAAGTATACCCAGATAGCACATAAAGCTATTGTAATGTTGGATTTTTGGTTACCACGGTTGATTTTTGGTTGAAGTTATTAAGTAAGATTATTGCAATGTAAACCCTACGTTAAAAAATAAACGTTACATTTTTGATGACATCAAAACATTATTATAAGGTTGATTTCAAGTTAAAAAAGTCAACGTTGCTTTTTTGGAGTCATTAATCCTATTAAGGCCGGGCTTTTTTTTGCTTTCTATGTCGGGGGGCGGGGGTCGATTCGACTTGACACTTTGGCAGCTAATAACTTTTAAACCGCTTACAATAGCGATTCCGTATTTGCTCAGATACGAGGTGCATTCAATAAGTTTCCAGACTTTTTTGTACAGGCATTTATAATTGCCGTAAACTCGAGATATTTCAGTATGTTGTTACTATACTCCTTATGAGATGATTGACCAATTTTTTCTTGTTTAGGTGCAAATTTATAGCTACAGTAGGAATTAGAGTACACCTTACTAAATCCTGATTGTCACAGCTGGTGAATTTCAAAAATGCAATCTGGACGTGAGGACACATTAGAAGAACGATATGTGATCAAGTTCTGTTTTAAACTTGGAAAAACTGCCACGGAAACGTATGGTATGCTTCAGACTGCTTATGGACCATCTTGCATGAATCGATCATCAGTTTTTCAGTGGCACAAGAGATTCAAGGAAGGCAGGGAGTCCTTGAGGGATGATGAGAGATGTGGGAGGAGTAGGGAAGTCAGAACATCAGAGATGATCGGCCAAATAAACGATTTCATGAATAGGGACCGTCGTGTTTCTATAGAGACACTAAGCGCACAGTTTAATGTCAGTGTGGGAGCTGTACACATAATCATTCGTGAGGAACTGAAGATGCAGAAGATTTGCGCGAAGTTCGTCCCAAGAGTGCTCCGGGAAGATCAGAGAGAAAGACGTTGCAATGACAGCAAGGAGATGGCCGAGCTCATTAATTCAGATCTCCAAGTTCTTGATGCCCTGGTAACCTGCGATGAAAGCTGGATCTATTGTTATGACCCAGAGACCAAGAGACAGAGTTCCCAGTGGAAGCATGCTGGATCTCCCAGGCCCAAAAAAGCCAGACAGAGCAAGTCCACCCAGAAACTCATGATGATCCCTTTTTTTGACAGCATGGGCATAATCTACATTCACTGGGTTCCCACTGGAATCACAGTCAACAAGGAGTACTATATTGAAGTTTTAAGGGAGTTCAGGAAGAGATTCCGTCTGAAGAGGCCAGAACTCTTCGAATCAGGTCAGTGGCATTTCCATCAGGACAATGCCCCAGTCCACAACTCCATCCTCGTCGCAGACTATTTGACCCAGATGGGCATCAAGACGGTTCCCCATCCTCCCTACAGCCCGGACCTTGCTCCCTGCGACTTTTGGCTATTCCCAAAGCTCAAGGAAAACCTCAGAGGCAATCGTTATTCCACAATTGAGGACATGAAAGAGGCTGTGACGAGGGTCCTAAACACGCTCACACAAGAAGACTTCCAGGGGGCTTTCCAGAAGTTGTTGGAACGGTACAACAAGTGCATTGATGTCGGAGGAGAATACTTTGAAGGGGACTAGAGTTTTTTGTGTATACGGTTAATAAAAGTGTCCATACCAAAAAAGTCTGGAAACTTATTGAATGCACCTCGTAGATGCAGAATTTATTTTTCAATCTAATTTTATACTTCTGGTTATGATCAGATTAATAGTGTTCAAGTTATTGCAAATTAAATGCACAGCATTAGTTTTTAGATTTTTGACTGAATTTAAAATAAAGAAACAGCCGGCGAATTTTCTTTTTTCGTTGTGTTTACTTTTCGACATTGTGGTTTTGCGGATCGCCTAAGCGCAATTTATCAATGTCAGCTTCCAGGTAGAAAGTTCAACAACTTATCATCAATTTGCCATTTTGCTTTTTACGAGAAAGTTACCAGCCGTGATGTTTGTATAACATTTCTTATGTTGGACTACTTGCCATATGCCATATCTCCAGCTAGATTTTTGCAATTTGAATTGACTGTTTGTAAATGTGAAACAGGGTGTGAAATAGCATTTCAACGACAAAAATTTCTTAGCTTTATGAAATTATTACTCTTTTCATTTAGACAAAAAATGCAAGCTATGCTTGTTTATCACGGATAAATATTTTTATTGATCAAGACATAAATCTCATTCAAATCAAGGAATGATCACAAATCATATGACTCTTTTATTCTTTCCTCTCCCTTATGCGAAGCAATACGACGTTTTTGTAACTCCCTCCCATCCTTGTGTGCAGACTTAGACGATTAGAATTTTTTTAGCATTTTCAAATTAAATTAAACTTGGAATTAGAGCATTAATGCTTTTCTCAAATTAGGGTAGAATAAAATCAGAGCTTTTCTGATTATCACAAATTAAGTGGAATCGGAATTAGAATTAGAGCTTTCCAGTTTTTCTGAAATTAGTTTAAAATTTTAATTACCAAGCGAATTTTGATGCCATTTGAACATCTTCGCAAAACCACTTTGCATTTGCGAAAATTCTAAGACTTTTTCATTTTTGCCATCAAATCATTGTGAAGACCTTTTTTTCTTTTTGGAGATCACCTAATATTGATTTTGATTTTTGGCCAAACTTTTTGCAAATAATAAAAAAAAATTCTTGTCATTTTTAAGATTCGACTCTTCGGTCAGGAATTTTTCTAAAATTAGATTAGAATTGAAGTTAGGGATTTTTAAAATTACACTAGAATAAAAGACTTTTAGTTTTTTTCAAATTAGAATTAGCGACTTTTGGCTGCAATTCACTGAATCAGCCAACAAGAATTACGCATATTTTGTTGTCTAAGTCTGCGTGTGTATGTGACGAGTCATATAAAAAAAGTCCTCAAGCAAACTTAAGTTTTGGATTTGCTACAAAAACCTGTTATATCAAACGATTGTAAACTTTAATTCGTTTTATTATCAAGTTTGTGCTACAACTTATCAAGTTTGTAGCCTATTTTTTATCCCCTCCCCCCTAATTTGTTTTATTTGTTTTTGCTTTATTTGCCATATTTATCCTCCATTCACGAGAAAGCGAATTGTATCGCTATACTTTGGACGGGAAGTCCGCACTCGCTTGGGAGTTGCCTTTTTCGAGGTTTATGGGCCACCTGTCTTCCACATAAAGGTGGGGCGTCCCGTTAAGTGCCTTGCCCAAGGACACAACAAGCGAACTTGCCGGCTTGTTCTCCACAACCTCCCCTAAATGCCGAGCGCCAAGCAGGGAAGCTGCGGATGCCATTTTTTAAAGTCTTTTGGTATGACTCGACAAGGGGAATGAACCCCAGGTCTACCAACTGCAAAGCGGACGCTCTAACCACTACGCCATCGCGTCGGTTAACACCAATACGGAAGTTTTGTTTCCCTCTGGAGGCGTCATGTGATATTTATACGGTTCTTACAATTTTATAGTCATCGGAAGCTAAAGAGGCTATGTTTTCAATGTCGTCGTTTTTTTCGTCAGATACTTCATTCAAAATTTTACTTAACACTTCTTCAGGTCATACATTGACATGGGTTATTTTTGGTACTTTTGTTTGCGACATGTAGCCTTAGTCTCCTGAATTCTTAATTCCACCTTTGTGAAGTACTCGTATTGTATTCAAATGTACAAAGTTTAAAGTCTCAACCTAGTTATAAAACAAGCTCGAACAGCATTGCATGCTGATGCGATACCATTGCGGCAGTTCTATCACCATCTGAAATTAAAGGAAAGAATAATCTGAATGGTTGGTTTTTCGAGTAAGGTTGCTATATTAGTTTGAAGGTCAGTGTCACGCTGCAATATTTTTCAACACAAAGGTGGTAGTTGGTGCAAAAACTTATAGAAACATTGGTAAAAACTATCATAGGAAGGTTGGGATTACTAGAATAGTTAGTGAACTAATGATACATTTAGCCTACCCCTGCATCAAATTTACAGTGTAAGTGAACACAATTTGTTTTTCAAATAAGCCAAACATATTATGTTGGAGGTAGTGTTGTGTATATTAACCTATGTAAGAAATTGTTAAATCAGTCTTACGCATGGAGTGATGGATGGATTAAAGAAGTGTGATATTTAATCGCTGTTTCAGCAGTGGCCCGATACAAAATACAAATACAGCAGAAAAAACTTTCTCATTTTAAATATTGTAATTATGTACATATTAAATCTTCTCGCCTGAGACTTCATATCTTGCAGTCTGATGATAGTCGCGCTGTCACTTTTGAAGATCAAACGTGTTTTCCTTGCAATTCATCTCATTCTGCTTTACATGCTAACACTTAGCGAATTCAATATCACTGCCCAAAATTTGAAAAAACGATTGCTGTCAGAAAGCGTTTTCAGACCCTATATGTAACTTGAAGTTTCCAATGGTCGGACCCTATATGTAGCATGAGGTTACCAATGGTCGGACCCTATACCTTGTGTGGGACCCTATATGCCATGGAACTTTACCAAGGTCTATCGCCAGATGCGTCAGCTCATGTAAATACCCCTACAGTTATAAACATGTCATAATTTGTGGGCCTAATAATTAATAGCTTAATTCCTAAAATACATATCAAAAAAAGCATATCAAATTTGTGGTGCGCTTCCACAACTGACAGCAATCGATCACAACAAAACTTCTTTTGTTGTGGTCAACTTAGTCAAAACAAATTGAAATCCAAAAACTAAGTTAAAATAAATTCTAAATAAATGAAATAGGAAGAACAAAAATTCACCAAGAGTTTCTTTTGTAAAACCAAATTGATTTAACTTAGGGCAGCAATAGAAAATAAACTTCGTGCAGTAACAAATCACTACAGAACTACTTCACTAAGTAACAAATCACTACATAACCATTCACTAACCTTGCATAACGTTATCTAAGAACTACTTCAACTGAAAGAACGTTATTTATTTAGCAGTTGGAGCGCGAGGTCGGCTAATCAAATGCAAATCTCGCCCGATTTTAGCCAAACGCACCAGAGTTGCATTCCAATCTCAAGCTACCAAATAAGGAAACGAATGAGAAGGCGTGCGAAAACTAAAAGGCGGGAGTTCAGTTCAGCAACGGCAAATTAAATTTTTTTATTAATTTGAAGCCGATTCTGCAAGACAGACAGAATCGCGCTTTATATTTTACATGTTCGGACACCTTCGTCATTATTCGGAAATGGCGAGATTTGGTTAACTTCAAAACAAGCTTAGGCTTACTCATTAACAACCAAAATATTTCACAGCAAACCGAAACCCGCCACTTCTGAACAAAAACTTTACAAGTAGCACTATTTTTGAAAAGGCACTTCACCAGGTTTTCGCTGCGGAATACTTTGTCTTGGGAAAATAACAAAAGGCAGCTATTGTGAGGTTTGAACGTACGGTCATTTCCGTCATTAACAGCGTTCCAACTGCTTCCACCACGCGTCGTAGTAAACGCTCATTTAACAGTGATTTTAATTGGAAGCCATTATTGGAGTAGAAATTCAGTAAATTTTCAAAAAATTGTAAAGGAACCTCGCTTCAGAATTACTGCTCTGAGATTCCAACCATTAATTACAAAATCTAGTGCCAAAATTTGGCATGGATTTTGAGCTCTAATGCCGTAATTATCAATAAATTAGCCAAAAAAAAATTTGTGAAGAGGAAAACAATTTCATAAAAATAATTGACGCTTTAAGAAAGAGAGTCTGACCAAATGTACCATAACTCTATCTAATTTACATTTTTATAATTTTTCGAGTAAATTTTTCTCCTGCATTAACAGGAATAGCTTTGACCACAAGTTACAACTGATTTTATAGCAAATGAATCAAGGTGCAGCCAGTTAATTCTGAAGGTAAAAAGAAGATACTAAAAAAGTAATAGGATGTTTCAATCTAAACTCACGAACAATTTTCACCATTCTACTCAAAATAAACTAAAGTAAATGGACATAGAGATGATTTTTATGGACATCGAGCTGAAGAAATTGAGGGTAAAATAAATTGCCCCATGCCTTCCCCCCTTATTACGCCTGTGGTAACAATAACCAACTCTTCTTAAGACTTTTGTTAGTAGGCAACTACTTCTAAGCCTTTAGATCCATCGCTTGCTACCGGTACGTCTCTAAAACAGGAAATAATATTAGTCAATTCCTATACTCAGGTGAAGGACAAGTTTCTGTCAACATTAAAATTATGCTGCATGGCGGATTTAGATTGTGCTTTAAAATAATTGGTCTACGTTTGCACCAATTAAAGAAAATTAAAAAAATCCCAAATTGTTTTCATCGAAATAGAGCAGAATTAATTACACTATAAATGATAAATATTTAAAGATAGGCTGCTTACTTGTATGCTAATATTACATTTCCAATTTATTAGTTCTTTTTCTTTTCTCACGAGCCGCCAATGTACTGCACGTGTTATCCCAGTTTGGCAAGTGCGATGCTGCCATTTTTCGCATTGGTCACACTACAACCCATCTTGACGAGGTCTTGCGGATTTTGAACAATGCGCACAAATGTCATTCATACCAAAATTTTGTAAATGATATTCAGATATCAAAGTTGATTTCTTTTATTCTCAACTTTTTTTAGTCAATGTATCTCAACCCATTAGGAAGGGACCTATTTTGAATTTGAAAAAGACATTTGGAGTTATGCTTTATAGTGGTCGACCTCTGATTTGTTTGTCAGCGAAATATCACAAAAGATTGTTTTCGTACCTTTTCTTAGAAACCCAGCTGGTGTTGTCACGATCTCACGATTGAAAACCAGCAAAACAATGGCGAATTAATCACTTGTCGGCTATCTCTGCAACCTACTACAGTATAGGCTACTGCAAGTTTTTTCTATTTTTATCATACAAATTATGCTCCAATATCTTACACGAATGTTTTTAGTTGGATTGAAAGCCTATGGCATTTTTATTTTCCTGACTCGCCGGCCAGCGATAGTGAAGGAAAGCAAAAGATAAATAGCTACCCAGACCAGCTTCGAAATTTCAATGCTCCGCTGGAATTGCGTAGTATTACTTTCAATAACTTTGCTGGATGTTGTAATCCGCTATGCAAAGGAAAAACAGAAGGAGAAAAGGACATCAATTTTTCATGGACACAGCAAAGCAGTCATCGTAAGGTTCAAACTTAAAATTATGCCATCATGTCGTCACAAAACCACTGTTGCATCGTACACCACCTGCCGGAGTTGTCATAAACTCCACCGAATATTGGCTGCAAATTTGCCCAACTTTCGCTGTAGACAATTTTGCTTGCTGAGACATCTTTTAATGCAGTTGAATATCTCAAGCTACGGTTCACAAAAAACCACGAGTAGCGAGACATAATCTTTTTTAGGACTAGATTAATCGCGAAACAATCATGCATTCATGCATCAACAATCAAGATTCTGAAATGTATAGTTTTCTAACAAACACGCATGAAGTAACGAATATTCAGTTTAATCATGCATTTTTATTGTGATGACAATGCATTACTGTTGCAGAAGTTTGATTTAAAAGACTTTTTTAAAAACAGCATGGAAACGGAATATTTAAATTATTTATAGCTGCTCAAAAAATCACATAAACAAGAAATCAATATTTTGTAAGTAAGCTTTGGTGAGACAAAATTTTGACAAATTTTAATTTTATTCAAAATTTTGACTTTGTTTTGACCTATAAAACTTACCGAAAAGAGTTTTGAGCAACCGAAACCAACGTTGGTATTAGTTTGATGATGTAACTTAAACTAGAAAAAATTTTGACATTATCGACTTTAGCAGTTTTAGTTTCAGTTTCAGTTTATTATTCGGTTCGTCTGTAAAGACGCGGATGCAATACAATACAACAATGAAATGTGAAATGCGCACACAAAAACAAAAGTATTTACAGACCAGGAGATACCGAAAAAAACCTTACATAGCTTATATAGATCTTACATATCTTACATAGCAGACAATAGCTATGACTATAAAAACAAAAAACTTAAATTTTGCGTGGCACAATAATGATCACCCACACTACATGATCCAAATCAATAAAGCAAATAGCCTACTTGGTACAAAGACGATCATTTGCTCAAAAACAGCAGTAACTAAAATTAACTATAACATTTTATAGAGATTCATTTTAAATTTTTCAAGTGTTCATCTCGGAGGTTCTTTATTTACCAAGTTTCACACATCGTCATATCAAGTTTGATAGAATCTACAAATAAGCTTGATTAAAACTGTCAGTCATTTAAATGTAAACACTTTTTTAACTTTATTAAACTTAAAGAATACAAACGAAATAGACAACTTTAACACCTTTTAAGGATTTTGCTAGCTCTATCAGAAAACATTTACAAATCGCTTTGCAGCATCATTACAGTTACTGCACGGATTTAAAAAACAGTTAAACGTTGAAGATTAAAACAAACAACATTGGCTGCTTTTTTGCTGTGATGTAATAAGACACAAGAGAATAACAACCCTGCTTGAAACAAACTTTTTACAAAGGATAAAGTTTTGACAACTAAAATGCCATTTGATTTTGATTGGAACTCCTGACGTCCAAAAACAACTTGTAGTTGTGAATTCGATGGTCTTACTTTTTTGCATTTTTCAGGTATTCTTATCTTTTACGCTAACTCAAAATTTACCTGCTCAATCAGCATAATTGCTCTTGTCATCTAGTATGGCAAAGGTGGGAGCATGAACGTCAATTTTTCGGTTTGCAAGTTTTCTGAAATAAAAATCACTTTAGTGTGTGTGGGCTGTAGCTATCAATATTGGCAATGATATTTTAGCGCATCAATAGTGATGCTGACAAATTCCAACCAATAAATCAAGCGGTTCTCTGAATAAATATTTTTGTCATTTTTGCAAATCTTTGAATATCACTGTGCTACACGACAGTTTTGACCACAAGTTGTCTTGATAACACGGTCCACCTTTGGGCGGGTAGTCTGCGTGCAGTGCGCTAATTAAGCTGATAAGGTGTGCTGTTAGCCGATGAGAAGGCATTGTAGTACAGTTAGCTTGGACATGTGTGACGAGTGAACACCGGCTTTGTGCTACTGATTTTAAAATGATACACGTTTTGTCCGCTTTTAATCTGATTGAAGATTGAGCCACGAACGAACCAAGACTTAAAGGGAAAGAAACGCAACAACTGCAATGTCAAAATTCAGTCAAACTTTTTTTCATGCACTCCTAAACAACATTGTACAAATTTGAATTGCTTTATGGGATAAAAATTAAAAATCATACCTAAAAAGAAAACATTTATCCCATTTGCAAGGGGTGCTCTTTGTGATTCAACTTTTTTATGTAAGGCATCCAGACAACAGGGTTGAAATAATCAAATGATTACCGATATTCGCGAGCGCTATTCTCTGTATTTTCATCATTGATAAGCGCAAATCCTTTGTTTTCTATATTAAATATCGAGTATTCGTATTTGTTTCTTTTTATTGGTTGAGTGTTTTTTATTTAGTACATTTTTTTAAACATAATTAAGATACTTCTGAAGTATTGCAATTTTTTTGAATTGGGTTTTGCCAAATTGTTCCAGTTGAAGATAAGTTTGTTTTACTTAAAAATTGAAAATATGGGAAAAATCTATTCGGTCATCTTTCCTAAATAAACGACATTTAATTTATAACTATGAACCGTATAATTTAAAAAATATCTGTACCAATTATAATTATCACCATAGTCTTTGTTTTTTAAAACTAATATTGAAATCGGAATATTCTTTACTTTTACGTGAAAATCAAATATTGGTTTATTCTCTACTTTTGCATTGTCGATTTCTAACCCTGCCACATGATACTTTTCACGAAGATCAATAATTCAAACCATCTACCTTACTCCAGAAACCCAGTTACATTTTTATTCACGTGGGACTTACTTTTTCCAAACCCATACTGCTGCGATGACACCCAGCAGCAGGGCAACAACAACTACATTTATTCCTATCCATAAACCAACTGAAGGCTTTTTACAAAAGGAAACTTGTTTGTCAATGGTCGCACATGGAAGAGACGGGCCCAAGCCAAAACAAGAGCCGGAGACGTTTGAAGGCTTTGAATATCCCTTGCAGTTTCCACTTTGTATCTAAAAGTTTGCAAAATTGTTTTTTGGTTTTTTGATCAATTAAAAATAAAACTCGCTCTTCGGTAAACCGCCATCGTTTTAACGTCGGCTTTCGTCTTTCCGTGGAAGCAAACAAGGCGCCACTCAATTATCCGTTGCAAAACATGAAGCGCATTTCTGCTAATCTCTGAAGACCAGACAAATAAGTGGATAAAATTCTCAAATGGAATAAATCCAATCTTGATTTAATTGCAATCATTGACAATTTAATAGACTTTAGTTCGATGTTAAATTGACAGTCAGCTAAATGTGAATTAAAAAGTTCTATTTTTGATGCAAAAAAGATTAATTGTGAGCTTGTTTGTTGCACATTGTCACAAATATTCATTTCTGGTTCCAGATGGTACCGGTATATAATATTCTGTACTCCATCTGGTTTGCTTTGTAGTCCTATTGCTTTTTTGAATGCTTTGTATTTCATACTATGTATAGATGGAGTGACTAAATAGATATAATAATATAAACTATCAATCACTAAAAATATATTGTTAAGTAAACAAACGTTTTGATGTAGAAACGCAAAACATAAATGCAATCTTCCGATTCCAACCTCAAAGTCATAAAAAAAGTATTGTTTTCGCGAAGGCTTTTAAACCATAGAAAATCCAGAAAATCACTTTTCATTAGGAAATAATGATTTCCGAATTAATAACGTTGAGACTACTTCAGTCGAATACTTTTTGATTACACAAAAATCTTTAAGGTGTGGGCTCGTGCATTGTCAAAAACGTCGTAAATTACTTGTTTTAGTAATAGCTAGTTTTCGTATGTAAGCTAAGTATACTTTAAACGTTGTTTCAACAGAACCAAGGGCGTTTCTACAAACTAAATCTTGATGCTGGGTTATTTTCCAGCCTTGTAAAGGGCTCACAACTCATGATCTTCACAAGCACACCGTTTCATGAGTTGTTCTCCAAAAACGGATTTTCCTTTCTGCATCTCTCTCTGACATCATGATTCAAAATCTTTATCAAAACAGGTAAAGAGCCCTTTTTACAGCGTCTTCTGGTCCGTTATACCAGTACTCGTACCCTGAATTAACATATAGGTAAATCTCAGAAATATCTTTAAAATAATTTTCATGAAGAGTTTCTTTTTTGCTTTGTGTTACCCAGAAATCCAAAATAGCAGCTGAACCGGCTATAGGCTACATGTTATGACGTAAAAAAAGTAGAGATAAAAAAAGTGAAAATAATATTGACATACCTCAGTTATAACTAAAAAAATGATAGTTTTGTGGTGACATAGAAAACAAACAAATAGCATTTTATAAACAGTTGGTTAATTTTGACACCACTATCTAATAAGGCGAATAATTTTTGTATTGAAAGCATCTTTTCTATATTCCTCAACAACACGATAGCGATTTTTATGCTGGCATATTTTGAAAACAATTAATAGAGTAGAATATTGAAGATATTGAAAACCATTTCTAAAAACAATCATCTGTCTAGCCATTTAAGAGACATGTTTAAAAACAATATTTGCGAGATCTGTAAAGTTTAAGCTACGCAATCAGAGTTACAAGACAACAATTCAAAAAAGCACCCAAACACATAGTATATTGATTACGTGTAGTCTAACACTAAACCACTTTTCATTTTTGATAATTTATTTACTCATTTACACACTGTAAAATGAACTTTTTCGGCCTGCATCAACCCCTTGACAAATCAAGGGCGTACCCAGAAATTTAAAAGGGGGGACGGATGTAGTGATTTGATACCCAAACTCTACACGTTTCACTGAATCCTTTAGGAACGTCATGCTCCGCCGTCCACAATTCCGCATGTGCTTGTGTACGATTACTTATGAAGACAAGTTGGAAGTCTGAGCCAATAAAACTGTAGCTAGATTGAGTATTTTTCTCGCTTACGATTCTATTTGAACAAGGTTTTGTTGTAATGTGTTAGTATTTGTGTACATATGTTACGATTAGCTTTCGATTTGTGCATTTGCTGAGGAATTCCTACGAGGGCGCAATCCAAAACCTAGACAGTGGAAACTTTTTGATGGAACAAGCTTTTTCGCTTTTATCAGCTTATGCTGGCTTCGCCTTCCAACATGTGCGTTTTGTTACATTCCAGCATTTAAAACTTTGATTTTCTTAACGCAACTTAAGTTGCGTACGGCGTTTAAAGGAGTCAAAAATTTTATAGCAAAATAAAATTTTCGTCATAAAATTTTTTATGATATCGCTTGTACATAGATACAGTTCTGTTGTTTATGATTAAGTTAACATAGCTGCTTAACTTGCACATTCGACAATTGATTTAGCACAGACTGTTGATAAAACAACTTTTCTGGTTTATTTTTGTCAAATAGGTCAAGAAATAAAAAGAATAATAAAAATTAAATTAAAATGCAGAAACAGTTCGAAAAAATGGACAATCACTTCGTTAGCACTGTTACATTTGCTCATAATGGCGTTGAAAGCAATTGGTAAAATGAAGAGTAACATTGCACTTCTGGCATACGTAAACCGTGCTTCTATTGCACACTTTGCAAACAAAATATTTTGACCGTTCTTTTGTCAGAATGTGTTTTTTTTGCGCCCAGATGAATGTCATTCGCCACATTTCTTGGATAAGGCAGCAGTCGCTGTACAGCATTTCGGCCAGAAGATGGAAGGATTGTAAGCACAATCTCTCTTTCAAATTGCAACAATGAAATACAGTACCATTGTGGTAAGCTTTTTGAAGAGTAACCATGCATTTGTCATAGCTGAATTTACATGTAGTGACCAGGCATTAGTGACCTAACCAAGCTTTTCCTTGCTGAGCTGCATAGAGATAAGTCTTCTATGTGATGCAGGTAAGTCTCAAAACATTGCGTTGAACATATCTAGTGGCTTGATGCAACTTTTTTTCACATTATCTGATAGTGAATTTTCACTTTTGGATACGTTTATTTTGGAATTGATATCTGCTTTGGTTTTTCATTTTCTTGTGTTAGGCTTCATCTTCTTCTTTTGGGGTGGAGTTGTAGGAGATTTTGAGCAGTTGATGAGTCACAATTCTTGTCTAAAATGCTGGTACTACAAGCGGAGTTTAGTAAGTGCATGATGAACAAGCCCTTTATTAATATCTTCAGATGAGTTACTATCTTGGTCTGACCGAGCATCAGCATTTTCACAAGATGGCAGCATTGTTAAATCAAGACATCTCTCTTGGGAAAAATCATCGGCAAGATGATCATCATCCATAAACATCATTATCATTCAATGTGTAACCGCAAAAACATGCAAATCAATTAATGCTTTTGTCTCTGTGTGTGTGAGTCATTTGACTCAGTGTCAGACGAGGACCCCAAACAAGTTAATTATGCTTTAAATAAAACCAATAATCCAGTCTCAATCAAATGTAAAATTTTAACCCATAGCAGCCATCAGCAACTTTGGTTGTGTGGTGAGTATACCTCATTTAACGTATTATATCTTGTCACTTTGACATCAAGTCTATAGGTTTTTGTGGTTAATATAAAGTTTAAAGATATATAAAGACTATTTAAGATTAAAATCTATAAAAAAATAATTGAAAATATTCTAAATATGAATTTATTTTGTACTGCTATTTTAAAATCATGTTCGCGCCAATGTGATGATAGAAAACACAAAATATAAAAGTATTAAGGTTGTGTAATTTTAGCAAGTTGGTAAGTTTCAAATTTTACTATGTCTGCAAAGTTTTACTATGCCAATTAATACTGTTTGTAATGCCCTTATTTGGCATTTTGAGTTTGATATTTTTTGGACGCAACTAAAGTTCATTTAGCCTATAGTAAATTCAAAAATTAGTTTCTGCGTATGGTTTTACGACTGTCAAGCTATGGTAAAGTTGTTTAAAACTAATTTGTCTGTGTTGCAGTTATAGCAAAATAGTAGTTTAGACTGATACCCATATTAAAATTAAAAAACCAAGCTGTTCTACAAAAACTGCAGTTACAGACTCACAAAGGAAATGCTTATAAATTTATAATACAGGTATTTTGTTAGACTCTAAATCACTGAATTGTTAATTTCACCCCTTACACTATGTTATTGTCTAGACTGCCTCTAATCGCTAAAAGCAGGCCATTCTACAGTTGCTAACTCCTAATATTAGGGACTAAAATATATAGTAGCGTAGTTTCTTCTGAAGCAGGCTGCTTGCCAGGCACCCACCGGTTATAATATTTTTTATTCTAAGTGGTACATTTTATAATCTTGAAAGCATGATGTAAATTAATGACCAAATTTCTTTCACATTTACAAATAACTTAAATATATTTTTAATTTTGCACATTTCTGTTACCATTCCTTGTTTAGCATTCAGCTGTAACCCAATTTGCTAATAGTTTGCATTTTTCAAGTAGCCTATCACGCATATTTCTTTTTATGCTATGCCCGTACCAAGTTGAAAATAGTCGAGAATGATATGATGGGGTACGGCTATGAACAATCATTACTAATCTTTAATCAGTTTGTTTAAGATTTTACATTTGATTGAGACTGGATTATTGGTTTTATTTAAAGTATAATTAACTTGTTTGGGGTCCTCGTCTGACACTGAGTCAAATGACTCACACACACAGAGACAAAAGCATTAATTGATTTGCATGTTTTTGCGGTTACACATTGAATGATAATGATGTTTATGGATGATGATCATCTTGCCGATGATTTTTCCCAAGAGAGATGTCTTGATTTAACAATGCTGCCATCTTGTGAAAATGCTGATGCTCGGTCAGACCAAGATAGTAACTCATCTGAAGATATTAATAAAGGGCTTGTTCATCATGCACTTACTAAACTCCGCTTGTAGTACCAGCATTTTAGACAAGAATTGTGACTCATCAACTGCTCAAAATCTCCTACAACTCCACCCCAAAAGAAGAAGATGAAGCCTAATACAAGAAAATGAAAAACCAAAGCAGATATCAAACGACTAATCTCTATTCCTTGAATAAATAAAAAGTAGTCCAATTAAGCGCTTTTCATATTTTTAGCGCCAAACGCAAATTTAGACGCAAATACTTGAAAGAAGTAATCCAATATTGTTACCTTGTACGCCACTGCCGTGGATTTTATTGCATGCCTGCTGTATTAAACTGAGTTTAAGTTTACTAAATTATGTTTTTCAAAATGGAATTCACAGATCTTTAGCGCATTGTTCTCAGTATCAAATCAATGCAGTGGTAGAAATATCAAACCAAATTGATTTAGCCATGATAATAAAATGTTTTGGCGCTAAAATGCAGTTGCAGATGAAACGAGCAAAAACTGCATCATATTTCATTTTTTGTTTACCGTTAATTTATACGATATAATCACTAAAATCCCCGTCATTACAAAAATAATATAACATATGTGCACTTCGTGACAAAGTGTTTCTTTTTTAATTTTGCAAATTTGAATGGCCAAATGGGCAACATCAATCAATGTGATGGGAGGGCCGATCAAAGGGTCTTTTTAAAGAGATCGAGAGGTGCGATCCAAAATAAATCCAATTGTTAATTTTCTTGATGCAGTTAACGTAGTATTAAATGTAAACAAATTATATTATGATTGCTTCATGTGACCATGTAAATTGATTGAGTAACAGCTAGTAATGCCAGTAAAGTAAATTACAGCAAGTTGTATGGTTCATTTACGGGCAGACCCGCTCATACATGATTCTTTTACCTACTAGAATGACTGATCCTAGCTATCGCATACTGCAGAAGTAGGCTTACTTGTTTTTAGATTTAATCAGTAGGAAAGCAGCGTTTAGGATTAGTACTTTCAACAAAGTATGAGCAATAAGCATACGATGAGCAGTTGGCGGAGTTTTAACGTAAAATTATTATGTCTTTGATTCTAAAATTTTAAAGTACGGTTTGTTGGTTGTCGATTGCCGTAACAAAGAACTTTTCTTTGGCAAAAATAGATCTAAGCAAAATTATTATAAAAAAGAAACTTTTTTCACCGTAAATCGTATTTCTTTGTTGAGGCCATGTTTGTTCAAGTTAACACTGTAGAATAAAATGGTGCCATCAATGCCTTTATTGATCAAGCGTTCAAAGGACAAAATATCAAGTTCAACTTCTTCACTTGTGTCGTCGCTAAAACTTTTTATCTGCAAAAATAGATGCCGTTGGAAAATAACACCTATATTTATTTCCGTTATTTGAAAAAAAGCACAGCATACTCTGTAAAACGCAATGTTTTCGTCTGTCAAATTATCCTTCCATTCGATGACGCACGAATGTGGAACTGATTTGACAACGGCTTCCTGAACCGGAGCAGGAGTTTTTCCCTTTTGACTTTGGGCTATACTTGCATTAACATAAGTTGAAATTGTTGTGTTTTGTTGACGAAGAGTCACTTCAATCTACACAGAAAAGAAGTAAGTCATTGTTTGCATGGATACTAAGTGTATGAGTAGTGACTAAACAATCCTCGCAGCGAAAAATTTACAGGTAAAACAAGTCGGTTCTACTACTAACCTTGATCAGGGGTGTGCAACCTGCCGCTAGCCAGGTGAAATTTTTGTGGCCAGTAAAAGGGATCCACAATATGGCCCAGGACGTGAAATTTGTTGGCCTTGGATAGCAAACCTATTACTTATATGATCCCGGAAAGCTGGTGCCCAAAGAAAAAAGAAAAAAAGGTCTACACCGCCATTTTGCATGCACTGCCACTAGCCACTGGTTCCAAACATATTTGTGCGCGGAAACAACATGGATTACTAACTTTGACTGGTCGCGAAATTATCAATAAGTCTGAAATTGGCCCACCTGCAAAAAATGTTGCACACCCCTGGTCTTAATAATCATTAATTTAAAAAATTTTTTTAGAGTTTTGACCTAAACTTTAAAGTTAACGTTATTTTTCATTACTTTTTATTTTCTTCTAAAAAGCTTTTTCAATATATTTTATAGCTGCAGTCTAGCAGTTATCAGAACTTTTCACAAATTTTGTGATACGGCCCTCTTTAAATTTTTTCCAAGAAATTGTCCTTCACTGCGAATGATCATTGCATTGCAAATGCAATATGTTTAGTCTATTTTAGCCTATTTAATCTACTGGGCCGCTTTGCAATGCAAACTATTGCATTGCAAAGTTATGATCATTACAGAGCCGAAGTCTTGTAATTATGCTGGCGGGGGACTATTTTAAAAGCTGCATTAACATTTTGCTGACTCAGGAAAATTCTAAGCATGTGGTTTTGTAGCTTACGTTTAAAGCGAAACGATAGATTACACGGGCTGAACGTAATCGTAGAAACGACGAATGTTCTCATAACAGCATGCACAAAATTATGAAACAAAATGCAGATAATATTTGTAACGACCATGGAGAATAATTTTAGAAAGAAAAATCTTCAGTCTCCCTTAAAATGTGTCGTGGACTCTAGTTTGAGAACCACTGCTTTAGCTTATCAACAATTATTATAATTGTTTTACTTCAATATTCAACGTAGCTTCCTTTGTAACATTGGTTAAAAGAAACTTTCCTTTGTTCAGGTAGGAATGATAAACTTGTCCAGAGTTCACAAGAATCTGCAAATAATTAAAAATGAGAAAATAGTGTCACCAACATATGAATTTGAGGCACAAAATTTGCCTTAAAAATGGGGTGGTTGTAGCTTTCGCCTAGAATAAAACAGGTTGCTGGTTTAAACCTTAATCAGGTTATACCAAAGATTTCTAAATAAATAGTACATACAGCTTACCTGCTTTAAACTTATCACGAAAAAAAAATTAGGAGAAAATGTGAAAAGTTCTCTTGTGTTTTCTTGAAAAAAGTGTCAAACCATAGTAAAACTTAAGGAGCAGATGTAAATAGATAGTGACTGGGAGAGAAGATGGGGGGCAAGTCCCGAATCTGTTTGGCTAACTTCAGCCTAACCAAGGGATAACAAACAGAGGATGAGCTCCTGAAATTATACCCCATGTCTGAATAAACATTAAAATGTCTGATTTTTAGTCAAAAGTTTTGTGAATGTTACTGCTTGGCGTCCACTTTAAGGTTTTGTTATCTCAAGCGGATATGTGCAATTACCATTTTAGCAAAATGGCACAGTTGCCATTTTGGAGCAATGTAGAGTTTTAAAGTTAAGCGTTTGATTGCAAATGAAACAATACAAAAAACTTTCTCATACAGCATATAACAAAAAAGCAGTTAAATGATAAAAATTCTCAATACTAATCAATATTGGCTTTACAACAAGCTATCGCTTGTTTTTCAATTCGATTTTGATCATGTTTACGTAAATTTGTTTTCATAATGAATTCTCCACATCATCTCTGTTGTTGACCACAAGCAGGGTATCTATGAGCTTTACTTTTAAATAATTTGGTATGGCTAGACACAGGAATAGAATTAGCATCCATACGTAGCCGAACAGACGCTCTTATTACTTAAGAGGGACTTCATATGTAGGCACAAGTGTAAGGTAGAGTCTGAAGGCCCCGATTAAACCTTGTATTGAACAATTAATAGCATCAAAAGAGTAATGTAGCAAAGCATCAAATTTATATTTGAAATCGATGCAAAATCATTGCATTTTAAATGATAAAATTTTAGAAACGTATCGAGCTGTTAATTTTGCTCGATTTTTGAATATGATTTTGATGATTTGTTGTGCAACAGTTATGCAGAGATGAGCACAAACTGGAATGTAAAAGTGCAACTCCATCAAGACCGCGACTGCTATAGTTGGTTCCGGAGCGGCTATGGATAACTTTTACAAATTTAACATTTACGACCATTTTTTTTATGTTAGATCGATTTTTCGAAGATTGAATTAATAGATTTAACATCCACTTTAAGCCACAAAATTTCTCCATAGGCCATATAATTTTACGTCACGGGCCACAGGTTGCACATCCCTGGCATAGGCTATAAATATGCATGAGCTTCTACACAGTTGAACCTAAAAAAAATCTAGGTGCGACATACGTAGGCTACCCAGAACCAACTAGGTGTGGGAAGCGGATAAAATCTTTTTTTAAGTTTGTGAGAATACGGTCAGCAATCAAACAGAAGTCTTAGTTAAATTTATGAGAAGACAATCAGTAGTGAATAAGGACTTTTGATAAAATTGTAAAAAGACGATCAGTAATGGATCAGAATTTTTAATTACGTTTGTGAAAAGACGATCAGTAGTGGACCACGATTCTTATTGTAAGAAAACAATCAGTAGTGAACAAGAATTTTTTTGAATATTCTTTGAATATTTTGAATATTTTGAATTTTTTTGAATATTCCTTGACATGCTGGTAAGCAAATTAATACAGCGACAAAGAGGAAATATATTGGTGCAAGTGAGAGTGCATCCATATGCCAGGAATCAACAAAAAGAGTCAAATAATTGGCTAATGCTTCCTCACGACAGCATAAATAGTTAGTAGGTTACAAGCTATGCAGTGCTTCAATGTTTAAGAATATCGCCAAGAACAAATATTGTCTGTTATCCGCATCTTGAGAAATTTCAATAATGTATCTCAAATTCGGGCTACCACAGTTTTTCACAGTTTTGATCAATGGTCAGATTAAAATGACACTTTTGCATCACAATATTACTATTGTATGCTAGACCAACATACTGTTATCAGACATGGAAAGCCAATTAATTCCTTTTGTCCATTTGTATTGGCAGGTTGAAAAGAGCGAAATGACTGCAATGGCTGAAAGCGTCAATACCAATGCAAAATCATGCACAGACATTCACACATTATAAGTCAAACAATCAACAAAAAATAATGCTCTAGACAAAGTTTTTGTTGAAATATTGCAATTCACAATTAAAAAAGTGTCTTTCAAAAAATTGCCCTCTCTGATATCAATTGCTTTGTTTTAAATTGGCTTGTGATTTTTGAATGTCTGCGCATGATGTTGACGTTTGTGTTGTCACTTTCCTAATAGATAAGTGTATATAGGAGCACAACTAGAGAGAACCTGCATGTATATACCTTACTGCCAGTCTATGCTGTGTTCTGCCCTGCTGCTGCAACTGTGTACAATATTAAACAAATAATATCTAAGCCCATTTGATTTTCGCCAATTGCACCACTGAATGTAACCTATGTTTTTTCTGTGTGCATTGTTTTAGCATTGTCGTATTTCACACCCTGCTATTTTACGTGCGTTATTTTGGAACACTGTGGATGCAGGAAGCTTGGTTTAAAATAAAAGTGTTTGCGTGTGTATGTCAGTATTAAGTATCTCGAATGAACTGCAAAAATTTTAAAGTTATTTTTTAGAAGTCGGAGCAATATCAGGATTCAGATTTCTTGTGCATGGCAGGAATTAAATCAGGATTGGACTCGGACTCTAAGACTGATGACTCCAGCCACCTCTTGCATGCGGCACATTCTAATCGTAAACTGCAATCCAACTGCTTCATATTGGCGCCACTATGAGGGAGACGACTGCAGCTCTGGGTAACAATAATGTAGAAGTTGACATTCTCGCCAACTCTTAAGATCATATCCAATAATTGCTGACTACTAAAAGTAATCTTTTTCGATATTGAGTGACAGTTTTCGAATTTGTTTGAGTGTCAAAAACTACAATACCATTACTGGCATTTAACCAGCAATATACGCCGATATGCTATGTCAATCTTATTTATTTCAATGCCAGGGACCAGAAAGGGAAGTTCAATCTATAAATTGCGTAAAATCTTGACAAGACCGCTTGAAATACGTTTTTTAATTGCAAGATTTCTCACTTTGACAGGCGCGTCTGCTTCATAAAGTTCTGTTCCAAGTAAAAAGCGATTCCAAGTGAGCTGATATTTTGTATTCGTATTCAGGCAGCCGATAGGAACCAATTTAGCTGAAACTAAAAACATTGCAAGTGCAGTTTTATTAATCTTTAAACTAACAGCAAATAATTGCATCTAGTAATTGATCTTAAACTAATTGCATCATAACGCACAAATCTGTCTGTACATGTGTACGAACGTGTACTTGAACTTTTTCTAAACGCACGTACATACATGAAACTTGTTACAATTGATAACCAACTAGGGATGAGCGTCATAAAGGTATTCTTGACGTCATCATCATGTTATAATCAAATTAAATATTTTAAAATTTGCATTCCTTGACAGAGAACAACCGTTTTTTGCTCAAACGAAAGCCAGGCCACGACTTACCAACTTACAAAAAATTTCTTATTTTTGGGGTCTAAAATGATGTCACAATGAGCGCTTGATTTCACAGTTTGTTTGCTGTATTTTCTCAAAAACTACTGATCGTAGAAACGCGATTAAAAACTGTTTTAGGAGATATTATTTAGTTGCTTTCGAGAAAAGCAATTCTACAAAGATTTAAGTTGATTTGACGTTGCAAAGAGCAATTTTTTATTTGAGCATTTTAAACCTTCTAAACATTCTTTTTCTCTCTTCCTCTGGCACGCCTAAAACTCACTTCATAATGTCAAAATGGTGTCTGGCGCAACTAGCATAGTCTTTCGCGACCAGAGAATATTTTATGATGAATTTTTTAATAATTACAGCAATTTTATGAAATCAGTTTAATCAAAAACTGATCTGTGATCTCATTTCTCAACCAATTTTCAAACTTGTTTTAACAAATTAGAGTTAATTTCAAGGCGATTCCGATAATATTTGACAAGTACTTTTAGTATTTGTTTTTATACTAAACAAATTAAACTTTACCATCTGTAGAGTAACTTTTTACCCCTCCCAAAAAGTGGTAAGCAGAGTAAAAACACGAAAGGTTATTACAAAAAGTTATAATGAGCTACGAACAATTGGCGTCGTTTGCAAGCTAAGGAAATTTACTTTCTACCAATTTGTAACTCTAAATAGTAAGGGTTGAGAACTAATTTATAATGGCTGATCAACAATTAGTTGCCATACATCATGTTTCCATTTTTAGTTGAACAATTATCCTACTACACCTAAAAACCTGCAACTGTGAGACAAAGTTAGTTCTTTGTTACATTTTGATTGTTTTTCCTCGCAAGCATGGTTGTTTGGCATTACCTGTCCAAATTTTTAAAAACATTTATCAAAAAATGAAATCTCTAAACGTTTGCAAAATGTAGTTAACTGGTCAAAACACTCAAAATTCTGGTGCCTGCACTTCACAAAATTGCGATTTCTGGAAAACTAAGTGCTTTGGTTCATTTTGACTCTTCTTCCTCAATGGCATAGATCTTTGGCAGTATCTATCACCGATTAAAAGAAACTTTATCTAAAAATCAAGTCTCTAAAAACTTTGAAATGTTGCCTACATCAAGAAAAAAGTAGGTTAGGCTATCCTTCTAGAAAAAAAGGAAGAGGTAAAGGTGGATTTGTTTTGTCTTTTGCAGCAAAATATTAGTGTTGAGCTACATATCATCTAAATGTTGACGCCATTTCGTTTGGAATTGGGTGAGGCCGGCGCAGCCGGTTGATTTAGTATTCTTAACTTCGAAATTATTGATTGGGGCTCTGCTGATGCTTTAACTTAACTGTGAGTGCTTCATTTCGGGTTAGTTTGCTTTTTGCATAGCTGCGTGTTATGCCAGGACCAAGAAACATACGCAGAAATACGCCTACACTCACAAAAACGTGGTGAGTAGAGGTCCTAATATTTAGTGGCTTAATTCTAAAAATACATATCAATTACCTTGGCGCCTTGCCACAACTTTGATATATTTTCAAGCACTTTCTGAATTTAGCGGATAAAAGTCTGTTTATTTTAAGAACGCTTATAGGGAAAACATGGAAAGTAAGAAATTGACATGGACTCAATAAACCTAAAAGACATGAAGTGGCTATGCACTGCCACCCGTAATGTTTTTTTAATGGCATGCGTTTGAAGAAAGGTTAGTTTTTACTTAAAGTAATTCTATAATATCTCATGCTGTATCAACGTGCAACAAGCGATTGTTCATTTAAGCGTTTTTTAAGCACGCTTTTTTCTTTTGTTTTGAATCCTTTTAAAACAAACTGTTACGTGAAAATCTTAAATGACATTACAATGCTTACTACTATATAGTGAGAACAGCAGCTGGCTGTCAGTTCAAAATTATCTACTATCATTTTGATAGTAAACATTAATGGTAATGCTCACGAGTGATATTTGTAATTGATAAGCTCTTTGTATCGGTACGAAACACTAATCTTTATTTAGAAGTAGGGAGGTCTGAATGAGGGGCAAAGTTAAATGTAATGAATTCCCAAGTTTAAGAAAAGATCAAAATAAAACAACATGACGTTCAACGCCAGTTGTTCTTAACCTTTTTCGTGCCGTGGCCCATTTCGAAGAGCCACAAATCTTTGTGGCCTAGTTTCTTGCCGTGGCCAACAGATTTTTGTGGCCCACTTTGATTACATCTGTGATGTGATGATGACAATGTTGCTGGGATTTGCATCAGAACTCGTGGCAGCGGAGGTGATCTCCAAAAATAAGAAAGGTCATTGCCTCTCCAGTGCCGAGGATGGCCAGTTCGAGGGCGGAATCGGAGTTGATTTACAAAGGAAAATAAGGTCATTGCGCCTCCAATTCATGGGTGCTGGCCCGTGTGGCTGTTCATGTGCACCAGTATTTCTCAACCTCATTCGGCTTGCAAACCCATTGTTCAAGTACGCAAACGTCCATGGCCCACCCGACTTACGTGCTATGGCCCACCGGTTGAGAGCCAGTGCTCTAACCTATGCTTTATTTGAAATCTCTTGCTATTTGTTGGTCACCAACTGCACTGTTGAGATCTGATAGTTCAAAACAGTGTCACTGTGTGCAGTTCGCTCAATGAGCATCGCTGGCCTCTTGTATTCCTTAAAATAATAGCATCAATTTGTAAAACTGAATTAGAAAGGTACGTTTTTGCTTGAAAATAGCTAAATAGGCGTCTATTGAAATAGGTCTTTTGGGAAAAGCATGGCCTCTTTTTACGTTAGGGCCGAATTAAAGTAAACAGCGCAGATAAAGAACTTCATATCATAAATATATATTCGAATCGGGCTCACCAAATCGTAAAATAGGCTTACCACTAAATAGCTCATTTCTTTAATTGTCCAAACGTCCACCATTTGGGTGCCGCATTCATTTTTTGACTGTGTTTCACCACCCCTTTCTTGCACTTCTCAAAAGTATGAATGATAGTTTATGACATCTTTCTTTTTTATTGAGTATTACCAGTCTTGACTAATGGATCAAGATTGTCACCATTACGTGTACAGGAACTATGACCTATATTTTCTACAACTTTTCGTAACTGCTATCACAAATGTTTGTACGGTAAAGCCGGTGCAGCTGCATTAATTGAAACGTTTAACTTGACACAGGTGATAGTATACTCTGCCCGAGTTAATCGCGTCATTCTCAGGAGAAACATTTTTTATATATTTCTCGATAATAGCTTCATAGAGCTACCACAATCAAACAAAAAATTTGGAGAAAAGTAAAGTCTCTTTTAACCCCTCTGAGTACGCCTAAGCAAGGAAAAACGAACATGCAACAAAATAGGCAACCAGCAGAGACTTGAGAAAATTTAAGGGCAAATCAAAAGAAAATAACGTCACTGAGTGAAATCGCACCACATAGAAGAAATTTTTGCCATTTTGCCTCAAATAGTGTAATATCACAACTGTTTTTTCTACTACCACACCAAGAATGACATAATGCTTATTATCAACACGCTATTTTCAAAAATTGCACAAATTTTACAAAATTAGTTTACTTGAAATCTGATTTCTGACTTCATTTTGTAACTGACTGTCACAATTGTTTTAGAAAGTGGAGGGTTATTTCAAGACAATTTTTGTAATATATGAATTGTATATTTATTATTTGCTTTTTTACTACAAAAATTGAACTTTTATATCTCGAGTGTAACTTTTTATTCCTTCACGAAAAGTGGTAAGTTGAGTAAGAACAAGTTAAGTTTGATACATAAAGGTTATGACAATGTACCAACAATTAGCGTCGTTTGAAAGCTGAGAAAGACAGCTTTCCAGAAATATGTGACTCTAAATTAGTTAAGGACAAAGATTTGCTTATAATGACGATCAAAGTTGCTTGTCATACATCCTTTTCCATTTGTACTTACAAATTTTCGTACTAGGCCGAAGAAACTAGTAATTTATAAAAAAAAACTTTGTTCTACGGTATAATTTGATTATTTCCCTCACAAGCATGGTTCTTTGTCATCACCTACAGTTTTAAAAAAATCAATCAAAAAATGAAGTCTCAACAATTTTTGAACGGTGGTCCATCGGTCAAAAACACTCAAAACCTCGTTGGCTATACATCTCAACATTGCAATTTCTAGAAAAACTAAATTCTCAAAGGTTGAGAACTCCTGCTCTATTTAGTGTTCGCTTTTGCAAGGAATAATTCATTTTAAGTCTCTCAACTTTAAATGCGTTATTAGTTTAGTGGGAGAGCTACACTTTGGCATAAAAAGGTTATTGGGTATTGTTAGTTCGATTGTCTTTTTATTGTTTGACCTGGATTGCTGCTTGGCTCAATATTAAGTGTTTACTGCGCACCTTTACTTTGTGCAGTAGTTTAGGATATCCAATACATTTATCACTGGCAATTTCCTCGGAAGTGTGCCGCTTAAGAAGCAACAGGAAGGTCAGGACTAGGTACATCAATTACGCTAATGATATCTTTGCTTTTTACTCTTTATTGTTTTCACGAGGGGGTTGCATCAAGTCGTGAAATATGCATACCATCAAGTAACTCATTTCTGCAATCGCAAAATAAAAGCCATTACGGTGCTCATCCTCAAATCTACGTTTGTTCTCCCACATTTATTTCAAGTAACGTATAATATTTGTGAAATGACATGGAATTTCTAAGGCCTCTCCTAATTGAAAGTACTCATAATACAGTCGGGATTAGGGGCACAAGAGCAATGCCCCCATTTGTATCAATTCATCATTTATGATCTTGAAAATATAATTCAGTTGAAGCCGACAAAGCCGGCTGAACCGATGTTACAAATCCGACGCCAATGGCCGGTAGCCCTGCCGGGCATCGCCGGGGGAGCTGGCTAGTAATAAATAGTATTATAGATCAAGTTACCAAAACGCCTCCTCTTATCGATTAAAAAGCTTTGACCAGATCGATGTAACAGTGAAAACTTTTAGGTGTTCCTATTTTATGCTTTTAAGTCAAATCATCTAAAAATATTTTTAAACTTTGTTAAATCAAAAGCAATTTTGTAGAATTCAAGGTCAACAGTCATTTTTATTTATATGGTCTAAGATTCTACTTACACTGTGGATGACATGTAAAATAAGCTTTTTTGGTGTCGCAGTCTTTCGGCAACAAATTGATTCCGTTATCATAAGTCAAGGGCCAAGACATTTGCTGGCAAACAGATGTGTTGGATACCGGAAAATTTTGATTTTGCACCAATGCTCCACTGTCCCAAAACCAGTCGATTTCACCCACATCAGATTGAGCTCCGGTGAACACACTTATATCTGCAAAGCACAGAGCACTCAGCAAAATAGCTCAATATATTTTTTATTTGTGCTGTTTTGAGTAAAAATTAATAAATGAATCAACGGATGTGACAACAGTAACTCAAAATATAAAGTAAGGCAAAAAGGTTACAGTTATCCTTCGATTCAAAATTAAATCGTTTAAATAATTATTGTTGTAAGATCTCCGGCAAGTTGACCTTGTTTTGATAGTGATAAATTGTTTTTGGTGTCCTACTTTTTGCATGCACAATGATATGCATGTGTTGGCTATGATAGTGTCTAGAAGATTTTTAGTGCCTGTTCCAACCAAGAGTGGCTGGTTAGGTTACCAAACTGGGACAAATTTAGGTGTTTTAGCTTTGAATTTATGAATTTTAGCTTCTTTTTTTGTTTTTTTTTGAATTACTCTATAGCAGGAATGTCCAACCTGCGGCCCGCGGGCCGCATTGCAACCCACTCAATGTTTGGATGCGTCCCACTATCGACTCATTAAAAAAAACTTTTTTTAGCAAACTTATTAAGTAGTGAGCACAAGAGTCTTCATGTAATTTAATCAAAATACTTTATATTTAATAAATGAAATAATTAACATAAACAATTTAAAAAACAATATAATTAAGATGAAATTTACGACTGAGCATGCACACTAAGTTTATAATATTGTCAGTTTCTTAGTTCTGTGATTACGGTCCCCAAAATATAATGCACACTATGGATAAATATCACTCTGAAGGCCATCTTGTTAAAACTAAATTAACATTATTGGATTAATTATTAGATTAATTAATTATATTAATGGATTTTAAACTTTTCTTTGCTGTTGAAATAAATGCATTTTCAGTAAACTATGGCTCAGTATACCTATTAATGGTTAATTTCTTTTTCAGAGGACTATAATCTTAAATATTGAAAATTTTATATTCATATGGCCATGGAATCTATTACTAAAAAAAGGAAGATGGTAGAAGAAAAGAGGAAATTTAATATCGAACGGACGGAAAAATATTTTGTGTCCTAGTTATTTGGCAATGCAATATGTCTTATATGTAATGATAAGATTAGCGTATGCAAGGAATACAATATCAAACGTCATTATGCTTCGAAACATGAGTCAGAATATCAGACGTTTAATGAAAAAAGAAGAAAAACGAAAGTTGAAGAATTGACAAAGGCAATTAGGTCGCAACAAGCTAGTCTTCAAAAACATGTTGTTAAAACTGGAACATGTACAAAAGTTAGTTACCTTATAGCTGAAAAATTAGCCAAGAAAGGAAAACCGCTTGTTGATGGAAAATTAATAAAAGAATGCATTGTTATTGCTTTTAATGAGTACTGTCCAGACAAGGTGAATTTAGTAAAGGAAACATGTCTATCATATCTGACAATTGATAGAAGAATTGATGACTTGGGTGATAATATTGAAGGCACACTGAAGGACAAATTATCTGCATGGGTTCTTTACAGTTTAGCGTTGAATGAAAGCAGTAATCAAAGTGATACTGCACAATTAGTTATTTTCATTAGAGGAATTGATAAAAATTTCAATATTATTGAAGAAATGTTGGACTTGTGTCACATAAATGGCACAACAACAGGCAAGGACATATTTGAGTTTGTTAATTTGTCACTAGATAAATATAATATTGATAGGAAAAACATTTATTCAATTACAACTGATGGTGCTCCTTCCCTGACTGGTAAACACAATGGTTTTATTACTTTATTCAAAGAATCTGTTGATCATGAGATTCCCAGTTACCATTGCTTGATACATCAACCACAATTATGTGCTCAAAAAATAAATATGAAACATTTGATGACTGATCTTGTCAAGACTGTTAATTTCATCAGATCACGGGATTTAAATCATCGCGAATTTAAAGCATTCTTGGACGAAGTTGACACTGGTTATAAAGACGTAGTATATTTCTCAAAAGTTAGATGGCTTAGTAAAGCAGCAACCTTAAAAAATTTCAGTTATTGTTGCCTGAAAAAAAAGTGTTCTTGAAAGAAAAGAAGTAACATGTGGATTTTTTAGAAAATGAAGAATAGTTGAATGATTTATCTTTCTTTGTGAACATCACCGAAGTATTAGCTGAAATTAATTTGCATTTACAAGAAAAGGACCAGTTATGTTCCTCAATGTTTGAGCGGATAAGAAGTTTCACAAAGAAATTGGAACTTTTTATAGCACAGCTAAAAGCTGGTAAAATTGTACACTTTCGTAGTCTATCTGAAAGAGAGAAATAATTTTCTGTAAACTATGAAAAATATACTAAATTATGTGAAGATTTGCTTGGAGAGTTTACAATTAGATTTTCTGACTTTAGAAAGATTGAAATTGAGTTAGAATTGTTTAATGATCCATTTTCATTTGAATATGATAAAGCACCAGTAGAGTACCAACTTGAATCGATTGAGCTGCAAAGTCGGGAAGGTTTAAAAACTTTCGATAGGGAGAACACACTTCCTTTATTTTATAAGAAATTGCATTCTCTCAAAAATGAATTCAATCAAATTCTAAAATTATCCAGAAAATTATTATGCATCTGGGGAAGTACAGGGTCCGCCAAAAAGACCTGACACATTTGAAAATTTAATAGAAATCAAACGCGTTGACGAAAATAATTGATGTTTACATTTTTGGAAAGCGTATAGCATGCCATTTTGTGCGGTGTCCAAAAAACAATCTACAATGCATTTGTGACGTCATAATGGTTGATTTTTAAAATAATGTAATTTTTTAAATTGTGCTTTATTTGCTAAAATGAAGTGGTTGGGCTCACATCGTTCTTTCGTTATGGAAACTTTTTTTATGAACAGTGGATCAATAGCACTGGATCGTGTCTTCCAAGCTTGAAGTGCGTATGAAATAATCTTGGAGTTGCAGTTATTGATCCACTGTTCGTAAAAAAAGTTTCCATAACGAAAGAACGGTGTGAGCCCAACCACTTCATTTTAGCAAATAAAGCACAATTTAAAAAATTACATTATTTTAAAAATCAACCATTATGACGTCACAAATGCATTGTAGATTGTTTTTTGGACACCGCACAAAATGGCATGCTATACGCTTTCCAAAAATGTAAACATCAATTATTTTCGTCAACGCGTTTGGTTTCTATTAAATTTTCAAATGTGTCAGGTCTTTTTGTCGGACCCTGTACATACTCTTGCGAGCAGTTTTTTTCAAGCATGAAAAACATTAAAACTGCAGAAAGAAATAGGTTGACTGCCAGACATTTAGCAAACATTCTTAGAATTAAGAATGCATCCTTCGATGTAAATATTGAAAACATTACGGCTGGAAGACAAAGTCAAAAGTCTCATTGAATTAATATTGGTTAATTAAATTTAATGTTTTTTTTTTATGTATAGCTACATATAAACATTACAATATTTACAATCTTGTAATAATGTAAATAAACTGTATTCACATGGTTTTGTTTTATATTGTAATTTTTCCTTTAAATTGTATTAAGATATTCTGGTGGTTTTGCGGCCCAGTTAAATATTTAAGTTTGCAATGCGGCCCATTAAATTAAAAGGTTGGACATCCCTGCTCTATAGCTTCGTGTAAAACTACATGATATTTTTTTAGTCCAAAGTCTTCTAGCACCCTTTTTCATTTTGGCCGTGTGTAAATCGTGATTAAGACAAAAAAGCAAATAAACCTCCGCTCGGCTTATGTCAAGACCAGGTTTAATGTGATTCAAAAATTCATTTCTGTACACAGTGTAGGCGTGTCATATATATTGATATGATTCACGCCACTAAGTCACTATTGCCTAGGAGCATTTACTTTCAGCAATTAATGAAACTGCTACCACATAGTTTTTTTCTGTTTCATATCAACGATGTAACCGCAGCAAATGGAAGCTTTTTTGTTTAACCTTCTTTAATTTACAGATGGTATGTTGTCTGTGCTTTTAACTTTGTAATCCGATGCGCAAGAGATAAATACAGTCGATTTCACCAAAACTATTTTCTAAGTAATATTTAGGTAAAATAGTCAATGCGAAAATTTTAATTAACAAGATATTGTAAGTGTACATTTGCAAACATTGTCAATCGCTCGCTTTCGCTCCACCGATATCACTGGAAATACAAACACGAAACTTTACACGGTAGTTTGTGATATCATGATCTTGACAAGATTCAAGAAAATTTTTTAAGTTCGCATTTCTCACAAAAAAAACGGTTTTCTTGCTAAGATAAAAGCCAACACCCAACTTACCAATTTTAAGACATATTTTTTCTATGATTTGTTTTTGACTGTTTTGTAGGCCAATGATGAACTTATTACCTAAAGGAATCATAGCCATGTACAATAATATTTTAAGATGCTATATTCTTTTCCTTTCTGCCGCATATTTCTACGTTTAATATTGTATTGTGTCTTGTTATTCTTTATTAACGAGTGCATTCAACTACAATTGATATTATTTAGGTGTTATGAGTGGCAGATAAATATCAAAAGTAATTGAGCGAACTATTTGCAACTTACCTGGAAGATAAATAATCGGAGGTCTGGTTAAAAAAAATGTTCCGTTTCTTGGAAAATACTTCAAAAACAAGTTGCCAGAATCTTTGTTTGATGCCACGTAGTGGTAGTTATAAAGAGGAATTGTGTTGTTTGTGCTGTTATATCCTCCGTACAAATCGAAGTTATCTCTCCACCCATAGGCACACTGAGTTTGAATATGATCTCTGCCCCAAAAGTAGCAAAACCGAACTATTTTGTCGAAGCCATCCTGCGGCCTGAAAAGACAATAAACGTATGAAAATTTTTTGAAGTAAATACAAGCTAATTTTTTGAACTGATATAAAAAACAGTTTTGCAAACAGTTTATAGTGCAGCGCAGATAGATAATGGAAATGGAAATGTCTTTAAAACAAGCTTTCCGAACTAGACCCGTAGTTTTCTACCGAGGATTCACATAATACGTGATATTCCTAGTGGGCCGAATACACATTTTAATTCTAAGTTTTTGTGTTGTTTCGTATCTATATTTCTAGCTTGGTTTCAGTGTTTTATGTTGCTCTCATACCTAAAGGTATCCGTGTTAGCATTACGGATATTTGCAACAACATAGCCAATTAATAGTCGCATTAAATTTCCACATGCACATGAAGACTTTTCTTGAAGCTTAACTTTTCCTAAACGCTTTTCCTTATTTTTTTTTGGATTTGTCAAATCAGTTGAGAAGAGCCATCGCCTTTTATTTCCTTGCTTAATACACTACTGAAAGAAAAACATCATTTGAAATTGAGAGGTAAAACTGGCAGTATGAGCTTGCCTGGTACGTCATAATTATTATTGTTTGATGGAATAATTTGCAAAAAGTCCCAATAGAACATTTTAAGCGAGCGTCTGAACAAATTGGTGTATTCATAATACACAAAAATAATTGTGAGCTGCTGGGGCCTCGTACTAATGGCAGTAAAACGATTTTGGTTTAGGGGCTGATTAGTCAATTGGTATGTACTAACTTTCAAAAAAGGCATGGCTGGAGTGAGCACAGGAGTTTTAATCCCTACCCGTTTTCCCAAAACCGATTAGGAATAAAAGTAATCCTAGGTTTTGCAACTACAAAACATCGACCTCTGAAAAAAGTCATCAAACGATATTGAGATGGGTAAATTTAGGGGATGGAAAATTGATCTTAGTGTGAATTAAAAAAGTTGATCTCAAAGAAAGTCATCTAACAAAATTGAAAAATCAAAAGATCTATTTTTTGCTCCCCAAAATTTGCTTCTGTTTACGCTGATGGCTGTAACAGAAGTAATTGTCATTGTACAAATAGAATTGGGAGTTTATATATCCTCGTGGGCTAAGCTATTCGAAGGTAATGCTTGGCAGAGTTAGTTAACTTTAATAGCATTGATTGTTGAGGGACAAAAATAACTGATAGTAACACATATATTGTTAACTGTTGTCTAAGGTTCCTAGCGATTCGTGTTCAATATAAACTTGTTGTGAAATATAAGCATTTTGCTTAGATCGGTCTGCTTGGGCCAAAGTGGTCTAACTCTAAGGCATTTTTAACAGTGAGGTGAGATCTGCTGCAAAAGCTAGCTTGCCCTATCACAGCGCGGGTTTAAATTTCGCTCGCGGCAATTTTGCTTGTGTCCATCATAATGGCTTTGATTCAGCTTGTGTTTTTGTAATTTCGGTATCTTCAAATTATTTTCAGAATTAAACCGCAAAGCTGGTACTGTATTTAGCTAGGATCTTTTAAGTTAAGGCTGGTTTCCATTAGGCGTAGATTGCAGGCGTAGCGTGAAACATTTTTTGCTTCTCTCTTTTGTTTTATGCGCGGAGCGAGCTTGCTCCGTACCTGAGAAAACTTGGTAAACCTACAAAACTACTGTGGCACAAATCTGCGCGAACGGTCCAAATACTCTCATTGCGTAACGACTTGTAGCGATCACAAACAATTAAATAAATATTTGCATGAATGTTTTGTTCAGTAGTAAGATAACTGGATCACATCATAGATATATTTGCATTCCACAATTTTAGAAAAATCGATCTATTTAAATCACAGCATTTTGGTCAACCAATGACGTAATCGCACAAGGCGAAAGGCAAAAAATTTAAGCGAAATGGATGCAGCCTAACTGTAAAAGCACCATAGTCACGACGCTTGCTGCTGCAACAACCTATGTTTATTGATAAAACAAACGTGTGATAACAGGCCACATGTTACTCAATATTAAGACGACTTTATTTTAACCATCTCATTTTGGCAAATACTCGATAATTGCTAAAAACAACTCTAAAAACCCAAGTAATGACAATAAACTTTGTTATTTAAGCCAACAACGCTTAACGCAAAGTAGCAAAATTTACTCTTACATTAATAAAAGTTTTAAGCATATATCGATTGAGCCACGATATTTTATTTTATTGCAAAAACACAAACGTTTTGAAATATTTGATATTGCCCCTGTTCCGTTTGCAGGCGTGCTGGTAACAATTTTTACGTAACAAGTAGTGACGAAAATCAAAAGCTCGCTGTGCACTCTCTTGTTTTCGCTGCTACGGACACAGCCTTCTATTAAGCATTTATCTTTCCAGGATTGGCAGAATCGAGAATCCTTTATGCAGCGCTTGTGAACATTCGTCCCAGAACACCTCTCATCTCGTTCTGCACTGCTTAGCTACGGACCCTTTGCGCCGCTCGCTCTTTGGAGACTCTCTGTCTCTCTACGACCTCTGGTCAAAGCCCTGGGGAGTTGCCCGGCTTCTGGGGCTCCATAGTCTTATGCCATGCCCTCCATCCCTCGGAAGGGGGCAGGTAGCAACAACAACAACAACAATAACAAAATCAAAAAACCATGTTATAAACAATAGCGTGAACTAATTTAAATTAAAAGAGAAAGCCAATAGAATATTCTTGAAATAAATTAACGCTTTGTGCTGATGCTTAGAATGTAGCACTATCAAGCCGCGGCGTTGCGATTTCCATTAACTTGTGCAAAATTGCCGCCACTAGCGTTAAAGCGAAAAAAAGTTTACGGCGCACAGGTAGGACAATATTGACATAACACTGTTATGTTCTTTAAGTTGTAGCTTAGATAATAGCAGATGACAGACTGTTTATGTTAGGATGGAATAAGCAGTGGCACATTTAGGGGGATCAAGGACGATAGCCGCCCAAACGATACGACTATAACAAAAGATATGATGAGAAACTCATCTTCAGATGGGTTTGATTACCCGAATTAGACACAAAAGGCTTTCACTGGTATTTTGAGACTACATTGGGAAATACTTTGGTTTCAAAAAGTTGATCTTCAAAAACCAAAAAAAAAGATTTACAAAAAGCTTTGCCACTTTTTCCTCCCAAAAAAAAATTTTGAAACTAAATGCGTCAGTAGAAATAGGTTTACATTTAGACTGGTGCTCAATCGACTAAATTGAATCACTCAACTCTGGTCAAGCCAGTCTTTTCTCAATAGCCAAAAAATGTTAGTAAAATATGTCTCTTTGCAAATGAAACATGAACTAACCATCTAGTCCAGGAGTGCAAAAACTGCGGCCCACGAGAATAAATTTTGCAATCCCCGGAAGAAAGCGATTGGTAGCTTACGTTCACAGGTTGATGGACCAAAATAAAAAAGATCTTCAGTTTTAAAATTCCACCTTTTTGATGTTAATTTTCAAAAAGAATGCTATACTATTTAAAAATTCTGATTTTTGAGGTTGGTCTCTATTGAAATAAACAAGATCCTCAGTTTGGAAGATCCGCTGTTTAAAATTGATCTCCAAAAAAAGGTCTTCGGTGTAAACACCCTGCTCTTTTGAAGTTGATCTCTAAAGAAACACATCTTCAGCTTAAAACTCGAGATTGGTTTTTAAAAAAAAGGGTCTTGGAAATGGTCGGCTCCTGGCCTGCAGCAACATCGGATTGGGTAAAATTGACCTGCAATCAAAAAGTTTGCACCTGTTGATTTAATCTCTGAGTGATTTGATTTAGTCTGTGACTGAAGAAATGATCTGAAAAACCTGTGCAAAAGTAACTGAAATATTTTAAGATATATAGGGTGACCCAAAAAAAGCAGAACCCATAAAATTTTTATTATAGCTTTGGAAAAAGCTGTTTGAGCCATAAGCTTTTCGTGACGCTCTCATTAGAAGCGGTATCTCGTGACATCCACCCCAATGTCTTTGTGTGTTCTTTTGATGTGTCCAGCTTGTTCACCAACGTCCCCCTTGATAAAACCATCAAAATCTGTTCGGAAGCCCTCTATGATGAGTCTGATTCCCAACCACTCATTCCAAAAGACGTGTTTGTTGAATTGATGAAGAACGCTACATCCTCAGTTGAGTTCAGCTTCAATAACACCATGTACAAGCAAACAGATGGAGTAGCTATGGGATCACCACTTGGTCCGGCTTTGGCTAACATCTTCGTTGGATATTATGAAGAAAAGTTATTTTCCCAAACGCAGAAGCCTCCAACATACTTCAGATATGTTGACGACACGTTTGCCATCTTCGATCACGAAGCTGAAGCAGATGAATTTCTGACCAAACTTAACTGCCTTCATCCATCCCTCAAATTCACCTTCGAAAAAGAGAAAGGGAAATGTCTATCGTTTCTTGATGTTTACATTGAAAAACACAGATGTTGGCTTTGAGACTAGTGTGTACCGGAAACCTACTTTCACTGGCCAGTATTTGCGTTGGGAGTTCTTTAGTCCTCTCAAACGTAAAATAAGTCTAATATCTTCGTCGGTGCATCGAGCTCTAATAATTTGCACCAAGCGTAGACTCAATGGAGAAATAGAACGGATCAAGAAAATATTACTGGACAATGGCTATCCTAAAAACGTGATCAACGCTCAGATTGCCAAGAAGATCGCTCAGTTCTCCACCCTTAAGCGATTCGGACCAGAAAATGCCCGGTGTACTTGAGGGTCCCTTGGATAGGTAAGCCTTCTACAAACTTGGAAAAAGAAGTCAGAACCGCCGTGGAAAGCTGCTATGGTTCCGTGAGCACCCGCTTGGTCTTTACGTCTAAGCGCATGCTGCCTGTGGCCCCCAAGGATGTTCTACTTACCATTCAGAAAAGTTTTGTCATATATGAATGCAAGTGCCACTGTGATAGTCGGTACGTAGGGCGAACATCTCAACGACTTCAGGATTGCATCAAGCAACATGTTCCGCAATGGTTAAGACAGCAATTGACCCGTCCACGCTGATCTCAACCACACAGATCGTGCAAACGAACCGACACCAAACCGGATTGTGACTCTGCCATTGGTCAGCATCTTTTTGATAAAGACCGATGTGCGTTAAACTATGATAATAAGCGGTTTTCCATCCTCGCAGCTCTTTCCATCTTAATCTCTTAGAGGCTGCTTATATCAAGACCCGGCGCCCGGTGTTATGCACACAGAAAGAGTTTGTTTACACTCTCAACTCTTTTGATTATCGCGGCATTCTTATTTGGCCTCCTGCTGCACTTTCTTTAGCATTTCGCTAGTGCGAAATCTCTTTTGGCGTGCTTTTTAATGGAGCATGACGACACTAAAACTTTCTCCGAAAACTTTGTTGCACTACTTTGTATGAATTGCTAGCAAAATAGGCCTCCATGAAAAATGCCTTCTCTTTGGTTGACTAAGACATGGTAGGAAAAAATATTGTTGCAATATTCCATACACTAAAGCTACTTCTACAAACTGGAGTAAAAAAAGAGAAATAATTAATAATTAGAGATTTTATTCAAATATATGTGGGTTCTGTTTTTTTTGGGACACCCTCTAGTTAATAAATTATAATGACAATAAAAATTTATAATCATCATATCGCTAAATGATTTATCTTACTTTTACCTGCTGTACAAATAAATGCTGGATAAACTTCCAGTAGGTGGTGTCAACCAATGCTGAATCGATTGTCTGTCTTTAACTATCTCTGATTTGGCTCGATATTTCTTGACATTTGGATCATCATACCGTTGATAAATACTAACAAGAGTTAAGTCTGTAAATAAAAACAAACCAGAAAAATTCATTCGCAGCTTTGTATGGTAAAATATCAAGATCGACTACGATAATTAAATTCTTGGCCACACAACTGCTTTAAATGCTAAACGAAATGTACGAGCTAACGAATTAAATAAACTTTACTTCGGTGTCACTGTGCTTGTGCAAGAGCCACTTCACGGTATTATCCATTGTGACAGCGGTATACAAAAAGTAGATTAAATTGAAAGAATATTTAACTATTTTATCTCACAAGCGTTAGTGATGTTCCGAAATTGGTGGAGTTTAAACTACCGTAACATAATTTCAATTAACGCTTAAATGCACGAATTATTTTACTAATGTTGTGCTCGTGCAAGACGAGGACAAGTAGGATCTTCGAAACTCATCTTTTCATCGAGACGCAGTCTTAAGCGAGTAGTCTTATTTCGTTAGCACCAAACTACAAATTTAATAAATTTCGAATTATAAAACTACATATCAAATACTTGGGTAGACGGCCTGTGATCATATCCATCACAATATAATGTTCAACGTACATGCTGTTTTAGCACGTCTTGTCGATTCTATTTTTTATAAGATACTCGCCGGTTCTGCCTTCGAGCCCTTTAGGGCTTCCCGCCAGGTGCGCTGGGTTGGAAATACTGGTTCAGCCGCTTTCGCTCAAACCACATTTCTAGGAGCAGTTACGAAAAGTTGGTGTAAATGGGGATTTTGCTTATATTCTATTACTCTCGATCACCGTACTTTGAATAAACACATCTCTTACAAACTCTCAATTATTTCATATATTCTATGCGTTCCTTCTAATTGGAATAGAAAAACAATGTCAAAGTCGTGGCTGGGCCTCGTAATATTTTTGTTTTAGGATCACACAAATAAGCTGTTTGATGAAAGGTTTATTACACTGGGTGCAATCCGCCTCTTATATCGATATTTGCAAGGATAGCAATTTTCTTTGTTGCACCTATGTGCCTTGCTCCCAAAAGAGATCAAAAGGTGCTATGCTTTTCCAAAAAATGTCTTCCATCCGATTGCCCGGTTGGTTTTACAACCTATTTCCAAGAAAAAATTTTTCTCATCGTCACAATTGTATATCTGAAGACTGTGATTTCACACAATGAAGTAGACCTACTCACTTATTTTTTTCTATTGAGTTCCCTCAAACTTTGGATTTCATAAGTTATGCCCGTAATACCGACGTGTGCTTCCTATTCTTAATCTAAGACTGTGCTTACTTACAATTAGCAAATAATTTCTTAAATTTTTATGCGCTCCTTTGATTAAGAGTAAGTGGCGTTATCAAAGGACGCTAAAAAAGTGACTGATGTATTGACAGATAATAGGTGACAAAGTAATATGCGTGCTACTTACAACTTTTGGTAACTGTAGGGCCAGTTAGAAAACTTAAAACTTCATAGTGCGCGTATGTTCCTCGCTCCCGGCATAAACGCATCCAGGGCAGAACGAACTGTTAACAGCCCCGAGTCTAGCATCTACAGTTGAGTGCTTATAGTAAGTTGGGAAATGGTTCAGTGAATAATCCACCGACCAGCTTTTTGTGCTTAAGAAAAGTATGATTATTTGCGCATACGCCCACCTTTAAAAATACCGTCGCTGTTTTCAAAGTTTAGCCTACTTAGAATATGGTTACTATACGCCCAGAATTTCTGTGTTTAAATCTGCAACCGAAAATAATTCTCAAAAATTAATGAGTAAAATTTTTGCGTCAACACAATAAGAGTCAAAGATTTTTTTCGAAGTAAGAAGAATCTTCAAAGCAAAAAAAGATTTTTGATAATGATTGTTGTGGCTTTAAAATGGGCAAATAACTGATGATCCACCAATTGCAGCTTTGCTTGAACGTGGCTGTCACAAATCTTTCAGACATTGTGCCTCGCCTTCGAATAGCCTATGATAACTCCAGTTTAAAGATTTTGATAACTATTGAAACAGAAAACTTTGCAATATTGTTTTAAGCAGTTTTGAAATTACGTGCCTCGACATATAAATATAATTAGCGGGTACGCACGATGTACCAAAATAATATCGCCAAAAAATTAGCTAAAAGCCAAAGTCACTCAGTGCAATTGGCTCAATAGGCAATTGTTAATCATATTGCTTCATCATAAGTACGTTCATAGTTGAAAAGTTGTTTGTACGAATGTTCAAGCTCATGGCCATAAGTTTTTGGTTTGAGATAGTCAAGTTGCGGTAGCATCATGTGTTTCAAGGTAATCAGACTGGATCTTTGAAATTGCATTGTATCTAACAAGAAATAAGTACCAATTTCACGCTCACATTTGAATAACTTTTTCAATCTATAGTCTGCAGTTCAATCTGTTTTTTTTTGTGATACATTTTCAGTGTATCATAAAGCTCTTAGCAAAATTGCTGTTTTATGTGATGATTGGAGTAAATTTTGTTTCGTATTTTTACCTCCATATTACTCACGTTGCTGAGCGCTAAGTAGATTTGCAAGTATGGGCACATTTAAGGAGTAGAACAAGCAGCGATGGCTTACCCAACAGTATGATAGTAGAAAATATGAGATAAAAAACAAGCCTTCATGTCTGTTCGAAGACAAAAAGAGAGTTTTTTGGCTGTTTGACGCCAAATTGAGCAAAATTCATGGTTTCAAAAAGTTGATCTCCAAAAAAAGGTCTTCAACATTACAAAATATTCTGTCCCTATAAAAAAGTTGTTTCTGAAAACATATTTGTACATAGCCCACCATTTTTTAAGCTATTGGCATGAGTCACGAAGAGAACTGAACCAATGTTTACCGACAGCAAAGTTGACACTCTAATTGCTACACGAGGGCGCCATACTCTATTTATCTTTACAGTAGAATGCCGTAATCCTTAAAAGATTTAAAACCAATGCGTTACATGATTGAAAGCATAGGATAGTTCCTGACATCCAAAACTTTTTTGACTTTGTCGAATATCTGGCATATGTCTCGGTAAAAACTTTCCACCGACCCAAGTCTATGTTTTCCAGCAAACCTATTTAAAAAGTCTACCAATTTGACCTTTTAACTTTGGCAAGATCACTCTGCAGTTTTCCTGCCAATCTGCCAATCTTCCAGTTTGTTCTTCTTTGATTTCAGTATTTGACACGATCTGGTGTTTTAAAATTTTGTGACCTTTATTTAGTAAATATATCCAAGTCACGATCTCTAACAGAATGGTTTTAAAAGCAAGATCAAGTTTCAGTAATTGTCCTTTGTTTTATGGTAACACTGGTTTAGTAGGCCTACACCTTGTTGCACTTACCTTTTAAATACCATTCTTTAAAAATTGGCATCAAAGTGTCTTTAACATTCATGTCAAGTTGGGCCATTTTTCCATTGATTGAAGAGCAAGCGCTGTGAGCTTGAATGGAATTTAAGGTAACATTAGAGAGCAGGTAAAATTTTTTTCCAACCTTCACTGCTTTGCTGAACATGTTGTCTAAAAATTAAAAGTAATAATGGTAAAGTAAAAAAAGTCGGGGTTAGATGGGATAGCAGGGTGAGAGGGGACTTAATATTTTAATGCTGACATAAGTTTCTTTCATGGTAAGTATATATGTCGTATTAGTTTTGTTTTAGCAACGAGCCGTTGCAATGCGCGCGCTACCCTAGAAGCAATTAGGGTAGATTTTGAAATTTTTTCAATTTGTTATATGGAAACAAGTATATCTCGAGGAGTACTTTTAGTAAAGATTTTGCGAGGTCTCCCGCTGATATGTTTTAGGGGATTGCCGACAGGTAAAACAAAAATCTGGTATAATTGCACAAGTGAGCATAAAGTGTTTACGTAGGAAAATCAATTTTAAAATACTGGAACATTTGTTGGTAAAATGAGAACAAAGGACAGATAACGGAAACACAGGAACAATTACGCTTTTAATTGTCTTTTCATTTCTGATAAGACTGCTGCAAATATGAGGTCATGTTACAGAGAATACCATAAACATAGCTCATTGTAAAGCCTCTGAATTTGAAAGATGCCTATAATCAAGGTTTTAGAGGCTAGACGTAGGTAGGCTAGCTAAGCTTTGAACATCATCTGCTGGCAAGCCAATCCTATATTTCGAAACATAAGTGTTTGGTTTTTGTAAGCAGGCTAGCTTGACCAAATTCAATTTTTACTAAGCTATTATTATTGTTATTATAGTTGGTGTTTTACTCTTTTTGAGAATTAGCAGCTAATCAATATCATGCTCTTCGGCTGTGTTTACAAACTACAAACAAAAAACGAATCGACAGTAGAGGTGAAGAAGCTACGGCAAAAACCATTGATGCTGTTAAAGTTCAAAGTTCGAAACCGACGCGATGGCGTGGTGGTTAGAGCGTCCGCTTTGCAGTCGGTAGACCTGGGGTTCATTCCCCTTGTCGAGTCATACCAAAAGACTTTAAAAAATGGCATCCGCAGCTTCCCTGCTTGGCGCTCGGCATTTAGGGGAGGTTGTGGAGAACAAGCCGGCAAGTTCGCTTGTTGTGTCCTTGGGCAAGGCACTTAACGGGACGCCCCACCTTTATGTGGAAGACAGGTGACCCATAAACCTCGAAAAAGGCAACTCCCAAGCGAGTGCGGACTTCCCGTCCAAAGTATAGCGATACAATTCGCTTTCTCGTGAATGGAGGATAAATATGGCAAATAAAACAAAACAAATAAAACAAAGCATGGTTTATTGAAAACTGCCCAGATGTATAGGGTACCAAAGTTTACGCTTGAACGAAGGTGTAAAGGTAACAACAAAGTTGCTGTTGGAAGCAGGAATGCCTTGGGTAGCAGAAAACAAACCCTCTCACTGGAAATAGAACCAGATCTTGTGGTTTGTATTTGCAATATGGAGGCATATGCTATACGGTCTTGATTCAGAGAGCGTGGCATGTTTTTAAAAGTAGTTGTTTGCATGAATGTAACTGGAAAATTTTGCAGGCCAGACGTCTTGGATGAGACAATTGGAGTAATTAATGGGGTGAGACAAGAGTACGATGGCGAAATCTTTAAAAAAGTTTATAACAACAATAGGGTTTGAAACATAAGGCACCTTTACCAAATAAGGCCTAGCTCCTAATACCGCCCATTGCTCAAAACTCGTTTCTGCGTGCAGATTTATATTTCAATTCGTACCTAATCAAAAACTATAAAATTCAGCTTGATTCACCACATTTAGCTTTTTGCGTTAAAACTCCAGTCTATCACTGGGAAAATTTTTACTTATTGCCAGACAAGTTTTCGTGAAATACAATAGTGCAGTTGTCTGTCGGAAAGTTTGCGTTCCAGGTTTTTAAAGTTTTATGTGTTAGTGAATTTCATCATGAAAAGAAATATGCAAAAGTTTTCATGAAAACTGTTTAGATAATTTTGGGAAAGGCGTTTTTGTTTGAGAAGTTGTTGCTTCTGATAAGTCCATCTGGTATGTTTCTGCAGCTGAATTGGTGTAGATCGTTACATGGTAGAATGATAATTTATGGCACAGTTTTTGGCACAATACAGAGTAAGGCTTTGTGCTTTTTTGCCTTTAGTTATTGTACACATATAAGGATACACGGTCGTGAGTACAAAAGTTGTTTGAAGGTATTTTTTATCTCAAATACTGAGGTAGAACTCCTCCCCGAGTTTTACGAACTCATGCTTTAGCCTCAGATAGTGGTAAGCCTTAGCCTACAACAAACGCATGCTCCAAGTAAAGACCATTTTTTCAAAAATTTTTTGTTGATACAAAATCTAATGAGAATTTTGCTTGTTGATACGTCTGCAATGCTTTGTTGTCATAATCACTCACAAGTATAATATTTAGTTACAACAAAAAATCTTTGGTAGTTTCAAAATTTCAACCAAAAATATGTAAGAGGAATCTTGTTGGGAGCCGGTGTCTTGTGTTGCATTGTCTTGCCAAGCATGACTTGCGGTCGCAATCTCAAAACAAAATCTCAGTGTTCCGGAATTTAAAACTTTTGAAACGAATTTCACTTTCATTTACGGTGCATCAACGCCCTGCCAAAATGCTGGTTGTACCTCAGGTTTAAAAGCTCAATCTTTAGAAGGTTTACCCAAGAGTTTAAATACACAAGTATAAATTTTTTACAATTTACTTCATCAACCAACAACTAACACAAAGAGTGCTTGCAGCCTAATATCAGCACCAATGATATCAATCACAATTTGCGGTGTTTTAGGGGGGATATAGGGCAATAATCTTCCACACCACATCGCAATAACAAAAAATGTAGAAAAACAATAGTTGGCGCTTGGCAATGAAATTCTTGCTTTCAAAGAGATGAATCAAAACTAGGAAAAAAGAGGTCCAATCTTAGTATAAAGATTAATATGCTGAAAATTTTTACTATAGAAAAGTTAATTTACAAAAACATGGCCTGCATCTATGTGTAGAGTCCAAATGAAGCAAACTTGCCGTTTTCAAAAAATTTGTTTTTTCTAATGACTTGGCTTCTCTCACCCAAATAAGATTGAGTTCACTCGTAGCATGCTAGATAATATAGTTAACCCCTTACTTAATGCTTCGGCTCCTCAAAAATTGTTATTTTAAATACGCCACTGATCACAACAGAAAACGTCAACTTCATGCTTAAATCCAAGTGAGTATCAATTAGCCATTTGTCATTAAAAATAAAGCATTCATTTTGCTTTTATGCTTACCCGTGTTGCCGGTGTCAGCTTGAACTTCATTCAAAAAAACATAAATAAGTACAAATCCAAGAATTGTAACTTTTGATTCGCAAAGCTTTGTTTTAATTATCATCTTTTTAAATTAGTCAATCGTAACTCAATAAACCACAAATGCAAATCTGTAAACAAGTGCAATTGGGTTACTCGTTTTGTGATAATCATTATTACTCGCTGAGCAATATTATTATAATAATAGTAGCCTACAATTTCTCGAACAAATGCGTTTTTTTACTTTTATTCAACATTGGTGTCCTAGTATTGAGAACGAGTTACTTTCGGTGCTGCTTGACCAAATACGTTCATACATGGTGTTCCTTTTTGCGTAAATAAAACACAAAAACAAAATTTTCCAGTATGTTAGTAGCAAAACCAACTATTTCGGAGTTTTCCAAACTCTCCATTTATTCCATGTTCGATAAACTGATATTCGATAAGATCTGATCAGCAACATTTACTGCCAGGGAAAAGCCTAAAATGCTGTACAAGGAACTACTACTCGCAACACGTATAAATCAATGTCATTGTGCAGGCTGAACAAAAAACAAAAAGTGCTGTGCTCAACAACGTTGTCTGATTGACAACTAAAAGCTTGAGAACAGCCAACCAGTTCTGTTGCTAGACAATTCTGAGCTGCATATTCTAAGCAAATAAGTTTTGAAAAATCTTAGAAAGCCAGTAAGTTTCATCTTTTAAGATTTTATTAGCTTTACTTAAAAACATTTACGATTAAATATGATTCAGTGAAAAATAGCCGCCGCTGTGAAGCAGCGGTTGGAACGTCCGCTTCACAGTCGATATACCTCGAATCAATACCTTCGTCAAGTAAAGCTTGAAGATTTTTTAAAATGATATTCACAGGTTTTCTGCTTCACGTTTAACATGGAAGGGACACTGTGAGAAAGTTTGCTGGCTGTTTTCTTGGAAAAGGCCATAAACGAGACTCCAGCATCTTTATTTGGCAGACCGGTGGTGGGGCTCAGCAGTTTATCAGTCGTGGTGCGACTGAAAACATGCAAACAAAGCATGAGCTCGCTCGCATAAATGAAAAAGTAAAATGCCATCCACTTTTTTCTTGTGAGATTAAAAAGAATCAACTCTTTGAAAAATTTTGAAAAAAACCGCCCCGAGATCAAGCTTATTGTTGAGAGAAAATCATGAAGCAGGTTGGTCAAAATTGTTTCAGCCTTGATCGGTTGCAAATAACAATTATAAAACCTCGTAAAACTCCCACCAATATCTTGAAATGCATTGGTATTATATTACATAGGCTTCTGTGTTTAGGTAGTTTAAACGTTGTGAGATCGCCATTAATTAATTTTTTAGAGAAAGCTTTATGAAATGATTTATTTCAATAATCACTTTCCTGTCACCGCTTCCTGTACGTTATGCGTGAAGCAACTTTGATTGATGCAGTAGAAAATAACAAATAAGCTGTCTTGTGGACTCACTGTCAATATTTCGCAATGTTTGTTTTTCTTGACTGAGTGGAACACACAACAACTTTATGTCATGATTTTATGTTTTCTAGAGCAGTGGTTTTCAACCTTTTTGTTGGAGCGGAACCCCAAGGAAACATTCCAGTTGCTTGAGGAACCGGTTCTACGGTAATTCAAAATCGCAAATTCAAAAAAGACTTTCAAAGTGCGACTTTGAATTGTCAGGACACCGAGGAACCCCTGCGAAATAATTCAATGGTCGTATGCAAAAAAACAGTATTTAATTTGGTCAATAAAATAAAATAAAACTTTGCGTAACTTCTCGCGGAACCCTGTTTAAAAAACACTTTTCTAGAGTTTTACAAAAACAGCCTGCTTGGCCCAAAAAATTGTCGAAACAATTTTTGATGCCATTTGGATTTTTACTTCACTAAACGTAATTTGCACTTTATTTCTGGTCTCAGAACGTCAGAGATCGACTCCTCTTTTTCTTATATCTCTCTCAACGTAGCTTTGCTTCTAGGATCAAAAGAAAAATGGAGGGATAGGTAAAGGTTAATTCTTCGCTCATCATGATAACCTCATCATATATCAGTGATGTTGCAAGCTGAAATATGGAAGAAAATTTAACTGCCATTTTAAAAATAAGCTCTTTCTTCTTTTTTCTTGAACTTCTTTTTTCTTTCTATCTTTCCGCCGGTCTTCATCACTGATTTGTCTCATCCGCATCTACGAAAGTCTTTCGAAGCGAAGTTAAACTTAACTAATAATATATTAAGAAATAGAGAAAGTGTTGCCGTTTTATTACTGATCATGTCCTATTAGAACAAAATTAATTTTATACTCCAAATTATTACTTCCCAGTCTGGGATATGCGGACCTTTTAAATCCGCGAAAGATTTTTCGGGTCATCGATTGCTCTAGTTTAATTTCTTTCTTTCATGGTTTGTACAAATAGCTACCAAGGAATTAATGACAGCATTAGTTGTAATAAACAAAGTAATGGTAATCGTCAATAACTTATAAAAATAAACTACAACAAACCGTATTATTTTATTTTTTCAAGTGCTGCGTGCAGCGTAGCATTTGTTATTCTGCGACGTAAAACAAAATTTCAAGCTTTTCATGCTTAAGTAGTATAATTCAGAAGAAATGCTGTGTGCAACACTGTTTCTTTTACATAATTTTTGCAAATTCAACCAAAACCTATGACACTATTAACCGTGGCGCGCTATAGAAAATCCTGATAAATTTGGTTGTTCTCAAATTTGCTGTTTCCATCAGATATCGGCTGGGCGGTCGTATTTTTAATTTGAGTCGCCTGAAATTTACGACAAAGATATCGTCTCATCACATATTCGAGCTGCATTATGTAGGTAATACAGCTACTGATAGCAAAAGTTCAGCTGGTCTTCAGGCTGTTGAATCACATTTCATATGCATGCAGATGCGGTTTCCATTCGTTAATACCACGAAGACAGATATCCTCCAACGGTCATGTGCCAGTGACACTGATCTGAACTCCTTCCGCGTTGGTGCTGCGACGATCTCTAAAGTAAATTAATTCTCGTGCTTTTAGGATTTTTCCTTGATGACACTTTTTACTTGACTGACGATATCCAACGCCGTAACCTTCTTGCTTCTATTACTTTGGATTGACTAAGCACTCGTATCTTACTCAACAAAAACTTCAACGTTGGAACAAAAGTCGCCGTTTACATTACTTTTACCTAATTCTTTTATATGGCAGCGAGCCTTGAATGCCCTGCAGTCGACACATTAAAATACTCGAACAGTTTCTTATCTCTTGCCTGCAACATCTTCTGACTTATCGTGGTGGAACAAGATCCCCCACGCAGAGATACGTAGACGCACATACAACCAGCGAATGGAAGTAATAATTGTTAAACGCCAATTCAGATTGGCAGAGCACGCTTTTGACATGCGCTAAACTGACACCCCATCTTGTTGTGCATGGGCGAACTTAAAAGACAAAACACTCTCGGTTTCTCGGTTGGCAGCTAATAGAAGAGTGGTAGATTATTTAAGGGCAACCTTATAGCAGATGACTGCAGATTGCACTAGCCGGCGCGACAAACAGGCAATACCAAATTCCAAAGAGTTCTTCAACCGAGTGAAGACCTACGCTGCGCTAGGCTACTCGTGCAAAATCCTACGAATCAACTGCGGGTAAGGGTTGGCCTGTTCAGTCTGCGGAAGCAACTGTTTTTTCGGAATTGGATTTTGACATCCCTAACATTAAGGAGTTGGAACATCAGAAGTTACGCGACAACTAGTGAGGATATGGAAGAAGTACTCATCGCTTGGCGATGTTTGCGATAAAAATGAAGAGAAGTATAATTTAGTGCTTGTCAACCTTTTATGTAGCAATATACCCGGCTTCATTTTATAAAAGATTTGTACATCCCAATCATGTTTTAATTAAACGAACAAGTGAAATGAAGCTTGAACAGGAATTTATGCGATGGTGACTGCTAATTTTGAAGTTAGTCTTCTACAAAATGTCTTTAATTAAAAGCTTCGTTTTTTGCGGTTGATCTTCAAAAAGGCTTCACTTTGAAAGGCGGTAAACTTTTGTACAAGCTACCATATAGATAAACTCTTGGAAATGTCTGGTGCATTCCGGGGTGTATTGTTCACCAGGTTGATAAGTATTGGTTTAATTTATACATATTTATCAATAGATTGTCTAAACATTAATGGGGAAGCATAGCGCTCAACCCCCTTTTCCCCAGATCCACACTGGATTCTCCCTTGCTTTCCAGTAAAGCATACAATTGGCTTCAAATTTTTGCAAAGCAAAACCAACACTAAAATTCATTCATCTTCCCATGATCGTCAATGGTGTATTTAGTCGGGTGGGCAACAAATGGCAATACCCCTCTAAAACGGTTTGAGAGAAGTAAAAAATGGGATACTGATGCTTATGCTTTGTTTGCTAGAGTGTAGTCAGACTGAGCCATCGCGTTTGTAGGTCACTTACTCTTTGAACCTGGCTGCCCTGTTAAGACGAGAAAATTCAGTTACGTAACTTTCCCAAGCATTTTATAACCTACTGTACTTCAGCCAATATAAACGCATATAGCCCTCTGTTACGCATCGTACACAAATTTTGTAACTAATTATTGTAGCGTGCTTCATGCAAGCTAGCTCGAGAAGCTTCACCCAATTCCTGTACCTTTACGCGCTTACTTCTTTACGCAAGATTACAATTTTATTTAATCGTTATCAAAGTTGTTACGAATTCAGTCTCTGTTTTGCAAAGTTGGTATAAGTGAGTTCTCTCGTTTTGATAAAACCACATGTTTCAATGAGCCAAAGAAATATCCAGAGCAGTACTTCATTAAAACATCTTGAAGTTAACATAACAAAACTAACATAAACTGAAAACAAAAAAAACGCCGAAGCTTCTCTCGGAAACTTCGTCAGGGCAAAATAAATCTCTAAATTCAAAGATTAATTTGATCAGCACCGGACACTATTGACGAGAGTAGTATCGTTTCAACAACTGCACTTCTCAATGAAACACCTGCAGGAGCGACTTAGTTCCTTGTGAATGGCCAAGTTTAAAGATGGCTTAGGGCGTTTAATTTTCAGCGCTTCCATTAGCTCAATTTCAATGTCAAAACGACACTTTTTTAATAATGTAAAGTTTTGTTCTGCTGGCATTGTTTCTCTGCCGGCTTTGCATTGTTCGCGATAGGATTTGACAACAGAGTCGATGAACTTTGGTTATTGGAAAGATGGTTTTCAATCCTCACGCATAGTTGTCTAGTCGTCATATAGATATAAGCCGTGTTCTTGTCACAAGAACATGTATATTGATAAACAACATTCGAGCAGAAAAAAGCAGGTAGAGGAAAGTTAAGGTTGAAACACGATATTATTTTAAAAGTTTGGTAGATTATTTTTATATCAGTGCCTAGTCTGTTGCGAAACAATAGGGCAATGCGTTTGTGGAATTCAATAGATGGGGTACCAATGTACGGAAGGATTAAGTAAGGATTGAAGTTAGGGGTACTGTTAGGGAAGTTGATAACCAGCACCGGGACCTTCGTTTCGCATGTGAGGAGGCTTCAGGCCCCTCACTACCATTTCTTTGTGTTGAATTAACAATTTTCTTCCGAGAATTCGATATTAGTGTGTATCGCAAATCAACTTTTACCGGTGTACTCTTACATTTTAACAGCATAGTGTCTTTGTTCTAGACACGAGGCCTTATCACTTGTTTATTGCATCATGCCTTATTTATATTCATCAAATAACTCGTTACTAAAAACCGAAATAACTTTATTATCCCTTTATTTAAACGGATACCCACTTATTTATATTCATCAAATAACTCGTTACTGAAAACCGATATAACTTTATTATCCCTTTATTTAAACGGATACCCAATATCTTTCATCTCAAATGTGACAAACAGGCTCAAGATTAAATTTAACAACCATAACCAACAATCCCCCTTCGACTCCCCTAACATCAATCCTTACTTAACCCTTCCGTACATTGGTACCCCATTTATTAAATTCCACAAACGCATTGCCCTATTGTTTCGCAACAGACTAGGCACTGATATAAAAATAATCTACCAAACTTTTAAAATAATATCGTGTTTCAACCTTAACTTTCCTCTACCTGCTTTTTTCTGCTCGAATGTTGTTTATCAATATACATGTTCTTGTGACAAGAACACGGCTTATATCTATATGACGACTAGACAACTATGCGTGAGGATTGAAAACCATCTTTCCAATAACCAAAGTTCATCGACTCTGTTGTCAAATCCTATCGCGAACAATGCAAAGCCGGCAGAGAAACAATGCCAGCAGAACAAAACTTTACATTATCAAAAAGTGTCGTTTTGACATTGAAATTGAGCTAATGGAAGCGCTGAAAATTAAACGCCCTAAGCCATCTTTAAACTTGGCCATTCACAAGGAACTAAGTCGCTCCTGCAGGTGTTTCATTGAGAAGTGCAGTTGTTGAAACGATACTACTCTCGTCAATAGTGTCCGGTGCTGATCAAATTAATCTTTGAATTTAGAGATTTATTTTGCCCTGACGAAGTTTCCGAGAGAAGCTTCGGCGTTTTTTTGTTTTCAGTTTATGTTAGTTTTGTTATGTTAACTTCAAGATGTTTTAATGAAGTACTGCTCTGGATATTTCTTTGGCTGATTAAATCGTGGAAGTAAAGTTTTCCTGCCTGAAATCTATAAAACTACAGTTTTAAGATATAGTAAGAATTTCGGTCATGATTTAAATTTATCTATTTCAATTGTGTAACGTTTAAGTACATAGGTGTTTAGTAGCTACGTCATCAAAAGATGCATTGATATGGATTATATGTATTACGATCATTCGCGATAGCCTCGGAAGGTGGGTGATTTATTCTTAAGTGGTCCTCATCGACTCGCGTGCTGCTACATGTTTGTTTATGTGGGATATTTTTGCTATTAGATTTACCTGACCGTATATTAACTATTAATGTGCAGTTCTAAAGCTTGTTTCCAAATTAGCTTCGGCAAACATTTATTTGTTGTGCCTCTCATTGGATCGTGTCCTAATTTGGGCTCATAAATTTTGGAAACCGTTCCTTTGTTTTGTCCTTATTTTTTCATCATGACCTGTGTTTTGCCTGCTTCACCTTTTTGACTAAGAATTTATTGATTTGCTTATTACTGGCTTGAAAGAGATCGCGTCGGTAGAAGAAAAGGTTTGGGAGTTCGTTTGGAGAAAAAATTAGAAACGCGTTTCGCTAATTTTTGCCCTATCAGTGTTTGTCTAGTGGGATATTTAGAAGTCGTTACCAAGCCATTTCTCTCATTAAATTTCGCACACACTCTATCATTAAGTTTTACTTCAACAGCTAAACTAATTTCGAACATATCAAATTTTTAGCTGCACTACAGGTTTATATATCGATTTCGTTACCATTTAGCCAATCAAAAATTTTCAAGATTGCGCTTCCCCAAAAATACACACTTGAGCCAAAAAAAGAAGAACGAAAAATTGCTTGATTAATTTATAATCATCACATTGGTTTTGATATCGAACAGCTTAAGAGCCATCACGATTTTTCCATATTTGTAATGAATGCGATTTTTGCAGTTTTGTTTGCCAAGTTTTACTTAAGTTGTGGATGTGATATGCGTGTCATAACCATATTTGGCAAAAAAGACAGCCTTATGGCGTGTTCACAAATACAAAATTACTGTACTTAAAAACAAAACTTGAACGTTTTTCTTCAAAGTTTATGCATAGGTACCAAGCTGAGGCTGGAACGTTTAACTAGTGACAGCTCGATGTTTCTACGCAAAACTTTATTTACTGACTCTTTGCCAGAAAATTCAAACCAACCAGCTAGTCTGCAAAATTGACTTTGGTTTTGAAATTTATTTTGTTTTACCCAGCCGGCAATCTAACGATCAGAAATGGTATACTACCACCTGGCTGCAAGAGATCGTACCATGGGCTTTCAGTGCTAGTGCGTGCTTGCAGTAGCGCCAAACGTCAAGGGCAAAGTGGCATTTTGAGGTTACCTTTGATATTTAAAAACCAAAAACCTGATGTTGATTGAGACGTACCTTTCCGCCCGATAATTTCTATACGAAAATTTACCTTCCACGCTTTTCTTCAATAGTTCAACTTTTGCCTTTAACTTTGTCTAACCATTCGGCCATTTTTACACTTACAACGCAATTTTCTCTGTTTGCGTTTCTGTAAGTCTGTGTTATTCTTCCGAAATTTCTGGACGTACAAACGAGAAACTTGGTACGATTAATTACCATCCTGGGGTGAGTATCATAAAGAGGGTTCATGAGATTTTAATTGAAAATAATTTTTCAATGCACATTTCTCGACGGAGAAAAAGGTTTTTGGCTGAAAAAAAGCCAGCAACAGATGCCGGCTTTTATTTGAATTAATGAAAACGTTATAATTGACGATTGGTGGTAGAAAATGTTTTCTTTATTTTATCAAAAAATAATGGCCTTAGGAATGCGATTAAAAGCATTTTCGGGAGATATCAACAAGGTGCTTCCGCCAAAATCAATTTTTATCAATTTTGAGCTCTATTGACAATGCATCAAGCGATTAAGCGTTGAAGGGGAGTGCCCGGGGTAACTGGGACCCTCGGGAAGGCCAACAGCCATTTCGACCTAACCCAAACGGGGCCGGGGACCGCACCACCACGCTGAGGCGGCTGTTGATTGGTGCAAGTTACGTGGTGCATTAGTGCAGATTATTTACGCTTCACCCAGATGGTTTCCTTTCCTAAGCGCTACCAGTTTCACCAAATTGGAACGTCTCCACTGAGCGGCCAGTCGCGCCATCACCGGCTGCCTCTCGTCCTCCACTATTCCTCTTCTACTTTTTGAGGCTTCTCTACCTCCCCTACGAGTCACCCTGACTCATTTCACTCTTTTATCTTATGAGCGGGCTCTTCGTCTTCCAACCTCTTTTCCTATTTTAGGTTTGGCCAGACTTGAAGTGAAACCAAGACTCTGCAGATCGTCCTGGAGAGCTTTTGCGTCCAGTCACCCGCTCATGCTTCCTTCTACTTGTTCTAGGGAGGCTCTTCTTTCGTGCCCTCTCTTTCCTCCTTGAAATCTGCCTTTGTTCACGGTGGAGTCCACCCTTTCCTCTCCATGCTCTCGCTATGATCCCCCTCTTTCTCGCCAAGGTACGGCTCTCGCCCACCTTGACTCTCTCCCCCCTCATGATCTGGTTCTTTGGACTGACGGCTCTGTTCCTTTTCCTTTTGGCAAGAGCGGCTCCAGCGTTCTTGCCAACTGCTCTCTCTGTGGCGCTGAGGCCACTCTTTTCTTTTCGGCAGGCCCAGTATGCTCAAGTTTTTCCGCTGAAGCCTGCGCCATTCTGCACGCTCTTTGCTGGTCTCGGCAGCACCAACAAGTCTGCAATTTTTTTTCTCTTCCTCCTCCTGTCTGACTCTCGTTCTTTCCTCGCCGCCCTGTGCTCTCCTCCATCTTTCCTCTTATCTCAAACTCTGTGATAGATCTGGCAGGAACTGTCTTCTCTTTCCTTCTGCTCTATCATACTACAATGGGTCCCCGGACACTCGTTTCTCCAGGGGAACGACGCGGCCGATGAGCTGGCGAGACGGGGTGCGCTACTTGCGCCCTCCGCAATCCATTGTAATCTTTCTCCTCTTTCCTCTCGTATCCACTCTTGTCTTATCTCAGACTGGAGGCGTACTGTCTCATTGAAGTTCTTTGACACACAGGTTCCCTCGATTTCCACCGAGGAACTTGTGCTCCCTCGTCATACTTGCTGTGTCCTCTCTCGTTTTCGCTGCAACGGACACAGCCTTCTTTTAGGTTCTTATCTCTCTAGGATTGGCAGAATTGAGAATCCTTCCTGCAGCGCCTGTGGACACCCGTCCCAGGACACCTCTCATCTCATTCTGCACTGTCCAGTTACGGACTCTTTGCGCCGCTCGCTATTTGGCGACTCTTTGTCTCTTTACGACCTCTGGTCCAGACCATGGGGAGTAGCCCGGCTTCTGGGGCTCCATGGTCTTCCGCCATGCTCCCATCCCTCGGAAGGGGTCGGGTAAACAACAACAACATTAAGCGTTGAAGCGTTATTTTAAGTATGTTTTTCTTTATTTTTTTCTTTAACCATTTACACAGAGCTTTGTTTCGTCACAACGTAAGTGATGTCATAATGATGTCTGGTACCACTTCAATAAAACCATCAGCAGGCTGCAGCTGTACTTATGACTCACTGTCATTTTAAAAGTCATATGAATAGTAAAGTTTATTGCTGATATGCAGCGTGTTAAACTAGAATGATGTATAACAACGGCTACCATTTCGTGAGGATTTCAAAGATAGGTGCTAATTTTTAAGGACACTGTCTTACAATATAAAAATGTGCTTATTTCTAAGAAACGTGCTCATTTTTGAGTTGGGTGCTTATTTTGTCTTAAAAATCATTTTTGTATGGGAGATTTATCGGTCGAAATCCGGACCTACGAAAAAAATGTCGTCAACTTGAACCGGACGTGTAAATTTCAAGTTTTTGGCAACAACATTGTTTTGCTACAGCGTGCTTGTTTTTTTGTTGCGAGCCGATGATAACCCTATATTCAACAGCACTTACTGTATATATCGATTTATATCTGTTTTTTTCGCAATACAAAGGCAAGTACAAAAACTATAATAACTCAATTTTCGGAAGACTTCATGCTAAAATACCATAAGTTATGATACAGTCATGTCGCGCGCCTAATCACTGTTAACTCCAAAGACATTTTTATCAGATGCATTAAAGTGGAACAACATGTTGAGTTTTAAGGTAAAATCTGGCAGGATTTAGAAAAAAATTTTCTGTTTTTAGAAAAGGTTGGTTGATATGTTACCCATTTAAGTCATAATTTAACTTACTGTAAGAATGAAACTGTGTAATTTGGGCTAAGAAACATACGCGCAGCCAGGGACTTTAAGTTTTATAACCAAACCTACAATTACGCAAGAGTTCTAAGTAAGTCTGTTACTTTATTGCTTAACTAGCCGGCTTCGCCGTCGTCGCCCGACAGAGCCCCCATCAGTAATGTTAACCATATCGCTTCAGTCGGAAAAGCCGTCTTCACGAATTGGACGCTTGTGTGAACAATAACGAAAAGTAAATATTTCTTATTTACTTCCACAAATCTGAAAACATAATGGTGATGATCTTATTTTCTTAATCAAGACTGCTAATGCTCAAAAACTAATACTTTTAAAAAGTGTGAGGGGGAGGGATTGAAACACAGTCAAAAATGATGGTGACCGCCAAATGGTGGTTATTTCACAATCACAAAAACAAACTATTTAGTGGTAAGCCTTTTTTTGCGATTTGGTGCGGCCCCGTTTGTATTTATACGTGTGATATTAAGTTTTTTGGTTTCGCTTTTTGTCTTGTTTCCGTCACAGTGACAAAAGCGGCTATGCCTTCCCCAGACTCATTAACCATATTGTAGTAGGAGCACATCAGATCAAGATATTTTCTAACAAACCACTTTCTGATAAATTCAGTTTTACAAATTGTGAGGTTTATGGTTTTATTGTGATATTTTCTTAAACTTGAAATGCTATTACATTGCTTTGTAGTATAGATAACTTAACAGGCAGCATGTCAGCAAAAAAAACAATCCTTGCTTTATAGTATATATCAGCGTCGCCAGCAGTGACCCCATTGAGAATGTCCGTTCATCGGCACTTGAGCAAACAGTAACGAAAAGTTAATGTTTTTTCAGATTTTCACGACTTGGTGCGCTCCTTTCCGCTTCTTTTCCAAATAGAATTTGTGATTGCAGGATTTTGGGTATGCCTTAGATCTATGTGCTCTATTCATTGCTTACGTTAACCCGAGGGGCTTTGCGTTACCCTTGGTTTGGAAGTAGGGAACACGTTTGTGATATCAAGCTATTTTCAAGGAAAATAGCAAAAATGTCTTTCATGTTGTGCGATTGCATACTGTGACGTTGCTTTCTTTTGATTGTCCCTTGAACTTTGTCAATTCCTTTCTTGCTATGCGTCACGTTGCATGTTCTTATCTTTCTGCTTGGCATGGCCAGGGGAGTTAAAGGAGGCTTGCTTTCCCCGAATTTTAAGGTTTGATCCAGGTAGCTCTATAAAGCTATTACAAAGCAAAATACCAACAATACCTTCAATGTAGTGCGATTTGACACAGTGACGTTGTTTTCTTTTGATTTCCCCTCACACTTTCTTAAGTCAGTGCAGACTACGCACTATGTTGCATGTTCTTTTTTCCTACTTGAAAAGGAGCTATGCCTTTTCCCAAAGTCGTATAACCTATTCCAATTGGCGCCTATTAAGATATCTTCGAACCAAAACGCTCTCTCTAATTAGAATTTTACAAATTAATGCTATTGCTATTTAATTTTGATCTTTTCCTATACTTAGGATTTTATTACAATTAACTTTGCCCTTAATCCAGACCTCCCTACTGCTAAACGAAGATTAGTGTTACGAACCGATACAAAGAACCTATCAATTACAAATATCAGTAATGGGCTTTACTGTTTATGTTTACTATTAAAATGATAAAGGATAATTTTGCTGCCTGCTGCAGTCCTCACTATATTGGGGTGAATACTGCGATGTCACTTAAGATTATCACATAACAGTGCGTTTCAAAAGGAATCAAGACAGAAGAAAAAAAGCATGCTTAAAAAACGCATTAATAATCACTTGTTGCACCTTGGTACAGCATAAGATGTTATAGAATTATTTTTAGCAAAAATTTACATTTCTTGAAACGCAATCGATTAAAAACAGCATTATGGGCGGGTGTGCATAGCCACTACCTATCTCCGAGTTTATCAAATCCATGTTAAGGTCTTTTTTGCCCTGTTTTCACCATAAGCGTTCTTATAACTGAACAGGCTTTTATCCGTTAAATTCAGCAAGTGCTTGGAAGCATGTCAAAGTATTGGGAGAGCGCCAAGATAATTGATATGTATTTTTAGGATTAAGCTATTAAATGTTAGGACCGCTACTTACGAGGTTTTCGTAGGTTTTCGTGAGCGAAATTTGTTTGAGCTAACGTCTCTGACTGCGCGCATGCTACTTGGTTCTGGCATAAATGCAACCATGCAAAAAGCAAACTAACCCGAAATGAAGCACTCATAGTTAAGTTATTACAATAGTAGGGCCCCCATTAATGATATCGAGGTTAAGAATATCAAATCAGCTGGCTACACCGGCCTCACCCAATGGCAATAGAAATTGTTTTAACATTTAAATGATATGTAACTCGAATACCAATATTTTGTTGCAAAAGATAAAACAGAGCATCTTTACCCCATGATTTTGTAGGGGAATTATCAATTTGTTTGCTTAGAGTAGGCTAATGTTTTGAAATGTTTAAAAACTTGATTTTTAGATAAATGTTTTTACCAATTTTGATGGTGATACCATAGAACTATACTCTTAAGAAAGAATAAGAAAAATGTACCAAAGAACTTAGTTGTTCTAGCAATCGCAATTTTGTGAAATGCAGGCAAGCAAATTTTGAGTGTTTTTAGCCGGCAGGCTTCATTTCAAAACTTTTAAAATCTTCATTTTTGGATAAATCTTTTTGAAAATTTAGATAAATAATGCCAAAGAATTGTGCTTGCTAGGAAAAATAGTTCAAGGTATCAAGAAACTAACTTTTTCTTAAAAAATGCAGGTTTTTTTGGGGTCCAGTAGGAAAATTGCCCAACTAAAAATGGAATATGTTGTATGGCAACTAATGGTTGATCAGCCATTATATATTGTTGCTTAGCCTTAAGTAATTACAGAAACACATTGCTGAAAACAAAATTCTTCAGCTTTCAAAAGACAGTAATTTTTTGCGTCTTGTCATGATCTTTACATAATAAACTAACCTGGTTTTAGTCAGCTTACAACTGTTTTGTGGAAATAAAAAGTTACACTAAGTCTTAAAATTTAGCTTTTTGGTATAATAACTAATAGCAAAAGTAATTATCATATTTTATCGGATTTACCTTGAACTATCTTTAAATATTAAAAAGAATTCGGAAAAACGGTTGAGAAATGAGGTAACAAATCAATTTTTAAGTAAACGGATTTGGTAAAAACGTTGCAATTTTTGAAAAAATATCAAATGATGATTTTCGGTAGCAAAAGACTGTGTTAATCGTACCAGGCAGCATTATGATGTCATAGATCGAGTTGAAGCGTGCAGAAAAAAAGCAAGAAGCATGCTTAGAAACCTTAAAAAGGCTCAAATAAGGAATTTGTTATTGCATTGCCAATTGAGCTTAAATTGTTGTGAGAGTTCATTTTGTCGAAAGAACTTTGCTGAGATTTTCCAAAAAAGGTTTTAAACGCATTTTTACGATCATTATTTTTTGAGTAAATTAAGAAAACAAATTTTAGAATTAATTGTTAAATTTGACGTCATGTAACATCGTAAAGAAATAAAATTTGTTGAAGTTGGTAAGTCGGGTACTAAGTTTCGTTTAAGCCGCTTTTCTGAATTCAAAAATGAGATTTTAGAAAGATTGTCTATTATGATGACGTCATCGTGACGTCACCAACCTCCTTATGACACTCTCCTTGAGGAGGTGATCAATCGCGTCCAGTTTAATGTTATTACGCCTGGCAATTTTGGAGGAGTCAAGACCGACAGACAGACAGAATTGCGCTTTATATAGACGGACAGAATTGCAGAAAAAGTGATAACCTTGTTTATTCAAGAATAACTTAAAAACAAGCTTTACATACAAATCAAATTTGATTCATGTCATAAACAGCTAGATTTGATCAAGTGGTAAATTTTCAGCCAAAAATATTCATAAACACAGGAATAACGAGGAAATACAAAATTTAGGTCAAAATATGCAATGCCAACTTGAAATTTATTTACCACGACTTTAATCGAGAAATGGTTACATTCTCGGAATCAACAATTGAAGTCTCTTTTTCCTGGAAGATATACTCACGAATTTCAGAAACTGATATTTCATGCCTCTGTTCTTTTATCTTGTCTTTCAGTTTCCGTTCTGTGAACTTTCCCTCCTCCCGGCATAAATTCCCGTTCTGTGAACTTTCCCTCCCCCCGGCATAAATTCCCGTTCTGTGAACTTTTCCTGTCCCGGCATTAATTCCCGTTCTGTGAACTTTCTCTCCTCCCGGCATGAATTCTCTGTAAAATTTTCCAGGTTTGCTGTGATATTGACGTGAGATTTCGAAGAGCACTTGAATGCGCACTCATTCCGTGTGCTAGTGGTCATGGGTTTGACGCTCGGCCAGGCGACAAATTTCTTTTTTTTTAGTTGCGATCGAACTTTCAGTGACTATGTAAGGTTAAACAAAGCGAGGAAATAGCAAATCTGTGCTCTCCTCTAAAAATTTACGCCTGACATTTCATATTTTGACCTGAATTTTGTATTTCCTCATTATTTCTGTGTTTATTAATATATTGGCAAAAATTTCACCACTTGACCAAACCTAGCTGCTCATAACATGTACCGAATTTAATTAGTACGCAAAGCTTAGTTCTTGAGCTATTCTCGATTGAACAAGGTTACCACTTTTATTAGATTCATTAATACCGTAAAAGTGAAATCTTGAGCATGGTTTCCTTCTCTGCGTCGCGTGAGTGTGCTGCTTTTTCATTTCTTCAATCATTTTATCAATCAATGCTTAGGTAGCATGAATTGCGTCTTTTAATTTAGTGTCGATTCTTACAATATTTTTTTCAGCTTCTAAAATTTCGTGATATTGCATTTTTCATTTCCAATTTTGCAACGTTTGCAAGGGGTTGCTTATCGGCATCATTGTTTTGTGTTGTGCCAGCAGCAGCTTAGAGTAAATTGATGATACATTTAAGGAATGCTCCTGATTGGCGGCCGAAGGAAAAGTCCCTTCATAATAAGTGTTGTTGGATGTTGGAAATGCTTGTTTTAATTTTTCCTAGTCAGTGGTGCTGCAAGTTTTTGTTCCAGAAACATCTTCAGTATAGGTTTTATCAATGAATAAATGAGGCAATCTTAAATTGAATTTTGATTGGCATTTTGACTGCAATGACGTCTTCTTGCTCTTCTCGTCTCCATATTATACTGACTCACGGCCTTTTCACTTCCAGATTTAGGGTTCAAATCATTTTTCAAAATTTGTTCTGCTGTTAGAAGAATTGTTCCTAATCTTAAAGCATTAAAGGCGTCAGCTATTTCTGACCACTTTTGCATAACCATTACTTTGGTTTTAGAAGGGTTTAACCCACTTGTCAGAAACTTGTAGTTTTTCGCAATACGATTAACTGGCAACTGAGTTTTAACACTTGTCCAATTACGCCTTTTACACATATTTTTCTTACAAATTTAAAACAAGAAATATTTCCGTAGGTGCTTTGCAAAGTACTAGGAGATATCTAAAGAAGCTAGAAGTTAAATTGAACTGTTGCGTCTGTTGTGACATCGCAGTGCATAAGGAGGTTCGACACCTGAGTCATCTGATGAGTTCTAATAGGAACGAAACCAGTCATGGAAGTGGGGTTTTCAACAGATTGCTTTAGCCTTTAAAGGCCTATCCACATCCATTAAATTAACATAAGAAAGTAGGCTAACACCAGCTTCATAAAAATAATTCATATCAAATCATCTATTATTGCATTCGTTAACTTAACGAAAATAGCATAGAATACCTTCGATATCTTTATTCGGTATCTAAAATTTTCTGGCGTTAATGCATAATATACGTATATCATAAATAGCGAATATCATCGCCAATTTACGAATAGCTTCAAACGAATAAGAATGATAAATAACGCATAATAAATATGAATACCTACGTAATGACGAATATTCGATAAATAACGCAGAGCATATAATGGCTTCCACCCTCAGATTAATTTGCAGAGCTAGGCAATGAGCAACTTTTGCACAAGTTTTGCAATTCTGCGCGACTTGCGTTGCATTTTAATGTAAATATCTTGTACTTACGCAACTTAGTTGCGACTTAAACGTTTTTAATTTTAGTAGCGTAATTTGCACTGCGTGTTTAGCCATTTTTGCATTGCGCAAATTGCGCTGCATTTTTTTTTTACTTGCGCTGCATTTTGCGCACAATATTTTTCTTTAAATCCGCAATTATTCTTAATAAAAATCGAAATCTCTTGAAGATGCTCCTTCTTGTCAAACCTTTAAAGATACAAAAAGCTTTGTGGTTATGGTTGAATGATTTCGGTAACCTCGCTTTTGCCTTTAAGGTAATTAAACATAGGCAATCATCCAGCTTTATGTTTTATTCACGGAAAATATATTTCGACTATCTATTAGTCATCATCAGTTCCTTATTCAAATAAAATCTATTTGAATAAGGAACTGATGATTTGAATAAGGAACTGATGATGACTAATAGATAGTCGAAATATATTTTCCATGAATAAAACATAAAGCTAGATGATTGCCTATGTTTAATTATCTTAAAGATGTAAATACGGCCACTGGTGATCTTCAGCAAAAATTGCTTAGTTTTCGGTTGGTTAAAGCTTTTGACTAGATCCCTTTACACCTTAACCACCTCGGTAATGACAATGACCACCTCGCTTTTGCCGTAGCGTTTACACTGAGTACATTTGCATTGTGGGTTGGATACAAATAGTTTCGTATGTGAAAGTTTTAGTTTTGTAATTTCATGAAAATAGTATTTTGTTGTGGTACTATTGCGTTGACAAAGTTTGCAGGTACAGCAATCATAAGTGTAGTTGTAAATATTTATCAGAGTACCCTATCATAGTGCAGTATTAAATAATGTATGCTGTTGCCATAAATTGTCTTTAAAAAAGCTGTCATTCAGCAGACAAATTTGATTTTTTGCCCTTCGGGTCTCAAAAATACCGATCAGTTTCATTTCTGATTAAGCAACAAAACTATCGATTTTTAGAAGGTTTTCTTCGAATAAATAAAAGGGACTAAAAGCGGATAATGGCAGCATCCAAACTTTGTTTCGGGTTCTGGCCAGCTTCTTGTATACCTGACCATATTGTAATTGATAGAGAAAAGATGATAACGACAAAAATGTCGCCAATCTGATCCGTTTCAGAACTGCACTGCCTCTTTGTGAAAAATGGGATCTCGACTATACCTGAATGCATGATTGGGAAAAAAAGAAGAGCAGCTGACTTGACTAGAAGCACGGCTCGCCATAAATCGAAAAAAGATAATTGCTTGAAACCTTTACCGAAAGTATTTATAATGAGTTATTTTGCGTTTTTTCTTGTTTAATTTCAAAATATGTTAATGATGTAGACTACCTCCGATATGCTGCCAAGGCTTAGTTTGATGATTTGTACTGTGGATAGCATAGGTTAGGCCTGGGGTGTGCAATTTGCGGCCCGCGAGGTAAATACGACCTGCCACGTGAATACTTTGCGATCTAGGGTATGCCTTGTGACCCGCAACTACCGATTACATTTTCAGACGACTTCACAGAAATTTAACACTGTTGAGGCCCACCTCGTAACAGGATTTTTTAAACAAAAATCTAAAATGTTTCACTCGTACTTATAAAAGAATTTTGTTCTATATCAATAGCATCGAATTCACATGCACGTCTCGGGCTTTGAAATTAGCGAAAGAACTTAGTATTGATATTTTAATTTAAAAATTAGCATTTTGGTAAAATTTTGCTGAAACAAAAACCACAAATTTACTGATACAATATCATTTTGCAAACATTTTTACCGCTTTAGAAGGTGTGTACCCTCGGCCCCTGCTTTTTATCAGTAAATTTTTCAAAAGTATTTGGTCATTTTTCATTTCAGGAGACGAACTATCTGGATGTAATTCAACATTATTAAACAAACGTAATTCGGTGGTTATCAGTCCAAAATCTCCTAATTCTTAAATTTGTTCCCAAACTAAAGCTAAAATAAAGTGCGTTTTCTTTCTGGGCTCGGCTTCTATTTGTGGAGGCTCATCGACTTGCATTACCCGGGGGACTTGCATTGGGGGGCAATTACCCGACTTGCCCCGGTTGACGTTTTACGGAAGTTGTGTACAAAATAAGAGCTGCTTGTACAGTCGGTACCAATGGGCTGTATTTAGAGAGGCCTAAAATTTAATTGGAAATGCAAATTGTTTCCAAATCTCAAAATGGTGCTGCGCTTCATCGTTTGTTGTGTGCAGGGATGTGGAACCGGAAGCGCAAAAATTCTATCGCTTCCACATAGAATATATGGCTTGAAGAGTGACTTGGCGAAAAAGTTTTGTTCATTTCCAGAGGTGGATTAAGCGGTGAAGTTGTACTATAAGTCTGAATGAACGTGCGATATCAGTAGCGGGAGAGAACGAGAAAAAGTGTAACTAGCATCACATTTTATATCGATTACGGGTGAGAAAATGGTAGTTTGGACAATGAAACGTAGCCAATAAAATGATGATTTGATTAAACTTAACTGACCTTGGTTCGGGGGTTAAAAACGTTGAAAAAGAAATTACTCACGACGGAAACAATTTGACCATTCTACGTTAGTGCTCTTCAACAGGGGTTCCGCAAAACATGTAGCTGTGGTTCGTGAGTTTTAAGGGTTCCGTGAGGGGACCGCCAAAGTTCTTTGTTTATTACTTGTATTTATTTCTTATTTCAGTACATTGATTTCCTATATGTAGTGGTGCTCCGTGTATATAAATAGTTAGAAATGGAATCTTGTGATAGCAAGTTGCAGATTGTACTGTATTGTATTGTATTGTCCATATTTATCCGCCACTCACGAAAAAGCGAATTGTATCGCTATATTTTGTGCTGGACGTCCGCACTCGCTTGCGAGTTGCCATTTTCGAGGTGTCTGGGCCACCTGTCTTCCACATAAAAGCGGGGCGTCCCGCTAAGTGCCTTGCCCAAGGACACAACAAGCGAACTTGCCGGCTTGTTCTCCACAACCTCCCATAAATGCCGAGCGCCAAGCAGGAAAGCTGTGGATACTATTTTTTAAAGTCTTTCGATATGACTCGATAAGGGGAATGAGCCCCGAGTCTACCGACTGCAAAGCAGACGCTCCAACCACTACAGCATCGCTTCGGTTCATTGCGACGTAATCCTGTTTACAACTTTAGGAACGTCTGAATTTGCTAACTCCCTTTGTTACGTAATAGTGCGTCCGGTAATTTTGATTTTGCTCTACGAACAAAATTTTGCACTTCACTATTTAGAAAGATTAGAGTCAATTGGTGTCGTGAGGCCAGACAGAAGATCCATAGTGATGATTAGAGTTAAAGTTAACTCATAGTGAGAGTTAGTTCAGTGTAGAGAGCGAAATTCCGCGCTATGTGTTGTTGTTACCAACCCTTTCCGAGGGATGGGGGCATGGTAGAAGACCATAAAGCTCCAGAAGCCGGGCAACTATTCAGGGCCTGGATTAGAGGTCGTAGAGAGACAAAGAGTTGCCAAAGAGTCCGTAGCTGGACAGTGCAGAATGAGATCAGAGGTGTCCTGGGACGAGTATCCGCAGGCGCTGCAGGAAGGATTCTCGATTCTGCCAATCCTAGAGGATAAGAGCTTGACAGAAGGCTGTGTCCATTGCAGCATAGACGGGTGAGGACACAGCGAGCGTGACGAGGAAGCACAAGTTCCTCGGTGGAAATCAAGAGGGAACCTGTGTGTCAAAGAACTTCGATGAGACAGCACGCCTATAGTCCGAGAAAAAAGAAGAATGGATACGATAGCGAAAGGGTGCCAAATGAAATTTGGGGAAAAGCAAGGACTCTTTTAATTTGTCTGAGCACGCCAAGCATAGAAATAATAACATGCAACATAATGCGGGACTTGAGAAAGTTTGAGGAGAAATCAAAAGAAAATAACCTCACTCTACCACATGAAAGACATTTTTGATGTTTTGCTGGCAAATAGCCAAATATCAGAAATATGTTCCGAACTTCTATACTCAGGGAAACCCAAGACATTTTGGCTTCACGTAAGCTATGAATGGAGCACATAGATGTAAGGCATAGCCAGGACTTTGAAATAAAAAATTCCATCACAAAAGGAGAGCACCAAGTCGTGAAAATCTCATGTACAAAAAAACAATTAATTTTTGTTTCTGTTCACTCTAGTGCAAGATGAGTGAAGCCGGCTGCACCGACATTCTCAATCCCGACGTTACTGGTGGGGGCCCTGCCGGCGACCCCGACATATTATACTACAAAGCAAGAATTGTTTCTTTTGCTGATGTGCTGCCTGCTAAGGTATCTATATCTATACTATAAAGCAATGTAATAAAATCCAAAGTTTAAGAAAAAAATCACAATAAAACCATAAACCTCACAATTTGTGAAACTGAATTTAGAGGGAATATTTTGTTTGAAAATTACTTGGCAGGACGGTCTCCATCTAGAATGTGGTGAATGAGTCTAGGAAAGGCACAGCCACTTTTGTCACTAGGCGGGAAACAAGGAAAATAGCGCAGCCAAACAACTTAGCACTGGAAATATAATTACTAATCGGGCTGCACCAAATTGCAAAATAGACTAACCACTAAATAATTTATTTCCGAAATTGTTAAAACACCCACGATTTGGCGGTCACCATCATTTTTGATTGTTTTTCAATCCCTCTCCCCTTGGATTTTTTTACAAATATTAATGGTTGTTTGTAGCAAGATTCTTTTTTTGCGAGCATTACTAGTCTTGATTAAGAGATTAAGTCCACTACCATCACGTGCACAAGAATTATGGATGTGCATAAAAAGCACAATTTTTTCGTTATTGTTCATACAAGCGCACGATGGGTGAAGCCGGCTTGGCCGGCTGAACCGAAATTCTGAGCCCCGGCATTACCGATGGGGGGGTCTGCGGGAAACGCCGGCAGAGCTGACTATTTATAAATAAAAATTAAAGTCACAACAGCATATACCGGGAACCGAATAGTTAAAATATCTTGCCCTGCCTAGCCGACTAGTCATAGGAGATCAAATGTAACGCATTGTGACGAACAAGACAAATAATGACAAAAAACTTAACGAAATTGCGGCAAATATAATCGATAAATAGATTGTGACCAAATGAGACAAGGAAATTAAAATATTTTAAGCAAAAAGGAACGACCATACCTATGCAGCTGTTTAATAAGAAGTGGTTTGCGTTGTTTAATTAAGAGAGCTTCGTGAATGTTATATGCGTTATGTTTAGATGAACAATTTTTAAATAACCGTAAATGACGAGTGCAAATTAATTTCACTTTTAGAACAAGATTTACACTGTTGCAAATGACCCTTAATGGCACTTTCTCTTCTATTTTCAGGGTTCAAATGCTTCCTTGCTCTGGAAACCAAATATCTGGATGAAATATCAACGCATGCCCTCACCCGTATCTCACGGTCAAGGAAATCGATACACGATATTAGACACCAAGGGTTAAAGAGTATGAGATTTTAATTTAAAATTGTTTCCAATCTTAAATATTCTATACATGGGCCTAATTTTAGCATTTAACACTTCCAAAAACAGCCTAAATAATTAAATTTTTATAAAATCTTGAGATGGATTCCTTCATAAGTTATGTCAAATGAGAGAAATTTTTCGCTTGCACTTATATCGTCCTTTTTTTTGTTTGTTTATCTTCTTAGCGTGTAGGCCTAGATAAGGTGATGCAACCTGGGTTAGTGATATATTTTCTTCATTTGTCGATCTCTGGTCCTGCAAGCTAATGTATTACTTTGTGTAGCGCCTTGTTTTTCTTCATTCACTGCAGCTACTGTACTTGCTTTATTTGTTTTTCAATTTTTCTAAGCGCGGCGAACAAGAATAAAATACTGATTAATTGGTTGATTGATTGATAGTACGGGGTGACAAAATTTATTTAAAGCTCAATCAAAAAACCAATTGGATAACCGTTGTCATAAAACAGAGATCTCAAGTTTTTCATTTCAGTAGCCCACTCGAATCTTGACTTGAGTGGTGAGTCATAGCATTCGAGTCTCGGGCCGAGTCTCGAGTCACAGGTGTCGAGTTCTGAATCAAGTCGAGTCTTTTTTTACACCGATTCGATTTACACCGACTCGACTCGATTAACTCGAACTTAACACCGACTCGATTTAGCTTAGTCATTGACTCGAGTCTCCCAACACTGCTAGTGACCACGAAATTCGAACGAAGGTTGCCATGAGCTGCTTAAAGCAGGTAAATTATATTACAGCAGGCAAATCATACATTGAACAAAAGCAACAAATAAAGATTACGGAATCCTGGTTGGATGCTACTGTATAGGCAAAATTAAAAATAAACAAGTAAAAAAAGTGATGCATTGACAACCTAACAGCCAATAAAAATTTTGGAAAATTTCCCAAGACATTGGGAATTCCTCGGAAATCTCGGTGTTTTTCAAACTCACCTTACGATAAAAATTTTTGAGCTAAGACCATCTTTTTTGAAGATCAATCATAATTCAGGAAATTGTCTTTTTTTTGGACGAAAGTTGGAGAATTTAAAGCATACAACAAAGCTTTGAGAAATTTTAAGTCACGATTTTGGCACAGATTTTTAGATATTAACACAATATGCGTATTTTATGCAAGCAATAGGAAGGTTGCATATGACGTCACACATTTCGCACCGAAAAAAAGTGACTGACCAAACGCTATAATTTATGTTGGAAAGCACAGGGCCAACACCAACTTTTGGGGTATTTTGAAAACTAATGAGAAATTATTTAAAAATTGGATTGAATTATTGCTAGTTGGATCCTCGGAAACAAAAAAATTAATCAAAAGCAATTTGGTTGAGATTAGGTCTTTCAGATGGCTAGTCTAAACTTAGTACTGTGTGCCAATTTTTAAAAAATGCCTCTAAAAGAAGAGCCATCTAAATACCATTTGCTCCTCAGTTGAAAATAACTCTATATTAATTAGGTGCTCGTCGGTACATTAGCAAAAACAACCATTATCTGATCATCACTAGCGCAAGCTTGCTTGTTGTGTTCTTGGGCAAGGCACTTAACGAGCTATCTCCATCTTTATGTGGCAAACAGGTGGTGGGGCCAAGCAGTCTACTCGTCGTGGTGGCCCCAGTCTGACAAAAGACATGCAAACCGAGCATGAGCTCATACGCATAAATAAATGAATCGGTACTGTAAGTTTTTAAATCACCCTTGGTCCAGCGACCTAGGCAATAGTCCAAAAATTGTTTAAGGAATAGTTTAGATCACAAAATTACATCTGATATATAAATACGACTGGTCTGCAAGCACTATTTACAAAGAAGTTCAAAAAATTACTGATTTTATCCATCTATATCTAATCCAAGATATGACGAACGATACAGAAGTCTGCCCTGTCATTTAAGCTATAGTATAATTTAAGTTTAAATGTGCTGTATAAGTTGCACATTACAATTAACTTGAACTCAGCATTCCCAAACACGCTGATTAATCGAATATGAAACCCTCACAGAAGCTGGCTACAAATAAGCCTGCATGTTTAGCCCATAAAATTAGCCCAACTAGTAGCAATAACAAGCAAACTTTATTACCTCTTACCTTACTTTGACTTCAGATTCACTCCTTAACATCAGAAAAACAACATATATAACGTTCATTCAACAACTGTCACTTTTATTTATTTAATTTGCGAAAAACGATATCACTCCTATTTAATTCAATGCAAAAACACTCAAAGTAGTCAGCCACTGAAAGCGGTCGGCCCTGATGGCAGGTGCTTTCTCGCAGCCAGGGCCGTTAGTACGTCTTTCAGAAATGTCAGACAGAAACCGAGCCTGCCAACCTGGAAGGGTAACCCCTCACCCCGATGTTCAGCCAGAGCCTACTACTCGGCAAACGCTCTTTTCAGGGCGGGGTGCTGTGCCCCTGTCAGGGCACACCGTCAACAAGTTCCGAAGGCCAGCAGTCGTGCAGCTGAACATCGAAGGCCTCACTGCAAGCTAGAAGAATGTACTTCATCATCTCGCCGTGCAGTATGAATCACTCGTCATTCTTCTTCAGGAGACTCACTGCACTTGTTCAGATAAGCCAACAACACCAGCTTTGCACTAGCTGGGTCTTCTTTAAGCAGGAACCATGGCCTTGGCACGATTGTCCATGACCGACTAAAATGGACCCTTGTTCATTAGTCTCTTGCTACATCTGAGACTGAGTGGTTGTGCGTGGACGTTGATGGTTATACAATCGTCAATGTCTACAAATCTCCACCTACGCAACTGCAAGCGTCTGATCTCCCAATGTTCCCTCACTCCGTTCTCTATGCTGGCGATTTTAATTGTCCACATGTCAACTGGGGTTATAGAACCAGTAGTGCCGATGGAGAGTGCCTTGTTGCTTGGGCAAGCCTTAACGGTCTTGTCCCTCTCCACGGCCCAAAGGACGTGGTCACTTTTCATTCTGGCCACTGAAACACTGGCACCAACCCTGATCTGACATTTGTCAGTGTCGGTCCAGACAGCCGTGTACCTGACAGACGCATCTTAGAGAAGTTTCCTAGGCCACAACATCGACCCTCGCTTATTGTTCCACCAAGGCTTGCTCTGCCTGTTCCGAGCAAGCCTGTTAAGCGATGAAACTTCCGCAAGGCCAACTGGAGCCACTACAATACATTGACCAACATACTTGCCAAGAGTTTGTTGCCACCAGATTTACCGGATGTGGATCTGGCCTACCAGGACTTCTGAAATGTCATCAGAACAGCAGCCAAAAATTCAATCCCGTACGGTCTTCGAAATAATCACATACCGTGTTGGGATGCTGAGTGCAAGAACCTCTACCGTGCATTTCTGCAGTCGCCTAAAAAAGGCGACTCTAACAGAGCTGCCACTGCCCGGCTACTCAGGCTCGACAAGAAACGCAGAGATCGATGGTCCGAGGCAGTTCAAACTATCGACTTTTTGCACTCTAGCCGAAAAGCATGGAAAATATTGAACAACCTAACTGGTAGATCACGGCGCTTCCTTCGTTTCTGTTCCATCTCAACTAACGTTATTGCATCCCAGCTGATTAGAAACGGCAGATACGAGGGTATTGACCTCAAGCGGTACTTCTGAGCCCCGTGGGGAGGAAGTATTTGACTGAGTCGTCTCTTCTGATCTCCTCCTCTTGAATAACCCAGACATACCTACCCTTCTTCATCGCTTCTCTGGAAGTCACTCCTCCCCTGAAATTTTCTTTGCTTCCTTCTCTCTCGCCTTCTCCTGCTCCTGGGAGGTGCTTCAGGACCTGAATTTTGATCACCAACCAATTCTTTTATCTGTCCCTCTCTATCCGGTCTTTCGCCCCCAACGAGCGTCCCCCTTCCTTCAATTTTCCAAAAGCTTGCTGGAATGACTATGCCTTCTACTTTGACTCTCACTGTCCTTCTGCAAAGGAATACTCATCTCTTTCCCTTTCCTCTGCTGCCGCTTTCATTACCTCTCTGGCACTGAATGCAGGCAAATTTTCCATTCCTTTCGCCTGCATCAAACGCCATTCTAAAGCCTGGTGATCTGCTGAAGTGGAAGAAGCGGTTAGTGAACAACGCAAGGCTTTCGCTACCGCTCACAGAAGTGACGAAGATCGCCAGGCTTACATCTCCGCTTCCCGATGTGCTTCGTCTGTCATCGCCAAAGCCAAGGCTGAGACATGGCAGACGACTTGTTCTTCTCTCTCGCCCAAATCTAATCCTAAATCTATGTACTCTCTTCTTTGTTCTGTCGCTGGCTCTTCTTCTAACATCTCTATCTGCTCCTCTGCCAGGGAGTCGCTCTACGTCGCTTACATGAGATCCCACTTTTCCGTTTTTCAGCCAAAGGCCCTGCGTAGTAGAGCTTAGGGCTACCTTTCCAAGCTCCGCTGAGCCACATGCCCTGAGGAGTCTCACTCGTCTTTTTGCTATATTTTTTCTCCTGCTGAACTTCTTGCGGCTGCCTCCAACCTTTCCTCCTTCACGGCCACTGGCCCTGACAAAGTTGCCTATCCCATGCTAAAGCACCCTTCTCGCTCTGGCATGGATTTTCTTCTTCACATTTTTAATCTTTCCTGGCTTCTGCATTCCTTTCCTTCCATTTCTTTCCTTATTCCCATTCACGAGATGGGAAAGCCGCTCGAATTTCTTGCTTCCTTCCGGCCTATCTCTCTAACCTCCTGCGTCTCAAAGCTTTTTGAACGCATCGTTCTATCTTGTCTATCCTTCTTTTTGGAATTCAATTCCATTCTTTCTCCCCGCCAGTCCGGTTTCCACCCTGGACGCTCTACTCTAGATCAAATTCTTTATCTTTCTCTGTCCATCTAGGCTGGGTTTAACAAACCCAGGCCGTGCTCTCGAACGATCCTCGCAACTGCTGATTTCTCTAAAGCTTTCGACTCTATCTGGCATCCCGCTCTTTTCCATAAACTCATTTCGGCTGGCCTCCCTCCTTGCTTTGCTCGTTGAACTCAACCTTTCCTTTCTGATAGGCGTACTTGCGTGGTTTATCAAAATCAAAAAAGTCGCTCCTTTTGAGTCCGTCGAGGTGTTCCGCAAGGATCTGTTCTTGACCCTGTACTTTTCTCTCTCTTCATCAATGATCTTCCTGCTTCTCTGCCTTCTTCCGTCAGCTGCTCTCTTTACGCTGACGATCTGGCTATTTGGTCCTCCTCCCCCTCAGTCCTCACTGCGGTGGAGGTCACACAAGCAGCTCTGTTTCGATTCGAGCGCTGGTCTGAGTACTGGCGTCTTCCTCTCAATCCGATCAAATGTGAGGTTTCCTTCTTCTCAGTGGATCCCCACCAAGCTAACCTCCAGTACAACCTCCTCTTATTCAACTCCCGCCTCCGTTTCAATCCCAATCCAACTTTTCTTGGGGTCACCTTCGCCCGCTCTCTTTCCTTTTCTAAACTTGTAACTTGGCTGAAGGCCAAGTTTTTCCCACGTCTCAAGGCCTTACGCTGTATCTCTGCTTCTTCATGGGGCCCATCTAAGGAGTCCCTCTCTCTTCTGTATAAAGCTCTTCTTTGATCCCTTTTCACATATGCTTCACCCGGATGGTTTCATTTCTTAAGCGTTACCAATATCACCAAATAGGAATCTTTCCACAGAGCGGCTAGTCACGCCATCACAGGCTGCCTCTCGTCCTCTCCTATCCCACTTCTTCTCTCCGAGGCTTTTTTACCGCCCCAACGAGTCACTTTGACTCATTTCACTCTTTTATCTCATGAGCGAGCTCTTCTTCTCGGTAACAATAATAATCTCAGGAATATTCATGTCATTTATCCCGTGTCGACGTAGTTTTTCTGTTTTGGTCATTATTTCCGGAATTTCCCTGTATACAAACCGTCGCTTGTTTATTTTATTTTCAAAACGATTTTATTGGTAGTTATTTCCTGTACTCGCCCGTAAACAAAACTTTTCTGATTTATTTTCTATACGTTTTTATTGTTTTTTTTTTGGGTAGCATTTTTCGGTATTCCCCCGTTTTTAAACCTTTTCTTGTTAATTTTTAGTTTTTATTAATTTTGATTGGCTAAAATATTTGGAAACTTTATTTCGGTTACGTACAAATGGGAAGTATATTTACGGGTTGGTCATTTTGAAAACTCAGAGACGAAACCAAACAGAGACAACAGAACAGAGAGGGAAGAAAAGAAGGGAGGTGAAGAGACAAGCGAGAAGTGTCAAGATTTAGAAGGCAAGGACCAAGCACTACTATAAGGAAAAGGGACTATCGGCTGCTACAGGAGTGGTGTCGGTGATTGTCGACGTGCGACAGCTTATGTATTAATAGAGTTGTGTTGTTAAAGAGTGGGCTGGCACCCTAGCTTCTCAAGAGTAAATCCTTAGGCCAAAGAATAGGGCATAGAAAGTAGTCGTTGAACTCTACCGAGCGAATTTTCTAGTCGCCGAATCGTCATCTACCGTTCACTAAGGTACAGTGCAGATGACTTAACCCATGAGATTCACCAGGATTTTGGCCAGGGAGGGTCAAAACTCAAAATGTATGCGTTGCCTTATAGCTAACCGTACTCCTGTGTTTTTATAATAACTAAGTTAAAACTAACCATCGCTCAACGCTCGCTTTAAAGTTTGACGGCTTGACGCGACTATATTGCTCAACTATAATCAAACTAAACTAAACGTTGAAATAACTGAAAAACTTGAGAAAATAAGCAAAAACAGTAAACAGATTTTGAATCAGGAGAAAAAATCCTTCAAGAATGTAGATTAATGTAATTTAAATATTGATGGAAGTTTTAAACAAAAATCTCTGGCAGAGTAGTTCAATTGATTGTAGAGAGGGTGAGACAGACCTTCTAGGTGGGGGGCACTATATATTTTTAATTTGTTTATAGTTTTGTTCATGTAATTTTGTATCAGTCATTAGTGTCTGACTATTTCAAATTTTGCATCTATTCTTATAAGTTATTGTACTTGCTTTGTTTTTATAGAGCACTGAAGATGCTTTTTTAGCGAAATATATATGCTCTTCAGTGTATACAGGGTGGCCGAAAAGTCCCAGGACACTCTATTTTTAATATTTCAATGCTGTTAAATATGATTGTTTTAATATTCTAATGTTGCTAAAACAATTTATTTGATTAGAAAGTGGTTCATTCCCAAGTTAATAGAACCTGGTATTAAGGATCGTGTATGGCTACAGCAAGATGGTGCACCTGCACATTTTGCACTTCCTGTGAGAGCGCTGCTAAATGCAGAGTTTCCTGATCGATGGATTGGCCGCGGATCAAATTCTTTTGCTTGGCCACCACGAAGCCCCGACTTGACCACTCCAGACAACTCATTATGGGGTTTTATTAAAGGTCAAGTTTCTGGTATTAGATACGAAACCATTGATCAGCTAAAGCATGCGATTATTGCAGCTTTTGCTAGCGTATCAAGGAATTCTCTCCAAAAAATGGCACAAAGAACATGGAGGCGAATGGAATTGTGCAAGAACAATGAGGGCCAACATACTGATTCCCTAGACCACTAAATTACTCTAGTTGTTTTCTGCTTTGTTTCTAATAAAGTTCTCTTTTTTGTTGAATATATACGTTTCTGTGTGTTTCATTAAAAAATACTGTGTTTTATTAAAAATACATGTATAGTGTCCTGGGACTTTTCGGCCACCCTGTAGAATAAAGCAGATTTTGATATTCTACATGTTGCTATTGTAATTTAAACATTAAAAAACTAAATTATTGTTACGTAGTGTTATCACTTAATCAAGTGTATGGTAGGTTGTCTATCTACTAGTAAGTAGCAGCGCCATTTTGTAGTTCTAGTGGTTCCATGCAGTTCTGCTACTTCACTTATATTCGACGTCCTGACTTGAGAGTCCCGGTCCCGATTCTGCCTTTAAGTAAAATCCAATGTTTTTTAGACAAGCAACATTTTCAGAAATATTGTAGAAATACAGCCTATAACATTATTATGGATATCAGGAACTTTTTTACGAAACAAACACCTAACACCAATCCTCCTAAGATTGAAGATGATGCACCACCAAGTACACAGCGCAACTGTAGCGATCACCCTGATAATGCCTCCTCCTCCACGCCAAGCACTTCAAATGTCACCAATGTTTCTCATTTATCATTTAGTGATTTTAGAAGCTGCTCACCGTCACAGACTCACAGTCCATCGTCCAGTGATGCAAGTGCAACAATTAATCCGAATCCAGCAACCAACAGCATGTCTGTTCAAGTTCGTCACGATTTAGATATCGGGAATCACGTCAATAGCGTTCAATCCATAACTAGTGCGCTGCGGCATGAACTTCTGACTAATGCGTCCTCGCCTCCAAGTGACTACGCTTTTCGACTAGATTCTAAAGGAAGCAGACGTTTTCAACATTCATGGTTACAAAAGCATCAGTGGCTGGCGTATTCTCCTCTCCTAAGAGGGCCCATGTGCAAAGTATGTGTTGTCTTTCCTCAGCCTGTTCATCGTGGTTTTACTGGCGCATTCATCAGTGCCCCCTGCATAAAGTATAATGATTTTCATAATTGTGCTCAAAAGCATGTAAGTAGTGCTTGGCACCGTCAATCTCAGGAGGATGCTACGAGGTTTCTCAACACTGTGCTACATCCTGAACGTCGCGTGGACAGTTTATTGGACAATGCTTTCAATGCCACTGCCTCTAGCAACCGTACAAAATTAGAACCAATTTTGTCAAGTATTATTTTTTGTGGTACCCACGACATTGCGTTAAGAGGCAAAGACTCCAAGTCTGGTAATCTAAATGATTTATTGGATTTTAGAATTGAAGCTGGTGATGCAATTTTAAAAGAACATATGGAGAAAGCAAGTGGTAATCCTAAGTATACATCGCCTAAGATTCAAAATGAGCTGATTAATCTATGTGAAGAAACCGTAAGAGGTAAGATTGTTGCTTTGGCAAACAATTCCGTTGGCTTCTCAATATTATCCAATGAGACTGCCGATATTTCAGGAACGGAGCAATTGGCGATTGGAGTGAGGTTCTTCGACGAAAAAAATCTGCTTATTCGTGAGGAGTTTCTTGGTTTCACGCCTTTGAAGGAAATGGACGCAAAAACGATTGCAGAGACAATAATAGATCAGTGCAATAAGTATGGTCTAAATTTAAACAAGCTACGTGGTCAAGGATATGATGGCTGTTCCACTATGGCTGGCAAAGAAAATGGAGTGCAGGTACGCATTAGAAGCGATTATCCCTTAGCAGTGTTTGTCCATTGCTCAGCCCATCGTCTCAACCTTGTGGTCAACGATCTGAATGCAGTTGTGGATGTCCGGAACACCATTGGAACGGTGAAAGCCATTATAAAATTTTACAGAGAGAGCCCGAAACGAAGACCCCTTGTACCGAACACGCCATTGCTATGTGAAACAAGGTGGAGCGCCAAATATATAAGCATAAGATTCTTTGCTGAAAATTTCACCGAAATCCACAAACAACTGAAACATTTAGCGCTGCACGATTCCAACGCAAATGGGCGGCAGAATGCGCACAATTTGCGGACCGCTTCTGAAACACCCGTATTTATGTAACTCTGCATGTCATTGCTCAGTATTCGTCAATTTTGGAGCCCGTCACCCAAGCTCTTCAGTCAGTTCATGTGGACATGCTATGTGTCAAGCAACACGTCGACAAACTTTTATTGTTATTTCACAATCATCGAAAAAATGCAGAAAAATGTTTCGCCGAGGACGTTTATGTACCATCGTTAATTACAGCCGAAGAAATTGGTGTCACCGTATCACTTCCACGGCAGTGTGACCGTCAAGTGCACCGAGCGAATATTAGTGGTACCACTAAAGAGTACTATCGCCGCTCCATTTACGTCCCTTACATGGACTCCCTAATTTAGTCTTTAAAAAGCCGCTTCTCAGAAACCAACACACCTGCATTTACGTTATACAAGTTGAATCCAGCCCAGTCGGAAAAAGCTAACCGTTCAGAGTACAAAGCACTGGTCCAGACCATACAACAATTCTACAGCTTTGACAATTTTGAACAGGAGGCCATGTCGTGGTATGTCATGCAGAAACAAGGACTACTTTCTCAGTCTGAAAATCTAGAAGAACTGAATTTTATAGACTTGGTGCGACATATAGAACTTTATCCTGCCGTACGTCAAGCGTTTATAACCTTGCTGACCCTGCCTGCCACTACTTGCACAGTAGAAAGATCATTTAGCACATTAAGAAGGGTCAAAACATGACTAAGAACGACCACGTCTGATGACCGATTATCCGGGCTGTGCTTGATGAGTGTCCATAGAAGCCGAATAAATTTAGACAAAAAGTCATTCATGCAAAAAGTCATTGACAAATTTGGTAAAGACCCACGTAGACTTCACTTTCTGTTCAAGAACTGATTAATTATTAAATTCATTTCTACTGCATTTTTCATGCAATATGTTATGTGTTGCTTAATACTATTGTTTTTCAGAATTGGAAAAGAGAGTCAGCTGACTCCCCTCTCACTCCCATCATGTCATACTACTCGTTTTTGAACGTTTCTTTGCATTTTAAAAATCGTATTATTTTTCCAGGGGGGTCAACTGACCCCCCTTGACCCTACGTGGTTACGCCCATGACTTAACCGTATTCGGCGACAGTCTCCCTACCTCCTTTTCTATTTCAGGTTTGGTCAGACTTGGAGTGAAACAAAGACTCTGCAGATCCTCCTGGAGAGCTTTTGCATCCACTCACCCGCTCATGCTTTCTTCTACTTCCCCTAGGAAGCTTCTTCTTGCTTGCCCTCCCCCACCTCTTTGGAACCTGCCTTCTTTCACTGTGGAGTACCCTTTCCTCTCCATGCTCCTGCTCTGATCTCCCTCTCTCCTGCAAAGATGCGGCTCTCGCTCACCTTGACTCTCTCCAGCCTCATGATCTAGTATTTTGAACAGACGGCTCTGTTCCTTTTCCTTTTGGTGAGGGCGGCTCTGGCCTACTTGCCAGCTGCTCTCTACGGCAATGAGGCCACTCTTTCCTTTTTAACAAGACTAATTTGTTTAAGTTTTTCTGCTAAGGCCGGCGCCATTCTGCATGCTCTTTGCTGGTCTCGGCAGCACCAACAAGTCTGCTATTTCTCCTCTCTTCTACTCCTATCCGACTCCCGCTCTATCTTTAACACCCTGCCCTCTCCTTCATCTTTTGTTTTACCTCAACCTCTCTGGCAGGAATTGTATTATCTTTCCTCCTGTACTATCAGGCTACAATGGGTCCCCGAACACTTGTTTCTCCCGGGGAACGACGCGGCTGATGAATTGGCCAGACGGGGAGCTCTACTTACGTCCTCTGCAATGCCTTGTAGTCTCTCTCATCTTATCTCTCGTAACCACTTTTCTCTTTTCTCGGACTGGAAGCGTACTGTCTCATTGAAATTCTTTGACATACCGGTACAGGTTCCCTCAATTTCCACCGAGGAACTTGTGCTTCCTCGTCACTCTCGCTGTGTTCTCACTCGTCTACACTGCAACGGACACAGCCTACTGTTAAGTTCTTACCTTTCCAGGATTGGCAAAATCGAGAATCCTTCCTACAGCGCCTAAGGACACTCGTCTCAGGACACCTCTCATCTCATTCTGCACTCTTCAGCTACGGAGTCTTTGCGCCGCTCACTCTTTGGCGACTCTCTGTCTTTCCACGAACTCTGATCCAGGCCCAGGGTAGTTGACCGGCTTCTGGGGCTCCATGGTCTTCTGCCATGCTCCTATCCCTCAGAAGGGGTCGGGTAACAACAACAACAACAACAACAGGGTTTTGACCGTGAGTCATCTCGACTCATTTCGCAAGAAGTGTCAGATCTTTGGAGGGCCACTCCAACAACTCCAGTGAACATTTATGAAAGTTTACTTCTCAGGAGTTCGCTGCTGCCCTCAATCACCTGAAACCAGGAAAAGCTCCAGGCCCAGATTCTATTTGTCCGGAGCTAATAACCCATGCCTGAGCTGCATTGAAGTCCTGGCTGTGTGGCTTCCTTTCTTCCTGCATGTGCCACCTCAAAAATCCAAAAGTCTGGAGAAGAGCACTGATAGTGGCAATTCCTAAACCCAAGAAGCAAGTAGAGGACCCGAAAAACTATCGTCGATCTCCTTGCTTTGCGCCCCCTACAAGATCCTCGAGAGGTTCATACACGCTTGTCTTGAGCCGATTGTTGACCCACTTCTCCCTATGGAGCAGACTGGTTTCCGATGGGGGAGCGTCAACCGTGGATCAGACTGTTTTGCTTACTCAAAACATCGAGGATTCATTTGAGGCCACGAAGAAGGCTGGTGCGGTGCTTGTCGATCTGACAGCTGCTTACGATACTGTCTGGCACCGTGAACTCACCTGCAAGTTGCTTAGGCTTCTACCGGATAAGCACATGGTCCGGACGATCATGGAACTTGTCCAGAATAGAATCTTCACGCTCACTTCTGGTGATGGCAAGCAAAGCAGGTTAAGACGTTTGCGAAACGGCCTCCCACAGGGATCGGCTACACATACGATCTGCCTTCCATTACTTCTCAGAAGTATGCATATGCTGATGACTTAGCATTGCTGTATGCTTCTGGAGATTAAAAGGCTGTGGAGGATAGTCTAAGCGAAGACATGACTACATTTTCAGCCTATCTCCAGACTTGGAGGCTAAAGCTTAGCCACAGGAAAACAGTGACGGCGGCCTCTCATCTTAACAACAGAGAGGCCAAACGTGTGCTCAATGTTTACAACAATGGCAACCTATTCCAGTCCCAACGTATCTTGGAGTAAAGCTGGATAGGTCGCTTACTTTCCGTCACCACCTCAAGGCTTTGCGCAAAAAACTCTCCACCCGAATTGCGCTGTTGAGGCGACTTGCGGGATCCAGATGGGGTGCAAGTGCCAAGACACTGCACATCTCTGCTCTTTCCTTGGTCTACTTCACCGCTGAGTACTGCGCACCAGTTTGTTGTCAGTACGCATACTGGTCTCATTGACAGCATTCTCAATGATGCTTTGAGCATTGTCAATGGATGCTTGCGTCCCACACCAACGGAGGACTTGCCTATCCTCGCAGGTATCAAGCCAGCTGAGCTCCGCCCATTAAGAGCGACGCTCTCTTTGGCAAATCGTGCTATCGATGATCCCAACCATGTACTGTACGGACTATTAGTCGGGCAGCAGAATGCGCACCTGGGAAGACTTAGATCAAGACGCCCATTTGTACCTGCTGCGTGGAAGCTATTAGGTAGTTTGTCTAAACTGGATGTCCGCATGAAGCAGTGGACGAAACATAAATGGAACACGGACTACTTGGAGAGTACTTCAAGGATCCGTGCTTTCATTCCCAGGGTCAGTTTAAGGCCACTTGATAGAGTCTACCCAAAGCATCTTGGGTAAGGCTTAAATCCCCTGTGGACTGGTGTAGGACGTTTTCACTCGTCCATGTACAAATGGGGTCTCGCTTCATCACCGAATTGCGAGTGTGGTGCCACTGAGCAAACTGCAGATCACGTTATATCTTCATGTCTCATACATCATGTACCAAGAGTAACACGAGGTCTGCAGGTTTTGGATGACCCAGCTCGATGTTGGCTTAATACCAACACTGCCAGCATCTAATCTGGGCAGCGCAGCATTTCGGGGTGGAAAAAGGATAGACCCTCGGCCATAGCCTTGATTTATGACGGCCCGGATTCAGTTTGGGAGCCTGACCAAACGACAACGAGCCACTTTTTTCGAAAGCGCATTTTGAAGACGTTTGGTCAGGTGGGTGCAACCCTCCTATTCAAGATTTTGTGATTTTTGACGATTTCTAGTTGGCAACTTTGTTTCCTGCATGTGTGTTTCATGGCATTGGGGGTTTGGCTTTTAGTTGCACAAACAGTATTAGTTAGGTAGCACTTTCATTTATGGCGAGCAAAACATATTGTCAGTATTCGGATTGCAAAATGTAGTTGGTATGGAAAAACTAATCTCAGTGCTTTATCTCACTTTCTTTTGAGCTTTTGATTGACAAAAATACGATTGGTTAGAGAACGTCAAGAAATATAATAATTGAATACCGGTACTGGTAGTTTACAGCAGAAACTGAACGTTTTAAACTTCTAATCGTGGGTCTACACGCTACTCAACAGCAGCATAATGTTGAGAAGTAAGAGGTTGGTCAAAGTTTACGTTGCAATCAAAATTTGGGATACATAGAATTAATCTGTTAATACTAAAAAGTGATGAGTCAATTTCGATAATGCAGTAAAATGAAAGTGGCTATTTTGCTGTTAATGATATTTTGAATTTGAATTTCCATCATCATTCATGTGTTTTTAAATAGACATTTTAAATATAATTCCGATAGCAATGCTGTGATGTATTGAGTAGTGCAGCTGCCTTCAAATGCAATGGATACCTTACAGAATTCAATCTTTGCTGGCAGGGTACTCAGACAAAGGTAGTGTATTCTGAGTGGGGTACAGCAAGAGAATGTATAGGGGAGTGTATGCTGGGAGTACAATCTTTTTTCAATATGTCTACTTAGGGAGGGGGGGTTGTTATGTGATGGTAGGAGGGAGTACCACTATACACCAGTCAGAAACAACTAAAAGTTATGGGTTAAATATGACATTACAATTGACCAATCACAAATGCCTGACGGCAAAATAGTTTTCAAGGGTGAAATACTATTGATGGCAAAATAGCCACTACCTATCAAAACGTGACTATTATTCATTTGTGATTGTCAGTTTCAATGAAATATTAAACATGTAACTTGAAAACGATTTTATCCCTGTATACACTTCTTTTTATGATTACATACCTGCTCCCCCTCTGCAGATAGTGCTTCCTAGGAAGTACCATGCTTATAAAGAATTAAACCTGTAGCCATCACATTTGAAAACAGCAGCACTATCCACGATGCCACAGCATCACTCCATGCTTTGCAGCAAATGTGCTTATCTGAAGACACACCAATCACTGCAAAATAGATTTTGAGGTGTAATGCTGTTAATAGCAAGATAGTTATTTCTAATTTTTATTGTCAATTTTGGTAATCCTGTACTTTAGCGCAGTAAATTATTTAAGCTGAAAGGGCAGTGTACACTGTAGGGCCAGGCCTGGTATGTAAATGTACGGGGCAGTGTACACTGGAACCCACCCTGTACACTCCTTTCCAGTGTACACTGCCCCGTACATTTACATACCGGGCCTGGCCCTACAGTGTACACTGCCCTTTCAGCTTAAATAATTTACTGCGCTAAAGTACAGGATTACCTCAATTTTTTCTGTATATCTTTAATTTCATTTTTGAGAGATTGCTCTGTTGGGTTCCAGAGGATGCAACTATATTATGTGATAGGCATAACAAGTGTCTTCAGAAGCATAAACATTGGTCCCTGTTTTTTGTTAAACAAGCTCTTTAGATCTATTCCCATATTGGTATACATTTGGCAACTTTTTCTTTTATGTATGTTTTGAATTTGCTGTTACAATCAAATTTAACTTTTTAAGGATCATAAAATTTTGATTCCATTGTTTGTTAGCAATGAGATTACAATAGATTTCAGAAAAGTATCTATTTCATCACAACAACATGACAAGTAACAATAAAGTAACATATGTGTTAGACTGATTCTTTTAGGGCCAATATCTGTGTCTTTGGAGCAGTTAACTTCTGTTATGGTTTATGCATTGAAAAGGTGGTAGCTACTTTGGATTTAAATAAAGAATGCATTCAACATTTTCATTGTTAAATTTTATCATATTGCAATCTGACATTCATAAACCTTCTCCAGGTTAGACTGCAAGATTTCTTATTCAGTGGATGAGCTTACAATTCTACTGAGATTTTGAAAAAAATTATAAAGAGCCTTGAGCCTGATGTGGTGACTTGGGGTACTCCACTCAGTACATATCTATATTTGGGGAGCAGTGCTTTCTCTAAGTTTTTTGAAGTGCATAACCACTAGCGCAAGTCTGAAATTGCTAGCAATTGTGCAAAAATCGTTGGACAAATTTTGACAGGCAATGCTGAACAAAAGGTTACACCAGTTTTAATATCATATTTAGGAGGTGTAAACAAGGATAGTTTTGATAACCGACTGCATTTTATTCAGTGTCTACAATAAGATTACAAAAGATGTTGTTCATCTCAATTCAAATCTGAGTCCTTTGTCCAAATTTTTTTGGAAGGAAATTAAAAATCTATCGTAAACATCAAGCAACAGTGATGCAACAGTGACTTGCAGCTATGCATGCATGGTTGCTATGCTTTTATTGTACAGTAGAAGTATTTTAACAGCTTCATTTGTGATGTCAACTTGCCAGTAATAGCCAGGGTTCCTGGAGTCACTTAAAATCATTAAAAATCCTTAAAAAATTTTTCATGGAAAAGTCATTGAAATTTACTAAGTGATAAAATTTTGTAAACTAAAAAAGGTTAATCAGTCTGTAGCAATAGCTCGTGTGGTAGAGCACTGAGTGAGTTACATTGTTCCCTCTAAGATTTTAGTAAGTGCGTAACCACTGACGCAAGTGCGAAATCGCTAGCAAATGTACGAAAACCGCCAGACAAGTTTTGGCGGACATTGCTGAACCAACAGTTACACCAACCTTAGTAACATATTTTGATATAGTAAAAAGACACTTGCTGTAGCCTATTGCTATTTAGTCAGTGTATAGGCTAAGCTGACTTTGTATAGCTTACAGTTTGCTGATAATGTTGGTTGGCATTTAATGACATCCTACATTTTTCCCTCACACGTACTTCAATTATGAAACTTTTTATTTATAGTTCAATGCTTTTCAACCGTTTTTGGCATTCGGCCCATTTTTGAAATGCATAGAGGCATGCGGCCCAGTTGGATTTTTTCCTGTTTTTCTGAGCGTTTTGGCATTTGGCCCATTTTCGAAATGTACAGGGCATGTGGCCTGGTTATACATTTTTCTCGTTTTCATGAGTGTTTTTTGCATTTGTTGGTTTCAAATCGTGTTTGGAATTTTGCCCATTTTTGAAATGTGCAGGGCATGTGGCCCAGTTATACATTTTTCTTGTTTTCATGAGTGTTTTTGGCATTTCGGCCATTTTTGAAATGCACAAAGGCATGCGGCCCGGTTATAGTTTTTCTCGTTTTCATGTGTGACCGCAAAAAAGGTATCAAAGTAAATTGTAGAAGTGGTGTCCAACCAAAATAAAAAAACAAGTGAGGAAAAAGTTTTCCGATTTCAATCGATGTGAAGGCAAAATAGAGTCCTGGCCCAGTGAAGACCATGGTCCACCGATTGAAAATCATTGAAATCATTGATGTAGGCCATCAACTATGTCACAAATGATCTTTAATTTTTATTCTGATCAAGACGCCAGCCTGCGAGTTGTATTTTGCTTACTATGCTAGTTAACAGCGCATCTAAACAAAATCAATCCTTTGCCAAAGCCCGACATGAGCATAAGAAATATCACTTTTATGAAATAATGAGATGCTAGGCAGGTTACCACGACTATGACACAAGAACAAAAATTTCTTGCAAACTTCAATTGTTGCTTGAATATGGGGAATAATTTCACTGCAGTAATCCCTCATTACTCGCGGTTAATGTGTCCAGGACCACCCGCAAAAGGTGAAAATCCGCAAAATAGCAACAAAATATTTATTTTGTTATTTAAGTATAATTTAAACGTTTGTGAACCCTTCCCATACTGATATTAAAAACTAGCCTACATACAATTAAGCTTTTATCAAAGAATTCAAATTTTTTCTTCCTCTTGGGCTCACTACAGTAATCTTTTGCAGGGACGCGGCGCTTAGACGGCATTGTAAGGGCTTAAACGAAAAGTTCAAGTGCAACACTATGATACGCGAGACACAATTAACAGCGTAAACGAGAATAACGTGATGATGCGCAATCAATCAGCGATATGGCGCTAGTTTTGGATTTTTATTTTTCAATAAATATTTGAAAAATCCGCGATGCACTGAAGCCGTGAAACTTGAACTGCGAATTGGTGAGGGAACACTGTAGTTACATTTCTCAATCGTAATAATTAAACTGCAGGGTTTTGCAGTTGCAAGAAAACGTTTGATCTAAAATTGAAAGTATTTGATGCCAAAGCTGCGCAGCTTGAAAGAAGAAAATTAAGATTTTTTAGCGCATAAAACTAAATAAAGAAACAAAAAAATTTTTTGCGCTACGCCTGCAATCTTCGCCTGATGGAAACCAGCCTTTACTCTTCACAAAAAGTTTTTTTTTACGCAATGCACAACCTTCCATTAGTGTCTGCTATTTAATAATTTTTCTTTACACTGGTAAACCAGATTATGATAATACACCTTAATCTTCGATCAAAAGACTATTTTGACATGGTACATAGTAAACGGCGATTTTTTTAAAATGCCATAAAGTCATAGGAAAATTGTGCTGCATTACAAATTACCTTTCCAGCAATAGGAAAAAAGGCTAGACGTCAACAAAAAACGTGTTTAAAGAAATTGAAAGTGCAATTAGTATTTTTTCTTCTCGTTTCAAGGCTTATTTCAATCATGACTGGTAAGCTATCACAGCACATGGCTGTCACCTGCATTTTATTTAAAAAAAAACCTTTGCGGGGATTTGAAACTAAAATTGGTTAGAAATCATATTCTTTTTTACTTTTAGTTTTCATAAATAGCAAGTGAGAGAAGGTTGTTCATTTCTAGTTTACAAAATGACGTTTTTTGTGCTAAAGTGAAACCGAGAGCAATGCGCTTTTTTATCTTAACAAGCACGATTAAAATTAGCGTTGAAACGTAAAAAAACATAAAGAAGTTAAGCAATTCCAGCTACAAACTTCCCTCGAAAACTAATGTCGTGTGTTAAAGTGAAGTTTGAAAGCTACTTGCAATTATTGCTCCTTAGCTACGATAGAATTAGCCGGGATACTTTATGTTAATTGCTTTGGGGTTGATTTGTGATACAAAAGAACTGTGGTAAGGGTATGCGCCACACATTATTTTAAGTAGCCATCACTCGCTGTTGCGTCATAGCCGGGCGATGTTTACGCGAGACGTTACACTGCCCTAAAAAAGCGACGATCCAACTCTTGATTTCCATTCACTGTCTCCCACGCATCAAACAGTTGTTGAAAATTGCAAAAATTTTAATAAACGGAAAAAGTTATCAAAAATTGCCGGACTTTTTACGCACTGTTGAACTTTAACTGCGATTCCGCCAGACATAATTTCGCAAATTCGCACTTTTTTCGCGTTTAAAGGCAACACTGGTGAGTGATTGAAATATCACTAGTTTCTGACCTGTTCAAAAGGGTGTTTGCTGTGATCTGTGAAAAGGGTTTTACACCAATTTCCGCTGCTTGCCTGCAATGCTCAGGGTAGAAATGCATTGTGTGAGTAATTTATGCAGATGCTTAATTTCCAATTGTAAAAAATTTGTAAAATTTCCAAAAAATGTTGTCATGAAACTAAGCCCAGCCTTAGATTACAGATGTCATGTGATTGGGCTTGAACACGAGTGTACTATTCAAAATTGCATTGCTACTTCTGTGATTAAATAAAAAAAATAAATTGAGGACTTTTGCTTTAGCAGTTCTGTAACTTATGTTACTGTTAGAGTAAGTTAGTGGAGTTTACAATGGCTATGTTAGTTAATATTAGCTGAATTGCATTTGCTTGCTTGTTATTGTTCCTCAGTATTTAGGCATAGGTTAAATCTTGATTTTTGTTGTCAGTGTGTAGTGTATGCCACAATAGTTTGGCATTTCTTGCATCAGTGAGCAATATATTGATGCAGTATATGCTATTAGGTTGGTAAATGCTTGGTATTAGATGTTGATTACACCCAGAGTAAACGGGTCAAGGTTTGTTTGGTGAACTATCGCTTATTAAAAAAGTAGGTAACTCTTTTAGAAGTCTTTTGGTATAGCGCATTCATTCCTGTCTCCAATAAGGCGTTTAGAAACTAAAACATTTTGGGATAACTAGTTTAAATCACATGTATAATGGCTGCAGATCTTGTTTGCTAACATAAACTTCTTGGTTGCACAGCTCGAGTTGTGCTACCATATTTTTACATCCCTGATTTAGTATCAGGCTAATTTTAGTAGCATTTTGTATTTACAATTGCAGTTTGCATTGAGTTTAATTAAAAAACGTAATTCACTTCAGTTTACAGGCGGATTAACATTTATCAAAGCTATTGCCTGTGACGTTTATAGGCAGTACTCGTTGTTTAAGCAATGCATAATATCTCTTGAATATGATTGCTAAAAGGTGAGGTGCTTTTTATGCTTTTTTTAAATTTCATTAAAGTGCTATTTTCAGTTATTTGTTGATGTTTGGGAATAACATGGTTTGCAAACTTAGGAAGTGCAGTTGTTGCAGTTATAGGGGTGCTGCAGTAATTTTTGGCAAAGCCATCATTTTGCTGCTCTCATCTGGCCCAGACACCAGGTTTTAGACCTGGTGCAAAAAGCTAGAGTTTTCAAAGAATTATTAGTGTTATGTCTTACCACATTATATTTACTAATTTTTCTTAGAGACAAAATTATTCAAGTGATAAGTTTAATTTGCCTACAAACTATGTGCAATCATTGATAGATAGGAAACAAATACTATGGCATCCAACCAAAAATAATCACCTGTGACACATGAACATGGTTACCATTATATTCTTAGGCTAATTGTTTAACAAGTCATGCTAATATCAATTTTTAAAATCTTTTTCTTTTTGCCCTGGATAGCCTTTAGGTCAGAATGAGATGCGCAGACAGACCGCATCGGTATTGTCTGGATCAGATGTCATAAACTAAACTTACAAACCTTATGTGACTCTCATAAAAGTGATAATTCAATTCCTGAATTGGCTAGTTTAACGTATTCTGCTCATCTATTGCAGAATAATACTTTTTGAAATATTGCCTGGAAATTCTAAAAAAAGTCATAGAAAAGTTAAAGTTATGCCATTAAAAGCCATGGAATTTGGTTAAGTTGTGTGGGAACCCGGAACAGCGTAACGTTTTTTTCAGTCTAGCAAAATTTCAATTTTTTGCATACTTTAATGTTTGCGTATTGTGTTTGTTTGCGTGTAGCATTATCCTTTGTTTTTCTTTCAGATGAGTTTCTTGTTTGATATTATTTTGGCACTCTTCACTAGTTCAGTACTTCCAAACTGGTTTTGGCAGGTGTTCCATTTTCGAAATGCACAGAAACATCCACTCTTGTTGCAATACTTTTCTCAATTTTATAAGAGACCTCAAAAATAGTTATTAAAGGGAAGTTGTTTAGGGAGGAAATTCAGGGAGGTTGTTCAAATAAAGAAAAAAAATCAAGTTGTCAAGAAAAAATTTTCCAGTTGCATTTGATGTGTGGGCTAAATAAACTTCTAGCCCAGTGAAGGTAATGATTCATCAATTGTAAATCATGTTCTTGGTCAGTGGTTCTCAAAGTGGGTGATATTGCCCCCTTGGGGGCAAAAAAGATACAATAGGGGCAAAAAAATCGGAGGGGGCAATAGGGGGGCCATAGTGCATTTTTAAAAAGTTAAAATATTGAGAAACTTGTTTTGTTTGTTTATCTGCTAGTTGTAATCGAATTGCATAATTACTTGTGTGAAAGCTATAAATAACCTTGTTCAATTGTGATGTATTGAAAACGAATGTTTTCACAACTTGTAGAACTTGCTCAAATCCTTGTTATCAGTAGCGCAAACTTTTCTAGTATTGAGTCAGGCTAGGTAGTAAGTTTGAGTTCAGCTCAATTGAAAGTCAGTTTAGTTCAGCCATAGACACTATATCATAGACTGAAATCTATCGTTATTTAAACTACAAGCTTACTCCTTTATTAATATAAGAAAATTTTCTGATCAATACTTCATTTTGATTGGCTTGTGACAGACTCGGGTAGCCAAATCTGACATTTTTACATTGCTTTACCGTCCCCAGACATTGAATTGATGTAATAATGTTGGATTTGGTGTGAGTTTTTTCCACAGATAGGGCCCTTTGCCTGGAGGGTGTCGTTGGTGCCCAAGGTCATGGGAAAATCAAGTGGTGCTTCTGCAAATGACATTATGTTATATGCGCAAGGTGTAATGTCAATTTAAATGTACTTTACTAATCTTTATTTAAGTTTTAAAGTTTGCAATTCCTGAAAATATGTCCTCACCTTCAAGAAAGTTTCAAAAAATCCAGAAGATCAAGAAAGTGAAAGTGCATCAATATAACTACACTTATTTGAAATTTGGTTCTACAATAGCTCCACATAATGCTACCCATCCAATGTGCCTTGTGTGTGGTTGTATCTTCTCCAGTGAGGCAATGAAACCGAGTTAACTCCAAGAGCACCTCAACAGAATGCATCCCAACAAAATTGCCAGAGACTTCGAGAAGCTTCGAGACAAAGGAGCAAAACAAACTACAATTCAATCGTTTTTTAGACAGACTGACTAGCGACAGAAATATGGCCTAATTGCTTCATACAATGTATCTAAGCTAAATGTAAAAACGGCAAAGCCACACACTATTGGTGAAGACCTTGTGTTACCAGTCGTAAAAGAAATAATTGAAACAGTTTTGCAACAGAATGCTTCCTCAATTTTGCGTGCTGTGCCTCTAAGAAATGATGCAGTTCAGCAACGCATTGATGAAATGAGCTCTGAGGTATTAAAACAACTTGTTGAAGTCCTGTCCATACCCAAACATTCACTGCAAATAGACAAATCCACCTTAAGTGGTAACAAATCACAACTGTTGGGATATGTGCGATTTATTCATAATATGGAGGCTCAAGAAGAAATGATTTTTGCAATCAGTCTTTCACAACAACTGTTTTCAATGCAGTGGAGAAATTTTATGAGGAAAAGGAAATACCTATGCAAAATATATTGCAATGTGCAACAGGCAGTGCTGCAACAATGGTTTGGAAGCATCGAGGATTCATTGCATTAATGAAAAAGAAAATACCTGGACTCATTGCAACTCACTGCATTATCACAGGCAGCCTTTGGTTGCCTGTAATTTCAGTGCTGAACTGCATAACTCATTGCATATTGTGATAAAATGCATCAATAAGATAAAATCTCATTCTCTTAATGATAGACTTTTTTGCGCACTTTGTTGTGACAATGAAGAATATTTTGAACGTCTTTTATTACATACAGCAATACAATGGCTTTCAAAAGTTGCTTGTATGACTCGCTTTTATTCTCTCTAGGATTCAGTGATGGAATTCCTCTCCGGCATCGATTGTCAATCGGCCGAAGCAGTGAAACCATTAAAAAATGATATCGCTTATTGGGCAGACATTTTCACTTTCATGAATGAAGTAAACAAAAAACTTCATGGTGAAATGATCACGCTTATCAGGTGTAAAAGCGTGATAACATCATTTATATCGAAGCTTTCCTTGTACAAAGAAAATATGGAGGAAACATTCTGTCTCAATTTCCAAATCTCTGCAGGAATGATGCTACAGAAGATGAACGACTGAAATACTGTTGGCATTTACATAGTCTAGTGGAAGATATGTACTGTCGCTTTGCAGATCTCGTTAACCTCAATGTCCCATGCTGGATAATTTAACCACTTTCTGCTGATCCTGCAGACCTAAAAGTTGAACTTCAAGATCATTTCATCGACTTGCAAAATGATGACAAATTCAAAATGAACTTTGAAGAAGATAAGTACAGGGTGGGCCATAAGTTTCCATACATAGGCAAAATAAACATTTTATGTTGAAAAACCATTTTTATTTATATAATGTGCTCTATATGATTCCCATTGTTTTCAAAGCACATATTAACCCGTGTTTCCTACTGTTGATGAACACGCATCAGCACATTTGAAGGTATGCTTCTAATGGCGTCGGTGATTCGCTCTTTTAGGTGATTTATGTCTTGTATCTTTACCTGATACACCATAAACTTCAAATGCCCCCAAAGATAGAAATCAAGAGGGGAGAGATCTGGAGATCTTGGAGGCCACTCTACAGGACCACGCCGACCAATCCAAGCATCCGGAAACTGCTGATCCAAAAACCGACGCACTTGAATACCATAATGAGGTGGAGCTCCATCTTGCTGGAAGTAAACTGGGTAGTCACCTTCCTTGTTTAGCAGGGAAGGGAGAATTTCTTCTTGCAACATATTAAGATACTTTCCTGCATTAAGATTTTCACTGACAAAAAGTGGTCCAATAATTCTGTCTCCCCATATCCCGGCCCACACCATCAATTTGCCGGCACCTTGCATCTTCGTCGGACTCAGCCATTTAGGATTCTCATTACTCCAATAACGTAGATTTTGCCGATTAACCTCTCCATTGACGTAAAAATTTGCTTCAACAGTAAACAAAATCTTAGTAGAAAAGTTTGGATCCTCCTTCACATTACTTAATGCCCATTCACAGAACTCCATGCGTCTATCCGGGTCATCTTCACTCAAATGGTGTGCAATATGCAATTTGTATGGATGCCATTTGTTTGCTTTTAAAATGCGCCTGATACTCGATCTGCTGACACCACTTTCTGCAGACAACCGTCGCGTGCTTTTTCTGGGACTCTGTACAAGCGCTGTAAGTATCGTAGCTGTTGTGTTTTCATCGGTGGCCGTACGTCTTGGACCACTTCTTGGTTGATCTGCAACATTTCCAGTTTTCTTAAACTTGCTAATAAGTTTAGCCACAGTGTCATGTGTGATGTTCGTTCCATGTTTTCTGTTGAAGTTCAGTGCAACCATGCGACTGATTCCCGACCCAGCCATCAGTATAATTTCAATTCGTTGCTCTTTCGTCAAACGCATCTTCTAGGGTATGTGGAAAACAAAAAAAATACACTATGTATGTATTATAACAAAAACAAATACACTATATATCTGGAAAACAAAAAAAATACAATATGTATGGAAACTTATGGCCCACCCTGTATAATACATTTTGGTGCCAGGCATCTGGCAAATACCCGCTGATATGGAATGAAGTAAGAGCATTGGTTCTCTCATTTCTGACGTCTTATTTGGTTGAAAAAGGATTTTCAGCCGTGACGCTATTACTATCAAAACAAAGAAATCTTCTTTTCATCAGCAAACGGGGTGATTTACAATTGTACCTGACCAAAATGTCTCCAAATATTAAAAAGCTCATTGAAGATCACCAAGCTCATCCATCTCATTGGAGAAACACTATTTACTATGATTCGTCTACTTTTTTAAGCATTTGTTGTAAATTTGTGTGTACTTTTATGTCTTTTAGTATTGCTGGGGAGAGAGGGGGCACAATGATCATATGAAGAGTGCTGTAAAGGGGCAACGGTTACATAAAGTTTAAAAACCACTGTTTTAGGCCATCATCTATCACATATGATGTTTAGTTTTTAATATTATTAAGACTCCAGCTTCTGAGTTGAATCTTGTTTACTTTGCTTCATCTTTTGCTGCAGAGACTCAAGCTAGCTGCGTGTCAAAAATCTTCAAAAATGACCCAAAAACAATTCTGAACAACAATTGTATGGGTGTAAGTATCAAGTTTTCAAAATTTCTGAGGGTAGGAGAGGCAATACTGTATGGTTGCTCTATAGTGACATAATAATTTGTGCGATTATGTCAACTCTAAAAAGTTCACTAGCAAGTAGCCTACTTGCTACAAATCTGGGGCTGCAAAATAAGGTACTTTGTTGTTTCTGTGTAATTAATTTAAATTTTGGTTACCCAAACTCTACAACCTTTGCCACAGTATTTTGTAAACATTTTAGAATGCCTGGTTTACGATGCATGTAAATAAAGTTAATCCTGTGCTGATGCCTGACATGAGCATACAAACTATTACTTTTACAAAATAATGGGATGTTAGGTGGGTTACCGTGACTACCATATGACACAATAGCAAGAATTATTGCAAACATGACACAACAGTAAGAATTACTTGCAAACAGTGTTTCCTTTAAATATGAGAAAAATGCAAGTTTGCAAAATTGCGTCTGGCAGATTCACAGTTAAAAATCAACATTGTGTAAAAATGTCCAGCGGTATTTGGAAATTTTTGCAATTTAGCTTGCATAATCTTAAACCAACTGTTTAATGTATGGGAGTCAGTGAAAAAGGATTGCATCAATGCTTCTTCAGGGCAATGCAACATCTCATGTAAACTTTGCATAGTTGTGATGCAACAGCGACTGACGGTGACTTAAAATATGGCACACGCCATTACAAAACTTCTGTTGCATCACAAATTATCTCCCAGGTAATTATAATAAAGAAAGTTCAAAAAGCTTTTTTTCTTCATTTTTACCAGCCTATTTCAATCGTAGCAAAAGAGCAGTAATAGCAAGTAGCTCTCAAACTTCACCTTAACACATCATTTTCAATGGGAGTTTGAAACTGGAGTTGGTTAAAGTCTTTGTTTTCTTTTCGTTTCAATGCTTATTTTAATCGCACTTGTGAAGATAAAAAAGCACATAGCTCTCAGTTTTGATTTAGCACAAAAACACTATTTTTTGAGGGCATAGTTTAGCTTTTGTAAATTACAAATAAATAACCTCACAGGTGCCATTTATGAAAACTAAAAGTAAAAAAGAATATTAGTTAGTTTTAAATTTTTTCGAGGATTTTTAAAGTAAAAGGCAGCTGACAGCTATGTGCTCTTATAGCATACCAGTTATGGTTGAAATAAGCCTTGAAACGTGAAGAAAAAATGTAAGTTTGTGGTTTCGATTTTGTTTAAAACACATTATGGTGAAATGTAGCTTATTTTTTTTTTAGTTACTTGAAAGGTAATTTGTAATACAGTAAAATTTGCATATGACTAGGATTTAAAAAAAGTGCCGTTTTCTTAGTATTATTTCAAAAGTGTCTTGTGATTCAACCTTAAAAGTGTATTATCCCACACTGGACTTTAACCTTAAAAGTGTGTTATCCGACACAGTGTAAAGAAAAATTACTAAATAGTAGAAACTAACCAGATGTGTATTGCCTAAAGACAATTTTCCTAAAGTGTAATTGTGCACACATGGTTATTGTGGTCTTTTTCATCTACATGTATGCAGTAGCACCAGGTAAAGTAGGTGGAGTCTCCTGAAAATTTTTTCCAGCAAAGGCAGCCCTTGGGTAAATGCTGTAAAACTATGTCGTTTTGCGTGAAGAACATACCTTCACATTTTTTGCTGTCAGCGCCTCAGTGAAACCCTGCAATTTCATGTGTAGTTACAAATGTTAGCATTTCAATTTTATTGCTAGACTTAAAAGCTGCGTTTATCAAACTCACAAATGTTCGTATCTACAAATCGCTCTTTTTTCTATCAATTTCCAAATGCTTTTCACAAAGATAAAATTTCATGTATCAAATATTTCCGACCTCTTCACGGATTCAGTAAATGATTAACAAGTAATTAACAAAGGGTGAAAAAATATGTAGCTAGCGATGTTACCCCAACTATTATCAAGGGTTCCATAAACAAGCTTTGGAAGTACCTCAAACCCTCTACCATTATTTTTGCCAGAATAGCAAGCCAGGCAACAACATTTGACTGTTTTTTTGCACCTGGGACAAAACTTTATAAAAATTAACTCGTTTGTTTTCATACTTGATTTGTAAAATTGTAGACAAGACTCTAGCGAAATTTGTTATTGTTTATCAATGACATTGCTTTCTGAGATTCGTTTAAGGAAGAAAGCAAGACCCACATACAATCGCTACTGCATTGAACAAAAAATCTTAATTTTTTTCAGGTTGAATGGCTTAACCCTCAGATACTTTCCAATTTTAGATCAAAAGTTTACTTACAACTAAAAAGCCTTGTTGCTTAATTGATCACGATTGAGAAATGTATCTGGTTAAATTATTCACCATAATCAAGCAACGATTGAAATTTGCAAGTAGTTTTTGTAGGTCTGCCATAGTCAGGTTACCTACCTGACATCCCATTATTTCACAAAAGTCATATTTCTTATGCTCATGTAGGGCGTCTGCAAAGGATTAATTTTATTTGCATGCACTGTTGTCCAGGCATTCTGAAACGCTCACAAATTATCGTTGCAAGGGTCACATGGTTTGAGTGACTAAATTTACCTTAACTCTTTCACTCTCGCAGTCATCAATTGATGAACGCGTGTTCGCAGTGTTTTCCTCAATTTTTTTCAAAAGTTACCCAACCGGTTTATTAAAAAATGAATTTTTGACTTTATTTCTCATTCAATTTTCATAAAATTTTCAAAAGATCACACTTAATTTCTCACGCATTGGAAGATGTAAAATTTGTGTTCTAATTCTTGGATTTTCTTACCCAAAAGGGTTAAAAAGACCAAGAGCCCAGTTGCAGACAATAAAAATCACCAAATTTTCAGCGAGAGCCAACTATTTTCAAATCAAATTGAGATTACATGTTTACCACAAAACCAAAGTCTTTATCATTAACACAGTCTGAAAACTACTCTTTTGAGGCATCTTTTGACAAAACTTCAAGCAATAATGAAAAACTTACTTATTAAAATTTTCAAATTACTTAGTGGTCTCAAAACACCCCCAAAGCATTTGTTTGGTAGGTAAAAAAAAGTGAATTTGGTTTGTAAAAAATATAATATGTTGCTAAATACCGGTCTCATTTGAAAGCTTAAAAAATTTGCTTTCCATCGATATATAGCTTCAAATAGTTTAGGCTATGCGATATATATATTTGCTGATAAAAAATAGGTACTGTACATCTTATCAGTTCAAAACTTCCCAAAATTTTTCGACCTGCCTGCACTAAATTATAATTTTTAGAAAAACCACACCCTTTAAAAAGATAAGGTAAATTGCAAATATTTCACTACTAAAGTCATTGTTTGGTGTCAAGTTTCCAAGGAGATAGAGCCTGAAATACAAGTTTAAAAGCTAGCAAAAGCTTGGTTTCTCTAAATCAAAACTTCCTGTATCCCTTTGTTTCTCAAAAAATGGGAGGGGTGTAAAAAAGCTTCTGTCTCATTTTTAGTGACAATATATTCTATCTAAACTTAATATTTTCTGAATCTTGAAAAAATTACCTTTTCAAAACTACATAATGTTACATGGTTTAGAATAACCTCTAGCAGATAATAACTGATCATATTTTAGGTCCAAATCTAACTAACAAAATTTAGTACAGGTTAGTACTGGTCAACAAAAAGCTCATGAGTCCCAGAAAGTTGCAAATTGTAGAAAACGTAGGCTTTTACGTAAGTTTTGACTGATATATCTTGAAAGCTTATTTCCTTAGCATCATCTTGCAACCATTTTTTAAAAAATTAATAGAAAAATATAATTGTAATCTTAGCGGTGAGGGTACTCTAATTTCAAATACAACTCGGTACCTATGAGGGGGGGAGGTAATTAGCATAATCAAAAAAATTTGTTTTATTTTTTATTAAATTTGAAATCCTCAACAAATAGCGATTTCAATGATGTATAGCAATTGCTACAGAAGTAAAGATATGACTCATGAGTAATAATTTACAAACAAACTTGGGGTATTTTATGATCACACTTATGACAATTTTCGCTCTGCCACCTTGTGGACATTTTTTTCATAAGTTGCATGGGAGTGAAAGAGTTAAATTAACTTGTTCAAAAGAAATAGCCAGGTATTTTGATGTCGCCTTTTGAACTTTTTTAGGGCTTATATAATCACGCCAATTATTATGTCACCAAAGCACATTGTGACAGTTTTGTTTCTTCTTTACCCCACAAATTTTGAAATCCCGGCGCTGACATTCAAACAATTGCTGTTCAGACTTGTTCTTAGGTCATCTTTGAAGATCTTTGACATATAGTTAACTCGAGTTCCTGCTGCAAAAGACATAGCAAAGTACAAAAGATACAACTCACAAGCTGGCGTCTTAATCAGATCAAAAAATAATGGTTGTTCACAACAAAGATAATGGCCTAAATCAGTGATTTTCAATTTGTGGACCATGGTCTTCATTGGTCCAGTACTTTATGTAGCCTTGACATCGAGTAAAATTGGAATTGTTTTTCATGACAACTCGATTTTTCATTTTATTTGGATAACATCCATGAAGTTTGAAAATTGGAAAGCTTTTCATTGACGACTTAATTTTTTGTTTTATTTGGATAACACCCCAATAACTTTTTGAGGTCGCTCATGAAAGTGAGAAAAATATATGACCGGGCACATCCTGCTGTGCACTTTGAAATTGGGCTACATGCCAAAAACGGCTGAGAATCATTGACCTAGATAAAGGGTGTCATAATTAAACAAAATATGTTTGTGGAAAAATCAAAAGGTGCCATTAATATGCAAATCAATGTTATGGATAAACCTCAAGGCAGGGGTGTCAAACTTGCAACCCTCAATATTATTCTAAAATTTTTAATGAATTTCGGCAGTATTGCAATGTTTCATCTTCGAAGAAACATTTGAACCCCTTAACACAGGCAACACTTGAAAGATGCAGACTTTTTTTTTATTTGGAGATTAACTCCACTTTGTGCCACTGAACTCGATTTCTGATTAATGATGCATGAAGAAGGGCAATGGTGTTGAGGTGCTTTTTTTTTGAGATCGACCTCACTGCGGGCTACATTACAGAGACTGTTGCCCGGAGAAGTGGTGATCTCCAAATCGAAAGCATCATGCGGCCCTCAGCACGATTACCAACATGCGAAGTGGTCCCCAGAAGTCCATGAGTTTGACACCCCTGCTTTAAGGTGTGCAACATTAGCTTAGTATAGTTACTGAATAAACACACCAGTAGGCTATCGCAAATATCTTTTGGTACATTGTAAAAATATGTTGCTTAGGTTGGTGTAGCAGTTGGTTCAGCAATGTACATCAAAACTTGTCTGGCAATTTTTCCACAATTTGTAGCAATTTTTCACTTGCGCCTGCAGTTATGCTTTTACCAAAATTATAGAGGGAACACTGCTTGCAAACTTCAATTGTTGGTTGATTATGGTAAATAATTGAACTTGTTATATTTCTCGAATATTATTTATTAACTAACAGCGTTTTGCAATTGCAAGCAAACTTGCAATGTAAAATTGAAGAGTATTTAATGTCCAAAGCTGCACAACTGGCTAGAAGTAATGAAAGATTTCATAGCATGTGTGCCTTTCTTGTTAAACATATCTCAGAAAGCAGTATTTGTGATAATCGATAACAAATTTCAACTGATTTCACAAACCAAGTATAAAAACAAATGAGTTAATTTTTAAGAGCTTTGTCTTAGATGCGAAAAAACAGTAAAATGTTATCTGGCTATGTTGGCCTGTTGTAGAGAAAGTATTGGTATAAGGTTTGAGACACTTCTGAAACTTGTTTACAAAACCCTTGTTGATAGGTGGAGTAACATAGTTAGCTAAACATTGTTTTTTTCATTTTAATCAACGATTTACCAAATGCACGAGAAGAGTTTGCAACTATTTGTCAAGTCAAATTTTATCTTTGCAAATAGCATACAAAAATTGCCTGAAGTAAAGGAAAAAGAGATTTGTCGATGCAAATATATGTGAGTGTGGTAAAAGCAGCCTTCAAGTCTAGTAAAAAAGGTGAAACGTTATGATTTGTAAATACATGTAAAAACCACAGGGTCTTACTTAAAGGCACACTGCAAAAAATAGTTACCAATCCTTCACTTGAAATTGCCTATCTTTACTACATTTGCAAGGGAAATGCCCTCCCTGGGAAGAATTTTAGAGGGTTATATTTACTTTATTCACCCTGCCTATGTACAGATAAATGTAAAAACTGTAATAGCCTCATGTGCACAGTTTAGAGAAAGCTTTCTTTGCATAGTGCACAACGTTTTTGTGAGTTTTGACCATTTAGTGGTTTTTCTGTATGCTGGTTAACCTGGTTAAATAAAACACCTTAATGTTAATTCAAAAGATAGTTTTGGAGTGGTTTGTACATAGAGAATGGTAGTTTTTGCAATCTAAAGGTGTGGCTATAGGCAAATTCAATAAGAGTTGGAAACAGGCCGGGCTTTTTGGTTTGGGTTCAGGCTTAAGTTCTAAAAAATTTTCAGGCCGATTTTGGGCCCATATGCAAAATTTTTTCACAGTAGGCTTATTAAGAGTAAGGATTTATTTTAACTCTGCATTTTCAAGTTGTTCAGGGAATTTAAATTTCGGGCCTAAGTCAGGATACAAAATAAATGTCAGGTTTGGGCCGGGTTCGGGTCTTACAATTGGGCTCGTTTCTAACTCTGAATTCAACTGTTCTACAAATTACTTTTCAAGCAATTCAGACAAAAATATGCTGCATTTTAACATAAAACGTTTTTAAAGAGATTAAATGTGAAATCCACACTTTTTTTTCACGTCTCAAGAATTTTTTTTGGTTATGACTGGTTAGGTGTCACAGCACATAGATGTTAGCCACATTTTATTAAAACAGTAATCTGTTTTTTAAAGGGACTCAATACTAGAATTGGTTAGAAGTCATGTTGTTCATTTTAGTCGTTGGCAAGTGTGAGAAGGGTATTTATTTGTATCATAATTGCAAAAACTCTACCAATTTCTCAAAAAATTGTGTTTTTTGTGGACAGCTAAAACTGAGAGCTTGGTGCTTTTTGATATTTTTGCAAGTGCTATTAATATTTAGCATTGAAATATCAAAAACAATACAAATTTAGACCAATTCCAGTTTCAAACTTTTCTCGAAATATAATGTCTGGTGTTACACTGAAGTTTGACAGCTGCTTGCTACTGTTGCTTTGTAGCTACGATTGCTATTGGATAAAAAAAGTAAAGGAAAAAAAACTTTTTGATCTCACTTTATGTTAATTTGTAATACTAAAAAAGTGCGATAACAGCATGCACAATACTTAGTTCACTGTCACTCGCTGTTGTATCACAGCTATGTGCTGGTTACGTGAGACACTGCACTGACCTAGAAAGCGTCAGTCCAAACTTGGATTTCTTTTCACTGTCCCTCATGCATTAAACAGCTGGTTGAAGATTTTGGTGGCACAATTGCAAAAATTTGAAAGAAGTAACAAAAAACTGCTAGACATTTTTTACAATTTGTTGAATTTTCATTGCACATCCTCGGAAAAGTTTTTGTAAATTTGCCCTTTTTTTAGGGGGAACAGCACTGGAGAGGAAATTATAACTATAACCTGTTGTCTACAACCCAACAAAAAATTTTTTAGCTATCTGTCAATAGTGTCATCTATGCCTAAGGTTTTGCTTTTGCAGAGAAGAAGGAATATGGAACTTTATGAAAAGTTTGCTGCTGTCAAGCCTTATCACATCTATACCTTTTTCCATACTAATTGAGAATAGTTGCAAACTAATTGAGAATAGTTGCAAACTAAATGGAATAGTTGCAAACTAAATGGAATAGTTGCAAACTAAATGGAATAATTGCAAACTAAATGGAATAATTGAAAACTAAATGGAATAGTTGCAAACTAAATGAGAATAATTCTTGGGGTGGTTACAAATAGGCATAGTAGGCATAATACAGGCATAGTAGACATAGTAGATATACTACCAGTACAAAGATAGTAGGGGAGGTGTGCCACCGAAAACCAGTCGCACCAATATAAAGAAGCCTTACCTCTTTCCATTCAAAAAAAATTGATTTTATGAGTTTAGATTTAAGCATTGAGGGGATGTAATGAGATTTCACATTACAAGCTCTATATAGTTATCATCACTATGCCTGTACTATGCTTACCATGCCTACTATGCCTAGTATGCCTGTGCTATGCCTATTTGTAACCACCTCAAGAACTATTCTCATTTAATTTGCAGCTATTCCATTTAGTTTTCAACTATTCTAATTAGTTTGCAACTATTCTCATTTAGTTTGCAACTATTCTCAATTATTATGGAAAAAGGTATAGTGATTTGCCGTGTTCAGATGCTTCAACTACTTGATTGTAGTGTTTCAGTAATTCTAGAAGTGTAAAATGACTCTTCGTAGACACCAGTTGATTTTCATTTATTGAGTTGTTATCTTCATCAGATGACAACTCAAGGAGATAAGTCAATAATTTTTTGGCACAGATTTACCTCCATACTGATCAATAGGAACAGCAATTGCACTTTTTGAAATCTAAAAAATGCTTTTAACCTTTGTACATAAATTCATGACATCAGCAATGATTGGCATTTCATGTGTTGAGTTTTTCTGAAAAATATTGCAGGCAACCTGTCAGGGCCTGGGGCTGAATTAGATTTCATGCAATCAGTGGATTTGGCCACATCATTCAGAGATACCGTAAACTATACTGATTTGGAGGTGTGGTTTTCATAATAATCACTTAACTCTTTCGCTCCCGCGATCATCGATTGATGATCTCGTGTTTTCAGTGTTTACCTCAAATTCTTTTAAATTGAGTTACAAAATTAGTTTAATAAAAAATCGATTTGTGACTTTATTTTTCATCCGATTTTCATAAAATTTTCAAAAGATCACGCTTATTTCCTCACGCATCGGAAGATGTATAATTTGTGCCCTAATTCTTGGATTTTTATACCCAAAAACGGTTAAAAAGACCAAGAACCCAGTTGCTGACGACAAAATCTGCCAAATTCTCAGCACGTGCTAACTATGCTAAAATCAAATTGAGATTACATCTTTACCACGAAACCAAACCCTTCATCATTAACACAGTCTGAAAACTACTCTTTTGGGGCATCATTTGACAAAATTTCAAGCGATAATAATAAATTTTACGTTTTTGAATTTCCAAATTTTTTAGGGGTCTCAAAACCCCCCCAAACAAATTTGAGTGATAAGTAGATAAAAGTAAATTTAGTGCGTAAAGTATATGATATGTTGCTAAATACCGGTTACATTTGAAAGCTTAGGAAATTTGCTTTCCAGCAATATATAACTTTAAATAGTTTAGACTAAGTGGTATATGATATTTACTGATCAAAAATGAGTACTGTACATCATGTCAGTTCAAAACCCCCAAAAATTTTTGACTTACCTTCACTAAATTATAAGTTTTAGAAAAACTACATCCTATAAAAAGATAAAATAAATTGCAAATGTTTCACCAATAAAGTCGTCATTTTGTATCGAGTTTCCAAGGAGACAAGAAACGAAATACCAGTTTAAAAGCTGGCAGAAGTTTGGCTTTCATAAATCAAAGTTTGCTGTATCCCCCTTGTTTCTCAAGAAATGGGAAGGGTGTAAACAAGCGGTTGTTTCATTGTCAGTGACAGCATATTCTATTTAAACTTGATATTTTCTGAATCTTGAAGAAATTCCCTGTTCAAAAATACCTAATGTTACATGGTTTAGGCTAACCTCTAGCAGATAATAACTGATCATATTTTAGGTACTGAATTTAAGTACCAAAATTTGGTACCGGTCGGTACCGGTCAAAAAAAAGGTCATGTGTCTCAGAAAATTGCAAATTGTAGAAAACCTAGGCTTTTAGGTAAGTTTTGAGTGATGTACCTTGAAAGCTTATTTCCTTAGCATCATTTTGCGACCATTTCTAAAAAAAATTGGTAGAAAATAAAATCTGTAGTGATCTTTGAGGTGAGGTACCTCTTTAATTTTGAAGACAACTACCCCCCAGTTGGGGGGGTTCATTTGCATAAAATTTGCATATTCAAAAAAAATGTTTTTGTTTCTATTTGAAATCCTCAAGAAATGTAGATTTCAAGGATATATCACACTTAATGTAGAAGTAGACAGCTGAGTAATGATTTACAAACAAACTTGAGGTACATAATTATGATTGATTATGACAGTTTTTCGCGCTGCCACCTTACGGACATTTTTTTCGCTTTTCACGCCGGAGCAAAAGAGTTAAAGGAGTTGCAGCAGTGTTCTCTATTTGTCATCAAAGCATAAGACTTCAAACATCAATGGGATGTCAGGTAGAGAAAACTACTGTATTTTACTGGAATATTTGACATCTCATAGGAAATTTCAGTGCTTTGTATTGTGATTGAGTCAGTAAGTGGTCCTATGACATCTTTCACAGTTTTGTGCTTTTTAGAATATAAATAAAAATACTTTATATTTGATTGAATATTTCCCAAAACAAAACTTTCTGTGTTAATTATTTCGTTTTGAAGATGACAAGAACACTAGTAATTAGAGCTCGACCGGTGTAGTGGTCAATGGTCAGTCAATATATACAGTCCGTTCAAAAAGTCCGGAGGACACCCTGTTTTTTAGTGAATTTGTATGGTAGGTAAAAAAGAGTAGATTTGATTTTTTAAAAAATGATAAGTTGCTAAATACCGGTCTCATTTGAAAGCTTAGGAAATTTGCTTTCCAGCAATATATAACTTTAAATAGTTTAGACGAAGCGGTATATGATATTTACTGATCAAAAATGGGAATGTACATCATGTTAGTTCAAAACCCCCAAAAATTTTTTGACTTACCTTTACTAAATAAAAAAAGATAAAATAAATTGCAAACACTTCATCACTAAAGTCGAGGTTAGTTTATCAAGTTTCCCAGGAGATAGAAGTTAAAACAAGTTTAAAAGCTAGCAGAAGTTTGGATTTTCAAAATCAAAGTTTACTGTATCCCCTTGTTTTCCCACAAACGGGAGGGGTGTAAAAGAGCTTCTGTGTTCATTGTTAATGATAGCATATTCTATTTAAACTTGATATTTTTGAGTTAAGGGTACTTTAACTTTGAAGACAACTCGGCACCTATTGGGGGGGGGGGGCTAATTAGCATAAAATTTGCATATTCAAAAAAAATTTTTATTTTTTTGAAATCCTCAAGAAATAGACATTTCAACAATATACAGGGTGCGGCAGAAGTAACGCCCTTTTTGTTATTTGAGTTTTCTAGTTTCTGCTTGATTTCCTCTTTATTTTTGAAATGCACCGTTTTTGTATCTGAGTTTTCTAATTAATAATAGTTTCTTTTTAGTTTAGAAATTGTTTATTTATAAACAAATAATTTCATACTTAGAAATACAAAAACGGTGTTAGAAATACAAAAACGGTGTTACTTTTGCCGCACCCTGTTATTATAATGGCAATTAGGAAAATTATAATAACTGATCTGCAGATGAATTTTCTTTAGAATACCTTGGTAGTACAGTCATGTGGCAGGCCTGAGTACTCTTAAATGCAAAGACATTTTTATAACCTGTAGCAGACTAACGAAATACAGAGTTTTAAGCCAGTACCAAGGACCATATACACAGCCAGTCAGAGGTTTTAAGTTATACAGGGTGTGGCTAAAGTAACGCAATCTTTGTATTTCTTAAGTATGAAATCATTTATTTATAAATAAACAATTTCTAGACTAAAAAGAAACTACAGTAGAATTCGTCTATAACGGCTTCGCCTATAACGTCAATTCGCCTACAACGTCACATTTTGCTTGGTCCCCGCAAAATTCCTATCTTTTGTGTACATTTCGATTCGCCTATAACGACATCACTTATAACGACAATTCGAATATAACAGCAACCATGTTTATCCCCCAGACCTATTTTGTTTGCTTACAGCGGCACTCCAACCATTCATCTCTTGCAGTAACGGTCAAATGCAGTTAACATTTTCGCTCCCACGCCGGTATTATATTTTTTTTGAATTTTTGATGGAAGCTCTGTTTACGTGCGCGCCAGTGTTACAAAATGGCGCAAAAAACTTTGGGGATTAACTCATTAGCGCATCACATATTTTTAGCTAAAAAATGATAAAATACTGTGTAGCACTGTGCTATAGTACTGTACATAACAAGCTGTAAACTACCTGTACTACAAAAATTGCATTACAGTACAAGTATTTCTGCATGAGTTTGCATTTCTGTGTTGAGTATTGTTTTTCCAATTTCCGTGTTTGCCATTACACTGTATACCTTACTGGATAACAAGCCTGTGGTTCTTCTTTCGTGTGGGATGATTTTTCAGCCACGTAACCCTGTTTTTTGAGCTAAAAATGCAGTTTTAGGACGATTTGCGGCAGTTCGGCTATAACGTTAATTCGTCTATAACGGCAGTTTTTTGAAATCCCCTTGAGGAGCCGTTATAGGCGAATTCTACTGTATTATTAATTAGAAAACTCAGATACAAAAACGGTATATATCAAAAATAAAGAGGAAATCAAGCAAAAACTAGAAAACTCGAATAACAAAAAGGGCGTTACTTCTGCCGCACCCTGTATAACCCTTAATGTAGAAGTAAACAGATGAGTAATGATTTACAAACAAACTTTGGGGTATTTTATGATGATTGAAAACAGGGTGTCCTCAGACTTATTAAACGGACTGTGTATAACGAAAGAGGATATGATTGAGCAGTCATGTGCTATCTTACTCCAAAATACGGTTTGAAGGATGCATCATATGCAAAGCGATTGTATTTGTGGCAGTTGGTTGAAGACGTTGTATCATGGATCATGAAAATATCCAATAATATACCATGCCTAAATAGACGCACCGGACTATAAGGCGCACGTTCCATTTTTGAGAAAATTAACTCTTTCGCTCCTGCGTGCATTGCAAAAAAAATGTCGGCGAGGTGGCAGAGCGATGAACTATCATAATTTGTCATAATTAATCATCTTAAAATACGCCAAGTTTGTTTGTAAATCATTACTCATCTGTTTACTTCCACATCAAGTGTTATATATCGTTGAAATCTCTATTTCTTAAAGATTTCAAATATAATGAAAACAAAAAATTTTTATGCTAATTACCCTCCCAATAGGTGCTGAGTGGTCTTCAAAGTTAAAGCACCCTTACCTCAAAGATCACTTCAGATTTTATTTTCAACCAATTTTTTTTAGAAATGGTCGCTAGATGATGCTAAGGAAATAAGCTTTCAAGGTACATTGGTCAAAAATTACGTAGAAGCCTACGTTTTCTACAATTTGCAGCTTTCTGATGCCCATGACCTTTTTGTTAGCTGGTGCTGACAGGTACCAAATTTTGTTAGTTAAATGTAGTACCTGAAATATGATCAGTCATTATCTGCTAGAGGTTATCCTAAACCATGTAACATTAAATGTTTTTGAACAGGGAATTTCTTCAAGATTCAGAAAATATCAAGTTTAAATAGAATATTTTGTCACTAACAATGAAACAGAAGCTTGTTTACACCCCTCCCATTTTGTTAGAAACAGGGGAGATACAGTAAACTTTAATGTAGAAAAGCCAAACTTCTGCTAGCTTTTAAACTTATATTTTAGTTTTTGTCTCCTTAGAAACTTGATACAAAATGACAACTTTAGTGGTGAAACATTTGCAATTTATTTTATCTTTTTAAAGGGTGTAGTTTTTCTAAAACTTATAATTTAGTGAAGGTAAGTCAAAAAATTTTTGGGGGTTTTGAACTAACATGATGTACGTTTCCCATTTTTGATTCGTAAATATCATATACTGCTTAGTCTAAACTATTTAAAGTTATATATTGCTGAAAAGCAAATTTCCTAAGCTTTCAAATGAGACCGGTATTTAACAACATATCATTTTTTTAAAAATCAAATCTACTCTTTTTTACTTGCCATACAAATTTTTTGTACTTACCACTTACATTTGTTTGGGGGGTTTTGAGACCCCTAAAAAATTTGGAAATTTCAATAAGTAAATTTTATCATTATTGCTTGAAGTTTTGTCAAATGATGCCTCAAAAGAGTAGTTTTCAGACTGTATTAATGCTAAAGGCTTTGGTTTTGTGGTAAACATGTAATCTCAATTTGATTTGAAGGTAGTTGGCTCTTGCTGAGAATTTGGCAAGTTTTGTCGTCTGCAACTGGGCTCTTGGTCTTTTTAACCCTTTTGGGTAAGAAAATCCAAGAGTTAGGGCACAAATTTTGCATGTTTTGATGCGTGAGAAATTAAGCATGATCTTTTGAAAATCACTTGAGAAATAAAGTCACAAATCCATTTTTTGGTAAACTAATTTTGTAGCTCAATTTGAAAAAATTTTAGGAAACGCTGAAAACATGAGATCATCAATTGATGATCGTGGGAGCAAAAGAGTTAAAGGATTGTAAGTGCGCCTTATGGATCAGAAAATACAGTATGCAAACTCTGCATGAATGAGCAGATTTAGCGTCAATACTTTGTTTAAATGTTTAACATCAATTGATTCTTTGCATTTGTAGAAGTAAGATAGCCTGAATTTAACATCGTAATCACCACCCCGCATCATGCTCTCTCCTATACCTGTTCTTAAAGCCCATAAAATGTCTTATGTATTTGAATCATGTGGTGAGTAAACGATTTACTTGCTTATTCTTGGGTCATCAATTACCAGGAGATGACTTCAGTGAAGTTGAAATTCATATTCAAACTTGTTCAGATAGGATCATTTCGGTTTCTCAACTCATTTGAGGGATTGAAGATTACAGCAATTAAAACGTAAAATATTGTTTTAGATGGACAGTTCTAGCAAGTAAGTTTGGTTACTAATGGTATTAGGAGTGAAGTTTGGGAGGTTTTTGTGTCTCAGATGATAAAAAAGTTATTTGCAAAATGTGCAAAGCTATTATCAGTCAAATTTCCTTTAAAATAGGAATACATGAAATCTTTGCAGCCATCTGCAAAATAAACTTTGAGGTATACGAACAAACTTCATCACAGAAACTTTCTTTAAAGCATACACATGATCAAATGAACCAAAAAACTTTGGTAGAGCTATTTGATAAGTTGAAGAAACGAAAAGGTGATGACCCAAAATGGATGATTTCTTCTTCAAAATATCTTTCCCCTTCCCTTACTGAATTACTATGTTTTTTCGTTTTTGAACCTGCTGTGATAAAGTCAAATAACCTTGGCTTTTTGACAAGGCTTTCGTTTTCATCTTCTGTGCTGGTGCTGCTACTGTTCATCCTCTGTGCTGGTACTGCTACTGTCTTTTTCGCACTGCCCAAGCCTACTAGAGACATGCACTTATATTGAACGCATAGCTTCTTTTTTTTGAACATCATCGTCAATCCACTTATGTTTGAATCTCGGATCAAAAAGTGATGCAAGTCTGTTATCTATGGAATTAAGAATGAGCAACAATCTTTTTGGAACAGAATCTTAAAGGGTTTTTCTAGGAACTAAGATTTGAATTCTTCAGTTGCTCCAGTGCTTTCATTACTCCAACCACAACAGGACAAATGTGAGGACACGTTACAATATTTTCTCTTTAATTTGTTGCATTGCTTCCTTAAAAGGCAGCAGTGCAATCACAAGTTCATTCAATGCCAAATAATCTTAATTTGTAATTCTTTCACGTGATTGGATTATAGTGAGGGCTTTATTGACTTCTTCATGATCTTTCAAGACACTTTGCAACATAACAAGCTGCGAGTTCTATCTTGTAACATTCTTTGCTTGTAATAATATTTTTTGCGTCGTAAGTATGTGGTTGCATTAGTCCAATAAGCTGTTCAATATTTGTTATTAATTGTTGTTTGCTGTCAATAAGCTGATCATAGGAGAAAGCAGCCTCCATGATTTGTTTTCCAGGTACGAGTCGATCTTGGTCATAATAAATAAATTAAAAGTGATATCAAGCTTCTTCTGTGTTCATAGGCATAGGAAGTGGGGGTCTGGGGGGGGGCACTGGCCCCCCCGCTTGTCAAAATGCATTGATTTTGCGACAAAATTTCGGGCAATTTTTGATTTTTCGGGCAGTTTGAGTAAGTGTTTTTATATTTTCTAATCCTTTTGCTATCAATCATTACTAAGTACAATTTCAACCATTGTGCTGCAACTTTAGGCTCTTATAATGCACCATACTATAACCTAAAATTTGTGATTGTATATGTTTTTGAGCAAATCATAGGTAATGTCTTTGGGTGTCGTCCTATGAATCGAATTCCCTTTTTCTTTGTTGCTTATTGCACCCGTCATCTAGGAAGTTACTCTTTTATAGCTTAAATTTATGATTTTTGGGCATCATACAAGAGCAATTATGATTACTTTACTGCTGGTACTGGCAGGCTAAACTGCTATCTGCTAAATCAATTCATAATAGACATTTTTGATGCTTTTGTAACAATTCAAGGATTTTTTAAATTTTGGGCAATTACCATTGCTATACTGCAGATTCCTTACAGGTTAAACTAATTGATTCAAAAGAGATATTTTTGATTTTATAACTATTTGGGCAGTTTAGATAATTTCGGGCAATTCAACTTTAACTTAATTTAAATGGCATTTAGTACCAGTAGGTTATTAGCTTAAGTTATAGAAAACTTTCTTTTGAAAGAAAAAGTAACCAGAGCAAATCATGCTCAACTATTGAACTTGAGAACATTATCTGGTTGCATTAATCAGTAGTCTATTTGTTGTTTTATTACCAGTAATTTTAAATCAAAGTAACTCTCAGTCTGCAAGACAAGAATAGCTAGCTATTTTCACACGATCTTTGTCATTTTTTTGCCTAAACAAAAATAGAGAAGTTTGGCTTTTTATTTATCCTACTAAATGCTATTATTCTTTTTGGTCTTTGAAGCTAAAAAATAGATTGTGATATTTTGCATTTTATAGGTAGAGAGTTAAGGCACTTGATCTTGATTTCGCTTTTTGCAATGCATTGCAGAAGACTGCATAGAAAGAAAATTAAATGTACTGCATGCAATAAAGTCATATATTCAGAATACAAAGCAGATCAACTTACAAGAAAGCAAAACAACAATTTATCAGTGAAATTTATTTTAGTTGAAGAAGATTCAGTCGATCCCCTTTAGAAAAAACTATGTTTTGCTACTGCTATAATTACTTCATCTAGTGCTTCTATAGCAGCAGATAATTCAACCTACTTAACTTCTGCGAGTTTAGCAGTAACTGGTAGTATCTCATGTGAACTAGATAAATGTGAAGAAAGTGTGCCGCCAAATAAAAATGTGTTTGAACTTACTGAATAGCAAGAAAGATCGGATGAAACTGTAGTTCAATTGAAAGATCAAGATGATGACTTGCATGAAGTTATGAATGGTGATGCTGGAGACAAAGAGGAAGATTTTGCAACAAATTCAGAGATTTTTACTGTTTCCGCTAATTTTGAGATTGTTGAAATGTTTCAAATGATTCTGAAGACAAAGATTATGAAACCAAGGAAGGTCATGCAGTCGATAGAGTTGAACAAAGTTTTGAACAGCAAGTCAAAAAATTTCAATTTTTTCTGCCAATGCCAACATAGTTGAAAGTGTTACAATTGAATCTGATGATGACAACTTATCTCTTGAGCATGATTCAGAAAACACAATTTTTGTGCAAAGCTAAGTTCCAGAAAATTATCAATGTTTACAGATACTATCTATTACTGCTAGAATATTGTTACCAGCGCTTGTGAATTAAGACCTCCTTTATAAGCAATGATTCTATTTCCAAGTGCCAAACTTTATGCTGCTGGTAGTAACTGAATTGTTTGCAAAGTTCACTTGTACAGTTAGCTGATTTTTTTAGAACAATGCTATTTATGCAGTTTATATTTTACATTGGTAAATTTATGCGCAAACCAAGTTCAAGAAAAACGTCAGTGCTTTTTATTGCTTTTCATCCTGCTAGTATGATGTTACTTATGCATATGCGTTAAGAATTTACTAGCAGTAAGTCTGGTATCACGTGCTAGTAAATTTTAAATTTGACTGTGATAGCAATTGAATTGTTTGCAAAGTTACACTTGTACAGTTAGTTGTATTTTGAGAAAAAAATTGAATAAATTATTTTAATTGTATACAAGAAAGTGATAGTAAAACCCAAATTATGACTTCTTTATTAAAACGTTTTAAAAGCAAATGAACCAAAATGCATAAGGCTTAAAATAATTTAAAGCGCTTTCCATTGTCAGTACCACTACTACAAATTAAAGAAGTACCGCTATATAATCTGTACGAGTGTGCAATGTAATAAACACGTGTCAAATGCTACAGCGTTTCGCCAAGTACTTTGTAGTGCAGTGGACCTATTATTTATTTTTAATCTGCGATGCAAGTCTGATTGTGATTCTAAAGAATTAAATGGTAGGTACACGGAATCAAATACTTTGTAGTAACTTCCTGCTTGTGTTTTATTGTTCTTTTTCTTTGAAAGTCATTCAACAAAAAGCATTTGTTTAAAAAGAAAATGTGCAAGTTGAAAGTGTCAAAATAGTGAAAGAGTGAGATCAAATAATTTCAGCAACATTTCAAAGATAATAGTAAAGAACATTTAGTGGACACCAGTTTTCAATTGCTTCTTTGACCTTTTTTCCGAATAATCGCTAGGGATTTTTTATAATGACTGAATAAAAATATCTGGTGAGAAAAGCATTATTATTTATTGGTCTAATATTTGTTTCTTTTGGATTTTTTGGTGTTCGGAAAAGGCATATTGGTACAATTATAGACAACTCTTTATGGAACGATTGCTATGATTACGTGAGTCAGCAGACTTATTACTGAAATACCTAAGTACTAGCATAAAAAAAAACTTGCTTATTTTGGATTCAAGTTGGTGAGTTTGGTTAGATTCTTACAGTAGAAATTTAGTTAAACTATATACCAAAGTAAGTTTGAAAAGTAGAAATGGGCTTTAAAAAATGCTACCCTTAATGCTATCATGTTTATTTGACCATTTTTGAAAGTACCATTTTATTTCTCAATGAATTGACTTTTTTGCTGTTAGCATCTGTGGTCCAAAATTGGTAATTTTTATTCCATTACTGTAAATAATGTGTTGAAAATTTTTTGGGGTAAAATTCAATTGCAGTGACAAATTTTTCGGGCAAAAATTTGGTGCCCCCCCAAATTGTTTTGAGCTCCTACGCCCATGTCTGTGTTGTTAAATTGTTTTCCATCAGAATTGCGGGCTCACGAATGTGACTCATAACATTACAGCCACATAAAAACACGAATGGCAATTAGGCGTTTAGATCTATGTCAGTTATAAATGAATGGTAAACTGCCCCTATTCACTTGCTCATAATTCAGGATTTTCTCCTTTCTATGTTGTTATTTGTCAGTTCACGTAACAATTTTTCTGTTTATATTCAAATTTTTCAAAAAGCTTAAGTAATTGTAATTAGGCCATAAATTTTTGAAAATTACAATTACGTGAAAAGTGTAATTAATTACATTCAATTACAATTGCAATTGTAATTGATCCAACTCTGGTTCGAAGAATGTTAAATATCCAAAGAAAGGGTGTTTGTAGTATTATGAGAAACAGACAGTGGCACCAACATATTGAAAGGAATGAATTTGGTTCAAATTTAAGCTACTTTGCAATTGGTTGTTAGTGATGGACTACAAGCACACTGAGCTGTCGCTTATATGCTGCAGCAAAAACTCGGAAAATCACCCCTCAGTTCAATTTTTCAGTATTTGGTAAGCAAAGACTTACCAATATTCGGGTTGAACTGGGGATTCCCAAGCGTGCCATATTGCAATCAATCCCAACTCGCTGGAATTCGGTATATGTCATGCTTGAGAGGGCAATGCAGCAAAAAAGTGCCCTTGCCCTTTATGTATTAGAGCATGGAGGAATGTAAGACCATATACCAAGCAATGCTCAATGGCAATTAATTGAAAATTTGAAAACCGCTCTGAAGCCATTCCAAAAAATCACTTTAGATGTCAGCAAAGCCAAAGCTACAATTTCTTCCATCATTCCCTTGTGTAAATGCTGACACTGTCATTGAGTTGCGATGGCCATCACCCACTCGGAATTCAAACTATAAGAAATGCTATGCAGTGCAACATTGAGAAAAGATTTGAAAATGTTGAAGCTATGTTCGACATTTGATCATTCAGCGCCAAATCTATCATAGTGAATGAACTGAAGGAAAAAAATCGGTGACGAGAAGAAAGTTATTGAAGGATCTACAACCTTATCTAGTGTTGCTGCTAATGCCAGCTTGCTGTACAGAATGTTATCCTGCTATGCTTTATTCCTATGAAGCATCCTGAAACAAAGATAAAATATGTTAAACGTGATCACTATTTACAGGAACCGGTATGTGACCAAAAACGAACAAATCCATTGGCTTGGTGAGCAAATAGTGGCACATTCCCAAAGCTTGCGAGAAAGTATCTGGCAATACCTCCTAGTTCTGTCCCCAGTAAACAAGGGTTTAACTCTGTTGGGTTAATTTATGACATAAGATGTTCAATGCTCGGCATGAATGCTGAAAAACTATGCTTCTTAAATAACAATTTCAAACTGTTGAACTTTGGTTATTGAACAGTAAACAGTACTGCTTGATTTTGGCTGTTTTTGGTTTGGCGTTCTTACTTGTTTTATAGTTAATATAGCTTCTTGTGATTAGTGTTGCGTTTTTTTTTAGATTACTGTTGCTTTGACTAGAATGATTTTGCCATTATAGTAATGCAGAAACTTTCTTGGAACCCTATGTTACGTTTGATAATTTTATTAGTTATATAATTTTTATTGTTATATCGGTTACCGGTATCGGCCTGAAGTCATATTGGTCCAGCTCTACTAATAATACACGGCTATTTCAAAGCTTATGCGTGCTTTCTTTATAGCTAATGTCTGGCATCCTTTGCTTGTTACACCTAAACTACTCAAGAGCCAGCAGGTTAGTTCATTGCTGTTTTTTTACTCATCAATGAACTAGTCAATGTCGCCCAGCTGGGGTACCTGTTAGTTTGTTAATTAAGATGGAGAAAAAGTATCAGTTCAGTTGATTGCTGCACCATCACGCAAGAAATATGTAAAAGGGCAGAACCAAACAGTTGTTACTTACAAATTAGGTAGGAAAATATGCAGGGCGCATTACCATTGCCCCTTAACCCCTGGTTTTATGGTGAACTCAATAACATGCCTAATGTGCTACATTTTCCCCAATAGAATAGAACACCGAGTTTCACGGATATTGTTTCAGAGAATCGGATACTACTGACGCGCAGAGACTCTGAGAGTGCATATCAGTGATAGGATTAGGAATTAGAGTTGGGGTACGGTCAGTATAGCGTCAGGATTTGTCTGTAGAATTTCCACGTTTTAGTAGCATCCAACTTTGTCAGGGTTAACAATGTGAAGTGTTGAGTGTGTTTTTCAGAGAAATAGCACTCTGCTTTTTCCTAGTTTATAGTGTGGGTGCTTGCTTTCATCTGAGCTGAATATTGCTTTTTTTTGTCAAGGGATGTGAATTTAAAGAGAGTATTTGTAGTTATTTTGTCACCAACTCCAAACCACACACACGCCAAGGTAGTGATTATTTGTACCAAGTTTTTGTTTTTCCCGCTTTATAGTTTCAAAGGAATGCAATCTCACAACTCAAACGATACTCACAAAATTGTATTTTGTGTTAGGTAGAGCTTGTTCTAACTTGAAGAGTAAAAAGCAATGCCATCATTTTAAAATTTACATAAATAGAATTCAAAATCAAAAAATATTGACTGTTCTGTTTTTACTGTTTGTAATTATATTTTTTTCCAAATTTTAAAACCTGTCATGTCATGTATTAAATAAAAAAAAATAATTTTGTCTCATTAAGATATTAGTTGTTTCAATTTGGTGTATCTAAATGTAATTTATTTCTATAGGGCTGCATAAAACTATTTTAATGAGACTTATTATGAAAAACTTGGCAATGGCTCAATTGCACAAAATTAATTTTGTGGTAAAATAGTAGGCAACTCGTTTCAAGTTCATATTTTTGATAGTTTACCGAAATCATGGCAAATATGTTGGATCAGAATTCATTTCTCCTATGAAAAGCAATATCAGTTTTCTTACAATTTAGTGCAAATCTTTAAAGAGGTGAGGTCATAAGATCTCATTTGTTGTTGGTTCTAGGTTAGATGATGGTCATGTGGATAGTATCTATTTTTACATAACGTTAGTTCAGTAATACACATTAAGTGAAAGTATATTTTATGATAATAATCAGTAGCACTTTTCTATACAATGCTAGTCATGTTGCATGCGTTGAAAAACATAAGCTTTAAATTGGTTCAAATAAAACTTTTGATACCGTCTAGTAAAAGTTCTTTATATCAGTTAATAAAAACTTGTCCTTAACTGAATGTTGTTTTTATTTATGCCAAAAGTGAAAAATGGATGTTCGGTTGGACACTTGCATTCGATACAGGATACTCCCTATCAATAATTTTGAATTTTTCTTTCATAACAGGCTAAATTGCCAAGTTACAGATTTACATTTAGGTCCATTATTAAGAATAATTGCTTGTTATTTGTGATGAATAACTTAAATGGTAAAGCACCTGCAGATGATGCAACTAATGCCCCTGCCTGTGAAAAACAGGGTGTGACATTTTCTTTAAATACTTACCCAGATGTTCAAACTCCTCCTACTATATCTTCATCTGATAGCAGTGCAAAGACTGGAGAATCAAATTCATCTGGTACAGTTGGTACTTCTTCAAGCGCTGACACTGTACCTGTTGCAACAGAATCACAAGAACTTGCATCTGAGACTTCAGTAGAATCTCCCCAACCATGGGCAGCAATGTATCCTTTGCAACCTGAATTTTTCCAGTTGGATATGGTCAAAGATCGTTACACGTTCGGTAGGTCAAAGCAGTGTGATTATTGCTTTGATTTGCCTTCAATCAAAAATCACAAGCATCATAAGCTCTACAGTAAACATCAATTTGCAATTCACAGAACAACGAAGCCGGATGGGTCAACAAAGCTGATTTTGCTTGAAGATTTAGGAGGAACAAATGGTGTTTATGTTAATGAGGACAAAGTACCTTCAAACAAGCAGCGTTCAATTAAAAACTTGGACAAAATTTCTTTGGCCTATTACAATAACAATATATTTCTCTTTGTTGATAATCAAGTGAAGCAAAACCCTGATCTCCCTCTTTCATTTTCAAACAAATATATTATCTATCAGTCTATAGGCAAGGGAGCATTTGGTGAAGTGTTTGAAATCAGGGTTAAAGATGGCTATGGCCAATTTGCATGTAAAGTAATCAGCAAATCTCGCATATCGTTACGTACTGAATCTCCAGACTCTTTCAATCGGGATGTGATGACCGAAGTAAAGATTTTACGCAAGCTGCATCATCCTTGCATTATTGGTGTTGAAGATGTTATAGACTCGCCTCAGAATCTTTATATTATTCTTCAGTTTGCAGCTGGTGGAGAGCTTTTCGAAAGACTTTCACAAAATGGGCCACTTCCAGAGCCACTCGGCAAGTTGTATTTTTATCAAATGCTTTGTGCTGTTGCATATTTGCATGAAAATGGCATCACACATCGGGATTTAAAACCAGAAAACGTGCTGCTTATGTCAGAAAGTGAGCCGTCTTTACTAAAAATTGCTGACTTTGGGATGTCTAAGCTTGTTGGAGAGCAATCTCTTATGCGCACTCTTGCTGGCACTCCTTCATATTTGGCTCCTGAGATAGTCAAGCATCTTGGTTCGCAATCAAGTCCAGGCTACACAAAACTCGTTGACATGTGGAGTTTGGGAGTGCTGCTCTACGTTTGTTTAGTTGCTTACCCTCCTTTTAGTAATGGAAGATATGACACTAAGCAGGACGTAAATGCACAAATTTTGTCTGCCAATTTTAATTTCAAACATTCACGCTGGGATTGTGTTTCACAGTCGGCTAAACAACTGATTTCCTTGCTTTTGAAACTCAATTCGTCAGAGCGTCTCTCCACGGCTCAAGCTCTTAAACATTCGTGGCTTGATGATAGTAAAATGCATGAGGTCGCCGACCAATTAATGGAGATAAAAAGTCATGCTATTGACTTCAACCTCATGGGCGAAAAGTCGCTTAGCAGCGATTCATTTGACACCCGCAAAGTGTCAACGGATGCGGACAATGAAAATATGAGTGGTGACAGCTCTTTGCGTTCACATTCTGATGCGTCTACAAATAGTTGCGCGTCTGGAAAGCGAACGCATGAGAACTTCGTGGACACGGCAGTAGCCAAGCATGCAAAAGTTGATTAGTTGTTTCAAGGAGACATATAAGCACGATTTCGCTAAGATTAGGTTCAAAAAACCATTCCTGTTTTGATTTCATGCTTTTGACATAATTTTTTTTGGTGTGTTTTTTTACACCCATTTGCTTTTGTGCCTTAGGGACCTCTTTACTTCTGCTTTTTAAGATTGTCTGTTGGGTTAACAACTTATTCAGCTGCCAAGTAAATAGTGAATGTAAATTGTTTTGAAAATTTATTGTACATTTGCTTTTGCTAATACAGTCAGAGGTCTGCGCTGATTCTAAATGCCTAATTCTTGATAAAAATATTAAAGGAACTTAGACTGGAGGTGCTTGGTGCTGGTCGAACTTTACAGGTCCCATTTAGCCTTGAAAGGAGAAATCTGACCAGTACTAAGATAACTGGTTATCATTAGCTTATGCTGTTGCCTAGCTTATTTGATTTACTTTTCTACTGCTTAACGTATAAGATCGAATCAAGTTGTAACAACAGTATTTAGTTTTTAAAATATAAATTAAAACATAGGCCTATTTAAAATACTGAATGCTGTTACAATGGTTTTGATCTTGTAACTTTATCATGATCGTTTTTGCTTTACTTCTGTTGCACAATTGTGTGGTTGCATTTTAATGAAATTTGCTTGTCATTTTTATAGCTTTTTTCCATGAGCAGATCGCCATTCGTTCTGCATCCCGGTGTAATGGAAGTTCTGTAATATTTATTATGAAGTATTTTGATTTTGAGTGAATTACGGCTTGTGAACTCATGGAAAACGGCTATTTAAAGATTAAAACCTTTACGTTATTGTTTGGAAAGCTATGTTACCCTGAAGCGATTGTCTCTTGAGCTATCAAGGTAAACAGTTATTAGGTCAGTACGTCAAAATTCAACTTCGCTATAGCCTGCTCTGCTAAAATGTAGTAATGATTCTCAACCAATTGTACCCATTAACCTTTAAATTTTAGATGTATTGTCAAACCCCACAGTAAATTTGAAAGCCGATATCTTCGTGAAAGTGAAATTAAAAAAATAATTTCGAGATACGACCTTGAGCGGCGCCATATGGCTTATCAGCAATGCGTTTTGGCCGCATTCAGCCACCGTGCCATCGATTATTATACAACTCTATAGTTTTCTGACTCCATTTAGGTTCTATGCCTTTTATTTCTTCATCCCCGCTCAGTACTAAAGATTTTTTTTCCATAAAGTTTAAATAGTGGTGGGAGTATTTTCAAAAAGAAGAACCAATCTACATACATTGGAAACACTTTTGTAGAGGTGCTCTGTGCAAGTTATTTGTTTGTAACTTTCAAGACCAGTTTTGACACGCTATTTTCAACTGGCTTTGTCCGTTTAGCAAACATTGTGAAAATTTTTTTGTGTCCACATGCTAGTTTCACATAAGTGTTAAGTTTTGTTTTGATTGGAGAATGTACATATTGTGATTGTAAGTTCATTTTTTATATAGTAACTTTTATGATACCATAGTCAATGCCTTTTAGAAATGAGCAATTTTTTACCAACCACTAAAGAAACTGTAGTTTACTTGTTGAATGGTAAATAACAATTTTGCATGTTGTATTTGTGCATACTTTTCCCAAGACCATTTTCGTTTGCCTTGGATATGAATACTAGTTCAGCAGTACGAGTTTCTGTTTCATTTTGAAAGAACAGCCTAATTTTTACGATCTTAGCGGTGCAAGCTTATTTTTTTCTACGTTTCAGAAAGCTCATTTTGCTTTAGTTTCAGTGCATTGCTGAATTTAGCTTCCAAATGAAAAGAGTTTAAACTGAAAAATCGATGCCAGTATTTTGAAATTTAGTTAAGTAAGTTTCATGAATCTGCATTGCAGCAGATTTACCCTGGGTGCCAGGTCAGCGCAGCCAAACTTGAAGGCAATGACGTTATTACCTATTTACTGTTTGCTTTGACCAAGCTTGGCGGCTCCTAACGATTTTAATATGCTGCCTCCCACATCTGGTATAAAGTTGTTTGTCGTCTCCCGTACATTCGCAACTGTAACACAAAGAAACAAATAAATTGCGTTTTGATATTAATCGTGGTAAATTTCATAAAGGGGAACTCTTTTTCCGACTTCTGATGAACCAAACTTTAAGGAAGAACGAAGTTTTATTTAACATCACAAAGTAAATCAAAACGTTGAAGCTTTTGGTTCTTTCACGGGGATTTGATTAGGGCAAAACTGTCATTGTTAATTTGTATGAAAGACCTATTTTGCCTTGATAATATGCTCGTGAGGGGTCCAAAAAGCTTCGGCGTTTTGACTTAGTTTTATTACGCTTAATCTCTGTTTGCTTTATTAAAAGTTATTTATTATGTTCAATGGGATCTCTGTTGTTGCATTTTGAAGGCAAGAAAATCCTTATATTGATTTTGATAGTGCGAGCTGCGTATCGTTTTATATGTATATAGTGCGAGCTGCGTGTCGTTGTTTCTCTTGTTTCAATAACAACAAAAGTTGAAAGCAAACTATTACTTACCTCACTAAAAATCTGGCTTTACCTTCTCAGTAGGGAATCATTGGGCTTGTAGCTAGTTTGTGGTTTGTTTAATAAAAGCAGTTTTAATAACACTTTTGTGACGGCCCACATTTTTTTTTGTAAACATATTCTATAGTCAGTAAGTAGTTTTTGAATGATTCGAGCGTAAATTAAAGTTGAAAGTTTGGTATTTGTGCGTAGCTACCAAATGACGCCACTTGAGAATACTACAGTATGAATATAGGTGGTCAAACTAAAAAGAAGTTAAGATATCCCTGCTAAAAGCACTACTTAAAAATGGTCGGAGTTAATTATCTGAATACGACAATCAAGCTTTTGAGAAAAAACATCAAAACCGAAAATTGGGACTTCACTGACACTGTAATAACTGTTTGCGGTAATCTTTCGCTGGCTTGTAGTTAAACGAATGGAAAATTTTATTTCGAGCAATACCTTTAACCTAACCAGTTTAGTTTTTTGCCCATCTTGATAACGCGCTTATTAATTCGATTATGCACCAAGCTTGAATTGTTAGGCTATTGTTCGTACTTTACAGTAGCGTTATCACGTCAGTGCTAATGCGAAGACAGTTTTGTGGTTCGCGAATTCGCACCGTAGCTGGGCGCTTATGCGCAGCCAATTACACGCGAGCTTTATAAGTCTTGGACGTTAATTTTAACGACTCTTTCACCAGCACGCATTACTAGGAAGCGCTAGGTTAGGGATTCTCAATCATTTTATGATGTTGGCCTTATTTTCTGCAAAATATTTTGCTGCCTTCTGAAAAGTTCAGCTTACATTGGTTTTTGTATTTTCATCTTTTCAATTTATTTTTTATTTTTGGCCATCTACTTTTTCGAAGGCCATATTTTCAATCGAATTTGAAGGCCTTTGCCCTCAATTTTATTTCATCTTTTTGCCCACTCTCGGAGTTACTGTCCCAAGTGGTTGAAATGGAATCTGTGGCCCACCGGTTGGGAATCATTGGGAAGAACATTTGCTAACACCGACAACAGTGCAGACTGCTTTAGTTTGGCTAAAAAGCAATGGCTTCCATTTAAAAAACTGATCCTTTTTTATATTAACGAACTCTAACATTTTTTTTATTGAGAAGAGGATAAACCGATGTTTTCATTCATGCAGTTGTTTCGTGTTGCATACGAGGAACATCACGTGAATCCGCCCTCATCCTTTAACGGACACAAAGGCGGATTCAAAAATTTTGATTTTGCACGTACATTTTAAGTTATTGTTTATGTCGCTATAATTTGTACTTAGCATTTCACTTGTTTTTGGAATGCATGATTTCGCTTTAAGCGTGTTTTTGACGATTTGTTGTCTACTATTTATGTGCTTCGTTACTGATTCAACACTGCCAGGAATTTTAATTAGCCCATGTCTCTTTAATCATGCTCAAACGATAGTTCATAAAGGTGGGCCTCAATTGCAATTGATATATTTTTCCAATATACAATGAGTGTAATCCCTAGAAACGTTGAGATTTGACTTACACGAAGCTAAAAATAGTGTTGAGTGTAGCTTACCCGCTTCAGGATTGTTTTCAGAGCCGCCACAGTGCAGTTCCAACTTCAGTTTGTCCACTTGCCAGACAAATTTGAAGTACTTTTCCAAGAGCAAAAACAGTACCGCGGTGAACTCGCAATTGGAGGCTGTGCTTTGTCATGCTGCTGACTTTGTTTTCGTGGAGTGCAGTTGTCGAGATCAGGGTCAAATCATCGTAGTGGCCAGTAATTATGTCAGATTCCACAGGGTTGTCGTGCAAAGTTTATTGGCGTTGTCGGAGTTTAAAGCTTTATTTTGGGAACAGTGGTTCCCAAACTTGTTTAGCTGGCTGAGCCCAATGTTTAGAAATTTCAAGTGCAGTTTTGCAGTATGCTTTGACTAGGAGTGTTTTGTTTGCTAGCACGTTGGAAATCAAGTATCTGCTGCTGTGTTGGTTAAAGCTTTGATATCTTTTACCGCTTATTGTGGATATTTAGAATAAAGTTGGCGTTTGAGTTATGGTATGAGAACTTAATCGCTTCCACCCTTTAAACAGCGTGATTCAAAATAGTAATGATTACTCGTTTTATACCAATTGAAGTACAATCTAACTGGAGATAATCTTTATTGTATTGTTATTTAACCGTAACCATGTCGATAAAAAGAGTTGTGAACAAGTTAATGTTATCATTCATTCTGTGGTTCTACCGACGAAAAACTGCTCACGCATTACCATTAGTACTTCATTTGTGGCAACTTGCGAAAAGACAAAATGGTGCAAATGGGTAAAAGAAGTCACATCATATCAAGGGCAAGTCGGCGAAAATTTAGATAATTTATCTAATACACAAAACGAAAATCTGTGTTCACTTACGTGCGCTTTAACTTTTCCAAGACTACTGAGCATACAACTATCAAATTTGGCACGATTAATCACCACCTGGGGGGGAGTGTTGTAAGGGTGTTCGTTACGTAATAATTCAAAAAATTTCTTTGAATTCACGTTTCTTGACAGAGCGAAAGCCTTTTGTGCTCAAACGAAAGCTATCACATAATAAAAACACCATCCGTTTGGGATCCAAAATGCTGTCACAATCAACGCTTGATTGCACAAATTGTTTTCTGTATTTTCTTAAAAAACTACTGGTTGTAGAAACGCGATTAAACGCTTTTTCAGGAGATACTTGTGAGGTGACTTTAATAAAATCAACTCCACAACAGTTTAAGCTTATTTGACAATTCAACGAGCAATTGTTAATTCAATCACGCTTTTCTTTCGCACGGTTAAAAATCGCTCTATGATATCATAGTGCTGTGTGGCACAATTAACGCAGTCTTTCGCTCCCAGAGATTATAACGTCATGATTTTTTTAAAACTTGCTATATATTTACAAAATCAGTTTACTTAAAAACTAATTCCGCCTTCATCATCTTTGGGAGAATATTGAATGAGGTAGTAACTTAATCATCCTCAGTCTTTTGCAATTTAAGTTTTTTCAAACGTTTTCGCTCATCATCGTCGCAGCAAATTACATTAAACAATTCTTTGACATTAGAGAGAAAATCCAGTTTCTTTTTATAAAAAGAACTCAGCACATTGCTTTTGCGTAGGCCACCCGTCCAGTTTACTGGTACATGCTACAAACGACTGCACTTTACTGGCTGTAGTAAAGTAGTGGAGAGATTATTCATTGCGCCATACCTATCTGCAAATTTCTTTTGCAGCTTCAACAGTTTGAGAATTCCGGAAAACAATGATTCTTTCCAATACTTGCCGTTTATTGGTTGCACACAATGTGGGAAAGTTTTTTGCTTGTGAAAATTTTTTCCACTGGGTAAAAATTAGTTTTCTGGTTTTCATAACTATCCAGCAGATACTTTACAAAAAATAATTGTAACTAACTAAAAACTAACACAAAATTATTCGTTATCTGCAAGATAGGAAACTTGTAAATCAATTTTGTTTGCTGATTTTTTAAACAACGATTAAAACTAATAAAATTGTTTACAGTGGTAACCCAAATGAGTAAATTTTAAACAAAGCATTTTTCAGTTTTTTGGCTATAACTTTTTTATGTTGAAAATATAAAAAACTTCCTCGTTATCACAAATAGAAATGTCGTATTTCTGCAACTTTTGAACTATATTTTAAGATTATTGGTTGTCGAGATATATAAATTGACCGCCGCGTACATGTTTAGGGTGGTTGCCGGCTGGAAAATAGTGACAACACCCTCAAACAAACTTTTGAGGAAGTTTTAAGCGGTTTGTCAGGATTTAAGAACAACAGTTTTAAGAAAGGTTTTTTTACTCCAACCTAATCAGAATCGCATTCAAAAGCAACTAATCGCTCAAAAAAAGGTTTTTAACTAGAAAAAATTGCTCCCAAATAAAAATGATCAAACGCTGCCGGTTCTAACTCTCTAAAACTTTGGTATTAGAGTTATTCGCTGGGCAAAAAGATATGGAAGAGGCCCAAAGTGTATTTTTCGGGCTTACTATCTCTCTACTGTAAATAAAGACCTCTTTTTTGCGATCGACGTTTTGTATGCATTCATAGCTGTAACTTTCAAGTGCTGCGCAATTTTCAGTGACGGTTTATAAGCCTATTTTTGGGTAGGAGAATGCACCAAGGACCCTGATATTAAGACAAAAGCTCTTGTCAAGTTAAAAAATGTTTTTTTTATACAAACAAAGCACTTGTTGGTTAGTTTAATACAACTTGGGAGAAGTCACTACTGCTAGTTGAAGAAATATTTCTCGCAAGTAGGAGAAAATGTCTTTTTCCGAGTACGCAAGAAAGTTGCCATTGTTAGATTTGCGACAGAGGCGGGTCCGGCTGACAGATAGTAGAAGGAGTTTTTCACAGGCTAAAAAATGTTGTAAAAACCTGTTACTGTGGAACGCCATGATCACAGCGCATTCGCAATATGATCTGACAAAGTGACATGCATAGGCTGCCACAGAACTAGAATCTGCAGTCTTGAGCTATTGGCGCAAACATTGTGTTACTGAAAATATCTTAAATACAATGAACAACAGCAAAAGCTGTTTTCATCATTACTATTGTACTTCACGTCAAGTAATTTTTAATATTATTCATTATTTACTTACTCCCCATAAACTTTTTGGATTAAAACGAATTAGGAAGATAATCCTAAAAATAATCAGGGAAGTGTTCTTCCAGTGGTGGGCAACTGGATAGCGATTATTGCCACCATAAACTGCGGTTAAACGATGCAACTGCGTCGCCGCAACAGGAAACAATGGTTTCGAAGCATCTCCCAGAGTTTAAGGGCGAGATTCTTTCAGTACGGTGGGAATGACGTGACCTCTTAGACGTCGAATATTCCTGCCACAGTTTAATGTTTACTCGTAAAAGTAAAATTTGGGTTGCCTGCGTTAGTTAACCAAAATTTAGATTTTATTTTTATGATTCACACGAGCATTAAGGGTATTATGCATATGCGTAGGCTGGCCATTTTTTCGAAATGCAAAACCGGGACGCATATTGCAGACTGCCAACATGACTCTACTAACATTCTATATTATATATCCGGTATAACTGAATCACATTATGTAAGTATGTTTTAGACACAATAAAATCGATTTTTTTTGGAAAATCATCCGTTGCAGTAGCCTAATAGTACTAAATACAACAAAAACAATCGAATTACGTTTATCAACAAATCAATGATATTTGTCTGTGCCTAGCACCTTTTTCATTGACACAACGTTTGATTTTATGTTCTCATAAAATTCAGTGCATGCCCAATCAATATTACTTTTGCACATGAGGAGAGCTTTGACATTTTGTCCGTGGATATTGCTTCTGTCATCAGACCACATATTTTTCATAATTGAAAAAATTCTTTCGACCGGTGCTGATGTTTCAAGTAAACAAAATACAATTCAACCAGTTTCTGAAAGTTTGGAATGGGAATATCTTTATCCTTAAAGCTTGGAACAATTGGGTCCACTTTTGCTCATAAGATATCGGTGTATTTTACCATCTCTCTCTTCTGTGGCTTGCGGAGTTGTAGTTCTTCACCAGAACGTGCTCATTGAAAAGGAAGTCGATATCAATTTTTTACTTCGCAAACATGCAGTTGATCTTCGCCGCAGATGCACATACAGGTGGCCAGGATAGGTCTTCGCTTGAGTTCAGCCAAAGATGAGGTGTAACATCTTCGTAGGAATCTCGATAAACATCCAGGTATGATTCACATTTTTTGTAAAAACATGTAGTTTCATTTAGAAAGAACCTTGCATCCACTTCTCTATCTTTCTCAAGCTTTTCCAATATACGCTTTGCTTGGTAAGGAACAAAGTTACTAACTCTTTTTTCGTGTAGGTTCAACTTCAATTCTGTAAGAATAATTGCCACATCCACAGCACTCGTCTTTTGTCTCTCCAACTTCAACATTGTTTTGTTAAAGTACTTCAGCAGTCCATAAATGAACCAGAGATAGAGTTCTTGGATTGGATTCTCAAAACATTGGCGAATGATAATTGGGCAATGCTCTTTCGAATTAAAGTCGCTCTTCAATGCTTCAAACATCTCGAGAACTCGCTCCAAAGCAGGTACCAACGACAAAAATCTGGTGTTGCCCTGCTGCAAAAATCTTGGTACTCAACATCAGCAAAATCGCAAAACTCTTTAAGTTCGGAAACCCAAATAGTGTAAATGTGAAAGAATTTATAAATCTTTACGACAAGGCTTTCTTCGCATACTGTCAAAGTATCCACAGCATGCTGAAGACAGTTGTGCACGATGTGAATTGTACATCCGATGCCTACGAAGTCTCGTTTAACGTTATCCTTAACTTTATAGAATACTAATTTAATTAATTGATGTTAAGGCATATAAGCTAACTGCACTCAGTTGAATAAAATACCACTTTCACGACCGGTTTCGTTGCTATGAGAACTCTTCAGGTGGACTCAGGTATTGAACCGACGATCACATGAATTGTTTCATGCAGTTTATACCACTCTGCCATTGGTTTATTGATATTTTATAGAATACATATTTAAATTAAAATACATAGGCCTATTGCAATACATTTTATAGAATACATAAGTTACTTTATAGAATGCATAATTTTGTTCTCTTCTTTTAACACCGCCAAAATTAGTGTTGCAATTGTCCGCCCAAATTCCAATCGATTTATCCTTAAGTTTTATTTGGTCTAGAACTGAAAGCAGGTATTTACTTAATATTTCAGCTGTTTCTCCAAAAACAGATTTAAATTCAATAAGCTTTACCTTAACGTCACTTTCTGGTAAAAAGTAGCCAACCACAATCGGCACAAGTTTCACTTCTTTCATGTTCGAAGCATCAATTGTCACAGTTACAAAGTTAATTCCATCTAACTCTTGGTGAGTTCATCAGTAGCCTACACATCGGGACAACGACGATAACAACTATAGCTTCACACTTAGTTTTCCCCAACGAGAATTTAGGTTGAAACAGTTTTGAGACCACCTTGAAAGTACAACCAGAACTTTTGAAACTTTGCCCGTGAATAGCAGTGTGATAACCAAAAGTTGCTTTTTTAGCAGCTAAAGCTAGAGCAGCATCGAAGCCAATATTTTTGAAGAAAAGAGGTCACTCGAGATTAGGCTGCAGCTGCTTCAACAGAGACTTTGTGCTTTTTCCTTCCTAAATGGTTATTAACGTCTGCACGTCCACCATGGGCTATTGAAAATACAGAACCACAACGATTGTACAGCACGTTACCATTTCCAGCGTCTTTCAGATAAGGAAATTCTCGCTTCAGCTCACCAGTAAACTTACGTTTTCTTTTGGGCATAATGTCTAATGGTAATGCTAAAAATTAAAAATTAATCTAGTTACTGTTACTCTGCCACTAACTGAAATTTCTCTTTAAAATACAGGTTACGCGATTACATCGACCTCTGTCAAGTTTTACGGAAATCCTGCGCTTATGTCTTAAATTGGATTAGCGTTACCTTTCACGATATTTATCTCTGGGAGCTTTTCATGAAATTCTAACGAACAGGAAATGGGAAAGGCAAGACTCAAAAATTAAACTGGAAAATAGAAATATCGACAATTTATTAGCCACTTAGCATCTGACACTATCTCGTAGAAGAAAGTGACAGGATATACAACAACTTACTATTTATCGGAAGCAAGTTCGACTAAAGTGATTGCGAGGCGGTACCGTCTCGTTAAGCCTACGCTGCTTTTCTCGGTTTCTGCCTGACCTTACATTCGAACCATCGTGCATCTGCGGTGAAGAAATTCTAACCTCTCTGCAGGCACTCAATCTGTAACGTCACAAAGCTAGAAATTTGTGCCTTGCAACTTAATACAGTTATCCCTTGTTTATCGTGGTAGATGCGTTCTAAGACCCCCGCGATAGGTGAATGTCCTCGAAGTGGGATCACCAATTTTTACATACATAGTTATGTGTTTTAGACTTTTAAAATTCTCCCTCTACTATTATTTAACCCTCTCATTACAATACTGTTCACTATTCCTGAAATACTGTAATTAGAACAATTATTAAGAAATCAAACGAAATATTACAGAAAATAAGAAAGCAACACTTAATATTAAAGAAAAAAAATAATGTAATTATATAAATGCGGGTCGGTCGACCCCACGAAAGGCGAATCGGTGATCCGCGAAGTAGCGAGGGATCACTGTATAATAAATGGCTCGTTTGTGTAGTCGACATATTAACAAAAGCAAATATTGAATCAAAAATTCCGGGACAAAGTGGTAAACTGGGCGGGACACTGGGATCAAGGCCTAAAAACGGGACTGTCCCGGCGAAAACGGGACGTATGGCCACCCTACATATGCGACAATGCATAGTTTGTGACGCAATTCTGGTGGAGTTGATCATTGAAAAAAATCGTGATCCCAACAAATGAACTATTCACTGTTTTCATTCTGATATACTGTACCAAGGTATTCGGACAGCAAAATAAATCTGCAATAATCAAGTAAAAATGTGGTCAGGTATTCATTGTTATCAATAATTATGTATGCTCTTTGACCTACGGAATAAACATGTATTTAATCTATACTCGTTGTTTGTTATTGAGCAACTTGGCAAACCAATGATAAACCAACAAGACTGTTTATCAAAGTTACACTCGGCTGCATCGTATGCAACTCAACTCTTCAAATATGGAGTTGGCTGACTAGCTTACAAATTTAACGCGAAGGCAAGTATAAACTTCCATTCTGCCAACAGGAAAATAGCAAATATACAGCAAGAAATAAATCATTATTTGTATGGTGACGACAAAGAGTAAGTCTTTGAGTCTGCAGTAATTCTTTTTTGTTGCCAAATGTTAGAGACGCTGTAATCCTCTCTTCATTAGCACATCAATTTATTCATAACGATCCTTCACCACGATAATTAGTTGCACTGTCTAGCTCAATACAAGTTACAGATCACCAAAACAAAAGTTATTATAAACTGTGGTCAGGTGATGTGCGAATGACGAAGTTTTCACTGAAATGCCAATAGCGTAGCAAGGAGAGAGGATATCGGCCGAAATCATTTTACAATAAGTTAGTTGATACAAAGTAGGCTACAACGTTGTTAAGCAATTTTCTTTCAATTTCCTGAGTGTTCTCTCAAGATGATTGTCAACTGCAGGCTTAATTAAATTAGTTCGACCAGAGTTGCATCACTTTTTCGTGACAGTCTGGGAGTAAGTGCTATACCAGGTGTCGATGATCTGAGAGTATGAGGTGCTGTTTTTTTGCTCGCAAGAGCAAACCTTTTGATGGCCAACCCCTATCTTTTGCGCACTGAGTTTTGATAAAATCTGCTTTGCTCTCGGTTCATTTTTTCTCATCTAATTGGTGTTGTGTTACTAACCAGAAATATGAAGAAAATAACAGTTTTTATAGTTTTACAAATCGCATAGCTAGATTTTTTGCAAATTATGTTCATGTTAGAACATTTAAAAGCAAGCCCAATAAAAACGAAAAAGGAGATATCAGTTCAATATTTTGCGTCTATTACGCAAAAAACAGCCCTGCTGAAAAACCAGTTTTTACAGGGTATAAATTTACCACATTTTCAACACCCAAGAAAATACAACTTTATCCGTCGATATTCAAATGACGTTTGAAAAAATAGATCCTCGTCTATTGCAGGGACAAAAATTCAAGTGTTCTCTAAAAACGGTTATCAATCCTATTTTCTTAAAAACCATAGATTTTTGCCAGAATCGTTGATTAAGCTGTTTCCAGACTTACAAGATAACAAAGCTAGTTTTTATGTTTGTTTGGTTTTGGCATTGCGATTGGCAAAACGCTGAAAAGGAAGGCAGTTTGGTGCACTTGAATCACTTTATTTTTTCAAGAAAAATGCCGAGAACGCTCTTCAAGAAAAAACATGTTGTCATTGATCTAGTTTCAGGAATGAAAAACGGGACATGTCCCCCTCGAATTCTGGACATGCTGAACCTTAAAAAATGGGATATAAATAGGAAAAATAGATATCGTCTTGGATTACCTAGGTAAAATTTGTAAATGCCGTAATTAGCAAAGTTTTTTAGCTAACTAGGTAGCTGCATATGGCAGATCTGGTTTTACGGCTTTCAATGCTACACGCCATATCTTCAAACTGAAAATGTGAATAGTTACTAGCATGCCTCAAGTACTACAATCGAAATGCTTCTCACTAATTGCAAGTCATCGATATGAAAAGTAGTATCGGAATCAACCATTAGATTTTATTTTATGCTCATTATCCACCCCCAAAATAAACATCTGTCTAAAAACTTCATTACAGATTTTTGGTGTCTCCAAGCTTTCTGCCCAAGTATGCAGCCTTTATTGGAACATCAAACAAAGGCAGCCATTACAGATAATGTTCAAACAGTTCTGATATTAATCAAACTGCCCCAGTTTTGGCTGAATATTTGAGTAACCCCCAAAAAATTGAGCAAAGGCGTCACCGCAAACTTATCTTAATATAGCAGTAATTTGTCTCTTTCCGCAGAGTTTTAGCTATCTAAGGCCTGCCTTTAGCTATGCCCGCACAAGTAATGTTGATTGTAGGAGAATATGATTTGAAACAAATGTGATGAAGCAACAACGCAAAAATTTTGGTTGCTCATTATTCAGTTATGATTCGGTATGTTGACCGCAAAACACCGTTGTGATTGAAAAGTGCAAAAAGTGCGCAGCATTTCGCTATATCGGCAATGTCTACCAGTTGCAAAGTCATTTCGAAAAGCACTAACGGAAGTGAGACAGGATGCCCACCACTCACTACCAAGAAGCCAACTCCCTTGGCATGTAAAAAGAGAATAAAGAGAAGATCAAAGAGGAAGCGAACGCTATACAATTTCGCTTTTTACATGCTATTTTTATCTCCGTTCGTGAATATTCAGAACAGTAAGAGTCACTAAAACGTATTTGCTCATATGTTGGCTGTCGCCGACTGTTTCATTCACAAAATCGGTCCATACATTTGCTGACACGATTTTCAAAGTTCATTCTGAATGAACAACCAGAAATTAAATTATTATGTACCAGCTACACAATATTTTTCACTGCTTCTTACAACGCGCAATTAAAGTTCAGCATTGATGCCTGAGTTCAATTCCTTGGTCTACATATCGGGTCATGGAAAAGATTTAAGAATAATATCACAGGTCTGCTTGAAGCTACACAGTAAGAATGAATGAAGCGGGAAAGTACAAATATGTAAGCCAGTTTTTGATTTGCATTTTATCTTTTGGATTGGCAAAATATGGTCATGGTGTCAAAAATAAGTCGACTTGTTGAGAAATACAATGAAGTTTTCAAGGTTTTGCATTTTACCATACTGAGGATTTACTTTCAATAAATCCACTGCTTTATGGTCAAGTGTTTTCCACAGGAACAAAAGCCCTGTCATATCGTGGTTGGATGCGTACTGCCGCTCGATTATTATTGTCGCTGTTCGATTACACAACTGTTTCGCAACTCCTAGGCTCTGAATTTATGGAATCCGCTTTTGCAAGCACAATTTTCCTGTACAGTGACAAGCAACCACATACAGGCTTCTATGATGAGATATTCGTGATCACTGATTATATAACTCACACTTCGCTGCAGTAGAATTTCGTGACCTTCAATGGGCATTGGCAACCATAGATCGGCTTTTTGAAAAACTTTTGAACAAAATTAGAGGCCGATTTCTCGTTGCCTGTAAGCAAAAGTTGACGCAAAAAATTGATATCGCTATAAACATTTTGCTTCATTTCACTGAGTGCGCGAATACTTAAGCTGGTGCGGAAATAGGGTGGCTTGAAGAGGTTGAAACCTGCTTTCACCCATCACTCGACCACTTTGTTGGCAACGTAATAATGATTGAAAATACCGTGAGGATGCAATATACAGTTTAACTGCTTCAAAAAATTGGCAATATAGGTCAAATGTTTGACAAAAACTGACTTAATTTGATAATGGGTTCAAAGAATTGAAGCCATTGAAAAAACGTAGTAAAGCACTGTTGCAATATTTCATTGAATGCTTTTCATGAATATCGCAGGTTTTTACAACAAAAGGAATTTAACCACTAAGCAACAATATGTTTTAGCGATTGTTCTTATCTTTTGTTGTAAAGGCTTCTATTGACTGAAAACCAAGTTTTCCGAAATCGTCCTCATTGTTGATTCTTGCTCGATCCGCTAAATGTTACAGTTTTGAAAAATTACTTAATAAGTCATCCTCTCCAAAAAATACAAACATGCTGAATGGCAAAGTCGATAATGTCGCTGTTTCTGCACGATAAACATTGTACTGTGGTAGCTGTAAAGAAAGCAAACTTGCTGCGAAGTTGTTTGAGATTTTCTAAAAAAATCACACCTGCATATACAGATCATTTCGATGGCCGAAAGTTAGACCCTCGAGATGATCTTTAAATGCAGGTGTCATTTTTAAAAAAACAAACTTGAAGTTTCATTCGAGAGAGAACAACACAAATTTGCATACTTTTCCTAAAACTTTAATTTGTTTTCCACGAAGACCTTCAATCGCTGCATTCTTCTACTCTGAATGATGAAACGGTAAAGCATCAGAACCTCGGAGAGGAGAATATATCTTTTTGCCCCTTTTCTACAGTACAGGGTTGAAGAAGGTGGGACCTCTCGTCATTAATTTGCAGGTTTTGAAGGTTCCGCATTGTGCAGTTAGTATCGTGTGGTTTACCGGTGCTACGCTATCAAGTGTGGGCTGATGTGAAATGAAGTAAAACCATGCGGCACACAGTGAAGCACGTAGGCGACCAATAGCGAATGTTAGAGGTTTACCGTCGTGTCAACCTTTCGATCACAGTCAAGCGCAGTTTTAGAAAAAAAGCAGTTACTATGAAAACATTACAATTTGGATTTCGTTGAATCTACATTGCCAGTAACCGTGGCGGTAAGATTTAGTTAAAAGGATTACTAAATAAAGTCTAAATTTAAGAAGTGAAAAGGTAAACCGGACTTCAGACTTCTAGCGTCTAAAGTAGCTTTGCAATCTGAGCTGACTTTATGCAGCTGATTTTCGATTTGTAGCCAGAGTTTAAGGTTTCCACAGGGTTGCCACTAAACAGAAGAGTTGAGTTAGATTCGGTATACGGAGTTGATCCTGCCAAATGCTGCTGCAGCTTGTATTTGGATTATCCTGCCAAAAACGAATTAAGTTTTAAGTTTACACCAGCGGTTTCCAAAATGAGCGCCGCGTAAATTAAACAGATATAGTTGTATTTGGTTCGGAGGTCCGCAACCTTTTCCGCTCTGCAGACCGATTTAAGACAGATGTTATTTCGTGGATCGGCGTTCGATGTACTACTTTTCAACTGTAGCCTCTCTTGAAAGTCTAAACACTCCAATATTGGTTTTATATAACTGCTTACAACATCGGAAATACGGGCTCGCTGAAAAAATATTTATATGCGACGCGTATGCTCATGCAAGTTAACGCGCGAAAGGTGAGGCAACAGCTTGTAAGAAAGCTTTAGGAGTGCTACCAAACTACAACAAAATGTAGATTGAATCTTCGCGACCCGCTAACAAATCCTCAAGGACTGGCCCCGGGCCGCCACCCGGTGTTAACCACCCACGATTTAGTTGATAATCAAAAATAAGTCTTCAAGTTTAGAATTGGCAAATGCAATATTAAAAAATGGCCTAAACCTCGAGTTTGGACAAAACAAACAGTTTCTACAAGTTGATCTCCGAAAAAAGGCTTTCAACTACCCCGAGGTGATATTGCAAAACCTAGCAACCACATATCAGATGGCATAAACAGCCATGATTTCTTTTCGCTTTTGTGAAACTACTGGTCAGCAAAAGCGAAGAAATAGTTAATGTTCGTTGAGTGAACAGGTTCAAAGCAAAGCCGAAAAAAAATATTTAGTTCAATCAGTAGAGCTCTGCTGAACAAGAACAAGTGACAACAAAGCCAATATATTCAAAAACACGATTTTTTTGGTTAATAGGTTTTGCCATATCGCGGCAGCACATTTGAATTTGACCTGGGCGTGGCAACTAGTTATAACTAAATGGCTATCAACGCACCCTAATTCATTGACATAGTGATTGCTTAGAATTCAGTCGAACATCTTCTTCCAACAAGTAGACGAAAACATAGAAAAGTAAGTGCATTTCGTATTTTCCAGTGGCTTTTGCTGGCAATATCTACCACTTTCGGATTTGTGAAAATTTGTAGTCGTACGCGGAATCAGAGGCGTACGCAGAAATGTTTCAAGGGAAAGGGGAAGTGAAAGTGACTTTTTGAAAATTACACGGGTCAATTGAAGTTTTTAACCCATGTTGTTTCCAGGCTCAATGGGTGGCAGTTTTCTAGTGAAATTGCGGGGAAGACCTTTCTTTTGACGATTAATGTTTTCAAAGCCATATTTTCGACCAATCAGTTTTACTTTCCAGAAGAACAGGAGATTCGTTTGTTGCCGTTACAAGCATAATAACTGAAGATAACATTTAATTTTTTCCTGAGGGGAGCGCATAGGAGTTCCCCTCGGTAAGTCACTACTTGGAATTTACGCGCTTCTAGTTTTGATAATTCAAATATGAATAAATTGAAAGCGCGTGATGGCATGCACGTGTTTCAAAGGGCTTAGTACGAGCAAGCTTCAAATTTTCTGTTATGTGGGTTTGTATTACATCAATATCACAATAGTAATCATATTAGAAGTCAAATGATCCCGCATTCAAAAGCCACTCAAATGTGAAAAGCAATATTAAGCTCACAACTTGATGACAAAAATATTTTACCGAATTCCTCAAGGAAATTTATTGGAAATCAGTGATACCACTCTACTTACATTTGCTACTTTGGTTTAAAACTTAAATTTTGGTTTCGTGGAAAAAATGAGTAGAGTAGACTTAGTAGTACTGTAGAGTTCTTTTGGAGTTTTGCCAATAAATTTGTGCACCGGTTTTCCGAACGAAAGGAGCTGCTTTTTGGGAGATTCTCTCATTAAATATATAAATTATGTAGGAATTATTGTCGTCTTTCTCGTACCCAAGATTTGATTCTCGATAGAAACCGCAGTTATTACTCACCCAAGTTACGTAGAAAGTTTTTTCGAAATGATGCGCACATTGCTAAAGACCATAAAAATTCTTACCGATAATCACCCTTCCTTCCCCTTCAGAGGCTCAGGGGCTTATGCCTTCACTCAAATGTTTGACCCAATTTCCATATTAAGTTATTTTTAAGTAAAATACTAAAATATTGCAAACAGGAAATTTTTTACCGTTTTTTCTTAAAACTTTGGATTTCTTTAAGCACGTCATATGATTTTACATGTAGAAAATATTTTGCCAGCTAAAGTCAATACCACCATATGCAACTTTTGATAAAAAATTTTAGTGAAAATTATACGGACGTATGAAGCATCGCAAATAAATGAACTTTCTCTTTTAGAAAACTTTGTCATCTCCCTTTTCACCAATATTGTTTCTGGCAGCACCATTACTTCCCGACCGAAAAAGCAGTTCTTTACTAGTTTTGCATACAACTTAACTAGTTTTGCATACAACTTAACTAGTTTTGCATGCAACTAAACAAAAGCTGCTGATCAGCAATCTATCGTATGACCGGGACGGTATTCGTGACGGTTTACAACGTACATACCATTAGTGCCAAGTTGTTCTTTTCTAAATGATGAACATAACTATGCTGCTTTTCTGTTTGCAGCTGGCCATTTTCAAGTTGAAGTGGCTTAATTTCAGTTCTGCTTCATTGGCTTTCTAAACCTGATTAATGAAGTTGGTTATCAATGGTTAAAGCATTTAAGATAACCTTTATACAGATGGCTACCCCTGGCTGCTTGGCTAACTTTTTGCACCAAATTGTTTTTAGCAAAACTGTTTGCTCAATATTAATAGTTTTAAGTATGAAATTTGCAAGTAATCTTAATGAAGGCCTTATGTTATCGAAAACGTTTGATAACTTTTTAAGCTACAGCAGTTTTGGACACAAAGCTAAATGAACAGCTGCTTCATACACTGCTTTTGCAAAACTACATCTCATCCAAGCTATAATTATAAATAAACTGAAGAAGCTTTGTCTCAAAGCAATAGGTTTATCCTATTTATACATCACATGCTTAAAGACGTACAGTTGTGGTCAACACTCTTGCATGAGGTCAGAATCATTGGAAAATACACTTTTGATGGATAAGTCATCAATAGTTAGAAAGAAGCTAATATTTTGAAAGGGTTCAATCTGTTCACATGTTTTAGGGAAGTGAAATGGGTGGTTTTCCCCCAAAACTTGCGTTGGATCAAGACATCAAAATTGTCATCTTTTTGCGGATTATTTTTTTACAAACCGGTCTAATCTTTTTATGGACTGTATTTTTTCTGCTTAGATGTATCTTCTGCCGTTTTATATTTTGATTCGAATAGACAATTTAGTAATTATTTTGAAATGGCGATTATTTTGACCTAACGATCATGGCAATAAAAGCATTAAGCTTATCTGCACTTTAAACGTCCCTGGAATGATGTTGGACTTGCTATAGCGACGATGACTCGTAATCAGTCAAAATATGATGTAGGGCTAAGTTTAGTAAATTTGTTTGTCATTTCAGGGAAGTGCTTAGACCGCAAATGGTTAAACTCCGATATCTCTACATGCGAACTTAAATGTAAAAAGTTTAGACTAGAGCCTGAAATCTCACAAAACAAATAAGTATACTGTAAAGCACTCAATATTTTTGTGTTACGTAATTTGCCTGAATATTTGTTTGTGTATCTCGTGGAAGTTTGAATTTAACTTGCAGTGTGATAAAGTATTGCTTCATTTAAACTGTTAAAACTTTTTTGTTACATAAGCGATGTCGCTTTTATTTTTATAAATTACGCCGTATTTAGTTTTGTCGAAATAGGATGATTTATTAAGGTGACATCAACTTTGATTGTTTTATAACTACTATTAATGTATTTGCTGCTATTTGTAAAGAACAAGTTTCATTTTCAACATCATTAAAGTTGAACGAATAGTGTTGCCATTATTTTTTGTTCATCAGCCAGGAGCGGTTTGCGCGACACGACTTCCGCTATTTCAGAGCGGAAACTAGTAACTCGACAGTTTTTCCCTGAGATATTTCTTGAAATTTTTGGAATTTAGAGGTTTATGCTTTTCAAAGCCGTATGGTGTGCAACAAACTCCAGTGGGACCACTGGCAGGCCAGTGTTTGTTGATCTTGACCAGAACCATGCACAATACATGCCAAGAGACCTCCAATCAATCTTGTGCTTTGAAATGAAAATATTTGTAAGCATGATTATAGAGCCATTTTTTTCCTTATTTTTTGATCACTGTTAAAATTTCACTAAAACTAAGTCGTCTTTGGGTACAGCTTGTGAGGTAGCTTAAATCAAGGCCATATTTAGAAATGGGAGCCGTGTGCAGGCAGCATCCTTCCAAAGTATTCAAAAATCTAATTTTTGTTGGAGAATCGCATCTTTCTGGCAACTGAATATCTTTTTAGAAAACACTCCTGCTTTTAAATCCAAAATTATACGAGGCCAAGTTGTGGTTATAGCTTTGATGGAATCAAATAATTAGTTTAAAAGTGAAATTTGAGATTCTAAAGAAGAGCAATTCGTAAAAGTTGTTTCGCTCAATTTTGGAGTGGTTATCACACTTGCATTGTGCTTTTTTAAAATGAATGTTGAACCATTATCTCAACTAAACGACAAAGCTGTTTTTACTAGGATAGTTAGCCTAGTTTTATTATTGTGGTTTGGAGTCGGTGAGATGATGCAGAACATAAAGTCCGAGGAAGTGAAGCCTGGTACTGATTCCCGAATAACCCTGCTGCGATGCGAAGAAGGAGGAACAATTGAAGAGCAAGCTGGCGAGAAGGTAGGTGACGTAGGCATCACCTAAAACACTTAGAAGCGCACGCTTTGCAAAATGATGTTCGTGAGAATTTTCCCCGAAAAAAGCAAGATGTTGCTTAGTTAAAAGTAAGTGTTGCTTAATTTGTGAAAAGTGAGGTGATGTAGAACACAAGAAGAAGCAATAAAGTCAGCATGGCTATTGGAAGCAATTGCGTCATTGAAGGCTGGCGTGGCGATGCCAACGAGGCAAATTGAGAACTGCCTTCTTCTGCTTTGGCTAAAGAAAACCGGTATTTTTCTGCTTCACCAATGTGTTACTTTCTCCACTTCTTTCTGAGCTAAACTATTGTTTAATGGAGGCAAAAATTTTGAGGTACTTAAAATAAAGTTGCGCGGTTGAATTTTTTGAATAAGGTTTCTTTGATTCATAGTTTTCTCCGGTTGTTGCTCTGACCACCAATACTACTACCTTCCGACTTAACAAGCAATATTGCTAACAGACAAACCATGTAGCTATGGGGTGTCCTTTAGCTCCGCTTTTGACTGATTTGTGCATGAAAAGACCTTAATTGTCGAAAAATTTGTAAAAGTTGTCGGTGTGATATGATTTTGTTCGATTTATTTGTGTGATCCTGAAGAAAAGCGTATGAAATTGTTATTTTTAGCTCAAAAACCATATTTGAAGGATGTTAGCGTCAGTTTGAGGGTTATACGCTACTGCTCAAGCCAGTATGTATATACAGGGTGGGCCAATAAAATGTTACCACTTTTTGAATCCTTGCTATTTCCAAAATAGATTTTTTTTATTCTCAAAAATACTAACAACAAAACATTGAATTCTCACACCAATGGATCGAAAACAATATACTGTGAAGGAGAGAGTAAAGATCGTGGAAGCATATTTTGAATTAAAATTGGTAACCCAGACTCAGTGACGATTCGTCATTGACGTTCCGGAAAGAAATCCTCCATGTATACTCACAATCAGACATCTTCTTCGAAAATTCAGGAAAACAGGATATGCGACCAAAGCGAATAAAGGACATAGTGGTAGGCCAAGGTCTGCGAGAACAGCCATTAACACAGAGATCGTGAGATAGCGTCTGGAGGAATCACCAAGAAAATCGACCAGATGTTTGTCAGAGGGAGACTGCCCTCTCAAGGACCACTCTCAGACGCATACTGAACACAGATCTTTATTTCTTTCCCTACAGAGTTCAAATTTTACAAATTCATTGATATTAAATGTTGGTTTAATGTTTCTTATCACAAATCTTTGAATAAAAATTTTGAATAAATTTACATTTGAAAACTTGGGTATAATTGAAAAGTGGTAACATTTTATTGGCCCACCCTGTATTAAATAACAAAACTCCAAACTGCACTTTTTTTGGTCTTAAAAGACTGTTTACTTCTTCAAATCATTCAGCCAATCATATTCCAGACAGTTTCGCGACCTAATGAAGGGGAAGTAGATTTATCCGTTGATAGTGGGGACTTCGTTGTGCAAAGCGGCGACAAGGATGGCCGCTGCTCAACTTAGACATCCGGAATTTTGATCCAACTTTTGGATTCGCTATCGCGCTTAAACATGCCGGCTACTGAAAACAAACGGTCCACACAGCGGGGCAAAAGGATAAAATGAAATAAGTCATAACTTTCTGAGACTGTTTTAAAGTCAAATCACATTTTTTCCTTGTAGGGTTGCCGTTGAACTGTTTAGAAATATGGTGATGAGTACAGATTATTTCTATTTTTGGAATTGCTTGCGTTTAGCATTGGCCAGCTAACGACGACAGTTTTTAGTGAAAGAAGGAAGGTTTCTGTCCTGGTAGGATTTGTTGACCGAGTGAGCAACATGGTTATTAATACAGCCCGCGCAGGTGCTAACAAGGGGGTGATGTTGTTCTTTTAATGATCTTTTTACAGAACCTGGAAGATAAATCGAATTCCTCGCTGAACTCCAAAGAAAACAACCGAGGTGGATGGGATAACAAGATACAGTACATTCTTGCTCAGATAGGTTTCGCGGTAGGTATTTTTTGAAAGATTGACACCAAAAAGTAAGACCATACCATAGATTAAATGGTTTATTAAAGTACGGATTACGGTCGCATTTAAGGGAGAGGCTTAAATAAAAGAACATGCTGGAAGGTACAAGTTTCTAAAATGAAATAATATTTTCCACTCTTTCTCTGCCTCTAGTTCTTTTCTGAAATACGGCTCATAGCAGTGGAACTTTGCATTGTCCAATTGCACACAATAGTCCTGCAAAATTGACAGAGACGGAGTGTTAAGAAGAGCAATTAATCACTGTCAAGCAACACAAGGATTTCCAAGAAAGTTTGTGTTTGAGATAAAAGAGGTTGTTTTAGAAAAGCTTATAGCGATAGAAAACCGTAATTAATCGCTTTAAAGTGTGATTTGTGCGAAGGCAAATAATTTAATAACAAGGAATGACGTTTACATTAGCTTAGACGGGTGTTTATGCAAAAGAATAAGATCAAAGGTTTGCCGTGCAGCAACCAGTAATTGTTTTAGTTATCAATCATGGATTATTTTAGAGGGTGAGAAGTTCATTCGTGTAAATATAAAAACTAAACTTTATAAAGATATAGACTTGTTTTAAAAATTTTTCTCGTCATCTATGAATTGAATTAATTACTTGAGACATAGTTTGCGTGGGGAGAAGAAGAAAGTTTTCTTGAAAACTTTGACAACTTTTGCAAAAGTAAGCTGTCAGAAATATGGGAACTCAAATCATTTTTCAAGGCGACATGAAGAAATTATCACTTTACCAGCATCCTAGTTTTCAAAAATTTGGGAGATTTTTTGTCCCCTCCTTGTTAGCCAATGTTGCTTGGATGGAGCAGCACAACATACGCAAAAACAAGATTGCATCTCCACAAAGGCCTACTTCTATATTTCCTTTATTTCTTTACGTTGGTTTGGTTTAAAACCTCGATTGTATATTCTGGAAGTCCTGTTATGAAATTTATATTCCAGAACAGATGCCGACAAGCCTGTTTCGACCTATTAGTCGTCTTCAGAAAAACTATGAGCACAAGAAAATAGATAGTTTCCTTTTACCAGTCGGCTATGAAGAGCAGGTTATAATCATTGCTTGAATCGCAGGTGGGGCTCGGCAACGTTTGGAGGTTTCCTTATCTGTGCCAAAAAAATGGTGGGGGCGCATTTCTCGTTCCATATTGCATTATGTTGGTCCTGGAGGGTGTGCCTCTTTTCTACATGGAAATAGCCATTGGTCAAAGATTAAAACGCGGTAGCGTTGGAGTTTGGAATAATATCCATCCATTTCTTATTGGTGTTGGAATTGCCAGTATGGTGGTATGATAAAATATTTATTTAAGAAAACTTCTTGTTACGTTATTTGTTACTTTTTTTTGTTACGAGTCTAAAAAGTCAAAAAATATGAGTAAAGATCGTAAATTCTCAATATGATTACTGGAAACTTCCCACAAAATATTAACTTTCAAAACGTTTCTAAGCAATATATCTAGCATTCCAAATATTTATTCGGTAAAATGTGAAATTGAAATACAATTTTAATTTAATGGTCGTAATCGCATTTTAAATTGAACAGAACCAACCAGGGTTGTGTTTAAGCGAGGCTGCGACCTCGACCAAAAACAAAATAGTGTGGCGGGGATTTCCCAAAATGCTTTGATTGTCAATCCGTCTATGGTTACTCGCTCGACCATAACCAGTTGGTTGAAACAGTATAACCACTTTATTGTCTTTGTAATTGTTCAAAAATATCGTTCAAAAAATATCGACGAAAGGAATGTAAAGTGGCGGTGACAATGGCTTCAATATTTTTTGTATCGATTGGTTCGTTGCAACATTGATTGTTGTTATACTATTTAACAAACATTTTACCTAGAGAAACGTCTAATTTAAAATTATGTTTTAGAAAACTAAAATTTATTTCGTTTTGGAGGCAAAATCTGTCGTTCCCTTTTTTATTTTCTTTGTTATCGTCAATTTACGGTGGTTTGCTTGTTTTTAGGTATGTTTTCTCATTTCCTTGTACTATAACGTTATAATAAGCTGGGCGCTGTTTTATTTATTTAATTCATTTCAAACAACTTTACCGTGGTCTGAATGCCCGACGATATCCGACACTACAAATCAAACAGTCACAGGTTGGTATAGTTGACTTGTATCTTTATATTTTTACTCTTGCATTACTACTACAAAATGATTGGTTAATAAAGGTAGTAAGAGAAAAAGCGATTTTGTCTGAAACAAACTCTGATATAGTTTTCAGAAAACTTCTTTTGCCAGCATTTTTTCTCAGCGCTTTCATCAGCAGCGATATCTCGTCCAATAAAAACTGAAGTTCACCACTTCTTTCATGTCATGAATTAAACGTAAGCAGAGCAATTACAAGCCAGCGAAAACTTGTTCACTCGAACTTTTTCTATCCTACGCCATTTTGCCACTGAAAAGCTCATCAGGAAAGGTTTTTGGCAAAGCAGCTTTTTCAAAGCCATATTTAACTTTTGTAGCACCAACAATTATTTGAAATAAATTCTCCTCTACAGGTTGAATTAAAAATATGCAAACAGGTGCAAAAAGCCGAGGTTTTGTGAGGGGAGGGGGCTAATCAATACGACATTGATAGAGGTCTTTTTTGTGACAAGTGCTATGTGTATCTCCGAAGAAATGAATAAAAGATCTTTATTTTTTGAAGAATTAGGTGCCTAAAAAAGCTTCAAGCAGTTAACATTTTGTCAAAAAAGTGTGGCTGAAGAAGGGTTTGGGACAATCTCCTGGTCGCGTTTTTGCGTACAATACTTTTCTTTAGTTGAAAGGTATTTTTTCGAGGTACGAAAAAATTTTTGTGTGAACTTCAATCTCCACCCGCAATTGATATCATCTCTACAAAACCCAAAATGCTGTAATTGTAAAGTTGTAAATCTGTGTTGATACCGGGCAGAAATAAAGTGAGTTCAACTTCTGAAATACGCAAACACCTGTTATTTTTGATTGGCTTTATGCAGTGCACGAATGCGAGCTTGCTGGGCCTACTTCTTATTTCTGGTATCGCGATGCTCTTGACGTCGCTACTTCCATAAGTGAACCTGGTCATCTGGTTTGGAGGATGGCTCTCATGTTATTTGCGGCTTGGTGCATCGTCTTTATCTGTATTTTCAAAGGAATCAAGTCATCAGGAAAAGTAAGTGCGTATTTGTATCTTAATTTTGTACATTGCGTGCATACAACCAATTAATTTTTCGTTTTACTTAGCTGTTAGTTCTTTTCCACCGTTGCCGTTTTTTCAAACACACATTAATGATGCCTTGATTTTATAAAATCATGTAGATTGATTGCCTAATCGGCTTTACAGCTTAGCCACAGCTTACACACGAGCAGCTGACGAACGAAATGGCTAAATCTTCAACCCCTTCGTCAGCAATAATTTGAGAAAGCACTTTGTATTGCAAAAAAGATGCTTTTTCGCAGCTAGTCTCTGACAAATTTTTCTTACCGTGCAATTTTCACCGTGCGGCAGTGAGGCACCGAGCATGCTGTGCTGTAGTGCGTAAGCAACTATGCGATCTCAGCGAATAGGAACGGTTTAGGTTGCCTTGATGTAAGCGCAAAAGTCAATTCATTTGCCAATCGGCAACGTTAGCCGGCAACTTGGAAAAGTAAGATGGAGAACATTTGTGACAACAATGATTGTGTGCTTGAACCTCACGATGGCTATTGTGTCTCTGATGAAGACACTCTGCTGCTGATACTTTTCCTGCATGGTGACAATGTTTACGATGCAAACGCATTGCACCAGTAGTTTTAGTGACTAGGAAGCCACTCTGTAGACAATGGATGTCCCTGTTTCACCGACAACAGAATTTCCCGTGATTGTAGAATAGAAATTTATCAGTCACTCAATAATAAGAGAGGACGGAAAGATTGCCGCTAAGGTTAGGTTTAAGTTTTGGTGAATACACCAATGGATATACTAATGGACAGAGAGAGAGAAAGAGATCCAAATTTTAAATCCAGTTTTGGCTTCGTTAATTGAGGTGGTCGGATTCACTTCATGTTTAAGAAGGTTCATATACAGCTTTGCGCCACTGCATTCTGTCGGTGACATCTTCCTTTTTTAGTCGAGTTTGTTCAATATGTTTTTCCTCTTGCCTTCTCCATGCCTTCTTCGGTCGCCCACGCCCTCTTTTCCCGACCACTTCAAATTTCAACGCTCTTCTTAACTCATGATCACTATCCCTCCTCAAAACACACTCATACCATTGCGCTCCTTTCGCCGTGGCCAGTCTGTCCAAAGTCTTTTCCGAACCTGGTGTCATCAAGTTTAGTTGTAAGCGTACTAAAGTTGTTTTTGCCATAACTTTTGTTGTTGTCATTATTATAGGGCGCCATTTGTTCACGGTCTGTTACGCATGCTTCAGAACAGGGCTCCGCCAATAACTTTTGGCGCGATCCAAAAAAATAGTCTTAAAATTTTGTGTCCCAAATGTTATTGAGAATTTTGTTATGTTACTAATAGAAAATAGTTCACTCAGAACTGTGCAGATAATTCACAGTTTCTGACAAAAATAAATAACAGAGACACGTAGGCGGTAATTAAATAAAACGCCGTGCTGTGAATTAAGTAAATCTTTTAGCCTATTGTAGGTCAGCCCCTCTTTCGTTGAAAAGCGCGCTGGGCTTCGACAACAAATAAATTGAAGGCTTTTGAATTATATAACTTGCATACTGATTTGCTGTGTTCTATTAAAGTGCAGTTTACGTAAACGGTTTTAATACTTAGAAGAAATGTGATTTAAAAGTTAGCATGAAAGTACTTTGATACTGAAATGTGTTTCTCTCGTTACCTGCTTTCCTTCCTTCGTCTTATAAACGAGTCTAAACAGAATATCGACAATCTCCCAGGTGAAAATGGGACCCGTCTTGTAAGCGAATCGCCTAATAATCGAATAAATACGAAAAAGAAATCACTTTAATTTAAAGTACAGTAGACGCCGCTTATTAAGCCGCCTCGGGACCGGACGATTTTGGGCTTGTTAAGCGAGTGGGCTTGTTAACCGTCGGACGACTTATTCTAAATATTTTGAGGTAAAATATTTGTGGCTAACTGTAATAAAACAAAATGTTTAAAGATATTGCCTTGTACACAGAAATTTGTAAAGAAAATACATATTCGGATTATAAAAATTTTGATATTTATCTGAAAAAATCTGGAAAAAAATTGATTAGAGAAAGATAACATATTTGGTATATTGACCTACAGCCTATCGAGGCCATCAACTACATCAACCTATTGCCTATACAACCTATCAAGACATCAGGCTACTTTAAAGTGAGCCACAACCGATCGTGAGATCGGGCTACTTTTAAGTGGGCCACCCTATACAATAGCAAAGTTTTTTTCTTTTTGAATAAAGAGCAGCATTAATTTATCACAAGAATGGTGCTTAATACAAAACAGTATTTATTACCATCAAAACAGATTCATTTTCTCGCATTATCGTGCAGGTGCAGCCTGCTCCATGTAAAGCACAATTAGACATCAAGGGTTTGTGACAAAACAGAAGAATTTTAGGCAGTAACCAAAATGCTTGATGTTTATCCATACAGAGAAAAAAATCAAAAATTACGTAGTGAAATTTGTTAGTTATGAAGCTTTTTAAACAAATTTAAAAGAATTGCTTAGAAAATTTGGGCTTATTAAACGGGTTTTTGGGCGTATAAAGCGAGTTTTGTTAATACACAGTCAAATGGAAGAATTCCGGGTCAGACGAATTTGGGGTTAATATGCGGGTGGGCTCATAAACCGTGAGCTTAATAAGCGGCGTCTACTGTACTTGCACGCACCAGCTAACATGACAAAAATGGTCGTTGTAGTGGAATGTTTGCGGTAAGTTTAAATTTTTTGGCGACCCAACTTTGGGCCGCGACCATTATTTACGAACCCCTGTTTTGGTACAACTTTTACGTCTAAATCAAATCGATTTGCGAATTTAGACAAATGCATTTGTGACTAGATCAACTAGATTTTTGAATGTTAACAAGTCCTTTTGTTTTTCAATGTATTTGCAACTGCAAGAAATCGATTTGTAAATAATAACAAATACATTTATTTAGAACTACGTCTGTGACTAAATCAAAACGATTTGTGAACAAAAATGAGTCGATTTGAACTAGTCGCACATGTTGTCCTAAAGCATGTGCAACGGACAATGATAGGTTACTGGCGCAGTGGATTTGCAAAAAACTTTTAGGATATTCTAGAGACAACTCTCTGCTCGTTGCGTGTGCATGTGATATTACGTCAAAAACCCGTAGTTTGTTTTTTGCAAATACTGTACGTTGCTTGAAACCATAAACCAAAAAAATTGCAATGGCTTCTTTCTATTGCAATTTTAGTCAAAATCAGCTACTCCATATTCTCGAAACTAGTTAATTTTAAAGCAGCTTATTTTTCAAATTGAACAGCTTTCATATTACAGCGGTTTGTAACGATTTCAATAAAAATATACTTGAAGTGGCATGTTGATGAAGCGAACAATTATTGACCTGCTCGATTTAAAACGTTTTGCCGCCCTAGAGTGTTTTTTTACAGTGATTGTAACCAAGTTCTCATGGCAATGGCACATCCATATTAAACTGGGAAAGGCAAAAGAATGGAAAACATGCTAAATTAGATGCTGATATTTGCCCAAAGAAGTTTTTACCATGGTCTATTTAAGAATGATTTCAGGTTTATGTTAGCTGATGAAGAAGCTTGTTCTCTAACATGAAAGTAGGTGGCGGGGATAGAAACTTTTGTTTCTGCGTTTCTCGTTTAAATACGTTCTGTTATCTTTGTTTCGGTTGATAGTTGTTGACTTTTGGAAGAGAGTTCTACGAATGCGCTTTTGTGTCTTAGATTAAGATTTTTTTAAAGCAGGCTTGAAGCTGATTCGTCTAGCATTGTTGTTATTCCTTTTTACAATTTTTATTTTGTTTTTCAATCATACACACTATTTCCTTCCTGCACGACCGTGGAATTTTAGTGTGCAAAATAGTTATTAATGCGCATTTAATTGAGATTTTAGACTGCTGTCTGGCTACTTATGGCACCGTTTGTTCCCTTCGAGTTCGCTTCATTGCAAACCTTATCATCTAAATAAGATAAGTTTCCGAGTTATACCCTTTTGCTGACTCATTTATGGCCATAAGTTACTGAAATAAAGCCCCGTACTTCAGTATCGTGGTTTTTATATTGCATCATTGATGAGACGTTTTTTTTCTTTTGCATATCGCCACTGTTGAAGTGCTACAAAAATTTCAGTTATTGCAATTGAGATATGCTATTTGCGATAGTCTGCCTAAAAAAAGAAGCAGTTTTTTATCTCCAGCAGTTCCATTTGGAGATCCATTGGAGCACTTTCAGTTTCCACCAGATGTGGAAAAGCAACAAGTCTTAAAGTTTTTAGAAAATCCTGCAATACTGCATCAAAAACATTACAAAAGAGAGCGATTGGAACTTTGTCAACTTGTATTTCATTGCTGATAATCAGAGCCGTCAATTGTGGGAAACGGAAGAGATTATGCTGCTGAAGATGATTTTTGAGGAGATGACATCTGTCTTTGAAATCCAGTACTTTCTTGTTCATGAAACAAACTGTTCTTCCTTTTCCTTGCAGACTTTTATTCAGATTATTACCGTGCGTCAGAAAATCAACCAGAAACGCCAAAGATATAACAAAGTCGTTGTTCAGTAAAGGACAGTCTTTGTTTTTTGTGGAATAGTATTCCACTATTTCTTTGCGCAACTGCAGAATACGGCTAGATGTTTCTCCCTAAGACAGCCAACGAACTGCGGTGTGATAGAGAAATCCTCGGCAGACGTTTCGCTCAATTGCAAAAGTTCCCGAAATTGCCGGTGATGAACATTTGAGCGAATGTATAAAATAATGCGATTCACTTCTTTTAAAATGGCATTTAAAGCAATAGATTTGACACATAGTGCTTCTTGGTGGACAATACAATGAAGATTAGTGAGCTGTTTGTTATCATATTCTTGTGATACATACTCTGAAAATCTTGTCACAAAACCTTGTAAGTTACCAGTCATTGCAGGCGCGCCATTTGTGCAAATGCCACAAAAATTTTTCAAGTCTAATTCGTTGCGAAGACAGATATTTATAACTGCAACAAAGACATCTTCACCACGGGTGCGCGAAGAGAGTGTTTCCATGGAAAGAAGATCTTCACACAGATCAAAAGGTGGAGATAGAGAACGTATGAATACTAGTAGTTGCGCTGAGTCCTTGATGTCAGTTGATTCATCGACAGCTAGTGAAGATAAACTTGCTTCTTTGTTAACCTTTGTCTGCAGAGAAAGTCAGCTGTTTGGCAATATCATTTTGACGGCGTTGAATCGTATAACGCGAGAGAGCAATTGATGAATAGTCAGTTTCCTTACCAGGATGAATGCACTTAACTACGTCGACAAGACATCGCTTAACAAGTTCCCCATCGGAATAAGGCTTCCCCGCTACGCCCAGATGATATGCCACTCTGCAAGAAGCTTCCCAGCGATTATTAATTATCAGACTTAGTGAAAGTAGACCTGAAAGATGTCTGCTGTCGTACACTTTTCTTCAAATTTTCTACACAGATCTTTCTGGGCTCGCCTTTCAATTTCGCGTAAGCGTGTGACATATGACGACGAAAATGTTGTTTTGCATTATCTCCTTTAACAGTTTTATCAACTTGACTGAATATTAGACTTATCATGGTGTGTGCTGGTGTCTCGATCATAAAATAGTCCAACTCCCACTGGGCATTGAATATCCTTTTCTCCTCTAATAGAGTTCTTTTTCGTTTCAACGACATAATACAATATACTGTTTACAATACAGTAGATTCCGCTTAATCGGGTCACATCGGGATAAGCACCATTTGGCCCGATTAAGCGGCTGACCCGATTATCCGAAGTCTTGCAGTATCTGTGCCAGGGTTGTCCTTGGTACACCAGTTATCTCAGCTAGCTGGCGATGACTAATGTTTGGAGGTTGCTCTCTAATTTTTCTTAGGACAACAACCCTTTCAGCAATTGTTAATTCTTTTTGTGGCATCTCTGCTTGGGACTTCACAAAATTTGCAACAAAACACAACAATTACCATGTCCAAGGGCATGAAATGACAAAATAATTTGCGCCTGTATTTTTCAATTGTTACATAATATAGTTGGCTTTGTGATATTGAGTTCTATTATATTACAAAGGCGGTTTTGCAATTACACCGGCGTATGTCTGACTACAGTTGTGGCCCGATTATGCGAATTTAACGTAGTGCATTATCTTTGATTGGATTTTGTTCTTAACAATTTGGCCCAAATAAACGGCTGACCCGATTAACCGGCGGCCCAATGAAGCGGAATCTACTGTATTTAAAATATTTCTACGGTTGACGATACACTATCGCTGTAATAAACACGACACTACGCAATGTTAAAAGTAGATGAATGCAAAACTCAACGTTCAGCTATTAAAAACAAAATGATTACAAATGCCTACTAAAAATATCTAACAGTTTTGAAAATCTTCTTGTTAATAAGAAGCTTAAATTAAGCTTCAACCATGATTCGTCGCTTTACCATAACTGGACAACTTGCTTCTACGCCCACTCAACCAGTACTAAAAACTATATATTGCCTGTAATTTCGAAGAAGCACAGCTAAAAAACAATTATTTATTGACCGCACTGCCGACGCGTGGGGCACAAACTCAATTTTAAATAAAATCGAGAATTCATTGAAGTTCGATCACTTGCTGGATTAAATGGAGCATGACCATTGATCATGTCATCATTTTTAAGAATTAAATTGCGTTTCTGCCAGACTTCTCGAATCAGGTTTTTACACATCCTGTCGACAAATGTGTTTTTGCATTTCTTCTGTCTTGCGTTGATATACGCCAGCATCTGCTGCTATATCGTCTATTTTTAATTGTATGTGCGCGGCCGCACGAACTTTCATTGACGGCCGCACGTTACACTCCGTTGGCTTAGTCGGATAAAGGGACAAGGCACACAACAAATACAACACATATAAAAACAAAGGGAAATCCAAAGAGGAAAAGTGAAAGCCATGATTTAAAAACAAGACTTGTATTTGTAAGTATGTGCGTACGCACGTAGGTTACGCTTTAACTCCTTGAGGCTAGTCGGTGTACCAACGTGAAACTATATAAAGGGGATTGGTCATGTCATTATGGCGTCATAATAAAAATAGTTTTTTATAAGCTTTGTATTTCTTCAATGAAAAAAGCGATTTTAACTCAAACAAGGCAATGATCGCATTCATCAAAAATGCAAAAATCCCTACCCCTTGAGCAGTAGGGCATACTTCTCAACCCCTGTGTGGTAATCCAAAAGTGACCCAACCACAGTAGTTAACGAAGTCCTTTGATAACTGAGAACTGTACTACATATTCTTTTCACGTTTCTGACTTGCGAATGCTTGTTGCAAGGAGTAGATTGTGGACGAGTGTTTATGTGACACGACAACACTGTAGGTGCTGAATTTTAAACTTTTTCTAATCAACCTACTATTATCCTGCAGGAATTTGTTTGTTTGGCCATTGGCTGGTTGGAATTTGCTATAATCATAGGGATCTCTAAAGGTGGCTGAACATAGTATACGTTTTATCCGGTTTTTTACCTTTTTTGGTCTCATGCATTTTTCTATGAAAATTTTCATCCGCTAAGATATTTATAATACTGCTTTAGAGCAGTTTTGGCTCGAAGGGCTATGTGTGGTCTGCGAATGATTTCGCGGGCCTCTTGATACAGATTGTGCTCTAGTTTTTACTGCACTGACTACAGGTTGGTGTAAAAACAAACAAAAACCTCACCCAAAAACTTTGATCTCAGAAACGTATCTGTGTTATCCCTTCTGCGGTGTAGAAGTAATTGTTCTGGCTTCGAAACAAAAGACCTAAAGTTCGTAATTCCACCACAACACCATTGCTTTCGTCAGGAAGGGCATCCGGAGTTCAAGTGACGCGCTGCCGCAACAAAAAGTCTTTCTCGAAAGCGAGTGTGTAGTGCAGTGGTTTTCAACCTTTTTGCTGGAGCGGAGCCCCAATGAAGCATTCTAGTGGCTCGAGGACCCTCTGTGCGAGGGAGTGCCCGGGGTAACTGGGACCCTCCGAAAGGCCAACAGTCACTTCGACCCAACCCAAATGGGGTCCGGGACCCCGCCACCACGTTAAGGCGGCTGTTGATTGGTGCAGCAGGAATTTGTTGATTTTTTTCAGAGGAGTATTCGTCGCTTTTTCTTTCTTCTGCTGCTGCTCTCTTTACTTCTCTGACACTGAATATGGCCAAATTTTCCATTTCTTTCGGCCGCATTAAACGCCATCCTAAAGCGTGGTGGTCCGCTGAAGTGGAAGAAGCGGTTAGTGAAAGACCTAAGGCTTTCGCTGTAGCTCACAGAAGTGATGAAGATCGCCAGGCTTACATCTCCGCTTCCCGACATGCTTCGTCAGTCATCGCCAAGGCCAAGGCTGAGGCATGGCAGACGACTTGTTCTTCTCTCTCGCCCAAATCTAATCCTAAATCTATGTACTCTCTTCTTTGTTCTGTCGCTGGCTCTTTTTCCTCATTTTCTTCTTTTCCCAACTTCCCCAACTGTTCCTCTCCTAGGGAATTGGATTCGGTCTTCGCCGACTACCGAAAATTTCACTTTCCTGTCTCCCAGACAAAGGCCCTGCGTAGTAGAGCCAAGGGCTACCTTTCCGAGCTCCGCCGTGCCACGTGCCCGGAGGAGTCTCATTCGTCCTTTTGCTTTCCCTTCCCCGTCGCTGAATTTCTTGCGGCTGCTGCCAACCTTTCCTCGTCCACTGCCACTGGCCCTGACAAAGTTTCCAATTCCATGCTAAAGCACCTTCCTCCCTCTGGCATGAATTTCTTCTTCACATTTTCAATCTTTCTTGGTTTCTGCATTCTTTCCTTCCATTTGAAAGACATCTTTTATTATTCCCATCCATAAAATGGGAAAGCCTCTCGACTCTCCTGCTTCTTTTACGCCTATCTCTCTCACCTCCTGCGTATCAAAGCTTTTTGAACGCGTCATTCTATCACGCCTACCTTTCTTTCTGGAATCTTATTCCATTCTCTCTCCCCGCCAGGTGGTTTCCGCCCTGGACGGTCTACACTAGATCAAATTCTTTGTCTTTCTCAGTCCATTTCGGATGGGTTTAACAAACCCAGGCCGAGCTCTCTGACGATCCTCGCAACTGTTGATTCCTCGAAAGCTTTCAACTCTGTCTGGCACCCCGCCCTTTTCCACAAACTCGTTTCGGCTGGCCTCCCTCCTTGCTTTGCTCGTTGAACTCAATCTTTCCTTTCTGATAGGCGTACTTGCGTGGTTTATCAAAATCACAAAAGTCGCTCCTTTTGAGTCCGTCGAGGTGTTCCGCAAGGATCTGTTCTTGACCCTGTACTTTTCTCTCTTCATCAAAGATCTTCCTGCTTCTCTGCCTTCTTCCGTCAGCTGCTCTCTTTACGCCTACGATCTGGCTCTTTGGTCCTCCTCCCCCTCAGTCCTCACTGCGGTGGAGGTCACACAAGCAGGTCTGTTTCGATTCGAGCGCTGGTCTGAGTACTGGTGTGTTCCTCTCAATCCGATCAAATGTGAGGTTTCCTTCTTCTCAGTGGATCCCCACCAAGCTAACCTCTAGCTTAACCTCCTCTTATTTAACTCCCGCCTACGTTGTAATCCCACTTTAACTCTTCTTGGGGTCATCTTCGACCGCACTCTTTCCTTTTCTAAACATGTATCTTCACTGAAGGCCAAGTTCTTCCCACGTCTCAAGGTCTTACGCTGTATCTCTGCTTCCTCACGGGGCCCTTCTAAGGAGTCTATCTCTTCTGTATAAAGCTTTTCTTTAGTCCCTTCTCACTTATGCTTCACCCGGATGGTTTCCTTTCTTAAGCGTTACCAAAATCACCAAACAGGAACGCCATCACCGAGCAGCTAGGCGCACTATCTCCGACTGCTTCTCGGCCTCCCATATCCCACTTCTTTTCTGCGAGGCTTTTTTACATCCCCTAGGAGTCACCTTGACTCATTTCGCTCTTCCATCTCATGCGCGGGCTCTTCGTCTCTCAACCTCCTTTCCCATTTCAGGTTTGGTAAGACGTGGAGTGAAACCAAGACTCTGCAGATCGTCCTGGAGAGTTTTGCGTCCACTCACCCGCTCATGCTTCCTTCTACTTCTCCTAGGGTAACTCTCCTTGCTTGCCCTTCCTCACCTCCGTGGAATCTGCCTTCCTTTACTGTGGAGTCCACTCTTTCCCCTCCATGCTCCCGCTCTGATCCCACCTCTCTCGCCAAGGTGCAGCTCTCGTTCACTTTGACTCTCTCCCCCCTTATGATCTGGTGCTTTGGACGGACGGCTCTGTTTCCTTTCCTTTTGACAAAGACGGCTTCGGCGTTCATACCAACTGCTCGCTCTGTGGCACTGAGGCCACTTTTTCCTTTTCAGCAGGCCCAGTATGCTCAAGTTCTTCCGCTGAAGCCTGCGCCATTCTGCAAGCTCTTTGCTGGTTTCGGCAGCACCATCAAGTGTGCCACTTTTCTTCCCTTCTTCTATCTGACTCTCGCTCTGTCCTTTTCTCCATCTTTCCTTTTACCTCAATCTCTCTGCAGAAATTGTTTTCTCTCTCCCCCTGTACTAACAGGCTACAATGGGTTCTCGAACACTCGTTTCTCCCGGGGAACGATGCAGCTGATGAGCTGGCCAGACGGGGAGCGCTACTCTCCTCTTATCTCTCATATCCACTCTTCTCTTTTCTCGGACTGGAGGCGTACTGTCTCATTGAAATTCTTCGACACACAGGTTCCCTCGATTTCCACCAAGGAACTTGTGCTCCCTCGTCACGCTCGCTGTGTTCTCTCTCGTCTTCGCTGCAACGGACACAGCCTTCTGTTAAGCTCTTATCTCTCTAGGATTGGCAAAATCGAGAATCCTTCCTGCAGCGCCTGTGGACACTCGTTTCAGGACACCTCTCATCTCATTTTGCACTGTCCAACTACGGAATCTTTGCGCCGCTCGCTCTTTGGCGACTTTCTGTTTCTCTACGACCTCTGGTCCGGGCCCTGAGAAGTTGCTCGGCTTCTGGGGCTCCATGGTATTCCGCCAAGCCCCTATCTCTCGGAAGGGGTTCGGTAACAACAACAACAGGAACCCCTGTGCAATAATTCAAATGTGTTATGCAATTTGTGTAACTTGTGGCAAAACCCCAGGACTGAACTGGCGGAACCCTGGTTGAAAACGACTGGTCTAGTGGCTGACTTACTCTTAAATTTGTTCGTCAAAGCCTGCGACAACGCGGGAAAAAATGATGTGTAATCGACAAAATTTTCGATACATTAGTGTGAAAACGATGAAACGTCACAATGAAAATTGTGACGTTATAATCACTTGAGCAATCACTAGCACCTGCATTGTAACGAAAAAGCGAAATGGTTGTTCACTCCTGCACCGATCAATGTTTGAAAGTAAAGAATAAATATTTTTCCGATGCTTGCGTAAACCCTTTACATGCAGTCAAATAAATGACTACAGTAAAATTATGCAATGAAGCTTTTTCACTTATTTTGTCTTTGTTCTCCGGTCACACGGCGATCTGTCTTAAGATTGTGCCTGGAAAACAGTTACTAATTTGGCTTAGTGCAAGTTCATACTAAGTTGCACCGTGACGATTTCATTTACTTCACGTCACTTAAAAGAAAACCGCGCTATCCACCACCTTTCCGCGTGCCACGGTTTGGAGGCCCTGCTTTAAAGTATATGCTGTTGTCCAAACATCAGTTTTTATCCGCTAAGTACATACCAAAAGCGTACACGTTTTTGCGGGCCAAATTGTTCAAAAATCTGATGGAAAGGCAACAAGGTTTTCTGCGTAGCACCGTGTGAATATACAAGAGGTTGAAAATTTCCGTACCATAACGCGTGTGACTAAAAAACGTAACCGGACAAAAAACGCACAAAAACAATTAAATAATACAAGTTGTACAATGTTTGACAGCAATTTGGACAATAACACAATTAAAGTAACGATTAAAAACCGCACAATAGCTCACAAAAACATATATTGTATACAGTCATCTTAAATGCAAAGCTTGAAAACGTGGGTGTAGCCTAGAGCAGTGCTCTTCAAGCGGAGTTCCGTAAAACCCTAGTGTTCCGCGGAATATTTATAGGGGCTCTGTGAACTTTGGGGGTTCCTCAAGTGTTCTTTTCTCTTTGTTTTCACTTGGCAAACCATAAAAATTTAAAAAGTTTTTGAGAAAAATTTGGAAAACTTAACTCTAACCTAAACGTACTATAATTAAGCATTTTGTTTGATTTTAAGTGCAACTATTTTAATTCAATTACTAACGCATCACAAATAAGCAGCAAAGCAAAAAGTTGATTTTCCCGCAAATTTGAAAAGCAGTAGTTGGAACGTATATAATTTAAATTACTTGGTCAAGGATAACTTGCTAGCTTGTCTATGATTGAATTTTACCAAATCGCAGCCGAATACGATAGGTAGGGATTACATCAGCCGGGAACCATAATTAAGGAGTACAGGTAAAAAGTATTTTTTCCCTTATTTTTTAAGACAGGTCAGAATGTTTTGTCAAATATGAATATTGATGTGTGCATATCCAGTTAAATATCTTTTTTGAGAGATTTTAAGATTGTTTGCCAAAAATCTCAGGGTACTCAGCCAAACTGATTGAGTGAATTTTAATTGTGATCTCAATTTAGGATGAGATAAAAAAAGTTTACATTAAAATAGACTTAAATAACTGCATGATGCTGCAAACAAAACAAAATGAAGACGTATTGACAAAAAAAAATATTGCTTAGAAATAAAGACAACATTATTTTGTAGGAGATTCTTCTTCACAATAAGGACGACAGGAAAACTCTCACAATACGACTAGTTTTGTAGTTGTGTAATAAGTTATGATGCACGTATTATTACCTATAATAATTGATATTGAACAAAGGCAGGGATTCTCAAAAACTTTTAGCAGCATACTTGTTAGCAGAGTTTAAAAGTATGGCGTATCCCTCTAAAACAGGGGTTCCCAACCAGGGGTGCTGGCACCCCTTGGGTGTGTGAGGCAGGATCTTCGGGGGTGTGAGATGGTCACTTAGATTTTTGTGTTGCATTACTGTACTGTCATGTTCAGTTCATCCTGTGCTAATTGTTTTGCACAATCTGTGTCTAATTACAGTATGCCTAGTGCACGGCCTTCAAGTCAGCCCGAGATGATGCTGATCTCCAAAGAAAAAAAAGGTCAACTCATGCAATTTCAGCCGTGACTTCAAAATTGACCCACATCTCTCCAGGACATATTATGAAATGGTCACATGTTAAAATATTTTAGGGGTGCAAGAACATATTAAGGTATTTTAAGGGTGCGAGAACATATTACGATATTTTAAGGGTGCGAGAACATATTAAAATACTTTAGGGGTGCGGGCCATTACAAAGATTTGGAACCACTGCTATAAAAGATAACAGCATTGGCAAAATCTGACATCATAAAGTTGATTGCCAAAAATAGGTATTCAAGTTGAGAAAGAGCGCAAGCTACAAAATATTAGAAAACAAATAGTTATTCGTGATAAAATGGGTAAAGTAATTGCTGTCGTAAAGTCGATCTCAACAAAAAGGTTTTTAACTAGAGAATAGGCGGAAGCAACAAATAAGCTTAGTGAAACGTGCTTGGGCTCCCCCAAAACTACTTTTGTTTATCCCAGTTTGAGAACATCTAAACTAACGTTTTTATGCAAGAAACCAGGACCAATGCAATTCTAATGAATTTTTGGTGACGGGGGCTCCATGATTTTGTGAAAGTATAGCAGAAGTTCCACGACGCCAAAAAGTTTGAAGAGCATTGGCCTAGAGGCAATGCGTAGCAACAAGGCCGCAATTTGGTGTCTCGCAGACCCGGGATACATTTGTGTGTAGAGCCCTTTGTACTGTCATCGATTCAATAACTAATCTGTCATCCAAAAGTGGGAGTTACCAGTTTCGCCATAAGCTTGACCTGTAGCTATTTTGTTCCACGGCAGCCAAACTATTAAACCTTTAATCTGTCAAATCAAGTAAGTATTTTGCACAGCTACATCTCTGGACTAATTGTATAAAACTGCAAATTTATGAAGAAAGAATTTATTTTTATTTCTGAACCGCATTTGCTGACAGAAGCATAGGTCACTGTTCATTAAGGCATAGGTTCGCTTTATCGTAGGATACACAAGAAAACAATAAGACCAATGTAGCCAATGGCTAGTGGGTTAGTGGTGGCTGGAGCGTTACTTTTACACAACAAAAAGAAAGATAAACCAGTGTGGTGAAATAGATTCTACAAAAATTTAAAATCACAGGTGCAATTTTAACTCACACATAAGCTACAAAATCACATAAAAAATCATGTTGACAAGTTGGACATGAATTCATACTTTTTCAGATTATTTCGTTGCAAAATCTTCATTTATATATCACTGAAATGGAGTGTCTGAAGTAAATGACTTTCAAGAAACATCAGTATCAAATGATTCAGTCTTTCTTGACCTACCTAAAACGTGAGTCTATTTTTCACAAGCTTTAATTTTGAAAAAGACCGCTTCTCTACGGCTTTTGTCACAGGGAGACTTTGATAAATCCTCAGTGCTACGGTCACTCGGAACCCACTATCTATGTTCTTCAATGCACTTATAACACTGATATGGTAATGGCATAGGCTTTTCATTTACAAACTTGTGAAATCAGATGGCTTCTTAAACAAACTCTTGCTCCAAATCAGCAGAATATTTGTTCTGGTGATTCAAAGCCTTGCTACGCAATTCATGCGCTGTAACCTGCAAAAGCTAAGTCAATAAACTAAATGGACAATGCAAATGCGAGTAAAATTCAAATTCGATTGATTTCGGAATGCAATCGGTCAATAATTACAAGTACTGAAATTGAAAATCGATCTTTCGGTAACTAAGAAATAGCAGGCGTTTTCAATTCATCAAGAAGTGATTTAGCTTTTCTTTGGCTTTCGTACGTCGATGATACGGTTGGTGACATAGGCTTTGGTTGGATCTCGAGTATATCAAACTGACTTCTTAAGCTGGCTTGGTAATCTTTCAGTGAATTCACTAAATCCACGGCTTTGCACGAGTCTAAACTTAGGCCGTGAAGCGCAACGCTTGCTATGTTTAAGCGTTTGAGAAAACAATTCCACTTTACAACCAAGAAAGTTTGTCAAGCCTGTCCGTCTTTTCGCAAAAAGACAATGCATCGCTTTTGTAGTTGAATTTTGACATTCGTATTTGCAATGCTATTTAAAAAAAACGAATATTGTTGTAGTTATGGATTAAAGCATGAGCGGCTTCTGCATATGCAGCCCATCTAATGTTGGGAAGTGACTTTAACGTCTCCACTTTGTATAAGTAGGAGGTTGAAGTCCACCTGTCACTACTTTCAATCGTATAAGAGATCTACTGCAGAAATTGAACGGCTCTTGAACAAACGAAAAAAAAGTAGGAGATTTCTTCGCAGCATTCGAGGAAGTTTATTCCAACAAGATTTGGTGCATGGGCAGCACAAGGAATCCACACCGCAAGCGGATTAATCTGCCAAATTTGAGACTGTACGCCTTCGTACTCACCAGATATATTGGCTGCATTATCATTACATTTCCCTTTGCAGTAATGAATATCAACTTCAAAGTTATTTCAGACATTCAGCACAGCTTCTGATAAACTGTTCACTGTATGATTAGCAATCGGTAGAAATCCCAAATATCACCGCGGATCTGTTCAGGACGTCGATATACCGCAAAATAAACGTAGGTTAGTGGACATGAGACTATTTGGAATTGAACCGATGTTTATAGAATACCATTTAGCTGTTTGAATTTGAGAAACTATTTTTGATAACACTTCTTTCCAAAATTTTTACAAATTCTTCTTATATGTTTGGAGAAATATAGGAAAGAGAACCAGAACATGCATTGCCAAATTTTTCGATATGCGCTTCTAAAAACGGATTAAAATAACTGATTAACTCTAGTATTCCAATAAAATATCCTTTGTCAGTTCTTTCAAATATACAACCCTAGCCTCGAACAACTAAACCTCTTCAGCCAAAAGTATTAGAACGGCAAATACTTTGATCCAATACGCAACTTCGGCCTTTGCTTGCTTTTCTAGTTCGATATCAACTCGTCCTTTTTCTGATGCAAGAGAAGCAGAAGTTAAAATCAAATTTCTGTAATGATCAGTGCTGTTGTGTTCCGCTACTAGTTTAGTAGCGTCCTTTTAATCACAAAGACTAGTTTCAAAAGCTGACTGATAGTTACCAACACTGCAGATGCGGCATGCAAAACAAAATGTAAGGCCAATTTAGGGAGAATGTCGTAGCCTCTGTCTTAAAATAAATTCACCATAGATAAGCTTGCGCTTAAAATATGACCTTGAAAAGTAGCTATTGCGATTGTTGTAAGCACCCTTGGACACTTGCTTATCCGCATTAATAGTTTGGCATGACCTTAGTCCTGCATTAGCCCAGTACTTTCGGAGCGTATCGCTAAAAACTGCATTTTTCCGTAGGCAGGATCTGTGGAGTAAAGGCTATCATAACTCTCATTTGCTGAAGAAACGCAAGTCGATCCTTGATAAATATCTACAAAGGAGAGCCGTCTCTCTCAACAGCCTCTTTGTCTGTTGCCGGTTCATCTTCAGCTTTCAGCCAAGTACTGCTGGCAGAAAGCTCTGAACAAGCTGTTGTTTCTTTTCGAAAGCAGCTGGTAGTTGCTGGTTAAAAATGCTCTATCAGTTTGGTGTCTTTTTTTGCTGTTCTTTTTCACAATTTTCTTTTTCTCGCTTTCGCTTTATTTTTTGCACTCCACTGCCTTATATTCTTCTATCTAACATGTGTATATGATTTATGACTCACACGATTTAAGTCATATAAAAAGCTATTGTGAGTTAAGTTACATCACTAAGCTGCCTGGAATACTTACATTAAACAAAAAACAAAAACAGCTTTGCTGGCAAAACTTGAAATTTCTTACTTATGTTTAAAGGTTCGCAAGTGAAGCAGTTTTGGTTTTTGTTCAATACAGTGGTTGCTAACCTTTTTTGATGCATTCTCCTTTGCCCTCTGGAAGTTTTTTCATTCCTCTCGTTGTCGAGTTGATTTTATTCCTCTCACTGAAACTGATGTAAAAACAACGCGTTGCAGTACTTTAGTGAGTTGGTGTCTTAAAAAAACGCACCGTGTGATTTCGACTCCAGCAGTTATGATTGACGTAAAACCACTGCATCTAAGACTTATCGTACCTTCGTTTCTTACAGCTCATGTCGTTTGAACAGCTAGTATCAAATTTAAAGCTGAAGTCTGCTGTACATATAGTAAATATAACTGACTGATGACAATAGGGTTTTGCTCTGTCAGATCTACTTCAAGTCAACCAAAAATATTTATGACATCACTATCCTGGACAACAAGGAACGAAGGGAGAAACAGAACAAGGAGAGCATGGCACAATCCTAAAAAAGAATCTTATGTATAGCCTGATACACATAGGTATAACACGGAAATTTCACCCCTAAAATTAAAAAATCGCTCACTGTGGAGAAATTTCTCCTGGTTGGGAATCACTGTTTCAGTATGATGTAAATTAAGCTTTAGCGACGGCGCTTCGCCTCCGAACTCTTCTGTAAACTTGTAACCAAAGAGATCGCAGCAGCTGAGATGAAACTTGTTCACATAACAGTGGAACGAAGACGAATTGTCTACAATTTATTACCATACTACTAGTTAGTTAGCAACATTACCCCGTAGCGTTAATGGTTTTTCCAGTTGCACGGATTTACTGTAGTTCTGAAGTTAAGTTCTTTGTTTGCTACCTTTTGTAGCTATTGCTGAATTGCAAAAATTGATTAAAAAAGCATTCACCACGCCCTATTTCTCTACACTCACTGATACGGCGCAGCATAGTTATAGCCAATAATGTAAATGTACCGATTTGCCGAAATTGCACATGTGCAAAACAAAACATCTAAAGACTGAAAATGAAAACTATCGAGTTAGTATTTTTAGCGCGGTTGACGGAAATAGTTTACTGAAATTGATTTGGGGCTCTTTTTACTGGAGCCTTCAGGTAAATACCCCCGTTGGCCCTGTAGCAAATGAGGCCTTGCGTAGCAGTAGGCCGATTCCAAAAAAGCTAATGTAAACTTGACCATGACTGTTTCGTCATTATGCAATTTCTGTTATTTCTCGCTTTTTTGATGATCTATTATTAGTGTGTAATTGTAGAATGTATGAGCCAAGGCTATAGTTTAGTACTGGCAATGAATTAATCGTTGGTTATTATCGAATGACATCGCACGTCACCTTTGGCCTATGAAAGATCGAAAGCGCTGTGAAAGAGTATTATTTTGTTTCAGACTTTTAATGAGTCAAGTAGTTAGCTGTAGCATATTATTCAAGAATAAATTTCTGGTGGTGCTGCAGCATTGACTAAGTTCAATCATACTTTCAAGCGATCTAATAAAATAAGTGAGCTCAATTTTCTTTGGAGGGAAAGAGGATTTAGGAAGAGAAACCTATTGAATATAAGGGTGTCCCAAAAAGATGTATACACACTTTAAATAATTGTAAACCAGATGTTAATAACTATTTATTTTATTTTCAACATGTAAAAAAATTTATAGACATCATTCATTTCACTATGTCACTGCCAGTTCTGAAACTGATGTTCGTTCTGGCCCAGACACCGCTGGTAACGTAAAGCAATAGGACAGCACACATCATGAAACAATTCACTTGGTATTTGCATGCATTCACGTTCAATGATTGCTATTATGCTTTTTGGAGACATTATGAGCAGTTTCGTCGGCTTCAGACTCATCACTGATTCGAGTGACGGCAACTCACGTTGGTGGTTCTTTTTGAAACATTCTCCTAAATTGTCTTTGCACTTCAACAGTGTTTTCGTGCTTCCAGTAGCATTTAGAATGATTTTTTTTCTTCAACGTTTAGTCTGGCTGCCGTCATTTGGATCAATGGGTTTCATCCGCAAAGAAAAACAAATATTTGAATTTTCAGCTGCTAAAACGTGTACCGTAGGTACAATAGGTTTACCTAAAATGAAGTAGAGGAAACCAATTAACAAAATCGTACAATTAACTGCAAAGAGAAAACAAACATTTGAGTCATCAGCTGCTTAAAGGTGTATAAATCTTTTGGGGACACCCTTTATTTTTATTGATTCTTTTTTTGAAGGGGAGACCAACATTTTAAAAATAAGAGTTTACTCATTTTGGTGTTCAAAACAACATAAAAATTTCTTTTTGTTGGATTTCGACTTTTTGAAACATGAAATTTTGTCCCCAAAACGGCTTTCCTTACTTTCATCTGTCATGAAATTTCGTCCCCAAAACGGCTTTTCTTCTGTAATAGAAAATTTCGTCCGTAAAACGGCTTTTCTTCTGTCATAGGTTTGATGGAATCAACGTCCTGTTTCCCCACTAATTGCGTCATTAGTTGGTAGCTTGTCATAGGCTATTTCCATTGCCATCCTAGAGCAATCGAGGTATAGGTGGCTTTGCAAATTGAGCCTATTGTATCATGTTCAAGAACTAAATTTTGTGAGACTTGCCTGTTCCAATTAGAAATGATTCTGAGCTTAAAATTGTGTACATTTACAGGGTCTTTGTCTTGCGTTCTTTGGTGTAACTCTACCTTTCTAATAAGTTCTGTTTCTGTGCACAAATCAAGCCAAGTCAGATGCTGATCGAAGTTTATAAATTGCGGTGATACCTCGTGCAAATTGGGTTGTTACGAAGTATAACAGTTGGCAGGAAACTGCAACTTTAAAAAATCAATACTCTTTTAGTGTGAAGAATCTATAGTATAATTGCCATGCACGCAGTAAATGCTCTCTTGCCGTTTGTTTTTACCTACCTTCCGCACGAGTTCTCTGCGCTTACATCATAACAAAGAAGAGAAACTGTCTTTAGCCTGAAGATGACATAAAATTTGGCACTGAGTGAGACTGCTCCACATTTTGACAAAGCTGTAGAAATAACACGCCGTCAAATAAGCCCACGCTTTACTTAAACTATGAACTATCAATCTTTTTTAGCTACGTACCCTTTCATACAACCTAGATCTGTGGCGTACCCCTAAAAATCAACGCTTTTTCTTTCTTAACTTGAAAGCTTTTTTTTAGATCAAGTCCATGAAAGCGATTGTTTTGCCTTTTTTGTGTTGTTTTTGTGATTTCCTTGCAAACCCTCTGTTGTAACCATTGCTTTTGCCTTTTCTCTACTTGACCTTGCCGTCAAAAACCTTTGAAGTGGACTCTAGGGAAAACTTACTCGCCCACCCCCAAACTTTCTCTCGCGTATCATAGGGAGCACGCTTACCCCAGTTTTAGAGCCTCTGGTTTAAACGATTTAAATACAATTGTGTTTAGTCATTGTGCACAGTGACGTCGTAATACCGCTTGATGTCATTGTAACGCTAATAGCAGAATTTGTACGTATTATCCACTGATGTTTTGAAATCACAGCGCAGCCAAAGCTTGCGTTTTGGGGTCTGTTTTCAAAAAGATCTACTTCTTTCTAAAATTCTTTAGTTTTACTTACCAAGCTCATTACTTTCTAGTAAACCCAATAAGTTGATCATTAAAATAGATTATGATAAGAACTTTACCGTAGTAAAAGTTTACCGAAGTAATCTACATACTTCTACTGTGACCGATGGTGATTTCAAGATATGATTGATCATTTCTATTGTTACCGTAAATGCCCGGGGCTAGATTCTTTTTTTTTCTGTACGCACTCGAACGTGACCAGCACACGTGGTCTTTTAAACAAGAAATCTGAAGCTGCCTCGAGTTGCAATCGCGAATTTAACATTCGTAGAATTGAGCTCAACTCGCTCTTAATCTGTCTCATGTTACTAGTATTCAGTGTTTTCTTTAAGATGCACAAATGCGCAGTGCACTAGACCACTTGAGCAATGAAATCTGGTTATCGCGCACCTGCAATATTAGAAATTTAAAAAGGAAAAATCGCTAACATTTTTTGGACAGAATGTTTATGAGCATATCATTAATATTTTGCGGGTTAATAGAATAAGTTTCTTTTTACCAACAAGAAATATAATTAAGTTTTCGTCTAACGTGCAAGTAAAATGTCTTTTCAAGGAGCAAAGCTAAAAGAAAGAAAACTGAATTTAGAGTGGACTGGCTAACAGCGGCAGTAGAATGTAAAACGGTAATTCGCGATTACGACACCGGTTTGCATAAGCTATAAACACAAACTGCCGAACTATCCAAAATCTATGACTATTCCGCGTCTAGAAAAATGATAATCTGCAAGGTTTGTCATGAAGTGGCATCAGATAGCGATTTTGAAAGAGGCAAATCATGGAATTAATGGAAAGCGGACCACCTAAAACGCCATTTGAATCACAAACAGCTCAATGAAGTACTAAGTGCTAGGGGCGTTCAGAACGAGTTTCACTGATACGAAATGAAACGAAATTTTACTCTATGAAAGGTAGTTCGAAACGAAACAAAATTTTACTGCACGTAGAACAAACAGTTCGAAACGAAAGGAAATTTTAATATGGAAAAAACAGCTCGAAACGAAATTTTGTGTCAAAATATTTCGAGTCTTTCATCGTCACTCATCTGTGTCATCGTCCTCCTTCGCAAATTTATGTGATGATGGTGAATGGTCGCTTGGTGTGTTCGATGCGGTTCTCATGTAAAGCATGTTCGTCAAACGGGATGAATCTAACCTTTCACGATTTAGTTACGAGCGCATAAGAAAAGAAATTGCTTGAATTTGGAAACGAAACGAAATTTTTCACTACGGAAGTTAATTCAAAACGAAATTTCGAAATATTTTCGTTTCGAACACCCACTACTTAAGTGCATTGGCTCGAAGCGAAATCTACCAGCAAAGAAAAATAGCTTGAGCTTCTTCACCGCAACGCCAGCTGCAGAAGTGAGCGAAGTTTTGAAAACTGTGAAGTGAAGTAAGGATTCTCATAGATTGTGTTTTAGTCATTGTTAAACTGATTTCGTCAATATTGTCCTGCCAAGTGGTGAAAGATCATATAGCAAAATAAAAGAAAATTCCACGTTCTTGGCGAAGTAAAGATTACGGCTTTGAATTTCTGAAAAGAATCGACTTTTTCGCCAGGAAAGAAGTCATATAAAACCTTAGACAAGTAAAATGTCATACTTTGATTATTATGGATCTTCTTCTTCGTCGTATGAGCCATTTGTTATGAGCATTATGCAGGAAGATATATATATAGGCCGCACTGCGTTAGGGCTCACGCTTGGCTTGCAAGTCTTCAGTTAGACTGGGGTCACCACGACGGGTGGACTGCTTGGCCCCAACACCTGTCTGCCACATGAAGACCGAGGCATCCCGTTAAGTGTCTTGCCCAAGGACACAACATGCAAGCTTGCCGGCTTGTTCTCCACACTATCCCTAATTGCTGAGCTCCAAACAGTGAAGCGGTGAATATCATTTGTAAAGTCTTTTGGTATGACTCGACTTGGGAAATGAACCCCAGGTCTACCGACTGCGAAGCGGTCGCTCTAACCACCACACCATCGCGCCGGTTTTTGATTATGGATGATAGTAATGCCCTTTCATCAACCAAAATGTTGATATTGCACCTAGTATATTGTACAGCAGATACTTGCCGCTTACTGACTAAGACAGTGTTTACAAGGATTATGCCTCTTTCTAACCGTAACAGTCAAACTATTCTAGGCGGAATCAAGAACTTCTACGCTAATAATATTGATATAAAAAAATGGTGTCATTTACAAATGATGGTGTTGCAGTCACGCTTTGAGAGCGGAATGGTGTTGCGAAGTTACTGCACAATTTCGTACCGCATCTTGTTGAACAGCAGAGCTCACCGATAAGACCTGGAAATCGACGATGTGCGGTCAAAAGTATCCGTTTGGGGCCAAGGCAGTCTACCCCCGTCATGGTGGCCCCAGTCTTACTGAAGACTTGCAAACGGAGCGTGAGCGCTCACGCAGTGTAACCTATATATACATCTTCCTGCATAATGCTCACAACAAATAGCTCAAACGACGAAGAGAAGAAAAGTATCCCTTGTGCAAGACATTGAAAGATTGGTAAGAACCGTCAATTCTAGGTTCAGCAGATCCTAGGTTAGTAAGCAAGGCTTGCGTGCAATTCCCGAGGCATGTGGTCATCATCTAATCTCTATCAAAGCTTTTCATGATGTTAGGTGGTTCTCACGTCATTTTGGTATGCACGCGCTCGTAAGAAAGTGTGATGTCCTTTTTGAATACTGCCGAAAACAAAGAACCCGTGATTCAAAGGCAGTTTTCTGTGCTGCAAAGGTGGAATCAATGCAAGTTAAAGCTGCATTGTTTGTCTTAAAGGATATTCTAACCGAACCTGCAGATTTATCAAAGACATTTCAAAAGAGCGTTTCTATAACACCGCAAGCAGTCGCTGACAGCAGGGATGTGCAACTTGCGTTCGCGACGTAAAATTTTGTGGCCCCGACAAGAATCTCAAATATGGCCGCCCCAAAGTAAAATTTTATAGCCTTGGATGGCTAACTTTTCAATTACATGTTGGAAAAACCGATCTCCAAGACTAAAAAATGTTCCCAAACGTAAAATTCTGAAAATTGAGCATAAAACTTGCTATGAAAGTATGGATCTCCAATAAAAAGATATTCACCACCGTTTGGAATGAAAACCGTCACCGGCCACTGCTTGGAAACTTAATTCTGCTTGGAGACAACATGAATTGCAAACTCAGACTGGCCCGCAAAATTATGAAGAAGTTTGAAATTGGGCCGCTTGCACAAATGCGTGCACGCTCCCGGCTTAGAGCAAAATTGTCAAACTTCAGGCGCAGTACTCGAATGAACACAAACCCTGGAGTGCAACCTTCCGAGATTTAATTGGTAAATTAACACAAACAATAAGGGAAATGGCTCCAGTGGTCATATTTATTGATAGACTCTGTACTTATTTGAAAAGCCAATTTTTAGATGATACAATATCCTATTGGGGCAAATAAGAGTGCAGCTGCATATAACCAGCCGATTTGGATTTTGGCTTAAATGAGTTGGAAGAGCTCTTAAAGCAATTTAGCTGCTGCTTTCACTGCTATCGCCCTAGCCTAGGAAGCGATTCTAGAAATGCCTACAATGACTTAAGTGTTTGGCGAAGGATATGTCGGTGGTGTGTACTGCCAGTTTGAAGCAAGCGCAAGCGTAGGCAAAAGTGAATAGGCTGGAATCTGTTTTAGGCAAGATAGGTTTTCAACCACCCCTTGCCTTCCTTGAATATGCTCTTCCTTAAATAAGCATCCAGTGCACACTGTGAAAGAGGCTTCAATCTTATAAACAGAATCGAGACAAAGAACAAATGCAGGTTGGAGTCACATCATCTGAACCGATTCACAATGGTCGCGTCTGTCTCGTCAGAAACAACACGTGGTGAAAGTGGTAATGAATCAGCTACATGCAAAAATTCAGAAATAAATCGGGGCAAAGTGTATAAACATTGCAAAAGCACAAAATCTTTGAATGAAATGATTACTTTTTTGTATTTTGTTAAGATTTTATGTTTATTGTAACAATTCACAAAGTTTATAATTTAGGACTCTGCTAACTCAGCCGTAAAATATACATGCTCACCAAAATAAACATTCCTTCAGCGTAAATTTTTTTAAACGAATCACTGCAAATTTGCAAGTCTCTGTCAAAAATATTTTACTTACTTAGCACGCGAACAGCTCGTTGTTAAGGATTTTCTCGGCGATAATGAAACCGAATTTATTGAAATTTGACTTACAGTACCCTTAGACTATTATCAACACCTTTGCAAAGTATCTAGAAATCAGTTGCAAATTGTGTGAGCATTGTCAAATTCAAAACAACGTCTCAAAAAATGCAATATCATTATAAAAGTATTCAATACATGAGTTGCTAGTTGCTAGCCAGCAATTTTCAAGGTGATCTCCTATCAAGAGGGATCTGCCTCCAGCATCAAAGTACAATAGAAAAATTTGCTCAGAAATGATCACCAGCATCATACAGTACCATACAGCAATCCATTACATCATGTCAATAACCCGCGACCGGTTTCGACTTATTGGGCCTCATCAGGCGGGTGTAAAAAGCACTCAATAATAAATATGCTAAAAAAAACAAATTTGCCATTGGGTGCAAAAAAATGCAATGCAAAACAATATGATACAGCAATACCTATATCATGGGGGTCACATTCAAGGACACACACACATGACATGGACAACAAGTCACATCGGTAAGCCCTAATAGGGGTGCAGGATCATTGTCAAGACTGAGTTGCTAGTTGCTAGCCAGCAATTTTCAAGGTGATCTCCTATCAAGAGGGATCTGCCTCCAGCATCAAAGTACAATAGAAAAATTTGCTCAAAAATGATCACCAGCATCATACGGTACCATACAGCAATCCATGACATCATGTCAAATAACATTTGCCATTTTTTTTTTATTTGCCATTTTTATCCTCCATTCACGAGAAAGCGAATTGTATCGCTATACTTTGGACGGGAAGTCCGCACTCGCTTGGGAGTTGCCTTTTTCGAGGTTTTTGGGCCACCTGTCTTCCACATAAAGGTGGGGCATCCCGTTAAGTGCCTTGCCCAAGGACACAACAAGCGAACTTGCCGGCTTGTTCTCCACAACCTCCCATAAATGCCGAGCGCCAAGCTGGGAAGCTATAGATACCATTTTTTAAAGTCTTTTGGTATGACTCGACAAGGGGAATGAACCCCAGGTCTACCGACTGCGAAGCGGACGCTCTAACCACTACGCCATCGCGTCGGTTGTATGGTACCGTATGATGCTGGTGATCATTTTTGAGCAAATTTTTCTATTGTAAAAGTATTCAAGTAATTCTTAAATAAGCGCTTTGTAACATCATAATTGAAACAATTACGTGGTCAGCAAGATGGGGTTCTTTCCCACACAAGTAGGGTAATCCAGGGTCATTTCAAGGAGGTTACACCAGAATTCATCAAGAAGAATGAATGGCCTTCGCAAAGTCCTGACTGCACCCCGATGGATTATGCCATATGAGACTCTTTGAAGGAGAAAGTTTACCGAGGAGTGCAAGACAAATTGACCGAGCAGGTGTTAATGAGCAGGATGATAATATCATGGGAGGAGATATCGATAGAAGAAATACGCAAAAGCATTTCTGCGTGGAAGAAACGGCTTTGTCTAATCGTGGAGGAGCATGGAGGTCACATTGAGCATAGACTGAAATAAATAAATTTTACTCTGATATTGCATTTTTTGAGACGTTGTTTTGAATTTGACAATACTCATATAATTGGCTACTGATCTTTTAGATACTTTGTAAAAGTGTTGATAATATCCTAAGGTTACTGTGAGTAAAATTTCAATAAATTCGGTTTCATTATCGCCGAGAAAATTCCTAATAAAAAGCGGTTTATTTTTTCTGGGACATCCGATATATAGGCCTTCAGTAACTATTAAGTATTCGTAGGCTTTCTTAATAACGAAAAATAACAATGCTGCAAATTAAAAAGCTCAAAATAACATATACTAATAAGAGCTACACGTTAAAAAGCTATTAAGCCATCCTAGGACATCAGCACGAAAAACAAGAGGTAGCCATGGCCTTCCTGAAGTTTAAAAAAGTCAAAATAGCCAATGTTAAACGCGTTTATACGAAAAGTAACTTAATAAAACGGAAAGCAAGTTACAGCAGTTTATCTTATGCTCTTCTCCTCAAAAAGAGTTTCTACCGACGCCCTTGCAACCATCCACTCCTACAAGAGACTTAATTTACTTTGTGGCGATTTCAATACAAGTATGGCCAGCAAAAAAAGCAATAATATATACTTGTGTTTGGTTTCTGCCCCTGAAGTAGTGCGTTGTTGTTGTTACTAGTTAGACTACAATTTCATTCATGTTCTAGAGTATGTACCTCTCCACTTCTGATCGCACAATTTTTTACTTTTAGGACACCAATTATTATATTAGCAAAACTTTTGACAGATGTTTTATGTTAAGATTCACTCGTAATTTTTTTTTTCACACGACAACGTGTTTCTTAATTTTAGTTTGAAATTACAATAGTTTCAAAAGCGTTCTTTTTTTACGCTAGTTGTAAAAACGATCAGCCACAGTCTAACATGATTACCATTTTGGTGCCTCTCTCCCCTACCTTGTTTGTCCTAGCAACGGCACTAAGTTTATCAACGGCGAGCTTCGACCGGTAGCACAACATTGTAATCAGTTGAACTTGCTATTGGGTAGCGCATTAAAGGCTTTGCTCAAAAGTTAAAAAGAAATAATTTCCCCTAAATATTTATTTTGTAAATTCTCATAAAAATGGTTTGAAAGTGCTCTCCTCTTCAGACCCCCAAAAAAATTGCTTCAGGTTATTGACAAAACTAATTTGAAAACAAGTTTAGTGTAAATTCATGTTACAGGTTATGTACTTTAGCGCCACCTTTCCATATCTCGTTCTTTTGATTTACTTCTTTCGAGGAATTACACTTGAAGGAGCAGTGGACGGCTTAGCATATATGTTCACTCCGAAGGTAAATTACCTTAACTAGCAACTAGGCCTCTAACTGAATCCTATTTTTTTACTTAACAGAAATAAAAAAAGTTTTTATTTTTAATTTATGGCGACCTAGTCAGTGAGTAAGGCCGGTTGCTCATGTGCATTCGTGTGTGGGTTTCTATAGTTACGATGGCTCGGGTGCCGATCTTTTCAATTGCATCTAGGAGAACAAAATCAACCTAAAAGCTGTGATACATTTTCCCAAAAAGATGTGATATTTTTTTTGATAAATTTTTTAATGGAAATACGGGGGATTGCACTACGTCCATCCTCTCTTTTCGTAAAAAAATCTGTTGCATCGTATCTAATTACATCGGTTTTGCATTTCTAGATCTCCCGGTTGTCCGATCCTGATGTGTGGCGAGACGCTGCTACCCAGATCTTTTTTTCCTTGGGTCTTGGCTTTGGAGGAGTGATTGCATATTCATCTTACAATGACCTGCATAACAATTGCAAACGAGATGCTATCACAGTTTCAATAATAAACTGCGCAACAAGCGTATTTGCCTCTGTCGTCATTTTCTGTGTCTTAGGCTTCAAAGCACATCATAAGTCAAAGCAATGTGTGATTGGGTGAGTGAATTGTTTTATGGTGATAGTGATGACAACTGATTACAGATGGAATGTTAAGTAGATTTATTGTGCATCACTTTACGACATAGGCATGGAGACTAAGGGTCGATCCCCGTCAGATATTTGGATTCAAAAAATCGTATTGACTCTAACGGTGAAACGGTATTTTCCGTCGAAAATCTTAGCATCCGCCTGTGGTAAATGTGACAATGAGGCGAGTCCACGCAAGGCGTTTCAAGGCAATGCAGCCACAACCTATATTCTATGTCCAACTGCAAAAAAAACATTAAAGAAATCTCACTGTAGCCTTCACAGACATCAAAGGCAGGTGCTGAGATTTGCAAGAGCTTTGAAAAAGCTATTTTACCAAAAGGTTGTTGTGACGCACTTACAGTAGTAGTGTTAACTATTAGAAACGATAGATGGCGTTATGATTGCACGACAGTACACAGTGTATTATACGTTTTTGCCCGATTTTGTCCAGTTTTCTAGGCTTTCATGCGCAAAAACGAATATTTATATGTTATATTTCGCTCTTGATTCGCACTTTTTAGACAAAACCGGATGTTCGGACACCACTTCTACTGTGGGACACCGTATAACTAGCAAAGCGGATGAAAATTTCCGCACCAAAATACATAAGAGAAAAACGTACATAAACGGGAGAAAACCATATCAGAGCAGATGCTATGTACAACTTACATCTACTTTATTTGTGTTCTATTGCGTATTTTGGACGGAAATCGACAGAGATTGCTACCGAACTTTCCCAAAAAGCATTTACACATGTTTTGTTTTTAGAAAAAAGTGACAAAACCCATGGGGTTTGCTGACTTTTGATCTAATTAAAGGCGTTTTTGCCCAACTCCGTTTTTAGCTGTCGAAAGTACACAATTGAAACATATTTACAACTTGGTTGTTTCGAGTTGGGCATTGAACCAATGAAAGTTGAAGCAGTTGTTCAAAGTAGGTTTAGATGTTACAGTCATGCAAGAATCTGATGGCATAAGATTCATACCAATATCCGGAAACTGTCCCCTCATGTAAGACTTTGTTCAAAATGTTGTTTGCAACAGGAATGTTAATATGGTGAAACATTTCTTTCAAACACACGCTCATCATCACAGCTTCAACGTCATGGTTAATGAATCTCTTGTGCCAGAAAATTATTACTGTCTTCTTAGCGCTATCAACTCAACGATAGCAAAAGAAAATCTAACTGACCCTTATTTATACGAAGTAAGTCGGCTGTGCATTTTGACAGAAGGTAATCGTTTGTTATATAAACGTCTTGGAATTTGGTGTTTAGCAAAAAAGAGCTCCAGCATATGCAAATTTAAGCACTTTACTTCAAGCATTGTAGGATAGGAGCCCTAAGAAGGGTGTCACAGACAAGGGAGTAGCTCGCAACAAAATTGGATTGTTAGTAACTGATCTGGAAACTTGTGACAACGTCTTTAACAGGTTATCAAAAGTAATAGCAGAGAGTCTTGCTCATTTTTTTTGATGATTTCTCTAAAAAGAAGTCTTCACTCTTTCAGTACCCATACAAGGTTTTCAAAATCTTCAAGGTCATGGCACTTTTCGCTTTCCTGACTACGTCTGTGGTCGCCCATTTTTTTTTCTACACCAATGTTGGCCAAAGAAGTAGATGACCAACAGTGCAGACTACAGTCCACGTAGTATTTAACAATTTTTTTTTCTTTTAGGAATGGAAAGTTCTTAATTTTTCCAACTGTTCTGTCGAAACGGAATTAAACGAGGTAATAATTTGACTTCGTTAAAAATACATTTTAAGTATCTGAATGCTTTTCTTTTTCTTTTCAGGCTGTTTCTGGTCCTGGTTTAGCTTTTATCGCATTCACTGAAGCGATGATCAATCTTCCAGGAGCTCCTATCTGGAGTGTCCTTTTTTTTCTAATGTTAATTAATCTTGGATTAGGATCCATGTTTGGAACCTTAGAAGGAATTATAACTCCGCTCAAGGATTTAGGCTTGAAGATACAGAAAGAAATAGTAATAGGTGAATATTTTATTGTAATTTATGTCAACATCAATTTAAGCAATGCAATGCACTAAAATAGCTGCACTAGTATCTACGTCGTATGTGTAACGGGGCTGTTCAAAAATGCACTTTTTTTCAAAACTTGGAGGTCACACTTTAGATTAGTTCCAATTCACGATCAACGACCCCACACAAAAATTGAGCTCTCTCGGTTAAGCATTGACGGGTAAATTTCCTTTAAAGTCTTGGGGGCAATGCGGAGGGGCTAAAACACAAAATCGATCATAACTCCCAAACGTAACCGGCGCGATTGCGTAGCGGTTAGAGCGTCCGTTTCGCAGTTGGTAGACCTGTGGTTCATTTCCCAAGTCGAGTCATATCAAAAGACTTTACAAATGGTATTCACAGCTTTTCTGCTTGGCGCTCAGCAATTAGGGATAGTGTGGAGAACAAGCCGGCAAGCTTGCTTGTTGTGTCCTTGGACAAGACACTTAACGGGATGCCTCCATCTTCATGTGGCAGACAGGTGGTGGGGCCAAGCAGTCTACCCGTCGTGGTGGTCCCAGTTTAACTGAAGACTTGCAAGCCAAGCGTGAGCGTTAGCGCAGTGCGGCCTATATATACATCTTCCTGCATAATGCTCATAACAAATAGCTCCAACGACGAAGAAAGAACTTCCAGATCAGAAGTCCTAAAAGACCATATGATCACTTATTTGCAGAATACCGATACACATTACACCAAAGTATAAAAAATGAATAATGTTTGTAGCAAAAAAATAAACTTAAAAAATACAAAAATCTGGACAAAACGTGAGATTTTTCGAGACTTGACACCCTTTCAACGAATTTCAAAGACAAATTGATGAAAAAAAATATTTTCGAAGTGTTTAGAACATATTTTATGGCAAAAAACAAATTAGCGTAAATAATAAATTTCATAAACTGGTGTTGGACTGTTATATCTATTGTGATAGTCGTTAATTTTGGTGGTACAGTATAGGCTAGAAAAACTAGTTATTAATGGTGAAAGTGCTACTTATCAATATGGGAGTCAAGTTGCCAGTTTAAGCTCACAGAATGCTAGTTTAGTTTGGGAGCCAGTTGCCAGTTTTATCAGAGATAACCAATCTATAGCAGCTAAAAGGTTTACTATAACCCTGAATAATAGCTCTAGAATAGACTAATATGCTAGAACAAATAACTACCAAAGACTGCGCAGATACTTCGTTGAAGTTTGTTGTTGCAACTAAATAAATTGCCAAGGAAGCTGTTTTCATTTTGTTCTGTTTAAGTTGAACCTGGCAGCTAAAATGTTTGCTAAAGTTTACGCAGATTGTGATCATTCATGACATTTTGCATTGAAATTAGCAAAGGTTCTCGCAATCAACACAATTTAATTTTACGCAGGTTGAAAAGATGCGTTGGTTTGTATAATCTCAACAAATCGAATTTAGAAGGATATTTGCAGGTGGAGTACTGTCGCGTTTTTAATATATATAGGATATTATCAATAGAACTTTCGGTTCTATCTCAATTTCAAATTCCTTTAAAATTGAGGCGACGTGTGATAATCGCTCGGATAATTAGGTCTGGCTACAACTTAATAAAAGCTTGGAAAAGATTGGCTTCCGCTAAAACACTTCAAACCTACTTTAATAACAGAATAATGTATTCACAGAAATGGTACTTCACGACTTCAAAACTTCTTCGCTCAACGATTCCAAAAATGAATCACTTTACCACACATTCAAGAAAAGACCGCAAAATAAATCCACCAATAACTATTCAATATTCTCCACGTCCACAAAATCCACAATAAATTATCGCAAAAAACAACACCGAAATGGGTCTTCCTTAACCCGTCAAACCACTCTTTTTTCTATTTTTCGCTCTCTCTCGGGCTCTGTCTGGCTCTCTCTGGGCAAAGAAAATCCCGTCGCCTTATATATAAACGACGAAACAATCTGGAGAACGCTCGAACGAAATCACGTGAACAACAAGAAAAAAGCATTACAAGTTACGCTAATCGTTTATCGAAATTCTTCGAAGAAGGTAGAACCGCTCGATCGATCTGGAATTTTACTATGTCGTCATAACGATTTTGACGTAATAAATGGCGTACACAGCAATCGGCTTGCGAGGAAAAAAGGGTCTTTCCCTCAGTCGGCAGTCGAGCGAACAAATAACGCAGCGCTTTACACAATATGAAAACAACGCTTATAAAGCAAATTTCCTTATTCGTGACAAGTAGTGTGGGAAGTGTAAGAGATAGCCATTTTGTGGGAAAAAACTTCCTACAAATCAAGATATTGTTCGACGCTTTCTTTATCACTTAAAAATTAAAAAATATGTTACACCCAAACTTAGCCTTTATTCACTTTAAAAACTTAGTGAGCTTCATAATAAATGACATCTGTAAAAAAACGCAAATCCTAAAATATACGCTGTTACTGCAAATGCACAGCCACAACACACGAGACACACAACAACGAGTGCATAGCTACTAATGCACTGCGTTAGATTAGCAAACTACGTAAAGTTAATTGCGCAGATCAAGACTATGATTACAAGCACAGATACTTGGATACTAGCACAGATAATTGTTAATGGCCTTTTTTGATCGTATGCTGCGTTACCAATTAGGTGCAAGGTTTGCAAAAACATATTAACAGAAAATTCGAAGCAAAGACAAATGATGCTACATTGCTTTGAGAAAAGTAGACGTGAATGACCTGATTTTAAGAAGGCCACCCTAGCTGGCTCTTCTTCATAAAAATAGAACTTCCAGCAATATACAAATGATTCTAACCTTTTGTATTTACTTACTGTGAGTGACATTCATCACCTGCACAATTTAACGCCGGAAAAATTGTTTTATATGGGATACCAACAGTCCAATACCAGTTTATGAAATTTATTATTTACGCTAATTTGTTTTTTGCCATAAAATATGTTCTAAACACTTCGAAAAATTTTTTTTTCATCAATTTGTCTTTGAAATTCGTTGAAAGCGTGTCAAGTCTCGAAAAATCTCATTTTTTGTCCAGATTTTTGTATTTTTTAAGTTTGTTTTTTTTGCTACAAATAATATTCATTTTTTAATACTTTAGTATAATATATATCGGTATTCTGCAAATAAGTGATCATATGGTCTTTTAAAACCTCGGATTTGGGAGTTGTGATGGATTTTGTGTTTCGGCCCGTCCTCATTCCCCCCAAAACTTTAAAGGGTATTCACACGGTTAATGCTTAACCGCGAGAGCTCAGTTTTTGTGTTGGGTCTATGTTCATGAAATGGAACTAATCTTAGGTGTGACCTCCAAGTTTTGAAAAAAGTGTATTTTTGAGCAGCCGTAGTGTGCAACCTACTCTATGACAGTTTAAACAGCAATTTGACGGAGTCTACGAAATACAAAAATCCTTTGATCTACTTCAAAAAAAGGAAAAGGCGATCTTAACGCAGCCAGCTAATATTAACTGCAGTTGTTTCTCCAACCGTAGCGTCTTTAGGGGTCGAAGAAGGGCATTTAGTCTTTGGTGATTCTTTTTTGAACGCCCCAAAATATTCTTTTCAAAAAAACATTTGCGAAGTTGGAGTAAATTTTGGTTGAAAGTCTGTTTCATACTACATGTCTCAATATGTGGATGACGTGTTTCGAAGTTACCCAGGCGTCAAGAACTCAAGCAAATTGAAAGTTTTGATATCAAAATGGAAAAAAATACTAAGAAAATGTGGAGATGTTTTTATTGATTATTTTTAGGAACACCTTAAATTTTTTGAAATTGCTATATCACCGACTGTAATTTGTCCTTGAGTAGGCTTCCGTGTTGCCAAGTTTTTTCATGCTTATAAGAACACTAGCCGGATTTGCCGGTGTCCCCCGGCAGGGGCCTTCTATAAGTAATTTCGGGGTTTAGTATTTCAGTTCAACCGGCTGCGCTGGCTTCTACCATCGGGCTCTTGTGTGAGCAATAGCAAAAAGTTATGCACTTTCACAAATTTCTACATGAAATTGTGATCATCATATTCTCTTCATCATGACTGGCAATGCTCGCAAAGAATCTTGCCACAAATTATTATCGTTAATACTTGTGAGGGAGCAGGGATTGTACATAATCAAAACTGATTGTAGCGACAAAAGATGGTTGCTTTCATAATTAAAGAAAAAACTATTTAATGGTAAGCCTAATTTCTGATGTGATGCTGCCTCTTTCCTATTTATATTTGCGGTATTAAGTTCCTAATTTGGCTGCGCTATTGGTCTTGTTTCCGTCATAGCGACAAAAGCGGCTATTGTTCTCTCTATATTCAGTTTTACAAATTGTTAAGGTTATGGTTTTATGTTGATTTTTTTAAACTTGGGATTTTATTACAAAGCTTTGGAGTAAGGACATAAATGAAATACATACCTAAACAGGTAGCATATCAGCATATGACGGCGTCACCCGAAGAGCCCCCACCAGTAACGTCGGGATCGAGAGTGTCGGTTCAACCGGCCAAGCCGGCTTCACTTATCGGGCTCTTGTGTGTAGAGTTACTAAACGTTTGTGTGTTTTCTGCACATAAGATGTTCACGACTTTTTGTGCTCCTTTTCCTCATACAATATCTCATTTCAAGGTCCTGGCTATGCCTTAGGTCTATGTGCTCTGTTTATTGCGGATCCGAACCCAAGGGAGCCTTGCGTTTCGCGTAGTTTGGAAGTAGGGATTACATTTCTGATATTAAGCTATTCTAAAGCAAAAGGGCAAAAATTTTTTTTGTGTGATGCAATTTGACAGAGTGACTGGATACGCATTTCACACTGTGTGGTGCAATTTGACACAGTCGCTGGCTGCGCGTTATGTAGCGTGTTCTTTTCTCCCTGCTTGACGTGCCCTGGGAAGTTAAAAGAGTCCTTGCTTTTCCCCAAACGCTTGGTTTAATCCCGGTAGCTCTATCAAGCTATTACAAACAAAATACCAATAATATATTCCATGTGGTGCGATTTAACACAGTGACGTTGTTAATTTTGATTTCGCCTCAAACTTTCTTAAGTCCCTGCTAGCTATGCATTATGATTCATATTCGTTTTTCCTTGTTTAGTTATGCTCATAGAAGTTAAATAAGTCCTTGCTTTTCCCAAATTTTCAGGTTTGATTTCGGTAGCTCTATAAAGCTGTTACCAAGCAAAATAGAAAACATGTTTCTCCTAAGTATAGTGCGATTTTACCTCGGCAGGGCGTATCATCACTCATGCCGATTTACAAGGTATCAATTAATGCAGTTGCGCCAGCTTCACAGTACAAACATTTGTGAGAGCAACAACAAAACAATTTAGTAACATTCCCTTTTTCGTATCAATATTTGTGACATTAAGATTTTTGCCTGCGCTATTTGCTTTAATTCGGCCACGGCATGAAAGGGGCTATGGCTTTCCTTTAAGTCATATAATCTATTGCAATAGGCACCTATTACGCTCTTTTCAAACAAAAACATTCCCTCCTAATCCAGTGCTACAGATTGATGCTATTATTTAATTTTGATCTTTTCTTAAATTTGGGATTTTATTACATTTAACTTTTGCCCCTAATCTAGACGCTCCTAATTCTAAACGAAGATTAGTGTTTTGTACCGATATCCATGTAATTACAAATATCAGTGATGGGCTTTACCATTTATGTTTGCTATCGAAATGATAGTGGATAATTTTGCTGCCTACTGCTGTTTTCACTTAATGGTGGCAAGCATTGAGATGTCATTTAAGATTATGACCCCACAATGCGTTTTGAGCCATTAAAAATATTAGGATCGCTACGTACCACTTTTTCGTTACTGTAGGCGAATTAATATGAACTAACGTCTCTGACTGCGTGCATGTTCCTTGACCCTGGCATAAACGCCGCCATACAAAGAGGAAACTAACCTGAAATGAACTACTCACAGTTCAGTTATAGCAGTAGCCGGGGCCCCCGTTAATAATGTCGAGATTAAAAACTTCAAGTCAGCTGGCTGCAGTGGCAGCCTTTCCCAATTTCAAAGGAAATTGCTGCAACCTTTAGATCATATGTAGCTCGACACTTATATTTTGTTCCAAACGATAAGAAAGGACCATTTTACCCCATCGTCTTTTTCTTGGGTAATCACCAAGTGCTTTGCGTGGAGTAGGCTACATATTAAAATTTGTAGACTTCATTTTTCGATGAGTCTTTTTGAATGTTTTGTTCGATAAGCCCAAAGATCCATGCTATGGAGAAAGAATAGACAAAATGTATCAAAGGACTTAGTTTTTGTAGGAATTGCAATTTTGTGAACTGCAGGCACTAAAATTTTGTGTGTTTTTACTGATAGACTACATTTTATAAACATTTGGAGACTTCAGTTTTTGATAAATGTGTTTGAAAACGTCGACAGACAATGCAAAAGAATCATGCTTGTGAGGAAAAGTAGTGAAAATGCACCAAAGAGCGAACTTTGTCCTACAATTGCAAGTTTGTTAGGTCTAGTATGATAATTGTACAACTAAAAATAAAACATGATGTATGGCAACCACGTTTTGATCAGCAATTATAAACTAATCCTTAGCGTCAAGTTGGAGTCGCATAATGCCGGAAAGAAAATTTCCGAAGCTTTTAAAGGATAGTAATTGTTAGCACTTTATTATAACGTTTTTGGGTTAAAGTCACCTGTTTTTACTGAATCACCCTTTTGGAAGGGGTAAAAAGTTACACCACAGGTCTTAAAGTTCACTTTTTCAGTATAAAAACTAATATTAATTGTGCATATGGTACACTTCCCGAATCGCCTTGAAATAACCTTTAATTTGTTGAAAAAAAGTTTGAAAATCAGTTGAGAAATGAGGTCACAAATCAGTTTTTTAGTAAACTGATATTGCAAAAAGGGTGCAATTTTAAAAAACATCTTGATATTTTGATGTGCGGTAACGAACATTTGTGTTAATCGTACGAGGCATATTATGATATCATAGAGCCCGTTTAAGCGTGCAAGGGAATTAGAGAAGAAAAAATCCTTAGAGGGCTTAAGGTGCTTAAATAAAAATGCGCTCGTAGCATAGTCAAATAAGCATTTATTGCTGTGAAGTTTTTTTATCGAAAGCACCTTATTAACATCTTTTAAAAGAACGTTTAATCGTTGATTGTGACGTCATTTTCGACCCTAAACAAATAAAAGTTTTTGAAATGTGGTAAGTCGGAAGCTGGTTTTCGTTTGAGCAAAAAGCGGTTCTCTGTCAAGTAATGCATATTCTAAAAAAATTATTTTTGATTATGACGTCACGAACCCCCTTATGACACTCACCACGGGGTGGTGATCAATTGTGCGTACCTCCAGCAATTTCAGAGGAGTTAAAACAAACACAGAGATGGGATTGCGCTTTATAGTATGAATTCAAATGTTACGATTAAAGCAATGTGTTTATTGTTAGGTTTACTGTGCATCATTTCCCTTCTGATTGGCCTAGTTTTTACCTTGCGCTCGGGCATGTATATTCTTGATATTTTCGACACCTATGCCGGAACTATGCCTTTGCTGGTTATCGCCTTTTGTGAAAGCATTGCTGTGGCTTGGATATATGGATTTCAGAAGTAAGTAGCTCCTGTGTAAGGGATTTGCCGACTAAGGTTTAAGTGCAACACTTTGAACCAGGGGCGTAATTAAGAGTTTGTTTTGAAGGAGAGTTTAAATGAAAAAAGGAAAGTTGCAGAAAGGTGGTCTAGTAGTATTTTTAACTGACAATTCATTAAAAAGCACGGTCTTAGACGTTTGAGTTTTTAACTCTTCTTATCCTCTTGTGCAATTACTGGACTGAGTTAGGACAACTGCAAAGATGATGTTGCCGTTTCCAGCAATGGTGTCGCAACATAAAAAGTTATTACCTAAATTAATTGCCAAAGTAATTTACCTATTGAAAGTTTGCTTTAGCTTTTCAGATGATATCAAGTTAATGCTTGGGGCTGAGCCCGGTTGGTATTGGAGAATTACGTGGTGTTTCCTGTCGCCCCTTTGTATGGGCGTGCTTTTTATCGCGTCCATTATCAACTTGGCAATAAAAACTCCCCAATATAAAGTTTACGATCGAGTAAAAGGTAAGCTGTAATTGACGCAAAGATGATGCGATTTACTGTTGCCTGTGTGGTGACTGCAAGTTTATGTAAGGAAGATACAGTAATAAGTGATATTTATTGTTGATAGTTTATCACTGCTAAGCTCTGAACCGACACTACTTGTTGACCAGTACAAGCGACAACACCGCTCAACCATCCTACAGGACAAGGGTGTTTCTGCTTTACGTCCTCGCCGTCAATCTTCGATTGCTTAATTAGCCACCAAATCAGCAACATCAAAAGCAAGGCGTCTTCTTAAGAGTGAAAAAGTGTAATGATTTTACTAAATGAGTTTCTAAATCTCCTGTTTGGCGTTCACCAATTGGAGAATGAAATCAAATTTAATCAGTGATGATTATAAAGCTGTCCTACTGCTGAAAAACGTTGCTTTAAAGATGCCAAAAAGCTGGGTAATCTTTATTGTTGACGCGCTTTCAACTTTGCAATGTTGTTGGAACTTTAGCGACCAACAGCGGAAGTAGCAAACGGGCTGCGTTGCCAAGTGTGATAATGCGCTGACTGGTAATCATCAGGTAGTTAATTCAAGGCCCGACTGATTACTGAGCTGTTTTGACCTGAGATTTTGAGGCAGTTTGAAAAAATCCATTGAGCCAGCGGTACCGCTGACTCAGAAGCTGGTCTGAATATTATGTTTTTTCGTTGAATGTTGTTTTCTAACCACAAGATGAAAACATGGCAAAACAAAATTTATCAGTTCCAAATAGTAATCACAATAACAACAATGTTTTCAAACTGTTTGTATGCTGTCAATGAGCGATTTAACTATTAAAAGAGAGGTGCTAGTGGTAGGGGCTGCTTTTCAACCGCAGGTTTTTGTAGCGTGAATTGTATGACCCAACAAAATGCTTCAGTTCGACAGAAACTGTTGAAGGTAGGCAAATCACAAAAGGAGAGACAAAAGTAAAAGTATTCATTAAAACTTCGTAGTAGTGGTTGGAGCACTGTTCTGGCTACAATGGTACGGAGTTTCAACTTCACTACCGCTGTGTTAATGTGTCCTTGGAAATGCGCTTGACAATAATTTCCACTGCTTGTGATTGAAACGCACTCACCATGACAGCAGTATTGTTACCTCCGAATCAGGTTTGAGCACAAGTTCTAATGTAACAAACAAAAGTTTTCTCGTGATGGGAGATTGATTAGATAAAACTCAGATCAGTATTTTAGTATGGTGTGATGTAGGGTCATGCAGCCTGGGACGCGCATACTGAAATTTTGTGGCCCACGAAATGATGTGGTTTTTGGTCCAGATCACTGTCAAACAAATGTCATCGTCGTAAAAAAAAAGGCTCCGGCCATCCGTCTCCTCCAATTAATTTCAATTTGCTCGGTTTTGCTCAAGGTTGCGCTTCCTGGTACTGTATAATCAAAAAAGTAATGTGTTTTATGTAGGTGTGGATTACTACACAGACTATCCCCCCTGGGGTGTAGCAGTGATTTGTTTCTTGATCTTTTTTGGAGTTGTATGGATCCCGCTTCTAGCAGTTTTGCGTTGGCGAGGTATGAAACTTTGGCGAGTTAATTAACAGGTCCAGCTGATCTTTACCGGAAACGGTTGATGTTTTTAAATCAAATATTGTACAAAAATCTGAGGGATATTTCCTTTTTATTGAGCATGAATTTTTTGATTTAGATTTTGAATACATAGTGCTATCCGTCCGTTCTCTCGGTAAATAGAAAAGAAAAACTAATAATGTAGTTTTCTGAAGTCACGTTGAAGAACGACTTAGCGCATCCGCTGTTGTGATTTTTGATCAAAAACGCAAACGAGTGGTTTGAACTGGCATGTTTGGCAGCAATAGTCGTACATTTAAATCTCTCAAGGGCTGCGTTGTAGTGTCCACGGGAAGAACGCTTTACCGCAAAGATTCACTTGTTTGCGTTGCTTGTGGTAAAACTACGCTTTTCCAAGCGGCCATGACTTTGCTAGCTCTGCCGAGTATTTTGATAGGGATTTGAACCCAAAGATACACTGCACTTTAACAACTGGTTTTCCCCGTGACCAAAAAATAAAGTGCATGGGTATAACTCTTCTTCAAAACAGCAGTAAATTGTTCGAAATAAGCATTGGGACTAATTTAAAATAAATTCGTTTTATTCTTAGGGATTATAAGCTGTCCAAAATCCGATCAAGCTTTTGAATGTAGAGAAGTCGCGCAGTTTGAACCATAGCTGAAGATGAGCGGTGAAATAATGAAACGGATTAGAGGAAGGCGCCTTGTGGCTTATGGAAAAACGAGAAACGGACCACGTTGATGCAGTTGAAAACTCATTTACCTAAAAACCCATTAGAAGATGTTGGTTAACCAAGCAAAACTTTAATATGGATGTGTGTTATCTTTGCCCAACTTCATTTTGCTGTGGAGGCCAATGACTAAATAGATACAAATGCAAACTTGAGCAGATTTTTTGACAAGCCATCGACAGTACTGGCTATGCTTTTAATGCAAGCTTTACTAAAAATAGCAACAAGCAGAGGCCGTCCTTGTGCGCATCATTATTTTATCTATAAAACGAAAAATAGTTCAATCGTGATTCTCTTAAGCTACGCCGATATGGTCCTATTATTGAGGGGGATTATCCCCTATGAAGTCTTGAAAGTAATGGATGTAAAAAAGTGTGCATTTTTTGTGAAATAAATGCAAGTCTCTGACCAACCTTTTTCAAAGCAAGTGGAGACGGGGAAAATTTTCCGCGATATTCATCTTTATCAAGCATTTTCTTGGTCGCTCTACCAAACTTATTTTCTATTCTATTAATTCACTCTTTTTTTCGTAGCACTAGATCCAACTCTTTCTTTTTATTCTAAGACACTTTTAACTACCACCACTCCTTTCTGGGACTCTAAAGGTAACCCGCATCCCTGTGGAAAGATTAAGACACGTCCGATATGATCTCAATTGCTTGACTCTACCATTTTCCTTCATTGCTCCATTGACAGCTGCTCCTCTGGTTTTATAAGGTGCTTTAGGAGTTTGATTCTGAGCGCTTTCCTATTTTCACTCTTTTTTGTGATATCTTTCATTCCGTTAAGCGTCATCTTTTAAGCTTTAGAATACTCGTTAGTATCTCTGCTGCATATTTTAACTCTCACTGTTTTCCTGCAGAGAATTATTTCTCATCATAGCCTATCCTGTTTAGCTGCTCTCTTCAAGTCTTGCACTGAATGCATCAAAACCTTCCGTCTTTTCGGCCGATTTCAACGCCAACTTCAGATTTGGTGGGTTTTCAAAGTGTAAGAAGCGGCACCGATAGCAAAGAGGCAAGGCTTTCGCTTCTTTTCTGAGAAATAAGGAAAAACTCTAGACTTACTTCTCTGTTGCATATACTATTGCTAAGGCGTGGCAAAAACATGCTGCAGCATTAACAGATAGTTAGAGGACCAAATTGCCAGATCGTAGGCATAAAGAGATACAAGAAGATCATTGATAGAAAAAAAAGCGGTTGTTATAATGGTGCAACATACCCAGGAGAGCTTGTACAAACGAATCGAGTTCGGCGTGCAAAGCAAAAAAAACCAACAGAAATAAGCTCACGGAAACGACCTGAATGCCAAACAAAGTAACATACCTTTGAAAAATCAACAGCGAAAAAAATTAAGCGAGATCTCCGCTTGGTTTTGTGAAACTCATCCTGGATGGTTTAAGGAAGAAAAAACAGATTCACCAGGAAAGAGCAGCGAGGGCGTAAACCGGTCTGGCGGAAAGATAAAAGAGAAACTCCAGAAAGAAGGGTAGATGGGATGGAATTATTAGCGTAGCCACAAACAAATTTTGAGAGCAAAAACACTTCTTTTAGTGTTGGCCTTTCTCAACGTTTTTTTTCGAGATCAATCTTTAGAGATTGCCAATGTTGTCAATTCGTATCTCAGATTTGTTTAAATTGAGGAAACTTTTTATGGAAAACGACATTTTGTAGTTTTCACATATGAAAACATCTTCATTTTTTGAGTGAGTTAAAAAAATTTGGGATAATGCATGACCTCTTTGGTCCTCTTGGCGAGACTGACGGTTAGAACGATGTGCACAAACAGCTTCGAGACGCATGAGATAAGAAATATTGTTTGAAAGGAACCAGGAGAGTCAAGAAGTTTTATTATTTTACAGAGGGCAATGATAAAAGAACGCTTTCAAACGGAAAGAAAAGATTGCCGTAACCAAAAAAGATCAAAAGTGTGAGGAAGGGTCCACTAGAGCAAAGGTGTCTCAGCTCGGCTTGAGCTAATCTGGCTGGGTGGCAGTAGAGAGGAAGTTGGCGGCAGCCGCATGAATATCCAAAAAGTTAGAAGAGAGCAGGAAAAAATCCGGAAGACAGGAGAGGCGGTGGAGCTCAGGCAAGTGGCTTTTGCATGTTTTCTGTCACTTCTTGCTATTGATGTGATCAAATTGCGTATGGATTCAGCAGCAAAGCATCAGCTTCAAGTACGAGACTCGTTGAGGGCTACACAAACTTTTTGCTCGGGCTCCACTAGGGGAACTTCTGGTGCAGACATAGACTTTGTGTTGTCTCATATGCATATTTTTCAAGTATATACTTCATAGATGTAGAAAGATTACCAACTGGACACCGTGTCAAACTTTCTCAAACTGGCATTTTTAGTTTTTTTCAATCTTTCATGAATTGTCATTTGTGCTTATGGAACTGTTTCCTATTATATCGTCAATGACGAGGTCGTCTTGCCGCTGATTCTATGCCCACAAGTCTATTGCCGAATGTTTAACTTTGCAGACGTAATTCAGAAATTATGCTGGCATGCTTTAACGCTAGATTAACTGCTTACTCTCGTACAGGCAAAAGATTTCTGGGCTCATACAACGTCCAATTCAATTATGTACTTCAAAATCCATCAATGCTAAGCCTATCACACTGGTCTGTCAAAACCAAGAGGTGGGAAAATTGAACCAGTTGAATGCAAATTTACTCGTACTGCCGCTTTTATGCATTGACTGGCCATTGTTTCTGTGATGGAAGTTTTGAAATTTTTGTAAATGACTTTGTTTCGCCAATACCAATTTTGCTTTCAGCCTCATTCTTTCTTTGCTATTACTCTTGTTGTCACTTCTCAGTCGAGGTTGTTCTTGCAATTTTTAAACCTATTATTTACTTAAGATTTAATTTAAGCAAGTTTCATCTTTGCAGTAAATAGTTCACTGAAACTGTTTCGGTTTGTTTGTTTTGATCTTCAGTATAAGCTACTGTGAAATTATTATTTGATGGTACACCTTTTATCATTTGGTTTTTTTCCCTTTTTAAAATTTTTACAAATATTTTTTCACAACAAGCAGCTTAGGAGTAAAATTATTACACATTTGATTTAAAATTTGAAAACAAATAGGTTTAAAAAGTATGTTTATAATTGTTTATTTTGTGGAAATTCTAATTTAAAATTGGATGTCAACGCGTTTATAAAATGTTTTCTGTTGTTTTTTCGGTGATTTATGGTAAACATGATTATTTTTATACCGTTTATCAAAAAAAATATTGGTTCCTCTGGACCTCACATCGTAATGTGACTTGCGCTCTATTGTCAAAAATTCCATGACCATTGACGTTGTCCTGAAGTTATCTTGTTAAAGTAGCTCCGCTCAAAGTTTCTCCGGTGCGCTTCGCTTTGAGCAAAGCGGTTTTACTGGGTGACACTTTTAAGAACATTCTGTGTGTTTTCTTGAACACTTTGGGTTTAAAGATTATTTTCGAAACTGGAAAAAGCTTTAGTCTGAGAACTTTTTTCAATTACAGTTTTTGTTTTGAGATACCGCAACACCGGTAAAAGCCTTCTCCCGGATGTAACGAGCTCTAAGTAACATCACTGGCAGCCTCGAAGCGAATCTTAACATCCTCGTTTAAATAACTGCGAAGACTTTTTGGTGAATGGAAGCTAAAAATGCAATCAGCTTATCAAAACACTGCCAACGATTGATATTCATCCTCGTTCGCTCTTGTTTAAATATATTCAAGTGATCTTACGACAAACATGTTTTAAAGCTAAATTAATTGCTTTCTCTCGTGCAAACAAAAGGCTACTGGGCACTGACGACCATTAATTCAATTACGTACTTGAAACCCCCATCAACATTGAGCCTATCACATAAGCCTTTCAATCGCTCTTAAGAATTGCTTCCCAGAGGTAGAAAATTGAACCAATTGAATGAAAATTTAATAACTGAATGCTAGTTTACTCGTGATGCTACTTTCATGCGTTTGATTGGTTTATTCATTCCATCATTCATGCACGCGAGCTCATGCTCTGTTTGCTACTTTTTAGTGAGATTGATTTGCAACGACGGGTAGAATGCTGATCCCAACCACCTCTCTGTCTCGTAAAAATAAAAGTCATACCTTGAAGTGCTTCACCCCGGGGCATAACAAGCGAACCAGCTGGCTTTCTTCGATATTATCTCTTTCTTGCTGAGCGCCGAGCAGGCAAGCTGTGAATACCGTTTTTAAAGTCTTTGGTATGGTTCGACCTTGAAATTGAACCCAAGTCTACCCACTGCAAAGCGGATTTGTTTTTACAAAACATTTCCTACGTCGGAGCAAATTTAGGTTAAAGAATTTTTGTTGGTATTAGTTTTCGATTTGGTTGCACACTTTTCAATTTTAAGGTGTCATCTGTCGAAGCTTCCCGGGATGTAACGAACTCTAGTAGCGTCACTGGCAACCCCAAAACAAACCTGAATACAACGTTTGGATAACTGCAAAGATTTTGTGGTGACTAGAACCAGAGTCTTTGTAAAGAGCAGTCGATATTAGCACCGCTGTTGTCGCTATGAACTGGTGGAAACAGTAGCGGGCGCTACTTTTTATAGAATAGCGCTAGCGGAATCCGTCAGGTTTTTTCGAACAATAGTTGCCGCTGGCTCGAAGACTGCCTCTTGTCAAAATATTATTGCTTCAAATGTGGAGAACTAACAGCTTTATCCATCCGTACCAAAAAGGTGACCGACCGCCCTGAGGTCGATACCTTAGCTGTATGCAAGCATATGCTTTCGGCCATCCTTGATGGCTGAAATAGGCAATCTCAAAAGTGTGTTGCTCGATTGCTACAATGCTTCATCCTCATTTTGAAACTTTCTAATAGATTCTGCATCTCTCTTCCTCGGATGAGAGGATATTGCGGGTGTGAGCAAAGCATTTTATCAAAAACAAGATTAAAATCGATGCTCTCAGCACCAGAGTCCATCATTTGACGATGAGCGTCAAAACAACAGCATTAGTGGGAAGATAACTTTCCTAAAGAAGGTATCAGTTCTCAAAGCAAAACAATTATTAGTTGCTTTCTAAATACGACGTTTGAGAAATTGCTTGTGAAGCACAACACCAACATATCTCCCACTGCGGCAGTGGGACGCATGTTTTTACAAAAAAGGATAAGCTGAAGCCACAACGATCGCGATTCAGCGATAAACACTTTGCGATGCTAGTTTTTTGTTTGCAATAGCGGCGTTTCAATAAATATTTGTTTTTTCTACTGTCTTTGAGACAGCGACTGTTTTCGTTAGTGTCATCTTCTGATAGGCCAGTACTTTCTCAAATGACCAGGGAAAAAATCGCCGTTTTCGCACTGCATGGCGACATTTTGAGTGAGATTCGAACTTGCGGCCTCTGTTTCAGCGATTGGAGGTAGCCAGTTTTCGGGAGGGATTAGCGTTAACGTTGACCGGGTTAAAGTTGAGAGTCTTTGAGGGACAGCGGTTGGTGCCGATAAAGTTTTCGCTGACTAGTGATAGCAATAGTGCGGCTAGTGTGTCGGGAGCGGGTGCCCATCAATGCTATTAAACTATTGTTAAAGAAGTATCTCCTATTGCTTTGTTTGCAAATATTGTTTCAATATTAACATATTTTTCGAGACAAATAGCCTATGCGTAAGATTATTTGACGATCGAATTATAATTTAAAAACAATTGGGTTTGCATCGTAACATTTGTTTATTTTTCAGAAATTTTAAGTGTTACACAAATACGTGAATAAAATTTTTTCTACTGCTTTGCGGCAAGATTGTTGAGAAAGTATTTTGTTTCAAACGTTTACTGCAAAAACTGTTGGTTCCTCTGGATTTTAGGCCGTAAAGTGTCGTGCGCTCTGTTGTCGAAGATTCCATCAAAACGGTTTTAATAAACGCTACGCTATGGCTCCACGCTATTCGCGACACTGTTTTACTGGGCAGCACTTTTTCAGAACATTCTCGAAATTCGGTAAAGGATTGGTGAAAGACTTCGTTTTTAAAGAACATTTTCGAAACTGAACTAAGCTTTGATCGAAGAAGGTTTTTAAAATCGTAGTTTTTAATTTGATTTTTTGAGAAGTGTGACACTTTTTGGTGTTGGGGTGACACTCTTTAATTTTGAAGTAACACATTTCAATTTTGAAGTGATGGAACAACTTGTAAAAGTCGTACCGATTGAAACAAACTCTATTGTTGTCATTGGGCGGCGGTGCTAGCAATCACTGGCGTACTTAGAAGCAAATTTTTGGAGGGGAGCGTCGAAGCATTACCTGAGTTCAACATTTACAAGCGTCTTTCATACAAATTTGTGATAAACACCGGGACATTTTTCTGTAGACTGCATGTTGAAATCGACGTTTTTCTTTTTTTTTCTAAACTTGAAGACTTTGTTAAGCTCACATTGTCGAAAGCAATCATTTTTCCCATATTAATCTACAAACCTACATAAAGTCCTGTTTTTTACAGCTTTTTCTTTTCTCACACCTTTTGGTGAGGACATCGGTTTTTATCCTCTCCCACCAAAATATGCCACATCTGGCCACTCCCAAACGGACCTGACCACTATGTTGTTTTTTGAATTACGGCAAAGATTTTCCGGTAACGGAAACGCAATCAACTCATCCAAAGATTGCAAATGATTGATGTATTTATCTTCGTTCTCTTTTTTTCAGTTACATACAAATTACAACACAAACAATATTGTGACATCACAACAACATTTCATTCATATATTTACAACTTGCATGACATTTTATTAACTTGGTAAAAATTTCTCAAGTGAGATTTACACATAGGTTTACATTTGAACAATTAATTGTAATTGATAGGCATATCATGAATAGTATCATCACTGAAACAAGTGATTTTAATTTACCTCGACATCTCACACCCTTCAACTTAAAAAAACTGCTGTTTGCGGAATTCGAACTGACATTCATAGGACAAGCAATCAAATATTGGTCTCTGGTTTACAAGCATAGAGCACGATGTAATCGATGACCATTGGTTGATTGATTGATATGATTGTGAATAATGAATCTCACTCCTACACTTGTTTTTATCAAGTTGAAGGTTATAAAATCTAAAAGTAGATGTAATTGTTAATTCTTTTTAAGCAATAGGCAAAAGAGAGTGTGGGCGACCGAAGATGACATAGAGAAGATAGGAGGAAAACAGATTGGATTACAAAAGAACGAACAAAAGAAACGCTGAGTGTAAACTTTTTAGAAGAATGAAGTGAATCCAGCCACCTCCGTAAACGAAGACAAAACCGGTTTTTAAAAATTAGATCTTTTCTCCTTCTCTCAGAAAGATGTGATGGTATACAAATAAATCGTTGTCACATTTGTAGGTTTAAATAAATGTGCATATCATCCATGAGCTGATTCAGTGACTTCATCAAGCAGACTGCATAGCGCTGATGGATCAAGGATTGATTTCAAAAAATTTTTTGAAGGGTTTATATCAGTACAAGGAAATAAGCTAAGGTATATATTTGTAAAATATATTTTTACTTTGGTATTTGCATGTTTCAAGGATTTCAATTGCCTTATGCTTAACACACCGCCCCGTAAACTACATTTTAAATTACTTTTGCTTTCTCGCAGAGAGCTGCTTCTGACCAAGAACATAGGCCGTCATGTGCAAGTCCAACATTAGAAGCACGATCTCCAACAACAAGAAGGCAATCTTGCTTGCCGCCATCCGGCTGCCCTCTTTGCCAAATTATCTCCGAGTTATTTGCACGCTTACCATTTAACCACAACCAGTTTCCTTCTGACCCAATTTCGTTTCCACCGATCCATAGGTAATTGTTGTTGTTGAGTGACAGGTTTTGAATCAGTTTTTTCTATTTTCTAGCGATTTTATGCCGTGCACTGCCAAATCTCCACCCCAATTTTGACAAAATTCTCGACTCTGCTGCCATGTCTGTCTACCAGGAGTGATTCGATAAATATAAATATGAGGAGGAAGATACAATCCGTTACTAAGTGCCACAATAGCTTTAAGATATTCTGTACTTCGATTTTTCAGGACTTCCACTTCCTGGGAGTAACATTTTAATTGCTCTCGGAGCAAGTGGATTTATCGATCATCAGGAATTCCAGGCTTTCCCTTCTGATCGGGATTCCCCAGTGGGCCTTCTTGACCTTTCGGGCCTCGTTTGCCCTGAGGATCCTGTTGAGCACTCACTTTGAGAGGGTTGTGGTCTTTGTTGAGCCAAGCCATCATTGGTCCTCAAACAAGTGAGATGCTCTTGAGCAGAGGAAACTGCGGCCAAAATTATAATGCGAACAATAAGCTTCCAAATTGCGCTTGTTTCTGTCTAAGAAAGACTCAACGCTTATTTTATATCGCTTTGTAATGGATACGAATGAACGATCAGCTTTTTTTGCAGACTTTTTTCAGAAATCCTTGTCATGAATGTGAAGAATGCAGCTAATTCACTTTTAGTTGGTTTCCATTACAGCTTTGTAGTTTGCCAAGAACATATGTGATGTCACAGAGCTGCCCTTTACGTGCTTTCATGATGTTAGGCCAGAAGCTTCAAATTGTAAAAGCTCTAGAAAACGAGTAGGTTCCGAAAGTTTGAGAGTGACCTAGTTTTGCAGATTTTTGTTCTCCATAACCAAAATGTTAACCAAAAACTTGTTTTGCAGTTGTTATGCAATCAGGGATGAAAATCTAAGATCATTGCCGTAGTGAAGGACCACGGTAGTTCTTGCCGTAGACGCAAAAGTAGGGGAGAGCTGCATCCTGCCAAATTGTTGTCAGTTTCCCATAAATTTCAGAAAGTTGATTTTCAAAAAAAGATCTTCAAGTGTCTTTAAGTGACGAAAAGAGGTAAACTAAAATTAATCACTTTTGAAAAAGTAAAAGTGGTTTTGGGATGAAAATTCGTCGCGATGGCGTAATGGTTAGAGCGTCCGCTTCGTAGTCGGTGGGCCTGGGGTTCAATCCCCTTTGCAAGTCATACCAAAAGACTTTAAAAACAGTATCCACGGCTTCCCTGCTTGGCGCTCGGCATTTCGCGGAGGTTATAGAGAACAAGCCGGCAAGTTCGCTTGTTGATTCTTTGGGCAAGGCACTTAACGGGACGCGCCTCACTTTACCTGAAAAACAGGTGGCTCAAGAGACCTCGGAAATGGCAATTCCCAAGCGAGTGCGGACATCCCGTTCAAAATATAGCGATACAATTCGCTTTCTCGTGAATGGAGTATGCATATGCCAAACAAAAATAAAATAAAAATGATCAAAATATTAACTTTTAAAAAGTTGATCAGCAATAAAAGATATTTGTATTGTGCGCTCCCCCTTTTCTCCACTAATACAAAGTGTTACTCCTATGGTCATTGCCATTTTTTGTTTGCGTAGGTAACCAAAATTGGTGTAAAGACCTGGTTGATACGCAATAGGCTGATTAGAATTAAATATGAAAGTTGAAAATATAACAATGTCATAGTGGAAGCGATTTTTTGATATTTTTTTTAATACAACTTAAAAAAATGAGCTTCCCAATAATTTTGATGATGTCCCTTTAAAAAAAGAAAGTAGGCTTTGTTCCTCAATGAAATAAGCTTTTTGTCAATTTTGCTTGTCGTGGTTTTCGATACAAGATTACAGTCTTTGAAGCTGGTGGATAATAGGCAACAACATATAGGAGAGGAGATTGGAAAAGTGGAGGGTACTTCACTGCTGAAACGGTGATGGGAAACATGTTGGTCCAATCTCTATTTTGTGATTGATAAAATGTAGAGTCAATTGCAGATTTCACAATCAACTGTGTTGTTTGTTGAGTAAAACGATTATAATTAAATAGTTGTGTTAACGTGATTTATGTGCCCTGTCATTGGTTTAGTTGTTTTGTCCTTTTAGAAAAGAAACTGTTGATGTTCTTGATATCATAATTGTTCGGAAGCTTTCACCTTTTAAGCTGTTGTGTTTGCCGCCTCATTTAAAAGGTTGTCATTTGTAATAAGTGAGAAATAAGGATGTTTTGTAATATGTGATGACTGATGAAATTGTTTTTATACTTCACAAATTTTCCCTTACGTTCAACCCTTAATCGAAAGAAACCGTCAGTTTGGTACAGTGAATCATTTACAAATTAATACGGTAAATTGTTTTCTCTTTACTTTGATCGATTTGTATGTCACTCTGGTTTCTTTTTAATGGTCATGTGACGATTTCGCTGATTGATTTCATATTTATTTGTGATTATAAATAAGCCTGTTGACGGTTTAAGAGTTCACACTACTTGGCAGTATTTTTGAAATGGGATGGTAGCGATTAGAAAATACAAAAAAAATCTACTTACGACTTCTGGTCCAGGCTGTCGGAAAATTGCCTAGATTTCGAGAGCTAGTCTTTTTCCATGCCTATATTCAGTTGTAAGCTCTTTGTCGGGTAACAACTACTTGGGCACCGATATTCCTTTAATTAACGTTTTCACTAGGCCACTTATTGGCTATTTACTAGCAACGGCTTCTCGAAACGATGTGGGAGAGTGCTCAAACTCTGTACGCAGTAAGCTTGCTGTAGCCGTCGCGCAACCTCAACTACTTGTAACAGAGAAAAAAGCGGATAGCTTATTGCAACTAAATTGCAGTAATACGATCAGTAACGAACATGTCGCGTTTTGTTTAGTAATTGATGTTGCTTTTGGCTATTTGAAACTTGTGGATCGCAGCGAGCCCTTGTCCCGGCCCTCCTTAAATCGTGGAAGTTGCAGGATTAATGACATTATAGCAAGTAAAGTATCAACTAGAGTCCTCCTTACTGCTATATCGAACACCTGTTTGCTAATAATAACAGATTCTGGCTACAGAACACCCACTCCGGCAAAGCGGAAAAAAAAGGATGCAAAATCAAGCTTTTTAAGTTTACTTACGAAAAACGGTAAAACATCACAGTTAAAGAAACATGTCTGCAGAGTTATTAAAAACATTAGGATGGTTATCGCTGGAAGGTATAGAATGCATTATCCTAGAATGAAGTATTTCTTCTACACTTTCAGGGCTACAAAACAAATCTACCGACTGATTAGCGCACTGCTTTTGCAAATACTTACTTGTTTTTGACGCTTTTGCGAGCGACTTTGGCGTGCTTGACCTTAGAAAGTGATCAGAGAGCAATTCATCTTCAAAAATACAGTTGTTAGCTTGACTATTTCTGAAAGAAAAAGCACTTAGAGCCTGTGTTGCAGGGATAGCAGATGCTGTACTTTGGTAAGATAACCGCCTACAATTTTTTTTTTCTATAAGTGCATTTTCGTCAACACTGTTACTCGCACTTTTAGTTGCATAATGAAACGCTGAATAGTCGTTCGTTAAACTTCTGCAACGTCGTAGTCGTGGCACCGGGGTTGCGTTTAAGACATAGAAACGGTTGGGTTTGTTTTGACGTTGGGAGCGGTTTAATACTGGCAAAGTGACATCAAGAATGTCGTATGAATACTGTTCAGCCTCATTCTTTCGAATGCCCGACGTTTGGTGTAATGACTGGAAAAAATAACTGTCTTTGTCGTGCAATGAGGGACAACTTGAATTTTTAACTCTGTAGCTGCTTGTGAGGCAACATTCTTCAACACTGTTGGTTTTGTTTGAAAGCTTCCAGTCTGGAGCAGAATCCTTGTGATCTTGACTGTTTTTAACTCGATAGTCTTGAAATAAATTTGCTACCAATGAGTCGTGTAAAAACGCAAAGCTATCTGACAAATGTCGTTTCAACTTTGGTTTCATCATGCTCTTATCTAAATAAGAATTAAAAGACCTAGTTTTTGCAGACGAACTCATGTTAGAACAATCAGACGGTGTTTGCTTTTGCGAATTGTAATCAGACCCAGAGCTATGACAGTTCAAGAAGATTTCCAAAATACTTCGTTTTTCTTCCAAACCAACATCACTCATGTCGACTGCTGTGAGCTCTTTGTCGGCAAGGCCATTCTCTATTGTCTTCAAGTTATGACTTCTCTGTAAATCAAATAAAGATTAAGCACGGTTTGGAATTAAAGCGCGATTGGTTGCTTGATTGACATTTGCAAGTTGCTAATTCACCACTTAAAAATTTATGCAACAAAAGGATGATTAATTACCCCTCCTTCTCTTCGTAGGTTTGGGATGAGAAATTCAACCCACATCCACATCGCAAACCCAGTTAAACTGAAAAAAATTGACGACCTGGTTGGGAAAAAGCAGCAGACATTTCCTTCAGTCATAAAAACAGACTGGCAATCGGACCACAAACAAGGGGAGTACCCTAAACAGACTAGTACATCATGCTGGTTAGGTACCAAACAGCGTGGCCATTCTCACTGCGTGATCATGCTTACGTTATCTGACTAAAAACTACAATATGTGTAAGATTCATTTCATGCAAGTAAACGTTGTCTCGTCGCAAGGGAAAAAGCTCGATTTATTGAGTAACAAATTTTATTCCTTTAATCGCGGATAGAACGTGTCAGCTTTTTGATCACAAAACTTCTCTTTTCACACGTGCTTCAGGGTAGCCAGTTCTGTTAAAACAGGGAAAAATCGCCATAAACTACCATTCTCGAGGGCAAACTGAAGTCACTGTAAGGATTCAACAAAACCAAGTGGTGAACATCACCTACAAATACCACTCCAACTCACTCAACCTCATTGCCAACTCTATACCAGCCACAATCAACAACCAAAAGCAAAGTGTTTAATAGTTGCTATGGATTGGCTTTGCAAACGAAGATCACGTGAGCATCCAGGTTTACGCTTTAAAAATAGTGGTCGCTGATCGACCAAGATTTATATTAAAAACTTTGCTTCAAATCACACCCACAAATAAAAACTTAGATTAGAATTAGTGCTATAAGACCACTACATGGAATATTAAACTTTACGTAGCAATTTTTATAGTACAAATTTTTGTTTAAAAGTGAAAGTAAATCTATGTGGATTACACGAGTTCAATTAAAATAAGCAAAACATACAGCAATGGTAAATTGAAATACATTGCCAATAAAACGATCTTCCACACACTTTATCAGTTTTCTTGAAATAGAATGATCCAATGTTTTGGAGGACTCATCAGTAATGAAAAGTTTTCTTCAAAAAAAAGAATAAATATACAATACCATGATGAATGTAACACCTTTAGACTGATTAGTAAATGTTTTCAAGTTCACCTTGCATGGAAAACAACAAAGCCGAGCTTTATTACTGCCTCTAGAATTCTCCTTTTCTTTCATTGTTAACAAATTGAAAGCATACTGCATGTTTAAAATTGTGCGCTTTACAAATTATTCACACAGAAAAGGGTTTGGACAGCATATATTTGTGCTACAAACAGCGTGTTGATTTATGTAAGCTTGAAGTCAGCAAATCTTTAGCAAGACTTCTTTTTCTTTCAGCTTATTCCCGATTAGGGGTCGCCACAGCAGATATCTGCATTTTTATGACATGGCATTTGTTATACGGTCGTACGCCCTGCCTGCCACCAACTCTCTCTTCAGTGGGAAAACTGGGCCACCTGTCTTCCACGTAAAGGTGGGGGCATCTCGTTAAGTGTCTTGCCCAAGGACACAACAAGCGAACTTGCTGGCTTGTTCTCTACAACCTCCACTAAATGCTGAGTGCCAAGCAGGGAAGCTGTGAATATCATTTATTAAAGTCTTTTGGTATGACTCGACAAGGGGAATGAACCCTAAGTCTACCGACTGTGAAGCAGACGCTCTAACCACTACACCATTGCGTCGGTTTTAAATCTTTAGCAAGACTGGTCACATAAATAGGTAAACTGCAAGAACAAACAACCTGGCTGCCACGTAAAAAAGAAATCTGTTCAGCAACCTTCCCAAGAACACAAGAAAACTTGCCAGCTTTCTATCTTCATGCTATTTCTTTCATGCTCAGAGCCAAGCATAGAAATTGCAAATACCAGTTTTGAGAAGCCTTTGATATGACCCATTCAAGGTTTGTATCAGCAATCTCACTACTACTCTGGCAGGTTTCTGACAAGAGGTAATACACCTTGTTTGTACATCAGCAAAAGTGAGATTAAAGAAAATGTCAAATAGTAGCTTTAAGCAAATTGTTTCTCATATGTCTTATAGTTTGTGGCATCCACTTTTCTTTGCAATTCATTGTTATTTTTTGTATCTATTTTAGCATTGTTAAATTAACCTAAGGAGGTTACAAAATTTCTTTTTTATAAATAAGCACATTTAGGTTTTTGGACACTATACAATATTAAAACATTATCCATAATCTTTTTTTGTTTAACATGAAGCTAATTTCCTATTAACCAAAAGTTAAATATAGAAAAGCATTTTCCAAATTATCTTTATTAAAACAGAAACATTGTCAAATCAAATATAAGTGCTACGTACCTACAAAAGTGATCACAATTTTCACCAAAATAATGATCCAAACAATTTCCAAAAACTGTGATAAAAAGCAATCCCAAATTTGAATCAACTTCCATTAAAAGTCTGTAGTGACGACAGGAAACGGTGAAGCCACATCTTATGCAACTGAAAACAAGTCAATTTGACTCAGTGTGCAAATAGTCAGGTGTAGTTTGGTTCATGTCATAGGCTACAAATTAGATTTAAAGCTGGTAGTACACATTGAATTCTAGCCTAGTTCATCGAGTTTACTTTTAAGCGAGTAAGCATAGTCTACTAACCTTGAACGATGTTGATCTAACTTGAAATAGCAGCTTGCACAAGCTTTGTACCAAAAAATGGAATCTTTAATTCCAAGCACAGTTCCACATATTACAATAGGTCTTTGAGGCTCACACATTAATCAGACTAGAAGACTGGCGGTAAACACTTAGCACCAACACATAACACCAGTACTGAATATGGCTAAACACAATAAGTAGGATGTATCTATAATTTACACTGCATAGGTAATACTGCATTTTTGTGCTCCAACCTTAGTTGCCTATGGTACTTGAAATGGGCAAAAATGTTACAAGGGAGGGTTGTTACACTCCTTATTACTTCTTTAAAAAAAATTTTAAATTGCTGCAATTAATGTTATGCTATTGCTAACATCATTTTCTTTAGTTTAAAAGCATTTTTAATAAAAACTGCCAGGTAAAGAAAAGATAAGAGAGAAAAAGGATTTTTGTGTGTCAAAAGTAAATTTTGAAGATTTTATCCAAAACTAGCTGCTTTCAAGGTATCTTAGCGTATGTTTGAACGGACTGCATTTTTCAGAGGTTTGGTTACTGTAATTTCAAGCAGAAACAGAAGTAAAGTCAGTTTGGTCAAATATGCCAGAGAATATTAGGGTTTATTTATGTCACTGAGGATGGGGAGGCTTGATACACTGCGTAACAAGTCACCCCAACATTCCTACATATATTTTTAGTTAGTTTATTTTTCAGAGTATTTTATTACTTCTCATTTATTCACATTTAGAAGTATAGCGAACTGGATGGCCATTCTATAGCCTAATAGATAGGTACCGGTAGATAAAAATACTAATACTGGTTCTGGTATCTTGGTATCTGTAAGTTGTAACAAAGTAGTGCTCAGAATGCAATTGCACGTTTTTGTTCTAGTCAAGCAATATTGGCAGACTACTTACAATTAACCAGCTTGGTAGCTAAGTGACGAATATATACTGGTATCTGTTTTCAGTACATTTTTCTCATTGTTTTTCTTAGTAGATTTCTCTTATTTTTCAGTAGATTTCTCAAAGCTGCACCAAGGCAATCAAAATGCTCTTCAAAAAAGCATCGTTCAGCAGTGACCACTGCAACTCCTGAGAAAAAGGCATTAGAGAAGTTAAATTCTATTAGACACACTAAAGTAAGAACACAGAAACCAAAAAAAGATTTTGCTGTCATCATCATCATCAGCTAAGGAAGAGTGGTTCTGCATTGTGTGTAGTGGCAGTTACTCAAATTCAGCACCAGGTGAATTCTGGATTCAATGTTGCCAGTGTGAAGGATGGTCACATTATGTATGCAGCAGTGCTGACTTGGTCTATATTTGTGAAAACTGTTTTGAAAACAATTAAAATTGAGCAATACTTAAAAGAGAGTAAAATATTGCACCACTTCTTAGAGTTTTATTTTCCATTGTTCTTCGGGTGGGCATCACTTTTTACAGTTTTGTTTTTTTATTGATCTTTGTTTGTACAGCTTTGTTTTTTATTGCTCTTTGTTTGTACAACTTTGTTTTTTAGTGTTCTTTGCTTGTATGATTGTTTTCCAATATATTGCCATAACTTTCAAATAACTTGCAGGCAATTATTGTAGCAAATAAATTGAAGTTTGATGAAGCTATAGGCCTAGTATGCATCTGGCCCTAATCCTCCTCCTCCTCTTCTCTTCCTCCTCCCACCACTGTTCTTTTCCACCCATCCAATGATCAATCAACCTCTTTATATTTTCAACGGAATTCCTTTTACCATTTAATTTATTAATATTAAAGCGATTGATGTGTGTAATGTTACATCCATTACTATGTAACAAATCACCCCGCTAGTGGGGTAGGTTGTTACATTCGACCTCTACTACAAAATTTGTAAATAGCTACTAGTCCCGTAGCGATAAAATTTTGTTAATAATGTCTTTGAGTAGGCTAGGAGTTTGGTTACTTACCATAAAAATATCAGATATTTTGCTCGTACTAAAAGGGGAATTTTCTACGTTTTTGTAAAAATCGTAACAACCCTCCCCGGTCTCCCCTAAGGGTCAAAATATCCACAAAACTGGCAAACCTTGCATAAAAATTTTTAGTTTCTGATATGTTTTGGCACATTATATGCCACACAAACGATTTCCAAAAATTCAAAAAATACTCCTCATTCTGGATTTAATCTACAAAAAATCTTTTTACTTCTCATGCAAGGGCAAAATCTCAACTTTTGTAAAGAGATCTCCAAACAAAAAGAGATCCTTACCCAAATTTTTTCAAAAATCCCAAAATCATGAGTTTCCACTCCAAAATCAAGTATTCTTCATATGAGCAAGATTTTTTTTTAGAGAAGATGTTGCAGAAAAAATCCATTCACAAAAATTTTAATTAAAGCTTTCCGCGCCCCGTTTAAACTGCTGGGCCTCTTTCTATTTGAATAAGCTGCTTGAGACCTACTGTTATAATCAGGGATGTGGAAGCGGTCCTTTTTCTTTGGAAGCAGAAGCGGAAGCGCGAAAATTCTACCGCTTCCGCTTCAACATAGGCTATTTGACTTGAAGAATAACTTGGCGAAAAAGTTTTGTCCATTTCCCAATGTGAATTAAACGGTGAAGTTGCACTATAAGTCTGAACAACCGTGCGATATCAGTAGCGAGAGAGAACAAGAAAAAGTATAACTAACACCACATTTTATATCGATTATGGGTAAGAAAAAGATAGTTTGGACAATGAAACGTAGCTAATAAAATGATAATTTGGTTAAACTTAACTAACCTTGGTTGGGGGGTTGAAAACGTTAAAAAAGAAATTTTTCACCACGGAAACAACTTGATCACTCCACATCAGTGCTCTTCAACAGGGGTTTCGCAAAACATGCAGTTGTGTTACGTGAGTTTTAAGGGTTCCGTGAGGGGACCACGAAGGTTCTTCGTTTATTATTAGTATTTATTTCTTATTTCAGTATATTGATTTCTTATATGTAGTAGTGTTCCGTGTATATGAATAGTATTGAAATCTTAGGATAGCACGTTGCAGATTGTGACGTAATTCTGTTTACAACTTTAAGAACGTCTGAATTTGCTAACTCCTTTTGTAACGTAATAGTGCGTCTGCAATTTCACTTTTGCTGTTGTTGTTGTTGTTGTTGTTACCCGACCCCTTCCGAGGGATGGGTTGATGGCGGAAGACCATGGAGCCCCAGAAGTCGGAAAACTCAACAGGGCCTGGAACAGAGGTCGTAGAGAGACAGCAAATTGCCAAAGAGCGAGCGACGAAATAAGTCCGTAGCTGGACAGTTCAGAATGAGATGAGAGGTGTCCTGGGACGGATGTCCGCAAGCGCTGCTGGAAGGATTCTCGATTCTGCCAATCCTGAAGAGATAAGAGCTTAATGGAAGGCTGTGTCCGTTGCAGCGAAGGCGAGAGAGAACACAACGAGCATGACGTAGAAGCACAAGCTACTCGGTGGAAATCGAAGGAACCTGCGTGTCGAAGAATTTAGATGAGACAGTATGCCTCCAGTCCGAGAAAAGAGAAGAGTGGATACGAGAGATAAGAGAAAAGTGACTACAAGGCATTGCTGAGGGCGCAAGTAGCGCTCCCCGTCTGGCCAGCTCATCAGCCGCGTTGTTGTCCGGGGACCCATTGTAGCCTGATTGAACTGGAGAAGAGAGGAAACAGTTTCTGACAGAGATTGAGGTAAAAGAATAGATAAAGGAGAGAACAGGGTGGCGAGGACAGAGCGAGAATCAGATAGGAGGAGAAGAGAAGAGAAATGGCAAAGTTGTTGGTGCTGCCGAGACCAGCAAAGAGCGTGCAGGATGGCGCAGGTTTCAGCGGAAATACTTGAGCATACTGGGCCTGCTGAAAAGAAAAGGGTGGCCTTGATGCCACAGAGAGAGCAGTTGGCAAGTACGCCAGAGCCGTCTTTGCCAAAAGGAAAAGGAACAGAGCCGTCTGTCCAGAGCACCAGATCGCAAGGAGGGCATTTAGTGTCAGAGAAGTAAAGAGAACAGCACCAAAGGAAAGAAAAAGAGACGAGTATTCCTCTGCAGAAGGACAGTGAGAGTCAAAGTAAAAAGCAAAGTCATTCCAAGGAGCTTTCCGAAAATTCAAGGAAGGGAGGCGTTCGTTGGAGCGAAAGACGGGAGAAAGAGGAATGGTTAGTAGAATTGGTAGTTGATTAGAACACAGGTTTTGAAGCACCTCCCAGGAGCAAGATAAGGCGAGAGAGAAAAGAGCAAAGGAAATGTCAGGGTAGGAGCGACTGCCAGAGGAGCGATGAAGAAGAGTAGGTATGTCAAAGTCATTCAGGGGGAGGGGGTTAGAAGAGGTGACCCGATCGAATGAAAGCACTATTTCACATTCAACACGACTTCTAATATCTAAATAAAAGAAACACAGAGTAGTTCGGAACAATAAGATTAAGAGAAGTAGTTAAGTAATTGCAATAAATGAAGGTTTTTGTCCCCTCAAAATGATAAAGTGTAGAAGAAGGCAGGCTACAGACCCACAAAAGTTAAAAAAAATTGTCAACGGTCTTTTTCTCGTTTTTTGTTGGTGGAAGCGGAAGCGATAGGTGTGAAAGCGGAATCGGAATAGGAAGCGGTCGAAAAATAACCGCTTCCACCTCCTTGGTTATAATTGGTGTCTTTGTGTTGTAAACAATACTAACAAAAAGATTTAGGAGAGCCATTCTCTATGAAGTTTTCTTTTGTCTTTTTCCAAGTGCTCGCATGAGAATTTCGTAAATTAACCCATTAATGACCACTACCAGAAATACAAGTCACTTTCTTGTAAGCTTATAGTATTTGGTTACTGTTGATCTAGTTAAGAAAAAAGTATAAAAAAATTTTGCCACCCGCTTTTGGTTGCCTAGCAACGCGATGTTCCTCTAGAGGAACAATGGTCCAATACGGGTGCAAAGCTGCCGCAGATTTAGTGCAGCTGTTGCAGATTAGTAAGGCCGGAGGTGGCTTGTCTGTATTGGTTTACCGTACGAAACTATTTCCAGAACATCTGTGCAGCAATGCACAATCCTGCCTAAGAAGGTAAAACAAACATTACCTTTTTCAAAGAAAAGTTACAGAACGCATTTGATATAAAAATTTCGTTACTGAGTGCCAGTGTTTATTTTTCTCTGAAAACCTTGCGCGAAGTTTATCTTTTTCGGAACAGTTTCTTGGAATTGATAGTGAATGATTTCTCTGTTAAAGATGACCAGTAACCTGCTACACACAAGATATTTAACTCTGCAGAAAGCAGTTGACGACGTTTTAGGGTCAACAGGAAGTGAAGAGAAAGATATTGTTGCTTTGCCACCAGTGCAAGGTGATGCTTATGCTACTGATGTAGAGGAAGATGATGTAGATTAGTGCCATAGAAATGATTTGCTTCCAAACGATGTTGCTGGAACTTTAGAGGTACATAACAACGATGAATGCGAAATACTTTCCGACGTATGAGCAGTTCAAAGTAAAGAAAACAAACCACCGCCAAAGAAAAAAAGAAAGAATGCGGAAACAGTGCTCTGGAAGAAGAAAAGCAGCCTGAAGGAAATACCAGAAGAAAATGTTATGCACTTAGCTGACAGCCAAACTCATCAAGCCCTGCTTGAGCCAGTTGCACTTTTTCAAATATTATTCAATGAGGAAATCTATAGTCTAATTGCTTGCGAAACGGAGCAATATGGTTCTCAACGGAATGAGGTCATTCATCTTACACCGCTGGAAATCGAAGCTTTTGTTGGAATTCTTCTGTTGACAGGATAAAACAGCCGACCGCGTTAGCGCTTGTACTGAAGCAAAGATGATGATATCAGCTGCCCACTGATAACAAGGTCAATGTCAAAAAAATGGTTTGAAGACATAAAGAAGTTAATCCATTTTGCTGATGACAATAATCGTCCTGCTGGAGATAAGCTAGCTAAAATTCGACCTCCATAGGATTGAATCAATGCTTCACTTCTGCAGTTTGGAGTGTTTGCAAAAGATCTGACCATTGATGAGCAAATGGTACCATACTTTGGTAGGCACTCTGCAAAAATGTTTATTCGTGGCAAGCCGATCAGATTTGGCTACAAAAACTGGGTTTTAGCATCAAGTGATGGCTACCCTTACAAATTTGAGACTTATACCGGAGCGTGTGACACTAAGGACAGCAGCAAGTCTCTCGGACCACAAATTGTGTCTGCTCTTCTTTCGGTAGTTAAAAACCCTGCTTGTCATTGTGTTTACTTTGACACTTTTTTACATCTTATTATTTACTGCGAGATTTGCACAAAAATTGCACGTATAGAGACGCTGACAGTGGCTGCGTGGAGGCTTCATGTCACCGTGGGAACTTCTCCGCGTTTAGATTTTCTTGAATTTATCCGGTTAGTTGTAGGAGGCTTGTTGAAAACTACTAGTTCTACTTCCTCAGGCCCTAATGGAAGACGAATAATAAACTCCAGTGTTGGTCTGCCCCACCCTGTAAACGCGGAAACTCAAGGACGCTGCTCAAACTGCAAAAAACACTGTAAAAAAATGTCAAGAATACGTTGTTCGCTTGCAACCTATGTGCTTCTTGGATTACCATAAGTGAGAAAAATGTGTCTTTTTATTGTATTTTTGTCCTTGTTTTATGTCATTTGGAGTGTTTCCGCAATAGAAAGTGCTTACAGAGAAGACAGCGCGGCGAAGTTTTTTTGCACACTGTTAGCTGGTGATAGCGTTTTGGACCATTGTTCCCGTAGAGGAACAAAAAAAGCAAACGTAAAAATAATTACTTCAAAGACAGAATCGCGCAAAAATTGATAAACATTACCTTTTGAAGGCTTTGCAGTTACATAAAATGCAAGTAAAATTTTTTTCACACTTTTGTGCTGAGTCAGCATTTTTATGCAAATCAAGGTCATTCCGACTTGAGAAAAATAGCTGTTTTCCGATGGGCGTTTGCAACAGAATTTAACAAGTTAAAGAAAAACTTTTTTTAAATAATGTTTGTAAGGTCATTAAACTAGGTCTCTGTCTGAAAATTACGTCGATACAAAACAACCGACCGGTTTTTCAAGCTTCCGAATAATTTGTTCCTCTACAGGAGCAATGGTCCAAAATGGATTAACAGCACTATAAAACCGCGGCACTCTAGTCATTTGGCATTTTTCTCAAAATCAAAATACGAATGAAGTGAAATCTCTGCTATAAAGTTGAATCGTTTCGGAAAGTTGCATACAGTCAACAAGAGTATATATTATAAGCTATTGTAATTTATCGTAGTATTAACAATGACTGCTTCTCATAATTCTCTTATAATTATAATTGTTTATCGTCGTACTTTAATGCCGTCGCTATTCGCTTTTTGCTTTTTGACCCTTCTACTATGTTTTGTGCCCAATTTAAGTGTGAGGTTTGGCTGTTTGCTTATTATTCTTAAATTATTCTAGAAAACCTGTCGCAGTATCGACGCCATTTGTGTATGATCGATCGGATTTTTCGTCTCGGAATTATATTTGATTCAATCATCGAAAGCGCTCTTTGATACCGCGATTGAGTTTGCGCTGTGCGCTAAGACCTTCCTCAAAACCATGTGACTGGGATAGCAGCAGTTACAGAAGATTCTAAGCTATTTATTAGCTCTCTTTGCTAGACTTCAGTTAAACTCGGCCATTACGACGAGTAAATTGCTTGGCGGCACCTCCTGTCAGTCACATAAAAATAGAGGCATCTCGTTTATTGCTTTCCCAAGAACACAACAAGCGAGCTTTAGCCTAGTTTTCCGTATTATTCCTTTTGAGCAGAGTGCCAAGAGGGGTAACTTTGAATTCATTCCGTTTTTTCAAGTTTTTTTGGTATGACTCGACCTTGGGAATGAACCCCAGATATACCAGTTGCGAAGCGGACGCTCTAACCACTGCTGTGATCATGAGTGCTAGTCAAAAATCAATGGTTTGGCCAAATATCTAAACCAACAAATCCCAAGCTTCCACCAAAATTTAAAAATCTCAAAAATCTCAAGATTTTTCCAACTTTGCAATAAAATTCCCGAGAAAATCCTAAGTGGTTTAAAAAATTCCCAAGATCTTAGTAGAAATTTGAAAAATAAGCAACTATGCCGAAATAATGGCCCGGTTCCTCATTTTTTTTCTGTTTTATATCAAGAACTGAATTGGGCTAAAATACCAGATCCTGTCGAATTTCAAATTTTTTCGAATTTGGACCAGGTTTGTTTTAATGCTAAAGTTTGATTTGGGGGCTAGATCAAGTATATTATCAAAATATAATAACCGGCAAAACCAAAAAGGAGTCCTATGGTACTCGAAGATAAAAATACCAATGCATAAAAATTGGTACTAGCCGCAAATCTTAAATACTGTCCAAAGTCACACAATAGTTGAACAGTAAAACTTGGTGCCCAATTACACTTAAAGACCATGATGCTTTAGGGCAGGGGTGGCGAACCTATGGCACGCGTGCCAGATGTGGCACGCGGGCTGATTTTTGCTGGCACGGCACTTGAAACTTCTTATCGCGCATTAGTTCAGTAGCCATCTAGCAGTTACAAATTCAAGTTAGACTAAAATGATTTCTCAGAATAGATCAAAGCTCTTCCATTTGCCATTTATTTGCTTTGTGACATCACGGTTGTAAAACAAAAGAGTGTGTAATTTGATATCATCGTTTTCATTTTACTTAGTTTCTTTTTGAAACAGAAATTTACAACAGTTGGTAAATTTTACTAACAGTTTGAAGAAACCAAATGCAGTAATTTACTTCTACACGTGGAATATATATTTTTTCAGAAATAAATTGGATTTCAAACTTTGCTAGATCATAAACTTTAATTTTTCTTTTTTTTAATTATTTATTGTTTTTACCTGAGATATATCAAGAGAAAATAAAAAGCTAAAATCATCATCATCCAGCAGTAGAGGGTTTCAAAGCTGGTGGACTGAAGAGTATGGCATGATTAGCAGTGATGATAAAGCAGTATGGGTCTTGTGTTGTAATAAAGTTGTTTGCAGAACATCTTCAGTTAAACGTTATTTCGAAACGAACCATAAAGACCTTTATTTGAAAACGAAAGAAGAACAAAGAGAAATTATTTCTAAAGCTTATAAGGAGAAGAAAATGCAATCATCAAATCTAATGAAATTTATAGGAGGCTCTTCAAATGTAACTGCAGCGAGTTATATTGTGTCAAAAGAAATTGCCAAACACGTAGAACCATTCAGAGAAGGACAATTTATCAAACAAGCATGGCTTGAATGTGTACCGGTTTTATTCGAAAATTTTAAAGAAAAAATTATTCAGAGAATAAAAGAAATACCGTTATCTAGAAATATAGTGAAAGCTAGAATTTTGGATATGGCTGACAATGTTTCTCACCACCAAAATAAAGACTTAAGTTCTTGTAATTTTTTATCTATCTGTCTTGATGAAAGTACTGACATAACAGGTTCGGCACATTTAGCAATTTTTGGCCGTTATTTGGTTAATGATACCATTAGAGAAGAGTTGATCAGCTTAGCGTCATTAGAAACAACAACAAGAGGGATAGACAAATGCAATGCTTTTGTGAAACAGCTGACTGAAAGCAAACTTGATCTTTCTAAAATAGTATCTGTATCAACAGATGGTGCTGGCAGTATGACCGGAAAAAGCAATGGATTTATCATTTTGTTTACTCACCATGTTGGACATTCCATCTTGAGCTTTCACTGCATTATACACCAGCAAGTATTATGTGCAAAAACTGGTTTCAAATCACTGCAGCACATTATGGATATAGTAACAAAACTAATTAACTTAATGGCTGCTCATCCATTAAGCAAACGAAAATTTAAAGAACTGCTTGGCGATATGGATTCTATGCATGTGGGTTTGCTAATGTACAATAATGTGCGATGGTTAAGTCGGGGAAAAGTTCTGGAACGATTTGGTGAATGCTTGGATGAAATTATAATTTTTTTAACTACCGAAAAAATTATTGAAAAATATAAAGAGTTGCTTGATAGCCAATGGATTTTAAAATTAATGTTTTTTACTGATTTGTGGTTACATGTAAACGAATTGAACACAGGCTTGCCAGGTCGTAATAAAACCATTATTATCATGTTTGATTTAATCAAAGCATTCGAAGCAAAACTACGAGTTTTCTATCGAGATGTTGATTCAAAAACTTTCAAGTATTTTAAAAACAAAGAAATATTTTGTACAACTTGAATCTAATGACCATCTAGAACAAGGAATAAATCAACTATTAAGAATGTTTTGTGAAGTTATTCTAGAGTTAGTCAAGGAATTTGATTCTACATTTACACAATTCAGGCAATTCGGTGAAACAACGCAATTCATTTTGCATCCAGACTCAACATCACTAGAAACACTAAATTTGGAAAGCTTGAAGTGGCTAGATTTGGAAGATATAGAAATGCAATTAATTGATTTCCAATCTAGTTCTATATGGAAACAAAAGTTTATCGATCTGAGAAGAGACTTAGAATTAATAGAGAACGATAGAGCAGTTGGTGTATTAACATGCAATCCAGAAGAAAAAGTATTGAAAACATGGGATACCATTTCCAATACTTTCATTTGTCTAAAAAAATTAGTAATTGCTATTTTATCAATTTTTTCATCTACGTATTGTTGTGAATCATTGTTTTCGCAAATGAACTTGATCAAAAACAATTTGAGAAGTAGCTTGATTGATGAGTCTTCATCTGCATGTGCATTACTTAAAGTGACAGAGTATGAACCAGATATAAAACGCTTATCATCTAAATTACAGCAACAGAAATCTCATTAACATATTATGATTTATGGTAATAAATATAATCAATAATTTGCATAATTTACATTTTTAATTAGTTTTGTTCAATGTTACTGGCACGGTATAAATTTGCTTTACGTCACTTATAATATTTTGGCACGCTTGTAAAAAAAGGTTCGCCACCCCTGCTTTAGGGTATTTACTTGTCGCTATACTTAGCTGTACAATATTTGTCTTTTTCCTCAATTGACTGTCACTCGTTTTGGCAGAAATAAACACATAAAACCTCTGCACAGTTTTACTCTAAGTACTGCAGAGAAAGAGAGCAAAGAAATCAAAAAGCGCGTGAAAATACAGTTGCAGCGTTATTACATCACGACAGGGTTGCCACAGCCCCCCCCCCCTACCAGCAAAGCGTAGCTAATTGCTATGCTGTGCGGTACAAAAGTCCTGAAGATGACCTGGAGGTCTGGTGATGCGTCCACTTCTTATGGTGGCTTGCTGCATTGGTGTTGTTGCTTCGGTGCGATGTTTGTGAAAAAGGACAGTTTTGTTTGGCCAGAGGTGCCAACATAGGCTGGTTTCAATCTATCCACAGAGACATTGTCTGGGCGACCGTTGATGTCCAAAGTGAAGTACTTGTCTTATGTAGAGATAATCCGAAAGGGCCGACTGTATGGTGATTGAAGAGGGTTTCGGTGTCCATCGATGCAAACAGAGACAAATCCAGGAGAAGAGAGAGACGGAGGGAGGTAGAGTTTGGGTGTGGAATGGAATTTGACAGGTGGAGGAAGAGCATTTTGCATTGATTTTTGAAGATGGCGAAGAAGTGCAGAAGAAGGTTGTAACTCTTGAGGTGGTGTGGGTTCCACGAATTCTCCCGGGAATCGAAGTGTAGAGCCGTACACCAATTCAGCATGAGAGCAATCGAAATCCTCTCGCCAAGCTGTACGTATCCCAAAAGGTACCATAGGCAGATAATCCATTCAATAAGGATTCGTAGTCTTTGCCCTGAAGGAACTTTTGAACTGGCGGTGTAGTCGTTCAATCATCCCGTTGGCTTGGGGATAATATGCCGTAGTCTGTTGCATTCGAACCCCAAGAGTGTGACCGAGTTCACTCCACAGGGAGGATGCAACTGCGCACCGCAATCTAAAGTGACGTCTTCAGGTACTCCAAAACGTGCAATCCAGTGGCGGGTGAGTGCTTTGGCACATGTTGAAACCTTAGCATATGGGATGGGAATAGCTTCCGGCCATCGGGTGAAACGATCAGTTATGGTGAATAGATAAGTCATCCCTTCGCTTGGCCGTAATGGTCCAACCAGATCCACGTGAAGACTGAGGAAACGACCAGCCAGGGGTGTCCTGGAGGAAATGGGTGCTCTGGTATGGCGTTGAATCTTTGCAGTTTGACAGGCGTTGCATTCATTGCACCATCTTCTGATGTCATGCCAAACAAATCGGTCTGCTACACCTCGTTGTGTAGGACGTGGTCCTGGATCTGCTAAAAAATGTACGACTTCGAAAACTCGGTAAGTCCAGCTGCGTGGAACGACTGGGCGGGGTCTGCCAAGAGAAACGTCACATAGAAGCGAGACATCCTGAAAAGGTACATCTTGCGATTCGAGACCGGTGATGGAGGCATGGTATGCCTCAATTTTCTCGAAGTTGGTTTGGTCCACAGCCAATTGATAAAGATCAATCGGAGGCGTCGTCACTGCCTGGATACGCGACCGTGCATCTGCGATCTCGTTGTGTTTACCGCAGATGTACTGGATGTCAGAGGTAAATTCAGCAATAAATGAAAGGTGTCGAGCTTGACCTGGAGAATGTTCAGATGCACTGGGCAAGGCATAAGTAAGGGGTTTGCGGTCCGTGTACAAGGTAAACGGCCTAGCTTCGACAAAATGACGGAAATGCTTTATGACTTCATATGAACCCAGTAATACGCGGTCAAATGTGCTGTAGTTTTTCTCAGTGGCAGGCAGTTTCCTGAAGAAGAAAGCAATTGGTACCCAACGACCTCTTTGTAGTTATTTAAGTTGCGCTCCAATGGCGGAATCAGATGCGTTCACAATAATGCTGGTCTTTGCAGCGGGCCGTAGGTGATAAAGTAATGTACAGGGTGTATCACAAAGATATTCACCTCCCCTAGAGCTCAATCCAAAAGGACTAGGAAAAAAACAAAAATATTGTTATAAATTATATTAAAATAGAAATTTATTCCGTACATTAAATCAATCCTAACTAGTAATCAGTATGACCACCATGGTTTTTTCTAACAGCATCTAATCTTGCAGGATACGATTTAAGAAGATTAGCAAAGATTTCAGGTTCCTCTTTTATTTTAATTAGTTCTTCTGAAATAATAGTCTTTAAGGTTTCCACTGAATTTCTTTCCATGCTAGGAATCTTTAAAATTCTATCTTCAACATGTTTTTTCAGAATAGCTCCCAAGTTTTCAGTTGCATTTAAATCTGGTGATGAACCTGGCCACTGACTGTTGTCGAAGAAATCAATGTTGTTGCTTTTCAAAAGTTGTTGAGTGGCGATTGCTTTAAAACACGGAGCTTTGTCATGAAGAAATGTAACTTCATCAACACTTAGAACATTATTTTCATTTTTTAAAAAGGGTATAACATGCTTTACTAGAATTTGTTCTCGAAAATAAGTTCCATCCCAGCTTTGACCTTTTTCTTTTGTTACCCACATCATTGTTTTGGCTGTGAAGCAAATGAAAACACCGATACAAACAGAGTGCTTAGACTTTTCCCTAAAGCGTATTTCTTCTTCAATATCATCGAGTGACAATGCCCAAATGCGATCATTTTGGTAATTTGGACGACGATCGGCATAAATAAAAAATTCATCACTGGGAGCTAAATGCATGAAATCATTTGCATCCCAATCACGCAGAAGCTCACAAAATGATAGTCGATCTTCTCTATTAAGTTCACTCAATCTTGGCTTAGGAATTTCGTGATAAGGTTTAGCTCCAATACTTCTTAAATGCCTCATAATAGTCATATGATTTCTGGGTTTATCTCGAACACTTTCTAATTCACTTGCCATCTGGCGAAGACTTTTCTTTTCTTTACCAATCATTTCCTTCAAAATTTCTTTTGACTCTTGAGAAAGGACTCCAGCCTTTTCAATGTGTTCTTTTTTCATCTCTACTTCATAAGGATTCTTTTTCCATGTTGCAGATACCCATCTTTCAGATCTTTTCAAAAAATTTGCGATCCAAGGCCTTGTAACAGTACCTGGTTTTTGCTCACTAGCGATTCTGAGACCAATACTTAAAATTCTATCAACATACCTAATTTTTTCATTATCAGCAAAAGCCATAATTATTAAGTATCTGGAAAAAAATGAAAATGTACATTAATTTCTAACAACATAAGCTTCACAATGTGCTATATAGTTTGGTCATACCTATTACCAGTTTGGCTGTAGGGGGGGTGAATATCTTTGTGATACACCCTGTACAGTCAGACAATGCACTCTTGGCTTCGTCAAATGCTTTTTGACACTGGGGTGTCCAGGAAATGTTTTTCCCGCGTCCAGCAGAAGCTGCGTGCAGAGGAGCGATTCCAGGCAGGAAACGGTGATAATAATTAATCATACCGAGAAATCGCTGGAATTCACCACGAGTTTGAGGAATAGGAAATTCCTTGATTGCATGAATACGACCAGTAAGAGGACGAATGCCATTAGAAGTCACCGTGTCTCCCAAATAGTCCAACTCCGAGACGCCAAAAACACATTTGGACTTGTTGATTATAAGGCCATTGGAAGAAAGCAGTTCCAAAATGCGTCGCATCTGCTTAAAGTGATGGAGTTTGAACGTGCTTGCTATTAAAATATCGTCCAGGTACACAAACGTGAAATCCAAGTCTTGTAGAATTCCATCCATAAGTGTTTGAAAGGTTTGCGCCGCATTTTTGAGCCCAAAAGGCATGCGTAAGAACTCCCAAAGGCCGAAGAGGGTCGCAATCGCCGTCTTTGTAATCGACTCAGTGGCCATGGGGATCTGATGATATCCACGTATCAGATCGATTTTGGAAAAGATACAAGACCCAGCAAGGCGTGAATTGAAGTCCTGTATATGTGTAAGTGGGTACCTGTCATCCGTGGCTGCTTCGTTCAGTCGTCTGTAATCGTCGCATGACCTCCAGCCACCAGACTGTTTGGGAACAGTGTGCAATGGTGAAGACCAAGGAGAATTTGAGCGACGAATGATACCAGCTTCTTCCATTTTGTGAAACTCGTGCTTAGCCACTGCAAACTTGTCGGATGGTAACCGGCGAGGACGTGAAGTGGTGGGAGGGTCCTGCGTGATGATGTGATGTTCAACGCCGTGCTTGTTGGAGGAAGACTGGAACCTGGGTACTAGGATATCAGGAAAGGACAGTGAGAGTCCATCATACTATATAGCTGTATTGAGCATCCGGCCGGAAAGGGTGACGGACTGCATTTCGAGCTCGGCGGACAGGGTACAACAGCTGTTCAAGTCTATAAGGCGACGGCCGCGAAGATCAATGGCAACATTATTGGCGGTGAAGAAATTAGCTCCCAAGATGGGACGGGTGACGTCCACCAGGTAGAAGTCTTGCTTGTAGGTACGTTTGTCACCAAAATTTAATGTTAAGGTGCGATGATCCCAAGTGTCGATTTTTGATCCATTAGCAGCCATCAAACTTCCTGTTGGAGAACTTACTAGTCTAACCAACGCTGAAGCTGGAAAACCGCAGACATCGGCGCCGATATCGACTAAGAATTGCGTACCAGTCTGACGGTCCCATACTGACAAGGTACTTTTATTGTAACCGCCGACCGCCGTTGTCACCGGCGGTCGACTGAAGCGTTTCCCTGGCTGGGCCGTTTGGAAGATGGATTAGTCGAAAGCAGCTTGGAAAAAAGACAACTTGGTTTGCAGTTTCGTGCGTTAAGTCCAAAGCGTTGGTGGAAAGGACAAATATAGTTGTCATTTGGCTTGAACGCAGTGTGGTGCCGCTGGTTAGAAGAAGATGGGCGATCGACCGAAACAGCAGTTAATGTCTGTGAAATATTGTTCGCTTCCACGATGCGGTCAGCTGCTTCAGCTAGGTCATGTATGTCAAGAAACTCTTGCAGGGCTAATATGAACCTAACCTGGCTGGGCAGTTGAGCTAATAAGAAAGCACGGCGCAGCGTTTCGGCGTCATTGTTAAGAGATTCAAGCTCTCGAAGAAGTGCCGACGATGATCTATCACTAAACCGGAGATATTAAGAAGTTCGGCATCTTTCCGGGCTTGGCTTTAGCCAAAAGCACCTAGCAACGCTGTTTTTAGAGTTTCATATTTGTTTCGATCTGAAGGGTGAGAAGAACTAATTTAACTTCTGCCGCGGTTGTATTGTCGAGAGCTGACACTATGTAGTCGAACTTTGTTTGATCTTGTGTTACTAGCCGCGATCTCAACCAGGGGCGTATCCAGAAATTTCAAAAAAGAGGGGGGGGGGCCGCAAGTTAAAACGTAGACAGTTGAAACTTTTTTGCTTGTATTAGCTCATGCAGGGCTTCGCCTTCCAGCCTGTGCGTTTCGCTACATTTCACCATTTAACACTTTGATTTATTTTATATTGCTGTATCTAGGCCTTATTTAGTTTTCTGCGTTTGCTCAGTGCTGCAGTTTAACGCTACACTTTATTTATCTTGAACTCCAATAGTCCATATTATAAAAAACGTCAAAACAAAACACACCTACACACAAGCTATCAATTACACCCATATAGTTTTCTCCCGCTGAAAAAATCAACTGGCGCAACCAGCATTAGCTTAATAAATCCGTACTGCGCATTATACGATAACTCCCAACAAACAGATGAAAAAAGAATTGAAAGATAAGCTATATGCCGAGAATTTTTGAGGTATTGCATTGGTGATGAGACACTGTAGGCAGTAGCCACAGACCTACTTGACGAGCATTCTAAAAAGAATGCAACGAATCAGGATGCAAAGAATCAGGCACTTGCTCCGTCCGCTTTTTTAAAAAAATTAGCATAGCAGACTGTCGTTTTGTCATAGCATGGCAGCGAGAGCAATCACACAAAACTCTTTTAGGCCCATACCTTTTTAATACTACAGTAGAGTGGTCACCAACGTCACTATTAACTTAATCTTATTCAAATACTGTTTTATTCACACTTATTCAATTATGAAGAAAATAATAAACTAAAACTGCTAAGCTACACCTACAATTTTACGTTTTGGTGACCTTTCAATACGCTTGTGCTTTTAGTTTAGTCAACTATAGGCTGTTGAAGCAACACTATCTTCAGATTGAAGTTCGTATACGAATTATGATATTGAATGTAACTTGTGTATGAAACAATGTTGTGGAGGTGCAGCCAAAATCGCACGACTTCAATTCCGCCCTTTGCAAAAAGTGGTTAACCAAACAGCCTATAAAAATACAGGGTGTCCGAAAAGTTACTGTGCCGAAGAAAATATTTTTAACAATGGTTGTTTTTGTGACGCAATATTTAGGTGCTAATATGAAAACAAGTTAGTCATTATAGCAACAACTAGTCCTTTATTACATATCCGAACCAATACCCAAGTTTAGAGCTAAATGTATGTAATTGAAAACACGAAAATACTTTGTGAAATAACTGCCTCATTCGCGTAAACATGCATATAAAGCACCTAGATTGCCTTTATAACTCAATAAATCGATGATTGAAAACACTACGCTTCAGAACAAAATAATAAAACCAGTACTGCTATTTCGCCAAGCGATATAGGTGGTAACTGGCTACAGCCTTACTATTATCTTTATTTAGTCAAGAACGAAAATATTTTCCGTATGCACTTCGAGGCTCGTCGTCGTTTGGTCAGGCACCCAAACTCATTCCGGGCCAGCACATATCGAAGCCAGGGCCGAGGATCTTTCTTTTACCACCCCGGGCTGCTGTGCTGCCCAGATTGGATGCTGGCAGTGGTGGTGTTAAGCCAACATCGAGTTGCGTCATCCAAAACCTGCAGACCTCGTGTTCCTCTTGGTACATGATGAATGAGACACGAAGATATAACGTGATCTGCAGTTTGCTCAGTGGCGCCACATTCGCAATTTGGTGATGGAGCGAGACCCCATTTGTGCATGGACGAGTGAAAACGTCCTACACCAGTCCGCAGGCGATTGAGCCTTACCCAAGATGTTCTAGGCAGACTCATTTCAAGTGGCCTGGAACTGGCCCTGGGAATGAAAGCACGGACTCTTGAAGTACTCTCCAAGTAGTCCGCGTTCCATTTATGTTTCGTCCACTGCTTCACGCGGATATCCAGTTTAGACAAACTACCCAATAGTTTCCACGCAGCAGGTACAAATGGGCGTCTTGATCTAAGTCTTCCCAAGTGCGCATCCTGCTGGTCAACCAACTGTCTGTGCAGTACATGGTTGGTATCATCGATAGCACGATTCGCCAAGGAAAGTATCGCTCCTAATCGGCGGAGCTCAGCTGGCTGGATACCTGCGAGGACAGGCAAGTCCTCCGTTGGGGTGGGACGCAAGCATCCAGTGACAATGCACAAAGCATCGTTTGGAATGCTGTCAATGAGGCGATTATGCGTACTAGGCCACCAAACTGGTGCGCAATACTCAGGGGTGGAGTAGACCAAAGAAAGAGCAGGATGCGCAATATCTTGGCACCTGCACCCCATTCGGATCCCGCAAGTCGCCTCAACAGCGCAACTCGGGTGGAGAGTTTCTTGAGCAAAGCCTCGAGGTGGTGACGGAAAGTGAGTGACCTATCCAGCTCTACCCCAAGATACGTTGGGACTGGACAGGGTGACAATAGATTGCCATTGTTGCAAACATTAAGCTCACGTTTGGCCTCTCTATTGTTAAGGTGAAAGGCCGCCGTCACCGTTTTTGTATTGCTGAGCTTTAGCCTCCAAGCGTCGAGATAACCTGAAAGTGTAGTCATGTCTTCGCTTAGACTATCCTCCACAGCCTTCCAATCTCGAGAAGCATACAGCAATGCTAAGTCATCAGCATATGCATACTTCGACGCTGATTAGGTTTTAAATATGCCTTAGCGCTTCTTTTAAAAATTCTGGTGTCCAGTTAAAGCATGTAAACAACCTGTTTCTTGCGCTTACAACTTGCAAAGAAAGATATTTTTAGATTTTGTAGGGAACTTATTTCAGTTCGCTACCTCACCAATCTGATATCGGTATCCTAGGCTAAATACTGGTCTGGTAGCTTAGTAAATTGGCTTGCCGGCTATATATATTAGATTGCTTGCAGCTTAGGCTATGGCTTCTAGCCTAAGCTAACGTCCGGTTATACCTAGCTTAGGCCCTCTGTACTTTCTACTGTACTAAAGTTCCTGTGATAAACTGCTTGTCTGAAATCCTTTTTTGAACAACTAGCTTGAACTATCACCTAATTATTCCATCTTAGTGCTGCTGGGTTGTACGCTAAGTTTTTACATTAACTTCGGTAAATCGGTACCAAGACTGCAAACTTGCAACAGTGACTGGTTTGTTCATTTATTTCTCTCCTAGCATGCTTGTTTTCGTTAGTTACGTCAAAGTTATAAATTTGAGTTCATAAATCTCACAAAATATTGAAGTTAACGACAAATCGTGAGTTATGAAAAGTTTAAAAGTTTTTCACAAAGAAGTTTATTATACACTTACTCAGCGAGGGGGGGCGCGGTCTCAGCGTCCCCCCCCCCTCTGGATACGCCCCTGCCTTTTGTGCTGAATCAAGCATTATCTTCGAATCTATTGGTAAGTCGAATTTTTGGTGAAAATTTTGAAAAAATGTCCCCAGGTGCTGGACGAACTCTTGTAAAAAAATTGCAGCATAACTTTATACACCAATGGTTTACAAATTCTTTAATTGGTGCTCAGCATTGGGAGTAAAGTGTAGGATGAAGTATAAGACTGAGTTTACTCAGTTACCACCGAAAAGAGTGCAATGGGCCTCTGCGGCCTGACCACTTAACCACTGTTGGCATCGTAATGACCGCTACTCCTGGTTTAAACTATTGTGACTTGGGTCTATTCCACAAGTTTTTAACTAAGTTAGTTTTTGAACTGGGCGTCAAACCGGTTAAAACATTGCTCCAGTTTGGCTTCGGGTTCGGCAAAATTTATTTTTACCGGTTCAGCTGCGGTTTTGGTTCACTGCTTTATGATAGTTGGGGTTCAGGTGCGGTTTGGATTGACCAGTGCAAAATTTTAGAGGTTCGGTTCGCGTTCAAATTGTAAAAGTTCGGGTTCGGTTCAAGCTCAAGAGTAACAACAATTTAAAATTGGTTTTTGGTTCGATTTTTTGCCTGTTTTGATTGCACATTTCAACGACATTTGTTGCATTTTCTTTTCATTTTGTTCACTGTACAGTTTTCATAAACGAATATTGCTATAAATAAAGTGGGCCAAAAAAGTAAAAAAACGAGCTCAATAGCAATTTGACTGGGGTAATGACCCTCAAAGTAGGACAATAATCAACTGGCTTACAACACAATACCGTATATTCAAACTTATAGCTATACTTCAAAATGGATTTATCAAAGTTACAGAAGATTTGTTAACACATAATCAATTAGACCGATGTGGTCCAACTCAATTTTATGGCGGGCCATCAGAAATTAAAAATTTATTTCGGGGCCCACGGTTTAAACTATGGATGTGCTACCCCAAAAAAAGATGTTCTCCAAAAAAAAAAGTTACCACTTACATTTGAGCACATTTTTGGACAGCCATATTATTTCCGGAGATGTCCGAAATTTTCGGGATGCATGACAACTCTATCGTAATCACGCTAATGACCGTAATTATTCGCGGACCAAAATTGGCCCGCTAGCCTGCAGTTGGATTACGCTGAATTAGACCAAAAAACGGAAATTTATCATACGGACTTGAATAAAAACCCATATTTTTTCAACGGCTTATGCAACTAAAAGCTATACATATGTTGCGTTTGCAATAGAATTTTTTGATTCTATCTTAACTTTAAAAATTTTTTCTTCTTGAAATTGAGGCGACGTATAGTATCGCTCGAATAATTAAGTCTGGCTGCAACTAAATAGCTAGGAAAAGATTGGCTTCTATTAAAATACTTGAACCACGCACCTTCCGATCAAGAACAGAACAATTGTATTCACAGAAATAATACTTCAAGACTTCAAGCTTCTTCGCTCAACGATCACAGACCTAATCACTTAAATGTAACAATCAGGAAACTGCTAAACTTATTCAAAATGACCGTTCAATACTGGCCACGTTGATAGAATTCGCAATAAATTATCACAGAACAGCAGGCCCTTTTTTACTCCGTCAATGAATCTCTCTCTCTCTCTCTTCCCATTACAACACTTGTTTCGAATCATAAACATCTAGTCACCTTATATATAAATCGAAAAAAAAATGATCCAGAAAACGATAGAGCAACATCACGTGAAAAAACAAAAAAAACCACCGCTTATAAGATATGTAACCGGCAAACGAAAATCTTCGAGGAAACTAGATTTACTAGATCACTCTGGAACTTATTATGTCTTAAAAGATTGGGACATAAGAAAAAGGTTGTTTGTGCCAAATCTAAATGTGAAGAATAAAAAGGTCTTTTTTTTCGATCAACAGCAAAGCGAACAAAATAATACGGCAGAACAAAGCGATGAGTTACTGCAACTATACATAGATAAAAACCATTCTTACAAGGCAAATTCCCTTATTCGTGACAACATACAATCATGAGAGTATAGGAAGAGTAAGGTAATATAAATGGATCTGCCCCGGTTTCCATAATCAGTCTTACGATTTAAGGGAAACAAATTGCATGGTAACATAAAAGCAGTTATGTGCTAATAACAAAACATCTTAACAACAAAATTTCATTTTTTTGCTTTATTGCTCCAACCCAAAATAAAATGCTCGTTACTTATCCTATTTTGCAAACTCGTACTTTGCGATATTTTTTTTCTTTCAATTATCTTGATTTTATTTAGATGACTAATTACTGAAAAAGCGATGGAGGAATTTCGCTAAATATTAAAAACGGAAGAAAAAAAGTTTTAGTTTTCGCAAAGTGTTATAGAATATGTCGTTTTCGATGAGGGACCATATTACATGCTGAACATATAACGCAAACCCTTTCATAAAAAAGAATTTCTTACCTCGTTCATTAAAAAATTTGTAAGTCAATAATTGCATGATAGTGTGATATACCTTAGTTTGTATATTTATTTATGGCAACACTGCAGTGTATAGCATCCCTAGTTTTCTTATTCTTTGTTATGATTAAAAGTATGTACATAGCAAGAGCTTAGAGTTGAGATAAAACAAGGTATAGGATGTATAACATGGCGTCGTCGGAAATCAACAAGAAGACACAAAGCTAAAGCTCTGTTGGCTATCAAAACTTGATTGGGAGCCTTGTAGTAAATTGTCATTCTAGATACCGGTTACCCTTACAAAAAAAAAATCCCGGTAAAATCCATGTAAATCCAGGTAAAATGTAGGGTTTTATGGCCAATTCGTGGTAAAATGCAAGTTTATACCATTAATTGTATAATTTATACCGGAATGGACTGCAACTACATCCCCATAAAATCCTGGTATTGCCTGGAGTATTTTACATCATTCATTTCAGTCTCGATAAAATCTAAGTTTTTACCGAAAATTTCAAGTTTGCCCTGATGTTTATCAATAAAATTCTTGTATTTTCCGGTAAATATAAAATTACAGGCATCAATCGCCGTAAAATCCAAGTTTGTACCGGTAATTCAAAGTTACCGGTAATTTCTGGTAGTTATACAATTACTGGTATAAACTTGGATTGACTGGGAATCGGCCATAATACCCTACATTTTACCTGGATTTTTTTTTGTAAGGGTAATCAGCCAATCTATTAGCCTTGGTCTAACCTGCAAAAACATGGCTCCTTTTATTGACTGGTCTTTGCGTAAAGTATTCGTTAACGAAGATTTAGATTTAACTGTGCACTCAGGTGAAGCTTTCTTATCATGGAGACGGCAGTTTAATAATTTTGTCCGAGAAGCAGGCATCAAAGCAGCAGCAATACCATAGGAGTCTCAACTGGCAGCACTTGAAGCATGTGCGACCACCACAACATTTTCAAAAATTCAAGCCATTGAGTCGCAGTTGCCAGACAACCAAAGAAAAAACTTAGATGCTCTGTTGGAAGCAACTGCAACCTTAGCTCCAGCTGCAGACAATGTGTGGCTCTATAGATATGCTTTTGAGACATACAGACAATTGCCTGATCAAACGTTTAAACAATTCTATGCCGAAATTAAAAAATTAGCTTTTCTTGTCAATTTGAAAAAGATTTTTGTGATGCAGACAAGATTCGAGTGGTAGACCAACTCCTTCTTATGAAAATTGTTTTTAAATCAACTGACATCTCGGCTCAAAGAAAGTTAATACAAGAAACTGATCTTACTTTGGCTTCTGCAATACGAATTATGGAGACCTATGAATCACTACAAAAAACTGCTGACATTTTTACAGAGACCACGGGTCCATCTGTACAGTATGTTAAGCGCACTAAGTCACAGACTCTGGACTCCAAAACTTAGAGTGCTCCTAGTCCACCTACCTACCTACCTACCTTAAACCTACTAGGCCTACTGTACCCATGTGTAGACGATGTGGTTACAATCACTCTTCTGATCACAGATGCCCTGCTGAGGGCAAACATTGTAATTTTTCTCACGGTATCGGCCATTTCGAACGCGTATGCTTTAAAAAGCTAAGGCAATCCAAACCTACCACTAACTTAATAACATCAAATACGGTTGATCCTGCCCTGGAATCTAGTGCTGTTGTATCACAGATTGGTAGCAAAACTGAAACCGTACTGGTGCGTGTATCAATTAATAAGTGTGCTTGTAAAGTAATGCGTTTTATCGTTGACACAGGTTCTGATTGGTGCGTGATTGGCCCTCAAAATTTACATGAATTAGGGCTGACGCCTAGTTGTTTACAAACACCTACCGTTGAGATGTGCAACACGGTTACAGCAACCAGGGAACAAATGCTCACAGATGGCTACATTGATGCCAGGTTATCTTATGGGTGCAAACAAGCCGATTCAAAATTGGTTGTATTTAAAAATACCAAAATCCCATTGTTGTCTGTGGACGTGTTGCAGCAACTAAACATCGTTGTAATTAATTTAACTGAATCTTCTGTGAGCCCGCCAGAACATGCATACACTTCTTTGAATAGAGTAAGTTTGTCTGATTCGTCGATTCCCCTTCCCTTTGATTCTGATCTTGTATTTTTGAATACTGAATTGCACTGTTGTTCTTCTAAAACTAATGACGCCCGAATACATGATGCTGAGCTTCTGCGACAACACCTTGTTGAAGAATTTCATGACGTATTTGAATCGCAACCACCGATGAAAGGTGAGCAGTTTAATTTTGGGCTGAAGGACAATGCTGGTCCGTGTTGTGCCTCCAAAGCCCGACCTACACCAATTGCTTATCAAAAAGCTTTGAGAAATGAATTAGACGAACTTCTACGTGAAGGTATCATCACCCCTGTCACTGAAGCAACTGAATGGGTGAACCCTTATAGTCGTTGAACCCAAACATGACCGTAATGGTCAATACAATGGTAAGATTAGGTTATGCGTGGACTTTCGACATTTAAACAAATACTGTATACGTGAGCGCCATTAAAGCCCAAGTGTCCTTGAAGTAGTTCAAAATATCCAAGCAGATTATGCAAGTTTATTCTCCACTTTTAATGCTTGGAAAGGCTATCATCAAATCGAACTTGCACAAGAAAGTAAAAGTTTGACCATGTTTTTAACTCCATTTGATCGTTTTCTCTATGAACGCGCACCGTTTGGCATCAACTCTATCAGTGAACATTACAATCGCCGAACGTCTGAAGAATTGCAAGGATTACCTAACATTACTAAAGTTGTTGACGACAACATTGTGTACTCAGCTAATGACTTGACCACCCACGATAACTTTGTTAGGAAACTTTTAACCCAATGCCGCGAACGTGGCATTCGATTACAACGTGATAAATTTGTTTTTGCCAAATCAAAAATAACTTTTGCTGGAATTGTCCTCAGTGATCGTGGCTACAAAATTCAAGACAAAGTATTAAACGCTATTAAAGACTTTAAAAAGCCCGAGACTTTGACCGACCTGCAGTCATTTCAAGAAATGGCCAATCAATTGGCCCCCTTTAACAGAGATTTGGCAACTTCCTTATAGCCTTTACAACCACTCTTAAAAAAGACTGCTGACCCCTTTAATATGACCAAAGAACAGACGCTGGCTTTTCAAAAGGCCAAAGACATTTTGACCAGCGACAAAGCAATTGCTTATTTTAGACCAGGAGCCCCCCTGCAGCTCTTTACAGACGCAAGTTTAAAGTACGGTCTGGGATTTCATCTGAAGCAACAGCAACCTGACCACAGTTGGAAAACAGTTCAAACAGGGTCAAGAACATTAACCTCTGCTGAAACCAGATACGCTTCCATTGAGCTAGAACTACAAGCAATAGTATACACCACAAGAAAATGCCACACCTTTCAGGCAGGAACAACTTTTAAACTGTTCACCGATCACCGTCCTTTAGTTAACATTTACAACAAACGGAAACTTAACGATGTGAGTAATTCTAGAATTCTGAAAAGCCTTCTGAAGCTAATGGACTACAATTTTACTGTGGAATGCATTCCTGGGTCGCATAACAAAACAGCAGACTCCTTTTCAGGCCACCCGGTTGACAGCCCAGATGAAAGCGACGAAACACATGGTGAAATGCAAACCCTTTTCCTTCGAATGTGCCGCTTATCACAGGCTCAAAAGGCCGATTGCTCCTTTCGACTCGAACGTATCAGAAACGCAACCGAAAATGACTTAGAATACCAATTATTAAAAACCCAAGTTCGGCAAGGCTTCCCTGAGCATAAACATGAGTTACCCGCATTAATTCACCCTTATTGGAATGTTCGTGACAACTTATTAATCAGCGATGATGACTTTGTCCTCAAAGGTACTCACTTAGTTATTCCTGCTAACCAGCGTAAACATGTGCCAGCTGATTTGCACGTCTCACATAGGGGCATTGAAGGTACAAAAGCGAGAGCCCGTTTGATAGTTTATTGGCCTGGAATTGACAATGACATCACCAATACATGTACGAGCTGTCAGAAGTGTGAATTTGATCGGCCTAGCAATGTGAAAGAGCCAATACAGCACCTACCAGTTGCGACACACGCCTTTTAAATCATATCATCAGATTGGTTTGATCTTAACGGTGAAAAATTCCTGGTTGTTGTAGATTGGTATTCGGGATATTTTGATGTCAAGGGCCCCATTCCAAATCCTGACGCCGCCTCGTCAATCAGTTGTTTTCGTAAATGGTTTATAAACACAGCTGTTTGTGACGTACTATGGAGTGATGGTGGTCCTCCATTTGGCTCGACAGAAGTAAACAATTTTTTTGCACGTTGGGGTGTCGAGTGGTGCCAGTCTTCGCCTCACTATTCCCAGGGTAATTCTATTGCGGGAGTCTGCCGTGAAGTGAGACAAAGGCTTGCTACGCAAATGTTGGCATGGCAGAGGGCAACCGTTGCACACTAATGAGGAGTGGGTGAAAGGAATTCTCCAATGGAAGAATACGCCACACAAGTCCACTGGACTATCCCCTGCCACAATGCCATATGGCCACCCTGTTCAAGACGCTATTTTATGTCATAAGAGCTCATTATCCCGCAACTGGCACGACGACAAACTACGAATTGACAGGGAAGCCGCCAGAAGAAAAGAAAAGTACCACAACCGAGGTGCTAAACCATTAACACAACTCAAGGTTGGTGACCCTGTCTGAGTGCAGAACATTAACACAAAACGGTGTGATAGATATTGCCAAGTGATGGAATGCTATCAAGCACAACGACATTATCTGATCAAACTCGAATCAGGGCTAATTATTCGCCGAAACAGAATCCACCTTCGCAAACGACTGACCCCATGTGCTACTGAGCACCACAATTGTTCTTTTTCTGGCACTGGTCCTGGTGATGAAGATGGACCTCGTCGTACTCGGCAGGCGTTCAATCAGAGCCATGATGAACAGGAAGAGCCTCCCCTCGAAGGTCAAGAAGAATGTCTCGGCGCCCCAGCCGTTTTAATGACTTTGTAATGGAATGAGTGCACTCCACTGTACATATCTAGCGCTTGTTGGGGTTAATTTATGTTGTCTTGTATCTATGGGGGGATGTGACATACCTTAGTTTGTATATTTATTTGTGGCAACACTGCAATGTATAGCATCCCTAGGTTTCTTATTCTTTGTTATGATTAAAAGTATGTACATAGCAAGAGCTTAGAGTTGAGATAAGACAAGGTATAGGATATATAACAGATAGAAAGTCTATAATCATTATGTACGGTAATGGACAATGCAGCTTGATGCCAATATAAGTTTTACGCTATCAAGCTATAGGCTTTTTTCGTCAGGGGTATAAAATAACCTGACTTTCCCTCACAGTTTACTTCAAAACTTACTAAATCGCATGATATTGTGTCCAAATGCTTAATGTCACCACCTATTACAATTACTATACCAGCGCGGTGATGTAGTAGTTAGAGCGTCCGCTTTGCAGTCGGTTGACCAGGATTCAATTCCCATGTCCAGTCATAATGAAGACTTTAACCCTTTCGCTGTCCCATGCATCACATATGATACACAGGACATATTGCTTTGACGTCCGTGCATCACATGTGATGCACAAGAGCTGTTTTATAGTTTAAATAGTATTTTGGGCGTATGAGTAATTCTTAGGAAAATCCCCTGCACTGCCCCGTGCATCACATATGATACACAGGACATATTGCTTTGACGTCCGTGCATCACATGTGATGCACAAGACTATGTTTTTTTAACCACACAGAAACATTTTGGACATATGAGTAATTCTTTGGAAAATCCCTTGGACAGTGAAAGGGTTAAAAATGATATTCACAATTTCCTGCTCGACGCTCAGCACGAAAGAGATAGTGAGGAAAAAAACCCGGCTAGTGTGCTTTTCTGTGTCATTGGTTCTGGTAAATAGGTAATGGGGTCAAGCAATCAACTGCCAAGGTGGCCCAGGCTTAGAAAAGACTTGCATGCATAGCATAACCTCATGCTCATAAAAGGCCGATCACAACTGACTACATACTCAAACATCTATTTATGTGGCATATAATCAAAGCTATAACTTCAGCAGGCAATATCGACTAGACCTATGCATGGTTCCCAATCTTTTCTTACAGCAACCCAAATTTTCTAAAAATTAATTATTTTAAAACCTTCGGACAAAAGAATATACTTAAATGCTTAAAAGTAAGATGTGAAAAAAAATTTATTACACCAAAGAATGGATACTGCCAAGTTTTTTGTCGTGATATTACCCACTTACAACAATTTTTATGTAACAGCAAGGACATGGCCAAAATAAAATTGGTAGGAGTAGGCTAATTTCATGAAAAAACTTAATAGCTTGGAAATCGAAGTTTGACTAAAATTATGATATTGTGATGCATGTTTGTGAGCCGATTCTTTTGATAAATTTGTCATCACGAGTTGCACAAAATGACTTTGAGGACAACTTAAAAGTAATTCTATTTTGCGATGACAAGAGATCAGGGAAAAGTTAAGAAACTTATCAATCATCTTTTGTATTTATTTTTTTATTCTTCAGTCACGGTAAAACCTTTGTGGTTATGAACAGAACACTGTTGCGTTGAGACCCGTTTGGGAGTTGCGAGTAGCCTACTGCAGGCAGCCGCGCAGTTCATTTCTACCTGAAGCCTGCTACCAAGCAGGGGAAATTGCTATCAAGCATTTTTTCTAAAAGCTTAACAACTCAAAGCCCATGCGGGCATTTGACTCGCCATTTTCTGAGTGATGAGCCAGGATTTTGTCCCACTAAACTACGCTGGCGACGAAATCCCTATCCCAAGCGCCGTTAACCTAATTCAATTATGTTAACGGCGTGAATCTGGATTGCGTTCTCGCCGCACCTCCGTCCCGAGGAAGAGGAAGGGCAAGCCAAGCAACCAAAAAAGTAAAATACCGATTTTGAAGAGAAATCGAAAATACTAATGAGTCTGTTAAAAACTTTTTATCGATTGACCCTGATGCTAGACGGGTGTTGTGTTGCAATGGTTAGAGCGTCCGCTTCGCAGGCGATAAACATGAATTTATTTCCTTTGTCAAGTCATACAAGAGAGGTTAAAAATGATATTCATAGTTTACCATCTTTACGCACAGTACGAAAAGAATACTCAGGAAAAATCCTGCGAGCTTGCTGGATGTGTCTTTCGGCCAGGCACTTCAAATCCTACAAGCTCGCTTGATGTGTATATGGGTAAAGCAAAAGAGTCACTTCTTTTCTGTTAATACTATACTGTAATGTAGTTTTCAAATAAGGGTTTATTATAACACTAGTAAACTTGTTGTAATTGCAACTTTTATCCTTTTTCAATGCAATCAGAAACAAGTCTCGACTTCAAGCTCTGTTCGGTTCGACGCCCTGATTTTTAAGTGAATTTGGATTTTACCACCCCAATAGTAGTGGGATAACACACATAGCATATTGTTTCCGAAGGATCTAACGGCGATCTCTGAAAAATTTCAACCTTGTTAGGTTTGTGTTTAGTATTCAGATAGCCTTTGCGTGAGCTCCGGCAGTTGTAGATATATAGACCACTTGGCAGAAATAGCTTGACCACTTGGCAGAAATAGCTTGGCCACTAGTGAAATTAATTCAGGTTTAGAGCAATAAGGCACAATATCTTTTCCCAAGTATTTTAATGTCGTAATAAGCATCTAGATTTCTTACTAGATCAGTTGTAATCTTTGGCAGGTTCAGTGTCATTGAAGAACTGTTTTCCAATGCTGAGCCTAGGACGGCAAGACTCAGACCTGTCAGCTTTCTTAACGTTGACTGACTGCTTGCTTCTCAACAAGTTTCTTTCTGCACCAAGTGTTTAGTCATTGCAGTCTATGCTAAAAAGTAAGCACCTATGTACCACAGTTCTGAGATTGTGATATTTATTTGCTGCTTTGCCAATGTGTTTGCATGAAGCTCATGTTTCAGATTCAAACCATTACTTGTACTGGTCACTAGCTTATGTAAAAGTGACTGCTGTCTCAAAGACTTAGGGACGTGTTGCTGTCTCTACCTTTTGGTATTCTAGCAGTTTTATCCACTGGTGTTTGATAAGTTAAATACATCCTCATCATTATCAGAGTGTCATTAGCAATTTTAGCCTTTTAGGCTTAAAAACTTGATACTTCTTAACTACTAAGCTGAGCCTACTGTGGCCTTGGCCTGCTGAGAAGACCTAGCTAGGCCTAGCTGATTATCTTGACTTATTTTTCTAATTTCTTTTTCACTTTTAATGCATAGCCTAGTGTAATCAATTATACTGTTAATTGGTAATTTGCGATTTTGTCATAAGTGCCACTAAAATTATTTTTAATTTGAATTTATGATGGCCCTTTTACACATTCATATCAACTATTGTTTGAGAATGTTTGCACAACTGGGTCATCCATTTATTAGGTGAGTGATTTTGTCATTTATATCAAATTTCCCTATAAAGCTATATTATTCAATGATTTTTGCTTACATTTTGTGTAAATACAACATTTCCTATCTGTATTGTACAGCTGCAAAACAGTACGAGCCTATTGCTCTTGTAAGCAAGCATTTGGCCCCAAATACATTGAACTGTATTAACACCTAAATATTGATATTGCTGCAAAGAGTTTGGGTAGCATTACAGTATCTAGCCCTAATCAAATATTGTAATTTTAAGGCAGTGGCTATTTTGCTGTTGACGGCAATTTGCCCTTGGAATCTATTTTGTCGTAATCATTCATGTGTGTTTATATAGCCAAATTTGCTATTATTACACCAGTGACACTGTGGTGTAGTGGATGAAGCGCTAGTCTTGAGATACCATGGTTGTGGGTTCGAATCTCAGCTGGCAGGGCTTTAAAAGAAAGGCAGTGTACACTGAAGGGGCAGGCCCGGTATGTAAATGTACGGGGCAGTGTACACTGGAAGGGAGTGTACATGGTGGGGGATAGAGACCTGGGGGTGCAAAATTTTTTTAATTGGTTTTTAAAATTGACCAATCAGAAATGACCAAAAGTCACATGTTTAGTACATCATTAGGATTGACCAATCACTAATAACTCACGGCAAAATAGTCTCTGAGGGTAAATTGCCGTCGACGGCAAAATAGCCACTGCCTAATTTTAAACATGAACAGTATCATAATGTAAATGGTACTGTACCTAACCATATAGCTTTTCAATATGTTGTTAGTTTACAAATTCAGTTCACAAACTTGAAATGTACTGTATTGGATTTTATGTTAGTCAATCAAATTAGAGTATTAGCTTAGTGTGAATAGCACCTAACCAAACAGCTTTTGAAAATGTTATGAGATATTTATTTTTATCACTAATTCAGTTTACAAACTCAAACTTATTGAATTGTATATTAGTTTAATCATTTCACAGATTTGTTATAACAATATAAACTTTGTTGTCATCTTAGATAAAAGAAAATTCACAAGTGAGCCCTCAAAAAAGCCACTTGTTATACTGATTAAGTTTTTCTAACTTGTTCAAACTTTATAATAACTTACTCCATATGTTTAATTTATGAAGGATGTCCTGTACGTAATTTTTTTGCAAGACAATCTTGATAGCTCCGGCTAACAATTTAAGATAACCAGTAGACGAGTAAGTCGTGCTGTTTAGATATTTTTTGACTGCTTTTTTATGTAGCTCTGTCGGTAAGTCTTTGTCATGGTTAAGTCATGGCAATCATATTAATAGCAATTTATTTTTCTGTTGTTAGTAATCTGTATTGCTTAATTAATTCACTTTTATTGTTTCCATAAGTTAAAAAAAACTGATAACAATGTTTACCCAAAACACAAAAGAGATTTTAGCTCATACAACTTTTGTATTGAATTTAGAAGTTTTTTAGGTCAAGTTTAAAATATACTGTCATTTGTATATTTGTTGAAATATATGTGGAATACCGCAACCGAATAAGAATTTTGATGCTTATGACAAAATTATTAATACATGTTTTGCATGGATACATTTTATTTATATATATTGTTTCATGTCTAAAAAGTAGTATATTCTCAGCCAGTTTTAGTACACTCTTAGTTTCATTCAGCTTTTCGTAGTTTTTGCAGAGGGTATTTTTTTCAATTTTTCTCTAGCATCACAGTTGTAAATTATGCCACAATGCCACACTTTTAAGTTGAAATATATATGATTGCCAGTTCTACTTGACCTAACAAATACAGCTGTTAGCTAAAGCGATTTAAGTGTAAATATTTTTGAAATGTATTTTCTTTAAAATATTGTTCCTGTTTTTATGGTTGTTCTTCATTAACTTTAGAACTCAATATCTATGGACTCAAGTTCAACAAGTCTTTCAAAAAGCAAAACACCTCCAAAGTTTTGTCCCAGATGCAATAGATCAGGTGTGTCATCAAAACTTGTGCGTTGTTCCATCAACCTTGAAGAAGCCATTTATTTATGTACAGCAGAACAAGTAAGTTGTTTATTTTATTTTTATTACTTTTGTCTAGTTTCTCTTTAAACACAAAAAGTCTGAATTTGCTAAATCTTACCTGGCAGATTCTCAGTGAAAATTCAACATTGCAAAAAATGTTTGGCAGAATTTTTCAATGAGTGGAAGACAGTGAAGTGGAATCCCAGTTTGGATCCATGTTTTTTGGGGCAGTGGATTGTTTTGTGTAAACATCACTTGGCCATGATGCCACAGCTAGTGTCAGCTACTAAAGTAGTGTGCATGCCATTATCTCCCTTTTTTTGTATCATAAAATATCTCTCAAGCAATTATCAAATAAGATCAAAAAGTTTTTGTCTTCACTTTTTCAAGCCAATTTTAATTATAACTGATGAGCATTAACAGCAAGTAGCTCTCAGTTTTAGTCTAACACCAGACATTTTTCAAGGAAAGTCAAAAACAAAATTTGTTAAAATCTAAATTTTTCTAAATGTTTCAATTATAATTTCAATCTTGCTGGTTAAGGTTTAAAAGCACATGACTCTTGGTTTTAGTTTAGCACAAAAAACACCATTATTTGCAGGATAAATTCAGTTTTGTAGGTTACAAATAAGTAAATTTCTCACACTTGTCAGTTGTAAAAGCTAAAAAGAAAAAAGAATATGACTTTTAGCCAATTCCAGTTTTGAGTTCCTTTGAAGAAAAAAAATTTTTAATTAGTTCTAGCTGACAGATATGTGGTGTGATGGCCTAACAGTCATGATTGAAAGAAGCCTTAGAACGTGAAGAAAAAGAGGATTTTAGTTTTGTTCTTAAAAAGTTTTTTTGTAAAAATATAACTTTATTTTATGTGAATATTTAGACAGATAGTTTGTAATACAGTAGAATTAATTATAACTGCACCCATAGGGGAATGTAAAAAATTACCTTTTACTATGTACCATTCCATACTTGTTTTTTGATTCAACATAAAGGTGCAGGCCTATTGCCTAATCAGGTTTGCCATTGCAAAGATAAACTACTAAATTGTCAAAAGTTACAGAAAATACACTGCACTAAGGAAATTTCCTCTAAAGCATAATTGTGTGTGCATGTGGCAATTGCAGCCATTTCAGTCTTATGCACCTTATCATACACAATGGCACCGAGTAAGATAGGTGGAGCCCCCTAAAAGTCTCCCAGGTAGGATAGTCTCCTTGAAATCGTAAAAACCATGCAGTTTTGAATAAAAATTGACCTATTTTTACAGCAAGTCCCTATAAGTGAGATTTGGTAGTTTTTATATGAAGATGCGACTATTAGCTTTTCCACCAAACTAAAGTCGCATATACCAAGCTCACTGATATTGATGTTCACAAATTTTTCTTTTTTCCTTCAATAAATTTTTGTATTTTTTTGATTTCATTATAATAAAAAATTCCCTTCTCAAATATTTGTGGCATCTTTTCATGTATTCTGTAAGTGGCGATTTGAAACTTCAATATTGAGATGTATGAACTTGTTCAATCCATTTTATTGCAATACTCCCAGTCGCTGTTTCCTCTAGGATTTTAGTAAGTGCGTAAGCATAGGTGCAAGTGTAAAATTGCTGCAAATGTACAAAAACCGACAGACAAATTTTGGTGGATTTTGCTGAACAAACCGTTGCATCAGTCTTAGTAACATATTATGAAAATGTAAAAAAGATATTTGTGGCAGTTTACTGCAATCTATTCAGTGTATATGCAAAGCTAGCGTTGCCTACCTTTAAATTTACTCTCAACATAGGTTTGCATATAACACCACCTTTTGTTTTTCTCTCTGATGTATTTTGTTGGATTTTGGCACAATTGCATGGGCATCTGCGCCAAGTTTTAAAAATTTTTAAGGGGGAGAGAGAAGAAGCAAAACTGACTCTGTGCTTCAGTGACGTAATAATTAGCGTGATAATGTCTGCCCTAAAAAAAGTTCACAGACAAATAGCCTACCGGTTACTAAAAGGCAGTGGCAAAATACCTGGCTATTTCTGTTTAATAAGTTAATTTAAGTTAAATGTGTTCACTCAAACTCAGCAATGCCTGCAACAATAATTCGTGAGTGTTTCAAAATGTTGGTTAACACTAAGTGCTTTTAAATAACATTAATCCTTTGCTGACGCCCTACATGAGCATGAGAAATATGGCTTTTTGGAAATAATGGGATGTTAGGTGGGTTATCACGACTGTGACATAAGAACAAAAGGTTACTTAAGAACTTCAATTGTTGCTTGATTAGGGTGAATAATTAAACTAGCTACATTTCTCCATCGTAATCAATTAAACAGCAGAGTTTGCAGTTGCAAGTAAACTTTTGATCTAAAATTGGAAAGTATTTGACAGCCAAAGCCGTGCAATTTGAAAAAAGAAAATTAAGAATTTGTACAATGCAGTAGTCATCGCACGTCCGTTTTGCTTTCTTCATAAAACGTATCTCAGAAAGCAATATTATTGATAAACAATAACAAATTTTACCCGAGTCTTGCCAACTAATTTCACAAACAACACAGGAAAGCACAACTAATTTCACAAATGACGCAGGAAAGCAAATGAGTTAATTTTTGGTAAGTTTTGTCCCAGATGTGAAAAAACAGTAAAACGTCATTATCTGGTTAAGTATGGTGGTGAAAATTGTGGTAGAGGATTCGAGACACTTCTGAAGCTTGTTTACAAAACCCTTGATGGTTGCAGTAGCATTGCTTACTAATTATTTTTCACTTATATTATGCTTTCATTAACCATTTACTGAATGCAAGAAAAGAGGTTGCAAATATTTGATAAGTGAATTTTTATCTTAATGAAAAGCATTCAAAAATTGACTTAAGAAAAAAGAGAAATTTATGAACATGAATATTTGTGAGTTTGGTAAACGCTGCTTTTAAGCCTAGTATAGAAATTGAAATGCTGGGTTTCGTAGATATTGGTAGAGAGAGATCCAGTTTTATAAATCCAGTTTTGTCTGTGTTAACGCAGGTGGCCAGATTCAACTCATGCTTCTTGACAGTTCATAAACACCATTAATCCACTTCACTCTGTCAATGGCATCCTCCTTTTTCAGTCCAATCTGATTGATATGTTCCTCCACTTGTCTCTTCCATGTCATATTCAGTTGCCCACGCCCTCTTCTTCCTGCCGCTTCAAAATCTAATGCTCTCCTCAAAACATCACCATCATCCTTTGTCAAACATGCCCATACCATCGTGCTCCACTTGCTCTGGCTAGTCCATTCAAAGTATCCTTTATACCAGTGGTTCCCAACCTTTTTGAGTCCGTGGACCACTCAAAAATAATCTTCATCACCTTGGACCACTATCTCGATCTTCCCACATAAGTTGTAATATTTAAAAGAGTTATTCACATTGGACTTTATTGTATATACAACACGATTTATTCTAAACATCACAAATCACCACTACCAAACAATGTTTAACAACTCTCCTGCATCTGATGGTTTTCAACTAACAATTCAAAGCGAGGAACGATGCTTCAGAGACACGCTCTCATTTGATTATCGACTGATTTCAAGCAGTTACGCTCCTTGGTTTTCATGTGCATCAACATGGAGAATCCTTGTTCGCACAAGTATGTGGTGGAAAAGGGCAGGAGAAGGTTCAAAGCAATCCTGCTGAGATTTCTAAAAGCTTCAGTCTGTGACAGCCAAAATTCAGTCAGATTGCTTGCGGTGAACATCATCTCCGCAGCCCCAGATGCCTTCAGATCTAGAATTTCTTCTTGGAGTTTCTCCTCCACCTCTTTAACATTGACCAGGAATGGATTTTGAGCCCATGACGGGGCAACCTTTTCAGCAGGAAAAATAGAATCAAATTTTGATTTTAATGATGTCAAATGATTTTCAATGTCGCTTAGCACATTTTTATCCACTTCCATGCTTTCTCTGAGCTCATTGAATTTAGGAAAGTGATCAAAACTACCCTTTGGAACTCGCTTCAACTACAAGGTAAGTTTCCATTTGAACGCTGTAATTTTTTCCATTGATGAAATGACGTCCGTTCCCTGTCCTTGAAGTGAGATGCACAAGTCATTCAGCGCTGAGAAGATATCTGCAAGATATGCCAAGCAAAGCAAAAATCGAGAGAAGATTCCAAATTGGTGGCATAAGCTGGTTTCTTTTCACAATTTTTCAGAAACGTGAGCACTTCATATCGTAGTTCAAATAATCGGTTGAACACTTTCCCCCGACTCAGCCATCGTACATTAGTATGAAAAAGTAGAACAGTATGCTCAGTTCCCATCTCTTTGCATAAGTGCTTGAATAGTCTGTGATTTGTTGCTCTCCCTCGGATAAAATTTACAATATGAACTGCAGAGTCCATCACTTCTTTCAAGTTGTCGGGCAATGTTTTGCTCATCAATGCATAACGGTGCAATATGCAGTGGATTATGACTAAGTTCGGATTCATCTCTTTTAACAGTGTCACAAACCCCGATTTACAGCCAAGCATAGCCGATACCCCGTCAGTGCACACAAACCCGATTTTCTCAAGAAGAATATCATGTTTTTCAAAAAAGGCTTTTATTAGACTCATGACGTCTGACGCGGTAGCTGTAGTTTGGAGACTCTCACAAAACAGAAATTCTTCCTTCAGCTCAAGTTTTGTTCCTGCTTTTTGCACGTAGCGTACAAATACCAACAGCTGACTCACACATGCAACGTCGGTAAACTCGTCCAACTGCAAGGTTATTGGGAAATCACTCTTCTTTATACCATGTACAATTTGAGACAAAATGCGTTACTCATGTCCTCCATACGCCTTTTTACAGTATTATCTGACATGGAGATTTTACTTAGTTTTCTCGCTGCTTCGTTTCCCAACAGAATATCTGCCATCTCCACGAGGCAAGGTTTGATAAGGTTCTCTCCGATGTTGTGTGCTTTTTTGCTCTTCGCAATTAAGTAAGCAGCTCTATACGACGCCATTTTGCATGGTTGTTGTTGTTTTGTGCAATTGAGGGAGAGTACCTTTTTGATCGTAGCGGGCTCGCTTTGTTTTCAGGGCTTCAATACCATAAGCTGCTGATCCACCATGTGTTGCAAAATGTATTTTTAGTTTGGAAGGCTTCAAACTCGAGTTTGTAAGAACCTGATCGCTAAGGATGCATTGCGCCTTCTCTGTCCCATCTTTTCCAATGTTTTTGGTGAAGCCAAATGCAACGTAATTTTCACTCCACTTTCGTTTCGACATATCATGGTTGTAAGAAAATCACTGATTTAGCTTAGATTTGTTCAAAATAAAATCCGAAACAAATTATATACAAGGTATATAAAATACTACTAGAATTCTAATTTAATCGATCGTTAATAATCTTTCCTAATTCACAAGCTCTGAGCCTATCTGGCAACTAACCTTGATTGTACCAGCATGACTGTAAAACGAAACACAACAATGCTTACTATCACATCATCAATTATTGAGAATTAACAAAAATGCGAAACTGTTAATGGCGAATATATTGTTTTTTATGGAAGGACCTCTCGTGGACCACTTGATAACCTGCATGGACCACCAGGTGGTCCATGGGCCACAGGTTGGGAAACACTGCTTTATACCTATCAAACTCATGCGTTCTTGGCTCCTTTTCTCAATCATCTTAACTCGACACATTGCTCTCGTCATGGCTTTTTTAGTTCTCCCAAAATTGCCATCTCATTCTCACTTAGACACCACATCTCGCTCCCATACAGCATTGCTGATCTTATGCAACTCTGATAAATATTTTCATTTTTAACAAAAATTTTCTCCCATAAAGCAACTCCCCACATTCTCTAAGTTTTATCCATCCAATTCTCATTCTTGCTGTTACCGCAGCTTCACTTCCACCACTGGCATTCCCCCACCTGTCCCCCAAATAACAATAGCCCTTCACAAAGTCAACCTGGTCAACAAATGATAATTCTTCACCTGGTTCCACAATTCCTTCCTTTGTATCAACACATAGTTCACAAACAAAACTTTTTGCCAGAGTTAAGGTCACCCTCTTCATTGCTGCACATCTACCATGTACCCATTTACCACACTTTGTTCACATCATCGAGTTTGTCATCACACTTTGCACATGGATCAACTTTACTCTTGAGGACCTCACCTTTCAAACCGCTCACCATCACTTTTCTTGAGGTTCATCAGGTTTTCATGAGGTTCACCTTCAGCTCCTTACTTTTAAACACCTCTTTCCATTTTAAAAACTTTTCTTTCAAATTCTCCATACTTTCACTCATTAAAACCAAGTCATCTGCATACAAAGTTTCATTCATCAATCCTTTTCTTGCATTTTCTGAGATTACATCCACTGCAATTGCTAAAAGTAGGGGCAACAACACAAATCTTTGATGTACACCAACTTGTACCAAGAATTCTTCAGATGACTCAGATCCCACTTAAACTTTCGTTTTTGCCCCATTATAGAGACTCATCAATGCTCTTGCAATTACTTCTGGTAAACCTTTCTTTCTCATTGCCCAATCCATCACCTTTCTTGGAACTCCATCAAATGCCTTCTCAATATTAACAAAACACATGTACAATTTTTTCTTCTTATCCCTATATTCCTCTTGCATTCTTCATACTACATGTGGCATTTCTTTCCCATCTAACACGCGTTGGCAAAGCTCCACCATCACTCTAACTCTTACTTCTCCACTAGCAGATACTATCTCTGCACATAGTTCAGATGATCCAGCTGCTTTTTCTGGTTTCATCACTTTTATTGCTATTGCCATTTCTTTGCAGGTAACGTTTTTAGTAGGTCCCTCTACCTTACTAGCTGCTGTCACGTGGTCCCAATCATTCTCTTTATTCATAATCTCCTCCATGTGATTTTTCCATATTCTTTTTCACTGAAACCTAACTTTCCGTTTTTTCCTCTCATGCATCTACCTCCTTCAATATCTTTTCCATCTTTTTTCATCAACTTTACCAGTGTAAAAATGTTATTTGGTTTTTTGTTCAATTTTGTTAACTCTTTTTTCAGCTTGTTTCCTCATAGAATTGGCAACCACTTTCTGTGTTCAATTTTTGATATTCTTGTTCTAGCCTTGTTTTCCTCCGATCGATTTTTGCACATCTTTTTATAAGCCACTTTCTTTTGTTGTATTGCTTCCTTTGCCTCTTCATTCCACCACCATGCATTCCCATGGTTTTTTCTACCTTTCTTTACTGGGTGTAGCAGTTTCGAACCCAGATTTTATGTTTACAGTGTTTTTGATCTAAGTTGTCTTGTATCACCTTATCTTTTCAGCACTTTTGGTTGATTTCTTTGTTTGTGTAGTTTACTTAATTAGGGCTCACTTAAAGTTTCTGATTTTGCATTAAGCATGTTTTGGAATTCTTTAAATCATTTGACTTCGCTTTTACGTTATTCAATGCAATTCAGTTCAGTTCAGTTGGTTCCGTTTTGTTTAGTTTCATTCAGTTTGGATGTTCTTTTCAATTCGGTAATAAATGGATCCATTCTTTTGTTTAGCAATTTGATCAAGGAGAAGCCGCAGCAAAGATCGACAGTTTTACGTACGATCGCCAGTTGACCAAACTGGTGATCGCTACATGGGTATCTCCAAAATTTCCAAGTGTCCTTTTTATACTTTAATTTATGCAATTGCTTTGTCATGACATTTGTTTATGTGATTGCTCCCACACAACAGCACTGCTCCGAATGAAAACGCATTCAACACCGATATTTTATAAAAATAAATTCAATCAATTTGAGATTTGGAAACAGTGCAACCAAATTAGATTTTATGGTTAGATTTTAAATAAAATTTTATTTTATTGGTAAATAAAATAACATTAATAAAATAAAATTATATTTTATTTTATTGGTAACTATATTTAAAACCTTCAGGATTTCACTGAGAGGCACTGACTGCAAAAAATATTACGATATATTCTTCATGTAAAACCACATAGTTTTACAGCATTTGCGTGGGTGCTGCACTCCCTGGAAAAAATTTTCTGAAACCCAACCTATTTTACCGGGTGCCACTGCGTACAGGTAAATGTAAAAGACTGCAGTAGGAGTGCGTGCACAATTACACTTTAGAAAGAGTTTTCTTTACACAATGCACAACCTTCTGTTTGTTTCCATTATTTAGCAATTCTTGTTTACACTGATAAACCAGATTGGATAAATACACGTTAACGTTGAATCAAAAGACAGTTTTGAAATGATGCATAGTAAACGACAGTTTTTTTTAAATCCCATAAAGTCATAGGCAAATTTTACTCTATTACAAATTACCTTTCAAGCAGTTAAAATAAAAAAGGCTAGATTGCAACATAAAACGTTTTTAAAGAAATTCAAACTACAATTCACATTTTTTTTTCTTCACGTTTTAAGGCTTATTTCAATCACGACTGTTAAACTATCACAGCACATAGCTATCAGCTATATGTATTTTTTAAAAAATCTGGAGGGGATTTAAAAGTGAAGTGGACTAAAAATCATATTCTTTTTTACTTTTGGTTTTCACTAATGGCAAATGAGAGATTATTTATTTGTAGTTTACAAAAACTGAATCATTTCCTCGAAAAATGGTGTTTTTGTGCTAAACTGAGATCGAGAGCTATTTCCTTTTTTATCTAAACAAGCACGACTGAAGTTAGCGTTGAAACCTAAAGAAAACATACATACATATAATTATTTAACCAATTCCAGTTTCAAACTTCCTTCGAAAACTAACGTCTTGTGTTGAAGAGGAAGCTTCAGAGCTATTTGCTATAGTGGCTGGCAAAGTAAAGAAAACAAAACTTTTTGATCTTACTTCATATTAATTGCTTGAGAGATAATTTGTAAGAGAAAAGAAGTGTAGCAACGGCCTGCGCAATATTTTAAGTCGCCGTCACTGGCTATTGTGTCGCAACTGCGCAATGTATACGTGAGATGTTGCACTGCCCCGAAAAAGCGTCGGTCCAAACTTGGATTGCTTTTCAGTCTCCCACATATTACACAGTTGGTTGAAGATTTTTGCTTGCCAAATTGCAAAAATTAAAAAAGTTACCAAAAACCGCCGGACTTTTTTTTACGCATTGTTGATTTTAAACTGCGGATCCGCCAGACATATCTTCGCAAATTCGCACTTTTCTTACGTTTGAAAGGAACACTGCTGGCAGTGATAAAAGCATCATACAAAGCTTTCAGCAGAAACAGCTTTTGTCAAAGCTGCATTGGAGTTCTCTGCCACCAACAATGTATTTATTTTTTATTGAAGACTCTGAAAAGCATGGAGCCCAACAGAGCTAGTTTTTAGGTCTTTTTGATTTTTTTGTCCCCATGATTTTGTAATTCAGTGTCCCTTTGACTCACTTTTAAGGATATATATCTGTTTATGTTAACCGTGGTTACTTGTTTTCAGTGCAACTTTCCTTTTTGGGAGAGCAATGCTTCATCATACATTGTGCATCATCAACCTGATCCTGCAGAAGAATCTTGCCCAGAAAAAGATACTTTTTGTTTGGATTCGAATACTATTGTATTTGACAGTGAGAACAATATCAACAAATCACATCCTGCTATTGACAGGAAAACTGAACTAGACAGCAGCTTCTTTTCTCAAGCAGACAGTTCAGGAAAAGAGCTTGAAAATATACCTTGTATCTTGGAATTGGAGAATTTAAGTTCATTGCCGTCAATTGATGAAGTAGACGATGATTTCTTGGATAGTTTATTGAGTGAAATTGAAGCTAGTAACAGAGATGAGATTCTCACCACTCCTTCATTACCCTCTCTTGCAGTGGAAACACCTGCAGAATCAAACCTTGATGCTTCTGTGAATCCTGTTGTTGATATTACTGACAGTAATACTCATGAAGCTAGTGGTCCTTGTTCGGGTCTTCAAAAAACTAACTCTCGCACTGATGTATCTGCAGCTTTAGATATGAATGACTGTAATGTTAATAAAGCTAGGAGTGCTTGCGTGAGTTCTAACGCTGTTCGAACAAACTGTTTTAACAACATCAACGTTGACACTGCACTTTCATGCAAGAATAAATTACCTGTGTGTCCACAATCTAGTTTTATGCCTCAATACAACTATCTATTATGGAAAAACGAGAAAAATCTTTGTTGGCTTGATGTATTGCTTCATTGCCTGACGAATAGCACTTGTATTCGAGCAGCGTTAAATTACAATGCCGGCTTCCAAGCTGCAAACAGCGTCATTTACAAGTGAGTGAGGAATGCAACTTGTTACTATATGACTTTCAGTAATTTGTTGACATTGGCTGGTATTGTTTGTGGTAAAAAGTTGTTGAAGAGACTTATAATCACCATTAACCTGTTTTGATATAGACTTCGATTCCAACGAACAACAAAATTCTGGATGCCTTTGCTGTCACAAAATTGACGCTAAAAGTGAAATGTAAACTAAAATTGAGCTCTGAAAGTCCGTGATACTTCTTCAGTACCAGATTTAGAAACTAGTCATATGTGTGGTTCTAACAAACATCTCTTTAGATTGTGCTCAAGCCATGATGATGCCCAGCTGCGATACCAAGCTCTGAAAAGTTCTTTTAAAGAATTTGATCAAAATTTTAATCATGAGTTGCAATCTGCTCTTTCAATATTGTCCAAAGCGCGAATTGAAATATATGCGTTACTTCAAACAACTTATTGTTTGAAATCAGGTTAGTTTTCAGACCAATAAGCTATCAACAGTATAATGTATTTTAATTTTTGAGAGAAATTTATTTGCTTGTGTGGGGTATACATCTATTATATGGTTGTCGTTGTCACTGTGGGAATTCAGCACTCAGCAGCCTGCGTGATTGAAAAATGGAGGCGTTGCTGCAAAGTATTGGCTGACTTTGCATTGCTGGAACAAAGGCTGCACCTTCAAAGTTGGTGTTGATTACAATCCATTAGCAGCGTGGTCGATTGAGCTCTTGGGTGCCTTTGCAGGGCCACGCTCACAACTTTAGCAATGACTGGTTTGGTTTTGAAAAAGACACCTGTCCATGATTTCCTTTAGTGTCACATTCTGAAAAATTAAAAACGTGGTAGGTTTTCTGCATAGAATTTTCCACGCCTACAAAAGTTGTGTTTCAAACCTGCGATTGGGTTTGCAGCTCCTTGTTAAAAGTGGCATGTTTGTACAATTGCCAGATAAAACGTAGTAAAAGCTTGCTTTTTGTGATTAGTTATTTCCTTTCAGAGTCCCATGAAAGTGTTGTAGAAATGCTTCCAAACCTTTTAAAATTGGATCCAACTGTAAGAGATGTTTTTCAAGTGTTTTACAGGTACGTTTAATGACGTATTATCTCAATAGTGAAATAGTTGGGAAAAAAAGTAAATGTTTTATCAGATAACTTAGAACACAAGAAGTATGTATTTTTACTAGAGAAGCGAAATGCTTGAGCAAAATTTTCTGTTTGATGTCTTGAGAATATTCTCAACAGTGAGCATATTCTTACCACATTCTCTTCATACGTTTCCGAGAGGGACTTCAAATAAATAAAGTGAATGTAGTTGTTTAAGTCATGTTGTAGGAGATTATGCACCAGTGACTTTAATAGCTTGAGATCATTAGCTTTTAGGAAACAAAAGTTGTATTATTCTAGGCTACCTCCAACAGTCATTAAGGTATGTGGTTTTGCAAAGCGACTTATAAAACACCCTGTGCACCTTTAGTTCCAACTCTGTTGCAAAAATAGTTGAAATTTGAATGTAAATGTTAAAACTCATATAACATCATTGTTTAAATATAAAATATCAACAACGTAATTAAATCATACAAAATTTGCGTATGAAGCTGCCATTTTGAATAACACGGGCGTTTATACCTAGATCAGTAATTGTTTAGTGAGGAATGGGTTCGATGAGTCCACTGCTTTTTAATCGGTGATGACTCTATCACTTTGTTGAAACAAATTAGGTAAAGCAGTTTAGTGCAACCCTTGTGCATGAGGTAAGGGAATCCTTAACTGAAGTACCACAATGTACGCATGAAAGCTAGATCATTACTGGTATACTTGTTTAAAATATAGACCATATTGATATTTTAGCAAGCATATTCACAAATGGTGGCCAATAGGGTTGTAATCTCAAAAGAAGTATCTTTTTCTATGTTTTTCATTAAGTTAAAATTATGGAGCACAATCTGAGAATATTTTCAAAAATCTACTGAGAATGTTCTCAGAATATTCTAGTTCTCAAAGAATATTTTCGACTTAAATCACTAATTGTTACCTCAAAACTTTGTGAATATATTCTTATTTTTTGAAAGATATTTAGATTTAAACCAACAAACAAACATTGGGTGTTTTACCACCAGCAGGCCGGGAAAAATGGGGAATCGGAAAATTTTCACCAATTTTCTAAAAAAAAAAAAATTTTTGAGATGAAATTTCTGAAAAAAATTTCTGAGTTTTTGTGGTAAATTGGCAATCTAGCTACGTTAAAGCGAGGCCCACCCATTAGTGAACAATCGGTAGTTTAAAGTCGCATCGTGCAGATTGGCGCATCCTTTACGAGCAAATCATCCTTATGACATCACAACAGCGTGATTATCAGCGCTGCTTGCTTCGCCTTCGGATCTCTTTGATAGTAACTTGCGTCGCCGGATCGCTTTGTTTCGGTTAACTTAACATAAACCTTGTCACTTTATAGGCGTTTAGTGTAAAAGCTGTAAATTTGATTTACCAACGGGAGTGAAGTTGTTTTGCGCGATCTTGTATCCAATTCCTTATCAGAGTTAGCGCGTTTATGTCATAGACTCATTCATAGTTATTGGCTTGCCGAGTTCGCCAACTGCAAGTTAGTTGTATCAGTGTACTTGCCGATAGAATCATGGCTTCAAAAGAAACTAGATTTAAATCAAAGATTTCCATTCAATGTGGTTATTGTAAAGTATCTATGCGAAGCGACAGGCTTAGCGAACCTACTCGTCAGCAACATCCCAGTTTGCCTATTAAAGAACGTGGTCAAAGTCTCACAGATATTTTATCTCGGAAAAGACCACATGATCGAGAAGATGAAGGAGAAACTAACCCAACTGCAAAGAAGAAAAAGACCGATGGACCACATGAAACACAATCTAGTAGTGTTGCTGCTATTAGCGAAATCGAAGTTAAATAATTATGACGTCATAATCGCCATTTCAAGCCACGCAAAATTTTTAGTTCAAAAAACGGATTCCCGGAAAACTTTGCATTTTTTCCAGGCCTGACCACCAGCCGGCGAAAGTAGGCCATGAATATTCTTTAACAAAACAGCTCTTGTCAAAGCTTTGTTATAATCTTAATAGTGATAAGCAATGATGGATTTAAAGAGTACGTGGGGTAACTGGGACCCTCGGAAAAGCTACAGCCATTTTGACCCACCCAAATTGGGTTGAGGACTACACCACCATGTTTGAGGTGGCTGTTGTTTGGTGTTACCTCATTGTGTGCTTTCTCGTCTTCACTGCAATAAACACGGCCTTCTGTTACACTCTTGCCTCTCTAGAGTTGGCAAAATCGAGAATCCTTTATGCAGTGCTTGCGGTCATCAAACCCAGGACACTGTTCATCTCATTCTGCGCTGTCCAGCTTGGACTCTTTCTGCCGCTCTTTATTTGGTGATTTTGTGTCTCTCTATGACCTCTGGTCCAGGCACTGAGGAGTTGCCCAGCTTTTGGGGATCCATGGTTTTCCGCCATGCCCCCATTCCTCAGAAGGGGTCGGGTAACAACAACAAACTGATGGATTTAACACTTCTTATTGCCAGTCAGTAGTTGATTTTTATTTGGTGAGCATGTGATCACTAGTTTATATAGGCTTTATTTTGTTAGCTACGTAGCTAGCGTGACCTGCAAGGGTGCTTTTAAAACAGAAGTTGGGAATAGAGGTTGAGGTAGCTGCGTTGGCTTCACCATGGAAAATTTGTGAGAACATCAATGAAAAGCTGTTTTAAATTGATGGTTTTCCGATAAAGTTAGTTCTTGTTCCAATACCAGTTATTGTGCTAGTTCTGTAAACGAGAATGTAGTTCAAAGCATTTGAGGAGGAGGCATAGCGCTAATGCACTTCATCCTTAAGCCCTTTTTTTCAACCGTTCAATGTGTTGGATATTGAAGGTACAAAGTCCAAGCAATAATTGGTTGCCAAAATAGTTGTTGTTTCTATGATTACATCCTGTTGTTTCATAGGAGTTAACCACTATGGACAAACTCAACACATTTATAACGTTTCAGTTTTTACTATTTTATTAGCCCAATGCAATATTTTTTACTCTGTTGCCCATATCCTCGTCTTTGTTACGTTTAGTAGGGTAGCTTTTTATTTGGCACTTCTAAAAAAAGCAATGCTTTTTTGTGGCTTGAAGTTTTTTTGTTTTAGGCAGTTTTGTGGTGGTGCAACAGTGACTTTTTGTCACTTCAGGTTGTACCGTATTTATTCGAGTATAACGCGCACCCCTGATTTTTGATTAAAAATCAGTATAAAATTTGGTTTTACTTTTTCTCCACTCGCACTCGTACATAACGCACACCCAGACTTTGAGTTTTTATTTTGGTAGAAAATTTTGCGCGTTATACTCGAATAAATATGGTAGGTTTTGGGTTAATCTATTGTCAGCTGTAAATTTTTTTGTGATACTTTAGCGTTTTTAGTTGCCTAAGAGATGATATCAAAAAGTATTTTTTTAAGTGCTTGTAGTGTAGGGTAGAGTAGCCTAGATCTAGACGTAGCAAATTTGTGCAGTTGGTTCATCAATCCGTTTGTAGTACAATACCTGCATACAACAAGTAACATCTTGGTAGGACAAGAGAATGCTTCTGGATATATTCTGCAGTTTCTTTCTACTTTTCAAACTTATTTGTTAAAATAAAATGACTAAAAAATTGGTGGGGGTTATTTTGCACTGATGAAATGGTTGTGGGAAGCAGGAGAAAGTGATGATCAGTTTTTTGTAGATTATGGTGATTCAGATGAAAAGTATCTTGGTGACTGAAGGCAGTGATGTGTTGTTGTTGCCCAACTCCTTTCTTGGAATGGGGGCATTATGAAAGACCATAGCATTCCGGAAGCTGGGCCACTCTCCTAGGTCTGGACCACAGGTCATAACTAGAAAAGAGTATGTAGCTGGACAAGACAGAATGAGGCAAGAAGTGTCCGAAGTTGCTTAACTTCAAGCTTTGCAAGGAAGACTCTCAATTTTGGAGAGATAAGAGATTAACAAAAAACTACTTAAGTTTGTTTGCTTCATCAAAAACAAGTCTGCTCACTGAGAGCGTGATGACAAAGCACAAATTATTCAGTGAATATTTAGGGGAGCTGTATGTCAAAAAATTGTAATAAAACAGTGCACCTCCAGTCCAAAAGGTTAGATGAGTGAATAGGAGAGGTAAAAGGATAGAGGTTACAAAGAGTTACAGATGGTTGAAATAGTGCACCTTGTCTGGCAAGCTCATTGGCCTGTCATTACTTAAATGAAATGAGTGGCAGGGGAGCTTATTGCAACCGGATAGAAAAGGATAAATTCTGCTACATGTTGCTGAGAATGTGAGGAAAAAGCAAAGGCAGAAAATAGGACTGAGCAAAAGTCTGAAAGAAAAAATATGCAGACTTGTTGTTGTGGCCACGATCTGCAGAGAGCTTGCAGAATGGTACCAGTTTTAGAAAAGTAGCTTAAACAAATTAGGCCTCCCAAATGGGAAAAGGTCGCATCAGCATTGTTAAGAGAGCAGTTGGTATAAATGCCTTAGCCTCTTTGCAAAAAGTAAAGGAGACCGAGTCATTAAGTCCATATCATGAAATGGTGAAATGGGAGGGAGTCAAGGTTGGTAGAAGCAGCACTTTGGCGAGAAAAAAGAGAGTCAGAACAAGAGCATAGAGTAAAAGCACTGAGCTCCATAATGAAGCAAGGTGGGGTCAAAGAATAGGAAGAAGGCTGGCAAAATGAGCTTTTCTGTAGGAAGGAGAAAGCATGAGCAGGTGAGTGGTTGCAAAGCCTTTTCAGGAGGATATTACGGTGTTGGTTTCAATTCATGCCTGGCCAATTTTGAAAAAGAAAAACAGGATGGGAGACAAAGGGCCCATTCATAAGCCGACGGCAAATTGAATCAGGGTGACTCGTAAAGGAAGCAGGGATGCCTCAAGAGGGATAGGGGAGGACAAGAGGCAGACAATATGGCGCTGTTGGTCGATTGCTGATGGTGTTCATTGGTCAACTTCAAACTTGGTAATTTTGAGAAAAAAAAGCATCTGCATAAGTGAGAATGTGCCAGAAAAAGCTTTTTGTACAGAAAAGCAATGATATTGTGTAAGCGACAGGTATTTTTTGTGCTTGTATAATTTTCATTTTTGTCGTTTTCGTTTATCTGTAGTGCGACAGAGCATAGTTTTTACACCTCAGTTTCATGATTGCTTCTAGCACAACGCCATTGTTTCCAATGTTGCTAGATAAATTAAAACATGCTCAGAAACATGGTCATGTTCGCCCTTGGCTCAGTTTTGCATTTTTGTGTAGTTAAACTCGTTAGTATTAATACTCGTTAGTGATTCTCTTTAGTAATTAATGCACGACATTTAACGTTTATTTACTTGGTGAACCAAAGTCACAGATTTGTAGCGTTTCAGAAATTGGGGAGCAAACTATGAAAAATGTGCAAAACCAAAATTAGGTAGCCAATAAAGTCCAAGTGAACGCAAATACGCTCTCCAAAAAGTTTTGTGGCAGAAAAAATTTGTTTTCAAAGATAATAGCAGACGCACACACACACACACACACACACAATTAGGCTTCATCTATGTTAGACATTTTTTATATACAGCGCTGTTCGTAATTCAGGAGCCACCCTGCGAAATTTGTCGATATTCTTGTTCCAAGCCATATTTATTCATTTATATGAATTGTGTATCTACATGTTATATATTTTCGTGAAGGGTATGTTGCAGGTAATTTAATAACAGCAATAATTTTTTTCTGAAATTTTTTTGAAAGCCAAGATGCATCTCATAATGTGACGACATACCGAAAACTGATTTTGTCATTAGTAACAAAACAGCATAACAATATTATTGTGAATAGCAATAAATGGATAACGATAATTTTTTTGGCAATAAAATACGTTAAAGTCATTTGACACTTAGTTTGTGATTTTTTTAGTGATTCCATCACGCTGCTCTATTTATGACGTCATAATTTATACCATATTTTGATTTTGCCAAAAAATTTTTAAAAAATGCATTCTTTTGTAAAACTGGGATATGTTCAATGTTCCCTTTAAACGCGAAAAAAGTGCGAATTTGCGAAATTATGTTTGGCAGATTCGCAGTTAAAATTCAACAGTGCGTAAAAGGTCTGGCGGTTTTTGGTAACATTTTCCGTTTGTTAAAACTTTTGCAATTTTCAACCAACTGTTTAATGCGTGAGAGACAATAATTTGGAATCAAAGGTTGGATCGCCGCTTTTTTAGGGTAGTTCAACGTCTCGCGTAAACATCGTCCTGATGTGACGCAACAGCGAGTGACGGCGACTTGAAATATTGCGCACGCCGTTACCACACTTCTTTTGTATTACAAACCAACCCCAAAGCACGTAACGTAAAGTAACCCGGCCTTTCTATCGTAGCTAAAAAGCAGTAATTACAAGTAGCTCTCAAACTTAACTTTAATACAAGACATTAGTTTTCGAGGGAAGTTTGAAACTGGAATTTTTGAACTACTTTATGTTTTCTTTACGCTTCAACCCTAATGTCAATCGTGCTTGTTAAGATAAAAAAGTGCATAGCTCTCAGTTTCACTTCAGCACTAAAAACATCATTTTGTAAACTAGAAACAAATGAACTCTCACTAGCTATTTTTAAAACTAAGTAAAGCTGACAGCTATGTGCTGTGATAGCTTACCAGTCATGATTGAAAAAAGCCTTGAAAGGAGAAGAAAAAAATGTAAAAATGCAATTTCAATTTCTAGCCTTTTTTTTGATTACTGGAAAGATAATTTATAATGCATTAAAATTTGCTTATGACTTTATGGCATTAAAAAAAATTGCTGTTCACTATGTACCATTTCAAAATTGTCTTTTGATCGAAGATTAAGGTGTATTATCTGATCTGGTTTACCGGTGTAAAGAAAAATTATTAAATAGCAGAAACTAACAAAAGGTTGTGTGTTGCGTAAAAAAAAGTTTTTGTGAAGAGTAACTGTGCGCGCGCGGCTATTGCAGTCTTTTACCTGTACACAGTGGCGCCGGGTAAAGTAGGCGGGGCCATCAAAATTTTTCCAGAGAGGGCAGCCCCCTCGAAAACGCAGTACAACTATGGGGTCATACATGAATAATATACCTTAATATTTTTTGCAGTCAGTGCCTCTCAGTGAAACCCTGTAGTTTTTATGTGTGGTTACAAATATTGGCATTTCAATTTTTTACTAGCCTTAAAAGCTGGGTTTACCAAACTCGCATATATTCGCGTCCATAAATTTCTCTGATTTTTTGCTTTGGTCAAGTTTCAAATGCTTTTTGCAAAAATAAAATTTCACGTACAAAATATTTGCGACCTCTTTTCATGAATTCGGTAAATGGTTATTGACCGTTTACCGTTTAATAAGAGCAAAAAAATAACTATCTATGTTATTGCAGCTATCATCGAAGGTTCTGAAAACAGCTTTCAGAAGTGTCTCAAACCTACTATTACTTTCGTCACATTTCCTGGTCAGACATAGTGTTGCGCTTTTTTTTGGCATCTGGGACAAAACTTCATAAAAATTAACTCATTTGTTTTCCTGCGTAGTTTGTGAAATTGGTTAACTAGACTTAGGTAAAAGTTGTTATCGTTTATCATTAACATTGCATTCTGAGATCTGTTTTATGAAGCAACACATACATAGGATGACTACTGCATCATACTCAAAAATCTTAGATTTCTTCTTTCAAATTGCGTAGCTTTGGCCATCAAATACTTTTTAATTTTAAATCAAAAGTTTACTTGTTACTGCAAAACCCTGCTGTATAATTGATTACGATTGAAAAGTGTAACTCGTTAGATTATTATTTACCATAATCAAGCAACAATTGAAGTTTGCCAGTAATTTTTGTTCATGTGTCATAGTCGTGGTAACCTGCCTAACATTCTATTGTTTCATAAAAGCGATATTTCTCATGCATATGTCGGGTTTCGGCAGAGGATTAGTTTTCTTTAGATGCACTGTTTATCAGACATCCTGTAATGCTTACAAATTACTCTTGCAGGGGTCGCAGAATTTGGGTGACCAAATTTTAACTTAAATTAGCGTATTAAACAGAAATAGCAAGGTGTTTCGCCGCCGCCTTTTAGTAAACGTTTCTGAACTTTAGGCTACTCGTTTTTAAATTTTTTAGGGCTCACATAATCACCCTAATTATTACGTCACCGAAGGGCATCATCACGGTTTTGCTTCTCCCCCTGGCAAATTTTGAAAACTCGGCGCTTACGCCCATACAATTGCTGTTCGGACTTATTTTTAGGTAATCTTCAAAAATCTTTGATGCACTGTTAACTCGACTTCCTGCTGCGGAAGATGTAGCATAGTAAGCAAGATACAACTCGCAGGCTGGCGACTTGATCGGTATAAATAATAAAAATTATTCGTAGCAAGAGATTATGGCCTGCGTCAGTGATTTTTAATGGGTGGACCATGGTCTTCACTGGGCCAGTACTTTATTTTACCTTCACATCGAATGAAATTACAAAACTTTTTCTTCACTTGTTTTTTATATTTTAGTGGGACAACACTTCTGAAATTTACTTTGATAACTTTTTTGAGGTCGCTCATGAAAACGAGAAAAATATAACCGGGCCACATGACTCAGTGCATTTCGAAAATGGGCCAAATGCCAAAAACGGTTATGAAACCAACAAATGCAAAAAATGCTCATGAAAATGAAAAAAGATACAACCGGGCCACGTGCTTCTGTGCTCTTCGAAAATGGGCCAAATGCCAAAAACGGTTGAAAAGCACTACACTAAACAAAAAGTGTTATATTTTATATAGTTAGGGAAAATAAAGATTGCCGTTGTACATACGTCAACCAACGTTATGGGCAAACTATAAGCTGTGCCAAGGTAGCTTGGCATATACACTGACTAAATTGTATGTATGTTTTTTTACAATTTCAAAATAAGTTACTATGGCTGGTGTAACCGTTTGTTCAGCAATGTCTGGTGGTTTTCGTACATTTGCTAGCAATTTCGCACTTGCGCCGGCGGTTACGCACTTACCAAAGTCTTAGAGGGAACACTGGATATGTAACAGCCTTGTCAAATTGTTAGTACTCTTTATAAAGATTATGGGGCCCTAAAAAGGGCCGTTTGAATTGAGAAGAATTGGATTAATATTTTATTGGCCATCCATGGTTATCGATGACTAGTTTGCAGTGGCAAGGAAGTGAATCAACAAGCTTTTTGAGTTCTTCGGGTGTAATTACTCGAAACCAAGCAGCAATAACGTGTTCGATAAGCTCTCTTCTAGTCTTAGGTTTGTTTTTACCGACAATACAGCTAACTCGGTTCCACAAATTTTCAATTGGGTTTAAATCAGGAGATTGGGCTGGCCAGTCCATTCGTTCAACTTTGTGGGTTCCATACCAATGTTTCACTTTCTTAGCACGATGGCATGGTCCATTATCGTCCTGGAATATCCAATCATCGTCGGAAAACAAAGAGCGTGCACTGGGTAGCATTTGGTTTTCCAGCACATCAATGTATTTTGTTCCGTTCATCATTTCAGAGACTAGTTTGAGCCTGCCAATACCACTTGCAGCCATGCAACCCCACACCATTATCGACTGCGGATGCTTGATGGTCGGTGAGATGCAATATGGTCTGTACTCTTCCTCAGGTCTTCTTTTCACATAATTATTTCCAGCATGGTTATTTAGGGTAAATGTTGACTCATCGCTGAAGAGAACTTTCCTCCACTTCCCAACAGGCCATTTAACGTGAGAACGTGCCCACTCTAAACAATGTTTTCTCTGCTTTTCTGTCAACAGCGGCTTCTTTCTAGCTTGCACCCTCGAAGACCATTTTCTAGCAACCTTCTCCTCACTGTTGGAGCAGACAATTCAACTCCACTGCTCTCCTTCAACTCCCTGGACAACTCTTTCGAAGTCAGTTTTCTGTTTCTCGATGAAATCCTAATCAGAGTTCTATCAGACCTGGTTACTGACTTTCAATTTCTTCCTGATTGAGGCTGACATCTCGAATCTCCTGTCTCCATCCACCGCTTTAACACTCCTTGCACTCCTTTTCGAGATACACCAGTCTTATTTGCGATGAATCTCTGTGATTTTCCTTCATTTTGAAGAAAAATGATAACTCCTCTTGTTTCTGCACTTATCTGTTTAAAGCCCATGATAATTGACTAAAATATAATGCTAAACCTACCTAAAATAACAAAAAATAATCTCCTATTATGACCTACAAGTACCAAATCGTGATGTGATCATGATGTGACCAGAGACATGACCCCAGGTTATTACAATGGAGGAAAGACTTTTTAGGGCCCCATAATCTTTATAAAGAGTGCTAATAATTTGACAAGGCTGTTACATATCCCAGTTTTACAACAGAATGCATTTTTTAAAAATTTTTTGGCAAAATCAAAATATGGTATAAATTATGACGTCATAAATAGAGCAGCGTGATGGAATCACTAAAAAAATCACAAACTAAGTGTCAAATGACTTTAACGTATTTTATTGCCAAAAAAATTATCGTTATCCATTTATTGCTATTCACAATAATATTGTTATGCTGTTTTGTTACTAATGACAAAATCAGTTTTCGGTATGTCGTCACATTATGAGATGCATCTTGGCTTTCAAAAAAATTTCAGAAAAAAATTATTGCTGTTATTAAATTACCTGCAACATACCCTTCACGAAAATATATAACATGTAGATACACAATTCATATAAATGAATAAATATGGCTTGGAACAAGAATATCGACAAATTTCGCAGGGTGGCTCCTGAATTACGAACAGCACTGCAATTATGTCAAACTATGTGTTTGAAGATATCAATAACGCATATTAGATCTAATTTTAAATGTATTCATAACATTTTAGATGGGAATTCAAGTGTAACGCTTGTCTTTTCAAGAGATTACATCGGATGTCATCTGCTTGTATAAGTTTTCAAAATGTTACTCCATTTTTCCATCCTTTACATGCTGAAAGCACAAGAAATTGCTTCAAGTGTAATTCGGAGAATCAAACCATTTACATGGTGTTGGAAAAGTAAGTGTTTGTCGTAATTGTGATGGCACGCTATAACTCTAGCAAAGTTTTGTAGCATGATTGTGAACACGTCAAAATAAACCTATGTATACATAGCCATTTTGCTGCATTGACTAATGGTTTATTTTGTTTAGTATTCATAAGTATTTTCGGTTTACATATGAGGCTGCAGTATTATCTTATTTCAACGTTTTCAGAGGTACCAATGACTGTAGCCTATTTGGTGATAGTAGTAGTAGTAGTTGTATGCAAAAGCGTGAAAAGACAATTACAATTAAACAACAGCAGACGAAAAGAGGAAACAATGCCAAAATCAAATACGTTAAGACTTGGATAATTGATTTTGGAAAAGCCTATTTATTTTTATACAATAGCATAGCCATTGATCATGCTTGTAAATATAATAAAAGGGCTCAGTTTATGTTTTGCATGATTTGAAAACTCTTTTACTTTCAGTATCAAATTAGTTTGACAAATCTTTTGAAATCTTTTGACTGCTGTGTACTCCAAATATTAAATGGAATTAAATCATTTTATATGAAACGTTTCGCTTTATAATGAAAGCATCACCAGTTGTAAATATAAGGCAACATTTTAGTTACAACTGATGATGCTTTCAGTGTAAACCGAAAGTTTTGAAACACAAATGTCACTAGTTTACTGGCTATTATATTTCTACTCCAATTAAATCATCTTTCATGTTGCATTTCACAGAACTCCACCGTGTTTGTTTATGCATTTCCAACACGGATTATCTCATAACCGCTTACAAGTGCTGGACTTTGGTATGGGTGGACATTTATACTCAGTTGTCGCGATGATCCAATATATTACTAATCCTTACAAACACTTCATAGTTTGGTTGCGACAAACCAAAAGTAAGTTATCGTTTGTTTTCAGAAATGAAAGCTGGGGTAGTGCTGCAAAATTTAAGATCGTTCAGTCTGTTGTTAGGTGCATTGCATACTAATGTAGTACCAAGTTTAGAATAGTTAAAAAATTCATGCATAACCAGTATCTGTACATCTGAGTCATGCATTTGTGATGTGATTACAAGTTGGTCCTGGTGTAAACATCTTTTTAGCCTTTTTGCTCCTTTTTAGAGTCGCATAGGCAACAACTCTTCCTAGATGTGCCACAATTTTTACCACATTTGCTGACTCAACCTGTTCAATGCCAAATCCATTCGCTCAAAACGCTGCCATCTAGTAAGATCGGTATTGGTATTGAACTATAACAAAACTTTGGTAAAAAGGTACTCTTCTTATACCACAAAGTAGCAAAAATTAGCAGACGTTATATCTTGAATGTTTGATATTAAAACTGAACGTTTTCGGCTCATCAACATGGCCCTCGTCGGACTATCAAAATTACATCTTTACATTGCAACTTAAAATTAAAAACGAATATGTATATTAAAAAAATTGCTAGTGACACATTAACAACACATAAATGTGATCAATATGACCTAATATTGTCGGTGACGTAATATACAAATGCAGTTAACGTTGGGACTTAACATGGGCGATTCGTAGAATAAATGAAAGTACACACGGAGACAGCGGTAAAATAACACGATCAATTATAAATTCTAAAATACATTTACTGCCAGATGCAATCAACGTTTTAGTCAGATTGCGGTCGTAGGCTTTGAGATATTTTCTAATATAGTAACCAACCGAATTTTCCTTTGTGATGATTGGGTAAGCGTGGTGGTCAGTGAGAGGAACTTCAACAAATTTTGTGGTATCTATGATAGCTAAATCCAGTTTGTTAAAATAATCATTTTCAATCAAGACGGCAGCTCCATTTCCTTTATCAAACAGATTTTTATGCTATTTTCTCGCGCCACATCATTCAAAGTGCTATGAAGCGACTGGTTTTGTCTCGCATTGCAAGCCTGATTACTTTTTATAAGTATTTTATTTCGTCCTTAAATTCTGTGTCTAAGTGATTTTCCAGATTTCGTTTAAGAGAATATAATAACTTTTTCAAATTGATTTTTTGATTTTGTCTTTTTGTTCTTTGGTAAAACATAATGGCTTAAACGAAACGTAACACTGTATTCTTTTTCTTTAAGCTGAGGTTTTTGTGGCTTAGATTCATTACACAGTATAGGGCTCCAGGCATCTTACTTATTGATGTTTCCATAGTTTAAACAGCTTTCTTTCATGAGTTAGAATGTGGGGTGTAGCTGCTGATTTGAAAGCGTCAGCAATTCTTTTCTACGAAGCTTAGTTTTATCATAATACTTTCTTTTAGCGAATTAAATTTGTTTAGAGCCATTTTTTGATCCTGCTGTATTTCTTTTAACTTTTTTCGAACAACTAATTGATTCAGGTCTGTAGCATTTCTTTACGCATTTAAATTGGGAGGCTTAAATTTCACATATTTCGGACAAATATTTAAATCTGAACATGTTTGGAAGTATTTTATTTCCAATCCAATTTTTACCAGTTTATGTCCCTGCTTTTCAAACAAACAAAAAGTACTCACTGGAATTCCTATTTTTTTGCTGTTCCACAATAACATTTCTGTATAAATTTAATTGTCTAAGTGATGCAAACTGCTCATACATCCGTATGACCGCATGCCGCCTAGCCACGAGAGCACATGACCATTTTCACTTCACAACCAACAAAAACAGTCATCACTGAACATTTAAGGGTACATGATGGCTGCAAGAAAAATAGTAACATAAATTCGTTCAACATCATTAGAAAGTGGAACACAGAATACGAAACCAAAATCCATGAAGCTTTACAAATCAACTCAACAAACAACTATATGCCCATGGCACTTCGTTTTTGCTAAATGTATTTAGAATTTATAATTGATCGTGCTATTTTACCGCTGTCTCCGTGTGTACTCTCATTTATTTCACGAATCGCCCATATTAAGTCCCAACGTTAACTGCATTTGTCTATTACGTCATCGACAATATTAGGTCACATTGATCACATTTATGTGTTGTTAATGCGTCATTAGCAATTTTTTTAATATACATATTCGTTTTTAATTTTAAGTTGTAATGTAAAGATGTAATTTTGATAGTCCGACGAGGGCCATGTTGATGAGCCGAAAACGTTCAGTTTTAATATCAAACATTCAAGATATAACGTCTGCTAATTTTTGCTACTTTGTGGTATAATATTGAGCTATTGTGTACGACTTGGCATTAAACCAGTAGTTAAATAATGCACTTAACGTGCTGGATAGATTACTAACTGTTATGCAATGTGTCTAAATATTTCATTTGATTTGTTAATAGGCGACAAATGGATTTGTTGTGATGATTTGAAAGGAAGTGAGAGTAGTTGGAGCACAACTGCGCCTCAAATACCACCCCAACAGATCCACATTATTATGTGGGAGAAGCAAGGCATAACACCTGATGCTAGTCGCGCACAACAGCAGCAATTTTTAGAGTCTGTGGAAAACGAAATCCCTTTGTTGTTTGGTAAGTTCACAGCATAGATTGGCCTAATTTCAAATCTCAATTACTTTTGTTACTTTCTGCACATAGCGAATATTGGACATTGTGCTTTTTTTGTGAATTTGTATGATTTGTTTTGTTATTTATATTTTGGAAATTATTTTGTGCATTTCATGGTGAAGCCACCTATTTGCTTGTTTAGCTTTAAGCAGCGTTGTTGAATTGGCTCTGCGTTACATTTCGTGGACAATAAGAAGGAAATAAGTGGCTTCATGAAATATAAACATAATCTTTTTTAAATTTTAAGTCAAAGATGGAATGGCCTATTTACAAAAGCGGTTACAGATTTAGTTTGTATTGGCTTGTCAGGATTGTGGCGCTTAACTAAGAATTGTAGGGAAGCTACTGGGATTGGTGATGTGTTTCTCTCTTCAGCAAAAGAAATGATCTTTGCCCGACAGACGCTGCTAAACTCATGTGGTTAGAAGTTTTTATTAAAAAAGTATTCACGTTCACGAGGCATACGTGTGGTAGTACCGAGCAGTCTACTCGACGCAGTGACCGCTCTGATTGACTGGTTCTGCGTTGCAGTGGTTCGAGCTTTTGCTTCGAAGGCAGTAGGTTGCTGGTTTTAAGCCTTGCTCCGATCATTCTGAAGGTTTATGGAGAATTATTTACAGGTTACATGCTTGGCATGCAGCATTACAAGGAAAGTGTAGATTAGAGGAAAGGCCGGTATGTTTGCTTCAGTGCCCTTGGGAAAAGCACTCGGCGGGTTTCCTTATCTTTTCGTGGCAACTAGATGGTGGGGTTGAGCAGTTTATTAGTCGTGGTTGTGTAATCTGACTAAAAACGAGCAAACAGAACATATATTCGTAGAAATGAATAAATGAACTAAAAGTGAAATGGTCATAACATGTCAAATATATTTTTTCGTGGAGACATCTTAAATATTAAACAGTGTGGTAACAGCGCTTTTGCCTGATTGCGCCTCTGTCAGTATCTAATGTAGAAAGTTTTTAATGGTAGAACCTTATCCCGATCAAGAAGAAGATCAAGAGATGATTGTTTTGTCTGAAGATGAGACTACCGTAAACAAACGTAAGTGGTAGTATTTTACTGAAGTTGCTGGTCTATTTCCAATCGATCGATCTTCAAAATTAAACATTTTATTGATGCTTTTCAGTAATCAGCTTCAGGCATTTTCAACATTTAGGTACCGTACGGTTTTGTTAGCAAAGGCTTGAAGTTACACCTGCGCGATGGTGTAGCGGTAAGAGCGTCTGCTTCGCAGTCGGTAGACCCGCAGTTCATTTTCTAAATCGAGTCATACCAAAAGACTTTAAAAAATGGTATTCACAGCTTTCCTGCTTGGCGCTGAGCATAAAAAAGGGAAAGCCTGGAGAACAAGCCGGCAAGCTTGCTTGTTGTGTCCTTGGGCAAGGCACTTAACGGGACGCCTCCACCTTTATATGGCAGACAGATGACTTACCCGTACTTCACCGGGTTACAATAGTAAAGTTGCTAACCCAGCATGTCGTAAAAGGTGACTCTTTGGTACCCACCAGTGGCAGTCCGCCTTGTTGGTGGTGGTGCTACCAGTCACTCATGACTAGTTTGAAATATGCTGCCACCTTAAACCCCTATCCTAATTTCAATTAGGTTGACGGCATGAACCTGAATTGCCGTTCGTGCCGTACTTCCATCCCGAGGAAGAGGAGGGGTAATCACAACAACAACAAGGCTTAAAGTTAATTAGCGATACCCTCAAATAAAGTGGAAAGTAGTATAGCCGTGTGGACTTATAAATTTGTATATAGATACTCACAAATGACATTTGTATTCGACTTAAATATTTATTGATGCAAGCTTTTGTGAGCGAATGCTTACTTCTTTAGGCAAAATAAATAGAGACCAATATATCAACTGAAATTAATACGAATAACTCTGGCAATAAATAAAACGTAACGTTTATGCACTATGACATCACTAGCCAATAAGGTAGGGACCAAAGATAACAAAAATAGGAGAATAAAAAAGAAAAAAACGAAAAAAAGTAAAAAAATAGTAGGGTAGAAACATTAAAAATAGAGAAAGTAAATAATCAGAAATAGAAGAGGAAGTAAGTGAACAAACAACTATGTAAGGAAAAAACAGCAAAAAGCCAGAGTCCTTGTTTAATCTTTAAATGCAATTGAATTTCGATATGAGCTATTGTTCTTCGATTTGTAGTTGTCTCCGGTTGGAGTTGGTTCGTTATAATATTAATACTTCAAGGTGACTGACAGAATGTTTAAGAAGATGAAAATGCTTTAGCAACAGGGTTGTTTTTATTATTGCGAATATCACTTTTGTGTCCGTTTATTCGTTTTCAAATACTATTTCCACTTTCTCCAATATATGTAGCTTTAGGACAGAGTAAACAAGAGAGTTGGTAAACAACATTGACCTAGTACACGTAAATCTATCTCGATGGTAGATTTGAAATTGTTGGTTCCTGTAACAATGTTATCAGTTCTGATGTGTGAGCAAAGCCGGGATCTGGGAGTATTGCAGGGAAAGTACCAGGATGAGGTTGTGGGTTTTTGTTGGAGCTGAGTATACGTTTGAAGTTGGTTGGCTGTCAGTAAGCGGGTAACAGGAAAAACATGTAATTGAGGGTCATTGTTTAGGATAGTTGTAGTCTTTTGACAATGCGAGTTGCAAATCTAGTCTGTGGATGATTTGTTAGGACTGAAGGGATTCGTTATTTTTGGACTTGGGTTTGTATTGAAGTAATAAATCTCTGGGAATGGATCGAGCTTCGTTGCTAAAGCATTTTCATCTTCTTAAACATTCTGTCAGTCATCTTCAAGTATCAATACGAACAAACCAAAACGAACCAACTCCAACCGGAGACAACAACAAATCGAAGAACAATAGCTCATATCGAAATTCAACTGCATTTAAGGACTAAACAAGGGCTCTGGCTTTTTATCACATTACTTAAAAAAACGATAATTGGCTTCTTGCTGTTTTTTCCTTACATAGTTGTTTGTTCACCTATTTTCTCTTCTATTTCTGATTATTTACTTTCTCTATTTTTAATGTTTTTACCCTACTATTTTTTTACCTTTTTTCGTTTTTTTTCTTTTTTATTCTCCTATTTTTGTTATCTTTGGTCCCTACTTTATTGGCTAGTGATGTCATAGTGCATAAACTTTACGTTTTACAGGGTGTTTCACAATTCTTTCAGGTTTTGAAAAGGCTCCAATTTTTTTGTTCTAATTTTTTTCTTCTCGCCTGTTTTAGATTTTGTTACAAATACTTTATCATTTGATATTTTACCAATAACATTATCTTAAATTAACTATGGTGTATTCCAAAGGACAAAAAATCAAAATCGTTGAATGGTGGTTTGAGACAAAATGCTATACAACAGTTCGCCGTCGTTATGCTCGAGAATTTAATGTGCGTTATGCTAGAGCTCCACAGCAAAAATTTATCCAATACACGGTTCAAAAGTTCATGACTAAAGGAACAGTACTTAACTGCAGAAAGGAGAAAGCTGGTGCGCCCATCACAGCAAGATCTCTGGCAAATGTGGATAGAGTCCGTGCTTCTGTACAGCAGAGTCCAAAAAAGTCCCTCAGGCACAGGAGCCAAGAGCTTGGGATATCAGTTACAAGTCTTCAGCGAATGCTTAGGAAGGACCTGAACAACTTCCCATACAAAATATCCACATGCCACAAGCTCACGGACACAGACAAGCAGAGACGTACTGAAATGTGCAACAGAGTAGCAGAACGAATGGACCGTTTTCAGAATTGGATAGACAGAGTTTGGTTTACTGATGAGGCCCATTTTCATCTGAATGGTGCTGTAAATTACCATAACAATGTGTACAGTACTGGGGAGATGAGAGACCTGAAGAGATCGATGAAAGGTACTTGAAAGGCGCAAAGGTGACTGCTCTTTGTGCATTAAATGCAAAGAAAGGGATGCTTGGGCCATAAGGACAGCAGAGGAAGAACAGTCACAGTGAATGGAGAGCGCTACAGAGAGGTATTGAATCGAATTAATGAGGACCTCAACCAACTATACACACCAGACCAAAAGAGATTACTGTGGTTCCAGCAGGATGGTACAACTCCCCATACAGCACACGCGACTATGGCCCATTTGCGCACATTGTTTGGAAACAGAATTTGGAGTTTGCAGGCAGAGCTCGAATGGTCTCCGCATAGTCCTGACCTTTCACCTCTTGACTTTTTCTTTTGGGGTGCTGCTAAAGCAGAAGTGTACAAAGAGAAGCCTTGCTCTCTTAGACAGCTAAAACAAGCTGTTGAATCATTCACCCAGAGCGTTACAACAGAAACATGTCGTTGTGTGATTGAGAATTTTGCTGTTCGCATCAATGCCTGTGCAAACCGAAATGGGGCCCATATTGAAAACGTAAACTACAAAAAATTTGCATAGGTTAGCGGCATGCTGATGCATATGCAAAAATAACATGATGTTTACTACCGAGCTGCTTTGAAATTTTGATTTTATCTCGTTTACTTTTTGTTTAATAAAATTTTTAATATCTGAAAGAATTGTGAAACACCCTGTATTTATTGCAAGAGTTATTCGTATTAATTTCAGTTGATATATTGGTCTCTATTTATTTTGCCTAAAGAAGTGAGCATTCGCTCACGAATGCTTGTATCAATATTTGAGTTAAATGGCCTCAGCTTTGTTCTCGTGTTGATAGTGGTAAGATTGTTTTAATTTTTTTTTTTTACTTTCAGAATTTGTGGATAGCGACAGCGATGCATCGTCGTTACCTGTTATTGAATCCCAGGGTGTCAATAGCTTAGACACTGCTATTGATTCTTCTACATTGCTGGCTGTAGACTTGAACTTATCGTCATCAGACTCAGACTCTGAGCAATATCACAAACCACGTTTCTGTGTTGGCGCAGAGAAGGCAACGGACATGGTTCAAGATCTAGTGCCTTCAGATATATCTTATCCCGATCAAGAAGAAGATCAAGAGATGATTGTTTTGTCTGAAGATGAGACTACCGTAAACAAACGTAAGTGGTAGTATTTTACTGTAGTTGCTGGTCTATTTCCAATCGATCGATCTTCAAAATTAAACATTTTATTGATGCTTTTCAGTAATCAGCTTCAGGCATTTTCAACATTTAGGTACCGTACGGTTTTGTTAGCAAAGGCTTGAAGTTAATTAGCGATGCCCTCAAATAAAATGCTTTTCTATAGATCGTATTATTTTGGTTATACGGCCTCAGCTTTATTCTATTGATGGTGATGACAGTCTTTCATTTTTTTTACTTTTAGAATTTGTGGATAGCGACAGCGATGCATCGTCGTTACCTGTTATTGAATCCCAGGGTGTCAATAGCTTAGACACTGCTATTGATTCTTCTACATTGCTGGCTGTAGACTTGAACTTATCGTCATCAGACTCAGACTCTGAGCAATATCACAAACCACATTTCTGTATTGGCGCAGAGAAGGCAACGGACATGGTTCAAGATCTAGTGCCTTCAGGTATATCTTATCCCGATCAAGAAGAAGATCAAGAGATGATTGTTTTGTCTGAAGATGAGACTACCGTAAACAAACGTAAGTGGTAGTATTTTACTGAAGTTGCTGGTCTATTTTTAATCGATCTTTCTTTAAAATTAAACATTTTATTGATGCTTTTCAGTAATCAGCTTCAGGCATTTTCAACATTTAGGTACCGTACGGTTTTGTTAGCAAAGGCTTGAAGTTAATTAGCGATGCCCTCAAATAAAATGTTTTTCTATAGATCGTATTATTTTGGTTAAATGGCCTCAGCTTTATTCTATTGATGGTGATGACAGTCTTTCATTTTTTTTTACTTTCAGAATTTGTGGATAGCGACAGCGATACATCGTCGTTACCTGTTATTGAATCCCAGGGTGTCAATAGCTTAGACACTGCTATTGATTCTTCTACATTGCTGGCTGTAGACTTGAACTTATCATCATCAGACTCAGACTCTGAGCAATATCACAAACCACGTTTCTGTATTGGTGCAGAGAAGACAACAGACATGGTTCCAGCTCTAATGCCTTCAGGTATATATAAAGTAATTGCTTTTTAGCAGGATTTCCTTACTGTTTTCTCTCGGTGAATACGTATCTGTGAGGGACATACACTTGTTCATTGCTACTTTTGAATGCAAAAATATTGAAATTCTTTATTTGCTTGTCTTCTTAGTTCATTATGTAAAGCGTCTAATTGACCTAAATCATAGTTACAGCAATTAATGACAAATATTTGTGTTTCGTTTTAGTTACGTCAGACGGCAAAACAATTGCATGGTCACAAAGTACTGAAGCAATACCTCCTTTGCAAGAATGCGACGACGATAGCGACAGCTCTTCTAATTGTAGTACTGCCCAGCTTTCAGATCGTCAAGATTTGCTTAACCTGCCAAAGACGAACTCGTATGAACCTGTAACTCAAAATGTAGATGATTGCATGGTCACCTGCACCATTTCTTCAAGCAATAAGAATTTATTAGGCCACTGTGATACGCAGTTTCAAAACAAAGAAGATAATAGTTTATCTTGTGACACTATCGATGGCGATGTATGCCAATCAAGCACAAGTAGATCTCATGGTTTAGAAAAACGTTCTTTATTATTGGCAAAGGCCTGTGATGTCAAAGATATATCCAAAGTTGACGTTTTACAAAACAACCAACGGTTTCTTGTAGAAGATACAAATGAGATAGACTCAACCTCTGCTTCTGAGTCAGATTGTTCCTCGAGTAATGTTTCTTATTTTTTTCATTGCAGTGACTGTGCTGGTGATGGGAGTTCGTCATTAATACCACCAGAGTGGCTTAAACCAATTTTAAGTCCCGTTGTAGTACTTGAAGATTGCTTAAAAGGCAGGCGTAAACTTGGAGCTTGTCCATCGTCTCCTCGAAAACGCAACAACCGAAGACGATCCAAAACGCAGGGTAGCGACTTTGATGAATCGCCGTCATATAAAAGAAGTAAAAACTCTTCTGAATCTTATCAAAACCTCGGCTTTTCAGAAAACTCCAGCTCTCAAAATTCCTGTGATGATTCTGCTGGGGCAGAAGAAAAAGCTAACGATTCCAATGCAAAGAAAACCAACAGGAGATCTACTAGTGCTGCTGCTACTACAGTTTTAAAAAGCAGTAGAATTCTGCCAAAGCTAAGTGACATGAAACGAACTTCAGATTTATCAGTGTTGCCTCTTCAAGTTGTCGACTCAGGCCTTGTGCTGGGCACAGACGTTGTGCTGCCAGCGTCCAATGTACAGTCGACTGTATCGCCAGATAAAAGTTCACAGAAACCAAAGTTCTGCTCCTCCTCAGAGGAGTGGACGTCCTCAGAATGGGATGAGACCGATGAGGATGAATATGATGAGTGGTTGCCTCCCCCTAAGAATCACAAGAATAGAAAACGAGTTTTCGATGATCGCTATTTTGATGAACCAGTCAGTACTCGAGCTGTTCGGTTTGTTAATTTAAAGCAGAAAACGAGGCCAGTTAGTAAGAAACTTCTTGGTTCTCAAACTGCTTTCGAAGGCTACAGGTCGAAATCGATACCAGGCGTTCAATTAAACGCTTTCAAAAATTGCAAAACCGTCTCCACGCAGTCAACTCCTACCAGTCTGTCAGCCTTTCTCAGCCGCCGCAATCTGTCTTGGCCTGGACTGCCGGCCGAAAATCGGTTGGCTTATGAAGATGCTGACAGTGGCTGTGGCGATTGCAGCTCTGTGACGTCGTCTGTGGTTACCGACATAATGACGTCATTGTCAGACGTGGGGCCCGTTTCTAACACGATAAGATCTCCTGGGCCACCTAACCATCCTGTAGTAAACAGTCGCGTTGCAGCTGATGCAGCAGACAATCTGTCCAACTGTGCTCAATCCGGGTCGAACTTTAACGCCATGATAGACGATCTAATGTCGGTCTGCGCAAAACTGTCACCGCATCGGGTTCTTGAGCCGGAGTTGGCAAGTAGTCTCTTTCCTACTAGTAAAGCACCAATCGCGCTTACGATAGACAAGAATAGATACTTGTTCGACGCTGATTAGTAAAATTGTTTCTGCATGTTCTTTCTCTATCCATTGTTGCACACTCACCACCCATTTTCGCCGCACACTACCAGCTTACCGTGAAATATTTGTTTTCCTGAAACTCGTTGGTCGCTCGCTTTTTGACAGTTGTAACGAACAGCGCTACTGGCCGTAGTGTAGTGATCATTCAAATGGTTCAAAACTGTATTAAAACACCGTTCGTATTGATGAGGAAGGGCATCCGGAATCTAAAGTGATGAATCTTACCAGTAAAAAGTCAATTCATAGAAGACGCAGTGAACAGCACGTCTAAACTTTACAAAAACGTGGAAAAAGGATGCAAAATCTGCCTTTTTTTTAACACTCTCCCTTTACCCATGTAGAGTGAGTACGTGGAAATCGAAAGTTATGATTATTATTTTCAAGTATTTCTGTCGCTTATGTTGCACATTAACAACTTTTCTGATTGGCCGCGGTTTAGTTGTAATGGCAACCAGGTTTTCGAATATTGTGTGGAATAAAATCTTTATCGTTCTAACGTCAGATCGTGCTCTTATAAAAAAGGTTGCAAGCAAACTTTGTAAACAGTAACAAATGCACATTTGATTTTGCAAGGTTAGCTGCATTAGCTTATTGCCATCAAGTATGCTTCTAATTAACATTTTTGATGTATCTTTGTTATTAATGATAGTACTGTTTAATAGTTAAACAGAAAATTTGTGCTTGTGCTTGAGGTTCGTCACATGCTACGGCGAATATTTTTTGCTACCCTTTTTAACGGCAATGACGAAATGGAATATCGTTGATTCGAGCAATCGCTTACAAACGGTGTGGACGAATTGGGGTGTATACGTGCGGTGTATCTGTTTTTTTCCAGTTCTGGTTCTGGCCGTGGGCAGTTGAATGGCTTCTTGCAAAGAAAGGGTTTGGGTAACAAGTGCTAGAACCAATTAATCTTGTGTTGCTGCATGACTGCAGTACTCTGTCAAGTTCATGAGGATAGTCTTTCATTTACATTGTATGCAAAACAGCAACACAATTTACACATCTGCTACTCACTGTTTTATGGTTTACTTCAAAAGCTGCAATTTTGATGTAGAATAAAAATTTTTGATGCGAGAATTAGCGGCATTTTTTTCGTGTTCCTTGCAAGCCAGGATTTATTATGCTTTATCTCCATCTCTGTTTTTTAGCTGCCTTGTACGTTTTGACGTAGTTTTTTTTCAGTGTGGTGCAATGAGTAAAAATCACAGCTTCGATATACCTTTATTTGTTTTGTTGATGAAAAGTTTTATATTATTTTTAGGTTTTCGTATATCGCATAGTTATTATAAATAAGCTGTGTTACGATGTCTTTATCTATGAAAGAGTTGAGCAGTTTACTGGAATTCCTGAACGAGGAACAAGTTACAAATAAACAATTTGATGCTTTCGCTTCAGCCTTTCAGAAAGCTGGATTTAGCAAGCAAGTGAGGTGTATTTTATATATATATATATTGTGTATCACCACCGAAGGAAATATGTATATTTTTTCCTGCTCTAGCCACAGGTGGCAGCAGAAATCTGCGGAACGAATTCTGCTACAACATTAAACAAAAGATCCGAGCTCAACAGCAAATGTCGTCGTACCAACAAATATGAATTGAAAAATATCTCAAATTAACGTTACCCTTCAATATTTTGTTAAATTTTTCTGGAATTTTCTATTCATTAACGTTATGCCTCAATTTACATAATTCTATAATAACCTTTATTACTTAATCTTTATAATAAAGTGAAATATATTCCAGCTAAAAACTCCCCGACAGTCTGTTTCACCTAAGGCAGCACGTCAGGAGGTAGTTCTTATTCAATAGAATAACGTTTATATTGTAGCCCTGGCTAACTTTGTAAACGCTTCCTCACCTTTGACCTGACGCTTTATTGTCCTACTCCATCCATTATCTCGACCTGAGGCGCTTGATTAAACAGCTGCGGCATGGTTGCTGTCAACATCACTTACGACCCAAAACACTATTGCGTGTTGTAGAGAGCATGCCGAGTAGCTGGTCTAACAGGATTGTTCGGTTTATTAGTGGTATGCAGATAGCAACTTGGTTTGATTTGTTTGCATTTGTAATTTTGATATCAGCAGTTTACCCAGAATTTTGATTTGATTTCGGATTTCTGTTCCCACCTTTTTGGCAAAAACGTCCATAAAAGTTTTATTCTTTTATGTGGTATTTTTATTAAATGTTTAAAATTTAATATTAAAAACTTTTTAATGTTTAAAATTTAATATTAAAAACTTTTTTAATATTGAATTTTAAACATATATTAAAATTGAAAAACTTTAATATTAAAAAGTTTTTAATATTATAAACACTACACAAAAGAATAAAACTTCCAGGGACTGTTTTGCGTGTATAGTTCCTACGTAAGCCGATGCGTTGGCGTAGTGGTTAGAACGCCCGCTTCGCAGTCGGTAGACCTGGGCTTTAATCCCTTTGTCTAGTCATACCAGTTGACTTTAAGAAATAGTATTTACAGCTTTCCTGCTTGGCGCTCGGCATTTAAAGGGATGTTGTGGAGAACAAGCCGGCAAGTTTGCTTGTTCTGTTCTTGGGCAAGGCACTTAGCAAGACTTCCCCACCTTCATGTGGCAGACAGGTGGCCCAGTTTTCCCTCCAAAGGGAAGGTTGACGGCAGGAAGGGCATCCGACCGCAAAAACGAAATGCCAAGAAATGCGGCTTACTGCTGTGGGATCTCCAATCGGGAACTAAGCCACCGTCAACTCCATATATAAATGGGAATAAAGCCAAAAAGAAGAAAAAGTATAGTTACTACACGCGCGTATTTTTCCAGAGCTATGTAACCAACCGCTTATTAGTGTGCCCCAGAACGTTCTGTACTCCGCTTGTGACGCCACTAGGGAAGAAACTGCAGCCGGTTGGTTCGAACATATATGTATGTCTATATATATATTTCTTTTCTACCCAGCGATGGGGCGTCAAGCATACAACTTGGTCTTTGATTTAAGGCTGGACGTCACAGCTCTATTCCTTTATCAAGTAAAGAAGATGCACATGAAAAATACATGTTAGTTCCAACTGGGTGGTTATTGGTCACTATTGATTTATTCGAACTAGCTTTTGTCTAAGAATGAACACGAGCGTAGTTAGAAAGGAAAACTTTTGTTGACAAATAATATTGATAGCATTGGATTTAGGTACAGCTTTGGATGTTTTGCAAAAAGCTATTGCGAAAAATCTTTTTTCACATATATTAAAAGTACTGTTGAACAGCAATGTGCTTCGCTACCGATCCTACAACTCCACTTTTTTCAGGATCACTTCCGAGTGGGCAGTGCTGTTGTCATTCTCCTTCAGCATAAAGATCTTCTTCCTGGTCCTCATCAGAGACTAGCTGCCATCTACCTTTTGTTTGATATGTACCGATACGAACCGGTGGCAGCCAATCCTTTTTCCCCCGTGTTCGTTCACCTACTACAGTCAGTGTCAGAAGGAGACTCGTTACAGCAGTCAGCATCATACGTTCATTTACCGTCACTGTCAAAAGAAGAAAAAAGTTTTCTCTCTCAAGTAAGCCTTTATTTACATTGTTGCATCTTTCTGCTTGTGATGGTACTCTAATACAATCGCCTCCGGCGAATCTGGAGTATGGGAAGTCTCGTACGTATCGTAAACCCTTCCTCTTGTAATAAAGGCCCATTATGAATCGGTAATTCAGGTCCACATCGCAAACTTATAGTCTAAATCGGGCTGAAAAGCGGCAGCGTATTTCAAATCAACCCCGAACTCTAATAAACTGGTTTAGCTCCACCACCAACAAGGCAGACTGACTGAGCATGACTTCACTATTCCAACCTGGTTAAGCACGGATATTACCGAAGCTGTTAGTACCGGCATGGTAAATGAATTTTAATGAAGTTGTGAAAAAGCTCGTTGGGTCGTGCTGTTACCAACACTCGTGGTTTCGTTTCAAATGAAAGGAACTAGGGCAAAACCTGCATGAAGAGGAATTATTAGAGAGGAAGTTATATATAAATTGATTTGTTTTGCAGCTAATTTCAGCTCCCAGCAAAGATCTTTTAAAGCTGACACCTCGCACCGTTTTATCTTCGAAGAGTTCTTCTAGCGACTCGAATCACGATACGTATGACGTCACTGGCCTTCAATTGTCCCTGGTCCAGAAGCAGTCTCAGCTTCCTACATCGAACAAAGCAGGAGTGTCTTGCATTATTCCTAATCCCTCAAAGATAGAAATGGAAAGCAATGTAGTCAACAACAATAATGGTATTTATATGTGGTACTATGTAGCATTTCTCAGTGATGTTAAACCTTCATTTTGTTTTTTGAAACCGCTTTATTGGAAGGATCGTCGATGATACAGTCCAAGAAGTTCTTTTTTTTAGCAATTTCTGGTGTTTTTGCCAACTTTTACTCCTGTGATGACAAGCTTTAATTAAACCAAGTAAATTATAATAGTTCAGCTTAGGCGAGCTTTTCTATTGCACAGTGAAATTGTCTCAAATTTCAATATCTTTATTATCAGAGTTTGTAGTATAGGTCAACAGCAATACGTGAACGCAAAAGCATGATTGCTGTTAACAAGATGCGCGTTTAACAGAAAAGGCAGACCCGCTGAAAGCTGTAGCTTGAGTTATCAGCTTTCCTAAATGGATATTTTTGATCTGTTACATAAATTCACCTTACGTCAGTCTCAATTCTAAAACTATCATGGGACTTGCAATGACTGCGAGCGGCCGTTGAGATAATGGGCACTAAGTTAACTCTCTTAAAAATTTAACTTTTATAGAAAAAAATTCCGCACACACTGTCATGGAATCACTATTGGTCGGAAACAAAGCTCCTGCAAAAAACTATCTCCGTCCAGGGTTTATTCGCCCGGCTCCTCCCTTACATCCATGTCAGGATGAGCTTGTATGGATGAATCCAATCGATACCAGTCGACTCACATTTGAATGGGACGCTAATATGACGCAAAACACTAACTCCGGTGGTAAGTACCTGCGCCTGCTTTTCTGCTGTAGTCCGCTTTACAGATCGTAAACAAACTTTTTTCACGGTGCTTTTTGCGCATGCGCTGTGAATTATGTCAGAGGTCAAGTTGAGCGTCTCGTTGAAATGCATGTGACAGCGTCAAATGTTTATTGTATATGGGTAGTATTACGACCTAAAGTAGTTGATTTTAGTTTATGAAAAGGGTTTAAACAGATATTATGAAGCGTTGTGCACTAGTGGGTTTTGTTTTTCCAGACTTTTGAAATACTTTGGGTCTAATCGGATCGAATTATATCACCGATTTTAATGGAGCAATTTTTTAAAGATCAGATAAAGTTTAGAGGGCGCCCTGCTTCACTGAGACTTCACCACTAGAGGAGGATAAAGTTTTCATTTTGTCTTGTTAACCAAAACGATTAGAAAGTTGTGCGATGACGCCGAATGTTTGCTTTCCTATCCGTCTCTAATATATCTAGGTACCTTATCTGCACCAAAAAAAAAGTTATTTTAAAAGAACCTATTTTTGGACATCTTGCCATAAATTTTAGTGACCAGTTTAACCTGCCCAATTTTATGCGAAAAAGATAATGACTGGTGACATCATCCAGTAATCTCGCGAATTCGGCAATACTTTACGATAGCACAATTGATATTTTATCGTCAGTAGCAGTTCCCAAATTAGTAGCCTTTCGAGAATTGATTACAGTCAAGATGCTGTCAGTGAAGAGATCTGATGCTAGCAAGTCTTTGCTTAAGTGCGAGAAGCTTTAGGAAAATGTCCTGCCGACTCAGATAAACGTCATCAGTCATTACAATCTTTTGAAAATGCAATACAGTGAAACCGACTCGAAGTTTTTTTTTTTTGAAGGTCCAACTTTAACAGAAGTAATAGAGCATTTATTTCAGGATGTTGTCGCAGTTTGGGTTAAGGCCATTAGGCCAGCCTGCCGTTGGTAAGTAGCTTACGTATAGAAGTAAAGATCAAAGCCATTTTTGAAAAGTTTGATGCAGCAAGGAAAAAAACCAAACGGAAGAATAAATCTTTCCTGCATGAAGAGTGGTTCGATCCACTCTTTGATATTCCAAAGTGTAAATGTGCGTTTCCACCAACACTATCTTACATCTTACAATTTTTTGCCCCCGTCCTTGGCTATACCGGATGCATAGAGAGAAGTTGGTGTTCTTTTAGGAGCAAAGATCTGAAAGAAGGATGCTCATATCATCATCCCTTTCGAAACAAGTTGCAGTCAATCAAAACGTGTTCATTTAGTTGACGAAGGTGTGGGTATGATGAAACCGAGTTGCTTCTCTGCAGCTGAGAGAGACATGGTAACAGAAAAAACTGCGATAAATAAAAGCTGTTAGTTATTGTGAGAAATCGACGACGACGTTGTGACAAGTGGTAACGAAGAGTTATATTTGCCTGCACCAACGACTATATTTGCCTGCACCAACGACTGCAGTAAGTTCTTAGGTAAAAAAAGCAAAGTTTCCATCAGCACTTTTACCTACATATTGACTGATCGCGGAAATACATCTGCCATGCAACAATCTGATTAATTAACGTCTTGTTCTCGCGACGGCATTGCTGCATCTCCTACTACTGCGTTTAGACGACGAGAAAAAACCAGGATAAGCTCTTTGACCGAGTGTGAGACTGAAATCAACGAAGCTGAGTTTTTGCAACTACTTTATAAATGGCCTAATTAATTATTAATGGAATGAATAGATTCGTGTTTTTAGTCCAATACTACAATGAGTCACTGGATGCTAAAATGGAAAAAGTAGCAGGAGTAAAAACTTTTGGCGCACAGAGTTTAGTAAATAGTGAAGCAGTTTTCAATGCTATTTTAAAATTATGCCTCGGTCGTCTGGACAAATTTTACTCAGTAACGAGTGATACAACCAGAGTGAATACTGGAAGACTAACGGGGATAAAGAAAAGGTTTGAGCGACTTTATCATGACATTGGGGCACGGCATTCATACCCTGGAATGTTTGGAATGTAAACGAATTATTTCTCACTCACGTCATCAATGAAGTGGAAGGAAGAGGAAAAGGTTCTAATGCAAAGCAAGAGGGGGCACTTTTCAATAAAATTAAATCGCTGCAAAGCTACAATATTCACGCAAGCAAGGTAATTTTCCCACATGAAGTAAGTCATCGTACTTATCACGCCTATTGTTATACTTCTTCCCCAGAATAAAATTTCATGGTTTCCTGGACAAAAACTGCTCCGAAATCAGGACAACACTTTTCGCAGTGATCAGGTGTATTTATTGGCTTTAAGTTGTCAGGTTTTTATGGATGAGCCGGACAACTTGAAAAAATTCTATATTTTATAAATTAGAGCAAATAAAATATATCCTTCACGACGGATGACAACGGCAAATGGTTACGTGCACCTGCTTTCCTTTGACATCATGCTCCATGATGAGGCTTTAAAGTTTAAAAAAATTATTTCTTTCATTGTGTCCGTCTATCTCTCCTTGTTTATCGTATTCCACTTAAAGCCAAACGTTGTTGTTATTGTTTATCCGACCCCTTCTCAGGGATGGGGGCATGGCGGAAGACCATGGAGCCCCAGAAGCCGGGCAACTCCACAGGGTCTGGACCAGAGGTCGTAGAGAGACGGAAAGTCGCCAAAGAGTGAGCGGCGCAAAGAGTCCATAGCTGGACAGTGCAGAATGAGATGAGAAGTGTCCTGGGACGAGTGTCCACAGGCGCTGCAGGAAGCATTCTCGAGTCTGCCAACCCTAGAGAGATAAGAGCTTAACAGAAGACCGTGTCCGTTGCAGCGTAGACAAGAGAGAACACAACGAGCATGACGAGGGAGCACAAGTTTCTCGGTAAAAATCGAGGGAACCCGAGTGTCAAAGAATTTAGGTGATACAGTACGCCTCCAGTCCGAGAAAAGAGAAGAGTGGGTACGAGAGATAAGAAGAGAGAGATTACAAGGGATTGCAGAGAGCGCAAGTAGCGCTCCCCGTCTGACCAGCTCATCAGCCTCAGTGCCACAAAGAAAGCAGTTGGCAAGTACGCCGGAGTCGCATTTGCCCAGAGGAGAAGGAACAGAGCCGTCTGTTCAGAGTACCAGATCATGAGGGAGGAAAGAGTTAAGGTGAGCGAGAGCTGCACCTTGGCGAGAGAGACGGAGATCGGAGCGGGAGTGGGAGCATGGAGAGGAAAGGGTGGACTCCTCAGTGAACGAAGGCAGATTCCAAGAAGGAAAGGGAGGACAAGCAAGAAAAGCCTCCCTAGGAGAAGTAGAAGGAGGTATGAGCGGGTGAGTGGACGCAAAAGCTCTCCAAGAAGATCTGCAGAGTCTTGTTTTCACTCCAAGTCTGGCCAAACCTGAAATAGGAAAGGAGGTTTGAAGACGAAGAGCCCACTCATTACATGATAGAGTGAAATGAGTCAGAGTGACTCGTAGGGGAGGTAAAGAAGCCTCGGAGAGAAGAAGTGGGATAGAGGAGGATGAGAGGCAGCCGGTGATGGTGCGTCTAGCCGCTTGGAGGCGTTCCAATTTGGTGATATTGGTAACGCTTAAGAAATGAAACCATCCGGGTAAAGTATAAATGAGAAGGGGCCGAAGAAAATCTTTATACAGAAGAGAGAGGGACTCCTTAAAAGGGCCCCAAGAGGAAGCAGAGATACAGCATATGGCTTTGAGACGTGGAAAGAATTTGGCGTGAGCGAAGATGCATGCCTAGAAACGGAAAGAGTGCAGTCAAAGGTGACCCCAAGAAAGGTTGAAGTTGGGTTGAAACGGAGGTGGGAGCCGAGTAAGAGGAGGTTGGGCTGGAGGTTAGCTTGATGGGGATCCACTGAAAAGAAGGATACCTCACATTTGCTCGGATTGAGAAGAACACACCAGTACTCAGACCAGCGCTCCAATCGAAACAGAGCTCCTTGTGAGGCCTCCATCGCAATGGAGACCGAAGGGAAGAAGGACCAAATGGCCAGATCGTCAGCATAAAGAGAACAGCTGACGGAAGAAGGCAGAGAAGCCGGAAGATCATTGATGAAGAGAGAGAAAAGTACAGGGCCAAGAACGGATCCTTGCGGAACACCTCGATTGGAAAGGAAGGAGCAGCTTTTGTGATTTTGATAAACCACGCAAGCGCGCCTATCAGAAAGGAAAGATCGAGTCCAACGAGCAAAGCAAGGAGGGAGGCCAGCCGAAATGAGTTTATGGAAAAAGGCGGGATGCCAGACAGAGTCAACAGCTTTAGAGAAATCAATAGTAGAGAGAATCGTTCGAGAGCCCGACCTGGGTTTGTTAAACTCATCCGAAATGAACTGAGAAAGAAATAGAATTTGGTTTAGAGTAGACCGTCCAAGGTGGAAACCGGCCTGGCATGGAGAGAGAATGGAATTAGATTCCAGAAAGAAGAGTAGACGGGATAGAATGATGCGTTCAAAAAGCTTTGATACGCAAGAGGTGAGAGAGATATGCCGGAAGAAAGCAGAAGAGTCGAGAGGCTTTCCCATCTTGTGTATGGGAATAATAGAAGATATTTTCCAGATGGAAGGAAAGGAATGCAAAGTCCAGGAGAGATTAAAAATGTGAGTGGGATCTCTGGTAATCAGCGAAGACCAAAGCTGACTCCCTGGGAGAGAAACGGTTGGGAAGTTAGGAGAGGAGGAAGAAAAGCCAGCCACAGAACAAAGGAGAGAGTACATAGATTTGGGCAAGAGAGAAGAGCAAGTCGTCTGCCATGCCTCAGCGTTGGCTTTGGCGATGACAGACGAAGCGCGTCGAGAAACGGAGATGTAAACCTGGCGATCTTCATCACTTCTGTGAGCGGGAGTGAAAGCCTCGTGTGTTTCACTAACTGCACCCTCCACCTCAGCAGACCACTAGACTTTAGGATGGTGTTTGATGCGGCCGAAAGGAATGGAAAATTTGTCCGCATTCAGCACCAGAGAGGTAAAGAGAGCAGCAGCAGAGGAAAGAAAAAGAGACAAGTATTCCTCTGCAGAAGGACAGTGGGAGTCAAAGTCATCCCAGCGAGCTTTCTGAAAGTTGAAGGAAGGAAGAAGCTCGTTGGGGCGAAAGAATAGAGAGAGGAATAAATAGAAGAATTGGTAGGTGGTCAGAACCCAGGTCCTGAAGCACCTCCCAGGAGCAAGAGAGGAGGGAGCAAAGGAGATGTCAAAGGAGGAGCGACTTCCAGAGGAGTGATGTAGAAGGGTGGGTGTGTCACGGTTATTGAGGGGGAGGAGGTCAGAAGAGATGACTCAGTCAAATACTTCCCGTGGGGGTCGGAAGTACCTCTTGAGTCCCAGAGGGGGTGATGGCAATTGAAGTCCCCTAGAATGAAGAAATTTCTGGAGGAGGGAAGAGTGGAGGGAGAAAAGGAGTCAGTTCTGCCATCGGTTAGAGAGGAGAAATAGGGGGGCATACACATTAAGAAATGACAGCGAGGAGGAGTTGCTAAGAGAGATGTTGACCCCTACATTATCAGAGTAGGGATCGAGCAAAGAAAGAGACGAGGTAGAAAGTTCAGAAAAAGATAGGCCCTGCCTGACGAAAATGATGACACCGCTGCTAGCGTACATGGCATCGGGAGAGAGAATGCCAGACCGGGAGTGGGTGCGATCAGAATGCAGAGCAGAGAATCCAGGAAATCGGAAAGAGGAAGATGAGTTAAGATTGGATTCCTGAATATAGATAAGGTCAACAGGATGGGACGAAAGAAAGTGAAGTAGTTCAGTGCTCCTGGCTCGAAGACCTCCAGCATTCCATTGGACAACCCTGAGAGAGGATGCAGGAGGCATAGAAGGATAGCCAGGAGCAAGGGATGGTGGGTAGGGGGCAGAGGGAGAAGATACAGCCGACGGCGGATAAGAGGTTTGAAGACGAGGGTGGGGAGAGAGTGCAGCATTAGCAGAGGCAGGGCTAGATTGTACAGTGGAGGTATACATGCCGGAGGAGTCCGAGGAGAGAGTCACAGTGTTACGAGTGGAGACACAGCAGGGAGGCAGCTCCAAGAGTGAGAGCTGTGAAGAGTTCTGAATTTGGAGAGGAAAAGTTGTGAGCACCTTAGATGGACCCATTTGGAGCAGATGCAGCATTGCACTGACTTGCCCCACCAGGTCACATTTGCAGCGCACACAGAGCAGGGAAAGATAGGGCCAGGATTGAAATGAACGTTACCGCTCATCAAGAGAAGGAGGAGAATCAGGAGACGAAGAATAAGAAAACTAAAATTGTTTTTTATTGATGAAACTTCAATGGGGCGTGGTACCCTCTAAACTTTACACGACTTGAAAAACAAACTGCACCATTGGAATCAGTGGTAAAAATTCAATCTGATTAGATCCCAAGCATTTGTGGAAAAAATGAAACACCCTATGTTGCTCCGTATGAGGCTAATGCTGTAACATAATCTTGAAGTCCTTTGTTTAAGATTTACAACTTACTTTCCCCAAATTTATGTTGTAAGTTGGCGTTTTGCTTTAATATTTACTTTTAATTAAACCGTTTTTTTCCTGAGCTTGTTTGGTTGCAATTCATTTCTTTAAATGATGTACATGTGACTGTAAGAGATAGTTTGTAGCAATGCCGGGTTGCTCGTTACACCGGGAGGATGGACTTTATATAACTATGGCCTTATTTAGATGACTATAAAAATAAGATATAAATAAAATAACTGTTCACTTCGCTCTTTTGATGGTGACTACCAATGCGCTTGCTTCGTGTTGTCAGCCTGTTAGTTAGTCTATGGCAAACAAGTTCTGGCTTCGCGAAAACTTGTTTGGGTGTTTGTTATGAACCAGGATAGCTGTAGTATGCCGTACCTCCATTCCCACGTAGAGAAGTAAACATACATAACATACACGAATCCGAAATGCTAATATAGGATTTATTCAAAAATAACAAATTTCTCTTTCGACTTTTGTTATCTCACAATTTTAACACTATTAAACTTGAACGATTTCAGAAGCAAAACGGTTGATGGCGAGAGCTTTCCGCAAGCCCTTAACGTCAGCCCAGCAGCAGCAACTGCTGTTTGAATTACAAGGTGATAAGAAGTTGGTCAATCACGTTGGCCTCGCTCCTTCGAGGTAAGTTGGAAACATGAAGTCGGAAGCTAATGCAATGGTGCTACAAGGAGCTGGTTTGTCGTTTGAAAAAATCTGATTCTATCGCCTCATACATATTTTAGGGAAGTGAGGTCGGGCTCAAACTTTTACCTCTACCGAAAAAATAGATAATCATCCTTTTTTGGAAGATTGGAATTATTTTAAAACGTGTCAAGTTACTGCACTCGGATGTGAGCGTAGCTGTTTTTTCATAACTGCTGGTGTCCTATCGGGATTCAGGACGAAATCGATTGTAATAAACTACCTTCATGGTCCCCAAACTGTGGGTGGCGACCTCAAGTGGGATCGCCTGTTTTAAAAAAATTCGATCTCCAGAAAGGTAGTCTCACTTTTGTTCAGGATTGCGAATACTTGCCGGTGTAGACTTTGTTAAAATGGGTTCGCCAAAATAAAGTTTGGGGGCCAAGGAACTACCCGACTGATTTTATATGTAAAGATTATAAAGCTTCACAAGACGGTGAGTCGATGTACCGACTTCTTGATTTGAGATTCTGTCCAAGCCTGGATAAAGCTTGGCAGCGTTGCACCCAACAAAGAATTCTTGCAAATGAAGCTAATCCAAACTTGGGTTTAGGCTTCCAGACTTGGTAGAAAACAATCCTCTTGTTGCAATCGACGTCCTGCTGATGTTAATGCAATCAAGTCAAATAACAGATTATTTCGCTGTGCTTGTCAACATGGAAATGTCCTTGCATTCCATGGAGGTAAGTTTTGCCATTAGCAGTATCCGGGGTATTATGCCGTTTGTAAAAAACATGAGTTTTCCGTTATCCGTTTGTGGGTCCTTACTCGACGTGTTTGAAGTTTAAAAATCTAGGCTTGCGTGAATTCCAGGCTGATACCACTCGAATGCATTGTACTCTGTTTCTGTGACACGACCAATAGAATATTGTCTTGTTGAGTTTACCCCCCTTCCGCTCCCTTTCTGGAATGGAGGCACGACACGAAGCTGAATGGAGGCACGACACGAATTCAGATTCACAACGCAAGTTGATTCAAGATGAGGTTTGAGGAAAGCTGCAGTCCATTTCAAAGCAGTTACGAATGCAAATTCCCGATTGGTAACCCCAGCTTTACTAACAAGGCGGACCTCCATTGGTGGGTACCCAAACGTCGCTCTTCATGACGTGCTGGGTGAGCAGCTTCACGAATCCAAATCCGATGGTGCACCATTTTGTCTTCAGCCCTATATCAAAATCCACTGCAGTCATTTGTTGAAGGCATGAGTTATCCAAGTACTAGCGCGTTGTACCACTTCAAACTTCAAGTCATTTTGAGATCACTTGGCACTGGGATGACCTTGTAACACGAAGAAAGTTTAAAAAAAGTAGTTGAAGGTGTTGTTCAGAACTTGACAATCGATTTGATATTCTTCAGGTGGTGAATCGATTAACAGCAGAAGTTGAACTTCCGACCGAGTTCATTCATCTATATATTTCAAATTGTATTTCAACTTGTGAAACTATAAAAGACAAATACATGCAAGTAAATGGTCGATAATTTAATGTGATTGATGCTCTTGTGTTATGTTAGCAGCTGAACTTTTACTTATATGCGGTTAGTCGTAATTTATGAGCTGGGTTTAGGGTTAAATGTTCTTGAAAATTGATGGAGCAAGGGAGGTTGGAATTTCATCACTGTCTGAAAATTCACGTTTTGGCCTGTATGTTGTCGTTGACTTTGTTTATCAAAATTCTCTTTCCAGATGCTTTGCAACATTTTTCCTATCAAATACTTTGTTTGTAATTTGAATAGATAGTCTTGCAATAGTACCTTGGCACAGTTAACTGGGTATAGATTTGCCATTGCTGTAGGTAGTGTGTTCCCCTACTGTACCTATTGTACTTGCTTGCATTGCCTTGTGGTCGAAGCTCTTAAATTGTGTTAACGACACCATATGCGTGCCATTAAATTTGACCTTAGTTACATTGTTGGGCTGGGAAAAATTCTCCTTGTTTGCTGTGCTTGTGGCAAAAATGCAGTGTACCAGCAGTACTGGTAACTCCAAAGCAGGTCGGAACACAGCAATTTGGTAGAAAAATTCAAAAACCGGTTTTGCGGTAACCCGAAGAGAAAAGTGTATTATTTGATTCAATCTGCGATCGGCTGCCGTTTCTACCTTGTGGCGTCATCGGTTGACCACAGTGTTTTGGCACGCGCTGCTTATCCGAGCTTGTCCTGTAAAAGCCGATTCGTTAGCTGTACGTAACGACTATTCCCTCCACGTCGTTTGGTGCTAAAACCAGCTTGACTTGTTTTGATGTTGTTGCAGAATCGGCTTGTGCGATTGGTTTGCGTTTTTCTCCAGTCTTTAATTCGAAATCAGATTATCAACGTGAAAGAACTCTTTATTGAAGTGCAAGCGTTTTGCATTGAATTCAGTCGAATACGAGAAGCAGCCGGCTTATTTCGGCTGTTGAAACAAGTCGATAATGCTGATGCGGAAGTGCAGAGAAAGACCTGAGCATTTATGACCAACTTCCCTAGTTGCTTTTTACCTTAATTGTTTATCTTTTTGGAGAATGTTCAAAAATATAAAAGCATTTTCTGCATCAGTGTATGAAAGTTATCCAGGTTTTGAATTCAGAACAGAACTTATCAGTTTTTTCAAATATCCCGTCGTTGGTGGAAACCCTCGGAATGAGGATGACATGGCTGTAAAAAATAAAAAATTAAGCTGCTCTATCTTTATTTTGCGCACCCGAAGTCTTCGGAAAACTTGTCAGTAATCCCACTAGTGGTTTAGTGCATTTCTATCACAATCAGAGTTCCGGCAAGTACTCAGTGATGGGGCGCTCACTGCTCAGTACCACCAGTGATATTTGTTTCCAGCTTTTAGTTTAATCGACTTCTGACTTCATGTGATTACTGCCTTTCCACAAAATATATTAAGTTTGTAAAGCAATCAAAACTAAATATGCCTAGCCCAGGGGTGAGCAAACGACGGCCCACCAACACTTGTAGAAACTTCCATATATCTAATTTAATATGGCAGGGGTGGCCATACTTCTTATACCAAAGAGCCCAAAACAACAGAAGCTATCGTTAAAAGAGCCGCTACGCAATTAATTCTTAGTTTGATTGAAGCACTTCCGTCCAAAAAGATGAGGATGACTTTTTTTCGGAGACCATTTTCAAAGCCCGAAATGATTGCATGATTTTTAGCACTGGCTCTCGGCCAATTCTTGAATGGTCAATGTAGCCTACGGGCTAAAAGGTTTGCCCACCCCTTGCTTAGCCGAATAAGCAAAAAACTGCTTACCAGTCATTTTGGTTAAAAACAACTTTCTATCAACAAAAATCCACGATTAGCATTTTAATTTTCTGCGTCCTGTGTCGACAGAAGTGCTACTGAAATTCAGCCAAAAAAGCTTATCGTCGCAATTCATAATCACGAGCTGCGTATTTTTGCGATATTGACGTTTTGGAAATGGCTTTTCACAAAGTGTGCTATGTTTGATTGCATTGGTAGATGTAACTTGTTGCTTATTTACAAAAAACTTATTTTTGAAGAGGGGGCAGAGCATTAACTGGGCCCTAAGCTCGATATTCTTTTCACACAATGCTATTTAATACCGATAAGTAAAATCACACTTGCTTCGTAAGGGACACAGCGGTGACCTGAATGCGAGAATTTGATCATTTTGGTTTCCAAAACAAAATAAAAGCCTATTTTTTGGAGATCAATTTTTCCTATGGAAAAATTTGTCTTCAAAGTAGTCTTTTATATTTCTTGCTTCTTCCAAATCGTTTGAAGAGGTATTGCCCTTTATTCCCTCCCTCAAACAAGGCCAAAAGTACTGCTTAACTGTAAAAAGGATCAGAAGAGTTTAATCGCACTGGTATATTAATGTTTTTTGGTGATCGGAACATAAAACTTAGAAATTCTGGCAAAATAAGATCGGCTGAGCTGCAAAACTCTGCAACAGAACCAAATAATTAAATACTCTCAGCTTTCGTAACCTCAATTACAAGCAAGAAATTGCAGTTTATTTCGACATTTCAAATAATCACAGTCGAGCAGTACAGAACATATTTCTGTACAGCATCTGATAGTGCGTTAAACAAAAAGCACACCACTTTACAATTCCATCCAGTAAAATCTTTTCGCACTGGCTAATTTGTATATGCAGCGAGCAAATTGAAAAAATCGAGTTGCCTCAAGTTTAACAGAACACTGAAATGAAGGTTTCATCAAGCTATGCCCCAATCAAAGGCTAATTTTTCGAATTGAACCAGTCACTTGACTTAGGGTGAAAAAAATTTATTAACCTATCGTTATTCTGAAATTACCGGTAAAAACATTTCAAATAGATCAGACAAATTAACTACAGCCAATTATATGGGACTTGTTCGCAGGATAATTGTCTTGTTGAAGATCAGAAGTTATCTTTAAAGAGAGATCCAAGTTTTTAAGGTGACGAAGACTCTTGGTATACACCCAAAAGTCTAAAATTTAGCATTTTGGGCAAAAACAATCAATTTCTGAGAATGGGAGATCCCTTGTTTATGAACTCGCTGCTGATTTAAGACATTCAAAATTAAATATTTGGCAAATTTTTTTGTAATTTAGTTTGCTATACAACGTTGTTAACTTATAAACATTTTTTGCTACGATAAGTAAAAAAAACACCATTAAAAGTTGCAAACTAAGCTGTTATGGCAGCAAGCTGAACTACAGAGATGCCAAAGTACAAGTAACAGGTCGATGGTTCACCAATAACTAAGTGACCGGGACGTGTTGTAACAAACTGAATTAGGATCTTATTAACGCTTTATCACATGATTACCACAAAAGAGACGTAGGTCTACTTCAGCTTAGAGCTTACGAAGTTTGCATGAGCTAATTGATAACTTTTAACAGAACTTTTTTAAGAGATTTGCAATATTACCACCTACAGCTTCAAGGTGCTGATCCGTTATCACAGTATTTCTTGCACGAGGATCTACAGACATTACTTACTGCGGCCAACAGCGGCAGTTGATAGTGAAGCTACCAGTCTGAAATTTGCTTTCACGATTGATTGAAAGGGATTGCCGCTTTCCCTTAGCCTAATCTTGATTACGCTTGTGGTATGAGAATGAATTATTTCTTTATGCCGTGTCTCCATCACAAGAGAAGGATAAACGCAGCAACAGGTTGAGACTTCGATTGAATTAACCTTTTAATAAACCTTTCATCAAATGCATTAAGGACTCAGGCAAACGTTAAACGTTACTGCTTAATAACCATTGCGTCATCGTTTGTTGACTGCTGTGGCTTTCTGTAAGTCAATTAAGAGATTTTTGTCCGTTACTCGGTTCAGGACAATAGCCACTTTTTGCATGGAAGCGCAGACGGGGTCATTAAAAAATGCTTAAATCCACCCGAAAGTGAATTCTAAATACCAGAACTTTTGAAGGCAGCTCCATAAACAATTCTGTTTCGCAAATATTCAAATGAAATGAGGTGCAATTATTAAACCCATTGCTATCTTAACCAACAAACAGAGGCATAACTTAATTTCAAAAGCTTTTAATTTTAAACTCTTCTAGATTCCCACGTAAGAGTTTTGAAAGTTATCTTCGAAATGCCAATTTTGTTTCAACACGCCCTAGTCTCTTCTACAATCAACACATTGGTGAAAAATTTACGGAAATGTAGTAAAAAATCATGATCTGAAAAAGCAAGTGCTGAAAAATAAACCTTTTTTGCGACAGCGTTTTGCACAAGTGCGGCAAGTGCAACGGTTGCGCTGTCATGTCTTAAGGATCATGAAAATGCAGGTAAAGAAAGCATTGTTGACAGCTACGCAAAGTCAGAAAAAACTCACTTAACGGCGTTACACACCAACTTGAAAAGATATTCGGAACTTGACTTTTTACCTTATCAATCAGGGATGCTACCAAAGGGAGGAAAAGAAACGGGAATGAACCACTGTTATTTTATAATAATGTAAACAACTTACAAATCATTAAAAAATCAAAATTTGTTTAAAATACCCAGAAACTTATTCCTTACAACAACCTTCGTTGCCTGGCATAAAAAGGTCTATTCAAGCCGGACGGTAAAGTTTTGCTTATACACTGTCAACAGTAGCCATAATTTACCCTTCCTAATTGGTCAGCTTACACAAACAATGCCGAAAACAGGAAGTACAAATACACCACAGAAAAAAGAAAACACGATACTGAAATAATACAAAAACGAAAAATTTTCTGTAGTTGTAATAATCGTGGATTACATCATTTGCAAATACAGCTTAAACCCTTACCCCGCTTGTGTTGACGTATAACTTAAATGTTACAAATATGAGGCGAAATTGATTCTTTCCCATTCAATTAATCGGTTTACCAAAACGTTATTAAATAAATGCAAAATACTGCAAGTAATCAAAAAGCATTGCAATAACTTCTAGTCTGGACGATGTACCGGTAACTTTGGAATGAATTCTATTAGTAAAACCTGGAAAAAATAGGTTGTTAGCCGAACAAGTATTTGGGAGTAAAAGTGAAAACTTGGGACTGGTTATTGCAAGACCTGGATTCAAGACTGGCAGACGCATCGATTCGAAAAAGCTCAAAGTGCAATGTTCTTTTTTCATCACCAAACCAGGTATGATGATATATCGCCGTCACATGTCAGCAGTGTGATGCGACGGACTGAGCGGCAGACTCATCACCGATAAAAAGCGGGTCAAGCACTCAGAGCATTACGCGGCATCGCCGAGCAGAACTCCCGTTTGCTTTCAAGCTCACGTTTAGTGTTCAAACTATGGCTTGTGCCAACCACGGGGACATCTATGCATGACTGCTGACTCGCAGATCTCAAGGACACTTAGCAATCTCCAAAACTCTCCATTCACCTTGCATTCATTGAGTTCAAAAAGTTCTCATGACTTTAGGTTGCACGTCACCATCAAGAAGCAACAAAACAATTTTTCAATCGTACAGTAAGTCCTCGTTATACGGTAAATGTGCTTTCCTGAAAACCTTACCGCAATTTGAAATTACCACATACTGAGCCCATTACAACAAGTAATAATAGGAATGTGTTCCAGCACGTCCAAAGTCACCACTACAGACATGAAAAGTCTTATAAAAAAAAGTAAAGTACTGCGCAATAGAAATATACAGAAAATGTTTTTATTTACCTTTAACTGGTTATGTATTCAATTAGATGATGACCCTCCCGAGGCTAAGGGACAATAGGGATTTCAGCCTTTACTGCAGAACGCTTTTGGGCCATAATGGATGCGTCACTGTGCGTCGTGATAACATCCACATAAAACACGCCGTGAGGATTTCACTTGTGTCCAATAAAAAACACGGAAAGAGACTGATTGTTGTGGTGGCGGCGCGGCGTGGTGACGCAACGGTATCGCGTAAACAAAACACGAGCGGATACCCAATCTGTGAAGTTTTCTTACCGTATATAACAATCAAAGGTAATAATTGCGAAACACCGAAACTGTGAATTTACAGGATAACGAAATATCGTATAAGGAGGACTCGCTGTATTTTACCTTCTGCATTGAAAACCACACAAAAACTAGTCTAAATTCCTCGAAAGTAAAAGGCAGGAAAGAGATTTGATTTAAAAGCTTTTTGAAAATTACCTGTGAATAAATCATGACAAGAATTTACATCTACACACTTGATATCAAACTTACGTATTCTTGCATATTGTTATTCGGCAATTTCCTTTTACCTAGCTTCCAATGTAAACCAAGCTGAAAAAAAAAAGAAAAACTTGACACCACAAATTAAATCTAAGTTTTATCAAAAAAAGAATGCAGGTTATCTGTCGGGAGGGTGTTCTCCAGTAAAAAATAAAGGTTCTTATAGAAAGGATTAGCACTCTTCTTTCTAGTATTTATCTTGTCTCACTAGAACTCAGCAAAGAGACCTACAAATGATTAATTGGACTTGATGATTAGTGAATTGATCCAATTTGCCGGGACTTTATATCTAGTACACTCGACGATGAAGCTATTGCCGCTTCATATCTCTTGACGGGATTGGCGGGCGCCCAAGGTACAAAAAACCATTTAACCTTCAAAAATCGTGAAGAAAGCCGAGACAGCCAACACAAAAACACAGAATAGCTATCCTACCACTGCACAGAGTAAACATAGATTTTTATCGCGTTTTTAAGCTGAATAAAAGTTTGCCAGAAACACTTCTTCCGTCTACTTGGTTAAAAAAAAGGAAAATTTGCAACATTGAAAAGCCAGTTATTTTAGTCATTTACTTGGCTCCCATTAAAACCACATTAACATCATTTTGATGTACGTCAAATCACGTTAATTTGTTTTGATTTTTCATTTTTCGCAAACGACTCTGACAAGCAAATTATTAATTCAAAATGTTCCAATAGTTTGCTTGTCAGTCGTTTGCGTTAGCAAAACGTAAATAAAATCTTTTCTGAATTTTTTAAACGTTTCTATCATAGTCACTTACGAAATTAAAGGAATTCAATAAAATTTTGAGAACTCCGTAAAGTTTATTCCAATGCATGATTGTTTGCAAAAGGCGAAAAAGAATAAACTATCTTGTATGTATTACAGGAATAACCTAAGTTTTACTTGGCAATTTGTAAGTTAACAGTGCCAGATATATTTTCAAGATGAGAAAGGTATAACTTTACATTTGTTAACTGAAAAAAAATGTGAATCTAAATTTCTTTGTAGTAGTCTAGGTCATAACATTTAGAAAATGATGTATGTAACAACCGCAATCTGTAAGCTACACCGCAAAGAATTCAAGAAAAAGGTTAAGAGCTACTTGGTCTTTAGAAGATGCAGATTACACAGTTTCGCTTCGTTTTTCCTTCAGCCTTGAGGTCGACTGTACGATGTTTGCAAAAAAAAAAAAAAAAAAAAAAACAATTACAATAATCACAAAGTACAAATTTCGATTTCAACAAAAGCCCAACTCCAGTACAAAAACAAATTTATTTCAAAAGCACATTTTTGTTAATTGGGCAATGTGTCACACTATCTCACACTGGCTGAAGAATGAAACAAAAATAGTCAGTTTTGCTTTCTTTTTTAGTACATTATAACTGCGGTAAGTTGGCTTATGTATCTTAATTTTTTTGTTTTTTACATAAAAATTGAGAATGCTACTGTGAAGGCAAAACCGATTTTTCTAATAATAAATAAGCTCAGCTGATCCAGCGTATCATAATTTTATCAATTATTCTTACATTTACTTGATACAAACAATGGTTACGGAGGCAAATCAAGTAGCCGACACAGAGTACTAAATATATTTACTACATAATCAATGTACAGTTTTACATGTTGTCTAAGATTTCAATATCACGTCCTTGAAATGATCACCATCTCGATGAAAACATTGAAGAACTCGATGTATCATAGCACGTACAAGGAGATGTTCGAGGTTGGCTTGGGAATTTTCTTTTATTAGCATTGCAAAGTCTCTCGGAAATTTGTAACAGCGCAAAGGATCATCTCTAGGGATAGTGTCTTTGTTTTTAAAACTGCTGCCGGAATTTTCATTGGGATGTAATTATGGATGTTTGGCTAGCGAAGCATCCTTCGACTATGTGCAATTTCTTTTAGACTCAACGGCATTATGTGGTCACAGAATTAATAAAAAATATCTTCCTCTTTGTCATATGAGCTATTTGTTGTGAGCATTATACAGGAAGATGTATATATGGGCTACACTGCGTTAGTGATCACGCTCGGTTGGCAAGCAAGTCTCCAGGCATTCAAATATTGGGAAATGAATGATTTTCTGTGACAAAATCGGCAAAATAATCACTTACGTAAAGTTGATAAAAAAAATGGCTTCAAGCAGAGAATGAGTGGATGCAACAAATTTTGCGTAGGCTATTGTCGAAAATGTTTGATGTACCTATACGACAAACCCCCCAAATTTTCTCTCATGTATCCCAGTTTGACAATCCCTGAAGTAAGGTTTTAATGCAGAAAAGCAATAGCCAACGCAGTTCTCATGTATTTTTTGTAATTGGGGTTACATAACTTCTGTAAAATTACACTAGGGTCCCACGGCGCTAAAAGGCTAAAGAGAACTAAATTAAACCACATTTTTCTTTCCAAAAAAATTGCATTATCTTGTCTGTGATTGATAAAATACTAGAACAGTGGTTTCCAACTTGAGGTCCACAAACCCATTGTGGGGGTTCGAGAGTTGATTTCTGGAAGACCGTACAAGTTTTGGTAAATTTTGATAGAACTAGGAAAAATGAATTCACTATATGGTTGGTTTAACTTTTAATCATATTTGGTGATAGTTTGCATCACCAAACTGAGGGTGACGACTTCATGCGGAACCGCCAGTGGTTTCAAAACTTTGTTTTCCAAAAAAAAAGGATCTTCACATTCATTTGACAAACAAAACTTGTAATTACAGTCATTCAATGTATTGATCTTCAAAAGGCCATCATTTCATCGGCTTCAAAACAATTGGGGTCCGAAGGACGGACAATTTCTTGAAAGGTATTCCTGTCTACGAAAAGGTGGGAAACCACTGCGCGAGAAGCTGGTGATGTTGATAATAAAGCCCGCGTTTAATTCCATCGCTTTGATTGAGCCAGCACTGAATCAAGTTATCATGCTTATCGTCGTTGCTGACGACGAGTTCGTTGATTTTCACATGTTTTGCGCTAGGTTTTGAAATTTTTAATTCAATACTTGGAATAAAAAACAAGAATAAACTACAAAAACTTCATTAATATCTGTTGGTTGCTTTTTTGATGAAGTTGGTGCACAATTGGCAGTAAAAAGCAAGTATTACGCTTTTAACTGGAGCAAGTTCAACTTTAATTTTTAGAGAACTCATCAAAAAATCTAATAACCATAGAAAAAAGTAGTCTGATAATGAGTTAGACTCCTTTTTTCTATGCTTCAAAACACCAAATAATTTGATCTAACTCATTTTCTTATTAGGCACAATCTGATAATATAAGGCAGGTTGTTTGTACGGTTGATTAACAGTAATCTTCTGGCACATCAAAGGAAAATATTTTTGAGGGAGCCACAACTCATGCTTTTTTTGTCATGAAAATGATTTTTGTGGTATTTTTTTATAACTATTTTGAGAAGATATATGACAGAAAATTAAAAATAATAACGCAATTCAACAGTGGTAAACAGTAATGTTGATAAACCCGTTTGGCACAGCGAAAATATCAAGTCTTTGTTTACTTCGATTCCACTCTTTCTTAGAATGTTTTTTGTTTTCCAGACTAAAAAAGTTTTCTCTGAGTTTCACCGCCCTATTAGTTCAATCGTGCATCGACTACACGAAAATTCAAACATTTCATAGTGATGGATTAAACTCCGGCTACCGCCATTTTTGTGGGCTCTGGCTCTGGACTGGAGTTGTGAGTGGCTCCGGCTCGGAGGAAAGTATGCTCGGTTACCCCAAAAAGTTCATGGTTTTGTTTCAAAAAGAAATCATCATGTTTTATCACACATAATTATGTTTATGCGACTTTTTTCGTTTCTAGCTTTTTATCAGATTGTATTTTCTATTTTTCTTCATCCAATCACCAGTCAGAGGTCATATCTTTTTAGTCCAATCACCATTAAGCAGTCAGTTACAACAACTTAGCCGGAAGCTCTGGCCGAAAGCAGGAGTTTAGATTCTGTGGCCTACACTTCCGGTCTTTGGCCTACGCTAAAATTTTGTCTCAGGTGAATTACCAATATTTCATGACGTCATAATTTCAATAAACTTTTTCAAAATTTTTTGATCACATTTTTTCGACAACAGTGATATCTACAAAAATGTCTACAATAGATGTGATCAAAATATCCAAAACAGTACCATGGTTTAGTTTCCGTTAGATAAGAACTTGCAAAAGTCAGGGTTGGTAAGTAGTACTGTCTATGTAGATTACAATTAAACCAATGGAACAAAAAAATTGATGAAAAATCTTCTATATCAACTTTCAATTTTGGGTTTGACTAATTTTTGATTTATATTGTTTATGAAATACAGTGCGTGCAGAAAGTCACTGTGTACCCGTTGTTAACTAAATACAGATACTTTTGTCAAATACAACGAGCGTGGTTTAAGTCGTAGATATCTTGGTAGATGAATAAAATTTTTACATCCATTATGAAGTTTTGCTTTTGATAAATCTTATTGTAAGCTTGAATTTGAATTTAAATCAGATTTTACATTTAATACCAGCGCGTCTTATAACCGTTTCATTCGACCTCAAATATAGTCTTGTCAATAGAAGAAAGAATCTTCTTGGTCGAATATGTGTTCCGTGCTAATGGTGGATATGCTGAAGTGAATAAAGAGTTTTTAGAAATATTTCCAGAAACTGATTTGCCACATCGGAATACGGTTCGCAATCTAAACAAGTTCCGAGAACATGGCTCCGTGAAAGATGCACCACGCCACGGTCGACCAATAATTTTAAATAAACAGAATGGTGGACATTTTCAGCAGCTATTGTAAGTTTGGAATAAATTATTAACTTTCACCTGGTTGGTCGTTGTTTTTACAGTACGCTGAATACAATACACATTACATGCATTAAACAATTAAAATCAAATTGTTACGTACACATTGAAATATCAGGTACACAGTGACTTTCTGAACGCACTGTATTAAACATGGTTATATCAATTAGACATATTGAGCAGTAACTTAGTTCAATCACTGCTTTAACACAGCGGCAGGTGATACTAGGTAATATTTTTTTATCAACAAACAGGTAAGAGCAGTTTGATCTCTCTCGCATAGCTTTAAATTTTACAATGTTCATGAAAGTTACTGCAAGGTTGTTTGTTTGCTTAATTTTAATTTGATCGTCGGTTCGCATTTTCTTGTTGAAAGCAGTAAATTACAACTAAAATAAGTAATTCAACGCATTCTGTTGTTCATCATCTAAGCTGCACAAATGTTGTAGACTGCTACTGTTGCATTGATTTATTGAGATTTTTAACTTCACTAATTACTGAGATTTTCAACAGACACATCCACCATCACTGGTGATTAACTAAAAACTTAAATTAAAGAATAAATAAAAGCTTTCATACTCTGGTCGCAGCGCCGTCTGCTGTAAAAGCTTGAAAGAAGCGAGTGTTCAGATTCTAACTAGTGCAAGTTCAACTTTAATTTTTAGAAAAACTGTCAAGAAAAATGTCTAACAATTAGACTCCTTAGACTCCTTACTGTTGTGTCAGTAGGCAAAAAAGTCAAATAGGCACTTTTTGAATTTACCATTAGATTCTTTGTAACATCAAGAAAAATGTACTTGTGGAATAGCTACAACTTTGGTTTTTCGGTTTTCGTCTCCTATCACTTGTTTTAGAAGATATACGATAGAAAGCTAAAAATGATGACGCAATTTGACTTTGGCAAACAGTAATGCTGATAAACGTGTCTGGCAAAAAAATGTCAGATTTTGATTGTTTCAACCTTATTCACTCTCACAATGTTTTGTTTTTACAGATCAAAATGGATTGGCTTTGTTTGAATTCAGCTATTTAATTCACTTTGCTCAACAACATATGCTAGCCGGTACAAACAGTATAACCGGGGATGATTGAAATGGATGGTAAGCCACAACAAAATTCGATTTCTTTGAGAAAAACTATGCATTAAATATATTGCTAAGCAATTCATTTCAATTACTGCTAAACAGATCAACAAATAATCCTGGAAATTTTCTATTTCCAGCAAATTGATAATGGCAATTAGATCACTCTGTCATAGCTTTAAATTTTACAATGCTCATAAAGTTTACAACAAAATTTCAGTATTGTTTATTAGTTTGACGTGATCGTCATTTCGCATTTTTCTTGTTGAATTTATTTAATCACATTTAAAGTAATGCCACATATGATTTTTTCTACATTAAAAGATATGTATTTATGGGGCTAGCGATAACTTATCTGTCTCCATGAAGACAATTTTTAATGGTGTTGTCTTGTTATTGTTTTGAGAAGATATAAACTTAAAATATTGACTTCCTAACCACGCATCAGATGCTCGCTATGTGAAAACAATAAAACAACCTAAGCATGGTCCGACCACTCACATTCATCGGCATTAAAAACAATAGAATTTCTTAAGTCAAACCTTTGCTGCGCCAAATATGGCATACACACATCCCAGAGCAATCGGTGTATTCAATTTTACGTTGCACTAACCAAAACCAAATTTTCTGTCCGATCGAACAATCACGGTAGGGTTTCAAAAAGCAAAAGCACCGAACGACAAACCCAGCATGTCGTAAGAGGCGACTTTTGGGTACCCACCAATGGCAGTCCGCCTTGTTGGTGGTGAGGCTACCAGACTGTAATTTGCATTTACGACTGGTTCGAAATGGGCTGCCACTTTTCGCCTAGCCTAATTCAATTAGGTTGATGGCGTGAACCTGGATTGCTGTTCGCGCCATACCTCCATCCCAAGGAAGAGGAGGGGTAAACCAACAACAACAACAACAAATTGACGAAGCCGCACGTATGCTTCACTTCCATAATCACCACCAACAATTCATGACCTCACATCTAGACATTTGTAAACGCTAAAACGCTACATTTAACAAAAGATAAAATAACTTTCACAACCTTAACTTTTGCGACAATCAATGAATAAATACACTCGATATTGGCATAAATATCAACCACCTTTTAGTTCCATTTTTTTAACGACGCATTTGAAGTTTACTGGTTCAGTAATTGTTTTCTACGTTTCATGTTGTAATATAAGGGTGGCTTGTTTGTGCGTATCAACCTCTTTGTTACATGACTAGTATTTCATCGTACTGCACAATAGCATTGCATGATTATGGCCTATCCTGTCATTCCCAACATTGGGTTAGGCCAGGGGCGATCAACCTGTGGCGCACTGCGCAATTACAAGTGGCGCACTAGGCTACATAGAGGATGTGGAATTACTTTTATATAAAACTGCTATTTGTGTTTACGGTATATATATCATTATAAGTACTTTCAAAACTAATTACCATTAATTTAAAAGCCTGAAAAAGCGTAACTTTGGTGTGGCGCATCTGAAATAAGTGTAAAAATTTGGTGCATAATAAACAAAAGTTTGGCCACCTCAAGAGTTGGGCAGTTTTAATTACTTCACAACACTTTTTCCAAGGGAGAGGTTGGCAATAGCATAAATAGAAAAATTTTTAAATTAAAACAGATATTGCACTTTTTAAACCACAACATATACGCGGCTACACGACAATTATGTCATAAATAATTCATGAGTCAAACAGTAAACAAGTTTTCGAAACGCTGGCATAACCACAAATTTATTGGGAACCAATTCAAATATGACAAAATTAATGACAAAACTGCCTTATTACATCACTTCCGCTACTCACACAGAAATGCATTATAGGTAAAGAAGCCAGCCATCGCGGACTGTTTTTTGCATCTTTTGTCGAGCAATCACCTAAATACCTTTTTTCCGCATCCGAAAACATAAAGCTAGATTAGACAGGTTGCAGGGTAATATCAATATTAATAAATACTGCTGCCCAGTGATTGTAACTGCTGGTGTTTTCATCAGCTCTTTTCTCTATAATATATCTTTTTCTCAGTTTTCGCCACTGTGCTAGTTTTTACAGGCTATTCTTTTGGTTGCATTACATTATTTTACCGCTTGTGTGACGCATTTAATAGGTTATGCCCTTTTGTTTGTATTTCGCAATAGGGCTAATTGCTTATATTGTAACAGGACCTAAGCTACGTTTATTTTCTCATATCTGTATTTTCATATATTTTACTTTTCGTTTTAGTTTGAAGCAATTTAAAAGTCTGAGCTAGTTTTTATAAATTTACGTTATTATGGCCCTCCACTAGCTTTTTCTGTACTTCATATAATTTATGTTCAATACTGAAAACAACATGTCTTGTCTAGCAGACTAGCGGGAGGAGGCAAGTATAATACGTTTTGAGACCGAGATACCCTGAAGAGTGTGTGTCGATTTTACGTTATTTTTTCCGGATTTCGCAGACTCAGACGTGCTGATTCAATGTATGTTGTTTCACTTGTTTTCGGACTACTCTACACACTTGCTTTCGAATCAGACTAATAAATCAAAACTGGCATGTCGGCATCTGTCATGTATTCCATACTTTATTTTCCGCTGTAGGTTGTTACATTAGAATGATTAGATCACAGGGTATCCCCACGCTTCTAACTTAAATAATAGCTTCACATAGAGATTGGAAGTTGTATATCTGTGTCGACTATTAAGATAGCACATAAAATGTTAGGAATTTAACCAAAATACGACTAAAAATAGATTTTTGTCCACATAAAATCAATTTTCTCGACACTACCACGATTGAACACAACAAACTGGTCATCACTTGGAAACAATAAAAAACACTACACCACAGCTACGTTCATCTTAAGAGTTCCTATTAGCCTCAGATCTTCAAATCAATTGTATTAGCTTAAAATCGTATTTGCTTGGATACTGATCATCGAGATTTACAAGGTCAGCTGAAACACAACTTTCAAAAATTAGGTTTACCTACAGAGTTTGTAAAGAAAAAGAACTCGGTCAATTTCAATTTATTGCATCAATAGAAAGCCAACTCAGTAGAGAAACGAACTCCCTTAGTCCTAACCTTTCACCTGCGTATGAGATATGTTAAGTAGGACAGCCAAACAACAACTTGTTTTGAAAAGTGACCCAAGTAACGACATCTTTTTCCTGTTTCTCTTTAATCCCTTACCGACAACCACCCTACTTCAAACGTACCCTTACCTCCGACAAACCCCTCAATACAACCCTAATCCCTTTCCCTGCAATGCTTCCAAATGACAGCTTTGCTCATATATCAAGACCTATGACATCATCACAGAACCTAACAACTAAAAATGAGCTATCAACACTTGTAGTCCTGTTTACGTTATTTGCGTACGCTGCTGTTTATTTCGTTTTAAAGCTAAATATATTAGAAAAACTGAAAATAGGATCCAAAAACGAAACAACGGGTAGAAAAATCTGCCATCACAAAAAGAAGCCTGTTGCTCAACATTTCAATCTTCCTGATCATTATGTTAGCTGTCTACAGGTGCCGGCGTTAAAACGAACCCAAGCTAATGGAGACACAATAAAATCGAAAACCAAAAATTATTTCTAAATTTAATGGTATTTAGAAAGGACTTTAAGACTATGCTTTCCATAAAGTCATATTCAAAAAGCAATAACTGTCTAGTCATTGCTTCTCTTTTATATTTTATTCAGATTTCTTGATTTGTTTCCTTTTCTATGCTACTTATCTACTTCACTTGCAGATTCCGTCTCTAGCTTTTCTTCGTGGATTTCTCACTATTTTTTGTTGCTTTTTCGCTGTTTTTCTCCTGCTTTTGATTACTTTTCACTACCTCCTTATTGTTTTGGGATGTCATCGTGTACATTCCTTATGTTTTACGTACTGCCATAGTTAATTGCATTATTTCTACCCCTGTCATTATTTTATCTTTTGGTCTCGTTAATTTTATCAAAGTGAGAATTCGCTAACGAAAGCTTACGCGTTAAACATACTGATGTAGGTCGACTGCTAGTCTTGTTATGGAGTTTTCACAATCAGTTTTAAATCAGTAATAGATTTAGTTTGCAGTACTAGTTTTTGATTCTCGTCATTTTAAGTGCATTTTGATCTAGAAAGTTGAGAGTTTTGTTCATATACTTTGGTTTTTATTGTATTTTAGATGAACTTAGGATGGCGCGGAGCCGAAATATATTTTCATAGATAACGTCGATCGATTGATTGCTAGAGTAGTTAAGCAATTACCAATTCTCCACAAAGAAGCAATTCCAAGGAATTAAGTCAAAATATGATAAAAATAAATCAAGTTTTTAGATAAAAAAGCCTTTTGTGATCACTAATACAGCATTGTTAAGTAGAAACAAAAATTAATGAAAAAATGGCATTTTAATCTGGTAATTTTTAAGAGAATTTTTTACCAAAACTTGATTTATGAGGCATCATTATTGTAAGAAGGCCCGCGAAGTCAATAAAATAAAAAAAAAATTTAAATGAACTATACTTGATCACAAAACTAAGGAGCAAAGTTGTTTCTGGTACCTTGGGACTCCTGCTAGGAATCCTCAGAAATCAAAATAAAGTCAAAACTTTTATTAAAACCAAAATTTGTCAAAATTATGGCTTTTGATAAGGTTTTCGTGTTTTCTTTTTCGGGCTAATGTGTTTTGATTTGTAGTGTGCATGCTGTCGGTATATTTATATCAAAAATCCTTGGACTTTATAAGTATTATTACCTGAAATTTCTTTACTAAAATGTACTACAAAATTTTCGTACTCTGGGTGGAACAAATGTTGCCTAAAAACGTAGGCCTATACTAAAATATATAAATAAAATACGGTTAATATATTTGAGCTGTTATTCATTTACTTTAACGGTCCATTGGAAAAAAGCTGCCTCTATATCCAAATGATACAAAATGATTCACAAATCAACGTGAATAGTACCACAGTAGTTAACGATGTTGTTTTTCTTATTAACTAATGTAGAAGTATTTTCTAAACTTCTCGAAAAACTGTGAAAACATGTTGCCCTCGCTGCTACGACTAAGGTTGTTTTGATAACGAGCATTTCAACAAAGGCAGAACTAAATCTGATGGCCTCTTCAACATCCTTAGCAAAATTATAAAAAATGGTTTCATTCCACAGACATTGTTCCAATTTGTAGCATAACAAAATTTTAAAGCCTTGGCCGCCATAGAATATAACAGCAATGAAATACGATGTGGCTTTTATCGATTGTATGCACAGCAAAAAACATATGCAGTGAATTGGTTTTCCATATTTAATTCTCATGTAGCATTAAAATTGCTTTGCAGCAAAACCTATTATCTCACAATATGATTACCACACCAAATGGTCAAAATTGGACAGCATTAAAAGTATGCTGCGACTTATACACCGCTATATCTAAACGTAACTTGATATTAAACTAATTAACTCATCTTGACTTGGATCTCCGAACATATAGTGACTGTATCCATAGCGTGCAAATAGATTTCCTTTTCATCTGGCGACTGACTTCTGAGCTCACTCTTTTACACTTGATATTTATGTTTGCATAATAGTAAAAATTCGAATTTTGCTATCTCATCAATCACCATGCCAGTACTGTGGATATGAAATCACGATTTAGAGTAATTCACAACAGTTTAAACACGTTTTATATTTTGATAATAACGGTCCACTTTTCCGCCAGGAGACATAATAATGACTTCCTCGTTTGACCAAATTGCTTTACAATGATTGTACAAATATGCTAGTACAGCGGTTCTTAAACTATGGGTCGCGACCCACTGGTGGGTCGTGGGCGTAATTTCAGTGAGTCGCGAAAGTCATTCAAAATTTAAATTATTGCATCCTTTGTCTCAAATAATTTAAAAGTGAATTAACATCTTGGATAGATGTTTGTTTTCACTGCACTTTTTCCAAGTACTTCGAAGTACATGCAGAATTATGTGGGATCCGAAAATTTATGTTTTGAAAAGTGGGTCGTGACTTAAAGTTTGGAAACCACTGCGCTAGTCATTATTATACCGTAAGAGTAGCATCGTAAGTTTTTTCAAATCTAAGTGCTAGGCATTTGTTTAATCAAGGTCATAACAAAGCCACTTACCATAAACCTAGAGATTTTTCCTAGTCTACTACAGTCAGATCTTGATTATTCAGATTACTTTCTTTTGCTATAATGACGGTTTCGCAAGAAATCCAGAATCGAAATAAGGCACCAGTAAAAGAAAAATTATTTCAAGCAATTTAGTGACACAGAAAGGATTTCAGTTGTTCGGATACACAGGATCTAACGGCACTGAAACAACCCCACCTACTAAAATGAGAGTTCTTGGCCAAATCAAAAGCTAGACAGCTGAGCCATATGCGAGTACCTACGCACTCTGATACCTTAGAGACTTGCCATTGAAAGTAGGCTGATGCGAAAATTTCAATATTGATAAAAAGCTACGCAAAACTGTTATGGCAAACAACACGCCTTCGCTTATCGACGGTAGCCTACATGATGATCAAAATAATCTTACTTTATGATAAAGTTGACGATTTTCTCGATCAAGCGCTTTTTCAAGGCTCTGAACAGCTCGCTTGTTGAGGCATATGACAGGCCATACTGAACAGCCCAGCGTGCAGCAACAGCATAAGCAGCCAGCTATCAGCCATTTAAAATGGAGGAATATCATTCTTCTTAATATTGTGTTGATTCGAATGATGGTGCTGTTGAACTCTTCAGGTGCAATCTGTTGCAAAATACAATACAAACCAGCTACGAATATTGCATAGACTTGAAATGAATTACTTGAAACTAGACGACCTATAAAGGAATACCAAAGCTTTCCAGCTTCACTTGGCAATGAAAAAGCAAATGAAACTTGCAGTATACGTGTGGTTCCAACTTCGCCACTTCTGCATTTGCATTGTACGAGTGCCAACAACGGTAATAGGTGATAGCATAGGTGGATTGAGTATATTAAGTGAAAAGCGCACGCCAAGCACTAACTTGAAAACAGCGTATCTGATCATAGGATACCAATTAAAAAAAATAGTACACGACAAATACTGCAGAATGGCATTCAGATAATTAATCAATGAATAAGCTACTCATGTAAACAATGAGCAGTATGCAATTATAGTTGCCTTTTACCAAGTTAGAATATGCTTGTAAGTCAGTTAATACCTTTCCTGTCAATGCTTGAGGGAATTCGCTGTCAAATTGATTGGACAATCCGAAGCTATAAAAAAATACAGGTTTTTTATGACTAAATGTATTGAGTAACATCGAACACTGAGTCAGATTTTACTTATATTGGCTAAAACAAAGAAAAATGATTTTGAAAAGTTCTCGAAATTGCATACTTTAAATAATTGCACAGTATGGGTCAGCATTGCTGGCGTTTGATTCTAAACGAGTTCTTGTTGAAACACTAATTCCATGTCCATAGGCCTACACTTCAACCAAAATGTAAAATTCATAAAATTTCGTAACACAGCTTAATTAGCCATTAAGGCCAAAAAACGGATAGACGTCACACGTTTGTTCTTAGCCTTCCGTTGGCCTAACACCAGCTAACAAATCTTAGTTTGAAAACTTATGAGGCACAAATGTATAATTAGTCAAGCGCTACATAACGAACATGTATTGGTAGTTGCAGCAACAACACTAAAATCTTGACTTTTTCTAATATAACATTTGTTCACTAACTTCTTATAAAACATAAACTTATTTACTACAGTATTTAAATACAGTAGGCGCCGCTTATTATTACCACGGATAATATGACCAGCCGCTTATTATGATCAATTTGTTAGGGTCCGGAATTTCTCCATTTAAAATCCTTCGTTTAATATGACCAAATTTCGGATAATATGACCAACATATTATCCGAAATTTGGTCAACATATCATCGTCAATGGAAGAGTTCGATACTTTTGCTGGACAAATAAGTGATTTTTTGTGAAAACATCTTGTTCAGCGCGACATTACCGAGTTTTTTGCACCAAAAACTAACTCACGTACGTGCGTAACATTTTGAATTTGTTTTGCGGTGCTTTGATATTTTACCTTGATTAAACGTTACTTGAACTATTATTACTTTGTTATACTGTACCACGAGCTTGTACATATTGTACTTAAGTTTATCGTCACTTGTACTGTTACTATACTGTACTTTGTTTTACTGCCAACGTCACGCGGTTACTTTGGTGAACGAAAAATTTGACGGTATTTGGATTTCTAGTGGCTTACGGCGTCGATTCAGGTGCGGTTATGGCGGCTTCGGTTTTATGACCATTCGGATATTATGACCAAAATGGCCTGGTCCCAAGGTGGTCATATTAAGCGGCGTCTACTGTATAATGTTTTGGCTTTTTAAGGTCTGCTACTTTTACCGAATGTGTTGTTATTGTTAAGCTGCTTGCATACCGGTTAAGTTGGCCAACAAACGCTATTGATATTTCAAAATTTTTGTCATAGTCTAGTGTGAAAAATTGATTTATAAAGGTATACCATCAAAAACACAGAGATAAAGTTGCTTATTCAGCTTAAACAATACGGTTTTCTCATAGTTTCAACGGACATTTTTTCTATGAAAATTTGATCACACAAGGCAGAGGTGGGCAACCTTTTTCGCAGGTGGGCCAATTTCAGACTTCTTGAAAATTTCCAGGCTCAGTTAGAGTTCGCGATCCTTGAGATTTTGACGCACAAATAAGTTGCGTCCTGCGGCTTTTTCATCTTTATAATCTGGCTCAGCGAGGCTGAGAAAATCTTTATTATGAAGCAGAGTTCTTTCGGGGAGTACGTGAATAATAGCAGAATCACCATCAGCTCCTTTCGCTATCTCACAGGCATAATCTAATGCATGGCTACGAAGAAAATTTCGAGGACCGGCATCTGGGTTTTTACTGAAAATAAGTATCTCATATTTTTCGTTGGTCTCAGCAGTTTTGTTGAAGTGGTTTTTGTAGATCTCCCGATGTCGTTGCTGTAAGCAGCATATAATCAGCATAGCAGATGTTGCCCAATCTTACGCCGTTCTTTAACGTCCTCGGACTGTTTTAAAACATTTTCGATCATCGTCTTTCACGTTTATGTTCTTAAGTACCTGAAAGAGCTGTTCACGGCGAATAGTCGATGAACGCCTGTTTAAAGATCTTGCTGATAAGCATTTGTACGACAAAGATCGAATTAATAGTTCCTCTGTCTTTTATGAAGCAATATTGGTGGTCTCCGTCTTATGGTAGTAACCTAATAGTTTTCTTTGCCGCTGAAAGATGATTTTGAGTTGCAACTTTCAAGCTTGTGATATCCATCTAATTGTGCGGTGGTTGGCGCAATCAAGTGTTCGAGGTACCTTAGCAATGTGACGAACATCGATTTTAGTATACCTTTCGGAATAATTACCTTTGTTGATTTAGTCAATAAGTTTCCTGATGACGTCGAATTCTTCCTCATCTAACGCCTTTAGTCGTTCATGTTTTTTTTTAACTTAACAGCGTAAAGTTAAAAAAAACAATATGCACAATGTCATCTTCATTTTACAAGTTAAAAAGTTTTTGCGGCTCCCAGTGATTTCCATTCCGTGGAAACCAGGAAAAAATGGGTCTTTGGGTGATAAAGATTGCCAACCCCTGCTATAGATGCTAATCAATCTATTTTAATAAGAGCATCTGAAACAGCAGTAGTTTTATTAAGGGTCTCAGAACAAATGTTGCGACGACAATTATATTCATAAAATTTAAGTTTGTTCTTACGTCCGGTAAGCATCTGTTTGTATGATACTTTAGTTACACCTTTTACGGTGTTATGATAATGCTTCTCTTTCCTACGAGGAACGAAACCTATTAATTGTAACTGTCTTAGGAACATTTGTATCTGACAATAAGATCTACAGATTCACCATAAAAGCGCCTGCTATATTTAAACTATTAAAAAGGAAACTGCGGTGGCTTCGTCTTCATCCACACGAAACCTCGTGTTATATTTATTACGTTAGCCTCAATTTATATAAAATCAAAAAGCATCTCGGTAACAATACGCTTCGAACAAGGGATCAGAAAGTAAGATAATACTCAGCTCTCGGGCAAAGTTAGTGAAGTTTTTTCGGTAGTTAGTTAGTTCAACAACTTTCGTAGTTTTCTTCAGCAGCTCTGCTTTATATTCTAACCGGTGGCTTCCAAAAGGTAGTCAATGGATCTTTGACTCCAGGAAACTTTTTGGGGTCCACAAGAGATTTCAGCACGGTACACTGCATATGCACTTAGTAGCTGCGGTGAATAAGGTCCTACAGATGTGGGCAACACTAAACTGCAGGTTGACCTTTTTTCTGGTATTTTAGATCAAGAACCGTAGGATATACAGTTGGGGGTCCACAGCACCAACTAAGTCTTCAAGAGTCCACGGCATTGAGAACCACTAGAGTAATCACTCTCTAGATCTCACGTCTTTTAGGCAGATTTTTGTTGCACATTCCACCAGCGAAAACTGTTTTTTTAATAGATAAAAAATAAAGCCAAAAAGCTAGTAAACATTTCGTTAAAACGTTTCGCTTTTGCACTAACACTACCATCATTTAAATAAAAAGTTACCTACTAAGACAAGACTAATCTAGATACCGTATTTAGAACTAACTGCGGCACAACTTAAATGGCTAACTTACGAAACACACAGCAGAGACGCTTTTTCGACGACAATTACGTATTAAACAAATCGATTGGTGTAGCGCCATCGAAATTTATCAGTAACTGAAAGTTTTTAATAGGTAATTTCTTTGATTCGCTATGGCTATTGCTGCTGTGACCAAGCATTTCAGGAGAATCGAATTGATCTTGTAGTTTGCACTGAGCATAAGATGCTTCACAACATCCGATTCTTCACTAGGCTTTTCGTTGGGTATAAGGTCTTGAATCAGAACGATTATAGTACATTGCCGCGAATTTGACCAAAGTAAGACTGCCCACACGAACAATTCAGATTATACACATCTCCAGCACTGTGCAAACGGGTATGGCGATCTTTATATTTAAAGCATTTTGCCAATGTACTTGTGAGTATCGTGTACCAACACAAATCAAAATTTTGAAGGAATATTTTTCATCAAAAATTATCGGACTTTTTCAATTTGTTGTGATACATTGCAACGTTAGTCGCACAAAGAGAAAAATTTCTTTTTTTTCGGAGGTTCCAGACTTTCTTTGTTGTCATCAGTGCGACGGTTCATGTCGGTTGTTAAAAATAAACGTACCCGTTTGTCGATGTACCGGAAAGAATAACCATTTTGCTTCAGTATAAAAGATATTTTTTGGAAATCTTCATGGACTAAATACTACAAATTATATGCTCTATGTAGTAGAGTTTATCCACGTAGCTGCTAAAAACAATCAAATGCCTGTCTAAGGTGTTTAGATAGACAATACCGAAGGAATACTAAAGCTAAATACTTAACGCAAACTTACAAACACTGGTTCTTACATCAATTGGCAAAGCCTTGTTCCATTCCGTTACAAACTAAATTTAGTTAAAACTCTAACCTTACTAAATTCAAGTTGTACAGCAGTTAGTTTCAATGCGGCACCAAAATTATTTCGGGCGTACTAGATAACTATTTAATTGATGATGCTTTTAGTATACAAGTGAAGGTTCTAACAAAATGTATACCAGCATTTTGGCGTTATTTTTTCTTTATTAATAATTGCAAACAAATCTCATTTTTCTATCGTTTGTTTTGTGCAAAATACACTAGCTATGGCTCGCTTGTTTCTACAAAAATAAATCTCGTTCTTTGACATGCATATGATCGCGATCGTAAAAGTTCTGTGTACCCCACGATTTCGAACTACATCTCCCTAATTAGCACATCTCAACCAGGAGTAAATTTATCACTAGATAAAATTTTTTCATTGTAAGGATGCATATTTTTGTTTTAATTTCTTTGATTTGCTGACAAAACAATAAAAATTAGCCGAAATTGAATGCTTTGGGGATATACCTAAAAAAGTGAATTCACAGAGGTAAAATATTGAAAAAAAGGCAAAGAACCGCTGACTTAAATCAACCGGTTTATTGCTAACCTTGTAGCAGGTGCAAGAGAAAACTGAAAACCAGACGTTAATGATTGTTATCTTCCACGAAGGAAAAAGTTACAAAAATTAACTTACACGGTGACATGGCCCGATCCTTTTATAACAATCGGATCCGGAACTTGCACGAGTGGTTCTTCATAAGATGGTTCATTATCTCCATTGTCAACCGATACAATCGCGTAAAAGTTGTCGCTGTCGTCATCCATTAACACAGCGAATTTCTAAAGCTTTGTAGCAATGCTATGCGAGTTTCGAAATACACAAATTTTGTTAAATAATATCAAAATATACCACTACGTCCGCATGATAGAATTGATAAAAAGAACAATCTAAAAACAAATGCTAATAATTGCTATTTTAAATGAGCTCCTTTTAACACTTGTTTATTATTTTGAACGCTGTAAGAACTTTTTCCGATTTTGATTGGAAAACACAATAAATGATAATTAAAAAATTCTAATAACTTCTACTCAGTGCGCTCTTTTGAAAATTCAGAAACAAAATACATGTTCCTATCTGTTGATAATGAACTTCCCTCACTAGTGGCCGTAAATTTAGGCGTAAAACTACTATCCAGCATTACTCTTTATCACAGACGCATACAAAGAGATCCATGCCTCCTAAAATTCGTTGACTCTTACCTATATTAAGCTGTATAATATCAACTAGAACGGTGGTTCCCAAATTTCCGACGCACTAATACATAGTCCTTTGCATAAAAGCAAACGCAAACTACATAAGCAGATTTCCAAAAAAGTCATTAAGTCAAAAACAAGGTCAAACTGGTTGATCTCACAAGAAAGGTCATTACCTCAAAAAGGCACAGTAAGTATTCTCAACATAAAGATGATCATCAAGGATTTAAACTTTTCATATTTGGCGACCTATGAATTAAGATACTTAAGTTAAAGACATTTCATGGTATTTAGCATCCGAAATTTACTTGAAAAACTAAAAATTATAAATTGTAATAGTTTGATATAAGTCAAAATTACTGTTCTGGAATATCAAAATTTGTTGAAAAGTTTGATCACCTCCAGTTTTTTCTGGCTTCGCCCTTGCCGAGAGCCCAATTATATGCGTTATAACAAGAGTTCTAGCAAGGAGGAGAGTTCACTGTTCCCATCACATCTTAAAATGCTTACTGAAAGATACAGCAATTTTAGATAAGGCCTATAAAAAAACATGACAATTTACCTTTCAATAAAGTCAGTAGTTTAAAAAAAACCTTTCCGTTGGATTGGTTTTACTTAAACTTTCTACTAAGTCTTTAGGCAGATATCCAAGCAGACGCAATTTATTCTTGATGTTGATAAGCACAAAAATTGTACTTTAACCACATGATGCAGGCAGCAAATGGCAATTGTCTGCAAAACCTCAGAGGCATAAGCATGGTTTTTAACTTTTTTTAAACACCAAAACTGATGGTTGTTTCTCCATATTCAAAAAACTAGCTCATTAAAATAATTTTTCGGTGTTTTGGCTAAAGCCAGACCATCTCGACCAGCTAGACCATCTCCTATAAATAGTTTTATCTATAAAAAAGTATACATTAAATCGGAAATGGGAAAGTACAACCAGCTGAGATTTGTAATTCAATTTACCTTTGAGATAAATCTCATTCCAAAAATAATCAGCGCTTAACACGATGGTGTGTGACAAGGTGCATGCCAAGTTGCCAACATCAAAGAAAATCTTTGTTACCCTTTTTTGCCACTTCCTACTTTTGTATTGAAATATTTGTAGCCAACCGGCCACAAAAACTGAAGATGGCTCTTTTAAAGAACAGACATCAAGACCAAGCGAAGATTCAAACTACTTTCTAAACCATCTGCTGCCGTAGAAAAATAGATGTAAAATTATTGGAAGAACCAATTTGACCCAATATGTTGACATCCAGGTGTTTTAAATGATGTTCAATAAAGCTAGATTTAAAGCAGGGATGCTCAAAGTATAGCTCGCGCAAGAAGTTTTTTGGGTTCGTACGTAAAGTTTTAATAAGGGATTTTGCTTTTTTAGGTATGGTAACACTTACTTAGGCCACTAGGCCAGTTGAACCCCCAAAATACCTACTTTGTTGCTGGCCAAGATTTCAGGTCAGTAAAAGGTGGCCCAAACCGTAAAAACTTTAAGCACCCCTAATTTAAAGCGTCAAGATAACAGTGTAAAATTGTTACATTGATATTCTAAAAAAGTGTGACCAAAATCAAGACAGTTTAGTCCACGTTGTTTTGTGAACAAATTTCTCATTCTATTCTGTACGGCATTACTTTATCAGCAGCTTACATAAGTTAATAAATCAAAACAAAATGGTCTCACGTTTGTTGTCGCATAGACAGCATAAACAATAGTTGCTTAATTCAAAAAAAGCTTAATATGAAGAGGGGTTAAAGAAAATGGGGAAAACAACCAATGCATCTCCACTTTCCTCGTCAAACCTTCGATTTATCAAGGAAATCTGGAGCAGCACTGCCTTTTGATGCCAGAAACCAGCACGGAGCAGTCCAGATCCAGACTTCACTTTTCCATCTTTCAATTTACATACAGTATGCTTTGTTACAAGATTCAAAATCGCCAAGGCAAAAGAGCATTGCTTTTGTTTTAGGAGACAAAACCTACATTATTTTTCAGCGCCCTAAAATGGCACATCGTGTGATCATGTCAAAAATCATTCTGAGACTCTGGTCGCCAAAGATAACTGCCAACCACAAATATTTAATTCAAAACATAATTTCAGTGCAAGGGGGTGGGGAGCGATTCCTACTACATTCTTTACATGAAATTTCTAAGGAGAGATCGTCTGTGTCCTGGGGTCTAATCCAAGCCAATGAAGGTGATCACAATACGTAAACAGCCAATTTTCAAGCTCCACAAAAATATTGCCATGGCTCACATTAAGAAAGCCTGGTCTAAAAGTCCTAGCATTTATTCATAGGTATGACTATTCACTAGACTGTTCTTGCGGTTTACTACAGTTAAATTCTTGGGAGTTCTACTCAATTTTAGAAAACCAGAACAATCACTCACAACAGAGCAGCGTAAAACAACCTCTCACAAAAGGAAAACACAAACACAACCTAAATATTACGCTGTCTTTTATGAATTATAAGAGTAAACTTTCATAGTTTGGTTGCGGCATTACAACCAATGATTTTACTTTCTTAAATGTATTTTTAGTTTTGGTAAAACATCTATTCACAGTATCAAGCTTTGAAAATGATTGTTTCCTTGCTTCATTGATCATCAAACTGCACATCACCATTAACTTTCTACTACACAAATTCATCCAGCACTTACGCATTAAGTTTTTATCATAAAACCTGCACAATGACACCTAAAAACCATAAAAAAGCATTAGTGGCAACGTTAAACTGATTTCAGATAAAATGACTCACTAAAAATGATGCACTTGTACAAAAGTTTTGAAATAAAAACAAACACGTGATGTTTCCCATATATCTCTTAGTTCTAAAGATCATTTGAATCTGTATAAGTAAATTTTCTCAGAAAGCATTAATGTATATTCACAAAATAACCTTTTTGTGCAGAAACATAAAATAAAATTAGTGTCAATATTATAGGTCATATCAAACTCAATGTCTGGCACATCTTCCCCAGCACAAAGCTTTGCAACCTTTGCGGTGATGGTGCACTTACAAACCTTTAACGTTCAGTGGCCACCTCAACAACCAACTTTTTCCACTTTGTGGGTGTTCTGCAAAAAGTCGGAGCCTTAAATAGTATAGGTGACCTCAGTTATGGTTAAAAATCATCACAAAAATGAAGTGGCTAGACTGCAGTTGAAACTCCTGAATAGTGTAGCTGTTGTAACATTTAAGTTCGCAAAAGTTAAACAGTTTTGAAATATTGAAAAATTGTTTTAAACCATATTGCACTGTAGAACTGTGATGTGATCCAGTAGCAATTGTTCTAGCATCCAGTAGCAAATTGTTCTACAGTAAACCTCAAATATAACGGACTTGAACACAATGAATAATTGTATGTAACGAACAAAATTTCAAGTCCGGATAGTCTCTTATTAATTTTTGTGCATTTCAACTTTGTCTATAATGGATCCATTATTATACAAAATCAACTGTTATGCAGTCCTGTTGAAATAAAGCATCATAAACTACCTTGCGTATAACAGATTCATTCTTATCCAAAGAAAATTACAACTTGTTGTAAAGTTGTGACAGAACAATGAACACATGAATAGCGTACTGTACCATCATATTTGTGTATAGCCTTTTGTACCAAATAATACAATGTTTAAATACATTGGTTCTGCGTTGATTGGGTCTTGCAAATAACTCAGGAGCACAAAACGTAATACATCTCAGCTGGAGCATAATGAGCTTGTATAGACAGCATTGGATCAATTGCGTACATAACGGATTTCGCATATAAAAAACAAATATAGCTGGTCCTGACTTGTCCATTATATGTGAGGTTTAGTGTATTTCCAAAATAAGTTGCAGCAAAAGTTGTTGCAATCTCGCAAAAGCAACATTTACAAATTTAGCAACACAATAGTAAGTCTATGTAACAAAGCAAAAATAAAATGTTTTTGCTTTGCACCTTTGAAAACCAAATATTACCCTATGAACTAAATTATTTATCATGTAATAACTAGTCATTAAAAACAGCATCACATATCAATGCAGCACCAGACCACAGAACAAAAACAACTGGTAAGTTCAACTTCCAATTCAGGTGAATTAACATAATAGAAAATATGAAACAACCATAATAAATGGCATTTCAAAACTCAATTACGAAAGCAAATAGACATACTATACTTACCCATTGCATGTCCCAAAAAAGACAGACAATGATGTTTTTGTGCAACAAGGTTACAACAACATCAAAAATAACTTGCTATAATGCACAATTTAAACTTTAAACAAATAAAATGCACAAAAAATTGCTAAATTACAAACCAAAAACCATTTAATTCTTTAGAAAAGTGACAACACAAGCAAAACTGATTTTGCTCATGCTATAGCAAGCTTCTGTTTTGCAAAGACAAGATTTACAAAATTGAAATATATTGCTTTTAAAAAAAATAAACTTAATAGGGTACTGCTTGGAGCAGCAATCGATTATTTGTTCAAACACTGCAATGGCTATTTGTGTGCATTCTTGGGAGAAGCACTTGGAAACAATTTTTGGTGCTTGTGGCAGAATTGCATTGTGTTAATTATACTAGTGACTTCAAAGTAGGTGTGAACATTAAGTTGTTTTAGTACGACTAACAAATTTTGCAATCACCAAAACAAAAATGTATGACTTAGCTCATAACACAAAACCATTATTTCTTTTTTCAAAATACTGCACAAGGTACACATACGTACACTGCCGATTGTAGTGCCATTTTGCAATTAAATGAATGTAAAACAACAGACAATCAATATTGAGTTAAGATAACAATTATATTTACTTAGAGAACATACATAATTTACCAAAATCAAACAGCGTTTAGTGGTACTATAAATTTGTATTAAATCATGAATCTCATCGGAAAAAGAAAAAAACCTAAACATATATCCCAACTAAAACTATAACCAGTTGCAAATGTTCACAACCTTTCAGCACAACTTGAACATAGGAAGCCAGGCTTTGTGTGATAGCTATAAAGATATTGCTACTTTTATAATAAAATTACCAAAATATTTATTTCATTCTCAAAATGTTGTAAAATCCAATATACATGGCAATTGTGAAATCCAAGTTGAAAATATTGCAATTCCAATTGCATCCTCACACATATCAGTAACTTCAGGAAGTCATAATTGTATACACTTGACTCAGTTAAATATTTTCTTGTAAGGGTTATTTACAACTTTTTTAAATTTTCATGTCCTACAATCGTTTTTAAGAACCATATACTAAATTTGTAACCGTAAACTGAATGAAAATTTAGCAACTTTATGCAATATTCTATATGATTAAAATAAAAAAGTATTACCCTATGCATCACGCACATCATCACTGGCAACGGCAATAGTACAAACAACTCTAGATTCATCACGATTATATCTAGAATTTGAGCTTCCCTGTGATTGATCTACAATAGACAAATGGCTATTCTCTGGCCTATTTGACAGAATGGGACTGTCAGGATCAGCAATCACAACAACAGAATAAGGAGAACAAGATTCCAGTGATAGTGAACTGCATAACCAACCATAAAAACCTTTTTCAAAGCTACCAATTTCAGATTTCCAGTCATCATAAGACCAAGATATTTGAACAAAAGCAGAGTAAAAAGCAAGACCAACAGAAATTCCCACAATTAATAAAGGAAACGACAAAACTAATAATGGACATAAAAAAATTCTATGAAAAATGGTACGTTCATCATAGAAATAAGAAAACACATTGTGCCATGTCAATAATCCAAAATACATACACACTAGCAATGCAGGCAACAAAACAAAAGGAAAACATAACATTCCTAGCAAGACAATGTGTAAACCAGAAGTTAACCCACATGAACATTTTTTCTCCATGTCTTCATTTCCAGCAGTAGATGCATCAGCACTTGAACGCAGTGGTTGATGAGCTGTGGATAGCTGAGACAATTCATGCTCAGTCAAATCCAAGTCCACATCTATTGACTGACCTCTTTTTTTGCCTCTTGTTATTGTGCCAGTCATTGTGACATGTCGAGTGTTTGAAGAATTTCCCACTTTCCGCCATGTGCTTGTCCAATCTCTCCATTCACCACTTTTCAAAGCATTGTTATGTTGGTTACTATGATGGCCATTATTCTGATGACGAGGATAAGTGGAAAAAGATGCTTGTGCAATTCTTGGCATTGTGAGTAAGGTATTCACTCTAACATACAAAAAAAATCAACTAATCAGCCTTACCAGTTTAAAACTTTAATTAAAGTATGCTTAACCTCTAGTATGATGACAGCTGTAAACAGAAGTTTTTTTTGTAAAAGTAGGGGGGTTAAACAAAAGCCCTGCAGGCCAAATCTGGCCATACATACCCCATGTTGTGATCTGCATCATGCAATTTTTGTAATGGGAAACATAGAATAATTAGTTATAATAGAATGGTAAACCACTAACTTAATGCACATACACTATGAGCATCATGCCCACGTGATTATTTGTGTAACAGTCTTTACTAACCTAGCAGATTTGTATGTATTTACCAATTGTAAAACAAGTTTTAAGAAATTTTTTTACTTGGCAATTAAAGGCAATACACATTTCGTAAAGAAAAAATTTCTACCACAACTGTGCTTGCCAACTATGTGATAAGAGAGAGAAAACAACAAGCAACCTGCCAGCCAGAAAAAGATACAAATTGCTTGAGTTATATACCATAAAAACTAGGCAGTGGCTATTTTGCCGCTGACGGCAATTTACCCTCAGAGACTATTTTGCCATGAGTTATTTGTGATTGGTCAATCTTAATGACGTACTAAACATGTGACTTTTGGTCGTCTCTGATTGGTCAATTTTAAAAACCAAAAAGAAATTGGGGCTAGTAAAGAATCGGCCGTTATGCTCTGTAATAGGCGATCACGTGACATGCGTTGCATGGCGTATTTTACGTGATGAACACAATGCGCGTGAATGAGATACTCTTGTTTCTTTATTTTTGCTAGCTTTGTTATAACTGAAACTGTTAGAAACGTGTTTTTAGAAGAGAAGAACTGTTCGCAGAGCCGAGTCACTAACAACAGGTGATCATCAACCACAGGTGTGTACTGTAACGCCACAGCGACGTCATAATGCCTTCAAAACATCCGTAAATTGCGCATTTTCTTAATACAAAGGCTTAAAATTTGTACCTTTTCAGAGACAAGATGTTAAATACAAAAGCGCTGTTTGCAAGCACATCACAATTTAAATGATTGATTGACCTTCTCCAATGGCCTCCTTTTTGGTTTTGGTGTAAAAACAATCCAATGTAAGAAAGCTAGCGAAAATAAAGAAACAAGAGTATCTCATTCACGCGCATTGTGTTCGTCACGTAAAATACACCATGCAACGCATGTCACGTGATCGCCTATTACAGAGCATAACGGCCGATTCTTTACTAGCCCCAAAAAATTTTGCACCCCCAGGTCTCTATCCCCCACACCCTGTACACTCCCTTCCAATGTACACTGCCCCGTACATTTACATATCGGGCCTGCCCCTCCAGTGTACACTGCCTTTCTTTTAAAGCCCTGGCCAGCTGAGATTCGAACCCACAACCATGGTATCTCAAGACCAGCGCTCTATCCACTACACCACAGTGTCACTAGTGTTATCATAGCAAATTTGGCTATATAAACACACGTGAATGATCACGGCAAAATAGATTCCAAGGGCAAATTGCCGTCGACGGCAAAATAGCCACTGCCTAAAAACTACAAAGCAACAATAATGAGTGATTTCAGTTAAAAAACTGAATAAGCCACACAATCATTGCTTTGTTTTATAGCAATCTATCTCAGTGCCAATAATGAGAAAAAATAGCCTAGCAATTAAAAGAATCAAATCAATTTAAAAATCAAATTAAAAAAAAGGCAGCAGCTATTTTGTCGTCAACAGCATTTTACCCTCAGAGACTATTTTGCCGTGGGTTATTTGTGATTGGTCAATCTTAATGATATACTAAACATCTGACTTTTGATCGTCTCTGATTGGTCAATTTTGAAAACAAATTAAAAAAATTTTGCACCCCCAGTGTACACTCCTCCACCCTGTACACTCCCTTCCAGTGTACACTGCCTCGTACATTTACATATCAGGCCTGGCCCTTCAGTGTACACCACCCTTTCTTTTAATGCTCTGCCAGCTGAGATTTGGACACCGCATCCATGTTGCCTCAAGACCAGAGCACTAACCACTACACCACAGTGTCACTGGCTGAAATGTAGCAAATATGGCAAAATAACCACACGTGAATGATTATGGCAAAATAGTCTCCAAGGGTAAAATGCCGTCAACGGCAAAATAGCCACTACCTAAAAAAATTTGAAATTCTGAAATCCAATCCTTAGCTGTAGTAGTAGTAGTATCAATTGTTTCATTATTTAAATCTTAAAAAAACAGTCTGGCATAAAATCTAGGTATGCAAATGTGCCTCACGACACTGAATGACTCTGATACAACTGTGTCAAACAATCATTAACTGCACTAATAATTTCTGGTTGATTACGTCATCTGAGTAATATCCATAAAAGCTTACTAATCTCAACTCAAAAAGTAATTTATGAAAAGTTTGTAAACTTACACAAAACGCATTACCGACACCTCAGAAAACAAAACCAATCAACATCCCAACCAGTGTTGCCAGATTTTTTTCAAGTTTCCATCCCAAATGGTACCTTAAACTAGCCCAAAATAACCCATCGCTTGCTTGTTGAAAACTAGCCGAAAATTTGCAAAGTTAGTCCATACAGGTTCGTTGGGAGAACAGTCCAGGCCCGGTATCAGTACAGTGTTCGGTTTCCCATCGGTGGCCATTGACAAGTCAGCCTCTGCTCAGGCATGATTTCAACAATTATGGTACAGTAAATTTTTCTTCAGCTAGGCCAACGATGATCTCCAAAAAACAAGTCATCATTTACCAGGCGGTGTCAAATCAACCTAGTTTTTGGAAAGTAATGTGATTTAGTGCCACTTGAGCCTATTTTCAAGCTGTTTTTCTAACGAAAATATGCCAGCAACGACAACAACCTCCATATCACACCCAGTTGTCTAATACTTTTACACTTGTTGTCACACCAAAAACTAGCCCAAAATATCGGAACGGGAGGGCAAAAAATAGTCCAACAAACCGAAACCCATGACTGCTAAATTTTTCCCGCAACGTCTAATCAAAACTAACCCGATTCCGCGGGAAAACCGCGGAACTGGCAACACTGATTCCAACCGGACAAACTTTACCAATAGAAAGGTTGCATATGACGTCACACATTTGCCGCCAAAAAAAGTGGCTGACCAAGAGCTGTGATTTATGCCGGAAAGGTATAGGGCAAACGTCAACTTTTGGGGTTATGTTGAAAACTAATGAGAAATTAATTAAAAATTGGAATGAATTATTGCTAGTTGAATCCTCTGAAACAAATAAATTTAATCAAAAGCGATTTGGTTGAGATTAGGCCTTTCAGTTGGTAAGTCTAAGCTTAGTAGGCTACTGTATGCTAATTCGCCAAAAAATGCCCCTAAGAAAAGTGCCATCTAAATACCATTTGCTTCTCAGTTAAAAAAAAACTCTGTGATGATTAGATACTCGTAGGTACATTAGCAAAAACAACCATTATCTGACCATTACTACCTGTGATTTTCGATCCCTCACAACGCCTTGATGAACCGAAGTGATGCTATCTGAATAAGTCCGGATACGAATTTTAACTTCACTTTCTCGTCTGCGGTAATCGATGGCCCAACAATAATCAAACAATTCATTTATTTATCGAAGATTTGAAATACAACACACATTTCATGGGTCATAGGAACAATTAGAGAAAAGCGTTAAGCGCGAGAGTAGTGATTATGGTGTTAAATTCGGGTTACCTTACTTCTAGAAATACAAAGAATCATATTACTATTTCTATGTCTACAAATTCGTACAGACCAGCATTCAGTAAGCGTAGCGTACTTAATGCTTTATTAAAGCTGATGTGTACTGCAGTATGGCTTTGGAACCAATGCTTTCTTTAATCTGCCACAGTAGAACTCGGGGCCATAATTTAAAATTATCTTGGGGTAGTTTCTCCGAATCGGAGAAAGTGGCATGAATAATTTGTTTTCTGAGTACGATCCGGAAGTAGTCATAGGAGAAAGCTGTATCCATGACTTGTTTTCCAGTCACAATTCGATTTTGGTCATAATAAATAAACTAAAAGTGATATTGACCCCTTCCGTTGTGTTAAGTTGTTTTTCATAAAACTGCGGACTCACTAAAATGACTCATAACATTACGGCCACATAGACACACAAATATCAATTAGGCGTTTAGATCTATGTTAGTTATAAATGAATTGTAAACTGGCCTTATTCGCTTGCTTATCGTTTTGGATTTTCTCCTTTTTATGATGTTATTTGTCAGTTCACGTAACACTACCGTTATTGTAAGCTTGTCAGCATGCTCCCTTGTATCCTTGGGCGAGGCACTTAACGTAATACCTCCATTTCTATGTGGCAAACTGGTGGTGGGACCAAGCCGTCCACCCGTCGTGGTGGCCCAGTCTGATGAAAGATATGCAAACAGTGCATGAGCTTATATGCATGAATAAATAAATCGTAACGTAAGTTTTTTAATTACCCTTGGTCCAGCAGCCTAGGCAATGGCCCAAAAAATTGTTTAAGGAGTAGTTAAGGTCACAAAACTATATCTAATACCGCAATATAACTGGTCTGCAATCACTATTGACAAAAAATTTCAAATAATTACTGATTTTATCAATTCATATCTAGTCCAATATATGACAAACGGTACAGAAGTCTGCCTTGTTCTTTAGGCTACAGTATAATTTAAGTTTACAACTTTTCAGTATGCTTATGCTACTAAATGTATTGTATAAGTTGCACATTACTATATACTTAAACTCAGCATTTCCAAGTACGCTGATTAATTGAATATAAAACCCTAACAGAAGCTGGCTACAAACAAGTCTGTATGTTTATCCTGTAAAATTAGCCCAACTAGTAGCAATAACAAGCAAATCTTAGCATCTCTTGCTATACTTTGATTTAAGATTTATTCTATGATATCAGTAAAACAACATATTTAACGTTCATTAAACAACTGTTTAGTTTGTTTATTTAATTTGCAAAAAACAATATCACTCCCATTTAATTTTAAGCAAAAACAATGAAAGTGGTCAGCCATTTTTTTCAAAAGTGTATTTTGATGATGTTTGATTACGTGAGTGCAGCCTTCCTATACACTCATTGTCACGAATAAGGAAATTTGCTTTGTAAGAGTAGTTTTCATATATGTGTAAAGTGCTGTATGATTTGTTCGCTCGGCTACTGATTGAAAAAAAAGACCTTTTTTACTGGCAATTGGATTTGCTATAAGTATGCCTTTATCACGTCACAATCGTTTATGACATAATAAATTTCCAGATTGATCTAGTGATTCTAGCTTCTTCGAAGAATTTCGTTGACCAATTACACAACTCAGTAATGCTTTTTTTCTTTTTCACGTGATTTTGTTCTAGAGATTTCTGGATTGTTTTTTTCGATTTATATAAGGCGACGGGATTTTTTTAGTAAGAGAGAGTAGAAAAGTGTGTAGTGGGGAGAGAGAGTTTGATTGACGGAGTAAAGAAGGGCTATTGATTTTTTTGGGATAATTTATTGTGGAATCTGTGGACGTGGCGAATACTGAACAGTTATTGGTAAAATTAGTTTTGGCAATTTTCCTGATTGTGTAGTAATGTGATTAATTCTGAGATTGTCGAGTGAAGAAGCGTGAAGTGGTGAAGTATTATTTCTGTGAATACATTATTCTGTTCTTAACGTGGTTTAAGGTGTTTTTAGTGGAAGCCAATCTTTTCCAAGTTTTATTAAGTTGCAGTCAGACCTAATTATCCGAGCGATTATTATACGTCGCCTCAATTTTAAAAGAAATTTAAAATTGAGCTAGAACCAAAAATTTTATTATTATATCAAAACGCGACACTCATCAATTGGATTAATTCTTCCAGGACAAAAAACCCAAAATCATCTTAAAGATGCTCTTTCCGGTTGCCGAGAAATGATGAAGCCGATTCCGAAAGAAGTCGCAAATTTTTTAAAACAAACTGTCAATTTTTTGGAATCGTTTTCATTTTTAAAGACCACCCAGGAGTAAGCCTATTTGTATAAGAAAAAAATTTATAAATCTTTACAGAATGTTATTGGAGCCTTTGGTTGTATAATTTGGGAAAATAAAATTTTGTTAGGCAACCTTGAAGCCAAGAAAAATTCGGAAATGCTACAATCTTTTGTCTGAGCAATATTTTGCAATAGACTTTTAAGCTTGAGTTTTGGCTACGGGGTAGGTCTGAGATCAATAGGACTCTGCTTTCCACCTCACAAAAGCCATTGTTGATCATGGCTATGAATTCAAGTCCCATCCAAATTTAATATTTCTTGATAATTCCTCAGGCGTGCAAGTATGATTTTAGCTGGAGGGAAGAAGGCTAATCAAAACTTTGATGTCTTTTGCGCTGAAGCTTTGAGTGTCTCTGAAGCAAAGTTTTTACTAAGGCAAAACATCATGCCTGGAGGGGAAGGACTTAGTCATTATTTTAAGAAAGGAAGAATATAAATCAGTCGAAAGAAAAATATCACCAATATTTTGGAAAAACAAATGTATTTTTGAAATTTTATAAAATATAGCAAAGATTTTTCTTTTTGGATATTTTTGTAAACTGATCCAAAACTTCGGGACATGCAAATATTAAACTGGGCAAGACTGATCACCATCCCCGGATGATTGTAACGAGGGGTTGGTGACGTCATGACACATCACATTCCAAGTAAAAGGCAGAGATTTAAATCTGCGTGTGTACCTATGTACCTCTGCATATGTGTACGTACGCGCGCTTTAACTTCATCAAATCTACTAAGCGTATAAACATGAATCTCGGTACGATTGGAGTTTATAATGACTAATTAAAAATTGGTTGTCGAAGTCAAAATATAGCAAAGAACTAACTTTTTGTAAAAATTGTAATTTTGTATGGTGTACAGGAAAACCGTTTCACTAAAAATGGAAAATCATGTATGGCAACCAATTATTGATTAGCCACTATAAACTCATCTTAAGCCCTAACTAATTAGAGTTACATATCGCTGGAAAGAAAATTTCCTAAGCTTTCAAACGACACTAATTGTTAGTACCGGTACCGATTGTAACGTTTTTTATTAAAGTTAACTGTTTTTACTCAGCTTACCACTTTTTGGGAGGAGTAAAAAGTTACACAGCAGGTGTTAAAGTTCAATTTTTTGTGTAAAAACAAATACTAATAGCACATTGGTGCGGCAGCATCAGGTTTCATCTCTTTGACCGTCGATGATTCGTTCATTCGTTTGTTCGTTCGTTCATATTTCATATTTATCCTCCATTCACGAGAAAGCGAATTGTATCGCTATATTTTGGACGGGACGTCCGCACTCGCTTGGGAGTTGCCATTTTTGAGTTGTCTGGGCCACCTGTCTTCCACATAAAGGCGGAGGCGTCCCGTTAAGTGCCTTGCCCAAGGACACAACAAGCGAACTTGCCGGCTTGTTCTCTACAACCTCCCATAAATGCCGAGCGCGCAAGCAGGGAAGCAGTGGATACCATTTTTTAAAGTCTTTTGGTATGACTCAACAAGGGGAATGAACCCCAGGTCTACCGACTGCAAAGCGGACGCTCTAACCACTACACCACCGCGCCGGTTAGCGCTGATTAGCACTGAACCAGTAGAGTTGCTTTGTAGAGCTGGTAATATTACCTCTACATATCCTTTCTGCTTCGTCCAACAGAAGCAGGAAACGGTTGAAGCTTTCTTGCAGTTTTTTATTTACAAATATGGGCAGCTCCGCTCAGCGTGCGCAAAACGAAAATTCACGGCGACAAAAGGCTACCACACAGCCGTAATAACAACCAAGCAGGAGGACCAACACTCAGGCCCAAACAGAAATCCGAGGCACAATCAGGCCGAAACGAAAATTCACTACCCGTTTCGCCACGTTTACGTTACAAGAATAACAAAAGTGCACGTTATCATTGTATATATACGAGCAGATGCGCCTGTTATATATATGAGTCAAACATGTGGCCTTATTTAACCACAGGGCAAATACCAAAGAAAGGCAATACGACAAAGGAGAGTTTTTAGAAGTAGTCCGTAGGAAGCCCGGTTGTAACGTCTACTACTTCTCAGTAGGGCTAATTGTTCGGTTAGCTGTAGGGGTCTAATTTAAAGCTATATTTACTTATAACTCCTAACAAAACAACACGAGATCACTTGATTCACCAAAATATCATTGAATTTTGTGGGAAATTGCTTATGAAGTTTTTACGTCACATTTTCAATAGACTACGCTGTATGAAGTAAAACCACTGAGAAAAAAATTACATGACGATTGGCGGAACACACATATTATTTATTATGAAAATTGCTTTCAAATACCCTTTAATTTGTCAAAACAATTGTGAAAATCGATTGAGAAAATGAGGTTATAGATCAGTTTTTTTATAAACTGACTGTGTCAAAATTGTGCAATTTTTGAAAAATTGATCATGTTATGATTTGAGGTAGAGAAAGACTTCGTTGGTCGTAGTAGACATATTATGACATCATAGAGCGAGTTTTGAGTGTGCAAGCGAAAAAGAAAAGAAGCATGCTTAAAAGGCTTTAAAAAAGAATTGCTCGTTGCATCGCGAAATAATCTTAAATTATTGTAAAGTTGTTTTTATTGGAAGCACGTTACTAATATCTCCTCAAAAAGCGTTCAATCGCCTTTCTACGACCAGTAAATTTGAAAAAACACAAGCAGCAAATTGTGCAATAAAGCGTTGATTGTGACGTCATTTTAGATCCAAAAAAACAAAGTTTTAAATAAATTAATAAGTCGTGGACTGACTTTCGCTTGAGCTAACAACCTTTTTCTCCGTCAACAAATGCAAAATTTTTTTGATTGTGTGGTCATAAACCTCCTTATAACACTCACCTCAAAGCGATGCTCAATCATACCAAGTCTCATGCTTGCATGCCAAGCAGTTTTGGAGGAGTTAAAGCGAACGAACATTCAGACAGAACTCTGCTTTATGGTATTGATTGCATGTGCACTTCTAGGCTTCAACTCCTTTGAAACTATTGGGCGTACAAACACAGAACTTGGCACAATTGATCACCATTCTGGGATGGTTGCCAGAGGGGGTTCGTGACGTCATCTTGACGTCAAACTCAAAGATAATTTCTTTAAATTTAGCCAGCAGCTACGCATAAATATTTCATTCACTGTTATTTCGAAAGCAAACAACTGATATGCTACCAGTTAAAAGACAATAACTCTTTACAGCAATAATATAGGAGTAGGTCATAAACCTACATATTTTTAGTCATGAAAGGGCAAGTAACAATACTTTTGTGCAGTCGTGTCGCAAGTCTTACTGATCTCAACCTCAAAGACATGTTAATTAAATGTAGAAAATTTGAACAAATTGACAATTTTTGACGTTAAATATCACAGAATTATGACGCCATCATGACGTCACGAACACCCTTCTGACACTCACCGCGGGGTGGTGATCAATCGTGCCAAGTTTGATGCTTGTACCTGTAGCAGTTTCAGAGGAGTTAAAACAGACAAACAGACAGACAGACAGAATTGCGCCTTATATATTAGATACACTTACCGACTGCATGCGACTTCCCGAAACGATTCAAACTTTATAGCAGAGATTACACTTCGTCCATATATTGATTTCGAGAAAAATGCCAAAATGACTAAGGTGCCGAGGTTTTATAGTGCTGCAAATCTACGAAATTCTCACACGAGCATGTGGAAATAGACAATGAAAACTTTTATAGAGATGGCTGTCCTAAATATTTTTTCTTAGTATTGCTTACAGCACAAAAGACACGAATTATAAATGCAGGTCTCCAGCAGCTATAAGTGGTTGATATAGAAAGAGGCCCTGTAGTTTTACCAGGGCGAGAAACAGTTTTAATTAGAAATTTTATGAATGGATTTTGTCTGTAACACAATGGACTTGATTTTGAAACAAGAATTGGCTATGTCAAAAAAACGTTAATTTTATTATTGTTTTAACACCTTTCAATCGGGTGAAGGCAGCACAGCCGTCTGATCTGAAATTCTACACCTCAACATTGCGGATGGGGCTCTGCAATTGCGATAACTTAACTGTAAGTGCTTCACGTAGAGTTTATATGCTCTTCCCTATCTGCGTTCATTCCATTTACCAAGCAACATACACGCAGCTAGAGGATTTTTTTATACAAATTTGCCTACAGTTACGAAAAAAGTTGTCAGTGATAATTTAATAGCTTAATCTTAAAAATACATATCAATAATCTTGGCGCCCTTCCGAAACCTTGATATATTTTGAAGCACTTGCTGAATATAACGGATAAAAGTTTGTTAAGTTTTAGAACGTGTATGGTGAAAATAGGGCAAGTAAGACGGTGGCGGGGAGTTGAGAAAGTTGGCAGAAATGTAGCGGCTATGCTCAACGTTATATAATGTTTTTTTAATCGATTCCCTTTTAAACAACGGCAGCTTTGTTTTGGAAGGAGATTTGGCTAGGTAAAAAGCAGTTACTTTTTATTGCTCTTCTCACAACTATCCATTGAGTGAACCAGGCTTGGCCGGCTGAACCGACATTCTTAACCTTGACACTTCTGATGGGGGGGGGGGGCCTTACGGGTGACGCCGGAAGATTCGACTAGTCTGTTCTAAAAAGCGCAATTACATTTGTGTGTATGTTTGTGTGCTGCAACTTCTTCAAAACCACTAGGCATACCAAAGTAACACTTGACAGGGTTGATCACCATCTAATCTCAGAAAGGCAAATCATCATTTCAGAAATTGCTGATGTCACGGCATAGCTTATCAAATCCAAACTTTGAGGGAAATCAAAAATAGGTCGGTACGTTTACCACTGTGTGAAATCGTAGTCGCCAAATGTGCAATCGTATTTAGGGAGGGAAATTTTTTTTCAATATGGGTTAGTAAGCCAGCAGGGTAACCGGATGCAAGACGCTTTGGGGTAAGTATAGCCATATTTGTTCGATTCCAGGACCAAGACACCCAAATGCAACCAAGAAATTTTATGGTACATATATTATTATGAGAAGAGTTGTGCCTGTTCTATCAATAGTCTACTACCAAACAACTTAATTCTGTAACGGAAAGAAAACATTACGGCGCCCACCCCCAGGTTTAACTTTCTGTCCCTATACTTATTGGAGGGAACGGATAGTGTTTGTAAAACAATAGACTGTTTGTGGGTAAGGCCAGTGTTAAATGACAGTACCATGATCGAGGTTAAGTCAGAAAAGCGATGCATTCATTTAAATCAACTTTTCGTAACCGCTCTTGTCGCAGGCGACCAAACAGGTATTTCTAATCCTACGTAACTGACTGATCGCTTTGCCAGGCGATATCAGTAGAGCCGATTAGTTGGTGAAATAGCAAATACATTAAATGCACTTGATGTAATTTATTTTAAAATAGCGAGGTTTCGTTAGCAAACTCGCCGACCTCATCAGAGTGGCAAACGCTGAATACAAATATCGTATCAATTAATTAGAAATTATTTACGCGTTTCTTGCTGTTCTAAAATCCAAATACTTGTTTGATATTACGGTAATTTGAACAAAGTGCCGCTGTAAGTTCATCTTAAAATTCTTAATTAAATATCTTTAAATGTTTTACAGCTATCTGCTACAACAATTTGAAGTAGTTTACACTCAAAATTTCGCAAAGTTTTGATTTTTGTTGCTGATCAACAAAGGCCGAATCAGAATATTTAAATTTCAAGGAAAAAATAGCAGCAGAGTCTTGAATAAACGTCTGGTTTGTCCGGTTTTGTTTTTAGTTTTAACAACCAGACGAAGCCAGCTTGTTAGCTGGCGAAACGTTGGCATTTTTCGATCTATTCCACCAATACTTCATATACTGTACATTGATAACTGGTATCGTCATTTGCATCTTATTAGTTGATTATATTAAACCTAAAATAAATCCGAAGCAGAGTTAGAAAATAATTTTTTAATTAATTTAAGTAAATGGTGGTACAGAACTGTAAAAAGAAAATAAACATTTCACATTTCTTTTGCTCGTTCAGGTCATGTAGCAAATGAGAAAGGAAGAGAAAATTTATATCTTGCATTTACAGAGCATATATGCAATAGCCTAAATAATTCAATCAATGACAAAATTATGCCTCTAAGGTAAAACTGAATGTAGTTGACAACAAACCTGTTAGGCTACTTGGAAAAGCAAAGCAACTTGAAATAATAAATTACTTTCTTTAACGTGGAAAGCATTAAAACTATTTCTAGCAATTTTTTGATGCCCTCGGAGCCTATTTATAGTAGGCCATGATGCATCAAACTTTAGCGAAAATTATGATTAAGTTCAGTAATATTTATGATTGCAATTTATAATTACACTTGGGAAGCCTTAACTTGGCAAAAAGCTTCTACACCAGAAATAACATTTCTAGAAGGCTTCGTTGTCAAGCTGTAGCCTAAATCTTTACATCTGTGCAAATTAAAGAAATAACCAAGTGAGCTTAGTCACGTGACAACGAAAAACAACGCGGTAAAAATTCATATTACTTTAAACGGCAGCAGCACCTGAAAAAACAACGGTTTTTATAAAAGCAACCAGGTCAACAAACAAATAAGAAGTCTTGCTTTTTACGCGAGAGTACAAATACTGTATATAGGTGAGGGCACAAGGAAAACAGCATTTTACACTACTGCAATTGCCACTATCATTTGTGATCAGTGTAACAGCGATTAGGCTTGCCATAACAACTCAACGGTTCGCTAGATTTTTTAGCATTTGTCAAATTGAAGTACTAGCGCGTGTTGATTTATTGACATGAACTACTCAGCATTGAAAGAGTTCGTTGAAATGGAGTTTCGACGAAGCTTTTTATCGTGTGTTTGCACAGATTTTGAAGTATACTTTAAAACAATAAAGGGATTACTACCATTGATCAATTACCCCGACCTTTTAAACGGAGATTACTGATCGTACAACAACAGATCGAGAGAGTAAGGACGTCCATCAGGCACAGATGTAGAAAATCAAAATAACTGATTTACGCTGCTGCCTTCTATACGTTTACTTTTAATGCTCTTTAACATTTTATCAAACAAAAAAAGGACGAAGCCAGCAAAGGCTGTGAGTGACAATGCAAGAATGACGTAAAACTCAAAAAACGAAAAAGTGAAAATGAACTCGATGCAACAACACTCGGAAGAGAAATCAAAAATTATAAAACAAATTAAAAAAGATTTTGAAGAAAGACGAAGGTGAGGAGAAATAAACGCAACTTTATTGAAGTTTTATTGTCTACAAGTTAAAGAGGAATTATTGTACGGCCAGCCGTTACACAGACTATCCTATTCGTAATCTAATCTTGTTTTAAATTCCCTTGCTTAAGCGTGTCTTGGACCTTGAAATTGGTATTTACAAGTCACCTTCTTAACTATCAGCAACATGGGTACAGGAGCACGACTTGAATTTTCATTCAGCGGGGCTGACAATAAATAATGCAGATAATTTTGCCAATTTTAGGGTGTGTCCTAAAAAAAGGCCTTTGAGAACTAAATTTTCCCACTTCTCGAACAAAGAATTATAAACGTAAAAGAACAAAAATTTGGGGGAGCTAATTTCTCCAAACCCACTTTTTTTAGCACTTAGGCAGAGAATAAAATGTGAAAATATTCCAATTTACTCAATTATACAGTAAAACCTGGTCTACTCTGAGGTCAGGCTTACGTCAAAATGCCCAGCCGCTAAAAACGCTGCAGTCACCAAACGCCATTTCAACATTTATTTCGCGTGACAAAGAATTAGTCTAACGATTCCGTACAAATGACTATAGGGACGACATATTTAGGTATGACAGCCTTAGAAACAATCGCTCTATCCTCCCCTCAAACACTGAAAATTTTGACGATGTACAAAAAAAATACCAACGCTTTAGGAAGGTTAGCTCCTACCAGAGAATTTTTTTTTCACCTCATTAAATGACATTTCTAAGTGGGGTACGTCACAGCCAAATAACTTGATACAAACGAATTTGAGCGCTTTTGTCATTAATACTCGCGTATAAAACTGGAAATTTGTTAAATTAACGTTTTTTTGTATTGTTTCTGGCAAGCGTATCATATGACAATGAGTTACAAGGTTTGAAATATATCGGTATCTCGACCCATATTAATTATAGAACAAAGGTGAAACAAGCCATAGAACATATCTTGGGAGGGGCATTGTTAATAACAAACGGTACAAGTCTAGTTTGATCAATGTAGGCTTATATTCGCTTTGCTGGCAGTTTGTATGCTTGATAAAATAGAAGCAAGATTTGCCAGAAAACTGTTGTCAGCGTGTGGTTAACGTGTGTAATTTGATCATGGAAATTAACATCGCCGATAGAGAGATGCAATGGAGGTTATATCGAAAAAAGTTGGAAATGGATCTTTTCAATATCAGGTTAGTCCAACAAAGAAATTTGGAGCGATAAAGCCTTAGTGGACTATTTGCGGCAACATTGGAGCAGCTAAGAAAAGTTTTTGAGTGTTTATCAATTCAAGTTGACTTTAAGTCGTTTTATAAAACTGAAATGGTAGAAAGTAAGCCTAATCGATAACAAATTGAGAAAAAAAAGGGGTGTAATGGGAAGGAAATGCGTGAGAACGCCGTTTCCACACTTTTTTCTGGTCTGGAAAAAGCGTTTCTATTTTATTTTGGTAAGAGGTTTTCTAAAAATACCTTGTATTCAGACAACAATATCTCAATATAGCAACAGCATATTTAGCTCATATCCTTGGGCAGTAGACTATCACATGCAGTAAACATATAGCCGTTCGAGGCTGACGAATAAAAATAACACATATACAAAATCAACTAAAGATGGACATTGTAGTTGTGATTTCTGCTTCTGGCAGCCACAGGAGAGTGTTGCGGCGCCATTTTGATCCGCTCAACTAAAGCAGATCGAATGCTGCAAAATGCCAAGGCCTGTACCTCTGTACATAATCGTGAACAGGTTTGCAGAATCAAATTTAAAACACTTAGCTGGTCTTGAAAATTTTTTCCAGTGCCCATCTACTAAGAAGCTTTGTATGCATTGCAAAGCCCCAATTGCAAATAGAGCCACAAACCAGGAAGGGTGAAGGGGGAAGCCTCTCTAGTCAACTAATTTTGTTTTCAAACTATTTGAAATCTTCCTTTTGGCATACCAAGCTACATTGCTCAAAAAAGGCAGCTACTCAGTCATACAAGAGTCCAGCAAAGCACTTTGAGCTAACTACAGACAGTGACGCTGTTTTGACCTATCAGGTCTCATCAGCGCACGTGGTGACCGACAAGACAAGTTGGTCACTCACTGATGAGACCTGATAGGTCTAAACAGTATGTCTAAACAGAATCACTGTCTGCAATTTGCTTGAAAGTCGCTATAATTTGATCAAACTCACCCTTTCTCGAGCCAAAACAATTTTGATTTCGCGCTTGATTGCAAGCCAGCAGCTTTGCTGAGTTGAGATGCTGTACGCTGTACTAATATTTTGCTGACATCGACGGCGAAAGCGATAGGGAGCTAAATTACAATCAAGAGGTCGAGACTGCACTTCACGGCATTTTCTTCTAGGCAGCACTACATGAATACATTTTTAACGCGCTTTTTTTGCTTGGAGAGCTGCAGGAGCAACATCACTAGAAATTCCCTATGTCTCTCGCGACATCCAGCTTTTTTAGCTAATTCATTTGGTTCAATTTCTAGCCTTTGCCAAGCTGAATCGCTTGCGTAACTCATCCACCTATTTCTGGGAAGGCCAAGCTATTTTTTTCCATTTTGAGTAGCAAAAATAATTTGACGTGTGAGTTGACTTAAAGCATTCTACTTGCATCGCCAAACAAAAGCATCTGATCTCTCAATCGCCTACGAAGTAGTAGCGGCTCAATTTTACGAGAGTTTTGAATTTCGGTGCTATACAAATTTTATCCATTCGCGATATACCTTAAATTATTTTTTTCCGCTTGCGCATGAGATCTCAATCTTTGGATCATTATCGACGCATTTCTGCTTTTGGTTGCAGCACATTGTTCCAGCAGTACCGCCAGCCATGAAGTGGATCTGAGCTATTAAACTACAGCGACCAAAATATGTTAAACTGTTAAAGTATTTAAGTGATCATGGTTGAACTCAAGTTTTTTAACTCTATGATCGGGTGATAAAAAACTAACTGATCCATAGTTGTCGCTAAAGGAACGTATACGCATAAATTACACATTGTGGCTCTCACGAATGTTTATATGGTGAAGCCGGCGCAGCTGCCTTTATTGTTACGTCATAACGAGGCACAGATCATAGAATGCCCTGCCGGGGTGAAATCGCACCGTCCTTTGTAGAAAGATTACTTTTGTTTTCATAACAATAGAGCTACCGGGATTAAAGCTAAAAATTTTGGAAAAAGCAAGGTCCTTTTCAACTCCGCTTGGCACTCCAAGCAGGGATAAAGGAACATGCAACGTAGCGCGTGGGCAGCAAGGATTTGAGAAAGTTTAAAGAGAAACTAAGAGAAAACAATGTCCCTGTGTGGAATTGCACCACATGAAAGACATTTTTGGTCTTTTGCTTCAAAATAACTTAATATCAGAAATGTTTTCCCTACTTCCAAACTATGTAAACACTAGGCCCCCTTGTCTTCGTGTAAGTAATAAACAGAGCACGTAGACCTAATGCGTAGCCAGGACATCAAAATCATCAATTTTATTTCGAAAGGAGCGCACCAAGTGGTGAAAATTGGATGTGCAGGAAAAACATTAACTTTTCTTCACTGTTCCGCAAGTGCCCGATGGGTGAACCGATATTCTTAAACCCCGACGTTACTGATGGGACCCTTGCGGGCGACGGCCGCACAGCCGGCTAGTCACAAAGAATTAGTAAGAATCAAGGATTTAAGGATTGCATTCAGTGAAGAGAGGGAGAGGATTGGTTTCCTGCATGAAAAATCTACCTGCTACTATTTTGAAACATCTTAAAAATCTATTTAAAAAATGGCTTTGACAACCGTTTTGAAATTTTCTTTTCTAAAAAGAAAGCGTACCAATGGCAGCCTATTGGATACTTTTTCAGGCTTCTATTGCTTTTTTCCTTCCCTACCTTGTTTGATAAGGTCCTGATTAAGGCAGCTAGCTCTTCCATAATTGTTTGAATTTATTATTGTGTCGTGGGTTTGAGCCAAATGCTACAGTGTTCTCATTCGCTTTTTGATATTGTTGACCTACAACCATTTCTTACGACAACAGCAGCGGGCATCAAATTACTGTTTTTTAAATGGCGTTCTGATTCAACTTGTATTGAAAATAATTCTTTTATTGTAAAGCGAATGTGCTTTGAGTAAGCTCTTTGTTTCGATTATTATGGAACAACATTAATACTCTATTTATGAACATCTTTTAACAATGAGCGAACCGTTTATTACATTGAGGTGAGCGTGATGTGGTAGATTAAAACGATGTGATGAGAAACTAAGTCACTGATAGCAGTGGCTGCACGCTGTGCAGAGCAAATACTAGTTTTTCTTGCTACAATTCCATTTGATAGAATCAGCGCAGTTGCAATAGCGTGACTCCTCCCAGCGATTATACATCCGGGGCCTTTCCCATTGAATTTTATTGGTATCCAAAGCAAGGGAATGAGGGGTCTCCTAAAATTTTCCTTCCTTTACGCTACGGTTCTTTGGGAGGGATTCAAGAACCGTGATTAGAACAATGTTCCCAGAACTACAAGTCTTAACTTCAAACGAGGTTAATATTTAGAATATGCATGAACGATTTGAGATCGTTTTCATTTTTTACGTGTAAAGTGGTTGTCAATCGTTGCGGGATTAAAAGCCGAGGCAAGCTTTGAGCACCCTCTTGATTGTTTTGCCAACTGTAGAAATAATTACCCCGGGATGTGAAAATTGAGACAGAAGCAATGTCTGTAGTTTGCAATGAGTTCCTTTAAGCTGGGTTTTTATGTCATAACTTTTGTTTGCCAGACCGGCAGAAGACAATTTGCCCTGCTTTAATGGACCGAATGTAATAGACAAATGTCCAATTAGTTTATTTTTTTCACCCAACTTCAACAAAAGACTCCACTTCAAAAGAGGGCTTAGTTCATTTCCTTTGCTCTTATATGCTCAACAGTTACAATTATCTGTTGGTTTGTTTAATTAATTTAGTAGAAGCACTCTTCTATCGCTTTCCCACAAGGATAAATTTAAACGTAAATTCAAAAGCTGGAGGAGATATGAAACTATTTAGGAGCTCGAGTTGTATTTGTAACAAGAGCGTATACGCCAAAGTTCTTAAAGAGTGTAGCTTGCGTCGAAGTACACGTATTTCCTTTGTTTGTTTATTTCGCTTAAAAGGGAACTAAGGAAATAGTATTTCAGCAAAATAAAACTGAAAATATTCTCTAGCAGCGGTTCTCAATTCTGTCTGAAATACGCACCGGCAGAAGAAATGGTCACGTTAACTACTTTTGCACATTGTGTTTACATAGACCACAATCATCGAATTACGTCCTCACCAACATTAGACTAGATACCAGCATTTGTGCCTAAGTCTATCAATAATGTCAATTCAGTGATAAATTAGAAGAGTAGTTCGTACTTCCAAAACTTTCAAATAATCGAGACTCTCTGCGCTGACGTACGATCAAAAAGAATGCAAATGGGAACATTCCATGAATAGCTACATTGCTTATATTTAGACCGTATTTCAGAATTGGTTTAAAAAAGGAGGTGATTTGATGTAAAGAAATTAAATGCTGTTCTTTTGCAAAAGGTTACCACGAAGTGTCCAAAATGAGTAAATTTTTAAAAACGTAAGATTTTTTATATTCTGGTAAGGGATTGATTTACCCCCGTCTTTTCCCCCTAAAAGATGGCCATGATCAACATTAATAAATGTAAACTGAAAAATGTTGAAACAATTAAGCTTTCGTCTTTAGCAGCCACGAAAACGTTAGTTAAAAATTTGCTGAGAGATTTTGAGTGATTTTTATTAAAATATGAACGTTTCTACAACCGAGTATGAACTATTTCTACCAAGCAACTAACTTTCCTAACAATTTCAATGTCGTTTTGCCAGAGGTTGAAAGGTAAGTTATTTCGCTACATGGCAAAGCGGAATCTTTATTTAGCATTGAGTGCTTCAGTTACGGAATGGCGCTTACACCAAGACTTACGCAAGTGATTGCTGTGTCAGAAACTCAAGATGCTTTTCTTGTGCTGTAGCCGCTATAATAAACAATTTTTCGCAATCCAGTTTGAGGTTTTTAAAAAATTTTAACAAACAGGTAACACCTCTAAAACTTTGTGAAGTCCAGCGACATTTTAATGATTCAGTTTTTCTTTTTACTTAAATTGCCCTTTTGCTTCGATTTACTGTTGGCCTACAATCAGAAAGCAACATGGTTTGTCTTATGTACCTCACAACACTTTGTATTTGCGCCCACCCCTGGTTCTATGTTCAGAAATAATGTCTTTGTTACGTAATTGCCTGCCTTGTTAGCAACAATTTTAATTAATTGTGCAGGTTGCCGTAATAGAGTTATGTTCAATAGTTTATAGGTTACCCTGGCAACAACATCTATCGTTTTCTGAGGAAGCTCCCCGGTTACTAAGGGGAACGAAACGTCAAATTTTAACAATAAATTGTGGAAAGAACGACTCTATCTCTTAAAATATCAATATACTCGACAAAGGAAAATTGCCTGCTATATTGAATGGAAAAGTTCCGGTTCTTTGTTGCTTTTTGAATTTTGTTGTACACTACTGCTCGAGTCTGACTTGCTCCTGTCTTCTATGATGTTGTGTTTATTTAGTTTACTGTGTGTTAAGTATACTTCCAAAGAAATCGATCAAACAAACAAGTTGACTGTAAAAAAAGCGTGTTGTTATTTCAATACCTTTGCCGCACGAGATGGGTTGCTAATCAAGATGTGACCGACGTAAGGCTGACGGCTCCACATTATCTTAAGTAAGCTGAATGAATTGTCACAGTGGTCAACTTTTTATCCACTCTCTCTCCGTTCGAAATGACCTGATTATTATCATGCTGCTTTTTTCAGGTGGCATCAGGTCAAAGCTTTCCAACAGACGCCACGTTTCACTCGCACTGAAGGTTCCCCTTTGAAAGCTCAGCTAACGTCAACCAGAGGAACACTTCGTCGACCTACAATTTTAAAGCAGCACATTGAGAAAGAAAAAACAAAAGAACAAGGGGAAACAACTAGAACTGCTTCCACTCCGTACAGACTTCCAAGATTACCAGAGTCTTTTACCTCAGCGGAGAAGCCTAAGGATTATGTTTATAAACAACCGTTGACGGCGACACATTTCCTCTTAAAAAAAGATCCCAAGTAAGAGTTATCTTCTTCACAAAAACAGATAAAGTAAATTGTCACAAATTAGGATCATCTCCATCAAAATTGTCGGCGACATCATCTAATGGGTTCAAGTGCTGTTGATTGTGGTGATGGTCGCGCGTTCAAATCTCACGATGGCAGCATTTTTGTATGCTTGCGAAAAACACTTTACAGCAATTTGCCTGCTTTGGTAAAAATGCCCTGAGTCAGCATTACTGGTAACTCTGAAACGGGTTTAAGTACCACATCTTTTGGTACAACTAACGAAAGGTTTACGAGAAACTGGAAAATGAAATTATGTAAATCTTTTTTTCTCTCCGCATTTGATCTCGTCCTTGCAATTTGAGCGCTAAACAATAGTTTGGTTCTACTTCAACGTGTATTTGCTCTCCTCAAAAAAGCAGCAGTGGCACGTGCGTTATAAAAAATAGAAGTGGAACCTGAGTTTTTACTTCTTCAACAAAGACAAGCTGGCGTACCTGCCAAGTCACTGTGTACAACATAGCGACACTAAGTGCTAATCGGTCTAATTAAAATTGTTCTAATTGTTGTGGGTGCTATTGTGATAGATTCTTCTCATTCTCTTTGGGATGAAGGGATGGTATGAACGGGTCATCCACATTTATACCGTAAATCTAATTAAAGTCAAGTTAGGAAAAAACAGCAGCCCAATCTACAACCAGTCATGAATTACAAAGGTAGACTGATAACCCCACATGCAACCAGATGCACTGCCATAGATGGAAGTCCACACGCCCATTCTTACAATATGTTGAGTGACAGCGTAGCTGCATTATTTTGCCCAAGTGAAGAACAGATAATTGTTTGTTTTGTCTGATTACACAATTTTTTATAGACGTAGCACCCCAGTTCCCGATTGCACAAGTCCAGATTTGCGAATTAAACCGAACAGTACCAAATGCCGACCTATTACACAGAGTGTGCGACGCAAGGTATTATTCCAAACCTGGCCACAAGGTTAGAACAAGAAACTATAATTATTTGCATTTTTTTGTTTTGTGTTTAATTCTACATTCTAGAAGTCAGATGCTTATCAGGAAAATATGCCACCAAAGACAAAATGTTGATATTTTTACTCTCTAAATATGAAAATAAAATACGGCACATCTTTTCTACGCCAAAAGCAAAGCAGCATCCAGAAAAACCATTTAGGGTTGGCGCAATTCAAAGTAGAAACGTCTGTTACTCTAAAAATGTTTGACCAAAATAGTAAGATTTCAATCTACGCTTTTCAGTTATTCCGTTAAATTTTGCACCCTTATTTGAATGAATTGACTTTGACTGCATCTTTCTGCTGATTTTGTACGAATAAATCATGTGATTGCATTCTTTGATAATAACAAACCAAGAAAAGTCAACAAAATTGAAATTTCAATAAAACATCGAAAGAAAACAATACATCTTTGAGAAACCGTGCAAAAGCCGCGAAAACTTTACTAGTTTATTTAAAAATAGCTTTAGGCCGGGATCTGGTGCAAAAAATTTGAGAGACTATGGCCTTTTTTGTCTTTTCTTTCTTCTGAGATATGCATATAGTCAGAATTATACTGGACAGTAATGCATTTTATTTTATCTTGACCCGTATTTTTGAACACAGATGGAGCAAAAATGCAACGATTGTTGCCGAAGATAATTCAGCCAAGTGGCGTCATAGTTTTGACTGATGGAGGGTCCGCCGAACCAAAAACTCCACCTCAATCAGAAGCCGAATATGCTCCTCTTCCAACGTAAAACATTTTAGTTCATGCAGCTGCTTCTTTTTCAACTTTATTGAGCTATTTGCAAACAAAATTGTGGAAATATTACTGTCTCAAGAATATTTGGCAACGCAGAGGTCACGTGAGGAGTACATTCAGTGACCTCACTAAAAGGAACGGGCTGTTAATTTGAGTGATAAACTTTTTTTGAGAACACCTTTTTACTCATTTATCCGAAAACTTGATATATTTCCAAATGTCTGGTTTTCAAGAAGAATAAATTAGCTGACACTTTTCGAAGTTGCACGGTGTCAACAACTGTAATGGAGCCACAAATCTAAATCATTTTGGTCATGTGTAGTTTTGTTATCAGGAGATCAAACCTTTAACTGTTTATTTCTGACATTACATGTAATTAAGCCAAGCTGTGTTTAGCAAAACAGTTGATCGGCATAGCCTTTTGCTTGTCATTGGATTAATTAACTTTTTTATCTCATTTTTTTTGTTGTTGTAGTTTTATAAAAAATCAAATCTTTAGTAAACCCTATTTCATTAAAATAAAAGAAGCAACCGATGAGAAAGCAAAAAGTTTTTAATACAACGAATGCTTAGTGCTTGTGGCGCTATTTCGCTCCATTTAAAACGATGTTTTTTAGATTATCAGCTTTTTCGAGGGAACCTTCCGCTAACGGTCAAATTAAACACAGTCTTGTCCCCAATCAATCCGACAGTGGAGCTGATAGACAACTACACTGGCAATTATCTCCATATTCAAATAACAACTTCGACCGACAAGGATTAGGTCCCAATCAAGGCCCCTTTTCTCGAGAAATGCCCATCAAATGCATGCCGCCAAACAACTGGCTGAGAATGAAACTCCGACAAAGGATGGCGGCGAAATAAACAGGAAATTCAAAACAACTGCTGCAGCTGCTTTTAGAATTCGTTCCAGCTTCATCTTACAAAAAAATCAACTGCGCAGCTACTCGCCGTTGCGCAAAAAACTAAAGCTAATTGATCGGTTTACAGAAGAAAACATACCTCAAGGGCGGTTGAAAAAGTAGTTCTAAACTTACTGGAGAATTACTTCAATGGAAGTTTCAGTAGGTAAAGGAAATCGAAAAAATGGTTTTCAGGTACAGGTAGAGTTTTAGTTTTATCCATTTGAAAAATTATCCTTAATTTCATTTACTTAATCACTGTTACAGTGCCTTGAGTTGCGCCCGAATGGTTGTAATTTATACGCTTTGTCAATGTTGTTTTGTACTGCGGAAACCACGTATTTTGATCGGAATTAAGGCTGATGGGCCTTCAAACGAAATTGTTTCTGTTTTTTTTGCGATTTTGCCTCTGTTTCAAGCTTCGCATTAGATGCGCTTATTTTTTTGAAATGGAAACGAATACAAACGCTATATACATTCATCACCAGTGTGAAACTTTCCGCAAGAATATCACGGTAATATTAATGGTTTTTTGCTGCCGCGAAGATCAAGCTAGTTGGGCAAATAAAACAGCAATCATCTCTGAAAAAATATCTCCACTTAAATTAGGGCAATTTTGTCAAAGGCTTTTAATTAAGGTGCTTTATTCTTTTAATCATTTAAGTTGTTCAAGAACTGGAGGTACCGACTTCTAATGCCCTCTTTGGTAGAAAAGGCACCAACTTTTTGATATTTCTACGCTTTCTTGATACCCACCATGTTCAAAATGAGCTGAAAAAGTGCTGTTCAAAGAATGTTTGTTCAACGGTTGTCACCAAATCGTATTTAAGTTCAATAACTTCATCCAGGACCCTTAGTCCCTAAAATGTTGTTTATTTATATTGAGTGTACCCTGTGACACCTTTTTAACTTGTTATGGATTTCGATAACCGGTGATCTCCAAAACTTTGCTGTGAGCTTACGTGGCGCTGCGTAACGAAGTTTATGGAATTGTGAAAACCAAGAATCTAGTGATTTCAAGTACTTAAGGTGCAAATAAAAAAACTGTTTCAAAGGAGTTCTTGAAAAATGTTTAAAAATAATTTAATTGATTTAACATTGTGGGCCACGTTTACTCTCATAGACTTTCCGCCGGCCAGGCTATTTCGTAAAATTTAGATGATGATGTGGTCAATACCACCACGGCTAGGAATTGGCATTTCAGAATTCCCAATATTCTGAATCCAATTCTCAAATCAATTGGGAAGCTAAATCGCTATTTTTGCTCATTGGTGAAACTAAAATAAACTGCCGTGAAAACAAAGTTGCAAACGCGTGATGCAAATTTCCATGATTTCTAAGTCTGTATTAAACCTAAAATCGCACATTATACTTGTTGCGCTGACACTTTGTACAACCCAAGCAATTTCTATCTTATTTCCTTGCAGGTTGTTCGCCAAAGTTCCTTCTTTACTCTCATATGACAGGCAGTTAACAAGAATTAGTAAAAGCATGCAGAGTTACGGTAGACAAGTTCTCGATTCATGAAAACACTCACGCCGCGCTGAGATATTATTGTTGAGCGAAAAATATCTCACTTCCTCGAAACGCATCCACAATTCAGTAGGTCGAGCGAGTGTGCAAGGTTAGTAAGGAGCGCTGGTTAGACAAATATACGGATGCGATGCTCAAAGTGTATATGTATTGGCGTAGTGGTTTACTGTACCAGGACACTGTTTATTCTATTTTGTCCATCACAAAATTAGCATGGAGCGGACTGGGTTTATACCGGAAGCAAGAAACATACCCGCAGCCAGAGGCTTCACGTTTGATAACTATGCCTAGAATTACTAAACAGTTGTACCTTGTTGGTAGGCTTGTTACTTCATAGATTAATTCTTGTGAATGCATCAATCACGTTATTTGTCTTCCGCTACTTTGAATTTATGCCCATAAGTATTTAGTCAAACGAACGCTTTAAAGTTTTGTGAAATCATTTGCTGTTCGTAAATAAGCACAATGTTAATTTATTAGCAGCAAGGTCGGTATTATAAGCATAGTTTAAGAAATCCAAACTTTGAGTGAAAATCAATAAAAAAGAATAGATCAATTGGTGTACAGGACTGTATACGTTGTTTATTAACTGCACGAAGTGATATCCACTTCATCGATCCAATTTATCCTTAATAATTTCAAAATGATACTTTTTTATTTGGAACCAGTTCAACCGGCACGATGGCGTAGTGGTTAGAGCGTCTGCTAGCAGTCGTTAAACTTGGCGTTTATTTTCCCAGTTGAGTCTTACCAAAAGACTTTAAAAAAAGTATTCATAGGTTCTTTGCGCAATGGAGATAGTGTGGAAAACAAGCCGGCAAGCTTACTTGTTGTGTCCTTGGGAAAGACTCTTAACGAGACGGCTCCATCGTCACGTGGCAAACAAGTGGCGGGGTCAAGCAATCTACCCGTCGTGGTGGCCCAGTTCAACTGAAGACTAGCGAAAATGGTTGATGAGAAGCTCATAACGTGAGATGTTTCTCTAATAATAAAAATGAAAGGTCTTGCCCACACAAAAATGGGAGTTTGAGACTAGAATGAACATTGTCGACAATTTAAAGATTGATGTTTGTTTAAAAGAAATAGGCGGCTCCACCCTTTTTAATAGTTTTTTAGCCAGCAAAATGGCATAAATCAACAATTTTTTGTCTTTTACTGCCTCCAAGAACGGTTGTAGAAAATTTGACGCCCAATGAAGTTCACAAATGGAATGCGTCGTCGATTCCAATAAGTTACGCGCTATTTCTATCTTGCGGTCGCGAGAAACCTATTTGTCATAGATACTGTGACGTTGCGTGTGTACCAAAGCACAATTCTGTCTATGCTCCAGTCTGTCTGTTTTAACTCCTCCGAAACCAGTGGACGCACAAAAATGAAACTTAGCACGATAGATCAACACTCAGGGGTGTGTGTCATGAGGCTATTTGTGACGTCGTAATGACATTACGCAGAAAAGCGATTTTTTGATTAAGCAGAAGCCAGCACCCGGCTTACCAAGCTGAAGAAATTTCGCTTTCTTTGAAGACAAGATGACGTCATAATCAAAGATTAATTGCAGAAATTCTTTTCTTTATGGCAATATAATAGACCAGCGATGCGCTTGGCAAACTGCAGACAGTGACACTGTTTCGGCCTATCAGGTCTCTTCAGTGCAGTTGGTGACCGACAAGAAGCTAGAGGCTTACTTTTTCAAATAATTCTGACCGCGGTTGAAAGCTTTTTCGAGAGATGTTAACAAGCTTCTTCTGTTAAACAAAGTTTTACAACGTGTTGATTTTTTTGGTGATGCTGTAAGGAATCTTCTTTTAAGAATTTTAGATGAGTATGCTTTTTTTTTCTTGAAGGCTTTAAATATCTTTGTGACGCTATGTGACATCACAGTGCTGTCTTCTTCTTCCATATAATAGGTAACTTAAATTAAGTCGGAGAAACTAAACAGCCAGACCAATTCTCTACCTTCTGCTGGATCACTCAAACTGTCAAGACTACACAGTGAACTCCAGATCGGGCAATGCTACAAAATATGATCAGCAATTTGCGAATTTGCCCCATACTGACCAGACGGTGATGGACTGAGTTTCCTTCTATGCACGCTATCACTAAAGCGCCCTACTCCAGTCCTCAAAGGGTTTGATATTACCTATGGTGTACCGTTAAGCTAAAGTCTAATCAAGGGGGAGCTGAAGAGACTGGTTCCAGATTAAACTGAGACCGGCGAATAATAGGACTTCATTCGTATTTAAATTCGGCCTTCAAAAAGTAGATTGCTTGAAAGAAAAATGGAAAACGTGAAATGAGGCTCTGGGGTCTTACGCTCTACCTAGTGAAAGTCGATGGAGGAAATAGTTACAGTAATTTAATGATTGATACGTGGTCATATTGATAGAATGGATCTTCCAAAAGCTATACCTGCAAGTATTGGCATAAAACTGGTCGGTACGGATCGCAGGCATCCAGTAATAATACCAAAAGTTTAATTCAAATCAACATCCAGCTTCCTCGAGAGTGGACTTTTGAACCATGAGGTGTGGCACACTCAGCAACACTCTAATCGAGCTCCATGGCACCAATACAAAGGGCGGCGGTTTTGGCCACCAAGACGTTCCGAGTAAATATTTGCGAAGGTTCCTTCGAGCAGACAAGTTGCATCTGGCATCCGAAATGTGTTGTTTACACGTTAGTTACCGGTCTAGCTTAACACCAAAATATTTTTGGTGTGGGGCACTATGAAGAATTTTCCTTTTTAACACGACTTTTAACCCTTGTTCTACCTCTGTTGTCGAGAGCAAAAGCGCTTATGGTGGCTTTTTCGCTCTCATCTTCATCTTTTCACCAAAATTATGATGTCAGATAACATTTCGGCATAATTATCACCACCTACAATTATTATAAACTGTAAGTTTGAAAACCAAATGTGAATAGTATTGTTTATCACTGATGCATATATGCTTCCAGCGAAAGCAGAATGATAGGCCTATCACGAACCTATAAATCTGGTGTTTCAGTAATGCCAAGGCAAGTTTGAAAATTAGCAGTTCACTGTATTACAGTCTATACTAGCAGTTGCTGAATCAACCGGTCTAGCAATACGACTTATTAAATAGAAGTGATCACAATTGATCCGTATCACATATTATTGCATCAAGCGAATTAGTAATTGGATCTATTGGTTGGTTTGGCCAATAGGCAGGCTATCATTCAATAACTTTTGGTTAAACTGACTGGTGTAATTATGGGTTCGAATCCCACTTCCAGCATTGTTTTTAACATGCTTCGAGCAATAACATCTAGAGCAAAGATTGTTAAAATACGTCGCCCTTGATAATGCCAACAAATCTCATGTCCCCAATTTGTGTTTGCTATGATGATCAATTTTTTAAAAGTGGTTATTTTCCCACACTTGCTCTCCGAAACAATGAGAGGACTTTTTTTTCTTTTGGAGAACAAAGCGCTGATTTGACCACTTTTCCTTGCTCATAGGAAGAGACCCTGGCTCTATATCTGGAAGGAGAGGTACGGCTCTTTTGGTCTTCCCTAGCTTTGACCACGCTGGGATAAGGAACGTAAGCGCAGCTGGAAACTTGAAGTCGCAAACGCAATTACTAAAAAGTCGTGAGTAAGCCGCCTTTAAATAGGTTTTTTGTGAGCGCATCAACTGCTTCGTCGCCCATTCCAACATTAAATTGAGTCGTCCTCCTCTTATTTAAATTGAAGGATTAAAACTCTGTAAAATGATACGCTTTTGGGCAATAAGGCCGCTTTTGATTTAAGTATAGTTAGTTTGGGATTAAGGGCAGTTCGGTGTTCATTCACAACTTTGAATTGATTGATTCTTTCCTTTATAAGCAGCAAAAAAAATATATGAGCAGTGGTGTAATGTTTGGCTCTTTGTAAATATAACCAGCTTTGCTTCGTAAGCAAAGAGTTCGGGATTAAAGGCATAGTAAAATGTAACGAAACTTCAAGTTTGAAGAAATAGCGTTGCCAAATGCAAATTCTAGGGGGTGGAGTGTGGGCAAAAACATTTACCGGTACATGTATTTAAGGCTTTCTATCTCTTTGTTTTGTTCAATGACCATATTTTTGAGAGATTGACGATAACTTATTGGGTGCACTGGGACCGAGTGCAAGACATTTGAATGAGGCAAACCCTCTTATGCCCGTACCAAGAAAAATGAGTGAAACCACGGGACTATTTGATGCCAAAAGTACAATTACCAAAGAGGCACACCAAATTATGAAACAGGCCTACCTCTACAGTTCATTTCTGTAGTCGTCAAAGCGATCTCCATTTTGGTCCCAACCCACCTAATTCGACTTCGACTTAGAAGGAACGGATAACAGTTAGTGAAATGATAGTTGTTTGTGAGTTTCATCTGTCTGGATCAAAGAGTAAGATAATTTCCACTAGAAGTGTATAGGAACTATAGCTTTTATTTACAACAACATGTCTTTACTGCTCAAACAAATTTTATTAGAGTGAAGCCGGTACAGCCAAATCAAGCAATATTTTTGATCCCGCATGACCGGTGGTTAGCCCCGCTGGGCAACTCTGACCTACAAACTAGCTTCGGTTTGTGCAAAAAAAATAAGATATAATGATTATAAACATGTAACATGTAAGTGACGTGTGACAACTAGCCTAAGCTTGTTTGTCTGTGGTAGTTTACAGGCTTACAGTATACTGATTTGTCGTCGCAGATCGCATTGTCCTGATAAGACAAACCTTCTTAGAAGAAGTGTACAAAATTTCCCAGAACAAAGAGAAAAATTTCGGTTATTCTAATTAAAGATCTGCCCTTATTGAAGACTGGATAGCTATTGCGATTCACAATTTTGTTCCTGGTACCTGAAACTGCTTGGAAATTTATACAAAACTAAGCTGTTTTTTCAGCTTTTTTCATAATGCAAAAAGTTTTCACCTGCAAGTCGCTTAGAAAAAAAGGAACTTCTTCATTTACTTTTAAAAAGCACAATGTGACTCCATTCGATTTCTGTTACGCCGCTCACGAACTCTAGCGTTTCTGCTTCAATAAAAAGGAATCTAAAATTTGATGTCAGTAAGTTCTGTATTTTTTGAGTCACAACAATGCTTCCTTTGGAAAGCATTACCTACTTGGAGCTATATTGGTATAATTATCCATCTCTACCCGGGTCGCTCGCAGGACCATTTTATCATTGATGTCGGGGTTAAGATAATCGGTTCATTTGCTGCACCGGCTTCACCAAATGGATAGTTGTGAAAACGATAACAAAACGTTAATGCTTTTGACATAGTCAATTCTCGTTTCAAATTCAAAACCACCGAATTTTGAAAAAAATCGAGTAAAATAACATTTGGGGCGTAGCCGTTGTATATCCCCCGCAGTTTTTGCCAAATTTGGAGAGTCTCTGGCAACATCTTACTTTCTCTGTTTCCAGCACTGGGACTGAAATTGCTTACAATTAAATGTCCAGCAATGACACTAGCTTCTATGGGTTCGTTTCATGAAATGCATGAAAGTATAGATTCAAAGTTTTGGGGTAGGGGGTGTCTAAGTGATTTGTATGCATTTACAGGATAAAGTTATTAATTAAATATTGGACCCACTACTTACGACTTTTTGTTACGATTTGAACAACCACTAGCCTCTGGCTGCGCATATCTTGCTTGGTCCTAGCGTAGACGTACGCAGTGGAAAAGCAAGCTAGCTCGATGGCAAGCATTTACAGTTATTACAGTGCCTAACAAAAGTTTAAGACCACCTTGTAATTTCTGCAAAAAACTGAATAATTTTGTTTTTCAGACATTTTAATCACAAACAATTAACATTAATTTTGCAATCATGTACCATCACATTACAAACAGTTCTAAAATAACAAATTATGCAGAAATTTGTATTTGGTGTGTTCTCCTTTGTACATAATCACAGCCTGTAACCGTCGTGACTTGCTGTGCGTCAGGATTTGATAATACTCGGCCGCTATTTCAATGACTCAAACTTTTTCTTATCACATTCACAAGTTGTTTGGCAGATGACGGTTGCCTCTCTGCAACTTCATCTTGAAGAATTTTTCACAGATTTTCCACAGGGTTTAAGTCGGGGCTATTTCCAGGCCATTGCAAAACTTCCACTTTCCGGTTTTTCAAAAAATCAGATGCAGTTTTTGACCTGTGGCACGGGGCACCATCATGCATAAAGATCCTACGCTGATGAATGTCCATATGAATTTTCGGCTTATCTTTTAGCCGGTCCAGGTACCTTTTGCCGTTCATGGTTGTAGAAGGGGGCAAAAAGTACAAACCAGCGGACCCATTGCATACATGGTCCCCCAGATCATTAGACTTGGGGGGTGTTTCTTAGTTGAAATTGTGTATTTCTCATTGTATCTCTTACCTTTTGGTCTACGAACGTTTTGCTTCCTTACGGCAAACTACTGAATGGTTGATTCATCACTGAACAATACTTTACTCCAATGTTCAGTGGTCCAATGCTGATGTGCTTTAGCAAATGCTAAACGCTTGGCTTTCATAGATTTAGTTAATAATGGTTTTTTAGCGGGTTTTCGCGATTTTAATCCGAAATTGTACGTCAATCCATGAGAAACAGTCATGCCTTTACTTCGATGCCCTTTGCCAACAATGCAGACTGCAATTTCTTTATCGAACTAGCTGAGGATCAAACAACTATCTTTTTCATTAAATGATTATCTCTCACAGTGGTTTTCTATGATCTAACACTTCTCTTTTAAGTCACTGTAACTCCCTGTCAGTCTCTAATTGACTATTGCTTTGTGAACCCCTGTTTGGGTGACATTACATTTCGCACTAAGTTTACCTTCAGAGCAGCCTATTCTGTATAAAGTCTATGACAACGTCCTACTTGTCCTGTTTCCCTCATAGAAGTACTTGAGGACTGGACTTGCTGGCAGTAGAATCAGACAATAACTACACAAACTTTTATCTGTTCATTTTAACAAGTGTTTGAAAGCATTATTTTAAAATTGTGGGAAGGCTTCAAAGTGACTGATTCGTATTTACAGAAATAAGCTATTAAATATCAAGCCCACTACCTACCATTTTTTTTATCAGAGGCTTGTTTGTATGGCCTAAAGCTCTAGCTGCGCGCGTGTTGCTTCGTCCTGGCATTAGCGTTGCTATGTACGGAAGAGCAAATCCGCCCAAAATGAAGGACTTATAGTTAAATTATCAAAATAGGTTAGGATGAGGTTTAAGAGTATAATATTCCATTAATTTAGTGATGTGGCGGATCAATTTGTGTAATTTCTGCAACATTTGACCTTATTCCGCTCTGCCGGCATCGCTTGCAGGCCCCCCATCAGTAATGTCGAGGTTAAAAACATCGGTTCAGCCAGCCAAGCCGCCTTCACCTAGTAAATAGTTGTGAGAACTGTAATCAAAAGTGAATCCTTGTTGACATAGCCAAATCTCAAATTGAAACAAAACTGTCGTTTTTTGAAACGCAATCGATTAAAAAATATCATCGGAGCTTGCGCATAGCCAGTACATGTCTCCCGAATTTCTCGAGTCCCTGGCAAAGTCTTATTTGGCCTGTTTTCACCACAAGCATTCTTAAACTGAACAAGCTTTTGTCTGTTAAATTGAGAAAGTGCTTGAATTGAAAACATATCAAAGTTGTGGAAGGGCGCCAATGTGAGTAGTATGTATTTTCAAGATTAAGCAATCAAATATTAGGTCCACTACTTACCACTTTTTCCTAACTGTAAGCGTATTTGAATAAACTAACGCCTCTGGCTGGGGCATGTTGCTAGGTCCTGGCATAAACGCGGCCATGCAAAGAGCGAACTAACCCGAAATGAAGCACTCACAGTTAAGTTAGTACAAGGCCAGAGTCCCTCATCGATAATGTCGAGGTTAAGAATATCGATTCATCCAGCTCCTCGGCTTCACCCATTTGTTGTTTGCGAGAACGGTAATAAAAAGTTAACGTGTTGTTGACATAGCTAATTGTCGTTCCATAATCAAAAGTACCATTTTTTTAAAGGAAATCGATTAAGCCCAAAAAGAACATTAAAGGGGGTTGCGTAATGCGCATAGCCACTATATTTCTCCCAAAGCTTCTGGAGTTCCTGCTCACGTCTTGCTTGCCCTGTTTGGTAGATTGGAACTGGCCTTCCTCACGACTGAAACAGCCAACTATTTCAAAAAGTTTTCTTTGTTCATTTTATGAACTGCATCGAAACATAATCTCAAACTTGTGGGGAGGGGGGCGCCAAAGTGATTGATATGGATTTTCAGAAATAATCTATTAATTATTGGGATCACCTCTTAGGACATTTTCGTAATTGTATGTCTGTACGATCTAAAGACTCTGGCTGTGCACAAATTTCTCGGTCCTGGCATAACCCAGCTATTCGAACCTGGAATGAAGCACTTACAGTTAAGTTATTACAGTTCTAATGCCTAGGCTTACCATACGTCCCGTTTTTAAGGCTTTGTCCCGGTCAGATAATCTAAAGTCCCGTTTTTTTTGCACTCAGTCAGCCAGTATGGCCAGACATATCATGCTTCCCGATTAAAACGTCCGTCACCTGCCCAACGATGATTTGGATTGGGAGTGACACAACAGCTGCAGTAATACCGCTGTTGACCTTTTTTTTTGGAAAACACCTTGATTTAGGGTATAAACTATAAGGTTAACACCTGATCTGTTACCGCTAAGTGCCGCACCTTACCTGGTCAGCTATAGCTAAGCTCTTCGATCAGACCTGTTGTTCTGGAGCGTCCCGTTTTTAATCACCAAAATATGGTAGGCCTACTAATGCCCCCATCAGTAATGTCAAGGTTAAGAATATCAAATCAGCCAGCTTTGCCGGCTTCATCCTATTGGAAAAGAAATTCCTCATTTAGATCAGTGATTCTCAACCACTGTGCCGCGGCACTTAACGCCGCCAAATTTTAGATATATAATTATGTTAATATGATTAAGTGATAATTTTTAATAGGTAGTAAATGATTTTTAAACTTATCTTTTTCTATGTGTGCCGCCAAATTTTGAAATCGTTAAAAGTATGTCGCAACAAAAAAAAGGTTGAAAATCATTGATTTAGATGATATGTAGCTCGACATGATTATTTTGTTGCAAAAGATATAACCAAACCATTTTTACTCCCCTTCTTTTTGTAGTGTGATTACCAATTTTTCTGTTTGGAGTTAGCTGATTTTTAAAATTTGTAGAGACTTCATTCTTCGATGAATCTTTTTGAAATCTTGATAGATGATATTACAGAACTATGCTTTTGAGACAGATGAATCAAAATGTACCAAAAGGCTTAGTTTTTGTAGAAGTTGGAATTTCTTGAAGCCCAACCACCAAAATTATGAATGTTAAAGCCAGAAATTGTTTGTGGGCTGTGGAAGGTGCAAAGATGAGAGACAAAAAAATCATTTTTTGAACTCTTAATTAACCTTACAATCCACTATTCAAATCGCGAGTCAAATACCCAACCATCAAGGATAAAGCAAAGCAGTGGCATATTTAAAAACAAATTTTGGGGGGGCAGAGCACTTTTTTAAGCTAAACAATTTTTTTGGAGGTCGATAATGGAAATCGAAAATTTTACTTATTTTGGTCTCTAATCCAACGCAAACATTTTTTTCGTTTCACAATTATTGCTACTGTCATATCGTTTGGGGGGCTATCGCCCTTTGTCCCCCTTAAATACGCCACTGTAGCAAAGCATAAAGGTTTCAACACCACAGCCAAAATTTAGCGCTTGACGAGCACCAAAACCTGATTCAAACTTTAAAAACAGTGACCTCAACATTACTACACCGTTCAAAGTTTTTGCAGACTTGGAATAGCTTGGTTTCTGTAGCTTTACCTACTGCACGTAAGAAGACACAAAAGAACTCCAGAAATATGGCGGTAAATATTTGCTGCAATTTTATCATATGATATTGTTCCCTACCTGGAATTACATTGTATAGCAAATAGAACAAAAAAATTATAACGCTACCGAGTTGAAGATAGCTGCTTGTAGATTTGTTGTGACCAATTACTGTCGTGATATTGCAAACCTAACAACCACATTTCAAATATCATGAACAACTTTGATTTCTTTTCGTTTATATGAAGCTACTGGTGAGCAAACGCGAAGAAATAATTAATGTTCGTACAGTTAACTGGTTCAAGGCAAAGCAAAAAAAAGTTGGTTTAGTGGCTCTATTGTTAAACGATGATAAATGATAACAAAGGCGATAACCTCAAAAACGCGTATTTTGTAGTTATTCGGTTTTGCCATATCACGGTAGTATATGTCGTTAGCGTAGGGATAAATTGAGTGCTAGACTAGTGTATAAAAACTGTGAGTTAGTTCTCGGAACTTTACGTTATATGATTCATGTCTTTATGGAACGGTCTTTGCACTAGCGCTCACGTTTCCATCTAAAATTTGCACCAACTGCAGCCTTACGAATGAAAGACTGCTGACTCGAAGATCGCAAAATCACTGACCAGCCTTTCATACTCTCTTTTCTTCTCGTGCTCGATAAGTCAGATAATTTCTCATCATTTTGTTTCGAATTGGAGATACAAATCCTTAAAAAATTAAGCTTCATATCTCTCATATCTTCTTTTGTGATGAATCAATATAAAAGCCTCACTCAGCCAGCAATGCCAGGAGGGGGATGTAGGAGTACAAAAGGCGACGACTAACCAATGCAAAAAAAGATAAAACAATATTGCAAACCATAAATCCAGATAAATTAAGTCGCTATTCTTGATTACGCAAAATTTTCAAAAAAAGTTGATCATTTACAGATTTGAATTTCGTTAAAGCTGGTTCTACATCACTTCCATAAATACCATGAACATGATTTATTTAGGGAAAACCTTACTTATCTAGCCAACTATGCTTTTATTGACTACAGCCATACAGTGATGTTGTGAAATCTGCAACAACTAGTTAACCTTTTTGCAGCAACTTTCAGCGGGTACTCAATCAGTGGTGACTGTCCAACCCGGCTCTACTACAGTAGTGGTTCAAGGCGGCAGTGGAGTTGATGGCTGGAAGTCCGGTCTTTTCGACTGTTTTAATGACCTCAATAGCTGTAAGTTAAAAAGTTGATATTAAGCTCAACATAACTTTAAATTTTTGACTGGCTTAACCGAAACGCTTTTGGTACAAGTCGATTGAATGTTTATCGGAATGTGATCAAGACGGCAATCACAGTGTTTGTAAAGAGGGCGTCCAACCAAATCATAATGCAGTAGCGAAGGAATCGAGTGGTGGGATTGTTACGAAGGTGATCCAGGTCTCCCGCTTCTATCCGCTTGCATCTTCAAACAAATATTTGAAAAATGACATTCTTTGATGAATGATTCATAACCTGCAAAAATAACATAAAGTCGAAAGTGATTTATTGCGTAAATTGCAATTAGTCTTATCCTAATTCTTAATCGCAGTTATGGCCTCGATCTCAGTTTATAGTTAGTTGCCTATCTAAACTAAGCAAGCAGCGTTCGGTTAACAATAATTTATTTATTGGTTGCGTCATATTTACTAACTACCGTAGGAATTCTTTACTGCAAGTAATCCCGCTGCTACAGTAATACAGCTTTTGCATTTGGTGATTTTGCGCTAAAGTAGGTAGCATTTGGGCGTGGTTAATTAAGAAGGTGCGCGGAGTATATTCCATGAGTGTATGAAAGTTTGAAAACAAACCAACACGCATCTACTGCACAAACTGACTGCAGGAATACGACAAGTAGAAAGTATAAATTCTACTTTATAAAGTTTTTCTTCCAATTGAAATTTACCTTAGGCCATTATAATGAGTTTTCCATAACGTTTTTAGATTTTTCGCAATTTGTAGGTTTTATGGACACCTTTTTAAGGCAAAGTTGGTAAGTGTGTTAAAAAGGGAACTAACTCTTTTTTGTGGGGTAAATGAAAAAAGTTTTTCTCTTTTTGAGACAAAATTTCATGGCTAAGAGGATCTTCAACCGATTTAACCACTCATTTTGGTTGCATTCTTGGTTGCGACTTGAATCTAGAGCTGGCGATGAGATTTTGACTTTAGGAATTGATTGGAGCGCTTTCTCTTAACTACCGTTGCTCCCAGGTCACTCTTGGTGAGATGATAAGGTGTAGAATCTGTAATGTATTCCATTCAGATCCCACAAACTGACAGCGTAAATGGAATTAGTAGTAGTGGCGCCACTAAGAGGCGTCATGGACCGATTTCTTTCAGCGAGAAGGCCATATCACAACATATGTCATTTTTCTGCGACATGTATTTTCTATACTGTTTTTCTTCGTTATTTCCTCACGCTGTTTTGAACAACAATTAAAAAATGTACTGCATATTGATCTATCACATCGAGTGAGATCACTGGGAAAGAGGGAGGAAATTCTTTCCGGGTGAGAGCTTTTGAAACCCACTCAGAGGTGGCAGACTTTAGTTACGCCGCTGATTTTATATTTTTTTGTAGGTTTGTGTGCGTTCTTTTGCGGCAATTTTTATTATTGCTGCCTTGCAAGCAAAATGGGAGAGAACTGTTGCGTTGGATGTGGTGGAGATGATTTAGGTTGTATTCCTGGAGGACACATGGCTATGAGAACCACACTAAGAATAAGACACAATATACCAGTAAGGTTTAAATTGTTTTATCAACAAACTATTGTAGTTAATAGATGCAAGTGGGGGAAACTAGGCAGGTAACCGGCGCTCATTTTCCCCACTAAGCCTGAGTCGGACCAAACCAAGTGGGAATACATTTATTGAAAAGGACCACTTTTTTTTCCAAATCTCGATTTGTTCTCTAAAAACAACAAAAAACGTCTTCACTTCGACGTCAAAGACCTTCGTTTCATAGCAATCTTGGTGCACTTGCACGGTGTAAATCCTTCTTCTAAGTGGAATGCAATACTCTGGTAAGTCCTACGATTTCCTTCTCGGTTACTGGCAGTGATGCAGCATCTGTAAAGCAATGAGAGTATAAAGGCTTTGTATCACCTCCCTATTTAATTTAATGTGAAAGTGGTAGGTCAAAAGAAAGAAGCCTTTCAAAAAAAGTTGTTGTGAAAGTGCAAGGTGAAAGTATTTAAAAATATAAGTTGTCGCACATTTCATGAAAGTTTACCTTCTTTGTTTAGTCTTAAATACGACAGCGCATACCTATGCTTCTATTCTCTGAAAAAAATAATGAATCACAACCGTCTTTCCAGTCATCTGAGAGCCTGTTTAGAAACCATTGTAATGACTGACAGCATATTTTTGGTTGGATACCAAATCCTTCCGACCCTTGGCTGAAAAATTTTGGGACGCAGCCTTCAATCTAAAAGAATTTTCTGGTTAGAAATCGGCCAAAATTGAATTGAAATACAATAGTTTTGCTGGGGGGCATCGCTTCAAACACTAGGCGGTGCAATGTAATTACAATAACGAACCAAAATGCTTTTGCTGAAAAAAGCAGTTCTAGAGACGCTTTCACGTAGAAGGAAATCGAAAGTTCCTGATGCAGTGACGTAGCCAACGAATTCTTTTTTGGTCGTGGGGTAATTTCGTAAATCACAATCATTTTAGGTGATCGTTGTTGTCAACCTCACAGAATTTGTATGACTAAAAATCATGGATATCAAGAAAATTTGTAGTAGTTGTTGTTGAGTTAGGCTTAAATTAGATGGCCTTATTTTTAATACGCACTCTAGCATGCCCTCAAAATGCAAGATTCTGATAAAACATTTGGGGAAGAGCAATAGCCCTGTATGACCACCTGGCTATCCTTAAATTCCGTATCTCCACTACGGAAATACAGCTTTGGTCAAGCTTTTTTTCGATTGGCTTTTCTTTCTTTATTTCCTAAATACCAATAAAGGCTAATCATTTTTTATCAGAAAACGGAACTCACCAAAAATTAACTTGATCATATCAATCACTTTTGTCAATTTTGTTTCAATTTTGTTATTTTTACAGGGCAGCATTTGCGATGACTGCTTGATGATGCATTTTTGCAAGCCGTGTGCCATGTGTCAACTAGCAAGAGAAATGCAGCATCGTGGCTACAATTAATAACCCTAGTATTACTAACTAATAAACTAACAAAACTGTCTAGATGATTTAATAAATGAATGTAACTTTGCATGGTGTTATTTGCAATAAACTAAACAGCAAAGCAGCTGTCATCCACAGAGCCTCCGTCAGTAATCTGTTGGCAGTAGATATCTGTTCAGCTGGTTGCGTTGGCTCAATTCACGTGTCAGGTTCTGAGAGCAGCGACAAAGGTTGTTTTTGAGTTGATGATTCTTCGATATAACTAATTCCCGTTCAAAAACAAAGTGTACTTGAAATGGTAACCGTAAGTGATGTCGGTAATGAAAATACCGATTTAGCTGGTTACGTCGGCATCACCCAAACGAATAGTTGTGAGAACAGTAAGAAAAAGAATGCTTAAAACTGAAATTGAATCAAATATATTTGGAGAATCATTCATTAGCCACACCTATGTCCTCAGGTTCCAGTTTCTCTCTCCTTAAAAGTGGTATTACTTAGAAACAGCGAGTGAATTGACAGACTTTATCTTGTTTCAACAAGTACGTGGAGCACAAGGCTAAAGTGCTGGATGAGGACAAATCTATTCTAGTCTAGGAGTTACATATGGTCTTCTTGTAATGGCATTATTCATTTTGAAACCTTTGTAAAATGTACTATCAGAGATCTGATGTTTCCTGCCTTGATTTCTGTCTTGTGACGTTCTCTAGGAATTTCCCCAATTGCTCTCCCACGTTTTTCCTGATAAACTGCTTAAACGTTTGAGCCGAAGAAACATACTTGTCATTAATGTAGCACAGCAATATATAGTTTAAACGAAAATCAAACATCACAGAAAAATATCAATACAAATGAAGTTGGTGTATTTTATTATGATCGTTAATTGGCCTTTATCGCGAAGTTTTGTTAAAAACTTTAGGAGTGCATCTTTTTTTGTTTTCCAATAATATTTACCTAATATATAAAGCGCAATTCTGTCTGTCTGTGTGTCTGTTTTAACTCCTTTGAAACTGCTATAGGTACAAGCATCAAATTTGGCACGATTGATCACCACCCCTTGGTCAGTGTCATAAGGGTGTTCGGAGCGTCATAAGCAAAAATAATAACCAAAAACCAAAAATAATTTCCAAGCTTTTTTTCTTCTCCATTTCGCTTGCACGCTTAGACTGGGTCTATGAGGTCATAATATGTCTCTAACGATTGACACAAATGTTCGCTACCGCAGATCATAATATGAAGATGTTTTCAAAATTGCAACCTTTTTGCAAAATTAGTTTATTAAAAAAATGATTCGTGATCTCATTTCTCAACTGATTTTCATACTTTATTCAACAAATTAAAGGTTAGTTTAAGGCTATTTTAAGTGTATAACATGTACAATTAATATTAATTTTTATACTAAAAAAACTGAACTTTATAAACTGTGGTGTAACTTTTTACCCCTCCCAAAACTGGTGAGCTCAATAAAAGCAGATGACTTTGATACAAAAACATTATAATAAAGTGCTAACAATTACTATCCTTTGAAAGTTTAGGAAATTTGCTTCCTAGCAAAATGGAACTCCAATTACTTGAGGCTAAGGATTAGTTTATAATGGCTGATCAAAACTTGGTTGCCATACAGGATGTTTCATTTTTAGTTGTACAATTATCATACTTGACCAAACAAACTTGCAGTTGTTAAGCAATGTTAGCTCTCTGATGCATTTTGACTACTTTTCCTCACAAGCGTGGTTCGCTTGCACTGTCTGTCGACGTTTTCAAATAGATCCATCAAAAACTGAAGTCTCCAAATGTTTATGAAATGTAGTCTACCGGTCAAAAACACACAAAATTTTAGTGCTTGTACTTCACAAAATTGCAATTTCTAGAAAAACTAAGTCCTTTGGTACATTTTGTCTATTCTTTCTCGATAGCATGAATCTTAGGCATTATCAATCAAGTTATTCAAAAGGCTCAAAGTCTACAAATTTCAATATGTAGCCAACTCCAAGCAAAACACTTGGTGATCACCCAAAAAAAAGACGGTGGGGTAAAGATAGTCCTTTCTTATGGTTTGCAACAAAATGTAAGTGTCGAGCTACATATGATCTAAATGTTGAAGCAATTTCCTTTGCAATTGGGTAAAGCTGTCGCAGCAGCCAGCTGATTTGATGTTCTTAACCTCGACATTATTGATAGGGGCTCCGGCTACTGCTATAACTCAACTGTTAGTGCTTCATTTCGGGTTCGTTTGCTCTTTGCATTGCGGCGTTTATGGCCAGGGCCAAGGAACATGCACGCAGTCAAAGACGTTAGTTCATATTAATTCACCTACAGTGACGAAAAAGTGGTGAAGTAGCAATCCAATAATAATGGCTGAAAACGCATTATGAGGTCATAATGATAAATGACATTAGGATTCTTGCTGCTATGTAGTGAGAACAGCAGCAGGCAGCAAAATTATCCACTATCATTTTGATAGCAAACATAAATGGTAAAGTCCATTACTGATATTTGTAATTGCAAGGATAGACCTATCGATACAAAACACTAATCTTCATTTAAAAGTAGGGACAAAGTTAAATATAATAAAATCCCAAATTTAAGAAAAGATCAAAATCAAACAATAATAGCATCAATCTGTAACACTAGATTAAGAGGAAATGTTTTGTTTGAAAAGAGCTTAATAGGCGCCTATTGCAATAGGTTGTGTGACTTCAAGGAACGGCAGGGCCCTATTTATGCTAAGGCCGAATTAAAGCAAACAGCATAGGCAAAAATCTTAATGTCACCAATATTGCTACGAAAGCGGGCCCACCAAATCGTCGAACATACCTACCACCAAACAGCTCATTTCTTTATGAGTCAAAACGATCACCATTTGGGCTACGCTATCAATTTTGACTATGTTTCATCTCCCCCCCCCCCCCCCCACTATTACTCTTCTAATAATTACGAATGGTAGTTTGTGCAGTTTGATAATAGCTTTATATAGCTACCGGAATCAAAACGGAAAATTTGAGAAAAAGCAAGAACTTATTTGACTTCTATTAGCATGTCTAAGCAAGGAAAACAAATATCAATCATAATGCGTAGCCAGCACGGACTTGAGAAAGTTCGAGGCGAAATCAAAATTAACAACGTCATTGTGTTAAATCGCAACACATGGAACATATTATTGGTATTTTGTTTCATAATAGCTTTATAGAACTACCGGGGTCAAACCAAACATTTGAGGAAAAGAAAAGATACTTTAAACTCCCCAGGGCACGTCAAGCAGGGAGAAAAGAACATGCTACCTAATGTGTATCCAGCGAGGACTTGAGAAAGTTTAAGAGGAAATCAAAAGAAAACAATGTCATTGTGTCAAATTGCACCACACGAAAGATATTTTTGCCCTTTTGCTTTAAAATAGCTTAATATCAGAAATGTAATCCCTACTTCCAAACTATGGGAAACGCAAGGATCCCTTGGCTTCGTGTCAGCAATGAACAGAGCGCATAGACCTAAGACATAGCCAAGATCTTGAAATGAGATATTCTATCGGGAAAAGAAGCACAAAAAGTCGTGAACATCTTATGTGCAGAAAACACATAAACGTTTGGTAACTCTTCATACAAGAGCCTGATATGTGAAGCCGGCTTGGCCGGCTAAACCGACACTACCAATCCCGACGTTACTGACGGGGTCTCTGCGGGTGACGCCGTCATACATACTATAAAGCATGGATTTTTTTATGCTGATATGCTTCCTGCCTGCCTTTACAAACTGTTATGGTTATGGTATTTATGTCACTTGTGTCTATACTCTACATCATTGTAATAAAATCCCCAGTTTAAGAAAATATCAACATGAAAACATAACCATAACAGTTTGTAAAACTGAATATAGAGAAAACAATAGCCGCTTTTGTCGTTATGCAGGAAACAAGACCAATAGCGCTTACAAATTACAAACTTAATACCGCTAATATAAATAGGAAAGCAGCAGCACCAATTGGCAAAATAGGCTCACGATTAAATAGTTTTTTTCTTTAATTGTGAAAGCAACCACCATTTTGCCGCTACAATCAGTTTTGATTATGTACAATCCCTGCTCCCTCACAAGTATTAACGACAACTTGTGGCAAGATTCTTTGTGAGCATGGCCAGTCATGATTAAGAGAATATGATGATCACGATTTTGTGTAGAAGAATTGTGAAAGTGCATAAAATTCATTAACTTTTCGCTACTGCTCACACAAGAGCCGGATGGGTGAAGCTGGCTTGGCCGGTTGAACCGAAATACTAAACCCGGACATTACTGATGGAGGGCCTCTGCCGGGCGACAAGCCGGCTAGTTAACTATTTAAACAAAGAAAAAACGCACAGAGCACTTCTAGATGCATACGTCCTCATGTCACGTATCAGATGATTCCTTACATTAATTAAAATTGGCTATTTCTTATAATAGTGTTGAAGCTTGTTGTTTTTTGCATTACAATAATCAACACGTTTCGAAGAATTGAACTTAAAAAAATGATGATTCATTCCGAGATGGTCCCTGTCACTTTACATCGATACATTAAAACTCTGGCAGGTGGTACAGTAGGCGCCGCTTATTATGACCACGGACAATATGACCAGCCGCTTATTATGACCAATTTGTTACGGTCCGAAATTTCTCCATTTAAAATTCTCCGTTTAATATGACCAAATTTCGGATCACATGACCAACATTTTCTCCATCTTTCTTGTCACAGTACAGTATTTTTTCCCGCCACGCACTTACAACATATTGTTACACACTGTACTAAATTTTACCGTCACTTGTAGTGTTAAAGTACTGTACTTTGTATTACTGCCAACATCACGCTGTTACTTCGGGTAAACGATGAATTTGACGGTATTTGGTCTTCTTGTGGCTTAAGGCGTCGATTCAGGAGCTGTTATGGCGGCTTCGGTTTTTATAACCATTCGGATATTATGACCAAAATGGTCTGGTCCCAAGGTGGTCATACTAAGCGGCGTCTACTGTATTAGAAAATTTATGAAATCACTTTTAACATCACTGTCTTTGATACCAAACAACATATTAACTTATTCCAGCAATTATGTTTTTCAGCAAACATTCGATTGAACATCGACATTTTTAACAGCCATTTTGATTTAAAATTAATGATATTATGCCAAAACTGTCCATTTTTTTCGTGATGATTTCGCATAGCCTTATTACTTGGCGAAGTTATCCAAATGTTTTTGTTTCAAATGAAAACAAAGTTAAATCAGAAGTTTTGAAAAAGTTTGTTTTTTATTGTTTATGACGCCATCAAATTTGCTATTTATCATGTTTCTCCCACAGTTTCATTATTTGATTCAATTTTGATGCTATCAAAGAACGTTGAGTACGTAAATAAACTTAAAGGTAAGCAATAGTAATACGTTTCAATTATACTTCAACTTTGCTTACAGTCGGCCCAAACACATTAATTACGGAGTAATTTAGTTAAAGACATAGATTTGACTACATTAAATTTGGAATTCAAAGATAGGATGTGCAGGTATGTTGACGCTAGTTTCCAAAATCCACCATACATCAAAGCTAAGATACAAGTCAGCTGTCCTAGCTCAGATATATTTTTCATCGTTTTTTACCGCGCGAACGAGTTTTTTCGTTGACTGTTTTTCTTGATTTTGGAATTGCAAAACATGGCTACATCATCAACGTGAGTCAACTGGCCCGATACAAAATTTGAGTTGTGCTCATCGATTCTTGATTAGGACATCCTCACTGGCAACAAACAGCTTTAAAGAAAAGCAAACCGTAAAACTACCGCAAAATTATATATTTTCCACAAAGCTTTAAGTAATGTATACCGTACGTTCCAGTTTGACGTAAGAGGGCTGAAAAAACTATTCATAATTTTCAGACCTCGATAAAACTTAATCTATACCATTTACAAAAGCAGTCTGACCAGCCCGGCTATGCAGGCCATCCTTTGCAAATATTTCTTGACACTTCATGTTTGATGCGCCAATCATTGATTGGCGTACTTAAAATGAGCTCGCTCAACAATAGACTTGATGCCCGTGCTGTTGTCCGGTAAAAGGGCCCACCAATGGTATTGTGAGCCTAACAGCAATGGCGATGTAGACCTTTTTTTTGAGATTGTCTAGCAGGTTGAAAATCAAAGATATTTTCTGTTCCAGTTCTAGCGCCCCTACTGGTTTTACCCCAGCGAATTAGGCTTAGGCACCTTTGCCCATGCTGCCACTATGCGGAGAGTGATGCATGTGAAGTATCGACCTTTGAATGCGAAGTACAAATCGTACAAAGCTTCTTATTGGTCACCAACTGCACTGAAGAGACCTGATAGGTCGAAACAGTGTCACTGTCTGCAGTTTGCTAAGTGCATCCCTGGCCTCTTGCATTACTATACATGTAAGACCTTGTGACCACTCGGCTGTGACAGCACTATTGTTCTAGCAGTCGTTAGACGTAGTGCACCTGCGACAACCGCCACTCATTCACGAGTGATACGGCTTCGCAGAGGTTGACAGACCATCCACTACAGTGGACCTAGTATTTGGTCCCACAAGTGTGACGGTCTAAGCTATGCTTTATTAAAAGCCTCTAGCTTCTTATTGGTCACCAACTGCACTGAAGAGACCTGATAGGTCGAAACAGTGTCACTGTCTGCAGTTTGCTAAGTGCATCCCTGGCCTCTTGCATTACTATACTCGTACAAAGCTTTTTTACAATTTTCTCGTGTTTATTGTAGTTTTTCGCCAATTAATAATCAGTTGTACAGCATTAATGCAAAACCAAACCATCTCAACAACGACATAAAATCAATTAGGCCTGTACATACCAGCGATGTTCGCACCGGTGATACTGTTTTTTGTTAGCGCCACGAGAAAACAGATTAATTTCCTGTGTCTATTTTTTTGCTGTATGTTTTATCTTCCCGAGCACATTTTAGTTTGTTTACAAACTAGCTGTTGTTCTTATGTAAGTAATAACCAGGATGAAGAAAAGGGGGCAATTATACACTTAAAAAGCTCTTCAGAAGTGCTATTTTTGTTGATTTCTTTAATCTATATATATAAAAGTCAATGTCTGTCTGTGTGTGTGTGTGTGTGTGTGTGTGTGTGTGTGTGTGTGTGTGTCTGTGTGTCTGTGTGTCTGTGTGTGTGTGTGTTCCCTATAGGAAGAAAGGTTAAAAAGTTTACATAAAAACTAAAAGTGTATTCTTATGTAAAATTCTCCGAGGAAGACAACGGAAGTAGTTCCGAACCTCTAAGTGCCCCCCTAAGGGAGCTATGGGGGGCAGAACCCCCCTTTGAAAATTCAAATATATTCAATTTAGATGAAATTTAAACCATATGTATAAGACACTAAATTAGAAAGCTTTCCAAAATTTCAGCCTTTTTCGACTATATTAGGGGGCAAAAAGGGGGCAGAAAGCCCCCTTGAAAATTCAAATACCTATAGAGAGAAAAGTTAAAGAAGCTTCAAAAAATAAGTAAAAGTGTATTGTCATGTAAAATTTTCCAAGGAATACTGTGGAGGTGGTCTCGAATCTTTAAGTGCTCCCCTAAGGGAGCGATGGGGGGCAGAACCCCCTTTAAAAATTCAAATATATCTGATTTAGATGAAATTTAAACCATATGTACAAGACACTAAATTAAAAAGTATCCCAAAATTTCAGCCTCCTACGACTATATTAGGGGGCAAAAAGGGGGGAGAAAGCCCCCTTGAAAATTCAAATACCTATTGTTATGAGTAGTAATGATAAAGGAATTAAAAACTCAAAGTTTGTCTGTCTGTATGTCCGCTATAGAAGTAAAACTGGACACATTTAGATACAAACAAACATATGAATCTTATGTAACTTTTTCCAGGGAAACCAAGTACGGTATTTTGATTTCGATCAGAATCGTCTATGGGGGGCTACGAGCCTATATTTATTCAACCTATATTAAAATACTAGAGTTTTCTAAAGTTTTCGTTAGGTACCACAAACAGAAAAAAATTTGTGACAAATAAAAATCCAAATTTGATGGTTATGAGCAAGACTGTACTTTTAGGGATCACTAGCAGATTTACCCGTTGTTGATCGAGTAAATATACCTTTTTCCAGGGAAGCCAAGTACGGTATTTTGATTTCGATCAGAATCGTCTATGGGGGGCTACGAGCCTATGGCGCTCTACTAGAGGCCTATTTGTACTGTTGTACGATGAAATAAAAATCATCAAAACACATTAAAATATGGTTATTCAATGTAAAAATTTAATCAGTCTTTACATTTTACCCGATCAACGACGGGTAAATCTGCCAAGTACGGTATTTTGATTTCGATCAGAATCGTCTATGGGGGGCTACGAGCCTATGGGGCTCTACTAGAGGCCTATTTGTACTGTTGTACGATGAAATAAAAATCATAAAAACACATTAAAATATGGTTATTCAATGTAAAAATTTAATCAGTCTTTACATTTTACCCGATCAAGGACGGGTAAATCTGCTAGTGCCTTATAAAAAAAGGTTGTCAGGAAAGTTTCCTCACTGTGAATATCTTTAAGATTTTCTTAATGCGGTACTGCAGTGATCTCCTCTAAAGTTACGTGGTATTCCTAAAATAAGTGAAAAAAATTACCACGAAAAATTTGATTTCAGATATAAAATTTTTGCGACTCTTCCTTCTTGAATTTTTTGCTGACTAAGCAATTTGGCTTTTGTTTTATAGGTTAAGTTTTAAATATCATAAAGATCTAAGTTTTTTTATTTAGAAATAAGAGGACATTGGTCCCATCGAGTCGCCCCACGTTGAAAAACTTTTAACCATTAACTATCGTTTTAACAAGACATAAGACAACAAACAAAAATATATTATATTATTTGTTTGTTGTCTTATGTCTTGTCTTGTCTTATGCCAATGATTATAATCAAATTGACCAACAAGAAGAACCAATAATTATTAGAATAATTAAGCCAACGTGTCTGTACTTTGCTGTGCTATTTAGATCTAGATCAGCGGATATTACTTTCTTTGACATCTTATAACCTTGATCGAAAAAAATCATTTCACTCCACTGCTTATATAGTTGGTAACACCTGGAAAAGATTCTAAAAGTGTGACCCCAAAATCGAAACATTGCTCCAAATAAAATTCTTCAGTGTAAATTTAAAGAGTGTTATTCAAAAGAAAAATGTCATTGTCCCTTCGAAATAGCGTCTCCCGAAGCAGATTCACTTCTATAGTGACTCCACTGCATGCACTATACACGTAAACCTTTAACTTGTTTGGAAAAATAAGTAAAGCTACAAATTTGCAGAAACATTCGCACTATTAAAAATTCCTTCTCTCGCTCTAACTGGTGCGAGTATCCCTCATCGAGAACCACTGGTCTAGAGAGAGATATGGGACAAACGTGCTACAAAAAGAAAACCACTCTCTCCTTTTACTACTTAAGGAGTTTAAAAATCTCAACTACTTTTTTTCTTCTATTTAAGTAAAAATACTCGCTATTACTTTCTACTTTTACTTGAGTATTTTTTGAGCAGGTAACGATGCTTTACTTAAGTGCATTTGTAATCTACTTTGACCGCCTATGCCTTCTATCCATGATGGTCCCACTGATATATTGGGAGCATTCAAATGGCAATGAAGACCTATTTTATCCATAGCAATGTACTTGGTAGGGTAAACTACATTTTCTGTCCAAACTCTCGACGCTCCTGCTGGCTTTTGCTGCTGTCGGTCAGGCCTAGGCACTTTTGCCAATGTTTTCACTACGGAAAACAAAACATGTTGAGCTATCGACCTTCGAAGACAAAGTACAAATCGAATAACATTTTATTTCAAATACTACTGGCCAGCCGTTTATTTGTTTTGCGTGTATGCTGCGTAATCAATTTACCTTTTCGCCAGTAAATGATCTGTTATGCTCATACGAAATCAAATTGTTTGAGCAATGACGAATTATCTGTGCTACAAAGCGTAATTCTTTTTGTCTTCATGTCGGTTTTAACTCTTCTGCAACTACTGCGCGTATAAAAATAAAATTGGGCACGATTGATCACCCCTTAAGGTGAGCGTCACAGGGCAGCAGTGACGCCACGATGACGGTTTTTGGTCAGTGAAAGTAGCACCAGGCATCAACTGTATTTCACATCTAGTGTCAATGTGAAAGCAAACGTAAATAGTAGAGTTTGTAACTGTTGCTGTTTAAGTAGAATTATGCATTACAGCCCTAACATACCGGTTTAAATCTGGTTTCTAAAAATGCAATGGCAAGTTCAAAAATAATGTCAACGAAACTCTCGATGAACTCCACCTTAAAACACTTTTCTAGAACTGTCATCTGGCGCGCAGGTGTACCCAAAGCTTCTAAGACATATCCATCATGTGTAATAAAATGCAACAAAATGCCGAGTTTTCAGGTGAAGTCTTGGGATTGTAAGAAAAAATTTTTCTTTTATTTAGCGAAAAAGTTGGTCGGTGGGCTACCCACTTCAGCGATAACCTAAATTATTGTTTATTTACGTATAAGCTCACCAACCACTACGCCAGTGCGAGCGCTGGTGTAGTGGTTAGTGCGTTTGCTTCGCAGTCAGTAGACTTCGGGTTCATTTCCCCAAGTTGAGTCATACCAAAAGACTTTACAAAATGATATTCACAGCTTTCCTGCTTGGCGCTCAGCACAAAAGGGACAGTGTGGAGAACAAGTGAGCAAGCTTGCTTTCTGTGTCCTTGGACAAAACACTTGACGAGATGTCTCCATCTTTGTGTGGCAAACAGGTGGTGGGGCCAAGCAGTTTACCAGTCGAGATGGCTCAGTCTGACGAAAGACATGCAAACAGAGCGTGAGCTCATACGCATGAATGAAATTATTGAAATAACTAATAACTCAACGGTAGATGCTGGATACTTAGCTTCGGGTCAGTTTGCTCTCCCCTGGTAGCATTTTGCCTGAAGCAAGAAACGAGCGCGCAGTCATTGGCTTTAAGTTTTATAACTAGCCCAATAATTACTGAAAAGTTGTCAGTAGTAGGCCCATTACTTCATCGCTTAGTTTCTGTAAATGCATCAACCACTTTAGCGCCCTTTTACAACTTTGAATTTATGCTTCTTTGTACTTAGTCAATTGAGCTTATTAAAATTTGAAAAATTAGGTAGTGTTTGTAAGCAAGTGCGGTTTTAATTCATAAGCAGTCCTAATTCAAAGTGCGATGTTTGAGATTAGAGGCGTAGGGGCAATGCTCTATGTAAACCAACTTTTGTTACTCCTCTTAGAAATGTTATTTTGGTGAAGCCGGCGTAACCAGCTGAACTTTGTTTCCAACTGATATAACTACCAGGTAGCCCCGCCGGGGGACGTCGGCGGGGTCGGCATGTTAGTTATATACTGGGGTGGCGTTATAGTATTTGCCCATGTGATACTGTTTTTAAGATATTTGCAACTGCAAAAAATTGAGCATGTAAAATATCGTCTTTTTTAAACTATAATTTGATGAAAACTATTTTTAAATTTTTGATTGACAAATTTTGAGGCCCCTCCGGTTATAGGAACATAATTGATCTCATTGACAAGCCGAGTTATAGTTTGTTGATTTAAGCAAAAGTAGGATTTTATAGCGGAGGCGTAGATCGAGACCAGCTTTCTTGGTTTTGCGCTACAAAGGTCAACGGACGGACAAGATGTTGTGCCTGGTTTTTGATTCAACCATCGGATAGGATTCGCAACAAGTATGAATATAAGAACTATAACAATCTCAAACTCGTTGAGAATTTGATTGTACGTGGAAAATTACCAGCCAGTTTAGGAATTGACTTAGTTAAATCATACTTTATGGTATGGGCAAGGGTTGTGCAACCTTTTATACATGAAGGCCAACGTCAAACATATTGAAATTTTGCCGGCCAGTCAGAAATCGTAATCCATTATGCTTTTACGCACAAATTGGCTTAGAGGCAGCTGCTAGAGAGAGTTTCCATCCAATAACGTGACAAAGATCTTCTTTTTGGTTTCCGAGATTAATACTTTCAAAGCAACATATACGCCAAATTTTTGAATTTAAGTATATGGACGTTTTTTTCTTTTTTAGAAAGTCGGCTTTTCCAAGATTATATTGATAGGTTTGTCATTCAAAAAGTTTCACGAGCCGCAGGTTACACTTCCCTGGAATAACCGTGTGTGGTTCCTAAGGTAAGTTCCTTTACAGCAAAATCAAAAAATCCAAAAAGCTTCATTGTCAACACTTTGAAAGTCGTCATTGTCATTACCAATGACACTATAATTAAAATTAATTGTCGGCTTGACGTGACTGAAAACAGTTGAATTGAAACCGTATTGAATTTCTATCGACGCAAAAAGCAAAATCAGTGTTCATGGATAAAAAAACTTTTTCCAAAACCTCTTTTTTTTAAAGCTACGAGGAACTAAGATTGGCTTTCAACCGAATCTTTGCTTCAAGTCTGTAACATTAGAGTCAGTGTCATTATCAAAGGAAGCTTATTTGAGACCTCGTCCAAAATCAAGAACTATTTTTAAGACTCAGACTAAGTTGTTGATTAGCATATTTCGAAACTAGTGTCTCAAGACTGAGACCATAACTTAGACTCCTAGAAAGATCAAGATCGACGTCTTTTTGTACAGTTTAAAATAAAAAATTTGCACTATTATTCCTTTTTCAACAACATGCTGCAACGAGAATTTTTTTAAGGGAGGCTGCCCAAAATTATGCACTATTAGCGTTTTTATTTTAAAGTATTTAAATATCACCAAAAAAGGTAAAAAGGTTGAGGTTGCGCCATTAATGCCAGAAATGGATTGCAAAGAAGGCGCTCGCATAATTTTGCTCATCACGAAATAACTCAGTAACGGCACAAAACGGGGCCTCTCCATCTTCGCGTAGAAGTCAGGTAAAGGCTGAGAAGTACACTCCCCACCGTGGCCTAATCTGACAAAATGCTTGCAAACGAAGAATGAGTTCATACCCGTGAACTAAAGCGGTTTGGTGGAAGTGTGTCCAGTGGGCACTACCCACCACTCATTAAAAATGGCGACCGCCTATTGATCTAGTTTGCAATTATCACATTAACGGAAATAAATCTGACAAGAGGTGTAATGCACTGTTTGTTGACAAACTTTTAAAAATAAGGACTGGGTTTTCTAATTGCTTGTACAAAATAAATGAACAGCAGCATCTTGCCTTAGTTTAGAAAAAAAAGAGTTTGGTGTTGGAACACACAATTCTTCGTTTGCTCTTGATAAAAATAAGAAACAAATTTTTCAAGAATTTTGTATCACCACAAAAAAACTATCGCTCAGTGATCTAGATTCCACCGAATGAAGTTTGAGAGAAAAGCCAGAAATTGTTTACGGGCTGGTGAAGGTGCATTGATGAGAGACAAAGAATTATTGTTTAATCTCTGAAAGAATCTAACAATCCACTATTCAGGTTTCGAGTCAAAGAATCAACCACCAAGATAAAGCAAGGCACTAAGGTTTCATCAACACAACCTAGGTTTAAGCTTTCAAAACTAAAACCAAACTAAAACTCCAACACCAGTGGTCTTAACATTACTACACCATTCAAAGTTTTTTCAGCCTTGGAATAGCCTGATTTCTGTAGCTTTTTATTATTAAAAAAAAATTTATTTACTGCACGTAGAAGAGACAAAAGAACTCCAGAAATATGGCGGTAAATATTCGTGCAATTTTGTTGCTCGCATGAAAGTGCTTTGTATGTAAATAGAACGAAACAATTATAACACTTCCGAGGTAAAGTGTTGAAGACAGCTACTGGTAGAGTAATTGTAATCAATATATCAGGGCGGGCCATAATTCGCACACCAAAGAATCACGTGAGTGTGATTTGAGACAATGCTAAATCAGCGGGGTAAAATATCTTTTCCTTGGGTATAAAATACATGTTCTTTTATAGAGTAATGAAGCATTATTTGTATGTATCAGTCACAATAACTTTCAACTTTAATTCCAATTAAAATTTTTTATTTATGATTTGCCTTTAATAATTTTTTTATTTCAATTTATAGATAGACCCTTAAATTTTGAACATCGATTGAAATTGTGCATCAACGCAAATGACGAGCATTTTGAGCATTTGTGATTGTACCAGCGTGTACAACGTGTTTCACATTTTATTAGACAAGCTTGATTTTGTTAAATAACGTTTATTATTATCAAAATTGCTTTAATCGCTTTGGTGTGCGATTTTTGGCCCATTCTGTGGTAGTGTAGTGATAGACTAAGTGGTAGACTCGTTAACGAAGAACTGCAAATTGACTGCTGAGAGCGCTATGTTGCATGCGGCGTAGCTGAAGAACTGGTCTTTGCATTACTGCTCACGCTTAAGTTTCAATCTATGGTTTGCAGTGTTGGGAACGAGTCACTTGAGTTCGAGTCTAGGTCGATTCCCAAGTTATTGATGTCTAGGCTGATCAGACATATTGCATGACGGGAACAGTCTCGTTTTTCGTATTTTTGGCGGTCCCGTCTTTCTTAGTGTTGTTCCGTTTTTTATTTAAAAAAATGTCATAATATCGAAAAAACAGAAGCACGGTCTTTGGCTATTAAGTTGCGCTTTTTCTTTAGTTTGCTACAAATGGTTGCTACTACCGACGCGATGACGTAGTGGTTAGAGCGTCCGCTTCGCAGTCGGTAGATCTGGGGTTTATTCCCCTTGTCGAGTCATACCAACAAACTTTAAAAAATGGTATCTATAGCTTTCCTGCTCGGCGCTCGGCATTTATGGAAAGTTGTGGAGAACAAGCCGGCAAATTCGCTTGTGTCCTTGGGCAAGGCACTTAACGGGACGCCCCGCCTTCACGTGGAAGACAAGTGACCCGGAAATGGCAACTCCCAAGCGAGTGCGGACTTACCGTCCAAAACATAGCGATACATCGCTTTCTCGTGAATGGAAGATAAATATGGCAAATAAAAAAAAAAACAAAATACATCTCTTTGTTTTATTGAATGATTTATTTTTTGCTTTCGTGAAAATACAGCTTTTGTTGAAAGAACATTTTCCGTCAGGAACATCAAGTGTTCAAATGAGAAATGTAGCCTATGTGTAGATATAAGCAACGACAATAAGACTATGGTATGGAATGTGGCAAGTTTTACATTTAAGCATAGAAAGACCGAAATTTGCTCCACGAGATTTTTTACCAAATTTACTGCACAAGAAATATGATTGATGGTTTGATCAACATTGAAGAAAAACGTTATAAAAATCTTTTGTTTCTATTTTTTAAAAGAATACACAATTACAAGATAAACACATCAATTGCACCGTTTTTGCCAACACAACACTCAGTTTTTGTCTTAATAAAATATGATCAGCCGATTAATTTCGAAGGTCGACTCGAGCCGAGTCAATTCGTTCAAACGACTTGAGTCGGCTCGAGTCTTTTTTGCCACGACTTAATCAACTAGGGTCTTTCCGACACTTCATTGCTAGTGTTCGGTTTTCTGTTATTTTTTTATAATTGCTGTGAAGAGCGTGAGACATAGAAACAGCGTATTTCTGTCATCAGGAGGAGATATTGCCTTCAAGTGCCTTTGTTAAAAGTAACTACGCAGAAAGCTCGAGGTTTTTAACTTACAAGTAATTTGTCAAGCTTTTAAACGTACTAAAAACAGAAATCCACATTTAAAGAAATATGAAAACACCTACTGAAATAAGGAATTGTTGAATCACGGAAATTTATAACAAAATAGAAAATTACGACACTATGATACATTGAAGAAATATGAAAAATCTATCAACTGAAAAAGTAGCCGACAGAAATTGTAAAAATACAGAAATTTACGAAAGTCGATAAAAACCTAATAATATATCCATTTAAAGGGATGGAAGTAGATAACTAAATGGAGTTAAATTTTTGATCTTGATATATAACATCTAAGTTGATGTAAAGATTAGTCAAACGGTTTCCAATTACTTACGTATTTACTCTTTCTGCAATACATGTTTTTCCATTTTCTTAACAGCATTTTCATATTTTAGTTTTGCCCCACATTAAGAGATAAATCTTTTTTAATAATAGTTAAAAAAAAAAGTACGTAGCTTAATCCAAATGCCAATTCGCACCACTCATGCCAACTTGTTTGAAAAAGAACTGTCTCTAGGTTGGCCCTATATTTGCACAGCCACAGAGTCTAAGAAAGTCACTGTAGCGTACTTACTGTAGCATACTGAAAGGAAGCCAGCAGCTTACATTGCAGATATTCGCTAATGGAATGGTTTTATGATTTTGTAATACAGTTAGTTGTCTGCGACATGATTATTTATCTATTTCACGAATGTATAAAGCATTGCATGAGCAAGGATTCACAAAATTGACATTTAACTATAAAGTAGTAAACAATACATTCATCAGTACTGAAGGGCTGGCCAACTACAATTGGTTAGCTGGGTCACTGTCATTTGTAACGGAGAACTAAATGTGTTATTTTTAGTTTTCATTTTGGATGAATATGGCACCCAATTACCATATTAATCGATTCGTTTAACATTGTGTGGAAATAGAAAATTTTAAGCTCCTAGACTAGGCTTACCTATGCCATGATCTTGACAGTTTAAAGACAGCCTCTATATTGCCATTTTGCACATAGTAATATCAAGACTATGGTTTAAAGCTCGCTTTTTATACTATAGTGGTACTAGACATAATAAGTCTACTGCTTTCCTAGCTTTAGCTGGTTCGAAAGTCGAGCTTACGGTTTTGCAGTTTAAAAACATACTTCAAAAAAGTTAGGAACGCGCTTATGAGTTTGTATATACAGCGTGCTAGATCCAAAATCTTATGCCATAAAAACTGTGAAGGCTTGCCCTACAAAATATAGAAAAATGATTTCTGAGATTGACTCAATACCAGAGTTGCCAGTGTGTAAAAACATTATTCTTAAACACACAAATTTTCAAGGTACAATTTTAAAGATATCAAACTTTCCGAGACAGAAAATTCTTTTCATGCAAGTGATTATAGTTTCAGCAGAGCAGTCCAGTCTCGAGTCACTGTCGGCGAGTCCCAAGTCAAGTCGAGTCATTTCGTGCAAATCACTCGAGTTAAGTCGAGTCTTTTTTTAGACCGACTGAAGTCGACTCCAGTCGAGTCATTGACTCGAGTCTCCCCATCACTGATGGTTTGTGCCTACAGCAGGAATATGAATGAATGATTGCTAACTCGAAGATTGTAAGATCACTGTAAATTCTCTTAAACTCTCTTTTCTTCCTGTATTCGATTACCGAAATTTCTCATCATCCTATTTCGATGTAGGGGCTCAAATCCTTGAAAAGTTAATTAAATATAAATACTTTTGATATTTTCCTTTGTGACGAATTTATCCCAAGACCTGCCAGCAAGCAATGCCAGGTGAAGGGAGGGAATAACCGATCCAAAAGAGGAAAAAAACAATGTTGCAAACCATAACTCCAGATAAATCAAGCATAGCCACAATTGTTGATAATGCAAAATTTTCGAACAAAGTTGTTTGTCGACGGATTCGAACTTCGTTAAAGCTTGTTCTACGCCACATCCATTAATACAATAAACATCATTTATTCAGGAAAAATCAAACTTGTCTAGTTTCCTTTCCTCGTATTGGCTGCCGGCCTAGCTTTATTAATGATGTTGGAAAACATGCGACAACTTATTGACTACTTTGCAGTATTATGCATCCGGTACTCAATCAGTGGTGACTGTCCAACCCGGCTCTACTACAATGGTGGTTTCAGGAGGAGGAGCTGATGGCTGGAATTCCGGTATTTGCGGCTGTTTCAATGACGTACAAAGCTGTAAGTTGATGTTGATTTCAAGATGACTTAAAATTTTTGACTAGCTTAAACAGCATTTTTTAGTAAAAAGCGGTTAAGTTATTCATCAGACTAGGATCAATAGTGCAAACTCAGTGCTTGTAAGGAAGGCGGCAAACCAAAACATAATGCAATGATGTAAAAATTTGGGGAGAGTGGAATGAAGGTGATTTAGATCTCCCCCTTCTAACTGTTTGTATCTTTAAGCAACTATTTGAAAAATGGCATTCCTTGTTAAATGATTTACAACCTACAGTACCAACATAAAGTTGATATAGTGCGTATATCGAAAACAGACTAGTCCTAATTCCTAATCTCATTTTATACCGGCGCGATGGCGTAGTGGTTAGAGCGTGCGCTTCACAGTCAGTAGACCTCGGGTTCATTTCCTCAAGTCGAGGTATATCGAAAGACTTTACAAAATGGTATTCACAGCTTTCCTTGCTTGGCGCTCAGCACAAAAAGGACAAGGTGGAGAACAAGTGGGCAAGCTTGCTTTTTGTGTCCTTGGACAAAACACTTGACGAGATGTCTCCATCTTTATGCGGTAGACAGATGATGGGGCCAAGCAGTCTACTCATCCCAGTGGCCCAGTCTGACGAAAAGCATGCAAACATAGCATGAGCTCATACGCATGAATGAATGAATCTAATTTATAATTTTGACCTCAATTAAGTTAGCTGCCATTCCAAACTAAGCGATCAGCAACTTGTTGGCAATAATTTATTGGTTACGTCCTGTCTAGTAACTGCGATAGAAATTCTTTATTGCAAAAGAGACAGAAAACTGGTGCTACTGTAATACAGCTTTTCCATTTTTTTTCTAGGACAGGATTTATCGAGAAGATGTGCGACCAACTTGAGTGGGCGTTTGAAGGTTTAGTTTTTAGAAAAATATAGTAAAACTTGGGCCTACAATGTCTGAACTCTATGTCTAGGCGTAAGTTCCTCATACCTTATTCGCTTGTAGATACGGAAATTCCTGCGAGGAATGTGGATTGTAAGGACAAAGTTTTTTTGCTATTTTCAGAAAATATCTGAAAAAAGACTGAAACCAGTTATAAAATGGTTGCTTAACTATCCGACAGAAAGGTGCAACTGAATCCATTGAATCCTTCAACGCAATTTCTTTACGTTGGGGCCTATATTTTGGGGTTACCTAGGCCTAACGGTTGATTCGTTTGGTTTGCTTTACAGAGATAAATTATCAAAAATAATGTTTTACTCTCAGTAATTTAATACACAACAAACGTACGTGAACTGCAAAAACAGACTATAGGAATACGATTTGAAGAAAGTATAAAATCAACTCTGAAGAATCCCTCTTTTTTATCACATTCATCTTTTTACGCCGCTATAGTATCTCTAAAAACTGTATCTTTTTCTGGTTTTTGAGGTATTTTTGGCAATTTGTTACGTGTCTTAAAAAAGATATTTCTTTGTTAAGTGTATAAAAAAGTTTACCTATTTTTGAGACAAAATTTCATGGCTAAGAGTATTTTCAACCGATTTAGCCATGAAATTTTGGTTGCATTCTTGGTTGCGACTTGAATCTAGAGCTGGCGATGAGATTTTGACTTTAGGGATTGATTGGAGCGCTTTCTCTTAACTACCGTTGCTCCCAGGTCACTCTTGGTGAGATGATAAGGTATAGAATCTGTAACGCATTTCATTCAGATCCCACAAACTGACAGCGTAAATGGAATTAGTAGTAGTGGCGTCATGGACCGATTTCTTTAAGCGCGAACACCAATCATAACATATGGCATTTTTCTTCAAAATGTATTTTTTCGTTATTTCCTCACGCTTTTTTTGATTGCGATTAAAAAAATGTAGGCTACTACAAATTAATCGGTCATATTTAATCACGTCACTTCCTGGACAATATTTGAAGCCGACCCTGATCTCTAATTTAACAATCTCTGATCTAACGAGCTCTAATGACGTCACTGGTTTAATTAATTTTATGATTTTTTGTAGGTTTGTGTGCGTTCTTTTGCGGCAATTTTTATTATTGCTGCCTTGCAAGCAAAATGGGAGAGAACTGTTGCGTTGGATGTGGTGGAGATGATTTAGGTTGTATTCCTGGAGGACACATGGCTATGAGAACAAAACTAAGAACAAGACACAATATACCAGTAAGCTTTAAATTGTTTTAGCAAGAATCTATTATAGTTGACAAAAGCTGGTGTATTGGCCGGCAAATACACTGGTAATCGGCGCTTATTCTTGACAGTTTGGGAGAATGAGATCAAACCAAGTGGGCGTACATTTAATGAAAAGGACCCAACTTTTTTTCGAATCCTTATTAGTTCTCTAAATAAAACAAAAGAAGTTTTTTTACTTTGGCGTCAAAGGTCTCCATTTTGTAGCATGCCTTGGCACACTTGCACCATGTAAAAACCTTTCTTCTTAATTGTGTGCTGTTGCACGATAAGCCTTGTGATTTTCTTACCGGTTACTAGCAGTGACGAAACAACTGTAAAACCAAAAGAGCTTAAAGTGCATTGTATCACGATCCTATTTAATTTAATGCGGAGGAGGTTGGTCAAAACAGACAGATTTTTGTTTTGAAAGAGAAGCTACGCTTTGTATCTGCAAGCCTCTACACACTTAAGATTGTCGCACATTTCACAAAGTTTTAACTTTTTTCTATGACCTCGCATACCTCTTTCTTTAAGCTCTGAAGAAGAAAACGAGCTTCAACTTTCTCTCCAGACGTCTGAAAGCCTATTCGAAACTCGTAGCATTACGTTACACAGCGATAACCGGCGTAATGGCGTAGTGGTTAGAGCATCTGCTTCGCAGTCGGTAGACTTGGGGTTCATTTCCCAAGTCGAGTCATACTAAAAGACTTCAAAAAATGGTATCCACAGCTTCCCCACTTCGCGCTCAGCACAATAAGGATAATGAGGAGAACAAGTCGGCAAGCTTGCTTGTTGCAGGCACTTAACGGGATGCCTCCAATTTGATGTGGCAAACAGGTGGTGGGGCCAAGCAGTCTACCCGTCGTAGTGCCCCAGTCTAACTGAAGACTCGGAAACCGAGCCTGAGCGCACACGCAGTGTATGTACATCTTCCTGCATAATGTTTAGCACGAATGGCCCAAACGACGAAAAAGAAGTTACGCAGCGGTGTACAGCCGTGTTATGGCAAAACTTAATAACTACAAAAATCGTATTTTTAAAATGTTGACTTAGTTTTCATTTGATATTGTTCAACAAGGGAGCAACTGAGCTATTTTTTTTCAGTTTTGCTTTGAATCTGTTAACTGTACAAAAATGAAATATTTTTTCGCTTTTGTTCAGTTGCTTCTCATAAATGAAAAAAATTGTGTGTGATATCTGAAATGTAGTTGTTAAGTTTTGCAATATCACAGCATTGTATTTTTGGTTGCGGGACAATTTTTGAAATCTAAAGATAGTTTTTCATTCAGATATCGGCCAAAATCGAATCGAAATACAATAGTTTGCTGGCGGGGCAGCGCTTCAAACTCTAGGTGGTGCATGAGATTAAAAAAAGGAATCAAAATGCTATTGTTGAAAAAAGCAGTTCTTGAGACGCTTTGACGTAGAAGGAAATCGAAAGTTCCTGGGCAATACCGAATTCAACAATTTCTTTTTTTTTTGGTCGTGGGATAATTTTGTATATCCAGGTCATTTTGAGCGATTATCATTTTCGACCCTACAAAATTTTTATAATTAAAATTCATGGATATCAAGCAAGCAGTAGTAGTAGTAGTAGTAGTAGTAGTAGTAGTAGTATTTTTAGTACGCACTCTAGCATGCCCTCAAAATACAAGACTCTGATAAAGTAACTGCGGAGGAGCTCCGTGTTACAACCTGGCTATCCAAAAATTCCGTATTTCCACTAACGAAGTAAGCTTTGGTCTGGCTTTTTTTCGATTGGCTTTTCAGGTGGCCTTTTTCGCTTGTTCTCCACACTGTCCCTTTTGTGCTAAGCGTCAAGCAGGAAAGCTGTTAATACCATACCGTACTATTCTCTCTTAGTTATTGATCTTTTGATTATTATTAACAGTAATAAATGCTATTTTTGGTTTCATACTATATACTCTCGTTGTTGAAATCACCGATCAAATTTTTCACGGCGTTATTGCAGGCTTTCTCAAAACACAGTGGTAAACTCCTTAAATCATCCACCCATATTAATCATTTTTTAACAGAAAATGGAACTCGTCACAACTTGACTTGATGATATCACTTATATTTCAATTTTGTTATTTTTACAGGGCAGCATTTGCGACGACTGCTTGATGATGCATTTTTGCAAGCCGTGCGCCATGTGTCAACTAGCAAGAGAAATGCAGCATCGTGGCTACAATTAATAACCCTAGTTACTAATATGCTAACAAAACTGCCTTAATGATTTAATAAATGAATGTAACTTTGCATGGTTTTATTTGCAACTAGCCGGCTTTGCCGGCGTCGCCCGGCAGAGGCCCTCCATCAGTAACGTTGGGATTGAGAGTGTCGGTTCAGGCAGCCAAGCCGGCTTCACATATCAGGCTCTTGTATGAAGAGTTACCAAACGTTTATGTGTTTTCTGCACATAACATGTTCACGACTTTTTGTGCTCCTTTTCCCGATTGAATATCTCATTTCAAGATCTTGGCTATGTCTTAGGCCTATGTGCTCTGTTCATTGCTGACAGGAACCCAAGGGAACCTTGCGTTTCCCTTGGAAGTAGGGAACACGTTTCTGATATTAAGCTATTCTAAAGCGAAATCGCAAAAATATCTTTCGTGTGATGCGATTTGACACAGTGAGGCTGTTTTCTTTTGATTTCCCCTCTAAACTTTCTCAAGTCCTCGCTGGCTACGCATTATGTAGCATGTTCTTTTCTCCCTGCTTGGCGTGCCCTGGGGAGTTGAAAATTTCCTTGTTTTTCTCAAATGTTTGGTTTGACCCCGGTAGCTCTATAAAGCTATTATGAAGCAAAATAGCAATAATATGTTCCATGTTGTGCAATTTAACACAGTGAACGTTGTTAATTTTGATTTTGTCTCAAACTTTCCGCTGGCAACGCATAATGATTAATATTTGTTTTTCCTTGCTTAGGTAAGCTCATAGAAGTTAAGTAAATCCTTGCTTAGGTATGCTAATAGAAGTTAAATAAGTTCTTGCTTTTCCCAAATCTTTAGGTTTGATTCCGGTAGCTATATAAAGCTATCATCAAGCAAAATAAAAAAAATGTTTCTCCTAAGTATGGTGCGGTTTACCTCTGCAGACCATATTATCACCGGTGTCAATTTAAAACGTATCAATTAAGCAGCTTCACCAGTTTAACCGTACAAACATTTGTTAGAGCCGCAAAAAATGTTTTACTAAATACAAACCATAGCTCCTGTGCATGTAATGGTAATCATGTTGGTTTATTAATGAAGACTGGAAGTACTCAAAAAGAAAGAGCGATGACACAAACTGCCATTTGCAATTTTTAAAAGTGTAAAGGGGGGGAGATGAAACATAGTCAAAATTGATGGCGTAGCCCAAAGGGTGGTCGTTTTGACTCATAAAGAAATAAGCTGTTTGGTGGTAGGCATGTTCGACGATTTGGTGGGCTTGCTTTCGTATTAATATGACATTAAAATTTTTGCCTGCGCTGTTTGCTTTAATTCGGCCTTGGCATAACAAGAGGCGCTGCCTTTCCTTGAAGTCATACAACAAATGGCAATAGGCGCCTATTAACCTCTTTTCAAACAAAAACTTTTCCTCTTAATCTAGTGTTACAGATTGATGCTATTATTGTTTGATTTTGATCTTTTCTGAAATTTGGGATTTTATTACATTTAACTTTGTCCCTAATCCAGACCTCCCTACTTTTAAATGAAGATTAGTGTTTTGTACCGATAGGCCTATCCTCGCAATTACAAATATCAGTAATGGACTTTACCATTTATGTTTGCTATCAAAATGATAGTGGATAATTTTGCTGCCTGCTGCTGTTCTCACTACATAGTAGCAAGAATCCTAATGTCATTTATCATTATGACCTCATAATGCGTTTTCAGCCATTATTATTGGATTGCTACTTCACCACTTTTTCGTCACTGTAGGTGAATTAATATGAACTAACGTCTCTGACTGCGTGCATGTTCCTTGGCCCTGGCATAAACGCCGCCATGCAAAGAGCAAACGAACCCGAAATGAAGCACCCACTGTTCAGTTATAACAGTAGCCGGAGCCCCCATCAATAATATCGAGGTTAAGAACATCAAATCAGCTGGCTGCTGCGACAGCCTCACTCAATTGCAAAGGAAATTGCTTCAACATTTAGATCATATGTAGCTCGACACTTATATTTTGTTGCAAACCATAAGAAAAGACCATTATTACCCCATCGTTCTTTTCTTGGGTGATCACTAAGTGTTATGCTTGGAGTTGGCTACATATTGAAATTTGTAGACTTTGAGCCTTTTGAATAACTTGATTGATAATGCCAAAGATCCATGCTATCGAGAAAGAATAGACAAAATGTACCAAAGGACTTAGTTTTTCTAGAAATTGCAATTTTGTGAAATGCAGGCGCCAAAATTTTGTGTGTTTTTGACCGGTAGACTACATTTCATAAACATTTGGAGATTTCAGTTTTTGATGGATCTATTTGAAAACGTCGACAGACAGTGCAAGCGAACCACGCTTGTGAGGAAAAGTAGTCAAAATGCATCAGAGAGCTAACAGTGTTTAACAACTGCAAGTTTGTTAGGTCAAGTATGATAATTGTACAACTAAAAATGAAACATCCTGTATGGCAACCAAGTTTTGATCAGCCATTGTAAACTAATCCCTAGCCTCAAGTAATGGGAGTGTCATATTGCTGGAAAGGATATTTCCTAAGCTTTCAAAGGATAGTAATTATTAGTACTTTATTATAATGGTTTTGTATTAAAGTCATTTGTTTTCACTGAGCTCACCAATTTTGGAAAGGGTAAAAAGTTACACCACAGGTCATAAAGTTCAGTTTTTTCAGTATAAAAACTGATAGTAATTGTACATGTTATAGTCTATCGGACTCGCCTTGAAATAGTTTATGTTAATCGTACGAAACATATTATGACACCATGGACCCAGTTTAAGCGTGCAAGGGAAATAGAGAAGAAAAAATGCTGAGAAGGCTTGAAGTTGTTTAATAAAAAATTGCTCGTAGCATAATCAAATAACATTAATTGTTGTAAAGTTGTTTTTATCAAAAGCGGCTTATTAATATCTCCTAAAAGAACGTTTAATCGAGTTTCTGCGATGAGCACTTTTTGAGATAGAACATAAACAGATTGTTCAATAAGTCACCGATGATGATGTCATTTTCGACCCCAAACAAATGGAAGTTTTTGAAGTGTGGTAAGTCGGAAGCTGGTTTTCGTTTGAGCAAAAAGCGGTTGTTCTCTGTCAAGTAATGCAAATTTTAAAAAAATTGTTTTTGAGTATGACGTCATCATGGCGTCACGAGTACCCTTATGACACTCCTCACGAGGTGGTGATGAATCGTGCCAAGTTTGGTGCTTGTATCTCCAGCAGTTTTACAGGAGTTAAAACAGACAGACAGAATTGCGCTTTATATATATTAGATAAACTAAACAGCAAAGCTGGTGTCACTCACAGAGCCTCCGTCAGTAATCTGTGGTAAGAAATATCCATTCAGTAGGCTGCGTCGGATTTATCCACGGGTAGGAGGGAAAGATGGACCCGTTTGAGAGCAGTAACAAAAGTTGTTTTTGAGTTGACTAATTCCCGTTCAAAAACGAAGTGTACTTAAAATGGGGTTCGGGCCAAAAATATATTTGAAGGTTGTTGTGTCAGCGTTCCTCATTTTCTGACTAGGCCAGTGGTTCCCAAACTTTTTTAATCGTGTGCCACATGAAAGTCCCGTTCTGTCACCGCTAACCATCTCTTTCTAAGAAACGCTTTGATCATATGCAATTTGTTTATAAGAATAAAAAAGCAGCAACAAACAACAAAAGCCAAATTTAATTTATGCGATGCCTGCATCTTCGTTGCAATGAAACCATATTTGAGATACCCTGGGTTATGCTTCCGTTGGGGCAAGGTATGAAATTAAATGAAAGGTTTATTAATTGTACCAAATTATAAAAATTTGATTGACTTATACTAATCTGATTAGACCAAATTGGTAACAAAAGTACACCAATAAGTAAAAGTATAGTTTTGTGCAAAATAATCTTCTATAGAACCAAAGGGCATTCAATGTCTACATTTTTCTTTTGTTTAACGTTAAGCTTCACAAAATTTTAACAAATCTAAATTTAGAGACTGATATGCTTTTTTTACTTTTTATTACTGTCATCATTCTTTTTTGTATAGATTTGAACATTTTTTTGCAGAAACAGATTTCTAACTGATCCCACAATTATTTAAATAGCTGCTTGGGCAGCATATAGTTCAATGGTTCTTTTCAAATGGTATGAAAGAAGCAAAAAAATGTAAAAAATTGTCTTCATGTCTGGTTGGAGACCTAATGGGGGAAACATTTGCTTTCAAAAAGTTGATCTCCAAAAAAGTGTAAGTTGACAAAATGCAAAATTAATGATTTTGACACGCTTTCCAGAGAAAAGAGTTTCAATGCTTTTGAGAAATTCATTTTTGATAACAAGATTGAGCTCACTTACTGCTTAGGCTCCCCCAAAACATTTGTTTCTAAATACGCAGTATTCTACTGTCGTAGCTCACCGAGTTCTGAAGAAATAAGAATGCGACTCCGCCTTCTTGGTGAGATATCTGCAATAACAAGGCACAGAAACATCAACCTGCCGGACTCTCAACCACTAGTATCAAATTTTTTGGGGGGACGTGATTGCTATGGCTGGTAAACAAAATAGATTGTAAAAAAATCCATAACGAACGAGGCGACGATGTTAAGCTTTATTTTATCTTTCATCGGCAAGTTATTGGTGCCAGACATCTACTATTTCATAATGTCATGAATACGGTGGTAAATACAACTATTTTCATCGGGTTAAAAGTTTTGTGCCACTGCCAGTTTCAGCAGCTCTTGCATAAAATTCATCAAAACGACATGAAATGGCTTGGCAGGAGATCAGCTTTGCAACAATTTTTCTCGCTGGAAGGGGAAATCGGACTACATTTAGTTGAAAAGAGAAGGCCAGTGCAAGAGCTGCCCGTTACTGCGTTTATAAAAGACTTGGCATTTCTGGTTGATATAGCAAAGCATCTAAATACATTATACGTTATCCTTCAAAGGCAAAATGCAGCGGTCTGCGAACTATACTTATAAAAGCCTTAAAAACAAAAGCTGCAATTTTCCGTAGACAATTGTCACCAACCTAGATCTGCACAGCAAATTTTCCAGCTATGTGGGGCGTTACCATTGGTAGTGCATGTGTGGAGACAAAAAATATGCACAAATCCTGATATCCCTTGCCAGCGAATTCAGCAACCACTTTCGGGATTTTGCCATAGTTGACAAGGACTTAGTGTTTTTCAATTCTCCTTTCAGCGTTGACCATGATGAAGCTCCAGAAAAACCGCAACTGGAGCTACTAAAACTTCCAGTGCGACAACGAGTGCCGCCGCTGATAAATCTTTCTCTCGCGCTTTTTTACCAGCACCTTGACAAAAGCAAGTTTTTGGAAATGCAAACATTTGCAAAGAAAATGTTGAGCTTGTTCTGCTGAACATATGTGTGTAAGCAGACGTTGTCGACTATGAACTTAACAAGGACTATTTGAGATCAAAACTGAGTGAATGCCACTTATGAGATATTTTACGTATACCACTACTCTCGAATCAGACTTGACCTGTGAATTGAAATCAAGATTTGAGTTTTATCCTTTACATCAAAACTGCTTTGTTTTGCAAAGTTTCTAGATGCATCAATTTCTGCAAGAAAAGAAAAACTTCTATGGTGTGATCTGTACATAACCAAATGTGTTGCAGTGAGGAACGGTTATACTAGCTAATTCACCGCCACTGCTGTTTGGGAGATCCTATTTCTTAAATACCTTGCTCACTGAAGGTCTTCAATGCACGAGCACACAACAACTTGTAAAACATGGAGATAGGGCCTCTGAGAGAATTTGTGGACTTCAGGGCAAAAAGAACCCTTGGATTTCCTGATCTAAGTTCCACAAATACTAAAGATAGTTTCATTTTGTCTCTTCAAACTAAGTTCATCACGCAGTCTTAAAATAGGATCAAACAAGATTTACAATCAAATGAAGTATTTTTCAAGAAAACACAATAACTATGTAAGACATATCACATGGTACTGTGCAGATCACATTTTTTACTCGCAAGATAGCAAAATTAGAAGTTGAATAACAACTTTATGCAACTGCACTTTCCCATCCCTTTTCTAAACAAAGCGAGAAATGACAGGGTCAAAGTTAATTTTCCTGGCGATTTCCGACTCTATGCTTAGTCTTGCCAAGTCCACCGAGCGATCCTTGCGACATGGTTAAGCGAAAACAGTTCTTAATAATTTTCATTTTGCTGAACCATCTTTCAGCTAAGCTACAGCACTGTGGCAGGAATCGTCAGAAAAATATACGTCAACTGAGACATATAATAGGAAGGGTTTTCGCTTATACTGGTAAATTCTGTTTGATAAGTCGAGTTGCGTTTGCTGATCTTTCTCAGTTGGCTTCGTAAATTTCTTTCAATTGCTCAATCACTTTGAGAATTTCTTTGGTGATGTCAAATGAGTATTCTTCTGCAAAGCAAGTTGATTCTTTTTCCAGATCATCATTGATCATAGAAAGGTATGTCCATACAAATTTGAACTGTGCACAAATTGTTTCAACAGCTTTGAATCTCACTGTCAAACCACTTACCACACTATCAACAATGGGAAAAAACGCCGACTGCCTGAAATGAGCATCCTCTGATGTGTGATCTCCCACTTTACTCTCAACCAGTTTACACATCGGTCCAGTCTCATCATAAAATCTCGGCCTTTTCCGGTTTGCTCCACTTAGCCTACGAAATAATTTGATATCGATTTTAAGATTAGATGAAACTAGTTTTGCTTCATTCCACAGAGCCTCTCCATCACTTCGAATGGACTAAATAGGCTTGAAACATATGGCAACTAAGCATTTAAGGTGACACCCCTTGCTTGAATTACCTTATCTACAAGAACTTTGTACCATACTACAGACATTATGATGCGAATGAACGAGGTCACAGAAAATAAATCCCTTTTGATGCCATTTCTGCATTTACCTGTTAGATCCAATTCCAATAATTCTTCTCGGGCCATTTAAATACCAGGAAAATGAGCTACAAAAGGCTTTGTACACAGTCTGACTATCTAGTGCCAGACATGCCATGCAGAGATGAGCCAACGTGTCTTATCAATCTCTCCCGTCTCTTTGAACTTGAGCTGAATAAATTACAAACAGTCAGGATTGTACCGAAATATGTTATTGCTTTCGACAGTCCACTAGTGGAGTATTGTGATCAGGGATGCGGAAGCGGAAACTGGAAGCGGAAGCGGTAGAAGCGGTCCTTTTTCTTTGGAAGCGGAAGCGGAAGCGCGAAAATTCTATCGCTTCCGCTTCCACATAGATTATTTGACTTGAAGAGAAACTTGGCAAAAACGTTTTGTCCATTTCTCAATGTGGATTAAACCGTGAAGTTGCACAATAAGTTTCAACGAACGTGCGATATCAGTAGCGCGAGAGAACAAGAAAAAGTATAACTAGCATCATACTTTACATCGATTATGGGTAAGAAAAAGATAGTTTGAACAATGAAACGTAGCTAACAAAATGATGGCTTGATTAAACTTAACTTACCTTGGTTAGGGGGGTGAAAACGTTGAAAAAGAAATTTTCACGACGGACACAACTTGATCATTCCACATCAGTGCTCTTCAACAGGGGTTCCGCAAAACATGCAGTTGTGTTACGTGAGTTTTTATGGTTCCGTGAGGGGACCGTGAAGGTTCTTCGTTTATTACTAGTATTCATTTCTTATTTCAGTATACCGGAATTGATTTCATGTATGTAGTGGTGTTCCGTGTATATAGATAGTATTGAAATCTTAGGATAGCAAGTTGCAGATTGTGACGTAATTCTGTTTGCAACTTTAGAAAAGTCTGAATTTGCTAACTCCCTTTGTAACGCAATAGTGCGTCTGCAATTTCACTTTTGCTGTTGTTCTTGTTACCCGACCCCTTCCGAGGGATAGGTTGATGGCGGAAGACCATGGAGCCCCAGAAGCCGGGCAACTCCCCAGGGCCTGGGACAGAGGTCGTGGAGAGACAGAAAACTGCCAAAGAGCGAGCGACGCAAGAGTTCGTAGCTGGACACTGCAGAATAAGATGAGAGGTGTCCTGGGATGGGTGTCCGCAAGCGCTGCTGGAAGAATTTTCAATTCTGCCAATCCTAGAGAGATAAGAGCTTAACAGAAGGCTGTGTCCGTTGCAGCGAAGGCGAGAGAGAACATAGCGAGCATGACGTAGAAGCACAAGTTCCTCGGTGGAAATCGAGGGAACTTGTGTGTCAAAGAATTTAGATGAGACAGTACGCCTCTAGTCCGAGAAAAAAGAAAAGTGGATACCAGAGACAAGAGAAGAGTGACTATAAGGGATTGCTGAAGGAGCAAGTAACGCTCCCCGTCTGGCCAGCTCATCAGCCGGAAGTCCGTCCGGCGTCGTCGTCCGGAAGAAACGAGTGTCTGGGGACCTATTGCAGTCTGATAGAACTGGAGAAGAGAGGAAACAGTTTCTGACAAAAATTGAGGTAAAAGGAAAGATGAAGGAGAGAACAGGGTGGCGAGGACAGAACAAGAGTCAGATAGTAGGAGAAGAGAAGAGAAATGGCAGAATTGTAGGTGCTGCCGAGACCAGCAAAGAGCTTGCAGAATAGCGCAGGCTTCAGCGGAAAAACGTGAGCATAATGGGCCTGCTGAGAAGGAAAGGGTGGCCTCGATGCCACAGAGAGAGCAGTTGGCAAGTACGCCAAAGCCGTCTTTGACAAGAGGGAAAGGAACAGAGCCGTCTATCCAGAGCATCAGATCGTAAGGAGGGCATTCAGTGTCAGAGAAGTAAAGAGAACAGCACCAAAGAAAAGAAAAAGAGACGAGTATTCCTCTGCAGAAGGACAGTGAGAGTCAAAGTAAAAAGCAAAGTCATTCCAAGGAGCTTTCCGAAAATTCAAGGAAGGGGGGCGTTTGTTGGGGCGAAAGACCGGAGAAAGAGGGACGCTTAGTAGAATTGGTAGGTGATCAGAACACAGGTTCTGAAGCACCTCCCAGGAGCAAGATAGGGCCAGAGAGAAAAAAGCAAAGGAGATGTCAGGGTATGAGCGACTGCCAGAGGAGCGATGAAGAAGAGTAGGTATGTCAAAGTCATTCAGGGGGAGGAGGTTAGAGGAGGTGACCCGATCGAATGAAAGCACTGTTCTACATTCAACACGACTTCTAATATCTAAATAAAAGAAACACAGAGTAGTTCGGAACAATAAGCTCAAACGAAGTAGGTGACGTAATAGCAATAAATGAAGGTTTTTGTTCCCTCAAAATGATAAAGTGTAGAAGAAGGCAGGCTACAGACCCACAAAAGTTTAAAAATTGTCAACGGTCGTTTTCTCGTTTTTTGATGGTGGAAGCGGAAGCAGTGGAAGCGGAAGCGGAAGAGGAAGCGATAGGTGTGGAAGTGGAAGCGGAATCGGAAGCGGTCGAAAAATAACCGCTTCCACACCCCTGATTGTGATCATCCATTGTGTTCACAATCATTTAAGCTATTTCTTATCATTCATCCATAACCATTTTAGCACATAATTTCCCGGTTTTTGGTACAATCAACAACTTTCAAAAACCGTTCAACAACTAAAAACTGTTCTTCCATTTGCAATATATATCACAACAAAAATGTTGTTTGCCCTTTAGGCTATGCGAAGAGTCCAGGAGTGGCATCAACCATAATAACAAATTACTTTGAAGATAGTCTTTCTTGCAGAATATGCTCTATTGCCAGCTCAGAGCATTTCGATACAAACTCATTTTGAGATTTAGAAGAAAGATAGTGTACTTGTAGTCTCTCACTTTTTTTCTGTGATTCAGGTGCGCAGGTTCGCGCGTTACCTGCTCTTTCAAAACACGTCATAGTGGGAAAATAATTCCATAAGGAAGTTACCATTACTTCAATGCCCAATACGTTGAGAGGATCATTTCAGACATTTTGCTTTCATCGTTGCCTCAAGAAGACTGTCGATTCCTTTTTCATTTTTGAGGCGTCGTTCTAGTTCAGATAAGATAACACTCTCTGTTCGCATTGCTTCGTTCACATTGCGGTACAAGTTCTTGCCTCTTTGCAGAAGCAGAATATCCACCAGGAGCTGCCGGTGCTGATATAGATGACTGACTTTTCATCAAAGAGAAGAACAAGCGGCATGAAAAGCAATACAAGTATTAATTATGCTTACGCCATGGTAGTCAATCCCTATCATGCACTTCGCCATTCACCATTTGACACCTGCATATGCTTTGAGGAAACTTCTGGCCATACTTGTCATGTGAAAGAGTGTTAAGTGAGCCAGCGTGGCATCTCAAGACAAACTCTTCTGCACCTGCTTTTGAAGGGCGTTTTGTATGTGACAGACGCCGGTCAACAAGGTAGGTGGCATTGGAGTTGTTGTGACACAAGAGGTCAATTTCTGCTGTTCCACTAAAATTTCAGCCAATCTTTCATTCCCTGTTTCACACTGGCTCTTCTTGTTAATTTGAATTGCAACATATTATTGCCCTCGAGCTCGCAGTTTCTTGACTGTCTTCACTGGTTACTTCACGTAATTCCACATCTTTCGGTTGGCCATTGCCAATTTCAGCCGGACTAAATTCCGGCTGCATATTGCTTTTACAAGCTGTATAACTGCAACAGATTTTGTCACACCAACTTGGAATAGGATTTGCTGGCCTCTTCTTTCACTTTCTTCCAGTTGCTTTTTTCCTTTCTTTTCTGTGCGTCGGTCTTGAGATGCTGAAATATGAAATACGCAAATGTTTCCATGAACTTAATGTCAAATAATTGCTTAAACTTTGTTCCATTTGTATGTCGGGTGTCGGCTCCTAAATAACCTGCTCAAATATTTCACAAAGACCTCAACCTGTTTAAATATTTCCCCTACACAACTTTTTCAAATATATTTGCTGCACCAAACGTAATCAACATTTGCTACGCTGTAACTACAGCAGGCTATCGTACTCTTAACAACTAGACAACTAAACTATGTGTGTGAGACTGAGACGTGATAAAGATTTTACATGCTGACATTTTTATAACCCGTACAGCCCATGGCACAACCAGCTCGGTAATCGTACCTGGGCCCGCAACTCATGCCAAAAAAAACATAACGCTTATGCAACAGGTTCCATGGAGGTCTCTAGCCTCGTGGGACCTGAGGCGCCGCCCCGGCTGCCCCCCTCAGTGCTTGTGCATGGAGACCATGACACGATAAGCGTATCTGACTCTTGTTGTTCAAGGTCTAAAGACTAATGACAGGGTATCTTAAAAATGTAATTTATCTAAACAATGAAATGATTACAGCGAAGCAAGCGCACATTATTAAAAATAATGTATATCAAGGCCAGCATAAACTGGCAATATTAATAGCACAAGCTATTTATTGTTTACCAGGTTAAGCTATGATACGAACTAGCACTGGTCGAAATGGCTTACATTGACAACTTACCACACGCAATACGTTGTTAATTGACATTGGATCAGTTTTCTTTACTACCACCCTAAACACCGCCATGCCAACATCTGCCGAAAGTAGAGCAAGTTTATAAGCAGCCACCCGGCCTATTTAAGACACCAAATAGGTACGAAATTAATCTGCGACATTGCCACTTTGTGATTTGCAATAAACGAGAGTGACCAACAAATCGATCAAAGGAAGAGCGTTAAGTAAAAAAAAGAATACGATTCAGGCCCCATCAATTCATCAATCATACATTGAACTACATTTTACGATTTCTTTCCATCAGGAAATAAAGGCAATTGAAAATTATTTGTGAGATATAAAAACCAACTTCATCAGTCATGAGTCATATCCTACAAAACATCTTTATTCCTCACCAACCAATAATAATGTAGTAAATAACGTGGCAAACCCAAAAAACACACAAGCAAACTAGCAAATAGCAGAAATACGGCATACACAAAAACAACAGTTTTTCAAAAACTTCTTTTTTTCCTAAAACTACGAGATATTAAAATTTGTTTTCAACCGTGTGGTGGCTTTAGACTATAACAGTAGAGTCAGTGTTGCATTCAAAACCACCTTATCTGAGCATAGGTTCCAGGTCAAGATCTATTTTTTTCAATAATGAGATCAAGATGAGCGTTTTCGAACATTAGCGACTCAATACCGAGTCTATTAATCTAGTAAGATAAAGATGAGCAATTTTTTCTTAATATTTGAAAATAAAAGACCACAACAAATATTATCTCGTTAAAGCCACAAAAGCTCACACAACATAGGGCTGTGGATGCTGTGACTTGGGTTCACCCTTTTATTCTTGCCCCTTTCAAAATCTTCGTTAAGTAGCTAGCATTTTTTTAAAAAGGAGCTGAACAAAAATTTAGGTTTAAGAGGTTTGGTTACGAAATGATTTAGTGTCTCTAAAATATACAAAAAAATGTATTCATTTCTTTTGAAGTAAAGTGCCACATGGCAAGGGGTGGCCCCTCTTGTTGCGCCTTTGAATCCACAAACTAATCACAAAGAAGTCGCTCGCAAGATTTTGTTTATTTTAAAGTAACTTACTAATGGCACTTGACGGCAACGGCGAAGCGTGGGCTTTAGCTTCATTTCCGATCAAGCAATATAAATTTCAACGTTCGAACTTAGAACCGTGTATTCTGACAGAGCTAAAATTTTGACTCTCCAATCCAAAATGACCGTCCTCTGCAAATGGCCGTTCTGTGCGAACCGCAAATGCCTTGCCACACCACTGTTGAAGGAGATTCTTCCACCTTTGCGTGGCACACAGGCGGGGGGGGTGGCGAGCATTTCACCCGCCACGGTGGCCTGGTCTAACTAAAGATCATCGGACAAAGAGTAAGCAAATGCACATGAATTAAAGTGGTTTAGTGGAAGCATGTCATCGCAGATTGAAATTGACCAGTAGCTTATCGATCAAGCCCGCAATTGGCATTTTAACAGAAGTAAATATGACAAGGCTTGAAATGCCATATTTGTTGACAAATTCGCAAAACAGAAAAATTAAGTAAAAAACAGTTGGCTGACAAAGTCAAGATAGAGAGAAGTAAGGTAAAGGACATGTCCTTGATATTTCCACATTTAATCTTATTCACGATGAGAAACAAATTTTTTTAGGGCTTTAGAAAAAATCAAATTACAGCCTGGTGAATTAGTGTGCCACAAGTTAAGTTTGAAAGAAAAGCCGCGAATTGTTTGTGGCGCTGTTTAAAGTGTGATGATGAGAGACGACATACTTTCGAACAAACAAAACAATATTGTGTGTTCTCTAAATACTGTATATCTAACCGTTTACTACTCAGGTCTCGAGTCAAAGACGCAGACACCTAGAAAAAAAAGCAAGGCGCAAGGTTTCAACATCACAGCCAAGACAAATAATCCAACCAAAAACTAAAACCGATCTCAAACTTCGAAAACAGTGGAATCAACATCGCTTTACTGTTTAAAATATTTTTAGGTTTAGAATAATCAAATTTCTGTAGCTTTATTTATAACACCTGAGAAGAGACAAACGAGCAATAGAATAATGGCGGTAAATATTTGCTACGATTTTATCTTACAGTTTTATTTCCTACTTAGAATTACCTTGTATGGAAGATAACATAAAAAAGTTATTACGCTACGGATGAAAAGTGTTGAAGATAGCTACCTGTACATTGCTTGTTACCTATATGTTGGTAGTGTAGTGATGGGCTGAGTGCTAGACTTTTCATCAAAAGACTGCGGATCAGCTCTCAGCGCGTTGCGTTATGCGGCGTGGATGAATGGAAGCGGCTTTTGCGATAAAGCTCTCGTTTTAGGTTCAAACTATGGCTGCGCCAATCACAGCGCCATGTGAGGAAGGCAATTGACTTGAAGATAGTAAAGTTACCTCGCAGTCCCCCAAACTCTTTATTTCTCTGGAGTTCGCTTGGTAAAATTAGTTCTTATCCTTCATTTCGAGAATAAAATACCAATACTGGAAAAGTTAGTCACTTCAAAAAAATTTTCCATGTTTTCCTCACCAATAGCCTCGGGGCTGTTGCAAGACTGACACGGGCACACCACTAATGTTTGAAGGCTGCTGTTGTGAAATTTGTGTGCCATTATTTTATTTAGAATAACTTCAAAATTTGATGTTTTTGCCCTTTCTTATCCTTTCTGAAGTTGGTGGTTTATTTTTGTTTGTAAAAATCGTTGTTTTCGTTTCTCAACTTCAAGATCTTTTATATGACATCAACCTTATAACAGCGATTTTCTGTATTCTATTGTGGAAATTCCCGCACCTCTTTTAAACAAACCAGATTCTCAAAAAGTTTTGGGCTCTGTTCGTTGTTATTACCTGTCAACGCTAAAGCATAGTCGCATAGCAATGCCAAGGGGGATCAATCAATCTACAAAAAGTAAAAAAGCGATAGACTATTTCAAAGCATAAATGCGGATAAATCAAGCGCAGTCACTAGTATTGAATATGCACAATTTTCAGGAAACGTTGATTACAGACGACTTCAAATTTTTTAATGATGATCCCATATCGCCCCGTAAATAATGTCAGCATGGTTCCTTCATGACAAACGTTACTTTTCTAGCCCTTTCACCTCTTTCAGGCTGCTGGTCTGGCTTTATTAATGATGTTAAGAAACATGCAGCAACTTGTTAACTACTTTGCAGCATTTTTCCTCCGGTGCTCATCCAGTGGTCACTGTCCAACCCGGCTCTACGACAGTGGTGGTGCAAGGTAGCAGTGCAACAGATAAATGGAATTCCGGTCTTTTCGACTGTTTTAATGACGTCTGTGTCTGTAAGTTGATATTAATTTCAAGATAACTATAATTTTTGGCTCGCTTCTGCTGAATTCTCTTGTAAGAGGTTGATTTATTGTTTATCAAGCGTATATTTATAATGTTTGTAAAGAGAGGGTGCAACTAAAACATAATACACTGTAGTAAGAATTGAAGGAGTGTGAAAATTTTGAAATCTCATAGTCTTCCTCACCTAATTGTATTCTAGTGTATGACTTCAATCTAGAGCTGATGACAAAGTTTTAACTTTAGACGCACTAAAATTCTGTCCTTTAGCTTGACTGTCATTGCTCTAAGATCACTCTTGATAACATGAAAACCATGCCACATCTTCCCTTTGATTTTATGTGATTCGACAGCTTAAATTGGATTACTAAGGTCACTAAAGGGTCTGACGGACATTTTTTCCAAGGACGATAGACCGAATTGTGACATCTATCTTTTTAGATGCGACATCGTTGTTTGCTAATTTTCTTTGTTTTTCTTTATTGCTGTTTCAAATGAAAATAAAATTTCTTACCACGTATCATATTCGATGATGTTATTAAGGGGGCTGATCCTTTCTGATTTGAAATATTTGGAGCCAACTCCCTGTGACATACTGTCATGACACCACTGATTATATGAGTAATTTATAATTTTTTTGTAGGTTGCAGTGTGCTCTGTGGCGGCAACTGTTTTTATTGTTCCCTTGCAAGCAAAATGGGAGAGAACTGTTTTGTTGGATTCAGTGGAGATGATGTAGGTTGTATTCCTGGAGGACACATGGCTATGAGAACAAAAATCAGGACAAGTCACAATATACCAGTAAGCTTTACGTTTTTTTAACAAGATGCTGCAATGGTTAATTGAAGTCAAGTCTATTTGCTGGCAAATAGACAGAAGAATGACGTGCGTACCTGACATTGAGGCAGAGCCAAATCAAACCCAGTGGGGCTACTCGTAATAAAAAAGGCTTTAATTTTTCTTTAAATCGCGTTTTTGTTCTCTAAAAACACCCAAAAATAATTCTTCACTTGGACGTCAATGATTTGCATTTATCACAAGCCTTAGTACGCTTGCACCCTGTAAACCCTTCTTAACCGAGTACTATACCATGATAAGAATAGTTTCCTTGCCGGTTATTGCCAGCGATGCAGCCTCTGCAAAGTCACTTGAGCTGAAAGAGCATGGTATCACATTCCATTTAATTTTCATGGGAAAGTGGCTGGTCAAAAAAAAAACAAGAAAAGCTCTTTAGGAAAATAGCTGCTGTGTACCTGCGAAGCGCAAGCCACTAAATACGCGTACAAACTTGTTGCCCTTGAAGATTAACATTAACCTCTTTGTTTACTTCTAAATTCGATCGCGCACACCTCTACCTTTATACTTTAAAGAAGAGAATGCACCAAAGCTTTCATTTCAGACATCTGAAAGCCAATTGAAAACCGTTGTATTGGTTTTCGCTGGCAGTGTATTTTTTGGAAGCGTGTCAAATTCAGCTAACTCTTATCGGAAAAAATTTCCTAATATGGCCTTCGATTTAAAGGGATTTCCCCATCAGCAAAACTTACGCTTTCACTAGTAGCTCGAATTCGAAACAAAATGTAAAGTTTTCCTGGTGGGGCATCCCCTCAAATTCAAGGCTTTGTCGAATTGCTTTAGCTGCGTAGGGTAAAAAATATTTTTAAAATGTTATCACAAAAAAAGCAATTTTAAAATCGCTTTAACGTAAAAGGAACTGGAAGCCCCTGCAGTGGTGCAGCCAACCAATTATTTCGGGCGAAGTGCAAATTTTTATATTCAAATCAGTTTTGGTGATTACTTTTGTCTTTACGGGCATTAAGCAAATTGTGGAGTAGAGTGGTCCTTATATAAGCTTTAAATACAAAGTTTATATTTTTATATGTCTGACCCTTCAAAAAGGTTTAATTTTACCAAAAACTTGCTCGTGCAAAGTTTTATTGCAAAATTAGAATCACCTGGAGAACTATTATCCATGAGTTTCCATCCGAAGAATTGCCACCCCAAATATTTCCACCTGAAGAATCATTACCCCAAAATTGTAAGAAAATTAAGCAAATTAATCTAATATAAAAAGCGCAATTCTGCCTGTCTGTTTGTCTATCTGTCTGTTTTAACTCTTCTCAAACTGCTACAGATACAAACATCAAACTTGGCAGGATTGATCAACACCCCGTGGTAAATGTCATGAGGGTGTTCGTGACGTCATAACCAAAAATATTTTTTTTAGAATTTGCATTACTTGACAGAGGACAATCGCTTTTTGCTCAAACGAAAACCAGCTTCCGACTTACCACATTTCAAAAACTTTCATTTGTTTGGGGTCGAAAATGACAGCACAATCAACGACTGATTGCACATCTGTTTTTTGTTCTATCTCAAAATGTGCTCATCGCGCAAACGCGATTAAACGTTCATGTGCAAGATATTGATAAGCTGCCTTCGATAAAAACAACTTTACAACAATTAATGTTTATTTGATTATGCTACGAGCAATGCTTTATTAAACCCTTTGACGGATTCTGGGTCATATATGTTTCACAATTGTTAATTGTTATGCCATTGTGATGTAATAACTACTTTTGTGAAATCCATTGTTTTCCCGTTGTTACCAACAATTATAAGTATAGCTGCTGCTCAGGCTATATGGTTTGGGATATGGGAAATTCACGACAAATAGCCGCAAACTCAGTCGCTAAATCAAGTGTCCACAAAGTGATGATGTTGAGATACGAAATTTTATTACAGCTCCGATATCCAAAATGACCACATGGTATATTTGATAGGGCGACAGGTTTTCTAAAACACAATGCAAGTGTAAACAAACAGCTACGATAAACACTTAACTAACTTCATAATGTAAACATATTAAAAATAGGGATTTCGATGCGAATTCGAAGATCAAAAACGGCGTTGCGACGGTGTAACATATGTTGTGATGGAAAATTTACAAATACTACGTCGCAAGCCAACAATTCACATTCAAACTTACTAAGTACATGCAAGCTACATACAAACTTACTGAACTATTTGAGGTCCCACGCAAATTATTAATTTTCAAGATTGTCGTCAGCAGCAAAACACTGTTATTTCCTCTGGTTCAAACTTTTTACAGAACCGAAGAACTACGCTCTTAGGCCTTATATACGGTAGCAACAGCCAATCAAAATTCACGATACAGGCCACGTGTAGTAAATTTTCTAGAATAATCAAGCCGGAATTTCTCAGATCTTGTTCTATAGATTCCAATTGTCACATTTCGCAAGTTAAACAGTAGGATCACAGTTTCGAAATTAAGTGGTGCGTAGAGCGAAAAGTAAAGACACGATTAGATTGTCTGGTGGCAGAACAAAGCATTCAATTGTTACGTATGTCCAAATTTGATGAAGGCAGTTACGGGGGTTCGTCTTTGTGCAAATAAATACTCCTAAAACAAAGCGAACAGACAAACGGCGAAATAGTTAATTAGCACATTCGGTTTTTCTTTATAGTTAAAAACAAATATCCAACAGCTGGCAGACAGTTTTGGACCACATAAACTAAAGGTCTCCAGCAGAGTGAAAATCAAGCATTGAATTCGAGCAAACAGCACATTTGCCAAAATAAAAATTTAAGAAATGTTCGATCCGTGACACACCGCCCCCCTTAAGCCGATGAGGGGTCACAAGGCTTAACACAAAGGCGCAAAAATGTACACCAAAAATACAATTTAATTTACATAAGAATCATACACTATCACATTCAAGCAATGCGCACATCTTAGAAATTGGACGAACACACACAGAAAACTGGGTTTGTATTTTGGCGCTTCTAATCAGACCCTGTTTGTCTGGAAAGGTTTCGATTACTCGGCCCATGACCCAAGAGCTACGAGGTGAGCTATCCATTATAAGAACTATGTCCCCATTTGTGACATTGCGTGAAGTGTTGACCCACTTAGAGCGCTTTTGCAACAATGGCAAATATTCTCTAGTCCAACGTTTCCAAAATATATCTGCAAGATACTGCACTTGTCTCCAACGTCTCCTAGCAAAATTGTCCTTTTCTGAAAAGTTACCAGGAGGTAGGGAAACTTGTTCCTTTAAGAGGAGCAAATGATTAGCTGTTAATACATTTAAGTCTCGAGGGTCATCCGTTAAAGTGGTGAGAGGTCGACTGTTTATTATGCCTTCGACCTCGCACAAAAGGGTGAGTAAACTCTCGTCAGTTAAAATTTGTTCGTTGCATATCCCAGTCAAAATTTTTCGAGTAGAGCGAATGAGTCGCTCCCAAACACCACCATGGTGAGATGCTCTGGGCACATTAAACTTCCATTTGATGTTGCGTTGCAAAAGGAAATCATTTATCTGGGCTTGATTCCAATCATCAATGGCTTGGGTAAGTTCCCGTTGGGCCCCCACGAAATTAGTCCCGTTGTCAGACCAAAGTTCCGCGACCTGGCCTCTGCGTGCAATGAAACGTCTCAGGCTTTGAATGAACGAGCTGGTTTCCAGGCTATATGCCACTTCAATGTGTACTGCCCTGGTGGTGAAGCAGGTAAACAGTACTCCATACCTCTTTAGTTTAGATCGGCCCTGCCTCACCAAAAATGTTCCAAAAAAATCCACTCCAACACAGGAGAAGGGAGGTTTATCAGGAATAAGTCTTTCCTCGGGTAAATTAGCCATTTTTTGTGTAAGTGCCTGTCCTCGAATCTTGCGACACTTTACGCACTTGGACAGCACAGAGCGCGCCACAGAGTTAACACTTACTATCCAAAACCTTTCCCTTAGCTTAGCAATGACGTGTAGGCGTCCCGTGTGGCCTAGTCTTTCGTGTTGCTCTCTGATCATAAGCTCACTCTCATAACACTTAGGCAGAATGATCTGATGCTTGTTGTCATGTGGAAGACTTGACTTTTGTAGTCGCCCACCAACTCTTAGCATTCCATGTTCCAAGTACGGATCCAAATTGCGCAATGAGCTTGAAGATGAAATTTGTTCACCTCTTTGCAACTTCTCGATCTCTTTTCCATAGTATCGCCGCTGCAAGTGTCGAAAAATTAGGTACTCCGCCTCCTGAATCTCTTCAAGGCTCAGAAGATCCTTCGCATTTAAATGCGATCGACCAAGCCAAATGTTTTTGCAACGAATCACCTGAGCGCAAACTCGCTTTATTTTATGCCAGCTTGAGTAGTTCCTGCATAGTCCATCCAAAAGGCTGATGTCTGGTTGCACCTTTACGGCATAAATAAGGGTTTGGTCTCTTCTTACTTCCGGATCGCTTGTAAACTCTGGTGTGGTAGGATTTTGAGGAATTGTAGGCCAGTAATTAGGTGGCTGCCACAAAAAAGCTGGTCCAATTTTCCACCGATTACATTTTAAAAATTCGTCGATGGTCAGTCCACGTGTAAGTAGATCGGCTGGGTTATCTTTGGAGGGAACATAATGCCACTGTGAGGGGTCACACACGTTCTTGATTCTCTGAATTCGATTGGCCACGAAGGTGTGGAAGCACTTGCTTTCATTGTTTAGGTAGCATAGAACAGTCACGCTATCTGTCCAGAAAACGGATTGGACTTCCAACTCTGGCATTTGTAGTTCTCTGCGAATCATCAAGTCATTCTGGGAGGCCACCACTGCAGCGCATAGTTCCAATCTTGGAATGGTTAGTGGTTTCAGAGGGGCTAGTCGACCTTTTCCTGGCTTTTCAGGGTGGTAAACTCCGTGATGCGGTAAGAACCATGTTCTACCTTCGGGCCCTGGCTTCTCAACCCTCTCACAGTAACCTTGGTCTATCATGTCGCTAACGAACCTTTTGTAGTCATTGTAGAATCCATCATTCCTGCTGAATTTCTTCCTCAGATGACTCGCTCTCTGCAGTGCTTGAACTCGGTTGTTTTGTAGCTTGAGATTTGGATACTTGATCGGGAGTCCGATTTCGTAATGGTGATCCTCCAGTTGTTTGGTAGATTCATTGACGGCTTTCATGAATCGCTGTTGATCGACTGACATCTCTTCCTTTCCGTTTACCAAGGAATCCATGATATCGGTGCAGAGAGAGCACATAGGGTGGTTCTGACTGTCGAATGAGGACCTGACAAAAAGGCTAGTCACGTGATCCGAACGACCGCCTGCGCAATTCAATGTCCATCCCACGGGTGTACGAATCGCATAGCTGCCAAACGGTTCTCTTATGACCTCTTGCGGTTGCATCACCATTCGATTGTTATTGCCAATTAATAGACCAACTTTGCATTTCACTTCCGGGATGTAGACATCTTCAAATTCAGCGTACTGGTCTGCATGAGCTTGAGTTGGGATGTCCTTATGGTTAACTGGCAGTTTCTTGCAGGAGTAAAGTGAGCTCAGTGGAATGCAGCAGATTTCGTCCATGTCAGTCACTTCCAGATTAGACACAATCTTTGTTTTTTGATGTCCTTGATCTTTATTGAGCGTGATGGTGCGAAATTCGACCTCCTCGCAGTCTTCTATCTTTAGCTTTTTTCTAAGATCTTCAGTGACAAAGGAGTGTGTGCTGCCAGTGTCTAACAAAGCCTTGGTGACAACTAACTCAGCAGACCCTTTTCTTCGTATCTTCACCGGTACTACGGGTAGCAGGCTTTGTTCCATCTGCGGCAGATTGATGAGTCCATTTTTAACCACTTGCTTAGGTGTCTTGGAACTCTCGTTCTCACCATCCTTTACGGGCTTGCTAGCAGGATTTGATTCATCTTCGTCTGGTGGATGCAGCAGTGTTGTGTGAAACTGCTTACAATCACGCTTTTTGCAAGCCTCATTTTTGCGGCGGCAGAACTTAGCAAAGTGGCCTTCCTTTAGGCAGGCTCTGCAGAGTTTGCGTTGACTGACAAACTCTATCCTCTCGTGGTAGTTAAGGTCTCGGAACCTTTTGCATTGGTTTAGGAAGTGCTCCTTTTCACACATGAGACACTTGGCTGCGTGTGTGTCCTTGCTGTTCTTTACTTGTGTGGAAAAGTTCTTCGTTTTTCGGCTGGTACTGTTTTCCTGACTACTGTACGACTTGGAGGAGGTGGGTATTTGAGAAAGATTGGTGCTCTCTCGAGTCTTCTGTCGCACAAAATCACCGAGATCATTGATACTAATATCTCGGTGTTGTTTGTGCAATATTTGGTCCACCTCGTGGTTCCAGGCAGGTATCCAGGGTTGCGGCAGGCGATTCATAATTTTTGTCACCATATCCATGTTGTCCATCCGATTCAAGCAATCCATTCCTTGCAGAGTTATCAGACAAGAGGTAAAATCCGCTGAAAACTTAATCAGGCTTCTATGGTCATTCTCGCTAAGCGCTGGTCCTTTAACAATAGGTCTAATGCACGCTTCAATGACCTTATGCCTCTGACCAAAATACGACTGCAACAACCCTCTTGCTTCCTGGTAACCTCGTTCTGCTGTTTGCATATGTTGACACCCCTTAATCAGAGAGTGCGCTATATCCTTAGTGTAGTGCAACAAAAAGAACAGCTTTCTATTCGAGTCGGTCAGTTGCTGATCAATCAAGACGTCGAAGGCCTTAATGAAGCTAAAATAGTCAGCTGGGTTACCATTGAAAAACGGAGGTTCTACCTTAAGGGTAGGTAATTTAGTAAAATATGAGTTATGTTGGGAATCGTCGGAATGTGCCAAAACATTAGCTGGATTAATAGGATTAGCATTGTCGGACAAGGTAGGTGTCTGCATAGCGCTTTGTGTGGGCACGTAAACCCCTGGGTGTATTGACGCATCACAATTAAATTGAGACATTACTCTAATATTCCCAGTACCATTAGAACCAAGCACGTTAGTATTAGAAGCCTTAGGGACATAAAATGTCTTAGTTTCAAACGGCTTACTATATGGGTTAAGGTTTGAGACCATTTTAGCACAATTTACGTTAGCATCGCCATTAACTTTAGGCGAAGTACAAGGCACTGCCACTGGTACGGAAACGGAACTCGACACGTCAACCACAGGTCTTAAAATTAAAGATTCGTTATCAGGCACGGTTTTCACGAGCGGCACTTCAAATTTAGGTTTCAAATCCATGGGCTTATTAATATCAGTGAGCATGCCACTACGAGCATTCCTAGTGAGGCCTGATTTAATTACGTCACTTTTCACACGATTATCATGCAAATTGGTGAGTGCCTTATTTGAGGCATTAGCAGTGCTAGGTATATTTATTGCAGCGTCCGCATTGTTTCCGACCATATCAACCACTGTAGATTTGCTTTGTTCGGGGTGGTCATGGGGGACGTTATCGTTAGCAACAAATGTAAGCACATTAGTATCACATTTACGTTTATCCGCACAACCAATATTAGAAAGTTCACTACTTAGCTCCGCATCGACCTGATCCAATTCGGCTTGTAAATGAGCATGTTCCAATTGTTGTTGGAAGATCATGTCTTGATGCTCTCTTTCTTTCATCAGTTGAAACTCTCTTTCCTCTTCATGACGTCTTTGGGTAAGCTGTTTTTCTTCCAGGCGAAGGCGCTGCTGCATTTGTTGCTGCTTCAATTCGTCAATGTGTTTCTGCGACTTGATTCTGGCTTCCAATGCTGCCTTGCGAGCCCTTGCGCTGCTTGTAGATGATCTCGACCAATTGCTCCGGCTTGACGTTGAACGCCAGGAGGTACTTGAGTGGTGGGATGATGGTGCGACCGAAGGAAATGTCGAAGAGCCAGCCATCTTCTTTGATTTGGATCGAGTCAGGATTTCGCTTTTGGGCGCCTTTGACTTGTAGGCTGATTTGTTGGAACGCTCACTTCGTTCATCATTTTTGTCGACTCGATCCTTGGTTGTTGAAGGCGTTGGTGCTGCAGGCGACATACTTTTCTTCGGTTCATCCTCTTGGCTTGATTGGGTTAGTGCAGTTTGGGCAAGATCTTCCTTTTGCATTGCAGAAGCCATTATATGACGTCGCAGATTCAAGAACAAGAGAACTGGGGGGGGGGGAACAGCAACCAATTTTGTTCACGAAGAAGTATTCAATGTTCAAGATTAGCTTTCCAAAAAGTTCAAAAACTTACATATAGCTGCTGCTCAGGCTATATGGTTTGGGATATGGGAAATTCACGACAAATAGCCGCAAACTCAGTCGCTAAATCAAGTGTCCACAAAGTGATGATGTTGAGATACGAAATTTTATTACAGCTCCGATATCCAAAATGACCACATGGTATATTTGATAGGGCGACAGGTTTTCTAAAACACAATGCAAGTGTAAACAAACAGCTACGATAAACACTTAACTAACTTCATAATGTAAACATATTAAAAATAGGGATTTCGATGCGAATTCGAAGATCAAAAACGGCGTTGCGACGGTGTAACATATGTTGTGATGGAAAATTTACAAATACTACGTCGCAAGCCAACAATTCACATTCAAACTTACTAAGTACATGCAAGCTACATACAAACTTACTGAACTATTTGAGGTCCCACGCAAATTATTAATTTTCAAGATTGTCGTCAGCAGCAAAACACTGTTATTTCCTCTGGTTCAAACTTTTTACAGAACCGAAGAACTACGCTCTTAGGCCTTATATACGGTAGCAACAGCCAATCAAAATTCACGATACAGGCCACGTGTAGTAAATTTTCTAGAATAATCAAGCCGGAATTTCTCAGATCTTGTTCTATAGATTCCAATTGTCACATTTCGCAAGTTAAACAGTAGGATCACAGTTTCGAAATTAAGTGGTGCGTAGAGCGAAAAGTAAAGACACGATTAGATTGTCTGGTGGCAGAACAAAGCATTCAATTGTTACGTATGTCCAAATTTGATGAAGGCAGTTACGGGGGTTCGTCTTTGTGCAAATAAATACTCCTAAAACAAAGCGAACAGACAAACGGCGAAATAGTTAATTAGCACATTCGGTTTTTCTTTATAGTTAAAAACAAATATCCAACAGCTGGCAGACAGTTTTGGACCACATAAACTAAAGGTCTCCAGCAGAGTGAAAATCAAGCATTGAATTCGAGCAAACAGCACATTTGCCAAAATAAAAATTTAAGAAATGTTCGATCCGTGACAATAAGATTGTTTCAAATTTCATCAATTAGAATCTTATCATCCTTAAACGATTAAGCCCTTTATGCAGTTCTCTATTTCACTTGCACGCTTAAATTGGGTCTATGACGTCATGATATGTCTCGTACGATTAACACAAATGTTCGCTACCGCAGATCATAATATTAAGATGTTTTCAAAAATTGCAACCTTTTTGCCAAATCAGTTCACTTAAAAACTGATTTGTGATCTCATTTCTCAACTGATTTCCATACTTTATTCAACAAATTAAACGTTATTTCAAGACGAGTCCGATAAGGTATAATATGTACAATTACTATTGATCTTTATACTGAAAAAACTAAACTTTTAACACCTGTAGTGTAACTTTTTACTTCTTCCAAAAGTAGTGAGCTCAGCAAATCGGATGACTTTGTTACAAAACCATTATAACAAAGTACTAGCAATTACTATCCTTTGGAAGCTTAGGAAATATCCTTTCCAGCAATATGTGACTCCAATGACTTGGGGATAAGGATTAGTTTACAATGGCTGATCAAAACTTGTTTGCCATACATGATGTTTCATTTTTGGTTGTACAATTATCCGACTAGAGCTAACAAACTTGCAATTGTTAAACAAAGTTAGTTCTCTGATGCATTTTGACTACTTTTCCTCACAAGCGTGGTTCACAGCAGCCAGCTGATTTGACGTCCTTAACCTCGACATTATTGATGGGGGCCCCCGCTACTGCTATAACTCAACAGTGAGTGGTTCATTTCGGGTTAGTTTGCTTTTTGCATGGCGGCGTTTATGCCAGGCTGAAGAAACATGCACGCAGTCGTAGTCGTTGCTTCATATTAATTCGTCTACAGTGACGAAGAAATGGTAAGTATCAATCCAAATAATAATGTCGCAAAACGCATTATGAGGTCATAATGATAAATGCTATGGCAATGCTTGCTACTATGTAGTGAATACAACAGCAGGCTCCCAAATTATCCACTATCATTTTGATAGCAAATATATATAGTAAAGCCCATTACTGATATTTGTAATTGCAAGGATATCGGTACAAAATACTAATCTTCATTTAAAAGTAGGGAGGTCTGAATTAGGGACAAAGTTAAATGTAATAAAATCCCAAATTCAAGAAAAGATCAAAATCAAACAATAATAGCATCAATCTGTAACACTGAATTAAAAGGAAAAGTTTTTTGTTTGAAAAGAGGTTAATAGGCACCTATTGCAATAGGTTGTACGACTTAAAGGAAAGGCAGCGCAGGCAAAAATCTTAATGTCACCAATATTAATACGAAAGCGGGCCCACCAAATCGTCGAACATACCTACCATCAAACAACTCATTTCTTTATGAGTCAAAACGACCACCATTTGGGCGACGTCATCAATTTTGACTATGTTTCATCTCCCCCCTCCCCCTCTTTACACTTTTAAGAATTACAAATGGCAGTTTGTGTCATCGCTCTTTTTTTTTGAGTACTTTCAGCCTTTATCAATAAACCAACATGATCACCATTACTTGTACAGGAGCTATGGCTTGTATTTAATAAAACATTTCGTTGTGGCTCTAACAAATGTTTGTACGGTTAAGCTAATGATGCTGCATTAATTGATACCTTTTCAATCGGCACGGGTGATAGTATGGCCTGCTGGGGTTTAATTGCACCATACTTGAGAGAAACATTTTTTTCTATTTTGCTTCATAATAGCTTTATAGGGCTACCGGGGTCAAACCAAACATTTGAGGAAAAGCAAGGACACTTTAAACTTCCCAGGGCACGCCAAGCAGGGAAAAAAGAACATGCTACATAATGTGTATCCAGCGAGGACTTGAAAACGCTTAAGAGGAAATCAAAAGAACACAGCGTCACTGTGTCAAATCACACCACACGAAAGACATTTTTGCCCTTTCGCTTTAGAATAGCTTAATATCAGAAATGTGTTCCCTACTTCTTGCGTTTCCCTAGGGTTCTGACTGGTAATAAACAGAGCACATAGAGCGAAAGCACAGCTAGGATCTTGAAACGAGATATTCTATGAGGAAAAGCAACACAAAAAGTCGTAAACATCTTATGTGCAAAAAACACATAAACGTTTGGTAACTCTTCATACAAAAGCCTGATATGTGAAGCCGGCTTGGCCGGCTGAACCGATACTACCAATCCCGACGTTACTGATGGAGGGCCTCCGCCGGGCAACCCCGGCAAAGCCGGCTAGTACTATATGATGGCGTCACCCGAAGAACCACCATCAGTAACGTCGGGATTGGTAGTGTCGATTCAGGCAGCCACGCCGGCTTTACATATCAGGCTCTTCTTTGAAGAGTAACCAAACGTTTATGTGTTTTCTGCACATAAAATGTTCATGACAATTTGTGCTGCTTTTCCTCATAGAATATCTCATTTCAAGATCCTGGCTATGTCTTAGGTCTATGTGCTTTGTGCTTTGCTGACACGAACCCAAGGGAGCCTTGCGTTTCCTATACTTTGGAAATAGGAAACGCATTTTTGATTTTAAGCTATTTTAAAGCAAAAGGGCAAAATGTCTTTCGTGTGGTGCGATTTGACACAGTGAAACTGTTTTCTTTTAATTTCCCCTTAAACGTTCTCAAGTTCTCGCTGGCCTCGCATTATGTAGCATGTTTTTTTCTCCCTGCTTGACGTGCCCTGGGGAGTTTAAAGAGTCCTTGCTTTTCCTCAAATGTTTGGTTTGACCCCGGTAGCCCTATAAAGCTATTATGAAGCAAAATATCAATAATATGTTCCATGTGTTGGGTTTTAACACAATGACGTTGTTAATTTTGATTTCGCCACAAACTTTCTCAAGTCCTGCACATAATGATTAATATTTGTTTTCCTTGCTTAGGTATGCTCATAGAAGTTAAATAAGTTCTTGCTTTACCCAAATTTTCAGGTTTGATCCCGGTAGCTCTATAAAGCTATAATCAAACAAAATAGAAAACTTTTTTAAGTATGCTTGCGCTGTTCTCCTAAATATGTCCCCCCAAGTATGCCTGCAATTTACGTCTGCGCTGTTTGCTTTAATTCGGCCATAGCATGAAAAGGTACCGTGCCTTATCCGCAAGTCATATAACATATTGCAATAGGCGCCTATTAAACTCTTTTCAAACAAAAACATTCCTTCTTAATTCACTGTTGCAAATTGATGCTATTGATTTTTAACTTTGATCTTTTCTTCAATTTGGGATTTTATTACATTTAACTTTACCCCTAATCCAGACCTTCCAACTGTTAAATGAAGATTAGTATTTTGTACCGATATCCTTGCAATTATAAAGATTAGTCATGGGCTTTACCATTATGTTCGCTGTCAAATTGGTAGTGAATAATTTTGCTGCCTGCTGTTGCTTGCGCTACAAAGCGGCAAGCATTGAGATGTCATTTAACATTTTGACCTCACAATGAGTTTGCAGCTATTAAAAATATGGATCGCTACTTACCATTTCTTCGTCACTGTAGGCGAATTAATATGGACTAACGTCTCTGATCGTGTGCATGTGCCTTGGCCCTGACATAAACGCCGCCATGCCAAGGCAAACTAATCCGAAAGGAACCACTCACAGTTGAGTTATAGCAATAGCGGGGTCTTTAATAATAATGTCAAAATGAGACGAGATCAAATCAGCTGGATGCTGCGACAACCTTGCCCAATCGCAAAGGAAATTGCTTCATCATTTAGATCATACGTAGCTCGAAACTTACATTTCGTTGCAAACCATAAGAAAAGACCATCTTTACCCAATCATCTTTTTCTTGTGTGATCAGGACAACAACCAAAAAATAAAATCTAATAGACCTACAAGAGAATATATTAGGTTTTAAAATAATTACGCAACCAATGCCAAACCGAGGATATGTGAAAAAGGGAAGGAAAGCATTGAATATTTATCTGTTTGTAGAATATCGCCCTTTTTTTTATATTACAATATAGTTTTATACAGGGATGTGAAAGCGGTTATTTTTCAACCGCTTCCGCTTCCACACCTATGGCTTCCGCTTCCGCTTCCACCAACAAAAAACGAAAAAACGACTGTTGACAATTTTTTTAAACTTTTATGGGTCTGTACTCTGTTTTCTACACTTCATCATTTTGAGAAGACAAAAACCTTCATTTATTGCTTTCACTTTACCTACTTCGCTTGAGCTTATTGTTCCGAAATACTCTGTGTTTCTTTTTCTTAGATATTAGAACTCGCGTTGAATGTACAACAGTGCTTTTCAATCTTTTTGTCATCGCGGAACCCCTAATGTACTTTCGCGTTTGTCACGGAACCCCCACTAACAAAAATTCGAAAAACACAAATTGCTTGCAAGAAAATCAAATATTTCGTCATTATAATTAAAAAAATAATTAAACACTTCAACAAATAGACAGTTATTACAAGTCCCTTCACTACTTACAACTACTTTTACAACAGTTAACGTAATGCTTCTCAGATCTAAACCGTATGACAACATATTACAGCTCTCAACAATAACCTGTCGTCACAACAACAAATTGCACCGTATACCGTTGATTTTCCCTCTCTATCCTCAACTAACTCTGACTTTGAGTTAACTTTAACTCTAACCATTGTTACGGACTTTCTGTTCTTTCCTCAAAACACGTATTGACTCCGATCTTTTTGGATAGAATCATCTTTTTGAAGTGCGAAATTCTTGTCGTTTATTGTAGTATATACATGCAAAGCGAGCAAAATTGAACTGCACCAATCAACAGCCGCCTCAACGTGGTGGTGCGGTCCGCAACCCAGTTTGGGTTGGGTTAAAATAGCTGTTGGCCTTTCCGAGGATCCCAGTTACCCCGGGCACTCCCCTCACACAAATCATTTTTTCGCCGTGCAGTCCCTGAACAACCGCAGAAGGGTAGCACGCAGCCTCTTTAAAATCGGCTTGTTTTCTCTCTTCTCCTGTCTTTCTCTTGCCCGTCTTCTCATTCTTCTCCTTTTCCTGATGAGCGGCAACGTTCATCATAACCCTTGTTCCGTTTTTCTCTGTTCAGTGTGCGCTGGAAATGTGACCTGGCGGGGTAGGTCAGTGCAATGCTGCACATGCTCTAATTGGGTTTATTTAAAATGCTTACTACTCTCCTTTTCTAGATTCAGAACTCTTGGCAGCTCTCACTCCTGGAGCTGCCCTCCCTACTGCGTCCTGTTTTTTGGAGATCCCACACCTACCAGCACTGTGACTTCCTCCTCGGACTCCTCCATCTGGTATACCTCCATTGCTCAATCTGGCACATCTAGCCTCCCTTCTGCTAATGCAGCACTCGCACCCCACCCTCGCCTTCAAACCTCTTATCCTCATTCCGCCCACTTTGTATCTTCTCCCTCTGCACCCTCACCATCTCCTCATGTTCCTGGCTGTTTCTCTTTACCTCCTGGTTCCTCTTCCCCTCCCTAACTCCCTCAGGATTCTTCAATGAAATGCTGGGGGTCTCCAAGCCAGGAGCACTGAACTGCTACACTTTATTTCCTCTCATCCTGTTGACCTTATTTGTATCCAGGAATCTAACCTCAATTTATCTTCCTCTTTTCAGATCCCTGGATTCTCTGCTCTGCGATCCCACGGCACCCACTCCCGATCTGGTATTTTTTTCTGCTGATGTCAGAAAGGCTAGCGGGGGCGTCATAATTTTTGTCAGGTAGGGTTTATTCTTCTCTGAGCTTTCTTCCTCCTCTCTTTTATCGCTTGACCCCTACTCTGATTATATAGGGATCAACATCTCTCTAAATGACTCCTCCTCACTCTCATTCATTAATGTGTACGCTCCCTCTATTTGCTCTTCTCCAAAGGATAGCAGAACCAATTTGTTTTATCCCTCGATTCTTCCCTCCTATGTGGAAGCGGAAGCGGTGGAATTTTCGCGCTTCCGCTTCCGCAGAAAAAAAGACCACTTCCGCTTCCACATTCCTGTTTTTATATTACAGAAAGAAAAGCTATTTTTTAGTAAAATGGCAACATTACGTCGATACCCCAATAAAAGATCATTTTCCTTAAAAAAGGCTCAAAACCGTTGCAACATTATTCGGCAGAATATTAGTAAAGCTTTCCTATTTAGATTTGGTTTTACGATAGCATTGGGTAATAAGTACAGCAACTGCCTGCTGCTGTTTTCACTAAAACGATACTAGCCATCATGATGAGGTCACGTCTCCAATCAAACGTCGAAATAGAGCCTTTTTTAAGCGTTGTGGCAAAAAATATGAAAAAAGCTTGCGTATGAAAAAGTTTGCTTAATTACTTGTTTCAATGTCGATAGCTTCATTAAATTGTTAGAAAATTAAGAAGGTTTGGAACCGCTTTTCTACTATTAATACTTTTCCAGATAATGGAGAAAACAAATTTTACTATTAATTGTTTATTATGACGTCATCTTTGTTTCAAACAGAGTAAGATTTCTTGAAGTTGGCAGCCTATGTCGAATGCCATCCTTTGATTAGACCAGTGGTTCTCAAACTTTTTTCTATGCGACGCATTTGCAAAAACTCGCAAAGGTTTGCGACGCACCAGAAAGCATCCTAAGGTCTTAGTTCGTCGTAATGCAAGACAAATGTAACCCAAAATTTAAATAAGTAAATTGTCGCTATGCTCCCAAAGTTTTGTTTTTGGTCTGTCATCTTCAATCGTAAAATTACGCTTTTCTAAGTAACTCATCTTTCCAGTTTTTGTACAATTTACTACTGACTGCCTTTGTTTTTATTTATTTTGCGCCAATTTATTTCAAATTTTACCATTATATTCTTGAGTAACAAGTCAATAATTACAACAGTGTATTAACAACACTGTAAAAAACACGATCATGAATGATAAATGAAATAAAAGGAGTCTACGTTCAGAGTGTTTTTGGTTGAATAATAAAGCTAGATTTGTTGGCACAAAACCAAATTATCGTGCGACGCCCTTGGAAAATCAAAACGACGCACCAGGATGTCGCGACGCACAGTTTGAGAACCACTGGATTAGACGAAAAACTGCTTTTCTCTATCAAAAAAAGCAAATTAAAAATTCATCGTTAAATATGACGTCATCAATCCTTATTGACTTTTACTTTAGAATGAAAATCAATTGTGCCAAGTTGATTGCTTGTACATCTAGTAGTTTTAAAGGATTTGCAACAGATAGACATGTAGATAGACAAATAGACAGATTTGTGCTTTAGAGTACCCTAGATTCAGGAATCACATTTTCGATCATTATCCTGAAGCGGTAAAAAGAATATTTTTTACTACCTAAATTATTTAAAAACTCACATTTTTTGTGAAGCATTAAAATCTACACTGTTGATATAGCAAGTAACTTTAATAAATTAAAAATCATTTTAATTGGTATAACATCTTAAATTCGAACGTTTTCGACTTTCATAAAGCCCTTTTCAAGAATTAAATCTGTAAATGTGACGTAATAAATTAAAATAATCAACAATAATTTCAAATAATACACATTATGAAGATATAGTACTTCTAACGGCTGTAAAAACGTAGCCAACTTTAAAATAAATAACAGCTGGGAGAGATCGGATGCAAAAACTTTTAAGCTCATCAAAACCAGGATTAAAGTCTTCCAGAAATGGCAAGATTCCCAAAATTATGCGAAAATCCAATATGGAATGTCATGTTACGATTACGTGCAGTAAGTAAAGTTGTTGTAAAATTGTGCTAATATATGTTTAGCAAAAAAGAAGCTCCACTTGCATAGCATTGTTTATTAAGGCTAGGGCTATGACATTTTATAAGCAAAGCTTCATGAATTTTTGCTTCATAATCTGAATTACATTTTTTCAATATGGTGAAAGAATTAATATTATATTGTAGATTAGAGCAGGTGGGGCATGACAAAATGTAGTCCTTAATTGCGCTTTTTCTTGAATCTGCTAAATTCAGATGCTCCTTCACTCTGGTGATCAAATGTCGGGAAGACATACCAATGTATGTCAAGTTCGTATCACACGAACAAGTAAATTTATAAACGACATTTGAGCATAGAGGCAAAGGCGTCTCTGATTTCAATTGAAAATACTGTCTTACTTTATTTGTGCGATAGAGAGGAAGCAGCCTTACATCAAAATGTTTTGAACATAATCGAGAGAGAGCTTTCACAAAACGGATTGACGCTTCACCAACATACGGAACAAAAATAGGACATAATTCCACGTTATTTACTACACTTAATTCATCAATAGGTATATCGTTAAGTTTGGCTTTAAATTTGTTGTAAATTTTATCAAAAAACCAAGTCGGATAGTTATTCTCATAAAATAAGCGCTTCAACTTTCCAATCTCGACTTCAAATAAATGCTGGCTGGAACAAATAGATTTAGCTCGATTAAGTAAGCACAGTACAAGGCTCGACTTCCAAACATTTGGACATATTGCATTAAAGTTCAATAAAATGCCAGTATTAGTCTCTTTTCGCCACACACTTAAATCTAATTCATTTTCTCGAATTTGAACATGAACATCCAGAAACAGGAGTGCCTGCCTTGATTTTTCCATAGTAAACTGCATGTTTGAATATTGTTTATTTAACAGATTCAAAAATTTTTTATCGATAGATTGTCATCGAAAATTGCAAAAACATCATCCACATATCGTAAATATAATTTAGGGTAAAAGCCATTTGTTTCATTCATTTCAGTCTCGATAAAATCTAAGTTTTTACCGAAAATTTCAAGTTTGCCCTGATGTTTATCAATAAAATTCTTGTATTTTCCGGTAAATATAAAATTACAGGCATCAATCGCCGTAAAATCCAAGTTTGTATCGGTAATTCAAAGTTACCGGTAATTTCTGGTAATTATACAATTACTGGTATAAACTTGGAGTGACTGGGAATCGGCCATAATACCCTACATTTTACCTGGATTTTACCGGGATTTTTTTTTGTAAGGGTAATCAGCCAATCTATTAGCCTTGGTCTAACCTGCAAAAACATGGCTCCTTCTATTGACTGGTCTTTGCGTAAAGTATTCGTTAACGAAGATTTAGATTTAACTGTGCACTCAGGTGAAGCTTTCTTATCATGGAGACGGCAGTTTAATAATTTTGTCCGAGAAGCAGGCATCAAAGCAGCAGCAATACCATGGGAGTCTCAACTGGCAGCACTTGAAGCATGTGCGACTACCACAACATTTTCAAAACTTCAAGCCATTGAGTCGCAGTTGCCAGACAACCAAAGAAAAAACTTAGATGCTCTGTTGGAAGCACTGCAACCTTAGCTCAAGCTGCAGACAATGTGTGGCTCTATAGATATGCTTTTGAGGCATACAGACAATTGCCTGATCAAACGTTTAAACAATTCTATGCCGAAATTAAAAAATTAGCTTTTCTTGTCAATTTGAAAAAGATTTTTGTGATGCAGACAAGATTCGAGTGGTAGACCAACTCCTTCTTATGAAAATTGTTTTTAAATCAACTGACATCTCGGCTCAAAGAAAGTTAATACAAGAAACTGATCTTACTTTGGCTTCTGCAATACGAATTATGGAGACCTATGAATCACTACAAAAAACTGCTGACATTTTTACAGAGACCACGGGTCCATCTGTACAGTATGTTAAGCGCACTAAGTCAAAGACTCTGGACTCCAAAACTTAGAGTGCTCCTAGTCCACCTACCTACCTACCTACCTTAAACCTACTAGGCCTACTGTACCCATGTGTAGACGATGTGGTTACAATCACTCTTCTGATCACAGATGCCCTGCTGAGGGCAAACATTGTAATTTTTCTCACGGTATCGGCCATTTCGAACGCGTATGCTTTAAAAAGCTAAGGCAATCCAAACCTACCACTAACTTAATAACATCAGATACGGTTGATCCTGCCCTGGAATCTAGTGCTGTTGTATCACAGATTGGTAGCAAAACTGAAACCGTACTGGTGCGTGTATCAATTAATAAGTGTGCTTGTAAAGTAATGCGTTTTATCGTTGACACAGGTTCTGATTGGTGCGTGATTGGCCCTCAAAATTTACATGAATTAGGGCTGACGCCTAGTTGTTTACAAACACCTACCGTTGAGATGTGCAACACGGTTACAGCAACCAGGGAACAAATGCTCACAGATGGCTACATTGATGCCAGGTTCTCTTATGGGTGCAAACAAGCCGATTCAAAATTGGTTGTATCTAAAAATACCAAAATCCCATTGTTGTCGTGGACGTGTTGCAGCAACTAAACATCGTTGTAATTAATTTAACTGAATCTTCTGTGAGCCCGCCAGAACAGGCATACACTTCTTTGAATAGAGTAAGTTTGTCTGATTCGTCGATTCTCCTTCCTTTGATTCTGATCTTGTATTTTTGAATACTGAATTGCACTGTTGTTCTTCTAAAACTAATGACGCCCGAATACATGATGCTGAGCTTCTGCGACAACACCTTGTTGAAGAATTTCATGACGTATTTGAATCGCAACCACCGATGAAAGGTGAGCAGTTTAATTTTGTGCTGAAGGACAATGCTGGTCCGTGTTGTGCCTCCAAAGCCCGACCTATACCAATTGCTTATCAAAAAGCCTTGAGAAATGAATTAGACGAACTTCTACGTGAAGGTATCATCACCCCTGTCACTGAAGCAACTGAATGGGTGAACCCCATAGTCGTTGAACCCAAACATGACCGTAATGGTCAATACAATGGTAAGATTAGGTTATGCGTGGACTTTCGACATTTAAACAAATACTGTGTACGTGAGCGCTATTAAAGCCCAAGTGTGCTTGAAGTAGTTCAAAATATCCAAGCAGATTATGCAAGTTTATTCTCCACTTTTAATGCTTGGAAAGGCTATCATCAAATCGAACTTGCACAAGAAAGTAAAAGTTTGACCATGTTTTTAACTCCATTTGATCGTTTTCTCTATGAACGCGCACCGTTTGGCATCAACTCTATCCGTGAACATTACAATCGCCGAACGTCTGAAGAATTGCAAGGATTACCTAACATTACTAAAGTTGTTGACGATAACAATGTGTACTCAGCTAATGACTTGACCACCCACGATAACTTTGTTAGGAAACTTTTAACCCAATGCCGCCAACGTGGCATTCGATTACAACGTGATATATTTGTTTTTGCCAAATCAAAAATAACTTTTGCTGGAATTGTCCTCAGTGATCGTGGCTACAAAATTCAAGACAAAGTATTAAACGCTATTAAAGACTTTAAAAAGCCCGAGACTTTGACCGACCTGCAGTCATTTCAGGAAATGGCCAATCAATTGGCCCTCTTTAACAGAGATTTGGCAACTGCCTTACAGCCTTTACAACCACTCTTAAAAAAGACTGCTCACCCTTTTAATATGACCAAAGAACAGACGCTGGCTTTTCAAAAGGCCAAAGACATTTTGACCAGCGACAAAGTAATTCCTTATTTTAGACCAGGAGCCCCCCTGCAGCTCTTTACAGACGCAAGTTTAAAGTAGGCCTACGGTCTGGGATTTCATCTGAAGCAACAGCAACCTGACCACAGTTGGAAAACAATCCAAACAGGGTCAAGAACATTAATCTCTGCTGAAACCAGATACACTCCCATTGAGCTAGAACTACAAGCAATAGTATACGCCACAAGAAAATGCCACACCTTTCTGGCAGGAACAACTTTTAAACTGTTCACCGATCACCGTCCTTTAGTTAACATTTACAACAAACGGAAACTTAACGATGTGAGTAATTCTAGAATTCTGAAAAGCCTTCTGAAGCTAATGGACTACAATTTTACTGTGGAATGCATTCCTGGGTCGCATAACAAAACAGCAGACTCCTTTTCAAGCCACCCGGTTGACAGCCCAGATGAAAGCGACGAAACACATGGTGAAATGCAAACCCTTTTCCTTCGAATGTGCCGCTTATCACAGGCTCAAAAGGCCGATTGCTCCTTTCGACTCGAACGTATCAGAAACGCAACCGAAAATGACTTAGAATACCAATTATTAAAAACCCAAGTTCGGCAAGGCTTCCCTGAGCATAAACATGAGTTACCCGCATTAATTCACCCTTATTGGAATATTCGTGACAACTTATTAATCAGCGATGATGACTTTGTCCTCAAAGGTACTCACTTAGTTATTCCTGCTAACCAGCGTAAACATGTGCTAGCTGATTTGCACGTCTCACATAGGGGCATTGAAGGTACAAAAGCGAGAGCCCGTTTGATAGTTTATTGGCCGGGAATTGACAATGACATCACCAATACATGTACGAGCTGTCAGAAGTGTGAATTTGATCGGCCTAGCAATGTGAAAGAGCCAATACAGCACCTACCAGTTGCGACACACGCCTTTTAAATCATATCAGCAGATTGGTTTGATCTTAACGGTGAAAAATTCCTGGTTGTTGTAGATTGGTATTCGGGATATTTTGATGTCAAGGGCCCCATTCCAAATCCTGACGCCGCCTCGTCAATCAGTTGTTTTCGTAAATGGTTTATAAACACAGCTGTTTGTGACGTACTATGGAGTGATGGTGGTCCTCCATTTGGCTCGACAGAAGTAAACAATTTTCTTGCACGTTGGGGTGTCGAGTGGTGCCAGTCTTCGCCTCACTATTCCCAGGGTAATTCTATTGCGGAGTCTGCCGTGAAGTGAGACAAAGGCTTGCTACGCAAATGTTGGCATGGCAGAGGACAACCGTTGCACACTAATGAGGAGTGGGTGAAAGGAATTCTCCAATGGAAGAATACGCCACACAAGTCCACTGGACTATCCCCTGCCACAATGCCATATGGCCACCCTGTTCAAGATGCTATTTTATGTCATAAGAGCTCATTATCCCGCAACTGGCACGACGACAAACTACGAATTGACAGGGAAGCAGCCAGAAGAAAGGAAAAGTTGGAAAAGTACCACAACCGAGGTGCTAAACCATTAACACAACTCAAGGTTGGTGACCCTGTCTGAGTGCAGAACATTAACACAAAACGGTGTGATAGATATGGCCAAGTGATGGAATGCTATCAAGCACAACGACATTATCTGATCAAACTCGAATCAGAGCTAATTATTCGCCGAAACAGAATCCACCTTCGCAAACGACTGACCCCATGTGCTACTGAGCACCACAATTGTTCTTTTTCTGGCACTGGTCCTGGTGATGAAGAAGATGGACCTCGTCGTACTCGGCAGGCGTTCAATCAGAGCCATGATGAACAGGCAGAGCCTCCCCTCGAAGGTCAAGAAGAATGTCTCGGCGCCCCAGCCGTTTTAATGACTTTGTAATGGAATGAGTGCACTCCACTGTACATATCTAGCGCTTGTTGGGGTTAATTTATGTTGTCTTGTATCTATGGGGGGATGTGACATACCTTAGTTTGTATATTTATTTGTGGCAACACTGCAATGTATAGCATCCCTAGGTTTCTTATTCTTTGTTATGATTAAAAGTATGTACATAGCAAGAGCTTAGAGTTGAGATAAGACAAGGTATAGGATATATAACAGATAGAAAGTCTGTAATCATTATGTACGGTAATGGACAATGCAGTTTGATGCCAATATAAGTTTTACGCTATCAAGCTATAGGCTTTTTTCGTCAGGGGTATAAAATAACCTGACTTTCCCTCACAGTTTACTTCAAAACTTACTAAATCGCATGATATTGTGTCCAAATGCTTAATGTCACCACCTATTACAATTACTATACCAGCGCGGTGATGTAGTAGTTAGAGCGTCCGCTTTGCAGTCGGTTGACCAGGATTTAATTCCCATGTCCAGTCATAATGAAGACTTTAAAAATGATATTCACAATTTCCCTGCTCGACGCTCAGCACGAAAGAGATAGTGAGGAAAAAAACCCGGCTAGTGTGCTTTTCTGTGTCATTGGTTCTGGTAGATAGGTAATGGGGTCAAGCAATCAACTGCCAAGGTGGCCCAGGCTTAGAAAAGACTTGCATGCATAGCATAACCTCATGCTCATAAAAGGACGATCACAACTGACTACATACTCAAACATCTATTTATGTGGCATATAATCAAAGTTATAACTTCAGCAGGCAATATCGACTAGACTTATGCATGGTTCCCAATCTTTTCTTACAGCAACCCAAATTTTCTAAAAATTAATTATTTTAAAACCTTCGGACAAAAGAATATACTTAAATGCTTAAAAGTAAGATGTCAAAAAAAATTTATTACACCGAAGAATGGGTACTGCCAAGTTTTTTGTCGTGATATTACCCACTTACAACAATTTTTATGTAACAGCAAGGACGTGGCCAAAATAAAATTGGTAGGAGTAGGCTAATTTCATGAAAAAACTTAGTAGCTTGGAAATCGAAGTTTGACCAAAATTATGATATTCTGATCCATGTTTGTGAGCCAATTTTTTTGATAAATTTGTCATCACGAGTTGCACAAAATGACTTTGAGGACAACTTAAAAGTAATTCTATTTTGCGATGACAAGAGATCAGGGAAAAGTTAAGAAACTTATCAATCATCTTTTGTATTTATTTTTTTATTCTTCAGTCACGGTAAAACCTTTGTGGTTATGAACAGAACACTGTTGCGTTGAGACCCGTTTGGGAGCTGCGAGTAGCCTACTGCTAGCAGCGGCGCAGTTCATTTCTACCTGAAGCCTGCTACCAAGCAGGGGAAATTGCTATCAAGTATTTTTTCTAAAAGCTTAACAACTCAAAGCCCATGCGGGCATTTGACTCGCCATCTTCTGAGTGATGAGCCAGGATTTTGCCCCACTAAACTACGCTGGCGACGAAATCCCTATCCCAAGCGCCGTTAACCTAATTCAATTATGTTAACGGCGTGAATCTGGATTGCGTTCTTGCCGCACCTCCGTCCCGAGGAAGAGGAAGGGCAAGCCAAGCAACCAAAAAAGTAAAATACCGATTTTGAAGAGAAATCGAAAATACTAATGGGTCTGTTAAAAACTTTTTATCGATTGACCCTGATGCTAGACGGGTGTTGTGTTGCAATGGTTAGAGCAGTGGTTCTTAAACGTTTTTGAGCGCGACCCAAATCTGAGTTTTATGATTATCTCGCGACCCAAACCTTAAAGCTTAAAGGTAGAAAAAATGGTTTTTTAATGTTAGCACTCTGCTATTTATTCAGATAAGACACAGACAACCAGTTATAGTACACAGTATTTTGACACAACAATTAATTAAGAACAGATCATTGGTTCAGTGTGATTGATGAAACTGATATTTTCCTTTCATAATTTCTTCAATGCATGGCTCTATTTTACTGAGCGCAACGCGCAAATCGTTACCAGGACTGAGGCGATTGCGAGCCATGGTTTTAACAATTGTTAGTGCCGAAAATCCTTGTTCGCAGAGATACGTGGTCGAAAATGGGAGCAGAAAAGTCGTTGCTTCGTTACCAATTATTGGCTTTTCCTTTTTAACTGAGGTCCAGAACTCTCCAAGTGACGCTGTGGATAAAAGTTGTCGATGGAACTGGTAATGATGCAAGTCGATAAGCTCTTCCTGCAGCCCTGCAACATCTTCTGATAAGTTGTCAACCTTTGCCAGAAACGGATTTCTGACCCACAGGTGAGCTTCCAAATTTACGTCGGGAAGGTAGCGATCGAAGTCCGTGATTAGGTTTTCCAAATGCTCCACTAGAATGGGTTTGATGACATCAAATCTGCTACAGTCAGTCTGATTCCATTCCTCCAGATACTCGTTCAGGGATGGAAACGCTGCTGTTTGTCCATGCTCGAGTTTATTCATCCAGAGTTGCAGCTTTTCTTTGAAGGCAGACAGTTTCTCGGAGAGAGTAATGATGTTTTGATTTCTGCCTTGCATTGATGTGTTAAGCTCGTTCAGTGTGGTGAAGATGTCGTTTAGGTAACATACTTTGAGCATCCACTCTTTATCTTGAAACCGAATGGCATGTCGATGATTTTTTTCATTGAGAAAAACCTGCACTTCTGTTCGTAGATCTATAAGACGGCGCAAGAGCTTTCCACGAGAAAGCCATCTAACATTAGAGTGAAATAAGAGATGTTGGAATTGAGACCCGTGGTCAACACGCAACTGCTCGAAAAGACGAGAATTAACAGCACTGGCTTTGATAAAGTTGACTACACCTACAACCTCCTTCATCACTGCACAAAGATCCAGAGACAAATGTTGCGCAGCAAGGTTTTCACGGTGCAGAAGACAGTGGACGACTTGGACACTAGGATTGATTTGCCTGACTCGTGCAGTAAACCCGTGTCGAGCACCAAGCATTGCGGGAGCGCCGTCAGTGCATAAGCTGACACAGTTTTCCCAGTTAATGCCTTCTTCTTGTTGGAAGTTGTCCACAACGTTAAAGATGTCGGCGCCAGTTGCCGTTGTTGTTAGCGGTGTGCAAAACAGAAATTCTTCTTCGAGGTCCATGTCACCCTCGTACCTCACATAAACCATTAGCTGCGCGTTTTTTCCAGTGTCGGTTGACTCATCAAGTTGATAGCTCCACTTTCCTGCTTTCTTCATTCGAGCAACCACTTGGTTTTTTATGTTCAATGAAAGGTCTGCAATGCGACTTTTGACTGTGTCGTTCGATAGCGAGACAGACTGCAGTTTCGAGGCCACGTTGTCGCCGCACATGAGTCTGGCCATGTCAATGGCTGCAGGCTTTACGAGCCTTTCTCCAATCGTATGCGGTTTCATTTCTCTACCTATGCGTAGCAAGACAATATACGATGCCAGCGTGGCTTGCTTGGAGGCTAAAAGCGCTGGATTCGTTTCTGAGCAAATTCTGCTTCGTTTCAGTTCCGTTTCTCGGTGCTGAAAAAAGATGCGATTCTTTTTCACATGTTGCGGGTGCTTCGTTTCCAAATGTCTCTTCAATTTATTTTTCTTCAGAGATTCGTTGGATAGCACTTTATAACACAGTACACATTGCGGCTTTTCAGCACCATGATCTTCGATAGAAGTGAATCCCAAGTCCAAAAATTCTTGCTTGTAGGAACACTTATTCATTCTCAGACGCTAATTACAGTATAATGCTAATTTTTAACAATAATACCTGCAATTTAATGTGCTACTTTAGGAAATTGTTTCAAACTACTCCACCACTATAAAAAGCTAAATTTTCATATTTTCAAACCTTACTACCAACCCTTGTACTCCACTGACCTATTCACTGAATTATTCAGCTCCAACATACTTCCGCAATCAACATAACATAACTTAGACTTAGCTACTACTAGGCCAAGTGTTGATGTTGTATGTTTTGTACATTGGAAACATTATTGTACACGCTATGCATCGTCTGTAGCGCTGCTTTCTTCTTTTTCCCTTCAGAGTACGCCATTATTCAACAAGACGTATCGCAGAACATCGTTGCAGTTGTGATATTGAGAATAGTAGAGACAGGCAGTAGGCAGCAACAATAAACATGGTGGCAGCTACGGGATATTGTTAACGACTTACTGACGCTTCTGACCTAATATTGAGTAACTCTGAAGCTATCTGAACAAGTTGCTGGTTAGCCTATATTACGTGCTGATAGCACTAGCCTTGAGATTGCCTGAAGCAATGGATATCAGCAATTTGAGAATCCCTGAGCCTTTGAATATCTATTCTAACACACTGGCCGAAGATTATCGGAAGTGGAGAGAACAAATAGATGTGTACCTCACAGCTTGTGGCGCAGATGAAAAACCCAAAAAGGTGATCAAGTGCATCATTCTCAATTGTGCTGGACCAGGCATAATAAGTGCTGCAAAACGGTTTGTATACGCCGAAGGTGAACATGAAGAGGACCCAGGCGAATTACTTAAGAAGATAGCTGCCTACTGCAACCCTCAAAAGCATGAATCCTTGGACGCATACCTATTTTGGAATATCGACTGGAAACCAGGTACTAGTTTTGATTACTTTTTAACTGAGCTTAGAAGCAAAGCAGACCCTTGCAATTTTGGCACCATGAAAGATCGACTCCTGCGAGATAAAATTATCTTTTCAGTATCTGCTAGACTCCGCCAAGTACTGCTACGTGAGAATCCGCTCACACTGGATAAAGCTGTCCAAATTTGTAGATCTTTTGATGCGTCCCAAACCCAATCGAAACAGATGCAGGGACAACAAGATAATGTTGTTCACAAAGTGGCCAAACGTGAAGAAGCACCCACTCGACAGTTTAACTCTGCAAGACATTTCAGTAAGAAAGTTGATGCTGATGCGAAAACTGACTGCAGGTTTTGTGGTTTCCGACACAAAAAAGTGAAATCCTTATGCCCTGCCTATGGGAAAACTTGCAACAAATGTGGAGGCCGTAATCATTTCAGAGCAAAATGTCACTCTAAAGTCCATAAGTACAAGAAGATACTGAATCTGTCTCATCATCACCAGAAGAATATCTCCATGCAATAAAGCCGAAAGAAGATGTCGAAAGACTGACTGCACTGCTGCAGGTTAATGACTGCCAAGTTCGTTTTGAACTAGACACAGGCGCCAATGTTAATACAATTTGCAAAAAATTCGTGCGCAAAGAGCAAGTGAAACCATGCTCCAGAACATTGACTATGTGAAACAAGTCTACAATCCATGTTGCCGGTGAGACCACACTTGATATTGTAAATACTAAAAGTAATGATGTATGTCATGTAAATTTTCTTGTTGTGAACAATGATTTACAATGTTTGTTAGGACTAGATACTGTACGGCGAATGAATTTAGTTACTGTAAACTCTGATGCGTTTATTGTCACAGTGACTAATGATAATTTGGGTCATCTAGGATATGCTTCACTCACAGTTGATCCCGCAGTGAAACCTCGTATATTGCCTTGTCGTAGATTACCTGTCGCTATTCGTGACAAAGTCAAAGCCGAACTCGACACCCTTGTTGACAAAGGAGTGCTTGCACCCATATCTGAACCGACCCAATGGGTAAGCCAAATGGCTGTAGTGAATAAGAAAAATGGTTCACTTAGAATTTGTATTGACCCACAACCACTAAATACTGCTTTAAAACGTGAACACTTTAAACTGCCCACTCTTGATGATATATTGCCTGAGCTTCATAATGCAAAAGTGTTTAGTAAATTAGACGTTAAGCATGCGTATTGGCACGTTGAACTGGATGACATTTCTAGTAAGTTGACCACTATGATAACACCCTTTGGTCGCTATCGATGGAAACGACTGCCATTCGGGTTAAAAGTGAGCAGTGAAATATTTCAACGTAAATTGAATGATACTATTTTTGATTTACCCGGTGTTTTTGCTGTTGCTGACGATGTAATAGTCATTCAACGCGGTGTCACCCATGAGAATGCATTGATTGATCATGACGCAAACTTGCATAAACTGCATGAGCGCTGCCGAGAAAAGCACATCATGCTGAACGATGAAAAGGCTGACATGCACAAGACTGAAATTACCTTCATGGGCCACCTGATTACAAAAGAAGGCATACAGGCTGATCCTACCAAAATCACAGCCATACGTGGCATGCCATCACCAACCGACGTACATGGTGTGAAACGATTTTGTGGTATGACACAATATCTGGCTCGTTTTATGCCAAATCTCGCCCAAATGTCAGAGCCTCTGAGACACTTGACCAAGAAAGACAATGTTTGGAACTGGAGCCCTGAATGTGAAAATGCGCTCCAAGCCATAAAACAAGCAATTTCTCAGCCTCCAGTACTCGCCTTTTATAACCAGAATTTTGAGCTTGTACTTCAAGTCGACAGTTCAAAAGATGGCATTGGTGCTGTCCTACTACAAAATGACCAGCCCATTGAATACGCCTCTAGAGCACTCACGAAAACAGAGCGCAACTGGGCACAAATAGAAAAAGAACTGCTCTCGGTTGTATTTGGTCTTGAACGTTTTGACCAGTACACCTATGGCCGAAAAGTGCTAATACACAATGACCACCGTCCGTTGGAGACTATTTTAAAAAAGCCATTGAGCCAAGCTCCAAAACGTTTGCAAACCCTTGCTATGCGTATTAATCGCTATGATATTGAATTTGCTTATGTTCCTGGTAGTGCTTTAGTACTTGCTGACACTCTAAGCAGAGCATACCCAGAGCTCGATGACACCAGACATCGAATAGCTCAATTTTCCGCAGACCCCGTATGTGAAGAAATACATGATGAAACCTTATTGGCTGTTGCTCAAGCCACAATTAGCGATGAAGAGTCACAACTCTTACTGTCCGCAATTAAAAATGGCTGGCCCGATGATAAAAGTTCTCTGCATACCCTAATCAAACCGTATTTTGCAATTCGTGATACTTTAAGTTTTGACAATTGTGTGATTATGAAAGGTGAACGTATTTTTATTCCTAAGTGTTTACGCCCTCTCATGAAAGCCCGACTGCATGCCGCACATACTGGCGCTGATAGCATGATTCGACGGGCAAAAGAAACTATATTTTGGCTACGAATGCCAAACGAGTTACGACAACTAGCCCAATCTTGTAGTATTTGTCAACGTTCAAAACCCTGTAATGTTCAAGAACCCCTGTTGTTACGTGCGGAAGGCTCGTATCTTTTTGAAAAAGTAGGTGTTGACATTTTTGACCTTAATGGAAAACATTACCTTGTAACTGTTGATTACTTTTCGAATTTTGCCGAAATTGATGTAATACCTAACATTTCTAGCCGTGACGTCATTATTGCTCTGAAACGTCATTTTTGTCGATACGGTATTCCCAAGTGCTTAATTTCTGACTGCGGACGACAGTTTGTAAACGACGAGTTCAAATCTTTTTGTAATAAATGGTCCATTCTTCATCTTACATCATCTCCAGGCCATCAACAAAGTAATGGCAAAGCTGAGGCTGCTGTCAAGACCTATAAAACCATGCTTATGCGTACCTCTCAGCAGCATGAGGACCAATGGCTTGCTTTATTAGAAATTCGCAACACACCACGACAAGATATACTTGCAAGCCCGTCTAATATTATGTTTGGACGACCCACACGTACTGTTATTCCTGTACTTACTAAAAAAAGTGCCGATTTTGATTTTGAACGACGTCGTAAACGCCGCAATACTGTGAAATTATCTCGTGATAAATGTACACCTACCAAGTCGCTATCTCTTTTGCATTTTAATCAAAACGTGTATTTCCAAAGCCCGAATAAGGAGGGATGGCAAAGTGGTAAAGTCGTAGAAACACTCTCTGCACGTTCATATGTGATTCAAACTGAAAATGGTTCTCGTTATCGCAGAAACCGTGTGCATATTCGCCCCAATCATAGTCGCGCTGTGCAATCTGGTGATGTTGATATTTATGACTATGTGTCTCCTACTGTTACGTTCCCTGACACTAATAATCCGGCTACCACTGCTCGTCAAGCCCATCGTAATTTACAAGCTTGCTCATCATCCAATCGTAGCCGAAGAATCCGTAAACAGCCTATTTGGTTTAGGGACTATGAAACCTGAGATATGCTTTGTTTGTTTCTTGTTCGTTTGCTGTTTATATGCTTTGCTTAAAAAAGGGGGGATGTTGATGTTGTATGTTTTGTACATTGGAAACATTATTGTACACGCTATGCATTGTGGGTAGCCCTGCTTTCTTGTTTTTCTCTTCAGAGTACGCCATTATTCAACAAGACGTATCGCAGAACATCGTTGCAGTTGTGATATTGAGAATAGTAGAGACAGGCAGTAGGCAGCAACAATAAACACTAAGTAATTTCGGCAAGTTCTGCAGCAGCTGGTCTGCCACTAAAACTTTTAGAAGACTACTTATGATGCAATAATCTTATTTTATTGAGATGAAGCCAACTAACTGCGTATGATACAATGATTTTGAAAGACTTAATAAACGGAAAGAAAAAAAATCTGTAGATTTTGAAAATTCTTATCTTGCAAAAAATCGTTTTGACGGATTTGAATCACCTTGCCGCGACCCATTTTTTAAGTCTTCGCGACCCATACTTTTTAAGAACCACTGGGTTAGAGCGTCCGCTTCGCAGGCGATAAACATGAATTTATTTCCTTTGTCAAGTCATACAAGAGAGGTTAAAAATGATATTCATAGTTTACCATCTTTACGCACAGTACGAAAAGAATACTCAGGAAAAATCCTGCGAGCTTGCTGGATGTGTCTTTCGGCCAGGCACTTCAAATCCTACAAGCTCGCTTGATGTGTATATGGGTAAAGCAAAAGAGTCACTTCTTTTCTGTTAATACTATACTGTAATGTAGTTTTCAAATAAGGGTTTATTATAACACTAGTAAACTTGTTGTAATTGCAACTTTTATCCTTTTTCAATGCAATCAGAAACAAGTCTCAACTTCAAGCTCTGTTCGGTTCGACGCCATGGTTTTTAAGTGAATTTGGATTTTACCACCCCAATAGTAGTCGGATAACACACATAGCATATTGTTTCCGAAGGATCTAACGGCGATCTCTGAAAAATTTCAACCTTGTCAGGTTTGTGTTTAGTATTCAGATAGCCTTTGCGTGAGCTCCGGCAGTTGTAGATATATAGACCACTTGGCAGAAATAGCTTGACCACTTGGCAGAAATAGCTTGGCCACTAGTGAAATTAATTCAGGTTTAGAGCAATAAGGCAGTGGTTCTCAACCTATTTAGGTCACGGACCGGTAAAATTTCAAAATAAATTTTGCGGACCGGTGGACCTTAAAAATCAACCAAAAATGACATAAACACAAAAACAAGGTACGCAATTCATTAGCGCACAAGTATGAACAATTCAATGAGAAATTTGCTGCTGTCTTTTCGATATTAGAAGTGATAAACGCGGTTGTAGTGAAGTTTCTAAAAGACGAAGTGGAGCGTTAATTTCCGCACAATTTCTCTGTTTGGTCTTGATGAGAGATAAGGATGAAAAGCTTTTCTCACATAAATAAGTTGTAGAAAAAATTAGCAGTAATTTGATTGCTTTGTCACTCAGCTCAGGATATGTGGTTGTAAGCGATAACCAAAACTGTGACAGAGGTAAATCTTTATGCTTGGACATCAACGTGGTATCGCAGGAAAGTTCCATAAGCGATTCTTTCTCAACAGTGTTAAGATTGCATGAATCGATGTCCTCTGCAAAGGGATTAATAATTCAAAAGTTTCCCTTTCGAGGATCTGTTTTATCTGGAAAATATTGGCCAAAACTGATGGTTAGCTCTCGCAAGTGTTGACCTATACGAGCAAATAACTCTCCTGTGTTAACAGAAGCATTTGCCACGAGATCTTGCAAACATGGAAACATATCGATATCGCCTTTCTGCACATTTCTTTTCCAAAACACCAGTTTCTTTTTGAAATCATCAGTTTTGTTACGCAATGTAAATATATTGGTGTGATTACCTTGCAGAGAACAGTTAAGGTCGTTCAAGCGGCAGAATATGTCCGCTAAGTATGCTAGTTTGGCTGTTCACATCTCATTGGATAAAAGGTCTTTTAGTGGAGAGCTTTTTTCACAAAAAAACTGCTTTACTTCTTCTCTCAATTCAAAGAGACGAGTGAGAACGCTTCCTCTCGAAAGCCACCTAACTTCAACATGAAATAAGAGATGATGATGTTGTGAACCTATGCTACCACACAAAGCCTCAAAGAGCCTAGAGTGCAATGCTCGGCCAAGTATGTCATTTACGATTTTCACTGCGCCGTTCAAAACGTCATTTAATTCAGGAGATAGTTTTTTGGAAGATAAATTTTTCCCGTGAAGAATACAGTGTGTAATCAGCAGATCTTTGTTTGCCATGTCTCTAATTTTTGCAGTTACACCCGAGTGACATCCCATCATGTTAGCAGCGCCGTCAGTACAAACCCCGACGCATTTACCCCAATCTAAACCTTGCTCTTGCACATAGTTATTAAGAAACCTAAATATTTCTAAACTGGACGTCGGTCCAGGTAGTTTGAGACTACAAAGAAAATCTTCCATGACTCTTCCTTCATTTACATACCGAACAAAGCATACGAGAATAGCACAGTTGCTCAAATCTGTTGATTCGTCAAGCTGTATAGCAAAATAGTTCGATTTCTTTACTTGTTCAATAAGTCGCTCTTCAACATCAACTGCCATATCCATTATTCTCCTTTGAACTGTATCATTTGAAATTGGTATCGCTTGAAGTTTGTTAGCTGCTTCTGGACCCAAAACCTCTGTAGTAGCTGCTAACATGCACGGTTTTATTAAATCTTCCCCAATAGTATAAGGTTTTTTAGTTTTGCCGATTTAAAGAGATATTAAATAGGAAGATTTGAGAAGGGTTTTATCAGTCGTTGTCATCTTTTGCATATCAGTTCTTTGCCTTTCTGTTTTACTCAGTAGTCTTCTGAAATATGCAAGAGGCTTGCCAACTAGGTTGACATGCAGCAAGTGAAAATGCCGAGTAAGCCTTGAGGGTTTCATTGCGTCGTTTGAAAGAACTTTGGGGCAGACTAAGCACATAGGAAACGGCAATTTTTCACTGCAAGGAGCAATGGTGAAACCAAGTTCCAAGTACTTCTTATCATACTGCCTAACAAAGTCTCGTCTTCGCTTTTTACTGGTCTCTGCGCAATCCGCATCACCAACACATGATCGTTTCCCGCCATGTGGTACATTTGAAGTATTAGGCCTATCTTCTTCCTCTTTCCTGTTAAAACCACCAACTTGATTTTCACCGTCGGGTGCCTTTTGAAAGAACTGGAAAATATTTAGCTGTTTGCTTGTTTCCATTTTACTGCCAGATTTCGTTAAATTACGCTGTTAAATTTTGGTTTGCAGCGAACGCTATGCCTTCGCTGCCCATTATTTTTACTATGACGACATAACGCTGACTAGGCATTTATAAGCCGCTGTACGTTGTTATTCGTTTTTTTCGGACAATATGCGCTATTCAAGGAATAACTAATATGTGCTGTATCGCCAGCTGAGAAAAGACAGTTGCGTTGTAGGTTGAACCAGAGGTTCCCGAACTTTTGGCCTCGCAGACCCTTTTTTTCGAATCTGCTGCTTCGCGGACTTCTTTTTGTGAATCTGCTTTTTTGCGGACACCAATGAGATGTGACACTACTTTTGTCACCCGACTCACTTCTAATTATAATAATTAACATACGAATACAAAAGGAAGTGCGGCTGTCCTCCAAAAAAAAGGGCAACATCTGTATTGCGTAACTCGCGGTCCGATTCATCGTCAAGCTAGAGTTACTTTTCATAATTTTACTGAAGTGAATTTCCGGGACAAACGTTGATTGATTGACTGACCAGCACGAAGCCACGGACCCCTATGCGGTCGTCAAGAACCCCCAGGAGTCCGCGGACCCAAGTTTGGAAACCTTTGGTTTAAACATATTTTTTTCTTTTACATACAGCTACAATAACTTGTCTTAAATGAGTTACTTATTATGCATACCACGTGCGAAGTTCTTAATCAAGTGAATAATCAATTGCTTCAAGCGCTTGGTCTTAGCTGCCGCGTTGATTTTTTAGAGATAAAGGCAAAATTATATTAGTCGGCAGAGCGCATAAACTCGTCGACCGGCTATTGGAAAAAATTATTGTGCGCGCTTATTAAGCTTCTGACCAAGACTGACTTGGTATGACGGTCGCAATTGTTTAATAATGGATCAGCCTTAAGCATTTCCCAATTTCGATATAAAATTGAAATATACTTTGCGGACCGGCAGGAAAGTAGACGTGGACCGGCACCGGTCCGCGGACCGGCGGTTGAGAAACACTGCAATAAGGCACAATATCTTTTCCCAAGTATTTTAATGTCGTAATAAGCATCTAGATTTCTTACTAGATCAGTTGTAATCTTTGGCAGGTTCAGTGTCATTGAAGAACTGTTTTCCAATGCTGAGCCTAGGACGGGAAGACTCGGACCTGTCAGCTTTCTTAACGTTGACTAACTGCTTGCTTCTCAACAAGTTTCTTTTTGCACCAAGTGTTTAGTCATTGCAGTCTATCCTAAAAAGTAAGCACCTATGTACCACAGTTCTGAAATTGTGATATTTATTTGCTGCTTTGCCAATGTGTTTGCATCAAGCTCATGTTTCAGATTCAAACCATTACTTGTACTGGTCACTAGCTTATGTAAAAGTGACTGCTGTCTCAAAGACTTAGGGACATGTTGCTGTCTCTACCTTTTGGTATTCTAGCAGTTTTATCCACTGGTGTTTGATGAGTTAAATACATCCTCATCATTATCAGAGTGTCATTAGCAATTTTAGCCTTTTAGGCTAAAAAACTTGATGCTTCTTAACTACTAAGCTGAGCCTACTGTGGCCTTGGCCTGCTGAGAAGACCTAGCTAGGCCTAGCTGATTATCTTGACATATTTTTCTAATTTCTTTTTCACTTTTAATGCATAGCCTAGTGTAATCAATTATACTGTTAATTGGTAATTTGCGATTTTGTCATAAGTGCCACTAAAATTATTTTTAATTTGAATTTATGATGGCCCTTTTACACATTCATATCAACTATTGTTTGAGAATGTTTGCACAACTGGGTCATTAAATTTATTAGGTGAGTGATTTGGTCATTTATATCAAATTTCCCTATAAAGCTATATTATTCAACGATTTTTGCTTACATTTTGTGTAAATACAACATTTCCTATCTGTATTGTACAGCTGCAAAACAGTACGAGCCTATTGCTCTTGTAAGCAAGCATTTGGCCCCAAATACATTGAACTGTATTAACACCTAAATATTGATATTGCTGCAAAGAGTTTGGGTAGCATTACAGTATCTAGCCCTAATCAGATACTGTAATTTTAAGGCAGTGGCTATTTTGCTGTTGACGGCAATTTGCCCTTGGAATCTATTTTGCCGTAATTATTCATGTATGTTTATATAGCCAAATTTGCTATTATTACACCAGTGACACTGTGGTGTAGTGGATGAAGCGCTGGTCTTGAGATACCATGGTTGTGGGTTCAAATCTCAGCTGGCAGGGCTTTAAAAGAAAGGCAGTGTACACTGAAGGGGCAGGCCCGGTATGTAAATGTACGGGGCAGTGTACACTGGAAGGGAGTGTACATGGTGGGGGATAGAGACCTGGGGGTGCAAAATTTTTTTAATTGGTTTTTAAAATTGACCAATCAGAAACGACCAAAAGTCACATGTTTAGTACATCATTAGGATTGACCAATCACTAATAACTCACGGCAAAATAGTCTCTGAAGGTAAATTGCCGTTGACGGCAAAATAGCCACTGTCTAATTTTAAACATAAACAGTATCATAATGTAAATGATACTGTACCTAACCATATAGCTTTTCAATATGTTGTTAGTTTACAAATTCAGTTCACAAACCTGAAATGTACTGTATTGGATTTTATATTAGTCAATCAAATTAGAGTGTTAGCTTAGTGTGAATAGCACCTAACCAAACAGCTTTTGAAAATGTTATGAGATATTTATTTTTATCACTAATTCAGTTTACAAACTCAAACTTATTGAATTGTATATTAGTTTAGTCATTTCACAGATTTGTTATAACAATATAAACTTTGTTGTCATCTTAGATAAAAGAAAATTCACAAGTGAGCCCTCAAAAAAGCCACTTGTTATACTGATTAAGTTTTTCTAACTTGTTCAAACTTTATAATAACTTACTCCATATGTTTAATTTATGAAGGATGTCCTGTACATAATTTTTTTGCAAGACAATCTTGATAGCTCCAGCTAACAATTTAAGATAACCAGTAGACGAGTAAGTCGTGCTGTTTAGATATTTTTTGACTGCTTTTTTATGTAGCTCTGTCGGTAAGTCTTTGTCATGGTTAAGTCATGGCAATCATATTAATAGCAATTTATTTTTCTGTTGTTAGTAATCTGTATTGCTTAATTAATTCACTTTTATTGTTTCCATAAGTTAAAAAAAACTGATAACAATGTTTATCCAAAATACAAAAGAGATTTTAGCTCATACAACTTTTGTATTGAATTTAGAAGTTTTTTAGGTCAAGTTTAAAATATACTGTCATTTGTATATTTGTTGAAATATATGTGGAATACTGCAACCAAATAAGAATTTTGATGCTTATGACAAAATTATTAATACATGTTTTGCATGGATACATTTTATTTATATATATTGTTTCATGTCTAAAAAGTAGTATATTCTCAGCCAGTTTTAGTACACTATTAGTTTCATTCAGCTTTTCGTAGTTTTTGCAGAGGGTATTTTTTTCTATATTTCTCTAGCATCACAGTTGTAAATTATACCACAATGCCACACTTTTAAGTTGAAATATATATGATTGCCAGTTCTACTTGACCTAACAAATACAGCTGTTAGCTAAAGCGATTTAAGTGTAAATATTTTTGAGATGTATTTTCTTTAAAATATTGTTCCTGTTTTTATGGTTGTTCTTCGTTAACTTTAGAACTCAATATCTATGGACTCAAGTTCAACAAGTCTTTCAAAAAGCAAAACACCTCCAAAGTTTTGTCCCAGATGCAATAGATCAGGTGTGTCATCAAAACTTGTGCGTTGTTCCATCAACCTTGAAGAAGCCATTTATTTATGTACAGCAGAACAAGTAAGTTGTTTATTTTATTTTTATTACTTTTGTCTAGTTTCTCTTTAAACACAAAAAGTCTGAATTTGCTAAATCTTACCTGGCAGATTCTCAGTGAAAATTCAACATTGCAAAAAATGTTTGGCAGAATTTTTCAATGAGTGGAAGACAGTGAAGTGGAATCCCAGTTTGGATCCATGTTTTTTGGGGCAGTGCATTGTTTTGTGTAAACATCACTTGGCCATGATGCCACAGCTAGTGTCAGCTACTAAAGTATTGTGCATGCCATTATCTCCCTTTTTTTGTATCATAAAATATCTCTCAAGCAATTATCATCAAATAAGATCAAAAAGTTTTTGTCTTCACTTTTTCAAGCCAATTTTAATTATAACTGATGAGCATTAACAGCAAGTAGCTCTCAGTTTTAGTCTAACACCAGACATTTTTCGAGGAAAGTCAAAAACAAAATTTGTTAAAATCTAAATTTTTCTAAATGTTTCAATTGTAATTTCAATCTTGCTGGTTAAGGTTTAAAAGCACATGACTCTTGGTTTTAGTTTAGCACAAAAAACACCATTATTTGCAGGATAAATTCAGTTTTGTAGGTTACAAATAAGTAAATTTCTCACACTTGTCAGTTGTAAAAGCTAAAAAGAAAAAAGAATATGACTTTTAGCCAATTCCAGTTTTGAGTTCCTTTGAAGAAAAAAATTTTTAATTGGTTCTAGCTGACAGATATGTGGTGTGATGGCCTAACAGTCATGATTGAAAGAAGCCTTAGAACGTGAAGAAAAAGAGGATTTTAGTTTTGTTCTTAAAAAGTTTTTTTGTAAAAATATAACTTTATTTTATGTGAATATTTAGACAGATAGTTTGTAATACAGTAGAATTAATTATAACTGCACCCATAAGGGAATGTAAAAAATTACCTTTTACTCTGTACCATTCCATACTTGTTTTTTGATTCAACATAAAGGTGCAGGCCTATTGCCTAATCAGGTTTGCCATTGCAAAGATAAACTACTAAATTGTCAAAAGTTACAGAAAATACACTGCACTAAGGAAATTTCCTCTAAAGCAGTGTTTCTCAAACTTTTTCTATTCGCGTACCACCTATTTGTTTTTTACTACACTGCGTACCAAATGACTCAAGATTGCCTTTTTTTTGCTCAAATCTAGCACTATTTATTTTACCATAACACCAACAAATAACAAGCAATACAATTTAATGGGATAGATGCAACTATTTCTTCTGCACAAGCTGATTGATTCGGGGCGCAACCTTATTCACAGCGCATCTGAAATCATGTTTAGGCTCAGTTATACGATTTCGGCTCTTGGATTTAATGGCCATCAAGGCTGAGAACCCTTGCTCACATTCCCATGTAGAGGGGAAAATCAGTAACTGTCGAACAGCATTTCAGGCCAACGTTGGGTAAGTACAACCCATGATTAGCCAGAAATCTATGAGAGAGCATTCGTTCAGCTTTGATTTTGCTGTATCGTCAATTTGAATATCAATGATCTCTTCCTGTTCTCCTGTTCCCACGGGTAGAAGAGCTGGGTCGATGCAGAATGGATTGACTGCATAGGTGCAACTTACTAAATCTGGAAAGTAATGCAACAATTCCATTCGGAGCAGCTTGAGATAATCATGAATTTCTTGAGATAATTGATCATTGGGCTCCACTGAAAGTGTGGTAAGGAGTTGGAACATTCCAAACTGTTTGCTCTCTACATTTTTGGTCCAGAAATCTAGCTTCCGAGTGAATGCTTCCAGCTTTGAAATAAAAGCTGCAATATTGCTGTTTGATCCTTGAAACGAAAGATTTATAACGTTGAGACCCTGGAAAATATCAGACAAGTAGGCCATCCTTGAGATAAGGTCATCGTTCTCAAAATAATCTTTAAATTCGTGATTTTTCTCTTTGAAAAATGTCAACAATTCATGCCTAAGTTCAAAGACCCTCCGGGTCATATTCCCGCGGGACAGCCAGCGAACCTCCGTGTGGAAAAGGAGACATTTTTGAGTAGAACTAACGTCTTCACAGAGTCTTGCAAAAAGTCGAGAATTCAGAGCTGAGGTTTTTATAAAATTCACAATTTTGATGATTTTGTTCAAGCGTGACATTAACTCAGCAGGGAGCACTTTGGTATAAAGTGCAAATCTGTGAATAAAACAGTGGACGAAGGTCGCGTTTGCTGCAACATCTTTTACATATGTTTGAAATCTAAATTTTCGCCCAAGCATGACTGGAGCACCATCTGTCGTGCATCCAACTAACTTACTCCAATCTAGCTCATTCTCTTTAAAAAATTCGCCAAAACATTGAACACATCTTTCCCTTTTGTTGAAGCAGCCAGCTCCTGATTCAACATCAGCTCTGTTTTCACTGTGTAATTTTGAATAAAGCGGACATAAATGAGCAATTGGCTATATTTCGCGACATCTGTCGACTCATCGAGTTGAATGGCAAACCCGAACTTTGAGTCTTTTACTCCAACCATTACTTGATCAGCAATATCACCCGACATTTCTTGAATACGGCGTTTTACAGTGTCATTGGAAAGGGACACATTATCCAATTTAGCTGCTACCTCGTTTCCAATGAGGTTCCTAACTAGTGTCTTTGCTGCTGGAAAAACGAGGGACTCAGCGATTGTGTGGGATTTCATGTTTTGGTCTACAAGAGAGACTTCATATGATGCTTTTACTACTCCTATCTTCGTTTGGTGAAACTGGCCTGTCTGGTCTAGGTGCTGTCTTTTTGCGTTCTCCCCCAGCCGCTCAAAATAACTTTGATCTTTGTCCCTTTTTTCTGCATGGTTTGATTCAAGGTGCCATTTTAACAAGCTGGGCTTTATGGCTGCATTAGAAAGAGTTTTCATAGAAACCACACACTGTGGCAAACATTCTCCTCTATGCTCGATAGTAATGAAACCATACTTAATGTATTCTGGATTGTACTTTCGTTTCGACACAGCAAAAACTTTTCTTGCTAACTTACTGATAAATAAATTTTATGCAATTGCGACGTAATAGTATCAATGTTTAATTGCTGCCAATTAACTAAAACAAAATGCACATCTTAAACTTTAATTTAAATTAAAGTGCGTTTGTTTTATTGCAACGTCCCACTCTTAATTGTGTCGCAATAACGTAAAACAAACGTATTTTCACGAATATTGGACGTCCTTCCTGACTGCTAGAAGGGAAGGCATATTGCCTTCTGCTAGAAGGGCTAGAAGACTGTTGCTAAAAGGCTGATAAACTGCTAGAAGACTGCTAGAATGGATTGCATATCGCCTTCTAAACGTACTTTAATTTAATCTAATTCCTAGTCTAAACAGGTCTTTAGTTTTGCTATTGTCACATCATGGTCATCAAATAACATGGTCACGTGAAGGCAGACTATAATAATCACTGATGAATATCTTCACGTACCACTAAAAAAGATCTCGTGTACCACTAGTGGTACGCGTACCACAGTTTGAGAACCACTGCTCTAAAGCATAATTGTGTGTGCATGTGGCAATTGCAGCCATTTCAGTCTTATACACCTTATCATACACAATGGCACCGAGTAAGATAGGTGGAGCCCCCTAAAAGTCTCCCAGGTAGGATAGTCTCCTTGAAATCGTAAAAACCATGCAGTTTTGAATAAAAATTGACCTATTTTTACAGCAAGCCCCTATAAGTGAGATTTGGTAGTTTTTATATGAAGATGCAACTATTAGCTTTTCTACCAAACTAAAGTCGCATATACCAAGCTCACTGATATTGATGTTCACAAATTTTTCTTTTTTCCTTCAATAAATTTTTGTATTTTTTTGATTTCATTATAATAAAAAATTCCCTTCTCAAATATTTGTGGCATCTTTTCATGTATTTTGTAAGTGGCAATTTGAAACTTCAATATTGAGATGTATGAACTTGTTCAATCCATTTTATTGCAATACTCCCAGTCGCTGTTTCCTCTAGGATTTTAGTAAGTGCATAAGCACAGGTGCAAGTGTAAAATTGCTGCAAATGTACAAAAACCGACAGACAAATTTTGGTGGACTTTGCTGAACAAACCGTTGCATCAGTCTTAGTAACATATTATGAAAATGTAAAAAAGATATTTGTGGTAGTTTACTGCAATCTATTCAGTGTATATGCAAAGCTAGCGTTGCCTACCTTTAAATTTACTCTCAACATTGGTTTGCATATAACACCACCTTTTGTTTTTCTCTCAGATGTATTTTGTTGGATTTTGACACAATTGCATGGGCATCTGCGCCAAGTTTTAAAAATTTTTAAGGGGGAGAGAGAAGAAGCAAAACTGACTCTGTGCTTCAGTGACGTAATAATTAGCGTGATAATGTCTGCCCTAAAAAAAGTTCACAGACAAATAGCCTACCGGTTACTAAAAGGCAGTGGCAAAATACCTGGCTATTTCTGTTTAATAAGTTAATTTAAGTTAAATGTGTTCACTCAAGCTCAGCAATGCCTGCAACAATAATTCGTGAGTGTTTCAAAATGTTGGTTAACACTAAGTGCTTTTAAATAACGTTAATTCTTTGCTGACGCCCTACATGAGCATGAGAAATATGGCTTTTTGAAAATAATGGGATGTTAGGTGGGTTATCACGACTGTGACATAAGAACAAAAGGTTACTTAAGAACTTCAATTGTTGCTTGATTAGGGTGAATAATTAAACTAGCTAATTTCTCCATCGTAATCAATTAAACAGCAGAGTTTGCAGTTGCAAGTAAACTTTTGATCTAAAATTGGAAAGTATTTGACAGCCAAAGCCGTGCAATTTGAAAAAAGAAAATTAAGAATTTGTACAATGCAATAGTCATCGTATGTCCGTTTTGCTTTCTTCATAAAACGTATCTCAGAAAGCAATATTATTGATAAACAATAACAAATTTTACCCGAGTCTTGCCAACTAATTTCACAAACAACTCAGGAAAGCACAACTAATTTCACAAATGACGCAGGAAAGCAAATGAGTTAATTTTTGGTAAGTTTTGTCCCAGATGTGAAAAAACAGTAAAACGTCATTATCTGGTTAAGTATGGTGGTGAAAATTGTGGTAGAGGATTCGAGACGCTTCTGAAGCTTGTTTACAAAACCCTTGATGGTTGCAGTAGCATTGCTTACTAATTATTTTTCACTTATATTATGCTTTCATTAACCATTTACTGAATGCATGAAAAGAGGTTGCAAATATTTGATAAGTGAATTTTTATCTTTATGAAAAGCATTCAAAAATTGACTTAAGAAAAAAGAGAAATTTATGAACATGAATATTTGTGAGTTTGGTAAACGCTGCTTTTAAGCCTAGTATAAAAATTGAAATGCTGGGTTTCGTAGATATTGGTAGAGAGAGATCCAGTTTTATAAATCCAGTTTTGTCTGTGTTAACGCAAGTGGCCAGATTCAACTCATGCTTCTTGACAGCTCATAAACACCATTAATCCACTTCACTCTGTTAATGGCATCCTCCTTTTTCAGTCCAATCTGATTGATATGTTCCTCCACTTGTCTCTTCCATGTCATATTCAGTTGCCCACGCCCTCTTCTTCCTGCCACTTCAAAATTTAATGCTCTTCTCAAAACATCACCATCATCCTTTGTCAAACATGCCCATACCATCGTGCTCCACTTGCTCTGGCTAGTCCATTCAAAGTATCCTTTATACCTATCAAACTCATGCGTTCTTGGCTCCTTTTCTCAATCATCTTAACTCGACACATTGCTCTCGTCATGGCTTTTTTAGTTCTCCCAAAATTGCCATCTCATTCTCACTTAGACACCACATCTCGCTCCCATACAGCATTGCTGATCTTATGCAACTCTGATAAATCCTTTCATTTTTAACAAAAATTTTCTCCCATAAAGCAACTCCCCACATTCTCTAAATTTTATCCATCCAATTCTCATTCTTGCTGTTACCGCAGCTTCACTTCCACCACTGGCATTTCCCCACCTGTCCCCCAAATAACAATAGCCCTTCACAAAGTCAACCTGGTCAACAAATGATAATTCTTCACCTGGTTCCACAATTCCTTCCTTTGTATCAACACATAGTTCACAAACAAAACTTTTTGCCAGAGTTAAGGTCACCCTCTTCATTGCTGCACATCTACCATGTACCCATTTACCACACTTTGTTCACATGATCGAGTTTGTCATCACCCTCTTGCCACACTTTGCACATGGATCAACTTTACTCTTGAGGACCTCACCTTTCAAACCGCTCACCATCACTTTTCTTGAGGTTCATCAGGTTTTCATGAGGTTCACCTTCAGCTCCTTACTTTTAAACACCTCTTTCCATTTTAAAAACTTTTCTTTCAAATTCTCCATACTTTCACTCATTAAAACCAAGTCATCTGCATACAAAGTTTCATTCATCAATCCTTTTCTTGCATTTTCTGAGATTACATCCACTGCAATTGCTAAAAGTAGGGGCAACAACACAAATCTTTGATGTACACCAACTTGTACCAAGAATTCTTCAGATGACTCAGATCCCACTTAAACTTTCGTTTTTGCCCCATTATAGAGACTCATCAATGCTCTTGCAATTACTTTTGGTAAACCTTTCTTTCTCATTGCCCAATCCATCACCTTTCTTGGAACTCCATCAAATGCCTTCTCAATATTAACAAAACACATGTACGATTTTTTCTTCTTATCCCTATATTCCTCTTGCATTCTTCATACTACAAGCAATGTGTCTGTTGTTCCTCTTCCAGGTATAAAACCAAACTGCATTAAATCAATATTTACTAATTCTCAAATCCTTCTCTCCAGCACTCTCTCAATGATCTTCATGGCATGCTCTAGCAGCTTCACCTCTTTGTAAGTATTGCAACTTCTAACATCTCCCTTTCCCTTGAAAATTGGTACCAGCACACTTGTTTGCCATTCATCTGGCATTTCTTTCCCATCTAACAAAGCTCGTTGGCAAAGCTCCACCATCACTCTAACTCTTACTTCTCCACTAGCAGATACCATCTCTGCACGTAGTTCAGATGATCCAGCTACTTTTTCTGGTTTCATCACTTTTATTGCTATTTGCAGGTAACGTTTTTAGTAGGTCCCTCTACCTTACTAGCTGCTGTCACGTGGTCCCAATCATTCTCTTTATTCATAATCTCCTCCATGTGATTTTTCCATATTCTTTTTCACTGAAACCTAACTTTCCGTTTTTTCCTCTCATGCATCTACCTCCTTCAATATCTTTTCCATCTTTTTTCATGAACTTTACCTGTGTAAAAATGTTATTTGGTTTTTTGTTCAATTTTGTTAACTCTTTTTTCAGCTTGTTTCCTCATAGAATTAGCAACCACTTTCTGTGTTCAATTTTTGATATTTTTGTTCTAGCCTTGTTTTCCTCCGATCGATTTTTGCACATCTTTTTATAAGCCACTTTCTTTTGTTGTATTGCTTCCTTTGCCTCTTCATTCCACCACCATGCATTCCCATGGTTTTTTCTACCTTTCTTTACTGGGTGTAGCAGTTTCGAACCCAGATTTTATGTTTACAGTGTTTTTGATCTAAGTTGTCTTGTATCACCTTATCTTTTCAGCACTTTTGGTTAATTTCTTTGTTTTTGTAGTTTACTTAACTCTTTCGCTCCCGCGATCATCGATTGATGATCTCGTGTTTTCAGTGTTTACCTCAAATTTTGTTAAATTGAGTTACAAAATTAGTTTACTACAAATCGATTTGTGACTATATTTTTCATCCGATTTTCATAAAATTTTCAAAAGATCACGCTTATTTCCTCACGCATTGGAAGATGTACCATTTGTGACCTAATTCTTGGATTTTTACACCCAAAAACGGTTAAAAACACCAAGCACCCAGTTGCAGACGACAAAATCGGCCAAATTCTCAGCACGTGCCAGCTACACTAAAATCAAATTGAGATTACATCTTTACCACATAACCAAATCCTTTATCATTAACACAGTCTGAAAACTACTCTTTTGGGGCATCATTTGACAAAATTTCAAGCGATAATAATAAATCTTACGTTTTTGAATTTCCAAATTTCTTAGGGGTCTCAAAACCCCCCCAAACAAATTTGAACGGTAAGTAGATAAAAGTAAATTTAGTGCGTAAAAAATATGATTTGTTGCTAAATACCGGTCTCATTTGAAAGCTTAGGAAATTTGCTTTCCAGCAATATATAACTTTAAATAGTTTAGACTAAGTGGTATATGATATTTACTGATCAAAAATGAGTACTGTACATCATGTCAGTTCAAAACCCCCCCAAAATTTGTTGACTTACCTTCACTAAATTATACTTTTTACAAAAACTACACGCTTTAAAAAGATAAAATAAATTGCAAATGTTTCACCACTAAAGTCGTCATTTTGTATCAAATTTCCAAGGAGACAAGAAGCGAAATACAAGTTTAAAACCTAGCAGAAGTTTGGCTTCTCTGAATCAAAGTTTGCTGTATCCCCCTTGTTTCTCAAGAAATGGAAAAGGTGTAAACAAGCGGCTGTTTCATTGTCAGTGACAGCATATTCTATTTAAACTTGATATTTTCTGAATCTTGAAGAAATTCCCTGTTCAAAAATACATAATGTTACATGGTTTAGGCTAACCTCTATCAGATAATGACTGATCATATTTTAAGTACTGAATTTAACTACGAAAATTTGGTACCGGTCGGTACCGGTCAAAAAAAAGGTCATGTGCCTCAGAAAATTGCAAATTGTAGAAAACCTAGGCTTTTAGGTAAGTTTTGAGTGATGTACCTTGAAAGCTTATTTCCTTAGCATCATCTTGCGACCATTTCTAAAAAAATTCGTAGAAAATAAAATCTGTGGTGATCTTTGAGGTGAGGGCACCTCTTTAATTTTGAAGACAACTACCCCCCAGTTGGGGGGGTTCAATTGCATAAAATTTGCATATTCAAAAAAATGTTTTTTTTTTCTTATTTGAAATCGTCAAGAAATGTAGATTTCAACGATATATCACACTTAATGTAGAAGTAGACATCTGAGTAATGATTCACAAACAACCTTGAGGTACATAATTATGATTGATTATGACAGTTTTTCGCACTGCCACCTTACGGACATTTTTTTTCGCTTTTCACGCGGGAGCAAAAGAGTTAACTCTTTCGATCCCGCGCGGGTATAATTACCGGCAAGCGATCTTTATGCGTTTGCTCCCGCAACGGTATATGTATCGGCAATAACTGCCAAACGGACATGCGCGCAATTATTGGCGTCCATCTCGTTCAAGCAAAAACGTTTATGTATAAACCTTTCTAACATTCTGTTTGTGGTTTGTAATTGAATTTTCCAGCGAAAGAGTTAGTATAGGTTGAATAAATATAGGCTCGTAGCCCCCATAGACCATTCTGATCGAAATCAAAATACCGTACTTGACTTCCCTGGAAAAAGTTATATAAGATTCATATGTTTGTTTGTATCTAAATGTCTCCAGTTTTATTTCTATAGCGGACAGACAGACAGACAAACTTTGAGTTTTATATATATAGATGTAGATACACAATTCATATAAATGAATAAATATGACTTGGAACAAGAATATCGACAAATTTCGCAGGGTGGCTCCTGAATTACGAACAGCACTGCAATTATGTCAAACTATGTGTTTGAAGATATCAATAACCAGAGCTGGGCACCGCAAATTTAAACTCAATTCCGCAACCGCAATATCCGCAAAATTGCAAGAGGTGTTCCGCAACCGCAAATCCGCAAGTTTGCGATAGGTTTGCGGTAACTTTTCCTACTTCCGCAAATGCACATTGCACTTCCGCAAACTTAGACCGCAATATTTACTGTTTTTTTGTCTTCCCGTGATGATCTTTTTGTTTTGGAGGTCAAATTTTGCCGTCGACCAGACGTTGACCTCCAAAAAAAAAAAAAAAAGGTCATCAACACCCGGACGTTAACTTCCAACCTAGAAAATACGGTCGTCCGATTCTCAAACGGATTTTACAGCGAAACATGCAACACTGCCTATTGGTTTGCAGATTTGCGGTAAATTTCAGTTTTTCACCGCAAATTCGCAAATATTTGCGGTAGGAAATTAGGTTCGCAAATCCGCAAATAGAAACGATAGTCCGCAATTTGCGGAAGTGCCCACCTCTGTCAATAACGCATATTAGATCTAATTTTAAATGTATTCATAACATTTTAGATGGGAATTCAAGTGTAACGCTTGTCTTTTCAAGAGATTACATCGGATGTCATCTGCTTGTATAAGTTTTCAAAATGTTACTCCATTTTTCCATCCTTTACATGCTGAAAGCACAAGAAATTGCTTCAAGTGTAATTCGGAGAATCAAACCATTTACATGGTGTTGGAAAAGTAAGTGTTTGTCGTAATTGTGATGGCACGCTATAACTCTAGCAAAGTTTTGTAGCATGATTGTGAACACGTCAAAATAAACCTATGTATACATAGCCATTTTGCTGCATTGACTAATGGTTTATTTTGTTTAGTATTCATAAGTATTTTCGGTTTACATATGAGGCTGCAGTATTATCTTATTTCAACGTTTTCAGAGGTACCAATGACTGTAGCCTATTTGGTGATAGTAGTAGTAGTAGTTGTATGCAAAAGCGTGAAAAGACAATTACAATTAAACAACAGCAGACGAAAAGAGGAAACAATGCCAAAATCAAATACGTTAAGACTTGGATAATTGATTTTGGAAAAGCCTATTTATTTTTATACAATAGCATAGCCATTGATCATGCTTGTAAATATAATAAAAGGGCGCAGTTTATGTTTTGCATGATTTGAAAACTCTTTTACTTTCAGTATCAAATTAGTTTGACAATTCTTATGAAATCTTTTGACTGCTGTGTACTCCAAATATTAAATGGAATTAAATCATTTTATATGAAACGTTTCGCTTTATAATGAAACCATCACCAGTTGTAAATATAAGGCAACATTTTAGTTACAACTGATGATGCTTTCAGTGTAAACCGAAAGTTTTGAAACACAAATGTCACTAGTTTACTGGCTATTATATTTCTCTTCCAATTAAATCATCTTTCATGTTGCATTTCACAGAACTCCACCGTGTTTGTTTATGCATTTCCAACACGGATTATCTCATAACCGCTTACAAGTGCTGGACTTTGGTATGGGTGGACATTTATACTCAGTTGTCGCGATGATCCAATATATTACTAATCCTTACAAACACTTCATAGTTTGGTTGCGACAAACCAAAAGTAAGTTATCGTTTGTTTTCAGAAATGAAAGCTGGGGTAGTGCTGCAAAATTTAAGATCGTTCAGTCTGTTGTTAGGTGCATTGCATACTAATGTAGTACCAAGTTTAGAATAGTTAAAAAATTCATGCATAACCAGTATCTGTACATCTGAGTCATGCATTTGTGATGTGATTACAAGTTGGTCCTGGTGTAAACATCTTTTAAGCCTTTTTACTCCTTTTTAGAGTCGCATAGGCAACAACTCTTCCTAGATGTGCCACAATTTTTACCACATTTGCTGACTCAACCTGTTCAATGCCAAATCCATTCGCTCAAAACGCTGCCATCTAGTAAGATCGGTATTGGTGTTGAACTATAACAAAACTTTGGTAAAAAGGTACTCTTCTTATACCACAAAGTAGCAAAAATTAGCAGACGTTATATCTTGAATGTTTGATATTAAAACTGAACGTTTTCGGCTCATCAACATGGCCCTCGTCGGACTGTCAAAATTACATCTTTACATTACAACTTAAAATTAAAAACGAATATGTATATTAAAAAATTGCTAATGACCAATTAACAACATATAAATGTGATCAATGTGACCTAATATTGTCGGTGACGTAATAGACAAATGCAGTTAACGTTGGGACTTAACATGGGCGATCCGTAGAATAAATGAAAGTACACACGGAGACAGCAGTAAAATAGCACGATCAATTATAAATTCTAAAATACATTTACTGCCAGATGCAATCAACGTTTTAGTCAGATTGTGGTCGTAGGCTTTGAGATATTTTCTAATATAGTAACTAACCGAATTTTCCTTTGTGATGATTGGGTAAGCGTGGTGGTCAGTGAAAGGAACTTCAACAAATTTTGTGGTATCTATAATAGCTAAATTCAGTTTGTTAAAATAATCATTTTCAATCAAGACGGCAGCTTCATTTCCTTTATCAAACCCACAGATTTTTATGCTATTTTCTCGCGCCGCATCATTCAAAGTGCTATGAAGCGACTGGTTTTGTCTCGTATTGCAAGCCTGATTACTTTTTATAAGTATTTTATTTCGTCCTTAAATTCTCGTAAGTGATTTTCCAGATTTCGTTTAAGAGAATATAATAACTTTTTCAAATTGATTTTGATTTTGTCTTTTTGTTCTTTGGTAAAACATAATGGCTTAAACGAAACGTAACACTGTATATTCTTTTTCTTTAAGCTGAGTTTTTTGTGGCTTAGATTCATTACACATTATAAGGCTCCAGGCATCTTACTTATTGATGTTTCCATAGTTTAAACAGCTTTCTTTCATGAGTTAGAATGTGGGGTGTAGCTGCTGATTTGAAAGCGTCATCAATTCTTCTCTACGAAGCTTAGTTTTATCATAATACTTTCTTTTAGCGAATTAAATTTGTTTAGAGCCATTTTTTGATCCTGCTGTATTTCTTTTAACTTTTTTCGAACAACTAATTGATTCAGGTCTGTAGCATTTCTTTACGCATTTAAATTGGGAGGCTTAAATTTCACATATTTCGGACAAATATTTAAATCTGAACATGTTTGGAAGTATTTTATGTCCAATCCAATTTTTACCAGTTTATGTCCCTGCTTTTCAAACAAACAAAAAGTACTCACTGGAATTCCTATTTTTCTGCTGTTCCATAATAACATTTCTGTATAAATTTAATTGTCTACGTGATGCAAACTGCTCATACATCCGTATGACCGCATGCCACCTAGCCACGAGAGCACATGACCATTTTCACTTCACAACCAACAAAAACAGTCATCACTGAACATCTAAGGGTACATGATGGCTGCAAGAAAAATAGTAACACAAATTCGTTCAACATCATTAGAAAGTGGAACACAGAATACGAAACCAAAATCCATGAAGCTTTACAAATCAACTCAACAAATAACTATATGCCCATGGCACTTGGTTTTTGCTAAATGTATTTAGAATTTATAATTGATCGTGCTATTTTACCGCTGTCTCCGTGTGTACTTTCATTTATTTCACGAATCGCCCATATTAAGTCCCAACGTTAACTGCATTTGCCTATTACGTCATCGACAATATTAGGTCACATTGATCCCATTTATGTGTTGTGAATGCGTCATTAGCAATTTTTTTAATATACATATTCGTTTTTAATTTTAAGTTGTAATGTAAAGATGTAATTTTGACAGTCCGATGAGGGCCATGTTGATGAGCCGAAAACGTTCAGTTATAGTGCAAAAGATATGTCATCTGCTAATTTTTGCTACTTTGTGGTATAATATTGAGCTATTGTGTACGACTTGGCATTAAACCAGTAGTTAAATAATGCACTTAACGTGCTGGATAGATTACTAATTGTTATGCAATGTGTCTAAATATTTCATTTGATTTGTTAATAGGCGACAAATGGATTTGTTGTGATGATTTGAAAGGAAGTGAGAGTAGTTGGAGCCCAACTGCGCCTCAAATACCACCCCAACAGATCCACATTATTATGTGGGAGAAGCAAGGCATAACACCTGATGCTAGTCGCGCACAACAGCAGCAATTTTTAGAGTCTGTGGAAAACGAAATCCCTTTGTTGTTTGGTAAGTTCACAGCATAGATTGGCCTAATTTCAAATCTCAATTACTTTTGTTACTTTCTGCACATAGCGAATATTGGACATAGTGCTTTTTTTGTGAATTTGTGTGATTTGTTTTGTTATTTATATTTTGGAAATTATTTTGTGCATTTCATGGTGAAACCACCTATTTGCTTGTTTAGCTTTAAGCAGCGTTGTTGAATTGGTTCTGCGTTACATTTCGTGGACAATAAGAAGGAAATAAGTGGCTTCATGAAATATAAACATAATCTTTTTTAAATTTTAAGTCAAAGATGGAATGGCCTATTTACAAAAGCGGTTGCAAATTTAGTTTGTATTGGCTTGTCAGGATTGTGGCGCTTAACTAAGAATTGTAGGGAAGCTACTGGGATTGGTGATGTGTTTCTCTCTTCAGCAAAAGAAATGATCTTTGCCCGACAGACGCTGCTAAACTCATGTGGTTAGAAGTTTTTATTAAAAAAGTATTCACGTTCACGAGGCATACGTGTGGTAGTACCGAGCAGTCTACTCGACGCAGTGACCGCTCTGATTGACTGGTTCTGCGTTGCAGTGGTTCGAGCTTTTGCTTCGAAGGAAGTAGGTTGCTGGTTTTAAGCCTTGCTCCGATCATTCTGAAGGTTTATGGAGAATTATTTACAGGTTACATGCTTGGCATGCAGCATTACAAGGAAAGTGTAGATTAGAGGAAAGGCCGGTATGTTTGCTTCAGTGCCCTTGGGAAAAGCACTCGGCGGGTTTCCTTATCTTTTCGTGGCAAATAGATGGTGGGGTTGAGCAGTTTATTAGTCGTGGTTCTGTAATCTGACTAAAAACGAGCAAACAGAACATTAGTCGTAAAAATGAATAAATGAACTAAAAGTGAAATGGTCATAACATGTCAAATATATTTTTTCGTGGAGACATCTTAAATATCAAACAGTGTGGTAACAGCGCTTTTGCCTGATTGTGCCTCTGTCAGTATCTAATGTAGAAAGTTTTTAATGGTAGAACCTTATCCCGATCAAGAAGAAGATCAAGAGATGATTGTTTTGTCTGAAGATGAGACTACCGTAAACCAAACGTAAGTGGTAGTATTTTACTGAAGTTGCTGGTCTATTTCCAATCGATCTTTCTTCAAAATTAAACATTTTATTGATGCTTTTCAGTAATCAGCTTCAGGCATTTTCAACATTTAGGTACCGTACGGTTTTGTTAGCAAAGGTTTGAAGTTACACCGGCGCGATGGTGTAGTGGTAAGAGCGTCTGCTTCGCAGTCGGTAGACCCGCGGTTCATTTTCTAAGTCGAGTCATACCAAAAGACTTTAAAAAATGGTATTCACAGCTTTCCTGCTTGGCGCAGAGCATAAAAAAGGGAAAGCCTGGAGAACGAGCCGGCAAGCTTGCTTGTTGTGTCCTTGGGCAAGGCACTTAACGGGACGCCTCCACCTTTATATGGCAGACAGGTGACTTACCCGTACTTCACCGGGTTACAATAGTAAAGTTGCTAACCCAGCATGTCGTAAAAGGCGACTCTTGGGTACCCACCAGTGGCAGTCCGCCTTGGTGGTGGTGGGGCTACCAGTCACTCATGACTAGTTCGAAATATGCTGCCACCTTAAACCCCTAACCTAATTTCAATTAGGTTGACGGCATGAACCTGAATTGCCGTTCGTGCCGTACTTCCATCCCGAGGAAGAGGAGGGGTAATCACAACAACAACAACAACAAGGCTTAAAGTTAATTAGCGATACCCTCAAATAAAGTGGAAAGTAGTATAGCCGTGTGGACTTATAAATTTGTATATAGATACTCACAAATGACATTTGTATTCGACTTCAATATTTATTGATGCAAGCTTTTGTGAGCGAATTCTTACTTCTTTAGGCAAAATAAATAGAGACCAATATATCAACTGAAATTAATACGAATAACTCTGGCAATAAATAAAACGTAAAGTTTATGCACTATGACATCACTAGCCAATAAGGTAGGGACCAAAGGTAACAAAAATAGGAGAATAAAAAAGAAAAAAACGAAAAAAGGTAAAAAAATAGTAGGGTAGAAACATTAAAAATAGAGAAAGTAAATAATCAGAAATAGAAGAGGAAGTAAGTGAACAAACAACTATGTAAGGAAAAAACAGCAAAAAGCCAGAGTCCTTGTTTAGTCTTTAAATGCAGTTGAATTTCGATATATGCTATTGTTCTTCGATTTGTAGTTGTCTTCGGTTGGAGTTGGTTCGTTATAATATTAATACTTCAAGATGACTGACAGAATGTTTAAGAAGATGAAAATGCTTTAGCAACAAGGTTGTTTTTATTATTGCGAATATCACTTTTGTGTCCGTTTATTCGTTTTCAAATACTATTTCCAGTTTCTCCAATATATGTAGCTTTAGGACAGAGTAAACAAGAGAGTTGGTAAACAACATTGACCTAGTACACGTAAATCTATCTCGATGGTAGATTTGAAATTGTTGGTTCCTGTAACAATGTTATCAGTTCTGATGTGTGAGCAAAGCCGGGATCTGGGAGTATTGCAGGGAAAGTACCAGGATGAGGTTGTGGGTTTTTGTTGGAGCTGAGTATACGTTTGAAGTTGGTTGGCTGTCAGTAAGCGGGTAACAGGAAAAAGATGTAATTGAGGGTCATTGTTTAGGATAGTTGTAGTCTTTTGACAATGCGAGTTGCAAATCTAGTCTGTGGATGATCGGTTAGGACTGAAGGGATTCGTTATTTTTGGACTTGGGTTTGTATTGAAGTAATAAATTTCTGGGAATGGATCGAGCTTCGTTGCTAAAGCGTTTTCATCTTCTTAAACATTCTGTCAGTCATCTTCAAGTATCAATACGAACAAACCAAAACGAACCAACTCCAACCGGAGACAACGACAAATCGAAGAACAATAGCTCATATCGAAATTCAACTGCATTTAAGGACTAAACAAGGACTCTGGCTTTTTATCACATTACTTAAAAAACGATAATTGGCTTCTTGCTGTTTTTTCTTTACGTAGTTTTTGTTCACTTATTTTCTCTTCTATTTCTGATTTATTTACTTTCTCTATTTTTAATGTTTCTACCCTACTATTTTTAACCTCTTCGTTTTTTTTCTTTTTTATTCTCCTATTTTTGTTATCTTTGGTCCCTACCTTATTGGCTAGTGATGTCATAGTGCATAAACTTTACGTTTTATAGGGTGTTTCACAATTCTTTCAGGTTTTGAAAAGGCTCCAATTTTTTTCTAATTTTTTTCTTCTCGCCTGTTTTAGATTTTGTTACAAATACTTTGTCATTTGATATTTTACCAATAACATTATCTTAAATTAACTATGGTGTATTCAAAAGAACAAAAAATCAAAATCGTTGAATGGTGGTTTGAGACAAAATGCTATACAACAGTTCGCCGTCGTTATGCTCGAGAATTTAATGTGCGTTATGTTAGAGCTCCACAGCAAAAATTTATCCAATACACGGTTCAAAAGTTCATGACTAAAGGAACAGTACTTGACTGCAGAAAGGAGAAAGCTGGTGCGCCAATCACAGCAAGATCTCCGGCAAATGTGGATAGAGTCCGTGCTTCTGTACAGCAGAGTCCAAAAAAGTCTCTCAGGCACAGGAGCCAAGAGCTTGGGATATCAGTTACAAGTCTTCAGCGAATGCTTAGGAAGGACCTGAACAACTTCCCAAACAAAATATCAACATGCCACAAGCTCACGGACACAGACAAGCAGAGACGTACTGAAATGTGCAACAGAGTAGCAGAACGAATGGACCGTTTTCAGAATTGGATAGACAGAGTTTGGTTTACTGATGAGGCCCATTTTCACCTGAATGGTGCTGTAAATCACCATAACAATGTGTACTGGGGAGATGAGAGATCTGAAGAGATCGATGAAAGGTGCTTGAAAGGCGCAAAGGTGACTGCTCTTTGTGCATTAAATGCAAAGAAAGGGATGCTTTGGCCATACTGGTTTGAGGACAGCAGAGGAAGAACAGTCACAGTGAATGGAGAGCGATACAGAGAGGTATTAAATCGAATTAATGAGGACCTCAACCAACTATACACACCAGACCAAAAGAGATTACTGTGGTTCCAGCAGGATGGTGCAACTCCCCATACAGCACACGCGACTATGGCCCATTTGCGCACATTGTTTGGAAACAGAATTTGGAGTTTGCAGGCAGAGCTCGAATGGTCTCCGCATAGTCCTGACCTTGCACCTCTTGACTTCTTCTTTTGGGGTGCTGCTAAAGCAGAAGTGTACAAAGAGAAGCCTTGCTCTCTTAGACAGCTAAAACAAGCTGTTGAATCATTCACCCAGAGCGTTACAACAGAAACATGTCGTTGTGTGATTGAGAATTTTGCTGTTCGCATCAATGCCTGTGCAAACCGAAATGGGGCCCATATTGAAAACGTAAACTACAAAAAAATTGCATGAGTAGGGGCATGCTGATGCATATGCAAAAATAACATGATGTTTACTACCGAGCTGCTTTGAAATTTTGATTTTATCTCGTTTACTTTTTGTTTAATAAAATTTTTAATATCTGAAAGAATTGTGAAACACCCTGTAGTTATTGCAAGAGTTATTCGTATTAATTTCAGTTGATATATTGGTCTCTTATTTACTTTGCCTAAAGAAGTGAGCATTCGCTCACGAATGCTTGTATCAATATTTGAGTTAAATGGCCTCAGCTTTGTTCTCGTGTTGATAGTGGTAAGATTGTTTTAATTTTTTTTTTACTTTCAGAATTTGTGGATAGCGACAGCGATGCATCGTCGTTACCTGTTATTGAATCCCAGGGTGTCAATAGCTTAGACACTGCTATTGATTCTTCTACATTGCTGGCTGTAGACTTGAACTTATCATCATCAGACTCAGACTCTGAGCAATATCACAAACCACGTTTCTGTATTGGCGTAGAGAAGACAACAGACATGGTTCCAGCTCTAATGCCTTCAGGTATATCTAAAGTAATTGCTTTTTAGCAGGATTTCCTTACTGTTTTCGCTCGGTGAATACGTATCTGTGAGGGACATACACTTGTTCATTGCTACTTTTGAATGCAAAAATATTGAAATTCTTTATTTGCTTGTCTTCTTAGTTCATTATGTAAAGCGTCTAATTGACCTAAATCATAGTTACAGCAATTAATGACAAATATTTGTGTTTCGTTTTAGTTACGTCAGACGGCAAAACAATTGCAAGGTCACAAAGTACTGAAGCAATACCTCCTTTGCAAGAATGCGACGACGATAGCGACAGCTCTTCTAATTGTAGTATTGCCCAGCTTTCAGATCGTCAAGATTTGCTTAACCTGCCAAAGACGAACTTGTATGAACCTGCAACTCAAAATGTAGATGATTGCATGGTCACCTGCACCATTTCTTCAAGCAATAAGAATTTATTAGGCCACTGTGATACGCAGTTTCAAAACAAAGAAGATAATAGTTTATCTTGTGACACTATCGATGGCAATATATGCCAATCAAGCACAAGTAGATCTCATGGTTTAGAAAAACGTTCTTTATTATTGGCAAAGGCCTGTGATGTCAAAGATATATCCAAAGTTGACGTTTTACAAAACAACCAACGGTTTCTTGTAGAAGATACAAATGAGATAGACTCAACCTCTGCTTCTGAGTCAGATTGTTCCTCGAGTAATATTTCTTATCTTTTTCATTGCAGTGACTGTGCTGGTGATGGGAATTCGTTATTAATACCACCAGAGTGGCTTAGACCAATTTTAAGTCCCGTTGTAGTACTTGAAGATTGCTTAAAAGGCAGGCGTAAACTCGGAGCTTGTCCATCGTCTCCTCGAAAACGCAACAACCGAAGACGATCCAAAACGCAGGGTAGCGACTTTGATGAATCGCCGTCAAATAAAAGAAGCAAAAACTCTTCTGAATCTTATCAAAACCTCGGCTTTTCAGAAAACTCCAGCTCTCAAAATTCCTGTGATGATTCTGCTGGGGCAGAAGAAAAAGCTAACGATTCCAAAAACCAACAGGAGATCAAAAACCAGAAAACCAACAGGAGATCTACTAGTGCTGCTGCTACTACAGTTTTAAAAAGCAGTAGAATTCTGCCAAAGCTAAGTGACATGAAACGAACTTCAAATTTATCAGTGTTGCCTCTTCAAGTTGTCGACTCAGGCCTTGTGCTGGGCACAGACGTTGTGCTGCCAGCGTCCAATGTACAGTCGACTGTATCGCCAGATAAAAGTTCACAGAAACCAAAGTTCTGCTCCTCCTCAGAGGAGTGGACGTCCTCAGAATGGGATGAGACCGATGAGGATGAATATGATGAGTGGTTGCCTCCCCCTAAGAATCATAAGAATAGAAAACGAGTTTTCGATGATCGCTATTTTGATGAACCAGTCAGTACTCGAGCTGTTCGGTTTGTTAATTTAAAGCAGAAAACGAGGCCAGTTAGTAAGAAACTTCTTGGTTCTCAAACTGCTTTCGAAGGCTACAGGTCGAAATCAACACCAGGCGTTCAATTAAACGCTTTCAAAAATTGCAAAACCGTCTCCACGCAGTCAACTCCTACCAGTCTGTCAGCCTTTCTCAGCCGCCGCAATCTGTCTTGGCCTGGACTGCCGGCCGAAAATCGGTTGGCTTATGAAGATGCTGACAGTGGCTGTGGCGATTGCAGCTCTGTGACGTCGTCTGTGGTTACCGACATAATGACGTCATTGTCAGACGTGGGGCCCGTTTCTAACACGATAAGATCTCCTGGGTCACCTAACCATCCTGTAGTAAACAGTCGCGTTGCAGCTGATGCAGCAGACAATCTGTCCAACTGTGCTTAATCCGGGTCGAACTTTAACGCCATGATAGACGATCTAATGTCGGTCTGCGCAAAACTGTCACCGCATCAGGTTCTTGAGCCGGAGTTGGCAAGTAGTCTCTTTCCTACTAGTGAAGCACCAATCGCGCTTACGATAGACAAGAATAGATACTTATTCGACGCTGATTAGTGAAATTGTCTCTGCATGTTCTTTCTCTACCCATTGTTGCACACTCACCACCCATTTTCGCCGCACACTACCAGCTTACCGTGAAATATTTGTTTTCCTGAAACTCGTTGGTCGCTTGCTTTTTGACAGTTGTAAGGAACAGCGCTTCTCGCCGTAGTGTAGTGATCATTCAAATGGTTCAAAACTGTATTAAAACACTGTTCGTATTTATGAGGAAGGGCATCCGGAATCTAAAGTGATGAATCTTACCAGTAGAAAGTCAATTCATAGTAGACGCAATGAACAACACGTCTAAACTTTACAAAAACGTGGAAAAAGGATGCAAAATCTGCCTTTTTTTTAACACTCTTCTTTTACCCATGTAGAGTGAGTACGTGGCAATCGAAGGTTATGATTATTATTTTCAAGTATTTCTGTCGCTTATGTTGCACATTAACAACTTTTCTGATTGGCCGCGGTTTAGTTGTAATGGCAACCAGGTTTTCGAATATTGTGTGGAATAAAATCTTTATCGTTTTAACGTCAGATCGTGCTCTTATAAAAAAAAGATTGCAAGCAAACTTTGTAAACAGTAGCAAATGCACATTTGATTTTGGAAGGTTAGCTGCATTAGCTTATTGCCATCAAGTATGCTTCTAATTAACATTTTTGATGTATCTTTGTTATTAATGATAGTACTGTTTAATAGTTAAACAGAAAATTTGTGCTTGAGGTTCGTAACATGCTACGGCGAATATTTTTTGCTGCCCTTTTTAACGGCAATGACTAAATGGAATATCGTTGATTCGAGCAATCGCTTACAAACGGTGTGGACAAATTGGGGTGTATACGTACGGTGTATCTGTTTTTTTCCAGTTCTGGTTCTGGCCGTGGGCAGTTGAATGGCTTCTTGCAAAGAAAGGGTTTGGGTAACAATAAGTGCTAGAACCAATTAATCTTGTGTTGCTGCATGACTACAGTACTCTTCACGTTCATGAGGATAGTCTTTCATTTACATTGTATGCAAAGTAGCAACACAATTTACACATCTGCTACTCACTGTTTTATGGTTTACTTGAAAAGCTGCAATTTTGATGCGAGAATTAAGCGGCATTTTTTTCATGTTCCTTGCAAGCCAAGATTTATTATGTTTTATCTCCATCTCTATTTTTTAGCTGCCTTGTACGTTTTGACGTAGTTTTTTTTCAGTGTGGTGCAATGAGTAAAAATCACAGCTTCGATATACCGTTATTTGTTTTGTTGATGAAAAGTTTTATATTATTTTTAGGTTTTCGTGTATCGCATAGTTATTACAAATAAGCTGTGTTACGATGTCTTTATCTACGAAAGAGTTGAGCAGTTTACTGGAATTCCTGAACGAGGAACAAGTTACAAATAAACAATTTGATGCTTTCGCTTCAGCCTTTCAGAAAGCTGGATTTAGCAAGCAAGTGAGGTGTATTTTCAAATATATATATTGTGTATCACCACCGAAGGAAATATGTATATTTTTTCCTGCTCTAGCCACAGGTGGCAGCAGAAATCTGCGAAACGAATTCTGCTACAACATTAAACAAAAGATCCGAGCTCAACAGCAAATGGCGTCGCACCAACAAATATGAATTGAAAAATATCTCAAATTAACGTTACCCTTCAATATTTTGTTAAATTTCCCTGGAGCTTTCTATTCGTTAACGTTATGCCTCAATTTACATAATTCTACTCTATTAACCTTTATAGTAAAGTGAAATATATTCAAGCTAAAAACTCCCCAATAGTCTGTTTCACCTAAAGCAGCACGTCAGGAGGTAGTTCTTATTCAATAGAATTTCGTTTATATTGTAGCCCTCGCTAACTTCGTAAACGCTTCCTCACCTTTGACCTGACGCTTTATTGTCCTACTCCATCCATTATCTCGACCTGAGGCGCTTGATTAAACAGCTGCGGCATGGTTGCTGTCAACATCACTTACGACCCAAAACACTATTGCGTGTTGTAGAAAGCATGCCGAGTAGCTGGTCTGAGAGGATTGTTCGGTTTATTAGTGGCATGCAGATAGCAACTTGGTTTGATTTGTATGTGTATTTGCAATTTTGATATCAGCAGTTTACCCAAAATTTTGATTTGATTTCGGATTTCTGTTACCACCTGATGAGCTTTTTTTGGCAAAAACGTCCCTAGAGGTTTTATTTTTTATGCGGTGTTTTTAATATATGTTTAAGATTTAATATCAAAAACTTCTTTAATATTGAATTTTAAACATATATTAAAATTAAAAAATTTTAATATTAAAAAAGTATTAATATTATAAACACTACACAAAAGAATAAAACTTCCAGGGACTGTTTTGCGTGTATAGTTGCTACGTAAGCCGATGCGTTGGAGTAGTGGTTAGAACGCCCGCTTCGCAGTCGGTAGACCTAGGCTTTAATCCCCTTGTCGAGTCATACCAACTGACTTGAAGAAATGGTATCCACAGCTTTCCTGCTTGGCGCTCGGCATTTATAGGGATGTTGTGGAGAACAAGCCGGCAAGTTTGCTTGTTCTGTTCTTGGGCAAGGCACTTAGCAAGACTTCCCCACCTTCATCTGGCAGACAGGTGGCCCAGTTTTCCCTCCAAAGGGAAGGTTGACGGCAGGAAGGGCATCCGATCGCAGAAACAAAATGCCAGGAATGCAGGTTACTGCTGTGGGGATCTCTAATCGGGAACTATATCACCGGCAGCTCTATATATAAATGGGAATAAAGCCAAAAAGAAGAAAAAGTATAGTTACTACACGCGCGTATTTTTCCAGAGCTATATTACCAACCGGTTATTAGTGTGCCCCAGAACGCTCTGTACTCCGCTTGTGACGCCACTAGGGCAGAAACTGCAGCCGGTTGGTTCGAACATATATGTATGTCTATATATTTCTTTTTTACCCAGTGATGGGGCGTCAAGCATACAACTTGGTCTTTGATTTAAGGCTGGACGTCACAGCTCTATTCTTTTATCAAGTAAAGAATATGCACATGAAAAATACATATTAGTTCCAAGGGTCTGGTTATTGGTCACTATTGATTTATTTGATCTAGCATCTGTCTAAGAATGTACACGAACGTAGTTAAAAAAAAAACAACTTTTGTTTTAACAAATAATATTGATAGCATTGGATTTAGGTATAGCTTTGGATATTTGCAAAAGTTATTGCGAGAAATCTCTTTTCACATATATTAATAGTACTGTGGAACAGCAATGTGCTTCGCTACCGATCCTACAACTCCACTTTTTTCAGGATCACTTCCGAGTGGGTAGTGCTGTTGTCATTCTTCTTCAGCATAAAGATCTTCCTGGTCCTCATCAGAGACTAGCTGCCATCTACCTTTTGTTTGATATGTACCGATACGAACCGGTGGCAGCCAATCCCTTTTCCCCCGTGTTCGTTCACCTACTACAGTCAGCGTCAGAAGGAGACTCGTTACAGCAGTCAGCATCATACGTTCATTTACCGTCACTGTCAAAAGAAGAAAAAAGTTTTCTCTCTCAAGTAAGCCTTTATTTACATTGTTGCATCTTTCTGCTTGTGGTGGTACTCTAATACAATCGCCTCCGGCGAATCTGGAGTATGGGAAGTCTCGTACGTATCGTAAACCCTTCCTCTTGTAATAAAGGCGCATTATGAATCGGTAATTCAGGTCCACATCGCAAACTTATAGTCTAAATCGGGCTGAAAAAGCGGCAGCGTATTTCAAACCAACCCCGAACTCTAATAAACTGGTTTAGCTCCACCACCAACAAGGCAGACTGACTGAGCATGACTTCACTATTCCAACCTGGTTAAGCACGGATGTTACCGAAGCTGTTAGTACCGGCATGTTAAATGAATTTTAATGAAGTTGTGAAAAAGCTCGTTGGGTCGTGCTGTTACCAACACTCGTGGTTTCGTTTCAAATGAAAGGAACTAGGGCAAAACCTGCATGAAGAGGAATTATTAGAGAGGAAGTTATATATAAATTGATTTGTTTTGCAGCTAATTTCAGCTCCCAGCAAAGATCTTTTAAAGCTGACACCTCGCGCCGTTTTATCTTCGAAGAGTTCCTCTAGCGACTCGAATCACGATACGTATGACGTCACTGGCCTTCAATTGTCCCTGGTCCAGAAGCAGTCTCAGCTTCCTACATCGAGTAAAGCAGGAGTGTCTTGCATTGTTCCTAATCCCTCAAAGATAGAAATGGAAAGCAATGTAGTCAACAACAATAATGGTATTTAAATGTGGTACTATGTAGCATTTCTGAGTGATGTTGTGTGTGTGTTGTGTTCTGAGGATCGTGTGTGTGTGTGTGTGTGTGTGTGTGTGTGTGTGTGTGTGTGTGTGTGTGTGTGTGTGTGGGTGCGTGCGTGCGTGCGTGCGTGCGTGCGTGTGTGTGTGTGAAGAGTTCTGAATTTGGAGAGGGAAAGTTGTGAGCACCTTAGATGGACCCATTTGGAGCAGATGCAGCATTGCACTGACTTGCCCCACCAGGTCACATTTGCAGCGCACACAGAGCAGGGAAAGATAGGGCCAGGATTGGGATGAACGTTACCGCTCATCAAGAGAAGGAGGAGAATCAGGAGACGAGGAATAAGAAAACTAAAATTGTTTTTTATTGATGAAACTACAATGGAGCGTGGTGCCCTCTAAACTTTACACGACTTGAAAAACAAACTGCACCATTGGAATCAGTGGTAAAAATTCAATCTGATTAGATCCCAAGCATTTGTGGAAAAAATGAAACACCCTATTTCGCTCCGTATGAGGCTAATGCTGTAACATAATCTTGAAGTCCTTTGTTTAAGATTTACAACTTACTTTCCCCAAATTTATGTTGTAAGTTGGCGTTTTGCTTTAATATTTACTTTTAATTAAACCGTTTTTTTTCCTGAGCTTGTTTGGTTGCAATTCATTTCTTTAAATGATGTACATGTGACTGTGAGAGATAGTTTGTAGCAATGCCGGGTTGCTCGTTACACCGGGAGGATGGACTTTATATAACTATGACCTTGTTTAGATGACCATAAAAATTAGATATAAATAAAATAAACTGTTCACTTCGCTCTTTTGATGGTGACTACCAATGCGCTTGCTTTGTGTTGTCAGCCTGTTAGTTAGTCTATGGCAAACAAGTTCTGGCTTCGCGAAAACTTGTTTGGGTGTTTGTTATGAACCAGGATAGCTGTAGTATGCCGTACCTCCATTCCCACGTAGAGAAGTAAACATACATAACATACACGAATCCGAAATGCTAATATAGGATTTATTCAAAAATAACAAATTTCTCTTTCGACTTTTGCTATCTCACAATTTTAACACTATTAAACTTGAACAATTTCAGAAGCAAAACGGTTGATGGCGAGAGCTTTCCGCGAGCCCTTAACGCCAGCCCAGCAGCAGCAACTGCTGTTTAAATTACAAGGTGATAAGAAGTTGGTCTATCACGTTGGCCTCGCTCCTTCGAAGTAAGTTGGAAACATGAAGTCGGAAGCTAATGCAATGGTGCTACAAGGAGCTGGTTTGTCGTTTGAAAAAATCTGATTCTATCGCCTCATACATATTTTAGGGAAGTGAGGTCGGGCTCAAACTTTTACCTCTACCGAAAAAATAAATAATCATCCTTTTTTGGAAGATTGGAATTATTTTAAAACGTGTCAAGTTACTGCACTCGGATGTGAGCGCAGCTGTTTTTTCATAACTGCTGGTGTCCTATCGGGATTCAGGACGAAATCGATTGTAATAAACTACCTTCATGGTCCCCAAACTGTGGGTGGCGACCTCAAGTGGGATCGCCTGTTTTAAAAAAATTCGATCTTCAGAAAGGTAGTCTCACTTTTGTTCAGGATTGCGAATACTTGCCGGTGTAGACTTTGTTAAAATGGGTTCGCCTAAATAAAGTTTGGGGGCCAAGGAACTACCCAACTGATTTTATATGTAAAGATTATAAAGCTTCACGAGACGGTGAGTCGATGTACCGACTTCTTGATTTGAGATTCTGTCCAAGCCTGGATAAAGCTTGGCAGCGTTGCACCCAACAAAGAATTCTTGCAAATGAAGCAAATCCAAACTTGTGTTTAGGCTTCCAGACTTGGTAGAAAACAATCCTCTTGTTGCAATCGACGTCCTGCTGATGTTAATGCAATCACGTCAAATAACAGATTATTTCGCTGTGCTTGTCGACATGAAACTGTCCTTGCATTCCATGGATGTAAGTTTTGCCATTAGCAGTATCCGGGGTATTATGCCGTTTGTAAAAAACATGAGTTCTCCGTTATCCGTTTGTGGGTCCTTACTCGACGTGTTTGAAGTTTAAAAATCTAGGCTTGCGTGAAATCCAGGCTGATACCACTCGAATGCATTGTACTCTGTTTCTGTGACACGACCAATCGAATATTGTCTTGTTGAGTTTACCCCCCTTCCGCTCCCCTTCTGGAATGAAGGCACGACACGAATTCAGACTTACAACGCAAGTTGATTCAAGATGAGGTTTGAGGAAAGCTGCAGTCCATTTCAAAGCAGTTACGAATGCAAATTCCCGATTGGTAACCCCGGCTTTACCAACAAGGCGGACCTCCATTGGTGGGTATCCAAACGTCGCTCTTCATGACGTGCTGGGTGAGCAGCTTCACGAATCCAAATCCCGTGGTGCACCATTTTGTCTTCGGCCCTATATCAAAATCCACTGCAGTCATTTGTTGAAGGCATGAGTTATCCAAGTACTAGCGCGTTGTACCACTTCAAACTTCAAGTCATTTTGAGATCACTTGGCACTGGGATGACCTTGTAACACGAAGAAAGTTTAAAAAAAGTAGTTAAAGGTGTTGGTCAGAACTTGACAATCGATTTGATATTCTTCAGGTAGTGAATCGATTAACAGCAGAAGTTGAACTTCCGACCGAGTTCATTCATCTATATATTTCAAATTGTATTTCAACTTGTGAAACTATAAAAGACAAATACATGCAAGTAAATGGTCGATAATTTAATGTGATTGATGCTCTTGTGTTATGTTAGCAGCTGAACTTTTACTTATATGCGGTTAGTCGTAATTTATGAGCTGGGTTTAGGGTTAAATGTTCTTGAAAATTGATGGAGCAAGGGAGGTTGGAATTTCAACACTGTCTGAAAGTTCAGGTTTTGGCCTGTATGTTGTCGTTGACTTTGTTTATCGAAATTCTCTTTCCAGATGCTTTGCAACATTTTTCCTATCAAATACTTTGTTTGTAATTTGAATAGATAGTCTTGCAATAGTACCTTGGCACAGTTAACTGGGTATAGATTTGCCATTGCTGTAGGTAGTGTGTTCCCCTACCGTACCTATTGTACTTGCTTGCATTGCCTTGTGGTCGAAGCTCTTAAATTGTGTTAACGACACCATATGCGTGCCATTAAATTTGACGTTAGTTACATTGTTGGGTTAGGAAAAATTCTCCTTGTTTGCTGTGCTTGTGGCAAAAATGCAGTGTACCAGCAGTACTGGTAACTCCAAAGCAGGTCGGAACACAGCAATTTGGTAGAAAAATTCAAAAACCGGTTTTGCGGTAACCCGAAGAGAAAAGTGTATTATTTGATTCAATCTGCAATCGGCTGCCGTTTCTACCTTGTGGCGTCATCGGCTGACCACAGTGTTTTGGCACGCGCTGCTTATCCGAGCTTGTCCTGTAAAAGCCGTTTCGTTAGCTGTACGTAACGACTATTCCCTCCACGTCGTTTGGTGCTAAAACCAGCTTGACCTGTTTTGATGTTGTTGCAGAATCGGCTTGTGCGATTGGTTTGCGTTTTTCTCCAGTCTTTAATTCGAAATCAGAATATCAACGTGAAAGAACTCTTTATTGAAGTGCTAGCGTTTTGCCTTGAATTCAGTCGAATACGAGAAGCAGCCGGCTTATTTCGGCTGTTGAGACAACTCGATGATGCTGATGCGGAAGTGCAGAGAAAGACCTGAGCATTTATGACCAACTTCCCTAGTTGCTTTTTACCTTAATTGTTTATCTTTTTGGAGAATGTTCAAAAATAGAAAAGCATTTTCTGCATCAGTGTATAAAAAGTTATCCAGGTTTTGAATTCAGAACAGAACTTATCAGTTTTTTCAAATATCCCGTCGTTGGTGGAAACCCTCGGAATGAGGATGACATGGCTGTAAAAAATAAAAAATTAAGCTGCTCTATCTTTATTTTGCGCACCCGAAGTCTGCGGAAAACTTGTCAGTAAGCCCACTAGTGGTTTAGTGCATTTCTAACACAATCAGAGTTCCGGCAAGTACTCATCTTTAAGTGCACTATTTTGCTATCGTAGTACTCGAACGCACAATCAGTGTAACCATACCCTTTACTCCAACTCGCTTAATCCATGTTGTCATCAGTATTGATTAAGTTTTCTTGCCACAAATGGTCAACACCAATAAATTATCCGACAAATCCCCGAAGTCACGCTCTTGATCAAGATTTGGCTCGTGCGGTTGCAGTCCTTATTATTATTTATTTTTTTTGTTGATTTGGCACAGATCCTTCAGTAGTCCGTAGCTAATCGTTTTGATAAACACGCCTTCGGGCCAGAAAACCCACAATCGATTGTGGAATACGGCTTTGCTCTTCGAAGCCATGCAGGTTTGGGTTAAATGCTGAAGTCTTGCTATTTGAAGTACGGTATGGGTTGTTCAGGATTTGTGAAAACCAAGCAGACTCAGATAAAGTAGGCAGCAGAATTTAGAATATCGCTGGCAGTTTTATATGCTTTTAAACAGTTGGTGGCGGTAAATATCGTTTTCACGGTTTTCAGTGATGGGGCGCTCACTGCTCAGTACCACCAGTGATATTTGTTTCCAGCTTTTAGTTTAGTCGACTTCTGACTTCATGTGATTACTACCTTTCCACAAAATATATTGTAAAGCAATCAAAACTAAATATGCCTAGCCGAGGGGTGAGCAAACGACGGCCCACCAACACTTGTAGAAACTTCCATATATCTAATTTAATATGGCAGGGGTGGCCATACTTCTTATACCAAAGAGCCCAAAACAATAGAAGCTATCGTTAAAAGAGCCGCTACGCAATTAATTCTTAGTTTGATTGAAGCACTTCCGTCCAAAAAGATGAGGATGACTTTTTTTCGGATACCATTTTCAAAGCCCGAAATGATTGCATGATTTTTAGCACTGGCTCTCGGCCAATTCTTGAATGGTCAATGTAGCCTACCGGCTAAAAGGTTTGCCCACCCCTTGCTTAGCCGAATAAGCAAAAAACTGCTTACCAGTCATTTTGGTTAAAAATAACTTTCTATCAACAAAAATCCACGATTAGCATTTTAATTTTCTGCGTCTTGTGTCGACAGAAGTGCTACTGAAATTCAGCCAAAAAAGCTTATCGTCGCAATTCATAATCACGAGCTGCGTATTTTTGCGATATTGACGTATTGGAAATGGCTTTTCACAAAGTGTGCTATGTTTGATTGCATTGGTAGATGTAACTTGTTGCTTATTTACAAAAAAATTATTTTTGAAGAGGGGGCAGAGCATTAACTGGGCCCTAAGCTCGATATTCTATTCACACAATGTTATTTAATACCGATAAGTGAAATCACACTTGCTTGGTAAGGGACACAGCGGAGACCTGAATGCGAGAATTTGATCATTTTGGTTTCCAAAACAAAATAAAAGCCTATTTTTTGGAGATCGATTTTTCCTATGGAAAATTTTGTCTTCAAAGTGGTCTTTTATATTTCTTGCTTCTTCCAAATCGTTTGAAGAGGTATTGCCCTTTATTCCCTCCCTCAAACAAGGCCAAAAGTACTGCTTAACTGTAAAAAGGATCAGAAGAGTTTAATCGTACTGGTATATTAATGTTTTTTGGTGATCGGAACATAAAACTTAGAAATTCTGGCAAAATAAGATCGGCTGAGCTGCAAAACTCTGCAACAGAACCACATAATTAAATACTCTCAGCTTTCGTAACCTCAATTACAAGCAAGAAATTGCAATTTATTTCGACATTTCAAATAATCACAGTGGAGCAGTACAGAACATATTTCTGTACAGCATCTGATAGTGCGTTAAACAAAAAGCACACCACTTTACAATTCCATCCAGTAAAATCTTTTCGCACTGGCTTATTTGTATATGCAGCGAGCAAATCGAAAAAATCGAGTTGCCTCAAGTTTAACAGAACACTGAAATGAAGGTTTCATCAAGCTATGCCCCAATCAAAGGCTAATTTTTCGAATTGAACCAGTCACTTGACTTAGGGTGAAAAAATTTATTAACCTATCGTTATTCTGAAATTACCGGTAAAAAACATTTCAAATAGATCAGACAAATTAACTACAGCCAATTATATGGGACTTGTTCGCAGGATAATTGTCTTGTTGAAGACCAGAAGTTATCTTTAAAGAGAGATCCAAGTTTTTAAGGTGACGAAGACTCTTGGTATACACCCAAGTCTAAAATTTAGCATTTTGGGCAAAAACAATCAATTTCTGAGAATGGGTGATCCCTTGTTTATGAACTCGCTGCTGATTTAAGACATTCAAAATTATATATTTGGCAAATTTTTTTGTAATTTAGTTTGCTATACGACGTTGTTAACTTATAAACATTTTTTGCTACGATAAATAAAAAAAACACCATTAAAAGTTGCAAACTAAGCTGTTATGGCAGCAAGCTGAACTACACAGATGCCAAAGTACAACAGGTCGATGATTTACCAATAACTAAGTGACCGGGACGTGTTGTAACAAACTGAATTAGGATCTTATTAACGCTTTACCACATGATTACCACAAAATAGACGTAGGTCTACTTCAGCTTAGAGCTTACGAAGTTTGCATGAGCTAATTGATAACTTTTTAACAGAACTTTTTTAAGAGATTTGCAATATTACCACCTACAGCTTCAAGGTGCTGATCCGTTATCACAGTATTTCTTGCACGAGGATCTACAGACATTACTTACTGCGGCCAACAGCGGCAGTTGATAGTGAAGCTACCAGTCTGAAATTTGCTTTCACGATTGATTGAAAGGGATTGCCGCTTTCCCTTAGCCTAATCTTGATTACGCTTGTGGTATGAGAATGAATTATTTCTTTATGCCGTGTTTCCATCACAAGAGAAGGATAAACGCAGCAACAGGTTGAGACTTCGATTGAATTAACCTTTTAATAAACCTTTCATCAAATGCATTAAGGACTCAGGCAAACGTTAAACGTTACTGCTTAATAACCATTGCGTCAACGTTTGTTGACTGCTGTGGCTTTCTGTAAGTCAATTAAGAGATTTTCGTCCGTTACTCGGTTCAGGACAATAGCCACTTTTTGCATGGAAGCGCAGACGGGGTCATTAAAAAATGCTTAAATCCACCCGAAAGTGAATTCTAAATACCAGAACTTTTGAAGGCAGCTTCATAAACAATTCTGTTTCGAAAATATTCAAATGAAATGAGGTGCAATTATTAAACCCATTGCTATCTTAACCAACAAACAGAGGCATAACTTAATTTCAAAAGCTTTTAATTTTAAACTCTTCTAGATTCCCACGTAAGAGTTTTGAAAGTTATCTTCGAAATGCCAATTTTGTTTCAACACGCCCTAGTCTCTTCTACAATCAACACATTGGTGAAAAATTTACGGAAATGTAGTAAAAAATCATGATCTGAAAAAGCAAGTGCTGAAAAATAAACCTTTTTTGCGACAGCGTTTTGCACAAGTGCGGCAAGTGCAACGGTTGCGCTGTCATGTCTTAAGGATCATGAAAATGCAGGTAAAGAAAGCATTGTTGACAGCTACGCAAAGTCAGAAAAAACTCACTTAACGGCGTTACACACCAACTTGAAAAGATATTCGGAACTTGACTTTTTACCTTATCAATCAGGGATGCTACCAAAGGGAGGAAAAGAAACGGGAATGAACCACTGTTATTTTAAAATAATGTAAACAACTTACAAATCATTAAAAAATCAAAATTTGTTTAAAATACCCAGAAACTTATTCCTTACAACAACCCTCGCTGCCTGGCATAAAAAGGTCTATTCAAGCCGGACGGTAAAGTTTTGCTTATACACTGTCAACAGTAGCCTTAATTTACCCTTCCTAATTGGTCAGCTTACACAAACAATGCCGAAAGCAGGAAGTACAAATACACCACAGAAAAAAGAAAACACGATACTGAAATAATACAAAAACGAAAAATCTTCTGTAGTAGTAATAATCGCGGATTACATCATTTGCAAATACAGCTTAAACCCTTACCCCGCTTGTGTTGACATATAACTTAAATGTTACAAATATGAGGCGAAATTGATTCTTTCCCATTCAATTAATCGGTTTACCAAAACGTTATTAAATAAATGCAAAATACTGCAAGTAATCAAAAAGCATTGCAATAACTTCTAGTCTGGACGATGTCCCGGTAACTTTGGAATGAATTCTATTAGTAAAACCTGGAAAAAATAGGTTGTTAGCCGAACAAGTATTTGGGGGTAAAAGTGAAAACTTGGGACTGGTTATTACAAGACCTGGATTCAAGACTGGCAGACGCATCGATTCGAAAAAGCTCAAAGTGCAATGTTCTTTTTTCATCACCAAACCAGGTATGATGATATATCGCCGTCACATGTCAGCAGTGTGATGCGACGGGCTGAGCGCCAGACTCATCACCGATAAAAAGCGGGTTAAGCACTCAGAGCATTACGTGGCATGCGGCATCGCCGAGCAGAACTCCCGTTTGCTTTCAAGCTCACGTTTAGTGTTCAAACTATGGCTTGTACCAACCGCAGGGTCATCAATGCATGACTGCTGACTCGCAGATCTCAAGGACACTTGGCAATCTCCAAAACTCTCCATTCACCTTGCATTCATTGAGTTCAAAAAGTTCTCATGACTTTAGGTTGCACGTCACCATCAAGAAGCAACAAAACATTTTTTCAATCGTACAGTAAGTCCTCGTTATACGGTAAATGTGCTTTCCTGAAAACCTTACCGCAATTTGAAATCACCACATACTGAACCCATTACAACAAGTAATAATAGGAATGTGTTCCAGTACGTCCAAAGTCACCACTACAGACATGAAAAGTCTTATAAAAAAAAAGTAAAGTACTGCGCAATAGAACTATACAGAAAATGTTTTTATTTACCTTTAACTAGTTATGTATTCAATTAGATGATGACCCTCCCGAGGCTAAGGGACAATAGGGATTTCAGCCTTTACTGCAGAACGCTTTTGGGCCATAATGGATGCGTCACTGTGCGTCGTGATAATATCCACATAAAACACGCCGTGAGGATTTCACTTGTGTTCAATAAAAAACACGGAAAGAGACTGATTGTTGTGGTGACGCAACGGTATAGCGTAAACAAAACACGAGCGGATACCCAATCTGTGAAGTTTTCTTACCGTATATAAGAATCAAAAGTAATAATTGCGAAACACCGTAACTGTGAATTTACAGGATAACGAAATATCGTATAAGGAGGACTCGCTGTATTTTACCTTCTGCATTGAAAACCACACAAAAACTAGTCTAAATTCCTCGAAAGTAAAAGGCAGGAAAGAGATTTAATTTAAAAGCTTTTTGAAAATTACCTGTGAATAAATCATGACAAGAATTTACATCTACACACTTGATATCAAACTTACGTATTCTTGCATATTGTTATTCGGCAATTTCCTTTTACCTAGCTTCCAATGTAAACCAAGCTGAAAAAAAAAGAAAAACTTGACACCACAAATTAAATCTAAGTTTTATCAAAAAAAGAATGCAGGTTATCTGTCGGGAGGGTGTTCTCCAGTAAAAAATAAAGGTTCTTATAGAAAGGATTAGCACTCTTCTTTCTAGTATTTATCTTGTCTCTCTAGAACTCAGCAAAGAGACCTACAAATGATTAATTGGACTTGATGATTAGTGAATTGATCGAATTTGCCGGGACTTTATATCTAGTACACTCGACGATGAAGCTATTGCCGCTTCATCTCTCTTGACGGGATTGGCGGGCGCCCAAGGTACAAAAAATCATTTAACCTTCAAAAATCGTGAAGAAAGCCGAGACAGCCAACACAAAAACACAGAATAGCTATCCCACCACTGCACAGAGTAAACATAGATTTTTATCGCGTTTTTAAGCTGTATAAAAGTTTGCCAGAAACACTTCTTCCGTCTACTTGGTTAAAAAAAAAGGAAAACTTGCAACATTGAAAAGCCAGTTATTTTAGTCATTTACTTGGCTCCCATTAAAACCACATTAACATCATTTTGATGTACGTCAAATCACGTTAATTTGTTTTGATTTTTCATTTTTCGCAAACGACTGTGACAAGCAAATTATTAATTCAAAATGTTCCAATAGTTTGCTTGTCAGTCGTTTGCGTTAGCAAAACGTAAATAAAATCTTTTCTGAATTTTTTAAACGTTTCTATCATAGTCACTTACGAAATTAAAGGAATTCAATAAAATTTGGAGAACTCCGTAAAGTTCATTCCAATGCATGACTGTTTGCAAAAGGCGAAAAAGTATAAACTATCTTGTATGTATTACAGGAATAACCTAAGTTTTACTTGGCAATTTGTAAGTTGACAGTGCCAGATATATTTTCAAGATGAGAAAAGTATAATTTTACATTTGTTAACTGAAAAAAAAAGTGAATCTAAATTTCTTTGTAGTAGTCTAGGTCATAACATTTACAAAATGATGTATGTAACAACCGCAATCTGTAAGCTACACCGCAAAGAATTCAAGAAAAAGGTTTAGAGCTACTTGGTCTTTAGAAGATGCAGATTACACAGTTTCGCTTCGTTTTTCCTTCAGCCTTGAGGTCGACTGTACGATGTTTGCAAAAAAAAACAATTACAATAATCACAAAGTACAAATTTCGATTTCAACAAAAGCCCAACTCCAGTACAAAAACAAATTTATTTCAAAAGCACATTTTTGTTAATTGGGCAATGTGTCACACTATCTCACACTGGCTGAAGAATGAAACAAAAATAGTCAGTTTTGCTTTCTTTTTTAGTACATTATAACTGCAGTAAGTTGGCTTATGTATCTTAATTTTTTTGTTTTTTACATAAAAATTGAGAATGCTACTGTGAAGGCAAAACCGATTTTTCTAATAATAAATAAGCTCAGCTGATCCAGCGTATCATAATTTTATCAATTATTCTTACATTTACTTGATACAAACAATGGTTACGGAGGCAAATCGAGTAGCCGACACAGAGTACTAAATATATTTACTACATAACCAATGTACAGTTTTACATATTGTCCAAGATTTCAATATCACGTCCTTGAAATGATCACCATCTCGATGAAAACATTCAAGAGCTCGATGTATCATAGCACGTACAAGGAGATGTTCGAGGTTGGTTTGGGAATTTTCTTTTATTAGCATTGCAAAGTCTCTCGGAAATTTGTAACAGCGCGAAGGATCATCTCTAGGGATAGTGTCTTTGTTTTTAAAACTGCTGCCGGAATTTTCATTGGGATGTAAACTATGGATGTTTGGCTAGCGAAGCATCCTTCGACTATGTGCAATTTCTTTTAGACTCAACGGCATTATGTGGTCACAGAATTAATAAAAAATATCTTCTTCTTCGTCGTATGAGCTATTTGTTGTGAGCATTATACAGGAAGATGTATATATGGGCTACACTGCGTTAGTGATCACGCTCGGTTGGCAAGCAAGTCTCCAAGCATTCAAATATTGGGAAATGAATGGTTTTCTGCGACAAAATCGGCAAAATAATCACTTACGTAAAGTTGATAAAAAAAAATGGCTTCAAGCAGAGAATGAGTGGATGCAACAAATTTTGCGTAGGCTATTGTCGAAAATGTTTGATGTACCTATACGACAAACACCCCAAATTTTCTCACATGTATCCCAGTTTGACAATCCCTGAAGTAAGGTTTTAATGCAGAAAAGCAATAGCCAACGCAGTTCTTATGTATTTTTTTGTAATTGGGGTTTCATAACTTCTGTAAAATTACACTAGGGTTCCACGGCGCTAAAAGGCTAAAGAGGACTAAATTAAACCACATTTTACTTTCCAAAAAGATTGCATTATCTTGTCTGTGATTGATAAAATACTAGAACAGTGGTTCCCAACTTGGGGTCCACAAACCCATTGTAAGGGTTCGAGAGTTGATTTCTGGAAGACCGTACAAGTTTTGGTAAATTTTGATAGAACTAGGAAAAATGAATTCACTATATGGTTGGTTCAACTTTTAATCATATTTGGTGATAGTTTGCATCACCAAACTGAGGGTGACGACTTCATGTGGAATCGCCAGTGGTTTCAAAACTTTGTTTTCCAAAAAAAACGGATCTTCACATTCATTCGACAAACAAAACTTGTAATTACAGTCATTCAATGTATTGATCTTCAAAAGGCCATCATTTCATCGGCTTCAAAACAATTGGGGTCCGAAGGACGGACAATTTCTTGAAAGGTATTCCTGTCTACGAAAAGGTGGGAAACCACTGCGCGAGAAGCTGGTGATGTTGATAATAAAGCCCGCGTTTAATTCCATCGCTTTGATTGAGCTATAAGTCAGCACTGGATCAAGTTATCATGGCCTAACTCGTCGTTGCTGACGACGAGTTCGTTGATTTTCACATATTTTGCGCTAGGTTTTAAATTTTTTACTTCAATACTTGGAATAAAAAACAAGAATAAACTACAAAAACTTCATTAATATCTGTTGGTTGCTTTTTTGATGAAGTTGGCGCACAATTGGCAGTAAAAAGCAAGTATTACGCTTTTAACTGGAGCAAGTTCAACTTTAATTTTTAGAGAACTCATCAAAAAATCTAATAACCATAGAAAAAAGTAGTCTAATAATGAGTTAGACTCCTTTTTTCTATGCTTCAAAACACCAAATAATTTGATCTACCTCATTTTCTTATTAGGCACAATCTGATAAAATAAGGCAGGTTGTTTGTACGGTTGATTAACAGTAATCTTCTGGCACATCAAAGGAAAATATTTTTGAGGGAGCCACAACTCATGCTTTTTTTGTCATGAAAATGATTTTTGTGGTATTTTTTTATAACTGTTTTGAGAAGATATATGACAGAAAATTAAAAATAATAATGAAATTCAACAGTGGTAAACAGTAATGTTGATAAACCCGTTTGGCACAGCAAAAATATCAAGTCTTTGTTTACTTCGATTCCACTCATTCTTAGAACGTTTTTTGTTTTCCAGACTAAAAAAGTTTTCTCTGAGTTTCACCGCCTAAATTACTGCTCAATATGTCTAATTGATATAACCATGTTTAATACAGTGCGTTCAAAAATCACTGTGTACCTGATATTTCAATGTGTACGTAACAATTTGATTTTAATTGTTTAATGTTTGTAATGTGTATTGTATTCAGCGTACTGTAAAAACAACGACCAACCAGGTGAAAGTTAATAATTTATTCCAAACTTACAATAGCTGCTGAAAATGTCCACCATTCTGTTTATTTAAAATTATTGGTCGACCGTGGCGTGCTGCATCTTTCACGGAGCCATGTTCTCGGAACTTGTTTAGATTGCGAACCGTATTCCGATGTGGCAAATCAGTTTCTGGAAATATTTCTAAAAACTCTTTATTCACTTCAGCATATCCACCATTAGCACGGAAAACATATTCGACCAAGAAGATTCTTTCTTCTATTGACAAGACTATATTTGAGGTCGAAATGAAACGGTTATAAGACGCGCTTGTATTAAATGTAAAGTCTGATTTAAATTCAAATTCAAGCTTACAATAAGATTTATCAAAAGCAAAACTTCATAATGGATGTAAAAATTTTATTCATCAACCAAGATATCTACGACTTAAATCACGCTCGTTGTATTTGACAAAAGTATCTGTATTTAGTTAACAACCGGTACTCAGTGACTTTCTGCACGCACTGTATTTCATAAACAATATAAATCAAAAATTAGTCAAACCCAAAATTAAGAGTCGATATAGAAGATTTTTCATCAATTTTTTTGTTCCATTGGGTTAATTGTAATCTACATAGACAGTACTACTTACCAACCCTGACTTTTGCAAGTTCTTATCTAACGGAAACTAAACCATGGTACTGTTTTGGATATTTTGATCACATCTATTGTAGACATTTTTGTAGATATCACTGTTGTCGAAAAAATGTGATCAAAGAATTTTGAAAAAGTTCATTGAAATTATGACGTCATGAAATATTGGTGATTCACCTGAGACAAAATTTTAGCGTAGGCCAAAGACCGGAAGTGTAGGCCACAGAATCTAAACTCCTGCTTTCGGCCAGAGCTTCCGGCTAAGTTGTTGTAACTGACTGCTTAATGGTGATTGGACTAAAAAGATATGACCTCTGACTGGTGATTGCATGAAGAAAAATAGAAAATACAACCTGATAAAAAGCTAGAAACGAAAAAAGTCGCATAAACATAATTATGTGTGATAAAACATGATGATTTCTTTTTGAAACAAAACCATGAACTGTTTGGGGTAACCGAGCATACTTTCCTCCGAGCCGGAGCCACTCACAACTCCAGTCCAGAGCCAGAGCCCACAAAAATGGCGGTAGCCGGAGTTTAATCCATCACTATGAAATGTTTGAATTTTTGTGTAGTCGATGCACTATTGAACTAATAGGGCGGTGAAACTCAGAGAAAACTTTTTTAGTCTGGAAAACAAAAAACGTTCTAAGAATGAGTGGAATCGAAGTAAACAAAGACTTGACTTCGGGGATTTGTCGGATAATTTATCGGTGTTGACCATTTGTGGCAAGAAAACTTAATCAATACTGATGACAACATGGATTAAGCGAGTTGGAGTAAAGGGCATGGTTACACTGATTGTGCGTTCGAGTACTACGATAGCAAAATAGTGCACTTAAAGATGAGTACTTGCCGGAACTCTGATTGTGATAGAAATGCACTAAACCACTAGTGGGCTTACTGACAAGTTTTCCGAACACTTCGGGTGCGCAAAATAAAGATAGAGCAGCTTAATTTTTTATTTTTTACAGCCATGTCATCCTCATTCCGAGGGTTTCCACCAACGACGGGATATTTGCAAAAACTGATAAGCTCTGTTCTGAATTCAAAACCTGGATAACTTTTTATACACTGATGCAGAAAATGCTTTTATATTTTTGAACATTCTCCAAAAAGATAAACAATTAAGGTAAAAAGCAACTAGGGAAGTTGGTCATAAATGCTCAGGTCTTTCTCTGCACTTCCGCATCAGCATCATCGAGTTGTCTCAACAGCCGAAATAAGCCGGCTGCTTCTCGTATTCGACTGAATTCAATGCAAAACGCTTGCACTTCAATAAAGAGTTCTTTCACGTTGACAATCTGATTTCGAATTAAAGACTGGAGAAAAACGCAAACCAATCGCACAAGCCGATTCTGCAACAACATCAAAACAGGTCAAGCTGGTTTTAGCACCAAACGACGTGGAGGGAATAGTCGTTACGTACAGCTAACGAAACGGCTTTTACAGGACAAGCTCGGATAAGCAGCGCGTGCCAAAACACTGTGGTCAGCCGATGACGCCACAAGGTAGAAACGGCAGCCGATTGCAGATTGAATCAAATAATACACTTTTCTCTTCGGGTTACCGCAAAACCGGTTTTTGAATTTTTCTACCAAATTGCTGTGTTCCGACCTGCTTTGGAGTTACCAGTACTGCTGGTACACTGCATTTTTGCCACAAGCACAGCAAACAAGGAGAATTTTTCCTAACCCAACAATGTAACTAACGTCAAATTTAATGGCACGCATATGGTGTCGTTAACACAATTTAAGAGCTTCGACCACAAGGCAATGCAAGCAAGTACAATAGGTACAGTAGGGGAACACACTACCTACAGCAATGGCAAATCTATACCCAGTTAACTGTGCCAAGGTACTATTGCAAGACTATCTATTCAAATTACAAACAAAGTATTTGATAGGAAAAATGTTGCAAAGCATCTGGAAAGAGAATTTCGATAAACAAAGTCAACGACAACATACAGGCCAAAACCTGAACTTTCAGACAGTGTTGAAATTCCAACCTCCCTTGCTCCATCAATTTTCAAGAACATTTAACCCTAAACCCAGCTCATAAATTACGACTAACCGCATATAAGTAAAAGTTCAGCTGCTAACATAACACAAGAGCATCAATCACATTAAATTATCGACCATTTACTTGCATGTATTTGTCTTTTATAGTTTCACAAGTTGAAATACAATTTGAAATATATAGATGAATGAACTCGGTCGGAAGTTCAACTTCTGCTGTTAATCGATTCACTACCTGAAGAATATCAAATCGATTGTCAAGTTCTGAACAACACCTTTAACTACTTTTTTTAAACTTTCTTCGTGTTACAAGGTCATCCCAGTGCCAAGTGATCTCAAAATGACTTGAAGTTTGAAGTGGTACAACGCGCTAGTACTTGGATAACTCATGCCTTCAACAAATGACTGCAGTGGATTTTGATATAGGGCCGAAGACAAAATGGTGCACCACGGGATTTGGATTCGTGAAGCTGCTCACCCAGCACGTCATGAAGAGCGACGTTTGGGTACCCACCAATGGAGGTCCGCCTTGTTGGTAAAGCCGGGGTTACCAATCGGGAATTTGCATTCGTAACTGCTTTGAAATGGACTGCAGCTTTCCTCAAACCTCATCTTGAATCAACTTGCGTTGTAAATCTGAATTCGTGTCGTGCCTCCATTCCAGAAGGGGAGCGGAAGGGGGGTAAACTCAACAAGACAATATTCGATTGGTCGTGTCACAGAAACAGAGTACAATGCATTCGAGTGGTATCAGCCTGGATTTCACGCAAGCCTAGATTTTTAACTTCAAACACGTCGAGTAAGGACCCACAAACGGCTAACGGAAAACTCATGTTTTTTACAAACGGCATAATACCCCGGATACTGCTAATGGCAAAACTTACATCCATGGAATGCAAGGACATTTTCATGTTGACAAGCACAGCGAAATAATCTGTTATTTGACGTGATTGCATTAACATCAGCAGGACGTCGATTGCAACAAGAGGATTGTGTTCTACCAAGTCTGGAAGCCTAAACACAAGTTTGGATTAGCTTCATTTGCAAGAATTCTTTGTTGGGTGCAACGCTGCCAAGCTTTATCCAGGCTTGGACAGAATCTCAAATCAAGAAGTCGGTACATCGACTCACCGTCTCGTGAAGCTTTATAATCTTTACATATAAAATCAGTTGGGTAGTTCCTTGGCCCCCAAACTTTATTTAGGCGAACCCATTTTAACAAAGTCTACACCGGCAAGTATTCGCAATCCTGAACAAAAGTGAGACTACCTTTCTGGAGATCGAATTTTTTTAAAACAGGCGATCCCACTTGAGGTCGCCACCCACAGTTTGGGGACCATGAAGGTAGTTTATTACAATCGATTTTGTCCTGAATCCCGATAGGACACCAGCAGTTATGAAAAAACAGCTGCGCTCACATCCGAGTGCAGTAACTTGACACGTTTTAAAATAATTCCAATCTTCCAAAAAAGGATGATTATTTATTTTTTCGGTAGAGGTAAAAGTTTGAGCCCGACCTCACTTCCTAAAATATGTATGAGGCGATAGAATCAGATTTTTTCAAACGACAAACCAGCTCCTTGTAGCACCATTGCATTAGCTTCCGACTTCATGTTTCCAACTTACTTCGAAGGAGCGAGGCCAACGTGATAGACCAACTTCTTATCACCTTGTAATTCAAACAGCAGTTGCAGCTGCTGGGCTGGCGTTAAGGGCTTGCGGAAAGCTCTCGCCATCAACCGTTTTGCTTCTGAAATCGTTCAAGTTTAATAGTGTTAAAATTGTGAGATAACAAAAGTCGAAAGAGAAATTTGTTATTTTTGAATAAATCCTATATTAGCATTTCGGATTCGTGTATGTTATGTATGTTTACTTCTCTACGTGGGAATGGAGGTACGGCATACTACAGCTATCCTGGTTCATAACAAACACCCAAACAAGTTTTCGCGAAGCCAGAACTTGTTTGCCATAGACTAACTAACAGGCTGACAACACAAAGCAAGCGCATTGGTAGTCACCATCAAAAGAGCGAAGTGAACAGTTTATTTTATTTATATCTAATTTTTATGGTCATCTAAACAAGGTCATAGTTATATAAAGTCCATCCTCCCGGTGTAACGAGCAACCCGGCATTGCTACAAACTATCTCTCACAGTCACATGTACATCATTTAAAGAAATGAATTGCAACCAAACAAGCTCAGGAAAAAAAACGGTTTAATTAAAAGTAAATATTAAAGCAAAACGCCAACTTACAACATAAATTTGGGGAAAGTAAGTTGTAAATCTTAAACAAAGGACTTCAAGATTATGTTACAGCATTAGCCTCATACGGAGCGAAATAGGGTGTTTCATTTTTTCCACAAATGCTTGGGATCTAATCAGATTGAATTTTTACCACTGATTCCCATGGTGCAGTTTGTTTTTCAAGTCGTGTAAAGTTTAGAGGGCACCACGCCCCATTGAAGTTTCATCAATAAAAAACAATTTTAGTTTTCTTATTTTTCGTCTCCTGATTCTCCTCCTTCTCTTGATGAGCGGTAACGTTCATCCCAATCCTGGCCCTATCTTTCCCTGCTCTGTGTGCGCTGCAAATGTGACCTGGTGGGGCAAGTCAGTGCAATGCTGCATCTGCTCCAAATGGGTCCATCTAAGGTGCTCACAACTTTCCCTCTCCAAATTCAGAACTCTTCACAGCTCTCACTCTTGGAGCTGCCTCCCTGCTGTGTCTCCACTCGTAACACTGTGACTCTCTCTTCGGACTCCTCCGGCATGTATACCTCCACTGTACAATCTAGCCCCGCCTCTGCTAATGCTGCACTCTCTCCCCACCCTCGTCTTCAAACCTCTTATCCGCTGTCGGCTGTATCTTCTCCCTCTGCCCCCTCCCCACCATCCCTTGCTCCTGGCTATCCTTCTATGCCTCCTGCATCCTCTCTCCCCCCTGACTCTCTCAGGGTTGTCCAATGGAATGCTGGAGGTCTTCGAGCCAGGAGCACTGAACTACTTCACTTTCTTTCGTCCCATCCTGTTGACCTTATCTATATCCAGGAATCCAATCTTAACTCATCTTCCTCTTTCCGATTTCCTGGATTCTCTGCTCTGCATTCTGATCGCACCCACTCCCGGTCTGGCATTTTCTCTCCTGATGCCATGTACGCTAGCAGCGGTGTCATCATTTTCGTCAGGCAGGGCCTATCTTTTTCTGAACTTTCTACCTCGTCTCTTTCTTTGCTCGATCCCTACTCTGATTATGTAGGGGTCAACATCTCTCTTAGCAACTCCTCCTCGCTATCATTTCTTAATGTCTATGCCGTTACCAATATCACCAAATTGGAACGCCTACAAGCGGCTAGACACACCATCACCGGCTGCCTCTCATCCTCCTCTATCCCACTTCTTCTCTCCGAGGCTTCTTTACCTCCCCTACGAGTCACTCTGACTCATTTCACTCTATCATGTAATGAGTGGGCTCTTCGTCTTCAAACCTCCTTTCCTATTTCAGGTTTGGCCAGACTTGGAGTGAAAACAAGACTCTGCAGATCTTCTTGGAGAGCTTTTGCGTCCACTCACCCGCTCATACCTCCTTCTACTTCTCCTAGGGAGGCTTTTCTTGCTTGTCCTCCCTTTCCTTCTTGGAATCTGCCTTCGTTCACTGAGCAGTCCACCCTTTCCTCTCCATGCTCCCACTCCCGCTCCGATCTCCCTCTCTCTCACCAAGGTGCAGCTCTCGCTCACCTTAACTCTTTCCTCCCTCATGATCTGGTACTCTGAACAGACGGCTCTGTTCCTTCTCCTCTGGGCAAATGCGGCTCCGGCGTACTTGCCAACTGCTTTCTTTGTGGCACTGAGGCTGATGAGCTGGTCAGACGGGGAGCACTACTTGCGCTCTCTGCAATCTCTTGTAATCTCTCTCTTCTTATCTCTCGTATCCACTCTTCTCTTTTCTCGGACTGGAGGCGTACTGTATCACCTAAATTCTTTGACACTCGGGTTCCCTCGATTTTCATCGAGGAACTTGTGCTCCCTCGTCATGCTCGTTGTGTTCTCTCTCGTCTACGCTGCAACAGACACGGTCTTCTGTTAAGCTCTTATCTCTCTAGGGTTGGCAGATTCGAGAATGCTTCCTGCAGCGCCTGTGGACACTCGTCCCAGGACACTTCTCATCTCATTCTGCACTGTCCAGCTATGGACTCTTTGCGCCGCTCACTCTTTGGCGACTCTCCGTCTCTCTACGACCTCTGGTCCAGACCCTGTGGAGTTGCCCGGCTTCTGGGGCTCCATGGTCTTCCGCCATGCCCTCATCCCTGAGAAGGGGTCGGGTAAACAATGACAACAACGTTTGCCTTTAAGTGGAATACGATAAACAAGGAGAGATAGACGGACACAATGAAAGAAAGAATTTTTTTAAACTTTAAAGCCTCATCATGGAGCATGATGTCAAAGGGAAGCAGGTGCACGTAACCATTTGCCGTTGTCATCCGTCGTGAAGGATATATTTTATTTGCTCTAACTTATAAAATATAGAATTTTTTCAAGTTGTCCGGCTCATCCATAAAAACCTGACAACTTAAAGCCAATAAATACACCTGATCACTGCGAAAAGTGTTGTCCTGATTTCGGAGCAGTTTTTGTCCAGGAAACCATGAAATTTTATTCTGGGGAAGAAGTATAACAATAGGCGTGATAAGTACGATGACTTACTTCATGTGGGAAAATTACCTTGCTTGCGTGAATATTGTAGCTTTGCAGCGATTTAATTTTATTGAAAAGTGCCCCCTCTTGCTTTGCATTAGAACCTTTTCCTCTTCCTTCCACTTCATTGATGACGTGAGTGAGAAATAATTCGTTTACATTCCAAACATTCCAGGGTATGAATGCCGTGCCCCAATGTCATGATAAAGTCGCTCAAACCTTTTCTTTATCCCCGTTAGTCTTCCAGTATTCACTCTGGTTGTATCGCTCGTTACTGAGTAAAATTTGTCCAGACGACCGAGGCATAATTTTAAAATAGCATTGAAAACTGCTTCACTATTTACTAAACTCTGTGCGCCAAAAGTTTTTACTCCCGCTACTTTTTCCATTTTAGCATCCAGTGACTCATTGTAGTATTGGACTAAAAACACGAATCTATTCATTCCATTAATAATTAATTAGGCCATTATAACGCAGTTGCAAAAACTCAGCTCCGTTGATTTCAGTCTCACACTCGGTCAAAGAGCTTATCCTGGTTTTTTCTCGTCGTCTAAACCCAGTAGTAGGAGATGCAGCAATGCCGTCGCGAGAACAAGACGTTAATTAATCAGATTGTTGCATGGCAGATGTATTTCCGCGATCAGTCAATATGTAGGTAAAAGTGCTGATGGAAACTTTGCTTTTTTTACCTAAGAACTTACTGCAGTCGTTGGTGCAGGCAAATATAACTCTTCGTTACCACTTGTCACAACGTCGTCGTCGATTTCTCACAATAACTAACAGCTTTTATTTATCGCAGTTTTTTTCTGTTACCATGTCTCTCTCAGCTGCAGAGAAGCAACTCGGTTTCATCATACCCACACCTTCGTCAACTAAATGAACACGTTTTGATTGACTGCAGCTTGTTTCGGAAGGGATGATGATATGAACATCCTTCTTTCAGATCTTTGCTCCTAAAAGAACACCAACTTCTCTCTATGCATCCGGTATAGCCAAGGACGGGGGCAAAAAATTGTAAGATGTAAGATAGTGCTGGTGGAAACGCACATTTACACTTTGGAATATCGAAGAGTGGGTCGAACCACTCTTCATGCAGGAAAGATTTATTCTTCCGTTTGGTTTTTTTCCTTGCTGCATCAAACTTTTCAAAAATGGCTTTGATCTTTACTTCTATACGTAAGCTACTTACCAACGGCAGGCTGGCCTAATGGCCTTAACCCAAACTGCGACAACATCCTGCAATAAATGCTCTATTACTTCTGTTAAAGTTGGCCCTTTAAAAAAAAAACTTCGAGTCGGTTTCACTGTATTGCATTTTCAAAAGGTTGTAATGACTGATGACGTTTATCTGAGTCAGCAGGACATTTTCCTAAAGCTTCTCGCACTCAAGCAAAGACTTGCTAGCATCAGATCTCTTCACTGACAGCATCTTGACTGTAATCAATTCTCGAAAGGCTACTAATTTGGGAACTGCTACTGACGATAAAATATCAATTGTGCTATCGTAAAGTATTGCCGAATTTGCGAGATTACTTTAGATTACTTTCCAGGCATGAAACTGAATTACCGTTCATGCCGTACCTCCATCCCAAGGAAGAGGAGGGGTAAACACACACACACACACACGATCCTTCCAATAAAGCGGTTTCAAAAAACAAAATCAAGGTTTAACATCACTCAGAAATGCTACATAGTACCACATATAAATACCATTATTGTTGTTGACTACATTGCTTTCCATTTCTATCTTTGAGGGATTAGGAATAATGCAAGACACACCTGCTTTGTTCGATGTAGGAAGCTGAGACTGCTTCTGGACCAGGGACAATTGAAGGCCAGTGACGTCATACGTATCGTGATTCGAGTCGCTAGAGGAACTCTTCGAAGATAAAACGGCGCGAGGTGTCAGCTTCAAAAGATCTTTGCCGGGAGCTGAAATTAGCTGCAAAACAAATCAATTTATATATAACTTCCTCTCTAATTCCTCTTCATGCAGGTTTTGCCCTAGTTCCTTTCATTTGAAACGAAACCACGAGTGTTGGTAACAGCACGACCCAACGAGCTTTTTCACAACTTCATTAAAATTCATTTAACATGCCGGTACTAACAGCTTCGGTAACATCCGTGCTTAACCAGGTTGGAATAGTGAAGTCATGCTCAGTCAGTCTGCCTTGTTGGTGGTGGAGCTAAACCAGTTTATTAGAGTTCGGGGTTGGTTTGAAATACGCTGCCGCTTTTTCAGCCCGGTTTAGACTATAAGTTTGCGATGTGGACCTGAATTACCGATTCATAATGCGCCTTTATTACAAGAGGAAGGGTTTACGATACGTACGAGACTTCCCATACTCCAGATTCGCCGGAGGCGATTGTATTAGAGTACCATCACAAGCAGAAAGATGCAACAATGTAAATAAAGGCTTACTTGAGAGAGAAAACTTTTTTCTTCTTTTGACAGTGACGGTAAATGAACGTATGATGCTGACTGCTGTAACGAGTCTCCTTCTGACACTGACTGTAGTAGGTGAACGAACACGGGGGAAAAGGGATTGGCTGCCACCGGTTCGTATCGGTACATATCAAACAAAAGATAGATGGCAGCTAGTCTCTGATGAGGACCAGGAAGAAGATCTTTATGCTGAAGAAGAATGACAACAGCACTGCCCACTCGGAAGTGATCCTGAAAAAAGTGGAGTTGTAGGATCGGTAGCGAAGCACATTGCTGTTCCACAGTACTTTTAATATATGTGAAAAGAGATTTCTCGCAATAACTTTTGCAAATATCCAAAGCTATACCTAAATCCAATGCTATCAATATTATTTGTTAAAACAAAAGTTGTTTTTTTTTTAACTACGTTCGTGTACATTCTTAGACAGATGCTAGATCAAATAAATCAATAGTGACCAATAACCAGACCCTTGGAACTAATATGTATTTTTCATGTGCATATTCTTTACTTGATAAAAGAATAGAGCTGTGACGTCCAGCCTTAAATCAAAGACCAAGTTGTATGCTTGACGCCCCATCACTGGGTAAAAAAGAAATATATAGACATACATATATGTTCGAACCAACCGGCTGCAGTTTCTGCCCTAGTGGCGTCACAAGCGGAGTACAGAGCGTTCTGGGGCACACTAATAACCGGTTGGTAATATAGCTCTGGAAAAATACGCGCGTGTAGTAACTATACTTTTTCTTCTTTTTGGCTTTATTCCCATTTATATATAGAGCTGCCGGTGATGTAGTTCCCGATTAGAGATCCCCACAGCAGTAACCTGCATTCCTGGCATTTTGTTTCTGCGATCGGATGTCCTTCCTGTCGTCAACCTTCCCTTTGGAGGGAAAACTGGGCCACCTGTCTGCCAGATGAAGGTGGGGAAGTCTTGCTAAGTGCCTTGCCCAAGAACAGAACAAGCAAACTTGCCGGCTTGTTCTCCACAACATCCCTATAAATGCCGAGCGCCAAGCAGGAAAGCTGTGGATACCATTTCTTCAAGTCAGTTGGTATGACTCGACAAGGGGATTAAAGCCCAGGTCTACCGACTGCGAAGCGGGCGTTCTAACCACTACTCCAACGCATCGGCTTACGTAGCAACTATACACGCAAAACAGTCCCTGGAAGTTTTATTCTTTTGTGTAGTGTTTATAATATTAATACTTTTTTAATATTAAAATTTTTTAATTTTAATATATGTTTAAAATTCAATATTAAAGAAGTTTTTGATATTAAATCTTAAACATATATTAAAAACACCACATAAAAAATAAAACCTCTAGGGACGTTTTTGCCAAAAAAAGCTCATCAGGTGGTAACAGAAATCCGAAATCAAATCAAAATTTTGGGTAAACTGCTGATATCAAAATTGCAAATACACATACAAATCAAACCAAGTTGCTATCTGCATGCCACTAATAAACCGAACAATCCTCTCAGACCAGCTACTCGGCATGCTTTCTACAACACGCAATAGTGTTTTGGGTCGTAAGTGATGTTGACAGCAACCATGCCGCAGCTGTTTAATCAAGCGCCGCAGGTCGAGATAATGAATGGAGTAGGACAATAAAGCGTCAGGTCAAAGGTGAGGAAGCGTTTACGAAGTTAGCGAGGGCTACAATATAAACGAAATTCTATTGAATAAGAACTACCTCCTGACGTGCTGCTTTAGGTGAAACAGACTATTGGGGAGTTTTTAGCTTGAATATATTTCACTTTACTATAAAGGTTAATAGAGTAGAATTATGTAAATTGAGGCATAACGTTAACGAATAGAAAACTCCAGGGAAATTTAACAAAATATTGAAGGGTAACGTTAATTTGAGATATTTTTCAATTCATATTTGTTGGTGCGACGGCATTTGCTGTTGAGCTCGGATCTTTTGTTTAATGTTGTAGCAGAATTCGTTTCGCAGATTTCTGCTGCCACCTGTGGCTAGAGCAGGAAAAAATATACATATTTCCTTCGGTGGTGATACACAATATATATATTTGAAAATACACCTCACTTGCTTGCTAAATCCAGCTTTCTGAAAGGCTGAAGCGAAAGCATCAAATTGTTTATTTGTAACTTGTTCCTCGTTCAGGAATTCCAGTAAACTGCTCGACTCTTTCATAGATAAAGACATCGTAACACAGCTTATTTATAATAACTATGCGATACACGAAAACCTAAAAATAATATAAAACTTTTCATCAACAAAACAAATAACGGTATATCGAAGCTGTGATTTTTACTCATTGCACCACACTGAAAAAAAACTACGTCAAAACGTACAAGGCAGCTAAAAAATAGAGATGGAGATAAAACATAATAAATCTTGGCTTGCAAGGAACATGAAAAAAATGCCGCTTAATTCTCGCATCAAAATTGCAGCTTTTCAAGTAAACCATAAAACAGTGAGTAGCAGATGTGTAAATTGTGTTGCTACTTTGCATACAATGTAAATGAAAGACTATCCTCATGAACGTGAAGAGTACTGTAGTCATGCAGCAACACAAGATTAATTGGTTCTAGCACTTATTGTTACCCAAACCCTTTCTTTGCAAGAAGCCATTCAACTGCCCACGGCCAGAACCAGAACTGGAAAAAAACAGATACACCGTACGTATACACCCCAATTTGTCCACACCGTTTGTAAGCGATTGCTCGAATCAACGATATTCCATTTAGTCATTGCCGTTAAAAAGGGCAGCAAAAAATATTCGCCGTAGCATGTTACGAACCTCAAGCACAAATTTTCTGTTTAACTATTAAACAGTACTATCATTAATAACAAAGATACATCAAAAATGTTAATTAGAAGCATACTTGATGGCAATAAGCTAATGCAGCTAACCTTCCAAAATCAAATGTGCATTTGCTACTGTTTACAAAGTTTGCTTGCAACCTTTTTTTTTATAAGAGCACGATCTGACGTTAGAACGATAAAGATTTTATTCCACACAATATTCGAAAACCTGGTTGCCATTACAACTAAACCGCGGCCAATCAGAAAAGTTGTTAATGTGCAACATAAGCGACAGAAATACTTGAAAATAATAATCATAACCTTCGATTGCCACGTACTCACTCTACATGGGTAAAAGGAGAGTGTTAAAAAAAAGGCAGATTTTGCATCCTTTTTCCACGTTTTTGTAAAGTTTAGACGTGTTGTTCATTGCGTCTACTATGAATTGACTTTCTACTGGTAAGATTCATCACTTTAGATTCCGGATGCCCTTCCTCATAAATACGAACAGTGTTTTAATACAGTTTTGAACCATTTGAATGATCATTACACTACGGCGAGAAGCGCTGTTCCTTACAACTGTCAAAAAGCGAGCGACCAACGAGTTTCAGGAAAACAAATATTTCACGGTAAGCTGGTAGTGTGCGGCGAAAATGGGTGGTGAGTGTGCAACAATGGGTAGAGAAAGAACATGCAGAGACAATTTCACTAATCAGCGTCGAATAAGTATCTATTCTTGTCTATCGTAAGCGCGATTGGTGCTTCACTAGTAGGAAAGAGACTACTTGCCAACTCCGGCTCAAGAACCTGATGCGGTGACAGTTTTGCGCAGACCGACATTAGATCGTCTATCATGGCGTTAAAGTTCGACCCGGATTAAGCACAGTTGGACAGATTGTCTGCTGCATCAGCTGCAACGCGACTGTTTACTACAGGATGGTTAGGTGACCCAGGAGATCTTATCGTGTTAGAAACGGGCCCCACGTCTGACAATGACGTCATTATGTCGGTAACCACAGACGACGTCACAGAGCTGCAATCGCCACAGCCACTGTCAGCATCTTCATAAGCCAACCGATTTTCGGCCGGCAGTCCAGGCCAAGACAGATTGCGGCGGCTGAGAAAGGCTGACAGACTGGTAGGAGTTGACTGCGTGGAGACGGTTTTGCAATTTTTGAAAGCGTTTAATTGAACGCCTGGTGTTGATTTCGACCTGTAGCCTTCGAAAGCAGTTTGAGAACCAAGAAGTTTCTTACTAACTGGCCTCGTTTTCTGCTTTAAATTAACAAACCAAACAGCTCGAGTACTGACTGGTTCATCAAAATAGCGATCATCGAAAACTCGTTTTCTATTCTTGTGATTCTTAGGGGGAGGCAACCACTCATCATATTCATCCTCATCGGTCTCATCCCATTCTGAGGACGTCCACTCCTCTGAGGAGGAGCAGAACTTTGGTTTCTGTGAACTTTTATCTGGCGATACAGTCGACTGTACATTGGACGCTGGCAGCACAACGTCTGTGCCCAGCACAAGGCCTGAGTCGACAACTTGAAGAGGCAACACTGATAAATTTGAAGTTCGTTTCATGTCACTTAGCTTTGGCAGAATTCTACTGCTTTTTAAAACTGTAGTAGCAGCAGCACTAGTAGATCTCCTGTTGGTTTTCTTTGCATTGGAATCGTTAGCTTTTTCTTCTGCCCCAGCAGAATCATCACAGGAATTTTGAGAGCTGGAGTTTTCTGAAAAGCCGAGGTTTTGATAAGATTCAGAAGAGTTTTTGCTTCTTTTATTTGACGGCGATTCATCAAAGTCGCTACCCTGCGTTTTGGATCGTCTTCGGTTGTTGCGTTTTCGAGGAGACGATGGACAAGCTCCGAGTTTACGCCTGCCTTTTAAGCAATCTTCAAGTACTACAACGGGACTTAAAATTGGTCTAAGCCACTCTGGTGGTATTAATAACGAATTCCCATCACCAGCACAGTCACTGCAATGAAAAAGATAAGAAATATTACTCGAGGAACAATCTGACTCAGAAGCAGAGGTTGAGTCTATCTCATTTGTATCTTCTACAAGAAACCGTTGGTTGTTTTGTAAAACGTCAACTTTGGATATATCTTTGACATCACAGGCCTTTGCCAATAATAAAGAACGTTTTTCTAAACCATAAGATCTACTTGTGCTTGATTGGCATATATTGCCATCGATAGTGTCACAAGATAAACTATTATCTTCTTTGTTTTGAAACTGCGTATCACAGTGGCCTAATAAATTCTTATTGCTTGAAGAAATGGTGCAGGTGACCATGCAATCATCTACATTTTGAGTTACAGGTTCATACAAGTTCGTCTTTGGCAGGTTAAGCAAATCTTGACGATCTTAAAGCTGGGCAATACTACAATTAGAAGAGCTGTCGCTATCGTCGTCGCATTCTTGCAAAGGAGGTATTGCTTCAGTACTTTGTGACCTTGCAATTGTTTTGCCGTCTGACGTAACTAAAACGAAACACAAATATTTGTCATTAATTGCTGTAACTACAATTTAGGTCAATTAGACGCTTTACATAATGAACTAAGAAGACAAGCAAATAAAGAATTTCAATATTTTTGCATTCAAAAGTAGCAATGAACAAGTGTATGTCCCTCACAGATACGTATTCACCGAGAGAAAACAGTAAGAAAATCCTGCTAAAAAGCAATTACTTTAGATATACCTGAAGGCATTAGAGCTGGAACCATGTCTGTTGTCTTCTCTGCGCCAATACAGAAACGTGGTTTGTGATATTGCTCAGAGTCTGAGTCTGATGATGATAAGTTCAAGTCTACAGCCAGCAACGTAGAAGAATCAATAGCAGTGTCTAAGCTATTGACACCCTGGGATTCAATAACAGGTAACGACGATGCATCGCTGTCGCTATCCACAAATTCTGAAAGTAAAAAAAAATGAAAGACTGTCATCACCATCAATAGAATAAAGCTGAGGCCATATAACCAAAATAATACGATCTATAGAAAAGCATTTTATTTGAGGGCATCGCTAATTAACTTCAAACCTTTGCTAACAAAACCGTACGGTACCTAAATGTTGAAAATGCCTGAAGCTGATTACTGAAAAGCATCAATAAAATGTTTAATTTTGAAGAAAGATCGATTGGAAATAGACCAGCAACTTCAGTAAAATACTACCACTTACGTTTGGTTTACGGTAGTCTCATCTTCAGACAAAACAATCATCTCTTGATCTTCTTCTTGATCGGGATAAGATATACCTGAAGGCACTAGATCTTGAACCATGTCCGTTGCCTTCTCTGCGCCAATACAGAAATGTGGTTTGTGATATTGCTCAGAGTCTGAGTCTGATGATGATAAGTTCAAGTCTACAGCCAGCAATGTAGAAGAATCAATAGCAGTGTCTAAGCTATTGACACCCTGGGATTCAATAACAGGTAACGACGATGCATCGCTGTCGCTATCCACAAATTCTGAAAGTAAAAAAAAAAATTAAAACAATCTTACCACTATCAACACGAGAACAAAGCTGAGGCCATTTAACTCAAATATTGATACAAGCATTCGTGAGCGAATGCTCACTTCTTTAGGCAAAGTAAATAAGAGGCCAATATATCAACTGAAATTAATACGAATAGCTCTTGCAATAAATACAGGGTGTTTCACAATTCTTTCAGATATTAAAAATTTTATTAAACAAAAAGTAAACGAGATAAAATCAAAATTTCAAAGCAGCTCGGTAGTAAACATCATGTTATTTTTGCATATGCATCAGCATGCCGCTAACCTATGCAATTTTTTTGTAGTTTACGTTTTCAATATGGGCCCCATTTCGGTTTGCACAGGCATTGATGCGAACAGCAAAATTCTCAATCACACAACGACATGTTTCTGTTGTAACGCTCTGGGTGAATGATTCAACAGCTTGTTTTAGCTGTCTAAGAGAGCAAGGCTTCTCTTTGTACACTTCTGCTTTAGCAGCACCCCAAAAGAAGAAGTCAAGAGGTGCAAGGTCAGGACTATGCGGAGACCATTCGAGCTCTGCCTGCACACTCCAAATTCTGTTTCCAATGTGCGCAAATGGGCCCTAGTCGCGTGTGCTGTATGGGGAGTTGCACCATCCTGCTGGAACCACAGTAATTTCTTTTGGTTTGGTTCTAATGTAACAACCTACAGCGGAAAATGAAGTATGGAATACATGACAGATGCCGACATGCCAGTTTTGATTTATTAGTCTGATTCGAAAGCAAGTGTGTAGTGTAGTCCGAAAACAAGTGAAACAACATACATTGAATCAGCACGTCTGAGTCTGCGAAATCCGGAAAAAATAACGTAAAATCGACACACACTCTTCAGGGTATCTCGGTCTCAAAACGTATTATACTTGCCTCCTCCCGCTAGTCTGCTAGACAAGACATGTTGTTTTCAGTATTGAACATAAATTATATGAAGTACAGAAAAAGCTAGTGGAGGGCCATAATAACGTAAATGTATAAAAACTAGCTCAGACTTTTAAATTGCTTCAAACTAAAACGAAAAGTAAAATATATGGAAATACAGATATGAGAAAATGAACGTAGCTTAGGTCCTGTTACAATATAAGCAATTAGCCCTATTGCGAAATACAAACAAAAGGGCATAATCTATTAAATGCGTCACACAAGCGGTAAAATAATGTAATGCAACCAAAAGAATAGCCTGTAAAAACTAGCACAGTGGCGAAAACTGAGAAAAAGATATATTATAGAGAAAAGAGCTGATGAAAACACTAGCAGTTACAATCACTGGGCAGCAGTATTTATTAATATTGATATTACCCTGCAACCTGTCTAATCTAGCTTTATATTTTCGGATGCGGAAAAAAGGTATTTAGGTGATTGCTCGACAAAAGATGCAAAAAACAGTCCGCGATGGCTGGCTTCTTTACCTATAATGCATTTCTGTGTGAGTAGCGGAAGTGATGTAATAAGGCAGTTTTGTCATTAATTTTGTCATATTTGAATTGGTTCCCAATAAATTTGTGGTCATGCCAGCGTTTCGAAAACTTGTTTACTGTTTGACTCATGAATTATTTATGACATAATTGTCGTGTAGCCGCAATATCTGTTTTAATTTAAAAATTTTTCTATTTATGCTATTGCCAACCTCTCCCTTGGAAAAGGTGTTGTGAAGTAATTAAAACTGCCCAACTCTTGAGGTGGCCAAACTTTTGTTTATTATGCACCAAATTTTTACACTTTTATTTCAGATGCGCCACACCAAAGTTACGCTTTTTCAGGCTTTTAAATTAATGGTAATTAGTTTTGAAAGTACTTATAATGATATATATACCGTAAACACAAATAGCAGTTTTATATAAAAGTAATTCCACATCCTCTATGTAGCATAGTGCGCCACTTGTAATTGCGCAGTGCGCCACAGTTTGATCACCCCTGGCCTAACCCAATGTTGGGAATGACAGGATAGGCCATAATCATGCAATGCTATTGTGCAGTACGATGAAATACTGGTCATATAACAAAGAGGTTGATACGCACAAACAAGCCACCCTTATATTACAACATGAAACGTAGAAAACAATTACTGAACCAGTAAACTTCAAATGCGTCGTTAAAAAAATGGAACTAAAAAGTGGTTGATATTTATGCCAACATCGAGTTTATTTATTCATTGATTGTCGCAAAAGTTAAGGTTGTGAAAGTTATTTTATCTTTTGTAAAATGTAGCGTTTTAGCGTTTACAAATGTCTAGATGTGAGGTCATGAATTGTTGGTGGTGATTATGGAAGTGAAGCATACGTGCGGCTTCGTCAATTTGTTGTTGTTGTTGTTGTTGGTTTACCCCTCCTCTTCCTTGGGATGGAGGTATGGCGCGAACAGCAATCCAGGTTCACGCCATCAACCTAATTGAATTAGGCTAGGAGAAAAGTGGCAGCCCATTTCGAACCAGTCGTAAATGCAAATTACAGTCTGGTAGCCTCACCACCAACAAGGCGGACTGCCATTGGTGGGTACCCAAAAGTCGCCTCTTACGACATGCTGGGTTTGTCGTTCGGTGCTTTTGCTTTTTGAAACCCTACCGTGATTGTTCGATCGGACAGAAAATTTGGTTTTGGTTAGTGCAACGTAAAATTGAATACACCGATTGCTCTGGGATGAGTGTATGCCATATTTGGCGCAGCAAAGGTTTGACTTAAGAAATTCTATTGTTTTTAATGCCGATGAATGTGAGTGGTCGGACCATGCTTAGGTTGTTTTATTGTTTTCACATAGCGAGCATCTGATGCGTGGTTAGGAAGTCAATATTTTAAGTTTATATCTTCTCAAAACAATAACAAGACAACACCATTAAAAATTGTCTTCATGGAGACAGATAAGTTATCGCTAGCCCCATAAATACATATCTTTTGATGTAGAAAAAATCATATGTGGCATTACTTTAAATGTGATTAAATAAATTCAACAAGAAAAATGCGAAATGACGATCACATCAAACTAATAAACAATACTGAAATTTTGTTGTAAACTTTATGAGCATTGTAAAATTTAAAGCTATGACAGAGTGATCTAATTGCCATTATCAATTTGCTGGAAATAGAAAATTTCCAGGATTATTTGTTGATCTGTTTAGCAGTAATTGAAATGAATTGCTTAGCAATATATTTAATGCATAGTTTTTCTCAAAGAGATCGAATTTTGTTGTGGCTGACCATCCATTTCAATCATCCCCGATTATACTGTTTGTACCGGCTAGCATATGTTGTTGAGCAAAGTGAATTAAATAGCTGAATTCAAACAAAGCCAATCCATTTTGATCTGTAAAAACAAAACATTGTGAGAGTGAATAAGGTTGAAACAATCAAAATCTGACATTTTTTTTGCCAGACACGTTTATCAGCATTATTGTTTGCCAAAGTCAAATTGCGTCATCATTTTTAGCTTTCTATCGTATATCTTCTAAAACAAGTGGTAAGACGAAAACCGAAAAACCAAAGTTGTAGCTATCCCACAAGTACATTTTTCTTGATGTTACAAAGAATCTAATGGTAAATTCAAATATTGCCTATTTGACTTTTTTGCCTACTGATACAACAGTAAGGAGTCTAAGGCTAATTATTAGACATTTTTCTTGACAGTTTTTCTAAAAATTAAAGTTGAACTTGCACTAGTTAGAATCTGAACACTCGCTTCATTCAAGCTTTTACAGCAGACGGCGCTGCGACCAGAGTATGAAAGCTTATATTTATTCTTTAATTTACGTTTTTAGTTAATCACCAGTGATGGTGGATGTGTCTGTTGAAAATCTCAGTAATTAGTGAAGTTAAAAATCTCAATAAATCAATGCAACAGTAGCAGTCTACAACATTTGTGCAGCTTAGATGATGAACAACAGAATGCGTTGAATTACTTATTTTAATTGTAATTTACTGCTTTCAACAAGAAAATGCGAACCGACGATTAAATTAAAATTAAGCAAACAAACAACCTTGCAGTAACTTTCATGAACATTGTAAAATTTAAAGCTATGCGAGAGAGATCAAACTGCTCTTACCTGTTTGTTGATAAAAAATATTACCTAGTATCACCTGCCGCTGACAAAACTGCCTTATTACATCATTTCCGCTACTCACACAGAAATGCATTATAGGTAAAGAAGCCAGCCATCGCGGACTGTTTTTTGCATCTTTTGTCCAGCAATCAGTCCCGTAGCACTCCAACTTCGGGCCCCCCCCAAAGTAAGCGCAAGAGCCCCTGCGCACAGGTCATATCACTTTAGAGGTGTAAAATTGAAAAGCTGCATTAAGAAAATACACCACAATTTGTACATAAGTAAACAGGCTAATGTCAGAATAAAGCATGCCGATACCGAAGGTGCAAGTCATAAAAAATTCGGCACCGATGCCAGAGTTCAGTAGGACATTTATGCAGACACTGCGAAACGAAAGCAATGACACTGAAAAACATGAAAAAGTTATAAAAACACAGTATCATTTAAATAGTCTGGAGCGAACCTTTTTGTTCGCAAATGCTGTTATGACATTGTCATAATCAAGAGATCGGGCGCAGTCATTTTCGATTGACAACATGGCTAATGAAGATAGTCTACTGTCTGTCATAGACGTTCTATTAAAAGTTTTGATCAGTTTCAATTTGCTGAAGCTTCTTTCAGCGCTGGCAACAGTCACGGGGCAAGTTAGTAAGATTCGAAGTGCGATGTACACATTCGGATACAATTCAAATAAATGAGTCGTTAGAAGATAGTTCAGAAAGTCTTGAGCCGTATTGAGATTGCGTTTTTTTTGTAAAATTAAAACAAACCGCTGTAGCTCAGCGCTCATTTCATCAGAATCAATGTCACCGAACTTTTTTTGGAACTCTTTACAGCAAGTAAGAAGAGCATTTTCTTGTTGCACAAGCAAAAGTTTGTCTCGTGTGTACAAAAACGAAAAGGCGGAAGAAACCTCACCTAACAAATTAAAGCGCTCCTTTATTGACATAATAGCCTGGTCTACTAATGGATAGAAAAAGTTGCTTTTAAATTTCAGTTCAGGAGTAGCTCGTTGTTCCTCTTCACCTTGGTAATCAAACAATCTTCTTTTCTTTCCACTTCTTGACGGAGGAAAAGAAGGATCAATATCCAATTCCTGTGCTATTTCAACAGCAGATGTTGCGGCATTGTCATAACCCGTTGTGCGATAGTTTTTCAAAAACTTTTCAGTTGCCTGGATTTCCGTTTCCATTGTATGAAGGGAGACTCCATACGATTGAAGAATCTTGCTTGCTTTATTGACTTGGAATAGGATATCATACCAAATAAACACCGACAAAAGAAAACTCCATTTTGATAAATGAGCTATCAACGATTTTGTTTCTGAGGCAGCTCTTCCATCTTTTCTTTCTATGAAAATGGCTTCCAAGTCTTTCAGTGCCAGCAACACCTCTTTTAAATTGTATCGAAGAGGTTTGATACATTTAATTCTGCTTTCCCAACGAGTATCAGATTGTGACTTTATGGACAGCTCCACATGTTCCTTCAAAATTTCCCAACGCTGAGCAGAGGAAGAAAACAGCACATACAACCTTGTAAGTACTCCAAAAAATGTCAATGCTTCCGTCGATCAATTAGCACTGTCAACAACAACTAAGTTAGGGGTATGGTTTGCACAGGGCACGTAAACAGCTTTGGGATTGATGTCTAGCATTCTTGCTTGGACCCCAGAATGTTTTCCTTTCATGTTAGCACCATTATCATATGACTGACCTCGACAATCAGACAATTCGAGTTGCAGTTCGGTCGCTTTTTCTAAGAAAGCGTCCAACAAGCCTTTCCCAGTACTGTCACTTATTCTCAAGTAGCCAAAAAATGTTTCTTTAACAACAGCAGCTTCTTCATTACATAGTACATAACGGAGAATGACAGACATTTGTTCATGATGTGACATATCTGGAGTGCAGTCCAAAATTATAGAAAAATATTTTGCCAATTTCAATTGCTGTAAATTTTCTTTTTCAACTTCTGTCGCTAGCAATTCAATTAGTTCATTTTGTATGGTAGGACTCAAATAGTGATCTTTAGTGTTTTTATTCTTGATTCTGTCTTGAAGCTCTTTTAGGATCGGATCTCTTCTTGCCAAAAGCTCAAATATACCCAGAAAATTTCCATTGTGAGGAGATCCTAAGACTTCTTCAGATCCTCTAAAAGCAAGATTCCTTTCCGATAGAAACAAGGCAATGTCGATAAGTCTCTCTAAAACATTTCTCCAAAAACGTCTTTCATTGAAAAAAATATTCATCTCGCGTTTGTCGATAGTGGATGAATTTCTTATCCCTTCAGCTAGCAACATCCATTGACTGCAGCATTCTTGGTGGGAAATGCCGTTTTCATGGTCTTTCAGTTTTTTCGAAAAACCCTCCCATGTATTTATACCACTACAAAAGGGGCTTAGTGTTTTTCCAAATAGCTTACAACAAAAGCAAAAAACTTGATCTGATTCCCCACAATAAACTAGCCACGACCGTGAAACACTTTCACCATTAGGTAACACACGTTTATAATGGTTGGAGGAAAAACGTCGCCTTGGAGTTGTGTTATTATATGGAAAATTCATTATTAGTTGATGTGGTCCACGCTTTACTATATCACATCGTTGAGCATCAGAAATACTTTCAGGCCATTTACATGGGTCATCAGGGATAGGGGTAAATTGAGATTCAGTTATTTTTGATATTGAAGGTTGCGTATTGGCAGGTAAATCACAACTTACATTTTCTGGAAATTCACAATCACTTTGATGCTGATCGTCATAGTCTTCTTTTTCTTGTACACTATAGTTTTCTTCATCCCTCTCGGTACTAGTGCCAGGTCTACTCTGCTCAGTAATCTTGAAAAAATCTGTCATCTTGGGCAATTTTGCTACAGCATCTCGAGCAGTGGCTGCTTCTTTTCTCTTTTGAGCACCACTTTTTGAACGTTTCATTCTATACAATGTCAATAAAATACTTTATCTACACTCTGCAGTGTATATATATTGTCCCGGTATTTATAGCCAAACAGAATTCCAGACCATTCTATGATTGTTGCGTAACAACGGCATTGTTACGTCAATCGAATATTCAAGATTCTACCAGAAAATCAATCGAAATATTCTAGATTCTGCGAGATAAAATGACCTAGCATTCACTTATGATGTCACAAGCCAATTTCTTCCTACAGTTTAAATCGGTTGTAAACAAGTCTGCTGAACTGAAAATAGTCACGTAGCCAAAAAGCAATTTCAAACTAACTTGGGCCCCCAAAGTTGGCCTGGGCCCCCCCCAATTGGGGGGTTTGGGGGGCGGCTGCTACGTCTCTGCTCACAGGCATAATCTAATGCATGGCTAAGAAGAAAATTTCGAGGACCGGCATCTGGGTTTTTACTGGAAATAAGTATCTCATATTTTTCGTTGGTCTCAGCAGTTTTGTTGAAGTGGTTTTTGTAGTTCTCCCGATGTCGTTGCTGTAAGTAGCATATGATCAGCACAGCAGATGTTGCCCAATCTTACGCCGTTCTTTAACGTCCTCGGACTCTTTTAAAACTTTTTCGATCATTGTCTTTCACGTTTATGTTCTTAAGTACTTGAAAGAGCTGTTCACGGCGAATAGTCGATGAACGCCTGTTTAAAGATCTTGCTGATAAGCATTTATACGACAAAGATCGAATTAATAGTTCCCCTGTCTTTTATGAAGCAATATTGGTGGTCTCCGTCTTATAATAGTAACCTAATAGTTTTCTTTGCCGCTGAAAGATGACTTTGAGTTGCAGCTTTCAAGCTTGTGATATCCATCTAATTGTGCGGTGGTTGGCGCAACCAAGTGTTCGAGGTACCTTAGCAATGTGACGAACATCGATTTTAGTATACCTTTCGGAATAATTACCTTTGTTGATTTAGTCAATGTTTCCTGATGACGTCGAATTCTTCCTCATCTAACGCCTTTAGTCGTTTATGTTTTTTTTTAACTTAACAGCGTAAAGTTAAAAAAAAACAATATGCACAATGTCATCTTCATTTTACAAGTTAAAAAGTTTTTGCGGCTCCCAGTGATTTCCATTCCGTGGAAACCAGGCAAAAATGGGTCTTTGGGTGATAAAGGTTGCCAACCCCTGCTATAGATGCTAATCAATCTATTTTAATAAGAGCATCTGAAACAGCAGTAGTTTTATTAAAGGTCTCAGAACAAACGTTGCGACGACAATTATATTCATAAAATTTAAGTTTGTTCTTACGTCCGGTAAGCATCTGTTTGTATGATACTTTAGTTACACCTTTTACGGTGTTATGATAATGCTTCTCTTTCCTACGAGGAACGAAACCTATTAATTGAAACTGTCTTAGGAACATTTGTATCTGACAATAAGATCTACAGATTCACCATAAAAGCGCCTGCTATATTTAAACTATTAAAAAGGAAACTGCGGTGACTTCGTCTTCATCAACACGAAACCTCGTGTTATATTTATTACGTTAGTCTCAATTTATATAAAATCGAAAAGCATCTCGGTAACAATACGCTTCGAACAAGGGATCAGAAAGTAAGGTAATACTCAGCTCTTGGGCAAAGTTAGTGAAGTTTTTTCGGTAGTTACTTAGTTCAACAACTTTCGTAGTTTTCTTCAACAGCTCTGCTTTATATTCTAACCGGTGGCTTCCAAAAGGTAGACAATGGATCTTTGACTCCAGGAAACTTTTTGGGGTCCACAAAAGATTTCAGCACGGTACACTGCATATGCACTTAGTAGCTGCGGTGAATAAGGTCCTACAGATGTGGACAACACTAAACTGCAGGTTGACCTTTTTTCTGGTATTTTAGATCAAGAACCGTAAGATATACAGTTGGGGGTCCACAGCTAGGGATGGGCAATTCAGAATAATTTACTATTCTAGAATAGTTAAACCGAATCCAGAATCCGAATCCGAATCTTTTTTTGCAATTAGCACAATCAACATGAAAGCATTTATTACAAGTTTACAAGAACAAAAGCAGAATCAGATAACGAGATTATTGCAGTGCAATACATTTAAGCTTTCTACATCTTTGCCTGTGTGTGCGATTTAGTTTTCGGATCATTGCATGCAATGAGTGTTTTCTTTAAACGCGAAAAAAATGCGAATTTGCGCAAACATGTCCGGCGGATTCGCAGTTATAACTCCAAGATGCGTAAAAAAGTCCGGCGGTATTTGTTAATTTTTTCGCAGTTGTTAAAATCTTTGAAACCAACTGTTTCACGTGAGAGACGGTGAATAAGAATTGAAGGTTAAACCGTTGCTTTTTTAGAGAAATATAACGCCTTGCGTAAACAACGCGTGATTCTGATGCAACAGCGAGTGAGGACGACTCAAAAATCTTTTGTATCGAAAATTATCTCTTAAGTAATTGACACAAAGTAAATCAAAAAGTTTTTTCTTTACTTTTTCCGGTCAATTTCAATCGTAGCTAAAAAGCAATAATATCAAAGAGCTCTCAAACATCAGTTTAACACAAGACATCATTTTTTGAGGGAAGTTTGAAGCTGGAAGTGGTTAAAATGTGTATTTTTTCTTCCTTCTATTTTTTTTCTATTCTTGCCCGTGGCCGTACTTCTTTTCACCTTTCCACCCTTGAAACCACGTACATTAAAACATCCAAACCAAATTTATGCAAACAAAAGGAATTTGTTTATGGTCTAAAAATCACACATTAGTTTCCGCTCCTTCTATTGGTCGCTTCTTTTTACCAATCATGATAGAGCCTTTTTTCCTTTTTTTCTTTTTCGTCAACTGTGTCTCTATATAAGTGACTCACTTCACCTTTTCACTCTATTTCTGACGGATTCTCTTGAAAAGTGTCAGACGAAAAGCTTCGAGAATGAATACTCTACTTTCTGCAATTTTTTTCTTTACGCTTCAACGCCAATTTCAATAGTGCTGGATAAGAAAAGAAAGCGCACAGCTCTCGGTTTCAATTTAGCACAAAAAACACCATTTATTAAAGGAATTATTCAGTTTTTGTTAAATACTAATAAATAACCTTTTCACTCTTGCCAATTATGAAAACCAAAAGTAAAAAGAATACGACCTCTAACTTCTGATCAACCCCTAAAATGTGAAGCAAAAAAAAAGTGGATTCTAGTTTTGATTCCTTTAAAAGCGTATATATTAAATTGTAGCCTTTTTTATGTAATTTACTTGAAAGGTAATCGTACTTCTCTCCCCCCAGAAATTTTGAAAACTCTGCGCTTACACCAAAATGGTTGTTGTTTGGACTTGCTTTTAGATTTATCTTTAAAGATCTTTAACGCGCAGTTAACTCCAGTTCTTGCTGCGAAAGACGTAACAGAGTAAACAAGATACAACTCGCAAGCTGGCGTATTAATCAAATTAAAAAATAAAGATTGTTTGTTACAGATGATGATGGCCTAAATTAGAGATTTTCAATCGGCGAACCATGGTCTTTACGGGGCCAGTACTTTATTTAACCTTCTCATTGAGTGAAATTGGAAAATCTTCTTGATGATTTGTTTTTTTATTTTATTTGGACAGCATTCCTGAAATTTACATTGACAACTTTTTTGAGGTCGCCTATAAAATCAAGAAAAATTAATGATCGGGCCACGTGTTTCTGCGTTTCGAAAATAGGCTACATGAAAAAAACGGTTAAAAAGCACTGAACTAGGATTAACATGCCATAATTGAAAAAAATACGACTGAGGGAAAAACAAAGGGTGCGGTTATACGCAAATCAACGTCATAGGTAAATTTTAAGTACCCGAAATACTGGAATTCTGCAGGGACTGAGGGAAACGTTACGTTATCAAAAGCAGGTTGACGTCATAAATAAAGCCATTAGACTAATTCTACTGTACAATCACAGACATGTTTTTTACAACTTTAAAATACGTTACTTGGGCTGATGTTACGGTTTGTTCAGCATTGTCCGCCAAAATTTGTCCGGCGGTTTTTGTACATTTACTAGCAATTTCGCACTTGCGCCGACGGTCATACACTTACTAAAATCTTAGAGGGAACACTGCATGTAATTGATACTTTTACAAAAAGAAAATCTGTGACCAAGCTACGTGATAATGCTTATAAGCAGGATATCAACCAAATCCTGTTATTGGATTCGGATAGTTTGGGATTCGAATCCTTCGGATTCGGTATTCTGAATTGCCCATCCCTATCCACAGCGCCAACTAAGTCTTCAAGAGTCCACGGCATTGAGAAGATTGAGAACCACTAGAGTAATCACTCTCCAGATCTCACGTCTTTTAGGCAGACTTTTGTTGCACACTCCACCAGCGAAAACTGTTTTTTTAATAGATAAAAAATAAAGCCAAAAAGCCAGTAAACATTTCGTTAAAGCGTTTCGCTTTTGCACTAACACTACCATCATTTAAATAAAAAGTTACCTACTAAGACAAGACTAATCTAGATACCGTATTTAGAACTAACTGCGGCACAACTTAAATGGCTAACTTACGAAACACACAGCAGAGACGCTTTTTCGACGACACTTACGTATTAAACAAATCGATTGGTGTAGCGCCATCGAAATTTATCAGTAACTGAAATTTTGTAATAGGTAGTTTCTTTGATTCGTTATGGCTATTGTTGCTGTGACCAAGCATTTCAGGAGAATCGAATTGATCTTGTAGTTTGCACTGAGCATAAGATGCTTCACAACATCCGATTCTTCACTAGGTTTTTCGTTGGGTATAAGGTCTTGAATCAGAACGATTATAGTACATTGCCGCGAATTTGACCAAAGTAAGACTGCCCACACGAACAATTCAGATTATACACATCTCCAGCACTGTGCAAACGGGTATGGCGATCTTTATATTTAAAGCATTTTGCCAATGTACTTGTGAGTATCGTGTACCAACACAAATCAAAATTTTGAAGGAATATTTTTCATCAAAAATTATCTGACTTTTTTAATTTGTTGTGATACATTGCAACGTTAGTCGCACAAAGAGAAAAATTTCTTTTTTTTTGGAGGTTCCAGACTTTCTTTGTTGTCATCAGTGCGATGGTTCATGTCGGTTGTTAAAAATAAACGTATCCGTTTGTCGATGTACCGGAAAGAATAACCATTTTGCTTCAGTATAAAAGATATTTTTTGGAAATCTTCATGGACTAAATACTACAAATTATATGCTCTATGTAGTAGAGTTTATCCACGTAGCTGCTAAAAACAATCAAATGCCTGTCTAAGGTGTTTAGATAGACAATACCGAAGGAATACTAAAGCTAAATACTTAACGCAAACTTACAAACACTGGTTTTTACATCAATTGGCAAAGCCTTGTTTCATTCCGTTACAAACTAAATTTAGTTAAAACTCTAACCTCACTAAATTCAAGTTGTACAGCAGTTAGTTTCAATGCGGCACCAAAATTATTTCGGGCGTAGTAGATAACTATTTAATTGATGATGCTTTTAGTATACAAGTGAAGGTTCTAACAAAATGTATACCAGCATTTTTGGCGTTATTTTTTTCTTTATTAATAATTGCAAACAAATCCCATTTTTCTCTCGTTTGTTTTGTGCAAAATACACTAGCTATGGCTCGCTTGTTTCTACAAAAATAAATCTCGTTCTTTCGCATGCATATGATCGCGATCGTAAAAGTTCTGTGTACCCCACGATTTCGAACTACATCTCCCTAACTAGCACATCTCAACCAGGAGTAAATTTATCACTAGATAAAATTTTTTCATTGTAGGGATGCATATTTTTATTTTAATTTCTTTGATTTGCTGACAAAACAATAAAAATTAGCCGAAATTGAATGCTTTGGGGATATACCTAAAAAAGTGAATTCACAGAGGTAAAATATTGAAAAAAAGGCAAAGAACCGCTGACTTAAATCAACCGGTTTATTGCTAACCTTGTAGCAGGTGCAAGAGAAAACTGAAAACCAGACGTTAATGATTGTTATCTTCCACGAAGGAAAAAGTTACAAAAATTAACTTACACGGTGACATGGCCCGATCCTTTTATAACAATCGGATCCGGAACTTGCACGAGTGGTTCTTCATAAGATGGTTCATTATCTCCATTGTCAACCGATACAATCGCGTAAAAGTTGTCGCTGTCGTCATCCATTAACACAGCGAATTTCTAAAGCTTTGTAGCAATGCTATGCGAGTTTCGAAATACATAAATTTTGTTAAATAATATCAAAATATACCACTACGTCCGCATGACAGAATTGATAAAAAGAACAATCTAAAAACAAATGCTAATAATTGCTATTTTAAATGAGCTCCTTTTAACACTTGTTTATTATTTTGGGCGCTGTAAGAACTTTTTCCGATTTTGATTGAAAAACACAATAAATGATATTTAAAAAATTCTAATAACTTCTACTCAGTGCGCTCTTTTGAAAATTCAGAAACAAAATACATGTTCCTATCCGTTGATAATGAACTTCCCTCACTAGTGGCCGTAAATTTAGGCGTAAAACTACTATCGAGCATTACTCTTTATCACAGACGCATACAAAGAGATCCATGCCTCCTAAAATTCGTTGACTCTTACCTATATTAAGCTGTATAATATCAACTAGAACGGTGGTTCCCGAATTTCCGACGCACTAATACATAGTCCTTTGCATAAAAGCAAACGCAAACTACATAAGCAGATTTCCGAAAAAGCCATTAAGTCAAAAACAAGGTCAAACTGGTTGATCTCACAAGAAAGGTCAATACCTCAAAAAAGCACAGTAAGTATTTTCAACATAAAGATGATCATCAAGGATTTAAACTTTCCATATTTGGCAACCTATGAATTAAGATACTTAAGTTAAAGACATTTCATGGTATTTAGCATCCGAAATTTACTTGAAAAACTAAAAATTATAAATTGTAATAGTTTGATATAAGTCAAAATTACTGTTCTGGAATATAAAAATTTCTTGAAAAGTTTGATCACCTCCAGTTTCTTCTGGCTTCGCCCTTGCCGAGAGCCCAATTATATGCGTTATAACAAGAGTTCTAGCAAGGAGGAGAGTTCACTGTTCCCATCACATCTTAAAATGCTTACTGAAAGATACAGCAATTTTAGATAAGGCCTATAAAAAAAACATGACAATTTACCTTTCAATAAAGTCAGTAGTTTAAAAAAACCTTTCCGTTGGATTGGTTTTACTTTAAATTTTCTACTAAGTCTTTAGGCAGATATCCAAGCAGACACAATTTATTCTTAATGTTGATAAGCACAAAAATTGTACTTTAACCACATGATGCAGGCAGCAAATGGCAATTGTCTGCAAAACCTCAGAGGCATAAGCATGGTTTTCAACTTTTTTTAAACACCAAAACTGATGGTTGTTTCTCCATATTCAAAAAACTAGCTCATTAAAATAATTTTTTGGTGTTTTGGCTAAAGCTAGACCATCTCGACCAGCTAGACCATCTCCTATAAATAGTTTTATCTATAAAAAGTATACATTAAATCGGAAATGGGAAAGTACAACCAGCTGAGATTTGTAATTCAATTTACCTTTGAGATAAATCTCATTCCAAAAATAATCAGCGCTTAACACGATGGTGTGTGACAAGGTGCATGCCAAGTTGCCAACATCAAAGAAAATCTTTGTTACCCTTTTTTGCCACTTCCTACTTTTGTATTGAAATATTTGAAGCCAACCGGCCACAAAAACTGAAGATGGCTCTTTTAAAGAACAGACATCAAGACCAAGCGAAGATTCAAACTATTTTCTAAACCATCTGCTGCCGTAAAAAAATAGATGTAAAATTATTGGAAGAACCAATTTGACCCAATATGTTGACATCCAGGTGTTTTAAATGATGTTCAATAAAGCTAGATTTAAAGCAGGGATGCTCAAAGTATAGCTCGCGCAAGAAGTTTTTTGGGTTCGTACGTAAAGTTTTAATAAGGGATTTTGCTTTTTTAGGTATGGTAACACTTACTTAGGCCACTAGGCCAGTTGAACCCCCAAAATACCTACTTTGTTGCTGGCCAAGATTTCAGGTCAGTAAAAGGTGGCCCAAACCGTAGAAACTTTAAGCACCCCTAATTTAAAGCGTCAAGATAACAGTGTAAAATTGTTACATTGATATTCTAAAAAAGTGTGACCAAAATCAAGACAGTTTAGTCCACGTTGTTTTGTGAACAAATTTCTCATTCTATTCTGTACGGCATCACTTTATCAGCAACTTACATAAGTTAATAAATCAAAACAAAATGGTCTCACGTTTGTTGTCGCATAGACAGCATAAACAACAGTTGCTTAATTCAAAAGAAGCTTAATATGAAGAGGGGTTAAAGAAAATGGGGAAAACAACCAATGCATCTCCACTTTCCTCGTCAAACCTTCGATTTATCAAGGAAATCTGGAGCAGCACTGCCTTTTGATGCCAGAAACCAACACAGAGCAGTCCAGATCCAGACTTCACTTTTCCATCTTTCAATTTACATACAGTATGCTTTGTTACAAGATTCAAAATCGCCAAGGCAAAAGAGCATTGCTTTTGTTTTAGGAGACAAAACCTACATTATTTTTCAGCGCCCTAAATTGGCACATCGTGTGATCATGTCAAAAATCATTCTGAGACTCTGGTCGCCAAAGATAACTGCCAACCACAAATATTTAATTCAAAACATAATTTCAGTGCAAGGGGGTGGGGAGCGATTCCTACTACATTCTTTACATGAAATTTCTAAGGAGAGATCGTCTGTGTCCTGGAGTCTAATCCAAGCCAATGAAGGTGATCACAATACGTAAACAGCCAATTTTCAAGCTCCACAAAAATATTGCCATGGCTCGCATTAAGAAAGCCTGGTCTAAAAGTCCTAGAATTTATTCATAGGTATGACTATTCACTAGACTGTTCTTGCGGTTTACTACAGTTAAATTCTTGGGAATTCTACTCAATTTTAGAAAACCAGAACAATCACTCACAACAGAGCAGCGTAAAACAACCTCTCACAAAAGGAAAACACAAACACAACCTAAATATTACGCTGTCTTTTATGAATTATAAGAGTAAACTTTCATAGTTTGGTTGCGGCATTACAACCAATGATTTTACTTTCTTAAATGTATTTTTAGTTTTGGTAAAACATCTATTGACAGTATCAAGCTTTGAAAATGATTGTTTCCTTGCTTCATTGATCATCAAACTGCACATCATCATTAACTTTCTACTACACAAATTCATCCAGCACTTACGCATTAAGTTTTTATCATAAAACCTGCACAATGACACCTAAAAACCATAAAAAAGCATTAGTGGCAACGTTAAACTGATTTCAGATAAAATGACTCACTAAAAATGATGCACTTGTACAAAAGTTTTGAAATAAAAACAAACACGTGATGTTTCCCATATATCTCTTAGTTCTAAAGATCATTTGAATCTGTATAAGTAAATTTTCTCAAAAAGCATTAATGTATATTCACAAAATAACCTTTTTGTGCAGAAACATAAAATAAAATTAGTGTCAATATTATAGGTCATATCAAACTTAATGTCTGCCACATCTTCCCCAGCACAAAGCTTTGCAACCTTTGCGGTGATGGTGCACTTACACAGTCCCGTAGCACTCCAACTTCGGGCCCCCCCCCCAAAGTAAGCGCAAGAGCCCCTGCGCACAGGTCATATCACTTTAGAGGTGTAAAATTGAAAAGCTGCATTAAGAAAATACACCACAATTTGTACATAAGTAAACAGGCTAATGTCAGAATAAAGCATGCCGATACCGAAGGTGCAAGTCATAAAAAATTCGGCACCGATGCCAGAGTTCAGTAGGACATTTATGCAGACACTGCGAAACGAAAGCAATGACACTGAAAAACATGAAAACACAGTATCATTTAAATAGTCTGGAGCGAACCTTTTTGTTCGCAAATGCTGTTATGACATTGTCATAATTAAGAGATCGGGCGCAGTCATTTTCGATTGACAACATGGCTAATGAAGATAGTCTACTGTCTGTCATAGACGTTCTATTAAAAGTTTTGATCAGTTTCAATTTGCTGAAGCTTCTTTCAGCGCTGGCAACAGTCACGGGGCAAGTTAGTAAGATTCGAAGTGCGATGTACACATTCGGATACAATTCAAATAAATGAGTCTTTAGAAGATAGTTCAGAAAGTCTTGAGCCGTATTGAGATTGCGTTTTTTTTGTAAAATTAAAACAAACCGCTGTAGCTCAGCGCTCATTTCATCAGAATCAATGTCACCGAACTTTTTTTGGAACTCTTTACAGCAAGTAAGAAGAGCATTTTCTTGTTGCACAAGCAAAAGTTTGTCTCGTGTGTACAAAAACGAAAAGGCGGAAGAAACCTTACGTAACAAATTAAAGCGCTCCTTTATTGACATAATAGCCTGGTCTACTAATGGATAGAAAAAGTTGCTTTTAAATTTCAGTTCAGGAGTAGCTCGTTGTTCCTCTTCACCTTGGTAATCAAACAATCTTCTTTTCTTTCCACTTCTTGACGGAGGAAAAGAAGGATCAATATCCAATTCCTGTGCTATTTCAACAGCAGATGTTGCGGCACTGTCATAACCCGTTGTGCGATAGTTTTGCAAAAACTTTTCAGTTGCCTGGATTTCCGTTTCCATTGTATGAAGGGAGACTCCATACGATTGAAGAATCTTGCTTGCTTTATTGACTTGGAATAGGATATCATACCAAATAAACACCGACAAAAGAAAACTCCATTTTGATAAATGAGCTATCAACGATTTTGTTTCTGAGGCAGCTCTTCCATCTTTTCTTTCTATGGAAATGGCTTCCAAGTCTTTCAGTGCCAGCAACACCTCTTTTAAATTGTATCGAAGAGGTTTGATGCATTTAATTCTGCTTTCTCAACGAGTATCAGATTGTGACTTTATGGACAGCTCCACATGTTTCTTCAAAATTTCCCAACGCTGAGCAGAGGAAGAAAACAGCACATACAACCTTGTAAGTACTCCAAAAAATGTCAATGCTTCCGTCGATCAATTAGCACTGTCAACAACTAAGTTAAGGGTACGGTTTGCACAGGGCACGTAAACAGCTTTGGGATTGATGTCTAGCATTCTTGCTTGGACCCCAGAATGTTTTCCTTTCGTGTTAGCACCATTATCATATGACTGACCTCGACAATCAGACAATTCGAGTTGCAGTTCGGTCGCTTTTTCTAAGAAAGCGTCCAACAAGCCTTTCCCAGTACTGTCACTTATTCTCAAGTAGCCAAAAAATGTTTCTTTAACAACAGCAGCTTCTTCATTACATAGTACATAACGGAGAATGACAGACATTTGTTCATGATGTGACATATCTGGAGTGCAGTCCAAAATTATAGAAAAATATTTTGCCAATTTCAATTGCTGTAAATTTTCTTTTTCAACTTCTGTCGCTAGCAATTCAATTAGTTCATTTTGTATGGTAGGACTCAAATAGTGATCTTTAGTGTTTTTATTCTTGATTCTGTCTTGAAGCTCTTTTAGGATCGGATCTCTTCTTGCCAAAAGCTCAAATATACCCAGAAAATTTCCATTGTGAGGAGATCCTAAGACTTCTTCAGATCCTCTAAAAGCAAGATTCCTTTCCGATAGAAACAAGGCAATGTCGATAAGTCTCTCTAAAACATTTCTCCAAAAACGTCTTTCATTGAAAAAAATATTCATCTCGCGTTTGTCGATAGTGGATGAATTTCTTATCCCTTCAGCTAGCAACATCCATTGACTGCAGCATTCTTGGTGGGAAATGCCGTTTTCATGGTCTTTCAGTTTTTTCGAAAAACCCTCCCATGTATTTATACCACTACAAAAGGGGCTTAGTGTTTTTCTAAATAGCTTACAACAAAAGCAAAAAACTTGATCTGATTCCCCAGAATAAACTAGCAACGACCGTGAAACACTTTCACCATTAGGTAACACACGTTTATAATGGTTGGAGGAAAAACGTCGCCTTGGAGTTGTGTTATTATATGGAAAATTCATTATTAGTTGATGTGGTCCACGCTTTACTATATCACATCGTTGAGCATCAGAAATACTTTCAGGCCATTTACATGGGTCATCAGGGATAGGGGTAAATTGAGATTCAGTTATTTTTGATATTGAAGGTTGCGTATTGGCAGGTAAATCACAACTTACATTTTCTGGAAATTCACAATCACTTTGATGCTGATCGTCATAGTCTTCTTTTTCTTGTACACTATAGTTTTCTTCATCCCTCTCGGTACTAGTGCCAGGTCTACTCTGCTCAGTAATCTTGAAAAAATCTGTCATCTTGGGCAATTTCGCTACAGCATCTCGAGCAGTGGCTGCTTCTTTTCTCTTTTGAGCACCACTTTTTGAACGTTTCATTCTATACAATGTCAATAAAATACTTTATCTGCACTCTGCAGTGTATATATATATTGTCCCGGTATTTATAGCCAAACAGAATTCCAGACCATTCTATGATTGTTGCGTAACAACGGCATTGTTACGTCAATCGAATATTCAAGATTCTACCAGAAAATCAATCGAAATATTCTAGATTCTGGAGATAAAATGACGTCGCATTCACTTATGATGTCACAAGCCAATTTCTTCCTACAGTTTAAATCGGTTGTAAACAAGTCTGCTGAACTGAAAATAGTCACGTAGCCAAAAAGCAATTTGAGACTAACTTGGGCCCCCAAAGTTGGCCTGGGCCCCCCCAATTGGGGGGTTTGGGGGGCGGCTGCTACGTCTCTGCACTTACAAACCTTTAACGTTCAGTGGCCACCTCAACAACCAACTTTTTCCACTTTGTGGGTGTTCTGCAAAAAGTCGGAGCCTTAAATAGTATAGGTGACCTTAGTTATGGTTAAAAATCATCAAAAAAATGAAGTGGCTAGACTGCAGTTGAAACTCCTGAATAGTCTAACTGTTGTAACATTTAAGTTCGCAAAAGTTAAACAGTTTTGAAATATTGAAAAATTGTTTTAAACCATATTGCACTGTAGAACTGTGATGTGATCCAGTAGCAATTGTTCTAGCATTCTCTGCCTTCTACAGTAAACCTCAAATATAACGGACTTGAACACAATGAATAATTGTATGTAACGAACAAAATTTCAAGTCCGGATGGTCTCTTATTAATTTTTGTGCATTTCAACTTTGTCTATAATGGATCCATTATTATACGAAATCGACTGTTATGCAGTCCTGTTGAAATAAAGCAACATAAACTACCTTGCGTATAACAGATTCATTCTTATCCAAAGAAAATTGCAACTTGTTGTGTTAACGCTTCTGCTAATGGCGGGTGGGACGCTTAGGAATGTTGACAGAACTGAATGATAGATTTCTCCATTTTTTGTAAATAGTTTTTAACGCGGATTTTAGTTGATTTTATTTCATAATTCTTAAAAATTTTCTGGCCAATTGAATTATCCGGTTTCTACAAAAAATAAAACACTAAATTACCACACTATAGGGGGGCGGGGGCAAATACACATAAAAAAAATAATAACGCACATACCAGAACTATTTTCCTAGCGAGATCTTCGATATTCCAAATGAATAAGTGAACAGACATGCAACTTTTCACATAAACTACAGCACAATTTGCTTAACTGCCGAACAACTTATCAACTATTCAAAGAACCAAAAACATGCTATTATTAACTTGTAAGAGAATTTCAAGAACAAAGTTTCTACTGATTTGGTCAAACGCTAGAACAAAACCATTACTGCATCTACAAGCTCGTCAAATTAAATGGTCACAGCAAAAAGAATTGCCACGAGTCAAGAGCTCTGCAAGTAAAAACGCAACGCTGATTGATTGGCTCGCGGTCAGTGCAATTCAGATCCAACGTGAAGAAAATATTTAACACAATCCTAATTGTAAACCCCAAGTTTGTTTGTAAATCATTGCTCATCTGTTTACTTCTGCATCAAGCGTTATATATCGCTGAAATCTACATTTCTTGACGATTTCAAATAGAAATTTTTTTTAATTTTGAAATTTCATGCTAATTAACCCCCAATAGATGCTGAGTTGTCTTTGAAATAAAAGTAGTACCCTTATCTCAAAGATCACTACAGATTATATTTTCTATCATTTTTTTAGAAATGGTCGCAAAATGATGTTAAGGAAATAAGCTTTCAAGGTACATCAATCAAAACTTACCTAAGAGCCTAGGTTTTCTACAATTTGCAATTTTCTGAGGCACATGACCTTTTTTGTGACCGGTACCGACCGGTACCAAATTTTAGTAGTTAAATTTAGTACCTAAAATATGATCAGTCATTATCTGATAGAGGTTAGCCTAAACCATGTAACATTATGTATTTTTGAACAGGGAATTTCTTCAAGATTCAAAAAATATCAAGTTTAAATAGAATATGCTGTCACTGACAATGAAACAGCCGCTTGTTTACACCCTTCCCATTTCTTGAGAAACAAGGGGGATACAGCAAACTTTGATTCAGAGAAGCCAAACTTCTGCTAGGTTTTAAACTTGTATTTCGCTTCTTGTCTCCTTGGAAATTTGATACAAAATGACGACTTTATTGGTAAAATATTTGCAATTTATTTTATCTTTTTATAGGGTGTAGTTTTTGTAAAAATTATAATTTAGTGAAGGTAAGTCAAAACATTTTGGGGGTTTTGAACTGACATGATGTACAGTACTCATTTTGATCGGTAAATATCATATACCACTTAGTCTAAACTATTTAAAGTTCTATATTGCTGGAAAGCAAATTTCCTAAGCTTTCAAATGAGACCAATATTTAGCAACATATCATATTTTTTACGCACTAAATTACTTTTATCTACTTACCATTCAAATTTGTTTGGGAGGGTTTGAGACCCCTAAAAAATTTGGAAATTCAAAAACGTAAAATTTATCATTATCGCTTGAAATTTTGTCAAATGATGCCCCAAAAGAGTAGTTTTCAGACTGTGTTAATGATAAAGGGTTTGGTGTTGTGGTAAAGATGTAATCTCGATTTGATTTTAGTGTAGTTGGCACGTGCTGAGAATTTGGCAGGTTTTGTCGTCTGCAACTGGGCTCTTGGTCTTTTTAACCCTTTTTGGGTATACAAATCCAGGAATTAGAGCACAAATTATACATCTTCTGATGCGTGAGGAAATAAGCGTGATCGTTTGAAAATTTTATGAAAATCGGATGAAAAATAAAGTCACAAATGGATTTTTTATTAAACTAGTTTTGTAACTCAATTTAACAAAATTTGAGGCAAACACTGAAAACACGAGATCATCAATTGATGATCGCAAGAGCGAAAGAGTTGATCACCTTGTAGTTTCTTGCGCACCCTTTGGTAAATTAGTAAGTGATGTAGTTTTAATCCAAAAATAACAGCCAAACAACTTGTTAAAAACGTACTGCAAACGTTTCGGCCCTCAACTGATGCCATTTTCAACGCAATTTATGTACCTCAAACAGATTGACTAGCAACTACGCCATATTGACAAAAAAAATGAACACACAAGAAGCGATGGTCACGTGTTAAATAAAGGGAGCGAAAAGCATTTGGAGTCTAAATTAAAACTAGGTTTCAATAGCTGAATGTAAAGAGATTCTAGAATGAAGAGTTTGGATTTGTCAATAGAGCTGGTGAGAATTTGTGGGTTGATGAAGTCAACTCTGTGGTTGTTGAAGTCAACTCTGACGTCAAAAGCCTTTGTACCAATATTCCTCTCTCATTTGCTTTAAACCTCATACTCGAATCCATTTATGTTGACAACACTACAGAGTGGAATGACCTCAACAAAAGCAGATTACTGAAGCTATTGAGCTGGTCAACAAAAAACACAACTTTTCAATTTAATAAAAAATTTTACAAACAGCTAGATCAGGAGTGGCCAACCATTCAGAAACCAAGAGCCACATTTCTTGCTGTGTTTCTGCAAAGAGCCACATCATACACAAGATATAATGATCGCATGAACATCACCCTACCTCTTACTCACACAAATTAACACATACCTTTGCTCAGCTAGATTTATTGTAAATGTCACACACCAACATGATAACGAAAGAAATTTACAAGCTATTTATTATCATGCATGTTACTTAGTCCGTGAGAATTCTGGCATTCCTTTTCTTTAACAATCTTCTTCAAATCGGGCTTATATTCCGTTGTTGCCACTCGAAGCAACTCTTTCACATGGGCGTCAGTCAGTACAGATCGATGCCTTGATTTTACGTGATTTAGGGTAGAAAACACATACTCGCAGATGTATGTTGACCCAAACATTGAGAGTACCTTAACTGCAGCCCGTTTGATATTGGGGTATTTTTCCATTGGCACACTTTTCCAAAACTCAGTGGTCCATTTCCTTAAAGCAGGTTTCAGTTTGTCCTCCTCACAAGGATTGATCATCTCCAATTTAGACGCAGCCTCGTCTGAGACTAGAGGGGCTTTCAAACAGTCTGTCTCAAAATTAAATGGGTCGACAAGGAGCGTAATCTGCGGCCTTTTCATTTGTAGATCTTAGAACCGCGACACAAAGCTTTCTGTCAGGGATTCAAGAAGTGTTGCATATCCAGCTCTTTGCTTATTCAGGGCGGTGATAATGACTTGCCCGCTGGCTTTTAGCAGGGTGGGAAAATGAGTCAAATCTCCCCTTTCAATATGCTCCTAAAACAGCTTATGCTTGTTGATAAAAGCAGACACACTTTGCACTACTAGGCAACGATTTCAACTTACCTTGCAAGTTCAGGTTCAATCTGCTCAAGCGACAAAGCATGTCGACCAAAAAGCTAGATCCATAATCAACTCAAGATCCGACAGCTCAGGATAGTTTTTGTTCTTCTCTTTCATAAACAGTTTCACAGTATCTAAAGGCTGAAAAAAGCGAGAGAGTACCAGGTTTTTTAACAGCCACCTCACGGTGCGGTGCAGCGGCAGGTCACCTGGAAGCCCTTGGTCTAGCTCAGCGATGAGATTCTTGAATTGTCGGTGGTGAAGCTCACGTGTGCGGGTGTAGTTGACGATTTTCATTGCAGTCTTCATGACGTTGTCCCACTTCAATCATTTAGACTCGAGTTGCCCCTTGTGAATGATACAGTGAAAACTCCAAAACTCAGGAAATGTTTGGTCAGGTTTGCACAGCCCCACCAGTCCGTTCACAGATCCGATCATGGCTGGTGCTCCATCAATGATTATTGCAGTTAGTTTTGCTAGAGACAGATTTGCTTTCTCGATTGCAGCCATCAGTGCTTCTTTCACATCTATGCCGCGGGTTCTGTTATTTAATGGCACAATATCAGTGAGTTCTTCTTTGATCAAACAATCCGTTGAAATAAATCGTGCTAATATTGCCAATTGAGGCTTGTCTTGTATGTCACAACTCTCATCAAATGTGACACTAAAATCACAAGCTTGGAAGTCAGAATGCAACTGTGATTCAATAACGATGTCAACATCAGATATTCTGCGTTCAACTGTGTAGCAGGACAGTTGGACATCTGATAACACTCTTTTCAGTTTGTTGTTTTCAGAAGACAAGATTCCAAAAATGTCACAGAGGCATTTTTTTAACAAACTCTTCTTTATTGTATGGCTTTTTGGCCCGTGTGATAATACGATGCAAGCGTTACAGTCTCTGAGTGCTTCGTGAATTTTTAGAAAACCTGCATCTGGTTTTCTGCTTGAATTTTCAAAGTGATCAACTTATGCTTGCGGCGTTCAGTCCCTTTCGGAAATTGACGGTTGATGTTACCATGGAGTGACGTGAAGCGCCGCTGAATATTTAAAACTTTGAATGACGCCTGGCATATAAGGCAGAATGGCTAGCTATTACGTCCAACAAAAAAAACAAGCTCATCCACTCTGTTACAAACGTCCAGTGCTCATCCTCATATTTTCGTTTTGCTGTACATTTTTTTCCCGCCATTATTACTAAATTATTAGTCAAATATACTAAAAGCAAAAAAAAACCAAGCACAATTATCATGTCCACACGTACAAAAATATAACAAAACTAGCAAGGCTACCAGTAGATTTTGACTGGAACTAGGCTGCTGATAGAAGAAACAAGGCATGTAAAAAAGAGCCGCTTGAAACCAGGCAAAGAGCCTCATGCGGCTCGCGAGCCGCGGGTTGGCCACCCCTGAGCTAGATGGTGTGGCTATGGGCTCTATCATTGGACCCCTACTAGCTGACGTCACGATGAATTATGTAATTGATAAAGCGATCGAGAGCACGCCCCTGGACCATCAACCAAAGTTCTTTTGTAGCTATGTTGACGAATGTTTTGCTTCTTTTACTAATACCTCCTCTATCGACGTATTTCTTCGTAATCTTAAGAGTGTGCTCAGTCAAATTCAGTTAACCAAGGAAGTAAAATCGCACAACTCTCCGGCTTTTCTTGATGTTCTCATTGAAAAAACTGACAAAGAAATTAAAACTAGCACCTATCACAAACCCACACTCACTGGCCACCTTACAAAATTTTCTAGCTTTTTCTCTCTTCGTTTCAAGCGAAATCTAGAGAACTCCCTTCTTCATCTTTCCTATTCTATCTGCAATTCCTATTCTCAAATTGATACAGAATTTCGTTTCATCAAAAGCACACTTTTGCGGAATGAATATCCATCTGACTTCATCAATAAATGCATCAGGTAATTTCTTAACAAAAAGTTTGCTCCTCGGACCCCCTTCGTTCAAAAGAATCCGTCCAAGGAATTTTTATTCCAGTTACCTTACCTAGGAAATATCTCCCATCACGTTGAGAAAGAATTAAAAGAATTCATTTACAAGCATTTACCAGATATTATGGTTAGATTCGTCCATGTTAACAAAAATCTCAAGCAACAACTGCACCTCATGGACCACAAACCCCAGTTATTAAGAAGTAACGTAGCATACCGGTTAAACTGTAGTTGTGGTTCTTTCTACATTGGCCAAACTCGCCGGAAGTTAGTAAAACGCCTGGATTAGCACTAGATCAGTCTCAACTCGAAAGTGTTGTAACCATCTACAATCAAATCCAAACCATAGAGTTGAATTCATCAAGCCACAAATTCTCACCAGCTCTATTGACAAATCCAAACTCTTCATTCTAGAATCTCTTTACATTCAACAATTGAAACCTAGTTTTAATTTAGACTCCAAATGCTTTTCTCTCCGTTTATTTAACACGTGACCATCGCTTCTTGTGTGTTCATTTTTTTGTCAATATGGCGTAGTTGCTAGTCAATCTGTTTGAGGTACATTAATTGCGTTGAAAATGGCATCAGTTGAGGGCCGAAACGTTTGCAGTACGTTTTTAACAAGTTGTTTGGCTGTTATTTTTAGATTAAAGTTATTACGGTAGTTTTTTCCAACTTTATCGTGTGCCGATGTAGTTTTAGTTTTGCATTTTTAATCAATTCGAGATTTTTGTCCGTGAAGATTGGACAATCGAATTTTCAAGTTTTAGTTGGCAAAAGCTGTTTTAATAAAAAAAATTGTTTTAACTGTTTGCTGATTTTTTTATCTAAAGCATTAAGTTAAAAGATAGTGAACCGCTACCCGCTACAGGGTCAAAGCTAATGATCTTCATCAGCAAAGCTTACTCTGTTTTGGTTGGCTGTGCTGTGAGTTCCATAATGCATAAAGCAGTTTGACAAAAAAGTAAGGTATACCAATTTTTATGTTGGTAAAAATTTTAAATAAACCCAACGGAACCTAAATACAAATTACAGATAGTGTTCGACTTACGACCGCGTTCGGTTCCGACCATCCGGTCGTAAGTCGGAGTGGTCGTAAGTCGAATCTCATATATACATGTATGTATATATGAGGGCAAAAATTATCGTATGTTCTGTATGATGTATAATAGTTTAATCTACATTATTGTCCAAGTCATCTACGAATTTCTTCGCGCCTTCTTCATCTGCACTTGCAGCTTCCCCTGTGACTCGAACATTATGGAACCCGAAGCGTTTCTTGAAGCGTCTGAACCAGCCAGCACTAGCGTTGAATTCCACAGCACAGTCATCTCCGGCCCGTTCCTTCATGGTATCAAAAAGACTCTTCGCCTTTGTTTGGATGGTAAAAAGGCTGAGCGGTGTCCGTTTTCGTATCTGACTTTCTATCCACGTACTCAGCAATTTCTCCATCTCGTGCAAAGGTCCAGTCCTCTGCTTAGTGATGACTGTAGACTTCATTGGCGGAGATCCTTTCACAGCTTCAAGAATCCTTCCCTTGTCCTTGATGATTGTAGAAATTGTAGAATGCGTCAGCCGTAGTTCTCGGGCAATATCGTTAACTCTCCTCCCTCCTTCATGCATCTTGATAGCCTTCATCTTCGTATCCAAGTCAATGGCCTTCCTCTTTCTCTTAGCGGGCTTCGAGGCAGAAAAGTCAGGAGTCCTCTTCGTTGCCATCTTTAGGGGTTTCGGTAGAGAGCAGCTTCGATGAGTAGGAACAGATGTTTACGCTGGTAAGAGCAATAAGATATTGATGCTGCAGCATCCCAAACAGCGCCTTTTAAGCAGGCGCGTTTCGGAAACGCGGGAAAAACTATCTTACACCTACGTGACTACGACTGAGCTGCCAACCTTTCCAACGTCAACGCGGGAAAAAGTGTCTTATAACGGCAACGCGGGAAAAACTATTTTACACTACGACTGAGCTGCCAGCCTATCGATACAGCTGCCTAGCCTTGCCAGGGAAGCGGTCGTAAAGTCGAGCAGTCGTAAGTCGAGCAGGTCGTAAGTCGAACACTACCTGTATAGGAAATATACATTAAATTATTCCGCTCATTTTTGTCCGCTTTTTTTGCAAGGTCAACTCAACTGATGTTAGCAGTGTTGCCAGTGTCGCAAATGATATTTAGTCTATCAGAAGTTCTGATTAGTTTGACAAAAAATGTACAATAAAGTAGATAAAAAAATTCAGAAATTTTGCAGAATATTTAAATTCAATTTTGAAATCGCACAAATTACTGTAACTTTACTTTCAAACAGTGGTGTAGGCGTTATAGGGAGCAATTCTCTATTGAAAATTGATGACATACAACTTTGACCACCAGTAGATAGCTCGCACTCTTAGTTTGAGGCAGGAAAGGTGGATATTTGGGTTTGACTTGCAGATAAGTTGTACTAAAATGTGGAGAATCAAACTGCCGTTGATAAAAACAGTCTACGGCAATTTACCCTCAGAGACTATTTTGCCTGGAGTTATTTGTGATTGGTCAATCTAAATGACGTACTAAACATGTGACTTTTGGTCGTTTCTGATTGGTCAATTTTAAAAACCAATTAAAAAAATTTTGCACCCCCAGGTCTCTATCCCCCACCCTGTACACTTCCCTGTACATTTACATGCCGGGCCTGCCCCTTCAATGTGCACTGCTTTTCTTTCAATGCCCTGCCTGCTGAGATTTGAACCTGCAGCCATGGTATCTCAAGACCAGCGCACTATCCACTACACCACAGTGTCACTGGCTGAATTGTAGCAAATATGGCTATGTAAATACACGTGAATGATTATGGCAAAATAGATTCCAAGGGCAAATTGCCGTCGACGGCAAAATAGCCACTGCCTTTTAAAAATTTGCTTTTAATTATTAAAACATTGGTAGTGGCTATTTTGCCATCGACGGCATTTTACCCTTGGGAGAATATTTTGCCGCAGTCATTCATGTGTGGTTATATTGCCATATTTGTTACATTTCAGCCAGTGACACTGCAGTGTAGTGGGTCATGTGGGTAGTGTGCTGGTCTTGAGATACTGTGGGTGCGGGTTTAAATCTCAGCTCACAGAGCATTGAAAGAAAAGGCAGTGTAGACTGTAGGGCCAGGCCCAGTATGTAAATGTACAGGGCAGTGTACACTGGAAGGGAGTGTACAGGGTGACGAAGTGTACACTGGGGGTACAAAATTTTTTTTCTTTTTTAAAATTGACCAATCAGAGACAACCAAAAGTCACATGTTTAGTATGTCATTTAGATTGACCAATCACAAATAACTCACGGCAAAATAGTCTCTGAGGGTAAAATGTCGTTGATGGCAAAATAGCCACTGCCTAAAACATTTTTGATGTAACTAAACTATGCGATTATAACATCATCTTCTCAGTTGTTCTTCAGATATTGAATTGTCATCAGTGGACATGTAATAACACTCATTAAGCTCATTATCATGTATGCCAGTTATGATATGCCAATTTTTCAGATATGTCCGGTAGATATTTTGCAGTCCTATTTTTTGAAGAAATATTTGGTGAAAAGGTGCAATCGATGTATGAGTGTATACAGTAAATAAATGGCGATGTTGCCACTTTTTTTATTTGGCAGTGGCTATTTTGCCGTCGACGGCAATTTACCCTCAGAGACTATTTTGCCGTGAGTTATTTGTGATTGGTCAATCTTAATGACGTACTAAACATGTGACTTTTGGTCGTCTCTGATTGGTCAATTTAAAAACCAAAAAAAAAATTTTGCACCCCCAGGTCTCTATCCCCCACCCTGTACACTCCCTTGCAGTGTACACTGCCCCGTACATTTACATACCGGGCCTGCCCCTTCAGTGTACACTGCCTTTCTTTTCAAGCCCTGGCCAGCTGAGATTCGAACCCGCAACCATGGTATCTCAAGACCAGCGCTCTATCCACTACACCGCAGTGTCACTGGTGTAAGTGTAGCCAATTTGGCTATATAAACACACGTGAATGATCACGGCAAAATAGATTCCAAGGGCAAACTGCCGTCGACGGCAAAATAGCCACTGCCTTTTTATTTCCTTGCACAAAGTCACAATCTCTATCTTGGTGAAGCTATAGGCCTAATATTTACTAGGCATGACATACTGGTACGTGTTTTCTCCACCGTTATGATGAGAGATGTTTAGTTGCTATCTCATGTTGGCCTTATGCAATGTTTCCTGTAATTTTTCAATGTCTCTATGTGCAATTTTTTAGTGTTGTGCAACATATGACAAACAGAAACTAATTGTTTGTAATAAATTTTAGATAGGGGGGAACTTTTTTCCAAGTTTTGAGGAACCAAACAAAAATCCAAAATAATATTTTATTTAACCTAATTCAATTAAATTAAGTTAGACTCAATAGTTAATGACCTTTCTAAATTCAAAGAAATCAACATTAATCGTGACAATAACTTACTTGAAGAATGTAAGTGTGCCCATTGGATCACAAAAGCTAACAGTATTAAGTATTATCTTACAATGTACTTTAAACCAATTATTGATTTCATCACATATTTAAATTTGTTACTTTCAGGCAGTGTATCCAGCTGCCTTTACATTAAAGCAAAAATTAATAAAACCAGATGTCTCCTTAGACCAGTCACTTCCATGATCAATACCCCTGAACATAATCTAGCCAAATGGATCGATTCTTTAATTAAATCTTATATCCCTGACTGCTATTTCCTACCTTCAACTTCGAGTTTTATTGACAAGATTAAAGAACTTAAGCCTACCATTGGTGCAAAATTAGTAAGTTTTGATGTCACTAGCCTCTTTACCAATATTCCAGTAGGCATTATCATTGATGATATTAGGAATAAATTATTCTCATGTGATGTCACCCCTGAGTTATCTTTTCTTCAAGCCAAGAAACCAATTACACAAAGATCTTTAAAAAACTTTTAAAACTTAGTACAGAAGGTATGTTTATTCATAATGGTAAATTATTTTTGCAAATTGATGGAGTAGCTATGGGTAATACTTTAGGTCTTACGTTAGCCAATTGATTTCTTGGAATGATTGAAAAGGAAATTTTTGATCAACAACTTTTGTTTTATCCATTATTTTATGTACATAATGTCGACAATGTGTTTGCTCTCTTTAATTTCTCAACTGAGGTTCAATTGTTCTTAAATGTGCTTAACAACCAGCACCTTAACCTTCGTTTCACTTGTGAAGAGGCTTTAGATCCCTCACTACCATTTCTTGATGTTCAACTAACGATATGTGATAGAGAATTAAATATCAGTGTATACTGCAAATGACCTTTTACTGGTGTGCTCATACATTTTCACAGCATAGCACCTTTCTTGTGGAAACGAGGCCTGATTAGTTGCTTATTACATTGTGCTTATTTATATTCTTCAAACAATTCATTACTTAAAACTGAAATTAACTGCATCATCTCTTTATTTAAACGGAACAGTTACCCAATCTCCTTCATCCTAAATGTGATTGACAAATTTAAGAATAAATTCAAAAATCAGAATCAACAATTCCCTAGCAACTTTTTCAACAATACCTCTAACCTAAATCTTGATTTAACCCTCCCATATATTGGTACCCCATCCATCAAATTTAGCAAACGCCTTGCTGCGTTGTTTTGCAACAGACTGAGCACTGATATAAAAATAGTTTATCAAACTTTTAAAATAATCTGATATTTCAACCTTAAATTTCCTTTACCTGGTCTTTTCTGCTCAAATGTTGTTTATAAATATACTTGTTCTTGTGATAAAAACATGTCATACATTGGTATGATGACTAGACATTCATCAGAATTAAAAACCATCTTTCCAATAACTTAAGCTCATCTAATTCTACTATCAAATCTCATTGCAATCAGTGCATAGCTTGCAGAGAATCAATACCAGCAGAGCAAAACTTCACATTATTGAAAAAGTGCCGTTTTCACACTGGAACAGAGCTACTGGAAGTGCTGCTAATGAAACGCCTTAAGCCATCCCTAAATAAAAAACTCAATCATTCACAAGGAGCAAAATCACTTCTGCACATATTTCATTGAGTGGTACAGTGCTAAAATGTTACTAATTGAATTATTACTGCCCAGTATCTTAATATCATATTAAATTTAATTTAGGTCTTAAAGCTATATATATTTAGCCCTGATGAAGTCCCCAAGAGGAGACCATGTTGTTATGTTAATTACTCTTGTGTTAATTTAACACTTTAAGTGCTTTATGACGTAGATCTACGTCATTGGATATTTTGCATTGAGTGCTTTTTGACGTAGATCTACGTCAATTGTGAAAAACGATTACGCGTAAACGCGAAAAGCGCCCGGCACCAGCGAGCAGACGTTGCAAGATGCGCGCGGCACTTAAGGTGTTAATTATGTTTAATAAAATATTATTTTGTATTTTTGTTTGGTTTTTCAAAAATTGTGTGTACAGTGTGCACAAGAATGAACATAATGCAAGAAAACAATTTATTCATTTTACAGACTTTCTTTACAAGTCTAGTAGCAGAGATAAAATAAACTTTTTGAAACTACTACTAAAAGCTACAACAGAACAATTACTTTTGTTCAGCAAATTAAATTTCTCATTGTACATTCTACTTGTTGTTTATGTCATTTATGTGTACAAACATTTTACTTCTTCTGTCTTTCACCTGTGTCCATGCTGTGTACACACAATCTAAATCAGGGGTTCTCAACCTTTATTCTCTCATTTACCCCTTGGCAAATTTCATAAGTAAAATTTACTCCCAAAGGTTTTTATATTTTTCCACTTCTGCAAATGGCTATTGTAATAGGTAAAATTTTGAATTTTTTGCTGACAAAATTTACCCCAAGGCAGGTCAAATTTACCCCCGGTTAAGAACCCCTGATCTAAATCAACCATACCATTACTTTGAAAATAATTCTTAATTCTTACATTCATGTCCACATGTGCATCACCCATTCTATTTCTTGCTTGGTTTTGATGAAATTCATTAAATGAAATCCCCTTTCACAATCTGCACTTAATGCTGTAAATATCTTACCAATGTTCAACAACTTTGCCAAGTCAAAATATTTTTGAGTTTATTAACACTTTCAGTGCGGCACGTGAATTTGAAAATAGTACCTATGGAATGAATTTCAGCCATTTTTCATTCATTTTTGATTGTTAAGTAAATAACAAGCGCACATATATTTACGTGATAATAATAGTGATAATCAGCGTCCTGCACCAAAGTGATGAGATTTTACCAGCCATGTATTTATACGTGGTTTCGTACCCAACGTTAAATTTCCAGAAACATATTTATACATGACTTAGCACCGAGAGTGTTAAGAAAGTTACACAATTTCCAGAAAACTGTTTACAGATTTTGATTTCAATTTTTTTTCATCAAAAATCTTGAAATTACTGTACTGTTCCCTTATTGCTTGTTCTGGTGCAGAAAGAAAAATCAAATATTTCTTACATAATGAAGAGATTTTCTCATTTCCAAACCATAAGTTGCAATCTGATTTCAACTTTGTCACATCAAATGCCATGCTATCTTGAATTTCAATTCCTGGAAATCTGTCTTTTGAATAACAAAATACTTTTTCAATAAAAGTTAACGTAGGTTTTTTCTATTAACATCCCTTTGCTGCATATTCCAGAATCATTGATTTGACCTTCTCCAGTAAGGAACTTCCTCAAGGTGCTGACATATGATTTTTTGTATCTTTCCATGTGTCATGTCCATTGCATCAATGGGTTTCAATCCACTTGTCTGTAAAGCCTTACACAAGGCAGCCAACTCAGCAGAAACATCATTGACAACTTCTAGTATAAAATAAATTTGTGGATCACTTAAATTTTTTTTGGTAGTAATTTGCAATGACATCATTTGGTGTTTGAAACTCTTCACTGAAGTGCTGAATAGGATGCTATAATTTCTTACAATAGCATTTAAAGTAAAATTTTTTGAAAACAATCTCGCTTCATTCGGTAGTCTAAATACAATAGCCTTGTGTTCTAAAGTAGCTGCAATTTCTTTGAACTTCTGTTTTTTGTTGCTTGAGTGGCAAAACATTGTGTAAACTGTACGCATTACGGTTTCGACTTCACACAGTAGTTCACTTTCTTTCATGTGTCAGTAATACCTAAATTCTCCCGATGTGCAACACAATGTTGTTGTGCAAGATGTGGGATTTTTTTGTTGAGTTATGCTGCCACTCCAGTATGTCTACCGAAAATAACTGAAGCTTCATCACTTGTAAGCATTATCTTCTTCTGGAGATTCAACTGGTGCTTTGTATAGAATTTTTTAATCTCATGCAGAATAGTAATGGAATCACAAGTTTTTGGTGAATAATCCACCAAAAATAACATTCTATACATAATAGTTATTGGGTCAAAATTTAAAGTATGGAATCAGGCATTTGTTAACAGAAATATTAGTAGTTTCATCAATTGTCAAAGTGTGAAAAACTATATTTGTCAATTCTGACATTAACTCTTTCTCTATCACACCATTGATGGTTTCAACGAATTCAAATCTGTAATTTTTACTATACCAATTGCTTGGAAGAGTCATGTACTCAGCAATACAATCATTGATATGTTGCACAGACAATATGGAGTTACTCATTTTGATAGCTAAAAGAACATTGTTAATTAAACTTTTACTTGATTACTATTGGATTGTTTTCGTTGAGTATACTCTCTCTTTCCAAATCCAATCCTGTTTGGCATTGGATAAGATGCAACAACCCTCTTCATGGCAATGAAGGATTTTTTTTTAGCTTTTAAATGCTATAGCAGTTTACTGTCTTTGGCTCTGGGCTGAGATAGAACAATTATGAAATAAATAAAACAATTTATTTTTAAAACTTTTTTTCCCACTCAATCACTCTGGTACCGTTTTCCAGCAAGATGTTTTTCCAAGTTTGGGAACAGAAAATAATCCGATGGTGCCAAATCAGGAGAATATGGAGGGTGATCAATCAGTTCAAAGCCACAATCATGCACAGCGGACATTGCAACCAGAGACTTGTGAGCAGGAGCATTGTCCTGATGAAGCAGGACACCAGCTTTCCAGGCCGCTTTGACTTGATTGCTTGTCATAGCTCCCTTAGCAATTTGGCATAATATTCTCCATTGATAGTTTTACCTTTCTGAAGGTGGTCGATGAACACAATGCCTTTTGCATCCCAAAACATGGAGGCCATCACTTATCCTGCAGATGACACCACCTTGGCCTTCTTTGGAGCAGGAGAAGTTGAGTGCTTCCACTGCATGGGTTGCCTTTTGGTCTCTGGTTCAAAGTGATGGACCCAACATTCATCTTGGGTGAGAAAACGCTCAACAAAATGATTTGGGTCTGCCTCAAATCTTGCCAAGTTTGCTTCTGATATGACGAGTCTGGTGAGCTTTTGATCAGGTGTCAAAAGCCGGGGCACCCATCGAGCCGAAACTTTTGACATGCCAAGTTCATTGTGGAGAATGTTCTCCACTTGTTCACGAGAGATGCTGATAACATTGGCCAAGTGACTAATGGTTAATCGTCTGTCATTCATTACCATTTGATGAATGCGGTCAATGTTTTCTAGGGTGGTAGCTGTGGAAGGACGTTCTGATCTCAGATCATCTTCAAGGCTCTCCCTCCCCCTCTTGAATTCTGCTGCCCACTTCTTCACAGTTGATAAAGCCGGAGCATCATCCCCCAAAGTGGAAACCATATCAGCATGAATTTCCTTGGTCGTTAATCCTTTTTTCTGCAAATATCTGATCACACCACAGTGCCAAATCTTATCCATATTCACAAGATCATCAAAAAACCAAAATGCAAAATTCTCTTGATATTACAAAATTTCTCTAGTACAACTTTTTAAAGTGCAAAATTACTTATCCAGCATAAGGTTACCTAAAAAAAATATCGCAGTCAGTATCAAGAAAGCATGAATTTAACGCATGGCAAGTTTCACTGATCTGTCGCAACTTCTTCATAGTGAGGCTACAAACTTTTCAGCCTACCCTCATATATATAAAGTATAACTACCCAATTGAATAAAAATAGATAATTGAGTTGAGTTAAACTAAGCCTTTTCATAAATTTTTATATTTCTGCAATTTCCTTAACTTAATTGGTGCTTTTTCCATATTTTAGTGTATTTCTATATTTTAGTTTTTATTGGTCCCATAAATCTTGCGTTTCTTTGATTTCCATACTTGAAACATTGTATGCAATGCAATCTAATTCTATGTTTATCCCACAGTGTGCAAAAGCACATAGATTTATGTGCTTCAGAAAGGCTTATTATTTTGGTGCAAAATTTCATTCAAATGAAGCTACCATCACGTAGATCTAAGTTTGAGTGAATTTCTGTGATAAACGCTTGTTCAGTATTTGTTTCATTGCGTGGTTACTTCTGTGTAAACCAGGGCAGGGTTACTTCAGTACAAATCGTGGTTACAAATTTTTATTGATTAAGGTTAGACGTGTTACAAAAATAGCCTTATCAATTTACTTTCTCCTTTTATTAGGGAAAAAATAGGGTTTTGTATTGGCGAAAATATAATATTATGCTAGCTTATGGTAATTTATATTGTAATTTTTTGATTTTTAGTTCTTAAAATAGACTCTAATGCAGCTATAGTTTTTATAATGAAAGATAATTCTGATATTTGTAACGTAAATGAAAGTAGTGATAAAGAGTATTTGAATTCAGTTGCCAGTGATGCAGAGAATGGTTCTGAAATGGACCTATCAGATTCTGCTAGTGGTGGAATTAGTAATCCTGGTGCAGTCCACTTTACACAAACGCCAAAAGCGCAACCTGGTCCTTCACAGTTGAGAGCAATCAGAAGAAATTATTTGTGGCAACTTTTTGCAGTGTTCTTTGCTTGGGGAATATCACTCAAAGAAAGAATTTAGCAATGTTTGATGTTTTATTTTATACACAAAATAAGGCTTATGCAAAATGCGTTTGCACACGATGTGTCTTTAGTGGTTTATTCAAACAGACACAAGTGAAAAATAGAAAAATGTTCGCCCTGATTACTTTGCCCTTAGAGATTTCATTGCTCACAACATATTAAATTGGTAGTTTTCTCTTTCCTGGCATTGATTGATTCAATATTTTGAGATCAATTTTCTTAATTTAGTAATTCCATATTTCAGTATGAATCTCGCTGAATCTGCATATTTGTTATAGTAGTGTTGTGTGCAAATCTGTGGGTTGAGCTCTTTTGTCACCTTGTGCTGAGTAGGCTAAATAAGCATTTTCGGTAGCCTACAAGAGCAGATGCTGTCAGATTTTGCTGGTTTATTGCAGGATTGTCGGAAATGTGGTGAAATACACTTTATATTAAATTTGTTGTTGAAAGACTGCAGGTTGAGCATTCAGAGCCTAATGTCATAGGTGGAAGTGCCAAGTGAAAACAAGCATTTGCATGAAAACTGACATTTCAGATTTAAGCTATGCGTTTGTTTTGCCCTGATTGCAAGAACATGTATTGATTACTGCCAACTCAAAGACTTTGAGAACTGTTCACAGTCTCTCCATATTTCATTATCTTTTATTCAATAAATTAATAACCTCTTGTCCCTTGTAACTTTGGATTACTTAGCAAGTGCGTAAAACGTTAAAGATTTATGGTAATAAATTGGCCTCATGTTTATATAATGGTGTTTTACAACATCAATGACGTAGTAGCAGTTGTAGTGATACAACTGCTAATCACTAAAAGTAAGCCCAACTTTTCAATCAAGTTTATTTATTAAAGACCATCAATTTTGCCAAAGAATGGAATGAACAGTCATTTGCAAAAGTATCGAACCACCTGCAATTTTTAGGTAAACACCATTTTGTAAAAACCAAAAATCAATTTAAAGTTACCAAATCATGCCTAATCATACATAAACGCAAAGAGTACATTATAAACTATACAAAACAGTCGCAAAGAAGAGATTTCAGTATTTTGTGTGTCCTCCTTTCACTTTTATGATGGCTTGTAGTTGGTGAGGCATACTACAAGAAGCTGTGAGTGAATTACAATAGTCTGCTGAGATTTCTTTCACCCATACTTTTTTAATGGTTTCGATTAATGCTTTTCTGCCTGATGGCTGTTTCACTGCTACTAAATCCTTCATTTTAGCCCTCAAATTTTTGATGGGGTTCAAATCTGGACTATTGCGTGGCTGATCCAGCATAGTCACATAATTCTCCTCTAGAAATTTCTTCACAATTTTGAATCAATGGCAGGGAGCACCATCGTGCATAAAAATAGTGGTACTGTGAACTGTCATATGCAATAAAAGCTTATTTTTCAGTAATTCCACGTATTTGGGTCCATTTATGGTGGTTCCAGTTGCCAAAAAACACAATCCAGCTGTTCCGTTTTTGCTCATGGCACCCCATATCATCTGGCTGGAAGGGTGTTTCATGGTCGCAGTGGTGTATATCTGATCAAATCTCTTTTCTACTAGTTTGCGAACATGCTTATATCAAACAAAAAATTGCCGGAAAGTGGATTCATTGCTAAACAAGATTTTGCCCTAGTCATCAAAAGTTCAGTGAAGATGATTCTTGGCAAACTCCAACCTCATCTTTTTCATTACGGATGTCAGCTTTGGTTTTTTTGCAGACTTTTAGTCCAAATTCTTTGCTTAGTCTTTGAAAAATGCTGCTGATACTAATATCAGTACCTTTTCTGAGGAAATTTGCACGCAATTTTTTTGCAGGAACTTATGGGAGAACACACTACGATCCTCTTGGTGGTATTGCCATCTCGTGCAGTTGTTTTTTCGTGGCCTACCTCTCTTTTTCCAATTTTCATGAATTCCTTCATAGTTAAATTTTTTTATTGCTCTTTGAACGAATGATCTGTTTACACCAATTTGCTTTGAAATTCGACATTGAGACCATCCATTTTTGTGGAGGGCGACAATCTGAGCACATTCTACATCTGTGTGGTACTGATTTTTGCCCATTTTTGAATAGTTAAAAATAGAAGAAAATAGCTATAATGCAACAGAATACTCAGTATATTTTGTCTAAAACTAAGCTAAAACACTTCTAAAACCATAAACCTGCAATAAAAAAATATGATGCAATATTAACCAAAGAATTTTTGCAATAATTATTAAAAGTTGCTAATGTTAAATTTTTTCGTAGGTGGTTCGATACTTTTGCAAATGACTGTAGTACCTAAGACAGTTTCATAACAGGTTCATGAAAATACCTTGCCACGTGTTTTAAAAAGTGTTTCTGCAGTTGTTTTCAAAACATGTGCCGTGACTTGAGGCTGGCAGGTGCCTAAGATGGCTGGTTATTTATGTGTTGGTTATATGTTTTTGTCAATGAAAATCTTTAACATCTGTTTTGGCCAAGACCCAATTTCCGTTATGTGTTTTGATAAACCCTTTTCCAAAATAGACCGATAGAAGTATGCATTATCCTGTTTGCTTACTGATGCTGTTCTACAGTAGTGGTGCTCTGCACTGTTCTGTTGATCAAAGTCAAAGCTTTATTTCTATGCAAACATGATCGTAAATAAGGGATACCTAAGATATTGGATTAATTATAAAATTTGCTTTCATTCATTGTGTCATAAAACAAAAGCAGATTTTGCTCTGCATTTGTGGTGAGGTGCATATTCAATTGGTAAATACTAATTACCAAAACTCTATAAAAACATTTACTTGTCAATGGGTCGAAGTGACAGTTGATTTTATGCACCATATATATTAAGTTGTACTCACTGTTAACTATTGTTTAGATTCGTAGGTCTGTTAGTATCTGTTTACATTGAACAAAATGAGGCTGACAAATAGAATGTCACATGGCTTCGGCCATCTTGGTATGCATATAAAAAATCAAATTACATATACTTTGTCTTCATTTGAGCAAAATCCAACTGCTGGAATTGTCTCCAAAGGAATTCCCAATATTATTCGAAGATTTCGAACAAAGTTTTTAATTGTAGCCATTCGTAAGTAATTTTTTGGAACTTAGTTATGATTATTTTTTTCCTTTGGTTTCTGGAAAACTGTTTGTCAATTATGCAACAACATCATTGTTTTCGTATCTACACTGAAGTTACTGCTGCTTCTTGTAAATAGCGGTTTCAATACAAGCAGAGAATATTTCCGTGAAGTACCTTTCCCAAGCACCCAGCAAAGTAACCATTGTAAAGTTTAAAACACATTATCATTGTTACGGTGAATAGTGCTCCAACCCACTCTACCACACTGCTCACAAATTATTTTTTTGTTGGTGGTACAGAGTTTTAATATAGCTGTGAAAAAAGCTATATTAATTATTTTTTTATATATGTGTAGCAGTTGGCTGCGAACTTTATACTGGCGTATGCACAAGTTCAATTTATGACTACAAATATTATTCCACATACTGTATTTAAATGTTCTTAAAATATTGTTTGCTTCCATTTACCATGGCAAAGTCTTGTGATTCGTTTTCAGTAGGAGACTGTTATGTAGAAAAGGGTCCACATCTCAGCCGAAAAACTGAAGCAAGCAAAGCCTTTCAAAAAAGAAATGGTGGTTTGAATGCTATGGAGTGAGCAGTTGGTAAAAATACCGAAGCCTCATTTACCAAAAGAAGATGGAACAAACAGAATCTTCTACTCGATATCATAAGGTTGTGTTTGAAAGAGAAGAGGATTGCGCCAAGAGCATGCTGAGGAAAAGTGAGCACCACACTGTAGAAAGGAAGACTGCAGAAAGGAGAGGAGGCAACCTTACTGAACCGCCCTGGAAGAGGAACAAAGAGCATGAGGGGGTCTGTGGAAACAAAGCCTCTTTGGTAACTCTTGATGAGCTTTGATGTTACTTTGTGTCTAGCGAGTCATGTATATGAAAGGAGTCGTTAAGGAAGAGATCGCTTACAAAAGAACTGGGCTGCTTGTAGGGGAGGCAAAGAAACCCTAAGGAGGAGTAGAGAATAATGAAGAATGAGAGGCAGTCGATGAAGACGATCCAATTTGGTGTTTTGGTGGCCCTGAGAAAAGGAAACCGTTGGGAAGAACCGTAACAATAAGGTCCAAAAAAAGGTTTGTTAGACTCCTAAGTGGTGCTCCATGAAGAAGCAGAGATGCAACGTAAGAACTTGAGACGAAACGGGGGCTTCAGCGAAAGTTGTGTTAAAAAAGGAAAAGTGCTATCAAAGGTAACTTTTATAAAAGTGAAAGGGGGAAATATGCTGGAAAAGTTGAGCTTTAGGTTGTACCTGGTAGTAATTGATCAAAAAGGAGTTAACATATTTTCCCGGGTCGAAAGAGAGACGCCAGCGCTGCGATCAGCACTTTTTGGTAACCACAGTGACTGCGACATAAAGAGAAAAACTGAAAAACAGTTGGCCAATATATCGAATAGCTGGCGAAAAGAGAAAACAGAACAAGGCCAAGAACTGCTGCGTGTTGTAGAGCGTCATTACTTTATGTGTGTGAATGATATTATTGGATGTGTGAAATAAGATCCTTCGAAATTAGCATGAATGCTTCCCAAGAAACCAAAAACTTGACGACTTGTTTACGCAGTAGTGTCTTTAATGTTTTGTCTCACTAGTTGGGAGCTTGGGGGTTTTTGTCACCAGCTCTTTTTTTCATCTTCTCGTTGTGTGAACTTATGCTGATCCAAATTGCATTTTTATACTTCTCAGTCACCTTGCAATGAATTCGAGGGGCTTTTTAAACGAAAATTGATGGGGATTTCGTGATGTGAATCCGGCTCTATTTACAGCGCTTGTATCAAGTTCGAAATTTGAAACCTAGTGTTTATATTACTGGTACGTTAAATGTTTTACAGCTGGCTTCATTTACTACCAAATCTATCGATGGGGACTCACAACACAAGCGAAATTAGACCGAAAGAATCCGAAGGATTACGAAAACGACACGTAATTTGCCTGTTGAAATTTATGTTTTTCATAAAAGCGTATGCTTTATTTATCCGTTTAAAATAGACAAATATTGGTTTGCATTGTAAGACTTTGGTTGAGTAGATGAGATGTTGGTTATTTTCAATTTCAAATCGCTTTGTTTTGAGCTTTGGTAAAAATATTGTGCAAGATGAAAACGCGGTAATCAATGTAGTCAATGTAGTCACCACTGTGGCGCATTGGAAATTCCTTCGAGATATCCCGAGTTCTTGATTTTGTTCCAATTACCAGATATGAAGCCGTGTGTTGATAGCTCCTACCACCTGAGGTATTTTAATCCAAGTTTCTGGTGTAGGCCGGCTCTATTGAAAGGACCTTTCAACAATGGGCAATTGGACATGTATTCTAAGCAAAGTCGCTGCCTAACTGCTTATTAACTTATTAAGAATTTGTCGTAGAATAAAAGACATTTCAAGCAAATTTATAAGTTTTTAATTTTTTGGAACCACTTTTGCAAAATTGTGTCTTTTATAATGACTTGACCTTAAAGTTGCTGTTTGGCTCTAGTACAACTTCACCAATATTTCTGTGATGAAATGATAAGTTATATTCGCCTCATCATACACCAAAGAAACGTAGGGTTTGGAGCCTGCGAAGTGTCCTTCAGTAGCACATCTTCTCCTTCTCCGAGGCATGTCGCAGCCAGTGCAAGTGATATTTGAACCCAAGCGTTAATACCGGTTCACACGGTCATATTGCAGTTGCCGCAGGAGACGCAATGCTCCACTCGCAGTCTTTTGATCATGAGGCCATTGGTTGGTTGGTTGGTTTATCACTCTTTCGTGGGATGGAAATACGAAACTAACGGTAATCCAGGTTCACGCCGTCAACCAAATTGAATTAGGCTAGGGAGAAAAGTGACAGCCCGTTTTGAACCAGTCATGAATGCCAATTACTGACTGGTAGCCCCACCACCAAGGCGGACTGCCATTGGTGGGTACCCAATGGTCGCCTGCGCTCCGTCTATCGCGTCACACTGGGGCTGATATGTACGATACTAATTTGTTCTTACTAACGCATGTTATAGAGACGCCTCTACGAGTGCTGTAGCATACGTTTTTGCTATGGGAATACAGGGCTATGAACAAGGTTTTTTTTGCTGAAGTCAATTATAATTGCATCCCCCTTGGCAAGCTAAATGTAAAAATCGGACTCCCTCTTACATTGGGCTATATTTCAGTTTTTAGTTGGTATTTTTTTCTAAATGTTTTTGGTAGTTTTGGGCTTTAGCAAATTATAACCAAATTTACTTTTACTTTTCAACTAGCTGTACTTAACAGAAAGGTAGAACTAATTTAGGAGTTAATCACCAAGATTCAGGTGTGGTGGGTCTTACAACAAATCATAAAAACCGGTCTTAACCCAAACAAAAGTTCTTAATGCTGTGCATTACTTTTTCGCAAGATATGTTAAATAAAAACGTAAAATTCTAGTTTCACAAATCTTTTTACTCATCTGAAAATCATTACTGACAAGAATTTAAACTCATTGCACCATTCAACAGCTATTTTGTGTATGTGTGTGTGGAATAACCAGCATAAGTTCTTTGGGACCAAATATTGCATACGGTACCAAAATGGTGGCCAGTGAGCCTTCTTCAATTAAGGTTGCCCCCAGGGCTCAAACGTAAATTCGGTGTGATGATTGCTCTTGCACTGCAATGTATTTTGGTAGGCCATTTTCTTCCGACGCGGTAAGTCTGTTCTCTATTCTTCGCGTTCCTAATCTAATATGTAAAGCGCAATTCTGTCTGTTTTAACTGCTATAGGTACAACCATCAAACTTTGCACGATTGATCACCACCCCGTGGCGAGTGTCAAGGGCATTCGTGACCTCATGATGACTTCATAACCAAAAATATCTTTTTTTGGAATTTGCATTACTTAACAGAGAACAACCGCTTTTTGCTCAAACGAAACCCAGCTTCCGACTTACCACATTTCAAAGACTTTCATTTGTTTGGGGTCGAAAATGACGTTACAATGAACGATTCATCCAACAATCTGTTTTTTGTTCTATCTCAAAAAGTACTGATCGCATAAACGCGATTAAACGTTCTTTCAGTAGATATTAATCAGTTGCTTTTGATAAAAAAAACTACAACAATAAATGTTTATTTGATTACACTGGACAACAAATTTTATGACAAATTGTGTTTATCATACATATTATTATGATGTTTTTTAGGACGCTGATTTCAAAAATGGCATTAAAAATTTCGAAATGTCAATGATTTTGCCGCTATTTAAAATTTTATGAAATTATGATTTCAAGTTTGTGTAATACACATAATGGATTTGTAATATGAAATATTACACGCCAAATTTTAAAAAAATCGCGTATGAAAAATTCAAAAAAGCACTGTTAAGGACATTGCCAATAAACCATAAAACATTTTAATCAAAAATGGACGTTTGAATAATTTTTTCGCTTGCATGTAGTGTTACATTTTCGCATCAAATTCCATAGGTAGTCTCTCATCACAGCTTCGTTCCACCTCCCTTAATAGCGCTTTTCCATCACTTGGATGTCTTGGTGAAACTTCATCATGCTCTTCGCTTACATTTCCCAATTTATCCCGAAAGAAATTCAAGAGAGAGTGCAAAAAATGAACTTCAAGGACATGCGGCAACCAAGCTTTTCATAACTTTAAATCAGATGCCAACGTTCTTATTTGTGGCCCCACAGATATACCACCTTGAACTTTTGCTTCAGATATGCTTGGGAACATTTGTCTAATATGGCGAAAGGGACGGCTTGTCGGTTTCCAAGCCTTAACAAACTGCTTGGCCAGTCCGAGTTTAATATGCAATGGAGGAAGTAAAATTTTGCTCCTTTCAATAAGAGATGAAATTAGAACATGAAATTTAGAACATTGTGGGAGCCTGGTTTGAGATCTTTGCGAGCTGGCCAATTTTTGACCAAGTAATGCTGCTCATCCGCTCTACTATTCTACAAACAAAGAAAACAAGAATGCTTTGTATAACCTCCTTGCAATTCCAAAAGAGATGCGATTATTTTAAAATCTCCACATACGTCCCAATTATGATGATTGTATTGAATTAATTCCAGTAATATTTTTACGGATTCACGATCTTCCTATATCTGAGCAGAATGTGCTATTGGAATGGATGGATACACATTACCATTTTGCAGAAGGACTGCTTTTAAGCTTCGCTTAGAACTGTCAATGAATAAACCCCAATCCGAAGCTGAGTAGGCAATACAAATCTCTTGAAACAAGCCCCGTATATCAGTCCCGTAGCACTCCAACTTCGGGCCCCCCCCAAAGTAAGCGCAAGAGCCCCTGCGCACAGGTCATATCACTTTAGAGGTGTAAAATTGAAAAGCTGCATTAAGAAAATACACCACAATTTGTACATAAGTAAACAGGCTAATGTCAGAATAAAGCATGCCGATACCGAAGGTGCAAGTCATAAAAAATTCGGCACCGATGCCAGAGTTCAGTAGGACATTTATGCCAGTCCCGTAGCACTCCAACTTCGGGCCCCCCCCAAAGTAAGCGCAAGAGCCCCTGCGCACAGGTCATATCACTTTAGAGGTGTAAAATTGAAAAGCTGCATTAAGAAAATACACCACAATTTGTACATAAGTAAACAGGCTAATGTCAGAATAAAGCATGCCGATACCGAAGGTGCAAGTCATAAAAAATTCGGCACCGATGCCAGAGTTCAGTAGGACATTTATGCAGACACTGCGAAACGAAAGCAATGACACTGAAAAACATGAAAAAGTTATAAAAACACAGTATCATTTAAATAGTCTGGAGCGAACCTTTTTGTTCGCAAATGCTATTATGACATTGTCATAATCAAGAGATCGGGCGCAGTCATTTTCGATTGACAACATGGCTAATGAAGATAGTCTACTGTCTGTCATAGACGTTCTATTAAAAGTTTTGATCAGTTTCAATTTGCTGAAGCTTCTTTCAGCGCTGGCAACAGTCACGGGGCAAGTTAGTAAGATTCGAAGTGCGATGTACACATTCGGATACAATTCAAATAAATGAGTCTTTAGAAGATAGTTCAGAAAGTCTTGAGCCGTATTGAGATTGCGATTTTTTGTAAAATTAAAACAAACCGCTGTAGCTCAGCGCTCATTTCATCAGAATCAATGTCACCGAACTTTTTTTGGAACTCTTTACAGCAAGTAAGAAGAGCATTTTCTTGTTGCACAAGCAAAAGTTTGTCTCGTGTGTACAAAAACGAAAAGGCGGAAGAAACCTCACGTAACAAATTAAAGCGCTCCTTTATTGACATAATAGCCTGGTCTACTAATGGATAGAAAAAGTTGCTTTTAAATTTCAGTTCAGGAGTAGCTCGTTGTTCCTCTTCACCTTGGTAATCAAACAATCTTCTTTTCTTTCCACTTCTTGACGGAGGAAAAGAAGGATCAATATCCAATTCCTGTGCTATTTCAACAGCAGATGTTGCGGCATTGTCATAACCCGTTGTGCGATAGTTTTTCAAAAACTTTTCAGTTGCCTGGATTTCCGTTTCCATTGTATGAAGGGAGACTCCATACGATTGAAGAATCTTGCTTGCTTTATTGACTTGGAATAGGATATCATACCAAATAAACACCGACAAAAGAAAACTCCATTTTGATAAATGAGCTATCAACGATTTTGTTTCTGAGGCAGGTCTTCCATCTTTTCTTTCTATGGAAATGGCTTTCAGTGCCAGCAACACCTCTTTTAAATTGTATCGAAGAGGTTTGATGCATTTAATTCTGCTTTCTCAACGAGTATCAGATTGTGACTTTATGGACAGCTCCACATGTTTCTTCAAAATTTCCCAACGCCGAGCAGAGGAAGAAAACAGCACATACAATCTTGTAAGTACTCCAAAAAATGTCAATGCTTCCGTCGATGAATTAGCACTGTCAACAACAACTAAGTTAAGGGTATGGTTTGCACAGGGCACGTAAACAGCTTTGGGATTGATGTCTAGCATTCTTGCTTGGACCCCAGAATGTTTTCCTTTCATGTTAGCACCATTATCATATGACTGACCTCGACAATCAGACAATTCGAGTTGCAGTTCGGTCGCTTTTTCTAAGAAAGCGTCCAACAAGCCTTTCCCAGTACTGTCACTTATTCTCAAGTAGCCAAAAAATGTTTCTTTAACAACAGCAGCTTCTTCATTACATAGTACATAACGGAGAATGACAGACATTTGTTCATGATGTGACATATCTGGAGTGCAGTCCAAAATTATAGAAAAATATTTTGCCAATTTCAATTGCTGTAAATTTTCTTTTTCAACTTCTGTCGCTAGCAATTCAATTAGTTCATTTTGTATGGTAGGACTCAAATAGTGATCTTTAGTGTTTTTATTCTTGATTCTGTCTTAAAGCTTTTTTAGGATCGGATCTCTTCTTGCCAAAAGCTCAAATATACCCAGAAAATTTCCATTGTGAGGAGATCCTAAGACTTCTTCAGATCCTCTAAAAGCAAGATTCCTTTCCGATAGAAACAAGGCAATGTCGATAAGTCTCTCTAAAACATTTCTCCAAAAACGTCTTTCATTGAAAAAAATATTCATCTCGCGTTTGTCGATAGTGGATGAATTTCTTATCCGTTCAGCTAGCAACATCCATTGACTGCAGCATTCTTGGTGGGAAATGCCGTTTTCATGGTCTTTCAGTTTTTTCGAAAAACCCTCCCATGTATTTATACCACTACAAAAGGGGCTTAGTGTTTTTCTAAATAGCTTACAACAAAAGCAAAAAACTTGATCTGATTCCCCAGAATAAACTAGCCACGACCGTGAAACACTTTCACCATTAGGTAACTCACGTTTATAATGGTTGGAGGAAAAACGTCGCCTTGGAGTTGTGTTATTATATGGAAAATTCATTATTAGTTGATGTGGTCCACGCTTTACTATATCACATCGTTGAGCATCAGAAATACTTTCAGGCCATTTACATGGGTCATCAGGGATAGGGGTAAATTGAGATTCAGTTATTTTTGATATTGAAGGTTGCGTATTGGCAGGTAAATCACAACTTACATTTTCTGGAAATTCACAATCACTTTGATGCTGATCGTCATAGTCTTCTTTTTCTTGTACACTATAGTTTTCTTCATCCCTCTCGGTACTAGTGCCAGGTCTACTTTGCTCAGTAATCTTGAAAAAATCTGTCATCTTGGGCAATTTCGCTACAGCATCTCGAGCAGTGGCTGCTTCTTTTCTCTTTTGAGCACCGCTTTTTGAACGTTTCATTCTATACAATGTCAATAAAATACTTTATCTGCACTCTGCAGTGTATATATATATTGTCCCGGTATTTATAGCCAAACAGAATTCCAGACCATTCTATGATTGTTGCGTAACAACGGCATTGTTACGTCAATCGAATATTCAAGATTCTACCAGAAAATCAATCGAAATATTCTAGATTCTGGAGATAAAATGACGTCGCATTCACTTATGATGTCACAAGCCAATTTCTTCCTACAGTTTAAATCGGTTGTAAACAAGTCTGCTGAACTGAAAATAGTCACGTAGCCAAAAAGCAATTTGAGACTAACTTGGGCCCCCAAAGTTGGCCTGGGCCCCCCCAATTGGGGGGTTTGGGGGGCGGCTGCTACGTCTCTGCCTACCACCAAACAGCTCATTTCTTTATGAGTCAAAACGACCACCATTAGGGCGACGCCATCAATTTTGGCTAAGTTTCACCTCGTCCTTACTTTTAAAAGTTACAAATGGTAGTTTGTGTCATCGTTCTTTCATTTTGAATACTTCTAGTCTTTATTAATAAGCCAACATGATCACCATTACATGTGCAGGAGCTATGGCTTATATTTAGTAAAACATTTCGGAGAAGCTCTCATAAATTTTGTTCGTTTAAGCTGCATCACATGATACGTTTTAAATCGGCACAGGTGAGATACTATGGCCTGCAGAGGTTATATCGCACCATACTTGGGAGAAACATTTTTTTCTATTTTGCTTGATAATAGTTTTATAGAGCTACTGGTATCAAACCTGAAAATTTGGGAAAAGCAAGAACTTATTTGACTTCTATGAGCATACCTAAGCAAGGAAAACAAATATCAACCATAATGCGTAGCCAGCACGGACTTGAGAAAGTTTGAGGCGAAATCAAAATTAACAACGTCATTGTGTTAAAACGCAACACATGGAACATATTATTGCTATTTTGCTTCATAATAGCTTTATAGAGCTACCGGGGTCAAACCAAACATTTGAGGAAAAGAAAGGATACTTTACTTTCCTCAGGGCACTTCAAGCAGGGAGAAAAGAACATGCTACCTAATGTGTATCCAGCGAGGACTTGAGAACGTTTAAGAGGAAATCAAAAGAAAACAATGTCATTGTGTCAAATCGCACCACACGAAAGACATTTTTGCCCTTTTGCTTTAAAATAGCTTAATATCAGAAATGTGTCTCCGACTTCTAAAGGAAACGCAAGGCTCTTTTGGGTTCATGTCAGCAATGAACAGAGCACACAGACCTAAGACATAGCCAGGGTCTTGAAATGAGAAATTTTATTAGGAAAAGGAGCACAAAAAGTGGTGAACATCTTATGTGCAGAAAACACATAAACGTTTGGTAACTCTTCATACAAAAGCCTGATATGTAAAGCCGGCTTGGCCGGCTGAACCGACATTCCCAATGCCGACGTTACTGAAGGTGTCTGTTTGGGTGACTCCGCATATATACATATAAAGCAAGGATATTTTCTTATGCTGCCTCTTATGGTATTTATGTCTATATACTTTATGTCATTGTAATAAAATCCCAAGTTTAAGAAAATATCAACATAAAACCGTAACCATAACAATTTGTAAAACTGAATATAGAGAGAACAATAGCCGCTTTTGTCGCTATGCCGGAAACAAGACCAATAGCGCAGCCAAATTAGGAACTTAATACCACTAATATAAATAGAAAAGTGGCAGCACCATGTGGCAAAATAGGCTTACCATTAATTTATTTTTTTCTTTAATTGTGAAAGCAACAACCATTTTGCCGATACAATCAGTTTTAATTAATCCTTGCTCCCTCATAAATATTAACGATAATTTGTGGCAAGATTCTTTGTGAGCATTGCCAGTCATGATTAAGAGAATATGAGGATCACAATTTCGTGTAGAAGAATTATAAACCCGGACGTTACTGATGGAGGGCCTCTGCCGGGCAACACCATCTAGTCCAGTAAACATAATAGATGCCCGTTCCATAAAGTTCTGCCTCTTAGATGATAGCAATTAGCAGAGGAAGGTGTGGGTATAATGAACTCCAATTACGGTCTGGCTTAATGAACGAACTCAGTAGGCCTTTATGTCGAAGGTTAAGTTTTGTATTTCTTAACAGTTTCTATTGTGACAGCAAAAGTAAATATACTACCAGGAATCTACCCGTGAAGTAACTTGCTCGAAGCGATCCAGATTGATGATCATATAATAGATAAAATCAAGATAAACTAGATCAGCTGAGCTACTTTATTATAAGAAAAATCGATTTCGCCCTGTACAGGCATTTTCAATTTCTATGTAAAACGAAAAAACAAAATGCATTAACCAACTTACCGTATTTATAAAATAGGAAAGCAGAACATAAATTATAATTTTATAAATACGGTAAGTTGGTTTATGCATTTTGTTTTTTCGTTTTATATAGAAATTGAAAATGCCTGTACAGGGCGAAATCGATTTTTCTTATAATAAAGTAGCTCAGCTGATCTAGCGTATCTTGATTTGATCAGTTCTATTGTTTAATAGGCAGACTGTTATCACTCTTGACGAATAAAAGTTGAAGAAATTTAGAGCAGTAACGACTGCTTGCAATAGTTAAACTGTTCAGCAAAAGCTGCTTGACCAACAGATCGAAAGAAGCACTGTTCACTTGTCAGAGAAATTAAAATAACAAAAGTTTGGCTTTGCTCTAATCATTGACAACAAGCAAGTATTGGGCGCCATTTGTTCACCACTCATTACCAGGGCCGCCGAGAGCCAACGAGGGCCCCAGGGCAGGACATCATTGCGGGCCCCTTGTCAAATACAGTCAACTTTGGGCATAGTCGTACAAAAAGGTAATACAAAAAGTTTTAAACTAAATTCATTTTACTTTGCCGCCGTTAATGCACTATATTTGATAAAACTACGCAAGTCCTCAACAACAATGTAATTTTGTGGAACAACGATGTAACAGATCTTTTAATTCAGCGTGGGCCAAGTGCTGATTCTGTCACACGCCCGGTTGAAGCTCTTAGTCAACGCGTCTCAAGTTCGCCTCCCTTCCTTGCCGCTGTTCTGTCAAGCGTACGCGTCTATGCAACTTCTTTATTCCAAATAAACGCGACAGCCACACTGGCGACACACAACGTACTCGAAAACGGTTTCTGTTAATGTAAGAAACAAAGCATGAATAATCGTAAAAATGCGGTGGCTTGCCTACAACAGAATAGTATTTACCTAACTAATTAAGCTTCCAAGAACTTGAAATTCCTTAATACTCTGTCGAGGGCAAGTAACACGTCCGTTCGCTGGCAACTCAAAACAGCAACTGATAAGCAAGTGTAATTGTGGCGGTCTCAAGGCAGCTTAAAGCTTATCAGGCGAGAAAAGGCCAAATGAATAAACTCCCTTGCAGCGGCACAACAAAAGGCAAGAACAATATTTAACATTCTCCCCCCAAAATATACCACCGTAGGGAGGATATTTTCACAATAAAAACACCGTAACAACGCACAACAACAAATTCAAAGGCACGAATACCAAGGCACACATGAATAAACAGCAAGGTAACAAACTTTTTTAGCCTAGGGCTAAGAAGTAGCAGAGGGCACAAGAAGACACAATTTACTGATTGGACGCTTGAGCTCGCTATGAGCTGTTTTGACAAGCACACTACGTACAAGACCTTTAGTATCAGGAAAGGTTTTAATTACTCGTCCTAACGGCCATTTATTTCTGGAGGTGGTCTCTTCAACCAAGATAACAATGTCCCCCAAGGCAAAATTTTGACGTACGCTCGACCACTTTGGTCGCGGATTAAGTAATGGCATATATTCCTGAACCCATCGTTCCCAGAACACGTCGGCATAGTATTGTACGTTTCTCCATCTATTCAAGAAATGCGAGTCAGATCTCGATGTCCGTGTAGGGGGAAGACCAGAGCCGGGACGAACCATTGACAAATCATTGGGAGTTAAAGGCTTATGTGATTCATCAACAAAGGATACGGGGGTTAAGGGCCTAGAGTTCAATACGTTCTCCACCTCGACTAGCAGCGTACTCAATGACTCATCTGTAAATACTGCTTGACCTGCAATGAAACCTAAAACTTTCCGAACTGAACGAATAAGCCTTTCCCAAACTCCCCCGAAGTGGCTGGCAGTAGGAGTATTGAAATGCTAATCAATTTCTTTCTGCTGTAAGCATGCAGCGATGCGATGTTGATTCCAATCTTCTAACGCCTTACGGAGCTCTTTGTCAGCTCCTACAAAATTAGTGCCGTTGTCTGAATAAATATGACTGACACATCCTCGCCGCCCCACAAATCGTCGCAGAGCAGATATAAAAGAGTCCGTGGACAGCGAATGGGCTAGCTCAAGATGGACTGCTCTTGTTGTCATGCAGGTAAATATACATCCATACCGCTTTACACGGCTCCTACCTTGCTTCACAGTGAAAGGCCCAAAGTAATCCACTCTAGTGTGAAAAAACGGGGGAAGCGACACTTGCAATCGTGAAGACGGAATGTCTGCCATCAGTTGCTTCCCCGGCAATGCGTTCTGCCGACGACAAACCACGCAATCATCAATTACTTTTCGTACAGCAGATGAACCTTTTAGAACCCAGTACTTTCCTTTCAGCAAACTCATTGTGTGCATTAAACCAGAATGGCCAGCTTGCTGGTGATACTGATTTATCACTAACTTAGCAAAGTGACTCCGGCTAGGCAATATGCATGGATGTCGGGCGTCATACCCAACAGAAGCATTCGACAAACGGCCACCAACTCTTAAAATGCCTTCCTTGATGAACGTGTTCAGATGCAACAGTTGCCTAGACCATGACCTCGCAGAAGGATCAAATGCTTCTGAAAACTCCTGACGCTGAGTATAACGCAGTAAACTCATCTCTGCTTGCTTAAACTCCTCAACGGCCAACTCCTTTCTAAACACATGATGATCTCCAACTAATTTACCTTTTACCTTCAACCTCAAAAACACAAAATATCTTCTCCACCAACCGACAGTTCTTTTTAGTCGATACAAGGAAGAAAAGGCAGATATCAGGGCATTCGCAGGCAGCCTCTGCTCAGAACTGGTAGCATCCAAGACGAAAAAAACCCTTTCTCTTCTTTCATACAAAGGAAATTCCAATGGCAAATCTACCAACTTTGCCAGCTGGGGTGGCCATTGACTGGGTGGTTTGCTCAAAAAGGCCGGTCCGCACAACCAACTCGATGATTTTAACAGCTGAATTGTCGTCAGGCCCCTCGATAGACAGTCTGCAGGGTTCCGCTTCGATGGCACGTATCTCCAACTGTTGATCTCCGTATATCTCTCTATCTCAGCCATCCGGTTAGCTACAAAAACCGGAAATCTCTTGGTACAGTTGTAAATACCCTGAATGACAGCCGTGGAGTCGGACCAAAAGTAAGTGCTGCTGACTTGCAAGTCGGATAACTCAGCCTTTATGGTTTGATCTAACCGCACCGCTACGATAGCTGCCAAAAGTTCTAGTCGAGGGATGGTAGTTGTGAGTGATGGCGCCAGATGACACTTTCCCATAACAAACGTGCAATGAACATTAGCTCGTTCATCCTCAATGCGCAAATATGAAACTGCTCCATAGGCGATCGATGAAGCATCCGAGAGATCCAAACCATTTAGTCGGTTTTATGCACCGACTCAACTGCAAATTTTCCAATTGATATAATGACGCCAACCACGATTCCCAGCGCTTTGCTTCTACTTCCGTGATCTGTTCGTCCCACTCTCTATTTTTTAGCTCTCTCAGCAATAGTTTTGGCTCCAGCAATACTGGCGCGACCACACCCAGTGGATCAAAGAGTGAATGGGACATCGACAAAATACCTCTTCTTGTAAGAGGCTTGTCTGGTATCTTGACCTTCACGCATATATGATCAGTTTTCAAATCCCAGTTCAAACCCAAAACGCGTTCACCAACTGATTCGTCCAATGGCAGTGGCCTTGATCCTCCCGAACACTCCTCCTTAGGTAGTTCAGCCAATACTTCTGGGCAATTAGATGCCCACTTTTTCAATCGGAAACCAGACTTAAGGAGCAACTGACGAAGCTCTGAAACCAGGGAGACAGCTTTCCCCGTCGAGTCAGCTGATACCAGGCAATCGTCTACGTAAAAGTTTCTACAAACAACTTTAGAAACTCCACTCGAGAAATCTGAGCCAAACCTCCTCACTGTCTCTCTCAAGCAAAATGCTGCGCAGCTAGGTGACGATGTGCACCCGAAAAGATGAACAGTCATTTGATAAACCTTTGGACTTCTGTTCATATTCCCATCAGGCCACCACAGGAACTTTAGCGACTCACGATCCTCGGGCTTCACTTTGACCTGATGGAACATGGCCTCTATGTCCGCAACCAATGCCACCTGATCCAAACGGAAGCGAAGCAACACTCCAACCAAACAGTTGACCAGGTCAGGACCCTGCATAATAACTTTGTTTAACGAGGTTCCCTGATGCTCTGCCGCGCAGTCAAAAACGATTCTCAGCTTTCCAGGCTTGTTTGAATTTAGGACCGGAAAATGGGGCAAAAACCAAGTACGATCAGTAACGACTTCTACTTCCTCATTCACCACTTCTGCATGACCACAGTCAATATACTTCTGCATGGTTTCTACGTACTTTTGATGCAGACCTTTATCTTTGTTCAATCTTCTTTTCAAGGAATTTAATCTGCTCTCGGCCTGAACACGGTTGTTAGGTAACTTCACATCTTCTGATCGCCATAACAGTGGAAGCTGAAAGTGTCCACCTATTAACTGTACAGAATCTTTCATTAGTTCATAAGCCTTGCGGTCTTCACGCGAACTTGGGACATCCAATCCTGAGGGCTGAACCAACTTGTGCGGAGGTAAATTAAGCTCCTCCTCCGCAACCAGTGAAGAATGCAAGCACGGGTAACCCAATCTCTCGAAGCCTGATGTCAAGGATGACTCCACTTTGGGTCCAAACAACACCCAACCAAGCAAGGTCTTCATAGCGTTAGGAAATCCAGTGGGACCGAACCTACTCTCAAGCGGTCTAAAAACAAACGCAGCATCCATTCCGATGAGCAGTCCCACCTTTTTGCTTGGTAGATCCTCAAATCTAATGCCACGCAAGTGTTCCAAATTGCTAAGAATATCAAAGGACGGAGGTGAAGAACCCTCTGCAGGAATATCTTTTACGGTTACAACATTACGTAGTTCCAGACTCCTGTCGTCGCTCATTCCACTCACGATTATAGAAATCAATTCTCCATCAACCTCATCTACCGCTGGCTCCTGATGAAAGTGTTTTTATGGGCAATCTGCATCTGGGTCCCCTAGCACCCACTTTTCTGGTTAAGTCTCGCACGCAAAACGAACGCTCAGACCCGGAGTCTAACAGGGCATAAGTCAACACCTCTTTACTGCCGGATTTAACTCTTACTGGCACCGTCATCAAATAAGGTCTTTTATCTTTAACCGCAGCCAACCCTTCCACAGCAGCACAACAAGAGCTTTCCGTTTGTTCCACCTCATGGCGATGCAGCAAGGTATGGTGTCGAGTATCATTACACCCTTCAATCATGCATCCTTGCGTAGATTTACAATCACAAATCCTGTGACCGCAGTCCAGACATCTAAAGCATCGATGTGATTTCCTTAAAAAGGCTAATCGCTCGTACCTTGCTAACTGCTGAAAGTCCTTGCAATGAGCAAGCTTGTGATCTCCTTTGCAATAAGGGCACTGTTCTAGCAAAGTCTTCTCTGGCGTGACACTAGCGCTGAACACACCAGCTTTCTTATTCGTAAGCGCAAGAGAATCGCGTTCCTTTCCTTTTGCGTAAAACGCCTTTCCATACAAGGAGTTTACCTCTTGAGCTTCATTTTTGACAAATTGCACTAGCTCAGCAAATTTCGCTTGGTACCCGTTTTGCTTAAGAAACTCAAATGCCCATTTTTTCCATCCCTTTCTAGTCTCCGCAGAAAGCTTCTCCGTTAATCGTTGTGTGGTTCCCAGAGAATTCAGTGACGCAAAATCCCCCAAGTCCTGCAGCAAAATCAAGCTCTTCTCCATGAGAACGGAAAAGGCTTTTAAACCGTCTGGGTCCTCTCGACTTCAAAACAGGGTAACCCAGCAGTCTTTTTTCACAGGAATAAGCGACAATGAGGCTGACCATAGTCGTTAAAGAGGCTCTCATATGCCAATCGATATCCAGCCTCTAGATTCTGGGAAAAGTGCTCTAAATTCTTACGAACTCGCGGAGAGCAATGCTGCAGTAAGTACACCAATCGCGCCGCATCTGCCGGCATTCTTTGAGCTATATGAGTCTCAAAACTGCGAATAAATGTCCAGTACGACAAAGGGTCTCCATCGAATATCGGAATCTCGGGTCGGGGTGGAGGGTAATCATGCACAACGGGCAAAGAAGCATAGGCACCTCTTTGTGGGGCTCCATATCTTCTATCATCCAAACTCTCGACTTTCCGTCGTTCAATTTCATTTCCGTACACCACTTCCTGATCTAAGGGAAATCTCTCCACATGTTTTACATTTAAAACTTTAGGCTCAGCGTAACCTTCTCTAACCCATGGATACTGGTTACAAAGCTTGCTCGAAACCTTTACTTCACTTTCCTTAGGTCTAAAATCAGTCTGAACCCTAACACTTGGCGCAGCACCAACTTCAATCTCGTCTTCATATTGTAACCTTCTTTTGGAAGGGTCGGAAATAACATGTTCCTTTTCGAGCCTTTCTTTGTAAACGCCAGCGGGTATCAAAGGGTTTTCACAAAAAGAACTTTTAACTTGGGCGCTTTCAAATCTTTGATCTTCATTAAGGCCCCATTTTTGACGTTGGGAAAACTTATTACTTTTGACTCTTTCACTCCCCCCGTCAGGCCTATCGGAAGCGGAAAACACAGGATTTTCAGATTCTGACAATTCCTCCCAAGCTTTAACTTCTAAGGCAGCCATCCTTATTTCTACATCTCTCTGTCGTTTTTTATTTTCTTGGTCAATAGTCCTCTGAAGATCGCTTACACTTTGTTGTGCCAATTCTACCTCTCGCATGGCGCGTTCAACCTTTTGTCTGTCTATTTCAGACTGTTGAAACCTTTCTCATCGAGCTGCTTAGCAAACGTGGCCAACCTGAGCTTAACTTGACCTTCTTTCTTTTTTAGACTGGCAACACTAGAGGTGGTAGAGCAGGCATCAGAGGGGGCTCTGCCAGAGGGGGCACTACACCGGTCAATATCTGGCACATCGCAGGCTGTTTTATAACTGCAACCCTCGTTAGCTCTGAAAAGCCACGCAGTAACTCGATTGTCAAACTCCTGCTTGGCTACAACGACATTTTGTTTGATAGCATCAGTGCCAGGGATTAGCTCCATATCGGGCAAGGCAACACAGTCAACCATTAAACTATCAAAATCGAAATTGATTTCATTGACTAATGTTTCGACAATTTTAGCGTTTTCAACATTTAGCATCAGCCCCTCCACTACTAGGTACTTTTGCTTTAAAGCCTTAAACGAAAGCGATAAATCAGGGGAATTCATAGCAAATAAATGCTTGAATATGCTAATAAATAAAATGGTAAATCACTTTAACAAAAATAAGTACAACGTCTTACATGCACCATACGCAATTGTCCAGAAACCAGTCGCCGATGATGTACAGTTCCTCAGTTGACTTCGAACTCGAGCCCTCAAAATCTCCAAAACCGCTCCGGGCTCCAACTCAGATTCTTCGTCGACTTCTCGAAGTCAAAGCTGCTTCTCTCTACAACTTCTTCTACTGAAGGACCTTCCAATTTATCTTCAACGAACGAGCCTTGTCAAAAAGGCTACCAACTACCAGCGAGGGAACCTCCACCAATCCAATAGTTAGAAACGATATGTAACAGATCTTTTAATTCAGCGTGGGCCAAGTGCTGATTCTGTCACACGCCCGGTTGAAGCTCTTAGTCAACGCGTCTCAAGTTCGCCTCCCTTCCTTGCCGCTGTTCTGTCAAGCGTACGCGTCTATGCAACTTCTTTATTCCAAATAAACGCGACAGCCACACTGGCGACACACAACGTACTCGAAAACGGTTTCTGTTAATGTAAGAAACAAAGCATGAATAATCGTAAAAATGCGGTGGCTTGCCTACAACAGAATAGTATTTACCTAACTAATTAAGCTTCCAAGAACTTGAAATTCCTTAATACTCTGTCGAGGGCAAGTAACACGTCCGTTCGCTGGCAACTCAAAACAGCAACTGATAAGCAAGTGTAATTGCGGCGGTCTCAAGGCAGCTTAAAGCTTATCAGGCGAGAAAAGGCCAAATGAATAAACTCCCTTGCAGCGGCACAACAAAAGGCACGAACAACATTTAACAAACGACATGGAGAGAAAACTACAACAAAACTTTTCGGGCTTTTCTGTTTGCAAACAGTTCAATTATACTGTTGTAATCAATCGTTCTTGCGAGTCGACCTTCCACTCCCAGCATTTCAAAACTGGTTAGGCGTTCTTGACACATTGTCGATCTCAGATCATTTTTAACTCGGGCCAATGTGCTGAAAGATCTTTCTGCTTGAGCAACGGTAACCGGAAGTGTGCAGAAGATACGTAGCATAATGAAAACGTTTGGAAACAGTGTATCGATTTTCAAAGTGTGTAAACGGTTTAGCAGGTCAAATGGCGACAGAGTTTTCTGACCGAGGTTTGCAACGTGTATTGTTTTCAGATGCTCCAGCTCATTCAAAAGATCAATGTTAATATCATCAGCATATATATCTGCCAGATTCTTGGCTGCGATGAGGACGTTTTCGGTATTCATATCACGATATTACCACAGAACTCCGAACAATTCGTTCAAATTCTTTACCGCTTCGTGTCGTGTTGTTAAATTCGCAATGACGCAGTCGATCACAACGTAGAAAACTGAACACTTAAATTGTTCGTGTGGATCCTGCTGATCATCATTGTCGTCGAGAACTGTTCTGTCTGGAAATTGTCGTCTTCGTTTGCATTTTGTCTCTGCCAAACACAGGGACTGTTCAATTCCGCAGCTCTCAGCGACAAGTTTGCTCCTAGACAATATCTCATCCCGCTTGGATCGAAGCAGTTTTAAGTCGCCAATGAGGTCATGAATATTTGCAACTTCGACATCAAGAGTTGCTTCTCTTGCCTGCAGCAGCAAATTCTTAAAATTGATAGCTGTTAAAATTTTCAGCCACAGCGATGCCATCAGAATTGATTCGAATGAAGATAGGTATGAAATCATGCCGACTACATCAGAGCGAGTCTCTGGTGTCAAATTCAGTTCCTGTACTTGAGAAAGGGCCGTCATTATGCCTGGCAAATGCGCTGCGAAAGGTTTAATACTATCGACACGAGCTGACCAGCGCGTTTCTGACGGATTATGAAGAGAGCATCCGACACTACTAGTTAAAATTTCCCATCTCTGCGGACTGCTGCTGAAGAGGTTGTACAATTTCTGGACTACTCCGAAGGATGTTATCACTTGTGCACAGCACTCAGCTGAATGTACGCCACACAGGTTCAAACTATGACAGCCACAAGGTGAGAATATTGCCAAAGGATTGTTCTTCATGATAATTGCTTGAGCGCCTTTGTATGAACCACTCATATTGCTTCCATTGTCATAACCTTGGCGTCGGCAGTTCGTAAGCGGTATGCTATGTTTTTTCAACGTGTCAATGATTAGCTGTGCTATATCTTTTCCCGTCTTCTTGTTGCAGTCCACAAATGCGAGGAATCTCTCATGTAGTTGGAAGGTGTCCAGGTCAGCGTTTAGATGTATATACCGCAAAATGAAAACGGTCTGTTCAACATGAACGGAATCCGGTGTTGCGTCCACAATAATTGAATAGTATTTCGCTGATTTAACCTCATGCAGTGTAGCATCGAGTACTTTTTGCGCACAGCATTGAATAAATTCGTTCTGACTGTCAGCGGACAAATAGTGAACCTGCAAGCGTTCGTGTGCTGTCTGTGACTCTTTTACTTTTGCTAGATGGTTGCCAATAACTGGATCGTAACGGCCAATCAATTCCAAAACGCCAAGAAAATTGCTGTTCTTAGGATCACCAACAAGTTGACTCTTTCCACGAAACGCCAACCCTCTTTCGCCTAAGAACAATGTCACATCCAGTATGCGATGCAATATTTGTTTCCACTTGTCCATGTTACTTTTGATGTTCTCCAGCACGAGCGCTTCAATAGTTGAACCCTCAGTCAATGACCTCTGCAGCTGCCGCCATTGCATATAGCATTGCTTGTGGCTGCTGCTGCGCTCATGTACAGGAATTTTATCGTGCAGTTTCTTCCACCTGTTGTTCACGCTATGACCATGTGCAGACGCCAGTTTTGATCGACTAGCTTGAGGAAGTTTGCTGAACAGACGGCAAGGAAAGCAGTATAGCGACTGCTTGATCTTGCTCCACACTAACCAATCTCGAGGTGCAGTTTCGCCGTTTTGAAGTTTGGCACGAAGCACTGAAAGTGGGAATGAGTGACCAGAATGATCGCATGGAAATTGATATGGATGTTTGACTGGGCCTCTACGCACAGCCACTTCTGCTTGCTCAGTTGTGAGAAAGTCTGCTAAATGACCGATGTCGTTATCTTCGACAGCGATACTATCGGTAATGGAAGGCGACTCCCGAATGATATCAACTGCGAGCGGCAAGTCCAATACAGCTGTAGCCCAAGTATGAGACTCAGTAGGTGCGGTAAAGGTAGAATCATCAATCGCAGAGTTGTCACAGTCAGATGTATTTTGAACAGAATTCTGGTCTTCGGTCGGTTTTTGGTCAGCAGTACAAGACCGGCCATTGGGAGGCTGTGATGTGAAACCAAGGCTGAGCAGTGATCTTTGCTGAGCGAGTGTCTTAGATTCTTTTTCAGCTCTTTCTTTGCGCTTTAAAGCGCCGGATTTATGACGATACATGGCGAAAATTTTGCTGTTTGTAAAAGAATGCAATAGTTGCTATTTAGTCCACAGTCCTCTTAACTACGACAACTTATTCGTTATGCCACTGTCAAGAGAAAAAGAAAAATAAAGTACCCGGCTCCACTTGCCACGTTAAATGTTGTTGCAACTGCTGTGCGTTGCTTCCGGCTCCCGTGTGGCTTGTGCTGTTGTCTATTCCTGCTTCCAGGTATGGTCACAGCTTTCTAATTGCCTTGCCGATTCCCGAGATCGCTCTTCTGCTTGTGCCCGAAAAGAAAAACACTCAGTCACAGTCCCGGAGCTCGATCGCGCGTAAAAAAGGACTCTGCATGCACACATAGTATTAGACTACATCACTGACTACAGAAACGACATTTGCTGGCGTTCTATTGTTCGGCGCAGCATCAAGTCAGGAAACGAAGAGGTCAATCGATTGAGCGAATTCTGGCTTGTGATTCGATGGAGCAACGTGCGCATGCGCGCGCATAAGTTTCACCCGAGCTCAGAGAACCCCTTCCTATTCATTCTGTGATGGCACACATCGACAGTCAACACACATCACACTCACATTCAGATTTAAAGTAATGTCTAAAAATAGTTATACGCCCATTTACATTCTGTTGGCTAATATGAGATCTAACGAGCCTCAGCAGTTGACTGAAGTTTTAAGTTTCGTTGGGATTGGCTACTATCGACTGTCATCGCATATCGACGAACGCTCAATAAAATCGTGAAAAAATTGACATAATCGGGCCCCCTGTGTCCTCGGGCCCTCAGGCAGTGACCCCACCTGACCCCCCCTCTCGGCGTGCCTGCTCATTACCCATGTTTTGGGACATTTATGACTTAATCAAATCGATTTGTTTAAATGCACAAATCGATTTGATTTACTCGCAAATGCATACAAAATAAATGCATTTGTTTAAATGCACAAACCGATTTGATTTAGTCGTGATTGCATGTGTCACTCAACCGTATCACTCTTTTAAAGACAATGTACTGCAATTACCGCTTTTTCAACATATTTGATCATTGGACCATCACGTGACAAATTTGCTATAAATTGGTTTAAAATGAGAGGCAGGCGCGACGTAGTTAAGAATTTTGAAACAGGTGGTGTGCTGCAAATAGAACCACAAACAGCTAAGGTCCGAGTCTCTTACTATAGTATGTCTGCGGGAAACAAAAGTGCCACATGGGCTGTAGCCTATATAGATTTATGCTGTTAGCCAATAAACTCAGTCTGCCACTTTCTTGCAGAAAATATTGGTACTTATTAAGAATCTTAAGCCCAAGATAGATCTGTGGGGATCGAGTTTCCGTATTGCAGAGTTCCCACAACACGTCTAACTCCAAAGAACGAATATATTTCAAATCACAAACACAACGTTGGAAGCACGAATCTTGATTTGAATTGAATTTGAATTTGATTTGATACGAATCAAATTTGAATTGAAGCCAATCGAATCGAATTGAAATAATGATGCCTCTTTTTATATGCTTATTTACTAGGTCACTCCGCCGCACGTCAGAACTACGCCTGGCCACACGGCTTAGTCACCCAGTATTGTTACATCATCATATGTAGCTATGTACATTCTTTTATGACCAGTTTTTAGGCCAACAAATGATTTGGATATTGAGGCCAACGAATGGTTTGGATATTGTGGCGAACGATTGATTTACAATAACAATATACAGTACAATAACGAGCGCACGAACAGAACGAGAATGTTTATGAGTCACCCACATGAGATCAGCAAAACATCAATGATCGAGAGTTTGTATCTCGTAAGGTCGTCATAGACTAAGTTAGCGTACCGGTTGTTGTTTAAAGTAATTTGCCTTCGCAACTTTTCAAGCTGAAGCTGATGCAATTTTTCAATATCAACATTTCTATGACGATTCTTTAACTTCTAAACAAAAAATTTGTGATTGATCAACACTCATCTGCATTAAGTTTCCAAGATGCTTGTATTGCTGCAGCTCAAGAAATACCACCGGTACCTATTGATAAAGACAAACATATGATTCAAATACAAAAGAAAAGGCAAACTAATACTTGCATGTTAAACATATTCGCACGTCGACAGTCAAATACCAACACTTATATGGTGCATTGTATAGAAAAAAGTTGAGTTTGCATTGTGGCAAAGCAGAGTCAAACTTGTGCCGAGAGTTGTGAGCTTAATACCGCATTTGCCCTATGAGTAATTTTTGTTGAGCTGTTCTCGTCATCTGAGTTTACTTTTCACACGCTTTAATTTACATTTGCTCGCTTCATATGAAATTTGGTTTTTCTTTAATAAAATATAAATTCCTCTTCACCCTAATAGCTACATTCGGGTGATATTGAACATACTGTATATTTGAAGAATAATTATTCCAAATGCTATAAAACTTAATTGTGCAACATCTGATGCTTTCACAGCAGGTCACCATGAAAGGTGAGACGTTTGTGCGACAATATCTAACACTGCAAAGCACTACCAGTAACTAAGAAAAATACATGGAAGAGAAAATACTGAGCTGATTTTTTCGATGCTGCAAATATGATTAAACATTACGCAATAAAATGAGTTAGCCTATTTTTTATGAATTGGAAAAAAAAGGATTTGTTTGGAAAAAGTAATTAAGATTGATCTGTGCTAATTGACACTTTACAACACGAACACCATCTGACAAATGAAACTACCCTTCTGAAAAATTAGTCTTAAAGCATCGCCAAGGTTTGAAAATTATTTTTTTGGTATATATGAGTGAGTACGATTTCCAGTTGAAAGACAATATGCAACATATATTGCAGTAGTGGCCTTAGCTAGAGTTGCCATTTCCGGGTCACTTGTCTTCCACATGAAGGTGGAGGCGTCCCGTTAAGTGCCTTGCCCAAGGACACAACAAGCAAACTTGCCGGCTTGTTCTCTACAACATCCCATAAATGCCGAGCGCCAAGCAGGGAAGCTATAGATACCATTTTTTAAAGTCTTTCGGTATGACTCGACAAGGGGAATGAACCCCAGGTCTACCGACTGCGAAGCGGACGCTCTAACCACTACGCCATCGCATCAATTTGTCGCGCTAAAGACCCCACTTAAGTTCTCGCGTCAAAAGGTCCATAAAAGTGTTATACATAAAAATTTAAGACACATAGTTTTTGGCCAAAATAACCTAATAGGCCTCCTCCAGTTACTTCCTAAGCTTTTACAACAAAATCTATACAGTAATATGCAGTGATGGGATTCAGGGGGTTCGCACGTGTTCGTGCGAATCCGTTCTTGGAGTGTCGTGATAATCAACGAATCCGTTCTTGTTTTTTGTTATAGACCTTAGACGACCGCAGCAAATGTGCTTTCTAAAATGAGGGAACCTGTTGTTAGTGAGTTTGATACTAAAAAGGACCTGTTCTTAAAATTTTGAATCCCATCACTGGTAATATGCCTCAGCCTATGCCAGGCATGGGCAACATACGGCCCGCGGGCCGGGTCCGGCCCCTGAAGCGGTTTTGACCGGCCCGCAGGTTGTATCCAACCATACCCTGTAATGTGGTCCGAGGCCTCATTCCTGACAGTTGCCGATCGCTGTGCTCCCACCGAACTGTCGGTGCGAGACACGAGCGGCAACTGGCGTAAGACATTGCATTCCACTGGCACGATTTTAAATGTTACATTTTATTTCGCTGCGATTGCTGGAAATTATTTCACAGCAGAGAGTGTTGTAAACATTTCCCACTAGTGTGTGACAACGTGACTGTAAGTGTTAGTTATTCTTTGGCTGTTATCAGTTAGTGTTAGATTTAGATTTAGAATTTACAATTTTTTACATTTTAAAGAAATTAGATTTGATATTAAGTTTTATTAACCATGGAATTTCTCAAGCAACGTAAAGTTGACAGAGAGTGTCGAGCATTTAACAAAGATTGGATGCTGAAGTATTTTTTTACAAAGGTTGGCAATAAAGCAGCATGTTTGCTGTGTTGAAAGAGTACAACTTTAGTCGTCATTATGCGACGAAACATGGAAACTATGGTAATAATTTATCAGCAGTGGAACGGCAAACTAGAGCAACCGAACTGGACAGAAAACTTGTGAGGCAGCAGAATGCATTCGTAAAAGGCAAATTAGCCCAGAAAGCTTCCACTCATGCCAGCTATAGAGTCGCATACAACATTGCTAAACACAGCAAACCATTCAGTGATGGTGAATTTTTTAAAAAGCGCATGCGCGATGTAACTGATCAAGTCTGTCATGAACACAGACAGAAGTTTGAAGAAGTAAGTTTATCGAGAGGATCCGTGGCTCGCCGCATTAAAGCAATTAGTGAAGACCTGTCATCACAATTAAAAGGGCTTGTACCTTCATTTCAATGTTTTCACTGGCATTGAATGAAAGCACTGACATCGATGATACTGCACAGCTGCTCATTTTTGTACGAGGCATTTCAGAAAACTTTGAATTCACCGAAGAATTGCTGTCTATGGAATCAATGAAAGACACAACTACCGGGAAGATATTTTCGAATGTGTGGAAAATGCATTTTGTACAATGAAATTACCATGGCAGAAAATGGTCAGTGTTACTACGGATGGTTGTCCATCATTGACAGGAAAGAACGTTGGTCTACTGAAGAGACTACGTGACCGTGCTGCAGAGGTCGACTGCACTAGGGAATTAATATTTGTAAACCTTGCAACTAATTGGCAAAGCAGCATACGGGCGTAAGGGGCATTAACAATTTATTTAAAATGAATATGCCAGGAAACAATATTGAGTATACCACCCAACCAATTTAGACGAAACCATCCCTGGACGCGTTTCGTCCTTTTGGACTCATCAGCAGGGCCCGTCCCGTCATAAGCAAAAGTAACCCACTCATTAACGTTACCCTTAAAAAAAAAATCCAACTATGCACATGCAGAAGCACTGAGACTTCAACCGACGACGTATTGCTTTGCTTAGCAGGGCGGGTTGACAAATTGGTTAATTTTGGTTGCATATTCACTGGGAGATCAGTTTACACACTGATCTGAAAAAGCAGATTAAACGCTGCATTTATAGCCAAGCGTCTTGTCTTTGCAATGCCATCACGCTCGCGGCGAGTGCGTTGACAATTCACAAAGTGGTAGCCGGGCGACCTTCGATAGACGTGTCGAGCAAATCCATGCCAACGAATTTTCACTCTATCTCACTTCGCAGTAAACCGGGCCTCCTACATTGAAAATTAATTAGTTTCAAATAAATTGATTAATTAGTTGCAAGGTTTACAATGTTAATGTCCCTTACGCCCGTATGCTGCTTTGCCAATTAGTTGCAAGGTTTACAATTTCCTTCTTCGCTTATCATTTTCAAATCTATAGTTTTTTTCCCTACTTGAAAAGAGTTGGCATGGATTTGCCCGTTTCAATGTAGGAGGCCCGGTTTACTGCGAAGTGAGATAGAGTGAAAATTCGTTGGCATGGATTTGCTCGACACGTCTATCGAAGGTCGCCCGGCTACCACCTTGTGAATTGTCAACGCACTCGCCGCGAGCGTGATGGCATTGCAAAGACAAGACGCTAGGCTATAAATGCAGCGTTTAATCTGCTTTTTCAGATCAGTGTGTAAACTAATCTCCCAGTGAATATGCAACCAAAATTAACCAATTTGTCAACCCGCCCTGCTAAGCAAAGCAATACGTCGTCGGTTGAAGTCTCAGTGCTTCTGCATGTGCATAGTTGGATTTTTTTTTTAAGGATAACGTTAATGAGTGGGTTACTTTTGCTTATGACGGGACGGGCCCTGCTGATGAGTCCAAAAGGACGAAACGCGTCCAGGGATGGTTTCGTCTAAATTGGTTGGGTGGTATACTCAATATTGTTTCCTGGCATATTCATTTTAAATAAATTGTTAATGCCCCTTACGCCCGTATGCTGCTTTGCCAATTAGTTGCAAGATTTACAATTTTCTTCTTCGCTTATCATTTTCAAATCTATAGAATTAATATTTCTACCTTGCATAATATACCAGGAAGTGTTGCGTAAAAAGGTGCTTGACGTGAAACATGTTGTTGATCTAGTTGTAAAGATTATTAATTTCATTTGGGCGAGAGGTCTAAATCACAGACAGTTTGTCACGCTTCTGGAAGATTGCAACTCGGATCGCAGTGGTGTTCCGTATCATACAGCTGTACGCTGGTTGAGTGTGAACGTCACTTGCTAATGCAAGTGACGTCATAGCGCGCCGATTTAGGAACAAAAATTGCGGCAATGCTTTTCATCAGACATCGATAAAGATTCACTTGAAAGAAAAAAAAGCATGTTGAGTTGCAAACGCTTGAAAGGAGCACATACTTATGAAGCGTTAGCCAGAGAGCTTGAAACAAGAAATTGGGTTTTTGAGATTTCTTGACGCTAGTCCTCAGAGACATGCCAAAATTGAAACGAGCTTTTATAAAAATGAACACTGCCCGTACCCTCAAGTGCTGTAGCTGAAAGAGTGTTTTCGATTGGAAAAGACATTTTAAAGCCCACAAAATCGGGGGTAAAAGATATCCATTTTGAAATGGTCTTATTTTTAAAAGCAAACAAGTAGAATCACGTCTGTTATGCTACTATTTCTTTATTGGTATATAAATAAAACCTGCAAAATTTTGTAACCCTTCGTGGTGTGATTCAAAAAAGAATTGAAGTTATGCGAGTGTTGTATATTGATTTAATAAATTCTTAAAAAGTAACGTACTGGTAGCACGGTACTTTTTAGAGCCAGTACCGTGTACCGGTACCGCGGTACTTTTATTTAGTAACGTGCCCATCATTGCATATAACTAACACCAAACTACTGAATGACTCACAAGACGAGAAAGAGAGTGAAGTTGAACGGGAGGAAATTGATAAATATGATCAGCAGAAATATATTTCATGCTTTGCAGTGCCCTTGGATCGAGGATAACTAAATACTTAGCAAGGCCTACATACTTGGCATGCAGTGGCAAGAAGTTTTGCGTACGAGTATTTTACAGTGCAATTATCATGTTAGCTCATAGATAAACTTTAGTGCTACATGTGTGATAAATACAGCATCAGAGCCATCACAAAACTCAAGGAAAGAAAAACATGTTTTTGATGACTTAGATCGATCAACTAGAAGGAAGACGATGTATCCACTACAGATGTGCTTAACTGTTACTTTTGAACAACTGTTACTAACTGTATAGTAATGCAAGAGGCCAGCGATGCACTTAGCAAACTGCAGACAGTGACACTGTTTCGACCTATCAGGTCTCTTCAGTGCAGTTGGTGACCAATAAGAAGCTAGAGGCTTTTAATAAAGCATAGCTTAGACCGTCACACTTGTGGGACCAAATACTAGGTCCACTGTAGTGGATGGTCTGTCAACCTCTGCGAAGCCGTATCACTCGTGAATGAGTGGCGGTTGTCGCAGGTGCACTAAGTCTAACAGGTTAACCTGTATATTATTTTTAACGTATATAAAAACATCCATACCTTTTAAAAACTCAGCAACCTGTTTATACTACTGCCGTTTACGTCGGGTCTAACTTAAACTAAAAAGCAGGAAATTTTAACTTAACCGCATACTTTTATGATTTCATTAAATGCAATATGTTTTCCATTTTACTAACTGGCAAGCAAAAATTAAAAATTGGTAAGGGATACTAAATCCTAAAATGTATGGTGATCTGGCCATTTTAGGCGATCGAGCTCTAGGCTTCTCCCAACGGTAATCCAACAAATGAAAAAGCAAGGGTGGTAGAAATCAAGCTCCTCAATGATATGCATTCCGATAAAACCGGTAACCTATCTACTATCCCTCCAACAACCAAATCCATCAACTGAAAACTGACCTGGAATAAGGCTAAAACAATTGGTAAAACTTAACAACTAAGTCTTTCAATTATTTTGACTACCTGCAAGTTAACGATTTTCTCAGAGACACATTATACGTCACAGTAAAAACAAAATTAGGTGTTATTCCGTTGATGAGACGTCATATGATATTTTGTGGCTTTTATGATATCTTGGAACCCGCATGGTCAAACTGAAAAAAAATACTAGCAATTACCGGTTGACCACACTGACAGAAAGATCAAATTAAACACGCATTGAAAAAGTTTATAAATAATACGAACAAAGAAGGCGAAATACAATATCTGTCTAGGTATCTTAATCTTCTTTTATGTCCTCTTTATGAACACAATGACAAGATTATTCGCACGCCCCAGTTTAAGAACCCCTGAACTAACATCTCTGACTGCGTGCATGTTCCTTGGCCCTGCCATAATCGCCGCCATGCAAAGAGCAAACGAACCCGAAACCAAGCACTCACAGTTGAGTTATAGTAGTAGCGGGGACGCCCATCAATAATGTTGAGGTTAAGAACATCAAATTAGCCGGCTGCTGCGACAACCTTGCCCAATTGCAAAGAATATTGCTTCAACATTTGATTATATGTAGCTCGACACTTACATTTTGTTGCAAACCATAAGAAAGGACTATCTTTACCCCATCGTTCTTTTCTTGGGTGATCATCAAGTGTTTTGCTTGGAGTTGGCTACATATGGAAATTTGTAGACTTTGAGCCTTTTGAATAACTTGATTGATAATGCCAAAGATCCATGCTATCGAGAAAGAATACACAAAATGTACCAAAGGACTCAGTTTTTCTAGAAATTTGCAATTTTGTGAAATACAGGCACTAAACTTTTGTGTGTTTTTATCTGGTAGACAACATTTCATAATAATTTGGAGATTTCAGTTTTTGATGGATCTATTTGAAAACGTCGACAGACAATGCAAGAGAACCACGCTTGTGAGGAAAAGTAGTGAAAATGTACCAAAGAACTAACTTTGTTTAGCAATTGCAAGTTTGTTAGGTCAAGTATGATAATTGTACAACCAAAAATGAAACATCATGTATGGCAAACAAGTTTTGATCAGCCGTTATAAACTAATCCTTAGCCCCAAGTAATTGGAGTTCCGTTTTGCTAGAAAGCAAATTTCCTAAGCTTTCAAAGGATAGTAATTGTTAGTATTATACTTTATTATAACGTTTTTGTATTAATATTAAAGTCATCTGTATTCACTGAGCTCACCAGTTTTGGAAGAGGTAAAAAGTTACACCACAGGTCATAAAGTTGAGTTTTTTCAGTATAAAAACTAATACTAATTGTGCATATTATACACTATCGGAATCGCCTCGAAATAACGTTTAATTTGTCGAATAAAGTTTGAAAATCGGTTGAGAAATGAGATCACAAATCAGTTTTTAAGTGAACTAATTTTGCAAAAAGGTTGCAATTTTTGAAAACATCTTCATATTATGATCTGCGGTAGCGAACATTTGTGTTAATCGTACGAGACAAGTTATGACGTCATAGACCCAATTTAAGCGTACAAGCGAAAAAGAGAAGAAAAAATGCTTAGATGGCTTAAAGTGCTTAACCCTTTGAGGGCCTTTGGTACACATATGTACCGTGATTGTTGATTGTTATATCATTATGACGTGATAACCAATTATCGGAAATCCATTATATTTCCGTTGTTACCAAACAATTGCGGCATTGTTTCAAATTTTATGAATTAAATTTTTATGGTCCTCAAAGGGTTAAATAAAAAAGTGCTCGTAGCGTAATCAAATAACCATTAATTGTTGTAAAATTGTTTTTATGAAAAGCAGCTTATTAATATCTCCTGAAAGAATGTTTAATCGCGTTGGTGCAATGAGCACTTTTTGAGATAGAACAAAAAACAGATTGTTCAATAAATTGTTGATTGTGATTTCATTTTCGACCTCAAACAAATGAAAGTTTTTGAAATGTGAAAAGTCGCAAGCTGGTTTTCGTTTGAGCAAAAAGTGGTTGTCCTCTGTCAAGTAATCCAAATTTTAAAAGAGATATTTTTGGCTATGAAGGCATCATGACGGCACGAATACCCTTATGGCACTCACCACGGGATGGTAATTAATCGTGCCACGTTTGGTGTTTCTACCACTAGCAGTTTCAGAGGAGTTAAAACAGACAGACAGACAGAATTGCGCTTTATATATTAGATTTAAATGTTTAAACAGAACAGCTATCTTTGTAGGTACTTAGCTCTGTAGAAATTCTGCTTAAAATGGATGGCTTGTCTGCCTTGAGGAAGAGTGATGATAAACTGTTTCAGCAGTCTCAGTAGCCCGGATATCCTGAGTTTGCAGTCAGTTTCATTTGTGGGTTAGACATATCTGTGGTAGGCCGAGAGTTTTATTTCATTACCATCTGCTTCAATTGCGATTATCAGCCGCAATTCTCAACGAAGTACCACTTGTTGGCCATGTAAAATGGAGGAATCTCGTGAAGATTTTTAGTAAAGGACACAACAAGCAAACTTGCCAGCTTTTTCTTCGCATCTTCCCTTTCGTGCTGAGCATCAAGCGAGGAAGCTTTAAATTCCAGTTTTTTGGTCTTTTGTTATGACTTAGCAAGGGAATCGAATCCAATCTTCCGACTGCAAAATGAATGTTCTAACCACCATTATTATTCTGTCACTGTATTATCGCGCCAATTTCGGGAAGTTAGGGAAGCTTTTTGGCTTACAAGAGGGCCGCTCTTTGCAGAATAGTTGATAGGTTGATATTTTTTATGTGATTGCCCACCTCTGTTTACCTTGGCTACAAAATCCAAAAGAAGACAAGGAAGTCTTAATATGAATTTTGCACTTTAACACCCCAGTACCCTTGGTCCGAAAAAACGAAAGCCTTAATCTTCCCATTTGTCATTTCAAATTCGGGTATGGGACTGCGTTAGCTTTCCGTCACCGCACTCACTATAAACTTGCATATTTAATATGAGGGACTCGGTCTTGTAATGTGACGGTTTAGTGTATCAGAGAAGCAAAACTGGCGCAGCTTGTTCAGAATATGGTGGTCCGTAAATATCGAATATTTGAACCCCAGCCCTCTATTTGCGCATGATTAATTTTTTGTGTGCCGGCATGCAAATTTTCAATATTTATTTTGATTGATCTCACAGGTGACACAGGTGGTCCTGATATGGATAAATAATTGTCATATTGTTTTGTAACATAATTCCACTTGGGTTGATCGTTGAAAGAAAAGCAATTCAGAGCGGCAGAGATATAGTACTTCAGCGTTTTGATTTAAGCCTGGTCTAAGTGATTCTCTGATCTTCTAGTTTAAAATGAAGTTAACAATCCGTATAATTAACTGCTATAAATTTGTTACTTCGCATGCAAAGTAATGTGACAATGCATCTGACTTACAACATCGTTGCTCTACGGCAGGGGTGTCAAACTCATTCATTGCTGCGAGCCCCATTTACATATCTCGATTTTATGCGGATCAGACTTTATTGAAAAAAAATTTAAGCAGGCAAGACTGTATATTAGTGGTCCCCAAGCTTTTTTGTCTGCCGGAACAGAAAACCAGTTGATAAAATTTTGCGGCACACCAGCCACGCAAATGTATTCTTGTTGATGGCGAGTGGCATTATTTGGAGAACACCACTTCTCCGGGTAACGATCTGAGGAAATCGTGTGATGTAGCTCGAAATAGTGCTGATCTCCAAAAAAAGATCACTACCTCTTTCGTCGTAACCTGTAATACCATCCGCGACTTATAGCGGTTGTCGACCATTATCACTTCATGGCAGCATTTTCTCAATTTTGACAGAAAATTTATATCAGTATAAGGCACGTTAAGAAGAACCGCGGCTGACAGTTTGAAAAACGTTGCATATATATTTCTTTTTTGGAGACTTATTGTTGTTCATTTCCATCGACTCACGAAATAGCCTATACTGGAAACATTTGTGTAAAACAGTAGGCTTAATCGTTGAAGTAGTTTACGAGGCCAGGAAGCATCGAATAAGCCTCAGGATTTCAGCCCTATTATCGCACATGCATTTATCACATTATCCTCAAAAAGATTTTAAACCTCAAAAACCGAGCTAAAAGGGGCTTTCATAAATTAATTTTCAGAGAGACTTTAAATGACCCCCGCATTGACACAAATCATCTTCCTAAACCACTACGTAAACCTGTCAATTTTTTAGTCAAACTATTTTTTGATCAAGCACGAAATGAGAAAGCTGTTAGGTCTCACGACGATGAAAAAATTTTGAAATATAATTGTTAAACATCTTTGATGGTAGGTAGCTCTTTCTAAATGCGGGCTTAGTTGGAACTTAGAATTGATATGGACGAATGATATTTTAAATCTTTGATAATTAATAAATCACTATTTGCAAATTAGTTCTGTATTTGCAATAAAGAAAAAACAAGAACCTACAATAAAATACAAATTAAATAACTCTATAAATACATCTCTCTTCAAAGTTTAGTCAATGAGCAATCCCATATTTCTAACTTTCCTCATTTAAAAACAATAGGAAAATACTTTTTAGCTACTCCTTCAAGATTGGTCACACCAAGTAAAAAGAAGGTAAAAGTTTTCTAACAATCAGGCTAAGATTGTAGCCCATGTGGTTTAGTGGTAATCTTTTCGAAGTTTGGAACGAAGTGTCATAAGTTCCAAATTCCACAAAAGCACTGTTGGTATTCGCCAGAAAAGCATCCGGAATTGAAAGTGCTGCCTCGTTTTTGCAAAAATCTGATTTGACAGCGAGTAAGCAGTGGTAGACATACTTTGAATCAGAACGTCTAAGCCTTTAAAAACGCGAAAAATAAGGACGTAAGTTAGGCTTTATACGAACAAGAAGATATTTTGAATTGCGGTTGGGAAAGATTACTGTCAAAAACTAATAAAAATTATCAAAAAAAAAATCTTTAAGTTGAGAAAAAAACCAATACGATAATTTTCAATCATTTAAAACTCATCTTCTAGATAAATGTTGGCGATGGTTGCAGAACACTGACAGCCAATTGCTCTGCCATGAATAATTGAAAATCCATCAGAAATTTTGAACAATTTCATTTCTGATAGATAGCATCCGGATTGTTTACCGGATAAAAATATAAGTAATCTGGAGCGGAAGGGGTCATCACGCTCTGCTTGACATCTCGAGTCCATGTCGGCTTGGCAAAGTCGCTCAAGCAAAAGCAACAGCTTCTTTGTGAGTCAAGCAGCTTCGGTTGAGGCGCCACAAAGCAGCTATAGACCCGAGGTACTGTAAATGGCACGGTCGAGTAACTGTGTAATATTTGTGGAGACATGACTTCAAACTGCTGATCACGTGGCGCACGACAAGAGGAATAACCGTCAAGAGGTCGGATGCTCCTCTTGAAACTCTGATTAGATCTCACAAAGCTTTTCAAATCGCCGTTTCGAGGGGAATGAGGCGTTGTCTAATAATAATAAAAAAATTTACTGAAATCACTAGTCAAATCATCATCTAAAATCTGATATTTTATTGTGACTTCTCTGCAAAGAAGCTGCCGCAGCAATTTTTCTTGGCTCCAGAACATAAAGCGCGGAGCTCGAAACTCCCAATAAAACATTGTTGATATTCATCGCGAAGAGCATCCGAAATTTAAAGTGCAGTGTTGAAACTTTGAAATTCCACTAAAAGCCTGGTTCGCATGCGAGCAGATACTGGCAGACGCACCCTGAACCAGCACGTCTATGCCACCAAAAGCGGAAAAAGTAAACTGAAATCTAACTTCTGCACGGCAGAGTTTGCCTCAAAATGTACTTTTTGTGCTCTATCTGTCATGCTGTATGGCAGGGTGGTCCCACTAGTTTTGGTCAGTGGGCCATTTTATAAGTAACTTATCAAATTCTAGGCCAATTCGCTCAAAATGATGAATAAAACAATTGACGCAAATATTTAAAATTGGAAATACAGCAGAGACATTTAAACAATTTATTGAATTTGTTACAAAGGCTCAGTGGGTTCCTAATGTTTGAGGCTTTTCTGATACTTTTGCTGATAGGTCAATAATAACGTTAGTTGGAGCAAGTTGAAGGCAATTCTTCAGTGTTTTGTCTGCCATTTGACTTTTACAGCTATACTGACATTTTTCGATTAGGGCACTTTTCTTCCATGATTTGATCAGCCAAAGTAATGCAATGAACAATACTTTGTTCAATATAAAAAGTTAACTTTACAAAGCTAACACAAAAAAGCACCAAAGCTTTTTGTCCCCTCCTGCGGACTTTATTGGGGAAAAAATAAATGGAAAACTTCAAAGATAAATTTATTGTTTCAAAGTTGAACACTAATGACGAGGGGAAGATCGTTTTAACCGCGCACCTCTCAATGAAACACGTGCAGAAGCGGCTGCTTTTTTGTGAATGACCGAGTTTTATATTGAAAGATGGCTTAGGGCGTTTAATTAGCAGCGCTTTCATTAGCACAGTTACACTATTAAAACGGTACTTTTTCAACAATGTAAAGTTTTGCTTTACCAACACTATTTCTGTGCAGCTTTGCCATGATTACGATTGGATTTGATGGAGGAGTTAGATGAACTTTCGTAGTTAGAAAAACGGTTTTCAACTCTTACGAATAGCTATCCAGTCGTCATCCATCGGTATGACGACTGGACTGCTATTCGTAAGGGTTGACAACCATCTTTTCAATAACCATCTTTTCAATAACCGGCGCGAAGGTGTAGTGGTTAAGCGTCCACTTCGCAGTCGGTAGACCTGGGGTTCATTCCCCTTGTTGAGTCATACCAAAAGACTTTAAAAAATGGTATCCACAGCTTCCCTGCTTGGCGCTCGGCATTTATGGGAGGTTGTGGAGAACAAGCCGGCAAGTTCGCTTGTTGTGTCCTTGGGCAAAGCACTTAACGGGACGCCTCCGCCTTTGTGTGGAAGACAGGTGGCCCAGACACCTCAAAAATGGCAACTCCCAAGCGATTGCGGACGTCCCGTCCAAAATATAGCGACACAATTCGCTTTCTCGTGAATGGAGGATAAATATGAACAAATACAATACAAAAAAAACCAAAGTTCATCTCACTCGGTTCATCTAATTCGTTTTAACAGTGTAACTGTGCTTTGTGTTATTTTGTATTTCGGTGGGCCTGTATGATGTGCGCATGACTTACTTTGCTGTAACTCTTGTATTTTGAAGTGCTTTATTTGCAGAACAAAGACATATCTGAAGCCTGCTGGTCTACAGTGAGTAAAAACATCACTTATAGCCAAAAAAACACAGAAATTTACTAAAAAGCAGGGTGTACCCAGGCTTTTTAAACGGTCAGTATATCGATTATTTTTAAAGGTTTTCAAAGTATTTGGAATTTTAAATCCTTGAGTTGCAAAACAGTTACAATAAACCTACATAGGTCCGTGGCCAGCCGAGGGCCAGGAGGAGATTGAACAATAGCGAAGAAGATCACAAGGACCATGCCCCCTCAAGCTTTTTACACCCAATTAAGAAAAAAGCGTTTTCAACCAAAACGAATGCAAAATGTGGACCTCTTCCCCCAAAAAGTCATCCCTTTAGGTTAAGATACAAATTTTAAAACCAGCGGTCAGAAAAGACTTCAAAATAAGGTCAACTAACACAACTGAGGAACACAAAAGCTAAAAAAGTGCTTCCCATCTCAAATTTGATTCTGGATACGCTAATCAATGGCAACTATAATCAAAATAAAGTATAAATTTCCAAACGTGGTATGAAACACTTGTAACTGTTTAACGCATGCAGATACAAGCCAGTTGGTAACTATAAGCTGCTCGACGGATGAAGTCTCAACAAGGTGGAAATAGTTGCCTAGCTATAGGCGGCTGTAAATAATTTGTCAGTGAAGGAGATTGCTACCATGCATAGCATCTAAATCATGTGCCGGAGGTCGAGAATGGTGGTAAACAAGTTGGCAGAACAGCAAAGTGACAGGTTAAAGGAGAAAGAGCGGATGCGAAACTAGTACGGATCAATAAACGGTTACATAAACAGTTAGATTTAATTTAAAATAGCGGTGCGGCACAGAGACAAATTTTTCAGTTTAAATTTATTGTGTCGACATTTGTTGTTGAGTTCTGACCGTTTGTTGAGTATTGTGGTGGGGTCCGCTTGAAGGATGTAAAGCTTCTCTCCAAGGCAGAGATTGCAGGTTGTTGCGCCGCATTGATATGGTGCAGGGTGTGCCATAATACCCCATTTAATGCCGGAGTCTTCACCAACACCTTTTGCCAGCTTGGTAGAGTTATTTTTGTGACGGTATTCAAAGCTTTGATTATGGTTGGAGAAGCGGGCTTTGAGCTCCGTCTCACTACAACCAAAATAACGCTTTGCAGCGAGTCCTGATGTTATTGCAGCTTTATACACGATGGAACTTTGGCGACACCTTCCTTCTAGCGGGCAATTGGCTTTATTCCTGCAATTACACGGTGGTATGGCGTGATTGGACTCAGCCCTGTTATCTAAAAAGGTTTTGTTGTGTTAATTGTGTTAGGATATAATTAAAGCCATATTGGACATGCAGCTATAGCTTACTTTGGTATTGTTTTTGTTGCATATTTTATGCAGACGATGGTGTGGTAGGAAATATTTTGTGAGCGATATGAGGTCTCTTGTCCAATGTTTGTTTTTACTTGCTCGCTGTATAAAGGATTAAACCATGCGATGTTTTGTTTTCTCTTTCTCTGAAAATCATAGGTGAAGGTGGGAAATTATAAAACCTTGCACCTAATTGGTAACGCTGCATACGAGCGAAAAAGAGCATTAACAATTTGCCAAGGTCGAATATACAAGGAAACATGAATCCAAAAGGACGAAACGCGTCCAGATTTGTCAAAATTGTTTGGGTGGTATACTCATTGTTGTTTCCTTGTATATTTGACCTTGGCAAACTGTTTAATGCCATTTTTCGCTCGTATGATACGTTACCAATTAGTTGCCAGATTTATAATTTTCCACCTTTGCCTATGATTTTCAGATTTATAGTTTTCCCTACTTGAAAAGAGTTGGCATGGATTTGCCCGTTTCACTGTAGGAGGCCTGACTTACTGCGAAGTGAGATAGAGTGAAAATTGTTGTTGTTGTTGGTTACCCGACCCCTTCCGAGGGATGGGGGTATGGCGGAAGACCATGGAGCCCCAGAAGCCGGGCAACTCCCCAGGGTCTAAACCAGATATCGTATAGAGACAGAAAGTCGCCAAAGAGTGAGCGACGAAAAGAGTCCTAGCTGGACAGTGCAGAATGAGATGAGAGGTGTCCTGGGACGGGTGTCCACAGGCGCTGCAGGAAGGATTCTCGATTCTGCCAATCCTAGAGAGATGAGAACCTAAAAGAAGACTGTGTCCGTTGCAGCAAAGACGAGAGAGAACACAGCGAGCATGACAAGGGAGCACAAGTTCCTCGGTGGAAATCGAGGGAACTTGGGTGTTAAAGAATTTCGATGAGACAAAAAAGTTCGAGTACGAGAAAAGACAAGAGTGGATACGAGAGATAAGAGGAGAGAGACTACAAGGGATTGCAGAGTACACAAGTAGCGCTCCCCGTCTGGCCAGCTCGTCAGCTGCGTCGCTCCCCAGGAGAAACGAGTGTCAGGGGACCCATTGTAGCGTGATAGAACAAGGGAAGAGAGAAGACAGTTCCTGCCAGATATGCCACAGAGTTTGAGATAAGAGGAAAGATGGAGGAGAGGACAGGGTGGCGAGAACAGAACGAGAGTCGGACAATAGGAGAAGAAAAGAGAAATGACAGACTTGTTGGTACTGCCGAGACCAGCAAAGAGCGTGCAGAATGGCGCAGGCTTCAGCCGAAAAACTTAAACAGACTGAGCCTGCCGAAAAAGAAAGAGTGGCCTCAGTGCCACAGACAGAGCAGTTGGCAAGAACGCCGGAGCCACCCTTGCAAAAAAGATATGGAACAGAGTCGTCTGTCCAGAGTACCAGATCATGAAGGGGGAGAGAGTCAAGGTGGGTGAGAGCCGCACCTTGGGGAGAGAGAGGGGGATCAGAGCAAGAGCATGAAGGGGAAAGGGTAGACTCCACAGTGAACGAGGGCAGATTCCAAGGAGGAAAGGGAGGGAAAGCTAGAAGAGCCTCCCTAGAACAAGTAGAAGGAAGCATGAGCGGGTGAGTGGATGCAAAAGCTCTCCAGGACGATCTGCAGAGTCTTGGTTTCACTCCTAGTCTGGCCAAACCTGAAATGGGAAAGAAGATTGGCAAACGAAGAGCCCGCTCATAAGATAATAGAGTGAAATGAGTCAGGGTGACTCGTAGGGGAGGTAGAAAAGCCTCGGAGAGAAGCAGAGGGATAGGGGAGAACGAGAGGCAGCCGGTGACGGCGTGACTGGCCGCTTAGTGGAGGCGTTCCTATTTGGTGAAATTGGTAGCGCTTAGGAAAAGAAACCATTCGGGTGAAGCGTAAGTGAGAAGGGACCGAAGAAAAGATTTGTACAGAAGAGAGATGGACTCCTTAGAGGGGCCACATGAGGAAGCAGAGATACAGCGTAAGGCTTTGAGACGTGGGAAAAATTTGGCCTTCAGCGAAGATACATGTTTAGAAAAGAAAAGAGTACGGTCGAAGATAACTCCAAGAAAAGTTGGAGTGGGGTTAAAACGGAGGCGGGAGCCGAGTAGGAGAAAGTTGGGCTGGAGGTTAGCTTGGTGGGGATCCACTGAGAAGAAGGAGTCCTCACATTTGCTCGGATTGAGAGGAAGACACCAGTACTCAGACCTGCGCTCCAATCGAAACATAGCTCCTTGTGTGGCTTCCACCGCAGTAGGGACCGAAGGGGAGGAGGACCAAATGGCCAGATCGTCAGCGTAAAGAGAACAGCTGACGGAAGAAGGCAGAGAGGCCGGAAGATCACTAATGAAAAAATAGAAAAGTACAGGGCCAAGAACGGATCCCTGCGGAACACCTCGAAAGGACTGAGTTTTGTGATTTTGAAATACCACACAAGCGCGCCTATCAGAAAGGAAAGATTGAGTCCAACGAGCAAAGCAAGGAGGGAGGCCAGCCAAAATAAGTTTGTGGAAAAAGGCGGGATGTCAAACAGAGTCAAAAGCTTTGAAGAAATCAATACTGGACAGGATCGTCCGAGAGCCCGGCCAGGGTTTGTTAAATCCATCCGAAATGGACTGAGAAAGGTACAGAATTTGATCTAGTGTAGACCGTCCAGGGTGGAAACCGGCCTGACGGGGAGAAAGAATGGCATTAGATTTGAGAAAAAAGAAGTGTAGACGGGATAGAATGATGCGTTCAAACAGCTTTGATACGCAGGAGGTGAGAGAGATAGGCCGGAAGGAAGCAGGAGAATCAAGAGGCTTTCCCCATTTTATGGATGGGAATGATAGAAGATGTCTTCCAGATGGATGGAAAGGAATGCGAAGACCAGGAGAGATTGAAGATGTGAAGAAGAAAATCCATGCCAGAGCGAGGAAGATGCTTTAGCATGGGATAGGCAACTTTGTCTGGGCCAGTGGCAGTGGAGGAGGAGAGGTTGGAGGCGGCCGCAAGAAATTCAGCGGGAGAAACTAGAGCAAAAGGACGAGTGAGACTCCACAGGACACGTGGCTCGGCGGAGCTCAGAGAGGTAGCCTCTGGCTCTGCTACGCAGAGCCTTTGACTGAGAAATGGAAAAGTGGGAATGCAGGTAAGTGGCATAGACCGAAGTCGATTCCCTGGAAGAAGAACAGTTGGGGAAGTTAGGAGAGGAGGAAGACGAGGAAGGAGAGCCAGTAATAGAGCGAAGAAGAGAGTGCGCAGATTTATGGTAAAATTTAGGTGAAAGAGAAGAGCAAGTCGTCTGCCATGCCTCAGCCTTGACGATGACTGACGAGGCACGTCGAGAGGCGGAGATGTAAGCCTGGCGATCTTCATCACTTCTGTGAGCGTCAGCGAAATCCTTGCTTCTTTTACTAACCGCACTTTCCACATCAGCAGACCACCAGGCTTTAAGAGGGCGTTTGATGTGGCCGAAAGGAATGGAAGATTTGGCCGCATTCAGTGCCAGAGAGGTAAAGAGAGTAGCAGCAGAGGAAAGAGAAAGAGACGAGTATTCCTCTGCAGAAGACAGTGAAAGTCAAGGCAGGAGGCAAACCCATCCCAGCGAGCTTTCTGAAAATTGAAGGAAGAAGGACGCTCGTTGGGGCAATAGACCGGAGAGATAGGGACAGATAAAAGAATTGGTAGGTGGTCAGAACCCAGGTCTTGAAGCACCTCCCAGGAGCAAGAAAAGGCAAGAGAAGAGGGAGAAAAGGAGATGTCAGGAGAGGAGCGACTGCCAGAGGATCGATGGAGAAGGGTGAGTGTGTCAGGTTCATTGAGGCGGAGGAGGTCAGAAGAGATGACCCAGTCGAATACTTCCTCCCCGAAGGGGTCGGAAGTACCTCTTGAGTCCCAGAGGGGGTGATGGCAATTGAAGTTCCCCAGAATGAAGAGATTTCTGGAGGAGGGAAGAATGGAGGGAGAAAAAAAGTCGGTTCTGCCATCCGTTGGGGAGGGGCGATTAGGGGGGGCGTACACATTAAGAAATGAGAGCGAGGAGGAGTCGTTTAGAGAGATGTTGACCCCTACATAATCTGAGTAGGGATCAAGCGAAGAAAGAGAGGAGGTAGAAAGTTCAGAAAAGGATAGACCCTGCCTGACGAAAATGACGACACCGCCGCTAGCGTGCGTGGCATCACGAGAGAGAATGCCACACCGGGAATGGGTGCAATCAGAACGCAGAGCAGAGAATCCAGGAATCCGGAAAGAGAAAGATGAGTTTAGATTGGATTCCTGAATGCAGATAAGGTCGACAGGATGGGACAAGAGAAAGTGAAGTAGTTTATTGCTCCTGGCTCGAAGACCTCCAGCATTCCGTTGAAGAACCCTGAGAGAGTCAGGGGGAGAGGAGGCAGAAGGTGCAGAAGGAAAGCCAGAAGCAAGGGACGGTGGTATGGGGGCAGATGGAGAAGATATAAAATGGGCAGATGGGGGATAAGAGATTTGGAGACCAGGGTAGGGCGAGAGTGCAGCTTTAGCAGAAGGGGGCCAGATTGTACAGTGGAGGTATACATGTCGGAGGAGTCCGAGGAGTGAGTCACAGTGTTACGGCAGGGGGGCATCTCCAAGAGTGAGAGCTGCCAAGAGCTCTGAATTTGGAGAGGAAAAGTTGTGAGCACCTTAGATGGACCCATTTGGAGCAAGTGCAGCATTGCATTCACTTGCTCCGCCAGGTCACATTTCCAGTGCACACAGAGCAAGGAAAGATGGGGTCAGGGTTGGGATGAACGTTACCGCTCATCAAGAGAAGGAGGAGAATGAGGAGACGAAGAAGGGAAAGAGAAGGGCAGGAGAAAAGAAAAAGAGAAAACAGGCTACCGATTTTGAAGAAGCTGTGTGCTACCCTACTGCGGTCGTTCAGGGGCAGCATAGCAAAAAAATGAAGGGGAGTGCCCCGGGTAACTGGGACCATCGGGAAGGCTAACAGCCATTTCGACCCAACCCAAACGGGGTCGGGGACCGCACCACCACGTTAAGGCGGCTGTTGATTGGTGCAGAGTGAAAAAAAATTTGGTGTCATGAATTTTCTCGACATGTCTATCAAAGGTCGGCCGGCTCCAACCTTGTGAATTTTTAGCACACTCGCCGCGAGCGTGATGGCATTATAAAAACAAGGCACTAGGTTTTATATACAGCGTTCAATCTAGCTTCTTCAGATCAGTTGTCCGCCAAGCTGAGTAAACTGATGTTTCAGAGGATATCAAGTTAAAAGCAACCAATTTGTCAACCCGCTCCACTAAGCAAGGCAAGACATCCTTGGTTCAAATCGTAGTACTTTTGCGTGCACATTTCTCATTTAAAGGACACCATTAATGAGTGGGTTCCTTTTGCTTGTGACGAGGCAGGCCCTTACTGAGGAGTTCAAAAGGACGAAATGGTCTGGTCAAAATTGTTTGGGTGGTATACTCATTGTGTTTTTTTGTATATTCGACCTTGGCAAATTGTTAATGGCTTTTTTTGCTCTTATGCTACGTTACCAATTAGGTGCAAGGTTTTATAATTTTCTCTTTCTATTTCTCCTGCTGAAGCCTGGGTTGTAAACATATTTCAACCCCCCAATATATTTGCTGTTGCGCATCACAGCCTCATATTCAGGGATGGTTTTGGCAAATTCCTCCTGGTTGCATGAAAGCTGAGATAGGCGGTTGCTTTGCTGAGTACAGATGGCAGTTTTTTTTTAATGACTGGTTGGAAAACCGCACCTAATTCCAGTTGCCTAAAAATTAAGAGATATCGAGTAGAAAAAGTAATGGAGTTATTAATAAAGTTTGTAAAACAGTGACGCAATGAAGATATATGTCAAAGGGCGTAGTCATGGATAGTAACCCAACTTTTTTTTTAGAAATTTTTAATATTTTATGAAAAACCTTTGACCAAAATCATAATACTGTATTTGAAGCCACATACTTTAGTTAGATTTCCCATTCCAGGCTACAATAAACTGCTTTGACTGCAACATATAATTAGTAGTGAATTCAAAATCTTTATCCACAGGTTTCTCACCAATAGCAGTAGACTATTAGCATGCAGATATCGAACTATGATGTATTAAGTCTCGCACATGTCCGTTTTAATCATCGATCAGCGGAGCTCACACAGTTTTATGAACAGGTTTGCACAAAATCCAGTGGAATTCCGCCACAGCATTACACTGATTTTGCATGATTAATTCAATCACATTTTTACATAGCAAGGTTTATCCATTTTCACAACGTTTCTTGTTGGTTTACTTGAAGATAGCTTTACGTCAAAATCGCATTTAAGAAACTCTTAGGCTATAGCCTTGTGACCCTGATTACGGGTAAGGTAATGTCGGGTAACTTACATTAGTACAAATTGCTTGTCAAAGCAGATAAATGCGTTGACAGATATCTCGGAGACCCGATAGTTCGACGTTTGATGAGCATTTTCGCATTGTAATTTTTCATTTATTCATTCATTCAATTTTATTCATAGTGAGACAGACTGGAAAAACCAACATTGCAGACCGTAGTTTGATTTACGCTATTGCGTTAAAAACCATGTTTTACGGGTACTTTTTTTTCTTGAAAATATTCCACAATGTAGATAGCCGTACGTGGGACTAAAAACTTAAGTAGCTCTGGGATAGGGTACTTTAAGAGTGCAATATGCTGCATTCTGCCTTCTACGCCAAAAAATAACGAATTTAGTGCTTTGACAAAAAAATTTCGCTTTATTTTGCTGATTTATTCTCTTCCTTCTCCTTATAAATTAATTGGCCCCTATTACTACAGTTTGATATAGGGTCTGAGCCTACAAATAAATTTATCAAACAAAAAAAAATGCAAAAATAAAACATTGAAACTTTTTGTTCCGTAAAGGAACTTCATCAGGAATATTTTGTTTTTAATTTGGCAAATTTCAAGTTTAAAAAATGATACAAATATTACAGTTCCGTACACAGTGGGAACCCGGTTGGCGAACAACCCGATAACCCGACCATCCTAGTATCACGACTGCTTCTGTGGGGTCTCCAAATATTTTCTTATAGCAAAACGTTGTATCTTGTTTCATTAACGCGTTCACCCCGTTTTCGAGACCGCAAACACCATGCGATTGTTCCGAACTGCAATTTTGACCCCGCTAAAGCGACCACTATCCCTCTTAAAACATTCACGGTTGTGACCGACATTATTGCATATCGTGTCAAAACAACAGGATTGCGTTCGTAATCACACTAGAAATTGTAATCCCATAATGAATAAGCATTGTGACGAATTAAAACCAACCAACGTCGCTAAAGCTCAATAATTGATATAAGATTAAGTAAACTGTAGACAGTGGGTTTGCAAATTGCTGGCTAAGTTTCACTCCGCACTGTGTTTATGAGCTCAAGAAAATATATGGCGTTGGGCAAAATAAAGTCGAAAAACTTTGAATAAAAAAAAATGGTTATGAATACAAAGCAGAAAGAAAGTGTGGAAAAATGGGGGCGTGGGTTGCCAAGAGAGTTTCGGTATAAGCAAAACTCAAATCCAGAATACAATAAAAAGAAAAGACAGATTTTTGGCTGCATACGATTATACAGTGTACTTCAAATGCAACATGGAGACAAACGTCCATTCCAGAATTTTTAACAGAAGTGATGAAACGCATGCTGTATGTTATTCTTCCAAAATTAAAAACCGAATTTTGTGTTTAAATGGTCGAGTGGTCTGCTTACGTGAATTACTGTGCTTAAGTGTGAATATCAAACTACTGCAAACATCATGCTAACAAAGCAAAATCCACCGGCGCCACCGCCCCGCTAATACGACCGCTTGACTGCGGTTCGGTGGCTGGTCGGGTTAGTGGGGTTCCATTGTATTTGGCATTTACGAAAAAGGAAACAATGCGAGGGAAGGGTAGATAGAAATATGCTGTGGAAAAGTCTACAAAGTAAAATTAGCTAAAAAAAAAGCAAGTAGCATGGCTACAGCGCAAGTCTTCCCTTCTCATTTGTATCGTGGTAAGACTGAAAGAGAGGTGGGTGATTCACCCCTTGCTTCCGATTTAGTCTTAATTTACAATGAAGATTTTTATGGTGTTTTGGTAACCTAATCTTATAAACGCGCAGTAGAACCATCAAATAGGATAAAATAAAAACCTACGTTTATAATATTCTTTGATGGAGTACATTCTTTCCGGATACTGAAGATTGACTTGATCGTAGGAAATCTTGGAGATTCATAGATGGCATTACATTGTTTTGCCTTCTCTGGGGTAAAGTATGTTTCTGATAAAGAAGAAGCAAATAGATTGCTTCAATCAAATTTGCGAGAGCTTTTTCACAGTGAGAGAAAGATTCCTACTGTTAAAAACTTTTGCTATCCGCCTTCTGTAGAGCAACTAGCAGGGGTAGCGTAGATGGAAACTTTTGAGGACATTTATTTTAAAATACCTTTTTGCACCAAAATATCGAGTAAAAAACACAGTTGTGGCATTGAAAATCTTGCTGGTTGTGTCCCATTTTTTTGTGTTCGCAGAACAACCCTGCCTGCTATTTCAAAGACAAGATTAGCTTTTTTTCTTGTTTATCTTATATTTTTGTCTTCCGGTCACAGAAAATCTTTCGTCAGGTATACTAGAACATCTTTGTGTTTGGACTCATAAGTTTCCAGTAGTGCTGGTAAACCTACTACTGGCAAAGTGGCTTCCTATCACAAGCAGTGCAACCATGCAAGGAAAACTGCCGTAGAATGCCCATCCCTTGAAAGCGCAACAACGTCGAAACAACAAATTACTGCCAGGCGTTAACTAGTCATTGGTGTAAGGTCCAGATAGGTATTGGATTGTGGCGCGGTCTGACAGTGAGAAGAACCGCATTCCAAATTTGCACAGCATCAAATATTAATGATAAAATTGTAACAATCGCAGAAGTGGAAGAATCAAATCTGATATTCCAATATTGTGCTGCCATTTGAGAAATTAACTCTACTCCCCAGATTTTTCTGGCTACGAGCCTGCCAGTAGGAATAAAATCTTTTTTTTCGCTGCTACCGTATATGAGAAAGAAATCCTGCATGATATCCGTCAACAACTTTTCTTACCTGTCAATTTTGAACCGGAGTTTAGTTTTTGTGGCGACTGCAATGATGCGCTCTTGCAACAGTCTTTCGTTTTTTTGTTTGCTTGGGCGCCAAAGCATCCATTGAAAATGCTTACTTCGGGCTGTGGTTCAATTTTCTCACTTTTTATCTTGGGTGGCAGCAGTTTGTCACCACAGATGTTTGTGGCGCAACAACGCGTTGATGAATCATTTGGCTTTCCTCTTGCATTTTTCTTTGGGCTCGGGAAAGGGATCTTGGCATTTAGGTTAATGTTAATCGATTTGAAAGGCTTTCTATCTTTTACAGCAGCATTGAAAGAAATGAATTTCCCATCTGTGCTAGGTGGAGCGGTAGCTGGCGCCGCTTTTCGATGACACGAAAAATTCTCCTTTTTGTCGTTATTATCAGCAGGCAACAAACGATCGTCAATGCTTTCTTTGTCTGAGTCAACGGTAACGACGTCATCAGTCACGCGGTTGCAACCAGTCGGAACCAAACCAAGATAGGAAAATAACGCGCGTCGGGAAGTGACTTGGTGATTCTCATCAGGATAAATCTATTAAGCAAAAACGAGTGCTTTGACGCAAAGATAGTTGTCGATAACTTGCAAGCCTCGTAGACAAGCACAACAACAGATTCAGCAACGTCTAACCCAGGGGTGTCAAACTCGTAGGCTTGTGGGGGCCACATTGCATGTTGGCACACGTGCCGAGGGCCGCACGGTGTTTTCGATTTGGAGATCACCACTTTTACCGGTATCGGTCTCTGTATTGTAGCCCGCGAGATTGATCTCCAAAAAAAGGTCTCTACCATTCCAGCATCTCCATACCATCGCCCTTCTTCAGGGGTCGTTATTCAGAAATCGAGTTCTGTGGCTCGAAGTGGAGTTCATCTCCAAATAAAAAAAGTCTGTACCTCTCAAGTGCCGCCTGTGTTAAGGGGTTCAAACGTTTCTTCGAAGATGAAACGTTGCAATACTGCCGAAATTCATTAAGAATTTTAGAATCGTCTCGCGGGCCGCATTGAGAGGCTCAGAGGGCCGCGAGTTTGATACCCCTGGTCTAACCTATGCGAGAAGCCAGAAAGACTTTTTTAAGGTAAAAGTTAAATATGACTCTTCTGTTTTTTTAATGACAGCATGTTGCAAAAAAAAGAATCATATTCAGCTTTTTATAATGACGTCATCATGCCGCAATAAAGTTGCATGTGTAACCTTGTTTGAAAAGGGAACGTTTTGCTCCCCCTCAAGGGCTCATCACTGGTCTAACTCCGTATAATAGGGTAAAAATGACGTCAGCAGAGGGGTCACAAAAGAGGGATTCCAAAGATTCTTCATATTGTCAGTAACGAAATCAAGTGGGTTAAAGCGCCGTTCTTTAGTGGCAATAATCGAATGGTTAGGCGCTCAAATCTCAAGATATTGCGTTGGAGTACCTTTAGGAAAGACACTTTACGATGATTTCATCAGATCGGATGATTTAAACAAGCAGTGAGTTTAGTGAAATTAGTAGCCTACCAAGCAATTGCAACGGAATGTTGGAACTTGGAAATTCCAAAATAGTCTTATTTGTTGTGACATTTTTATCCTCCAGGCTCGCAGCACCACGACGAAGACGCTAAGGGTGAGACAACTGTCCAGACCTGTTTAGGAGTTTTCAGGTTTCAGCATTTTGCTTGAATTGTTTGGCATTACTTTCAAAAAATTTACTATTTTCTGGAATCCATCAAGCAGGGAAAATCATTGTAAGGTGTCTTTCCTAGGGACGCATCAACACAGTGGTCATTTGTTTCGAACAAATGATCATTCAGCGATAGTCGCTACAAAACAGCATTTTAAAAAACTTGCGATTAAGTTTACGGCTACAACTAAGTTTAAGTCTATGAAATTGCTTAAGGCCTGCCAGTCTCGAAGACAACATGCAAGAAATGAACAAGTGGATCGTGAAATGTACTAATCTTGTTGCCTGACCCATTTGACGACAACAGCCATATCCTTATGTTGGTCGGCAGCAACATGTGGGCAATAGTGGAATTTCATATCATGAAATAAATGGCTACAACGCTGACTAAAGTCAACCTTTTAAAAAGCTCTCCTTTTTGGTTCAAGCAGTGGTAACTGTCCAACTTTGGAGTCACCATGGTCTCCTGTCTTGCCTCCTACATTGGCGAAGTGGCAGGTACAAACTACAAGCTTTTGGAAAATGCCCTGAGATCGACCAGCTTGAAAAGAAGTAATAGTACCAAGGTAAGTCAACAAAATTAGCTATAGTGTCTGTTGTTGTACTAACCCATTTCTTCCCTGGGATGGAGGCATTCCATTGAGCGGTTATATTCCAGCCCTTACCGTAAACCTAATTAACATCAGGCTAGAAAAATGATAACTTTTTTTAATCATTCGTAAATACAAACTGTAGACTGGTAGGGCAATCACCAATGAGGCGGAGTGCCATTACTGAGTACTAATAAGTTGCCGCTTCTTGCAACATGCTTGATGAGTAGCGTCACTATTCTAACCCGGAAAAGCATGGAACATAAGTTTAGTTTATCAATATCAAAGATCACTTACTGGAAAACATTTCAGCATTGGCGATTTATCTGGAGAGCAAGGTTGTATAATCGCTTGAGAATGTCTCAAAAAGTTTAGATGGGAGTTTAATGATTTCTTAGGGCTATCGGTAGTTTTTGCTTCCCTGTAAAAAATAGTATTCCATTAAAGCTGCTTTGAATCAGATCAGGGTATGATACTCCTTCATGAAAATTTGCGGTTGCAAACTTTGTCGCAATAGACTTGTATACGAGGGTTGTATGAAAAGTAATGAGCCAACAGAAAGTACACAAAACACATGATTTTGAATGCTTCTATTTTTTAACATAATTTCCATCTAATGACACGCAATTGCTCCAGCAATGCTAGAGCGTTTTTATTCCATTCAAAAATAACTCCTTTTCTTGGGTACCTAGGAATTCTTCTACAGCATTCATGGTCTCATAGTCGTTGGCGAAATGTCGACCAGCCAGAGCTTTTTTCATGTTTGGTAATAGGTGGAAGTCGGTGGCATCAAGTTCTCGTGAACAAGATGGGTGAGAAACAATCTCGAACCCACATCAAGCATTGCTGCCAGGACAACTGTGGAGACGTGCGCAGGAACTTTGTAGTGACAGAAGAGAACACCTTTGGTGGGCATTCCCTGCCTGATTTCCCGCATTTTCTTTCGCAGATACTTCAGAAGATTAAAATAATACTCTTCATTCACTGTACGGGTTTTGTCAAGAAAATCAATAAGTATCACACATTAGGAACCCCAGTAAACTGATACCACGTTCTTTCCAGCAGATGGAATGACATTAGCCTTTTCGGGGGCAAGGGATGATTTATGTTTCTATTGCTTGGACTGTTACTTGATTTCCGATGGGTAGTGATGAGCCCAGCACTCATTCATCTCTATTGTGTCAGAAAACTGTCAAGATCACTTTCAAGCAGTTCCAGATTTTTTCTTAACAAAATGCATAGAGTTTGTTTTTGCTTCGGAGTCAGAAGACGAGGGACACAGCGATCGAAAACCTTTGGCAAACTAGGCTCGTTCATTCTTCAGAATGCTTTGTGATCAATCAAGTGAGACGTCCAACTTGTCTGCCACTTGACGACATAAGAATCGGCGATCTTGCATGATTATGTCAAATATCAAAGCAGCCAACTCTGTTATTGCTCCAGCTATCAGTGAAAGAATTAACTTGTGTGCATGCAAGGGTGTATTTTCTAATGCTGTAAAAGTCACTGAAGTAATTCCCGCATTCAAGCAAGATAATCCAATAAACTGTTCAAACTACCGACCAATATCACTTCTATGCTTCTTTAGCAAAATTTTTGAACAATTAGTTTACAAATGAATCCACGACTATCTCCTTAAATTTGATTCACTTTCTCCGAGACAACTTGGTTTTCAACGTATAGCTTCAACTTCTCACGCAATAAGTACTATATCCAATAATTTATTGAAGAATGCGGACAAAAAACATCTTAGGTGCTGCTTGTTTCTAGACGTAACCAAAGCTTTCGACATTGTTGGCTACAATATTCTTCTTCGCAAAATGTCTGATCAATTTGGAATTGGAGAGCCAGCACTTAAATTTTTGAAAGTTATTTGCCAAATCGCCAGCAGTACGTTTGTATAAACAATTCTTGTTAAAAATGGAAAAAATTAAATGCGGCGTGACACAATGATCAAACCTAGGCCAGCTATTGTTTTCAATGTTCAATGACTTTCAAAGTCAACTAACTTTGATACTACTCTTTTTTGTATGGATGACACCTGCCTATGTCTGTCTAGCAACTCTTTCTTAGACTTAAATAATGAAGTCAACAGGGAGTTGACAAATGGCTTCGTACCAACAGATTATCCCTAAACTATAAAAAATATCATCTTTAACAATCAATAAATTTCCCAAGCGTACTATTGATGCAGGCTTTGAAGTTTTGATTAATAACACAAAAATTCATCATCGTAAATCTATGAAATATCTTGGTTTCTGGCTGGATGATGATCAAAACTTTACTACTCACATAAAAAAATTGGAAACGCATCTTGCAAAATATGGTGGTATGTTTTATAGAATACGTAAACAACTTGATTTTCATACAATGAAAACACTTTATTATTCATTCATTAATTCCAGATTATAATATGGTATATTGACATGGGGCTCAACTAATAAATCAAAACTACTGAATATGTGTATTCGTTTAAACAATGTCATTAGAGCTATAGCTTTTTAAAATAAATTTTGTCATTTAACTCCTACATTCAAACAATTATATATTCTAAAAATTAAAAGAAATCTATTAATTGAAATTTGTGCACAAGGCTTATAAAGGTGAAATCCCTTTTAAACTTGATAAAGAATTCCTAAAATTATATCCTTTTCACAGCCATAACACGAGACTAACTAACAATTTCATCTATCCCGAATTTCTACATCTTATGGTAAACAAACTTTGGCCTATGAAGTAGTAAAACTATAATTGGAAATAGATCCTAAACTAAAAAATGGGAAATTCTTTAAAGAAATTTTAAATGTAACGAATCGGTAAATACAGTGTTTGACTTTAGTTATACCCACAGAGCACGCAATTACTTAATCTTTAAAGCATTTTACTTATGTTATTGTTATATAGTCAACGACGATTAAAAATGCTAAAGTTTCATAATTATTTACGTTACGTGCTAATTTTCCACTTGTACCTCTTTATGTTTTGACTAGTTATTCAATTTACTAGTTACCTAAGTTTCAGAGGATACCTGACTTGACAAACGCAAGGTTTATTTGACATCCCCTGACCTTAAATTTATTCTGTGTTTTATGTTAAATTTGCTGCTGCTTTATTCCTTTATTTTAAGGTAAATAAATAAACGTTTCTCCCTCTAGCTCATGTCGAGAGCAAGGACGACGTTTTCCTCGATAGTGGCAGTCGATGGCCTTCCTCGCCGCTTTTCATCTTCAACACTTTCTCTGCCACGCTTGAAATCGCCAACCCAGTGTTTGACTGCAGAATATGAAGGAACATTCTCTCCTAAATTGTTGATTAAATCTTGATCAATTTGTAGCGGCGCCCCGCCTTTTAAAGACAGATACTTGATGACAGCACTATACTCAACATTGTCCATTTTTAGAAAACAGCAGATCTACCCCTGTTTAAGCAGTCTGCAAACAAACGCAAAAACATTACAATATAATTTTGTAGTCTTAACGAACTCTTTTTGCTCACGCTCACTACTTTTTGTGCTCCTTTCGTAAGGCGTATTTTACAAGTCCATTTCAATTTAGCTTAAACTTACCAGTTTTGTTTATACTTTTTCTCTTTTACGCATTTTTTATATCAATGGCGATTCTATGTTATTTCTGTATTGGGGTATTTGCCTTCTTCACCTTTTTCCTTCATATCAATGGTGAACGATTCGTGGTGACTGAAGAGGGCTCAACGTTTTAAGTTTAAAAGTCATTGAATGATTATCTTCGGCCCAAGTCAACTGTTATAAAACGTATTGTCAGTTAGTCAAAGCCAGGTTTGGGTACGGCACGGGTAAAAAAGGGTTATGATTACCAGCAAAGTCAAACTGGATTCGAAGAAAGGAGTTGAATCGCTCTTCAAATATCCAATGTTTATTGAGTATTTTTTCGAACATGCACTTGTGCAACGAGGACTTGTAAAAATCTGCCAGTGCAACGGTATGCACAGATAACCCAACCAGGTTATTAGTCAAGAGTTTTCATGAAGCTTTCAGCTTTCAAGGAGTTTTGAAGAAAAGTCTTTCAGCAGTATTACATTCAAACTATAGACTACCTGGTATTTACCAAAAATTTAGTCTATAAACAGCGGTGTTGCGAAAGCTTGGGGACAGGGCGTCCAGGGTAACACTTTACAACTCATCGCCAAAAAAACAGGAGCGTTAACAAAGGGGTCTAGGGGGTACCTGTGGTACCGAGCCTTTTAGAAGAATTTTTAGAAGGCCCGGATTTTTGAAGACGTCGCGTGCAATGCTGACCATAAATTAGGCTTAAGCTTTTTTTTGTCAACAAATGCATAATTTATATAATAATTTTTGTAACATGATGACTAAAGTTTTCTTCATTTTGGTCACAAAAAATTTGCTTGAAAAATCCTTTTTAAAAAAATTTGGGCCCCCAAGAATATTTCCTGGCTCCGTGGCCAGAAACATAAAATGTGGTTCCTGAAACTCTTAAGGCACATAACATAACTTTTAGTCCCAAACCCCTAAATCTTAAACCCAGATATCCCATATGGGTCAATCAAATTGTTTATGGTCAGATTTTACAACATCATTTTACATCAATTCCGTCATGTTTTGTTATCTCTATGAAGCAGGAAGACTGCATTTTACTGCCGATTACTGATGCCTGATAATGATACATTGCATGTTATTCACGTTTTGTTTTTGACTTACTTTTAGCTTTATATTATTCCATAGGCATAGTATTATAGCTGTGCTTGATTTATCACCCAACATATAGAAATTTAATTATTTGAATCGTAAGGTAGCATAACAGCAGTGTTTTACTCGTATCCGAGTGAAGCTAAAAAAAAGAAAAAAAGCATTTTCTGAGCAATTATGCCAAACACTTATCCATTTGTAATTGGATAAAACCAGGCAACTCTAGTTCACCAGATCCTTGTTAAAGGGGCCCAGAATTAATGTTAGTACCGGGCCCCGGACTGTTCTCTCAACAGCATTGCCAAAAGGTGGTCATGAATTTTAAGCAGTAGTTGCTGGTAACATTTTTGCTTCCGCCTCGGGTGTCACGGGACAATAGTGATTCCACGCACTATAAATTGAAGATAACGTGCGCCAAGCTATGAACTGAAGATAAAGTGCGCCAAAACTGTACATAACCTTTTAAGACAAAAGTGATCACCTTGATCACGTTCTTTGGACTTTGGACAACAAACATGTCAAAACACTCTCAAAAAATTGACTGCTACTGTTTAAAAATAAACTCTCTGACATTTTCAAATAAATTTGAAGAAAAAAATGGCCTAAGTCTTCATATGACTGAAACAGGCAATACTTGATATTACCGGACAGGAATTCTCTCGTTCTTGAGATATGCTAAAAATGTATATAAACAACAAAAGCAACGTAGTGCAGCTGATCCTGTTATCGGAAAGAACCCTACTCCAATGTCTGCATTCAATGTACGTTACTGTACTTCTTTGTAAGGTACTTCGTGATTACCCCTCTATGTGATTTATAACAAACAGCCATAAATCTAATCACGTTCAATATTTTTCCACCAGAAGTAAGTGACATAAAATGTGATGTTTAATTCGGAATTACCCGTTTTATAAATACAAGAAACAAAACAATAAACAAAAACTCAGATTCATCTTAATTCTCATAAAATCAGTTTTTAGCTTTTTTAGTTTTTATTTTTTCTATTTCTAGTATAGCAGCTTTTCTCAAAACATTGTCACCAAAATCGGTTTCAAGTAACTTCAGCTTACTGCTTTAACTTTTGTTGCGAGAATTGCAAATCAACTGATGAGAAATTCCGAGCCACTTTATGTTTTCGTTTTCCTTGGCTCCATGCAATAGAGAAAAAATTGGGTCTTCTTCTACTTCTCGTCTGCCGGAGGCTGTAGCCTTTGACAGGAATAGATCCTATAATATAAAAAAAATTACCTATCGCAATTTTTGTCGAATTACTTTAATTGCACTTCATCGACACTGCGGCAGAAGGTGCTGCGAATGTAAGGGGTTTTTGATATATATCCAAACATAATTTTCCCGTATAAAACAAGAGCACCAAAAAAAAGAGAACAAAAGAAAGCCTTTTGCGAAGGTCTTTCATTCACACGCACAATTACAAGAAGGAGATCGCTGCACTGGGTAGGTGAAGCGGCCGAGTGGTTAAAAGTTTAGGTTTCACGGTGGCAATAATCGAATGAATACACGATCGAATTTCATGATCAGAACTCTGTTGTTGTGCATTTATAAAACGCATGTTGCGATGAATTTCTCTTCTTGCTGAACTCTAACAAGAGGTAAATCTATTGAAAGTAATGCTAAGAGAAACGTTAAAACTTGGAAACTCCGATGTAGATCTGTGCGATTGTCTTATTCTTAGCTCCTCTGCCGCTCCCCTGTACATCTGAGGATAAAATATGCAATAAATAAGAAACACCTCAAAAAACAATACGAAAAATATATCAGCAGAACCATTTTTACTTTTCACAACCTCCTACAAAACGTTTACCAAGCGATCCTATCTATTGTTTGAAAATTGCTTCCTCCAGGTAGCTTAGGAAAATGTTTCGATCGATTTAACTCTGATACAATTCTTAAATAGGGACGTGCGAGAGTGCTTATAAAAATGATTTTAATGTGACGTTGAATCATATCTATTTTTCCAGACTTACCCGCGTTGTTGCGGTAAGTTAAAAAGTCTAGAAACGTTATAAGTAAATTGACATGATTTAATAAAAAAGGTCTTTATGTGTTGGAGCGGTGTTAAACTCATATGTGGTAAACAGTTCTTGTTTAAACATAGAATGAACTTGTCCTAGATCAGAAAGTGGTATAAATACGAGTCTCGTACGATAACGCAACTATCATCACATCCCTTCATCCTGGACTTACCTAATCGCCTATGAATCACGTTTTTGTTATCAACATATTTTTGTGTGTTACTGTAGGTCCAAAAGACTTTTTTGCCTACTTTGACCTTTTCAAATCGACTGCTCAGTACAAGTCGTGATGTAACACATTGCAATAAAGACTTGACAGTAGCAAAATATGGAAACCTAAAGACGTTTCATCGTTACTAACGCAGCGCAATAAAGTTTTGCAATTGCTTAGTTGTGAGTTTGATGCTCGTGCGATACCTGCCTTGCTGAGCATTTTGCACCAATATTTTGTTTTTCCACCGATCACAAGGAAACAGTTGCCGTCATGCATGTCTTCATGGAACAATTGGTTAACAACTGCACATTGCAACCAAGAAAAAGAAATTGCTGTAAAACGTATTTGCCAAAAACACCAAAATGCATAAACTATATGATTATTGATTGCACAATTTTAGACGAGTCAACTCTTGCTTGTTTGCGATGAAATATATTGCAATTGTTGTCATGTTAGTGGTTGCGTTTTGGAAAAAGCACGCACGACAAATTTTCCTACATCGTTAATTGCTGAGCCCCGAGAAGCAACGACTCTGCCTGCAAATAAGTCATCATCTCACGAACGACATTTAGTTTTTCAAGTCAGCAGTAGAACTGTGAATAAACAAAACAGGAAAAAACGTCACATCAAGAATTTAACAGTTTTTTCGCCACTTCGTGAAATGAGAACTTCAGCTTCTTCACAACAAAATTTCCAACTACGCTACTAAAAATAGATACAAAACTCACTTTCTGCACATCCATTGTGCAATTTCATGAGCTTGCAAACCGCGTCCGCGCTCTTCTGGATTCAGTTTGGCAAATGCCATATGAATGAGGCTTTCGTAGCTGACAGAAGGTCGGTCGTAAAAAGACGTAATTGAACTGTTTTGAAATCGAAGCTCCTCTAAACGAAGTTGTTCCATTAAATTTTCTTTGTTTTTGCCCAAAAAACAAAAATCATCACTGGAGACAGAAGAAGGCATAACACCATTTGAACTTGCTTTACGTTTTATAGTAAGAGTCAAACTACCAGAAGCGCCATCTTTAAAAAGAACTTCAAATTCTCCAGACACCATTTTCTGTAAAAGTAAAACGTGTTGTCTAGTAAAAGACTTCTCAAGCTATGGGTCACGACCCCGATTAGGGTCGCACACTGTAATTTTGGGGTCGCGAAACAAATTTAAAACAAACAGGCTGGGCTCGACAGAAATAATAGTTTTTGTGAACTTCGCACTAATGTTAAAAGTAGGCATATAGCAAACTTAGTTCGTACTGCACTTTTGGTGGCAACTCGGGGTTTCACGCTGTCAGTTGCTTGCTAGAATGTATGTCTGAGCTATCGAATGAAGTTATCAACCAATCACAATAAGTCATGCTTGTTACGCCCTGATCATCTTTACGTATTGACCGACATTGACTTTGCTGCAACGTAAATACCTTGGTTGTTATTAACTTTCTTCCACTTGGGAAAAAATTTTCTTAGTTGGGGAAATTTGAACCTCAAAGTCATGAAAGAAAAAATTTTGGAGGATATGATCAAAATAAGAAAATTTGCCAGAAAATATAAGTAAGTTTACAAAACAAAGAGTTTAAAAAAATCAAATTCTAATTGGTTATGCAGAAAAGTTACCAATACCACTCACACAAAAGAAAAAAAATTTACGCTGTGCTATCTGTCATTAAGATTGTTTGTTCAAACCTAACAACAAAGCAGCTTTCTGGTAGTTATTTTCAATAAACGGGATTGGTTGTTTGTTTAAATAAAGCCAAACGGAAGCTAATCAAAAAGTTGGGCACCTCATCAGCACCGTATTTAGAGATGGGCACAGCTCCATGTCCCTCTCTGTCGCCTTGACACGAAAATTCAAAAACTAAAAGCAGTAGTTACATTTGCGTGAACATTCAAATTTTCAAACATTAAAGACATCTCCTTGTCAGCTAGCAGTTCCTTTTATTTATAAATCATCAAGCACATTAGTCCCTTTTTTTGCCATATTTATCCGCCATTCACGAGAAAGCAAATTGTATCGTTACATTTTGGACGGGACGTCCGCACTCGCTTGGGAGTTGCCATTTCCAAGGTGTCTGAGCCACCTGTCTTCCACATAAACGCGGAGTGTCCCGTTAAGTGCCCTGCTCAAGGACACAACAAGCGAATTTGCCGGCTTGTTCTCCACAACCTCCCCTAAATGCCAAGCGCAGCAGTGGATACTATTTTATAAAGTCTTTTAGTATGACTCGACAAGGGGATTGACCTCCAGGTCTACCGACTGCGAAGCGGACGCTCAAACCACTACGTCATCGCACCGGTTAGACGTGATTGATAACTTCAATGAAATGAATTGCTTTTTTGTTGAATCTACATTCATTTTGCTGATCCCATCGCGCAGCTCTATTGTTACAGTATAGTTAATTTCATGCATTGGTATAATTTTGCCTCGGACAAAAATACCACCAGAGGTTTGTGATCACCGTCGTATTTGGGGAAGAAGTTAGGAGATGGCCCCAAACGATTCGAAAGCAAAAATGTTCTTAAAAAACAGCTGTACTTAAAACCAAAAGAGCAAAATTCTTGTTTTCAACGTTCTCTTTTTTTAATGCTCCGCCCCTAAAAGAAGATTGAGCTCACTTGTTTTATGTGATCACTTGTCTAAAAGATTTAGCTTATCTACTGCTTTGTTTCCCAAAATTCGTTTCTAAATACGCCAGTTTTTATAATGGAACTTTATTGTTTAGGTATTATTGACGTGTAGGCTACCAATTAAGGGGCCGCACAGAAATTCCTTTTCTAAAACGGGGTCGCATAACAAAAAGTTTGAGAAGGGCTGGTCTAGTAGAGCGTTTCTTAAATTCAAGGATGATATCGAGGACTGAAGTGACCCAGTTTTCTCTGCGGGGCTTTAAATAATTAATTTATATGACAAATAAAAACGAAACACAAATATGTTTAATACTAACAATTTTTTTCATTGCTCAATAGTAAATTTTATTGCTCGGGTTTAGCTCTCTAAATGAAGAGTGAATGGTGCTTCAACAGCGTTATTGCAGAATAAATATTCATTATTCAGTCTTTACGACTGCGTTGCAACATGAAGATCTGCTAAGGATTTTTAAGATTCAAACCTTCTAGATTTAATTTGGATCTCATTTCACGCAATTGTGTGCAGCCTAATAAAACGGTATATTTCTATTAAACGTTGCTGCTTACTGCAAATGTAAATGGATTAAATATTTCATTATTGTAGATAAAGAAACAAGCTTGCGTAGCCGTTGAACACCTCCCTCGAAGCCCACTTTGAGAAAAGCTGATGCAATAAACGAAGCCGGGCAGTAATACTTGCAACTTGATCAGTCTGATTTACCGTAGCCTGAATGGTGAGAATATGAAATGTGCAACGGTGAAGACACCCAACTGCCACATTTGTTGCAAAATTCTACTGTCATGTTAGTTAAAATTCAAGAGCGTATGTAGAAGGAGGTTTATTCCTTTGTTTACCCCTTTTAAAATAATAAATCTTGTCTTTATTTTGCAAGGTAATCGCTCCTCAGCACTTAAAAACTTATTTTGAAAATTAAGTCAGCAAAACTGTCCTGGGCAGTGGATTTATGAGTGGAAGAGAGAAACACAAGAGAATTTGAACAAAAACGTCTGCAACAACCAAGCGAGGGAACTATTTATGGGCAACCTTACCGAATCTAGATCGCGTGACTTTTACTAAAATCGGAGTATTGCTATTTCGAGTAACATCAGCAATTCGCTATCCATCAACACAACATATCTAACCAAACAGGTACAAACTAATGACAGTTTTGAATGAAGAGACTGCCAAATCATTTGGCTTAAAACATCATAGGATAGTATGCAAAATATCCATACTCAAGCACTTATGAAGCAAAATATTTATTCGTGCAACATGACATATCAACTATTATTTCTGGATGCTATTTCTTCATGTTGACTGCTCTCAGCTGCGTTGCTCTGGCCATGTAAAAAAAGTGCCTGAAGAATATGACTCAATTTTGATTGATTTTTTGTCAAATCAATTTTAAAAAGACCTCTTGGAGGCCCAGAAACTAGGAGAATGTGTTACACAACAGACTTAGCTTCGGCAAAGCTTGAAATTGAACCAGTTACTTTAGCAGATGTAGTTGGAGATCGTGCGCTTTATAGTAAAGTCCTATGGCTCCTCTCTCCGGAAACCTTTTAAGAGAAAACCCAGTTAATCAGACGACGGTTTTTGTGTATGTAGGCATGAATTTGAATAATCAAGTGTGATTTAATGCTGATTTTAATGTCTAGGTGCTCTGGTAGCATTTTATGCAACAACAAAGCGTTTCTCACAAATCTACAGTAAAAGCTAAAAGTTACATTGTGGCTTGCAACATTATTTACCTGGGTCAAGTCTTGATGTCTCCCGACACCTGGAAACCGGTACTGTTTTTAAAGCATTTATAAACAGTAGTGGGGTGTGAGTGTACAACTAGACTATTTTAGATGCTGTTGTTTACGATGGAAAGGATAGAAACCACAGAAAGTTTACCATAGATATCAATGCACGTTGCTAGAAATCGAATACTAGCAGCTTAACGGGGTTTTGCCAAAATTAAGTTTAAACTTTCACATAACGCTTGGACCAGAGACAGCACCAATATCTACATCAATTTAACTTAACAGTTATACTCACCGCCAACAACTGTATTCTTTTCTGTGATAAAATATAACTCAACAGAAAAATGTTTCCAAGACTTCCTGTAGTTTTTGAATGGTATTTTCTGTTATTCTTCAAGCAAACAACTAAATGCCAGGGCTACGATATATCCCTGTTTGCCGCCTACGTATAAATTGACCTTTAAAAGCTTTTTCTCCGCAGATAGAAAATTCAGGCCTTTTTTGGCGGTTAAAACCCGTTTATTCTCAAATTAAATGCATTAAAAATGTTAATTTTTCATCATAACTATATCCAATTCTGTTTTTTTCTAGAATTAATTATTTTATCACAGAGCAAAAGTTTTAAAGAATTGTATTCACGTACTGTTTCGTCAATGCTTTCAGTGACATCAGAATAAACATTTTGCTTCACCACAATCATCATTTCTTTTTTCATCTACACGGCTTGCTAAGTTGGAATTTACTGCCTGATGTTGGGTTTTCAATACTTTTCTGGGGTTCTGAGTTTTTCTAGCGAAGCTTCGCACTTTTTAAAGATTGAGCTACGTAACACTGGTGTAAGGTAGAACAATACGACAGATATAGTTAAAACTTACATTCTTCATTAAGTAGCCTACTTGCTTGATCAGACAGACTGAAAGGAAATGAGGTTTTGGAGAAACACCACACGATCCTGATTTAGTCATCGGGTATCCCAAGGGATTACTTCTCTGCATAAACAATTTAAAAAAAAGTTGCACCCCAGAATGATAAAAGGTGTGTTATTACTGAAGTGTTGTGGTGGGCAACACTACAATAACGCAATGCTTACGGAAATAGGGAAAAGTGCCAGCAAAATTACGAAAATCGAAGAAACACGAAAATTTACAAAAAATGCTTAGCTCTACTCAATTCAGTTATCTAATTTTACCCAATTGGGGGTGGTCCTAAAATTGCTTTAATAAATTAGTGTGATCTCTTTTTGACTTATCTTAATCATATGCTATATCAGGTTATGTTGATCTCATTTAGTTTCTAAATAACTAAGCAATACCATTGCAAAAATTCTAAATCCTATCAAGCTGCAATCAGTTCAGACCACAGATATACTGTACAAGTGATCTGGATGCATGTGCACAGAATACACTTTATTATATCGGTGTGCAGAATCGTCAGTCTCAAGTAACGGTTCCAAACCATTGTCATTCTACTTAATGACTACAAGTAACGGATAAAAAATAACGATTATCTTTTTCAAGCGGTTGAAAAGGAACGAATACTTTCGAAGGTTAGAAGTTGCGAAAACACAAAGTACGGCATTGATTGTCAGTTATAACCCCTCCGTCCGTGCCTAAATAGGAGTTGTCTTAAAAAAAAGGTTTCCGCCCCGAAATGGGTAAGTCAACTTATCCTCCCAAGTCTAGTCTGTCAATCGTTACTTTTTAAAGAATAATTGCTGTAAGCAATCACTACTTTGTTAGTGACTAAGTGATGCCCAGATAGCAAAAAACTTCACTTTATTGGTGTAAATTTCTTTCTTGAGGATATCTGTTGGCATCTGGGGTTTTTGATGACCTTATCTGTTTTTTCAAAGGTCTCATTGGAAGCCTTGTTCACATGATAGCATGCGTGCTAAAAGTAGAGGTAGCATGCAGATATAATGCCAATGCGATAGGCAGCTGCATTAATAGTAAACCTACAGTATTTTATTTTCTTCCCAAACAACACAAGAGAAGATACAACAAAATAGCAGCATATGAAAAAGGAGAAGACGGCGCAACGACATAAAGCAAAGCATTCAGAAGTGAATTTAGTAAAACCAGGTCCAAATTTGAAATTAAAGCGTACCATTGCACCTAAATAACAAAAAATGCATACTCGCAAAAAAACGCATATTTGTAAAAAATGCATATTTATTCTTATCTGACGAGGTTCTTCACCGTGATCACGTTGGCGGTGGGCCCAAGGCGAGGCCCTGCACTTCGGCCGGGTTGACCCCTGCGATTTTTGCAAATGCGGATAATTTGGTTGTAATAGGAAAGATTTAGGTGCAGAGTGCCTTATAAATACTAAAACGATATACTGTCACATCAAATTTAACTATGCAGGCTATTAGGTTCTGTTGCATTTTGCTTGGAAGAAGTTGGTATCAGAGATACGATAGAGGGACGATCGAAAATCAAAAGCACTGCTTCTTCGTTGACCGTCACAAAAAAGTGACAAGAGGCTAAAGAAAGCAATGTTGAAACAAATAACTGTTAGTGACAAGCGATTAATAACTTTGCAGACTTGGCGTGCTACCAATGCAGTGGAAAATTATGAATAATTGCACAGAAATACGTTCAGCATTTTGTTTTGCTTTGGACTTAATTGTAACAAACAAGTTTTAAACGCAAGAAATATGAATTAATTGGTGTCAATTGTCTTTGTCTTGTTGATTTGGTGGCACGTGACTTGGCTTACATTTTCAAATGACGCAGGTCCAATGTCTAGTCACTGGTGCTTAGACCAAGGGTCAAGGACACAACAAGAGAGCTTTAAAATTATGCACATTCCCCTCTTGATAATGATATTGATCTGGATTAATTTTTGAACCTCCAAAGAATATTTCTGAAAACGTCACTGATTTTGTGCCCTTGCCAACAAATACTCGTTGATTCTCTGGTTTTTCAGTGATTCATCAACCCACTTTTGACCCCTTAGTCGATCCCATCCTCCCTATAGGTAGATATCAGTCGCCTAGAAAATCTTTAACTTCAACTTTAGACCCTCCATTACCAAACATAGTTTAATCACAGCGTTTACTATCGATTGGTAAAAAATTTGAATCGATTTGAAAGCCGGAAAGTTCTAAAATACTAACTAGAAACCCTTTGAAAAGCGATGCCAATTGTTTCGTAGGAGCTTTAATCCAATGTAAATCACAAAAAAAGCGGTTCGTAGCAGGGGCGCGGGAACAACTTTTGGTCTGGGTAGGCTCAAAATACTAGAGCCATTGTAACTTCTGGGGAATGCACTACCCTCTCCCTCCGACAACCTTTTATATTCTTTTCTTATTAGTGCATTTTTGTCGAAATCCATATTACGCTGACCGAGCTGGCTGCTGATAATATTCAACAAACTTGTTTCGATAAATTCCTCTGTCCTTTCGCAAAAGCACGCTGACATAAAGTTGCATAACTACACAGAAGCTGACAGAAGTCCGAAGTGATAACATCGTTGTGCAAGAATTGAGCACTGGTAGCAACAAAGCTGTAGAGATTTAAAATGCAACAGCCCGTTGACAAATTACAAGGTAAAACGAATTATCAAAGTTGTTAGTCACAAGTATGTGACAAGGTAGTGTCACCACTCACTAGCCTGCTAAAACTGGAATGCTCCTATCTAGATTTCCGAATCACTTCGTTTACTAGTATTTCTTAAAACCGACAAAAATGTTATTTTAGGCTACACTAAAAAAATGTTTTTTAGCGAATTTAATAGGCAACTAAAAATACGATAGATAATTTATTGAAATTATCCAATAAATTATCCAGTAGGGGGCTACTAGTTTGTAGGCTGATAGATTTTCAAGAGTTAACAGTCAATTTTTACTGCAGCAGCATTCATTATTAATTGATCTAAATTTTGAGTCTATTTAAAATCGATCAAGGTGAAAAATTACATTGTGAGCACTAATAAACTTGATCGCAGGCTTTTAAAATAATTTTGGATTGAAGCCCACGCCGGTTTTTAAATATCTTCAATATTGTTTATTACAATAAGGTGCTTTGTCAGTTTATTAAAATAAGTTGCTTTGAATAATAAATAAAGCAACTTTGCTGGCAACTCTAAAGACAATTCAACTTTGTTAGGAGCGTTTTCGTTATGGGAGTAGTTTTCCGGTATTAGAAGAGCACACGTTTACTTGAGGTGGTTTTATAAAGTATTTGAGATGGCATCAGCTAATTTGAGGCAGTTGTTTGATTTCAGGTCATTTGGGAACATAAAGATGCTTTTGTTTCTGTGGCGAGCGTGGAACATTGTTTCAACCAAAGCAAGAAAAAACTTTGTTGCTGCTTCATATGTAAACATGGTCGTCTAAGGCGGGGTCTGGTTTCCCAGAGGCATTTTACATTGGTGGGCTTATTGTTTGTGTCTCTTATCATAATTATCTTTTTTCTTGGCCAGATTTGAATCTTTTGTTTGTTGTAAGGCTTTAAACTGACAACCAATGCGTCATAAAGTAAGGAGAAAAATTAGGCCTACCTAAAAATACTCATTTTTTCGCTGAAATACAAAAACTAAGAAATTTCCGTAAGACTTGTGAAGAGAAACCGCTAAGCAACAGAGGCAAAACTTTTTCGATTAATGCCACAGAGGTCTGAAGTAGGTGCGAGCTTGGGACTCCTTTTTATGTGAGTGTAGCCTAGTGTAGCTAAGGAAAATGCCGGTTTCAGCAACAATTGCATCACTTTGCATGTATTGGCGAGGCCAGTGTTTTTTGTCATGAGCTTTAATGCCAAAATAAATTTATAATAAAACTAACAATCACCTTGTCGCAAAAAAAAGTTGGCATAGGAATACAATCAAAAGTAAAAAAAGTCAGTAATGTTTAAGGTAGGTTCAAAAAGATATTTTACGTGAAAACCATTGCAGGATGTGCTGAGGTATTCTGATTTCGCTTCTGATTCTTAGGTATGTTGGCATAATCCAAATTGCCAACGTAGGTTTTAAATTCACCTATCTTGAAATCAATTTACTTTCCGCTACGCGTAAGACTAGAAAAGCGATGAAAGATCGATTAATCTACTGCACTGTTGCAAGAACAGGTCGGAGTATTTTTGTTTCTAGAAGACAAACGACACAATACTGGCAATTGCTGTAATTCTGATGCAGCAGAAGAAAAGGCCATTTACAATAATTTTCTCTACAAGCAGTAAATTTATGCGCGACACAACACCAAGCAATTGAATGGAAAACGCAGACTTGGAAACACGGGCTGCACCACGGGGTACAGGGGGGAAGGGGTGGACTTGCCCCTCACTTTTGTTTAGGATATATCTATAATTCGTTCAGATCCGTTAAGTTTTTTGAGGAACCCCACGCTCTAACCCCACTAATTTTTGAAACAGGAAAAATGTTTTAAAAAATCACGGAGCTTAACGTGTTATGCGGTCGGAGCGATCCGAAAAAAATACATGACTTAGAGGACTAGTGATTTGCAACGAAAGTACACTGCCGGTACCACTTTTCGTAAATAAATCATTGGAAATTTCCGACTGCTCATTGCGTTGTTTCGTTACCAATCACTAACTACAGGGTGCGCCAAAAAGACCTGACACATTTGAAAGTTTAATAAAAATCAAGCCTGTTGACGAAAACAGGAAATGTTCACATTTTTGGAAAGCGTACAGCATGCCATTTTGTGTGGAATACGCGAAACATGAACACTACATTTTGTGACGTAATAATAGTTGATGTTGAAAATTATGGCATTTTGCAAGCAAAGTGCTTTTTAAATGCAAAATAGCAATTATATTAATGCAATATAAAAACCAAAATAACACTAAAAACCAAACACTACAACATTTTTAAATAAAAACGTAAAATAACAAAATAACAACGATGCATTTTATTAGGTTTTAAAAATTAAATCAGTTAGGTGCTTGCCGTGATTGTTTACGCAGAGGTTAACACCCTTATGAAAGTTGTCGATTACTCGGTTGATCATCATGGGTGTTATGGCAGCAATTTCATGTCGTATTGCATCTTTTAACTCTTCTACTGATCGTGGGCGTTGAGTGTACACTTTCGATTTCAGGTAACCCCAGAGAAAATGATCGCATGGATTCAAGTCAGGTGATCTTAGTGGCCAGCCAATGTCACCACGCATGGAAATCAAATGATTAGGGAACATTTCTTTCAAAGTCTTTATTGCATTTCGGGAAGTGTGGGCTGTTGCTCCATCCTGTTGAAACCAAAGTTGGTGTTGATCTTCACGCTCGTTCAATCTTGGTTTCAAAAAATTCTCTAGCATTTTGCAATATCGATCAGAATTTACAGTTGCCACAACGTTTTCTTCTTCAAAGAAATACGGACCCCATATGCCAAACCTTGCTATTGCACACCACACCGTCACGCTGGGACAATGCAACGGACGTTCATGCAGCGAACGAGGGTTAGATTCAGCCCAGTAGCGAAAGTTTTGCTTGTTAACGGTACCACACAAGTGAAAATGAGCCTCATCGCTGTATAGCACCAAAGTATCCATACGAACATTTTGTTGAATTTCCAAACACAAAGCTCTTCGGGTTTCAAAGTCATTTTCGTTTAGTTCTTGTGCCAACATAATCTTGTACGGGTGTATTTGCAGTTCTTTGTGAAGAATTCTTCTTACGCTGGTTGCGGAGATCCTTAAAGCAGCTGCGTGTTTTCTCGCAGAACGTTGTGGAGATTGTTGAACTGACGCTTTTACTGCCATTGCATTTTCTGGAGTTGTGGAAGTCCGAGGTCGGCCGGTCGATCGTCGTTTTAGTGCAGATCCATTTTTTCTAAAGTTCTTTATCCACAACAAAATTGTGTTTCGACTTGGCACTGGATCGTGTCTTCCAAGCTTGAAGTGCGTACGAAATAATCTTTGAGTTGCAGTTATTGATCCACTGTTCGTAAAAAAAGTTTCCACAACGAAAGAACGGTGTGAGCTCAACCACTTCATTTTAGCAAATAAAGCACAATTTTAAAAATTACATTAATTTAAAAATCAACCATTATGACGTCACAAATGCATTGTAGATTGTTTTTTGGACACCGCACAAAATGGCATGCTATACGCTTTCCAAAAATGTAAACATCAATTGTTTTCGTCAACGCGTTTGATTTCTATTAAATTTTCAAATGTGTCAGGTCTTTTTGGCGCACCCTGTATATACGTAATAATAGCAGTTTTACAGTAGTGAAGCTACGATGATTTAGCGTTGGGCAGAATCCGCGATTAATTGTTGAAAGTTATTACTGCTCGGTAGCGCTGTAAAAATAAGATGTCTGAAAGCAGGTATCCTTCATTTGTGGTGGTGCATGCGGCAATAGAGAGTTAGTGATTAAACCTGGCCCTGATAAACCTGTAATAGATTTTCCACAGTCTATTCTAGATCTAACCTGGCCAAATTTTTCACAACACCATCTACATTGCATGCTCAAGGCTATTTCTGAACAATAGGTTCGATTACCCTAATTTTACAAGTTAATTTTGTTTTCATTTTGACAGAAAATTTCCCACAAGATATACGCCAGATTGCACCAAATCAATCCTAGTTCTTTAAAATATTCAGGAGAACCTCTCCAGACCCTTCTCATAGACCCTCGTCATAAGCTTCGCCGCCAAGCGTTCAATAAAAATTCCGATCAACTCGACCTTTGACTCAAACACTCAAAGCAAATCTTAGCCCCAAAAACAAATGGAATAATTTAAGCTATACATTATGTCGAACTGACTCTCACGTTGTAACAGTGATCCTAGTTGTGACTTGGGACCACATCCCATCGAGATTTTCTCGGAAGTTATTTCGCCTATTATTTGTCTGCTCCCCCCCTCTGCTTGAAAGTAGGTATGGTCAATTTTTGTGTGTCCAGGTTTGGATACTGCAGCTGTGTTGAGTCTGGAAAGTGAAGATTTTAGATTTGGCCATTGTGTTGCCTGCGACGTTCAACTGCGACAAATTTGAATTATTTTAACCCGCATCAGAAGGAGGAAAAGTATAAGTGATATCCTCTTTACAGCGATTATCTTCCACTTTAAAAAATACGTGCATTTTATTTTCCTGACTAAAATGCATGTGCATAATATAATATAGAACAAAATCGTAGATACCGGTTTTTCTTTTATTTTTTAGTGTGGAGACAGGAAGATGTTTTAACTAAATTAGCTGTTGGTGTCAAGGGACCAACAGCATTTGAAATCCAATTAACGTTATTATTGTGTTTTTGAACCAATATCAACAAAAAAATATTCTTAAAGTCAAAACTTTCCAATTTATCTTTTGTTTTTGAAGTTCGATACGCAGCCGGCTGTATTAGCCGAGTTTTGCTGTAACAGGTAAAAAATTTTTGACAAGATTTCGATTAGGTTATTGATCGACTTCCAGATATAAAACATTGAGTTAATAAGCAGCTTCTTGCTTCCTATTACGTCAATAACGTAAAATATTTATTTAGTAGTTGGCTATTTAATTTACGCCCGAAAATAGCGTCATGTTTTCTTTTTTCGCTTCGGCTGACATCACATAGGTGGAAACTTGCGTCATGGCCAATGGTATTATTCTCCTTTTGTTCAATGACGCAATTTGCTATTTGCCTTCCAATTAGCATATCGTCAGTTGTTGAAAGAGTTATCATTTTATCACTACTAGCAAGCACTTGGAGGGTAAACAGCAAGACATGCAGAACAGCAGGGAATGTCGGACAAATGAGGTATTCTACAAATTGTTCAACTTCGAGATATATGAGAAACTATTTGTATCAAGGCGAAACAGACTGCTGTGGTTTTAACGTTTATTCTGTAGTTGTACAAATAGAAATAAGAAACTATTTGAATAGGATTGATGTTTTAGCAAAAATTTAAAATGTCATGTGATGGAAACAGTGATTTAAGCGTTTGTTTGTAATAACGATTTGTGATTGTTCCAGTTTGTATGTTCGGCAGTTATGCATGTTCAGTCAGTATTCAAGAGCGCGTTATTATAAAGCACCAAAATCTGCCAAGCTATCAACAAAACAGAAAGAAGAAAAAAAGATTGGCCATGTCATCTTTTTGACAGAAAACCCAAATGTCTGCAAGGTAAAGATTTTTACCTTCGCAAGAGCAAACGTAATGGTATGGTACAAAGCCAATGTGAGGCACTGAAATTAGAGTTTCATACTGTTCTTACATACGCTGCTGCTTACACCTCAGTTAATTGTCATCAACGAGAACAGAGTTTTCTGAAAGTGCAATTACATAGCCATGGGGGAAACAAGAGACGCGTTTGGATTAAATGTTGATGCGTCATAATGACAACGGAAAAAATTCATCTTACTCCCACAAATGTTTTTGGGCTACACGCCGCCATAGACCCCGGAAGATATATTCTTGATTTAACTTGCTTTTAGAGTAAACAGGCTTCTTTAAAAACTTGGTGAAAATTTGCCTTGATTAGCATGTCCACTTTGCAAGACTTCAAGAATTGATTTCAAGGATGGCAGTTGGGGGCAAGTAAAAAAGAGCGTTTTCCATAAAAAAATAGAACAAATTTCTGATAAAAACAAAGTCTCTTCTATTTTGAAAAAGTTGGAGTATTCCTCAATTTCTTTCATAAAGTTAATGCTATCTTTCCTTATTGTTATTCGTGTCAGCAGTTGACACCTTTTTTGGATTGAAAGCAGAAATTTTCGGGTTGCCATGTTTTTTTTGGAAGGAAAACTTAGATATCGGTTATTATGATTTCGGCGAATGTAATCGCATTACCGAAAGTCTTTGAAGCTTCTCTTGTTTTTAATCCGAAGCCGCCATGATTTACCAACCGTGATTTTGAGATGTTGGAGTTGTAAAAATCTTTAGGAAAATCTAAGTTTGACGTAATTTTATTCCCGAATTCCGCGCAATCCCTGCCAACGCGGTTACACAAGTAGGGAGATGGGCTCAACCCAAATCTTAAGCCTTTTCTCTTTTCGATGTATTTAAAGCAATCAATTGTTCGCAAATCTGCAGGTGATACTCTCAAAAAGTGGATAAATATGAGCATTGACGTAAATTTTGAAATTTTATCCTAGATTTGTTTCCTTTTGCTATGCAAAAAGTTGAAACCCGAATAAGTAATTACGCAACTAGTTTCGCCTGATCAAAAATAACGTGAGGTCAACTAGCGATGAGAACTTTACGCATTAGTTCCTTTTAAAACTTTTGATGCTTTCTGGTTTCAAGTTTTCATCTAAATTTGTTTTTGAGCAATTGCTTGCAAGCTATTGAAGCTCTTTGTTCGCGTGAATAAGGCGATGGCAAAAGGTCAAGTAATTTTCTTGTTACAGGCGGAAGAATAAATAGGAAGCGCCGTGAACTAGCTTGACCTCATAAGATGACGTAAATTCAGTTGTATTGGTTGTACAGATAGTTTAGCCAGGTGGCCTTGGTTTAGCCAAGACCTTTAGAATTGCAAGCAGTCAAGCAGTCGTCACCACGTAAAGATCAAAGATCAAAGAAAGAGTAAACCAACAGTAGTGACAAGAACTTGATGTCAATTCCCCACTGATTTCATAACTAGTATCTGAAAAGCTACGGGCAGTATACTATTGAAGTTCTAAATATAAACTGGAGGTAAAATTTAGTGTTTAACGAAAATATTTCGAAATTTATGCGATCTGAATTGCCTATAAAGCCACTCATCTTCTCTTTTTGGATGTTTGCCTTAAGCTAGTGAGATAGTTACATAAACAAGAGTAATGATAGCTGTTTTCAAACGCTCGTAATCACAGTCTACCAGCAAAGCGGAAAACTTCCAACTAGCATAGTAGCGCGTACTCAATAAAGTCAACTGCAGCTCGAAAATGTAATTATGCCACCGTAGAACTGTGTTCTATAGATGAATTGCATTTATTGTAAATGCTTCCAAAAGCTCTGGTTTTTTATTGAGAAAGTTTAATGCAATTACTAATTAGACAAAATGTTAAATGCCATTGATTCTACTCAGTGGTTTTCAGACTTTTTTCAATGCGACGCATTTGAAGAAAACTTGTTCTTGCGACGCAACAAAACACTAGCCGTTATGCAAGGCATCATCGATACACATGTTTTGTTGAAGACGTTTTGTTTTCGGAGATTTTCTTTTTTTTAGGAATTCGACTTCCGTTTTCGTGGCGCGCTTTTTTTCAAAACATACTTGATGCAATCACTTTTGAGATCGATTGTTTCGAACTTTTTTAAGAGTATCAAACCCATTTTTCGGGGATACAGTTTTTGTAAGCTTTGGTATCTTTGTGGCGCAGCCTTTTTTTTGCAAAATTTTTGATAATCCCTTGTCAAAATCAATGTTTCAAGCAAGAGTTCAAGAGTTTTGTTTGGTGATAATCTTTACACAATCGAATTTCGTCCCCATTTTTTCAGGCCAGGCGCACCGCAGATTCCCTAACCCACCCCCCTCTTTTTGTCACGCCCATTGAAAATTTAAACGACGCGCTGTTTGAGAATCACTGATTTAACTTCATTGCTCTCTTGCTTTTTCTGATGTCACATAAGCGTATTTTTGAAGTTTTCTGAAACAAAAACATTTTTTCAAAACTTGATTTTGAGTTACCAGAATTCTAATGCGAAACAGTTGCAGCAAAACCTTAGTCAATGATAAAATAAATCAAAGCTGTACTATTTTAGTGACCATGATGTGACTTGTATGAGAAATTTCGATACGTTGATGCACAGTTTAATATGCATAGTTCACGTATGTATGGTTAAAGAGTTGACAATTTGACGTATTCGTTTATGAATACACATCTGAGTATTTTTAGCGCATAAAGCAGTCAGCGAAATTAGCCGGTATATGCGTGCCGTTAGCGAAATTGTGATTGAAAGGATGCTTTTTCTGTTGTATGAAAAAGAAAGGTAGGATAAAATTGCAAAGAGCATACACAACAATTGAGTAAATGTTGAAAATATCAAAACAAAAAAGGTGACCTTTTTAATTCGTGTACGTTTTATTGTGAAGATTATTGTTTTGCCTGATTTTGGACAATCTTTAATTAAAAATTTCATTAATCTTGTAAGTAGTCAAATGGGTACTTATAAGTAAGTGGTCCATCATAAGCCGGCCAGTAGACTACTCACAAAATGAAGGAAGTTTTTACAATTTTTATACAGGGCCGGAAATTACCAGCATATTTCATTAAAGCTTTAGCTCGGAAATGTTGAAAATGCTGTGTTAATTACATCATAGATTTTTCATGACTACGTTGTCTTTAGAAGTTGCTTCTTTTAGCTTCAGGCATTGTCACTGTTGGTTACAATTGAGACTATTATGGGAGTGAAAACACAAATGATACGTAAAATCAGCAATAGACTGCTTGAGCTAGACCAGTTGTTCCCTTGTTTGCTTTGCTTCGTATTTGAGTCCAGACAGTTTGAAAGTTCACAACAAGGCTACATTGATCACCTGTTATGAAACAAGTCTGTCAACTGATTGGAAATTAGTCCATTAAGCAGGGGAATTGCGCTTTCAAAAGCGTAAATTTTCTGGTTTTTCAGTTGAAGTTGAAAGATACAACCAGTAAATCAAAACAGTAACCGTATGTACCGCTTTGGTGTAGTGGTAAATGTTATGGATTTCGAAGCAAAAAGCTAATTTTCGAAACTCCCTTAGATCATCTGAGATATTTGTTTGTAAAGTCATTCGGAATGTGTAGTTCAATGTCAATCCATTAGAAAGCATAGTTCGTAGCGAGTAGATAGAGGCAAATCCATCCAGCATCAAACCTGCAGTATAGCGGAAATAGAACGTAAAATCTAGCTTTTTTTAATGTGTTGGAGAATAATATTGTGAAAGCATGTACTTTAAAAATGTTAGACAAGATGCGATTTGATGACGTGTTTAACATCGGTTTTCGTAATGACAGTAGCAAAATCGATTAAATTTTAATATGTCCTAAAAATATTGATTTTCCATTGCAAATAAATTAATATAGATTTTCTTTTTAAGCGAATATCTTAAAAAGTGTAGGCTAAGCAATGAAACTTAACAGCCTGTTCTTCACCTGTCAAGTGTAGTAATACTACAGTCTAGTCCAGAGCTTTGAGCTGACGCGGAAAGTATTAGGGTATGTGTCTTTTAATTTTGATATGGCATGGCTTAGCAACAGGATTACTTTGTTTTGCATTAACCGTGGTTTTTGCCCAGCACCCCAATGAGAAAACGTGATGATGGAGGGAGCAAAAAACAACTGAAAAATTTTTAGGATGCTCAGTAAGTTTTGCTGGGGAGAGGCAAAAATTGCCAGGTGGTAGCAACCAGAAATGTAAACGATTGTAATCATAATTGGTAATTCCTCATTGATTACGGGTCTTTCGCGTAATCGTAATCGACCTAAAGAAATGTAATTTGTACATTGCAGATGCACATTGGCGACACTTGACTGATTTAAATCTTGTTTTTCATTAGTAAAACATATTTTAAAATTTTTGCGAAACAATGTAATTCTAATCGTAGTCGTAATCGAGACGATTACGAGACGAAATAATCGTCATCGAATTCGATTTCATGATGGGTAATCGCAATCGTAATCGACCTAAAGAATGCAATTTATACATCTCCGGTGGCAACCCCTTTAGTTGCAACCCAGGTTTCCTTTGTGTTGTGCCGCTAGTGTTTCATGATATGTGAGTATCGAACTAAAATAGATGCCAATCAAGCTATTTCGACACAGTTACATTTTGTGTTTGGGATACACAATGCCTGACTCTCTCTGTTCGTGACTGTACTGCAGCTAAAATTGTTCGCTTTTAATCGCTTATGCGCGTAGGCAAGTCAACTCATTACACACACACGCACACACAAACACACTTTTGCGTAACATTAGTTTAGTTACCATAAGCTTTTTTGGGTAGTTTCATCGTGCGTGATGCGTCAACCGACGTTTCTGCTCAGAGTATTTTTTTTCTATCTTAAGCATGGGGAATTTCTACCACCAACAGAAAGTATTACTTATGAAACGAATTCAGATAAAAGCATTAGTGTAACGCTCCTTGCTTGAATGGTCGAAATAGTTAAGTAATCGTATTTATGAAACTACTGACTTGTGGAGATATTTGAAACGGGGAATAGGCCTACTCAAACCCTTATGGGTACAAGATTAGATTTCAAAGGGTTCAAAGTTTTTCTTTGACTCGTTTGCATTAGCAAAGATTTCACTGAATTTTTTAAGAAGTACAAAGAATACTTGAAGAAAGCAAAGAGGACAATTAGTAAAACAAGATTGGGAATCTCTGGACTAGTGGATTATAGACGTAGCAAGAAAAGACGAGGGGCGTAAGAGCCAATGACCCTAGGTTTATGAAAAACTTTCATTTTTAGGATTAAGAATCTTTTAAATTTATTTTAAAGATTGCTTGAAAAAAGAATCTTTTATGATGTAAAAAAAGCAAAAACTTCAAATAAGTATCCCCTAAAACTTTGTTCTTAGTCCCGCTCTTGAGTGGAAGAAGTGTTGACAACAAAGGAAATAGTAGACTCTTGTTTCCTGGCTAGTAACGTGCATTACAGCTCAGTTTTCTGTGAAACAGCCAGCAGGGCGCAAAAAAAAAAGAGGAACAAAAAGTAATTAGAATTGTGTAATTTTTTCGCAATAAGGAAAATTCCATCGATTCCAAAAAACCGGAGACGAGGAGTGGTCAGAATTTGTTGAAGAAGGAGGGCAAGTAGCGTGGGGGCACGCCTTTAGAAAAAATTAAGTCTTGTGTCTTAAGACCTTTCCATACCTGTTTTTCCTTTGCACGCCAATCGGTAATTCGTTGCTGCCTTGTTGATTTTGTTTAGTCTTTGTTTTACTGCAGTTTGCCCAGCTCTCCGGTCGCCGTCGAAATGGCGCGAGTGGCAGGCGTACAGCTTGGTAATGTAAAGAAAACATTAAAGAAAGTGCTCACACGGAGATGAACAGCCACAAACAAAGGGATGAGTACATGCGAAAACAAAATTTTAAACGAATTTAGCTTAAAAACTAGTTTATTGAGAAAAATTACCGGTACAGAGGGAGAGAGTGAGAAAAATATATGGGTTTGATTTAACGAAAAACAAGGCACACAAAATACCAAATACTCGTCGAAATAGCAGACAAAAATGCTTTAATGAAGTCACGTTTGATAATCCCTCTTGTAACTTGTAAAGATATAATAGCCTGAGACAAGATTGAGTTCGATGTTTAGCAATTGTCGGGGACTTTAAAATACTCTGTTAAGATAGTAAAGTTTCAAAACAATATTGAAAGCTTAAATATTATTTAAAAACTTAAGTGCAGGTCTAAGTTTTGTTATTGATTTTGTTTATAAAAACTTGATTGCTATATTTTTAATTAATAGAAGAGACAAAAGAAATTTTGAAGTCAAGACTCTTAACACTCTTAACGCCGTAAAGGAGTTGGCATGTGATGATGATGTTGATGATTATCACAATCGATATGCCTTTTCACCCAATCACTTTTTGATAAAGCTTTAAGCTCAGCCACAAGAAGTCATTTTATACTACTTTTTCGCGCTGTTATTTGGTTGTTACGCAAAAAGTGTCAATAGTTGACTTCGTAAAATCCAAATTTATAGCTTAATTTATATTAGAAGTATTCAAAAACTACTTTTTAATTATATGATACATTTTCAATATAAGCGTCTTTCGACTGAAACTACACTGTGAAGTATTATCAAAATTGATTTTATCCAAATGACGATCGTTCAACCTAAACGTCTTACTTGATGTAGTGGTAATTGTTCCTGATTGACATTGGCATTCCTCAGATTGGGCATCTGGAACTGAGAGTGCTGTGTCACTTCAACCAAAAGTCTGCTTCGAAAGAGTGTGTGCGGTGGCAGGCATACATTGAATCAGCACTGAATTAAGGATGCGATAAAACTGTTTAATACAAACAAAATAGACCTGAAATCGGGCAAAAGATTCGAACTAACCTAGGTTTTCTCCACAAGGTTTTCAATTTTTCCAAAATTCGTACACATTTGGAAAGATGTACATGTAATTGCTATAATGTACATTTTAAATTAATATTTTGTCTGATGCGAGCTTTTGTATTATGAAAGTGAGTGCACGAGATTGCCATTTGCAGTGTGTCGTTTTTTGTACTGCAACGCATATGCCTTTAGCCCGACTTTTTTTTCAGCAGCTTTTTCAAAGTTTTTCAGCAGCAACTTGCAGATATTTGTTTGACAATGCGCCACAATAAGTTTTTGTTCGACGATATTCATCAGTTATGTTATTAGGACAGTTATTTCATTGTTGCCGAAAGCAGTACGTACGTCATTAGCGTTGACTTTTTTTCTTACAGAAATGAAATGATATCCCACAGCTATTGATCAACGAAGCTAAACCGGGTTTCGACGCCATTGCGGTTTAGATTTTCGGTTTTAATAATCTCTAAATTATCAATGATAATAGTGTTGAAGAATATTAATGAATTTTTCTCTCAACCATGTGAAAAAATAGGCTCAAACAATGGGTTTCCTCTCATATATTAATATCATCGAGTTGTATATTCTCCTTCGAAAATGAAGTTAATCTTGGAATGACTCTATAAAGTTTTCAGTTTTTAGCATCAGTAGATTTGCCTACTTTCTCATAGACCTCAGTCCCACTAGCGTATATAGGGAGTGAGGCATTGTGTTATGCCACTCCTCCCGTAGGCTTTGACGAGAAAGAACAAAAAACAGCTGAGCTCGCGCTTGTGAGTTCCATTTCAAAAGATAAAGGTTTACACCTAATTTTTGCCAAAAAAAAAATCTTCATTTTTGGCAAAATTTGAGTGCCTTCTGGAAAAAGGCTTTCAAATTAGTTTTGCCCCGAAAATTCCATTTCTGGCAATGGTCAAAAAGACCGTAAAAAAGGTATGTACTAGGTTAATAGTTTATGTTCCCCCATCCCTCTCACAAACCCTGGATACGCTAGAGCTGTCTACTATGCTTACGTTAGAGATCGTGATGCTAGTGGTTCAAACGAACAAAATTAACTGTCGTTTTTAAGCATCTAATTTTAAAAGCTCATATTTTCAACCAAACTTTGCATTTCAACTTTCCAAGCAACTTTCGACGAAGAGGTATAGCGCAATACGTGTTATTTAAACTTACATAAAATGTTATTTAAACTTTATTGGCATAAAATGCGTCTAGATTTGGACTGATTGCCACTGACCAATAACTTAAACTAGAGCAATTTTTTTTAAGTCAAAGCTTTCACCATTTAAATACAGGCTGTTTTGTAAAGATAATTGCTGGACAATAATCGTTTTTTGCATATATTAAACAGCTTTGAAAACACTGTTAAGCTAGCGCGAAATGGGAATGCAAATCTGCTGCTGTTGTGCCATTGAAAAATTTAAAGAGCCAGCTGTTGGATAATTTTTTGCTTTTTTGAAGATTAAAATTTGGTTTGTTGTTAAAATCAAAGCATTGTTTTGCTGCCTATTAGATGTTATTGTTCCTATTTTGATATAGAAGACGAAAAATTAAGACATTATTCTAACTATGAAATGACCGCAATGCATTTGCTTGCTACGATGAGCGGAAGAAGCAATCTGTTTGAAGGAAATTATTTGAATACAAAAGCGAATGTTTTCAATGAGTGCAAAAACCGTAAGTAGAGTTTTTATGTGCATTTTCTTGTTCTATTTGATATAGCCTCGTTGATTTTAGAACTTATTATTGGCGACCGAAATCTCTTGGGAATATATAGCGCGTCATAAAAGAGTGTTACTTCCCACCCCCACACCTACTTTCTGCTCCTGTAAACTGAGAATACTTTATGCTTGCTGATCTAATAGGAACAGTGGCGTACGCAGGAGTACTATGCGCGCGGCCCCTCAGGAAGAGTCAAACGTTGTTTGCCGCTGTTATTTGCTAAAAGTTATTCTCGTAATGGCAACACGCATGCCTGCTTATTTAGCACTAAAAATATTGGTCTCCAAAAAAAAAGGTCTTCGCCGCCGTTCCGTAAAATTTGTAAAATGCCATTCTCGCGCCGCCCCCTCAATAAATCCCCTGAGTAGGAAGCACAGTTTTTGTAAAAATGGGATATTAAGTATTCGCCTACGGAGGTTAGTCTTGTCGTCTGCTAGCAGCCCCTGGGAAGAGAAAAGTTGTAATCTATTTTGCTCTGTCAAAGCTCTGTGCTTAATCTGAATGACGGCAACACAACCACATTCCAATGTGTCGTTGATATCCATTCGATGAGTTCCAAGCCGATGTCGTTCTGCGTTTTGGTGCTCTTAGAAAGGTCATTTTTGACGTGGTTGCTTGTTTGAGGCAGGGATGCGTTTTTCCCGCAGCAAGCCTAGAGGTTACTTCGAAAAACTCAAGCAGAAAGGTTGTCATGCGGTTGGTGGGTGCAGATGTAATTTGACTTATTTTCAGGTACAATGGGTTTGAATACAAATTCAGCCTACTTTAACCAAGCAAGTTCATTCTCTCCAGAAACAACTTTTTCGACCAGAACTGGCCTTTCGCGTGACAATATTCGGTAAGATCTTTGTCCTTACGTTTATCATTGTGTTTTGACCCTACAAGGCTACAATTGTCGGATCAAAAGGTCAAAAATGTTGCACACAAAGGGTCACATTAAGTTTGAACTGAAAAACGAAAATAGATTCTTATTTATTTTGTCGAAAGACTATACGCTTTGGTGTGTAAATATACATACACTGCAGCGTTGTTTTAGCTAAAAGCGCATAACCTGTTAATCTACCTAATAAACCAATAACTGTGCTTCACTGAAGACACAACCCCCCAAGCGCATTTCGGTAAAAGCGTTTATTGCACTTGACATAGTTACGGGCAGTTACAAGACAATAGTAGCTTCTATTTTACTGAAAAAACTGTTGATGGCTATGTTATTTCTGCCAAAATTTTTGCTGATTGACAACTTACAGAGTTCACTGTAAGTAACTGCTTAAAGCAACGGGCCGTGGAACATGTATTTGATGGTTAACGGCCAGTTACGTTTTGCTTATGCCCATGTTTGCTAGCTTTAGCAAACAATTTAAAATCAAGCCGATGTTTTAAAAATTTAGATTACTTTGCAAAGGCACCACTGTCGATGTGCTGTCAATTTTCCAGCACTGCCGGAATCATAACAATCGACAAAACACGCATTTTGCATTTTTGACGTTTGTCCGATGTGTCTGCTGCAATGATCGATCATTTGTGGTTTAAAATATTTCAAACAAATACAAAGATTGTCTCTAGCGTACAGCTCACCTATTATTTAGGCAGAATAGCCACTGGCGATGTCACCTTGCGCTAATCGCTTGTTCTGTGATGGTTGCGTAACAATCTACTAACCACTGGACCTCACACCCTTTGCTTGTTTAGTAATGGGGCTAAATGCGTAAAAAGGTTAAAAAACGCTGACTGAAGGGCTTTATGAAAAAAGAATGCAAAGACAAGCCTTGTTGAACTGTTTTATCTTATTGTAGCCGTTTGTTGACAGCTAATTAGTCATATCATAGTCAACTGATCATGGTAAAACTTACACTTTTATAATTGTATTTAAAGAATAGGCCCCTGGAGATTCATTCCACTTCGAAACCTCTAAACATTTTTTTCAAGATTGTCCCTTGATGACTTTTTTAAAGTGCTTTTTTTCATCTCACTCACTCAGGCATCAGTGAAGCACTAGAGGCGGATTACAAATGGACCATGGGGTGGCGGGAAAACACTACCCGATTCCATGCATTCATTGCTGAAGTCAGTCTAGTAACATCGACAATGTCCTTTCCCGGACCTTAATGGGTCAGGCTAAATGAGAGGCCTTCGAACTGGCGTTTGGCTATTCCACTCAACAATACGCGAGTGGGGTATGGCTCCTACTGCGGCTTGTGAGTGTGGCGCAAAGGAGCAAGCAGCTGAGCACGTGATAACATCCTGCCCCATCTACCACCATCCAAATAGCCCTCGTATTTTCTCAGCTGTTGACAAGGGCTTGGTACATTGGCTGACAGACACATGTCCGGACATCTAGTGTTCTGCCTTGTGAACATCCTCCTCAGATGAAGAAGAACCTTTTCGCAACCAATCCAAATGTGGTCTTGCGACACGGAGTAGCTTGTGTTTATAGACAGATTCAGTTTGAAGTTGCAAGGAGCTATTTTCGGCATTGTGTAATGTGTAACTACGCCACCAACACTGCCCTAAACTTTCCATTAATTGGGGGTCGTTGCTATGGCAAAGTCGTTTGGCATTAGTGGCATCTTTCACGTAAATGGCGTTGCACCGATTAATTTATCTAGGAAAACAACCTCAATCGTATTTTTCACAGAACAAAAAAATCGAAACAAGCGTTTGAAAAATCGAGCCATTGTGACGTCATATCAGCTGTTTGCGATTCGACCGAAACAACGTCATCAAAAGCGTATCTGAGATATTTTAATTCACAAACCGGTAAGTGCAAATTAGAGGTTTAAATTACGTTTCAACTGCTCTGCGTCACCGCAAAGTTAATTAAAATTAACATCTGTCAGTTAAAGGTATAGTTACGAGGAAAATTTTAATACTATTTGGCTTAGTCAGATTTTGGAAATTGAGCAATTAATGCTTGGTTCCAGCAACTTTCAAAGAGTTGTCTTATCAGGATAACTCCCACCCACATCATTATTGTTTGTTAGGAATAGCCTTTTGTAGGGCCATACCAAACTTCAAATTGTAATTAAGAGTTTTTTGTTGTAAATAGTTTAAAAGCTTAGTTTTCCGAAGGTTTATATTGATAAGGTTGCTTTAAATCCACTCTTTACTGCATTCGCAACAGTGCGTTAGGTCAAAACATGACATTTTAGGAGAGATAGAGTAGTAGGCACAGAGAAGCTTAAGTAGGTTTAAATTGCACCGATCTTATTGGCCTTAAATTTTAAATTTTGACACAGCTAGAGCTATACGCTCTAAGTTAGGTCTGTAAACTGACAATGTCGTCAAAAAAGAATAATTGAGGGTCCACGTTCGTAATTTAAACTTTCTTCAAATGGTTGAGTCATAGTCACAACAAAAAAATTTAGTACAATGACTATAGAAAAACCGAAGTTAAATATCGATCGCATAATCATGCTGCCATCTCAGATAGAGGGTGACCTTTTACAAAATTTATCAAGCACATTATCTAAAGGCTGCCAGACAAGCTGTGATAAATGGGTTGTAAAGAGAAATGAATCCAGACTACTTGGATAACCGGCCAGGTGCTTATTGTCAAAATATCAAAGGTTGATTAGTTTTAGTATTCGATTGTTCTTGGGCCCTTAATTGTATGCACGCCACGCTTTTTCTAAAGCAGTTGAAAACGATTTTAATGTTACCAATTCTTTGTAACTTATAATCTTAGTTAGCTATTTGTGATAGCAGTTTTTGTGGCTCAGTTATATCTTGGCCTTCTTTGCTATATAGTTAGACCTAGTTAACCTTTCTTTATCGCCAAGCTTTGCCTCTACACATTGAAGAAAACGCTCTAAATTATTATCGTATGGTTATTGTGATTATGTTCTATAAACATTTTTTAATATTACGGTACGGAGTTTCCAAATATCATGTAGCTTGACCTTTCAGAAAATAGCTTCGCTTTCAAAAAACGATTACCGGTAAGTCATTTTTAGCCCTATCATCAAACTCGGATTGTTTGAAGCATTTCATCAGTAACAGCAGAGCAAAGATTAATATTTTTCTTGCGACCTGGATTGTTTAAATGACAATTTTCAGCTCTAACCACATGAGGTACATCAAGTTTGTGTACTAATAAAGGTTTGTGACTGCGTGTTATTTCACATGAGTTTTCTTGCAGTTCTATATTCCTATAAACTTTTTGGCCCTGCAAAATAGTGTTGATATCCAAAAAAAAAGGTACCCAATGAGTACTCGGCCAATGGGGCCACCTCATGAAATCTTGCCTCAGGCCCCTAAAATCCTCAATCCACTACTTAAACAAATAAAGTAAACAGTACCGGTACATTTAACGCTCTTCAAATTTGAGATTCTACAGGATAACGCCGTTGTACCGGTTCCCGCTTGAACATGTACCGCCTAGTCTTAATTATTTTTTTGAAAAAGTATGATTCTGCGTTTGAAAATGAGTAAAATCCTCTGGTTCTTTTTAATTCGACGTTAATTGTACCGTAACAGTCAAAACCTAAGTCGGCGAGTAGGTAAATTAATGATTAGCGGTAATCGCGGCCGATATATTGTCATCCAGCAACTTCATAAATCAATTTATTCAGCGATTGCTTATTTAGGTGCTGGAAATGACAGAAAGACTGATTGTATTAACATTAAAACGCATTATAACCAGCAGGTTAGTATTTTCAAAAAGCTTTTTTGCAAGTCTGCTGTTTTGCCGCATCTGGAAATTTGATAAATTAGTCATTTATGTTTCTTTTTTATTATAGACGTCACCAAGAAATAGGCTGGCAAGTGGAGACTTGCCATCAGCAATGAAAAGTATTTTTGAGGTGATTGAAATTTGTTATCTCATAGTGGAATGACGTTTTGACAGTGTCAATGGGCAAATTAAAATAGTTCTTTTGCATGGCATTCTGTAACACTCCAGCGTCCTGTGAGTCGTTTTATTCTAATACATTCTATTCTTGCTGTTTTTTGCGGAGGAAATGAGCATAGACTGGGCGTTTTGAAGACTTTGGTGTTATGATCCTTGCGCAATTCCGTTGGTGGGTACCGTACCCCATAGTTGCTTCTTACGGCGTGCTTGGGGGACACCCCCGCTATTATAACTCAAGGGATCTAGGCTATTCCTGCTCAACAACTCGAGCCAATATTTCTGCTCCCCTTATTTACCGGCCACTTATATTTATATTCCTCATTTATTGTGATGACTAATGAAAAGTTGTTCACACAGTATATTTGCGTGCTATTCTTGATTTTATGCAGATTGTCTTATTCATAGCTAGTTTCTAACGCTTTTGCACCACTTATCGTGCGTTATTTTGGTTGATTTGTCTATTTTGGCATTTACTGCAAGTGCTATGTTATATTAGGAAATGATAATTCAAGATGATGAGCCATTATCAGCAATCCGCACTCCAGCTCACACTAATGCATTTTCATTCTCCAAGAGCGAGGTTAGTGCCTTAATTCCGTTTTGTTACCTTAAACAGATTTTTCTGATATTAGCAGCACAATAATTGCGTGATTTGTCTCTACTTGTGTGACTCTGTCAAAGTTATTACGTCAGTCCAAAGTTGCTCTGGGACTTGGGGTCAAAGTTTCCCTTGTGATGACTTTTGAATCGAATCATAACAATTTTGATGCTCAGAAGCGTTTGTAATGTTGACAGAAAATAAGTTGTGCTCTCCAAATATGGCAAAAACATGTATCATGTGTTTGTTTGAGGTCTTGTACTCATCAGTCTAGCTCTGTTGCTATGATTAAAATATTTCCTAGCCCATCGATCAATATCTATCGTCATTCTTTTACAATGACAACTTGAAAGCACTGGTACTTTAGGTTATGACAACACTGTATTGCCATTGCAGGGGCCAGATGATGAAAGAAGCTTCAAGATTGTGGATAGTAAGATGGGATTTATTCAGTGTTGATGAGTAGCTTGTGTGAACTTTTTTTGCTCAACCAGTTTTACCGCCTGGGCATTTTAAATTATGACTGAGTAAATTTTAAACGGCTTTATATTTTATTCTTATTGTTTTATTATTGCCCATATAGCTAGAGATCTGTAAATTCCATTTAAAACTTTTTCATTTTATTTTTCTTCAGTGGACATTGAAGCGACAGCGCCATTATAGTATCTTCGCTTAGTGAGCCATTTATGGCTGTACAAGCTGTGACAGGCCTATAAGCTCACACCTACTTTAAGGACGCCGTTGTTTGGGGTTGAGCATATTTGAAGATGGCAATAAAATATCGTTATGATTTTAAATAGCATTTTTGTTTTTATTTTCAGACGACACGCAATCAGTAGCTTCAGACAGCAGGTGGGTATTATATGTTAACTTATAGACTGTTGCCGTTTATGGCAACAAGTCGTAACCATAGTTGCCAACTTGAAATGTACAAAAATCGTCAGAAAAGACTCAAAAAATCCCCAAAATGGCAATTTTTGCGCAAATAATTCCAAGGGTGAAATGTTTTGACACGTCATGTATTTGACTTCCGCCACTGCACCAATTTTCCACGAGTTTACAGAATACCCCTTCCTGTGGAGTTGATCTCAAAAAACAAAACAAAAAGCCCTTTACTTTTCATGCAGCCCCAAAATCCCAACCTTTGCGACTGAATCTCGAAAAAAAATCATCTAAATTTTTTCAAACATTTTCAAAGCACTTGAAAATTCCCCCGATTTAGATTTAATACCAAAATTGGCAACTATCGTCGTAAATGTTCTGGATCTATGTACAGTTTTTGTAATCGCCTTAGTAAGTGTTTTTTAAGCCAATCGAAAAATATACGTAGTTGTAAATCTTATGAAATACAGAACAATTTCTTCATTGCGGTTATAAACGTTTGTACTTGCTAACACCTAATTTACGCTCAATACATTTCTATAATATCCGACTTAAAGGTTTTTCTCAAAGCACCTCTTTGTGTTGTGCTACTAAAGAGTATTTTTATTTAGTGATGAAAGCAGTGGAGATGATGGTGGCCTTGAGAGTAGTGAAGAAGATGATGACGATGAAGAGGACGGGCGAGATGACCCAAATAGCTGGATTTTAAGTGATTTTTTGTCAGTGGATAAAACTAATTTGGATGTTGTTGGTAATAATCAAGAAAAGAAGGAAAGGAAGAAGCAGAGTTTTCAATTAAAAAATTCACCAAAAACTGGCCAAGTGAAGAATGAAACGAAAAACGACCAGTAAGTAGATTAATGCAGCTGCAGCACCACATTTAGTAGTATAGAGGAAAAAGAGCCCCCAAAATAATTTTGGTGCGCGTGAATGTGATATTTCATTTATGAAAGTAAGATCCTCCCGCAAGGACTTTTAGCCCCCTACCTATTCTCCCTCTCTATGTCTTATGTAGCCGCACTGGAAGCGCAGGACAAAATGAAACGGCTAGTCGATGTCTGGCAAATATATCTAGTATCTTCGTGACGTTTATAAAGCAACTCGTTTTCTCCAAATTATGTGCTCAGATTTCTGATGTTTAATTATTTTGTACATACGTTAGTTCAATAGGAAAGTTGCTTAATCAATTATTCAAAAACCGCTTTTATATCAATAGCTATCAAGGAGCGCTTGCACAATGCATATTAGTTTTTCTTTGAGTAGAAAGACATTTTGTTTAATATCGTATGGCTAGTTTGAGATGTATAATTCCCATGATTTGATTCATCATTGAAATGCTAATGTACTTTGGCTTCTAAAACAAAAAAATAACCTTTGGGTACCTAGAAGCGGTATGATGTAATCTTCAAGGCACTCGATGCGGATAGTTTTCAACATTAGGTGTCTATTTATCTACGTTCTGTTTTGGATAAAATTTCTTCTGAGGTAAATTTCGACGTGGAATTTTTACTTGGCTGGACGTTTTCTCTTTGTAGACCAAAACTTGAAACCTTGCGGTGCACAGAGTGCAGTTTAGTTGCAATACATGAAAATTGGTAAAAGATATTCTGGGTGATAATCATTATGAAAAACAAGACGATGACGTTGGCGTTTCGATTGTCACACAAAAAAAGATCAACAAGAAAATGTGCGTTATGGCCAACAGATGTTTATGGCCTATGTTAGAGGGCATGATGATGATTAAATTTCCGTTAAAACAAGTCTGATATTCGTGAAGTATTTACAAGCAACATGTACACAGCCATTGAAGCCACTCTTCCCCGAGTTTTTGCGTTGATTTGTTTGCGCAAACTTACTTTGCAGCGCTTTTACCTCAACGTCGTCGTTGTTGCGTGGCAACACCATCGTTATGTTGTAAACGACTTTTTGCTACTGCGCTAAAGTATAAATGCGAAATTGGAATTGATTTTTACATTTATTATGCGACGTGTTTTTTTAACTACCTGATGACGCTTAGTGACGTCATCAATAAATTGCTTGTGATTCGTTTGCTTTTTTCTGCACTCATTGCTCTTTAATCAAACAAGATGTGCCGTGATATCTATTTTAAGGAATTTTGCGACCGATTTCAAAGATCACGAAATGTTTCCAGTTTTTATCGGGTTTCGGGAATTTTTTTACTGTAATTTTACTTGTCATGTGGGCTTAACATGTCATGAAATATTTTGCGGCGTTTTAACTGAAGGGTTTTTTTTAGTTTAATGATTTGTGACTGCGTAAAGATTGCTCGGTTTTATCTTTCATCTCCTCATTTCTCTATACCAGTGGCTTTTAACCTTTTTGCTGGAGCGGATCCCCGAGAAAACATTTCAGTGGCTCGAGGAACCTCTGCGCAATAATTCAATTGTCTTATGCAAAAAAACAGCATTTAATTTAATTGATAAAATAAAATGAAAATTTGTATAACTTCTGGTGGAACCCCTGGAATGCACTGGCGGAACCCTGGTTGAAAACCAGTGCTCTATAGCTTAGCACCAATCTCTGTATTTCTAAATTCTGTGAGCAAACTTATATACGGAATCAGCACTCTAGCCACTCCACCGTAGCGTCCGTCAATCGACAAGAAACACATTCCGTAACATCTTAAGCCAAATACTAAGTGATACCCTGGGTGGTGTAAACTTATCAGCTAATGCTTGCAATATGCACCTTTGGCAGTGTTTAATTCAAATGTATACTAAAATATTAGCAGAACATCAGCTATTGTGGTTCTGGTGGATACAAATATTTGTATGCGAGGAAGGGAGGAATGAGGGTGAAAGCGATGACACTTACTAAACAATGTTTTTCTCATCGCTTTTGAGTGTGTTATAAAAACAATTGCTCCCGAAAACGCAGCATGTTTCAGTTTTTCGTTTACTCATACTGCGTTTATCAACACTGTAAACTTCTTGTTCTGTTTTTTTTTATTGCTTAACAACGAGCAATCTTGCGTGACTGCAAAAGCGAAAAATTTCGAGTATGTCTGATTGCCACTATATTTATATTGGTGATTTGTTTCTATATATAGAGCAGGCTTATTTAATTCACACGTACTGTGTTATTTTTAGACTGCTTTATTATAAGAATAAAGCAATTTTGATGTTTCAACTTAACTAAATTATAGGGTGTAGCTGTTAAGTTGCAAAGCGGATATGCATCTTTGCAAATATTTTATAGGAGAAATGGAATTTCTACATTTCCGCTTGAAAGCAAAAACTATAATGGATCGTTTTCTCCTACGAAATTGCATTCCATCTCGGCTCAAGGTGTGATATTATTAACTTAATACATTTCTCAAAACAAATTTTGAAAACAACATTTTGATTCCTGTAACATGTTTTGTATGTGAAAGTGTTTGCGCCTTTTAGCAATTATAGCAGTGCAGAAAATCCCCAAGCAAGTATGCGGAACTGTCACTTTATTAGGGGCGGCACCATTTTAGGGAGTGACACTCTAGCAAAATCATCTCTAAAGATAAGGTTTGCACCTTTATTAGTGATTGCTACGGACTGTATTTTTCGGGCATTTGGGAAACGTAGATTACGGTATTTTTACTTTCTTGGCTGCGGGGTTTATTGTAGATATGCTCTAGATCGGAGGATAAAAAATATTTATGACAAAAAAGCACTTAATTTTCATGGCTTGTCATTGTTGTGCCCCTGAGAAAGATAAATTATGCCAATTGTGGCTGGCAGTGCCTGTAGTAGAATGTACTATGTAAGCAGTCCCTGAGCGGGGATCGGTTTAGAATCTACGTTTGACCATAGAGATTTTTAGTAATCGCAAATATATAATTCAAACGCCTGGGCCGGTAACGTTGTCATACAGGCAGCTGCTGACCTGAAAGTGTTTAAGTACAAACTGTTCATCTCGGTTTAGTTTTAATTGACTATTGATTATCAGTTGTAGTATTGTGTTATGCTTTTTACAGAGCTAACTTGCAAAGCGAAAGTGCTTGGACTTCCTGCGTTTATTTCGTTTTATTTGCAATAGATCATATGTCAATGCTAAATTAGGAATTAAGTGATTGTGATCTTGATCAGCCAGCAAGATTACCAAGCAGCAATAAGGAACTTCGATTCTCTGATATTTTAGAATAGAGACATGACGAACCGGGGTAATGCAACCCTCCAATATCTCCAAGCCCCTTTAATATCATGTTTGTGCCCTATTTTAATTGTTTTTTCGTACTAGAAAAAAGAACTGAAAATGGTCTCGATACGAGAGATGTATCAGCTGCATTATCACGTGATCATCATCCTGCATCAGCGGCTATTGTTTTTAGTCCAAGACCGACATTCAGCTCTTCGAGGTCCAACGTATCTGTTGCTGAAACAAGAAATGGGCGAGAATATAATCACATTGTCCATCAGCCAGCGTCACCCGTTTCTTTCAACACTGTGACGTCAATCCAAACCAATCAGTCACGTTCAAGCCTTTCCTCACATCATTCATTTAACAGACAATCGCCTTCAAATGATCGTTTTAGTCAAAGAACGAAGCAATTGCATAACATACCAAACAAGGATATGACAACAGTGAATAAAAACAAAACCAAAGATTTGCCAGTTTCACGAACTAACAGCAGTAACGTAAATAAACATGTTGAACCAGAAACATCATGTTTTGATTCAGCGAGTGACAATGATGACTCTGAGTTTCTGTCTGTAGAAATAAATGAAAGAACTGAAAAACGTGTGCATAACAATTTACAGCTCAATTATCAAAAAAATTTCGATAACTTCTTTGAATTAACGACTGATTCTGAGTTTCTTTCCAAAAGTACCACTTTATGTTCAACAGAAACTAATATCAGTTTCAGAAACAAAGGAAATCATTGGAAAAATACTGAAGAATTGATGTCAAACCAAAAACCTACTGATTCTACGCGCTACACGCCTCGAAATACCTCTCACAAAGCTTACGCCTCGGCAACATTTTCCAGTGGGCAGGTTGGCTTACTTGGCAAATCTGCAAATCGTACTTTTCCGTCTTTATGGGTTAAATTACCTTTAAAAGTGGTAAGAAGAGAAAAACGTGCTAAATCAAAAACAGAATTACCAGCCACTTCTCCCGGTAGCGGAGTAAATACAACACACAAAGTTCAAATTTACTCTAACTCTGCTGCGACTAAAACCGTCGTAAGTATTCAATTTCACATTAATTGATTTCCTTAATATTTGTAAAAGCTTTTTTTGTTTTTACCCTAAGATCATAATGTTTTATATAAAATGCTTCTCTAAAACTATTATCAATCTCAAAACGATTTAATCCAATTTAATGGTATGAAAATAACTAGCTTGCTTGGTTAGGAAGTAGCTTAATTAGCAATTGGCCGTTGATGAACACCTTGAAGTTTTAGTATATGTAACAAGAAAATGAATTTTACGTTGTGGAGCAATTTTGTTTCTCTTTTCCAAACAAGTATTATAAACTTGGGAAAAAATTTATCTATGCCACTTCTTATTTGCCTATATTTGAACACACCAAGTTTAAATTTACATGGGTTAATGCTATCAGTTTCAGATTGACGCAAATTACTTCTCAATAAAATCTATTCATTAATCAATCTATTTGTCTATCTTGCAGCACGCAAAAGCACAGTGTCAAGTTACAAATGTGAAGTTGGGAAAGCGAAAAATTTGTAATGGTTCGTCTAGAATACCTTCTAAGAATGACTCCTTCTCTGCAGAGCAAAAGAAAGAAAAAAGAAAAAGAAGGCAATTGGTAAAAAGCTAATCTCATATAGGCCTAGGTCCACTACCTTGCAGGTGTTACGCCAACTTTTGTGAAAAGTCTGAAAAAATAATCTTAATCATTATTGCAGCAAATTAATTGAGTGTCTATATAAAAAAACAAAGGTCTTTTCCTTTTATTGAGGTAAAGGGGCCATCCTCTTGGTTGCACTCAAGGTACCAGTTTCAACTAAAATTCGCTAATCCGAAATCAGGCTCATGCGGTCGAAGGATTTCAATTTCTTGTGCCATGCTCTTGTGAAACTTCGGTCTTACATTAGTTTGGTTTTTCGGTACTTGTGGGTTATCTGTCACCACTTTTTTTCACCAGGTATTAAATTACTATTATTTAACTGTATATATAATGTTTAAGCCTAAAATGAGTTTGGAAGGCAGTGTACACTGAAGGGGCAGGCCCGGTATGTAAATGTATGGGGCAGTGTACACTGGAAGGGAGTGTACAGGGTTAGGTTTATTAAATTAAAAAAAAGTGGTGACAGATAACCCATAAGTACCGGTTTTTCTTTACTTGATGCTAATCAAGGAACATTATCGTGTTATTTTCATCAAATACTAATAAAAAACACAAGATTAATTATTACCAATACGCGAAATTGCAAAAGAGAAGTTGTTAAGTGAGCAGTAAACCCCAAGCAGAGTTGTCAAAGGCATCGTTAACTTGATACGTAAACTTAAAAAAGAAAAGCTGCGGTTTTTTAAACTAAAAGCAGCAATTTTTTGGGCAGTATAGGATTCCATTCCCTTTTGACTATTCTCCAGCGATCATTTACTGTCTAAGCTTATAGCTCTTTCGTTAAACAGCATTTTTATTCGACCACTATTTTCAGGAACAACAAATAAACAAAACTGCATTTCAAAAAAACCTATCAAGTGTGAAGGATACAAAACGCCTGGGTCATGACAAGTAAGGCAGCTAGCTATATGTGTTTGTTTGGTGTCTTAATTTTGTATTTGATGAGACAATGGCAGTCTACCTTAAACTATTTCTTTACTAAAGATTTTATCAGTATGAGTAAACTAAACAGTTTTAGCGAGTAACAAAATCGTTTTGTGGAATTTTACAAAGTGCTTACACAGCACGTAAAGACAAAAATATTTACAAAGTTATTAGTACTTAGTTGGTATAAACAGTTAAAAGCTTCAATTTTTGCTGTGATTTCAATTATTTTGTTTATTTTAGCGAAACGCAGCAATTATCAGTCAATCTTGATCAAACTCAAAGTCGTGGCGTCGTTGACCAGGTATTAACAATGTTAACTTTTGCACTTGACATTTCCTCCGTCCGTTGCTTGGTTAAAATGATGGGAACTTATTCAACTCGTCGTAAACAAGTGGATCGGAGAGTTTGAGAGACTGTGCTGTGACTTAACGGCCTTGTAGTCAGCAGTCACCCACGCATGTTGTTGTGGTCGGCGCGAGCTGCAGCGCAAACCAGGGATGTGAGTTATTGATGCAAACTCCGGTGCCGCTCGCCCTGCCCTATGCGTCGTAACGGTGTTAGCGCTCAACTCGGCAGTTTTCCGCGACGAGTTGATGCTCAGCCCATCGTGCCATGCAGCTAGTTAGAGGGCTTCACGTAGTTGATGCGTTACGCGTCTACTGCAACCGCTTTACTTTGCATCAAGTTTTGATCATACCAGCCTCATTCTAACAAATCATTTTGGAGCTTACGAATAGATTTGAAACCGAAGATACGTGCTTTTATGGTCACAACATTTCCTTCCGATTGAGTCATGCCGATATATTTTAGTGTCAACAGAATTGGTTTTAATGTTCGTTTTTTACAGGAACTATCTCATCACAACTCAACCTTAACCAAGACTAATAGTCGACCGATTACCAACAAATTTCCTGAGCCTGATTCTAGTTTGCCAGAATATAAAATGTAAGTAGGCTTACATCGTGCATTAAGTAAGGCTATGCCCACAGTGTCTTGTGCGTGCGAGGTATTGCTGAGTAATGTTCGTTCAATTTAAGCGTTCTAGTGTCGTTTGAAAAGTCATTTCCGAAAAGTCCTCATGCTTGTTCCAGTGCTTGGAATAGCAATATTTTGTCATCACCGACGATAAACACAAGTTATTCTTTGTAACCCTAATGTTTTCCTGTTACCAAAAGGTATAGATGCATAACTTGCTCGATCACGCATCGTAATACGCGTAGATAGAACACTGTAATATACTACGTCAAGCGTGTAAAACTTACTGAAAATTTCGCGAAAAGTAAGTGTTACTTTACTTGACTAAGCTTTTCAGCAGTTTATTTGCATCATGTCTCGCTCAAGCTATACATCGTGTAGCACAGCTACTTATTAAATGTCAAAAAAGTCAAATTTACATGGTAGTGGACAACATTAGTTTGATTGTGTCTTGAACAGATTAGAAAGACATGCGCTAGTTACGTCTGTTCCCTGTAACAGTTTAATCTAAAGTTCAAACGTATAAGTTTAGCCAGGTGTACAAGAAAATGACCGCAAAATACATTTTCGGATGACCTTAGTCTTAACCCTGAAAGGATTACGTAATTTTCTTACTTTTTCTCAAGCTTTTATTCGAATACATACCTAACTGTGTTTCACAGGGTGGGAATGGTAAAGGTACTTGTCCAGCATGTTGTAAGAGGCCACTACTTGCTATGCGCCAATACCAAAACAAACAGCCACTTTTGACTATCTGATCAATATGTTATACTTTGTACCAGTGGTTCTTAGCTTTTACAAACACGCCGAACTCCAATACTTTTATCCAAACGTTAGTCGAAACCAGGGGCATATAACCATTTTTTAAAATAAAGAAGATTTTTGAGATCGTCTTTTGCCACGTGCTCGCAAATGTTGGGTAGTAGGGTCTTAAACAGTCATTCTGTCAGATTTTTAGAAGTTCATTCCTCCCCTTCTCTCCAATATTTCTTTGTTACCTTTGGTTGCTACGTTTTTAATGACAATCCGCGAGAATCTCTTTTTAATTCTTGTGACGTAAAGATTTCGTCGATCACCCAGATAAAGAACAACTTCTTTATCTATATGCGATGTGAGTCTGAATGATTGATTTTTTTAACTTGGTGCCACGTGAGAGGGATTGTGGTGATGCTAAAAGAAAAACCCTAGCAAAGTCAAGTTTTAATCCACTGTTCATGTGCTTGACCGTTGTATGTACGAGGTATGTCTAAATGTAACGAGTCTGTTATTTTTCAGTCGGTGCAAAACATCTGAGGAGTTTTTGCGAGAGGGAAGACGATTAAAGCAAGAGGGGGACAGCTACACGGGTTCAAACACCAGACTGTCCAAGAGCCGAATCGCCTTATGCCGGGCTTTAAACTTTTTCGAAGCGGCGATTTGTTATTCCATGTATGGGTACCAGTTGGAGGTCGAACGCAAAACAGGTGATTTGTCTAATTAGAGTTTCACAAATATTTGCTATTTTTTGGTAATTACTTACACAACTATCGCTCATTTGCCCGCCTTTGTGACCTAGAGACAGAGTTTAATATATTTTTTCGATTTAAGCGGCGTGTCTTTTAGAAAAGCGCTGGAGAACAGTTTCTCTCTTTGGTTGCAGTGGCTAAGGTAGAAATGCAGTGTACAGACAATACTGATAGATCAGGTCTGAGGATATGTTGTATGTGTAACGGTGAAAGTTGTCTTGTAACCTGGGCAGAAAAACGTATGGTTACACACTCCTTTCTTGGAATCGGGGCATGATGGAGGACCATGTACTACCAGAAACTGCGCGGCTCTACATAACCTGGAACACAAATGGATAAGTAACCGGTATGTTGTATTGCAGACTGGAACGAGCATTATAAGTCACCTTCATCTCCTAGCAGCATATACCAGTACACCATTCAGCTTCTTGACTTCGTGCTTAAAATGAGGTCAGCAGCTGGTTGCGATGAAACACGAGCACTTCGCTACCTTCACGCAGCTTGGTAAGGCAAATGCTGTAGTTGTGTGCTTGGTGCATTACTGTTTTCTTGACTCGTAGTGGAAAGTCAACGTCATAGGAGCGTTGGCGAATGTTTCATGTCAAATAAAAAGATGCATCGCTATATTTATTTTACACACAAGAAGCAATTTATTTTGGTCACGTTTTAGTATTGTTCCAGTGCATAAAACATGAGCTTATTTTTTTACGGCTTCCTTGCGAGTTTCTTCATCACTGTGTCATAGCATCGGGCATTGATATGCTATATCAGTGCTTCTCAAACTTCGTTTGCTGCGACGCATTTGAAAAATTTCGCCCGACTACGATGTACTCGATTCTTTTGCTAGCAAAGCAAGTTGTTTTAATTGAGCTATAAAAAGCTGAAAGTTGAAGCATGTTATGGAATGAAATAGGAAACGAAGTCGCGTTGGTTTGTTGCGAGGCAGTGAGACTGGTCTTACAAAACTAACCTTTAGACAACCTTGGTTTAAAGTAACGGCTAATAATACAGCAGTACTTAACTGTTTTGCACATACCAAATTATTTGTGGCAAACAAATCAAGCAAGAATTTGAAGTTCTATGAAATTTGTTCTCGTTTACTAAATTCCATTCATTTTTATCAAATATTTCAATATCGTTTACTTAAGTTTCTCAAACTTTAATTTTCTGTTTACGAAGATCGCAAAAGATGTGGAAAATACCGTTTTTATGTAGATGAGATTATATCTTAAATTAACAACAAACAATTTTTGCAAAAATAAGAGATAATCTACCTACGTTTATAAAAAAAATTTAAGTATGTGTAGTGATTGCTGGTATTGAAATGATCCATAATCCAACAAACATAGTTATTTGAGCGCCAGCTTGAAATGGTTTAGCCGGGGATTCAGCGTCAGGGGAGGGGGTTCAAAATTGCATAAGTTATTACCATTTGTCTTTGGGGAGATCCAGATAGCCTAAATTATTATGAGTCCTAACGTCACAAATGGGGGATTTTGGTGTTTATAAATATAAGGGGTCCGACCCCAATCCCTCTTCTTGATCCGCCCTTATTTATAAAGGTTACCCGATAGGCCCACACGACAGAGCAAGCAACTATACCAGAAGGTCGTGCAGGTTGCAAGCATTAAACAGCTGCTAGGCGTGCTACCTTTGCAGCCCCTCGTAACACTATGTGTACGTTTAAACCATTTTTGTTTTTCAGCTTCAAATCCCAAGCTCTTCTTTATCTTCGGATTTACAAACTGAAGCGAGATGTCGTGGGCAGTGGAATGGATTCAATAACAGAACAATTTAAGGTATTTAGGAAATGTTTAAAGTACACGGACAAGTTCTGTTGCTTACGAGACCTGTATTCAATTCTTTCGTCGATTCATCCTGAAAACTTTAAAAAAGGTGTTTACTGATTGTTTTGAAGCCCAGCTACAGTGCTAACGCGAAGAAAAAGATATAAACCCCTACCAAATTTACTCGGCGTTAATGACCGTTGCGCTTGAAAAAGGAGTAATCTATAACGCAATAAAATTTCAGAAAGCCACCATCTTTTGAATCACGGTATAATTTCTTCACGGCTGTCCCTCGTATTTTTTCATCAACTGAAATAGATTGTACACTCTTGTCATGGAATGTGATCTTGGCTGCGGTCCCACAAGTGGTCGCTGGTCTGCTTATCGAGTTTCCGCTCTGTGGTTCGTCCGTGCAGCTAAAAAATACTGTCTAATTAAGAGTCACTTTAGGTAATGGCCATTCGAAATAACGTTTTGTATCTCTTTTAACTCTTACGCTCCTGCGATCATCCATTGATGATCTCGTGTTTTCAATGTTTTCCTCAATTTTTTTTCAAATTCAGTTACAAAATTAATTTACTGAAAAATGGATTTGTGACTTTATTTCTCAACCGATTTTCCTGAAATTTTCAAAAGATCACGCTTAATTCTTCACGCATCGGAATATGTGAAATTTGTGCTCTAGCTCTTAGATTTTCTTACCCAAAAAGGGTTAAAAAGACCGAGAGCCGAGTTGCAGACGACAAAGTTGCCAAATTCTCAGCAAGAGCCAACTATCTTAAACTTAAATTGAGATTACATGTTTACCACGAAGCCAGCTAAAAAATACTGTCTAATTAAGAGTCACTGTAGGTAATGGACCATTCAAAATAACGTTTCATGTCTCTTTAAACCCAAAATATGGTTGTTAAATGGATGTCAGTCTTCCTACAGCTATTGTTATCTAGTTCATCACCGTACAAAACATTAGAATAGTGTTTTTTTATGCTTTACGCATGGTGCTTATTAGTAGTGGTATCATGCCGAGCGATAGTGAGCTAGAGGGAGCGCGGTCTTACGATCTTGAGCTTGCGTCTGAAATTTTGAATTTTGGAAGCCCATTAATGGCAATCGACCTTGTTGGGGTTAGAGCTATCAGTCCGCGATTTTCATTAATGACTGATTCCAAATGAAATGCAGCTATTTTTTGGAATGATTTTGCCTAGGTTTTCGGTATGACCTGAAATAAAGTTTTGTACCATTCCTCCAACACAAGGAAGAACAGGGATGAGCAACAACAAGTGTAAAACTGTGTTCTGGCATTTTCATTTGACATCACCTGCTGTTGATGAGCGCATAAGGAAAAGCTTCAGCAGTATTGTTTTATTCTAAATAATCTGTCTTTTTAGATGATTGGTAGCAAAGCTGCTCAGTCTCCGAGAAATTCAACTGTTAGTGCGCAGCAATCTCCTATATCGCCTGCTGTGCCTTCTCCTTACGCATCCAACGTTCCCGGACCTTCTCCTAACTCCTTGCATGCAAGTAGCGTAAGTAGAATAATTTTGACTTAAAAATATTTTTTTATTTTTGTTTTTGAAGCACTTTTTGTTAGTTTATGTTGTTGTAGATGCAGTCGCTAGAGCTCATGCATTTCTGTTTTGAGCGAAGTATAATCACTTGTGAAACACTGGACATAGTTTTATGTATATTATTGCCATACCACTACAGTACTGGAAATAAAATCAGTTCTAGCAGAAAGAAAGCAAAACGAAAGAAGTAATGTCATGCGGAATGGTCATGGCTTTACCTGGAATAAGTGGCCGAGCGACACCCTTTTTGTGAAAGTGTTTGCACTTTATATACTTGCACAAAAAAGATGCCGCTTTGCAAAACTTTCGGTCATGGTGTTTATACTTTGCTCCAATCTTTCTCTGATTTGTTTGTTTGTTTACTACTAGCGGTGAAATGAGGATAATAGTCAAAATTAAGACATCAATGGAGGCCGCATTAATAGAAGTTGTGGGCTTTAGGGGAAAACGGATATTTTGTTTTGTATTCTTATTATGTTACAGCTTACGAAAGCAAACTCTCCTTCTACTTATCATCACAGTAATATTCCTCCCAAAATATACGAGACTTGCAGGCAGTTCTACAGCATCACCGAAGCACTGCTACTCGCTCATGAAAAGTGGGATGTAGCTGAACAAGCACAGACGGAACATTCCGGTAGGTAATGAATAATGAGGTCTCTAAATTTTACCCAGAGAAGCTGTCTGAAGGTGGCATTGTAAGGTTGTTAGACAATAACCCTTTTGGGGTGGAACAGAACGATTGCAGTTTACCTCTTAGCCTCTAGATTACAGCATTGCGGAGGTTATAAGCAGTTCCGTAAACATTTCAACCCTTCAAACACTTATCACCTGGCTCTGGGTTCAAATCCAACTGTGTGGTTTGCTTGTTTCTATCGAACAGGTGCTTTATATCCCAATCAGCAGCTGTTAATTTTACCGATGTTAGTAGATGAATGAAGGATTCATTTTTAGCAGCTCTCTCTTTTCACACAACTTTTAGCTCAGGTCTTAGATAGTTTTTCAACTCCCGGAACTGTTGGATTTCTCGCCATTCCCTCAATATCTGAGGAAGGAGTTGTAATAAATTTCACCCGGTATTGTTGGGAGAAGATCACTAAAATATCTGTATTTTTAGAATTTTTTCAATCAGTCAATTTGCTCCGAGGGCAGCAGTTGAAGCTGACAGATTCATTGAAAGAACTTGCAGTCTATAACAAAATTGTATTAGCACAATTACGAACAAGTAACGGCTATGCGGTGTTGAGTCCTTTCGCTTAATTTATATTTTTACACTCAAGTTCGCATTCAAGATTTGGAAAAAAAATGAACACAAACCTAGAAAATCTAAAAAATTGGTTTCCTGAGGTCATCGTGTTCCATCGATAGAACCTTTAACTTCTTGCTACATATTCAATGAGTTACACGCGCTTGCAACTAACTTTAGCGCGTAGCCTATTCGTTTACCGTCGCTTATTTATTTTGTTTTTACACTGTGATATTTTTGTATTTTTGAAATCATTCATAACGCGGGGTTTCAAGTGAATCAAGTAAAAACCCCACCAAATATTTGAGTTTTTGCTACTCATAAGTCTATAAGACATTGCACTACATTTCACGGTAAATCAACTGAGAGAATAGGACCTGGATAACATAGGTTTCCTCACTCTTTTTGAACCGTATGTTAATAGATTTTGCTTACGCTTTGCGTATGTGTCTTAGCCAGTTCAGGAGCAGTCGCAGGCAACAACGTAGCATATGTTTGGTGTTCAAGATTAATGGGCTTCTTGCGAGCTTCAATCTACAATTCGCCTCGTTACAGACAGTGCCATATTCAAGTTCGAAAAAGCCTGCTAAAATGCTCGCTTTAAAGGTGCATACAGCGCAACTACTCAAACATTTTTCTTTATTTTAGTGTTGTTTATTTCAGTGTTTTTATTCATGCAGCCATTGATTGAACATTTCCTGTGTGAAAAATTCCACTTTATTTATTTTCTTGTTTTGTTACTGGTATTTATGATCATTAGCACTGTTTTTGAATAAAAATTGTCAGTATGTTAGTAATATTGGTTCCAAACTATTGTTGGTTTTATTCAAACGAAGCTGCCACATTACGTGTTGTTTATGTCCAGTTGGAGATTTGTTTAAAACAAAAAAAATCGCCTTTAGTTAATATGTTGTTACTGCTTGTTAACCTCATTCGTTTTAAGAGATATTGATTTGTGTTTTGGTTATCAATATAATTGTTTTAGGCTTTTATCTTCTAGCGGTTTTCTAAGAATTGTTGACAGTTTTGTTTACACATTTTAATGGAAATCCAATCGTAACATACAATTTTTTTGCTTTATTTTCTAAAAAAAGATTATTTTCGCTTTGACCATACTCGTTGTCTCGTGCGCCTATTTATTGTAATTTTGTAGTAAACACTATGAAAACAAAGCATTTGTTGTTGATACGGGCCTAAAAAATAGCATTGATAAGAGCTGTTTTGCCAAAAGGCATTTTGAATTATTGATCACTTGGCTACACCTCGAAATCGAGCGTGATGGCTCCAAGAATTGTAGGCTGCAGTATGGTGACTTTTGGATGTACTGCTCCAGACAGGTTTTAGTAAAAATAACTATTTTTAGTTCACTGTTTTCCAGCTCCCAGCTTTGTGCAGAGTGAGCGAAGTGAGTTCCACGTAGGGCTGCTAAGTCGCAAGTGTAATTTCAAGAAATCTTCCTGCTTCATTATGACGACACAGGAATGCAAAAAAAGCGGAGAGCCGGAAAGAAAAGCAAATCTTGCCGAAATTCTAACCAAATTGACCAAAAAACATTTTCGAATAGTTGGACTCCAAAAAAAGTCTTGCAGTAATTCTCACATCACGACCTCAAAATGCTGTCCTTTTGCAGGTTAAAAATATGGTAACTTTTTATACCATGTAATTCAAGCGTAGAATTGCAACTTGGAATATTTGAAGCAGCTCTCAACAAAATTGTCCTCTCATACGCTGCATGCAACTATTGCACTTACTTGTGAGTCTGAAGAATAAAATTGCTATTTGCAGAGGTCGGTATTCGCCACTTGCCGAAAATCGTATCGACGACCGCCACTCGCTACATAACTAACGTTGTAGCGCACTTTTGCAATTTTGGACGCTACTCGCTACTTTTAGCCCAAATTACGCAGTATTTAAAATGTATGATATCACAGTGGTCACTTTACTCGAATAAGCGCTCCGGAATAAATACGCTTAGTTTCAAAATATGTTAAGAATTAATTAAGTACTTCTTATAATTTAAAGCCATTGTGTGGGTATAATGGACGTTGGTTCTACATTTGTGTCTTGAATTCCGACCGCTTTAAAGTCAAGCTTGTTTAAAGGTACAATAATAAAAATCAAGTTTTTAACTTTCTGCGAGTTCGTAGGAGCAAGGGGCCGTTCGAATATCATATGACGCCTTGGGGGAGAAGAGAGAACCACAACTGTCATTGTGGTGTTGCATGGGGAACTAGGAATATGGCTACCTGACAAAATGGCTATTATCAGTAAAATCTTAAAGGTTTCATTCGATTGATTAAACAAGTTTTTGTGGCAAATTCGAATAAATACTTGCTTGAGTAGGCTTACTTTTCATATGATCAGTCTCATAAAGGGGGTGGAGAAATATACTAAATCATACCGCGTCACATGAAAAGAAGAAGGTAAGGGTATTATAAATCTAATAAAAAGTGTCTTATGATTTCTCAACAGCTTCCAGTATTACTTTTATCACAACATACATGTATGACGTCATGCTACGCATAGCACAAGCACATTTTTCGATTATTGTTTTTTGTAATGTCAATGTTTATCCTCCATTGAGGAGAAAGCGAATTGTATTGCTATGTTTTAGACGAGACGTCCGCACTCGCTTGGAAGTTGCCATTTCCGAGGTTTCTGGGCCACCTGTCTTCCACATAAAGGTGGCGCGTGCCCTTAAGTGCCTAGTAACATCAAGCGAACTTGCTGGCTCGTTCTCCACAACCTCTCCTAATGCCGAGCGCCAAGCAGGGAAGCTGTAGATACCATTTTTAAAGTCTTTTGGTATGAATCGACAAGGGGAATGAATCGTTAAGCACTCCACATTATCTTATATCAAAATATTAAATTTTATTTCTTAGCCGCCACATAAAGACAATTAATTTTGTGATCAGCCGTTTAAGCTGCATTAACTGCGAATTTCAACAGCAGATATTTGGCTACAATAAGTAGCCATATGTACAAGGCTAAGCTACAGACACACATTGGGCTTATGTAACGTAGATTATTGTCTGTCTGCTTTGAAAGTACTCGCTGATCAGAGACAAATTGACTCAAGCTAAAATGATTCTTAATTGAGATAGGCCCAGTTACAAGTCTATTGTCTACTTTCTTTTTTAATTTCATTTGAAACTATCACCCCTTTCGCCGAAAAATGGACGCTTCAATCAAACTAGCTACTCAGCAAGACATGAGAGAATAATCGCAAGTTTCACTCTCGTGAGGTTCAGAGATGGGTATCCTCTAGATAGGCTACATGTATCGGCGGCAGCATCGGGTTTCAACTCTTTGATTCCCGCGCCAAGCGTACCGTCGTTGATTAGTACTGAACAAGTAGAGTTGCGTTGTAGAGCTAGTAATATTAGCTCTACGAATCCTTTCTGCTTCGTCAAACACAAACAGGAAATGGTTGAAGCTTTCTTACAGTTTTTTATTTACAAATATGGGCATCTCCGCTCAGCGTGCGCAGAACGAAAATTCACGGCGATAAAGGCTACCACACAGCCTAATACCAATCAAGCGGGGAGACCAACACTCAGGCCCAAACAGAAATTCGAAGCAGAATCAGTTAAAAACGAAAATTCACTTCTCGTTTCGCCACGTTCACGTTTTGACAAGAATAGCGAAAATACACGTGGTCACTATATGTACAGGGTGGTGCACTAGTGTATTAACAGTAAAGTAAAAGACGCTACTCCTTATCGGAAGGACATAGAAATTTATTTTGGAAATTTTAATATGTTTTTTGTTGATATGTTTTGAGAATTAACATTTCAAAATAAATTTTCCTTCTTCCAAAGTCTGTGTATGCTGCGGCATGATCTAAAAAAATGACGAAGCGAATGTGTAATTCATTAGACAATCAAAGGTAGACAGGTAGTTTGCAGCGACCTCTGCTAGCTAAACTGTCGGTAACGAATTATCATTGCTTAAAAATATCGAGCATCGGTATCGATTTATTTTGTTTTTCTGCAAATGTGATGAAAACATTAACACAATCCACTCTCGCATTCAAACCTTTTGGGTTGTCATTTTATGGTGGTTTTGATCAATCTCACTGGCTATTTTCACGCTGCAAATTGCATCTCTTTGATCAAAGCATAACGGCTGTCAATGAATTCTATTATTTTTTACAACATACGTTGTTTGGATAAATGGTTTTGAGCAGCAATGCATAGGCGTAGCCAGGGGGGGCCAAAGGGGCCATGGCCCCCCCTGAATTTTAAGTCAAATTACAAAACAGTATCAAAAAAATAAAAACATAAATTTTTTTGCGTCTCTGCAGGTACATTAGAGTTTATTGTTGACTTTTAGCAAGGGGGTGGGGGCGTGAGTCGGGCGTGGCTTTTTAAGTTTTTAAACTTTCAAATGTTATCAAACAATTACATATTATTTTTTATGTTTTTTTATGTTTACATATTACACACTAAATATCACCGAAGTTTTTTTTCTATGTCGCAGTCGAGTGATGAATTGATAATCCAAGTTATTGTAATTGCAAGAAATAAGCGTCTCGCTGAGCGCTTCCTTATTTTATTGCGATGCGGACTACTACAAAGACGTCGCTTCTTTTATCAGAACGTTCAACCTACCAGTGGGAGTGGTTTCCTTGAAATTCCTTAAATAGTGCGTTATACGTCACAATTGAAGTTGAACTATTCAAGCCGTTCTTGATAAAACTACATTGGATCAGTGAAATCGCATTCGCACTTTCTCAGTTTTATACAGCAATTTTTATAGTAGCGACGAGCGTAGTTCACGAAAGGCAAAATGCCATTATAAGTAAATGACGTCACATTAAAAGTTGCAAAACTTGGCCCCCCTCTCAATTTTTTTCTGGCTACGCCCTTGCGAACAACTCCTTGGGGTCCTGAACGGGCGTGACCTCACTATCAATGCAGACAGGCAAAGGTCAATCAATCTCAGGGGGCGTGCCAGCGAGTCTCCAAAAACGTAAGGCGGCTTAACAGGGTTCTCGTCTGGTAGCACAAACCTGCCTCGGCGGGCGTCGACGAAGACACCAAAATGGTTCAGAAAATCCAGCCCCAATGTAGCGAACAAAACATCGGCCTGGACAAAAGTCCAAGTAAATGAACGACCTAAGTTCAATGTTAACTCCAATTCTACGCTTTCAAAAGTGGGTACTTCAGACCCGTTTAGGCAAGACATAAATCCAGTTAATCTCGGGTGTGTGGCAGGCCTATGGCATGGGATCACAGAACGGCGGCTACCACTGTCCACCATAAATTCAGTGTGAATTTTAGGATCGCTTACAATTAACATTCCAGTCTTTAGCGCTTTGCGATCCATAGTATCCAGACCCCCTACTACAAAAGCCTGTATGCGCTACTGGTTTTTTGGAACAGTAGCATTAGTGCCTTCTGGACGACGAGCAACAAGACCCCTCCAAGCACAAGGCGACATGCAACGAAAAACATCGCCGCCAAACCTTGTGTGGTAAAAACATAAATCTCCCAACGGTGGGCGGGAAGCGGGCAAAAAACGATCCCTACGAAACCCTTGGTAAGGAGTGCTGCTAAACCTAGGACGTTAAAATGAAGGGCGATGAAAATTACTATCTCGATTTGTTGATGCCATAAGTGTAGAAGCAAAAGAATTCGTTTGCAACGTGACGGTTTGTGGGGCTGGGTGTTGCTGCAAAAATGAATTGAACGATTTTGCTAGTCGATCAACCTTGTCCGCAAGAAGTTTATTTGGAGCAGACACAAAACGGGGGATAGAAATCGGCGATCGGTTCTCTGCAACCACACCATCGGCACGACATGCTGTGTCATCCAAGTTGTCCATGGGCCAACTACGAGTACTCGCTTGACGTTTGAGGGTATCTATCTATAAATAATTTCTTTGGCAGAACAGGTGAGCCTTTAGCCCCTAACAGCTTGCCCATCTCGGCAAGCAACTCCGTGGCCTTGCGCTCGCCCAAATCACAAGCATGCAGCAACTGGTCTAACTGGTGCTCTTCAGTTTGACCAAAAATCTCAACAAGTGCTGCTTTTAAACAAGAGTACGAGTAAACAGGGTCTAAATCCAGCAGCACGTGCTCGACACATTGCAATTGTCGCAGCTCTAAAGAGCTTAATAAAAACTCGTGCCTCTGAGACTCAGAAGCAATCTTTCTCATAGCAAAAATATTCTCCACCTTGAGGAGCCACAGACTGACGTCATTTTTCCAAAACTTGGGGAGGTTAATGGTAATATTACCCATAGCGGCAGCCGCCTGAAGCTCAGAAAAATCGAACGCGTGGTAAGCCGACTTCTGGCACATCATACTTGAAAAAGGTTGGATTAAAAATTATACAGAAAAAACGAAAAGCAAACACTTAACTTTTAAATTCACAAAAGGATCAGTTACTTTTCTCTGCAAGTTTGGTGAATGATTTAGCTTCTTCTTCCTTGTTTTTGCTGTTTTCTTTTTTCTTTCTTGCAATTACGTCGGGGTTACCAATGTAGGAAATAAGCTCTTTCTTTGCTGGGCGTCTTGGCGGACGGTCGTGTCTGGTTTTGTCCACCTTCATTGCATAAATTCTACTGTTCTAACATCTACGCGATAAAGAATAATTACAGTTGTGCTTCCTTATATGTGACTGCCGTAGCTCCTATCCGATGGGTATCAGTCAGCACGCTCTTGCTCAAAGGAACTTATTTCCTACAATGGCATATAAGACACACTATTTTCCCCAAAATTTTTTTGCTCGAAAAATCGTCCTACGTCTAATATGCGAAGATGAAAACTGCCCAAGACTAATCTTCTCCCTGATGATTACTAACCTAGCTTATGATCAGTACTTCTATCTAACCTAACTCTAGGCATCAATATTTTATTGCCGGTATTATTATGCTATACTTGCTTTTATACCCTAAACCTGTTTTTTTACCAGCAATGTTTTCTGCTTGTGTAATAAGCTGCTAAATTGCTTCCAACTGTAGCGCAACGGCTCGATGATGTGCGAGGCACGACACGCTACACAACAATTATGCTTAAATACAAAAAAATTTTTTCCTTAAGGTGATCTGTAGAAATTGGGATGCGTCTTCTGAGCCGGTGCGTCCTTTATACAGTAAAATTCGGTAGTCTTTAGTGGTAGGCAAATGTTAGAATTTCTACATCTGACCAACGGCAACCCCGTAGCGTATTGGTTTGGAGGAAGCAAGCAGAGTCAAAGTCATTGGATTTAAGCGTGTGTCCTGTTTAATAAAAGCCGAAATCGATTGCGCAATTCGTTTTTCCATCTGTATCGATTTCTCAACTTAACGTGCCATCTTTTTCTAAAAAGCTTTTAGATCATAAAGTCGTTTTTGCATTTACAAAAAAACTTTAATTATCTAGAAACTTGCATCGGCGATACTGTATCGATATCAGCATTGAATTATGATGGCAATAATGTATCGAGTATTGGTATCGAATTAACACACCAAAAAGTATCGAACATTGGTATTGATTTAACCTCCCCATCACTTGGGGAGGTTAGGAATCTTTGAACCGCATCATTGAGCTCATGATATCAGATTTGCTTTGATCTAAAGAGGCGTCAAAAATTTTTACAGCATTCTTGCAGTCTTTATCAAGCAATTTTCAATTAGCCTACGTTCTGAATCGAAAAGAGTGAGCAATAACCTACAGTCGGTGAAATTTATTGCTTCTTAAAGCTTGTTCTCCCACTGGCGCTTTTGCATTTTCGCGAAGTTATGCAAAATTAAGCTCCATAAATTAATGGGCAAAAATAAAAATCGTTTTTATATGTTCTGTGTAAATAAGATATTGCCAACAGTAGCAGTAGCGACATAACAAATTCTGAAAAAGTAGAAACGCTACAGCTGCCGCCACTTTGTGACAAAAGTAGCGGCACCACCGCAAGGTCTACTTACTATTACTATTGTAGGAAATAAGTTCCTTCGAGCAATAACGTGCTGACTGAATCCCAATTGCTGGGAACTATGGCAGTCACAAGGAAGAAAGCACTACAGCAATATTTTATTCCATCAATTCGCGCAAGCTGTGGCAGATAATCAAAAATCACGTCCTTCTGCCACAACGATCAACAACGTACGAGAAACATGACAGACAACCAGAACACTTCCGTCCGCCACGGCGATCGACGAAGAAAAAGAGCACAATATCTCCGACCATATGGTCGGTAACAAAATCTGCACGCGACACCAGGAATTAGGTCGCTGCACACGTCACACCAACAAAAATGACAATGACGGATAAACAACCTAATGGCGGGAAAGGCAAGCCGATCACCGAGCTACCAAGAAAAGACAAAAATATACATAATCTAGCCCTAATAAAAAAAGAAAAATAAATGTGTGTGATTTTAGACGCATACAATAATAAACAATACGCGTTGCAATATCACGGCTAGGTTGCCGGAAAGCCATGCAGGCTAGATTCCTGGCCTGAGGTTACATCGCCAGGCGTGCGGACTATAGGAGCACGATATACTTGAAACGGAGATAGCCGAGCAGCTACAAACCTGACGGTAGATACTTCGTCAGTTAACATTAGTTCATCAGCAAAATCATAGGGTAAAACAGCAAAGGTGCGCGAGCTGGGCGTCAAACTGGGGACGCACGAAGTTGCAAATTAGCAAACGCAGCTCTAACAGTAAACAACTAGAATCACACACATATCGGCGGGAGCAAGGTGCCAAACCGCCGAAAGCAAACTAATAAAAAAAATGTAAAAAAAGACAAAAAGATGTTTGGCATGGCAGCTCGATGAAGTGCGAGGCGCGACACGCTACACTATCTAACAGTAGCGGCGATACCGTTGCTGCAACTAAAAAAGTAGAGCGAAAATTTTTTATCGTGCTACCATCCACCTCTGGCTATACCGGTACCGGTACATAAATTAACGTTGTTGCAATAAAAAATAAATAAATGAGCATTTTTTACTTTATAAGAGCAAAAAGAAGTTGTTGCAAAGTTTAGCCAACTAAGGTCAGTTAATTGTTTGAATCCGAAACTCACACTTGAATTTCTCCCAACCATGCTACATACAGCTCAGCTTTCAAAACTTTGAGCTGGCCACTCTTCACCTTGTTTAATTGATTTACTTTTTTTTAACTCACATACGTGAGTTTTGAAACGTCTGATCTAACTATAACTACAATGACATCATTAGTTTGATGATTTTAAAGAATATCCGGATCAGATGTTAATTGTGATATCAATTAAATAGCGCCCTTTAGTGATCAGCGCAAATTTCCAAATACATTTCAAGTTAAACCAAGTTATTAGTAAATGGTAGTTCAACAATAACAACAATAAAGATAACAACAATAATACTAGCAGTGATTTCAATGGATGTGTCACGGGTACTTCTGGGCAGCGATAACTGACCCTGTGCTCTGCAGTCGTTTGGGGAACAATGATGTAAAATGACAGCAGTGGTATAAAATAGCACTTCACCCATCGCCTAATCAGTTTACACCATAACCGAATAAAATACTAATGCCTCAGCCTCAGCTGCAAAAATTGTGCAACATCAAAACTTGACTTGAGGAGTCCGAGAGGGATATGCACAGCGAAATAAACATGTTTTTTAGTTATGTTTAAATTTACCTAAACTGATTTCACATTTTAAGGTGGCAGGTAATTAGTTCCAAAGCTTTGTCTTCAAGAATATATGGAATAGATGTAATCACCTATTTTTAAATTAGAACGTTTAGTTTTGCGTCAGTTGGATCTAGGACAGCCAAAAGTAAGTTAAGAACGTATTTCATCTGGGCATGCATAGCAAATGCAGTTACAGGGTTGAAAAGCTAGAATGTAAGGGACCTAGATTTTGTACAAACTTCATTACTTGAGGTGTGACCAATGCAATTCAGTGAAGAGCTAGATGATCTGTTTATATATTTTGTTTTGAATCAATGTAGCCACACGGTTTTAAGCATATTGTAGTTTACCCACTAGCGAATTGTTGAATCCATAACACTATGAATTACTGGTTCTGTAATCTAACTTGAATAAAACAAACTCTGAAACAAATCTAGACAAGTCAAATTTGGTTAAATAATGCTTAATAAGTGAAATAGTTTTTGTAGATAAAACATTGAAGAGACACATGTCATAACTTGTTGTTCTGAGGTTAATTGAGAATCAGAAGCAGAAAACCCAAATTTTTCATAGCATTGCAAAAATCTATACAAGAATTTTCCAGTAGGCATCCATTGTGTTATGTTTTCTTGGCAGAATACTATAATTTGACTTTAAAGAGGGTTAAGCTTAAAAAATTAGCATTGTTAAAAATGCACTTAAGTTACTAAATCATACTGAATTGGAAGAGTAAATTGGTCTTCTAAAGAATTAGCTGTATTGCTTGAAGTAGATTTAATCCTTATTTAAATTTTTACTAATCCTTACTCTTACCCCAACACTTTCTCAACTCTAATTAATCCTATGTCTAATTTTAACTGTAAAATGATAATCTTGAGCGACTGTGGTGTAGTGGTAATTGTTACAGTCATTGGATTGAAAGGCCTGGAGTGTAAATTCTATTGTTATTTGCCAGGACAGGTATCTAGCATTTAAAGTGCTACTATGCACCAGCAAAAAGTCTGGTGCAAAGCAAATGTATAGTGGCAGACATACGTTGAATTAGCATGTCTAAGCCTGCAAAATATGTACAAAAAGTGATGTAAAATCATCTTTTTTAAAATTTCTGATCTGCAATTGCATGTTTCAGTACTATCCAATTCCACATATCTAGCAATATGATTGATTCTGTAGTAGACTGGAGTAAACAATTTTTAGAGTGGATAGTCATCAGCCAAATGTTTTAGTAAGTGACCATTTTGCTGTCGATAACATTTTACTTTTGGAGGCTACAGTATTTTTCTGTCACCATTTGTGTGTATTTAAATAGGTATATTTGCTATGATTCTGGTGGTGATGCTCGGGTGTAGTGGATCATCCAGCTGTATTCAAATGTGATAGTTAGGGGTTCAAATCTTTCCTGGCAGGGTACTAAGACAAAATTATGGGAGATTGTACATTGGGGGTACATTTCTTGTTTAACTTGTCACAGAAATTAACCAATCAGAAACATACAAAAGTCACATGTTTAATACGTCATTAAAATTTACCAATTTTATGCTTAATGGCAAAATAGCCTTTGCAAACTTTTTGTCGAGATTTGGTCAATTTATTGAAACTGACCAAAATCAAGTAAAAATTATAACAATAGAAATATAATGGTTGCTTTGTTTAATAGATATTAATGACATAATGCAAACCAAATAATTTGTAACCTTGCAGATATCTTTTTTTGTAATGTTGAAAGGGTTTTGGTTAATCGTTAAAAAACAATTGTCAAATCCTTCATTATTCACAAGCTTATAAATATAAATTTTGAAGAGCACTGGCCCCAAAAACAGAACCTTGAACAACTCCTGATTTTGCATTATAAGTATCTTAGTATGATGGATTTACTTTAATTGACAAGATTCTGTCTTTTATAAATGACTTAAACAGTTTCTCATGCTCCAATTGCATATTTAAGAACATTAATTAAGATTCCAATAGTAATGGAGTGAAGAGCAGCGCTGAAATAAAATAAAACTCCATCAATATAAGCAGTTTTACCAACAAAGTTCCACAAGTATGGCCTTTCTTTTATAACCATATTAGCATGAAATATGTTGTTGATATTCAGATAATGTAAAAGTCTTTTAAAAACTCTGTTTGTTAATGAACAGTACATTGAGAACTAGAGGAAAATTATTAAATTGTTTTGGATCAAGAGTAGAATCTTTCAATAAAGGAATTAAAGATGCATGTGTTAGCAAATCTATACTTACCAGTGCTATGAGTTAAGTTTTTGATTGAGACCTGTGTTGGAATAAAAAATTCAAGATTGGCTTAAATAGCAGAACTGTGACAGTAGTGAAAAAACTTAAAGTGATACTACTTTGCTTTAATAATTTTTTGCAATTCTGCAGATGTTGTTGGCTCAAAAAAAAGGGTTAAGTCTTTAACGTGAGAAGAATTATCATGCATAAATAAATTTGCCAATGATCTTGTTGGTGGTGCAGAATTTTCATATGGCTTTGAAAAATGCTATATTAAAATTTGCCAATGTATGACCATTTTTAACCAATGTCATTCTGTCAGAAAAAAAGATCTGCTTTTACTCTCAGGCAAATTCGTGATAAAAATTGAGTGACAACAAACAGAAAAAAAGAGCTCCTTCATTTGCATGGATTTAACCTATTACTGAGGCTTTGCAAAGGTAGTTTTTGGAACACTGCAAGTGAAAAATAGCTAACGTATTGGTAAGTTTCATCACTGCTCATTAGAATTACTACAAACTCGTGAGATAATGAATAACCATGCAAGTTTGTGTAGTTATTCTGATGAGCAGTATACAGCGGTTCCATCATGAAACTTTGCAATAAGTTAGCAATTTTCACCTGCAGTGTTCCAAAAATTACTTTTGCAAAGCCTCAGTAATAGGTTAGATGTGTGCAAACAAGGAAACTTTGTTCTTCTGTTTGTTGTCGCTCAATTTTTATGGTAATTTTGCCTGAAAGTAAAAGTGAATCATTTTTTCAGGAAGAATGCCAGTGGCATATTTTTAGTTTTTAAGTAGTTATGAATGTGGTCAATTTTTTATAAAAAGTGTTCTGCAAAGTTGTTATCTAGGTTGTTATTAGTGAGATCCCCTGATGAAATTTCTTTTGAGTGTCAAAGCCTAACATTAGTTTCACAGGGTTGGTTATAAAAGGGCATGGTAAGCATAGTGCAGGCCTAGTACAGGCATAGTACAGGCATAATAGACATAGTATGGTAGATTGCTTTTGCATAAGTCAATAATGGCTGGCATAATAAAGGCATTGGTTTAGATTTTTTTCATTGATCCTGAAAAAAGAATTATTTATTTGCCATCAATTCCAACAGCAGCAAAATAAAATTGTTTCTAGGAAATCTGTGTGTGTGAAGAAACCTGTTTGAAGCCTGTACTATGCACTATGCCTACTATGCATGTACTATACCTGTTTGGTACTACCGGTTTTACAGTGCTTCATAAGGCTGACTGGTGATTACAGGTAGTCTCTATTTACGAGGTGCATTCAATAAGTTTCCAGACTTTTTTTGTACAGGCATTTATAATTGCCGTAAACTCGAGATATTTCAGTATGTTGTTACTATACTCCTTATGAGATGATTGACCAATTTTTTCTTGTTTAGGTGCAAATTTATTGCTACAGTAGGAATTAGAGTACACCTTACTAAATCCTGATTGCCACAGCTGGTGAATTTCAAAAATGCAATCTGGACGTAAGGACACATTAGAAGAACGATATGCGATCAAGTTCTGTTTTAAACTTGGAAAAACTGCCACGGAAACGTATGGTATGCTTCAGACTGCTTATGGACCATTTTGCATGAATCGATCATCAGTTTTTCAGTGGCACAAGAAATTCAAGGAAGGCAGGGAGTCCGTGAGGGATGATGAGAGATGTGGGAGGAGTAGGGAAGTCAGAACATCAGAGATGATTGGCCAAATAAACGATTTCATGAATAGGGACCGTCGTGTTTCTATAGAGACACTAAGCACACAGTTTAATTTCAGTGTGGGAGCTGTACACATAATCATTCGTGAGGAACTGAAGATGCAGAAGATTTGCGCAAAGTTTGTCCCAGGAGTGCTCCGGGAAGATCAGAGAGAAAGATGTTGCAATGACAGCAAGGAGATGGTCGAGCTCATTAATTCAGATCCCCAAGTTCTTGATGCCCTGGTAACCTGCGATGAAAGCTGGATCTATTGTTATGACCCAGAGACCAAGAGACAGAGTTCCCAGTGGAAGCATGCTGGATCTCCCAGACCCAAAAAGGCCAGACAGAGCAAGTCCACCCAGAAACTCATGATGATCCCTTTTTTTGACAGCATGGGCATAATCTACATTCACTGGGTTCCCACTGGAATCACAGTCAACAAGGAGTACTATATTGAAGTTTTAAGAGAGTTCAGGAAGAGATTCCATTGGAAGAGGCCAGAACTCTTCGAATCAGGTCAGTGGCATTTTCATCAGGACATTGCCCCAGTCCACAACTCCATCCTCGTCACAGACTATTTGACCCAGATGGGCATCAAGACGGTTCCCCATCCTCCCTACAGCCCGGACCTTGCTCCCTGCGACTTTTGGCTATTCCCAAAGCTCAAGGAAAACCTCAGAGGCAATTGTTATTCCACAATTGAGGACATGAAAGAGGCTGTGACGAGGGTCCTAAACATGCTCACACAAGAAGACTTCCAGGGGGCTTTCCAGAAGTTGTTGGAACGGTACAACAAGTGCATTGATGTCGGAGGAGAATACTTTGAAGGGGACTAGAGTTTTTTGTGTGTACGGTTAATAAAAGTGTCCATACCAAAAAAGTCTGGAAACTTATTAAATGCACCTCGTAGCTCCTGAAGTATGAGACTCTTTTGCTTTTACAAGGTTGTAGATTAATTTCTTACTTCAGGAAACAATTTTTGGTCAGCTAAAATTCCAGATTTTTTCATTACTCAGATTTTCTCTATTTTTCAAAATTTATTGTATTCCTAATCAAGCAAAGAGGTGCTTGGAAAATTTTTCATTTTCTTGATTTTGATTTAGCTTTCTATGACTATGACTATCATAGCTTTCTATGACCTTTTTGAAGCAGAACATAACAGATAATTATTGAAGTGGTCTTTTGGAGGATAAAAGTTGAAAGTTGGAAATAAAGCTCTTTTTTCCCATCTTTATTCCTTTGTAATCCTTATGACATATTTGCTTGTACCATTCAATTACTTCAGTTTGAGCATCAATAATGGCATTATATTCAATCAAGTAATAATCATTAATGCCAAATTTTGCTGCTCATGCAAGCCTATAAAAAATTTTTGTCCTGTTGTAAGTCAAAAGAGCATAAAGTTGGTGGCCTTTTTTGTGGGTAATTCCTGTAATGATTTGCACAAAGTCAAGCAGCCAAATAAGATTTATGAAGGTCTTGGAATTGTTATCATTTAGGTCAAGGGTTCTCAACCTTTATTCTCTCATTTACCCCTTGGAAAATTTCAATGGTAGAATTTACCTCAAAATTTTCGTACAAATGCCTATTGTAGTACATAAAAGTGTAAACTATGGTCTGCTGAAGCAATCTGTGCAGTCTGCCAACACAGAAACTTCCACATATGTAATTTGATATGACAGGGGTGGGCACACTTGCAGTACTAAATAGCCAAAAATGATAGAAACAGTCATTGAAAGAGTCTCTACACAATTTTTTGTTTGAATTAGACTTTTTCCGTCCAAATAGAGGGTGATGACTTTTTTTGGAGGCCATCATTTTCAAAGCCATGTAATATGACGTTGCAAGAACTTTGCCTTTGATAATGTATTTGCAACATATCCAACTTAATCTAGCATACTTTGTTTTATTTTTAAGGAAGGTAATGTGATAGACAGGTTCAATAGCAATCTTCTCACCGTTTACATGGTACTGGTGTGAGCAATTCTATCATCAATATAGTTTGACACACTTTGGTATTGCATGCTTCACGAGTCTGCCCTTTTTAGAAGGTTTAAGCATGTAATCGATGTTCTTAATTGTTTTCTTTTTTTCTGCATTTAACCATTTAGTGAACGATTTCAAATTGATATTTACCAATATAATTTTTTTTGCCATTTTCCATTTAACCATTTGACAATACAGCTTATATTAAAACTTTATTCAAATAGAATGTGATTTTTAATTCAATCTATTGTCCCTTGTTAAAGCGAGTATAGCTTTATGTTGTGAGAATTAGTTTACAAGCCAGGTTTTTTATCACAGTGTACCTCATTTTTTTAATAGAGTTTTTAATTTAGGCCAAATGTAGGCACGGTTGTAAACTTTCTGAGCTCAATGCAAGTTATGATTGTGTCATTGGAACCTAGAGAGTTTATTCCATGTGGCCAACTGGCATATGCTCATCATCCAGGTAATGAGTATTGAGTAGGCTAAGTGTGACACTACTATGTTGTTTTGAGTTTATATCTTAATGCAGGGGTGGGCAAACTGCAGCCCGCGATGAACTTTTGTGCAGCCCACAAAAGCCTCAAGCAAATAATTAAAAAAATTAATTAATGTTGAAGAACATGATTGGGCACATTTTTCTCATTGATTGACTTTAAAAATTAAATGTGCTTTCATTTTCATTTGAATAAAACTACTTTGATTCATTTGTCTTATAATTGTTGGTTTTTAATATTTTACCACTTTTAAAATGCAAATTAATTAGAATAATATACCAATGCGTTCATTAAAAAGTGCTGCCCTCAGCTAGCTTCCATGACTGTGATGCAGCCTGCAAGCCTAAACAATTGCCCATCCCTGTCTTAATGTACTGTGGGTACGGTATATAGCAAAGTAACAAATAGCTGTCACCAGTTGGGCTCTGTGGACCAAGCATCAGACTCAAAGTTGAAAGTCTGTGAGTTGAGTGCTTGAAGCATTGAATTGCATGTGGCATGTTGAGTGTAAGCAGCGTTTGCTTTTATGCTCATGATTTGGGTTCAAACTATAGCTTCTTTGGAAGGTGGCAATATGTGTTGGTGACTGCTGACTTCCACAATCGTAATGTCTTGTCTCAGTTTCCTATGCGCTCTTGTTCATCTTGTGTTTGATGAGTGAAATAAGTTTTCATGAAGTTCAGCGGTACACATCTGTGAGTACTTTTGTGTGAATATTCCTGGTTTTGCTCCAGATTTTTCAGTGGACCCTTGATGTCGTTTGCTAGTGTCACATGACCTAGACACATACTGGTACTCTCAGCAGGGGTTAAGGTTTTGAGTGGCTGAAAAGTGCAGCATTTGCAATATAACCTTATCTCTTCTCAGTCACATAAGAGTAATCTGTTATCTATCTGTCATTTCCAGTCTTAGTCGCTGGTGTTAGGAATGATGCCTTGAGTTGCTATAAAAGAAATGGCAGTCATAACGAGAATACCAACTTAACCAGTACCCTTTCATGTAGTATGTTGCATAGTCAAGAAAAAGTATTGTTTTCCTAAAGTTATTCAAATTCAAGCTTTTGATATGACGTAATTGACTGCATTGCCTTGTATGAATGACTTGTGACTTAAAGACAGCAATGGCAAAATCTCATTACATTTCCATTTGCCATTGATGGCCTGGCCGTCATTTCAAATCATCAAGGTCAACCGGTTGTCTTTAGGGACATTTCCAATTATCTCCATCTTTGGCATCTTCAAGTGTCAAAGTTCTTGTTTTTTGTTATCCTTCATTGTCTTCTCTCTAATACGAATTATAGGAGCTGGTGTTAGCCTGTTTAAGATATTATTGTCTTCTCTCTAGTTGTCTTTGATCTTCTTATTATGTTTTCTACAATTGTTTTTTGTCAAACTCTTCTGGTCAAATTCTTCACATTTATTTGCTTAAGATGCCCCAACCATTTCAGATGGTATCCTCTAAAAATGTTCATTAATATCCACACTATCTTTCCCTTCTCTTTACACGCTGTTGGCACTTTAGTCCAGAAGTGCCTTGCCACACATCATACTAATCATTTTTATTACCTACATCCTTGTTATCTTTGTCCAACATTCACCCCTGTAGCACATTAAGCTTCTCACCCATGTCTAAGATAATCTACGTTTAGTCTGTGAAAGAGTATTCTTTGATAAAATGTACCCAACAATTCTTTAAAATTTTATGTGTGGCCTGTATTCTAGACGTCAAAGTCTTGCTAGTTTTGTCATACATTCCAAACTTGTTTCTCAGGTAGCAAAACTTTTCAACAATCTATATCTCATCATATCCCAATTTCACCTTTTTTCATCTTTGATACCATCTTTATTTATGCCACACTCGTAATTCATTCCATTAATCAATCTTCTTTTAATATTTGAACGTCCATTTACCCAGTATTTGCATTTTAAACTTCTGATAGAGCTTCTCAGCACTTTCTTCCCACATAATGCACATGGAATGGTACAATTTAAAATACTGAATTCGGGTTTGCATACACATTTATGTGCAGAGACTAGAGAGGGCAAAAATGTCATTGTAGAGATCATATGCATACATTTACTTTTGAGTCAGGTAAAAACTGAAATTAGTAGATAAAGATTTTGATTAAAATACCGTAATTTAGGCTTGTGTCACCTTTTTTTGCAGACAGGCCAATTTCAAAGTACAGTAGGCACTGCTTATTATGACCACGGATAATATGACCATTTGCTTATTATGACCAATTTGGTACGGTCTGGAATTTCTCCTTTTGAAATTCTCTGTTCAATATGACCAAATTTTGGATACTATGACCAACATTTTCTCCATCTTTCTTTTTTACAGTACAGTATTTTTTCCCACCACGCACTTATAACTTTGCCTTTTCAACATATTGTTACACATTGTACTAAATTTTACCGTCACTTGTGGTGTTAAAGTACTGTACTTTGTTTTACTGCCAACGTCACACTGTTACTTTGGGTAAACGATGAATTTGATGATATTTGGACTTCTTGTGGCTTATGGCGTCAATTCAGGAGTGGTTATGGCTGCTTCAGTTTTTATAACCATTTGGATATTATGACCAAAATGGTCTGGTCCCAAGGTGGTCATATTAAGTGGCGTCTACTGTATATGAAAGATATTGCAGACCAGTCAGACTTTCCACAGTCAACATTTGCATAAGATTGTGTATTGCATGTGGCACTGCCAAAAAGAGACCTTAATTTCTCATTTCAAACTGGGAAGTTTTCATATTTCATTCAAATTATAGGTAAAGATATTTTCCTTTTCTTGGGAGATCATCATCATCAGAGCCTGATTTTGATGTAATTTCTTTTCAAATTAAAGTTGTAAATTTTTTTTTTAGATCAAAATTTTCAAAGTGCGCATTTACATGAATGTTGCTACAAAGGTTGACGTTACTGGCCTCAGGTTGCTCAACCCTGCTGTAGCTGGTGAAAAAATGACGATTTGTTGATTTCAGTTATCATTTTTTGTATAATACACTTTTCTATTACAATTTCAGACCAAGTTGTATTTACAGCTGTGGTGGAAATTTTGGAAGCTGGTGGGGTCAAGTCTACAGATGGGCAATTCAGAATAATTTACTATTCTAGAATAGCTAAACTGAATCCAGAATCCGAATCCTTTTTTGCAATTAGCACCATCAACATGAAAGCATTTATTACAAGTTTAAAACAACAAAAGCACAATCAGATAACGAATTTATTCCAGTGCAATACATTTAAGCTTTCTACATCTTTGCCTCTGTGCGCGATTTAGTTTTTGAATCATTGCATGCAATCAGTGTTCTCTTTAAGTGTGAAAAAAGTGTGAATTTGCATAAACATGTTCGGTGGATTTGCAGTTATAACTCAAAGATGCATAAAAAAGTTTGGCAGTATTTGTTAATTTTTTTGCAGTTGTTAAAATTTTTGGAACCAACTGTTTCAAGTGAAAGACAGTGAATAAGAATTGAAGGTTGAACTGACGCTTTTTTAGAGAAGTGTAACGTCTTGCGTAAACAACGTGTGATTCTGATGCAACAGCGAGTGATGACGACTCAAATATCTTTTGTATCAAAAATTATCTCAAGTAATTGACACAAAGTAAATCAAAAAGTTTTTTTTCTTTATGTTTTCCAGTCAATTTCAATTGTAGCTAAAAAGCAATAATACCAAAGAGCTCTTAAACATCAGTTTAACAAAAGACATCATTTTTTGAGGGAAGTTTGAAGCTGGAAGTGGTTAAAATGTGTTTTTTTTTTCTTTACACTTCAATGGGAATTTCAATAGTGCTGGATAAGATAAGAAAGCGCATAGCTCTTTGTTTCAATTCAGCCCAAAAAAACACCATTTGTTGAAGAAATCATTCAGTTTTTGTTAAATACTAATAAATAACCTTATTACACTTGCCAATTATGAAAACTAAAAGTAAAAAAATTTGACTTGTAATCAAGCCCTAAAATGTGAAGCAAAAAAAGTGGATTCTAGTTTTGATTCCTTTAAAAACGTTTATATTATATTGTAGCCTTTTTATGTAAATTACCTGAAAGATAATTTGAAATACACTAAAATTTGCTTACAACTTTAGGGGATTGTAAAAACTGCTGTTCACGATTGACCATTACAAACCTGCCTTTTGATTCAATATTGAGATGTGTCATCTGATCACATTTACCAGTAAGAAGAAAAATTACTAATCAGTCAAATCTTAAAGAAAGTTTTGCACTGCAGGAAGAGATCTTTCTTTAAAAGTTTAATTGTGTGTGCACAGCTATAGCAGTTTTTTACATTTGCCTGTACAGTGGCACTGTGTAAAGTAGGCGAGGTCCCCCGAAACTTTGTTTCTGAGAAGGGCAGCCCTCTTGTAAATGCAGTAAAACTACGTGGTTTTAAATAAGTAGACCTTCCTTTTTTTGCTGTAAGCGCCTTTTAGTGAGACCCTGTAGTTAAATGCGTGGTTACAAATATCAGCTTTTCAATTTTTTACTAGACTTGATAGTGCACTTACCAGACTTTCACATTTTCACTTCCATGAATTTCTCTGTTTCCTTTACTTCGGTCAAGTTTCAAATGCTTTTGACAAAGATAGAATTTCATGTACAAAATATTTGTAAACTCTTTTTAAGCATTCAGTCAATGGTTAACAAAAATTTATTAAGAGCAAAAAAGTTAGGCCAGCCATGTAACCGCAATTATCATCAAGGGTCCCATGAACAAGCTTCAGCAGTGTCTCAAAACTACCACTACTTTTGCTACAATACCAAGCCAGTTGACAAGGTTTTGCTATTTTTTTGCCTTTGGGACAAAACTTCCTGAAAATTAATTCGTTTGTTTTCATGTGTGGTTTGTGAAAGTAGCTGACAAGACTGGTGAAATTTGTTATCGCATATCAACAATATTGCATTTTGAGATACCTTTAAGAAAAAAAGCAAGACACAAGCAGTATGACTACTACATCATACAAAAATCTTTATCTTCTCCTTTTGAGGTTACTTGTAAATCTTTTTTAGGGCTGACGTAATTACGCGAGTTATTGTGTCATCGAAGCACAACGTCCCAGTTGTCATTGAAACACAACTTGCCTCTTCTCTCGCCCCAGAAATTTTGAAAACTCTGCACTTACACCTATAGAGTTGTTGTTTGCACTTGTTTTCAGATTATCTTTAAAGATCTTTAACGCACAGTTAACTTCAGTTCTTGCTGTGAAAGACATAACAGAGTAAGCAAGATACAAATCGCAAGCTGGCATCTTAATCGAATTAGAAAATAAAGATTGTTTGTGACAGATGATGATGGCCTAAATTGGAGATTTTTAATCGGCAGACCACGGTCTTTACAAGGCCAGTACTTTCTTTACCCTTCTTGTAGAGTAAAATTGGAAAATCTTCATGATGATTTTTTTTTTTATTTGGACAGCATTCCTAAAATTTACATTGAAAACCTTTTTGAGGTTGCCTATAAAACGGGGAAAAATTAATAATTGGGCCACGTGTCTCTGTGCGTTTCGAAAATGGGGCACATGCAAAAAACTGTTGAAAAGCACTGAACTAGGTTTAACATGCCATAATTGAAAAAAATATGACTGGGGTAAAAACAAAGGGTGCAGTTATACGCAAATCAATGTTGTGGAATGTTACGTTATTAAAAGCAGGTTGAGATCATAAATAAAGCCATTAGACAAATTCTACTGTACAATAAAAGCATGGAAACAGTGCACGTGTAGCTTGCAAATCACTGATGCTTAACTGCGTTTGAAAAAATTCAGGACAAAGGATTGGAGATCTAAATTGAGGTAAACGACATCTTTTATTAGATTAGCGTACATACTTACAGCAGTACGTTATCACAAACATGTTTTTTACAACTTTAGAATACGTTACTTGGGCTGGTGTAGCAGTTTGTTTAGCAATGTCCACCAAAATTTGTCTGGCGGTTTTTGTACATTTACTAGCAATTTCGCACTTGTGCCAGCAGTTATGCACTTACTAAAATCTTAAATGAAACACTGCATGCAATTGATACTTTTACAAAAAGAAAATCTGTGACCAAGCAACATGATAAAGCTTGTAAGCAGCATATAAACCGAATCCTATTATTCGGTTTCAAAGAGCAATTTGGATTCTGATAGTTTGGGATTCGAATCCTTTGGATTTGGTATTCTGAATTGCCCATCGCTAGTCAAGTCCCCCCAACCTATTGGCAAATGGTGTCATCAATGCTTTTGGCCTGCCTAACTTTGAATTTAAAGCACCACAAAACAGTTGCAACTAATGTATTTAGAAATAAAACAGAAAATCACGGTGTAGAGTAGTTCATTTTTCTGCCCAAAGTTGAAATGGAGACTATTTGTTTTCAAAAAAGATCTCCATTGACTTAGACACTTCAATGACTTTAATTGCTCTTAAGATATGCTATCACATTTGTAAAGGAAACTTATCACCCAGATAAAAGGTTTTATCAATGCAACCGAAGTAAAACATGTCCATTTTCTTTTAATTTACCAAAAGTTTGGGTTTGTCGTTGCCCCTTCTTTCCTTTGGCATCTAGCCAAGTCTTAGATACGGAAATGCAGTTTCGCAAAAATCTGGAAATTCACACATTATGTACACATAATTACAGACGCATGGCAAAACCTACAAATTAATTAGAAAAAATGTTGAAGTTTTGAAAATATAACAACCAGCCAATTGAGTGAAGTTAGATAGTTGAATTGAGTAAACCTATTCCTCATGATATTTAATAACTAAGTTGGTCAAAAGATTAGTCATTCAATTTCGACAAATTTCGGTATTTCTCTGATTTGCATAATTCAATGCTTTTTATATATTTTCGTAAATCTGCATTTCTATATTTTGGTGTTATCCCAGGGTGCATTACTGCACTGTTATCTCATTCGTCTTTGACTTTGCAGTAATATAGTGTTTAAAAAACAGCACAAGTCCTTGTAAGGTTTTAAATGACTTTTGAAGCTTGTTTTGCACATCAATGATGGCAACGTTTTTAGATGTTGGCAGTCCACATGAAAAACATGTAATGAATTCATTAATAAACATGTATTAAACTTATGTTGCAGCATGGTAGTAAGATGAGTGTTTATCACCAATCTAAACTTATGCTAAGAAATTCACCAATCATGTATGGGCCTTTATTGTTTTCCAAACACTTAAAGTGCCAAATTTATTTAAAATCATAGGCATAGCTAAGAGGTAATGGAAGGGCCTTGCGCTTTCAATTTTTTGGGATCTGATTTACACCCTATTCTGTTTTCAAGCAAAGCGGGAAATCTTTTTGTATCTTGGCATGACTGCACGTCAGTCCCAGTTTTTGAAGATTTTTCTTCAAAATTCTGCTTTCATTAGCTTTTATCTAAAATATCATTACCAATACCATTACTTTAATTAGAAAATGCAATTCTATTTCATACAACATAAAATGCAAACTTTTCTAGAAAAAAGGCCTGCAATCGGGTTATCTAAATTGAAAAATGTATTGATTTGGTCAGACTATCTCTTTTAGAACATTAATTTTTGTGAGAATTTTCTCTGTTTTCAAAAATGCTTTTGTTAGCATTTGCTAAATGTAATCTACCATTGCTTTGAATTTCTTTTTTAAAGCTTTCAATGCAGTCATTCACCAATAAATTGTTGTTAAAAGTTTAGCTGGATCAGGTAAACTCGTTGATAAGCTAACTTGGTTGAAGTTGGAATTATTCGCCAGTTTTATGAGTCAATTTGGAAACTGAGAATATCTTTTTTTGTGGGTGTTGTTTAGAAAGCTGTTTATTTTTCCAACCTTGGTGATGAATTTGCACCTCTGAGCAAACAATATTCATTAATTTCACTTTTTTGTCTGGCTGGAAAATGTAAATGTTTATGTGATCTTTGCATTTGGGTTGTCGCTCTCTTTTTTGCACAAATTTATTGCTTGTACAATTTCAGTCACCTCAGCTATTTAAAGCCTACCAATTACTCTTCTTCTAAATTACTTTTATAATAATTGTGCTTGATTATTCTTTACAAGTGCTTAATATTGTTTGAAACCAATTAGCATAACTGCTACATTAATTGTTGTTTACCTTTTTTTTGCGGCTCGAACTTTTGTAAGGTAATGCTTTGATTCGATGATCATTTATGGTTCCTTCTGGGCCTTCCTTTCCAGTAACTTAGCTGCTATATTCATGTGCTATGCATATGTGTTTCTTTCCGTGTTTCGTTGGAAAAAACAAATGTAAGTGTTCATGATGATGATGATGTCATCAGTAGCACCATTTTGCAGTCTTGCAAAACTTTTTTCATCTTAACCTCTACCAGTTTAAAAAGTTTTCATTGTAGTTTGTACTATCTTATTATTCTGTTGTATTGTAGGTGTCTTTTGCTTGCACTTTAATCAAACCAGCGGTCTCGGTTTTGCATCTAAAAGTTTATCTGGAACGTTGAGTCAAGTCACACTAGATGATAAACCAAAGGTAAGACTATTTTCTTCATTTAAATGCCACATAGTCATCTAGACGCCATAGATTTTAATTTGTGAAAGCAGATAACAGTGTTATTGCTTTTCTTACTAAAAAGCATATAAATCAAGCATTAAATAAATGTTTAATGTTTTGATATACTATTAGTGATTGTACAGGGTGGCCCAAAAGTAAGTATACAGTTATTAAAAGTAGGGTTTGGGTCCAAAAGTAGATTTGTGGTTCTTATGTAGGCACTTTTAAACCTCTAGAATGATAGTTACATCTTAAATGGAAACTGTTTAATCTTTTTAGTGCTCAAAATGTCCTTCTTTACATCTGTTCAAAACACTCTGACATACCGTGCAGCACAAATTTCAATTTGCATCAATTTCTCTGAATGCGTCATAAATGCAATCTTTTAATTCATTTACTGTTTTGGGATTCTTCTCCTTGTTCTTTACATACTCTTTGTTCTTTACAACACCCCAAAAAAAGAAATCCATTGGTGTCAGGTCAGGTGAGCATGGTGGCCATTCAATGCTACCTGTTCTTCCGAACCAACGCTGTGTAAAGACTTTGTTAAGGTAATCTCTTACTCTTAATGCATAATGTGGAGAAGTTCCATCTTGCTGAAAGAAGAGTTCATCAAAGTTAGGTTTAGTTTGAAGTTGTGGCACTACCACTTCACAAAGAATTTCCAAATAGTTCTCTCCATTAACTGTATGCCTACTTTTGGGCCACATAAAGTGCACTGCTGGTAACTTCAAAGCACATAAAAAATAGTTTAATAACTGTATACCTACTTTTGGGCCACCCTGTACAATAAACATTACCAACAAAAAGTATCACAATAGTACGTATTAACCTCAAAATTGTACTTAGATAGAGCTCAGACTAAAAGTCACAACTGTTCTGTATTGTAATGATTTTTTTGTATGACATCAAAACTAACTTTCTAATAATTTAAGATACACATATTTACTTGACAAGATTGTAAATCACTTTTGATGCTATATCTTCCTTCTGTATTGCGTGATGGTGTTAAAAAACTTTTCACCCTTGATTGTTGGTTGCACATAAGTCAATTTTTTTGTTGAGGCATACCTTATTTTGCTTTTCAAGTAATTCGTACACCCCAATTATGTTCAAATTGAAATGTTCAAGTAAAATAAAGTTTGAACACCATGTGATGGGATGGATGCTGCTCATTTTGATCTTAAAAAAAGGGCTTCAGTTTACAAACTCCACCCTCTTGAGGTTGATCTTTAGTAAAAAAATAAACAATAAAGGTTTCATATGTGAAACTGATATAACCCAGTACACCCGCCTAGAAAAATTAGTTAAAACTGTTTGACGTATGTCATAATATCATTGCAGCCAAATACTATCCCAGTAGGTAGCAATGTTTCGCATTTGATTTTCTGTTTCAAAATTACAATACTGCTCTACTTTTTCGGGGCTAATGTGTGAAATGCATGACTGGCCATTAGAAAAAATACTATGATAAAGAAAAAAATGTGAACTACTCTTGAATGGCAGTTGCAAAAATACAGTAAAAAAATAAAATAAGCCATGGACTACCATCAAATTTGTTTCTTTTTCATGTCTACTGCAGTTGTCCCCGATAGTACATCAAACATTTATTGCTTTCTCCATACTGACTAATTTCTAGCGTTTGATTTTATTAGTTTATTGATTTGGGTATATTGTATAGATATACAGTACATGCTGCCCCACAGAAGACCAGAAAATTTGAGATTCATTTTGCCCTGTTTTACAGGTTTGAGGTTTCAAAATGCAGCAGCAATTATCTAATTTTTAACGGAGAAGTGATTGTTCTTTTTAAGAGCTAACATTCAACATGGGCACTGAAGAAATGCCGTGAAATTTTGCCGAAGTTTTTTCTTTGAGCACTACATCCAACTTTGCTTTTGCTTTGTTTTAAATAAACTTTACCAAATTTCATGGGTTTTTTGGAGGCACTTTGTAGTTCACATAAAAAACTTTCGCCATAAAGTTTTCAAAAACAACTGGCACATTGTCGTTCAAATTTTGTAGAGCCATCTTCAATTAAAGATAGGAAAGTTTGCAAATTGCCCAGAATGGTCTTGTTATCTATAAAATTGTCTGAAGTTAAATGTTGAGCACATTTAAACGCAGCTCATAATTCAAGATTTTTGGCATGCGCCAAGTTGTCTATGGTTTAGAACCATGGTCCCAAACTGTTGGTCGTGACTGTACTTTGGGTCACCTGTGAATTTCTGGGGGCTGCCTGTAGTTATAAAAAACAAAATCACCAAAAAAAAAGATTTTCCAACTTTGTTTTGAGATATTACGCATATAAACAGGGTCACAAATACTTGCACTCTTAAAGACTTGTTTAAATTGGGGTTCCCTGAAATAGAGTTTGAAGATCACTGATGTAGAGGGAGTACCAAACGATTGTTGTTGTTGTTGTTGTTGTTGGTTACCCAACCCCTTCCAAGGGATGGAGGCATGGCAGGAGACCATGGAGCCCCAGAAGCTGGGCAACTCCCCAGGGTCTGGACCAGAGGTTGTAGAGAGACAGAGAGTCGCCAAAGAGTGAGCGGCGCAAAGAGTCCGTAGCTGGACAGTGCAGAATGAGATGAGAGGTGTCCTGGGACAAGTGTCTATAGGCGCTGCAGGAAGAATTCTCGATTCTGCCAATCCTAGAGAGATAAGAACCTAAAAGAAGACTGTGTTCATTGCAGCGAAGACCAGACAGAGCACAGCGAGCATGATGAGGGAGCACAAGTTCCTCAGTGAAAATCGAGGGAACCTGTGTGTCAAAGAATTTTGATAAGACAGTACACCTTCAGTCCGAGAAAAAACAAGAGTGGATACGAGAGATGAGAGGAGAGAGACTACAGGGTATTGCAGAGGGCGCAAGTAGTGCTCCTTGTTTGGCCAGCTCATTAGCCGTGTCATTCCCTGGGAGAAACGAGTGTCCGGGGACCCATTGTAGCCTGATAAACAGGAGGAGAGAGAAGACAGTTCCTGCCAGATCTGCCACAGAGTTTTAGATGAGAGGAAAGATGGAGGAGAGGACATGGTGGCAAGGACAGAACGAGAGTCAGATAGGAGGAGAAGAGAAATGGCAGACTTGTTGGTGCTGCTGAGACCAGCAAAAAGCGTGCAGAATGGCGCAGGCTTCAGCAGAAAAACTTGAACATACTGGGCCTACCAAAAAAGAAAGAGTGGCCTCAGTGCCATCGAGAGAGCAGTTATCAAGAACGCCGGAGCTGCCTTTGCCAAAAGGAAAAGGAACAGAGCTGTCAGTCCAGAGTACCAGATCATGAGGGGGGAGAGAGTCAAGGTGGGAAAGAGCTGCACCTTTGTGGGTGAGAGGGGGATCAGAGCAAGAGCATGGAGAGGAAAGGGTGGACTCCACAGTGAACGAAGACAGATTCCAAGGAGGAAAGGGAGGGAAAGTAAGAAGAGCCTCCCTAGAACAAGTAGAAGGAAGCATGAGCGGGTGAGTGGATGCAAAAGCTCTCCAGGACGATCTGCAGAGTCTTGGTTTCACTCCAAGTCTGGCCAAACCTGAAATAGGAAAGGAGGTTGGAAGACGAAGAGCTTGCTCATAAGATAAAAGAGTGAAATGAGTCAGATGGACTCGTAGGGGAGGTAGAGAAGCTTCGGTGAGTAGTAGAGGGATAGCGTAGGACGAGAGGCAGCTGGTGATGGCGCGACTGGCCACTTTCTGGAGGCATTCCAATTTGGTGAAATTGGTAGCGCTTAGAAAAGGAAACCATTCGGGTGAAGCGTAAGTGAGAAGGAGCCAAAGAAAAGCTTTGTACAGAAGAGAGAGGGGCCCCATGAGGAAGCTGAGATACAGCATAAGGCTTTGAGACGTGGGAAAAACTTGGCCTTCAGCAAAGATACATGCTTAATAAAGGAAAGAGTGCAGTCGAAGGTGAACCCAAGAAAAGTTGGAGTGGGATTAATATGGAGGTGGGAGCCAAGTAAGAGGAGGTGTGGCTGGAGGTTAGCTTGGTGGGGATCCACTGAAAAGAAGGAGGCCTCACATTTGATCGGATTGAGAGGAAGATACCAGTACTCAGACCAGAGGTTAGCTTGGTGTGGATCCACTGAAAAGAAGGAGATCTCACATTTGATCGGATTGAGAGGAAGATACCAGTACTCAGACCAGCACTCCAATCGAAACAGAGCTCCTTGTGTGGCCTCCACCACAGTGGAGACCGAGGGTGAGGAAGACCAATTGGCCAGATCGTCAGCGTATGGAGAGCAGCTGATGGAAGAAGGCAGAGAAGCCTGAAGATCATTAATGAAGAGAGAGAAAAGTACAGGGCCAAGAACGGATCCCTACAGAACACCTCAACAGAATCAAAAGGAACGACTTTTGTGATTTTGAAAAACCACACAACCGCGCCTGTCAGAAAGGAAAGATTGAGTCCAACGAGCAAAGCAAGGAGGGAGGCCAGCCAAAATAAGTTTATGGAAAAGGACGGAATGTCAGACAGAGTCAAAAGCTTTAGAAAAATCGATAGTAGACAGGATCATCTGAGAGCCTGGCCTGGGTTTGTTAAACCCATCCGAAATGGACTGAGAAAGGTACAGAATTTGATCAAGTGTAGACCATCCAGGACGGAAACCGACCTGGCGGGGAGAAAGAGTGGAATTAGATTCCAGAAAGAAGAGTAGACAGAATAGAATGATGCGTTCAAACAGCTTTGATATGCAGGAGGTGAGAGAGATAGGCCGGAAGGAAGCAGGGGAGTCGAGAGGCTTTCCCATTTTGTGTATGGGAATGATAGAAGATGTCTTCCAGATGGATGGAAAGGAATGCGAAGATCAGGAAAGATTGAAGATGTGAAAAAGAAAATCCATGCCAGAGTGAGGAAGGTGCTTTAGCATGGGATAGGCAACTTTGTCTGGGCCAGTGGCAGTGGACCAGAAGAGGTTGGAGGCAGCCGCATGAAATTCAGTGGGAGAGAAAGGAGAGCAAAAGGACGAGTGGGACTCCACAGGGCACGTGGCTTGGCGAAGCTGAGAGAGGTAGCCTCTGGCTCTGCTACGCAGGACCTTGGGCTGAGAAACGGAAAGGTGACATTGCTGGTAAGTGGCATAGACCAAAGCCGATTTCTTGGTAGAAGAACAGTTGGGAAAGTTAGAAGAGGAGGAAGACGAGGAAGGAGAGCCAGTAATAGAGTGAAGAAGAGAGTGCACAGATTTAGGGTTAGATTTAGGTGAAAGGGAAGAGCAAGTCGTATGCTATGCCTCAGCCTTGGCCATGACTGACGAGGCATAACAAGAAGCGGAGATGTAAGCCTGGCGATCTTCATCACTTCTGTGAGTGGCAGCGAAAGCCTTGCGTCTTTCACTAACCACTTCTTCCACCTCATCGGACCACCAGGCTTTAAGATGGCGTTTGATATGGTCAAAAGGAATGGAAGATTTGGCTGCATTCAGTGCCAGAGAGGTAAAGAGAGCAGCAGCAGAGGAAAAAGAAAGAGACGAGTATTCCTTTGCAGAGGGACAGTGAGAGTCAAAGTAGGAGGCAAAGTCATCCCAGCGAGCTTTCTGAAAATTAAAGGAAGGAGGACACTCGTTGGGGCAAAAGACCGGAGAGAGAGGGACAGATAGAAGAATTGGTAGATGGTCAGAACCCAGGTCCTGAAGCACCTCCCAGAAGCAAGAAAGGGCAAGAGAAGAGGGAGCAAAGGAGACGATCACTCTAAATTCTTTTGTGCTCTCATTAAAATTTGGGCTGAGGTAAAAGTTAGATTTAGATGTAAAATGTTTTTACTGGTCCATTTCTTAATTTGACGCTATTGACAGCACTGTGATAGAAAATGAAAAATGACACATTTTTGTCCATGCCACTGCAGATGACATGGAAAATATAATTTTAACAAAATACGCTGTTGGCATTTTTGTTTGCAATTCACCTAGTGCCGCCAAGATCAAGTGCCCAATAGCGTAAAACGTCACAGGATTTCCAGAAATTGTAAGAATATTTTAACAAATTTGTTAACTCTTCAAAAAAGGTTTTTTTGGCATGATATTGAGAAGATAAGACGTTTGATGACTTACTTTGCCTATTACGAAAAATATAATGATAGTTTCACACTATTTGACTTGCAGTTTGAAGAAAATTGGAAGCTAAGGAGTTATAACAAAGTTGAAGAAGAACTCTTTGTAACTAGTCACACCGTAATATGGAGCAGAGGAGGTGTAGTGATGAAAACATACACTGTCGATTCACCTGTTAAACAAGTAAGGTTTCCAGGGGGCTAGAAATAGAATTTACTTGCAATTTTTAATAAAATGAATAAAGTCAAAATCCTGGTGAACATTTTTGTAAAAGATTTCACTTTTACGCGTAAGGTATTATCAGTTAGATAAGTAGTTTTCTAAGGCGAGACTACATTAGATAACTTATTTAATTTGTCTAATATAGCCTTAGGTAACTATTGATTTTAATTGATCATGCTTCTCGTGTAACAGCTAAACGTTTTATAAAAATGCTTATCAGAATTTTGGGTTTATTCTTTTTTTAAACTTCCATTATCAATAACTTTGGGAATCGGGATGTGCAGAAAACTACGCCTCTTTAATCTTTTGAAAATAAAGTAAATTTCCGGCAGCTCATTTATAGTTATGCCTAATTTACCAAAACGAAACTAAATTTTTTTATGCTTCCACACCAGTGATTGCAGTTTTATTGCCCTTGCTTTTTCTGTAACTTTGGCTTTACTTTCTGGTTACGCTAGAAAGTCAAATGACTTACTGCTAAAAAAAAGTGAAAGAACAAGAAGTTAAACTGATCGGATACAAGAGGAACTCATCTACCACAGTTTGGGGACTGCAAAGTGATCTTATGGCTTCTAAGTCGGCAGTTACCCATACATTTTGTTTTGATTGGTGCAAGCCTTAATGTGAACCTAAAACGTGAGCCATGAGCGTTAATACAGATGATGTATCAGTTTCGCCGCGTCTAATGCAGCACACTACTCTAAGCACTGCACATGAAGTCTTTCAATGGCAAGTGTGACGCTCTGTCCATTGCGTCTTGGCGATTGAAGACGTTACTTGATTTTTCGTGAATAGAGTTGTTTAATTGCTGAAACTTAAGTACATAGCAATCACAAACAATAATACCTGCAAGCACAGAGACTTTGATACTTTTAAAAATACTGTGTTTTGTTTTCTGTACTAAACAGGTCGTTTGGTGCAGTTTTTTTGTTCTAAGTGAAGATCCATATCAATTTGATCTTCCTCCTCTCAAGCAAAAGCATTGTGATAAAATCGAAGGTATTGCTGTGATTGCTTCTGGAACAGTGCATGTGTTTACTGACGATGGAGAAACCTACGAAACAGCGTTACCATTTCAGGTACTGGTGGTATACCCAATAACAATGTACGGAACCTGATGGAGTTTGTGTTTTAAGGCTGTACAAATTACCGTAGGTCTTATCACATGGCATTTTCGTTACTACAATATTGTGTGGTGTAGCAACCCTAGATCTTAGTAAAGCCATTTTGCTTTTTGTAATTATTAAGTTTATTGGTGCATTTTGAGTGTCCAGAACAATGGAATAGTAATTTAGTCGGATTGTTTATTTGGCGATGTTGCTTTTATATTTTGGTATAATTTGTTTAGGTTCACAATGTGTGGAGTTTCAAGTTTGGCTTGTTGTTTGAAAGAAAAAAGCCCGATGCGATTCCATCCCATAATAGCTCAACTTTATCTCGTACAGCTCGTAACGACGACCTTACCACAGTATTTTGTCTGCAGCATCCGACAAGAGAATTTTCACCAGTGATTACGAAATCGCAAGGTGATTGTCCACTGTTCAGCTGTTAGGATGTAGATATTTACTTTGAAGACAAATTACCTACGTTATAAGATTTTGGCTGCAGTGGGCAGGCAAAGTTGGTGATGAAACGCATTCACCTAATTGCATTAGCATGAAAATTGACTGCCACCGTCAACCGCTAAGAAATCGGTTTCTATGATGCATTTAGAAAAGTTTACTCACGTACGAATTAGAATGACTATCGGAAAACTATTTGCAAGTGGTGAACTATTAAAGACCAGAGCATATCCATTCCATACTGTAAAACTACAGCTGTTGACTCCCTTAAAAATGGAATTATTACCACTTTAACGTAGTCCCCAATGTTCTTCCTATGTGTTCTTTTCTCTTTGCATGAGGTAGTTCGTTTTGGCAAGCTTTAAAGTCAAGAGTTAATCCTTTACCATCCCAAAACTATGGCATGTTGTCTGGGTTATTCTCTTGGACGAGTGTGTAGCAGTCTTTTTTTAATATTGCTGTCAATACTGCGCACGTTTTGTTTGCCATTTGGTAATCGTTACGTGAGCTTTTATAACATGAGACCAGCAGTTTGATCTTCTTCGCGACATATACTCTAAAAATTTCTGCTGTTTATTCACTTTTAAATTGAATCGTCCAATGCCGGTGCGAAGCTAGTTCAGCCCTACCAAGCTGAACGTGGCAAAAGCATTCCAATGGGATGGGTCCCAGCATCAACAGCAAAAGATACTGAGCTTGGTGTTGTTTGTTTTGCCGCTGCTCATTCCACCTATGATCCGTTCACGCTGCCATACTGATCTTTTGCTGGTTTTTTCTATATAGGTTGAAATGCATTGGCTGCGGTTTCGCAGGTGGTTGACTAATTATAGGCCCACCCCCTTAACATGTTTGCAAATTGCCCCCTTCGTCTCTGTGCTATGTATTTAGTGATTCAGCCTAAGTTTACTCGTATAATTGACCTGTAAACAGGCTAATTTTTTCCAAAGCGACTTTTAAAATTTCATATCTGCCCACTAGGTTCTTAGTGCTGCAAAATAACATATAGATATTGCAAATAAGCATTTAATTGCTCTCACATTTTGGTTGAGTTTTACTTTACAGTCACTGTATTTTGCAGGCGGCGTCAAGTACATGAATCGACCACAAGACAGTGTCGTGTATTGCGAAGATGATTTCGTTATGACTTGTGATGAACGGCATGGTTTACACACAGTGTGGAAAGCTAGGAAAGTATCATCTGATGACGTCAACACGTTACAAACTGCTAGAGCTCAACAGAACCCGGTGATCTACTAGACGTTAATGCCACAGTAGCTCACAGCCAAAGTGGTTTATTGTTGCACAAGCCTGTCTCGCAGTTGGGCTGAGGCCGGGTTGAGGCTTTATCGTCACTGAACTCAAAATTGCTGATGTCTGAGTTGACATCTCAGTTTACTCTTGTGTGCAATTGTGTCATTTCTAATACATGATTCAAAACCTCCTGATAAAGTAGAGGTTGGCTGCACCATAACTTCTTTACTTTGCTATTTAATAAATTCCCATGTTGCGCTGTGCACATGTTTTGCCACAGTACGTTAAATTGAACGCTCATTAGATTTGACTGTAAAAATGCCAGTTTAGCCGCATAAAAGGTGCTTGTTCGTGCTTATGTCTAAAGTATCACATTGTTTCAGGCAAACAGCATGTGCCACATGTCCGTATCAAGTCCAGGGATGTCACCTCACCTAGGAAGTTATCGTAGTTCACCTGTGACGGGTTACTCTTCCACAAGCGGCTTGTTTGGGAACAGTAACATGGGAATTTCCGGTCTTGCGAAGACACCTCACAATAGAAACCCATCTCTGGCTCATCTGTCCTGCACGCCGCACTCTAGTAAAGCCTTTTCTCCTGGATCAGCATCACTCATGTTTCAAAAGTAGGGTTTGTGTTGTAGTTTGTATATGCTTTTTGTACTAGCGACGATAGTGATGTGTGTATTGAAAGACGTGATGTTTCGTCAAACATCGAGTACACATCTCAATTAAATCAACTAGCAGATGCACGATGATTCGTTTAGAGGAAAGACGCAGTTTATTCGGAACCTGTCTTCGAAGAAAGACTAGTTAATCCAACAACCAGGCAAATTGCCAGTTGAGGAGAAACCAAACATTGCGCAAACTAGCTGAGTGAGCAACTTTCACTCTTCTAAAATGGTAAAGCAAGGAGAAACATAAATTCGATAAAAAAGGTTGTAGCTGTAATGTTTTGCTAGGTGCAATTTTGCTTGTGGGTGCACATAATTAAGACGAGCTTAGCAATTGCTTTGTTGTTGTGTTCACCGCCTCTCCTACTTTGTATGTAGGGACTGCAGAAATGGATGGCCGCGGTCACACCGCAAGCTTAATAGAGATAGGTTAAGAAAAAGCGGCTGTCCATTTCAAATCAGTCATCAATGCAAATCGCAAACTAGTAGCCTGGTTCACCACCAACAAGGCGGACTGTCATTCACAGGCACCCAGAAGTTGTCTTTACGACACTTAGGTGAGGCTGAGCAGCTTGGCTGTTCTAAACCGGTCAATCGCAGATGTAAATTACGTAGCGTTTGCTTACCCAAATGCTTTTGCACGAGCGGAATATAAAATTCCGCAAATGGATCGGATTTACTGGCAGTTAACCTATTATTATGTGCAGTCATACTTTTTCGCCACTCCGACATTCTCCGCATTTGACGCGATCACCGTGCACTCCTGTGTCGCACGAGTCGCTGTGCTTGAACAACAGTGTGTATGAAACAGCCGAGCCACTGCGACCTGAGCTATGCTTCGATCAGATGTGGACTGAATCAATAGGAAGCACACGCGAGGGTTTAGATACTGGTACGTAGTGTTGTGCTTTTCGGAAGCTGTCGCGCATTTACTAGTTTGACCTTTACATTCTTAGGACTTATTACTTATCTGTTATGGTCTGCTTGCACAGTTACCTATCAAATTTGTCTGAACTTATGAGCACTTGTTAAAGGAAAGTAGTACTTGTCAGAAAACTAATCAAAGTCTAATGCAAAGTATGTGGTTAGTGGTGGACATAAAACAAGTGAGTAACCAGGTAAATTGATAAAAGTACTGCTATTGCTTGCCCTGTATCCCATTGTATGTTAAATGCTTTGCAGGTCGTGCTTCGAAAGTGTTTCGAACGAAAGACCTCTGCGGTCAAACTTACCTGGCATACCACATTGACAGCCTGTCTCAGCTACGTTTGGTGCGCTATAGTTCCAGCAACGATTTTTCACATTTCATATTCGGTGCTGTCACTCAGTTGCAAGCTAAAGACGCCGCTTTGTTGCAGGTAGAGTGATGCTTTGATTTGATTGGTGTTTCTCACTCCGTCCTTCTGGTTACCAAATTCTTTCGGGCGGTTCAAGGAGGAGTTACTTAGAAGTTAAAAATGTGCGGCCTCTGAAAAAATAGTCTGTTGTTAAAGGGTTTATGAGCCAATTGAGAGAATAGTTTTCCAATATGAAAGATTGTTAGTAAAAGCTATTAAATTTGTTTCCATCCAAGTTAACAACTTTCTTTTAGGAAGCCCAATTATTAACTTCGTGGGCTGTTTTAGAAAATTGTTATTTGTCCTACTATTACAGGAGCAAAGCATGTTTGCGGTGTTGGATTTAAGCGGGTCGATTGCTTTATATTCTGGATTACTCAAGGTAATAATGAAGCGTGTTGCAAAATCTGCTCTGTTTCTTCTACGGACTAATATGGTTAAATGGGTTTCGATTGTGTTTTTTTTCGTCATAGAAGACAATGCGCTATGAGCTGCTAAGCCTAATTTTTTTTGCAACTGGCATAAGCAACTACCTGCACTTCAGTTCGAAAAACTATACTCATATCATTCAGAACTCTTGCGTAATTCATTGGGATGTGTCTCAAGGTTACTGCTATTGATGTCTTTCCACTTTTTAAGCGCCTTTGTTTTGATGTTTCCACTAAATCTATCATTTTGTAGACTAGCCTATCCAGTCTTGGTTAAACTGTTAAATCATATAGCACGAATAAAAGCTGTTTATTAACGCTTGTTTTTGTTTTAAGGTTGTTAAAGTAAACATCAGTGGGATTCCTCTTGGGTCATTGGCCCTGTCCCAGGGTTTAAGGGCCACCACGTCTGTGCCGAACACTCCCCAACCTATCAGCACTCCAGCTCATCCCAGCCGACCCACCAGTGCAATGGGAAACATGGACGAGGTTAATACTAAACTTTACTGTACTCCTATCCGATGCAAGCGCACGGTTATGTATAAAAACCTAAAATGTTCTGCAGTGTATCATTCGCCACAGAAAGGGAAATACTTTAAAGGAATGTTAATTTAATTCCTACTCCTTACATGTTTTTTCTCACCTCTTCTACGGCATGAATCGGTTATCCATGTTTATACCGTTAATCAAGGTAAGGCCTAGTGGTGAAAAAACGTCAGTTTATTTTGAACTAGTCATTTTCACAAAAAGCAGACTGGTAGCCCTACCACCAGCCGGTAGACTGCCATTGGTGAGTATGAGAAGTAGGCTCTCACGACATGCTGGGTGTGCTGTTTCACTATTGCCAGGTGGTTAGCGTTAGATGACCAAAAGTCCACTATGGTTTAACAGCGATTAATGTCGAGTAATACGCAAAAGCATACCTTTAGGGAAATCACTGCTCTTATTTTATGCTTTAAAGTTCTTTTGTGTCAGGTCAGACATCTGTCTCCTGTGCCAGAGCTGGGGCTTAGTACTGAGGACATCAGTATCATGACCGGAGACGAGTTTGCTTTTTCAACTTGTGCGTTTACATCCAAATTGGTTGGTCTGCCTCACGTTGTAGGTTCCACCATTCTAGTGGAGCTAGCAGGTGGCAGTCACTACAGGGTCGAGATACCTCCTTTATGCTCCACTGCTCTTGGTGAGTTTGCTTTGATATTGTAGTGTCGTTTTAGAAGAGTGCTTGTGCTTGTCCTCAAAAACCGCAGTCATGACATCTCCATCTTAATCAAATTTTATGCAGGTAGTTGATAAGAGTTGTGTGCTTTTGCTGATTTCGTTCGTGTAATGTTGGTGTATTTTTTATTATTTGTTTGTCGTATATAACAGCAATGAAATCGGAAAAGATTGTTGTTAGTCCAGAAATCTATAGTGCAATTTTGTGTGGTTTTGCACCAATGTTGTTGCACCTTTGTGGGGTAGTGATGTATATATCTAGTTTGTGACTGATTTGAAATGAACAGGTGCTGTCCCCAACTCGATCAGCGCGTTTTGCTCGTTTCTAGCTTGATTGCCGTTAGGATGTCAGCTTTGACTTTATGTGTCGCTTGGCGTTAAGATGTCAGCTTTGACGTCTTGTGTCACTTGACGTTAGGATGTTTGCTTTGACGTCATGTGTCACTTGGCGTTAGGATGTCAGCTTTGGCATCATGTGTCACACGTAGGGATGTAGTGGTGTAGTGGAAACGGCCTTCCCACACTGTTTCACATTAATCTTACTGAAGATATGTATTTTCTCTGTGTTCCCACACTAGTGATGCGTCCCCTCACTCCTTTTTTTAGCACTACATCCACGGTCGCAGGTCATCATCCCAAAAAATTAGAGGGGTAATCGTTAAGAGCAGCGTCCACTGTCACTGAGACGTTATCCCAAATTCTTTTTGTAGTATTTTAGTAGATTTCAATTTTGATTGGAATTATTAATTTAATCGAGGAAACTAGATAAATTGCCTTTTGGTTTGCGCAAATTTCAGGAAACAAGCTTCAAAATGACAGCAACCGTCAAGTTTGTGTGGTAAAATAATGAAACAAAAACTCTAACGTACGCTTGTAAAATGTTCAGGTTAGTTCACGTTTCCATCTAACTGGAAGCTTTATATTTTAGTGAAGACGTGCTTGAAGGCAATACAGTACATGTTGCCAGGCGACAACTATCTCTCGCTGGCCACCAAGTGGTACAGTGTGCGGCATGCCCCAGGTGCATTAAACGGTCGAAGAGCGGAGTGGACTTTGTTTGTTGATTGCCTGCAGGATTTCTTGGGCTATACTGGCTCCAGAGCGTTGAATAATAAAGCATCACGTGTTGATGCATCACTAGAAGTAAGAGGCTTGAATTTTTTGATGGAACTTGATATTTCTGTTGTCTTGTTTCTATTGAGGAACGCCTGGCTTCTGAGTATTTTGATCTAGGTCGAGGCATCATTGTTTGTCATTGTACTCTGAAGTAAATGAAGGATTTAAAAGGTCACAGAAAAGTGGTGTCAGATTATATGGTGTTTGACAAAGAAATATTTTGGGACTGCAGACATGGCTTATGTTCTGCTTTTGTAATCTTTAGCTGGGACTGAACACGGTTTCAAAGCTGAATGTTTCCGTTTGCCACGTGCTATTGATGTCTCACAACTATACTGCTTTTGAAATCATTTTTGGAGCTGCGATGTTAGCAATGCTACAGCTAAAGACTTTATTAGACAAATGAAAAACGAAATTAGAAATGCTTGCAAGAGTTCAACGGTGCTCTGAATGTTAAGAAAGTTGCAAAATTAGCAGAAATGCGCTTGTGCCGTTAAATTACGAATTAAATTGTTTATCCTCTGATCACAAAGCAATCATTACGGTTACACTTAGCACATCGTTGTGTTCAGACCCGCAGTGGAGTTACCAGCACTGCTGGCAAAGGTGCATTCTACCACAAGCTCTGATACCAAGCGTTACTAATTTTCTTAAACTACCTCTCCGAAGATATCGCTAAAACCAAGCGAGAATTGAACTGGATTTCATCTAAAAATTACACTGAGCTACTTTTTGTGATGGTTGATATATTTTTTGTTTTAGTTTGATTCCATGGGTTCTCCTGTCATCGCAGCGAAGAAAGCACGACCGATGAATGCCAGTGAACTGGGAACTAAAGTAATTGTTTAGATATTTGTGCTTGCCTATGCTTTATAACGTTACGTCAATTATAATTTATCGGGGCTTGATCTTCAAAGAAAGATTTTGTTGTTGTGTTTATCCCTCCATTTCCTAGGTTGGGGTACGGCACGAAGCTGTAATTCAGATCCACACCACTAGTGTATTTAAGATCAGGCTTGGGAAAGCAGCAGGCCATTGCGAAGTAGTTATGACTGCAAGTTTCAAACTGGTAGTTGCACCACCAGTAAGGCGGTTTTAGATACCGAAAGTCGCCTTTCACGACTTGCTGAGTGAGCAGCTTCACCACTCTAACTCCATGAAGTACGGACGTAAAGGTTTCGCCCATATCGTGATCGAGTTGGAGTGCCGTTTTGCGTTTGCATGGTTAAGAGTTCAAACCGTTCGTTGCCAAGTGGTCATATCCAGTGCTCGAATCCTTCGTGGTTGCGTCTTTGAGAAAGCCACTTAACGGCGATTTCCTCTCCTTGGTTGCAACGTGTGCGACTGGAGCGCATTGTGTCAGCATTACTGGTAACATTAAACTGCTTTGATTACAATTTATGTAGGACTAAAATAATTATAATAACCAATCGTTTCGTACTTAGGAGCAAAGGTGCGGAGTTTTTAACTCTATAAAAGCACGATTGGTATTTCGTAAGGAAGAGCATCCGAAATGTGCTGCATTGCTCTGTCTAGTAGTCTGGTTCGAAGATTGTTGGTCCTACATTGAATCTGCGCGTCTCCGCCTCCGAAGATGCTGGAAAAAGAAGCTAAAATTGACCTTTGTTTGCTTCCGAAAGCAATGTACTCTTCACTACGGCTTGACAAAGAATCAGATAGATTGAAAAGCTTTTATTTCAATGCAGAACTGGGACTATTTGCTGGAAAGTAATTACGAGAACGAATACAATGGAGTATCAGACGCAAAATTTGATGAATACGAAGAGCCTCTGTTACTTCCATCATTGTCACAGGTATAACTCGAAGTGCAGTCGTATCACGTGCAAAATATACGATCTTGCGACTATTGGTAATCGAATCACACTACATTGTGTATGGTTTTCATTCTACTGATAAAAGCTGTCAGCACGCTGAAAAAAGTTCTTGTTTTGGTGATGACGTTGTACCAAGCAGTGGTGTAGTGTTAGGACTGTCCTCTTTGTCGACAAACTGGGGTTTGGTCCCATGTCGAATCATACTTATCACTAAAAATGGCATGCACAGCTTTCCTGCTTGGCACTCGACTAGAAGTAAGTATTGTTTAAAGGAAAAGCCGCCAAGTTCACTTTTTGTATCCTTGAGGGCGGTGCTTATCGAAATTTCTCCTTAGGGATATCTATAACAGTGGTTCTCAAAAGTTTTTTTTTCATATTCCCCTTTTACTAATTCAAACACTGTCAATTCCTCCCCAACAAAAATCACAAAAAATAATTGCAAAAATTTCACTGTATCTGAAAATGGTTCCTGTATCTTTTGAAGATTTATGTCAGGGATAAGATTTAAACATTGCAAAAGAGCAATTTAAAGAAATTGCAAAAGAACAATTAAAAAACAATTTTACCAAACAATTATTTATTTGTAGTTTGTGAGAACCGTGAGTCTCATGCTGAGATATTAGCCAAGAAAATCGAGGAGAAAAGCATGTCAGTTGTGGGCGAAGATCTCCACGCTTGCAAATGTCGAGCGTTCCTCTTTTCTTTGTCAAAATGTCTGCAACGGCACTAAAAACTGGATTCAGCTAAATAGGTAGTTGGATATGACAGATGTGCTTGTTTTGCCACTTTAACTAAGTTAGCACACTTGCCACAGATCTGCGGATCCAACCGCATCAGCTGGTTTTTGAATGCATGGATTGGTTTCATGATGTCATCCTTTTGCAAGTGTGGTGGGTCATCAACCAGATCGCAATCCATTGCCACTTGCACAATTAAAGAGAAAGGGCTGCGTAATCCACGAGGAAAACTTCATGAGTTTTAGATCTGAAAATCTAGAGTCCAGCTCAGCAACTAGATTTTAAAGATGTTCCGATATTATTCAGAGGGTAATATCCGTTGATTTACAGTTGCCAAGATGTGTGAATCCAGAAAAATTTTGTCTTGACATATCTGCAGTGAAATACGTCAGTTTGTCGATACAACCAAAAATTTTGGCTTTGCAGTCCATGAATGTCTTGTTTGCTCTGTAGCTCCCTGTTCAAAGCATTCAGTTTTGCAAAACTATCCGCTAGATATGAAATCAAGGCTTTGGATTTGCTTTATTTTAAAAATTGAAATTCTTCATGGCCACCAACAAATTCCAGTATCGTGTCATGCAGGTATACAGACCGTTCCAAAGTGTTTCCTTTAGACAACCATCGTACGCGAGTGTGCAGAAGTAGCCTTATGCGGCCTTCCTCCATGTCCACACACAACCGTTTGAACAGTTAATTCAATTTACTACACTAGTAACTTTTTTCAACACTTGATTCAGTTCACAACTGATGGCCGCAGCTGCCAAATTCTCTATGAATAATACAATGTACCCCCATCATGCTTGGATTGTCGTTTTTCAGAAGCGTCAATGCTCTGTTATGTTTTCCCATCATTGCTGGAGCACCATCAGCAGCCTCGGAAAAAAGATTGGAAATCGGAATGTCATTTTCAATGAAATGCTGTTTGACTACAGCATAAATATCTCGTGCCGTAGTGGTTGTTTTCAAAGACTCGCGAAAAAGCATTTCTTTGACGTGTTTTGAATCGTGTTTGAACTTGGTTTATACCAAAATTGTAGGGTTTCACTATGTTAAACGGCCAATTCATCGAGAGTCAACAAAAATTTTGTATTTCGAAAAATATCATTCAGTTGTGACTGGACGTCAATGGAAATTTCGTCAATGCAGCGTCGAGCAGTGTCGTTGCTGAATGACAAACTGTTAAGTTGATGGCCTTCTGTTCCACTGTCAAGCATTGTTCGGTGGTGTATCGCAAAGGCTGGTTTTGGCAACTCTTCGCCATCTGTGTGCGGTCGAAATTTCTTGGCCAGAAGAAAACTCAGTTCCACGTTTGTTTAAATTAATTTGCACTTCGAACAATGATGTAAGTGGCATTTGCCATTTCTTCTGCCTATACCCGTCAAGACGTTGGAAATTTTCGAGAGATTTCTTTGCATGCTCTGAGTGGACATTTTTTCGATGACGTTCCAGTTTTTTGTTTTTCGTCGGATTATTACCAAGTGATATACAGCGCAACATGCAGTGTGGTTTTGTTTCATCACCATCATCTGAAACGAATCCTAGCTTTAGATAGCTTACAGCGTATACACGGGTCTTCTCTCTTTTCCTGTTAGTTGATGAAAACACGTTCTTTGGAGTTCTCTTTTTTGGCATTTTGCATAATTTAAAACACTGTCGTATGTTTGAGAATCGCTTTCTCACTACAAGTATACAAAAAATAGAACTAAAAAGTATCTCTAATAAGAGCTTAACGTTAGAAAACTGCTGCAGTCTACGACAGTTTATATCAGAAAAGTTTATATCAGTCTATCACAGTTCATAGTATAAGTGCTTAACATTAGAAAGCTGTTGCAGTCTACCACAGCTTATAAAAACTAAGCTATTCAACAGCCATGCTGCTATCAGCACAAGGAGTGCCATAAAACCAGCCGAGACGGAAAAAGAAAAAAGCGGTTGTGCGATTAAATCATCATGGAGCAAATTTTGGACCCTGCGCGGTAAGAAACATCTAGATCAGGGGTGGGAAAACTTTTGTAGGTCGAAGGCCGCTTTTCACATCACAGGAGATCAGTTGGGCCGCAACTTAAAACAGCAGTACACACAGACAAACTTGTCATGCATAAAAAATAATAAACAACTTAAAAATACACCAAAGAAATTTTACAGATTTAATGACTACAGTGAGGCTGTTTGTCACAAGCTAATGATGCGATCTTTGATTCCACTGCACCAATCAACAGCCGCCTCAACGTGGTGGTGCGATCCCGTTTGGGTTGGGTCGAAATGGCTGTTAGCCTTCCCGAGGGTCCCAGTTACCCCCGGCACTCCCCTTCATTTTTTTGCTATGCTGCCCCCTGAACGACCGCAGAAGGGCAGCACGCAGATTCTTCAAAATCGGCTGCCTGTTTTCACTTTTTCTCTTCCCCTGCCCTTCTCTTTCCCTTCTTCGTCTCCTTATTTTTCTCCTTCTCTTGATGAGCGGTAACGTTCATCCCAACCCTGGCCCCATCTTTCCTTGCTCTGCTTGCACTGGAACTGTGACCTGGCGGGGCAAGTCGGTGCAATGCTGCACTTGCTCCAAATGAGTCCATCTAAGGTGCTCACAACTTTCCTTATCCCAATTCAGAGCTCTTGGCAGCTCTCACTCTTGGAGCTGCCCCCTCTTCCGTAACACTGTAACTACCTCCTCGGACTCCTCCGACATGTAACCTCCACTGTACAATCTGGCCCCCCTCTGCTAATGCAGCACTCTTGCCCCACCCTCGTCTCCAAACCTCTTATCTCCCATCTGCCCATTTTATATCTTCTCCATCTGCCCCCTTACCACCGTCCCTTGCTCCTGGCTTTTCTTCTGCGCCCCCTACCTCCTCTCCCCCCCTGACTCTCTCAGGTTTCTTCAATGGAATGCTGGAGGTCTTTGAGCCAGGAGCAATAAACTACTTCACTTTCTCTCAACCCATCCTGTCGACCTTATCTGCATTCAGGAATCCAATCTCAATTCATCTTCCTCTTTCCAGATTCCTGGATTCTCTGCGTTCTGATCGCACCCACTCCCGGTCTGGCATTCTCTCTCGTGATGCCACGCACGCTAGCGGCGGCGTCGTCATTTTCGTCAAGCAGGGCCTATCCTTTTCTGAACTTTCTTCTTTGCTTGATTCCTACTCTGATTATGCAGGGGTCAACATCTCTCTTAACAACTCCTCCTTGGTGTCATTTCTTAATGTGTACGCCCCCCCCCTATTCGCTCCTCCCCAATGGATGGCAGAACGGACTCCTTCTCTCTCTCCATTCTTCCCTCCTCCAGAAATCTCTTCATTCTGGGGAACTTCAATTGCCACCACCCCCTCTGGGACTCAAGAAGTACTTCCAACCCCTGCGGGGATGAAGTATTCGACTGGGTCATCTCTTCTCACCTCCTCCCCCTCAATGACCCTGACACACCCACCCTTCTCCATCGCTCCTCTGGCAGTCGCTCCTCTCCTGACATCTCCTTTGCTCCGTCTTCTCTTGCCTTTTCTTGCTCCTGGGAGGTGCTTCAGGACCTGGGTTCTGACCACCTACCAATTCTTCTATCTGTCCCTCTCTTTTCGGCCTATCGCCCCAATGAGCGTCCTTCTTCCTTCAATTTTCAGAAAGCTCGCTGGGATGGGTTTGCCTCCTACTTTGACTCTCACTGCCCTCTGCAAAGGAATACTCGTCTCTTTCTCTTTCCTCTGCTGCTGCTCTCTTTACCTCTCTGGCACTGAATGCGGCCAAATCTTCTATTCCTTTCGGCCGCATCAAACGCCATCTTAAAGCCTGGTGGTCCGATGAGGTGGAAGAAGCAGTTAGTGAAAGACGCAAGGATTTCGCTGCCGCTCACAGAACTGATGAAGATCGCCAGGCTTACATCTCCGCCTCTCGACATGCCTCGTCAGTCATCGTCAAGGCTGAGGCATGGCTTACGACTTGCTCTTCCCTTTCACCTAAATCTAACCCTAAATCTATGCATTCTCTTCTTCGCTCTATCACTGGCTCTCCTTTCTCGTCTTCCTCTTCTTCTAACTTCCCCAACTGTTTTTCCAGGGAATCGGCTTTGGTCTATGCCGCTTACCTGCGATCCCACTTTTTCGTTTCTCAGCCCAAGGTTCTGCGTAGCAGAGCCAGAGGCTACCTCTCTGAGCTTCACCGAGCCACGTGCCCTGTGGAGTCCCACTCGTCCTTTTGCTCTCCTTTCTCTCCCGTTGAATTTCATGAGGCTGCCTCCAACCTCTTCTGGTCCACTGCCACTGGCCCTGACAAAGTTGCCTATCCCATGCTGAAGCATCTTCCTCGCTCTGGCATGGATTTTCTTCTTCACATCTTCAATCTTTCCTGATCTTCGCATTCCTTTCCATCCATCTGGAAGACATCTTCTATCATTCCCATCCTTAAGATGGGAAAGCCTCTCGATTCTCCTGCTTCCTTCCGGCCTATCTCTCTCACCTCCTGCGTATCAAAGCTGTTTGAACGCATCATTCTATTCTGTCTACTCTTCTTTCTGGAATCTAATTCCATTCTTTCTCCCTGTTAGGTACTCCAGATCAAATTCTGTACCTTTCTCAGTCCATTTCAGATGGGTTTAACAAACCCAGGCCAGGCTCTCGGACGATCCTGTCTACCATTGATTTCTCTAAAGCTTTTGATCTGTCTGGCATTCCGTCCTTTTCCACAAACTTATTTCAGCTGGCCTCCCTGTTTGCTTTGCTCGTTGGACTCAATCTTTCCTTTCTGACAGGCGTGGTTGTGTGGTTTTTCAAAATCACAAAAGTCGTTCCTTTCGAATCTGTCGAAGTGTTTCGCAGGGATCCATTCTTGGCCCTGTACTTTTCTCTCTCTTCATTAATGATGTTTCCGCTTCTCTGCCTTCTTCTGTCAGCTGTTCTTATTATGCTGACGATCTGGCCGTTTGGTCCTCCTCCCCCTCTGTCCCCACAGCGGTGGAGGCCACACAAGGAGCTCTGTTTCAATTGGAGCGCTGGTCTGAGTACTGGTGTCTTCCTCTCAATCCGAGCAAATGTGAGATCTCCTTTTTCTCAGTGGATCCCCACCAAGCTAACCTCCAGTCCAGCTTCCTTATACTCGGCTCCCGACTCCGTTTCAACCCCACTCCAACTTTTCTTGAGGTTATCTTTGACCGCACTCTTTCCTTTATTAAACATGTATCTTTGCTAAGTTTTTCCCATGTCTCAAGGCCTTACGCTGTATCTCTGCTTCCTCATGTGGCCCCTCTAAGGAGTCCCTCTCTCTTCTGTACAAATCTTTTCTTCGGTCCCTTCTCATTTACGCTTCACCCGAATGGTTTCTTTTCTTAAGCGCTACCAATTTCACCAAATTGGAACACCTTCACGAAGTGGCCTGTGGCGCCATCACCGGCTGCTTCTCGTCCTCCCCTATCCCTTCTGCTTCTTTCCGAGGCCTCTTTACTTCCCCTGCAAGTCCATCTGACTCATTTCACTTTATTATCTTATGAGCAAGCTCTTCGTTTCCCAACCTCCTTTCCTATTTCAGGTTTGGCCAGACTTGGAGTGAAACCAAGACTCTGCAGATCGTCCTGGAGAGCTTTTGCGCCCACTCACCCGCTCATGCTTTCTTCTACTTGTTCTAGAGAGGCTCTTTTAGCTTGCCCTCCCTTTCCTCCTTGGAATCTGCCTTTGTTTACTGTGGAGTCCACCCTTTTTTCCTCACGCTCTCTCTCGCCAAGGTGCGGCTTTCGCCCACCTTGACTCTCTCCCCCATGATCTGATACTCTGAGCAGACGGCTCTGTTCCTTTTCCATTTGGCAAAGGCAGCTCCGGCGTTCTTGATAACTGCTCTCTCTGTGGCACTGAGGCCACTTTTTCTTTTTTGGTAGGCCCAGTATGTTCAAGTTTTTCCGCTGAAGCCTGCGCCATTCTGCACGCTTTTTGCTGGTCTCAGCAACACTAACAAGTCTGCCATTTGTCTTTTCTTCTCCCATTGTCTGACTCTCATTCTGTCCTCGCCACCCTATCCTCTCCTCCATCTTACCTCTTATCTCAAACTCTGTGGCAGATCTGGCAGGAACTGTCTTCTCTCTCCTCCTGTTTATCAGACTACAATGGATTCCCGGACACTCAGTTCTCCTGGGGAACGACCCTGCTGATGAGCTGGCTAGACAGGGAGCGCTACTTGCGTCCTCTGCAATACCTTGTAGTCTCTCTCCTCTTAGCTCTCGTATCTACTCTTGTTTTTTCTCGGACTGGAAGCGTACTGTCTCATCAAAACTTTTTAACACACAGGTTTCCTCGATTTCCACCGAGGAACTTGTGCTCCCTCGTCATGCTCGCTGTGTCCTCTCTCCTCTTTGCTGCAACGGACACAGCCTTCTATTAGGTTCTTATCTCTCTAGGATTGGTAGAATTGAGAATCCTTCCTGCAGCGCCTGCGGAGACTTGTCCCAGGACACTTCTCATTTCATTCTGCACTGTCCAGCTATGGACTCTTTGCGCTGCTCACTCTTTGGCGACTCTCTGTCTCTCTACAACCTCTGATCCAGGCCCTGGGGAGTTGCCCAGCTTCTGGGGCTTCATGGTCTCCCGCCATGGTCTTCCAAGTGAACATTTGTTATTTGCGATCTCAAGCGATTCTTGATTTGTGTCATGTATGAGAATGCTGATTCACAGCGGTAGGTTGTACCAAAGCATGATGGCATTTGTCGAGCATGCTGATGCAGGCGTGGATATTCTACAGCACTTTTCCATATTTCAATTGGATCCTTCATGGCGTTGAATAAAGATTTTAGAATACTATCTTCTGATAGCTCTATTAACTCCATTTGGAAACGATCAGGCACTTGGGTGACATCCACCAGGTGTGGCTGATATGCCAGTTGCAAGCTGAGATTGTGATGGCAATAAACCACGAAGGGAATTTCTTCATCCCCAGCTTTTCCTCTCCAGTTCCTGCTAGGAACAAATTTCCTACCAGGAATTAAAAATTCCTCCCTTAGTGAGCCAAGTGGCTACCGTTTGAGAGCCACTGATCTAGAACATATTCTGTAGCTGTTTTGTCATCAATACTTGAGACTTATTTCAGAGTTTTTCCTTGATCAGACGCAAGAGCATCAACTCGTCACTGGCTGGCGATGCTAATTTAGCAGTACATCAGCAACTTCTGTCTGTATTCTATGCTCTACATCTAGTCTATGAGGTTGGTGGTATCATGTTTGTTATACTTACTAAGCTGTGTCGGCCATTATTTTTGAAAATGCATTAAAGTTACTGTATATGCATGCAGCTTGTACAATTACTTATTTTGTGTTTGTGAACATTTTTTAATTACTTTCGTGCAATCCATTTGTATTGTGAGTAAGCAGTGTCATATTGCTACATGAATAATTTCCTTGTCAAATATAAAACATTACGGCCAGCTTTTGATTTCGGAATTGGCTGGGTACTCTTGGAAAGTTTTAAGAGCGGAAAACTTATTTTAAAATAATTAGAAAATCTGGCCTGCCGCCGCAAGCTCGATCAACGCGGTCGGGAGTATTTTTGTTTTGTTTGATCTTGCCAAAAACGCGAGCTATAGTAAATATGTTTGCAACGAAATCTAAATGGAAAAGCTAATAACTTATTGCGATTAGTGAAGGCGATTGGAAAGCAGTCTTAACTCAAAAGAATCGAATAAGGTTTTGATTCTGTTCGTATGGGAACAGTGATGGTGCTATTCTTAAAAGAAGAGGAGCACATGATTCTTGCTATAACATTTCTTTAAAGTTTAACCCGAAAGAACTTTGAAATCATTTGATAATTTTATCCCCGTGTAGTTTTAAGTCGATAATTACAATTACTGCTTTAGGAGCAAAAACTAAACATTACCACGTGGCGAAATGTAAAGGTGATGACATCGTTGCTCTTTCGGCTCGCTTTCGATTTGCACTTAAATAGCTTCATGTCTGTGTATGCGCTCGATAATCCCGCTTTACTCGGCAAGTATATGACCGTGAGAAACCAGGAACAAGTCAATGCTGACTCTGGTGAGTTTCTTGTTAAAGAGTTATAGTTTTGACCCACTTTACGTCAACTGTCGGCAATTTACATCAGCGCTGTAACCTGCTGCTTGCGTTTTTGAGAATGTGAGTTCTACACCCGCGTCGTCTCAGCGTTGTTGTGACTTTGAGATACAGACTTTCCGGTTGTTTCCCTTGCCCGGTTGCACTCCTTGTGGCAGAATGCGCTGTACCAGCAGTACCATACAACTATAAAGGTTTTTTTGTGCATGTAGAAAATGAACATGTGTGTGTAATTCTACAGTTGAACTGCCAATTTCGCAACATTAGTGTTGTTTTTCACCTATGTTGCTATGTTTTTCACTTATGTTTTTTCACATAAGCATCTCAAAAATCATACGATCTACCAGTAAAAATATATTTTACAATGAAACAATGAACGAATAAATTTCTGGTTTCATCAAGGAGTGCTTACAGTGTATATTTTTAAACTGACGTCTACATTCTTTGTACTCAATTTTATTCAACTTTTGCAAGATTAGGTGTGCTTGTTCAGTGTGTGTGTCTGTTGCTATTCACTTGCTTTCGAAACTAGCTTTTGCTGGAGCGGCGCAGGTTATTCTTTTTGTCGAATACCAGTGGTGTTTCAACGGAGTTTTGCATTCGCATCGGCATTCTGGCTTTTTTGGTCCGAAGTCAGAAATAATTGTCACTGCACCAAGACGGCTGTACAATATTTTGAGACTAAATTCATTTTTAAAGCGCTTTTCAGTGGTTCTTACACCCAGTTGGACGGGAAGCTTACAAGTTTCTAGAAATGGTGCCACGTTCAACATTATAAAGCTTCTTGCTCTCTTAGATTGCGATTACAAGAATCCCGGGTTCGCATCTGACTGTAGTCCCGATGTGTTTGAAAATTTGAATGATTTAATACAGAAAGGTAGTTGCAAGAAACCATTTCCGTATATTCCCAACGTAACGAAGAAAATCGAATGGATATTTAAAGTATGTTAGTCATGTGTTGATGTATTTATCTTTACGAGCATCCCAGTTGGGGGTTCAAATCCCATCAAAGTCGTTAAACCTTTACACTGCTCAACGTTAAGTATAAGCGACCCCAATATGTGCAATGCGTAAGAAACGAAATGTAAGCCTTTATTGGAGCCTATCTTTTGCTAAGTTTTTGTGCATTTTGTGCTTCAATACATTTTTTGGAAAAGCTCCATTAAAGTTGTACGACCATTGCTTTTGTTGACGCGCTTACCCATAAATATGTCGCATCAAGTAGAAAGATGTATGCTAATTGCTAACCATATCTTATACTGCCTCATCCAATAGCTAGTTAAGGCTAACTAGTGTACGGTTTATTTATCTTACTTATGACCCATGGTTCCACAATCAATGGAAGAAAAAGTAGACTTTGTCCTATGGTTGGTTAAACTGAAATTTACTGTAGCTGTACAAAGAAAGTTTAGGGCAGAATACTGTAAAGAATCACTTCACAGGAACTCTATTGGCTGTTGGATGAAAAAATTTCAAAAGGCAGGCTCTGTTCTTGTTAGGCAGTTTTTCATTGATGGATTAGAAGAGGTGAACTATTTTCTTGGCCTCAGCGTTTACCAGACTTAACTCTTATTAGATTGTTTTATAGGTACACGTGAAAACATTTGTTCGTTAGAAGACTTAAAAGCAAAACTAGCTCATCTGGTTTTAGGCGCTATAGTAAATCCTTTGGTAAATGTTTACAAAGAACTACAAACCCTATTACCTTTTGTATTACTAGTGATGGTAGACACGTGGAAACTTAACTGAAAAGACAATGAAACCATAAAAAATATAGATTTCCCTTCAATACTTTTTACAGATTATAGAAATTTTAAAGTGCACACGGACTTTGTGGACACCTTGAATGTAGTGTGTTAACAAAGATTTCGGCATTTGTACGTAGTTAATACTAGTTCCGTGTTACAGTTTAAAAAAAGGCAGAGAAAGGTTGTCAGCATTTGGAACCTGAGCTAATGTGAGGAGTTGAGCACAGATCATCAACATGTACTAGTTGCAGTTAAAATTGAATACTGCAAGCTTGCTCTTTTCTGTTCGTATCTTTTTGTTTGATGAAGTAGAACAAGTTACATATTTTTGGGTGTTTTATTCAGATATATGATTGTCTTTTCAACCGTTCATCGTCCTCATCAGTCACTGTGCTTTCTCCTCTCATGAAAAGTACTTTCAGGTTGGTCAATAACAAGTAGTGATTGCTGTTGGAGAAGTACTAGTTTTGCAATCAAAGATTCAAAAATTCAGACTTTCGAAAAATTGCAGATATTTTGACAAGTGACAATTTTCTGCTAGGAGTTGAAGCTGTGTAGTCTGTTCTGTCTATTTCTGTATAAAGAAACACCTATTTAGTGTATATTTAAAAATTTTTTAAGTTCGTTTCTGCACGATGATAGCGGGTTAATTGACAAGCAAATGAACCGGGAATCGGAGTCTTCTTCGGATCGACTCTTACATTACATGGTCAGTTGTGGCATTGATGATACCGAGCTGCTGACATGGCCCGCTGGCATACTACTCCCTATACAAGATCATCTCCATAAGTGTTCGAATGATCCAGATATGTCATTACCTACTGCTGCGCTAAAACTACTCGGTAAGAAAGCTTTAACTCAACTTTGTGAAAGTATTTTAGACTTTAGAATCCGCAGGTGGTGGTTCAATTCCTGTGTGACTGCCATCAGTATTTGTCGAGAAAACCATACAGAATGTAAATCTCTTGATATAAAATTTCAACGGAAACTACGGGAGTGATGGTAATAATCGGCTCTTTTTGAAATGGAGCCGCGGTGATGCACGTAGCATCCGGATCTCACACTATAAACTCAAGCAAGTCGGTACATGCTGATCGGGTTAGAAGAAAGCGGCAGCAATTTTTTACGAGTGATGCAGAGTGGTGCTCCGGGTATCCTCACCACCAACAAGATGGACTGGCATTTGTAGGTGCTTGATTGTCACTTTCAGAAGCGAACGCAGATTGGTGGCTCTACATCGTATTTGCACTGTCTAACAATTAACACGCGTTTGTGTAGGGTAAGAAAAATGACATATAACTGGATTATTGATTATTTTTTTAGCAAAGAAGATTGTAGCCGAAGTACTAGTTAACATTTCGTCTAAAACCTCTCACTTTCACTCCAAAAACATGTTCAATTTTATGTTGTTGTTGTGGCAATTTATGCTATTATATTGTTTTTACTTTCTAATTGTTAATAATCTGACTCTGCCAAGAGTAGTGGTTGAACCAGCTGAGTTGGCAGATGTTGATAGAGTACTGGAGATCAATAGAACTGGTACAGCAGCGTCGTGGAAGAAATGATTCACTGTTTTAGTGTAATCGCTTGTTAATCATGAACCGAAGGCTTGAAAAGCGGTCGGTATTCACGGCTTCCCTACTCGGAGCTCAGTACGAAGGGAATAGTGTGGAAAAATAATCATTTAGTTCGCTTGTTGTGTTTTTGAATGAGGCACTTGACTGGATACATTCATGTTTGGGTTGCAAGCAGTTGGTGGAGTTGAGCAGTCGATTCGTCGCGACGGCGCACAGGCCTGCAAACAGGTCGTTAGCTCATAGGTGCTCATGAATGAATTGATAATCATGAATTGGTTGTAAACTAAGGTCGCACCGATCTGGTTTCCCAGACCTTGCCGGAAGCGGATCAATGGCAGGAAGCCGGGTTATGTCCCAGCACTGATCCCTTGAGGTTCGTGTGGGCGGATGAAAACGAAAGCTCGGATGTGGAGGAGGATAAAGACGAGGTAGTGGATGCTCTGAAGCCTGAAGATAATGAACAACAAAGCGCAGGAAAGACGCAAGCTTATGAATATGTTGAAGACAACGTGTCAAGGTTAGTTGCGGAATTGTTTTTGTATCATTACTGCTGACTTATACGAGGTTATACTTTGCTAATGTGATGTATTTTCACGATTATCCGTCTGTTTTAGGCAAGCCCATCCGTCAGGGGGGGGGGGGGGGGGTTATTTGTGGCCAAAAAGAAACAAGACACACACTACATAAAGTGCCATGGTAAATATTTTTTTAGCAACGAGAAGCAGTAAAGTGACCGGGTTAGGTCATGGAATTGCAACTTTCCAGCAAGCATCGCATGACTGTGTGTAGAGCTAAAAACGAGAAACAGATCAAATGAAAGCATACAACGCGAATGTATGTCGTTGCTCTACTCACCTACTTCCGGAGCAAGCTTTTCAATTCCAGATGCTTTTTCCGTCAAGGCAAAAAATTATTTTTTTTTTAGTTATACGTTTTAAAAATTCTCATGGGTCGCGCTGCGAAGGGTTGCTAAAGTTAAAACTTACATTAATCTATTTCAAACAATCAAATAACTGCTTGCTAGATAAGTAAATCCACAAAGCAGTAACAATGAACCTCGACACTTTGATCAAGTACGATATAAATGAGAAAGACCAACAAAGATCCATCAATTAACAATGATATAATGATGAGAGTCTTGATAAGACCAGTCAATAGGTTACCGTCACATGGTGCTCCCAAAGTCAGTTTATACTAATGTTGTTATGCAGCGGTGTCGTGTTGACTGGTCTTCATGGCGACATCATTAAGCAAGATTGGGTTCTGTAGGTACTTTCTGTTGTAATTAATCTGGATAACTTTTTGCCAGATTACTCTTCCCTAACGATCATCGATTAGCATATGTATATGACTTGCTTAATTCATCGAAACCATTACAAATTACCATCGTTCAGGATGCTGGAGTAGAGTGAGTTACTGACATTTTATGAAATTCATCATTTTTATTGGTTGTGAATGTACTACTTGACTTAATTCGAATCAAATTTTTACTTTAATCGATCGATCTCGCTAGATTATCGTACTTTATTGCACAGATTTGCTTTCTACATTCGTCCACTGCGTTTACAATTGATCAGTTTTGAATTGCTTCTAAACTGCATATATATATATATATACACAGTCAACTTCGGATATAAGAGATCCGCCGGGACCAGCTTAATCAGTCTCTTATAACCGAATTCTCTTATAACCGACTTATTAGTTTATATTGAAAATCATTTGGGACCTTTTGCGTAGTCCCTTATAAGCGAAAATCCCTTATATTTGAATCTCTTATATCCGAAGTTGACTGTACTGTATATTTGTTATTCAACTTTTATTCGGTGTTGTCCCCTCAGCAAAGATGGCCGAATTCACTCCATTTCTTCTGCAATTGCTCGCACTCCGTCTCTCCATTTGTCTCGATTCATGGCATCTTCCTTCTTCAAACCAATCTTCTCTATCTCCTCCAATTACTTCTCCCAGGTCTTCTTTGGTCGTCCTCGCTTTCTCTTGCCACTCACTTCAAGATCCAGAGCAACCCTTAAAACACTATCGTCATTTCTCCTCAGCACATCTTCATACCATCTAACTCCATTCGTTGTTGCTAACCGGTCTATAGTTTCCTTCAACCCCAACATGTCCATCTGTTCTTCAGTTGTCTTTCTGTCAACAACTTTTTGACCACTCATGGCTCTCACCATAGCTCTCTTCGTTCTGCTTAAAATTTCTTTTTCATTTTCTTTAAATCACCATGCCTCGCTTCCATACAGTATTGCTGATCTTACGTAACAAACGGTAAACTTTATCTTTCATCCTCAGAGAAAACCTATTTCCAAACAAAGCTCTCCACATTACCTGTATCTTACTCCACCAATTCTTACTCTTGCTGTAACTGCCGCTTCACAACCACCACTAGCATTTAGTCTGTCCCCCAAATGACAAAATCCATTCACTGTCTCCACTTCATCGCACAACTTTTCGAACGAATCCACTGTTCCTTCCATTATTCCTTTACATTTCCAGCAAAAAAATGCATTGCCAACCTAGAGGTAACTTTCCTTAATTTTGCGCATTTGCCATGAACCCAGTTTCCACATTTTGTGCACAACACTGAATTGGTCATGACTCTCCTCCCACAAACTCCACATGGATCTATCTTGCTTTTAAGTAGTTCTCCTTACAACCCACTTACCATCACTTTTGTTTTTCTGGTATTGACCTTTAAACTTTCACTTTCCAGTGTATCCTTCTAATTCGAAAATCGTCCCTTTAAGTCTTCCATGGTTTCGCTGGTAAGAACAAGGTCATCTGCATACAGTAATTCATTAACCGCACTCCTTCTTGCATTTTCTGTAATAACGTCCACAACTAGTGCAAATAGTAGTGGCGACAGCACAGATCCTTGATGTACACCAACTTTTACTTTCAATTCCTCTAAATATACAGATTCCACCCTCACTCTTGTCTTTGCACCATCATACAAGCTCATAATTGCCCGAACCATTACTTGTGATAGACTCTTCTTTCTCATGGCCCACTCCATCACTTTTCTTGGCATTCTATCAAAAGCTTTTTCCATGTCAACAAAACACATATACAACTTCTTGTCCTTCTTTTGATAATCTTCCTGCATTCTCCTCACGATGACTATCGCATCCATTGTTTCTTTTCCTGGCATAAATTCAAACTGCTTTTTATTCAAATCGACTAGTGTTCGTATTCGACTCTTTAGTACCCTTTCAACAATTTTCATGGCGTGCTTTAGCAGTTTCACTCTTCTGTATGATCCACAGCTCATTACATCACCTTTTCCTTTAAAGATAGGTACAATCACACTAGTTTTCCACTCATCAGCAATTCCTCTACCATCCAATACACGCTGACACAGCTCCATCATCACTTTAACCCCGATTTTGCTACTTGCATCCATCATCTCCACACTTACTTCAGATGGTCCAGTTGGCTTTCCTGATTTCATCCTTTGCATTGCCTCTACACTTTCATTGCGAGCCACTTTTTCCACTGATCCTTCTACTACGTCAGTTTCCACCATGTGATGCATTCGTTCCCTTCATTCATGATCTTTTCCATGTGTTCATTCCAAATTTTTGCCCTATCTTCTTCAATAAACTCAATCGTCTATCTCTTCCTCTTAAGCACCTTCCTCCTTTTACATCCTTCCCTTCCTTTTTCCTTTTTCTAAGAAGGTAGAAAACACTATTACAATTCCGATATAAATTATTCAACTTCTGATTAGCTTCCATTTTCATAGCTCTAGCAACAATTTTTATCGTTTGATTTCTTATACGTTTGTATTAAGTCTTATTTTCTTTTGATGGAAACCTGCACAGCTCTTTAATGCTGCCTTTTTTTTGCTGTGGTATCCTTGACCTCTTCATTTCACCACCGCATGTTTTCTCGATTTCTCCTAGACTTCTTCTTTCCACACACTTCATCACATGTCTTTAGAACACTATCCTGGAAAGTTTTTCACAAATCAGGCGCGTCTGTGCTTATTAGTTGTTTTACTTTTCGGAGCTTACTCTTGTTCGATTTTCATTCAACTTCGAAATCTTCTTATGATCCATTGCTTTCTTACAACCTTTCTTAGAACCTTTTTATCCAGATCTACAACCACCAGCCTGTGCTGAAGTCCCGTGGAATCACTTTCACATCCCTTATATACTTTCTGTATTTTTCTCCCACAAGCAAAAAATCAATTTCTGTTTTACATCCACCGGCACTATAAGTGATTTTCCTTTTGTCTGCCTTACAAAACCAAGTGTTTGCCACGCACAGCTCTCTTTCATCACAAAACTCCGGCAATCTTCTTTTTTCTGCTTTTCTTTTCCCAATACCTCTTCCCCCGTGTACACCTTCAAAACCCTCAGCACATTTCCCCACATGTCTATTTTTTCACGCGTATGAGCTCATGCTTGGTTTGCATGTCTTTCGTCAGACTGGGCCACCACGGCGGGTAGACTGCTTGGCCCCACCATCTGTCTGCCACATAAAGACAGAGGCATCCCGTTAAGTGCCTTGCCCAAGGACACAACAAGCAAGCTTGCCGGCTTGTTTTCCAAACTATCCCTTATGTGCTGAGCGCCAAGCGGGAAAGCTGCAAATACCAATTTTTAAGTCTTTTGGTATGACTCGACTTCGGAAATGAACCCCACGTCTACCGACTGCGAAGCGGACGCTTTAACCACTACACCATCGCGCCGGTTTACATGTCCATTGAAATCCCCCAAAGAAAAATTATTTCACTAGAACTCTAAAGTCCCACTCACTCGCCATGTCGTCATAAAAATGTACTTTCTCTGTGTCTGGTCTTTGGCTTTGTGACCCATACGCACGTATTATTCGCATTACTTTTCTATCTAAAGTTCGCACAATTGCAATTACTCTGTCGCTTTTTCTTCTAACTTTCACAACGTTTCCAGATATTTCCTCTTTCACCAAAATTCCAACCCCTTTAAATCCTGCATCATTTCCTGGCCACCACAGTTTATATCTTCGTCCCGAAGTACCCACAAAACGAGCTACTTAGCTTTTCCATTTTACTTCCTGGATGCAGCACACATCAACTCTTCTCTTCCTCAGTTCTTCACACACTTCTGTTTTCCTTCCACAAAGACTTCCCACATTTAACGAACCAAATCTTATCCCACGACATTCAGGTTTGAACCCGGAGATTCATCGTACCTCCAGCCCTTTTTAAAGCTGTCTGGGATGTGGGGCCATTTGTTCATTTTTCCTGGTCATAGGGATTTGTTGGAGCAAAATTCTTCTACGGGGAGCATGCCCTTGCTTACCCCCAGCCTCAATTTTCTAATATGAGTGATTCACCCAAGCAATTACGCTGGCAACCCCACCATTAACTGTCAGACTACAATTGGTTGGTACCCAATAGTCGTCTCTTACGACATGCTGGGTAAACAGCTTCTCTATTCTTTAAAACCGGTGAAGCACAGCGGACTATATGTACAAAAATTAATTGTCAGTTGATGGCAAATTGTTTGTACGGTTGAAGATCAAGTAAAACCATTGCAATCATGTTTGAAGGATTACGTTCAATTTCTAAATTGCTTTTCCTCGATTTGATTGATTCAAAATTCTTTATTCATCAAAACTAGCTCTTGGGAGACATTTTGATTGCCTGAATATCAACTACCCAGTATTACCATTTCATAGCCTTATACTTTAATGATAATTTTCGAACATCTTTTCATATCTGCTGAACAGTATCGTGCATTGAAGCAATCTTTGTATTAAATTTGATAAAGAAAAAAACGAGAAAATCACCTAAGTGACTATCGATCTCTTCAATCGTGTAATTATCTCGATTTTGTATTTCATGACACTTTAATTCTTACAAAAACTTGTTTAATTTGCTTTAGTTGTTGCGAATGCCAATTAAATACATTGGTGCGACAAAAAGTTTTAATTTATAATTTTGTTTAGTGACCGCGAATTCATGGAACAAAAAGAGACACGATTGCTTCAACTTCTCAACCGCTCGATGGCGTTGTGTGTTGGTCGGGGTATGCTGCTGTACAGGTGAGGAAGAAAACAGTGGTAATGATTTAAATTTGTTGCTGCAATCTCTTGGATTTATCTCGAATAATCAAATTTTTCTAAGTAAGTATTGGTTCATAGCTAGTTATTATTTTTCAGGGCGCGTCTTCCTTCTACTGTCGAACCTTTACGCATATCGCGTATCGAACTGACTGGTAAAGATACAAAGTAAGTATCTTGCTGTAGTATTTAAATGTAAACTATGTGATTACATTGCAACCTGAGGTTGCTGACCTCTCTAACAATTGATACAACATCTTTTGATGCACCTATGTAGATAGCGACGCATTATAAGCGACCAATACAGAACTTGTCAATCTTTTTGTTGTGCTTGCCCCACCTCTTCCTTGAGATGCAAGCTTGAGGACGGCACAAACGGTCATCTGGGTTCGTTTTGCGAACCTAATCAACATTAGTTAGAGCAGAGCGACAGTTTATTTCGAACTAGTCATATATGCAAATTGCAAACTGGTTGCCGAAACCACTAACAAGGCGAATCGCTATTTGTTGGCATTTAAAGGTTGCCTCCTACTATTTGCCAAGTGAGTTGCCAACCTATTCTCACCCAATGAAGCTCTGGTGAAAGTTATAAATTGCTAGAACATTTTTTTGAAAAACTATCGTCAACGCCACAGTTCCTGCTTTGTTAAAAGATTGCAGGGTCAGCAGCTCTACGGATTCTCTAGTCGTCTGCATAACCGTGATCTAACAAAATCGCTTTTTTAGCTGACCGTAAAAGAAGTGCTTTTTCTGTCTACTGACAAGTCATAAATAAAGCACTTTAGTGTTTGGCTCAGCTGCATTATATTGAACGTTACGTCCTATTCTTGAACCGAGCTTGATTTTGTGTAGAATTGGTTTAAGTTGCCGAAATGAAGTGAACGCGGCTACTTTTCTTTAGAAGCTATTTCTAACCCAAAAAAAGTTGAAAGACAATATTGGAGGTCAACCACCCCATTTACTAGTTGGTTTAGAAGATTTGGCTCTCGCCAACCCGGAGCATTTATAGTACTGTATCAGGTCTTTTCAGGTTTCATAATTACTTATCTTTTTTCCAGCAATACAACTGTTAGCTTAACCAACTCTACTGTCGACGTCCCGGCTGAAATGACAGAATGGCCGTTATTTCACTCCGGTGTGGCTGATGCTCTCGCTATTGAACCCGATAAGGTACCGGACATGTTTTCCCTTATACTGTTTTAAGTCCACTTCAAAGTTCTTTCAAAGTTTTTGTATTTTATTTAGTTTAGTGATACAAAAGTTCAAGATAACGTTTTAAAGCTTTACTCTCGTAGCGTTGAACGCTGTTTAGATTTTTTTAGTGACTGACTTGGCCTACGTTACTCGTACTAAAAAAAGGATTTAACAATGTATGAAATTAGTCTATTGTTGTCAAAAGTCTATTATGTATTTGCAGAGTATTATGCCTTGGGTGCACCTAAACAAATCTTCAAGTAGCAATGCTGCTGACAAAAGCTTCGAGCCATTTATAGAACATGCTGGTACGTATTTGTATCGGGAAACAAAAGGAAAACTTATTCAAGTTTACAAGCAATAAGTAACACCTCGCAACTCAAGCGAAATTGTTTTGTCCCGTGGCGATTGCCGTTGGGGCGCTGCAGATGACCTATAGTCAGTCCAATTTGTTCTGGTTGTGTTCATCATGCAGCGAATCTTGGGTTAAAGCGCCTGGCGGAGCCCCTCCCTCTCCAGGCCTGGCCACTTGTCTTCCACGTAAAGGGCGGAGGCGTCCCGTTAAGTGCCTTGCCCAAGGACACAACAAGCGAACTTGCCGGCTTGTTCTCCACAACCTCCTCTAAATGCCGAGCGCCAAGCAGAGAAGCTGTGGATACCATTTTATAAAGTCTTTAGGTGTGACTCGACAAGGGGATTGAACCCCAGGTCTACCGACTACGAAGCAGACGCTCTAACCACTATGCCATCGATTCGGTTAGCGAAATGTTGAACTTGAAAACTTTTAGGCAGGTCTGCACAACTTGCTCTGTTTAGCGTCGCTGTCCTGCAAGTGTAGAGAATATTTTGCGAACACTAAACAAGTCGACCTACAAGTTCGAGGCCGTCAAGGGCCAAATCCATTTATGGGGATCTAAGGGATGGCTATGCCCAATAATTATTATAAGATAACTTACGTATATTGTCACCTATTTTGCATCATGGACGTCAATCTTATATTTTCTTTGTGTTTATGCTCCGCAATGAAGGTTGCAACTTGCATTGGTTAATGCCACTAGCAGCAGTTACTGTATCAATCAACAGTTGTTGGCTTCTACCTACAAATGAAATCACCGTTTTACTTAAAAGCCAGTGACGAGGCGTTCGACTGGTTGGTATGGATGTGGGTTTGATCCCCTCTTCCAATCTTGTTTTGATCAGATTTGGCGTTGCAAGATCTATAGCGGAAGGTCGCCATCTTTTCGTAGTCACGAACCCCTTTAAAGAAGCTGTGGGTCCAGCTGACCCCCTTGTCCAAATTTTCTTTGGAAGTCGCCTCTTAAGTGTGCAAATATTCCCGACCCTGGTCCTCTTAATTCATTTAAAGTTCGAATATTTGAATTTTGTAAATTCGAGGTTGTGATTCATAATTTGTGCAACCACGCTCATACTCGATGATCCCAACCACCAAAGACTATTATCAAAAATTTAACAAACCATCAAGTGTATCAACTGATTTTATCAAAATTCGCCAAAGCATTTTTGGATCCCCAAGGGGTTCATGAACCCCAGTTTCAGAACCACTGATCTATAAGTAAATCTACTTATTGGTTATTGTTATGCAATTACGTAATAGAATTAGTTTTTTCTCTTCAGGTGCATTGTTTGGTCTTGGACTTAACCATCATTTGGAAGATCTGCAGACTCTGGATCTGCACGATTACCTACAAAAATCTCATGAAATGACGACAGTTGGGTTGTTGCTTGGTTTGGCAACAAATAAGTGAGTTGCTGACTTTGTGAGCCAAAACCTTTATCAACATGTCGAACTGTGTTTTTTTGCCAGCCGAAAAACGTACACACTTGCTTTGGATAAAAAAGTTTGAAGTTTGTATGTATTATGATAGTACATGGTACTGCTGATCATTCTGTAGTTCATGTGTTTCCGCTCAGTTCCGGCTGCACGTTACATAAATGTGGCTGCAGTATACAGTGTATTTTGTTGTTAGGTTTTTGTCCGTTTTTTTATGTTTTTTTGCTCTTAATTATTTTTATACCGAAGTTTTCTTCCGATTGGATATTCATGTGATGTTACTTTGTATACTTTGTTGCGTGAACATCCGGTTTTGTCAATAAAAATGTTTTTACACGTTTTTGCGTGCAAAAACCAATACGCTTGGAATATGTACCTTGCGTGCAAAATTAGATATTCGAACAACAACATAGATTATGAAAATTTTCATACAGAAATGTATGAGTGAAAAAAAGCGAATGAAACCAGACAAAAACGTATACAGCGTGAAGCGACCTGAAGGCTGTTTTACTTATGCTGTACCATTGAAATAGAGAACAAGGTCACAACTTTTTGACAGTCTACGGACTTAGGCATGAACCGATACTGTGATGTGTACGTAGCAAACGTACTAAAATAAATTTTGGCGCACTTTAGCTCTTTTTGTTATACTTTTAATTTTTTTGTCAGCATTGTGGAATAGAATAAGCTGTTTCCTACTTGTCTCTTTGAAAAAGATTAACGGTAAAGAATTTGCTTTTCTAACATTGTTGTCGTTGCTTAGATGTGGGTCATGTGACATGGCCACAATGCGCGTCCTCAGTGTTCACGTGTCCGCCCTCCTTCCTGATTCCTCTACGCAATTAGACATTCCGTTCCGAGTGCAGACTGCCGCTGTGATGGCAGTAGGCCTTCTTTATCTCGGGTCAGGACAAAGATTGGTGGCTGAAGTGATGCTGAAAGAGATAGGCAAGTTTTGCATCGTATTTTGGCGTTTTCGAAATGTCCAGTTACAACGGCTTATTACGGCAATGTAGAAATTAAAAACGTATGAGCTCGAGTCCCGCATGCTTTATACGTTACAATGCCTTTGAAAGAGGCACTTTACAGCTGTTTTCCGTGTTTAGTTGTAACGTTTTGGTTGAATTTTATTGTGCTGTTGAAGTACGGCACCTCTGAAGCGGGTCTGAACACAACTTGTTCTATATGTGGCTATAAAAGCTAGTTTCCATTAAGCGTAGATTGCAGGCGTAGCGTGAAACAAAGAATGTTTCACGCTACGCCTAATGGAAACTAGCCTTAATGGATTTCCACTGACCAGAGTGAACATGAATTGAATGGGAGTAAACGTTTTAGCGATCGCGTTTCCTCTCGCTGTGACAATCAAGAGCATCTTCCCTTACCTCATCAAAGCCTTCCATGTTTTTTCTTACCTCCTCATTCTGTCGCGTATCGGTCTACATGTTCGACCATTTTCCTCCTAATCCCGTTGTTCGTACTCTAATCAGAGCCTCCCCTGAATACAACGGTGATCTACATTTAAAAGCAATCAAGGACATACCAACAACGGCTAGTTGATTCCCGTTAGTTACTGGCAATTGCAGTATATAGCCTATTTAATCTTTACATTCAGATCGTTCTCCTTCTACCGAAAGCGACGTGTCTATTGAGAGAGAAGCGTATTCATTGAGTGCTGGCTTTGCTCTTGGCATGGTTACACTTGGCAAAGGCGATAAACTCGTGGAGCTGTCCGATCTTAATTTGTCAGATAAACTTTTTCATTTGATGACTGGCAAGCATAAACGACAGAACATGTCGAATGGGTGAATGAAATTTTCTTCATTACTGTAATATGTTGTTTGAAAGTACAATGCTGCTGCTTTGACATGCTAAAAAGATGCTCGTAATGCACTTTTATTGGTGTTGCAAAACAGCTCTTTCTGAAGCTGTTTCTCACCAATTGCACTTTCTGCGCCCTCCGGAAAGTTCCTATGATAAATTTTTTACCTTTGTATGGGAGACAGGGGTTCGGGTCGAGCAGTCTACCCGTAGTGGTGGCCCAGTCTGACTAAAGACTAGCAAAGAGAGCAAGCTTATTTACTGGAATGAAGCAACAAACTATCAATCTTTTTATTTTATTTCAGTATTTCTGAGGGCTTGCAGAAAAGCGGCATTGTTTTGTCGTTTGCCATCACATGTCCTGTGTATCTTAGTATTAACTGCTATCAACTTTTCATCAAGCAGAAATGTCATCATAAAATGTTTGAAAGGCATGACAAGGTTATATAAAGGCTGATTTCCTCTGTGCAACTGTACGCATTACTTTGTCGAAATGGTGTTCCCGTTCACTATCGCATGCTTTTGCTTGATAAAGAAAACAACTGCGATGCAGTGTGAAATAGAAGCCGATTTTAACGGATGATAATCGCAATTTAGTATCAGATAAATTTGTAGTTAATTCTCAATCCTTATTTTTCAGCAACATAAACATGTTTGGCTCGGCAATGACGACACAGGGCAGTAATTTCAACCAAATTCTGGAAGGAGATCGAGTCAACACGGAAATCACTTGTCCGGGAGCAACCATAGCTCTGTGCTTGATGTTTCTTAAAACAAACAATCTGTAAGCAAACTTTTAACTGTGGCATGACACACTTTACGATTATGAAACTATAATTGGTTCAGAAACGGCTTAGTGGCATATGTTCAGCAGCTGCATCTCATTTTCAAGGTTTTCATTTTAGTTGCGGGAGAGCTGAGAATGCGAATTTTTAAAACTGGGATTAATTTATTATTTATAGACTACATTGATGTATAGTAGAAAAACTGAATTAAAAGACGCAAAAAGTTTCTATTGCTGATGAGGTGTATGTTTAGCATACTACTAACTGTCTGCTTATGCATCAGAGATCAGACTGTGGTTTACAAGTGGGCTTTTAGATTTAAGTTTTCCATTAAACGAATGGTGTTTATAGGAGTTTTTAACTCAAAATTTTTCTTCGTTGTAGCAGTAATAATTGTAGGTCAATATCTTTTTTTTTGCAGTGCGGTTGCTAATTGGTTTATTGCTCCCGAAACAATTTCACTTCTTGAAGCGATCAAGCCACAGCATCTGCTACTACGTGTGATGACGCGAGCTCTCATATTATGGGACAAAATAGTTCCCTCCACGGAATGGGTAACGAACGGATAATAGGATAACGTATATTAGGCTCATTTGTACTTATCATAAAGCAGCGCAAAAGACTGAATCGGTTTTAGCCTTTTGCACTGCTCTTTTGGCAAGTATAAGTAAGCCAGTGTGTGCAATGGTGCGTAAAGCAAATCATCCACCATAACACGAATACAACCTTCATAAAAGGATAGTTTTTGTTGTAACTCTAGTAAATTGTTTTTTTGTGTGCAGTGAAGTCTCTGGAATCACCTTTTTATTTTGACTATTTTACCCCTTTCAGACACGAGTTCAAACTAAAGGAAATAGTCCAGTTTCTGCATTAAATATAGCTTGTTTGAGGTTAAATAATTCAACTTTGGTGAAAATTTGTCATTATCATGCACAGCTTGCATAATGCACGATGGTGTTATTTGACAACACCTATACTCAAGGAGGAAAAAAATTCGTGAGTCACAATTGGTGTCAATTGACACCAAACTCACTGAAAAGGTTAATGTGATCCAGAAAGCTATTCTTTTGAAAACGACCAACATGTCTGCTGTTTGTTGAACAATCGCTATTACCGATTTACGGTCGTCAATAGCTATGAGACGGGTTTACCTATAGACCCGGACCTGGAATCTTTTAGAGGGCTAGAATCAATTAAGACCCTGCAGAGATATGCTGCTGCACTCCTTCCTCACATAAATGGCACGAAATTTGCTTTTGCTAAATTCACCTCCAAAAAAGGTTTTTAACTAAGAAAAGGGCACAGTAACCCCCCCCCCCCCCAATGAATTGTTTTATTCGTCAATAGAGTCTAGTTCCGACTCTCAGAAACTTTGATACCTGATCAACCTCTTAATGCCCCTGGCCGAAGTTGCATTGACATTACTGTCAAATGTTCTGTGTGATCGACCACCAGGTTTCATGCATTTCGATTTGCTGTCTGAGTTTAATGTGCCGAACAGTTTTAGGTGGCAGAGCTAATGAAACTGTTTAAGTGTTCATGCAGTTTTCGCACGCACGTTTTCCATTTTTTTTTAACTGATTACCAGCTTCCAGCTTTCCATATTGCGAGATTAAGATTTGCATTGTGTGCTTAGTTAATGTCGTTTCATGAAAAAAGAAACTTACGGCTGGGTCTTCTTACTAGGGTGGGTTGCAATACCTCGCTAACAAGTTGATTTTGTACTCGCTCGCAAACGATTAGCCCACTGACCATGTTAATAAGAATTCAGACCAGGTAATTGCAATAAGAAATTTAATCAAAGTGCTTTCTTTTTGCATTATCTTAATTAGGTTTTCGGTTTGAATCTGAATTTCCGCTTCGTGCGGTGCCTCCATCTCAAGAGTGGGCAAACTCAGCAAGTGGTGCATCGCATTCAGTAAACTCTAATACAACAAAGCGGAAAAGTTTTTTTAATTGCTTCAAATAAATGTAGGTGGAAAGCCATGTATCTCCCGTGATCCGGAACCACCTCGATGATAATGGAAATCTACTTTCTCTCGGTAACGAGGACTCCCCGGAAGTCGATGAACAGACCATACTGCAATGCCACGCTTCAATTATCACAGGGGCGTGCATAGCTCTTGGACTGAGGTAAGAAGACACTTGCGTGTCAACTATGCGGTCAATCGTTTCGCAGTTACCTCGATTAAGCTATATGCCCTTACTCGTAAAGCTTAAAATGGTGCTTACTAGAAAAAGAGGATCTCGGTGATAAGTGTAAAATCACGAATTGAAATTTTTAAGTTTTTCACCTTCCGCTTGATATTGATTCGACAGTTTGGGTCTTTCGTCGTCCCTGGCCAAGGTTGTGAATTCCATGGGGTTTACTTTCTTTGTGTGGCTTACCCACAAATTTCATATCATCAGAAACGGCATTCACAAAAATGATTATTTATTCAGTAACAACAGAAACAATAAAACAATAATCTTTATTTGTGTTTGTAGGTTTGCTGGTTCACAGGAGAAGTCGGCATTTGAAACTTTACTACATTATGTAAAGTTCTTCCTTTCACTCAAAAAATCAAAAAAAAATCGTGTATCACATCCGTTAGAGGTCAGTAGGTGCCAACAGTTATCTTGCGTGGTATCCTCTACATTTATTTAAGATTATGTGTAGGTAACGTCTGTACAGAAGCATTGTTTGATATAGAACGCTCAAATTCGCATCTTGCTACTCGATCGTGCAGGATAACCAGGCTGATCATATATGATTGTTTGTTTGTGTTTACCCCTCCTCTTCCTTGGGATGGAGGTACGGCATGAACGGTAATTCAAGTTCATGCCGTCAACCTAATTGATATTAGGCTAGAGGAAAGATGGCAGCCCATTTCGAACCAGTCTTGAGTGACTGGTAGCGCCACCACCAACAAGGCGGACTGCCACTGATGGGTACCCAAGAGTCGTCTGACATACTGGGTTAGCAAGATCATATATGATGGAAGTGACCATCCGTTCGCCATCAGTCTTAAACGCTTATTGAAAGCCCTATTATTAAGGTAGACTGGCAGGTTATTTGCTACCAACGCCTTAACTGTAATGAAGCACAACCTCATGTAACTGCTTGCATTAACGTGTAAGTTTGATTTATTCTTTTATTCAGGTGATGGGGCAACGTTTGTTTGAAACTTGTTTAACTTCATGTCTCATATCCTTGTGCTTAGTTGTGGCTGGAAGTGGGAACCTGAAAGCATTGCAGGTGGGCAACAGTAATTCTTGAACTTTTTAGACGTCTGATTTCTTGAAACATTATATCAAGTCATTGGCTCTTATCGTATTTATTCAAATACATGGCGAGAATTCGTTGCTTTCCTACGCGTTTAGCGATGGAGCTTGAATCAAAATACCATAATCCTCTTTACGTCATTGTTCGTACATCGTCCAAAAGCTTTCATACTTCAAGAAGTTACTGAATTGACCTGTCTAGCAAGATGCCCAGAAGTGATTATGGTTAATCTACATCACATATTAATGTATTACGAAAATTACCATTGGATAGATCTAATGGTCAATTTTTTTGATACCGTAACATAGCATTAATCTTGTTGATATTACATTTTTTTACAATCACTTGCACAAAATTTGAATTTAATAAGCTTCCACGAACCCCGTTTCTCCAAGGGGTTTAAGGGTCCACTTTAAGAATCCAATATGTAATTTAAAATATCGCCAAGATGAAGTCATATAAACAATAATGTTAAATATTATTGTAACAGATTTGCCGTTATTTACATGTGTCTGTTGAGAACGAAGTTAGTTATGGCATGCAGATGGCCACACACATGGCACTTGGTTTTCTCTTCCTGGGAAATTGCAGGTGCGTAATCATTTCAACAATGTGTCTGGTATTGTGTGGGTGTTTTCGTTTGTATTGGGTTATTGTGCAATTGACTTCAGTGGCATAGAAAACAAGCATCATCGGAAGCTTTAAAAAGGGGCGCTGTGAATAAAGCTCTTTATGATAATGTCTCTGCTGGGCTAGTGATGAGCAGGAAGTTTGTTAAAAGCTTATCAATCAATTTGGTGAAGTAGAAACTCTCGTTATGAAAAGTACTCTGTTCTAATCTTGGATACCATGAGATGACGTATTCGTAACACAGGTACACATTGGAGACTTCTTCCAAAGGCATTGCCGCTCTCCTTGCTTCAATATATCCAGTCTTTCCGTCAAAGACAAGTGATAACAGATATCATCTGCAGGTAAATGTTTTGTTGCGGTTCACGCTGAAGAGTTCTGAGCATTGCTGTTGAATACCTGATACCATTTTAAGATTGGTAAATGCGTCATTCGATTATGTACTTATCCGTTGTTTGCTTTGCTGCACTGTGTTAAAGAGCATCTGGCTGGCGGTGGTTACAGTCGCGTAAGCTTGGTGCGTTTGTAAATGAAGTTTGGCCTACTGATGTCAACTAGGACGAAATTCGTGTTCTGAAATAACCCAGGTTAATTCTAATTTATTGTACAGCAAATACCTGTCATTTCACTTACTCATTCTGCATCAGGCATTTCGGCATTTCTATGTAATGGCGACCGAGAAGCGACTTCTGGTTCCGATTGACTCCACTACTCGTCGACCTTGTTACGCTCGCGTTTCATTTCAATACGTACCGACAACCGCTAACAATGTCACCACTGTGAAGACGATAGCGCCGTGTTTGTTGCCCGAGACTCGATTTTTGCGATCGGTAAGGAATAAACAAAAGCGGTTATAAAGTTTAGCCGAGCAAGGTTGCTATATAATTTAAGCATCCTTTATACTGGGTTCGAACACTTCCTGGCTGACTATTTCCATCCTAACACCATCTTCACACCATCACCAAAAACCTGGGTTTATACCCCAAAATAATTGGTGCCGATGGTGGACTTGTGTATCACTCGAAGTCAGTTTCTACTTTTGCTGTTTTACTGTTATGGTGGTAGAGTATTGATTTTTTCGAGACTGACATTAATATTCAGAAATAGATCTCGGTGCTGCTCATTCCGTAGTGCCCTTTTGTGCCATTTAGGCAGCCTTCAAATATTACTGACTTTACTTTATTGCGTACGATCAATGTCTCAGGACACTGCATTTGCCTACGCCAACTTTTCTTCAACTTTAGCAAGCCTGTTACTTTCGGCAACTCTGAGATTAAAAGTGCAGCAGCGTATAAAGTCGAACAGCTAGACTCTGTGGTTAATGCATCTTTCTCCTTGTTCATTCAGGTAGCTATCGATGATAACCGACACCTACCCATGGAAATAACTGTTCAGAAACAATCTCATAAAATAAAACAGTTTTTAAACGACGGAATGTACGTGCAGTTAAAAGCAGGATGCATGCCCTACATACAAGATCCAAAAGTAAGATATTTCCGAGTTCTTAATAAGATACAAGCAATTACCGATACGGAGTTAGCATAGCTAGTCAAGCCCAAATTTGTTCTTAACGAGAGTGAGGTAGTTATATTGTCTCAAGAGGCCACTATTGACTGCCCACTAATGGCAGGGCATTTTGTTTGGTCGAGAATAGCAATCGATGGCTTTCGAGTTGAATGGCCGCTGGGTTGTTGTGCCCTTCTAAAAAGCATTTTTGCAGCAGTTTTCCTGTTGCTTGCGATGCGTATAATAGAAATGCTTTGCGCCAGTAGTACTGGTGGCTACGGTAGAAGACTTGCTTGCTATCTGCTGATCAAGAAAATACAGCTTGTGAGGTTATAAACCCACGGGCATAAAAATTCTTGTTTCCAGGGTCACTGTTCCTATTTGTATCGTCATCATTTGTCCACATCACTCAATCGTTTTCATGAGAACGTGCGTCACGGTTACCTCAGCAACATCTTGTATGACCTGAACAAAATCGGATCAGGCGCTATCTCGCACATGATGTCGCTGTTAGAAGAGTGTCGCCATGACAAGACGTTTTTCACTTTACTCACTTTGCTTCAGGTATGCGTTGCATTTGAGTCCGAAACCGGATATTTTATTAGCGGTGATTGAAGAATAGACTCAAAACAAAACGAAAAAGGCCAAGTACTTTGCCATTCGTTTGGTGTCTAGTGCATAGCTGGGCATTTTGTTGTGAGTCTTAAAAGCGCAAAATTTTTTTCGACTGGTTAAGCACAGCGTAACTTCCGCAGGATATATTTTAGGTGCGAGGGTCAGTCAAAAGTTGTCCGCACTTTATGCTACAGCGCACGCTTGTGTTTGAGTTTGATGCAATTTTCCATGCAGGCGGGAACTGGTGTGTCACGTGATCACGATCAGCAGATGCATTTGTTAGATCGATTATTGCACGTGTTTATTTTAGTCAATAAAAGTGGCCGCTCCACTAGCAAAATGCACCAGTGAAGAACAGCGCTCAGTAATCCGATTTTTATGGTCAGAAGCTGTGCCTGAGGCTGAAATTCACCGAAGATTTTTTACACAATATTGAAACAGCGCACTATTGAAAATAAGTGTGTACGAGTGAATTGAAAAGTTTAAAAGTGACCGGAAAACCTTAGTTTAAAAGTGGTTACAAAACCACCCAAAAACTTTCTCCTCATATGGAATTCACAAACTTGTGAACCGCTGGAACAAGTGTATGCAAAAGGACGGGAACTATGTACAAAAATGACATATTTCTTGTACTCTTGTGTTTGTGAGAATAAATTAAAAACACAATTGTACGGATAATTTTTGACTGGCCCTCGTAATTAAAGCACAGCGCAGCTTCCGCAAGGTGAATTTTAAGTGGTTAATTTTTCTTGTAAAGGTTAATAAAACGTAGCAACTTTGTAGCTATGGTGTAGTTTCTTGACAGAACGATCATTTTTTTCAACCTTCGCCACGTCCTTTCTCCAACTGAGTTGCTCATGCTGGTTAACTAATGTCCTCGAGCAAATAATAACTTAAAATATAATTTGAATCCTTTTATCAATTTTCAAACCAAAGTTTTGTTTCAATTAAAGGCAACAAAATTTGAGATTTTTGCCTTACCAAACACATGTGCCAACATTAAAGTTCACCACGGTCTAATTGCATCATTATTTTTTTGTTTTTTATCGCATATTTCTGCAAAGCAGTAATAAAAAAACTAAAAATCGTTTTCATATTGAAAAAGTAAAGTTGTTACTAATTCACAAATATGTCTAAGAAGAAGACAATAATAAAAAATTGCTGACTGAAAAATATATCCTAGAAAGAAAAGCAGCCTGATACTAGTAGTTATTTTTTATGGATAACTTTTATAAAAATAATAGTTAAACTTACACCAGTTAATAGCTGAACACTAACTTTTACCAGATTTTGTTTATAGACAACGATTTTACAACTTAATAATGAAAGCTGACTTTAATATTTTGATTAGTTTTTTGGTTAATTGTCAGTTGTGGCGGATGCTGCTTTTTTGTCCAAAATAATGGAATCCTAAATCTCAGCCATTAAGTGTAACAATACGGGCGTATTATTGCACAACATGAAATAATTAACTGCAAAATATGTGACAAATTGCTTGATTTAATTGGCTTGTAGTGTAAACGAGGAAAAAAGCGAAATAAAGCCAATCACTAGGAACACTGAAATCTACAGTATTATTCGATTTTATGAACATGATAAAATGTAAAGCTAGGACCAAGTTAGGAAATTACTCTTGTTTGTTGAAAATAAATATATTTCGCTTAAAAAGACAATGCTCAGACTAATATGTCAATCTATGAAAGCAGTACTTGAGCTGAATTGCTTTTAAATATATGTATTAATATACTTCATTCATGCTTTTTCCTCGCGATAGATTTCAATTAGAATTAAAAGTCGATTCTAAAAATGTTATTCAGTTGTTTTCATTGAATTTACCAAAACTTACGTAAGATGATATTACCTACCAAGTACCAACTCTCTTTGTCTTGTAAGATTTTTTTCTAAAAAGAAAACCGTAGTATTGTTTTGCTTTTAATCCGAATTATGCAGCGTTTTGTGGTGCGAAGAATCAAACTGCTGAATCTTATCATCTTTCGATATCCCGTATTTTTCAACTCTTGCTCTTGGCTAGCGCGTTGTTGATAGCAACACCAAAAAATAGCTGGTGTACTTCCTAACTTGTAGCCCAGAGAGCATGCCGTTGCGGGATGGTAAAAGGACTGTTTTGGGGAGTTTGGCAAAAACGATCTAATCCACACGAAGAAAACGCTTAACCACCCTAGTTCTGGCTGGATAGATTGCGTAAAGAAACTGTGACGGTTAAAGCTTGGAATCGAACCAGTTGAATAAAGAAATGTTGCTGAAGATTATGAAGTTTGTTGGAAACTTCAAGGTTTCTGTCGCTGCCTTCACGACTCTCGTAAAAAAAACGTGCTTATACGAAAGTTTTAGTTTATAATATTTCCGTCACTTTAGCTAAAGATAAAATACGACTTTTGTTTTAATGCGTGTTTTTTTGCAGATGAGCTGGCAAATTGAAAACAACCCTTCGCCGTCTGTTTTAACTGCATGGCAGTTGCGCATGGCAAAAAGCTTTTTGTTCCAATCTTCTGCGCCGCTAGGTGGTGCTGCTGAGCTAATGCTTGCAATCACCGCGAATTTGTGCAAAGTGTTCGATTCGTTTGTGTCAGGTAACAGTCGCATTTCATTCTATTGCGCGTAATCAAAATTAAGTGCTTTGCAGCTCCGATTGGCCACATTCTGGAAAGATTTTTCTCGCGAAATTTTAGTTTTGAGGTTCTTTGATCTCAAGGCATGTTTTCGTTGTACGTGGTATTCTAGCGAGGTTGAGAGCATGCTTTGCATTGCGACCCAGAAAACCCGAACGCCGTGGTTATTCGAGCACGTGCGCATTATGCTAATGCAGACAAACATTGTTTATCTTGTAAAAAAATCTGTATTCAAGTAATACTGCTCGTCTGCAAAAACTGCTTTTTCAGCAGCGTTATATTGGTTCCGTTCTGGCGTTGACTTCGACATCTTTCGATTGAAAAATCTGTTTCGTGTAGAACAGATTAAACACAAAAGACCATGCAGTGACGAAAGTCCCTGCATAATGACCCTTGGTCTTATGAAAGACCATGTCACTGCCATTGAGGCAATATTGGTGTTGCAGACTGAGGGTAATCGCTTATTTTGTCCATTACTGTAGTGGTGCAAATTTATTTTGATTTCAGAAAACAAATCCTTGGTTGAAGCTGCCATTTGTAACAAGCGAATGGACGGCAGCCGAATTCTAACCAGATCGCAAAGCTTTTACGAAGAAACGCAATTTTTGTCCGACGCTGCTACTATACCGAAATTAAAACAACTGGCGTGCTATCTTGTGTACAATGCAATTCAAATGCGTTGTGCTGCGAGCGGCAATGCGAATTTATCATCACCAAGCAAAAGAAGATCGCGTCATAAACACGATGATAATAGCCTTACAGCGGTCTTAGTTCGATTAAAGCAATTGAAAGAGTTAGGCTTGCCAACGGATGCTTGTCTTCAAGTTTTATAAGTTAAATATCATGTTTTTATTTTTTGATATTGAAATACAATCTTTGCATATTTGTTTGGGTGAGATATGACAAAGTTGAGAGTGTGGATACTTTCTCAGGGCGATTATTGCTTCTACATCGGTTCTGAATTTTTAAGCCATCAAAAACATCTTAGTTTCCACATTTCATATTTGGTAGTGGTAGATCGTTTCAATTGGCGAGCCACTACTCCTAGCAACTCCGGACTAGTTGCACTATCACATTTTCTTTCAAACATCGCTGAAGCTGTTCAAATCTGTATTGGAGTGGCCGATGACTTACAACGCTCTACTTTCTCATTTAGAGTTGTTTTCAATAGAATGACAGCTAATCATAATTTAGTATTTTTCCAAAGTCACGACAAAGCAGCTTTTGTGTAACTTCAATGCAGGCCGTGCTCTGAATTCAATCGATTTAAAGGTCTGTCCACAGCTTGTAAAACAATTGTAACTTGCTGAACCCTTAAGAAAAACTTGCAGTATTATTTTGTGTTTTATTGTGGATTGAGACAAGTATTTCGTCGGCGATAAGTTTCGAAGAATTTACAATATTTTTAAGCTTTTTGTTTCATTAGTTTTGAAATCGATGTTATTAAATTTATGTATCGTTACAAAACCGTTGCGGTGGTCAGTAACGACAACGATAACACACCCTTCACCCGGATGGTTTCCTTTCCTAAGCGCTACCAATCTTACCAAATCGGAACGCCTCCACCGAGCGGCCAGTCGCGCCATCACCGGCTGCCTCTCGTCTTCCCCTATCCCTCTACTTCTCACCGAGGCTTCTTTACCTCCCCTACGAGTCACTCTGACTCACTTTACTCTTTTTTCTTATGAGCGGGCTCTTCGTTTCCCAACCTCCTTTCCTATTTCAGGTTTGGCCAGACTTGGAGTGAAACCAAGACTCTGCAGATCGTCCTGGAGAGCTCTTGCGTCCACTCACCCGCTCATGCTTCCTTCTACTTGTTCTAGGGAGGCTCTTCTTACTTTCCCTTCCTTCCCTCCTTGGAATCTGCCCTCGTTTACGGTGGAGTCCACCCTTCCCACTCCATGGTCTCGCTCTGATCCCCCTCATTCTCGCCAAAGTGCGGCTCTCTCCCCCCTCATGATCTGGTACTCTGGACTGACAGCTCTGTTCCTTTTGGCAAAGGCGGCTCCGGCGTACTTGCCAACTGCTCTGTTTGTGGCACCGAGGCCACTCTTTCCTTTTCGGCAGGCCCAGTATGCTCAAATTTTTCCGCTAAAGCCTGCGCCATTCTGCACGCTCTTTGCTGGTCTCGGCAGCACCAACAAGTCTGCCATTTCTCTTCTCTTCTATTATCTGACTCTCGTTCTGTCCTCGCCACCCTGTCCTCTCCTCCATCTTTCCTTTCATCTCAAACTCTGTGGCAGATCTGGCAGGAACTGTCTTCTCTCTCCTCCTATTCTATCAGACTACAATGGGTCCCCGGGCACTCGTTTCTACCGGAGAATGATGCGGCAGTTGAGCTGGTCAGATAGGGAGCGTTACTTGCTCCCTCTGCAATCCCTTGTCTTTTTCCTCTTATCTCTCGTATCCACTCTTGTCTTTTCTCGGACTGGAAGGTGTACTATCTCTTCAAAATTCTTTGACACACAGGTTCCCTCGATTTCCACTGAGGAACTTGTGCTCTCTCGTCATGCTCGCTGTGTCCTCTCTCGTCTTCGCTGCAACGGACACAGCCTTCTTTTAGGTTCTCATCTCTCTAGGATTGGCAGAATTGAGAACCCTTCTTGTAGCGCATGTGGACACCCGTCCCAGGACACTTCTCATCTCATTCTGCACTGTCCAGCTACGGACTCTTTGCGCCGCTCACTCTTTGGCGACTCTCTGTCTATGTACGACCTCTGGTCCAGACCCTGGGGAGTTGCCCGGCTTCTGGGGCTCCATGGTCTTCCGCCATTCCCCCATCACTCGGAAGGGGTCGGGTAACCAACAACAACGATAACACCGTTATATTTGCAGAGAAGTAACAAAAGCACTTCATTCGCGATTTTCAGAAGTAACTCGTTACCATGTTGCAGTATGCTTCAATATTATGTTCAAATTTTATCGTTTTTGTCATTTCTGAAAGCAGTAAAACAACAACCATACATAGTTATAAACAGGGATGTGGAAGCGGCCATTTCGTCAATCGCTTCCACAAACAAAAAACGAGAAAACGACCGTTGACAATTTTTTTTAACTTTTGTCGGTCTGCAGTCGCCTTCTACACTTTATCATTTTGAGGGGACAAAAACCTTCATTTATTGCTATTACTTTGCTTACTTCGCTTAAGCTTATTGTTCCAAACCACTCTGTGTTTCTTTTTCTTAGGTATTAGAAGTGGTGTTGAAAGTGAAACAATGCTCTTCAACCTTTTTGTCATCGCGGAACCCCTGATGTACTTCCGCGTTTGTTACGGAACCTCCCCACTAACAAAAATTTAGAAATCATGTAACGCTAGTAAGGGAATCAGCTATTACGTTACTACACTTCAAAAATAATTAAACACTTCAACAAATAAACAGTTATTCCAAGTTTCTTCACTACTTACAACCACTTTTACAGCAGTTAACCTAATGCTGCTCAGGTTTAAACCGTATGACCACATATTACAGCTCTCGACAATTAACCTGTCATCACAACAAATTACACGAATTTTCCCTCTCTATCCTCAATTAACTCTGGCTTTGAGTTAACTTTAACTCTAATCATCAATATGAACCTTCTGTTCGTCCCCAAAACACCTATTGACTCAGATCTTTCTGAATAATGAAGTGCAAAATTTCTGTCGTATATACAGTTTATAAAGCAAGCAAAATTGAACTGCACCAACCGCCTCACTGTGGTGGTGCGGTCCCCAACCCCGTTTGAGTTGGGTCAAAATGGCTGTTGGCCTTCCCGAGGGTCGCAGTTACCCCGGGCACTCCTCTCACACAAACCATTTTATTCCCGTGCTGCTCCTTAAACGACCGCAGAAGGGCAGCACGCAGCTTCTTTAAAATCAGTCGACTGTCTTCTCTTTTCTCTTGCCCGTCTTCTCATTTTCTCCTCCTGATGAGCGGCAACGTTCATCCTAACCCTTGCTCAATCTTTCCCTGTTCAGTATGCGCTGGAAATGTGACCTGGCGGGATAGGTCAGTGCAATGCTGCACCTGCTCCAAATGGGTTGATTTAAAATGCTCACTACTCTCCTTTTCTAGATTCAGAACTCTTGGCAGCTGTCACTCCTGGAGCTACCCTCCCTGCTTCTTCTGGAGATCCCACACCTTACAGCACTGTGACCTCCTCCTCGGACTCCTCCAGCTTATATATCTCCACTGCTCAATCTGGCCCCTCTGCTAATACAGCACTACCGCTGTATTAGCAGAGGGGCCAGATTATTAACAAAATCCCGACATTTTTTTCTACTGATGTCATACACGCTAGCGGCGGCGTCGTCATTTTCATCAGGCCGGGCTTTTGCTTCTCTGAACTTTCTACCTGCTCTCTTTCTTTGCTTGATCCCTTCTCTGATTATGTAGAGGTCAACATCTCTCTTAACAACTCCTCCTCGGTGTCATTCCTTAATGTTTATGCTCCCCTATTCGCTCTTCCCCGACGGATAACAGAATCGACTCCTTTTCTCTCTCCATCCTTCCCTCCTCCAGAAATTTCTTCATTCTGCTGGAATTCAATTTTATCACCCTCTCTGGGACTCAAAAAGTACTTCTGACTCCCGCGGAGAAAAAGTATTCGATTGGGTCATCTTTTCTGACCTCCTTCCCCTCAATGACTCTGACGTACATACTTTTCTCCATCGCTCCTCCCCTGACATCTTCTTTGCCCCCTGCTCTCTCGCCCTATCTTGCTCCTGGGAGGTGCTTCAGGACCCGGGTTTTTATCATCTACCAATTCTACTAACCGTCCCTCTTTTGCCCCAACGAAGGTCTTCCTTTCTTGAATTTTTAGAAAGCTCGTTGGGATGACTTTGCTTTTTACTTTGACTCTCACTGTCCTTCTGCAGAGGAATACTCGTCTCTTTCTCTTACCTATGCCGCTGTTCTCTTTACTTCTCTGACACTGAATGCCCTCTTTACGATCTGGTGCTCTGGACAGACGACTCTGTTCTTTTTCCCTTTGGCAAAGGTGACTCTGGTGTACTTGCCAATTGCTCTCTTTGTGGCACTGTCGCCATTTTTTTCTTTTCAACAGGCCCAGTATGCTCAAGTGTTTCTGCTGAAGCCTGCGCCATTCTGCACGCTCTTTGCTGGTCTCAGCAGCACCAATAAGTCTGTCACTTCTCTTCTCATATCTGACTCTCGCCCAGTCCTCACCACTCAGTCGATCCTTCCTCCATTTTTCCTTTTACCTCAATTTCTCTGGCAGGAACTGTCTTCTCTCTCTTCTTTTACTATCAGCTTACAATGGGTCCATGGACACTCGTTTCTCCCGGGGAATGACGCGGCTGATGAGCTGGCCAGACAGGGAGCGCTACTTGTTCTCTCAGCAATCCCTAGTAGTTCCTCTCTTCTTATCTCTCATATCCAGTCTTCTCTTTTATCGGACTGGAGGCGTACTGCCTCATTGAAGTACTTTGTCACACAGGTCCCCTCGATTTCCACCGAGGAACTTGTGCTCCTTCGTCACGCTTGTTGTGTTCTCTCTGTCCTCGCTGCAACGGACACAGTCTACTGTTAAGCTCTTATCTCTGTAGGATTGGCAGAAACGAGAATCCTTCCTGCAGCGCCTGCGGACACCCATCCCGGGACATCTCTCATCTCATTCTGCAATGTCCAGCCACGGACTCTTAGTGCCGCTCGCTCTTTTGCATTTTTCTGTCTCTCTACGACCTCTGGTCCATTCGCTCGGGAGTTGCTCGGTTTCTGGGGCTCAATAGCCTTCCGCCATGTCTCCTTCCCTTGGAAAGGATCGGGTAACAACAACAACAGCAGCAAAATTGAAATTACAGACGCATTATTACGTAACAAAGGGAGTTAGCAAATTCAAACATTCTTAAAGTTCAAATTCATGTTCAAATTCTGTTCATGGATGTTCATGTTCAAATTCGAGAAAATAAATTAGATTTAAGTGTGTGGCGAAAAGAGACTAATACTGGCATTTTATTGAACTTTAATGCAATATGTCCAAATGTTTGGAAATCGAGCCTTGTACTGTGCCTATTTAATCGAGCTAAATCTATTTGTTCCAGCCAGCATATATTTTAAGACGAGATTGGAAAGTTGAAGCGCTTATTTTATGATAATAACTATCCGACTTGGTTTTTTGATAAAATTTATAACAAATTTAAAGCCAAACTTAACTATATACCTATTGATGAAATAAGTGTAGTCAATAACGTGGAATTATGCCCTATTTTTGTTCCGTATGTTGGTGAAGCGTCAATCCGTTTTGTGAAAGCTCTCTCTCGATTATCTTTAAAACATTTTGATATATCGCTGCTTCCTCTCTATCGCACAAATAAAGTAGGACAGTATTTTCAATTAAAATCAGAGACACCTTTGCCTCTATGCTCAAATGTCGTTTATAAATTTACTTGTTCGTGTGATACGAACTTGACATACATTGGTATGTCTTCCCGACATTTGATCACCATAGTGAAGGAGCATCTGAATTTAGCACATTCAAGAAAAAGCGCAATTAAGGACCATATTTTGTCATGCCCCACCTGCTCTAATCTACAATATAATATTAATTCTTTTACCATATTGAAAAAATGTAATTCAGATTACGAAGCAAAAATTCATGAAGCTTTGCTTGTAAAACGTCATAGCCCTAGCCTTAATAAACAATGCTATGCAAGTGGAGCTTCTTTTTTGCTAAACATATGTTAGGAGAATTTTACAACAACTTTACTTACTGCACGTAATCGTAACGTGACATTTCATTTTGGATTTTCGCATAATTTTGGGAATCTTGCCATTTTTGGAAGACTTTAATCCTGGTTTCGATGAGCTTAAAAGTTTTTGCATCCGATCTCTCCCAGCTGTTATTTATTTTAAAGTTGGCTACGTTTTTACAGCCGTTAGGAGTACTATATCTTCATAATGTGTATTATTTGAAATTATCGTTGATTATTTTAATTTATTACGTCACATTTACAGATTTAATTCTTCACAAGGGCTTTATGAAAGTCGAAAACGTTCGAATTTAAGATGTTATACGAATTAAAATGACTTTTAATTTATTAAAGTTACTTGCTATATCAACAGTGTGGATTTTAAAATGCTTTACCTCTCTGCCAAAGTTATATCATTCTTAAAGTTGTAAACGGAATTATGTCACAATCCGCAACTTGCTATCACAAGATTCCACTACTAATTATTCATATACACGAAACACCACTACATATAAGAAATCAATAAACTGAAATAAAAAATAAATACTAGTAATAAACGAAGAACCTTCGCGATCCCCTCACAGAACCCATAAAACTTACGGAACACAACAGCATGTTTTGCAAAATCCCAGTGGAAGAGCAGTGATGTAGAATGATCAAATTGTTTCCGTCGTAAATAATTTCCTTCTCAATGTTTTCAACCCCCTAACCAAGGTTAGTTAAATTTAATCAAATCATCATTTCATTAGCTGCGTTTCATTGTCCAAACTACCTTTTACTTACCCGCAATCAATGTAAAATGTGATGCTACATGTAGTTATACTTTTTCTTGTTCTCTCGCGCTACTGATATCGCACGTTCATTCAAACTTAAAGTGCAACTTCACCGTTTTAATCCACATCGGGAAATAGGCAAAACTTTTTCGTGAAGTTACTCTCAAGTCAAATAACCTATGTGAAAGCGAAACCGGTAGAATTTTCGCGCTTCTGCTTCTGCTTCCACATCCCTGGTTATAAAGTTCCTCTGCGACAGATTTTAACAAATCTCTTTGTTCTGAGAACAAGTAGGTCCATCCAAACTAATCGCACTTCTACTTTTTCTAACCGCTTGTGACTAATATTTTACCAATTTAACTTTTTTACTATGATTTTTAATTAAAAGAAAATCATGGTAAAAATTCTGCTCAAGCTTAGTGTTACTTTCAACTGCATAAGCACCCGAAATTGCTCAAAGTTATTCCATTGGTATCCCCCAGTTAGTAGCAAACCTATCTGCAGCAGGTTACTTTGATTCTATCAAATCTTACAACCCTATTTGACTGACGTTACCAACGCTTTACTGGCTATTAATTACAAGAGAAAATATTGTAACGTATAAATGGGAAACTTAATAAAAAATCAGTAGATAGTTTATAAAAATTAATTGCTCAATTATCTATCAGTTTATATACCACTCGGGCATCAAGGTAACTTATAAAATTTTCGATTGACAGATAGATAAGTGAATAGTAATAACTAGTTTTGCTCAGGTGACATGTGTGAGTCTCTAAAATCCCATCAGACCTGCCAATTGAGATCATCCAGACTGCAAACAAGGCACGGTGGATCTATACAATTTCAAAACAGCTTTAAAAAAAACCTTAAAAGAAACGGATTTATAACACCCTAATGAGTAATAACAGTCCCGTAGCACTCCAACTTCGGCCCCCCCCCCCCAAAGTAAGCGCAAGAGCCCCTGCACACAGGTCATATCACTTTAGAGGTGTAAAATTGAAAAGCTGCATTAAGAAAATACACCACAATTTGTACATAAGTAAACAGGCTAATGTCAGAATAAAGCATGCCGATACCGAAGGTGCAAGTCATAAAAAATTCGGCACCGATGCCAGAGTTCAGTAGGACATTTATGCAGACACTGCGAAACAAAAGCAATGACACTGAAAAACATGAAAAAGTTATAAAAACACAGTATCATTTAAATAGTCTGGAGCGAACCTTTTTGTCCGCAAATGCTGTTATGACATTGTCATAATCAAGAGATCGGGCGCAGTCATTTTCGATTGACAACATGGCTAATGAAGATAGTCTACTGTCTGTCATAGACGTTCTATTAAAAGTTTTGATCAGTTTCAATTTGCTGAAGCTTCTTTCAGCGCTGGCAACAGTCACGGGGCAAGTTAGTAAGATTCGAAGTGCGATGTACACATTCGGATACAATTCAAATAAATGAGTCTTTAGAAGATAGTTCAGAAAGTCTTGAGCCGTATTGAGATTGCGTTTTTTTTGTAAATTTAAAACAAACCGCTGTAGCTCAGCGCTCATTTCATCAGAATCAATGTCACCGAACTTTTTTTGGAACTCTTTACAGCAAGTAAGAAGAGCATTTTCTTGTTGCACAAGCAAAAGTTTGTCTCGTGTGTACAAAAACGAAAAGGCGTATTATATACTACTCACGTAACAAATTAAAGCGCTCCTTTATTGACATAATAGCCTGGTCTACTAATGGATAGAAAAAGTTGCTTTTAAATTTCAGTTCAGGAGTAGCTCGTTGTTCCTCTTCACCTTGGTAATCAAACAATCTTCTTTTCTTTCCACTTCTTGACGGAGGAAAAGAAGGATCAATATCCAATTCCTGTGCTATTTCAACAGCAGATGTTGCGGCACTGTCATAACCCGTTGTGCGATAGTTTTGCAAAAACTTTTCAGTTGCCTGGATTTCCGTTTCCATTGTATGAAGGGAGACTCCATACGATTGAAGAATCTTGCTTGCTTTATTGACTTGGAATAGGATATCATATCAAATAAACACCGACAAAAGAAAACTCCATTTTGATAAATGAGCTATCAACGATTTTGTTTCTGAGGCAGCTCTTCCATCTTTTCTTTCTATGGAAATGGCTTCCAATTCTTTCAGTGCCAGCAACACCTCTTTTAAATTGTATCGAAGAGGTTTGATGCATTTAATTCTGCTTTCCCAACGAGTATCAGATTGTGACTTTATGGACAGCTCCACATGTTTCTTCAAAATTTCCCAACGCCGAGCAGAGGAAGAAAACAGCACATACAACCTTGTAAGTACTCCAAAAAATCTCAATGCTTCCGTCGATGAATTAGCACTGTCAACAACAACTAAGTTAAGGGTATGGTTTGCACAGGGCACGTAAACAGCTTTGGGATTGATGTCTAGCATTCTTGCTTGGACCCCAGAATGTTTTCCTTTCATGTTAGCACCATTATCATATGACTGACCTCGACAATCAGACAATTCGAGTTGCAGTTCGGTCGCTTTTTCTAAGAAAGCGTCCAACAAGCCTTTCCCAGTACTGTCACTTATTCTCAAGTAGCCAAAAAATGTTTCTTTAACAACAGCAGCTTCTTCATTACATAGTACATAACGGAGAATGACAGACATTTGTTCATGATGTCACATATCTGGAGTGCAGTCCAAAATTATAGAAAAATATTTTGCCAATTTCAATTGCTGTAAATTTTCTTTTTCAACTTCTGTCGCTAGCAATTCAATTAGTTCATTTTGTATGGTAGGACTCAAATAGTGATCTTTAGTGTTTTTATTCTTGATTCTGTCTTGAAGCTCTTTTAGGATCGGATCTCTTCTTGCCAAAAGCTCAAATATACCCAGAAAATTTCCATTGTGAGGAGATCCTAAGACTTCTTCAGATCCTCTAAAAGCAAGATTCCTTTCCGATAGAAACAAGGCAATGTCGATAAGTCTCTCTAAAACATTTCTCCAAAAACGTCTTTCATTGAAAAAAATATTCATCTCGCGTTTGTCGATAGTGGATGAATTTCTTATCCCTTCAGCTAGCAACATCCATTGACTGCAGCATTCTTGGTGGGAAATGCCGTTTTCATGGTCTTTCAGTTTTTTCGAAAAATCCTCCCATGTATTTATACCACTACAAAAGGGGCTTAGTGTTTTTCCAAATAGCTTACAACAAAAGCAAAAAACTTGATCTGATTCCCCAGAATAAACTAGCCACGACCGTGAAACACTTTCACCATTAGGTAACACACGTTTATAATGGTTGGAGGAAAAACGTCGCCTTGGAGTTGCGTTATTATATGGAAAATTCATTATTAGTTGATGTGGTCCACGCTTTACTATATCACATCGTTGAGCATCAGAAATACTTTCAGGCCATTTACATGGGTCATCAGGGATAGGGGTAAATTGAGATTCAGTTATTTTTGATATTGAAGGTTGCGTATTGGCAGGTAAATCACAACTTACATTTTCTGGAAATTCACAATCACTTTGATGCTGATCGTCATAGTCTTCTTTTTCTTGTACACTATAGTTTTCTTCATCCCTCTCGGTACTAGTGCCAGGTCTACTCTGCTCAGTAATCTTGAAAAAATCTGTCATCTTGGGCAATTTCGCTACAGCATCTCGAGCAGTGGCTGCTTCTTTTCTCTTTTGAGCACCACTTTTTGAACGTTTCATTCTATACAATGTCAATAAAATACTTTATCTGCACTCTGCAGTGTATATATATTGTCCCGGTATTTATAGCCAAACAGAATTCCAGACCATTCTATGATTGTTGCGCAACAACGGCATTGTTACGTCAATCGAATATTCAAGATTCTACCAGAAAATCAATCGAAATATTCTAGATTCTGCGAGATAAAATGACGTTGCATTCACTTATGATGTCACAAGCCAATTTCTTCCTACAGTTTAAATCGGTTGTAAACAAGTCTGCTGAACTGAAAATAGTCACGTAGCCAAAAAGCAATTTGAGACTAACTTGGGCCCCCAAAGTTGGCCTGGGCCCCCCCCTCAATTGGGGGGTTTGGAGGGCGGCTGCTACGTCTCTGAGTAATAAGTAGGGCAAATTTTTGTTGACCTATAAAATTAGAAAAATTGCTCTTTCAAATCGTAGAATTGAATTTGTTGATCCATAGAGTTTTATTTCAAGATTAACCAAAATAAAAAGAAATATGCGTACACAAAATGTATTGTATTCATCCACACATTCACAGACAATACTTCTTGTTATAGAATACGATCATATGATGCCGTATATTTTCCGTATTGAAATGTTTGTCCTTGGACAAAAGCTTCCCCAGCAAAGAAAAGCTTCTCTCTGCAGAGGCAATTGTAGGCTGGCAGTTTTGCAATAGCGCGTACAGCGTCGGGGAAATATCTTCATTTAAGCCAGACATCGAAAGAAATTGTCGTCGCTTCAAAGCGGTGGTCGGAAGTTCGATATCAAGGCGGGCAATAAGTGGTCCTGTACGTGTGGTCGCTACAAAGTAGTACAAAATAAAAAATTTGACTTTTATTGAATTATAACCTTTCTCATATGGCCCCTATAGCAAAAAATTTTCATTTCTACCCGTTTTGAGGCATTTTGAGGGTGTTATAGCTAATTGACTTTATTGACAACAACTTGCCTTAGTGATAATTGAAAACTTAAACGTTTTCACCGGGCTCTTATAGGCAGTAATTGCCAGAATGAAGCAGAGAACATAAAGCGTCGCTATTTATAGTGGGTGTGACTATCGAAATTGTTGCGTGTCGCCATCGTCCAAAATTCAAGCGCTCGTAGGCCCAGACATATTCTATTCGGCGGCAAACTACGGATGATTTGGTTTTGATAAAAGCTACTTCAAGAGTGGCTAGATAGAAGGAAGATCTAGCAATTGCCAACACTGAGAATCAATTGTCACTGTTGGCGGCGGCATCGTCTTGATTTTCAAGTAAATGCTGTTAATGCTTAAGTAAATATCGCCGTCTGCAATGGCAATCAATTCCCAACCTTAGTTTGATGTTTGTACGCCCAGCAATTTCCAAGGTGTAAACACAGGCAGAAATAACAAAAAATCCTTGTTTTTGTAAGGATATTGGATGAGTTCAATTCGCACAGCTCGAAATTATTTGCCATATGGAATAATATTGAAATTTGAAGTTTAAAAGGGGATCTACTGATACAAATCACAAATGGAAATTTACTAAATCTGTGAGACAAAAGGTGTTGATGTAGTTGTCACCCTCTGTAAATATCATTTATTACAAACACTTACAAAATGAGAAAAGGGAGTAAAGTGCCCGGTGGTGGCTGTGAACATAGGTTGAATAGATATCACAAAAATTTACAGTAACCATCAGTCAATATTTTACCGAGCTAGCTTTTCGCGGGTGATAAGCTCTATCACAGTTATATATATCTATTCACAAACTGAAGCCAATCGACGATGCACTTAAAGCTGCAGAGCAAACCTGCTGGTTCCATTTGCCAAAATGAGTGCAAAATGGATTTGTTTTAATGAAGTGTAAGTTCTTACTTTTGGCTTGTTTTGTCTACTGCTCAAAAGTACCGCGGAATCGTCATATGTTTTGACTCGCTTTGAGATTCTTCTAAAATCGTTATAATCAACATTATAAGACCATCGACGTCCAACAATTTTGCATCGTTTTGTACGAAACTTCGATTTTGGCATTTAGTTTCCAAAAACACTGCAGCATCTTTTTCATTTTTTTTATGTACTGTGGTAAATATTTTTTCGTTTTCGTCCATTCCTAGAGCAGAGAGTTTATCCTATGAGATATCCGGATCTGGGAATTCTTCTATGAGATATTTCAAGACAAATGTTCGCATTGATATTTATGGACAATATTTTAGGACAAATGTTCGTTGGACAGGGTTTGAATCTTCATCTTAATTTTCCAAGCCGCGTAGTCCACAACGGGCATAATAGATAGCGCATGCCAGTAAGATGTGATCATCAGCGGTCTGTTCCTATGCTCCGCAATCGCATTTCTTTGTACCACAATTTCTGCCATTGAAAAAGTTAATTGCAAACAAATCGTAAATATGTTTTAAATTTCAAGTTTTGAAACAAGAAAAGTTTTACAATTTTCGGTTTTGGAATAAGGACTCGAGGGGCGCAAGTTTTGCTGACAAACGCCGAGGGAGCGCGGCCTAAATATTAAAGAACCACTGGTATAGCACTTAACAGTACGGGTTTGCACAAATGAAGCCTGATACTAATTGATAATCTTTTCACCACTTTAAGTGTAAGCATACGGTCTGATTTTGCTTAAGTTAAAAACAAATTTGCAACACGGATATATTTTGCAAGTCAATAATCACGAAACATAAATATTTGCAGCTCCAAATCGGGTTTGGACGCAAACAGCCGCTTTTTGCAAACGGGAGAAGGGTGTATAGCTGTACTAAAAATAACATAAGGTTTTAAATGGTCAATTAAAAAAAAGACTACAAGGGATTGCGGAGGGCGCAAGTAGCGCTCCCCGTCTGTCTAGCTCATCAGCCGCGTCGTTTCCCGGGAGAAACGAGTGTCCCGGGACCCATTGTAGTCTGATAGAACAGGAGGAGAGAGAAGACAGTTCCTGCCAGATCTGCCACAGAGTTTGAGATGAAAGGAAAGATGGAGGAGAGGACAGAGTGGCGAGGACAGAACGAGAGTCAGATAATAGAAGAGAAGAGAAATGGCTGACTTGTTGGTGCTGCCGAGACCAGCAAAGAGCGTGCAGAATGGCGCAGGCTTCAGCCGAAAAATTTGAGCATACTGGGCCTGCCGAAAAGGAAAGAATCACTTCAGTGCCACAGAGAGAGCAGTTGGCAAGTACGCCAGAGCCGCCTTTGCCAAAAGGAAAAGAGCTGTCAGTTCAGAGTACCAGATCGTGAGGGGGGATAGAGTCAAGGTGAGCGAGAGCATGGAGAGGAAAGGGTCGGCTCCACAGTGAAGAAAGGCAGATTCCATGAGGAGTGGGAGGGCAAGGAAGGCGATCCTCCCGAAGAAAAGTGCAAGAAAGCATGAGCGGGTGAGTGCACGCAAAAGCTCTCCAGAACGATCTGCATAATCTTGGTTTCACTCCAAGTTTGGCCAAACCTGAAACGGGATGAGGTTGGAAGACGAAGAGCCCGCTACGAGAGCTAAGAGTCAGAGTGACCCGTAGCGGAGGAAAGAAGCCTCGGAGAGTAGAAGTGGGGTAGGGGAGGACAAGAGGCAGCCGAAGATGACGCGACTAGCCGCTTGGTGTAGACGTTCCAATTTGGTGATATTGGTAACACTTAAGAAAGGAAACCATCCGGGTGAAGCATAAGTGAGAAGGGACCGAAGAAAATCTTTATGCAAAAGATAGAGGGACTCCTTAAAGTGGCCCCATGAGGAAGCAGAGATACAGCGTAAGACCTAGAGACGTAGGAAAAAACTAGGTCTTCAGCGAAAATCCATGAAAAGGAAAGTTTAGAAAAGGAAAGAGTGCGGTCGAAGAAGACCCCAAGAAAGGTTGGAGTTGGATTAAAACGGAGGCGGGAGTTGAGTAAGAGATGATGGAGATGAAGGTTAGCTTGGTGGAGATCCACTGAGAAGAAGAAGGCCTCACATTTGCTCGGATTGAGACCAAGACACTAGTACTCAGACCAGCGCTCCAATCGAAACAGAGCTCCTTGTGTGGCCTCCACCGCTGTGGGGACCGAGGGGAGGAGGACCAAATGGCCAGATCGTCAGCGTAAAAAGAACAGCTGACGGAAAAAGACAGAGAAGCAGGAAGATCATTAATGAAGAGAGAGAAAAGTACAGGGCCAAGAACGGATCCCTGCGGAACACCTCGACAGACTCGAAAGGAACGACTTTTGTGATTTTGAAAAACCACACAAGCGCGCCTATCAGAAAGGAAAGATTGAGTCCAACGAGCAAAGCAAACAGGGAGGTCAGCCGAAATATGTTTGTGGAAAAGGGCGGGATGCCAGACACAGTCGAAAGCTTTAGAGAAATCGTTAGTAGACAGGATCGTCCGAGAGCCCAGCCTGGGTTTGTTAAACCCATTCGAAATGGACTGAAAAAGGTACAATATATGATCTAGAATATACCGTTCAGGGCGGAAATCGGCCTGGCGGGGAGAGAGAATAGAATTAGATTTCAAAAAGAAGAGAAGATGAGATAGAACGATGTGTTCAAAAAAGTTTGAAACACAGGTGGGAGAAATAGGCCGGAAGGAAGCAGGGAAGTCGAGAGATTTTTTTATCTTGTGAATGGAAATAATGGAAGATGTCTTCCAGATGGAAGGAAAGGAATGTAAAGTCCAGAAAAGATTGAAAATGCAAAGAAAATCCATCCCAAAGCGAGAAAGGTGCTTTAGCATGGAATAGGAAACTTTGTCTGGGCCAGTGGCAGCCGCCGAAAATTCAGCGGTGGGGAGGAGAGAGCAAAAAGGCAAGTGAGACTCCTTATGGCACGTGGCTCGGCGGAGTTCAGAAAGGTAGCCTCTGGCTCTGCTACGCAAGGCCTTTGGCTCGATGAAAGTTAAGTGCGATCTGAGGTAATCAGCGTAGACCGAAGCCTACTCCCTGGGAGAGGAACAGTTGGGGAAAGTTAGGAAAGGAGGAAGATGAGTAAGAAGAGCCAGCGACAAAACGAAAGAGAGAGTACACAGACTTAGGGTTAGACTTGAGTGATAGAGAAGAGCAAGTCGCATGCCATGCCTCAGCCTTGGCCTTATCACTTTGCTCCTTCAAAGTGTAATTAAGCGCTATGGGATGCAATCGTCCTTCAACATAAAGTACGGGAGCGTTGTTGAAGAACTGGGAAAAATGATCCACATTCATGGTAGCGCTCATAACGACAAATGCAAAGTATACAAGTTTCTGTGCTTTCGAACTTTTTGTGCAACCTTGACGATGCCAAACAGCAGGTCTGTGTGCACAGTTCTCTCATGAGCTTCGTCCAATATGATGTAGCTATATTTTAAAAGCAATTTATCTTCAATTAACTTTCGCACAAGCATGCCGTCAGTCATATATTTTATCTTTGTAAAGCTTGAAGCACAGTCTTCAAACCGCACGCAATAGCCCACTTTATCTCCAACATCAGTTCCCATTTGTTGGTTAACTCGCTGAGCGACGCTAATGGCTGCAAGACGCCTTGGCTGAGTACATGCAACCATTCCAGATTTCGAAAAGCCACTTTTGAATAAAAATTGTGGTATTTGAGTGGTTTTTCCACTGGCTGTTTCCCCAATCACAATGGCAGTATGAGTTTTTTGAATTTCTTCTAGAAATTTCTTTCTTGCATTTTGGATTGGTAAATATTGTTGCATATTATCACATGCCAATGGCTCATTTGAAGCCGATTTAGCAAATCCCGAACCTTTAGGTTCTGGTCACATTTTGAACAGTTTGTTATCAACCTACAAGTGTTTTACTTGTATATGCTAACATTAAATCACTAAAGCTTAGCTGCTAGGATTATATTAATGGTACCTAAGCTCTGAAACAAAAACAAAGCTATTAACAGTGCAACAAGCCAGCTCACACAGTTACGATTATGGTCTTATCTAAATCATGCGAACTCTTACAGATCACTTAAAATGGCTACCAAAGCAATCGCCTAGCACTTAGCACACATCTACTCATTGGAGTTATAGAGTAAGAACTGCTAACACAGAGGAAAAAATTTAGTATTCGGGTATTGAGGTACAGAATTCCTAGTATGATACAGCAGCAATAAGATTTGAAGCTAGTGGTAGAAAATGTCTATAAATTCAAGTATTTCATATGGCACAAGGCTCGTAAACCAATACTTCTTTAGTTAGTACTGCAGTAGCATCAACAAGAGTATGCTGAGAGATGTAGCACAGCATAGTACATAACAGTAATAACGCACAGTAAATAAATTATTAAAATAACACGAAGATTTGTCAGCAAATATATTAACCTAAGTGGTCTGCTCGTATTAATCTCCTGGTTCGTAATAGATTTGGGGTGGTTTGTCTTTATTGAAGAGAAACTTTTTAAGTTCACGGCAACGAGCAAACACAAAAAGCACAGAGGCAAATCCGACAACAAATAGAAACGTAATAGCACCAAATGCAACTGGATGTAAACTTAAAATCTTTGAAAAAAAGTCTTTGATTTCTTCAGCAGTATTATTTTCTAAATCATTAAAAAAATTGCCGTTAGGTGCTGACGAATTGCTAAAAGATGGCTTCATATCGGCAGGACCAACTGTCCGATGCTTGCAGTTTGGAGGAGCCCAGCCTGCATCACAATGACATTGACCAATATTATTACAAATACCATGTCGATTGCATGATTGCGAGCACAAGCGACTAACTTGACAGATTTTACCTAAACAGATCCTGTTATGGGAACATCTTGTGCCATCAAACACATAGTCATATCCAGGAAAACTTTTTTTGGAGGCAAAAAATGAGCACGCAGAACCATTCGAAATATTTATCACAAAAGATAGTGATGCCACAAACGGAACCACATTAGGTGGAGCAGAACAATGCAATGTTCCACACTTTTCATTTTTACGCAAGCATTTAATAAAATTTCCGTATTTATCTACACCACAGTTAACATCTTCCGATCCCTGTTGATTCAGCTCATAGCAATCTCTTGGAGCCTTTTGTGCCGATTCACCATATAACAGTTGACATTGCCCATCGTCATCGAGGCAAAATCCTCGACTACAAGTTGCAGCATTATTTCTACATCCCACACCATCTTCTTTATATAAATCCCTAGGACAATATGGTGAAATACCGTCACAATACTCTGGCAAATCACATTCATCGTTTGCTCTTCTACAAACAACGGTTTTGTTTACGATTTCACATTTGTCACAACAATCTCCACTATTGCACTTACTACCTTCAGTGAGCTTGCAAGTTAAAGGGTTACAGCAGTTTCCACTACAATACTGAGAAAGACCACAATCGCATTCCTCATTTTCCTCCACAATGTCATTACCACAAACACTAGATTCAATGTAACGAGATGGGTCCGGCGGAGTAAGTAAACAAATATCGATATAAATGGGAGTATTCCACAGCAACTGTATACTGCAAGATGACCAACCAAGTGGGCGGCCATAGCTTGTTGTGGCTGTCATGATACATTCAGTAGCAAAACATTTACAACCTGGAACGTCTTCATCATGCATCATTCCAAAATTATGTCCCAGTTCATGAGCCATTACACCACCAACTCGATCTGGGATGTTATCATCCTGAACAAGTCCTGCTGCATCATTTTTACACATAGTGCCCAATCGAGCTAAACCAAGAGTCTCACCTGCAAAATCACCACCGTAAATAAGATGAACAGCATCTGCATACACCCATGGAGATGAATCAGGAAGACTTTCTATTTGTTCTATCCGATAATCGTAAAAAAGATTCAGTAACTTCTCAGCAATGATACCATTGGTAATTGAAATCTTATCTTCACTGTTCCATATTTCAATATGAGACAATATTACTCGAATATTAAGCTCTGCATACAAACTATCAACATTATTTGCAACTTCTTTAACATGGGCAGATAATTGATCTTGGTGTCTACGAAATGTCCTTTGATCTGTTACTATAAATAATTCAACAAATCTTTTACCTGCAGTTGCTTGTTTTAATTGCAATACGTTGGATCTAGCATTTACATAACTGAATGTGGAGTTGTTAGAGTAAAGAGTAGTTCCACAAAACCTCTGAGATATGTTGCTGCTTTTCAGATCTAGTTGGTAAATTGCATGAGTACCATTGCTAAATGGCTTGATCATAAAAGCATTCTTTGGAAGAGTAATAGTTCCTTTCAGACCATTACATGTCGAAACAACAACTTTACTTTTTTTTATGCCTCTCACATGACCCTGATAGTAGCAGTGAAGTTTTTTGCTTGTGGTTGGCCTGTAAGTTTGGCGATTTCCTTTGCTGGTAAACGTGGTAACAGCAAATGATTCTGGCAGAAGAACAGTATTTTGAATTAAGTCAATTAAATAGATAGTTTTTTGAAATTTAAGAGTGTAATAATCATGTTTCCTAAAAGTTTCATTTTCTGGCAAACCATTTAAAAAATTCCATTTCTCATACTGATGATTGTAATCTGTATACTGCACAGGAAAAGTAAATTCATATAGCTTATTTCTTTTATCACTTTTGCTGGGAAAATTTAACCACTTCTCTCCATTGATTTTTATCCAAAGACTAGATTGAAAAATAACAAACCACATGAATATTTTAACCAATACAGAAAAACAAATACTTTTCAACAACAGTTTGCAATTGTCGTTGTACATCTTATTCTAATTTGCATTTATTTCTTTAAGATAATTTGTTGCATGGCAGAAGAATGCTTACAGATTAGTTGGAAAATGATTTGATCAAAAATATACCACTGTAACCATGAAACATTCCCCCAGCCAGATGATATGGGCACCATCAGGCCGGGAAAAAATGTGGAATCCGGGAATGAGATTCCCGGGAAATTTTGCTAGTTCGCGGGAAATTTTTACCGATTTTCTAAAAAAAAATTTGAGATGAAATTTCTGAAAAAATTTTTTGAAGTTTTTGTGGTAAATCGGCAATCTAGCTGCGTTATAGAGAGGCCCACCTATTAGTGAACAATCGGTAGTTTAAAGTCGCATCGCGCAGGTCAGCGCATTCTTTACGAGCAAATCATACTTATGACATCACAACAGCGTGATTATCAGCGCTGCTTGCTTCGCCTTCAAATCTCTTTGATAGCAATTTGCGTCGTCGGATCGCTTTGTTTCAGATGATTTATCACAAATTTTATCACTTTAAAGGCGTTTAGTGCGAAAGCTGTAAATTTGATTTACCAACGGGAATGAAGTTGTTTTGCCCGATCTTGTATCCAATTCCTTATCAGAGTTAGCGCGTTTATGTCATAGACTCATTCATAGTTATTGGCTTGCCGAGTTCGCCTACTGCAAGTTATTTGTAACAGTGTACTTGGCGGTAAAATAATGGCTTCAAAAGAAACTAGATTTAAATCAAAGATTTCCATTCAGTGTGGTTATTGTAAAATATCTATGAGAAGGGACAGGCTTAGCGAACATACCCGTCAGCAACATCCCGGTTTGCCTATTAAAGAACGTGGTCAAACAAGTCTCATAGCCAGAGACGTAGCAGCCGCCCCCCAAACCCCCCAATTGAGGGGGGCCCAGGCCAACTTTGGGGGCCCAAGTTAGTCTCAAATTGCTTTTTGGCTACGTGACTATTTTCAGTTCAGCAGACTTGTTTACAACCGATTTAAACTGTAGGAAGAAATTGGCTTGTGACATCATAAGTGAATGCAACGTCATTTTATCTCGCAGAATCTAGAATATTTCGATTGATTTTCTGGTAGAATCTTGAATATTCGATTGACGTAACAATGCCGTTGTTACGCAACAATCATAGAATGGTCTGGAATTCTGTTTGGATATATATACACTGCAGAGTGCAGATAAAGTATTTTATTGATATTGTATAGAATGAAACGTTCAAAAAGTGGTGCTCAAAAGAGAAAAGAAGCAGCCACTGCTCGAGATGCTGTAGCGAAATTGCCCAAGATGACAGATTTATTCAAGATTACTGAGCAGAGTAGACCTGGCACTAGTACCGAGAGGGATGAAGAAAACTATAGTGTACAAGAAAAAGAAGACTATGACGATCAGCATCAAAGTGATTGTGAATTTCCAGAAAATGTAAGTTGTGATTTACCTGCCAATACGCAACCTTCAATATCAAAAATAACTGAATCTCAATTTACCCCTATCCCTGATGACCCATGTAAATGGCCTGAAAGTATTTCTGATGCTCAACGATGTGATATAGTAAAGCGTGGACCACATCAACTAATAATGAATTTTCCATATAACAACACAACTCCAAGGCGACGTTTTTCCTCCAACCATTATAAACGTGTGTTACCTAATGGTGAAAGTGTTTCACGGTCGTGGCTAGTTTATTCTGGGGAATCAGATCAAGTTTTTTGCTTTTGTTGTGAGCTATTTGGAAAAACACTAAGCCCCTTTTGTAGTGGTATAAATACATGGGAGGATTTTTCGAAAAAACTGAAAGACCATGAAAACGGCATTTCCCACCAAGAATGCTGCAGTCAATGGATGTTGCTAGCTGAAGGGATAAGAAATTCATCCACTATCGACAAACGCGAGATGAATATTTTTTTCAATGAAAGACGTTTTTGGAGAAATGTTTTAGAGAGACTTATCGACATTGCCTTGTTTCTATCGGAAAGGAATCTTGCTTTTAGAGGATCTGAAGAAGTCTTAGGATCTCCTCACAATGGAAATTTTCTGGGTATATTTGAGCTTTTGGCAAGAAGAGATCCGATCCTAAAAGAGCTTCAAGACAGAATCAAGAATAAAAACACTAAAGATCACTATTTGAGTCCTACCATACAAAATGAACTAATTGAATAGCTAGCGACAGAAGTTGAAAAAGAAAATTTACAGCAATTGAAATTGGCAAAATATTTTTCTATAATTTTGGACTGCACTCCAGATATGTGACATCATGAACAAATGTCTGTCATTCTCCGTTATGTACTATGTAATGAAGAAGCTGCTGTTGTTAAAGAAACATTTTTTGGCTACTTGAGAATAAGTGACAGTACTGGGAAAGGCTTGTTGGACGCTTTCTTAGAAAAAGCGACCGAACTGCAACTCGAATTGTCTGATTGTCGAGGTCAGTCATATGATAATGGTGCTAACATGAAAGGAAAACATTCTGGGGTCCAAGCAAGAATGCTAGACATCAATCCCAAAGCTGTTTACGTGCCCTGTGCAAACCATACCCTTAACTTAGTTGTTGTTGACAGTGCTAATTCATCGACGGAAGCATTGAGATTTTTTGGAGTACTTACAAGGTTGTATGTGCTGTTTTCTTCCTCTGCTCAGCGTTGGGAAATTTTGAAGAAACATGTGGAGCTGTCCATAAAGTCACAATCTGATACTCGTTGGGAAAGCAGAATTAAATGCATCAAACCTCTTCGATACAATTTAAAAGAGGTGTTGCTGGCACTGAAAGACTTGGAAGCCATTTCCATAGAAAGAAAAGATGAAAGAGCTGCCTCAGAAACAAAATCGTTGATAGCTCATTTATCAAAATGGAGTTTTCTTTTGTCGGTGTTTATTTGGTATGATATCCTATTCCAAGTCAATAAAGCAAGCAAGATTCTTCAATCGTATGGAGTCTCCCTTCATACAATGGAAACGGAAATCCAGGCAACTGAAAAGTTTTTGCAAAACTATCGCACAACGGGTTATGACAGTGCCGCAACATCTGCTGTTAAAATAGCACAGGAATTGGATATTGATCCTTCTTTTCCTCCGTCAAGAAGTGGAAAGAAAAGAAGATTGTTTGATTACCAAGGTGAAGAGGAACAACGAGCTACTCCTGAACTGAAATTTAAAAGCAACTTTTTCTATCCATTAGTAGACCAGGCTATTATGTCAATAAAGGAGCGCTTTAATTTGTTACGTGAGGTTTCTTCCGCCTTTTCGTTTTTGTACACACGAGACAAACTTTTGCTTGTGCAACAAAAAAATGCTCTTCTTACTTGCTGTAAAGAGTTCCAAAAAAAGTTCGGTGACATTGATTCTGATGAAATGAGCGCTGAGCTACAGCAGTTTGTTTTAATTTTACAAAAAAAACGCAATCTCAATACGGCTCAAGACTTTCTGAACTATCTTCTAAAGACTCATTTATTTGAATTGTATCCGAATGTGTACATCGCACTTCGAATCTTACTAACTTGCCCCGTGACTGTTGCCAGCGCTGAAAGAAGCTTCAGCAAATTGAAACTGATCAAAACTTTTAATAGAACGTCTATGACAGACAGTAGACTATCTTCATTAGCCATGTTGTCAATCGAAAATGACTGCGCCCGATCTCTTGATTATGACAATGTCATAACAGCATTTGCGAACAAAAAGGTTCGCTCCAGACTATTTAAATGATACTGTGTTTTTATAACTTTTTCATGTTTTTCAGTGTCATTGCTTTCGTTTCGCAGTGTCTGCATAAATGTCCTACTGAACTCTGGCATCGGTGCCGAATTTTTTATGACTTGCACCTTCGGTATCGGCATGTTTTATTCTGACATTAGCCTGTTTACTTATGTACAAATTGTGGTGTATTTTCTTAATGCAGCTTTTCAATTTTACACCTCTAAAGTGATATGACCTGTGCGCAGGGGCTCTTGCGCTTACTTTGGGGGGGAGGGGCCCGAAGTTGGAGTGCTACGGCACTGCTCATAGCTATTTTATGCCGGAAAAGACCACATGATCGAGAAGATGAAGGAGAGACCAACCCAACCGAAAAAAAGAAAAAGACCGATGGACCAGATGAAACACAATCTGGTAGTACTGCTACTACTAGCAAAGTCCAAGTCGAACAGATTGCCACTGAAATACAATCCGCAGACAGCGTAACGTCAGATACCTAACAACCTGAAGAACCTTGTCGTCGCAGAAGTAAAGCAGCTGAATCAGAATCACCAAATTCCGAAACTAATGTAAAGCTTGACACAATTCTCAAGAAACTCGCAGAAATGACATTAACAGCGAACAAGCAATCTGTTGCTCATAAACCTGGAGAATACGATGAAGTTTCAGCCGTAAAAATATTGGTTCAAAGCAGCAAATCGGTAAAACGAATTAGCGAAATCGCCAAACTCACCATTGATGTCGATAACAATATGGTAATATGCGATGCTTGTTCCAATGATGCAAGTGTTCGATTACGCTGCGGTGCAGGACTATTTAATTACAACTTTGCTCTTGGAATCGATTTCGCCGAGAGTAACCTGCCAGTTGGTTTTATCAACTTAAAAAAATCCATAGCAAGACGCATAGCTGCAGAGACGCATCAAGCAAATTTGGTTCGCATTGGTAAAGAAAGTGAACATTCAATGAAATGGGCTGCAAAACAGCAATCAATTGGGATAACCGTTGGCAAACAAGCATATCGTCTATTAAAGTATGGACGCCCGTTTGCAGATTTCGAAGTTGACCTCTTGCTAGCTCACGCAAACGCCAAGATTGGTAACTTAAACCATTCCAGAAAGTTTCCTTCAGAATTAAGACCAATCTTTGCCAAAGTTATTGAAGATAGACTGATGGAATACTTGGCACAACCGCTAGATGCAACATCCAATTTACCGCCGTTGGGTATTGTTGCTGACAAACTTACGACAAGACGGCGTACTGGACAAATGCTTGCAGGTATCCTGTTTACACCAGGCATGCCTAACCTTCTTACAGCTGCTTCATTGGGTGTCGAGTCAGTTGCTAAACATGATGGTGATAGCATAGCGGAAGATATCGGTAGCATGTGTACAAAGTACAAAATCCAAAATGATCAAATTGCAGGGTTCAGTTTTGACGGCCAATATTTTAATTTGAATGCTCACACAAAACTGCAGGACAAAATGAAACTAAGCAAGAACGTCAATTATGCATGGAACCCAGCACATTTGTTACAGCTCGCTGATAAAGACATGCGGAAAAGCATTTCCTGGGTTGATAGCATCTGCAAAGACATTGGCGCTGTACTGAGTAAATTTCAATTTGGAAAAAACTTTGAAGCTGCACTTGACATGGCCCACAACCTTGGCGTAGATTTGAAAGCTCCCACATGGTTCTCGGAAACAAGGTTCGCTTCATACGCACATAGCGTTTTTAAAAATTTCTCCGACAATTACGGTATTGTACGCCGTGTCTTAGAGTAGACAACATCGCAGCAAGTGACAATCGCCAGGCAAAAGACGCTGATGACCTTCTCCGTCGTATCAGAACACTGGAATTTGTTGTGAAATTGCTGTTGTGTGTTAATTTTTACCGTGCTTTAGGAGTAGTTAGTCAAACGCTACAACAAGTCAATATTCCGTTTTGGAAAAAAACAAAGGCGATAGAATATTTTATGGTATGTCTTGGTGAAATGGTTGAAGGGAAACCTGACCATATACTGGAATTTCACACCCACAAAGTAGACCTGCAAGAATGTGTTTTTGCTGGATTGCCCCTTGTCAGTAAAGACGTCGCTTTGATGGCTCCATGAAACCCGTGAAACCCGTTCTCTCCCACACAGCACTGCGCTTGCAGACTCAACCAATCTAGAACTTCCCAAAGTTGTTGTTGGAAACGCATTGACAAAGGGGAAGGTAATGTTTCAAGCGATGATTTCAAGCATGAATCAAAGGTTTACTGCAGAATACTTCAGTGAAATTAAAGAAAGAGAACAAGCAGCATCACTTTTTCCGTTGCTTAACGCTGCCAAAGTTGCCCCTAACGAAGATGAGTTTTTAACGTCTGAGCCGGTTCACTTGCTTCTATCGAAGCATCCAGATTATGTTGAAGGCGCTAGAAGTTTGTCGATCAACATTTTCCGCAATTGTGACACTGATATGCTGAAAAAGTGCTGTTCTGAAATTGAATTATATCACTACGTCTTTACGACTGCTGATCTTTATCTCGGTGCTGAACACGTCCTTAGCAAAATTGCCCAAATTTTTTGCAGCTATCCCCCAGAGAGCGTCGTTGAAAGCATGGGAAGTGTTATTGAAAAAATTCGAAATGTTCGTGGTGGTACGAAAACATCAACGAATAAAAAAGACACCAATGACATTAGCGATGAGCTTGTCATTCATTGGAACAGACCACACATAAGCGAGTGTGACGGCATTGTAAAGCAAGCTCTCAATGCACATTTCAAAGGAAAATTATGGCATTTTATTTCTAGTGATGTTCGCGCCAAGATGCACAAAGTCTCTGCTGTAGTAGATAGAATAAACAACAGCAAATCGTCACTGTCTTTTATGTCACATTAAATTCATTGCGCTGGGTTTGACCGTAGCAATGCTGTATGGATGGGTCCTGAAGTGTTACCAATTGCGCTATTTTCTGTGTACAGACGATTTAAATAATGAACTGGGCTAAGGGTTGACAACACGTTCATAAGTTCTGATTATTTTGTTATTAACTTACATGCCGTGCCGGTAGTATTTTTTATGCATTTTTGAACACAGCTTTTTTCGTCTGACAGTTTATGGATGACTCATGATTAGCTTGTTTACGCACTGCACACATGCATTCACCCTGTTCAAGCAAATGTCTGCATTTGTATAGTCAAGTTAAACTAATGGCGTTTCGCTTATACGATTTTTATTGTTTCCAGCTTTAATTCTTTGCGCACTCGTTTTCGACGCTTGCATACCTGTTGTTCAGTCAGCTGTCTACCCCTGCGGTGCTGCTATTTTTCTTGATACATTTTTATTCACGTGCATTCCATTTTCACCCACGGTGAACCCGTTTAAGCATGCGTTGTTTTCCTGTTCGCAATCGTTTAATCTTTTGACAACAAAGCGGCATGCGACTTCTCATGTTGTTTGATCGCTGCTTAAGGAGTCGACGACTCCATAAATGACGTTATCGTAAGTACGTGACCTACTGCCTTTGCATGTGTCCAGATTGCAGCAAGTTGATGATTTTTGTTTGTTCAGGTGAAACTTACGTTAGCCTACTAGCGCTACTATAACAAAAGACGATGAATAGACAATTAAGGACTGCTCCTATATTAAACACTATATAATAATTCTTTAGCCTATCGACATTTTGGGTTAAGATTTTGCCGAAAAGAATGGTGCTAAACAATTATGACGTCATAATTGCCATTGCAAGCCGCGGGAAATTTTTAGTTTAAAAAACGGATTCCCGGGAAACTTTGCATTTTTTCCAGGCCCTGTGCACCATAAACAAAAATGCAACAGCGAGATCGAATTTTTGGACATCTGGTACCAAAACAAATGGACCCAAATACGTGGAATTATAGAAAAATGAGCTCTTATTGCATATGGCAGTACACAACACTACTCTTATTATGCATGATGGTGCACCATGCCACGAAACAAAAATGGTTAAGAAATTCCTTGGGGCAAATTTTGTGATGATGCTGGATTAGCCTGGCAATAGTCCAGATTTAAATCACATTGAAAATTTGTGGGCTAAAACGAAAGATTTAGAATCAAAGAAACAGTCATCAAATGGAAAAGCACTAATCACGATAATCAAAGAAGTATAAGTAAAGGAAATCTTCACTTAATATTGCATGTCACTGATAGCTACCATGCCACATCAACTACAAACCATCATAAAAGTGCATCGAGGTCACACAAAGTACTCAAAATGTTTCTCTGTGACTTTTTTTTTATAGTTTGTGATGTCCTTTTTATGTTTTTGAATGATTTCATATAATTTGAAAACATTAAACTGATGCCTAGTTTTCATAAAATGGTGTTTTCTGAAATATTGTAGATGGTTTGATATTTTTACATATGACTGTAAAAAAATTAACAATTAGATTAGTGGCTGAGTACTACTTAAAATACTTGGAGGTATCTTGGGATGTTACACAAACAATGATGCCAGTTATGCAGTCTAATCTTACCCAAGGTGAAACTGCTAAAAATTACAAGTTGGTATAAAAAGAAATCTGCTAATATGGTGTCTATATTCACTACTTCTTTTGATTCCAATATCGCAAAGCAATTCTGTTAATATAAATATGTTATCTACATTCACTGCTTCATTTGATTCCAATATTATTCCAGATCTAGAATAGATAAAATCAAGGTACCCTAGATCAGCTGAGCTACTTTATTATATTATATGAAAAATCGATTTCGCCCTATACAGGCATTTTCAATTTCTATGTAAAACGAAAAAACAAAATGCATAAACCAACTTACCGTAATTATAAAATAAGAAAACACAACTGACTATCTCACACTGGTTGGAAATTAAAATACAAAGCTGGCTAATAATATTTCGTGAACTTATTTATATGAACGGGAAATAAACTAAACTAAGGGGGTTGACTAACTACTCACTTGAACAAAACACTGCATAATGCTATTCCTCGACTAAAACTAAACAGACAATATAGTACCAAACTAAAGACATAAAAGAGAAAAAAAACTAAAACTTGTTACTCGCTCATAGCTAGTTACTAAGTAATAAGATAAAAGGCTCAAAAAATTTTTTGAAATAAGTGTTACGTCATAAACAAGAAAAATGATAAGAGACATACGACATAAATCATTTAATAGCTGGCAAAATTATAGTTTGTAGGTTTATAGACGCTCCAAGTTTATGAAACCATTTATCTTCACATATATTCAACACATCAAATGGTGGTTCTTCAACAAATATAATAGAAAAACACTGTGACAAACTAGGACGGCGTGCTAACAAAAGATTGTGATTAGATTTATAATGTTGCAGGAGAGCGGTACTATCGTTTTGGGTCGAAATATCAAATTTTTTCAAGTGTGTCTATGGTTATTCCATCTAACCGAAAATTTATTTTTTGTCTGTCCAACGTATTGAGCATTACAATTTACACAATTAGCAACATAAATACCATAATTTCTACAATTTAACGATTGGTTAAGTTTAACTTGTCTGTTGTTTTTTTCACATTTAATATAATTTACACTCTTTACCATGCATTCATATTTGCTAAATTTTCCACAAAGGGCGCAATTGCCACACGGGCTTGATGAACCAAGTTTTAAAATCTTTTGTTGTTTGTGGGCTAAAGTTTTGTATTTTGTTAATGTATTTGCCGGCATCGTTAATGTATTTATGTTGCTAATTGTGTAAATTGTAATGCTCAATACGTTGGACAGACAAAAAATAAATTTTCGGTTAGATGGAATAACCATAGACACACTTGGAAAAAATTTGATATTTCGACCCAAAACGATAGTACCGCTCTCCTGCAACATTATAAATCTAATCACAATCTTTTGTTAGCACGCCGTCCTAGTTTGTCACAGTGTTTTTCTATTATATTTGTTGAAGAACCACCATTTGATGTGTTGGATATATGTGAAGATAAATGGTTTCATAAACTTGGAGCGTCTATAAACCTACAAACTATGATTTTGCCAGCTATTAAATGATTTATGTCGTATGTCTCTTATCATTTTTCTTGTTTATGACGTAACACTTATTTCAAAAAATTTTTTGAGCCTTTTATCTTATTACTTAGTAACTAGCTATGAGCGAGTAACAAGTTTTAGTTTTTTTTCTCTTTTATGTCTTTAGTTTGGTACTATATTGTCTGTTTAGTTTTAGTCGAGGAATAGCATTATGCAGTGTTTTGTTCAAGTGAGTAGTTAGTCAACCCCCTTAGTTTAGTTTATTTCCCGTTCATATAAATAAGTTCACGAAATATTATTAGCCAGCTTTGTATTTTAATTTCCAACCAGTGTGAGATAGTCAGTTGTGTTTTCTTATTTTATAATTACGGTAAGTTGGTTTATGCATTTTGTTTTTTCGTTTTACATAGAAATTGAAAATGCCTGTATAGGGCAAAATCGATTTTTCATATAATATAATAAAGTAGCTCAGCTGATCTAGTGTACCTTGATTTTATCTATTATATGATTATCAACCTGGATCGCTTCGAGCAAGTTACTTCACGGGTAGATTCCTGGTAGTATATTTACTTTTGCTGTCATATCCAGATCTAGAACTCAGACTTATTTGCCAATTCAGAATTGTTTGAATACCAAGGGTTTTTCATGCAATTGTGATATATTGCTATCAATAGTAGTGCTCCTCGCTTGAAAATTGGCAGTGATTATTTTGCCTTTAAAAACTACTTGCCAACAACATGGAACTACAGAAGCTACTTTGGCATCAAACACTTGTAATTGGTGAATTTCGATTTCAAATCAAACAAAAAAATTTTGCTCTTATGGTGGCAGATCCCCTTTTGACTACACTCACCTGAAATTCACATTCCAGGCCCTTTCCGGTGTACATTGCTTCCCTCTGAATACCATGCCTTTGAAGACTCAAACCCACAACCATCTTATTTGAAGTCAGAATCACTATCCACAACACCACAGAATTATTGCAGGAAGTTTAGCAATTATGCTTACTTGGAAGACATATGAATATTGACAGCAAAACAGATTCCAAGAGTAAAATGCCTTCAATGGCAAAATAGCCACTTTCTCATAAATTTTGCAATGATCAAAATCATTGTGATACAATTTTACATTGCATTACTGGTACCAGTTGTTTAATCTGAGCAAAATTACATATGCAAACTTGTTCAAACTATAAAATAGCTCATTCTGGATTTGAAGAGGTCTAGCAGTGATGTCAATGTCTGCTGCTAGCATCCAGTTTTTAGGCACCACATTGTAACAAAAAATTTCATTTACAGCTCATAGTGGTTAGCACTGAACGTTGATTAGCACCGTCGTTGATTGGCACTGAACCAGTAGAGTTGCTTTGTAGAACTAGTAATATTAGCTCTACTGATCCTTTCTGCTTCGTCAAACAAAAAACAGGAAGCGGTTGAAGCTTTCTTGCAGTGTTTTATTCACAAATATGTGCAGCTCCTCCCAGCGTGCGCAGAACGAAAATTCACGGCGATAAAGGCTACCACACAGCCTTGATAACAATTAAACAGGGGGACCAACACTCAGGCCCAAACAGAAATTCGAAGCATAATCAGATCGAAACGAAAATTTACTACTCGTTTCGCCACGTTGACGTTTTGACAAGAATAGCGAAAATACACGTGGTCACTATATACAGGGTGGCCCAAAAGTAGGTAAACAGTTATTAAACTATTTTTTATGTGCTTTGAAGTTACCAGCAGTGCACTTTATGTGGCCCAAAAGTAGGCATACAGTTAATGGAGAGAACTATTTGGAAATTCTTTGTGAAGTGGTAGTGCCACAACTTCAAACTAAACCTAACTTTGATGAACTCTTCTTTCAGCAAGATGGAACTTCTCCACATTATGCGTTAAGAGTAAGAGATTACCTTAACAAAGTCTTTACACAGCGTTGGTTCGGAAGAACAGGTAGCATTGAATGGCCACCATGCTCACCTGACCTGACACCAATGATTTCTTTTTTTGGGGTGTTGTAAAGAACAAAGAGTATGTAAAGAACAAGGAGAAGAATCCCAAAACAGTAAATGAATTAAAAGATTGCATTTATGACGCATTCAGAGAAATTGATGCAAATTGAAATTTGTGCTGCACGGTATGTCAGAGTGTTTTGAACAGATGTAAAGAAGGACATTTTGAGCACTAAAAAGATTAAACAGTTTCCATTTAAGATATAACTATCATTCTAGAGGTTTAAAAGTGCCTACATAAGTAGGCCTACTACAAATCTACTTTTGGACCCAAACCCTACTTTTAATAACTGTATACTTACTTTTGGGCCACCCTGTATATACGAGCAGATGCACCTCTTCTATATATGAGTCAAACATGTGGCCTTATTTAACCACAGGGCAAAGATCAAAGAAAGACAATACAACAAAGGAAGGCTGTTAGAAGTACCGGTAGTCCGTAGGAAGCCCAGTTATAACGTCTACTACTTCTCAGTAGGGGCTAATTGTTCGGTTCGCTGTAGGGGTCTAATTTGAAGCTATATTTACTTAAACTCCTAACAAAACAACACGAGATCACTAAATTTACCACAATATCAATCAATTTTGTAAAAAATTGCTTATGAAGTCTTTGCGTCACGTTCTCAAGAGACTACGCTGTATGAAGTCAAATCGCTGTAAAAGACCACATGGCGATTGGCGGAACAGCGTGTGCGTGCTCATTTTAAAACTATTGATGAAACAATAGCAACGATCAAGGCAGCAACAATCAAAAACAAAGATCGCTAGTGAGATTTTCATGATGCTGGTCTGCCACCTCTTCCTGACCCTGTAATTACAAAATGGGCAGCTTGGCTTAGAGCTGCCTTATATTACAGTGAGAACCTTCCAGCTGTTCGTACCATTGTCAACAATTGGACAAGTGCAGGCCTCTTAGTCAGCAGAGCAAAAGACGCTATCAATGTGGAAGATTTGGTGCCGGACTTGGTTAAAATAAATCAATACCAGATTCTAGCAGCCAACGTAGAGTTCTTAGAAAGAAGTGCCTGCACGATAACCGAAGCATACGCATTGCTGAAGAATATGCAATTCGATGATAATCCGTGCGCAATTAAAAATTAAATTAAAAACGACTATCCAACTCTGAGTTAGAAACAATAATAAACTGTACCAACTTGACAATTGACCCAACAAGCTACGCATTATTGCAAAAAACCCTGCCAACCTCTGCTGCTGTTGAGAGGTCGTTTTCTATGCTCAGTAAATTACTGAGAAAAGACAGAAATTTTGATGTTAACGTAAAAAAATATATGATGCTAAATTACAATAAAAAGTCCTGGTAATTATGCTGTGTAGCTTTCGTTAAAAACATCACAGACAGACTGTTAATATACAGTACAGTTGCGATAACAACGCATTTTTTGTATTACACACTAATTGATACTGGTACACACAATGGCTCGTTATCCTAGGTTTTGACGTCATGCGTCGCTTTGTTGCATTAGCTTCAAGACTGAGTGATTGAGAAAATGTTTAAAGTAGGCTACCTTCTTCTTTATCAAAAAAGTGCAACAGGACGTAAATAATAGACGAAAGTGGTTAGGTCAAAATAAAGTCAAAATTTTGCTAAAATAAAGTCAAAAATGTATTTTCTAGGTAAAAAAAATGACCTTAATCATCACACTAGCTTAAGGAAGGCGGGTAGAAGATGGAATGTAAACTTTTGCACTTTGTCACGCTATGTTAAGCAAGCTAAAACAAATGGCGAAAACTTCACTATCACCAAAAAGAGCATGAAAACTAAACAGGTACGTATTAAGAAGTTTTTATATTAATATTTTTGGGGTAATTTTCTATTCGATTTTAGAAATACGATAAGTTAACAGATCGACTTTACAAGAATTAATAACGATTTCTAACATTGCTTAAGTAGTTCTTACTGCAGTAGCAATTAATGCCACTTATTCATGAAATAAAGGACAACACGGGTACTACTACTACGAACTATACAGTTGATTAATTAGCATTTTTTTGCTGGCAGGTGTTTGCCGACGATGAGGTCTTCCGCAATGCCCCCATCCCATGGAAGGGGTCGGGTAAACAACAACAACAACAACATGAGGTAGTGACTCTGAAGGACTACATGGTAAAGGCATCCAAGCTCTATCTCTGGCTAAGCAAGCATGATGTCAAAAAATTAGCGTATGAATTTGGAATAGCTAAAAATCTTTCTATTCCAGCCAACTGGTTAAAAAATAATTGTGCTGGAGAGGATTGGCTTAAAGGATTTAGAAAAAGGCATAAAGATATACCACTCAGGCACCCTGAGGCAACAAGCTTAGCCCGAGCTAGTGTCTTTAATAAGCATAATGTTGAAACTTTTTCAAATTTGCAACAAGTTTTAACTACAGCTGCTACAGGAACAATTCCTCCTCAAAACGTCTATAATTTAGATGAAACTGGAATTTGTTTACTCCAAAAACCAAAGCAAATTTTTGCAACAACTGGAATGAAACAAGTCGCTCGAATTACATCTGCAGAGCGTGGGAAAAATGTTACACTGTGTGCATGAATAAATGCAATTGGCCATGCTTTGCCCCCAGTTTACATTTTCCACGTGTGCATTTTAAAGAACATATGCTTAAACGTGCACTATATGGTAGTCTTGGCTTGAGTGCTCTTTCAGAGTGGATGAACAGTGACCTTTTTTTCTCAGACACTGCTTCACTTTATTGGTTACATGCATGTTTCAAAATCCAACCCGGAACTACTAATTTCAGATAACCACACCAGCCATCTTGGTCTAGAAATCACCACCCTTGCCGAAAAACATGGTTTGGCAATATTAACGTTTCCTCCTCATTGCAGCCACAGACTGCAATCACTGGATGTAACAGTTTTTGGACCTTTTAAGACCTTTTACAACCGTCTCGCTGATGCTTGGATAACACCAAATCCGGGACGATCAATCAGCATTTACGAAATTGCTAAACTTTCTGGAGCAGCTCTCTTAAAAGCGTTTAATTTTGAAGACATTACTTCAGCCTTAAAGGCTACAGGAATTTTTCCTTTAAACCCTCTAGTCTTTACAGAAGACGACTTTTTGCCTTCTTACGTAACCAATAGTCCCAGCTGCTCAACTGAACATGCGGCGTTTCAAAATACCACTTCAACTGATGAAGAAATTGTGTTAAAGTTGCACCCCCATTCAAGAGTTTCTGCCACTACAAGTAGGCGACCATCTAAACAACAAAAGTCGGTTATTATTACAAGCAAAAGTGAAAAGCTTAAACGTTTTCCTGAGCTAGTTTTAAGATCAAGTGAAGATGATGAGGTCAATAATGATCTCTTACTTGATTCGACTAGTGATGAAGAGGATCCTCTTTCTATTACGTCTGAAAAAGATGTTGCTGAAATAGAGCACTTTGTCCCTACAACTGTCTCTATAATGATCTTTGCAGTTTCAAAAGTTTATTCAAATGCCAACAAATACAGAAATTTTGTTGATCAAAGTATTAGGCGACCAGATGCTGATAATGACTATGAAGTAAAGTTTTTAAAAAGATTACCCAAAATCAAAAATGGCTTTTTATTTCCAGAAACGGAGGATTTGGCTTCTGTTAATCACAACGACTTGGTTTGCATTTTGGAACCCCCCTCACCTGTAGCTACCACATCTCGTTTGTCACATGTTTTTAAATTTTCAAAAGATTTGGTGCAGTTTAATATTTGTTAAATATATTTTTTATTTTGGTCATTTTTTTATTGAGTTAAATACTCGACTGCCAGTGCAAATCCTATTGCATTAATATTTGTCAGAATGAAATATGAAGTGTTCAGTTCCAACAACTCCAATGTTCAGCTCTTCCCACATCATCCAACCTCTTCCCACATCATCCAACCTCTTAAAAGAAGAAAAAAACACAAAAAAGTTTTTTCATCTTTAGTTAATAACACCCTCAAACCGCGACATAACATTTTGTATATACGGTATTTTTTTTTTGCTTTGCCATGTGTGCTTTAATGTTCCATATTTGTTAATTATACTAAATTTCTGTTACCCAAAGGCTGCAAATTCGTTAAAAATAAACATGTTTTTTATTACAATTTTGTGTGTCATAGGTCCCACAGGGGTGGGACCTTTGAAACAATTTTTTGTGGTACCCTTTATTAAGCAATATAAAGACTTCAAAAAAACGTTTAGACGTTGTAATTGATAACAATAACAGCTCTATAAGATCAAAGTGCTTGGTGAAAATTTTATAAAAATTACTTAATTATTTTCTCTATTAACTCTTTCGCTCCCGCGATCATCGATTGATGATCTCGTGTTTTCAGTGTTTCCCTCAAATGTTGTTAAATTGAGTTACAAAATTAGTTTAATAAAAAATCCATTTGTGACTTTATTTTTCATCCGATTTTCATAAAATTTTCAAAAGATCACGCTTATTTCCTCACGCATCGGAAGATGTATAATTTGTGCCCTAATTCTTGGATTTTTATACCCAAAAAGGGTTAAAAGGACCAACAACCCAGTTGCAGACGACAAAATCGGCCAAATTCTCAGCACGTGCCAACTACGCTAAAATCAAATTCAGATTACATCTTTTCCACAATACCAAACCCTTTATCATTAACACAGTCTGAAAACTACTCTTTCGGGGCATCATTTGACAAATTTTCAAGCAAATATTAAATTTTACGTTTTTGAATTTCCAAATTTTTTAGGGGTCTCAAAACCCCCAAATAAATTTGAGTGATAAGTAGATAAAAGTAAATTTAGTGCGTAAAAAATATGATATGTTGCTAAATACCAGTCTCATTTGAAAGCTTAGGAAATTTGCTTTCCAGCAGTATATAACTTTAAGTAGTTTAGACTAAGTGGTATATGATATTTATTGATCAAACATGAGTACTGTACATCATGTCAGTTCAAAACCCCCAAAAATTTGTTGACTTACCTTCACTAAATTATAATTTTTAGAAAAACTACACCCTATAAAAACATAAAATAAATTGCAAATGTTTCACCAATAAAGTTGTCATTTCGCATCAAGTTTCCAAGGAGATAAAGACTGAAATACAAGTTTAAAAGCTAGCAGAAGTTTGCCTTCTCTAAATCAAAGTTTGCTGTATCCCCCTTGTTTCTCAAGAAATGGGAAGGGTGTAAACAAGCGGCTGTTTCATTATCAGTGACAGCTTATTCTATTTAAACTTGATATTTTCTGAATCTTGAAGAAATTCCCTGTTCAAAAATACATAATGTTACATGGTTTAGGCTAACCTCTAGCAGATAATAACTCATCGTATTTTAGGTACTAAATTTAACTACCAAAATTTGGTACCGGTCGGTACCGGTCAAAAAAAAGGTCATGTGTCCCACAAAGTAGCAAATTGTAGAAAACCTAGGCTTTTAGGTAAGTTTTGATTGATGTATCTTGAAAGCTTATTTCCTTAGCATCATTTTGCGACCATTCCTAAAAAAATTGGTAGAAAATTAAATCTGTAGTGATCTTTGAGGTGAGGGTACCTCTTTAATTTTAAAGACAACTACGCCCCAGTTGGGGGGGTTTATTTGCATATTCAAAAAAAATTTTTTTTTTCTATTTGAAATCCTCAAGAAATGTAGATTTCAACGATATATCACACTTAATGTAGAAGTAGACAGCTGAGTAATGATTTACAAACAAACTTGAGGTACATAATTATGATTAATTATGATTGATTATGACAGTTTTTCGCGCTGCCACCTTACGGACATTTTTTTTCGCTTTTCACGCCGGAGCAAAAGAGTTAAAAACTAAATATTCAATATTGTTTCATTGGTTCCACATCTCCCCTAGCTTTTCAGCTTAAATTACAGCTTTTGGTCAGCCACTTTTTTGGCGTCAAATGTGTGACGTCATATGCAACTCTCCTAATAAATCGCTTTACAAAATTGCAGTCTCACGCTACAGCTGCAGCCCGTACTACGCAGGATTACGATATTGTCACATGGAAGTCCTAAGTCGCACGCTCACTTAGCTTAGTGTTAATAATATAAAAAAATTCGTGGCGCATTGGTAAATAAGGTATGAATTATGAAATTCATATGCGCGATGGCGATGGCGTAGTGGTTAGAGCGTCCGCTTCACAGTCGGTAGACCTGGGGTTCATTCTCCTTGTCGAGTCATACCAAAAGACTTTAAAAAATAGTATCCGCAGCTTCCCTGCTTGGCGCTTGGCATTTATGGGAGGTTGTGGAGAACAAGCCGGCAAGTTCGCTTGTTGTGTCCTTGGGCAAGGCACTTAATGGGATGCCCCCGTCTTTATGTGGAAGACAGGTGGCCCATAAACCTCAAAAAAGGCAACTCCCAAGCGAGTGCGGATTTCCCGTCCAAAGTATAGCAATACAATTCGCTTTCTCGTGAATAGAGGATAAATATGGGAAATAAAACAAAACAAAACAAATTTTGACAAAATAAAAAATTTGAAAAAGTTATATCTTGAAAACGGGTGGTGGGGCTGCAGCCCATAGGCACGAGCCGCCAGTGCTTGGAACCCAATTTAACTTTCATGTGTCACGCATGATTGACCTTGTCTTGCATTTTTCAAGTGACTTTGAGTTAAACTTTATCCTTGTTTGTGTGATCACCTGGGCTGACGAGGTAAAACATTTGGCAGTGGCTATTTTGCCGTCGACCGCAATTTACCCTCAGAGACTATTTTTCCGTGAGTTATTTGTGATTGATCAATCTAAATGACGTACTAGACATGTGACTTTTGGTCGTTTCTGATTGGTCAATTTTAAAAACCAATTAAAAAATCTTGCACCCCCAGCTCTCTATCCCCCACTCTGTACACTCCCTTCCAGTGTACACTGCCCCATACATTTACATACCGGGCCTGTCTCTTCGGTGTACACTGCCTTTTTTTAATGCCCTGCCAGCTGAAATTCGAACCCACAACAATGGTATCTCAAGACCAGCGCACTATCCACTACACCACAGTGTCACTGGCGTAAGTAGTGCAAATACTTCTATACAAACACAGGTGAATGACTACAGCAAAATAGATTCCAAGGGCAAATTGCCGTCGACGACGAAATAGCCACTGCCAAAACATTTCGCTTCGCTTATGGCTATAGTTTATAATTTCGTTATTGTCTTGTTTTGGGTGTTTTTTAAAGTTTTTATGCGAGCGTGGGTTGGTTGCGTGATTTTCAGTTTTTAGCCGACATTCTTCTGGATTCTTTTTTTAGAGAAGAGATTTGTTCTGCAAGAATAACAGGGGTGTAAAGATAGGCTAATGACCAAGCAGCTAGGTTGAGTAACGGTACTTGTACACTTAATTATTAACTGTGAAACAGTGTTTGGTCAAGCCAGTTTGTAAAATTTACTTTTGCTATCTCATAAAACTTTTGGTGAAGAACTGATGATAATATTAAGATTTTCACCAAATACCATTACGTGTATAATTTTGAATACGGTAATTTGTTAAGTTGAAACTTGTAAGATAAAGTGACAAAGCTGTCAATCTAGCCAATACCATGCTGTTTTTATTGTGCTTAAAAATTTTTCATACCCTGAAAAGTAATTCAAGTGTTAGTTCAGTTGCAGGACATCTCTGTGCAGTATTGTTTTGTTTTGTTTGTTTTATTTGCCATTTTTATCCTCCATTCACGAGAAAGCGAATTGTATCGCTATACTTTGGACGGGAAATCCGCACTCGCTTGGGAGTTGCCTTTTTCGAGGTTTATGGGCCACCTGTCTTCCACATAAAGACGGGGGCATCCCGTTAAGTGCCTTGCCCAAGGACACAACAAGCGAACTTGCCGGCTTGTTCTCCACAACCTCCCATAAATGCCGAGCGCCAAGCAGGGAAGCTATAGATGCCATTTTTGTAAGTCTTTTGGTATGACTCGACAAGGAGAATGAACCCCAGGTCTACCGACTGCGAAGCGGACGCTCTAACCACTATGAGCTGTAAATGAAATTTTTTGTTACAATGTGGTGCCTAAAAACTGGATGCTAGCAGCAGACATTGACATCACTGCTAGACCTCTTCAAATCCAGAATGAGCTATTTTATAGTTTGAACAAGTTTGCATATGTAATTTTGCTCAGATTAAACAACTGGTACCAGTAATGCAATGTAAAATTGTATCACAATGATTTTGATCATTGCAAAATTTATGAGAAAGTGGCTATTTTGCCATTGAAGGCATTTTACTCTTGGAATCTGTTTTGCTGTCAATATTCATATGTCTTCCAAGTAAGCATAATTGCTAAACTTCCTGCAATAATTCTGTGGTGTTGTGGATAGTGATTCTGACTTCAAATAAGATGGTTGTGGGTTTGAGTCTTCAAAGACATGGTATTCAGAGGGAAGCAATGTACACCGGAAGGGGCCTGGAATGTGAATTTCAGGTGAGTGTAGTCAAAAGGGGATCTGCCACCATAAGAGCAAAATTTTTTTGTTTGATTTGAAATCGAAATTCACCAATTACAAGTGTTTGATGCCAAAGTAGCTTCTGTAGTTCCATGTTGTTGGCAAGTAGTTTTTAAAGGCAAAATAATCACTGCCAATTTTCAAGCGAGGAGCACTACTATTGATAGCAACATATTACAATTGCATGAAAAACCCTTGGTATTCAAACAATTCTGAATTGGCAAATAAGTCTGAGTTCTAGATCTGGAATAATATTGGAATCAAATGAAGCAGTGAATGTAGATAACATATTTATATTAACAGAATTGCTTTGCGATATTGGAATCAAAAGAAGTAGTGAATATAGACACCATATTAGCAGATTTCTTTTTATACCAACTTGTAATTTTTAGCAGTTTCACCTTGGGTAAGATTAGACTGCATAACTGGCATCATTGTTTGTGTAACATCCCAAGATACCTCCAAGTATTTTAAGTTTTATACCAACTTGTAATTGCGATGGCGTAGTGGTTAGAGCGTCCGACGCGATGGCGTAGTGGTTAGAGCGTCCGCTTCGCAGTCGGTAGACCTGGGGTTCATTCCCCTTGTCGAGTCATACCAAAAGACTTTAAAAAATGGTATTCACAGCTTCCCTGCTTGGCGCTCGGCATTTAGGGAAGGTTGTGGAGAACAAGCCGGCAAGTTCGCTTGTTGTGTCCTTGGGCAAGGCACTTAACGGGACGCCCCCGTCTTTATGTGGAAGACAGGTGACCCATAAACCTCGAAAAAGGCAACTCCCAAGCGAGTGAGGACTTACTGTCCAAAGTATAGCGATACAATTCGCTTTCTCGTGAATGGAGGATAAATATGGCAAATAAAAAAAAAAAAAAAAAAAAAAAAAGTAGTACTCAGCCACTAATCTAATTGTTAATTTTTTTACAGTCATATGTAAAAATATCAAACCATCTACAATATTTCAGAAAACACCATTTTATGAAAACTAGGCATCAGTTTAATGTTTTCAAATTATATGAAATCATTCAAAAACATAAAAAGGACATCACAAACTATAAAAAAAAAGTCACAGAGAAACATTTTGAGTACTTTGTGTGACCTCGATGCACTTTTATGATGGTTTGTAGTTGATGTGGCATGGTAGCTATCAGTGACATGCAATATTAAGTGAAGATTTCCTTTACTTATACTTATTTGATTATCGTGATTAGTGCTTTTCCATTTGATGACTGTTTCTTTGATTCTAAATCTTTCGTTTTAGCCCACAAATTTTCAATGTGATTTAAATCTGGACTATTGCCAGGCTAATCCAGCATCATCACAAAATTTGCCCCAAGGAATTTCTTAACCATTTTTGTTTCGTGGCATGGTGCACCATCATGCATGATAAGAGTGGTGTTGTGTACTGCCATATGCAATAAGAGCTCATTTTTCTATAATTCCACGTATTTGGGTCCATTTGTTTTGGTACCAGATGTCCAAAAATTCGATCTCGCTGTTGCATTTTTGTTTATGGTGCACAGGGCCTGGAAAAAATGCAAAGTTTCCCGGGAATCCGTTTTTTAAACTAAAAATTTCCCGCGGCTTGCAATGGCAATTATGACGTCATAATTGTTTAGCACCATTCTTTTCGGCAAAATCTTAACCCAAAATGTCGATAGGCTAAAGAATTATTATATAGTGTTTAATATAGGAGCAGTCCTTAATTGTCTATTCATCGTCTTTTGTTATAGTAGCGCTAGTAGGCTAACGTAAGTTTCACCTGAACAAACAAAAATCATCAACTTGCTGCAATCTGGACACATGCAAAGGCAGTAGGTCACGTACTTACGATAACGTCATTTATGGAGTCGTCGACTCCTTAAGCAGCGATCAAACAACATGAGAAGTCGCATGCCGCTTTGTTGTCAAAAGATTAAACGATTGCGAACAGGAAAACAACGCATGCTTAAACGGGTTCACCGTGGGTGAAAATGGAATGCACGTGAATGAAAATGTATCAAGAAAAATAGCAGCATCGCAGGGGTAGACAGCTGACTGAACAACAGGTATGCAAACGTCGAAAACGAGTGCGCAAAGAATTAAAGCTGAAAACAATAAAAATCGTATAAGCGAAACGCCATTAGTTTAACTTGACCATACAAATGCAGACATTTGCTTGAATAGGGTGGATGCATGTGTGCAGTGCGTAAACAAGCTAATCATGAGTCATCCATAAACCGTCAGACGAAAAAAGCTGTGTTCAACAATACATAAAAAATACTACCGGCACGGCATGTAAGTTAATAACAAAATAATCAGAACTTATCATGAACGTGTTGTCAACCCTTAGCCCAGTTCATTATTTAAATCGTCTGTACACAGAAAATAGCGCAATTGGTAACACTTCAGGACCCATCCATACAGCATTGCTACGGTCAAACCCAGCGCAATGAATTTAATGTGGCATAAAAGACAGTGACGATTTGCTGTTGTTTATTCTATCTACTACAGCAGAGACTTTGTGCATCTTGGCGCGAACATCACTAGAAATAAAATGCCATAATTTTCCTTTGAAATGTGCATTGAGAGCTTGCTTTACAATGCCGTCACACTCACAAATGTGTGGTCCGTTCTAATGAATGACAAGCTCATCGCTAATGTCTTTGGTGTCTTTTTTATTCGTTGATGTTTTCGTACCACCACGAACATTTCGAATTTTTTCAATAACACTTCCCATGCTTTCAACGACGCTCTCTGGGTGATAGCTGCAAAAAATTTGGGCAATTTTGCTAAGGACGTGTTCAGCACCGAGATAAAGATCAGCAGTCGTAAAGACGTAGTGATATAATTCAATTTCAGAACAGCACTTTTTCAGCATATCAGTGTCACAATTGCGGAAAATGTTGATCGACAAACTTCTAGCGCCTTCAACATAATCTGGATGCTTCGATAGAAGCAAGTGAACCGGCTCAGACGTTAAAAACTCATCTTCGTTAGGGGCAACTTTGGCAGCGTTAAGCAACGGAAAAAGTGATGCTGCTTGTTCTCTTTCTTTAATTTCACTGAAGTATTCTGCAGTAAACCTTTGATTCATGCTTGAAATCATCGCTTGAAACATTACCTTCCCCTTTGTCAATGCGTTTCCAACAACAACTTTGGGAAGTTCTAGATTGGTTGAGTCTGCAAGCGCAGTGCTGTGTGGGAGAGAACGGGTTTCACGGGTTTCATGGAGCCATCAAAGCGACGTCTTTACTGACAAGGGGCAATCCAGCAAAAACACATTCTTGCAGGTCTACTTTGTGGGTGTGAAATTCCAGTATATGGTCAGGTTTCCCTTCAACCATTTCACCAAGACATACCATAAAATATTCTATCGCCTTTGTTTTTTTCCAAAACGGAATATTGACTTGTTGTAGCGTTTGACTAACTACTCCTAAAGCACGGTAAAAATTAACACACAACAGCAATTTCACAACAAATTCCAGTGTTCTGATACGACGGAGAAGGTCATCAGCGTCTTTTGCCTGGCGATTGTCACTTGCTGCGATGTTGTCTACTCTAAGACACGGCGTACAATACCGTAATTGTCGGAGAAATTTTTAAAAACGCTATGTGCGTATGAAGCGAACCTTGTTTCCGAGAACCATGTGGGAGCTTTCAAATCTACGCCAAGGTTGTGGGCCATGTCAAGTGCAGCTTCAAAGTTTTTTCCAAATTGAAATTTACTCAGTACAGCGCCAATGTCTTTGCAGATGCTATCAACCCAGGAAATGCTTTTCCGCATGTCTTTATCAGCGAGCTGTAACAAATGTGCTGGGTTCCATGCATAATTGACGTTCTTGCTTAGTTTCATTTTGTCCTGCAGTTTTGTGTGAGCATTCAAATTAAAATATTGGCCGTCAAAACTGAACCCTGCAATTTGATCATTTTGGATTTTGTACTTTGTACACATGCTACCGATATCTTCCGCTATGCTATCACCATCATGTTTAGCAACTGACTCGACACCCAATGAAGCAGCTGTAAGAAGGTTAGGCATGCCTGGTGTAAACAGGATACCTGCAAGCATTTGTCCAGTACGCCGTCTTGTCGTAAGTTTGTCAGCAACAATACCCAACGGCGGTAAATTGGATGTTGCATCTAGCGGTTGTGCCAAGTATTCCATCAGTCTATCTTCAATAACTTTGGCAAAGATTGGTCTTAATTCTGAAGGAAACTTTCTGGAATGGTTTAAGTTACCAATCTTGGCGTTTGCGTGAGCTAGCAAGAGGTCAACTTCGAAATCTGCAAACGGGCGTCCATACTTTAATAGACGATATGCTTGTTTGCCAACGGTTATCCCAATTGATTGCTGTTTTGCAGCCCATTTCATTGAATGTTCACTTTCTTTACCAATACGAACCAAATTTGCTTGATGCGTCTCTGCAGCTATGCGTCTTGCTATGGATTTTTTTAAGTTGATAAAACCAACTGGCAGGTTACTCTCGGCGAAATCGATTCCAAGAGCAAAGTTGTAATTAAATAGTCCTGCACCGCAGCGTAATCGAACACTTGCATCATTGGAACAAGCATCGCATATTACCATATTGTTATCGACATCAATGGTGAGTTTGGCGATTTCGCTAATTCGTTTTACCGATTTGCTGCTTTGAACCAATATTTTTACGGCTGAAACTTCATCGTATTCTCCAGGTTTATGAGCAACAGATTGCTTGTTCGCTGTTAATGTCATTTCTGCGAGTTTCTTGAGAATTGTGTCAAGCTTTACATTAGTTTCGGAATTTGGTGATTCTGATTCAGCTGCTTTACTTCTGCGACGACAAGGTTCTTCAGGTTGTTAGGTATCTGACGTTACGCTGTCTGCGGATTGTATTTCAGTGGCAATCTGTTCGACTTGGACTTTGCTAGTAGTAGCAGTACTACCAGATTGTGTTTCATCTGGTCCATCGGTCTTTTTCTTTTTTTCGGTTGGGTTGGTCTCTCCTTCATCTTCTCGATCATGTGGTCTTTTCCGGCATAAAATAGCTATGAGCAGTGCCGTAGCACTCCAACTTCGCCACCCCCCCAAAGTAAGCACAAGAGCCCCTGCGCACAGGTCATATCACTTTAGAGGTGTAAAATTGAAAAGCTGCATTAAGAAAATACACCACAATTTGTACATAAGTAAACAGGCTAATGTCAGAATAAAACATGCCGATACCGAAGGTGCAAGTCATAAAAAATTCGGCACCGATGCCAGAGTTCAGTAGGACATTTATGCAGACACTGCGAAACGAAAGCAATGACACTGAAAAACATGAAAAAGTTATAAAAACACAGTATCATTTAAATAGTCTGGAGCGAACCTTTTTGTTCGCAAATGCTGTTATGACATTGTCATAATCAAGAGATCGGGCGCAGTCATTTTCGATTGACAACATGGCTAATGAAGATAGTCTACTGTCTGTCATAGACGTTCTATTAAAAGTTTTGATCAGTTTCAATTTGCTGAAGCTTCTTTCAGCGCTGGCAACAGTCACGGGGCAAGTTAGTAAGATTCGAAGTGCGATGTACACATTCGGATACAATTCAAATAAATGAGTCTTTAGAAGATAGTTCAGAAAGTCTTGAGCCGTATTGAGATTGCGTTTTTTTTGTAAAATTAAAACAAACTGCTGTAGCTCAGCGCTCATTTCATCAGAATCAATGTCACCGAACTTTTTTTGGAACTCTTTACAGCAAGTAAGAAGAGCATTTTCTTGTTGCACAAGCAAAAGTTTGTCTCGTGTGTACAAAAACGAAAAGGCGTATTATATACTACTCACGTAACAAATTAAAGCGCTCCTTTATTGACATAATAGCCTGGTCTACTAATGGATAGAAAAAGTTGCTTTTAAATTTCAGTTCAGGAGTAGCTCGTTGTTCCTCTTCACCTTGGTAATCAAACAATCTTCTTTTCTTTCCACTTCTTGACGGAGGAAAAGAAGGATCAATATCCAATTCCTGTGCTATTTCAACAGCAGATGTTGCGGCACTGTCATAACCCGTTGTGCGATAGTTTTGCAAAAACTTTTCAGTTGCCTGGATTTCCGTTTCCATTGTATGAAGGGAGACTCCATACGATTGAAGAATCTTGCTTGCTTTATTGACTTGGAATAGGATATCATACCAAATAAACACCGACAAAAGAAAACTCCATTTTGATAAATGAGCTATCAACGATTTTGTTTCTGAGGCAGCTCTTCCATCTTTTCTTTCTATGGAAATGGCTTCCAAGTCTTTCAGTGCCAGCAACACCTCTTTTAAATTGTATCGAAGAGGTTTGATGCATTTAATTCTGCTTTCCCAACGAGTATCAGATTGTGACTTTATGGACAGCTCCACATGTTTCTTCAAAATTTCCCAACGCTGAGCAGAGGAAGAAAACAGCACATACAACCTTGTAAGTACTCCAAAAAATCTCAATGCTTCCGTCGATGAATTAGCACTGTCAACAACAACTAAGTTAAGGGTATGGTTTGCACAGGGCACGTAAACAGCTTTGGGATTGATGTCTAGCATTCTTGCTTGGACCCCAGAATGTTTTCCTTTCATGTTAGCACCATTATCATATGACTGACCTCGACAATCAGACAATTCGAGTTGCAGTTCGGTCGCTTTTTCTAAGAAAGCGTCCAACAAGCCTTTCCCAGTACTGTCACTTATTCTCAAGTAGCCAAAAAATGTTTCTTTAACAACAGCAGCTTCTTCATTACATAGTACATAACGGAGAATGACAGACATTTGTTCATGATGTCACATATCTGGAGTGCAGTCCAAAATTATAGAAAAATATTTTGCCAATTTCAATTGCTGTAAATTTTCTTTTTCAACTTCTGTCGCTAGCTATTCAATTAGTTCATTTTGTATGGTAGGACTCAAATAGTGATCTTTAGTGTTTTTATTCTTGATTCTGTCTTGAAGCTCTTTTAGGATCGGATCTCTTCTTGCCAAAAGCTCAAATATACCCAGAAAATTTCCATTGTGAGGAGATCCTAAGACTTCTTCAGATCCTCTAAAAGCAAGATTCCTTTCCGATAGAAACAAGGCAATGTCGATAAGTCTCTCTAAAACATTTCTCCAAAAACGTCTTTCATTGAAAAAAATATTCATCTCGCGTTTGTCGATAGTGGATGAATTTCTTATCCCTTCAGCTAGCAACATCCATTGACTGCAGCATTCTTGGTGGGAAATGCCGTTTTCATGGTCTTTCAGTTTTTTCGAAAAATCCTCCCATGTATTTATACCACTACAAAAGGGGCTTAGTGTTTTTCCAAATAGCTCACAACAAAAGCAAAAAACTTGATCTGATTCCCCAGAATAAACTAGCCACGACCGTGAAACACTTTCACCATTAGGTAACACGCGTTTATAATGGTTGGAGGAAAAACGTCGCCTTGGAGTTGTGTTATTATATGGAAAATTCATTATTAGTTGATGTGGTCCACGCTTTACTATATCACATCGTTGAGCATCAGAAATACTTTCAGGCCATTTACATGGGTCATCAGGGATAGGGGTAAATTGAGATTCAGTTATTTTTGATATTGAAGGTTGCGTATTGGCAGGTAAATCACAACTTACATTTTCTGGAAATTCACAATCACTTTGATGCTGATCGTCATAGTCTTCTTTTTCTTGTACACTATAGTTTTCTTCATCCCTCTCGGTACTAGTGCCAGGTCTACTCTGCTCAGTAATCTTGAATAAATCTGTCATCTTGGGCAATTTCGCTACAGCATCTCGAGCAGTGGCTGCTTCTTTTCTCTTTTGAGCACCACTTTTTGAACGTTTCATTCTATACAATATCAATAAAATACTTTATCTGCACTCTGCAGTGTATATATATCCAAACAGAATTCCAGACCATTCTATGATTGTTGCGTAACAAGGGCATTGTTACGTCAATCGAATATTCAAGATTCTACCAGAAAATCAATCGAAATATTCTAGATCAGGGGTCACCCACCTGTGCCCGCGGGCACCATGTCGCCCGTGAAGGCAATATGAGGTGCCCGCAAGCCTGTTTTAAAATATTCTCAAAATTTTTTCAAAAGTTGATGGTTGCTTCAAAAAAAAAAGGTAGCCTAGGGTTGCGAGACATCGGCCACCGAAGTAATGGCAACAGATATGTAATGACACCGCCTGCCAATACAAAATAGATCGAACATCAAGTCCGGGATGTTGCAAACTTTAGGATAAGTGCGCCCCCACTTTTATCAATATCCAAAAAGTAGCCCATGGTCCAAGAAAGGTTGGTGACCCCTGTTCTAGATTCTGCGAGATAAAATGACGTCGCATTCACTTATGATGTCACAAGCCAATTTCTTCCTACAGTTTAAATCGGTTGTAAACAAGTCTGCTGAACTGAAAATAGTCACGTAGCCAAAAAGCAATTTGAGACTAACTTGGGCCCCCCATGTTGGCCTGGGCCCCCCCAATTGGGGGGTTTGGGGGGCGGCTGCTACGTCTTTGTGGGTAAGGCACTTAACGGGACGCCTCCACCTTTAAGTGGAAGACAGGTGGCCCAGACATCTCGGAAATGGCAACTCCCAAGCGAGTGCGGACTTCCTGTCCAAAATATAGCGATACAATTCGCTTTCTCGTGAATGGAGGTGTCACGGATCGAACACTTCTTAAATTTTTATTTTGGCAAATGTGCTGTTTGCTCGAATTCAATGCTTGATTTTCACTCTGCTGGAGACCTTTAGTTTATGTGGTCCAAAACTGTCTGCCAGCTGTTGGATATTTGTTTTTAACTATAAAGAAAAACCGAATGTGCTAATTAACTATTTCGCCGTTTGTCTGTTCGCTTTGTTTTAGGAGTATTTATTTGCACAAAGACGAACCCCCGTAACTGCCTTCATCAAATTTGGACATACGTAACAATTGAATGCTTTGTTCTGCCACCAGACAATCTAATCGTGTCTTTACTTTTCGCTCTACGCACCACTTAATTTCGAAACTGTGATCCTACTGTTTAACTTGCGAAATGTGACAATTGGAATCTATAGAACAAGATCTGAGAAATTCCGGCTTGATTATTCTAGAAAATTTACTACACGTGGCCTGTATCGTGAATTTTGATTGGCTGTTGCTACCGTATATAAGGCCTAAGAGCGTAGTTCTTCGGTTCTGTAAAAAGTTTGAACCAGAGGAAATAACAGTGTTTTGCTGCTGACGACAATCTTGAAAATTAATAATTTGCGTGGGACCTCAAATAGTTCAGTAAGTTTGTATGTATCTTGCATGTACTTAGTAAGTTTGAATGTGAATTGTTGGCTTGCGACGTAGTATTTGTAAATTTTCCATCACAACATATGTTACACCGTCGCAACGCCGTTTTTTGATCTTCGAATTTGCATCGAAATCCCTATTTTTAATATGTCTACATTATGAAGTTAGTTAAGTGTTTATCGTAGCTGTTTGTTTACACTTGCATTGTGTTTTAGAAAACCTGTCGCCCTATCAAATATACCATGTGGTCATTTTGGATATCGGAGCTGTAATAAAATTTCGTATCTCAACATCATCACTTTGTGGACACTTGATTTAGCGACTGAGTTTGCGGCTATTTGTCGTGAATTTCCCTATCTCAAACCATATAGCCTGAGCAGCAGCTATATGTAAGTTTTTGAACTCTTTGGAAAGCTAATCTTGAACATTGAATACTTCTTCGTGAACAAAATTGGTTGCTGTTCCCCCCCCCCCCCCAGTTCTCTTGTTCTTGAATCTGCGACGTCATATATAATGGCTTCTGCAATGCAAAAGGAAGATCTTGCCCAAACTGCACTAACCCAATCAACCCCAGAGGATGAACCGAAGAAAAGTATGTCGCCTGCAGCACCAACGCCTTCAACAACCAAGGATCGAGTCGACAAAAATGACGAACGAAGTGAGCGTTCCAACAAATCAGCTTACAAGTCAAAGGCGCCCAAAAGCGAAATCCTGACTCGATCCAAATCAAAGAAGATGGCTGGCTCTTCGACATTTCCTTCGGTCGCACCATCATCCCACCACTCAAGTACCTCCTGGCGTTCAACGTCAAGCCGGAGCAATTGGTCGAGATCATTTACAAGCAGCGCAAGGGCTCGCAAGGCAGCATTGGAAGCCAGAATCAAGTCGCAGAAACACATTGACGAATTGAAGCAGCAACAAATGCAGCAGCGCCTTCGCCTGGAAGAAAAACAGCTTACCCAAAAACGCCGGGCAGAGGACCAAAGACGTCATGAAGAGGAAAGAGAGTTTCAACTGATGAAAGAAAGAGAGCATCAAGACATGATCTTCCAACAACAATTGGAACATGCTCATTTACAAGCCGAATTGGATCAGGTCGATGCGGAGCTAAGTAGTGAACTTTCTAATATTGGTTGTGCGGATAAACGTAAATGTGATACTAATGTGCTAACATTTGTTGCTAACGATAACGTCCCCCATGACCACCCCGAACAAAGTAAATCTACAGTGGTTGATATGGTCGGAAACAATGCGGACGCCGCAATAAATATACCTAGCACTGCTAATGCCTCAAATAAGGCACTCACCAATTTGCATGATAATCGTGTGAAAAGTGACGTAATTAAATCAGGCCTCACTAGGAATGCTCGTAGTGGCATGCTCACTGATATTAATAAGCCCATGGATTTGAAACCTAAATTTGAAGTGCCGCTCGTGAAAACCGTGCCTGATAACGAATCTTTAATTTTAAGACCTGTGGTTGACGTGTCGAGTTCCGTTTCCGCACCAGTGGCAGTGCCTTGTACTTCGCCTAAAGTTAATGGCGATGCTAACGTAAATTGTGCTAAAATGGTCTCAAACCTTAACCCATATAGTAAGCCGTTTGAAACTAAGACATTGTATGTCCCTAAGGCTTCTAATACTAACGTGCTTGGTTCTAATGGTACTGGGAATACTAGAGTAATGTCTCAATTTAATTGTGATGCGTCAATACACCCAGGGGTTTACGTGCCCACACAAAGCGCTATGCAGACACCTACCTTGTCCGACAATGCTAATCCTATTAATCCAGCTAATGTTTTGGCACATTCCGACGATTCCCAACATAACTCATATTTTACTAAATTACCTACCCTTAAGGTAGAACCTCCGTTTTTCAATGGTAACCCAGCTGACTATTTTAGCTTCATTAAGGCCTTCGACGTCTTGATTGATCAGCAACTGACCGACTCGAATAGAAAGCTGTTCTTTTTGTTGCACTACACTAAGGATATAGCGCACTCTCTGATTAAGGGGTGTCAACATATGCAAACAGCAGAACGAGGTTATCAGGAAGCAAGAGGGTTGTTGCAGTCGTATTTTGGTCAGAGGCATAAGGTCATTGAAGCGTGCATTAGACCTATTGTTAAAGGACCAGCGCTTAGCGAGAATGACCATAGAAGCCTGATTAAGTTTTCAGCGGATTTTACCTCTTGTCTGATAACTCTGCAAGGAATGGATTGCTTGAATCGGATGGACAACATGGATATGGTGACAAAAATTATGAATCGCCTGCCGCAACCCTGGATACCTGCCTGGAACCACGAGGTGGACCAAATATTGCACAAACAACACCGAGATATTAGTATCAATGATCTCGGTGATTTTGTGCGACAGAAGACTCGAGAGAGCACCAATCTTTCTCAAATACCCACCTCCTCCAAGTCGTACAGTAGTCAGGAAAACAGTACCAGCCGAAAAACGAAGAACTTTTCCACACAAGTAAAGAACAGCAAAGACACACACGCAGCCAAGTGTCTCATGTGTGAAAAGGAGCACTTCCTAAACCAATGCAAAAGGTTCCGAGACCTTAACTACCACGAGAGGATAGAGTTTGTCAGTCAACGCAAACTCTGCAGAGCCTGCCTAAAGGAAGGCCACTTTGCTAAGTTCTGCCGCCGCAAAAATGAGGCTTGCAAAAAGCGTGATTGTAAGCAGTTTCACACAACACTGCTGCATCCACCAGACGAAGATGAATCAAATCCTGCTAGCAAGCCCGTAAAGGATGGTGAGAACGAGAGTTCCAAGACACCTAAGCAAGTGGTTAAAAATGGACTCATCAATCTGCCGCAGATGGAACAAAGTCTGCTACCCGTAGTACCGGTGAAGATACGAAGAAAAGGGTCTGCTGAGTTAGTTATCACCAAGGCTTTGTTGGACACTGGCAGCACACACTCCTTTGTCACTGAAGATCTTAGAAAAAAGCTAAAGATAGAAGACTGTGAGGAGGTCGGAATTCGCACCATCACGCTCAATAAAGATCAAGGACATCAAAAAACAAAGATTGTGTCTAATCTGGAAGTGACTGACATGGACGAAATCTGCTGCATTCCACTGAGCTCACTTTACTCCTGCAAGAAACTGCCAGTTAACCATAAGGACATCCCAACTCAAGCTCATGCAGACCAGTACGCTGAATTTGAAGATGTCTACATCCCGGAAGTGAAATGCAAAGTTGGTCTATTAATTGGCAATAACAATCGAATGGTGATGCAACCGCAAGAGGTCATAAGAGAACCGTTTGGCAGCTATGCGATTCGTACACCTGTGGGATGGACATTGAATTGCGCAGGCGGTCGTTCGGATCACGTGACTAGCCTTTTTGTCAGGTCCTCATTCGACAGTCAGAACCACCCTATGTGCTCTCTCTGCACCGATATCATGGATTCCTTGGTAAACGGAAAGGAAGAGATGTCAGTCGATCAACAGCGATTCATGAAAGCCGTCAATGAATCTACCAAACAACTGGAGGACCACCATTACGAAATCGGACTCCCGATCAAGTATCCAAATCTCAAGCTACAAAACAACCGAGTTCAAGCACTGCAGAGAGCGAGTCATCTGAGGAAGAAATTCAGCAGGAATGATGGATTCTACAATGACTACAAAAGGTTCGTTAGCGACATGATAGACCAAGGTTACTGTGAGAGGGTTGAGAAGCCAGGGCCCGAAGGTAGAACATGGTTCTTACCGCATCACGGAGTTTACCACCCTGAAAAGCCAGGTAAGATCAGAGTGGTTTTCGACTGCTCAGCTCAGTTTAATGGGGTTAGTTTAAATGGTAACTTATTGCAGGGACCGGACCTCACAAATAGCTTACTGGGCGTTTTGATGAGATTTAGAAGGGAGCTAGTGGCAGTTCAGGCTGACATCAAGGCCATGTTCCATCAGGTAAGAATCCCGGTTGAAGATAGAGACCTGCTTCGTTTTATCTGGTGGAAAGATGGAAATATAGATGAAGAAATTGAAGAGTACAGAATGACCGTGTACCCTTTCGGAACCGTGAGTTCACCTAGCTGTGCCAATTTTGCTTTGAAGCGTGCAGCTTCCGATCACAAGCAAGAATTTGACAAGAGAACTGTGGAAACAGTGAAGCGCGACTTCTACGTTGATGACTGCTTAACTTCAGCTCCCACGGTCGAAACAGCCATTAAACTGGTACATGAGCTTCGCGATCTGTTGGATAAAGGAGGTTTTTGCTTGAACAAATGGATAAGCAGTAGTCGAGAGGTCATGGGTTCGATCCCTAAGTCAGAGTGGTCTAAGGAAGCTTTAGATTTGGATTTAGCTAGTGATGAGCTACCCACAGAAAGAGCTTTAGGCCTGCAATGGAACGTGGAAAAAGATTCATTGACATTTAAGGTTCAAAGAAGAGACAGGCCATGTACTAGAAGAGGGATTCTGTCAATGATAAACTCTGTGTTTGACCCACTGGGTTTTGGAGCAGTGGCAGTTTTACCCATAAAAGTATTGCTACAAAAACTTTGCCGTGACAAGTTGGGCTGGGATGACCCGATTCCCCCAAATGAAAAGGGGAAGTGGTTAAATTGGCTCGAGCAACTCCCTAAATTGAAGCTCTTCACATTGCCAAGATGTTTCAAGCCTCCCAAATTTGGCAATATCGTTCACGCACAACTACATCACTTCGCAGACGCATCAGAGGGAGCATATGGATCGGCCACTTACTTGAGGATGATCAACAAAAACGGTGAAATCCACTGCTCCCTCATTTTTGGAAAAGGTCGACTAGCCCCTCTGAAACCACTAACCATTCCAAGATTGGAACTATGCGCTGCAGTGGTGGCCTCCCAGAATGACTTGATGATTCGCAGAGAACTACAAATGCCAGAGTTGGAAGTCCAATCCGTTTTCTGGACAGATAGCGTGACTGTTCTATGCTACCTAAACAATGAAAGCAAGTGCTTCCACACCTTCGTGGCCAATCGAATTCAGAGAATCAAGAACGTGTGTGACCCCTCACAGTGGCATTATGTTCCCTCCAAAGATAACCCAGCCGATCTACTTACACGTGGACTGACCATCGACGAATTTTTAAAATGTAATCGGTGGAAAATTGGACCAGCTTTTTTGTGGCAGCCACCTAATTACTGGCCTACAATTCCTCAAAATCCTACCACACCAGAGTTTACAAGCGATCCGGAAGTAAGAAGAGACCAAACCCTTATTTATGCCGTAAAGGTGCAACCAGACATCAGCCTTTTGGATGGACTATGCAGGAACTACTCAAGCTGGCATAAAATAAAGCGAGTTTGCGCTCAGGTGATTCGTTGCAAAAACATTTGGCTTGGTCGATCGCATTTAAATGTGAAGGATCTTCTGAGTCTTGAAGAGATTCAGGAGGCGGAGTACCTAATTTTCCGACACTTGCAGCGGCGATACTATGGAAAAGAGATCGAGAAGTTGCAAAGAGGTGAACAAATTTCATCTTCAAGCTCATTGCGCAATTTGGATCCGTACTTGGAACATGGAATGCTAAGAGTTGGTGGGCGACTACAAAAGTCAAGTCTTCCACATGACAACAAGCATCAGATCATTCTGCCTAAGTGTTATGAGAGTGAGCTTATGATCAGAGAGCAACACGAAAGACTAGGCCACACGGGACGCCTACACGTCATTGCTAAGCTAAGGGAAAGGTTTTGGATAGTAAGTGTTAACTCTGTGGCGCGCTCTGTGCTGTCCAAGTGCGTAAAGTGCCGCAAGATTCGAGGACAGGCACTTACACAAAAAATGGCTAATTTACCCGAGGAAAGACTTATTCCTGATAAACCTCCCTTCTCCTGTGTTGGAGTGGATTTTTTTGGAACATTTTTGGTGAGGCAGGGCCGATCTAAACTAAAGAGGTATGGAGTACTGTTTACCTGCTTCACCACCAGGGCAGTACACATCGAAGTGGCATATAGCCTGGAAACCAGCTCGTTCATTCAAAGCCTGAGACGTTTCATTGCACGCAGAGGCCAGGTCGCGGAACTTTGGTCTGACAACGGGACTAATTTCGTGGGGGCCCAACGGGAACTTACCCAAGCCATTGATGATTGGAATCAAGCCCAGATAAATGATTTCCTTTTGCAACGCAACATCAAATGGAAGTTTAATGTGCCCAGAGCATCTCACCATGGTGGTGTTTGGGAGCGACTCATTCGCTCTACTCGAAAAATTTTGACTGGCATATGCAACGAACAAATTTTAACTGACGAGAGTTTACTCACCCTCTTGTGCGAGGTCGAAGGCATAATAAACAGTCGACCTCTCACCACTTTAACGGATGACCCTCGAGACTTAAATGTATTAACAGCTAATCATTTGCTCCTCTTAAAAGAACAAGTTTCCCTACCTCCTGGTAACTTTTCAGAAAAGGACAATTTTGCTAGGAGACGTTGGAGACAAGTGCAGTATCTTGCAGATATATTTTGGAAACGTTGGACTAGAGAATATTTGCCATTGTTGCAAAAGCGCTCTAAGTGGGTCAACACTTCACGCAATGTCACAAATGGGGACATAGTTCTTATAATGGATAACTCACCTCGTAGCTCTTGGGTCATGGGCCGAGTAATCGAAACCTTTCCAGACAAACAGGGTCTGATTAGAAGCGCCAAAATACAAACCCAGTTTTCTGTGTGTGTTCGTCCAATTTCTAAGATGTGCGCATTGCTTGAATGTGATAGTGTATGATTCTTATGTAAATTAAATTGTATTTTTGCTGTACATTTTTGCGCCTTTGTGTTAAGCCTTGTGACCCCTCATCGGCTTAAGGGGGGCGGTGTGTCACGGATCGAACACTTCTTAAATTTTTATTTTGGCAAATGTGCTGTTTGCTCGAATTCAATGCTTGATTTTCACTCTGCTGGAGACCTTTAGTTTATGTGGTCCAAAACTGTCTGCCAGCTGTTGGATATTTGTTTTTAACTATAAAGAAAAACCGAATGTGCTAATTAACTATTTCGCCGTTTGTCTGTTCGCTTTGTTTTAGGAGTATTTATTTGCACAAAGACGAACCCCCGTAACTGCCTTCATCAAATTTGGACATACGTAACAATTGAATGCTTTGTTCTGCCACCAGACAATCTAATCGTGTCTTTACTTTTCGCTCTACGCACCACTTAATTTCGAAACTGTGATCCTACTGTTTAACTTGCGAAATGTGACAATTGGAATCTATAGAACAAGATCTGAGAAATTCCGGCTTGATTATTCTAGAAAATTTACTACACGTGGCCTGTATCGTGGAATTTTGATTGGCTGTTGCTACCGTATATAAGGCCTAAGAGCGTAGTTCTTCGGTTCTGTAAAAAGTTTGAACCAGAGGAAATAACAGTGTTTTGCTGCTGACGACAATCTTGAAAATTAATAATTTGCGTGGGACCTCAAATAGTTCAGTAAGTTTGTATGTATCTTGCATGTACTTAGTAAGTTTGAATGTGAATTGTTGGCTTGCGACGTAGTCATTTTGTATGGTAGGACTCAAATAGTGATCTTTAGTGTTTTTATTCTTGATTCTGTCTTGAAGCTCTTTTAGGATCGGATCTCTTCTTGCCAAAAGCTCAAATATACCCAGAAAATTTCCATTGTGAGGAGATCCTAAGACTTCTTCAGATCCTCTAAAAGCAAGATTCCTTTCCGATAGAAACAAGGCAATGTCGATAAGTCTCTCTAAAACATTTCTCCAAAAACGTCTTTCATTGAAAAAAATATTCATCTCGCGTTTGTCGATAGTGGATGAATTTCTTATCCCTTCAGCTAGCAACATCCATTGACTGCAGCATTCTTGGTGGGAAATGCCGTTTTCATGGTCTTTCAGTTTTTTCGAAAAATCCTCCCATGTATTTATACCACTACAAAAGGGGCTTAGTGTTTTTCCAAATAGCTCACAACAAAAGCAAAAAACTTGATCTGATTCCCCAGAATAAACTAGCCACGACCGTGAAACACTTTCACCATTAGGTAACACGCGTTTATAATGGTTGGAGGAAAAACGTCGCCTTGGAGTTGTGTTATTATATGGAAAATTCATTATTAGTTGATGTGGTCCACGCTTTACTATATCACATCGTTGAGCATCAGAAATACTTTCAGGCCATTTACATGGGTCATCAGGGATAGGGGTAAATTGAGATTCAGTTATTTTTGATATTGAAGGTTGCGTATTGGCAGGTAAATCACAACTTACATTTTCTGGAAATTCACAATCACTTTGATGCTGATCGTCATAGTCTTCTTTTTCTTGTACACTATAGTTTTCTTCATCCCTCTCGGTACTAGTGCCAGGTCTACTCTGCTCAGTAATCTTGAATAAATCTGTCATCTTGGGCAATTTCGCTACAGCATCTCGAGCAGTGGCTGCTTCTTTTCTCTTTTGAGCACCACTTTTTGAACGTTTCATTCTATACAATATCAATAAAATACTTTATCTGCACTCTGCAGTGTATATATATCCAAACAGAATTCCAGACCATTCTATGATTGTTGCGTAACAAGGGCATTGTTACGTCAATCGAATATTCAAGATTCTACCAGAAAATCAATCGAAATATTCTAGATCAGGGGTCACCCACCTGTGCCCGCGGGCACCATGTCGCCCGTGAAGGCAATATGAGGTGCCCGCAAGCCTGTTTTAAAATATTCTCAAAATTTTTTCAAAAGTTGATGGTTGCTTCAAAAAAAAAAGGTAGCCTAGGGTTGCGAGACATCGGCCACCGAAGTAATGGCAACAGATATGTAATGACACCGCCTGCCAATACAAAATAGATCGAACATCAAGTCCGGGATGTTGCAAACTTTAGGATAAGTGCGCCCCCACTTTTATCAATATCCAAAAAGTAGCCCATGGTCCAAGAAAGGTTGGTGACCCCTGTTCTAGATTCTGCGAGATAAAATGACGTCGCATTCACTTATGATGTCACAAGCCAATTTCTTCCTACAGTTTAAATCGGTTGTAAACAAGTCTGCTGAACTGAAAATAGTCACGTAGCCAAAAAGCAATTTGAGACTAACTTGGGCCCCCCATGTTGGCCTGGGCCCCCCCAATTGGGGGGTTTGGGGGGCGGCTGCTACGTCTTTGTGGGTAAGGCACTTAACGGGACGCCTCCACCTTTAAGTGGAAGACAGGTGGCCCAGACATCTCGGAAATGGCAACTCCCAAGCGAGTGCGGACTTCCTGTCCAAAATATAGCGATACAATTCGCTTTCTCGTGAATGGAGGATAAATATGAACAATACAATACAATACAGCACAAAAAAAAATTCTGACACTTATTATTCGCTTGGTATTGCTTAAAAATGAGATTCTGCCACTTATTACTCGCTTACAGATGCTTCTAAATAAAGTTCCGACACTTATTGTTCGTTTACAGTTGCTTGTAAATAAAATTTCAACACTTATTACTCGCTTACAGATGGTTGTAAACAGTCCCGTAGCACTCCAACTTCGGGCCCCCCCCAAAGTAAGCGCAAGAGCCCCTGCGCACAGGTCATATCACTTTAGAGGTGTAAAATTGAAAAGCTGCATTAAGAAAATACACCACAATTTGTACATAAGTAAACAGGCTAATGTCAGAATAAAGCATGCCGATACCGAAGGTGCAAGTCATAAAAAATTCGGCACCGATGCCAGAGTTCAGTAGGACATTTATGCAGACACTGCGAAACAAAAGCAATGACACTGAAAAACATGAAAAAGTTATAAAAACACAGTATCATTTAAATAGTCTGGAGCGAACCTTTTTGTTCGCAAATGCTGTTATGACATTGTCATAATCAAGAGATCGGGCGCAGTCATTTTCGATTGACAACATGGCTAATGAAGATAGTCTACTGTCTGTCATAGACGTTCTATTAAAAGTTTTGATCAGTTTCAATTTGCTGAAGCTTCTTTCAGCGCTGGCAACAGTCACGGGGCAAGTTAGTAAGATTCGAAGTGCGATGTACACATTCGGATACAATTCAAATAAATGAGTCTTTAGAAGATAGTTCAGAAAGTCTTGAGCCGTATTGAGATTGCGTTTTTTTTGTAAAATTAAAACAAACCGCTGTAGCTCAGCGCTCATTTCATCAGAATCAATGTCACCGAACTTTTTTTGGAACTCTTTACAGCAAGTAAGAAGAGCATTTTCTTGTTGCACAAGCAAAAGTTTGTCTCGTGTGTACAAAAACGAAAAGGCGTATTATATACTACTCACGTAACAAATTAAAGCGCTCCTTTATTGACATAATAGCCTGGTCTACTAATGGATAGAAAAAGTTGCTTTTAAATTTCAGTTCAGGAGTAGCTCGTTGTTCCTCTTCACCTTGGTAATCAAACAATCTTCTTTTCTTTCCACTTCTTGACGGAGGAAAAGAAGGATCAATATCCAATTCCTGTGCTATTTTAACAGCAGATGTTGCGGCACTGTCATAACCCGTTGTGCGATAGTTTTGCAAAAACTTTTCGGTTGCCTGGATTTCCGTTTCCATTGTATGAAGGGAGACTCCATACGATTGAAGAATCTTGCTTGCTTTATTGACTTGGAATAGGATATCATATCAAATAAACACCGACAAAAGAAAACTCCATTTTGATAAATGAGCTATCAACGATTTTGTTTCTGAGGCAGCTCTTCCATCTTTTCTTTCTATGGAAATGGCTTCCAAGTCTTTCAGTGCCAGCAACACCTCTTTTAAATTGTATCGAAGAGGTTTGATGCATTTAATTCTGCTTTCCCAACGAGTATCAGATTGTGACTTTATGGACAGCTCCACATGTTTCTTCAAAATTTCCCAACGCTGAGCAGAGGAAGAAAACAGCACATACAACCTTGTAAGTACTCCAAAAAATGTCAATGCTTCCGTCGATGAATTAGCACTGTCAATAACAACTAAGTTAAGGGTATGGTTTGCACAGGGCACGTAAACAGCTTTGGGATTGATGTCTAGCATTCTTGCTTGGACCCCAGAATGTTTTCCTTTCATGTTAGCACCATTATCATATGACTGACCTCGACAATCAGACAATTCGAGTTGCAGTTCGGTCGCTTTTTCTAAGAAAGCGTCCAACAAGCCTTTCCCAGTACTGTCACTTATTCTCAAGTAGCCAAAAAATGTTTCTTTAACAACAGCAGCTTCTTCATTACATAGTGCATAACGGAGAATGACAGACATTTGTTCATGATGTCACATATCTGGAGTGCAGTCCAAAATTATAGAAAAATATTTTGCCAATTTCAATTGCTGTAAATTTTCTTTTTCAACTTCTGTCGCTAGCAATTTAATTAGTTCATTTTGTATGGTAGGACTCAAATAGTGATCTTTAGTGTTTTTATTCTTGATTCTGTCTTGAAGCTCTTTTAGGATCGGATCTCTTCTTGCCAAAAGCTCAAATATACCCAGAAAATTTCCATTGTGAGGAGATCCTAAGACTTCTTCAGATCCTCTAAAAGCAAGATTCCTTTCCGATAGAAACAAGGCAATGTCGATAAGTCTCTCTAAAACATTTCTCCAAAAACGTCTTTCATTGAAAAAAATATTTATCTCGCGTTTGTCGATAGTGGATGAATTTCTTATCCCTTCAGCTAGCAACATCCATTGACTGCAGCATTCTTGGTGGGAAATGCCGTTTTCATGGTCTTTCAGTTTTTTCGAAAAATCCTCCCATGTATTTATACCACTACAAAAGGGGCTTAGTGTTTTTCCAAATAGCTTACAACAAAAGCAAAAAACTTGATCTGATTCCCCAGAATAAACTAGCCACGACCGTGAAACACTTTCATCATTAGGTAACACACGTTCATAATGGTTGGAGGAAAAACGTCGCCTTGGAGTTGTGTTATTATATGGAAAATTCATTATTAGTTGATGTGGTCCACGCTTTACTATATCACATCGTTGAGCATCAGAAATACTTTCAGGCCATTTACATGGGTCATCAGGGATAGGGGTAAATTGAGATTCAGTTATTTTTGATATTGAAGGTTGCGTATTGGCAGGTAAATTACAACTTACATTTTCTGGAAATTCACAATCACTTTGATGCTGATCGTCATAGTCTTCTTTTTCTTGTACACTATAGTTTTCTTCATCCCTCTCGGTACTAGTGCCAGGTCTACTCTGCTCAGTAATCTTGAAAAAATCTGTCATCTTGGGCAATTTCGCTACAGCATCTCGAGCAGTGGCTGCTTCTTTTCTCTTTTGAGCACCACTTTTTGAACGTTTCATTCTATACAATGTCAATAAAATACTTTATCTGCACTCTGCAGTGTATATATATTGTCCCGGTATTTATAGCCAAACAGAATTCCAGACCATTCTATGATTGTTGCGTAACAACGGCATTGTTACGTCAATCGAATATTCAAGATTCTACCAGAAAATCAATCGAAATATTCTAGATTCTGCGAGATAAAATGACGTTGCATTCACTTATGATGTCACAAGCCAATTTCTTCCTACAGTTTAAATCGGTTGTAAACAAGTCTGCTGAACTGAAAATAGTCACGTAGCCAAAAAGCAATTTCAGACTAACTTGGGCCCCCAAAGTTGGCCTGGCCCCCCCCAATTGGGGGGTTTGGGGGGCGGCTGCTACGTCTCTGGTTGTAAATGAAATTCCGACACTTATTACTCGCTGCGCACCTCGTCAGACACCAATAGGTTATTGCTGCATGATTCTTGCACAAAAAAAACTTGCTCGTGTGATTTCTGGTTTATATCAAGAAAACTATAGAAAGTTTGAAGCTCATGTTTTCAGCTCAGGCATGAAGCCCAACGCTACCAGCAAATTTTTGGGCCATTGTTTGTTTTGTGCATAATTTTATCTGAGACCAAATGGGGGTCATGGCACCGTGGCCACTCCCCCGGCTGCGCCCCTGCACCGGGTACACTTTTTCATTGTTGATTACTAATTTGTTTGTAAACAAAAGAGCTTTTTGTACTTGTTCTCGCTCAATTGTTACCGCGAGTTTGCCTGCGAATAAAAGCGGATTTTTTTCTGCCAGAATGACAGTGGTGTCTTTTAATGTTCTTATGTGGGGTGAGTTGTTGAAATGGTTTTCACTTTTTAGCCAACTTTCTTCTCGATTTTTTTTTTTAAACAAGAATCTTATTCTGCTAGAATAACAGTGGTGTAAAGATTGGTTAATTACCAGGGAGCTAGGTGATTTTTAACAGGTAATTTTTAACTGTGAAACACAATGTTTGGTCGAACCAGTTTTTAAATTTACTTTCGCAGTTTTATAAAAATTTTGGTGAAGAACTGATAATGATATTAAGATTTGTGCTTGTTTGATAATTTTCACCAAATACCATCACATGTATAATTTTGAAATATTTGTAAAGTTGAAACTTGGAAGATAAAGTGACAAAGCTGTCAATCTAACCTATACTACACTATTTTAATGTGCCTAAAAATTTTTTATACTTTGAAAAGCATGTTTAAGTTTTAGTTCAGTTTCAGTGCTGCTCTACGTATGTAGTGTGAGCTGCAAATGAAGTTTTTTGTTGCAATGTGTTGCATAAAAACAGCGCTGTCATTCTGCCACAAAAACATATCCGCTTTTACTCTCAGGCAAATTCGCAATAAAAAATGAGCGACAACAAACAGAAGAAAAGAGCTCCCTTGTTTGCGCACCTCTCACTTTTTACTGAGGCTTTGCAAAAGTAGTTTTGGAACACTGAAAGTAAAAAATTGCTAACGTATTCCAAAGTTTCATGGTGGGACCGCCATAAACCGCTCATCAGAATAATTACATAAACTTGCATGGTTATTCCTTATCACACGAGTGTGCAGTTACTTTGATGAGCGGTTTGTGGCGGTCCAACCATGAAACTTTGCATTACGTTAGCAATTTTTTACGTGCGGTGTTTTTGAAAAACTATTTTTGTAAAATCTCAGTGATAGGTTAGGTGTGTGCAAACTGAAAACAAGCGAGCTTTTTCTTCTGTTTGTTCTCGCTTATTTTTTATCTCGAATTTGCCTAAAAGTAAAAGCGGATCTTTCTTGTGGTAGAATGACAGTGGTGTCGCTTTTTGAAACCCGGATTTTATGTTAACACTAACAGTGTTTTTGACCTACATTTTATCCTATGCAAGCATTGGAAAAAATTTTCCTGCACTGGTCCGTAGCTATATGCGACACTGGCCATGTCGCTCAGTATTGGAGAGTTAACAAATTCATTTTCTGATTTAACTTCACTACTGTTATTACCAGTTACCCTCTATAGTATCCTATGGCACATCGCATGCCTTTGTCTCAGGTAACTTTCGGGTATTTTATTTTGCCTACCATAGTATATAATAGCATTGCTATTCACCGGCATTGCCAGTTTCTTGCAAAGACCATATACATATGTCATGTAGAAACAGCAACCGGTCACTGCAACATTTTCACACTGCGTTACATAATGATTTTTATTTATCTCGCATGTATTAAATGTTTTGTAGCCTATATTTTAACTGTTTGCTTTCGCATCGCTTCATCAGTTTTAAGAGGTTGAATACTCTTGTACCTCAACCTCTGAGGGCTGCTATGTAGCTGTTTCGAACTCGGTAAACACTGTTTTCGACCTAAGTTGTCTTGTATCAAATAATATTTTCAGCGCTTTTGGTTAATTTCTTTGTTTGGGCAGTTTAGTTAATTAGGACATATTTTAAGTTTGTGATTTTCCTTTAAGCATGTTTTGAAATAGTTTAAATCATTTCACTTTGCTTTTACGATATTCAATGCAATTTAGCTGGTTTAGTGGATTCAGTTCGGTTCTCTTGGTTCCGTTTTGTTTAGTTCTATTTACTTTGGTATGTTCTGTTCAATTTGTTGAATAAATGGATCCATTCTTTTGTTAAACATTTTGATCAATGAGAAGCAGCAACAACGATCTATAGTTTACCTACGATCTATAGTTTACCTGGTGGTCGCTACAGTGGTATAAAAACTGGATGCTAGCAGCATACATTGACATCATTGCTAGACCTCTTCCAGTGTTGCCAGCTCCGCGGTACGCGGAACTGGGCTAGTTTTGATTGGGCGTTGCGGGAAAAATTTACCAGTCGCGAGTTGCAGTTTTTTGAGCTTTTTATTCCATCCTGTTCCGATATTTTAGGCTAGTTTTTGGAGTGACAACAAGCGTAAAAGTATAGGACAACTGTGTGATATGAAAGTTGTTACCGTCGCTGGCATATTTTCGTAGGTAAAACAGCTCGAAAATAGGCTCAACTGGCGGTAAATTGCATTACTTTCCAAAAACTAGGATAATTTGGCACCGCCTGGTAGATGATCATTTTTTTTGGAGATCATCACCTTCTAGCCGAAGGAAATATTACCAAAACGATAGAAGCAGTGTTGTCCTGTTTTTTTTCGGAAGTGATGCTCAAGCACAAGCTGGCTTGTCTCTGGCCATCGATGGGAAACCAAAATACTGTGCTGATACCGGGCCTGGACTGTTCTTCCAACGCCCTTGTATGAACTAACTTTGCAAATTTTTGAAAATTTTTGGCTATTTTTTAACAATCAAGCGTTGGGCTATTTGGGGCTAGTTTTTGGGTACCGTTTGAGTTGGAAGCTTGAAGAAAATCTGGCAACACTGACCTCTTTAAATATCCAGTTTGAGCTATTTTATAGTCTGAGTAAGTTTACATACATGTATTTGATTTTGCTCAGATTTAACAACTGGTAATGCAGTGTAAAATTGTATTGCAATAATCTTGATCATTAAATCGCAAAATTTATAAGGAAGTGGCTATTTAGCTGTCGAAGGCATTTTACCCTTGGAATCTGCTTTGCTGTCACTATTCATATGTCTTCCAAGAGAGCACAATTGCTAACCTTCTTGCAATGATTCTGTGGTGTAGTGGATAGTGCTCCTGACTACAAATATGATGGTAGTGGGTTTGAATCTTCAAAGACAGGGTATTTAGAAGCAACGTACACCGGAAGCGGCCTGAAATGTGAATTTCAGGTAAGTGTGTGCGCAAGCGGGATCTGCCACCCTAGGAGCAAAATTTTTGTGTTTAGTTTGTCATAGAAACTCACCAATTACAAGTATTTGATGGCAAAGTAGCTTCTGAAGTTCCATGTTGTTGGCAATTAGTTTTTAAAGGCAAAATAATCACTGCCAATTTTCAATCAAGGAGCACTGCTTCTAAGATTTCGTGGTGACCAGTTAATTTATTTATCATTGACGCCTTGTTTACTTTATTGCCTTTTCCTTTCATGTGTTTGAATCGTACTCGCTACCGTGACGGACGCGTTATCGCCTTTGTCTCAGAGACTATTCGCAGTTTTGGTCAGCGCGGTCATTGCTTGTTAGTTTTTATATTTTTTCGTTGAGGCAAGGCAGAAGCTAGTTTTTACTGGAAATTTACCTTTCGTGTTAGCTCAGTTATATTTTTCTCTTGGCCATACTGTAGTGCTCCTACCGTCCTATCTTAGTTAGATTTCTTACCGGTACCAACGCCAATCTAGTTTGTAAACTAAATTTATCAGTTTTACTTATCTGGCCCACTGGGCTATGCTTAGTGCAGTAAACTGTAGTTATAGGGTTTGTGATTATTTTCTGACTCTCGCGTAGTTGTGTGTTGCTTGCCTCTTTGCTTTGTTTTTAGATGCTGAATTAGCGGCTTTTAACGCCAATTAGGACAAGTTGCCTATTGCTTTCTGTAAAGCTATTGTTGCATAATACAGATTTCTTGCTTCTTCGCCCGAGTTGGTTTTGCTTCTGTTCTCACGTAGGACAGACCAGGTTAGCTATAGCTGTCCAGCAAGTTCAAATAGAGTCATCCGATTCTTGCTGCAATCGCGAGGATCGACCACATTAAAAGCCGTTATAACCTGTGTTAATGCTCTGGACTGAATAGCTGGTTACCAGTATGTCGGTAGCGATCACTAGTGCTGGCACGTCTCTTGGGAAGTGTGAGTCAAAGGTTGCTGTACAGTGCAGTAAAGAAGTTAAAGATATCGCGATGGGCTCATCTCGAGTTGCAGAGAATAACAGTGAAACATCTGCTGTGAGCAGACAAAACGATCTTAGCCTAGATGATGATCCATTAGAGGAAATTCGCCTCGCTTGGGTAGATGACCCTGTTCCCATACATTTCATGAAACATAGGTCTTTGATACGCTATGCGCGTGACCTGAAAATGATTACTGATGTTATGAGGGATTACTCAAAGAGCCATGACTGCGTAGAGAAAGCAGTGTTAGATGCTACGCTTGAATATGGGAAAAAAGTTCATATTGTTTATTGTAATGGCTTGCATCAATGGCTTCATGATAATCCTGACTCTCTCGCAAGGGACAAGGTAGAATCATTAGTAAGAGACTACCCTGAGAAGGAACGGCAGGACTTGGAGAGATACTACCTTAGGGCAACTAAAGCTCCTGAAAATCGAACAAAGAGCACTCTGCTCTCCTCAGGTTCAAAACTTTCGAAGGCTTCTAAAGATTCGCAAAGCATTATTGAAGACCAACGGCAAGAAATTTTGGAGTTAAAAAGATTGAATGAGCTGAAGGAAATTTATGTAGATGGAGCGCATAATGAATGTCAAGCAAAGCAATTAGAGGTACGTCGTAAAGCTATCGAACTTAAAAAGAAGCAAATTGAAGTAGATGCCTACAAGGAATTGGCAGAGGATACCAGTAGCATAACTGACGTATCGGATTTTAACAAATTTTGCAGTAAATACAGGCAGTTTCTTGGTAAGGATAAGGGGGTTTCCACGGGGGGACCCACCATTTTGAAAACTCCAGGGGGGCCATATATCCTTGATCAAGAGCCACCTGTAGTATGTACTACCCCGATTACGGATACTCATACCAAAGCGCCAATATTTGGAGCCAAGCTGTCACTTTCTGGTGTCAAGGACAGTGATGTAAATTTGAGAAATTCAAGGCTTCGTCCCGAAGCACCATGTTTTAAAAAAGAGTATCCACCAGACGATGCAGAGAAAGCTAGGAAAGTTCAGCCTGCTATGAATTGCAATTACCCTCCTGAAACTTGGGAATCAAACCTGCATCATCCGTCAAGGTTTGAAGAATATGGAAGAATGTTGGAGGAGGCCAATGGAGGTCTGCGGTTTTCCGGCGCAAACCAATCTGATTATCCCAGATTTCGCCATCGATTTATGTTGCGATATAGGGAGTTGAGACAACATCGTCCAGATCTGCTTCTACATTGGCTAGAAGCTACCGTTGAAGGCCAGGCGAAGAGGTATGTCAGGAACGCCTTTTCAGTGATAGACCCAGGAGAAGCTTGTGATGTGGTGTGGACCACTCTAGAAGAGGTCAATGGTCGTGAAGATCTGACCATCGACAATGCTATGCAACTTGTTAGACGGCCAGCAAAGTCGATTGGGCATAACCGAAAAGCTCTCCTTGAATTTAGAGCTGATATGCGCACTCTTCGGGGCATATTGGGTTCCCTCAACAACCAATCAGCTCTCGAAAGCCCAAAATTGCTTGGAAATTTGTATACCGCACTAAATGACAGACTTCGTTGCAAATTTGAAGCACCTCATGCACCTGAACAGTGGTCCTTTGGCAAGTTTTTAGAATTTTTCAGTGATGAAATCAGCTATGTGGACTCGTTGAACATGATGAACGTCAACATAGAATCCAAGGATGAATCAGCAGCTAGAGCCAAGTACAGTGGGACAAGCCGTCCTACCCATGTGACAAAAGGCTCCACTTATCGACCATCTCAGTTTGCTTCCGTGGAAAAGACAGTACAATTAAGAAACAAGTCTTGCGTTCTCCATCCAACTGTGGCATCGCATTCGCTTATGGAGTGTCACAAGTTTCTGGCGTTAGAAGAACCAATACGTTGGGAAGTAGCCAGGGAGCATCAACTATGCTTCAATTGTTTAAAGGGTGATCACCATTCTCGCAACTGTAAGGAGAAGGCCAAGTGCACCCAATGCCATTTATTTCATCATACGTTGTTGCACAGATCTGACCACAAATCTCGATTTAACACTTCTTCCCGTGGACTTAGGAAAGAGGAAGAAGGCAGTTCTGATAAGCATGACGCCAAGCCTGTGACTCTTGGTGGGGTTGTCAATGTTGATCATCAAGCCATAGCGAAAATCGGTTTAATGATTTTGACTGCTCCTCGTCGAGACGCAAAAGGGTGTGTACTTGATTGTGTAAAATTCTATGCAGCCATAGACACGGGAGCTGCCCATACGATATGTTCACGTGAATTGGCTGAGACACCACATGGAGACTGGCTTCCTGAGGATGAAAAAGGGCAAAAGTTATTCAACGGGAAGCCGATAAAATATAATGTAATGGTACGAGAAATGGAGTTGATGGAACCAGGGTTGCCAGGTTTTTTTTGTAGCCGGATACCAAATTTTCAGCTGTTGGATGCCAAAATAAAGACTGGGATACCAAATTTTGTGGTTTCTTTTAGCCATACGGAACAAATTGAGCATTAGTTTTAATTTATTTTACCCTTAAAAAACTGAAAAAGAAAGCACAAGGTCACCTATTATTGGTCATAAAAACATAAACAACAATCATAACAACACACCTCACACCAGGAATTGCTTAAAATGAGAAATCAACAAATCATAACTTACAAGACAGAAAAAACAAAGCACAGTCAAAAGCAAAGTCATACTGCCAGAAATAAAACAAATCAAGCACAATGCACGGTTGGTACAGGTACCATATAATCAGTTAAGCCAAAGTAGCCAGAGCCCAATCATCTGAAAAACACAAAACGGTCACCCACGAGGATCCTTGTTTAAAAATAAATTCAAAAGATTAATTTTTTCAATAAAAAGTTGCTGTTTACCGAGGATACCAAATCTCTGGTTGGATACCAAATTTGCTTGCAGCGAATACCAAATTTTTGCAGGATACCAAATAAGAAAAGTTGATACCAAACAAGCAGCTTGGATACCAAATTGGGGTTTATTTGGTATCCTAGGATGCCACCTGGCAACCCTGGATGGAACGTGATAAAACGTTCACCAGCCTTGGGAAGGTTAGTTTTGTTGATCAAAGACTACCCTTTTATCAATACTTGCCATCTGATGTGAACTTGCCTAAGCGCGTTGACATGATAGTAGGAAGCGAGTTTGCTTGGGAATACTTTCTTATACCGTTGCTGAGAGAGGGAGATTGTTGCCTACCAGACAATATCCATGATGCGAAGCACTGTAGGCTTGGAAAATTTTGGATGAGTTCAAAGATCCAATCTGAGAGCCTCATTAATAATCTCGTCTTTAATGTGCAACCAGCAATTTTGTTCAGCTCTCCAACAACCAGGCACCAGAAAAGTGAAACGCCACTGTCCACTGAGCCTGAACATACTGCCCCAGCAACAAGCATAGGTCTATCTGCAGCACTGCTCCGCAAAGAAGCCCGTTTGGAGTCGCTGAAGAAACTTGAAAGCAATCCGTTTTATTGTTCAGATGATGACGACAAGTTAACAATGAGCACTGAAGACGAACAGGTACTTGAACACTACCAACTGACTACCCAGGAAGTTGTGCTTGAAAATGGTGATACACACCTGCAGTTTAAGTTACCCTGGGTTGATGCAAAGGACAAAATGACGAATAACTACAACCAGGTCAAAAGCCTACTGTTAAAACTCCAGAGGAGACTAAAATCCAACCCAGACTTAATGTCGAAGTACTGCGAAAAAATTGAAAATGCTATTGCGGAAGGTCACATTGTTAGTATATCCCATGATGAGAAAGATAAGGTTGAAGAGAAATTTAACCCAATCTACTACATTCCACACTTCAATACTTCGCAGACAAAGTTTCGCGTCGTATATGATGCCGCTCGCAACAACCAAGGATTGTCACTTAATCAGCTCTTGGCGAGGGGGCCTATCTTTATGCAGTCAATGAAATCAATCCTTATACGCTTTGGAGAGAAAAGGTACGGGCTAGCTAGTGACATTTCCAACATGTTTTTTCAAATTCGAATACATACTGACGATCAAGATATGCTGAGAATCCTCTGGTTCGATCAACCCAACATGAACGGGAATATTACTAAATACAAATTCCAAGTGGCACCATATGGTTTACGCTGTGTGCCTAGTATGGCTGGATTTGCAATGCAGTATACAGCGGAAAAGAATCTGCCGGGTGTAAGTGATGATGTTGCAAAACGCGTAGTGCATGATATGTATGTTGATGATTTGATCACGGGTGTCAATGACGTCACTGAAGGACGCTGAGTCGTAAGGGAAATTTCAGCACTTTTAAAATCAACTGGATTTGTGCTAACAAAATGGAGTTCTAGCAGCAGAGAAATCTTAGCCGATGTCGATGAGAGCGACCTTGCACCCACTATTAGAGATATTCGCGATAAAGACCTTGGATCAAGTGAAGCTAGCATGCAACATACTTTGGGACTCGTATGGGATACAAAATCTGATTCCATTTATATGAAGAGGCCGGTTTTCACACACAGTGAAAATACTATTCTCACCAAACGTCAAGTAGCTAGTATTAATCATCAATTTTTTGATCCGCTCATGTGGTGGGCTCCACTGTTTGTTCGCCTGAAGTTGTGTTGTTCTCAGATTGTACGACAGGTATCAGAATGGGATGAAGCTGTTCCAAAGGAATTAGCAGCTCAATGGTGGAAAACAGTCCATTACCTCAAGGAAGTTGATAAAGTTCCACTACCTCGTTGTCGTATTCCATCACACGCTTGCGAAAAAAGTCATTACGAACTGCATATGTTTGCCGATAGCAGCAAAGAGGTTGCTGCAGCTGTTGTTTACCTTCGAGTTTGCACAGGAGAACAGTGCCACGTTGCTCTCTTGGCAGCGAAGACTTCCGTTCTTTGTGAACAAGAGGTAAAACGTCAATCAATACCCGCAAAGAGATTATAGCCTTAGATTTGGGTGCTCGTTTACTCAGAGAGTGCCTCGAATCGACTGGTTTACCAATCAATGATTACGTTTTGTGGTCGGACAGTAAAACTGTTATTAGTTGGTGCAGCACGAAAAGCTTGGAACTCCGCGTGTTTGAGCGAAATCGTGTAGATTCAATTTTGAGGAACTGCAATGGAAAGTTGCCTCGTTACGTGTCAACAAAACAGAACCCCGCTGATGTGGCAACAAGGGGATGCCGCGTTGACCAAGATGAGAAATGGGAGTTCTGGATAAAAGGACCGGACTTTTTGTGGAAACAAGATTCAGAATGGGAGGATTTACAGTACAATTGTTCTGCTATTGACGCAGGTACGCTGCCAACCCCAGTGATCACGTTATCATCCACACCTACACTATTTCCTAATAATAAAGATTTCATGGGACACACCCTGGATCGTACTTATAAGGTGGCTAAAGCTGTATGAATCCCACTTTTAGTAATTAACTGTGCTCGCAAGTGGAAGATGTGCCTTGCAAGTCATCGTGGTGAAATGAAGGAAGAAGTGGAGCTTCATACTGCAAGCCTGCTACTCGTGTGAATTGCCCAGCGTGAATCATTTGAAAAGATTATTAATCAAATGCAGAATGGATTGACATATGAAGAAACAGTTAAGCGTACGCCAAAGCATAAACGAGAACGCTGGATGACCTCATTAATCGGATTTGTACCGTTTCTTGACCATAATGGCATTTTACGAATTGGAGGTCGCCTGAGCAATTCTACTGAATTAATGGACGAGCAGATGCACCTTGCAGTTCTGCCACGGCGGCATAAGGTAACTAAGTTGTTTATCATTGATAGACACACAAAGTTGGCTCACCGTGGAACTGAAGCTGTCCTGGCATCTTTGCAAAATGATGTTGGTTTAAAGCCTCTTGGCGGTATTGCTACTGTGCGACATTTTCTAGCCAATTGCTTTGCATGCAAACTTTTGAGGAAATCAAGAGCAAGTCAACTGATGGCACCCCTACCGGGGTATCGGATAACCTTTAGGCAACCTATGTTCTCGTCTGTGTCTGTGGATTATGCAGGGCCATTTGAAGTCAAAAGACATCGTTCAGTGGAGAAACGCTGGATCTGCATCTTCGCCTGTAACGCAACATCTGCTGTCGGTATCGAAGTCGTGGAATCACAGGAAACCACAGCCTTTCTCAATGCTTTCCGCAGATTTCAGTATTGAATGGTAACAAAACGAAGCACATTCGTTCGGATTGTGCAACAACCTTTATTGGAGCTCGAAACATCATGCGGGAAGAACTGAAGTTGGCGGTCCGTGCATTTGAATCCTCAGCCGAACTAAAGCAATGGCTCATGAACATGGAAGTGACCTGGGAATTCTCCACGCCTGCGAGCTCCCACCATCAAGGCTTCATTGAGAGAAAAATTCGCACCTTCAGAGATGTGACTGAGGGAGTCTTAAAATCGGATAACACCAAGAGTACACCCACCGATTTTGAATTGCTTACCATTCTGCGAGAGACTGAATATATAATGAATTGCCTTCCTCTGGGGCGACATTCGGGGGATGAAGACTCATTACAATCCCTGTGCCCAATAGACTTGATTGTTGGATTTTGCGCTCCCGGGAACGAAGGAGCATCTCTTTACCAGTTTGCTTCAAAAGACGAGTTTAGAAAGGGATATGTATATACCCAGAAAATTGCTGACCTTTGGTGGAACAGATGGCTGTCAACGTATTTGCCGTCACTCCAACGTAGACAGAAGTGGACGACCGTTAAAGACAATATCAAGAAAGGAGACGCTGTTCTCTTCATCAATCAAACAAACCCGCTCCGAGCGGCTCACCCCTTTGCCGTTGTTACCGACACGAAGCTTGGCAAGGATGGACGTGTAAGATCTGCTACAATCCGAACAGCTGACGGACTTATTTGAGAACGAGACATTCGGAAACTAGTGTTGCTTGAACGGTCTGCTACCCCCGAAGATAGGAATTCAACGTCTCAATCCGACGTGTGTGACAATTCCGAACCAATTGCCGTGTTTGCTGGCAACCGCTTTGATGATGTCAGCGAACCTCAATCCGACGTGTGTGACAATTCCGAACCAATTCCCGTGTTTGCTGGCGACCGCCCTAATGATGTCGACAAACCTCCATTGATTCATTCCATGGAGAAACAACAGAAAAACATTTAAGTTTAAGACGCTATGTGTTTTTAATTGACTTTATTTTTACAAGTGATTATCGAAGGTCCTGGTAGTAGAGACAATTTTGCCACGTGCTGGTACTGGCCACGCACTTTCTCAGATTTGGAAAATTTTTCGTTAATATTTTTTTACGAAGAAATTTTGAGGGGACTGTAAAATTTCGTGGTGTCCAGTTAATCTATTTATCATTGACGCCTTGTTCACTTTATTGCCTTTTCCTTTCTTTTTTCCTTTCTTTATTGCCTTTTCCTTTCTTCTTCTTTTTACTTTATTCATTTTTTTCTTTTTTTCCTTTCCTTTTCTTTCCTTTCCTTATTGCCTTTCCTGGAAAGTAAAGATTTAAAAGTCAACACCAGAAAAACAAAAATGATGGTAAGCAGGTCAGAAGGCGAACTATACAAAAGCAAGATAGATCCATGTGGAGTTTGTGGGAGGAGAGTCATGGCCAACTCAGTGTTGTGCACAAAATGTGGAAGCTGGGTTCATGGCAAATGTGCAAAAATAAAGAGAGTTACCGCTAGGTTGGCAATGCATTTTGTTTGCTTGAAGTGTAAAGGAATAATGGAAGGGACGATGGACTCAATCGAGAAGTTGTGCGATGAAGTGGAGACAGTGAATGGATTTTGTTATTTGGGAGACAGACTAAATGCTAGTGGTGGTTGTGAAGCGGCAGTCACAGCAAGAGTAAGAATCGGTTGGGTAAGATTCAGGAAATGTGGAGAGTTATTGCTTGGAAATAGGTTTCCTCTGAAGATGAAAGGTAAAGTTTATTGTTGTTGCGTAAGATCAGCAATACTGCATGGAAGTGGTACATGGTGTCTAAAAGAAAATGAAAAAGCAATTTTAAGGAGAACGGAGAGAGCTATGGTGAGAGCCATGTGCGGTCAGAAAATTGTAGACAGAAAGACGACTGAAGAACAGATGGATATGTTAGGGTTGAAGGAAACGATAGACCGGTTAGCAACAGCAAATGGAGTTAGATGGTATGGACATGTACTGAGGAGGGATGACGATAGTGTTTTGAGGGTTGCTCTGAATCTTGAAGTGACTGGCAAGAGAAAGCGAGGACGACCGAAGAAGACCTGGAAGAAGCAAGTGGAAGAGGAGACAGAGAAAGTTGGTTTGAAGAAGGAGGATGCTCTGAGACGAGACAAGTGGAGGAACGGAGTGCGAGAAATTGCAGAAGGAATGGGGTAAATCCGGCCATCTCTGCTAAAGGGAAAACACCGGATAAAAACTGAATAACTACTACTACTACTTTCATGTGTTTGAATCGTACTCGCTACCGTGACGGACGCGTTATCGCCTTTGTCTCAGAGACTATTCGCAGTTTTGGTCAGCGCGGTCATTGCTTGTTAGTTTTTATATTTTTTCGTTGAGGCAAGGCAGAAGCTAGTTTTTACTGGAAATTTACCTTTCGTGTTAGCTCAGTTATATTTTTCTCTTGGCCATACTGTAGTGCTCCTACCGTCCTATCTTAGTTAGATTTCTTACCGGTACCAACGCCAACCTAGTTTGTACTAAATTTATCAGTTTTACTTATCTGGCCCACTGGGCTATGCTTAGTGCAGTAAACTGTAGTTATAGGGTTTGTGATCATTTTCTGACTCTCCCGTAGTTGTGTGTTGCTTGCCTCTTTGCTTTGTTTTTAGATGCTGAATTAGCGGCTTTTAACGCCAATTAGGACAAGTTGCCTATTGCTTTCTGTAAAGCTATTGTTGCATAATACAGATTTCTTGCTTCTTCGCCCGAGTTGGTTTTGCTTCTGTTCTCACGTAGGACAGACCAGGTTAGCTATAGCTGTCCAGCAAGTTCAAATAGAGTCATCCGATTCTTGCTGCAATCGCGAGGATCGACCACACTGCTATTGTAATCTTTGATCCCTCCAGCACCTTGATGAACCGAAGTGATGCTATCTGAATAAGTCCGGATTCGAATTTTAACTTCACTTTCTCGTCTCCCGGTAAGCGATGACCCAACAATAATTAAGCAATTCATTTATTTATCAAAGTGAAATATAACACACGTTTCATGGGCCATAAGAACAATTAGAGGGAAGCGTTAAGCGCTAGATGTGATTATGGTGTTAAATTCGGGTTATCTTACTTCTACAAATACAAAGAATCATATTTCTATATCTACAAATTCGTACAGACCAGCATTCAGTAAACGTGCCATACTTGATGCTTTATTAAAGCTAATGTGCATTGCAGCATGGCTTTGTAATCAATGCTTTCTTTAATCTGCCAAAGTAGAACTCGGGGCCGTTATTTAAAATGATCTTGGGGTAGTTTCTCCGAATCGGAGAAAGTGGCATGAATAATTTGTTTTCTGACTACACACCGGTAGTAGTCATAGGAGAAAGCAGTATCCATGACTTGTTTTCCAGTCACAATTCGATCTTGGTCATAATAAATAAACTAAAAGTGATATCGACCCCATTCCATTTTGTTAAGTTGTTTTTCATTAGAACTGCGGACTCACTAAAATGACTCATGACATTACGGCCATATAAACACACGAATGTCAATTAGGCGTGTAGATCTATGTAGTTATAAATGAATTGTATACTGGCCTTATTCGCTTACTCATCATTTAGGATTTTTTCTTTTCTATGATGTTATTTGTTTGTTCACGTCAGGGATGTGGAAGCGGTTATTTTTCAAACGCTTCCGCTTCCACACCTATCGCTTTCGCTTCCACCACTTCCGCTTCCACCAACAAAAAACGAAAAAACGACCGTTGACAATTTTTTTTTAACTTTTGTGGGTCTGTAGCCTGCCTCCTTCTTCTACACTTCATCATTTTGAAAAAACGAAAACCTTCATTTATTGCTATTACTTTACCTACTTCGCTTAAGCTTATTGTTTCGAACTACTCTGTGTTTGTTTTTCTTAGATATCAGAACTCGTGTTGAATGTAGAACAGTGCTTTTCAATCTTTTTGTCATCGCGGGGCCCCTAATGTACTTTCGCGTTTGTCACGGAACTCCCACTAACAAAAATTTAGAAATCACGAATTGCTTACAAGAAAATCAAATATTTCGTTACTACAATTCAAAAATAATTAAACACTTCAACAAATAGACAGTTATTACAAGTTCGTTCACTACTTACAACTACTTTTACAACACCTAACTTAATGCTTCTCAGATGTAAGCCGTATGATTACATATTACAGCTCTCGACAACAGTGGCGGCTCGTAATTGAATTTGCTGGTGGGGCTGCAAGTCATTTTTAAATTTTTTTGCACTCTTTGTAGGCAGTTCATTTGCCGTTGTTTAGCTACAAATGTGCAAATTTTCCGAAACTCTATGCTGTTTTAGTTGTATAATTGTATTCAATCAGGCATTGCTTTGGCTGAATATTACGGATTGCGGTAGGCTAATTTAGTGTACAGATATCCTGGTGCCATGGTAACGTATATATGATTCAAAAGTTGCAAAAGTTTCAACCAAAGCAATTAATTTGATTAATACTAAGTAAAAAAACAGTAACGTTTTTCAACAACACAATCTGCTAACAATACAACAGTCTAAACAACTTGAAATTGCCAAATTTATGCACAAATATTTTAATAAATCTCTTCCTCCTGCTTTTTCAAACATCTTTGATTCTAACTTTCTTAGCGAGAAAGCCACTCTTCGTACACGATCCAAGTCCAAATTGTGCCCTCAATATTGCAGAATAAAACTCACACAACAAACACTGAAATTTAGAGGCCCAATGTTATGGAATAAACTACCTGTAGCACTCAAAGATATTAAATCACTTCCCAGGTTCATCAAATGCTTTAAAGAATATATTATAAATCAGTAGATTAGCATTTATTATGTTTTAATACTGGAAACCTACGTCTTTTGATTGCTTAAAGATATACCTAATTGTAAAACGAGTTTGCAAAGTAGGATAAAAAGTAAAAGAATAGGTATTTGCTGTTTTTCATTCTTTTTCAGAATCTGCCAATCACTTTCGAACTACCAATTAAAAAGAGCGAATGATTATCTTATACTCCATCTCCAACTTCAGGCGACAACTGCTCCTCGAAATATTTTCGGATGAAGAAGAAGAATAAGGAAATACAGCTGCGATATAGGTCCATGAAACTTCAGTCTATTCATTAGAATAAATGATTAATTTTTATTTGAGTAAAAAAAAAGAGGGACACTTCCAATGGTTTACCTAAATTATCTACAATCACGTGATTAAAATCAGGTCATAAAAATTCAAACGCAATGTAATAGTGCTACTGTTTATCTGCAAATTGCATGGTCCTGGGCAGTAAGACTACAACTGAATCCAGCGACAGAGTCCTGCCTAGAGTGTAATGGAGCTAACTCTTTTTACTGTCGTTGCTCCCAGGTCACCCTTGGGCAAGGTGTAGTACCTGCTTGCCTCCCTCGTTAGGGTAACAACAGTTTGGCACTGAGAGGAATGTATTTCTTTTAGCTATTGGGTTTTTTACATAGGGTAAAATTTTGTTTATTTGGCTGACTGCTTTTTTAGTTTCTTATTTGTGGTGTTTTTTTTATTTCAATTTTTTGCTTGATGTTTTCGTAAGGTGCGGTGACCATGCCCCTTTCTACAATCTTTTTAATGTAATCTTAAAAAATTTGGGTATGTTTAACGTCAATTCGTTTTGTCACCTGCATTCCTTTTTCGCTCGTTGTTTTTATCCTATCGTTGAGTTTTTTGTGTTGAGAAAACAGAAGCGAAATAAATTGCTAACTACTAAAAAAAAAAAAAAGAGTAGTAATTCTAATTTGTTTTAATATTTTGTAATCTACAAAGAAAATAGAACAAATACAAAGTCTCGCTCATATCATCAAGCTAAGGACTAGCCTGAAGAGTGAAGCACATGAGCAAGTGCAAGTTGTACGAATTTATCGCACTTGAACTTATAACCGGTTAATTCGACGACTTGCAAAATTTCTTTCAGCATCCTTGGACATCAGCAACATACGTATATATATTTTTTTAGTTTTTACAAAGAGTCACGATTAAAACAACATTAGCGTAGCAAAATAGGCGGAGCCATCCCTAAAATATGGGTAATGAAGATGCATTATCATCACCAGGGCTCTCTCAATGTAAGATACTTTTCGTAGCTCCTGGCTAGCCCGATATCCAACATTGGACTGTATCCGCAACAAACCCAAACAATCCAACACAAAGCACAAGACTTACGTACCGTTTACTTTTGAACCAGGATTTCCTTTGACGTTACTGCTAACCGTGCAAGTATGAACTAAAACTGGTATCCTTACATGAAATTGATGACACAAAAGCTAATTAGGCATAGAAAAACCTTCCAATCATTATATACTAAATGTGGTTTTTAAGGCATTCATGGCAGTAGGTGATTACACGATAGCATGTCTCGGCATGCACGGAAAAGCAGCTCGAAAAACCCGGATTCGAAGCCCACAGGAACCAGACACGACGAAACATACCCCCGGGCAAAAATTAGTTTTACGAAGAGTCACGATCCGAACAAAGTTAGTATAGCAAAATAGGCGGGACCATTCCTGGACTCAGATATTGGCCTTTTGGCCTCATCAACAAGGATTCGTTCCACCCAGCGCAGCGCCCCCCAGAGGGGGCGTTGTGCGCCTAGAATTAGAGATTAACGTTGTCCCCTGCACTGCAGGTGGATGCGAAGCGTGAGTAAGCAATGAATAGTTGCGGTTTCGGGGTTGAACGATGAGGTATCACGAACCATAACAACACATTGACCAGCGCTAAAAGTGCGAGCAGTGGCGCTGGTGGAATCAAACCATCGACGCCTCCAAACCAAGTCGTCAGAGTCTACGTAGCCCGGGACTGTCATAAAGCGGGCAGTCGGGCGTGTGGTGTTTAAATGAAATTTTTGTAAACTACGCGAAATAAATTTTGGCGGCTTGACGAAACTAATGCTTTTGCCCCACTCGAAAACAAGGTCGTATGCCTCGCCTCCCATCCCTCGTTTTTACCGGTTATGCGGGTTCAATCTAAGGGGAGTTGTAAGAGTTCAGCCACTCTTGGTTCGTCGCGTGCAGCAGCAATATTCTCCCACGTAGTTGCGGTAGTCTGATATCCAAATGACAAAGCAAAAATTTTACGACTTTTTGACCGGTAGAAGAGAAAAAGGTTTTGCTAAGTGCATCGCTAGCCTTTTGCATTAAGTTAAACAACTTTCTCGCCTTTAGATAAGTTTTCTTACTTCCAATTTATTTGCCTAATTCATTAAATGATACAACTGCATAGCAACATTTGAACTTGCTTACCTACAAACAATCTAACTAATTACAGCAACTAGCCCTGCTTTAGAGCTACAACATCAGCAAGCTTAGCGGGAATTGCTACGTCGCAAGAAAAGTGACAAGAACCAATTGACCGTGATAGCAACGCATATACTGTACGTTAAGCGTCTGGGCGCTACTGATTTTGCCCTTCCTACTGCTATCGTTTGCAGCTTAACGAGCGGTGTTCAAAAATTAGAAATATTCATGTGTAGTAATGCAAGAGGCCAGCGATGCACTTAGCAAACTGCAGACAGTGACACTGTTTCGACCTATCAGGTCTCTTCAGTGCAGTTGGTGACAGTTATACAAAAAAATTTGGCTTAGTAATGCTGACAATAATTGCAGCGGCAAAAAATTTTGCTATGTCACACAGAAACCAAAACTTTAAACCATTTATTAAGCAACTAAATCGATTTACAAAATTACAGTCTCTGGCGCTGCAGCTGCAGCCCGTCCTACGCACCATACGATGTCACATAGAACCCCTATGTCGCACGTTCACTTTGTTTAGTGCTAGCAATACAGGAAAATTAATCTTTTCAGCGACATAAACTGGTTGGTACATTGGTAAATAAGGTATGAACTATGACATTATGAGAAATATTAACATTATCAAAAATTCAAAAAAAAAACAGATCACAAAAACGCGTGGGGGGCTGCAGCCCATAGGCACGAGCCGCCACTGCTCGACAATAACCTGTCGTCACAACAGCAAATTACACCGTATAGCGTTGATTTTCCCTCTCTACCCTTAACTAACTCTGACTTTAAGTTAACGTTAACTCTAACGATCATTACGGACCTTCTGTCCGTCCTCAAAACACGTATTGACTCCGATCTTTTTGGATAGTGAAGTGCAAAATTTCTGTCGTATATATAGTATGTACATGTAAAGCGAGCAAAATTGAACTGCACCAATCAACAGCCGCCTCAACGAGGTGGTGCGGTCCCCGACTTGTTTGGGTTGGGTCAAAATGATTGTTGGCCTTCCCGAGTGTCCCAGATACCCCCGGGCACTCCCCTCACACAAACCATTTTTTCGCCGTGCAGCCCCTTGAACGACCGCAGAAGGGTAGCATGCAGCCTCTTTAAAATTGGCTTGTCTTCTCTCTACTCCTGCCTTTCTCTTGCCCGTCTTCTCATTCTTCTTCTTCTTCTGATGATCGGCAACGTTTATCCTAACCCTTGCCTTGTCTTTCCCTATTTAGTGTGCACTGGAAATGTGACCCGGCGGGGTAGGTCAGTGCAATGCTGTACATGCTCTAACTGAGTTCATTTAAAGTGCTCACTACTCTCCTTTTGTAGATTCAGAACTTTTGGCAGCTCTCACTCCTAGAGCTGCCCTCCCTGCTTTTTTGGAGATTCTACACCTACCAGCACTGTGACTTCCTCCTCGGGCTCCTCCAGCTGGTATACCTTCACTGCTCAACCTGGCCCCCTTCTGCTAATGCAGCACTCGCACTCAACCCTCACCTTCAAATCTCTTATCCTTTTTCTGCCCACTTTGTATCTTTTCCCACTGCACCCTCACCACTGCCTCATGCTCCTGGGTGTTTCTCTTTACCCCCAGCTTTCTCTTCCCCTTCCAAACTCCCTCAGGGTTCTTCAATGGAATGCTGGGGGTCTCCAAGCCAGGAGCATTAAACTACTACACTTTAATTCGTCCCATCCCGTTGACCTTATATATATCCAGGAATCTAACCTTAATTCATCTTCCTCTTTTCGGATCCCTGGATTCTCTGCTCTGCGATCCCATGGCACTCACTCCCGATCTGGTATTTTTCTACTGATGTCGCAGACGCTAGCGGCGGCGTCATCATTTTCGTCAAGCAGAGCTTATTCTTCTCTGAGCTTTCTACCTCCTCTATTTCTTTGCTTGGCCCCTACTCTAATTATGTAGAGGTCAACATCTCTCGAAACGACTCCTCCTCGCTCTCATTTCTTAATGTGTATGCTCCCCCTATTTGTTCTTCTACGAAGGATAGCGTAACCAAATTTTTTCTCTTTATTCTTCCTTCCTATGTGGAAGCGGAAGCGGAAGCGGTGGATTTTTCGCGCTTCCGCTTCCACAGAAAAAGGACCGCTTCCACCGCTTCCAGCTTCCGCTTCCACATCCCTGGTTCACGTAACAACTATTGATAAGGATATATTGCAATTGCATGAAAAACCCTTGATATTTAAACAATTCTGATTTTGTCAAATAAGTCTGAGTTTAGATCTGGAATTATATTGGAATCAAAAGAAGAAGTAATGTAGACAACGCATCAAACAGAGTTCCTTTGTTATATTGGAATGAAAAGAATTACCGGTAGTGAATGTAGACAACATATCAACAGATTACCTTTTATACCAACTTGTAATTTTTAGCAGTTTTACCTTGGATAAGATTAAACTGCATAACTGGTAGCAATGTTTGTATAACATCACAAGATACCTCCATGTTATTCAAGTAGCACTCAGCCACTGATTTAACTGTTAATTCTTTTTTGCAGTCATTTGTATAAGTATCAAACCATCTACATGTTTTCAGAAAACACGATTTTATGAAAACCAAACAAGTTTAATGTTTTCAATTTGTACCAAATCATTCAAAAACGTACAAAAAACATCACAAACTATAAAAAAAAGTCACAAAGAAGCAATTTAAGTATTCTGTGTGACCTTCATGCACTTTCATGATGGCTTGTAGTTGATGTGGCATCGTAACTATCAGTGACGTGCAATATTGAGTGATGATTTCCTTTACTTATACTCAATAGCGTATGCAGAAAGTTTTCGAGGGGACGCCAAAGTTTCGTCACAATAGTGAGGTGTCACAAATCAATTTTATGGGGAGTGCTGAAGCCACAATATAGTTTGCAAAAAACCAGCTTTGCCTTTGCTAAAACTGCTTGGTTTTGCGTTACATTTTTTTATTTTTAGGGTTTGAGGGGGACCATGGCACAGTGTCCTTCCACCTCGATATGGTAGTGCTTATACTTCTTTGATTATCTTGATTAGTGCTTTTCCGCTTGATGGCTGTTTCTCTGATTCTAAATCTTTCCTTTTAGCCCACAAATTTTCAATGCGATATAAATCTGGACTATTGCCCGGCTAATCCAGCATTATCGCAATATTTGCCCCAAGGAATTTCTTAACAACTTTTGTTTGGTGGCACAGTGCACCATCATACCTAAAAACAGTGGTGTTGCGTACTGCCATATGCAATAAGAGCTTATTTTTCAATAATTTCACATATTTGTGTGCATTTTTGTTGGTACCAGATGTCAAAAATTACAATCTCACTGTTCCAGTTTTGCTTATGGTGCCCCATATCATCTGACTGGGGAACTGTTGTTACAAATTCTCAAACAACGAAGATTTGTACACAAGTGCTCGGAAGGAACTCCAGGGCCTTCGCTCCTTCTTCAAACACAACGACTAAATAAAAACTTTTTTATTGCGGGAACTCAGTAAAAGAAAATTAAAATCCAAAAACTCAGTTAAATTAAATTTCAAATCGATAAAAAGAAAGAGCAGATTCACCGAGGGCTTCTTCAAAAATAAAGGAATGCAAAAAAACAATTAAACTTCGTGCAGCAACAAAATTAAGCAACTGCCTTAAAATCCAAAAACGTTACTATTTTACTTGCTTGGAACGAGAGGCCAGCTAATTAGAATTCAAATCTCGCTCGGTTTTAGGCCAAAAAACGCCCGAGAGTCGCATTCCAATCTCAAGCCATTAAACGCAAAACAGAAAATGCAAGGCGTGCGAGAACAAAAGAGCGCTATTTCATTTCAGCCTCGGAAATAAAACATTTTTTTTTCTTTCCGAAGCCGATTCTGTAACAACTGTTTCATGGCCGCAGGGTTATATTTTTGATCAAATCTTTTTCCAACTGGTCTACAAACATGCTTCTGCCAAGCAACAGATTGCTGGAAGGTGGACATATCACTGAACAAAACCTTTCCCTAGTCATCAACAGTTCAGTGAAGGTACTTTCTGGTAAACTCCATCCTCTTCTTCTTCACTGTTGGTGTCAACTTTGGTATTTTTGCAGGCTTAGAAGATTTTAATCCAAATTCTTTGCTTAGCAAGAAATGGTGCTGACCCTGATATTAGTCTCTTTTCTAAGAAAACTTGCACGTACTTTTTTAAAGGAACTTGTGGGAGACTGTGCTATAGTCTTCTTCATGGTATTGTCATTTCGGAGAGTCGTTTTACATGGCCTGCCACTTTTTATCCGATTTCCATAAATCCCTTTTTTTGGTGAATTTTTTTATTGACTTTGAACAGATGATTTGGTGGTTTGATACTTCTGCAAATGACTGTATACTATTGTATGCCTTCAATGCGTTAATAAAGTGCGGGCTATTCAAACTTATCTTAAACAAATAAATGCAAATTAGAATAAGATGTACAACTACAGTTGCAAACTGTTGTTTGAAAGTATTTGTTTTTCTGTATTGGTTAAAATATTCATGTGGTTTGTTATCTTTCAATCTAGTCTTTGGATAAAAATCAATGGAGAGAAGTGGATAAATTTTCCCAGCAAAAGTGATAAAAGAAATAAGCTATATGAATTTACTTTTCCTGTGCAGTATGCAGATTACAATCATCAGTATGAGAAATGGAATTTTTTAAATGGTTTGCCAAAAAATAAAACTTTTGGAAAACATGATTATTACACTCTTAAATTTCAAAAAACTATCTATTTAATTGACTTAATTCAAAATACTGTTCTTCTGCCAGAATCATTTGCTGTTACTACGTTTACCAGCAAAGGAAATCGCCAAACTTACAAGCCAACCACAAGCAGAAAACTTCACTGCTACTATCAGGGCCATGTGAGAGGCATAAAAAAAAGTAAAGTGGTTGTTTCGACATGTAATGGTCTGAAGGGAACAATTACCCTTCCAAGGAATGTTTTTATGATCAAGCCATTTAGCAATGGTACTCATGCAATTTACCAACTAGATCTGAAAAGCAGCAACATATCTCAGAGGTTTTGTGGAACTACTCTTTACTCTAACAACTCCACATTCAGTTATGTAAATGCTAGATCCAACGTACTGCAATGGAAACAAGCAACTGTCGGTAAAAGATTTGTTGAATTATTTATAGTAACAGATCAAAGGACATTTCGTAGGCACCAACATCAATTATCTGCCCATGTTAAAGAAGTTGCGAATAATATTGATAGTTTGTATGCAGAGCTTAATATTCGAGTAATATTGTCTCATATTGAAATTTGGAACAAAGATAAGATTTCAATTACCAATGGTATCATTGCTGAGACGTTACTGAATCTTTTTTTCAAATATCGAATAGAACAAATGGAAAGTCTTCCTGATTCATCTCCATGGGTGTATGCAGATGCTGTTCATCTTATTTACGGTGGTGATTTTGCAGGTAAGACTCTTGGTTTAGCTCGATTGGGCTCTATGTGTAAAGTTGATGCAGCAGGAGTTGTTCAAGATGATAGCATCTCAGATCGAGTTGGTAGTGTAATGGCTCATGAACTGGGACATAATTTTGGAATGATGCATGTTGAAGACGTTCCAGGTTGTAAATGTTCTGCTACTGAATGTGTCATGACAGCTATAACAAGCTATGGCCGCCCACTTGGTTGGTCATCTTGCAGTAGACAATTGCTGAGGAATACTCCCACTAATATCGATGTTTGTTTACTTACTCCGCCGGAACCATCTCGTTACATTGAATCTAGTGTTTGTGGTAATGACATTGTGGAGGAAAATGAGGAATGCGATTGTGGTCTTTCTCAGTATTGTAGTGGAAACTGCTGTAACCCTTTAACTTGCAAGCTCATTGAAGGTAGTAAGTGCAATAGTGGAGATTGTTGTGACAAATGTGAAATCGTAAACAAAACCGTTGTTTGTAGAAGAGCAAACGATGAATGTGATTTGCCAGAGTATTGTGACGGTATTTCACCATATTGTCCTAGGGATTTATATAAAGAAGATGGTGTGGGATGTAGAAATAATGCTGCAACTTGTAGTCGAGGATTTTGCCTCGATGACGATGGGCAATGTCAACTGGTATTTGATAAATCGGCACAAAAGGCTCCAAGACATTGCTATGAGCTGAATCAGCGTGGATTAGAAGGAGCTAACTGTGGTGTAGATAAATATGGAAATTATATTAAGTGCTTGCGTAAAAATATAAATTGTGGTACATTGCATTGTTCTTTTCAGTCTGATGTTTCACCTGTGGCATCAGCAGTGATCACATTGACTATCAATTCTATTTATAAGTGCAAAAGTATTGTCCCAAATAATGGTTTCCCGGGATATGACTATGTGTTTAATGGCAGAAAATGTTCCCATGACAAGATCTGTTTAGGAAAAATCTGTCAAGTTAGTCGCTTGTGCTCGCAATCATGCAATCGACATGGTATTTGTAATAATATTGGTCAATGTCATTGCGATGCAGGCTGGGCTCCTCCAAACTGCAAGCATCGGACAGTTGGTCCTGCCAGTATGAAGCCATCTTTTAGCAATTCGTCAGCACCTAACGGCAATTCTTTTAATAATTTAGTAAATAATACTGCTGAAAAAATCAGAGACTATTTTTCAAGAATTTTAAATTCACATCCAGTTGCATTTGGTGCTATTACGTTTCTATTTGTTGTCGGATTTGCATCTATGCTTTTTGTGTTTGCCCGTTGCCGTGAACTTAAAAAGTTTCTCTTCAATGAAGACAAGCCACCCCAAATCTATTACGAACCAGGAGGTTACTACGAGCAGACCACTTAGGTTAATATATTTGCTGACAAATCTTCGTGTTATTTTAATGGTTTATTTACTGTGCGTTATCACTGTTATGTACTATGCTGTGCTACAACATTTTTTGGCATGCTCTAGTTGATGCTACTGCTAAAGTAAAAACTAACAACTAAAGAAGTATTGGTTTACGAGCCTTGTTGTGCCATATGAAATACTTGAGTTTATAGACATTTTCTACCACTAGCTTCAAATCTTATTGCTGCTGTATCATACTAGGAACTCTGTACCTCAACACCCGAATACTGAACTTCTTCCTCTGTGTTAGCAGTTCCTCCTCTATAAGCCTAATGAGTTGATGTGCTAAGTGCTAGGTGATTGCTTTGGTATCCATTTTAAGTGATTTGTTAAGAGTTCGCATGATTTAGATAAGACCATAATCGTAACTGTGTGAGCTGGCTCGTTGCACTGTCAAATGCTTTGTTTTTGTTTCAGAGCTTAGGTAACATTAATATAATCCTTGTTAACGCTTCTGTTAATGGCGGTAGGGACGCTTAAAAATGCCAACAGAACTTGGTAAGGATCCACCACTCGAAGGGGATTAATCTTCTATTATAGGTGTCACTGGCGGACGGCCAGGACCTTCCTCGCACTGTTCTCTATCCAACCACCAGTTTAAAATCAAAGGGTATATTGACAGAAAAACAATAAAAACTTCGAATAGGCCAGCGCGAAAAAATTGACCAGACTTTTATCCTCCAACGATTGAACCAGCAAAAATCAAAAATTGAATTTAAAGTCACTTCTTTTTTCTTTATATAGATAACTAGTAAGAGCCTGAAGCCACGCGTTTTGTGTGCTTAAGTCAGAGTGCAGAAATTGATAACTGATAACAAAGTAAAGCGCAACCAAACAAACGTGCAATAAGGTTCTTGTTCCTAGGGCGGCAGTTCGATTCTCAGTGAATTAAAAATTGGGCGTTGGTGCGATAACAGAACCGAATGTTAGATTTCTCCGTTTTTTGTAAATAGTATTTAATGCGGATTTTAGTTGATTTTATTTCGTAATTCTTTAAAATTTCAGGCCAAATGAATTATCCGGTTTCTACAAAAAATAAAACACTGAATTACCACACTATAGGGGGGCGGGGGCAAATACGTATAAAAAAAATAACGCCCATACCAGAACTATTTTCCTAGCGAGATCTTCGATATTCCAAATGAATAAGTGGACAGACATGCAACTTTTCGCATAAACTACAGCACAATTCGCTTAACTATCGAACAACTTATCACCTAATCAAAAAGCCAAAAGCATGCAATTATTAACTTGTAAGAAAATTTCAAGAGCAAAGCTTCTACTGATTTGATCAAACGCTAGAACAAAATCATTACTGCATCAACAAGCTCGTCAAATTAAATGGTCACAGCAAAAAGAATTGCCGCGAGTCAACAACTCTGCAAGAAAAAACGCAACGCTGATTGATTGGCTCGCGGTCAGTGCAATTCAGATACAACGTGAAGAAAATATTGAACATCCCAATAGCTAAACTTTAGTGACTTAACATTAGCATATACGAGTAAAGCACTTATAGGTTGATAACAAACTGTTCAAAATGTGGCCAGAACCTAAAGGGTCGGAATTTGCCAAATCGGCTTCAAGTGTCAGCCATTGGCATGTGATAATATGCAACAATGTTCACCAATCCAAAATGCAAGAAAGAAATTTCTAGAAGAAATTCAAAAAATTCATCCGGCTATTGTAATTAGGGAAACAGCCAGTGGAAAAACCACTCAAATACCACAATTTTATTCAAAAGTGATCTTTCGAAATCTGGAATGGTTTTATGTACTCAGCCAAGGAGAGTTGCAGCGATCACAATTGCTCAGCGAGTTAGCCAAGAAATGGGAACTGATGTTGGAGATAAAGTGGGCTATTGCGTGCGGTTTGAAGACTGTACTTCAAGCTGTACAAAGATAAAATATATGACTGACGGCATGCTGGTGCGAGAGTCAATTGGAGATAAATTGCTTTTGTATCCCATAGCGCTTAAGTACACTTTGCAGGACCAAAGTGATTATTTGAGTGCAACAATGGTCACAATACTGCAGATTCATCAAGAAGCACCTGCTAATGAAGATATTTTAGTTTTTCTTACCGGTCAAGAAGAAATAGAGTCAATGATGCAAACTATAAGACATCAGTTTAACTTTGCCTTCAAATTTGCCAAAACTCACGATATGTCCTCTTTTCGCCGCCTTGCAGTACAATCAGCAGTTACGAGCTTTCAAGCAAACGCCAGCGGATATGAGAAAAGTGGCCCTAGCTACCAACATAGCCGAAACTTCGGTTACTATTCGAGGCATTAAATACGTGGTAGACACTGGCAAAGTAAAGGCGAAAAAATTTCATCCTTCTTCAGGACTGGACATGTTAGCTGTTCAGTGGATCTCGCAAGCTCAGGCATGGCAAAGAGCGGGCAGAGCTGGAAGAGAAAGACCTGGTGTTGTTTATCGCCTGTATACAGAAGACGAATTTGAAGCTTTAGCGTGTAATACAGTACCTGAAATTCAAAGATGCAGTCTGAGCAATACTCTATTGCAGATGATGGCAATCGGTATTGACGATGTACGAAATTTTAACTTCATGGACCCTCCATCAAAAAACGCCATATCTGCTGCGTTAGAAGAACTTATTGTTTTAGGTGCGGTTACAAACGATTCCGGAAAACATTATTTGACATCTCTTGGTAAAAAGATGTCGTTTTGTCCTCTGAGCCCGAAATTATCGAAAGCACTCATATCATCAGCAGACTTGGGTTGCTTAGAGCAGATGCTACCTATAGTTTCAATGCTATCCATAGACAGTGTGCTTAATGTTTCACATTCAAAGCGTGAGGAGGCTTTGGAGTCGCGAAAAAAGTTCACCGCCAGCGAAGGCGACTTTTTTTATGCTTTTGAACATTTTTCGAGCTTTTCGGCAAAACAAGGGATGCAAAAGCTGGTGCGTCGATAATTTTGTGAATTTTCGCAACATGTCGACTGCGTTGGATATTCGCAAGCAACTGCGTGACCTTTGCCTAAAAGCTAATATCGCGATATCGTCAAATGGCGATATGAGCTCTCTTCGAAGATCTATTGCTCAAGGCTTTTTTACGAACGCGGCTGAATTGCATCCAGATGGTAGTTATCGTTCATTAGGTTCTAACCAAGACGTGCAAATTCATCCATCGTCGTGCCTTTTTCAATGCAAGCCGGCTTATGTTATTTTTGATGAGCTAATTCAAACAATTAAATGCTACATGCGCTACTTGTGTGTCTGCACCAATCAACAGCTGCCTCAACGTGGTGGTGCGGTCCACGACCCCGTTTGGGTAGGGTGGAAATGGCTGTTGGCCTTTCTGAAGGTCCCAGGTGCCCCTCGTACTCCCCTCGCACATTTTTTCGCCGTGCTGCCCCCTGAACGACCACAAAAGGGTAGCACACAGCTTCTTTAAAATCGGTTGCCAGTCTCCTCTCTCCTGCCGGTCTTCGTCTCCTCATTCTTCTCTCTCTTTTGATGAGCGGCAACATTCATCCCAACTCTGGTCCCATTTTTCCTTGTTCAGTGTGCGCCGGAAATTTGACCTGGCGGGTAGGTCAGCGCAATGTTGCACCTGCTCCAAATGGGTCTATTTAAGGTGCTCACTATTTTTCTTATGTAAATTCGAAGCTCTTGGCAGCTCTCATTCCTGGAGCTGCGTCCCTACTTCTTCTGATAACACTGTGACTTGCTACTCGGACTTCTTTAGTTTGTATACCTCCACTGTTCAATCTGTCCCCACCTCTTCCAACGCAGCACTTCTGCCCCACCCTCGCCTTCAAATCTCTATCCCCCTTCCGCCCATTCTGTATTTTTTCCTCACCACCGCATCTTGCTCCTGGTTATCTCTCTACTGCTCCTGCTTGCTCTTCCCCCTGACTCCCTCAGGGCTTTTTAATGAAATTCTGACGGTCTCCAAGCTAGGACCTTTAAACTGCAGCACTTTTCTTTGTCTCATCCCGTTGACCATATCTGCATCCAGGAATCCAAACTCAACTTATCTTCCTCTTTCCGAATATCTGGTTTTCTGCTCTGCAATCTAATTGCACCCACTCCCAGTCTGGCATTCTCTTCCTGATGCCACGCACGCTAGCGGCGACGTCATTATTTTCGTCATGCAGGGATTATCCTCTGAACTTTCTACCTCATCGCATCGCTTGACTCTACTCCGATTATATTGGGGTCAACATCTCTCTAAAAGATTCCTCCTCGCTGTCATTTCTTAAAGTTTATGCTCCCCCTATTCGCTCTTCTCCAACAGATGGCAGAACCGATTCCTTTTCTCCCTCCATTCTCTTCTCCTCCAGAAATCTCTTCATTCTGGGGTACTCCAATTGCCGTCAACCCCTCTAGGACTGAAAAGGTACTTCCGACCCCTGTGGGCAGAAAGTCTTTTCTAAACTTCTCCCCTCAATAACCCTGACATACCTACTCTTCTCCATCGCTCCTGTCCTGACATCTCCTTTGCTCTTTCCTCTCTCGCCTTATCTTGATTTTAGGAGGTGCTTCAGGATTTGGGTTCTGATTACTAACCGATTCTTATAATTGTCCCTGTCTTTCCAATCTTTCGTCCCAACGAGCGTCCCCCTTCTTTTAATTTTCAGAAAGCTCGCTAGGATGGCTTTGCCTTTTATTTCGACTCTCACTCTCCCTCTGCAGAGGAATACTCGTCTCTTTCCTCTGCTGCTACTCTCTTTACCTTTCTGACACTGAATGCGGCCAAATCTTCCAGTCCTTTCGGCCGCATCAAACGCCATCCTAAAACCTGGTCGTCTGCTGAGGTAGAAAAAGCGGTTAGTGAAAAGAAGAAAGGCTTTCGCTACCGCTCACAGAAGTGATGAAGATCGCCACTTCCCAACGTGCCTCGTCAGTCATTGCCAGGGCCATGGCAGACGACTTGCTCTTATCTATTGCCCAAATCTAACCCTAAATCTGTGTACTCTCTTTTTCGTTTTGTCGCTGGCTTATCTTCTTCCTCTCCTAATTTGTTCCTCTCCCAGGGAGTTGGCTTCGGTCTTCGCTGATTACCTGAGATCCCATTTTTCTTTCTCCCAGCCAAAGGCCTCGCGTAGCAGAGCCAGAGGCTACCTTTCCGAGCCATGTGACCTGAGGAATCTCACTTGTCTTTTTGCTCTCTCTTCTCTCCCGCTCAATTTCTTGCGGCTGCCTCTAATTTCTCTCTGTCCACTGCCACTGGCCCAGACAAAGTTGTCTATGCCACGCTAAAGCACCTTCCTCGCTCTGACAGGATTTTCTTCTTCACATCTTCAATCTCTCTTGGACTTTGCATTCCTTTCCTTCCATCTAAAAGACATCTTCCGTTATTCCCGTCTATAAGATGGGAAAACCTCTCGACTCTTCTGCTTCCTTCCGGCCTATCTCTCTCACCTCCTGCGTTTTAAAGCTTTTGAACGCATCATTCTATCCCATCTACTATTCTTTCTGGAGTCTAATTCCATTCTTTCTCCCCGCCAGGCCGGTTTCCGCCCTGGACGGTCTATTCTAGATCAAATTGTTTTATATTTCTCAGTTCATTTTGGATGGGTTTAACAAAACCAGGCCGGACTCTCGGACGATCTTCTCTACTATTGATTTATCGAAAGCTTTCGACTCTGTCTGGCATCCCGCCCTTTTCCACAAGCTCATTTCGGCTGGCCTCCCTTCTTGCTTTGCTCGTTGGACTCAATCTTTCCTTCCTGATGGGCGCGCTTGCATGGTTTATTAAAATCACAAAAGCCGTTCCTTTCGAGTCCGTCGAGGTGTTCCGCAAGGATCCGTTCTTGGCCCTGTGCTTTTCTCTCTCTTCATCAATAATCTTCCGGCTTCTCTGCCTTCTTCCGTCTGCTGCTGTTTGTACGCTGACGATCTGACCATTTGGTCCTCCTCCCCTCGGTCCCCACTGCTATAGAGGCCACACAAGGAGCTCTGTTTCGATTGGATCGCTGGTCTGAGTACTGGTGTCTTCCTCTCAATCCGAGCAAATGTGAGGCCTCCTTCTTCTCAGTGGATCTCCACGAAGCTAACCTTCAGCTCCACCTTTTCTTACTCAACTTTATTCCAATTTTTCTCCAACAATTTCACTCCAACTTCAACCGCACTCTTTCCTTTTCTAAACATGTATCTTTGCTGAAAGCCGAGTTTTTCCCACATCTCAAGGCCTTACGCTGTATTTCTGCTTCCTCATGGGGCTCCTCTAAGGAGTCTCTCTTTCTTCTGTACAAAGCTTTTCTTTGGCACCTTCTCATTTATGCTTCACTCGGATGGTTTTCTTTCCTAAGCGTAACCAATATCTCCAAATTTAAACTTTGTACAAAAATACAAAAGAAATACAACAAAAATGAAAAGAAACGAAAATATGAAGAGGAAAACAGAGCTTTCAAGGTAGAGTGGGAAGAAGATTATGCATTTACTGTTCATGAAAATAAACCTTTGTGTCTAATTTGCCATTAGTTGCTCGGTCAAAACAAAGGCAGTAATGTAAAACGCCATCATGAAACGAATCACAAAAACTTTTCAAGCAAGTTTCCACCAAAGTTGGAAGTAAGAAAAAGCAAGTTAACTGAGTTAAAATCTGCGCTAGCAAGTCAACAGCGGTTTATGAAAGTATTCAGTAAGGAATCTGATGCGACGACTGAAGCTTCTTTTCTTATGTCTTGGAACATTGCTCGTTCTAAACACCCATATTTTGACTGTGAATTTGTGAAGAAAAATATAACTGATGTGGTCGCAGTGTTGGATCCCAACAACAAAAAGCTTCAGCGCTTATTAGCGCAAATGCCGTGTTCGCGCCGAACTACACAAGGGCGCATTTCTTAGATAAGTGCAGATATTGCAGTTACAATGCAAAGCGACTTAAAAAGTTCCCTTGCATTTGGTATTGCTATTGATGAATCAACAGAAATACAAGACAACCCCAATTAGCGATTATGTTTGGTATGTTTCATGTGATCTTACCATCAAAGAAGAGTTGTTGGACTTGGTGGCAATAAGAGAAAAAATTGTGCAGTCGACATTAAAAATACATTCGACGAAGCTTTAACAAGATTTCATGTGCCTCCTAATAACCTTGTCAGTGTTGCGACTGATGGTGCACCAGCAATGGAGGGTAAACGTGTCGGATTAATTGGACTTATGAAGTGCGATCCTAACTTTCCAGAATTTCTTCCAATACATTGCATCACCCATCGTAAACATCTTGCAGCAAAACACTTTAGGTATGAAGACGTCGTAAAAGCTGCCCTTAAAATAGTAAATTTTATACGCGTGGGAAAAATCACAGGCAATTGCGCAACTTTGTAGAAGAGTTGGAGTTAGAAGATGTGCCGAGTGATCTTTCTTTATACTGCGTTGTAAGATGGCTGTCAACAAGTAATGTACTAAGTAGATTTGTGGATTTGTTGAAGCCTATCAATCTTTTTCTTGACGAAAAGAGAAAATGTTATCCCCAGCTAAAAAATAATGCATGAATACAAGATCTGATGTTTCTCACTGATATAATCAAGCATCTACAAATTGTCAATTTAGTACTCCAGGGTACTGAAAGGATCATATCAGACCTTGCTCAAACCGTCTTTGGTTTCCAGAACAAAATTAAAGTTTTTCAAGGTTTTCAAAGAGACATAATGTCAAAAACTTTCCGTCATTTTTCCAACCTCAAAATGACAGTCAATGCATTTACAGAAGAAACAACAGACCACAAAATGGAAGAATATAAAGATAAGTTGCAAGGACGGCTGGAAAAGTTTCAAGCGAGATTTGACGATTTGCAGGAGCTTAAGCCAGCGTGGTCCAACTTAATTTTATCGCGGGCCAAAAAAAGCTCTTAATTTATTTCGCGGGCCAATTCCAGAAGATCAACAAAACTATTAGTTATAACGAGACTTAATTTTAACATCAAGTTGTTTTTTGATTAAAAAGGATAATTTTATTGCAGAAGGTAAGCATAGAAGCACACAAAATAGATTTAAATGTTCATAGTTTATTGCCGATTAATGGGACGTTTGTGGTCGAGATGCATCTCTCACAATTGCGTTTGTATCCACCGAAATGTTAGTTGCGGCCATGCGAAACAACCTTGTAAACCCAAAGTACTGTTCCCCAGTTGGTTTCGATTTTTCGTTTTGATATTGTTCATTGCTGAAAATGCACATTCGCAAATGTATGTACTTCCAAACATAGAAAACAACTTTAACCCTTTGACGGATACTGGGTCATATATGACCCACAATTGGTAATTGTTATGGCATTATGATGTAATAACCACTTTTGTAAAATCCATTATTTTCCCATTGTTACCAACAATTATGTAATTGTTTCAAATTTTATCAATTAGAATCTTATGATCCTTAAAGGGTTAAAGCAGCATTCTTCAAAATCGGAAACCTTTTCTGTGAAACAAACTTCCAAAAGTTTTCTGGTTTTTCCCGACTTTTTGGCAACAAAAACTGATCACTTTGAAGCTCACATAATTCGAGTTGAAATTTAGATGGCTGCATAGCAACACTGACTTGCGTGGGGTTGTTGTATAGTGCAAGAGGACTTTTAAGTTTCTCGAAATCCTGAAATCGATTTTGAAATTCCTCGGACAGTGAAGTAATATTACTTACAAACTGTGTGAAATCAGCATTGGAGTATTCTTCCTTGATCACTGAGCAGGACGGAAAATGAGCAAGATTGTTGTTTTGCAAGCAGTTTGTTAACAAAACCAACTTTGAGCGAAAACCCTCAACATGTCCCACTTAATAAGAAATGCTTTGTCCCTTTCCTTGAAAATTCAAATTTAACACGTTTAGATGATTTGTCATATCTGTTAAGAAAGCTAAGTCGCAAAGAAATTCAATGCTTCGCAACTGCGCTTGAAAAGTGTTTGTGCTCTCCATTAGTTCTTCTTCAAAAAATGAAAGAATTTCTTTGCGCAATCCAAAAAAGTGTGTCAATACCTTGCCAGCGCTCAGCCATCTGATACTCGTATATAGGGGCAGGTCACTAAATTCAGCATTCAGCTCATCCAAAAATGGAACAAACCTTCGGTGTCTTTGAGATTTATTTCCGCCTCTTATTAGATTGACCATCTTGACAACACTTTGCATTGCATTCATCATTTTCAGTACTTTTCCGCAAAGCGCTTCCTGGTGAATTACGCAATGCAAAGTAACGCAGTTAATTCCACTTTCTTTTAGCAATCCAACTAGACCAGTTTTGCTTCCCCTCATGGCTTTTGCGCCATCTGTAACTATGCAAGAACATTTTTAAAATCCACCGAACTCGGAAACAGCAGTGTTTATCGCTTCATATATATCAGAGCCTTTTGTTCCACCTTTTAATTGATGAAGTGTTAACAATTCTTCCTGCACTTCAAAACTTTCATCCACCAGTCGAGCAAATATCATCAGTTGACTAACATCAGTCACATCAACGCTCTCATCCAAAGCCACTGAGAAATAGGTACAATTTTTCATCACAGATTTCAGTTTAGAAGTTACGTATTGACTTAAATCCGCTACTCTTCTTGCCATTGTCTGATGGGATAAAGACACCGTTTTAAATTTTTCTGCTATTTTTTCTTCACCAAACGCCTCCGCCATTTTAATTGCACATGCTTTTACTAATTCACCCTCTCGAAATGACTTCATTTTTTTGGCAAGAAGGAGTGCAATTTTATATGATGCTGCCAAGCTAGTCTTTTGACAGCTTACAAAATTTAACATCTTACTGACTTGCTTCTCTTGTTTGTCTTTGAGACTCTGCAAAATATTCTTTCTTTCCTTTCCTTCATATTTTTCAAAGTTATGTTTGTGGAGAGTGTCATAATGTCGCTTTAGATTGTATTCCTTTGTAGCTGAAACTGTCTTTTGCCATATTAAACACACTGATTTTCCACTGTTTTCAATAAATAGATAAGTTTCCTCCCACTTCTTAAAAAATGTCCTTTCTTCTGTTTTTCATTTTTTGCAACTACTCATCTTTTAGTTTTATAAAGCTGCGTATTGATTAAAGTGGAATATTTAGTCTGAACTTCCAAAACTAGCCTCTTACTCCATTGCTCAATGGCTGCTAAACAAACCCATAAAAATAGAAGTAAATAGCTGTTTGTTGTACAATAAAAAGACCATTATACGATAATTTGTGTCATTGTTTTTCGATAGTAGATATTGTGAAAAAATAAGCAGCAGCTATCAAAGTGAAAAACAATCGGCTGCTGTTCGTTGTATAAATGTAAAACATTAACACAGAAGTTATAAAATAGCTTTGAAATTAAATTATTAAATGAAGCCTTAAAAATATCTTATAGATCTAAAGGTTCTAATTGCCGTAACTGTTCCTGGCGCTTCGCGGGCCAAAATTGGGCCGCGGGCCTGCAGTTGGACCACGCTGGCTTAAGCCATGCTTTACGTTCCTTGTAAATCCATTCGACATCAAAGTAATCGATGATGGCTGTCTAGTTCGTCAATCTTTCGTCAGAGACGTATCTGCAGCAGAAATGGAACAGACCGAGTTGCAAGAAGGCTGGCTCTAAAAAATTTTAATGAGTACCACTCTAAAGTGGAGTTTTGGCAGCAGGCTACGAAGCGTAAATATCCAGAACTTAAAAAGACCAAAGCACGACTGCTTTCTAATTTTAGCACAACATATTGCTGTGAATCTTTACGTATTCTCTGTGATGAAATTTGTAAAACCAAAATATCGCGCAAGCCTAACAAATGGACACTTGAGCGAATTAATTCGCACCGCCTTGACATCATATCGCCCAGATTTTCGGAAGCTAGCTAATAGAATAGAAACTCGCAGTTGATCAAATGCTGGTAAAATCGTGCAAAAACTGTAATATCGTGTATTGTTGTGTTTGTTTCTATTAAATTGTTTTGAGAAAAGCTTGTTTTGTTTATTGTATTTGTATTAACTCTTCAAACGGAATTTGTGGCTCTGCCTTAGTTCTACATTTCCACACGTGGCTCTTCTGATGAAAACTTTGTCCACTCCTGCTTTATCTACTGGTGTCAATGCACTGTCATGCTATTCTTTAATCACTAATCATTTATTTTACTTGAGTGCCTACACAAAATCATTACCCAGCATCACTACATTGATAACATCTATGAACTACGCTTTGTCTACTGGTCTCTGTGCACTGCGATGCAATTTTTTAATCAAATCAACAACACTGATTCGAAACTTTCTTTTTCCAACTGCAGCGCAACGGCAGGCATCCGACTGTAGCCCAAGTTAAAATGAGTGCACTTCATGTGGCGATTGGTCTCTTCTATCATGATAGCTACCAAAGGTAGATGGCGATCCATACATAAAGCTAACGGTTGTTGGCGACTTTCTATTTGTGGTTTGTGGTTGAAGTTTCTGAGATTGCTACCCAACTAACAAAGGCATCAGTCACGCCGTGTGATACAGGCCTCTTCTTGGTCGTTCGCGCTAGTAAGTTTTAGCGGTTTTTCCAGTCCAGTTGATACTATTTAGAATTCCATGAAATGGGTGATTTTAATTAACAGTTAACTCTTTCTTCGTAAAAAATGAATCGCAGACATGGCCCTTGTTTTGATCGGAAGCGTGTAATCACGGAACCTACAATAATTCAATTGTAAGACATTTTTAAATTTTTGCTTTCAATGCAAATTTACAATACGTATTGCCTGGCTTATTGCATATTCTAACAGACGTTTGAACATAAGTTTGAAGGCGCGATTTTACTGCAAACGTGCTTGGGTTAAGTCAATCACTTTACCATGTGAACTCGAAAAAACTTGATAAATTTTCCCAGAACTCGAACTCGTAAAACAAGCTGAACTTGAACTCAATAATAAAATTGATCGAGTTCGCAGCCCTGGAGGCATCCATATCACTTTGTTGAGGCACTCATTGGGATTCTGTGTTTTGCCATAAAAACATCTTGCTAAAAGATTGGGCTTACTTAGCTTTTCAAAAATTGGTTCCAGCAGCTCAACTATGACTATTAATTTAGCAGTAGTATTATTGTCAGGCTCTGCAAAAGACTGGAATTAGACTAGATACTAAAATTAAACTTAACTTTTGATTAGCTAGCAGGTTGAAGAGCGAAAAGTACTGCAGCACTATCGTTGCTTTGGGCATTGCTAAGAGGGTATCTTCTCATAAATCGCTTTTATTCCCACAAAGGATCCGAACTTCCGTTTAAAACTTAGCTAACACTGTTCTTGCAGAAACAATTCATCAAAAAATCGTTACAGCGAGAAATCGATTATTAACCTTCCCGGACCTGAAATGGGGTCAGAAATGACCCCAGAGTATGAAATTTTGCTATAATTCCTAAACCACAGGTTAAATTTATGCAAAAATTATCATTTCTTTCCTGAAATGATGTGTAAAACATTGACAAAAAGTACCAATGGGACACCTGTTTTATTTTACTACTTATGACGTTTTTAAAGATTTGGGGTCATTTAAGACCCCATTTTAGGAACATGTGTTGATGTGAAACATTGTCCAGAAAATTATTTATTGCTAGAATTTTTAATTTTTTAGAATTTTTCAGATAATAACACCTCAGTTACGTCTCGTAAATTTCTTTGTCGTAAACAAATAAGCGAAGTTTTAGATAGTTTAGTCGATTTGGAGGTTATTTGTGAAGAAGAAAAGAAGAAGAACTTATTTGTGATGAAGATTCAGAAGAAGAAGACAACATCTTGTTTAATATACATGATTTTTCCTCTTCTAGTTTTGAAGAAGACTCAGACGAACATGATGAAAAGGATTGTATAACCTCAAGAGACGGGACACAATGGAGGAAAACTTTCCCTCTTCGCTCAACGAAGAACTTTGATAAGAAATACTTTACGAGTGGCACCTTGACTTGCAGTCATCAGTAAAAACATAGACACCTCAATAAGTGCGTTTCAGATGCTTTCTGATGATAGTATCCTTCCATGTGATAATAGATTGTTCTGAAAAAAAAGCAGCACAACTCGGTCATCCTGAATGGAAATTGAAGAGAGAATCACTGAATGGTTTTATAGGAAGATTGCACGCAAGTGATCAAACGTCATCAAAATGCGCTTTCAAAAAATTGGCTGACCATTTTGAGTGATTTTGCATTGAATTGAATAGGAGTGATATCGTTTTTTGCAAAGCAAATGGATAAACGTGACAGTTGTTGAATGAACGTTAACTATGTTGTTTTATTAATGTTAATGAATGAATCTAAGGTCAAAGTAAGATAAGAGGTGCTAACGTTTGCTTGTTATTGCTAATAGTTGGGCTAATTTTATGGGCTAAACATGCAGGCTTATTTGTAGCCAGCTTCTGTGGAGTTTCATATTCAATTAATCAGCGTGTTTAGGAATGCTGAGTTTAAGTAAATTGTAATGTGTAACTTATGCAGTATATTTAGTGGCATAAGCATTCTGAAAAGTTAAAAATTTAAGTTATACTGTAGCCTAAATGACAGGGCAGACTTCTGTACCGTTTGTCATACGCTGGATTAGTGATTGTTGGGTAAAATAGGTAAGTTTTTGAAATTTTTTGTCAATAGTGATAGCAGACCAGTCATATTGATATGTCAGATGTAATTTTGTGACCTTAACTACTCCTTAGGCATTTTTTGGGCTGTTACCTAGGGTGCTGGACCAATGATAATTTAAAAACTTACGGTACCGGAACCGATTTATTTATTCATGCGTATGAGCTTATGCCCTGTTTGCATGTCTTTCATCAAATCGGGCCACGACGACGGGTAGACTGCTTGGCTCCAGCCCCTGTTTGCCACATAAAGATGGAGGCATGCCCTTAAATGCTTTGCTCATGGACACAACAAGTGAGCTTGCCGGCAAGCTTACCGTACCGGTAGTAATGATCAAATAATGGTTGTTTTTGCTAATGTGCCCACTGGTATCTAATTGGTATAGTTTATTTTTAAGTGAGGAGCAAATGGTATTTAGATGGCACTTTTCCTAGCGGCAACTTTTTTAAAATTGGCACACAGTAGCCTACTAAGCTTACACTAGCCAACTGAAAGACCTAATCTCAACCAAATTGCTTTTGGTCAAATTTATTTGTTTCCGAGTATCGAACTTGCTATAATTCATTCCAAATTTTAATTAATTTGTCATTAGTTTTCAAAATACAGTAGATTCCTCTTAATTGGGCCGCCGGTTAATCGGGTCAGCCGTTTAATTGGGCCAAATTGTTAAGAACAAAATCCAATCAAAGATAATACACTACGTTAAATCCGCATAATCGGGCCACTATTCCGCTTAATCGGGCCACAACTGTAGTCAGACATACACTGGTTTAATTGCAAAACCGCCTTTGTAATGTAATAGAACTCAATATCACAAAGCCAACTATATTATGTAACAATTGAAAAATACAGGCGCAAATTATTTTGTCATTTCATGCCCTTGGAGATGGTAATTGTTGTGTTTTGTTGCAAATTTTGTGAAGTCCCATACAAAAATGCCATAAAAAGAATTAACAATTGCTGAAAGGGTTGTTGTCCTAAGAAAAATTAGAGAGCAACCTCCAAACAATAGTCATCGCCAGCTAGCTGAGATCCCTGGTGTACCAAGGACAACCCTGACACTGATACTGCAAAACTTCGGATGATTGGGTCAGCCGCTTAATCGGGCCAAATGGTGCTTATCCCGATGTGACCCGATTAAGCGAAATCTACTGTAACCCCAAAAGTTGGTGTTCGCCCTATACCTCTCCAGCATAAATTACAGCGCTTGGTCAGCCACTTTTTTCGGTGCGAAATGTGTGACGTCATATGCAACCTTTTTATTGGAATCCTAATTTTGTTCGGCACAACAAGAGGAAAAAAGGAATCAATCAAATGTGTTTGGAGTGATGAGGGTGCATTTGGCGACCAATTTCGAAGGCCACAATGGGACGCGATGCTTTCCAAAACATAATGCGTTTCATTAGAACAGATAATCACGAAACTCGTCAGGAGCGCAGAGCTTCCGATAAATTTGCTCCAATAAAAGAAGTTTGGGAAATTTTTACGAAAAATTGTCAAAAGTGTCTGGTGCCCGAATCGCAGATGTGTATTGATGAACAGTTGGTAGGTTTTTGAGGAAGATGCCCCTTTCAAGTGTATATGAAAAGTAAGCCAGATCGTCATGACATCAAGATTTGGGCTAATTGCGAAAATTCTTCAAAATATGTTTGGAATTCACAAGTGTATACGAGCCAAATTTCTTTTGCCCCTGAAAAAAAGCAATGGCAGCGTGTGGTGTTAGATATTGTGAAAGATCCAGGTCAAGGATGTGAAGTAACTTGTGACAATTTCTTTACTTTGCTCAAACTTGCAAAGGAGCTGGCGAAACAAAACAAAACGGTATAATTAAAGTTTACGTACGTAAATTATTTAAGCTGAAAAACGATGGAAAAAAAGAATAAAATACCAAATTTTGCTTCCCCAGGTCTCTATCTCCCACCCTGTACACTCCCTTCCAGTGTACACTGCCCCGTACATTTACATACCAGGCCTACCCCTTCAGTGTACACTGCCTTTCTTTTAAAGCCCTTTTTCCGATTTAATAATTTACGTATGTAAACTTTAATTATACCAACAAAACTTTGCTTGGTACAATAAAACAAATTTGAAAGGAAGTACCAAAAATCATGTTGCCTTCCAAATCATGCGAGGTGAATTCAAGTTTGTTAATGTTTTCAAGAGATGCAATGATGGTGTCATATGTTCTTCGCAAAAACAAATCTGTTGTTCTGTTATCTAGTCAACATAACGATCAGGCAGTTAGCACTGCAGAACATGTTAAGCCAGATATTATATTGGATTACAACAAATCTAAGGGTGCTGTTGATAGTGCTGACAAGATGCTCAAAGAATTTTCTTGTCATAGAATCTCAAAAAGAAGGCCGTTTGTTGTTCTCACCCATATTATCAACGTTTGTGCTTTGAATGCTTATGTTCTTTATCAAAAGAAACTTCCAAATACAGCTATGACAACACTTAACTTTCTCAAAGATTTGGGTTTCAAACTTGTGAAACCTGCTATCAAAACGAGGACAAATCCTCCAAGAACAGGAGTACCATTGTCAGTCCAAGCAGCTATGGCATCAGTTATCGGCCTTCTACCACAACAGGTTCCGCCACCAATACCAGCTAATTCAGGAAAAAGGAAAAAAACCGCTGTTCATTCTGCCCAAGGTCGAAAGACACCAAATATAGTGCTAAATGTTTGTTATGCTCTGCATACATTTGCCCTGAACATACAGAATCCAATATAACAATTAGTTCAAACTGAAATGTTTAATTATTTGTAGCCATTATTTTGCTTTCTATTGCATTTTGTTTTTCCTTTCATAAATATAAATTTTAGTACATGAATATTTGAAAATAAAGGTTTAAAGTCCCCGAGTATAATTTTTAATCATTTCTTTCGATTTAGGAACCTTAGTAACATGTTTAAAAGCAAAAAACAATTGGGGTCAAATATGACCCTGTATTATGAGAGGTTTAAGGTAGTGCTAGGTTAAAAGAAATTTTATTTTTTTGCAGGAGTGTCCTACCCTGAAAAGTATGTTCAAGTTTTAGTTCATTTGCAGCACAGCTCTGTGTAGTGTGAGCTGCAAATAAATTTTTTGTTACAGTGTCGTGCATAGAAACTGGATGTTAGCAGCTGACATTGACATCACTGCTAGACCTCTTTAAATATTCAGAATTAGCTATTTTTTAGTCTGAGTAAGTTTACATATTGGCAGTGGCTATTTTGCTGTCGACGGCAATTTACCCTCAGAGACTATTTTGCCATGAGTTATTTGTGATTGGTCAATTTTAATGACATACTAAACATCTGACTTTTGGTCATCTCTGATTGGTCAATTTTAAAAACCAATTTAAAAAATTTTACACCCCTAGGTCTCTATCCCCCACCCTGTACACTCCCTTGCAGTGTACACTGCCCCGTACATTTACATACCGGCCCTGCCCCTTCAGTGTACACTGCCTTTCTTTTAAAGCCCTGGCCAGCTGAGATTTGAACCCAATACCATGGTATCTCAAGACTAGCGCTCTATCCACTACACCACAGAGTCACTGGTGCAATTATAGCAAATTTAGCTATATAAACACACGTGAATGATCATGGCAAAATAGATTCCAAGGGCAAATTGCCGTCGATGGCGAAATAGCCACTGCCTTACATATTTGATTTTGCTCTGATTGAGTGACTGGTAATGCAGGGTAAAATTGTATTGCAATAATCTTGATCATTTAATCACAAAATTTTTAAGGAAGTGGCTATTTTACCATCAAAGGCATTTTACCCTTGGAATCTATTTTGCTGTCAGTATTCATATGTCTTGCAAGTAAGCTCAATTGCTAACCTTCTTGCAATGATTCTGTGGTGTAGTGAATAGTGCTTCTTACTTCAAATATGATGGTATTGGTTTTGAATCTTCAAAGACAGGGTATTCAGACAGAAGCAATATGCACCGAAAGGGGCCTGGAATGTGAATTTCAGGTGAGTGTACTCAAAGGGGATCTGCTACCCTAGCAGCAGAATTTTTGTGTTTAATTTAAGGCAGTGGCTATTTCGCCGTCGACGGCAATTTGCCCTTGGAATCTATTTTGCCGTGATCATTCACGTGTGTTTATATAGCCAAATTTGCTATCATCGCATCAGTGACTCTGTGGTGTAGTGGATAGAGCGCTGGTCTTGAGATACCAAGGTATCGGGTTCGAATCTCAGCTGGCCAGGGCTTGAAAAGAAAGGCAGTGTACACTGAAGGGGTAGGCCCGGTATGTAAATGTACGGGGCAGTGTACACTGTGAGGGAGTGTGCAGGGTGGGGGATAGAGACCTGGGGGTGCAAAATTTTTTTTTTTGGTTTTTAAAATTAACCAATCAGAGACGACCAAAAGTCACATGTTTAGTACGTCATTAAGATTGACCAATCACAAACAACTCACGGCAAAATAGTCTCTGAGGGTAAATTGCCGTCGACGGCAAAATAGCCACTGCCTTAATTTAAATTGAAATTCATTAATTACAAATGTTTGATGGCAAAGTAGCTTCTGAAGTTCCATGTTGTTGGCAAGTAGTTTTTAAAGGCAAAATAATCACTGCCAATTTTCAATCAAGGAGCACTGCTATTGATAGTAATATATTGCAGTTGCATGAAAAACCCTTAGTATGCAAACAATTCTGATTTTGTCAAAGTAATCTGAGTTTTTAAGTCTCAGACTTACTATTTTTAAGTCTCAAATAAGTCTGACTAACTTCCATTTACATTGGAATTAAAAGAAGTATGAATGTAGACAACATGTCAACAGGTTACCTTTTATACCAAATTGTAATTTTTAGCAGTTTTACTTTGGGTAAGCTTAAACTGCATAACTGGCATCATTGTTTGTGTAGCATCACAAGATACATCCATGTACAACAAGTAGCATTCAGCCATTGATTCAGTTGTTAATTCTTTTTACGGTTAATTGTAAAAGTAGCAGCCCATCTGCAATTTTTCAGAAAACACAAGTTTATGAAACCAAACATCTGTTTAATGTTTTGAAATTGTACCAAATCATGCAAAAACATAAAAAGGACATCACAGGCAATAAAAAAAAGTTACAGAGAAAAATTTTGTGTGACCTTTGTGCACTTTTATGATAGCTTGTAGTTTATGTAGCATGGTAGCTATCAATGATGTCCATTATTGAGTGAAGATTTCCTTTACTTATACTTCTTCGATTCTCTTGATTAGTGCTTTTCCACTTGATGGCTGTTTCTCTGATTTTAAATCTTTTATTTCATCCCACAAATTTTTAATGTGATTTAAATCTGGACTATTGGCAGGCCAATCCAGCATCATCACGAGATTTACCCCCAGAAATTTCTTAATTTTTGTTTGGTGGCATGGTGCACCATCATGCATGAAAACAGTGGTGTTGTGTAATGTCACATGCAATAAGAGCTTATTTTTCAATAATTCCATGTCTTTGAATCCATTCGTGTTGGTACCAGGTGTCAAAAAATACAATCTCACTCTTGGGTTTTTGCTTGTGGTCCCCATATCATCTGGCTGGGGGGCTGTTTCATGGTTGCAGTGGTATATTTTTGATTAAATTTTTTCTCCAACTGGTCTGCAAGCATGCTTATGCCAAGTCTCTTTTTTAAGATTTGCATGCACTTTTTTAAAGGAACTTGTGGGAGACTGTGCTATAGTCTTCTTAATGGTATTGTCATCTCGGAGAGTTGTTTTGTGTGGCCTACCACTTTTTATCCGATTTCCATAAATCCCTTTTTTTGGTGAATTTTTTGATTGCTCTTTGAACAGATGATTTGGTGGTTTGATACATTTGCAAATGACTGTATACTACTGTATGGCTTCATTGCGTTAATAAAGTGCAGGCAATTCAAACTTATCTTAAACAAATAAATGCAAATTAGAATAAGATGTACAACCACAGTTGCAAACTGTTGTTTGAAAGTATTTGTTTTTCTGTATTGGTTTAAATATTCATGTGGTTTATTATCTTTCAATCTAGTCTGGATAAAAATCAATGGAGAGAAGTGGATAAATTTTCCCAGCAAAAGTGATAAAAGAAATAAGCTATATGAATTTACTTTTCCAGTGCAGTATACAGATTACAATCATTAGTATGAGAAATGGAATTTTTTAAATGGTTTGCCAAAAAATAAAACTTTTAGAAAACATGATTATTACACTCTTAAATTTCAAAAAACTATCTATTTAATTGACTTAATTCAAAATGCTGTTCTTCTGCCAGAATCATTTGCTGTTACCACGTTTACCAGCAAAGGAAATCGCCAAACTTACAAGCCAACCACAAGCAGAAAACTTCACTGCTACTATCAGGGCCATGTGAGAGGTATAAAAAAAGTAAAGTGGTTGTTTCGACATGTAATGGTTTGAAGGGAACAATTACCCTTTTATAATAAAGCCATTTAGCAATGGTACTCATGCAATATACCAACTAGATCTAGAAAGCAGCAACATATCTCAGAGGTTTCGTGGAACTACTTTTTATTCTAACAACTCCACATTCAGTTATGTAAATGCTGGATCCAACGTACTGCAATTGAAACAAGCAACTGTAGGTAAAAGATTTGTTGAATTATTTATAGTAACAGATCAAAGGACATTTGGTAGACACCAAAATCAATTATCTGTCCTTGTTAAAGAAGTTGCGAATAATGTTGATAGTTTGCATGCAGAGCTTAATATTCGAGTAATATTGTCTCATATTGAAATTTGGAACAGTGAAGATAAGATTTCAATTACCAGTGGAATCAGTGCTGAGACGTTATTGGATCTTTTTTCAATTATCAAATAGAAGCTCTTTCTGATTCATCTCCATGGGTGTATGCAGATGCTGTTCATCTTATTTACGGTGGTGATTTTGCAGGTAAGACTCTTGGTTTAGCTCCATTGGGCTCTATATGTGTAAAGATGATGCAGCAGGAGTTGTTGAAGATAATAACTTGCCAGATCGAGTTGGTGGTGTAATGGCTCATGAACTGGGACATAATTTTGGAATGATGCATGATGAAGACGTTCCAGGTTGTACATGTTCTACTACTGAATGTGTCATGACAGCTATAACAAGCTATGACCGCCCACTTGGTTGGTCATCTTGCAGTAGACATATGCTGAGGAATACTCCCATTCATATCGATATTTGTTTACTTACTCCGCCGGACCCATCTCGTTACATTGAATCTAGTGTTTGTGGTAATGACATTGTGGAGGAAAATGAGGAATGCGATTGTGGTCTTTCTCAGTATTGTAGTGGAAACTGCTGTAACCCTTTAACTTGCAAGCTCACTGAAGGTAGTAAGTGCAATAGTGGAGATTGTTGTGACAAATGTGAAATCGTAAACAAAACCGTTGTTTGTAGAAGAGCAAACGATGAATGTGATTTGCCAGAGTATTGTGACGGTATTCCGCCATATTGTCCTCGGGATTTATATTAAGAAGATGGTGTGGGATGTAGAAATAATGCTGCAACTTGTAGTCGAGGATTTTGCCTCGACGATGATGGGCAATGTCAACTGTTATATGGTAAATCGGCACAAAAGGCTCCAAGACATTGCTATGGGCTGAATCAGCGTGGATTAGAAGGAGCTAACTGTGGTGTAGATAAATATGGAAATTATATTAAATGTTTGGGTAAAAATAAACAGCTTGGAACATTGCATTGTTCTTTTCAGTCTGTTTTACCTGTGGCATCAGCAGTGTTCACAATAACTATCAATTCTATTTATAAGTGCAAAAGTATTGTCCCAAATAAAGGTTTCCCGGGATATGACTATGTGTTTGATGGCACAAGATGTTCCCATAACAGGATCTGTTTAGGAAAAATCTGTCAAGTTAGTCGCTTGTGCTCGCAATCATGCAATCGACATGGTATTTGTAATAATATTGGTCAATGTCATTGCGATGCAGGCTGGGCTCCTCCAAACTGCAAGCATCGGTTAGATGGTCCTGGCGGTATGAAGCCATCTTTTAACAATTCGTCAGCACCTAACGGCAATTCTTTTAATGAATTAGTAAATAATACTGCTGAAAAAATCAGAGACTATTTTTCAAGAATTTTAAATTCACATCCAGTTGCATTTGGTGCTATTACGTTTCTATTTGTTGTCGGATTTGCCGTTGTGCTTTTTGTGTTTGCTCGTTGCCGTGAACTTAAAAAGTTTCTCTTCAATGAAGACAAACTACCCCAAATCTATTACGAACCAGAAGGTTACTACGAGCAGACCACTTAGGTTAATATATTTGCTGACAAATCTTCGTGTTATTTTAATGGTTTATTTACTCTGCGTTATCAATGTTATGTGCTATGCTGCGATACAACATTTTTTGGCATGCTCTAGTTGATGCTACTGCAGTACTAACTAAAGAAGTATTGGTTTACGAGCCTTGTTGTGCCATATGAAATACTTGAATTTATAGACATTTTCTACCACTAGCTTCAAATCTTATTGCTGCTGTATCATACTTGGAACTCTGTGCCTCAATACCCGAATACTGAACTACTTCCTCTGTGTTAGCAGTTCTTCCTCTATACGCCTAATGAGTTGATGTGCTAAGTGCTAGGTGATTGCTTTGGTATCCATTTTAAGTGATTTGTTAAGAGTTCGCATGATTTAGATAAGACCATAATCGTAACTGTGTGAGCTGGCTCGTTGCACTGTCAAATGCTTTGTTTTTGTTTCAGAGCTTAGGTAACATTAATGTAGTCCTAATAGCTAAACTTTAGCGATTAAATGTTAGCATATACAAGTAAAACACTTGTAGGTTGATAACAAACTGTTCAAAATGTGGCCAGAACCTAAAGACTCGGGATTTGGCAAATCGGCTTCAAGTCAGCCATTGGCATATGATAATGTGCAACAATGTTTACCAATCCAAAATGCAAAAAAGAAATTTCTAGAAGAAATTCAAAAAACTCATACTGCCATTGTGATTGGGGAAACAGCCAGTGGAAAAACCACTCAAATACCACAATTTTTATTCAAAAGTGGCCTTTCGAAATCTGGATTAATTGCATGTACTCAGCCAAGGAGAGTAGCCGCGATCACAATTGCTCAGCGAGTTAGTCAAGAAATGGGAACTGATGTTGGAGATAAAGTGGGCTATTGCGTGCGGTTTGAAGACTGTACTTCAAGCTGTACAAAGATAAAATATATGACTGACGGCATGCTGGTGCGAGAGTCAATTGGAGATAAATTGCTTTTAAAATATAGCTACATCATATTGGACGAAACTCATGAGAGAACTGTGCACACAGACTTACTGTTTGGTATCGTCAAGGTTGCACAAAAGTTCAAAAGCACAGAAATTTGTTTCCTTTACATGTTGTCGTTATGAGCGCTACCATGGATGTGGATCATTTTTCCCAGTTCTTCAACAACGCTCCCGTACTTTATGTTGAAGGACGATTGCATCCCGCAGCGCTTAAGTACATTTTGCAGGAGCAAAGTGATTATTTGAGTGCAGCAATGGTCACAATACTGCAGATTAATCAGGAAGCACCTGCTAAAGACTATGTCTTTAATAACTTTTAACTTACCAAAACTCACGATATGCCTTCTCGTTGTCCCCTTGCAGTACAATCAGCAGTTACGAGCTTTCAAGCAATCGCCAGCGAGTATGAGAAAAGTGGTCCTAGCTACCAACATAACGTAAGCTTCAGTTACTATTTGAGGTATTAGATACGTGGTAGACACTGGCTATCTATAGACAGTGTGTTTAATGTTTCACACTCAAAACGTGAGGAGGCTTTGGAGTCGCGCAAAAAGCTCATTGCCATCGAAGGCGACTTTTTTATGCTTTGGAACATTTTTCTAGCTTTTCGATAAAGCAAGAGATGCAAAAGCTGATGCGTCGATAATAATTTTGTGAATTCGATTGCGTTGGATATTCGCAAGCAACTGCGTGGCCTATGCCTAAAAACTAATATCGCGATATCGTCAAACTGCACCAATCAACAGTCGCCTCAAGGTGGTGGTGCGGTCCCCGACCCCGTTTGGGTTGGGTCGAAATGGCTGTTGGCTTTCCCGAGGGTCCCAGTTACCCCGGGCACTCCCCAATCATTTTTTTGCTATGCTGCCCCCTGAACGACCGCAGAAGGGCAGCACACAGCATCTTTAAAATCGGTCGCCTGTTCTCACTTTCTCTTCTCTTCTGCCCTACTCTTGCCCTCCTTCGTCTTCTCATTCTTCTTCTTCTCCTGATGAGCGGTAACGTTCATCCTAACCCTGGCCCCATCTTTCCTTGCTCTGTGTGCGGTGACCTGGCGGGCAAGTCAGTGCAATGCTGCACTTGCTCCAAATGGGTCCATCTAAGGTGCTCACAACTTCCCTTACCTAATTTCAGAGCTCTTGGCAGCTCTCACTCTTGGAGCTGCCCTCCCTGCTGTAACACTGTGACTCCCCCCTCCTCGGACTCCTCCGACACGTATACTTCCACTGTGGAATTCGGCCCCCCTCTGCTAATGCTGCACTCTTGCCCCACCTTCGTCTCCAAACTTCTTATCCCGCATCTGCCCATCTTGTATCTCCTTCCACCACCGTCCCTTGCTCCTGGCTATACTTCTGCACCTCCTGCCTCCTCTCCTCCCCCTGACTCTCTCAGGGTTCTTCAATGGAATGCTGGAGGTCTTTGAACCAGGAGCACTGAACTACTTCACTTTCTTTCATCCCATTCTGTCGACCTTATCTGCATCCAGGAATCCAATCTTAACTCATCTTCCTCTTTCCGGATTCCTGGATTCTCTGCTCTGTGTTCTGATCGCACCCACTCCCGGTCTGGCATTCTCTCTTCTGATGCCACGCATGCCAGTGGCGGCGTTGTCATTTTCGTCAGACAGGGCCTATCCTTTTCTGAACTTTCTACCACCTCTCTTTCTTCGCTCGATTCCTACTTTGATTATGCAGGGGTCAACATCTTTCTAAACAAATCCTCCTCGGTGTCATTTCTTAATGTGTATGCCCCCCCTATTCGCTCCTCCCCAACGGATGGCAGAACCGATTCCTTCTCTCCCTCAATTCTTCCCTCCTCCAGAAATCTCTTCATTCTGGGGGACTTCAATTGCCATCACCCTCTTTGGGACTCAAGAGTTACTTCCGACCCCCGCGGGGAAGAAGTATTGGACTGGGTCATCTCCTCAGACCTCCTCCCCCTCAATGACCCTGACACACCTACCCTTCTCCATCGCTCCTCTGGCAGTCGCTCCTCTCCTGACATCTCCTTTGCTCCTTCTACTCTTGCCTTTTCTTGCTCCTGGGAGGTGCTTCAGGACCTGGGTTCTGACCATCTACCAATTCTTCTATCTATCCTTCTCTCTCCGGTCTTTCGCCCCAACGAGCGTCCCCCTTCCTTCAATTTTCAGAAAGCTCACTGGGATGGCTTTGCCTCCTACATTGACTCTCACTGTCCTTCTGCAGAGGAATACTCGTCTCTTTCTCTTTCCTCTGCAGCTGCTCTCTTTACCTCTCTGGCACTGAATGCGACCGAATCTTCCATTCCTTTCGGCCGCATCAAATGCCCTCCTAAAGCCTGGTGGTCTGCTGAGGTGGAACAAGCGGTTAGTGAAAGACGCAGGGCTTTCACTACCGCTCACAGAAGTGATGAAGATCGCCAGGCTTACATATCCGCTTCTCGACGTGCCTCGTCAGTCATTGCCAACGCGGAGGCATGGCAGACGACCTGCACTTCTCTTTCACCTAAAACTAATCCTAAATCTGTGCACTCTCTTCTTCTCTCTATCACTGGCTCGTCTTCCTCTTCTCCTAACTTTCCTAACTGTTCTTCTCCCAGGGAATCGGCTTTGGTCTATGCCGCTTACCTGAGATCTCACTTTTCCGTATCTCAGCTAAAGGCCCTGCGCAGCAGAGCCAGAAGCTACCTCACTAAGCTCCGCCGAGCCACGTGCTCTGTGGAGTCCCACTCGTCCTTTTGCTCTCCCTTCTCTCCAGCTGAATTTCTTGCGGCTGCCTCCAACCTCTCCTCATCCACTGCCACTGGTCCAGACAAAGTTGTCTATCCCATGCTAAAGCATCTTCCTCGCTCTGGCATGGATTTTCTTCTCCACATCTTCAATCTTTCTTGGTCTTCACATTCCTTTCCTTCCATCTGGAAGACATCTTCTATTATTCCCATACATAAGATGGGAATACCTCTTGACTCTCCTGCTTCCTTCCGGCCTATCTCTCTCACCTTCTGCGTATCAAAGCTTTTTGAACGCATCATTCTATCCCGTCTACTCTTTTTTCTGGAATCTAATTCCATTCTTTCTTCCCGCCAGGCCGGTTTCCGCCCTGGACGGTCTACACTTGATCAAATTCTGTACCTTTCTCAGTCCATTTCGGATGGGTTTAACAAACCCAGGCAGGGCTCTCGGACGATCCTGTCTACTATTGATTTCTGGAAAGCTTTTGACTCGGTCTGGCATCCCGCCCTTTTCCATAAACTTATTTCGGCTGGCCTCCCTCCTTGCTTTGCTCGTTGGACTCAATCTTTCCTTTCTGATAGGCGCGCTTCTGTGGTTTTTCATGATCACAAAAGCCGTTCCTTTCGAGTCCATCAAGGTGTTCCGCAGGGATCCGTTCTTGGCCCTGTACTTTTCTCCCTCTTCATTAATGATCTTCCGGCTTCTCTGCCTTCTTCCGTCAGCTGTTCTTAATATCCTGACGATCTGGCCATTTGGTCCTTCTCCCCCTCGGTCCCTATTGCGGTGGAGGCCACACAAGGAGCTCTGTTTCGATTGGAGCGCTGGTCTGAGTACTGGTGTCTTCGTCTCAATCCGAGCAAATGTGAGGCCTCCTTCTTCTCAGTGGATCCCCACCAGGCTAACCTCCAGCCCAACTTTCTCCTACTCGGCTCCCGCCTCCGTTTCAACCCCACTCCAACTTTTCTTGGGGTCACCTTCGACCGCACTCTTTCCTTTTCTAAGCATGTATCTTCGCTGAAGGCCAGGTTTTTCCCACGTCTCAAGGCCTTACGCGGTATCTCTGCTTCCTCATGGGGCCCCTCTAAGGAGTCCATCTCTCTTCTGTATAAAGCTTTTTTTCGGTCCCTTCTCACTTACGCTTCACCCGAATGGTTTCCTTTCCTAAGCGCTACCAATCTTACCAGGTTGGAACGCCTTCACCGAGCGGCCAGTCGCGCCATCACCGGCTGCCTCTCGTCCTCCCCTATCCCTCTACTACTCACCGAGGCTTCTCTACCTCCCCTACGAGTACTCTGACTCAGTTCACTCTTTTTTCTTATGAGCGGGCTCTTCGTCTCCCAACCTCCTTTTCTATTTCAGGTTTGGCCAGACTAGGAGTGAAACCAAGATTATGCAGATCGTCCTGGAGAGCTCTTGCGTCCACTCACCCGCTCATGCTTTCTTCTACTTGTTCTAGGGAGGCCCTCCCTTCTTGCTGGCCCTCCCTTTCCTCCTTGGAATCTGCCTTCGTTCACGGTCGAGTCCACCCTTTCCTCTCCATGCTCTCGCTCTGATCCCCCTCACTCTCACCAAGGTGGGGCTCTCGCCCATCTTGACTCTCTCCCCCTTCATGACCTGGTACTCTGGACAGACGGCTCTGTTCCTTTTCCTTTTGGCAAGGGCGGCTCCGCCGTACTTGCCAACTGCTCTCTCTGTGGCACTGAGGCCACTCTTTCCTTTTCGGCAGGCCCAGTATGTTCAAGTTTTTCCGCTGAAGCCTGCGCCATTCTGCACGCTCTTTGCTGGTCTCGGCAACACCATAAAGTCTGCCATTTTTCTTCTCTACTTCTTCTGTCTGACTCTCGTTCTGTCCTCGCCACCCTGTCCTCTCCTCCACCTTTCCTGTTATCTCAAACTCTGTGGCAGATCTGGCAGGAACTGTCTTCTCTCTCCTCCTGTTCTATCAGGCTACAATGGGTCCCCGGACACTCGTTTCTCCTGGGGAACGACACAGCTGATGAGCTTGCCAGACCGGGAGCGCTGCTTGCGCCCTCCGCAATCCCTTGTAGTCTCTCTCCTCTTACCTCTCGTATCCACTCTCGTCTTTTCTCGGACTGGAGGCGTACTGTCTCTTCAAAGTATTTTGACACACAGGTTCCCTCAATTTCCACTGAGGAACTTGTGCTCCCTCGTCATGCTCGCTGTGTCCTCTCTCGTCTTCGCTGCAATGGACACAGCCTTCTATTAGGTTCCTATCTCTCCAGGATTGGCAGAATCGAGAATTCTTCTTGCAAGCCTGTGGACACCCGTTCCAGGACATCTCTCATATCATTCTGCACTGTCCAGCTACGGACTCTTTGCGCCGCTTACTCATTGGCGACTCTCTGTCTCTGTACGACCTCTGGTCCAGACCCTGGGGAGTTGCCCTGCTTCTGGGGCTCCATGGTCTTCCGCCATTCCCCTATCACTCGGAAGGGGTCGGGTAATCAACAACAACATATCGTCAAATAGCGACATGAGCGCTCTTCAAAAGTCTATTGCTCAAGGCTTTTTTAAGAATGCGGCTGAATTGCATCCAGCTGGTAGTTATCGTTCATTAGGTTCTAACCAAGACGTACAAATTCATCCATCGTCGTGCCTCTTTCAATGCAAGCCGGCTTATGTTATTTTTGATGAGCTAATTCGAACAATTAAATGCTACATGTGCGACTTGTGTGTCTGCAATCAACAGCCGCCTGAACGTGGTGATGCGGTCCCCAACCCTGTTTGGGTTGGGTCGAAATGGCTGTTGGCCTTTCTGAAGGTCCCAGCACTCCCCTCGCACAACTCATTTTTTTGCCGTGCTGCCCCCTGAACGACCGCAGAAGGGCAGCACACAGCTTCTTTAAAATCGGTCGCCTGTCTTCTCTCTCTCTCTTGCCCGTTTTCGTCTTCTCATTTCTCTCCTTCTCTTGATGAGCAGGCCGGGAAAAAATGTGGAATCCGGAAATGAGATTCCCGGGAAATTTTGCTAGTTCGCGGGAAATTTTCACCGATTTTCTAGAAAAAAATATTTGAAATGAAATTTCTGAAAAAAATTTTGAAGTTTTTGTGGTAAATCGGCAATCTAACTACGTTATAGGGAGGCCCACCCATTAGTGAACAATCGGTAGTTTAAAGTCGCATCGCGCAGGTCGGTGCATTCTTTACAAGCAAATCATACTTATAACATCACAACAGCGTGATTATCAGCGCTGCTTGCTTCGCCTTCGGATCTCTTTGATAGCAATTTGCGTCGTCGGATCGCTTTGTTTCAGATAATCACAAATTTTGTCACTTTAAAGGCGTTTAGTGCGAAAGCTGTAAATTTGATTTACGAACGGGAGTAAAGTTGTTTTGCGCGATCTTGTTTCCTATTACTTATCAGAGTTAGCGCGTTTATGTCATAGACTCATTCATAGTTATTGGCTTGTAAAGTATCTATGCGAAGGGACAGGCTTAGCGGACATACCCGTCAGCAACATCCCGGTTTGCCTATTAAAGAACGTGGCCAAACAAGTCTCACAGCTATTTTATCCCGGAAAAGACCACATGATCGAGAAGATGAAGGAGAGACCAACCCAACCGAAAAAAAGAAAAAGACCGATGGACCAGATGAAATATAATCTGATAGTACTACTACTACTAGCGAAGTCCAAGTCGAACAGATTGCCACTGAAATACAATCCGCAGACAGCGTAACGTCAGATACCCAACCTTGTCGTCGCAGAAGTAAAGCAGCTGAATCAGAATCACCAAATACCAAAATTATTGTAAAGCTTGACACAATTCTCAAGAAACTCGCAGAAATGACATTAACAGCGAACAAGCAATCTGTTGCTCATAAACCTGGAGAATACGATGAAGTTTCAGCCGTAAAAATATTGGTTCAAAGCAGCAAATCGGTAAAACGAATTGGTGAAATCGCCAAACTCACCATTGATGTCAATAACAATATGCTAATATGCGATGCTTGTTCTAATGATGCAAGTGTTCGATTACGCTGCGGTGCAGGACTATTTAATTACGACTTTGCTCTTGGAATCGATTCGCCGAGAGTAACCAGCCAGTTGGTTTTATCAACTTAAAAAAATCCATAGCAAGACACATAGCTGCAGAGACGCATCAAGCAAATTTGGTTCGTATTGGTAAAGAAAGTGAACATTCAATGAAATGGGCTGCAAAACAGCAATCAATTGGGATAACCGTTGGCAAACAAGCATATCGTCTATTAAAGTATGGACGCCCGTTTGCAGATTTCGAAGTTGACCTTCTGTTGCTAGCTCACGCAAACGCCAAGATTGGTAACTTAAACCATTCCAGAAAGTTTCCTTCAGAATTAAGACCAGTCTTTGCCAAAGTTATTGAAGATAGACTGATGGAGTACTTGGCACAACCGCTAGACGCAACATCCAATTTACCGCCATTGGGTATTGTTGCTGACAAACTTACGACAAGACGGCGTACTGGACAAATGCTTGCAGGTATCCTGTTTACACCAGGCATGCCTAACCTTCTTACAGCTGCTTCATTGGGTGTCGAGTCAGTTGCTAAACATGATGGTGACAGCATAGCGGAAGATATTGGTAGCATGTGTACAAAGTACAAAATCCAAAATGATCAAATTGCAGGGTTCAGTTTTGACGGCCAATATTTTAATTTGAATGCTCACACAAAACTGCAGGACAAAATGAAACTAAGCAAGAACGTCAATTATGCATGGAACCCAGCACATTTGTTACAGCTCGCTGATAAAGACATGCGAAAAAGCATTTCCTGGGTTGATAGCATCTGCAAAGACATTGGCGCTGTACTGAGCAAATTTCAATTTGGAAAAAACTTTGAAGCTGCACTTGACATGGCCCACAACCTTGGCGTAGATTTGAAAGCTCCCACATGGTTCTCGGAAACAAGGTTCGCTTCATACGTACATAACGTTTTTAAAAATTTCTCCGACAATTACGGTATTGTACGCCATGTCTTAGACAACATCGCAGCAAGTGACAATCGCTAGGCAAAAGACGCTGATGACCTTCTCCGTCGTATCAGAACACTGGAATTTGTTGTGAAATTGCTGTTGTGTGTTGATTTTTACTGCGCTTTAGGAGTAGTTAGTCAAACGCTACAACAAGTCAATATTCCGTTTTGGAAAAAAACAAAGGCGATAGAATATGTTATTGTATGTCTTGGTGAAATGGTTGAAGGGAAACCTGACCATATACTGGAATTTCACACCCACAAAGCAGACCTGCAAGAATGTGTTTTTGCTGGATTGCCTCTTGTCAGTAAAGACGTCGCTTTGATGGCCCCGTTACGTGAAACCCGTTCTCTCCCACACAGCACTGCGCTTGCAGACTCAACCAATCTAGAACTTCCCAAAGTTGTTATTGGAAACGCATTGACAAAGGGGAAGGTAATGTTTCAAGCGATGATTTCAAGCATGAATCAAAGGTTTACTGCAGAATACTTCAGTGAAATTAAAGAAAGAGAACAAGCAGCATCACTTTTTCCGTTGCTTAACGCTGCCAAAGTTGCCCCTAACGAAGATGAGTTTTTAACGTCTGAGCCGGTTCGCTTGCTTCTATCGAAGCATCCAGATTATGTTGAAGGCGCTAGAAGTTTGTCGATCAACATTTTCCGCAATTGTGGCACTGATATGCTAAAAAAGTGCTGTTCTGAATTTGAATTATATCACTGCGTCTTTACGACCGCTAATCTTTATCTCGGTGCTGAACACGTCCTTAGCAAAATTGCCCAAATTTATTGCAGCTATCCCCCAGAGAGCGTCGTTGAAAGCATGGGAAGTGTTATTGAAAAAATTCGAAATGTTCGTGGTGGTACGAAAACATCAACGAATAAAAAAGACACCAAAGACATTAACGATGAGCTTGTCATTCATTAGAACGGACCACACATTTGTGAGTGTGACGGCATTGTAAAGCAAGCTCTCAATGTACATTTCAAAGGAAAATTATTGCATTTTATTTCTAGTGATGTTCGCGCCAAGATGCACAAAGTCTCTGCTGTAGTAGATAGAATAAACAACAGCAAATCGTCACTGTCTTTTATGCCACATTAAATTCATTGCGCTGGGTTTGACCGTAGCAATGCTGTATGGATGGGTCCTGAAGTGTTACCAATTGCACTATTTTCTGTGTACAGACGATTTAAATAATGAACTGGGCTAAGGGTTGACAACACGTTCATGATAAGTTCTGATTATTTTGTTATTAACTTACATGCGGTGCCGGTAGTATTTTTTATGCATTGTTGAACACAGCTTTTTTCGTCTGACGGTTTATGGATGACTCATGATTAGCTTGTTTACGCACTGCACGAATGCATTCACCCTATTCAAGCAAATGTCTGCATTTGTATGGTCAAGTTAAACTAATGGCGTTTCGCTTATACGATTTTTATTGTTTTCAGCTTTAATTCTTTGCGCACTCGTTTTCGACGTTTGCATACCTGTTGTTCAGTCAGCTGTCTACCCCTGCGATGCTACTATTTTTCTTGATACATTTTCATTCACGTGCATTCCATTTTCACCCACGGTGAACCCGTTCAAGCATGCGTTGTTTTCCTGTTCGCAATCGTTTAATCTTTTGACAACAAAGCGGCGCGCGACTTGTGTTTGTTTGATCGCTGCTTAACGAGTCGACGACTCCATAAATGACGTTATCGTAAGTACGTGACCTACTGCCTTTGTATGCGTCCAGATTGCAGCAAGTTGATGATTTTTGTTTGTTCAGGTGAAACTTACGTTAGCCTACTAGCGCTACTATCACAAAAGACGATGAATATACAATTAAGGACTGCTCCTATATGGTGCGGCAGCACCAGGTTTCAACTCTTTGATTCCCGCGCCAAGCGTACCGTTGTTGATTAGCACTGAACCAGTAGAGTTGCTTTGTAGAACTAGTGATATTAGCTCTACGGATCCTTTCTGCTTCGCCAAACAAAAACAGGAAACGGTTGAAGCTTTCTTGCAGTGTTTTATTCACAAATATGCGCAGCTCCTCCCAGCGTGCACAGGACGAAAATTCACGGCGATAAAGGCTACCACACAGCCTTAATAACAATTACACAGGGGGACCAACACTCAGGCCCAAACAGAAATCCGAAGCATAATCAGGTCAAAACGAAAATTTACTACTCGTTTCGCCACGTTGACGTTTTGACAAGAATAGCGAAAATACACGTGGTCACTATATATATACGAGCAGATGCACCTGTTCTATATATGAGTCAAACATGTGGCCTTATTTAACCACAGGGAAAAGACCAAAGAAAGACAATACAACAAAGGAAGGCTTTTAGAAGTACCGGTAGTCCGTAGTAAGCCCGGTTATAACGTCTATTACTTCTCAGTAGGGGCTAATTGTTCGGTTCGCTGTAGGGGTCTAATTTGAAGCTATATTACTTAAACTCCTAACAAAACAACACGAGATCACTTAATTTACCACAATATCAATCAATTTTGTAAAAAATTGCTTATGAAGTCTTTGCGTCACGTTCTCAAGAGACTACGCTGTATGAAGTCGAATTGCTGTAAAGGCCACATGGCGATTGGCGGAACATAGCGGCCCCTAATTATGACGCAGCAATGTCATAATTACAACAAGTAAAGCCAATCGATTTTTAGTTAAGACAGGTATCTGTGTTGCCTAATACATTTTGCTAGAGCAAATACGAACATGATACATAACAGCAACACAAACTTTAAGCATGCAAGCAAATCCAAAAAAAAAGCACAAGAAAAAGAAACATGGTTGATTATACAAACACAACACTTAATTGCGATCAATTTACTACACATTTTTGTATTAGCGGGGAAGCTAGCCACAGCTGTCGTTTGGACGCGCTCAAGGTATGCTACTGGTTACACATTCTCCACGGGAGCTAAACGAGAGACATCCCGTAACACATACTCAATTATGACCTCCCCCGTTGTTTCATTCTTTTTAGTTACGGCCACCTTGGCCCGTCTCACTATGGGTTTCCCATTTCTAATTTGAGGAATCACCTCCTCTATCCTTCCAAGCTTGTACCTTCCACGTTTGGATATGTCCTCTAACGAGCCCATAACCACCAGTTGCCCAGGTTTCAAATTTTCAGATACCTTCAGCCACTTTTTCCGCCCCTGCAGCCAAGGTAAATAGAAGGCTATCCACTTTTCCCAGAATTGCTGTGAGAGAGATAAATTAAAGCGATAATCTCTTCTAAGCATGTCTCGGTCATGCGGTTGTCCAACTGCTACATGTGGGTCCAAGTAAGGGGTTAAAAGTGAAGCTGGAGTAATAGCAGTAAAATCCTTAGGATCGTCACTTAGTGGTACCAAGGGCCTTTCATTTACAATCCTAACTGCACTCCCAACGTACGTCAACAACTCAACAAACTTTGGCTTATGCACCGCGGTGTCCAAAATGTGAGAAAGAACAATCTTGAACTGTTTCACCATTGCCTCCCAAGCACCACCTTGCGCTGGAGCATACGGAGGTATAAATTCCCAATTTATACCTTTTCTTCTAAGGGAAATGTGAAAGTCCTTGGTTTCAATCAAGTCCGGAAGCTTTTTTGACCCGGCCTGGAACGTGCTTGCATTATCTGAGTAGATCGTATTGACCTGTCCACGCAGGTCTGTAAATCGAGTAAAGGCCAGTAAAAAATCATCCAGCGACAAAGATGTTACCAACTCAACATGAATAGCCCGAGATGCCATGCATGTAAACAGGAGCCCCCATGCCTTCTTGTTGCTTCTTCCCTCTGCATAATTTAGAGGGCCAAGGTAATCCACCCCGGAATAGAAAAAGGGCTTTTTATGAGCTGTAAGGCGTGCCAGCGGTAAGTCAGACATGAGTTGTCTAATGGGCGTTGCCCTTTCAATAGCACACACACCACAATCACGCACATATCGTCTTACAGCAGCATTACCATTCGCAATCCAAAACTTCCGTCGTGTAGACATCAGCGTATGTTGCACACCACAATGGCAGTCTCGGTAGTGATAGAACAATACCACTAACCTAGTCAGGGGGTGTTTAGACGGAAGGAGGAGGGGGTGCTTTGCTTCCCATGATATATCTGGGGATTTGCTTAAGCGTCCTTCTATACGTAGCCTTCCCTCCTCGTCTACACAAGGCCTATACTTCTTTAGCGATCGCAACTCTTTCAAGCAATCTTTCTGGCTTGGCGAAGCGGTAACATTACACTGTTTGATCACTTCGTCAAGTGCATCAGCAGATTTACCCTGCATCGAACAAATCACATTGCCATACACCTTGTTTTGAACCAACTTCACTATGATCAGTAGAGCCGTTTCTAAGTAAGCCGCATCGAGCACCGGCTTTATAAATTTATTTTTTCTTACTTTACAGCATTGGAACCAATCGACGAAGGCAATCAAATAAGCTACTCTTTTTTGCAGAGTGTATAAATTAGGTGCTTTCTCAATCAGTTTATCAATGCCGTCGATACGACTACGCTCTGACAAATTTATTCTATGCGCTCCAACTTGAACTACATTCTCTACCAATGGCTCTGCTGCATATTGTTGCAACAGTGACGGGCCATTTATCCACAAATCACGTGCTTCTGCTTTACGCATGAGATCCGGTCGCGAACCCACGTCAGCCGCATTCAACTTACTAGGACAAAAGCGCCATTCAGTCTCATTAGACAACATCAAGATGTGGTTTACTCTTCGCGTAATAAACTTATTCAAACGTAAGTCAGGGTTCTTAAGCCATTGTAGCACCGTACGGGAATCGCACCAAAAAAAATTACTGCAATTAGGTATTTCCAATGCGTCAGAGGCTTGTTTCAATAGCTTCGCTGTGTTCAAAGCTGCGACGAGCTCCTTCCTAGCAATGGGCCACGAAGACTGATTAGCCAAGACAATGTTACATTTACCAAAAACGAACGACACGGCTGGTATACCATTCACTAATCTGCGTAAGTAGATGACAGAAGAAAATGCTAGATTCGAAGCGTCACTAAATCCATGCAACTGGAACTCAACGTTGTCATCAGGGCTGCTCAAATCAGCATTCAAAAAGTACCATCTTGGCAGCGAAAAATCTTTTAACATTTCTAACGAGTGAAGCCACGCTTCCCACTCTTTCACGACACTTTCGGGCACCTCTTCGTCCCAGTCAAACTTCTCTATAGCTAACTGTTGCAAGATCAGACGCGCTTTCAGAAAAAACGGCGAGCCAAATCCTAAAGGATCAAAGTTTTGTCCAAGTTGGCTAAGCATGCTTCTACGAGTATACTTTGTCAGAGGCTTTAGCGAGCACTGGATGCGCAGTTCGTCAGACTCCGTTACCCACACACAGCCTAAAGTTTTAGCTGACGGCATAGCGACACTATTCGTCTCCAAATCTACTTCGCGAATGGATGGCGCCAGCAATTCGCTATCCATTCCTACCAACACATTCACAGATTCTTTGTTTGCACTCCATTTTACCAATTCGAACCCGCGGCTACGAAACAAAGCAATCGCCTCATTGGCAATTAGTTGCGCATCATCAAAGCTATCCGCAGAAAAAATAAAATCATCAACATACATGTTTTTTGACACAGTACCAAGCGTCAAATCACTGGCTTTGCTAGGGTTTTGTTCCACCATCTTTTTAATGGCTAAGCAAGCAATATACGGGCTACTTTTTATACCCCAAGGATGCACGCAAAAACGAAAAGGAACTAACTTACCCTTATGGACATCATCGTTTTCAAACCACAATAAGCGACATAAATCCCTTTGTGCAACAGGCAATTTAATTTGAAAAAAGCATTTTGTGATGTCAGCCATCAAAGCGTATTTACCTTTGCGGAACCTAGCCAACACGTGAACAAGCGGGTTTAACAAGTCAGGACCGGTCATAATGACGTCATTAACGCAGACCCCTTTGTATTCGGACTTTCCGTCATAAACAATGCGTTTCTTGGCCTGCGACGTCACAAAATATGGCAAATACCACTCATGCTTACTATCATAAACAGACTCATTAGCCTTTTCAATGTAGCCATTAGATTTCAAATTTTGCATAGTTTCCACAAGAAATTCGCAGAGATCGTGTTGCTTTAAAGCCTTTTTTCTCAAAGCGATAGCTCTGTCTCTAGCAAGCGCTAAATTATTGGGCAGCTCAATATCAGCTTTCAATGGCAGTGGAATTTCAAAATGATCATCGCACAGCTTAACATTTGGTTCTACCAAACCTTTGGCAATTTCGTCAGTACGAGATAAATCCAAAGCTTCGTTCTGCACAACCAAGTCCCTAAGCTGACCCTTCAATGCAGCAATTTCCCTATCACGGGCTTCCAGGTCAAGCTTACACTGCGACAGATCGTCATTAGCCACACAAGTTTGCACTCTAAGAACCTTAGTGGCCCTGGCATATAAGAGCGATCTTCCTCCAGAAGCCATCCAACCCAGGGGGGTGAATATAGCATGAGGCTCACCTCGACTTTCTCCCATGCGCTCTTCCATCGCACACATTAAAAATGCATTGTCATTGCCGATAATAATGTCGACAGTATCACAATTGTCGAGAGTAACAAGTTTTACACCGTCAAAATGTTGCAAATTGCTCAAATCCTGCTTATGCGGCAAGGTTTCAACGTCATCTACCCAAGGGGGGATAACGGCCGCAGTCACGTCACCAAACAGCTCTTCAGTATCTATAGACTGAATATTAAACTTAACCAAATTAGCCAAAGTATTTTTGTCGCCAACCAAAGTATCCAACTTAAAGGACGCGGTGTCAAACGGCTCTAGTCCTAAATCCTCTACTAAGCTACTGGCGATAAATGTCAGCTGAGACCCCGGATCATGTTGGCAGTACACTAACTTTGAGTGGCCAGTCGCGGGGTTCATCACGCGTGCGGCAGTCACACGATTATACGCCGCTTTCACGCTCTCAATTTTGACACTGCGCACAGTTACTGCGGGTTCAGCACTTGTTTCAGGCAGCCTATGCCCGGAATCAACAAAGTAATCGTGTAGGAGAAAATAGTGCTTTTTATCGCAAGCATTACCGCACCTACGGCAATTATTATCACGCGTGCAATCTTTCACAAAATGATCGCGCAAGCAATTCAAGCACTTCCCAGATTTCATCACGACATCCCTGCGGTCTTTGGGATTTAACTGCAAAAAGTCTCTACAGTTTGACAACCAGTGGTATTGATCCTTACCATTTAAAGAACAATAAATGCACAACGGTGCATTTCTTGTGCCACCACCTGTCGGGCTCCGGCTGTCACCTGCGCGGTAAACAGGAGCACTATCCGATGATTTTGTCAAGGGGTGCGACTCGTTTGATTTCGCCGTGGTCTGCCTTACTCTGCACGTGGCTTTATTTTTATCAAATTTTTTGTTTTCTTGATGGCTCTGTGGCTCACCCAACAACATTATTCCAAAATCAGTGGATTTGCACAATTCTTCACGTTTTACAAAATCGACCAAACTTTGATAAGTGGGCTCACTTGTGCTACCGCATTTATCGAGAAGAAATTCTAAATACCTTCGCTTAGCTTCAAAGGGAAGCCTTTTAGCCAAATCCAAAACAAAACTACCTTCTAATTTTTCACGCTGATTATACGCTCTAGCATACAGAAGACATTGATCTAATTGATCTTTAAACTCTTTCATAATATTCGCGGACGAAGAGACCAATTTATTACCATAGCGATACTTCCTAATTTCAGGTTCCGAGAGAAACCCGCCACGGACACCAAATCGCTGTGACAATCTTTCTAAAGACATTTCTATTCTGTCTTTTTCCGACAAGCCAGGCGTGTCAGATGTCAAATTAGCGATTGTTTGTGCAGCTGTTCTAACACAAGCTGCTTGAAGCAGAGTGAGACGAACCCCCTCAAAGGGACAACTATCCATTAACGCATAAATACGATTTTTAAAGAATATGAAGGGCATGTTAGCGCCATCATAGCCAATCAACGCCGCTTTATCCATAAAGGTTTTACAATTCTGATATTCAAAAAAGCAGTTTTGCTGATCTGCGCTCGAATTACCAGATGAAGGCGAGAAACCGATATTTCTGCCATTGCTAGCATTCCTAGTCAATTGGTTTTGATAGCCGTCATGTAATTCTGCCGTGGTTTGACGATTTTTCTCCGGTGGTGGATATCGGCTTAAAGCGCACTCTCTGACGTCACCACGCTGCGGAAACCGACTCACAACAACATCATTCATATCCCGCACACGTTCAGATACATGACAATCGGCCCTACGTGGTGGTAATACTTCACTCGGCCTTGAATCCTGAACGAAGCCACACTCGAATCCTGGTGGCACCTTCACTCGGGGCGGCCCCGAACATTTACCGGCTCCACTAGCAGACAAACCATCTCGTCCAAGAACAGGAGGGTGCTTTTGTGTAAAAGGGTTAGTCGCAGCTGAAGGCACTACACAATTTTCTGTTTGAGCAGCTGGGTTAGAGAAATCATTTAAAATGGCATTAGAGCCCCAAGGTTCAGACAACGCGGTTTCCCCACAGGCAATCCCACGCAAGGGCTTAACTAAGTGTGACGCGTCACCAGCGGCCCCGAGACCCAAATCAGTCTCTCCAGTTCGAGGGGCTACAACCTGATTGTCCACCTTCTTGTTACGTCCAAAAATGGCGGCTACATCGGGTCCCGTGCCTGAGTAGGACTTCCTACTGGAAAGTCTACTTTTGTGGCTGATCCGGGAGCCCTCTCTAAAACTGCTCGTAGCCAAAATTTCTTGCCTGCGCTGTTCCGCCCTGAGTTTAGCATCCATCAGTTCAAATTCGGCTTGCTTGGCTTGCATTTGTGCTTGAGCCTTTTTAGCCTCGATTTGAAGTTCCTCTCGCTGGAGTTCCAAATCGATTTGAATCAAAGCATTAGCAGAACTTCTAGAAAGGGCCGTGCCTACATTGGACACGCTATCCTCTGGCTGCACCTCGGAATGGGGCTGCTCTAATATTTGGTTCATCTTATCCCGACATTTTAGCTTTAAACTTTCAAACGTGAGCCCCACCTTGTCCTGCACATCAGCAGACGCAGCAGTGTCTCCATTATCATTTAACAATTGATGAAATTTGCTCACGTCTTCGCCCAAATTTTCGAGCTTATCCCAGCAAAGCAAAACTTCTCGGCTATTGGTACACAATGAAAGCTCTTGACCAAGTTCCCTGATGCGGGTAATAAGATACCTTTTTTGACAACGCACCTCACGTTCAAATTTACCTCCCTCAGTGGAAGCGACGCTACCACCGGGTAACTGATGCTGCTCCCCAGATGCCCTAGTCAAGCCCGGGAGAACCGATCCCTCGGTCACACACCCCGATGCACCCCCAACCGCTGCGGCATGCTTTAGCCCGCCACTTACTAGCGACATCACTCACAAAAAAATTCACTTCAAAACACGGAATATATCTAACAAACGTGAAATGCACAGAAAGCCAAATACTTTCAATTTAGGGGGCAGCAAAGAAACAATTTAAATTTTTTGGCTAAACACGCGTTAAGCTGTCTCGAGCAGTCTGAGATTATACAAATACAACAAATATCAATACCTTCGTTGTAGGGGTGTAGCTTCGCCCCTTCTGGCGTCTTCTAGCGTACGTTCACTTCACTTCACAAATTTCAAAAATGTAGAAGATGCCTTGATCTCTTGCTGGTTGATACAACTTCAATCTTCGATCGAGCAGTCTACGTTTCGATTTTATGGTGCGGCAGCACCAGGTTTCAACTCTTTGATTCCCGCGCCAAGCGTACCGTTGTTGATTAGCACTGAACCAGTAGAGTTGCTTTGTAGAACTAGTGATATTAGCTCTACGGATCCTTTCTGCTTCGCCAAACAAAAACAGGAAACGGTTGAAGCTTTCTTGCAGTGTTTTATTCACAAATATGCGCAGCTCCTCCCAGCGTGCACAGGACGAAAATTCACGGCGATAAAGGCTACCACACAGCCTTAATAACAATTACACAGGGGGACCAACACTCAGGCCCAAACAGAAATCCGAAGCATAATCAGGTCAAAACGAAAATTTACTACTCGTTTCGCCACGTTGACGTTTTGACAAGAATAGCGAAAATACACGTGGTCACTATATATATACGAGCAGATGCACCTGTTCTATATATGAGTCAAACATGTGGCCTTATTTAACCACAGGGAAAAGACCAAAGAAAGACAATACAACAAAGGAAGGCTTTTAGAAGTACCGGTAGTCCGTAGTAAGCCCGGTTATAACGTCTATTACTTCTCAGTAGGGGCTAATTGTTCGGTTCGCTGTAGGGGTCTAATTTGAAGCTATATTACTTAAACTCCTAACAAAACAACACGAGATCACTTAATTTACCACAATATCAATCAATTTTGTAAAAAATTGCTTATGAAGTCTTTGCGTCACGTTCTCAAGAGACTACGCTGTATGAAGTCGAATTGCTGTAAAGGCCACATGGCGATTGGCGGAACACTATATTAAACACTATAAAATAATTCTTTAGCCTAACGACATTTTGGGTTAAGATTTTGCCGAAAAGAATGGTGCTAAACAATTATGACGTCATAATTGCCATTGCAAGCCGCGGGAAATTTTTAGTTCAAAAAACGGATTCCCGGGAAACTTTGCATTTTTTCCAGGCCTGTTGATAAGCGGCAACGTTCATCCCAACTCTGGTTGCATCTTTTTCTGTTCAGTGTGTGCTGGAAATGTGACCTGGCTGGGTAAGTCAGTGCAATGTTATACCTACTCCGATTGGGTCTATTTAAGGTGCTCACTACTTTTCTTATATAAATTTAAAACTCTTGGCAGCTCTCATGTCTGGAGCTGCTCCCTGCTAGGTCCCTTCTGATTACACTGTGACTTCCTCCTCGGATTCCTTCAATTTGTATACCTCCACTGTTCAATCTGGCCCCACTTCTGTCAACGCAGTCAAATTTCTTGTTCCCCTTCCTCCCATGTTATATCTTCTCCCTCACCACCGCATTTGCTCCTGGCTGTCTCTCTACACCTCCTGTTCTGTCTTCCCCGCTGACTCTCTCAGGGTTCTTCAATGGAATGCTGGCGGTCTCCGGACTAGGAGCTTTAAACTGCTACACTTTTCTTCGTCTCCTCCCGTTGACCTTATCTACATTTAGGAATCCAATCTTAACTTATCTTCCTCTTTTCGGATACCTGTATTTTCTACTCTGCAATCTGATCGCATCCACTCCCGGTCTGGCATTCTTTTTTCTAATGACACGCACGCTAGCGGCAACGTCATCATTTTCGACAGGCAGGGCTTATCCTTCTCTGAACTTTTTACCTCGTCTTATCGCTTGACTCTACTCCGATTATACAGGGGTCAACATCTCTCTAAACGATTCCTCCTCGCTCTCATTTCTTAATGTTTATGCTCCCCCTATTCGCTCTTCTTCGACAGATAGCAGAACCGATTCTTGTTCTCCCTCCATCTTTCCTCCAGAAATTCTTCATTCTGGCGGACTTTAATTGCCATCACCCCCTCTGGGACTCAAAAAGTACTTCCGACACCCGTGGGGAAAAAGTCTCTTCCAAACTCCTCCTCCACAATGCCGACATATCTACTCTTCTCTATCCCTCCTGCCCTGTCATTTACTTCGCTCCCGCAATATATTGATTTTAGAAGGTGCTTCAGGATTTGGTTACTGATTACCAACCAATTCTTCTAACTGTCCCTTTCTTTCTAATCTTTGGCCCCAACGAGCGTCCCCCTTCCTTTAATTTTCAGAAAGCTTGCTGTGATGACTTTGCCTTTTACTTCGACTCTCACGGTCCCTCTGCAGAGGAATACTCGTCTTTTTCCTCTGCTGCTGCTGTCTTTACTTCTTTGATACTGAATGCGGCCAAATTTTCCATTCCTTTCGGCCGCATTAAACGCCATCCTAAAACCTGGTGGTCTGCTGAAGTGGAAAAAGCGGTTAGTGAAAGACGTAAGGCTTTGGCTAGCGCTCACAGAAGTAATGAAGATCGCCAGGCTTACATCTCCGCTTCCCGACGTGTTTCGTCAGTCATCGCCAAGGCCATGGCTGAGGCATGGCATGCGATTTGCTCTTCTCTCTCACTCAAGTCTAACCCTAACTCTGTGTACTCTCTCTTTCGTTTTGTCGCTGGCTCTTCTTACTCATCTTCTTCCTCTCCTAACTTCCCCCAACTGTTCCTCTCCCAGGGAGTCGATTTCGGTCTACGTTGATTACCTGAGATCGCACTTTACTTTCTTCGAGCCAAAGGCCTTGCGTAGTAGAGCCAGAGGCTACCTTTCTGAGCTCCGCCGAGCGACGTGCCCTGAGGAGTCTCACTTGTCTTTTTGCTCTCTCCTCTCCTCCGATGAATTTTCTGCGGCTGCCTCTAATTTCTCTTTGTCCACTGCCACTGGCCCAGACAAAGTTTCCTATGCCATGCCAAAACACCTTCCTCGCTTTGGGATGGATTTTCTTTACATTTTCAATTTTTTCTGGATATTACATTCCTTTGCTTCCATGTGGAAGACATCTTCCATTATTCCCATCCTCAAGATAAAAAAGCCTCTCGACTTTCCTGCTTCCTTCCGGCCTATTTTACTCACCTGTGTTTCAAAGCTTTTTAAACGCATCATTCTATCTCGTTCACTCTTCTTTCTGGAGTCTAATTCTATTCTCTCTCCCCGCCAGGACGGTCTAGTCTAGATCAAATTCTGTGCCTTTCTCAGTCCATTTCGGATGGGTTTAACAAACCCAGGCCGGGCTCTCGGACGATATTTCTACTATCCATTTCTCTAAAGCTTTTGACTCTGTCTGGCATCCCGCCCTTTTCCACAAACTTATTTCGGCTGGCCTTCCTTCTTGCTTTGCTCGTTGGACTCAATCTTTCCTTTCTAACAGGCGCGCTTGTGTGGTTTTTCATAATCACAAAAGTCGTTCCTTTCGTTCGAGTCCGTCGAGGTGTTCCGCAGGGATCCGTTCTTGGCTCTGTACTTTTCTCTTTCTTCATCAATGATCTTCCGGCTTTTCTGCCTTCTTCCGTCAGCTGTTCTCTTTACGCTGACGATCTGGCCATTTGGTCCTTCTCCCCCTCGGTCCCTACTGCGGTGGAGGCCACACAAAGAGCTCTGTTTCGATTGGATCGCTGGTCTGAGTACTGGCGCCTTCCTTTCAATCCGAGCAAATGTGAGGCCTCCTTCTTCTCAGTGGATCCCCACCAAGCTAACCTTCATCTCCATCATCTCTTACTCGGCTCCCGCCTCCGTTTCAATCCAACTCCAACTTTTCCTGGGGTCATCTTCGACAGCACTCTTTCCTTTTCTAAACTTTCCTTTTCATGGATTTTCGTTGAAGACCTAGTTTTTTCAACGTCTCAAGGCTTTACGCTGTATCTCTGCTTCCTCATGGGGCCACTTTAAGGAGTCCCTCTCTCTTCTGTATAAAGCTTTTTTTCGGTCCCTTCTCACTTATGCTTTACTCGGATGGTTTCCTTTCTTAAGTGTTACCAATATAACCAAAGGGGAACGTCTCCACTCAGCGGCTAGTCGCGTCATGTCCGGCTGCATCTTATCCTCCCCTATCCCGCTTCTACTCTCTGAAGCTTCTTTGCCTCCGCTACGTGTCACTCTAACTCATTTTACTCTTTCATCTTATAAGCGGGCTCTTCGCCTTCCAACCTCCTTTCCTATTTCAGGTTTGGCCAAACTTGGAGTAAAACCAAGATTATGCAGATCGTCCTGGAGAGCTCTTGCGTCCACTCACGCTTTCTTCTACTTGTTCTAGGGAGGCTCTCCTTCCTTGCCCTCCCTTTACTCATGGAATCTGCCTTTCTTCACTGTGGAGTCGACCCTTTCCTCTCCATGCTCTCGCTCTGATTCTTCTCCCTCGCTCGCAAAGGTGCCGCTCTCGCTCACCTTGACTCTTTTCCCCCTCACGATCTGGTACTCTGGACTGACGGCTCTGTTCCTTTTGGCAAAGGCGGCTCTGGCGTACTTGCAAACCGCTCTCTCTGTGGCACTGAGGTGATTCTTTTCTTTTCAGCAGGCCCAGTTTGTTCAAGTTTTTCTGCTGAAGGTTGCGCCCATGTGCAAGCTCTTTGGTGGTCTCAGCAGCACCAACAAGTCTGCATTTCTCTTGTATCTGACTCTCGTTCTTGTCTTCATCACGCTGTCCATCTTTCCTTTTACCACAAACTCTCTGGCAGGAACTGTCCTCTCTTTCTTCCTGTTCTGTCAGGTCACAATCGGTCCCCGGACACTGGTTTACCCCGGGAAACGACGCGGCTGACGAGCTGGCCAGACGGTAAGCACTACTCGTGCCCTCTGCAATCCCTTGTAGTCTCTCTCCTCTTCTCTCTCGTTTCCACACTTCTCTTTTATTGGACTGGAGGCGTACTGTCTCATCGAAGTTCTTTGACACACAGGTGTCCTCGGTTTCCTTTAAGGAACTTGTGTTCTCTCTCTACGCTACAACGGACACAGCCTTCTATTTTGTCTCTCTAGGATTGGCAATATTCGAGAATCCTTATTGAAGCGCTTGCGGACACTAGTCTGAGGACACCTCATTTCGCTCTGTCCAGCTACGGACTATGCGCCGCTCGCTTTTTGGCGACTCTCTGTTTCTACGACCTCTGATCCAGGCCCTGGGAGTTGCCCGTCTTGTGGGGCTCCATGGTCTTTCGCCATGTCCCCATCCCTCGGAAGGGGTTGGGTAACAACAACTTGTGTGTAGTGGATCTTAACTGGCTTTACGATGTTGCCCCGGACTATTTTTGTAAGAAATGCTAAAAAAATTATTTAATTGTTTTTAAAATGTTTTATGTACCATTGTTTGGATGTTACAGGGATTTAAAGCCGGGAGAAAACAAGGGCAGGATTGTATTGGTATTGTGGAGAGTTCCAATTTGTCATAAGAAAACGTTCTCCAAAGCAGTGCTTGTCAATCTTTATTTTAGTGGCGCACTCTTTTAGTTTCCACGAAATCTGTACACCCCAGTCATGTTTAATAATTGAATTCGTAAAAGGAAGTTTGATTAGCATTTTGCGCAATGGCTACTGCTCATCTTAAAGTTTATATTTGAAAAAAGTCTGCTATTTAGATGTATCTTCAAACAAAAGTTTTGTAATTAAAAAACTGTGCTCTTAAATTGGTTTCCATAAAAAGTCATATTTTTGAATTTCGGTCCGCCCTTGAAAAATTTTCTTATATCCAGTAAACAAGCACTGTTGTAACGTTTTCGCGATTGTAGCGTTTATTTTGGTGTGCGTTGTGTCTTTCCAATAGCACTTATCATTTTCTTGGCCTTTTGCGGCACCGTTAATGCCGACTACGTCGTGGCGAATCTAAATAGAAGTTTTATCTATAATCGTAAATAGTTTTTCGTAACCAAAAGGCATAAAGTTCATGTTACGTCATAAATCGTTTTTGTTGGAAGTTCGTTTCGATGTGTGCGAGTTTTGAGCTTGCGACCCTTTGCTATGAAATTTTGCGTAGCTGACCTGTCTGATAAGGTCAAACACCTAATTAGCGTATTTTCGTTTGTGTATCTTTTTAATTATTGTAACCGCAGCGCTATGCTTTGTTCTGCCGTATTGTTATTTTTAGCTAAGCTCGTTAACAGAATTCAATTCCGCTGCATTGCTCTAATTGATTGATATCAGTTGAAATTTCTACTCAAAACCTTTTATTATTGCATTGTTTACCGCAGCAGCAGTAACTAAAGTTCGTTAGTGTAAGGCAATATCAATTATCAAATCAACCAGCATCTTATATTGTACCGTTTTTCAGCTGTAAGAATTTGTAATTAAATTAATAAAAGTTGTTGGATGTTCTGTCGAGAAACAAGTTGATAAGTTTCGCATATCGGTCATTTACGTCAGTAACAATTATATTCTTTCTGTTACTTTTGTTACAGAAACCAGTTTGCTGTAAATTTGGGGCATCTATTTCATTTGGTTCATTGATTTCTTCTCGAATTTTCATTGAATAAACTGCGTTTCAACGACGACATCTCGTCCTTCTCTTGTTTGCCGCAGCGTGAGGCAGACACGCGTGTTGCGACGTAACAGTTCATGTTTGGGAAGCAGTCAAGCCCAAAAGTAGATGACACAACACAGAAAAAAGTTACGCCAGTTAATTTGAGTTTCTAGCACTAGCTAGAAAGTAGGTTTCAAGAGGAAAGTCTTTCAAATAAAACGATCTTCAAAATCAACTCGCTCCTTGTTTAAACTAAACACAATTGCCTTCGGAAAAATGATTACCAAAAAGTGGTCTTTGTCGTGGCAAGTTAGTAAAAAGGGGCCAGTACTGTAGAACTTTGGACAACCCTGTCACCTGGCGAAATGTGTTATCGAAAGCAGAGATTGATGAAGATCATATTACGGTAAAGCTTGAGAAGTCAATAGGAATTTTTTGTGACTAGCTCGCTCAACTTCTTTTACCTTCAAATCACTTCTTGTAGTGAAGTCACTAAAAAAGTTACCCTGGCAAACTTGTCTCTGAAAAAGAGTCCTCTCTCCTACTGTTAATTGCTGAAAGTGTATTTTTAAAACTGAGGGGACGTTGCCGAGGGATGGCGCTTTATCGTGTTTGCCCTAAATGTCACAGACTCCAACGCAGTTGCTCTGCTTGTTAGACTGGAATTTTGTTTCCTCGTCGTTAAATTAGCCTAAAGTTTATATGCGCGTTCAAACTTAAACTAGAAAGTAGGTGTTCGGAAACAAGAAGTGTGTTAGCTGGAAAATAGTTATGCTATGTCATGGCAGCAGCCGGAAATAATTTTTTGTTAAATTTTAGGAACGATTAATCCTATAATAGTGGATTGACTGATCGCTTTTTATAGTATCTTGACGTTGAGTCTCAGTTATAGCTCTTGCCTCATTTTTTAGATGACTCTTCCAGAAATGTTGTGGATGTGCAAATAAGAACTGTACCTCCAAAACTGTAACTGTCGTCTCTTTCAGGATGTGTCGTTCAATTACGCTTGAACTGGAGCTAACTGTCAAATTGATAATTGTGACTCTAAAAAAGTATAAAAACAACCAACCTGTGACTATAAAGAAGGTACGTAGGCACGGGTGACACAATAGACCTACGGACTAACAAATAGCACTTTTGAAAAATGTGCTTGCTAAATTAGTTGTCGATAAAATCCCTTCTTAGATTTCGGAGATGATAATATTGCTACTACGGCTGTCACTGACTACAGTTGTGCCATTTATCCTCGATACACATTATTTGTTGGTTTGAGTAGCAATTTTCAACCATTGAAGTTACGTAAGCTGTTGTGAATTCAAAAAGGTGTTGGTAATAAGCTTACACCAATCTCTGTAAAAAAAGAAATTAAAGTAGTAGATGCCGGTAGTGAACGTTTTGGTTGAAGTATGTTGTCTTCCTCTTCTTTATTGATGTGCGCGTAGCTTGTGGACAAGGTAGTATAAGTGTCAGACTTGATATTAGATAACCGCAGGTTGAGCGCTCGGAACGGTTTGTGACGTGATCAAGAAAAACGCACATTTGAAAAAAGCTCACGTCTCTAGTTCAAACTACAACTGTAACAACTGGCTTGTGAATGACTGCCGACTCAAAGACTGTGAAGTCGCACCAATCAAGAGCTACCACAGCGTGGTGGTGTGGTCATCGATCCAGCTGAATGAATCGAAATGGGTGTTGACCGAGAGGTAGTTATAAATAGCATAGTACAAGCATAGTGATGATAACTTGAGCTTTTAATGTGAAATCTCATTGCACCCCCTCAATGCTTAAATCTAAACTCATAAAATAAATTTTTTTTGAAAGGAAAGAGATAAAGCTTCTTTATATTGGTGCGACTGACTTTTGGTCGTACACCTCCCCTACTATGTTTGTACTGGTACTATGCCTATATATAACCATCCTTGACCGAGGGCTCCAAATACCCCGGGCTGTCTTCACAGCAAGCAATTTTTGGCGGTGCTGTCCTTTAAACCAGGGTTTCCCAAACTTTTTGCTTGACCCTTTTTTGCAGACTTTAATTATATGTGACATTACTATTGTCACTCGGTCCACTAATAGTAATAATAACTAAAATACGAATACAATATATTCTTCAATGTGATGGATGGGCTTGCTTCACTTTGCACAATTTATGGGGCTATTTGTGACAAACAAATAATGGCTGACTTGACGTTCTGCCTGGTCCTATATTTTGTCTTCATATTAGTAAGTGCTGAAAATGTCCTCCTACACATATAGAAAGTAGCAAGAGATAATAAAATTTTTGCTGCTGTTTGGAAAAGCAGTGGGTATTCGCCTGCAGCACTTAAGCAGAAAGATGCCATAGCTTTGTGATCAAAACTAATCAGTAATCTTCAATCCGATGATAATTCTACTAATTCTTCTTGTCCTGAGAGCGTAATTTTTTTTACATCAAAAGAATTTAAAACCCAATTGAAATCTTCGTACATTTCTTTCACATAATAGTTTTGGAAATGTTCTGTGGCTCAACGATAGACATTCGACTGTGGTCTGATTTAAAATGAGTGCACTCCTTATGGTGACCAATCTCTTCTATCATGATAGCTACTGAATGTAACTGACGATCCACATATAAAGCGAAGTGTTTTTGTCGACTTTCTACTGGTGGTTTGTAGTTGAGGTTGCTGCACAACTCCCCTTTTCCAGCACGCGCAGCTAGCGGAGAAATGCGTAAGATCGGGGGAGGTTGCTGAGGTCCCAACATACCTTCCTCGCCAAGATTGAGAAAGTGAAGCTTGCCGGCCAAAGTAAGTAAGATTCCCGCCAAGACTTCAATTAGTAGGCCGTCTTGACGTTAGGGCTCGACAATGACTTGTGCTGCTTAACTGAAGACGATGCCGTCCAGCTATATCGGAGAAGATGTAGCTTCTTTGGCAGGGTTACCATTGTGGCACAAGGACAGGCATCCGACTGTAGTCCGGTTTAAAATGAGTGCATTCCGTGTGGCGACTAGTCACTGCTACCATGACAGATACTAAACGTAGATGGCGATCCATCCATAAAGCCAAGTGTTGTTGTCGGCTTTGCACTTGTGGTTTGTAGTTAAAATTGCTGAGATTGCTGCAGTTCGGATACCAGTTCCAAGTGTTTTAGAATGTCTAGCAAAATTAAGGTTTCGTTAATTAGTGATTTATTGGCTAATGTAATCACCAAGAATCAGAAACATATTCAGTGCATTGCCATTAATTTTATTTCTCCAAATTTGGAGTTTGTAAATAGCCTACTACAATTTCGTTTTGGCTGATTAAAATGTTCGTGGTCTTTAAGTTCAATCGGTTAAGAAAGTTAAAATATCAGCCATTCATGCGAGTTTTCCTAAGCCAAATTTTATCGCAAACTAATAAAGCCAAGTTTGTATGTGTGCTTGCAAGAAAAATAATACATCTTGTTGCACTTCAAACAGGCGTTCTACAACTTTTCCGTAGGAAAGCTATTGAACTTCTGTATGCAGCAAAAGGTTCGAGTGCTCTGACCCTAGTTCATTGCAAAGTTGTGAAAACAATCGAGACCAAAGCGAACGAGTTGAATTTACAACTTTGACACAACAAAGACAAGATTTTCGAATGTTTTGCAGCAATAGCTTCGCGATGCATCATGCAAATGCGTTTGCATTATGTTTCGTACCAATCCCCTAACACCGGCTACAACCCCTCAGTGCTTGCCAGTCATTGAAGCTTCCGCATCAGTACAAATGACCACACATTCTATGGCGATTTTGACTGAGAATAAAAATTACAAAGCACGTTGAAACATCTAAACCGGTAGCTCTGCCTGGCATTTGATGGCGAAACAAAAAATCTATCATTTGGCCACTCTAGCAATGCCTCACATAAACCAATAGTTGTGATTCGCTATAGATGTTTGTACTTTCATGTCGTTGGATTGCAATATCAGTTTTATTCATTTTTTTTCAAACAGCCATGACTTAATGGTATGAGAAATGTCATCCATTCTTTTAGAAATAAGTGTTCTTCTGCAATGGAATTTTGTTAAGTTTTGCTGCGCATTGGCTATCCCAAACTATCTCTTACATATCCACTGCTGCTGCTAGAATTAAATTTCCGGCCATTCTGTGTGAGATCAATTATTTCGAGGCACTCTCAACGCAACTAAATACGATGCTTTCAACAATTTTTCATTTGACGGGAGAGATTTTGTAAAATCTTCCTTATGCTACAAGTATTCTTAACGTTTTCTTTCAAAATAAGATTGCAGTTTATTAGTAGACTCAGGATGTCTACTCATCAAATGTCGTTTCATTTTGGATGGTTTCATAGCATCATTTAATCGAGGTTTAGCAACATCGAAAAGGGCATTGAATAAATCCAAGTTAAATCATATGTTTGTCTTGTACAACACCAACCATGCTAAATCCAGTATTCCGACAATAGTAGCAACAGTTAAATCCAGTATTCCACAATAGTAGCAACAGTAAATTTTTTCAATTTTATTACATTAGTTACAAATTTAGGCCTACGAACCTGAAACTTATTCAAATAGAACCACTTAGTTAGAAAACAATACAAATCGAGTAACTTATAACACGAAACCATCCTATCTAAACAACATCTTATTACAGCAGACTACTCAATTATCCTAGCCAGCACAACACATTAACTACACTACGTAACACAATTTTTGTTTGGCTACTTTCAGTGGTGGATATTCAAAATTGGGGGCCTGAGGCAAAATTCTAATAAGGGGCCCTGAAAAATTAATGTAGCTATAAATAATTGCGATCAAATAGCGTTACTTTCTACAACGCTACAGGGTTGGCTGTAGATTGTTGCAAAAAAATTGATGTAAATACGTTAGGATATATTCATAATCAAAACCATACGTTAGAAATGCTGAAACGCTTTTTTGCAGTAACTAGTTGCCGCATTTCACACAGTTAATCATCTTTCAAAAAAATTGGAGTAATTTGCTGTCAAAAGCATTACAATAACAACACAATTTTAGGAAATATTCAAATGATTTGTTGCGACACAAGTGCTTTAAAAACTTGGTGTGACTTAATTGTCATGAAACACACCGCAAAACAGAATTGTGCAGAATATTCAGATGTTATGCAGCAACATAGGCCATTTTTTGCCAAAACATCTGAAACCACATAGGTCTTATTGTACAGTGATTATATCGAGTATAACTTCACAAACAAATATGCCAATAAACTCATCAAAAACTAACAATTTTTACAATGCCACAGCCTACTGTGAGATAAGGGCTGACAATATGCTTATCTAGTGTACTGCTAGACAAAGCTTAAACTTCCTAAAAATATTAGTCTCTTATAAACGTTATGCTGGTAAAAAACCATTGAATTGAATCGTAATGCATTGAGATAGGAGTTATCTACAATTTTAAATGCTGGCGCTGGTTAATTGTATTAGGTCTATTGAAAAAAAAACAGGAAGTTTAGTAACAATGATTGCTGCCTTGTTTTTTGCTGAGCACAGATCAGCAACCAATTCACAAATATTATTGAATAACAATATCCTTTACATTATTATCTTTGAACTCACTGACACTTGATTACATAGGGCTACTGGTATCATTTTCTGTTTCATCAATAAACATAACTTGGATGCGTGAAAATGCACTTTTTATCTCTCAGTTCCGTATTATTAGTAGTAGTAGTAGTAGTAGGGCTGTTTATTACAATAAATCTATCCATTAGACTTTGCATCATTAATGTTCCTACGTTCTTCCTTTCGCTTTGGTTTTGATGCAATACAGTACTTTCATACTCTCTATTCAACCGATGCACTGAAACTGTGTGGTATGAGGTAAGGTATATAGCAAATCAAGGACTACTATCTTAACTGAACTGATAATTTACCAATGAATCTGAATAATCAACCCTTTTTGATAAACATGATTGTAGTAGACTTCATGTTTGGATGAGTCACCACACAAGTAAAGCGTTGAAGCCACTAAAATCTTTTATTGTTTTACTATCTTAACCAAAGATAGTGGCATATACCAATCATGAATAATGACTTAACTAATTCTCCCTTTACAAATTTCTCTAAAAAGCTAAATATAGGAAGTAACAAATTTGCCGTTGAATCATTGGCTTGTGCAGAACACAGCAAGTACAAAGATGCCAAACAATTGAAACTTAATGTCTTTAAATCTTGCAAAAACTTTTTGTACTTGCATATCTCTAATACTATCTTGCACCACAAACGCAACTGACCGATTATTCTTTCAAAGCAAATTTATTTCCACTTTCACCAGTATCTCACTAACATCAATAAACTACTCATAAAAAGATGAATTAATTAGTTCACGTTTTGATACAACTGAAAACTGGACCGACTTCAGAGATAAATTATCACAGTTCACAGGCAAAGTCTGCTCTGCTCAAACAGCTAAAAATATAAGTTGCTCTGATCACATCAGCAAAATGAGGTAACACTAGGGTTGCCAACCGTCCTTTATTTCAAAGGACAGTCCTTTATTTGAACCCCCCGTCCTTGTCCTTTATTAAACTTAGAATTGTCCTTTATTTCTAGAGCTGAAAAAAATTTACTGCAAGAGCGGAAAAATTTTGCAAAAGTACAGTCCAACCGCGGTTGTGTAGCACAACCCATGGAGAACCGGGTGTTGACTTTTTTTTTTTTTGGAGGCCACCATGTCCGCGAGCAGTATTTTTACATGGTGGCCTCCAAAAAAAAAAGGTCAACACCTGATTACCCACCCGGACAAGAACAGAGGGTCTCCAATTGAGGATTGTTCTTTAAAATACAGGACGGTTGGCAACTCTAGTCACAGTGTCCTTTATTGAAATTTGTCAAAGTTGGCAACCCTAGGTAACACCCTAAAAATTATGTTAAACCCACATTGTCACAACAGTTTCTGTCAAAAGAACTGGAAAGCCTTCAGCCCAAAACAGTAATGGAAAAAATAATTTTAGTTTTTGTTTTTTTTCAGGCAGTGGCTATTTTGCCGTCAATGACATTTTACCCTTGCATTCCATATTCCGTTGAATGTTTGTGATGGTCAATTTCAGTGACACATTAAAGACGTGGCTTTTAGTCGATTGTGAACAGTCAATCTCTAGCCTATAAATGTATTAAAATTGACACAAAGTGACGAAAAAGTGATTTGACAAAAATGGAGCTGTTAGCTTACACTCCCACTTATATCCACACACTGCCATCCCTCCTTAATGTATATTGCCTCTGTTTAAGTATCCTGCCTGCAAAGATTTGAACTTCCAAACATTTTATTGTTAGTTAGTATTACTATCCAAACAATACCATGAGCACTGCAGCAAATAAGCCAATTTTGAAGACACAAAAACGATGAACGGCAAAATACATAGCAAGGGTAAAATGCCGTCAAAGGCAAAATAGCCACTTTTAGTTTGCACTTCCACAGTTGTTGAGACCAAGAACCTATTTCAAAATGCCACAAAGTAGCCTAAAACTACACGCGTCATTTTCAAAAGGGGGGCCCCTCGACAACTTCAAAAAGGGGGGGCCCCGAGGTGGCTGCCTCATTCACCTCACCCAATATCCACCACTGGTAGTGGGTTTGAGTCTTCAAAGACAGGGTATTCAGACAGAGGCAACGTACACCTGAAGGGGCCTGGAATGTGAATTTCAGGTGAGTGTACGCAAGCGGGATCTGCCACCCTAGGAGCAAAATTTTTGTGTTTAGTTTGTAATAGAAATTCACCAATTACAAGTATTTGATGGCAAAGTAGCTTCTGAAGTTCCATGTTGTTGGCAATTAGTTTTCAAAAGCAAAAAAAATCACTGTCAATTTTCAATCAAGAAGCACTGCTATTGTAATCTTTGATCCCTCCAGCGCCTGGATGAACCAAAGTGATGCTATCTGAATAAGTCCGGATTCGAATTTTAACTTCACTTTCTCGTCTCCCGGTAATCGATGACCCAACAATAATCAAGCAATTCATTTATTTATCAAAGTGAAATATAACACACGTTTCATGGGCCATAAGAACAATTAGACGGAAGCGTTAAGCGCGAGATAGTGATTATGGTGTTAAATTCGGGTTATCTTACTTTTACAAATACAAAGAATCATATTTCTATATCTACAAATTCGTACAGACCAGCATTCAGTAAACGTGCAGTACTTAATGCTTTATTAAAGCTAATGTGCACTGCAGCATGGCTTTGTAACCAATGCTTTCTTTAATCTGCCAAAGTAGAACTCGGGGCCGTTATTTAAAATGATCTTGGGGTAGTTTCTCCGAATCGGAGAAAGAGGCTTGAATAATCTGTTTTCTGAGTACAAACCGGTAGTAGTCATAGGAGAAAGCAGTATCCATGACTTGTTTTCCAGTTACAATTTGATCTTGGTCACAATACATAAACTAAAAGTGATATCGACCCCATTCCATTGTGTTAAGTTGTTTTTCATTAGAACTGCGGGCTCACTAAAATGACTCATAACATTACGGCCATATAAACACACGAATGTCAATTAGGCGTGTAGATCTATGTCAGTTCTAAATGAATTGTATACTGGCCTTATTCGCTTGCTCATCATTTAGGATTTTTTCTTTTCTATGATGTTATTTGTTTGTTCACGTAACAACTATTGATAAGGATATATTGCAATTGCATGAAAAACCCTTGATATTTAAACAATTCTGATTTTGTCAAATAAGTCTGAGTCTAGATCTGGAATTATATTGGAATCAAAAGAAGAAGTAATGTAGACAACACATCAAACAGAGTTCCTTTGTTATATTGGAATGAAAAGAATTACCGGTAGTGAATGTAGACAACATATTAACAGATCACCTTTTATACCAACTTGTAATTTTTAGCAGTTTTACCTTGGATAAAATTAAACTGCATAACTGGTAGCAATGTTTGTGTAACATCACAAGATACCTACATGTTATTCAAGTAGCACTCAGCCACTGATTTAACTGTTAATTCTTTTTTGCAGTCATTTGTATAAGTATCAAACCATCTACATGTTTTCAGAAAACGCGATTTTATGAAAACCAAACATGTTTAATGTTTTCAACTTAAAGTACCAAATCATTCAAAAACGTACAAAGGACATCACAAACTATAAAAAAGTCACAAAGAAGCAATTTAAGTATTCTGTGTGACCTTCATGCACTTTCATGATGGCTTGTAGTTGATGTGGCATCGTAGCTATCAGTGACGTACAATATTGAGTGATGATTTCCTTTACTTATACTCAGTGGCGTATGCAGAAAGTTTTCGAGGGGACGCCAAAGTTTCGTCACAATAGTGAGGCGTCACAAATCAATTTTATGGGGAGTGCTGAAGCCACAATATAGTTTGCAAAAAACCAGCTTTGCCTTTGCTAAAACTGCTTGGTTTTGCGTTACATTTTTTCATTTTTAGGGTTTGAGGGGGACCATGGCACAGTGTCCTTCCACCTCGATATGGTAGTGCTTATACTTCTTTGATTATCTTGATTAGTGCTTTTCCGCTTGATGGCTGTTTCTCTGATTCTAAATCTTTCCTTTTAGCCCACAAATTTTCAATGCGATATAAATCTGGACTATTGCCCGGCTAATCCAGCATTATCGCAATATTTGCCCCAAGGAATTTCTTAACAACTTTTGTTTGGTGGCACAGTGCACCATCATGCCTAAAAACAGTGGTGTTGCGTACTGCCATATGCAATAAGAGCTTATTTTTCAATAATTTCACATATTTGTGTGCATTTTTGTTGGTACCAGATGTCAAAAATTACAATCTCACTGTTCCAGTTTTGCTTATGGTGCCCCATATTATCTGGCTGGGGGACTGTTGTTACAAATTCTCAAACAACGAAGATTTGTACACAAGTGCTCGGGAGGAATTCCAGGGCCTTCGCTCCTTCTTCAAACACAACGACTAAATAAAAACTTTTTTATTGCGGGAACTCAGTAAAAGAAAATTAAAATCCAAAAACTCAGTTAAAATAAATTTCAAATCGATAAAAAGAAAGAGCAGATTCACCGAGGGCTTCTTCAAAAATAAAGGAATGCAAAAAAACAATTAAACTTCGTGCAGCAACAAAACTAAGCAACTGACTTAAAATCCAAAAACGTTATTATTTTACTGCTTGGAACGAGAGGCCAGCAAATTAGAATTCAAATCTCGCCCGGTCTTCGGCCAAAAAACGCCCGAAATCGTGAAGCGCATAGGCAGGCATCCGACTATAGTCCGAATTAAAATGAGTGCACTCCATGTGGCGACTTGTCACTTCTATCATGATAGCTGCTTTCGTAGATACCGTTCGGTTTATACGTTAAAAACTGCTGTTGGTAACTTTCTGTTTGTGGTTTGTAGTAGTTGAGGTTGCTACAGTCGCATTCCAATCTCAAGCCATCAAATGCCAAACAGAAAATACAAGGCGTGCGAGAACAAAAGAGCGCTAGTTCAGTTCAGCCACAGAAATAAAAAAAATTCTTTTTCTTTCCGAAGCCGATTCTGTAGCAACTGTTTCATGGTCGCAGGGGTATATTTTTGATCAAATCTTTTTCCAACTGGTCTGCAAACATGCTTCTGCCAAGCAACAGATCACTGGAAGGTGGATATATCACTGAACAAAACCTTTCCCCAGTCATCAACAGTTTGGTGAAGGTACTTTCTGGTAAACTCCATCCTCTTTTTTTTTATTGTTAGTGTCAACTTTGGTATTTTTGCAGGCTTAGAAGATTTTAATCAAAATTCTGTGCTTAGTCAGCAACAAATGGTGTTGACCCTTTTCAAAGAAAATTTGCACGCACATTTTTGAAGGAACTTGTGGGAAAATGTGCTATAGTCTTCATGGTATTGTCATCTCGGAGAGTTGTTTTACATGGCCTACTACTTTTTTTCCGATTTCCATAAATCCCTTTTTTGGTGAGTTTTTTTGATTGACTTTGAACAGATGATTTGGTGGTTTGATACTTCTGCAAATGACTGTATACCACTGTATGGCTTCAATGCGTTACTAAACTGCAGGCTATTTAAACTTATCTTAAACAAATAAATGCAAATTAGAATAAGATGTACAACCACAGTTGCAAACTGTTGTTTGAAAGTATTTGTTTTTCTGTATTGATTAAAATATTCATGTGGTTTGTTATCTTTCAATCTAGTCTTTGGATAAAAATCAATGGAGAGAAGTGGATAAATTTTCCCAGCAAAAGTGATAAAAGAAATAAGCTATATGAATTTACTTTTCCTGTGCAGTATACAGATTTCAGTCATCAGTATGAGAAATGGAACTTTTTAAATGGTTTGCCAGAAAATAAAACTTTTGGAAAACATGATTATTACACCCTTAAATTTCAAAAAACTATCTATTTAATTGACTTAATTCAAAATACTGTTCTTCTGCCAGAATCATTTGCTGTTACCACGTTTACCAGCAAAGGAAATCGCCAAACTTACAAGCCAACCACAAGCAAAAAACTTCACTGCTACTATCAGGGCCATGTGAGAGGCATAGAAAAAAGTAAAGTTGTTGTTTCGACATGTAGTGGTCTGAAGGGAACAATTACCCTTCCAAAGAATGCTTTTATGATAAAGCCATTTAGCAATGGTACTCATGCAATTTACCAACTAGATCTGGAAAGCAGCAACATATCTCAGAGGTTTTGTGGAACTACTCTTTACTCTAACAACTCCACATTCAGTTATGTAAATGCTAGATCCAACGTACTGCAATTAAAACAAGCAACTGTAGGTAAAAGATTTGTTGAATTATTTATAGTAACAGATCAAAGGACATTTCGTAGACACCAAAATCAATTATCTGCCCATGTTAAAGAAGTTGCAAATAATGTTGATAGTTTGTATGCAGAGCTTAATATTCGAGTAATATTGTCTCATATTGAAATATGGAACAGTGAAGATAAGATTTCAATTACCAATGGTATCATTGCTGAGACGTTACTGGATCTTTTTAACAAATATCGAATAGATCAAATGGAAAGTCTTCCTGATTCATCTCCATGGGTGTATGCTGATGCTGTTCATCTTATTTACGGTGGTGATTTTTCAGGTAAGACTCTTGGTTTAGCTCGATTGGGCTCTATGTGTAGAGCTGATGCAACAGGAGTTGTTGAAGATGATAACATCCCAGATCGAGTTGGTGGTGTAATGGCTCATGAACTGGGACATAATTTTGGAATGATGCATGATGAAGACATTCCAGGTTGTACATGTTCTGCTACTGAATGTATCATGACAGCCACAACAAGCTATGGCCGCCCACTTGGTTGGTCATCTTGCAGTAAACAATTGCTGAGCAATACTCCCATTCATATCGATGTTTGTTTACTTACTCCGCCGGAACCATCTCGTTACATTGAATCTAGTGTTTGTGGTAATGACATCGTGGAGGAAAATGAGGAATGCGATTGTGGTCTTTCTCAGTATTGTAGTGGAAACTGTTGTAACCCTTTAACTTGCAAGCTTACTGAAGGTAGTAAGTGCAATAGTGGAGATTGTTGTAACAAATGTGAAATCGTAAACAAAACCGTTGTTTGTAGAAGAGCAAACAATGAATGTGATTTGCCAGAGTATTGTGACGGTAATTCACCATATTGTCCTCGGGATTTATATAAAGAAGATGGTGTGGGATGTAGAAATAATGCTGCAACGTGTAGTCGAGGATTTTGCCTCGACGATGATGGGCAATGTCAACTGGTTTTTGATAAATCGGCACAAAAGGCTCCAAGACATTGCTATGAGCTGAATCAGCGTGGATTAGCAAGAGCTAACTGTGGTGTAGATAAATATGGAAATTATATTAAATGCTTGCGTAAAAATATAAATTGTGGTACATTGCATTGTTCTGTTCAGTCTGATGCTTCACCTGTGGCATCAGCAGTGATCACATTGACTATCAATTCTATTTATAAGTGCAAAAGTATTGTCCCAAAAAAAGATTTTTCGAGATATAACTATGTGTTTGATGGCACAAGATGTTCCCATAACAGGATCTGTTTAGGAAAAATCTGTCAAGTTGGTCGCTTGTGCTCGCAATCATGCAATCGACATGGTATTTGTAATAATATTGGTCAATGTCATTGTGATGCAGGCTGGGCTCCTCCAAAATGCAAGCATCGGATAGATGGTCCTACCAGTATGAAGCCATCTTTTAGCAATTCGTCAGCACCTAACGGCAATTCTTTTAATGAATTAGTAAATAATACTGCTGAAGAAATCCGAGATTTTTTTTCAAGAATTTTAAATTCACATCCAGTTGCATTTGGTGCAATTACGTTTCTATTTGTTGTCGGATTTGCATCTATGCTTTTTGTGTTTGCCCGTTGCCGTGAACTTAAAAAGTTTCTCTTCAATAAAGACAAACCACCCCAAATCTATTACGAACCAGGAGATTACTACGAGCAGACCACTTAGGTTAATATATTTGCTAACCATTCTTCGTGTTATTTTAATGGTTTATTTACTGTGCGTTATCACTGTTATGTACTATGCTGTGCTACAACATTTTTTGGCGTGCTCTAGTTGATGCTACTGCAGTACTAACCAAAGAAGTATTGGTTTACGAGCCTTGTTGTGCCATAGAAAATACTTGAATTTATAGACATTTTCTACCACTAGCTTCAAATCTTATTGCTGCTGTCTCATATCTTGAACTCTGTACCTCAATACCCGAATACTGAACTACTTCCTCTGTCTTAGCAGTTCTTCCTCTCAGGAATGCGGAAGCGGTCCTTTATCTGCGGAAGCAGAAGCGCGAAAAATCCACCGCTTCCGCTTCCACATAGGAGGGAAGGATGGAGAGAGAAAAAAAATTGGTTCTGCTATCTTTCGTAGAAGAGCGAATAGGGGGAGCATAAACATTAAGAAATGAGAGCGAGGAGAAGTCGTTTAGAGACATGTTGACCTCTACATAATCATAAAAGGGGTCAAGCAAAGAAAGAGAGGAGGTAGAAAGCTCAGAGAAGGATAAGCCCTGCTTGACGAAAATGACGCCGCCGCTAGCGTGTGTGACATCAGTAGAAAAAATACCAGATCGGGGATGGGTGCCATGGGATCGCAGAGCAGAGAATCCAGGGATCTGAAAAGAGGAAGATAAATTAAGGTTAGATTCCTGGGTATAAATAAGGTAAACGGCATGAGACAAAAAAAAAGTGTAGTAGTTTAGTGCTGGTGGCTGAAGACCCCCAGCATTTCTTTGAAAAACCCTGAGAAAGTTAGGGAGGGGAAGAGAAAGCAGGAGGTAAAGAAAAACAGTCAGGAGCATGAGGCGGTGGTGAGGGTGCAGAGGGAAAAGACACAATGTGGGCGGAAAAAGAATAAGAGGTTTGAAGATGAGGGTGGGGTGCAAGTGCTGCATTAACAGGAGGGGGCCGGATTGAGCAATGAAGGTATACCAGCTGGAGGAGTCCGAGGAGAAAGGCACAGTGCTGGTAGGTGTAGAATCTAAAAAAAAAGCAGGGAGGGCAGCTCCAGGAGTGAAAGCTGCCAAGAGTTCTGAATCTAGAAAAGGAGAGTAGTGAGCACTTTAAATGAACCCAATTAGAGCATGTGCAGCATTGCACTGACCTACCCCGCCAGGACACATTTCCAGCGAACACTAAATAGGGAAAGACAGAGCAAGGGTTAGGATGAACGTTGCCGCTCATCAGGAGAAGGAAAAAAATGAAAAGACGGGCAAGAGAAAGACAGGAGTAGAGAGAAAACAGGCCAATTTTAAAGAGGCTGCGTGCTACCCTTCTGCGGTCGTTCAGGGAGCTGCACGGCGAAAAAATGGTTTGTGTGAGGCGAGTGCCCGGGGTAACTGAGATCCTCGAGAAGGCCATCAGCCATTTTGACCCAACCCAAACGGGTCGGGGACCGCACCACCACGTTGAGGCGGCTGTTTATTGGCACAGTTCAATTTTGCTCGCTTTACATTTACATACTACATGTACGACAGAAATTTCGCGCTTCACTATCCAAAAAGATTAGAGTCAATACGTGTTTTGAGGACGGACAGAAGGTCCGTAATGATGATTAGAATTAAAGTTAACTCAAAGTCAGAGTTAGTTGAGGATAGAGAGGGAAAATCAATGCTATACGGTGTAATTTGTTGTTGTGACGACAAGTTATTGTCGAGAGCTGTAATATAAAATCATAGGGTTTAGATCTGAGAAGCATTAAGTTAACTGTTGTAAAAGTAGTTGTAAGGAACTTGTAATAACTGTCTATTTGTTGAAGTGTTTAATTAATTTTTGAATTGTAGTAACGAAATATTTTGATTTTTTTTGCTAGCAGTTCGTGATTTCTAAATTTTTGTTAGTTGGAGTTCCGTGACAAACGCGAAAGTACATTAGTGGCTCCGCGATGACAAAAAACATTGAAAAGCACTGTTCTACATTCAACACGAGTTTTGATATCAAAGAAAAACAAACACAGAGTAGTTCGAAACAATAAGCTCAAGCGAAATAGGTAAAGTAATAGCAGTAAATGAAGGTTTTTGTTTTCTCAAAATGATGACGTGTAGGAGAAGACAGGCTACAAAGCCACAAAAGTTAAAAAAATTATCAACGGTCGTTTTTTCGTTTTTTGTTGGTGGAAGCGGAAGCGGTGGAAGCGGAAAGTGCGGAAGCGGAAGCGTTTGAAAAATAACCGCTTCCACTTCCCTGGTTCCACTATAAGCCTAATGAGTTGATGTGCTAAGTGATAGGTGATTGCTTTGGTATCCATTTTAAGTGATTTGTAAGAGTTCGCATGATTTAGATAAGACCATAATCGTAACTGTGTGATCTGGCTTGTTGCACTGTCAAAAGCTTTGTTTCTGTTTCAGAGCTTAGGTAACATTAATATAATCCTTGTTAACGCTTCTGTTAATGGCGGCTGGGACGCTTAGAAACGTTAACAGAACTTTGTAAGGATCCACCACTCGAAGGGGATGAATTTTCTATTGTAGGTGTCACTGGCGGACGGCCAGAACCTTCCTCGCACTGTTCTCTATCCAACCACCAGTTTATAATCAAACAGTAATAATCAATGGGTATATTGACAGAATAACAATAAAAACTTCGAATAGGCCAGCGCGAAAAAATTGACCAGACTTTTATCCTCCAACGGTTGAACCAGCAAAATCAAAAATTGAATTTAAAGTCACTTCTTTTTCTTTATATACATAATTAGTAAGAGCCTGAAGCCACGCGTTTTGTGTGCTTAGGTCAGAGTGCAGAAATAGATAATTGATAACAAAGTAAAGCGCAACCAAACAAACGTGCAAGAAGGTTCTTGTTTAAACCAGATCGATTCGTTCTTTCGACAATTTATTCTTCAAATTTAACGTTTCGCTCCCCTTAGTTACCGGGGAGCTTCTTCAGAAAACGGTAAATGTTAATGACGAGGAATGCCTACTATATTTAATATGGTTCTTGTTCCTAGGGCCGCAGTTCGATTCTCAGTGAATTAAAAAATGGGCGTTGGTGAAATAACATTGCGGCCCCTTTGAAACAAGAACACACAGTGAAGTTTCAGACAAAACATAATACCTATTTGAGCACCAAGGCGATACAATAATAAGATTAACTAACATCTTCAAGGAATAGTGATGCAGTGGTCAGGTATACGAAGTTCTTCTTGATGGTAGCCCATTATCATCATTTACATTCATATAGACAGTGCAATAAATAAAGGAATAGGTGACTAAACACGTATGCTAAAGGCCAAGTCCGAACTTTCTGATATAAAATTACAGATTTTGAAGCATAAAAACGTCAATTATGCTCGGGGAAATACAAATATAAAAACACAATAAAATATTATACAGGAGCAATTTTTGATATATTACGAGGGATGTAGGCTATTCGAATTTATTTGTACTATCCCAGCAATCTTTCAACACAGCAACAGTTGCTCTACGTACTAAACTCTTTTCCGTTCCGCCACTGAGGGTACACCCGGTGTACACAGCCCAAGCGATAAGCCCCGCGCCTTTAGATGTCCTCAGCATCTCCAACCATGACCAATTGGCCAGTGGAGATATTATTGCGAGTAACTCTCCACTTGTTTCTACCTTGTAGAGTAGGGAGGTAACCTTGCATCCAACAGAGCCAAAGTTGTATTGTAAAGGAAGTCAGGACGCAGGTCCCCCCGATTATGAAACGTACTTAGAGGTGTATTGGGGGCAAGACCTTGCCCCAGGAAAGACGAAGAAGTGATTACAGCCCAATCATTAAGTTTATCGCTTAACGAAGTAAGCGGGCGATTGTTTACTATACGCACCGTGTCTGAAGTGAAAGTCTGTATTTCAGTAATTGAAGGCTTTCGTCGAGATGTCGCGTCTTTAAATAACTTCACCATACTCTCCCAACTGCCTCCTTGACTAGAAGAGTATAGAGGGATTTTAACCCAATTGATGTTACGCTTTCTAAGAGAATTATAGAATTCTGTTGAACCGAGCAATGAGGAAAGCCAATCAGCAGCAGTCCAAAACGTCGAGCCATTTTCCGAATAAACAGTGGCAACTGCTCCTCGAAGATTTGTAAACCTAGAAAAGGCGAGCAAAAATTCATTCAAGTCAAGACTAGTGACGATTTCCACATGTATGCAACGAGTACATAAGCACGTGAACAGTAAACCCCAACATTTGCAATCACTACGATTTTGGCGATAAAAATACGGTCCAAGATAATCTACACCGCAATACTTGAAGGGTTTATTTGCAGCAGTTACTCGACAAGCCGGTAGATTGGCCATGAGCTGTCGAATGGGTGTTGCTTTTCGCATAGCACATTTTACACATTCCGTTATGTAACGCTTAACGCTCGAAATTCCATACACAACTCAAAAACGCTGCCGTGTAAGCATTAGCGTATAACAAGGACCCACATGTCCAGCTTTAGCATGTTCATCGAAGATAATTAACTTAGTAAGTGGGTGTCTACTAGGGAGTATTAAAGGATGTTTAGTGTCTGTAGGGAGATCAGCGTTTTAAGGCGACCCTCAACACGCAACATCAAGTCATTATCCACACAGGGGCGCAGGTTTTGCACAGTTTTTAATTTAGAGACACGACGGACGTGTTCTAAATCTGACAAGCTGCTACCTAATTTTTTTTTAAATCAAATCATGAGCATCCGAAGACTTCTCCTGAAGAAGCTTCATTGCGGCCCCAAAATGAGTTCTCTGAACAAATTTTACAACCTCCATGAAGGCGTTATCCAAGTAGTCTGCATCAAGTTTCAGTTTACAAAGGTTACGCTTTTGTGATTTAGTGACAATATACATTTTGAAGGCAATTAGATATGCCACACGCTTTTTTAATGTGTATAGATCGTGTGCGCTTTTAATCATCCGATCCAGGCATAAATTGCTTTTAAGAGACAAAAGATCTACATTAATGTTGGCACTACGAACCACCACGGCGGGGCTCACGAGCTTGGGTTCCAAAGATCCCTGTAAAAGAAATGGAGGTCCTCTAAGCCACAATGCAAACGAATCAAAGTTCCTTACCCTGCCTTCACGTGTACCAACATCAGCGGGATTTAAAGATTTTAGAACATAATTCCAGTCACAAGCCGAAGCCATAAGGTGTATTTTATCTACACGGCGTTTTACAAATCGCGGAAGATGAAGGTCCGGGTTTACAATCCATTTAAGTGCAATTTGTGAATCTGTCCACAAGTGAAAGCTGCAAGACAAATGCTGCAACGATGGAGACACGGCGAACACCAGTTCAGAACACAGTCTAGCCGCCTCCAACTCTTTTCGAGAAATCGTCCAATTCGCCTGAGACAACAAAACCAATTTCGACTTGCAATGCACGAAGGCGACGTTCGATCGTCGCCTTATTAAGCGCCTCAGATAGACCACACAGAACAAGGCATCATTCGAAGCATCACTAAACCCAAGTAACTGATAGCTAACGCTTTCACCATGTCTGGTCTCGGTTTCGGCCTCGCAAAAGCAGTAGCGGGGGGTCGAAACCTCTGAAATAGGCCGTAAAAGACAAAGCCACGCACTCCAATCGATCATCATGTCCTTTGGAAGCTCGTTATCCCAGCCAATACCAGCACAGGTAGCTCGGTGAAGAATTTACTTGCCTTCCAAGAGATAAGGAGCGATAAAACACAATGGGTCAAAGTGGCCAGCAAGAAAGTGCAGCATTTCGCGACGACTGAGTCTAGCTGGCATAGTCAAGTTTTTATTACAATAAACCTTGAGGCAGTCCTTTTCCACGTCCCATATTAGGCCCAATGCTTTAGAGTCTGGCATAGGGTTTGAACTGAAATCAATTTCTCGGATATTAGAGCCGAAATCGCATTTGGGAATACTCAGTAAAACTGGCTTAGCCAAGTGATTCGCCGACCACTTACGCAGTCTAGAGTCTCTGCTTTCAAACAGTGACTTCGACTCTCGAGAAATAACCTCAATATCAGCCAGGGATTGGGCAGTAATGAGTAAATCATCCATATATCGATTGTTTTTGAAAGCTTCCAAAGTCAATCGACTTGCGTTGGTAGGATTTTCATTAATCAAGTGTTGTATAGCATGAAGAGCAATTTAAGAACTGGAGTTTATCCCCCAGACATGTATAGAAAACCGAAATACTTCGGTTTCACCGAGTTTTACTGTATGTCGTTATCCATAAACCAGACCAAACGAAAGAGATCCCGTTGGTCTTCTGAAATAGAAATTTGAAAGAAACATTTGCTTAAGTCGGCCATACACGCAAATCTGCCCAAACAAAAACGAGTCAAAACGTCAGTCAACCTATTCAAAAGATTAGCGCCGGGCAAAACAGCATGGTTATGACACATTCCCTTATAAGTGGCTGCACCATCATATACAACACGAGATTTTTCTTGTTTTGTTACAAAGAAAGGCAAATATCAAGTAGGCTCATCAACTTTTACCTTCTCCACTTGCGTCAACCAACTCTCAGCAAGCAACTCTTGAAATGTGTCTGTAAGGGTTCGCTTTAAAGTAAGATAGCTTAGAGCTTTCCGACGCAAAGATATTGTACGCTCTAAGGCATTTGAAAAGTTATTGGAATCTTTTTAACAATATCCGGTCTCAAAGGAACCGGAATCTCGTACCGACCATCTTTAACTTTGACGTTAGGTTCCACCAACGAACACGCAAGCTCCTCACTCCTAGAGGGTAGAGTCTTCTCGTTCTCCAATTCAAGTTGTCGCAAAGCCGCCTTTAGCTCAGTAATTTCTTGTCTAAGTTGTTCACATTCGTTTGTGTCACAATCAACGTTTACTCTTGCTTTCAAGACTTGGTGCGAATCCGATCTCATCCCAACGCGACCACCGCTGGCTATAGGACCCAGTCGAGTCAGAACGTAGTTAGGTTCACTCGCATTTACACCCTCTCTTTCCTCTAAAACAGTGAGCAACTCTTTATTTGTTTGTCCTATCAAAATGTCAATCCTTTGCCGTTGAGGAATAGTGAGAATTTTAACCTCTTCGAAATTGTTATCAAAGACCAGTTTTCTCACAACTGTTTGTTCAGCGTCTGTCAGTTTTTTCCCAGCGTCGGGTGTCACCGAAGTCTGGCAATGCCCAGCTCTGGCGGCCCCAAGGTTTACCGAGTCTGAATTAACACGTAGGTCATGCAAAGCGGTAGAATGTTTAGGGCCATAATGTGGCTCTCATAAGCGACATTTCGATGAAGAAGTACATTCTCGAGAGAAATGTCCCAAAGAAAGACAATTAAAACATCTGGCAGCATCAATAACAGTTTTGCGCTTTTGCTCAAGAGTTTTGCTATTAAATTAATCACAATCGGTTAAAAAATGTTTTGAACGCGGGTTGTTGCATACAAAACACACTGGGGGAGGTTTAGTACAATGTTGAGTTTTATTACAGCTACGCGAGCTTTCGCCAACGGTCTCTACTGAGCGAGCGCCAGGACGTTCTCGGTTTGCAATGACTTGTCTGACGCGAAGAGCCATATGTCCGTTGCCAGACCCACTTGCTCTATCTTTATCGTCAGATCTAAAAAACGACTGCGCATAATCCGAGGTGATCAAGTTTAGTTCATGCACTACAAATTCCCGCGAAGACTCAAATCCCGGTTGATTTAAATTGATATTCTTTTTGTCAAAGTAATCAAGGTACTCGTATCTTCGTTAAAGTAACCCAGGTAACCGATTTGCAGTATCCAATATTAATTGCCCAGATAGCTTGTCCAGCTCGTCATGGGCATGTGCATAAACTTCAAGGGTGTTTAGATCTTCATTGAACGCTTTCAATGAAGCGACGCTCATTGCCACCCTAGGTCGGGTGCGGATTTTCGCAATTTTAGATTCCGAAGTAAGCCCACCAGAAACGCCATATCTCTGACGCAAACTGTCCAAGGCTCTTTCAATGCGCTTAGAAATACTTACAGTAGAACGCCGATTATCCGAACTAATTAAATCCAGGGGTGGTTCGGAAAAGTGATTCGTTCGGATAATCGAACAACATGGAATATTACGAAAATACATCATATACATTTCACAGACATTGTGATTTATTGTATATTATTAGCACTGGTAATATAGTAACTGGTTGCAAACTGAAATAAATACTGCACGAGTCAATTGCTTTTTGCTTTTTGGGCGCATTTATGTTCTCTACACACAATTGACGTTCTAATGCTTCTCCCTTATTGATATCAGGCTCTAATGACTTTTGTTAAAGTCGCGTTCGGATAATAGGCGTTTCGGATAATAGGCGTTCGGATAATCGGCGTCCTACTGTATATTTCTCATAGGCGCAAAAAACAAATTGACCATTTCCCGGGGCTGACCAATGCACGAGGTTCTCAAAACTTCGAGCCGACGTTCATCATAGGGACTCTCGTGCATAAGCCTCCGAATTTGGTTTTCATAAAATACGAAGTCTATGTTGCTACCGTGATAGCCTATCTGTGAGGCAAGATTTATAAATTCACTAGCCGGCTTTGCCGGCGTCGCCCGGCAGGGGCCCTATATCAGTAATGTCTGGGTTTAGTATTTCGTTTCAACCGGCTGCGCCGGCTTCACCCATCGGGCTCATGTGTGAGCAATAGCGAAAAGTTAATGATTTTATCTACTTTTACAATTCTTGGAAAAGTTTGGCGGTTCTTGAAACGTTGCCAATTGAACTTTACCGTTACAACAGCACACACCAGGAGGTTCATTATCCCATTTTTTAGCTCTGCAATAATAGCAGACCTTAGACATAGAACCAATAGTGATTACCTCTTCAGCTGCATAATCATGTTTTGGATCATAATGAAATGCACCTTGTTTCCATTGCCTTGTAGTAAATGGTTGAAACCTCAATTCACGTTGCCTGCTCCTACTTCTCAAAAGTCGTATTTGACGGTTTTCTTGTGATTCCTGCTGTCGAGATATAGCATGTCTCTCAGCATCAATCTGTCTCCTGGTTGGTTGTTGTTCTTGAGATTCCCGCTGCCTGGATATAGCATGCCTATGGGCATCAACTTGTCTACTGCTTTGCCTCTGTTCTTCTGTCTCTGATGCTCTTGCTACGTATTTTCTTCGTGCATCTGCAGATTTTCCAAATTTAAGTCTCTTCTTAGGAGGCATCTCAATGTTTTTTTTGTTCTTGAGATTCCCGCTGCCTGGATATAGCATGCCTATGGGCATAACCTTGTCTTCTGCTTTGCCTCCGTTCTTACCCGATCAACGACGGGTAAATCTGCTAATGATTTCTAAAAGTAGTCTTGCTCATTACCATCAAATTTGGATTTTTATTTGTCACAAATTTTTTTCTGTTTGTGGTACCTAACAAAAACTTTAGACAACTCTAGTATTTTAATATAGGTTGAATAAATATAGGCTCGTAGCCCCCCATAGACGATTCTGATCGAAATCAAAATACCGTACTTGGCTTCCCAGGAAAAAGTTATATAAGATTCATATGTTTGTTTGTATCTAAATGTCTCCAGTTTTATTTCTATAGCGGACATACAGACAGACAAACTTTGAGTTTTATATATATAGATTTCTGTCTTGGCGTTTGATATTAGCGCGCAATGCTGGTTCACCATGAGCAACAGAAGGTCGCTTTAAGGACTCGCCATCTCCAACAGCACGGCCCACAAGCGACTTCACTAGAGTTTGCGAATTGCTACCATTTATACGAAAATCATTTCCATCAGTCACAACGCGATTTAACGGTAATTCAAAGTTAGGAACAGCCGATTTATAAACAGTTTTTTCTCGGTTGGGTATCGCATGGGGAAATTTGGAGTTTTCCCGCAAGAAAGCTTTATTATTTTTAAATCTGACTACATTTCCGTTTACCGATCTTTCCACCAAGGGCGAGCTCTTTTCTCCAACACAATTTCCCAATTGCATTTTCTTTAAGTGCAGTTTTGAGTCGGCGCGAAACGCCTCACGAAAGTCTGAGCGCCCTCCCAATAAGTTATTTGAGGAATAAATGGGGCCCGCCCTGCTTGGGACAGCCACTGATGAACCCCTTTCGGAAAGCGCAATCAGCCTCTTTTCCGCATCTATTTTAGCCGCGGCAAGTTTAAGTTGCTTTTCTGCTCCTGCTCCTGCGATTTCGAGAGCTTGTTTGGCTTCCGCTTTTGCGAAAGCATGTCTAGCTTCAAGTTCCGCCCGTTTCTTATCTAATTTAACTTGCCGGGCTATAAAGGTGTAACTAGATGTCAGCTGACACTTTCAGCAACCTGCGATACACTATCCTCAGGTTTGACATCAATTGTCCCATCGTCCTCATGATGGACTGAAGGTTTCCTGGGTGAGGTCAACATACTCCATTTAGCATTTTCATAAAGATCAAAGCATTGGTTAAATAAATCAGCTACGCTTTCCAAAAGCTCGCTTAAAATTTCAGTATCTAAGATGTCGTTTAAAGCCGTTTTACATTTAACGTAGTCAAGTTTAATTCTATCAAATTGTTCTAGGGCTTTGATAAAATGTACATGCGATGAACATCTTGCTAGGGCGCCACGCGATCGCTCGCATGGAGAGTTGTCGCTTTGTCGTTAAAAGTTTACGAGTATTTACCTCTGACATGATCGGGTAGTAGGCTTGGGATGCAAGGTCGGTGCCTAGTTCCCCAACTGTAGCAGTTTGGACACCTTCCAAATGCCCTGCGAAAGGCGCTCCATTACAGGTCGATTGAATTACGTTATTTTCGCAATTCTTAATGTTAGAAATAAAAGACATACTATACTTTAGTATGTAGGATAAATATCAAATAAATAGTAAAAAGCATACGGGCGTAAGGGACATTAACAATTTTTTAAAATGAATATGCCAGGAAACAATAATGAGTATACCACCCAACCAATTTAGACGAGACCATCCCCGGACGCGTTTCGTCCTTTTGGACTCATCAGCAGGGCCCGTCCAGTCACAAGCAAAAGTAACCCACTCATTAACGTTATCCTTAAAAAAAAATCCGACTATGCACATGCAGAAGCACTGAGATTTCAACCGATGACGTATTGCTTTGCTTAGCAGGGCGGGCTTAATAAATTGTTAAAGCCCCTTACGCCCGTATGCTGCTTTGCCAATTAGTTGCAAGGTTTACAATTTCCTTTTTCGCTTGTAATTTTCAAATAAATAGTAAAAACAAATTCCAACCGTTCGTAAGGAAAGGATGATCCAAGTCTTCGGTAAAGAACTGTCGCGCTGAAGATCCGATGTCGCTGATCTCACGCAATTGCACCAAAGATCTTCGAGAATTCTTCGCAAAAAGTGGAATTGCACAGTAACTTCAACTTCCTGCAGAATCAGTCTTGCAGAAGAGCCAAGACACGATGTCTGCCAGTCTCCCAAGTAAAATAGCTGAGTCCTTGGCGTCAGTTTCATAGTAAAAAATGACTGACAGACGGCACCTTGCAATGCTCCAACTGAACTTGAAGTAAAGATGTTTCTTCGAATTGTGAATTCCCACTGAAGATGTTGACAAACCAAAGATTTCTCAAATCGCGCTGACTTCTCCACCAGCCACCAGTTTAAAGGATCCAAGGCGAATCTTTAAAAACGGCTAACGAGCCTGAATCACTTTTCGGAAGATTTCTTAGTTTAGTCAATTTCTTTATGGTAAGGATCCACCACTCGAAGGGGATAAATTTTTTATTACAGGTGTCACTGGCGGACGGCCAGAACCTTCCTCGCACTGTTCTCTATCCAACCACCAGTCTGAAATCAAACAGTAATAATCAAAGGGTATATTGACAGAATAACAATAAAAACTTCGAATAGGCCAGCGCGAAAAAATTGACTAGACTTTTATCCTCCAACGGTTGAACCAGCAAAGCGCAACCAAACAAATGTGCAATAAGGTTCTTGTTCCTATGGCGGCAGTTCGATTTTCAGTGAATTAAAAATTGGGCGTTCGTGCGATAACAGAACTGAATGTTAGATTTTTCCGTTTTTTGTAAATAGTATTTAACTAGGATTTTAGTTGATTTTATTTCGTAATTCTTTAAAATTTCAGGCCAAATGAATTGTCCGGTTTCTACAAAAAATAAAACACTAAATTACCACACTATAGGGGGGCGCGGGCAAATACGCATAAAAAAAAAATAACGCCCATACCAGAACTATTTTCCTAGCGAGATCTTCGAAATTCCAAATGAATAAGTGGACAGACATGCAACTTTTCGCATAAACTACAGCACAATTCGCTTAACTGCCGAACTACTTATCACCTATTCAAAGAGCCAAAAGCATGCTATTATTAACTTGTAAGAAAATTTCAAGAACAAAGCTTCTCCTGATTTGATCAAAACGCTTGAACAAAATCATTACTGCATCTACAAGCTCGTCAAATTAAATGGTCACAGCAAAAAGAATTGCCGCGAGTCGAAAACTCTGCAAGAAAATACGCAACGCTGATTGATTGGCTCGCGATTAGTGCAATTCAGATCCAACGTGAAGAAAATATTGAACATCCCAATAGCTAAACTTTAGTGATTTAACATTAGAGCTTTTCGGCAAAACAAGGGATGCAAAAGCTGGTGCGTCGATAATTTTGTGAATTTTCGCAACATGTCGACTGCGTTGGATATTCGCAAGCAACTGCGTGAACTTTGCCTAAAAGCTAATATCGCGATATCGTCAAATAGCGATATGAGCGCTCTTCGAAGATCTATTGCTCAAGGCTTTTTTACGAACGCGGCTGAATTGCATCCAATTATCGTTCATTAGGTTCTAACCAAGTCGTACAAATTCATCCATCGTCGTGCTTTTTTCAATGCAAGCCGGCTTATGTTATTTTTGATGAGCTAATTCTAACAACCAAGTGCTACATGTGCGACTTGTGTGTCTGCACCAATCAACAGCTGCTTCAACGTGGTGGTTTGGGTTGGGTCGAAATGGCTGTTGGCTTTTCTGAAGGTCCCAGTTACCCCTCGTACTCACCTTGCACATTTTTTGCCGTGCTGCCCCCTGAATGACCGCAGAAGGGTAGCACACAGCTTCTTTAAAATCGGTTGCCAGTCTCCTCTCTCTTGCCGGTCTTCGTCTCCTCATTCTTCTCTCTCTTTTGATGAGCGGCAACGTTCATCCCAACTCTGGTACCATTTTTCCCTGCTCAGTGTGCGCCGGAAATTTGACCTGGCGGGTAGGTCAGCGCAATGCTGCACCTGCTCCAAATGGATCTGTTTAAGGTGCTCGCTACTTTTCTTACGTAAATTCAAAACTCTTCGCAGCTCTCATTTCTGGAGCTGCGTCCCTACTTCTTCTGATAACACTGTGACTTCCTACTCGGACTTCTTTAGTTTGTATACCTCCACTGTTCAATCTGTTCCCACCTCTTCCAATGCAGCACTTCTGCCCCACCCTCGCCTTCAAATCTCTATCCCCCTTCCTCCCATTCTGTATTTTTTCCTCACCACCGCCTCTTGCTCACGGTTATCTCTCTACTGCTCCTGCTTGCTCTTCCCCCTGACTCCCTCAGGGCTCTTCAATGAAATGCTGCGGTCTCCAAGCTAGGAGCTTTAAACTGCAGCACTTTTCTTTGTCTCATCCCGTTGACCTTATCTGCATTTTCTGCTCTGCAATCTAAGCGCATCCACTCCCAGTCTGGCATTCTCTTTCTGATGCCACACACGCTAGCGGCGACGTCATTATTTTCGTCACGCAGGGATTATCCTTCTCTGAACTTTCTTCCTCATCGCATCGCTGGACTCTACTCCGATTATATTGGGGTCATCATCTCTCTAAACGACTCCTCCTCGCTGTCATTTCTTAAAGTTTATGTTCCCCCTATTCGCTCTTCTCCGACAGATGGCAGAACCGATTCCTTTTCTCCCTCCTTTCTTTTCTCCTCCAGAAATCTCTTCATTGTGGGGTACTCCAATTGCCGTCAACCCCTCTAGGACTGAAAAGATACTTCCGACCCCTGTGGGCAGAAAGTCTTTTCTAAACTTCTTCCCTCAATAACCCTGACATACCTACTCTTCTCCATCGCTCCGGTCCTGACATTTCCTTTGCTCTTTCCTCTCTCGCCTTATCTTGATTTTAGGAGATGCTTCAGGATTTGGGTTCTGATTACTAACCGATTCTTATATTTGTCCTTGTCTCTCCAATCTTTCGTCCCAACGAGCGTCCCCCTTCCTTTAATTTTCAGAAAGCTCGCTGGGATGGCTTTGCCTTTTATTTCGACTCCCACTCTCCCTCTGCAGAGGAATACTCGTCTCTTTCTTCTGCTGCTACTCTCTTTACCTCTGTGACACTGAATGCGGCCAAATCTTCCATTCCTTTTGGCCGCATCAAACCTCATCCTAAAACCTGGTCGTCTGCTGAGGTGGAAAAAGCGGTTAGTGAAAGAGGAAAGGCTTTCGCTACCGCTCACAGAAGTGATGAAGATCGCCACTTCCCAACGTGCTTCGTCAGTGATCGCCAAGGCCATGGCAGACGACTTGCTCTTATCTATTGCCCAAGTCTAACCCTAAATCTGTGTACTCTTTTCTTCGTTTTGTCGCTGACACATCTTCTTCCTTCCCTAATTTGTTCCTCTCCCAGGGAGTTGGCTTCGGTCTTCGCTGATTACCTGAGATCCCATTTTTCTTCCTCCCAGCCAAAGGCCTTGCATAGCAAAGCCAGAGGCTACCTTTCCGAGCCATGTGCCATGAGGAGTCTCACTTGTCTTTTTGCTTTCTCTTCCCTCCCGCTGAATTTTCTGCGGCTGCCTCTAATTTCTCTCTGTCCACTGCCACTGGCCCAGACAAAGTTGCCTATGCCACGCTAAAGCACCTTCCTCGCTCTGACAGGATTTTCTTCTTCACATCTTCAATCTCTCTTGGACTTTGCATTCCTTTCCTTCGATCTAAAAGACATCTTCCATTATTCCCGTCTATAAGATGGGAAAACCTCTCGACTCTTCTGCTTCCTTCCGGCCTATCTCTCTCACCTCCTGCGTTTTAAAGCTTTTGAACGCATCATTCTATCCCATCTACTATTCTTTCTGGAGTCTAATTCCATTTTCTCTCCCCGCCAGGCCGGTTTCCGCCCTGGACGGTCTATTCTTGATCAAATTGTTTTATATTTCTCAGTCCATTTCGGATGGGTTTAACAAAACCAGGCCGGACTCTCGGACGACCTTCTCTACTATTGATTTGTCGAAAGCTTTCGACTCTGTCTGGCATCCCGCCCTTTTCCACAAGCTCATTTCGGCTGGCCTCCCTTCTTGCTTTGCTCGTTGGACTCAATCTTTCCTTTCTGATGGGCGCGCTTGCATGGTCTATCAAAATTACAAAAGTCGTTCCTTTCGAGTCCGTCGAGGTGTTCCGCAAGGATCCGTTCTTGGCCCTGTGCTTTTCTCTCTCTTCATTAATGATCTTCCGGCTTCTCTGCCTTCTTCCGTCTGCTGCTGTTTGTACGCTGACGATCTGACCATTTGGTCCTCCTCCCCTCGGTCCCCACTGCTGTAGAGGCCACACAAGGAGCTCTGCTTCGATTGGATCGCTGGTCTGAGTACTGGTGTCTTCCATTCAATCCGAGCAAATGTGAGGCCTCCTTTTTCTCAGTGGATTCCCACGAAGCTAACCTTCAGCTCCACCTTCTCTTACTCAACTTCATTCCAATTTTTCTCCAACAATTTCACTCCAACTTCGACCGCACTCTTTTCTTTTCTAAACATGTATCTATGCTGAATGTCAAGTTTTTCCCACGTCTCAAGGCCTTACGCTGTATCTCTGCTTCCTCATGGGGCTTCTCTAAGGAGTCTCTCTTTCTTCTGTACAAAGCTTTTCTTCGGCCCCTTCTCACTTATGCTTCACCCGGATGGTTTTCTTTCCTAAGCGTAACCAATAAAACCAAATTTGAACTTTGTACAAAAATACAAAAGAAATACAAAGAAACGAAAATATGAAGAGGAAAACAGAGCTTTTAATGTAGAGTGGGAAGAAGATTATGCATTTACTGTTCATGAAAATAAACCTTTTTGTCTAATTTGCCATTAGTTGCTCGGTCAAAACAAAGGCAATAATGTAAAGTGCCATTATGAAACGAATCACAAAAACTTTTCAAGCAAGTTTCCACCAAAATCGGAAGTAAGAAAAAGCGAGTTAACTGAGTTAAAATCTGCGCTAGCAAGTCAACAGCGGTTTATGAAAGTATTCAGTAAGGAATCTGATGCGACGACTGAAGCTTCTTTTCTTATGTCTTGGAACATTGCTCGTTCTAAACACCCATATTTTGACTGTGAATTTGTGAAGAAAAATATAACTGATGTGGTCGCAGTGTTGGATCCCAACAACAAAAAGCTTCAGCGCTTAATAGCGCAAATGCCGTGTTCGCGCCGAACTACACAAGGGCGCATTTCTCAGCTAAGTGCAGATATTGCAGTTACAATGCAAAGCGACTTGAAAAGTTCCCTTGCATTTGGTATTGCTATTGATGAATCAACAGAAACACAAGATAACCCCAATTAGCGATTATGTTTGGTATGTTTCATGTGATCTTACCATCAAAGAAGAGTTGTTGGACTTGGTGGCAATAAGAGAAAAAATTGTGGAGTCGACATTAAAAATACATTCGACGAAGCTTTAACAAGATTTCATGTGCCTCCTAATAAACTTGTCAGTGTTGCGACTGATGGTGCACCAGCAATGGAGGGTAAACGTGTCGGATTAGTTGGACTTATAAAGTGCGATCCTAACTTTCCAGAATTTCTTCCAATACATTGCATCACCCATCGTAAACATCTTGCAGCAAAACACTTTAGGTATGAAGATGTCATAAAAGCTGCCCTTGAAATAGTAAATTTTATACGCGTAAATGGGAAAAATCACAGGCAATTGTGTCACTTTGTAGAAGAGTTGTAGTTAGAAGATGTGCCGAGTGATCTTTCTTTATACTGCACTGTAAGATAGCTGTCAACAAGTAATGTACTAAGTAGATTTGTGGATTTGTTGAAGCCTATCAATCTTTTTCTTGACGAAAAGAGAAAACGTTATCCCCAGCTAAAAAATAATGCATGAATATAAGACCTGATGTTTCTCATTGATATAATCAAGCACCTACAAATTGTCAATTTAGTACTCCAAGGTACTGAAAGGATCATATCAGATCTTACTCAAACCGTCTTTAGTTTCCAGAATAAAACTAAAGTTTTTCAAGGTTTTCAAAGAGACATAATGTCAAAAACTTTCCGTCATTTTTCCAACCTCAAAATGACGGTGAATGCATTTACAAAAGAAACAACAGACCACAAAATGAAAGAATATAAAGATAAATTGCAAGGACTGCTGGAAAAGTTTCAAGCGAGATTTGCCGATTTGCAGGAGCTTAAGCCATGCTTTACGTTCCTTGTAAATCCATTTGACATCAAAGTAATCAATGATGGCTGTCTAGTTCGTCAATCTTTCATCACAGACGTATCTGCAGCAGAAATGGAACTGACCGAGTTGCAAGAAGATCTGGCTCTAAAAAATTTTAATAAGTACCACTCTAAAGTGGAGTTCTGGCAACAGGCTACGAAGCGTAAATATCCAGAACTTAAAAAGACCAGAGCACGACTGCTTTCTAATTTTAGCACAACATATTGCTGTGAATCTTTATTCTCTGTGATGAAATTTGTAAAATTAAAATATCGCGCAAGCCTAACAAATGGACACTTGGGCGAATTAATTCGCACCGCCTTGACATCATATCGCCCAGATTTTCGAAAGCTAGCTAATAGAATAGAAACTCACAGTTGATCAAATGCTGGTAAAATCGTGCAAAAACTGTAATATCGTGTATTGTTGTGTTTGTTTCTATTAAATTGTTTTGAGTAAAGCTTGTTTTGTTTAGTGTATTTGTATTAACTCTTCAAACGGAATTTGTGGCTCTGCCTTAGTTCTACATTTCCGCACGTGGCTCTTCTGATAAAAACTTTGTCCACTCCTGCTTTATCTACTGGTGTCAATGCACTGTCATGCTATTCTTTAATCACTAATCATCTATTTTACTTGAGTGCCTACACAAAATCATCACCCAGCATCACTACATTGATAACATCTACGAACTACGCTTTGTCTACTGGTCTCTGTGCACTGTGATGCAATTTTTTAATCAAATCAACAACACTGATTCGAAACTTTCTTTTTCCAGCTGTAGCGCAACGGCAGGCATTCTACTGTAGTCCAAGTTAAAATGAGTGCACTTCATGTGGCGATTGGTCTCTTCTATCATGATAGCTACCAAAGGAAGATGGCGATCCATATACAAAGCTAACGGTTGTTGGCGACTTTCTATTTGTGGTTTGTAGCTGAAGTTTCTGAGGTTGCTACCCAACTAACAAAGGCACCAGTCACTCCGTGTGATACAGGCCTCTTCTTGATCGCTCGCGCTAGTAAGTTTTAGCAGCTTTTCCAGTCCAGTTGATACTATTTAGAATTCCATGAAATGGGTGATTTTAATTAACAGTTAACTCTTTCTTCGTACAAAATGAATCGCAGACATGGCCCTTGTTTTGATCGGAAGCGTGTAATCACGGAACCTACAATGATTCAATTGTAAGACATTTTTTAATTTTTGCTCTCAATGCAAATTCACAATACACATATTGTCTGGCTTATTGCATATTCTAACAGACGTTTGAACATAAGTTTGAAGGCGCGATTTTACTGCAAACGTGCTTGGGTTAAGTCAATCACTTTACCATGTGAACTCGAAAAAACTTGATAAATTTTCCCAGGACTCGAACTCGAACTTGAACTCGCAAAAATGAACATGTCGAACTCGTAAAACAAGCTGAATTCGAACTCGAACTAAAACTCAATAATAAAATTGATCGAGTTCGCAGCCCTGAAGGCATCCATATCACTTTTTTGAGGCACTCATTGGGAAAAAAAACTCATTTTCAAAAATGAAAATGTCGAATTGGGATTCTGTGTTTTGCCATAAAAACATCTTGCTAAAAGATTGGGCTTATTTAGCTTTTCAAAAGTTCGTTCCAGCAGCTCAACTATGACTAATAGTTTAGCAGTAGTATTATTGTCAGGCTCTGCAAAAGACTGGAATTAGACTAGATACTAAAATTAAACTTAACTTTTGATTAGCTAGCAGGTTGAAGAGCGCAAGCTACTGCAGCACTACCGTTGCTTTGGGCATTGCTAAGAGGATACCATCTCTTAAATCGCTTTTATTCCCACAAAGGATCCGAACTTCCATTTAAAACCTAGCCAAAATTGCTCTTGCAGAAACAAATCTTCAAAAAATCGCTACAGCGAGAAATCGATTATTGACCTTCCCGGACCTGAAATGGGGTCAGAAATGACCCCAGAGTATGAAATTTTGCAATATTTCCTAAACTAAAGGTTAAATTTATGCAAAAATTATCATTTCCTTCCTGAAATGATGTGTAAAACATTGACAAAAAGTAGCAATGGGATACCTGTTTTATTTTACTACTTATGACGTTTTTAAGTGTTTGGGGTCATTTAAGACCCCATTTCGGAAACATTTGTTGATGTGAAATATTGTCCAAAAAATTATTTATTGCTAGAATTTTTAATTTTTTAGAATTTTTCAGATAATAACACCCCAGTTACGTCTCGTAAATTTCTTTGTGGTAAACAAATAAGCGAAGTTTTAGATAGTTTAGTCGATTTGGTGGTTATTTGTGAAGAAGAAAAGAAGAAGAAAAACTTATTTGTGATGAGGATTCAGAAGAAGACAACATCTTGCCTAATGAACATGATTTTTCCTCTTCTAGTTTTGAAGAAGACTCAGACGAATATGATGAAGAGGATTGTATAATCTCAAGAGACGGGACACAATGGAGGAAAACTTTCCCTCTTCGCTCAACGAAGAACTTTGATACGAAATACATGTACTTGACGAGTGGCAGTCATCAGTAAAAACATAGACACGTCAATAAGTGCGTTTCAGCTGCTTTCTGATGATAGTATCTTCGATGTGATAATAGATTGTTCTGAAAAGAAGGCAGCACAACTCAGTTATCCTGAATGGAAGTTGAAGAGAGAATCACTGAATGGCTTTATAGGAACTTTGATACGAAATACTTTACGACTTGCAGTCATCAGTAAAAACATCGACACGTCAATAAGTGCGTTTCAGCTGCTTTCTGATGATAGTATCTTCGATGCGATAATAGATTGTTCTGAAAAGAAGGCAGCACAACTCAGTTATCCTGAATGGAAATTGAAGAGAGAATCACTGAATGGCTTTATAGGAAGATTGCACGCACGTGATCAAACGTCATCAAAATGCGCTTTCAAAAAATTGGCTGACCATTTTGAGTGATTTTGCATTGAATTAAATAGGAGTGATATCGTTTTTTGCAAAGCAAATTGATAAACGTGACAGTTGTTAAATGAACGTTAAATATGTTGTTTTATTGATGTCAATGAATGAATCTAAGGTCAAAGTAAGATAAGAAGTACTAAGGTTTGCTTGTTATTGCTAATAGTTGGGCTAATTTTATGGGCTAAACATGCAGGCTTATTTGTAGCCAGCTTCTGTGACGGTTTCATATTCAATTAATCAGCGTGTTTAGGAATGCTGAGTTTAAGTAAATTGTAATGTGTAACTTATACAGTATATTTAGTGGCATAAGCATTCTGAAAAGTTGAAAATTTAAGTTATACTGTAGCCTAAATGACGGGGCAGACTTCTGCACCGTTTGTCATACGCTGGATTAGTTATTGTTGGGTAAAATAGGTAAGTTTTTGAAATTTTTTGTCAATAGTGATAGCAGACCAGTCATATTGATATGTCAGATGTAATTTTGTGACCTTAACTACTCCTTAAGCATTTTTTGGGCTGTTACCTAGGCTGCTGGACCAAGGGTAACTTAAAAACTTACGGTACCGGAACCGATTTATTTATTCTTGCGTATGAGCTCATGCTCTGTTTGCATGTCTTTCATCAAATCGGGCCACGACGACAGGTAGACTGCTTGGCCCCAGCCCCTGTTTGCCACATAAAGATGGAGGCATGCCGTTAAATGCTTTGCTCATGGACACAACAAGTGAGCTTTCCGGCAAGCTTACCGTACCGGTAGCAATGATCAAATAATGGTTGTTTTTGCTAATGTACCTATTGGTATCTAATTGGTATAGTTTATTTTTAAGTGAGGAGCAAATGCTATTTAGATGGCACTTTTCCTAGGAGCATTTTTTTTAAATTGGCACACAGTACTAATTAGCTTATACTAGCCAACTGAAAGACCTAATCTCAACCAAATTGCTTTTGGTCAAATTTATTTGTTTCCGAGTATCGAACTTGCTATAATTCATTCCAAATTTAAATTAATTTGTCATTAGTTTTCAAAATACAGTAGATTCCGCTTAATTGGGCCGCCGGTTAATCGGGTCAGCTGTTTAATTGGGCCAAATTGTTAAGAACAAAATCCAATCAAAGATAATACACTACGTTAAATCCGCATAATCGGGTCACTATTCCGCTTAATCGGGTCACAACTGTAGTCAGACATACACTGGTTTAATTGCAAAACCGCCTTTGTAATGTAATAGAACTCAATATCACAAAGCCAACTATATTATGTAACAATTGAAAAATACAGGCGCAAATTATTTTGTCATTTCATGCCCTTGGAGATGGTAATTGTTGTGTTTTGTTGCAAATTTTGTGAAGTCCCAAGCAGAGATGCCACAAAAAGAATTAACAATTGCTGAAAGGGTTGTTGTCCTAAGAAAAATTAGAGAGCAACCTCCAAACATTAGTCATCGCCAGCTAGCTGAGATAACTGATGTACCAAGGACAACCCCGACACAGATACTGCAAGACTTCGGATAATCGGGTCAGCCGCTTAATCGGGCCAAATGGTGCTTATCCCGATGTGACCCGATTAAGCGGAATCTACTGTAACCTCAAAAGTTGGTGTTCGCCCTATACCTCTCCAGCATAAATTACAGCGTTTGGTCAGCCACTTTTTTTGGCGCGAAATGTGTAACGTCATATGCAACCTTCCTATTGGAATCCTAATTTTGTTCGGCACAACAAGAGGAAGAAAAGAATCAATCAAATGTGTTTGGAGTGATGAGGGTGCATTTTGCCGACCAATTTTGAAGGCCACAATGGGACGCGATGCTTTCCAAAATATATTGCGTTTCATTAGAACAGATAATCATGAAACTCGTCAGGAGCGCAGAGCTTCCGATAAATTTGCTCCAATAAAAGAAGTTTGGGAAATTTTTACGAAAAATTGTCAAAAGTGTCTGGTGCCCGAATCGCAAATGTGTGTTGATGAACAGTTGGTTGGTTTTTGAGGAAGATGCCCCTTTCAAGTGTATATGAAAAGTAAACCAGATCGTCATGACATCAAGATTTGGGCTAAATGCGAAAATTCTTCAGAATATGTTTGGAATTCACAAGTGTATACGAGCCAAATTTCTTTTGCCCCTGAAAAAAAGCAATGGCAGCGTGTGGTGTTAGATTTAGTGAAAGGTCTAGATAAAGGATACGGAGTAACTTGTGACAATTTCTTTACTTCGCTCAAACTTGCAAAGGAGCTGGCGAAACAAAACAAAACTTTGCTTGGTACAATAAAACAAATTCGAAAGGAAGTACCAAAAACCATGTTGCCTTCCAAATCATGCTAGGTGAATTCAAGTTTGTTTATGTTTTCAAAAGATGCAATGATGGTGTCATATGTTCCTCGCAAAAACAAATCTGTTGTTTTGTTATCTAGTCAACATAACGATCAGGCAGTTAGCACTGCAGAACATGTTAAGCCAGATATTATATTGGATTACAACAAATCTAAGGGTGCTGTTGATAGTGCTGACAAGATGCTCAAAGAATTTTCTTGTCATAGAATCTCAAAAAGAAGGCCGTTTGTTGTTCTCACCCATATTATCAACGTTTGTGCTTTGAATGCTTATGTTCTTTATCAAAAGAAACTTCCAAATACAGCTATGGCAACACTTAAATTTCTCAAAGATTTGGGTTTCAAACTTGTGAAACCTGCTATCAAAACGAGGGCAAATCCTCCAAGAACAGGAGTACCATTGTCAGTCCAAGCAGCTATGGCATCAGTTATCGGCCTTCTACCACAACAGGTTCCGCCACCAATACCAGCTAATTCAGGAAAAAGGAAAAAACCGCTGTTCATTCTGCCCAAGGTCGAAAGACACCAAATATAGTGCTAAATGTTTGTTATGCTCTGCATACATTTGCCCTGAACATACAGAATCCAATATAACAATTAGTTCAAGCTGAAATGTTTAATTGTAGCCATTATTTTGATTTCTGTTACATTTTGTTTTTCCTTTCATAAATATAAATTTTAGTACATGAATATTTGAAAATAAAGGTTTAAAGTCCCCGAGTATAATTTTTAATCATTTCTTTCGATTTAGGAACCTTGGTAACATGTTTAAAAGCAAAAAACAATTGGGGTCAAAAATAACCCTGTATTATAAGAGGTTTTAAGTAGTGGAAGGTTAAAAGAAATTTTATTTTTTTGCAGGAGTGTCCTACTTTAAAATTTTTTCGGTTGCAAGTGATCTCGTCACACGGTGATTTCGTCACAGTGATCTCGTCACATGGTGATTTCGTCACAAGTGATCTCGTCACAGAAAAGATTTGTTCAATTTTCTTTTTTTGTTCAATATTTCACAGATTTTCAGCAGACAGGAAACTATACCGCAGTTGACAAAAAATTAAAGTTATTCACATTCCGCTGTTGAGGGGAACGGCAGTAGACTGGGGGTAGCCTGATTATAACGGTTTCGCTTTTCTTCTTTACTTTTGAGAAATTAAGTTTTTAAGCAAGTAAGTTCATTACACTGTTCACTACACAAAATAGCATCTTAATAAAACTCACTAACAAGGTGAGAACACGCATTCAAAAGTTTTCGAGCAGATTTTCTTCCTTTTTTGTAATTGTTCCAATACCCAAACAATTTTTTTATGAAGTTGAACATATTTTTTTCTTTGACGTCGCTTCAAGCATTTCATTTCTAACAGTTCAATGTTTATTGGTATTTGAGATGCCTCATTATGTAGTGTAGTAACTAAAAGATAAAATGGTGATTTATGATTGACTTTTTTATTTAGTTTATTGTGCCAGCCTTCAACGTCGTTGTTGGTTCGAATCGGCATTCCAAAAACGCTCCAACGATGTGGACCATGCAATGAAGACGTTATCCACGTATCGCTTATATACGCAATCAAATTTTTTAGGGGCTCACAGGTTGCAAGCATGGCCAAATCCTCAAATAACGGCTTGATATGAACATCAGGAATGTAGCACAAAGCCATTAATTTTCTGATGTACTTCCTAGTGGCGATGTCATTCTGATTACTGGTTTGTAAACCCAGCATTTGAACATGCCTAAAAATTGCTTGCTTGAAATGGAAACTGCAGCCAGTTAATTTCGCTCAAGGAAAAACTGTCTCAAAAGCCCTCCACAATGCAGCTTCAAAATCGAGAATCACCCTCTCCAATTTATTGTCTGAGGAGAAGCTAGTAGTTATAGCTTCCAAAATTGCTACGTAGTCTATTTTTTGGCGTCTGGTCAAGAGACGAAATAATAGGGGCAGCTGTATTGCCTCGCCGCCTTTACGCACAAACGCATGAATTGAAAACAATTGGACGAAGGGCTTGCGCACTAATTTAAAAGTTCCGTCCACAAACCAAGTTTTTGCAGACTCCAACAGTCTCAATTGGGTTGTTGTCGCAAATAAAATATGACGTTCACCTTCTAGTGATATATCTTCTAGCAGGAAATCAGACGGTAAATGTATATAGTTTAGATCAAAGTCTTTTTCTTGTCGTTTTGGCTTCTGAGGACGATGGTTTTGTCGAAAATAATTGATATTACGTGTCATGCAATCTATAGGTGGCAAGGCTTCGCAAGAAGCAGTATTGGGAATTTCTTCTTGTAGAGCACTACGTAAGATTTGCGCAGCAGAGACGAACGGCTTTTTGCACGCTTCCAGCTTTGTTCTTTTCGCAACCAGAGCAGCTTCCTTAGCTCCATATTTGGGGAGGTGAGTGTGCTTTTTTAAGTTTGGGACAAATTTCGAACCTTTTTGTCGCACCATTGCAGGACATTTAATTTTACTGTTACGCACCGCACATCTCCATGTCTTGGTACAGTGCGAAACCCTGTGCAGTGTATATGCATAACCGGAGTTGTCAAAGAGCTTTGACTTTCCTCGGATGGAACATTCTTCTACAATAGTGTATGTGGTGATTTCTGGCTGACTCAGATCTTCTGAATCTGATGCAATGTTAGGATCTTCATCACTGAAGGAGCTTTTAATAACATTTGTTCAAATGTTCTCGTCAACAGTCGATATGCTGCTGTTGATAATTGAATTGTTGGCTGGTGAGGTTAATTCTTCTGATAATAGTTCCGTTTTGTTCTAAAGCAACAAAATATTGGCATTAAAGACAAAATATCAAAATTGAGATTCGAAGTAAATGTTGTGGCCTACTTGTGGAAACAAACGACATTATGTTTTTCTTTCAGAATGAATTAGAAGCAATTATTTTGTATTTGTTTTGAAAGCTATCAAGCTCTTACTTTGCTTCAAATTCAGCAGCCTACAAGAAAACATAACAGTACAAAACTCTATGTCACGATACCAATACTTTTCCGCTTGTATTGTAAGGATTCATATCAATTCCAGACCGATAAAATAAGCTACTTTTACAAAGCTACGAAACACAGATAAAATAATTTCATCACGACATCATTTTACGATTGTTCTTCACGAGCAACCAAAGGAATAGCAAAACTTTTGCTAAAAATTAAAAGCTACCAATGACGCGTTTCCAGGGAGTGAGAGCGAATGGCGCCGTTGCCTCAATCTCAAATTGTGAAGTTGCAAGAGTACTGATCTGGTATGATGTCGAGCGAAGAATTCAAACCAAATATACGATAACTGTATTTAATTTACATTTTTGTAATTTTTTGAGCATAAATTCCATCCTGCGTTGCCTAAAATAGCTTTGACCACAACTTATATAACTGATCTCATCGCTAAAGAATAGAATAGTGATTCTATCGCTAATGAATAAAGGTGCAGCCAGTTGTTAGTTCTGAATTTAAAATAAGAAACTGAAAAAGTGATAGGTTATCTTTACCTGAAATCACGAACAGTTTTCACTATTCCACTCAAAATAAGGTAAAGTAAGTGGACGTAGATATGATGTAACATGGGTATCTAGTTGAAGAAATTTAGGGTGAAATAAATTGCCCTGTACCCTCTTCCACATTACCCCTTTGTCAGCAATAACTAATTCTTCGTAAAACTTTTGCTACTAGGCAATTACTTGTAAACTTTTAGATCCATTGTTTGTAACGTCTCTAAAACCAAAAATAATTGTAATTATTTCCTATAGGCCTACTCAGGTGAAAGAAGTTCCTCTCAATACTAAAATTAGGTTGATTTAGATTACATAAGGTGGCCAATAAGTAGTCCGACAGTTAGATAAGAGATTAAATATAATCAATTAGTAGCCTAGCAACTTGTGCCTGCGCACGCGTACCGTGCAAGGTATGTCTAAATTTACCCAATATTACAATCGTAATTTCATTTTAGACAATTTGTATTTAAAAAAGTGAATGCTGAATACACTGTCTGGTGGTTGGATCGGTAGACATGGTTTAATTGAGTGGGTCCCTAAATCACCCGGTCTTACGCCCATGAATTTTTTCTTGTGGGGTGCTATAATGGACCCAGTTTACAACAGCAAATCCCGGAACTTGGATGGTCTTAAAATAGCTATCACGACTTAGTTTAATGCTAATAATACAAACAAGGAGTTATGTGCCAGAGTCTGTGAATCCTTTACTTCCCAAATGACCAAATGCGTCAAACAGATTGGTTCGCGCAGTTTGAACATTGATTATAATCATTTATTGTTGTCGTGCTTTCTATAAATTTGAAGATGATTAAAATGCCAATGCTTTAGATGAATAAATTTGTTGAATGATTGAACTGAATACATTTAATGCTATTTTTATGAGTAATTATCGATTTGCTTTTTGCTCTTCCAACTGTCAGGCTACTTATTGCCCCCTGCATTTTAAAACTAGCTGGCGTCGCCCGCGTTGCCCCCATTAGTCACGGTGGGGTAACAAAATATCGGTTCAGCCGATATTGGTATTATGATATCGTGTGATCACCTTATTTTCTTAATCATGACTGATAATGCTCACCTACAAAAAATCTTGCCACAAACTATCAACAAAACTTTTAAGAAATTTGAACGTGGGGAGGGAATGAAACACAATCAAAACTGATGGTGGCGGCCACATGGTGGTTGTTTTCAAGATTAAAGAAATAAACTATTTAACGGTAAGCCTATTTTGCGATTTGGTGCGGCCCCTTTCCTTTTCGTGTTTGTGGTATGAAGATTTCGGTTGCTATTTGCCTTGTTTATGGCATAGCGACAAAAGCAGCTATGGCTTTCCCAAAGTCATTTACGATTTTCAAGTAGGTGGCCATCAGGCTCAGTTATTTTCAACAAATATCCTCTCTAAATTCAGTTGTACGAAGAATTCAAACCAAATATACGATATGGTTTTCTGATTTTTTCTTAAACTTGGGGTTGTATTACATTGTTTTATATTATAGATATAGTTAACTTAACAGGCAGCACATCATCAGTCAAAGAAAAAAATTCTTGCTTTATAGAATATGTCAGCGTCGCCCGCATGGCCCCATCAAAAACGTCGAGATTGAGAATATCGGTACAGTAAGACACGCCTGCTTCATCCATCGGGCGCTTGAGTGAACAGTAACAAAGATTTAATGTTTTTTTGCAGATAAGATTTTAACGACTTAGTGCGCTCCTTTTCCTAATAGAATTTCTCACTTCGAGATCCTGGCATTGCTTTAGGTCAGAGGTGGGCAAAGTGCGGCCCGCGGGCCGCATGCGGCCCCCGAGAGCATTTTGTGCGGCCCGCGAACACTTTTGAAACTTTAGTAAAGCTGATTTACGATGATAAGTGGAGAAACAATAGCCATATTACAGAGGCAAGAAAAAGGTATTACATGTCATGTTGAAAAGAGTCTTTGATAGATTGTACAGACGCATTTTCCGTGCAATTAGAGGGTGATAACCTTTCTTTCTTTTTTTGGAAACCACCATGGCCACGCGCGGTATAAGGTCAATGTAAGGAGGTCTCGTATAACAGGAAACTGACGCAGGCTATTGCAAATTCCTGAGCACTGACCCTCGGCCACTCATAGCTGGTCAATGCGGTCCTCGTACGACTCTTTAATCCTCAGTGCGGCCCTCGCAATGCCTTTCTTAATAAGTGCGGCCCTCAGCTAGCTTCCATGACCGCGATGCGGCCCGCAGGCCAAAACAATTGCCCACCCCTGCTTTAGGTCATTCATTGCTTACGTGAACCCAAGGGGGTCTTGCGTTTCCCTTAGTTTGAAAGTAGGAAACACAATTCTGATATTAAGCTATTTTCAAGAAAAATAAAAAAATGTCTTTCATGTGATGCGATTTCACAAATGGACGTGGCTTTCTTTTGATTTCTGGTTAAACTTTCCCAAGTTCTCGCTGGCTACGCAATGTGTTGCATGTTCTTATCTCCCTGCTTGACGTGCCCAGGGGAGTTGAAACAGTCCTTGCTTTCCCCCAGGTGTTTACGCTTGATCCCGATAGCTCTATAAAGCTATAATGAAGCAAAATATCGAATACAAAAAATGTTCCCACTTAATCCAGATTTACAAATTGATGCTATTATTGTTTTGTTTTGATCTTTTCGCAAACTTAGGATGATATTACATTTGACTTTTTTTCTAATCCAAACCTCCCTACTTTTAAATGAAGATCGGTGTTTCATACCGTTGCAAAGAGTCTATCCATCATAAATATTAGCAATGGGTTTTACTGTTTATGTAGCTACGCCATCAAAATGATAGTGGATAATTTTGCCACCTGCTGCTGTTCTTAGTATATGGTGATAAGCTTTGTGATGTTACTTAAGATCGCGACGGAAGACTGCTTTTCAAAAGGATTCAAGACAGAACAAAAAAGCGTGCCTACAAATACTCTTAAATGAATAATAATCGCTTGTTGCACCGTGATGCAACGCAAGATCTTACGGAATTTTTTTAGCAAAAAGTAACGCGTGTTAAAAGGCGATAAAAAAATATTGTGGGCGGATGTGGGTAGCTACTACATGTCTATAAAGTTTATCGGCTTTTAGCAACCTCTTATATATCCTGTTATCACCATAGACATTCTTAAACTAAACAGATTTTTATCTGTTAAATTTAGCAAGTGCTTGAAAACATATCAAAATTGTGGGAGGGCGCGTAAACCACTTTATACATGATAAACATTAAAAGATAGGTTACTTACTTGCACGCAAATGTTACATTTCCAATTTGGTAGTTCTTTTTATTTTCTCACAAGCTGCCAATATACTGCCCGTGTTATCCCAGTTTGGCAAGTGCGATGCTGCCATTTTTCGCATTGGTCACACTGTAATGCATCTGGACGAGGTCTTACGGTTCTTGAACAGAACGCACAATTGTCATCCATAGTAAAATTTTGTAAATGACGCTCAGATATCAAAGTTGATTTCTTTTATTCTCAACTTTTTCAGCCATTGTATCTCAAGCCAATAGGAAGGGCTATGCTGTGAATTTGCGAAAGACATTCAAAATTATATTTTATTGTGGTCAACCTCAGCTTTGTTTATTTGGGAAATACCACAAAAGAATATTTTCGCACCTTTTGTTTTAAACCCAGCTGGTGCTGTCACGATCTCATGACTACAAACCAAACAAAACAATAGTGAATTTATTACGCGGTAAAATTTCGTAAATGACGCTCAGATATCAAAGTTGATTTCCTTTATTCTCAACTTTTTTTCACCCATTATATCTCAAGCCGATAGGAAGGGCTATGCTTTGAATTTAAGAAAGACATTCAAAATTATATGTTAGTGTGGTCACCTCAGATTTGTTTGTTTGCAAAATATCATAAAAGACCATTTTCACACCTTTTGTCAGAAAACCAGCTGGGGTTGTCACGGTCAAATTTTAGTACAAAAATTACAGGACACATCGGTGAATTAGCCAAATATATTTGAGTATGAAGTGACTTTTTAAAATCTAAATGGGATATGGCATGGACTTCTAAATAATAGAATCTGGACTGGAAACAAAAAATTTGACGTGACCAACATGAGGCCGACGTAAAATTAACTCGCTTATTTACACGAAGCGTAAATTTTTAAAAGGTTGTTGTTTTTTGAACACTGGGCAGTTTTATTACTTGAAATTTAATTCTGTGCAGGAACCATGTTCAAATCCTAGACTGGTCTATTCAAATAGGCTAGCGATAGATTTATCTATTTTTTATATGCAAACAAGAAATGGAAGCAGTTAGGCAGAAAATTTTGTAGTGCTTTGACAATAACAAATTCGGGCAACACAAAAAATCGCAAATATAGCAGCAAATAAATTATGAACCATTAAGCAAAATAAAGCTACAAAAATACCTTTGAACTAACTATGACATAAACCCAGCTTAGTGTTTAAAATGAACACATTTCAAAACTATCGAAATTGTACAACTACATCTGACTTGCTTAAAATGCAAGACCTAGCACCTTAATTTTTTCCAGTTATCTTATTATTTTTTTCGGAAAACTCTGCTTGACTCCTCTACGCGCATACTACGCATGAGATTTTTAGCCATGCAGTTATAAAAACGTGCAGATATGCCCTCTAACAAATTATATCCTTTGCTGCACATTGCTGGAACAGACCAAGGAGATACTACCCCGCTTTCAAAAGACGCATTAATTACAATTTCTTTAAATACACTTCGCTGGTCAACGCTGCCCAAAAACCGTTTTTTAAGCTTTTCAACAGAGAGTTCGGCAAATGCCCCCCAGCAAAGCATGCCATCATCAAACATTTGTTTTGTTGGCTTGGAGAGTCCATCACGATTGATATCGTTAAAAAAGTTTATGGCATTTACTGGAACGTTTAGTTCTGCTTCAGGTGCCCACACTAGCAATGGTAATTTCTTTACAAGAGTCACATCTATTGCTTTTTGCTAGTAATCTACAGCAGTGTCTCCCAAACTGTGTGCCCGCGGCGCACTGGTGCGCGGTGGACGATTTGCAGGTGTGCCGCGAGTCTTTTTAAAGTGCTTTATGTTGATAGAAATTTTCTGCCAAAATCGAAAAAATGCTGCCATAAAGTAATGGTCAACAACTGCTGTAAGTCGCGGGTGGCATTGCAGATTACGGCCAGAGAGATAATGACTTTTTTTGGGAGATCAGCATCATTTCGTGCTGAATCAAGCGATTTCCAAAGATTTTTGCTCAGAGAAGTGGCGATCTCCAAAAAAAAGAGGTCATCACCATTCCCGCTGTCGCCTGTGATTCAACTTGACATCAATTGGAATAGATTTTCGTGGCTGGTGTGCCGCGAAATTTGTTCAACCAATTTTCTGTGCCGGCAGACAAAAAAGTTTGGGAACCACTGATCTACAGCAATAACCTGTCACGTAAAGTCACAGAGACATCATTTTCGGTTGGCATGATATTGGAAGACATGTCAGCATAAAGAGATTCTGCTCTGAAAATGACTTCTTGAATGGCAGTCGTTTCTTCTGTTGCTTTTGCTGCATCTTTAATTTCTTTGAGGGAAATTTGTGAATACTTCAACAAGGAAAGAGTTCGAAGTTTTCGATCCCTTTCATATAGCTGTCCCATCGATATAAAATAATTGGCCCCGTTTAACTGACGGATGTGGCAAAATCGTCCCTCGATGGTATCCGAATGGGTATGTCCAAGCAATACACACTTGAATCCACACTCATTCATCAAGTACTTTGACAGTCCAGTGATGGATTGTCCATGGCACTAATTGTCCATTATGATAAATCCTAATTTCAAGATCTGTGCTGATAGATATTGTTGACTGAAAAGATAGCGGATGTTCTTCAGAAAACAGAATCAAATTGGCTTCTGGATTTGTCTGGTGTAAGACAAAGCCATGCGACTGCATGCCATCAGCTATTTTTGCGATTAGCCCAGCTAAATTTTCAATTTTGTCATCTTTCAAAAATTGCTCCAACTGCATTTCCAATCTTGATGCATCATTTTCACGTCGTGATGATGCCAAAGACAGACCAGATCTAGGCGGTGCATCTCCACATCCATAGTATGAAGGAACATCCTTAAAAATTGAAGGTAAAACATTGCCTTTAACACATTTCTTCACTAGCAAGGCACTTGATCGATTTTTTCTCCGCCTAATTTCTTGATCATTTGATTCTTTTACAAAATCTTCAGGTTTGAAGTGAAGTGAACACAACCTTGAATACTTAGTTGGCGTAAAATCTTTTCTTGCAATACGTTTAAGCCAACCTTGAAGCAGCTGTTTATCATGTGGGGGAAACGAATGAAAAGTAACATCAGGGTCTTTGTTTTCACCAGTATATCCTGATCTGCAGTTAATAGCACAACACTAGTTGACCATATCAAATAGGTTTTATACTAATACCAGAAATAATAACTAAACTACCAACTAATAATATTAAAAAGGAGGTGTGATGTACATGCAGAGTCAAGTCAGCAAAATATCTACACTGCAAATTAAAACAGCCAACAGTCAGAGATCTATATCTGAGGCTCTATTAACTAAGAGGTGATTGCATATACAGTCAACTTCGGACATAAGAGATCCGCCGGGACAAGCTTAATCAGTCTCTTATAACCGAATTCTCTTATAAACGACTTATTAGTTTATATTGAAAATCATTTGGGACCTTTTGCGTAGTCCCTTATAAGCGAAAATCCTTTATATCTGAATCTCTTTTATCCGAAGTTGACTGTATACGACTCAAGTCAGCAAAGTATTTACACTGCAATTTAAAACAGGGAAGTCAGAGAACTAGATCTCAAGTTATCAAATTTTAAGTAGTGAATGGATGTAATTTAGAATAAGCTGTACGCTTCTAATTGGAAACACCATTAAAATCGCAATTTATACGACTTCACACCAAAACGATATACTTAGAAAAAGAGTTGTGGTTAGATTTAGGGTGGGGTTTAGAGTTAAAGTTTAAATTCAACCTAACCCCCCTTACCTCAACAAATTAAGCACTGAATGTAAGCAGTGTTTCCAATTGAAAACGCTCAGCTCATTCCACATTAGAGAGAGAGAGAGAATTTATTTGATTTGCTTTGCGCACCGACACAATAATCAGATTGATAATACACACAAAAAAAAATCACTAGTAGCAAAAGCCAGGGAGCATCGAGGAACCTTTCGGTTATCGAGTCGAGATACTCCCTGATCTCAGCAGATTGAGATATAAGCGAGATGTATTAAGTGACACTTATAATTTGAGTACATTATGTAAAAAAAAAAAAGAGTTGAGTTCAAGTTTTTATCAAATGATAAAAAAAAATAAAAATAGAAAAAAAAGGAAACGGAACAAACAATAACCATAAATATTCTTTACACAATCAAAAGCTTTTGCAAGCGTTAATATTCATTTATTAACTTTAGTTTATACGCTTTTTTAAAAGAAACCCAGTGCATGCTCTTTAATTCGGATTCAAGGTTACCCCACAGCTTTGAACCTCTGTGAGAAAATAGTTTTTGGCTAAATAATTTATTTATTCGCGGGCGGTAGTAAGTAGTCGAATTAATTAATCTGGTTTCATGTTGATGAATAGTATTTAACTTACGAAAAGAATGGTAAAAGTTTTTAGGTAATTGACTATGATGGAGTTGATACATAAATTTAGCTAACTCATGTTGATATATGTCTTCTACTTTTAATACTTGAAGTTCTTTATACATTTGTGAAGTTGGCGTATATAAGTTTCGAAACAATATTATTCTCAAAATTTTATTAAGCCTTACTCGAATTATTTCTTGTGAAGTTTTATTTGCTGTTGCCCACGCAGTAATTCCATATTGAATTCTGCTCTATACAAGACTATAGTATAGCATGCAAAGGGTTTCTCTTGAAACAAAATTGCGCAATCTGTAAAAGAGTCCTGTGCATCTGGCAAGCTGCGTAGACAAATAATTTATTTGCGACGTCCATTTGAGATTGTCGTCAATGAATAACCCAAGGTATTTAACAGTATGCACTCTATTAATAGTAATACCGTTAAGAGCTACTTTAAAATTACAATGACAAGTTTTAAAAGGTTGCTTGTTTATTAACATGTAGTTAGTCTTTGAAAAATTTAGGGATAGCTTATTTTGACAAAGCCAGGAGTTAACTTTTTTGAGTTCTATTTGAACTTTGTGTTCCAGGTTTTTCAGATTGTTATCAGCCATCATCAAGCAGGTGTCATCGGCAAATAATGTGGTGTCAAAATTGGAAATCAACAAAATGTCATTAATGTATAACAAAAAAAGTAGTGGCCCAAGGCAAGATCCCTGGGGTACCCCACATGATACTTTAGTATATGAAGACATAAATTTACGTACATTAGTATATTGATATCTATTTTTTAAGTAGCTGGTTAATAAATCCAGAGGTTTACCACGAATTCCAAAGTTACGATACAATTTATCTAAAAGAATGTCATGATCAACCGTATCAAAAGCCTTTGATAAATCCAAAAACAAACAGCATGTATATAAATTTTGATCAATATTGTTTATAAACTTGTCATATATGGAGTTGATTGCGAATATAGTTGAAGAATTTTTCCGAAAGCCAAACTGATTTTCACAGAGCAGTTCATTTTTTTAATAAAATTAATGATGCGGGAGTAAATTAATTTTTCTAAAATTTTATGAAATTGTGATAAAATTGATATGGGACGATAATTAGAAGCTTCCTTACGATCACCCTTTTTAAAAATTGGAATAACTTCAGCAATTTTCAAGCAGTTTGGGTAGACGCCTTTACTAAAGCAATCGTTTATCAATTTGCAAAGAAAAGGAGATATTACTGATTTACTAATTTTTATAAATTTAGTTTCGGTGTCTGTATACCTGGTTGCTTTTGAATCTTTAAACGAGTCGATAATATTATTTATTTCGTTTGGATACGTTGGAGTTAAGAAAAAAGAATTGATTATGCCTGTCGGCGCTGTTGCATTCGTATCCATGTCAACTTCGGGAATGGTTTCAGCCATTTTTTTCCCTATGTTGGCAAAGTATGCATTGAGATTTTCAGAAATAGTAGCAGAATTAGTTATCACCTCACCTGTTTTTGTGTTGAGTTGGTTAATGTCAACTTGTTGTGAAGGTTTTAAGTTTACTAATTCATTCACTATTTTCCAGATTTTACCGCTATTACTTTTGTTCTCAATTATTAATTCATTATAGTATTTTTGTTTCGCTTTTTCAATCGTTCGATTTAAAACATTACGATACGTTTTATAGTTTTTGTATTTTGTTTCGTCATATGTTTTACAAATCGATTTGTACAACTTATGTTTGGTTTTAATTGAACAGAGAAGACTAGAGGATAACCATGGTTTAGTCTTTAGTTTCCTTTCTTTCCTGGTAGCTAATTTAAGCGGGGCGTGTTTATTTATCACACTCGTAAAAGAGTTAATAAATTGTTCGAATTGATTATGGATTGTAGAGTCAAATGACGATAAAGATGCATTTAGAGTTTGGTTTAAGTCTTCGATAAAGTGTTCAGCTTTAAAATTTTTCATATCTCGTTTCCATACTTGGCGAGCGTTGTTTTTGAAATGCTTTACACAAGGAATTAAAGCGAAAACAGGATAGTGATCAGAAATGTCGCTAATTGCTATGCCTGGCATAAGCTGGTTATTTAGGTTGTTGGAATAGATATGGTCCAGTAATGACTTTGAATTTTTGCTCACTCTTGTTGGTTGATTTATTAGACACTTTACCGCGCTGCCTATTAAATCATCCGCATATGTTTTGATGCGATTGTTAGATTTTATTTTAATTAGGTCAATGTTGAAGTCTCCTAACACGTAGAATTCAGATTTTTTAGAATTAAGTTCATGAAAGATGTTCGTCAATGCTCTGGAAAATAGCTCAATTTGCTCCACTGTTTGGACAGGATGGCGGTAAACAACGCCTACAATTAGTTTTTTTTTGTTAATTTCTATTTCTATCCATAAATTTTCAACCGAAGACAAATCAATGTTAATAGTAGGTTTTAAATTATAAGAAATAGAACTTTTTACATAAATTCCAACACCGCCAGCAGACGTATGACTATTACGGTGAATAAATTGGTAGCCATCTAGTTCAATATTACTGTAAATCATATTTTCTTTAAGTTTGGTCTCAGATACTGCAACTACATCAGGTTTACGGTTTAAATCAGTAAGGTAGTGCGATAATTTGTCAATATTTTTTTGTAAACTTCTCACATTAAAGTGAATCATGAACAAGTGATTAGATTTATTTTTTGAGCAGAGCAAATTATTAATAGAGTTATGATCGTCATAGTAATCACTTGGCATAGAATATAAATCGTTATAATCTAGCTCTGCATCTACATCAGGTAAATTATTTGATACGTTTGGATTTTCAGTTTCAATGGTGTTAACAATGGTGCTAGCACAACCGAAAATTGGTGGCAAACCTGGGCTTTGATCGACATGTGTTTGATTGCAGCAAAACGAGTTTGAAGAATTCTTGTAATTGCTATTTACAAAAAATTGATCGCAATCAACACAGTTTCTGTAACCTAAACTGTTGTAGCATTGATTGACACCTGCTTTGCAACTGTTAGTTACAGAGGCGTAATTTTGATTTAATTTACAGTTTCCACTACTATTATCAGTAACATCATAAAAGGTCACGTCGTTTTCGTTGTCAGCATGGGATTTATCAGTAGGCAATCTGATAAGCTTTTCAGCAGCTGCATTGCACTCATGGTTGTTGTCAAAGATTGCGCAATGATGTACAGGTCCATTGTTATCATCAACACAGTCATTTTTTAATTTATAAGAGGCCATAATTTAACAGAAAAAAAAACGATCTTGATAAGCAATTTGAATACGAAAAACATTATTTAAAGTCAGATTTCGCTGAGCATTCAATATTAAATTTCAATGGGGTATAATTAAGTTTATCAAAATCTATGTCCATTCCATATTTAAATAAGTCGTCAGGTGAATCGATTGTTTGCCAATTTCCCGTACCTGTGTCTCTTTCATTGTTGGTGATCGTTCCTGCTTCCCGTGCTGACCGCTTCATACGTATTTTTCCGTTGATGGTATGAAAGAGAATAAATTTATTTTTAGCAACTTCTTTTACATATTTTAACATTTTTGCTCGCAAGGAAGTCAAATCTTCCGTAAGATAAACACCATTGAAGTTGGGATGAACTTTCAATTTTGATTTTTTATACATAAATTCCATTCTTTTTTTGTATGAAGCGAAGCGCACAATCACAGGCCGTGGTTTCGCTTTTGGACCTTTCTTTTTTTTGCCAAGTCGATGTACCCTCTGAATATCCAGCTCAGGGTTGAGCTCAACATTCAGGGCTTTGGCCACATTTGTTACAACTTCTTCACCATCATCCCTTTCATCATTTTTTTCAGCAACTCCAAGGATTCTAATATTCTCTCGTCTACCGTATTGTTCAAGTTCGTCTACTTTAAAAAACGTTGTGTTGACAATTTGTTTTAGTTTTTCATTTTCAGTTTTGATTTCCTCATACTTCAGTTTGCTTTCTTCTACTTCTTCTTTTAAGTATTCGACTTCTTCAACTAGTTTTTTAATTGTTAGGTTAATTTCAGTAAGTTGTTGTCTGTCCTCGTCGTTAAAACCTGAACTCAATTCATTTCGATTTGTTCTGTTTTTTGGGCTTATGTTGCCAGATCAGTGCAAAAAAACACGTCCGTTCGCTACAACTGCAGAGTTAGAATGAGCCATAGTAAACTACAGAGATCAAATTTGCTTTACAACTCTATGCATAATTTGACCCAGATACATTTAGCCTAGCCATATATCCATTAGGCTTTTTACATGCAGCAGCAAAAAGCTACCGGTACCCAACTAACCAAATCAGCAAAATGTTGGCTTGGCTTTGTTGCGACTGCAATTGCACCCAATCTTGTAAGAGTACATTTCAGAATTTTTAAACCTGCAGTGCATTTACACCTAATGGGGCTCATAAGCAAATAAACTCTACAGCATAATCGCTCAAATTTTTAATCTTCAATCTATTGGTCTATTTTCCAAATAGACTTATGCTTTCGTAGAATAGTAACTGTATGACAGCAATCACTAATTTGACTCGCCTGGCATAAACCAACCTTATTTACCTGCCACTATGTATGATTGTGTACCGTAACCTACTGCAGTACACTAGGACTGCTGAGGCTGCTATAGCCTGTCAGTAGACAATATAATACAAATTATAGTAATCTGTTTCACTTTAGCGCCAGCACAAACACATTCCCTGCATCAATACAGTTTTAACATGTAAGTACTTTGCTTTATCTATAGGTGTCAATGCGCTATCATGCTATTCTTTAATCACTAATCATCTATTTTACTTGAGTGCCACCACGAAAACATTACCCAGCATCCAGTCCCGTAGCACTCCAACTTTGGGCCCCCCCAAAGTAAGCGCAAGAGCCCCTGCGCACAGGTCATATCACTTTAGAGGTGTAAAATTGAAAAGCTGCATTAAGAAAATACACCACAATTTGTACATACGGTAAGTAAACAGGCTAATGTCAGAATAAAGCATGCCGATACCGAAGGTGCAAGTCATAAAAAATTCGGCACCGATGCCAGAGTTCAGTAGGACATTTATGCAGACACTGCGAAACGAAAGCAATGACACTGAAAAACATGAAAAAGTTATAAAAACACAGTATCATTTAAATAGTCTGGAGCGAACCTTTTTGTTCGCAAATGCTGTTATGACATTGTCATAATCAAGAGATCGGGCGCAGTCATTTTCGATTGACAACATGGCTAATGAAGATAGTCTACTGTCTGTCATAGACGTTCTATTAAAAGTTTTGATCAGTTTCAATTTGCTGAAGCTTCTTTCAGCGCTGGCAACAGTCACGGGGCAAGTTAGTAAGATTCGAAGTGCGATGTACACATTCGGATACAATTCAAATAAATGAGTCTTTAGAAGATAGTTCAGAAAGTCTTGAGCCGTATTGAGATTGCGTTTTTTTGTAAAATTAAAACAAACCGCTGTAGCTCAGCGCTCATTTCATCAGAATCAATGTCACCGAACTTTTTTTGGAACTCTTTACAGCAAGTAAGAAGAGCATTTTCTTGTTGCACAAGCAAAAGTTTGTCTCGTGTGTACAAAAACGAAAAGGCGTATTATATACTACTCACGTAACAAATTAAAGCGCTCCTTTATTGACATAATAGCCTGGTCTACTAATGGATAGAAAAAGTTGCTTTTAAATTTCAGTTCAGGAGTAGCTCGTTGTTCCTCTTCACCTTGGTAATCAAACAATCTTCTTTTCTTTCCACTTCTTGACGGAGGAAAAGAAGGATCAATATCCAATTCCTGTGCTATTTCAACAGCAGATGTTGCGGCACTGTCATAACCCGTTGTGCGATAGTTTTGCAAAAACTTTTCAGTTGCCTGGATTTCCGTTTCCATTGTATGAAGGGAGACTCCATACGATTGAAGAATCTTGCTTGCTTTATTGACTTGGAATAGGATATCATACCAAATAAACACCGACAAAAGAAAACTCCATTTTGATAAATGAGCTATCAACGATTTTGTTTCTGAGGCAGCTCTTCCATCTTTTCTTTCTATGGAAATGGCTTCCAAGTCTATCAGTGCCAGCAACACCTCTTTTAAATTGTATCGAAGAGGTTTGATGCATTTAATTCTGCTTTCCCAACGAGTATCAGATTGTGACTTTATGGACAGCTCCACATGTTTCTTCAAAATTTCCCAACGCTGAGCAGAGGAAGAAAACAGCACATACAACCTTGTAAGTACTCCAAAAAATCTCAATGCTTCCGTCGATCAATTAGCACTGTCAACAACAACTAAGTTAAGGGTATGGTTTGCACAGGGCACGTAAACAGCTTTGGGATTGATGTCTAGCATTCTTGCTTGGACCCCAGAATGTTTTCCTTTCATGTTAGCACCATTATCATATGACTGACCTCGACAATCAGACAATTCGAGTTGCAGTTCGGTCGCTTTTTCTAAGAAAGCGTCCAACAAGCCTTTCCCAGTACTGTCACTTATTCTCAAGTAGCCAAAAAATGTTTCTTTAACAACAGCAGCTTCTTCATTACATAGTACATAACGGAGAATGACAGACATTTGTTCATGATGTCACATATCTGGAGTGCAGTCCAAAATTATAGAAAAATATTTTGCCAATTTCAATTGCTGTAAATTTTCTTTTTCAACTTCTGTCGCTAGCAATTCAATTAGTTCATTTTGTATGGTAGGACTCAAATAGTGATCTTTAGTGTTTTTATTCTTGATTCTGTCTTGAAGCTCTTTTAGGTTCGGATCTCTTCTTGCCAAAAGCTCAAATATACCCAGAAAATTTCCATTGTGAGGAGATCCTAAGACTTCTTCAGATCCTCTAAAAGCAAGATTCCTTTCCGATAGAAACAAGGCAATGTCGATAAGTCTCTCTAAAACATTTCTCCAAAAACGTCTTTCATTGAAAAAAATATTCATCTCGCGTTTGTCGATAGTGGATGAATTTCTTATCCCTTCAGCTAGCAACATCCATTGACTGCAGCATTCTTGGTGGGAAATGCCGTTTTCATGGTCTTTCAGTTTTTTCGAAAAACCCTCCCATGTATTTATACCACTACAAAAGGGGCTTAGTGTTTTTCCAAATAGCTTACAACAAAAGCAAAAAACTTGATCTGATTCCCCACAATAAACTAGCCACGACCGTGAAACACTTTCACCATTAGGTAACACACGTTTATAATGGTTGGAGGAAAAACGTCGCCTTGGAGTTGTGTTATTATATGGAAAATTCATTATTAGTTGATGTGGTCCACGCTTTACTATATCACATCGTTGAGCATCAGAAATACTTTCAGGCCATTTACATGGGTCATCAGGGATAGGGGTAAATTGAGATTCAGTTATTTTTGATATTGAAGGTTGCGTATTGGCAGGTAAATCACAACTTACATTTTCTGAAAATTCACAATCACTTTGATGCTGATCGTCATAGTCTTCTTTTTCTTGTACACTATAGTTTTCTTCATCCCTCTCGGTACTAGTGCCAGGTCTACTCTGCTCAGTAATCTTGAAAAAATCTGTCATCTTGGGCAATTTCGCTACAGCATCTCGAGCAGTGGCTGCTTCTTTTCTCTTTTGAGCAGCACTTTTTGAACGTTTCATTCTATACAATGTCAATAAAATACTTTATCTGCACTCTGCAGTGTATATATATTGTCCCGGTATTTATAGCCAAACAGAATTCCAGACCATTCTATGATTGTTGCGTAACAACGGCATTGTTACGTCAATCGAATATTCAAGATTCTACCAGAAAATCAATCGAAATATTCTAGATTCTGCGAGATAAAATGACGTCGCATTCACTTATGATGTCACAAGCCAATTTCTTCCTACAGTTTAAATCGGCTGTAAACAAGTCTGCTGAACTGAAAATAGTCACGTAGCCAAAAAGCAATTTGAGACTAACTTGGGCCCCCAAAGTTGGCCTGGGCCCCCCCCCCAATTGGGGGGTTTGGGGGGCGGCTGCTACGTCTCTGCCAGCATCAATACATTCATAATATCTACGAACTACACTTTGTTTACCGGTCTCTGTCTGTGCATTGTGATGCAACTTTTTAATCAAATGAACAACACTCATTCGAAACTTTCTTTTTCCATCTAACCAAGGCAGCAGTCACGCCGCGTGATACAAGCCTCATCTTGGTCGCTCGCGCTAGCAGTTTTAGCGACGTTTCCAGTCCAGGTGTTACTATTTAGAAGTCCATGGATAAGGCAGGATGGAATTGTTTAGGAGAACAAAAGACCATTTTCGCACCTCTTTTTTAAAACCTAGCAGGTGTTGCCACAATCCCACGATTGCAAACTAGATGAACAATAGCGAATTAGCCAAACAGTTTGTCAATTTTGTATCTTTGCAACGTAATTGCAATCTTTGCATATCATCTTTGTAATGTAGCTTCAAAAATCAGTCAAATATTTCTATGTTAATCTTTTATTTTTTAAGTTGTTATTGAGTAGCTTATGTTTTGTTAAGTCTACAAACTTTGCAATCTGATGCAAAAATTTAAGTAAAAAATGGGTGCAGCAAGGATACCAAATGGAAATGCCTCTAACTACCTAAGTTCTTCGACTCGATCTTTATATATAGTATTGAATTCTTTTTCAGTATTTTTAAGTGCAATAGCAAAAATTTCGGCTGCATATTTGAATATGAATTTTTTAAATCCGTTATTTTTGTTATCACACAGCGATTAATCACTGATAAATATTGCTACTGAACTCTGTTCGTTGAAACTCGCTGCAACCACGGCTGCAGCCGTTAGACTTTTAGTGAGTTCTTAAAGTGCAACTTACACGTGTATTTTTTAAAAACTGTAAAGCACATTAAAGATGAGCATTTCGTTAGTGTGACGAAATCACCTAAAAAAGTCCAGATTTCCGCCGGCCTAAATGAAATTATTTTCTGCGAAAAAAGATTCTTTTTTCTGTGACGGGATTACTGTGACGAAATCACCGCGTGACGAGATCAATGGCAACCAATTTTTCATACCCTGAAAAGTATGTTCAAGTTTTAGTTCATTTGCAGCACAGCTCTGTGCAGTGTGAGCTGCAAATAAATTTTTTGTTACAATGTCGTGCATAGAAACTGGATGTTAGCAGCTGATGTTGACATCACTGCTAGACCTCTTGAAATATTCAGAATTAGCTACTTTTTAGTCTGAGTAAGTTTACATATTTGATTTTGCTTTGATTGAATGACTGGTACTGCAGGGTAAAATTGTATAGCAATAATCTTGATCATTTAATCACAAAATTTTTAAGGAAGTGGCTATTTTACCATCGAAGGCATTTTACTCTTCGAATCTATTTTGCTGTCACTATTCATACCGTATATCTTGCAAGTAAGCTCAATTGCTAACCTTCCTGCAATGATTCTGTGGTGTAGTAGATAGTGCTTCTTACTTCAAATATGATGGTATTGGGTTTGAATCTTCAAAGGCAGGGTATTCAAACAGAAGCAACGTACACCAAAAGGGGCCTGGAATGTGAATTTCAGGTGAGTGTACTCAAAGGGGATCTACCACCCTAGGAGCAATATTTTTGTGTTTAATTTAAATTGAAATTCATTAACCGACGCGATGGTTTAGTGATTAGAGCGTCCGCTTCGCAGTTGGTAAACCTGGGGTTCATTCCCCTTGTCGAGTCATACCAAAAGACTATAAAAAATGGTATCCACAGCTTCCCTGCTTAACGCACGGCATTTAGGGGAGGTTGTGGAGAACAAGCCGGCAAGTTTGCTTGTTGTGTCCTTGAGCAAGGCACTTAACGGGACGCCCCCGCCTTTATGTGGAAGACAGGTGGTCCAGACATCTCGGAAATGGCAACTCCCAAGTGAGTGCAGACGTCCAGTCCAAAATATAGCGATACAATTCGCTTTCTCGTGAATGGAGGATAAATATGAACAATACAAAAAAAAATTAATTACAAATGTTTGATGGCAAAGTAGCTTTTCAAGTTCCATGTTGTTGGCAAGTAGTTTTCAAAGTCAAAATAATCACTGCCAATTTTCAATCAAGGAGCACTGCTATTGATAGTGATATATTGCAGTTGCATGAAAAACCCTTAGTATTTAAACAATTTTGATTTTGTCAAATTAATCTGAGTTTTTAAGTCTCAGACTTACTATTTTTAAGTCTCAAATAAGTCTGACTAATTTCCATTTACATTGGAATTAAAAGAAGTATGAATGTAGACAACATGTCAACAGGTTATCTTTCATACCAACTTGTAATTTTTAGCAGTTTTACCTTGGGTAAGATTAAACTGCGTAACTGGCAGCAATGTTTGTGTAGCATCACAAGATACATCCATGTATAACAAGTAGCACTCAGCCATTGATTCAATTGTTAATTCTTTTTACAGTTAATTGTAAAAGTAGCAACCCATCTGCAATTTTTCAAAAAACACGAGTTTATGAAAACCAAACATCTGTTTAATGCTTTGAAATTGTACCAAATCATGCAAAAACATAAAAAGGACATTACAAGCTATAAAAAAAAAGTCACAGAGTAACAATTTTGTGTGACCTTTGTTCACTTTTATGATGGCTTGTAGTTTATGTAGCATGGTAGCTATCAATGATGTGCATTATTGAGTGAAGATTTCCTTTACTTACACTTCTTTGATTCTCTTGATTAGTGCTTTTCCACTTAATAGCTGTTTCTCTGATTTTAAATCTTTCATTTTAGCCCACAAATTTTTAATGTGATTTAAATCTGGACTATTGGCAGGCCAATCCAGCATCATCACGAGATTTACCCCCAGAAATTTCTTAACAATTTTTGTTTGGTGGCATGGTGCACCATCATGCATGAAAACAGTGGTGTTGTGTACTGTCACATGCAATAAGAGCTTATTTTTCAATGATTCCACGTCTTTGGGTCCATTCGTGTTGGTACCAGGTGTCAAAAAATACAATCTCACTCTTGCATTTTTGCTTGTGGTTTTCATATCATCTGGCTGGGGGGCTGTTTCATGGTTGCAGTGGTATATTTTTGATCAAATTTTTTTTCCAACTGGTCTGCAAGCATGCTTATGCCAAGTCTCTTTTTTAAGATTTGCATGCACTTTTTTAAAGGAACTTGTGGGAGACTGTGCTATAGTCTTCTTAATGGTATTGTCATTTCGGAGAGTCGTTTTACATGGCCTACCACTTTTTATCCGATTTCCATAAATCCCTTTTTTTGGTGAATTTTTTGATTGCTCTTTGAACAGATGATTTGGTGGTTTGATACATTTGCAAATGACTGTATACTACTGTATGGCTTCATTGCGTTAATAAAGTGCAGGCTATTCAAACTTATCTTAAACAAATAAATGCAAATTAGAATAAGATGTACAACCACAGTTGCAAACTGTTGTTTGAAAGTATTTGTTTTTCTGTATTGGTTAAAATATTCATGTGGTTTGTTATCTTTCAATCTAGTCTTTGGATAAAAATCAATGGAGAGAAGTAAATAAATTTTCCCAGCAAAAGTGATAAAAAAAATAAGTTATATGAATTTACTTTTCCTGTGCAGTATACAGATTACAATCATCAGTATGAGAAATGGAATTTTTTTAAATGGTTTGCCAGAAAATAAAACTTTTGGAAAACATGATTATTACACTCTTAAATTTCAAAAAACTATCTATTTAATTGACTTAATTCAAAATACTGTTCTTCTGCCAGAATCATTTGCTGTTACCACGTTTACCAGCAAAGGAAATCGCCAAACTTACAAGCCAACCACAAGCAAAAAACTTCACTGCTACTATCAGGGCCATGTGAGAGGCATAAAAAAAAGTAAAGTGATTGTTTCGACATGTAGTGGTCTGAAGAGAACAATTACCCTTCCAAAGAATGCTTTTATGATAAAGCCATTTAGCAATGGTACTTATGCAATTTACCAACTAGATCTGAAAACCAGCGACATATCTCAGAGGTTTCAGGGAACTACTCTTTATTCTAACAACTCCACATTCAGTTATGTAAATGCTAGATCCAACATACTGCAATTAAAACAAGCAACTGTAGGTAAAAGATTTGTTGAAATATTTATAGTAACAGATCAAAGGACATTTGGTAGGCACCAAAATCAATTATCTGACCATGTTAAAGAAATTGCAAATAATGTTGATAGTTTGTATGCAGAGCTTAACATTCGAGTAATATTGTCTCATATTGAAATATGGAACAGTGAAGATAAGATTTCAATCACCAATGGAATGAGTGCTGAGATGTTATTGGATCTTTTTTCAATTATCAAATAGAAGCTCTTTCTGATTCATCTCCATGGGTATATACAGATGCTGTTCATCTTATTTACGGTGGTGATTTTTTAGGTGAGGCTCTTGGTTTAGCTCCATTTGGCTCTATATGTGTGAAGTTGATGCAGCAGGAGTTGTTGAAGATAATAACTTGCCAGATCGAGTTGGTAGTGTAATGGCTCATGAACTGGGACATAATTTTGGAATGATGCATGATAAAGACGTTCCAGGTTGTAAATGTTCTACTACTGAACGTGTTATGACAGCTATAACAAGCTATGGCCGCCCACTTGGTTGGTCATCTTGCAGTATACAATTGCTGTGGAATACTTCCATTTATATCCATATTTGTTTACTTACTCCGCCGGACCCATCTCGTTACACTGAATCTAGTGTTTGTGGTAATGACATTGTGGAGGAAAATGAGGAATGCGATTGTGGTCTTTCTCAGTATTGTAGTGGAAACTGCTGTAACCCTTCAACTTGCAAGCTCACTGAAGGTAGTAAGTGCAACAGTGGAGATTGTTGTGACAAATGTGAAATCGTAAACAAAACCGTTGTTTGTAGAAGAGCAAACGATGAATGTGACTTGCCAGAGTATTGTGACGGTATTTCGCCATATTGTCCTCGGGATTGATGTAAAGAAGATGGTGTGGGATGTAGAAATAATGCTGCAACTTGTAGTCGAGGATTTTGCCTCGATGACGATGGGCAATGTCAACTGGTTTTTGATAAATCGGCACAAAAGGCTCCAAGAGATTGCTATGAGCTGAATCAGCGTGGATTAGCAGGAGCTAACTGTGGTGTAGATAAATATGGAAATTATATTAAGTGTTTGGGTAAAAATAAACAGCTTGGAACATTGCATTGTTCTTTTCAATCTGGTGTTTCACCTGTGGCATCAGCAGTGTTCACAATAACTATCAATACTATTTATAAGTGCAAAAGTATTGTCCCAAATAAAGGTTTCCCGGGATATGACTATGTGTTTGATGACAGATGTTCCCATAACAGGATCTGTTTAGGTAAAATCTGTCCAGTTAGTCGCTTGTGCTCGCAATCATGCAATCGACATGGTATTTGTAATGATATTGGTCAATGTCATTGTGATGCAGGCTGGGCTCCTCCAAACTGCAAGCATCGGACAGATGGTCCTACCAGTATGAAGCCATCTTTTAACAATTCGTCAGCACCTAACTGCAATTCTTTTAATGAATTAGTAAATAATACTGCTGAAGAAATCCGAGATTTTTTTTCAAGAATTTTAAATTCACATCCAGTTGCATTTGGTGCAATTACGTTTCTATTTGTTGTCGGATTTGTCTTTGTGCTTTTTGTGTTTGCTCGTTGCAGTGAACTTAAAAAGTTTCTCTTCAAATAAAGACAAACCACCCCAAATCTATTACGAACCAGGAGGTTACTACGAGCAGACCACTTGGGTTAATATATTTGCTGACAAATCTTCGTGTTATTTTAATGGTTTATTTACTGTGCGTTATCACTGTTATGTACTATGCTGTGCTACAGCATTTTTTGGCATGCTCTAGTTGATGCTGCTGCACTACTAACTAAAGAAGTATTGGTTTACGAGCCTTGTTGTGCTATATGAAATACTTGAATTTATAGACATTTTCTACCACTAGCTTTAAATCTTATTGCTGCTGTCTCATATCTTGAACTCTGTACCTTAATTCTCAAATACTGAACTTCTTCCTCTGTGTTAGCAGTTCTTCCTCTATAAGCCTGATGAGTTGATGTGCTAAGTGCTAGGTGATTGCTTTGGTATCCATTTTAAGTGATCTGTAAGAGTTCGCATGATTTAGATAAGACCATAATCGTAACTGTGTGAGCTGGCTTGTTGCACTGTCAATAGCTTTGTTTTTGTTTCAGAGCTTAGGTAACATTAATGTAGTCCTAATAGCTAAACTTTAGCGATTAAATGTTAGCATATACGAGTAAAATACTTGTAGGTTGATAACAAACTGTTCAAAATGTGGCCAGAACCTAAACAGTCGGGATTTGCCAAATCGGCTTCAAGTCAGCCATTGGCATGTGATAATATGCAACAATGTTTACCAATCCAAAATGCAAGAAAGAAATTTCTAGAAGAAATTCAAAAAACTCATACTGCCATTGTGATTGGGGAAACAGCCAGTGGAAAAACCACTCAAATACCACAATTTTTATTCAAAAGTGGCCTTTCAAAATCTGGATTAATTGCATGTACTCAGCCAAGGAGAGTTGCAGCGATCACAATTGCTCAGCGAGTTAGCCAAGAAATGGGAACTGATGTTGGAGATAAAGTGGGCTATTGCGTGCGGTTTGAAGACTGTACTTCAAGCTGTACAAAGATAAAATATATGACTGACGGCATGCTGGTGCGAGAGTCAATCGGAGATAAATTGCTTTTAAAATATAGCTACATCATATTGGACGAAGCTCACGAGAGAACTGTGCATACAGACCTGCTTTTTGGTATCGTTAAGGTTGCACAAAAAGTTCGAAAGCACAGAAACTTGTTTCCTTTACATGTTATCGTTATGAGCGCTACCATGGATGTGGATCATTTTTCCCAGTTTTTTAACAACGCTCCCGTACTTTATGTTGAAGGACGATTGTATCCCATAGCGCTTAAGTACACTTTGCAGGAGCAAAGTGATTATTTGAGTGCAGCATTGGTCACAATACTGCAGATTCATCAAGAAGCACCTGCTAATGAAGATATTTTAGTTTTTCTTACAGGTCAAGAAGAAATAGAGTCAATGATGCAAACTATTAAAGACATCAGTTTAACTTTGCCTTCAAACTTGCCAAAACTCATGATATGTCCTCTTTTCGCCGCCTTGCAGTACAATCAGCAGTTACGAGCTTTCAAGCAAACGCCAGCGGGTATGAGAAAAGTGGTCCTAGCTACCAACGTAGCCGAAACTTCGGTTACTATTCGAGGCATTAAATACGTGGTAGACTCTGGCAAAGTAAAAGCGAAAAAATTCCATCCTTCTTCAGGACTGGACATGTTAGCTGTTCAGTGGATCTCGCAAGCTCAGGCATGGCAAAGAGCGGGCAGAGCTGGAAGAGAAAGGCCTGGTGTTGTTTATCGCCTGTATACAGAAGACGAATTTGAAGCTTTAGCGTGTAGTACAGTACCTGAAATTCAAAGATGCAGTCTGAGCAATACTCTATTGCAGATGATGGCAATCGGTATTGACGATGTACGAAATTTTAACTTCATGGATCCTCCATCAAAAAACGCCATATCTGCTGCGTTAGAAGAACTTACCGTTTTAGGTGCGGTTACAAACGATTCCGGAAAACATTACTTGACATCTCTCGGTAAAAAAATGTCGTTTTTTCCTCTGAGCCCGAAATTATCGAAAGCACTCATATCATCAGCAGACTTGGGTTGCTTAGAGCAGATGCTACCTATAGTTTCAATGCTATCCATAGACAGTGTGCTTAATGTTTCACATTCAAAACGTGAGGAGGCTTTGGAGTCGCGAAAAAAGTTCACCGCCAGCGAAGGCGACTTTTTTATGCTTTTGAACATTTTTCGAGCTTTTCGGCAAAACAAGGGATGCAAAAGCTGGTGCGTCGATAATTTTGTGAATTTTCGCAACATGTCGACTGCATTGGATATTCGCAAGCAACTGCGTGACCTTTGCCTAAAAGCTAATATCGCGATATCGTCAAATAGCGATATGAGCGCTCTTCGAAGATCTATTGCTCAAGGCTTTTTTACGAACGCGGCCGAATTGCATCCAGATGGTAGTTATCGTTCGTTAGGTTCTAACCAAGTCGTACAAATTCATCCATCGTCGTGCCTTTTTCAATGCAAGCCGGCTTATGTTATTTTTCATGAGCTAATTCTAACAACCAAGTGCTACATGCGCGACTTGTGTGTAGTGGATCCAAACTGGCTTTACGATGCTGCCCCGGACTATTTTCGTAAGAAATTAAAAAAGCAGCGTTAAGAATTAATCGTTTTATAATCGTTCTATATTCCGTATTTTTAAATGTTACTTGGATTTGAAGCCGGGAGAAAACCAGGGCAGCCAGACACCACATTTCAGTTTCCACAAAATCTGCACATCCCAGTCATGTTTGAAATAATTGACTTTGTAAAATGAAGTTGGATTAGCCTTTTGCGCAATGACTACTTATTCATCGTGAAGTTGATGATATCTGAAAAAGTCTTCTATTTAAATATTCCGTCCATTTGTAGGAAATCTTCAACAAAAGTTTTGTATTTAAAAAACTGTTTCCTTAGATTAGTTTTCAAATAAGGTGATATTTTTTAAATTCGGTACGCCCATGAAAAATTCTCTTACATCCGCATCATCACGATTGTATCGTTTTCGCGATTGTAATGTTCATTTTGGTGTGCGTTTTGTCTTTCCAATAGCACTTTACATTTTTCTCGGCCTTTTACTGTGCTTAAAATGAACCGCACCATTAATGCCGACTACGTCGTGGCGAATCTGAATAGAAGTTGTACGTATAACCGTAAATAGTTTTTCGTCACCAAAAGGCGTAAAGTGCATGTTTGTAGAGGAGTCAAGCCCAAAAGTAGATGACACAACGCAGAAAGAAGCTACGCCAATTAATTTAAGTTTCTAGCTTTTGCTAGAAAGTAAATATTGGTTGCGTGGAAGGCTTAAAACATTTTAAAACTATTTTATGTGTATTGTAGTCGATTTCAAATCGAGTCGTTTTAGCACTGTTTTTATTTTTTGAAACATCAAACTGTCTTAGCCAATTTTGTTTTAACACTCAAAAATTGACATTTTAGCATTGATTTTATATGATTATGAGATGGTTTGTGAAATCTAAATATATTAAGATGGATATTTTCTTGATGTAGTGGTACCAAAAGTGCGACCTGCGGCTAGTCTGGTAAGAAAAGTCTGCAACGAAATTCTATTAAAAATGTTGATTCCTAACAAAAAAGTTTCTTGATCTTAATCACAGACAAAGAAGCAATTTGGATTTAAAAATTAGTTGGTTTCAAGAGGAAAGTCTTCTAAAAAGCGATCTTCAGAATCAACTCGATTCTTGTTTATACTAAGAACAATTCCCTTCAAGAATTGATTTCCAAACAGTGGTCTTTATCGTGGCAAGTCAGTAAAATGCGGCCAGTACCGTGAAAACTATGGACAAGCCTGTCATCAAACATAATATCTAACCCACAACATATGAGGAGATTGATAAAGATGACATTGCAGCAAAGCTTGAGAAATTAATAGGAATTTTTGGTGACCAGCTCGCTGTAGTTTTTTTACTTCAACAACTTGTTGTGACATCACTAAATAGGTTACCGCCCTGGCAGTCTTGTCCTTGAAAAATGGACTTCTCGCCTACATCTGGCTTCGAAGTGTATTTTTTTAAATGGGGAGGGGGTAAGGCGGAGAAATAATGCTTTATCATGTTTGGCTCAATGCCACAGACTATGACAATTGCTCGCTTTAGGACTGGAATTTTGTTTCCTAGTTAAATTATTCTAAAGTTTATATACGCGGTTAAACTTTTAAATAACAAAAACAGTTGTTCGGTGACAAGAGCTGTGTCAGCTAAACAATAGTTGGGCTGTACCATGGCAGCAGTAAGAAATCTTTTTTTTAATTTTAGTGACGCACAATCCCAAACTGGTGTATTGGCTGGTCGCTATTTATAGTACCTTGACATCGAATCTCTTGACTATAGCTCTTGCCTTGTTTTTAAGATGACTTCTCCAGAAATGTGATGGGTATGCAGATAAGAACTGTATCTCCATCAGGATGCGTTGTTTAATTATGCCTGAACTATAGCCTACTACTGTCATATTTATGATTATGGCAGCCGTTGCGTGACTATGAAAGAGGTACGTAGGCGCGGGTGACACAATAGGCTTACGGACTAATGAATAGCACTTTTAAACTCTTCTAAAATGTGCTTGCTAAATTAGTGTTTGCTGAAATCCCTTTTTAGATTTTGGGGCTAGCAATGTTGCTACTCCGGCTGTCACTGACTATAGTTACGCCATTGATCCTTGATGGTCATTGTTTTGATGATTTGAGCAGCATTTTTCAGCCTTTGAGGTTACGTAAGCTGTTCTGAATTTGAAAAAGTGTAGGTAATAAACCTACACCAATCTCGGTAAAGAAGAAAGTAAACTAGTGGTTGCCGGTGTTGAACGTTTTGGTTGAAGTATGTTTTCTTCCTCTTGTTTCTCTATTGATGTACGCGCGGTAGCTTGTCGACAAAGTGGTATGAGTGGCAGACTTGATATTAAAAGACCGCGGGTTGAGCGCTCGGAACGGTTTGTGACGTGATCAAGCAAAACTCGCATTTGCAAGAAAGCTCACGTCTCTAGTTCAAACTACGGCTCTTGCCCACTGTAACAACTGGCTTGTGGATGACTGCTGACTCAAAGACTGTGAAGACGCACCAATCAAGAGCTACCACAGCGTGGTGGTGTGGTCATCGATCCAGCTGAATGGGTGTTGACCGAGAGCTCAAAATACCGCGGGCTGTCCTCACAGCAAGCATTTTTTTGACTGTGGTGTCCCTTTACCTAAAAATCAATTTTCTTTTTTTCTCTTGTTTTTTACCTCTCGCTCGCCTTATTTTTTTTCTGGTGAGAGGCAATGCTCCTCCAAATTTTGGTGCTATCTTCCCTGTTATGTGTGCACCGATGTTGTAACCAGGAGGGTATGTCATTGCAATGCTGTACCTGCTTTAATCGGGTACATTCAAAGTGCATCTTCCGCGGAGTTTTAACTCTCTCTTAAGCTGTCTCTGCTGCATCTCACTTTCTCTTGGGGCCACCAACATGAAGTCATCTTCTCCGAGGCTCACCAGCACGTATGTCTCTATTGTACACGATAGCGCACTTAATCTCTGTGCCAATGCAGCTCTTCACTCTCGCCTACAAAACTTTTACTTTTCTTTCCTGTCACTAACCCCCCCCCCCTGTATTTTCCACTTTCGGCTCTGCTACTCCCCCTTGCTTTAATCTTTCTCAGGTTTTCTAGTGAATATCTTTCATCTGTTGACTTGCAGATTGGCAGTAGTGTCATATGGCGTAGTGGTTAGAGCGTCCGCTTCGCAGTCGGTAGATCTTGGTTTCAATTCCCCGGTCAAGTCATATAAAAGACTTAAAAAATGGTATCTACAGCTTCCCTGTTTGGCGCTTACCATTTAAGGGATGTGAAGAAAAAGCCGGCAAGTTCGGTTGTAGTTCTTTTGGGGAAGGCACTTAACGGGACGCCCCCACCTTTACGTGGAAGACAGCTGGCCCAGACACCTCGGAAATGGCAACTGCGGGCAAACCGTCCGAAACATAGCGACACAATTTGCTTTCTCGTGAATGGAGGATAAATATGGCAAAAAAAATCTTCATTAGACAGGATCCTTTTTTTAAACTCTAAACCTTATCTCTTTCCGCTTGATCCCTACTCTGACTACGTGGGGGCAACATTTCGCTAAAAATTCCTCCCATTTTTTAAACATCTAGGCTACACACCTTTTTGCTCGTCGGCAAATCGTAGAACCTACTCTTTTTTCTCCCCTTGTTCTACCAAAAATCTCTACTTTGGGGGACTTCAACCGTCAGCATTCTCTTTGGGACTCAAAAAGTGCTGCACTTAAGGCTCTCGTGGTGAGGAAGTATTTGATTGGGTCATCTCTTTTAACTTTTTCCTCAAAAACACCCGGACATCCTTACTCTTCTTCATTGTTTCTCCGCAATCACTTTTCTCTTGTCATCTTCATTCCCCCTTATTTGTTCTCTCCTGCTCTTGGAAGGTGCTCCAAGACTTTGGTTTTGATCAACACCAATTTTTCTTGCTGGCCCCTTTTTTATTCTCCCGCCCCAACAAGCGTCCCCCTTTCAATTTCTCGAAAGCTCGTTGGTATGACTTAGGTCTTAAGGTCGAGCCACACTGTTCTTCTGCAGCATTCTATCTCTTTGGAAGTGAATGTGGCCAAATCTTCCATTTTTTTCGGTCGCACCAAACTCTAGCATCAAGCTGTGTGGTTTTCTGAAGTATAAGAAGCGGTAAAGAAAAGACGCAAGGCTTTTGCTTCAGCTTACAAAAGTGATGAAGAATCGCAGACTACATCACAACCTCTCAGCATGCCTCTTCTATCATCACCAAAGCCGAGGCTAAGACATGGCACGAGACATTCTTGATTTTCTCCTAAATTTGTCTATCGGTTTGTCACATGTTCTTCTTCTTCTTTCTTCACTAATTTTCCCAACTGTTCCTATTATAGGGGGTCGGCATTGGTTCATGCTAGCTACCTTCGATCTTATTTTTCCGTGTCTCACCCAAGCGCTTTGCGTAGCAGAGCCTAAAGTTGCTTCTTTGAGCGCCGCCGGTCAACCACTCCCTAAGAATCTTCTTACCTCTAGTAAATTTTCTGTAACTCCTGACAACGTCTCCTCTTTCGCTGCCACCCACCCAGACAGATTTGCCGACTCCATGCTAAAGCATTTTCTTTCTTTTGGCACGGATCTTTTCGTTGTCTTAAATTTTTCCAGCTCTTTGCATTCCATTTCTTCCATTCCGAAGCCATTATCTATTATTCCTATCCTCAAGATAGGAAAACTTCTCAAATCGCCTGCTTTCTTCCCACCTGTCCCTTTCATCTCCTGCGTCTCAAAGCTGTTTAAGGGCATCATTCTATACCGTTTACTCATCTTTCTGCTGTCCAAATCTATTCTCTTTCCCATCCACGCTGGTTTCCGCCCCGGTCGGTGTGCTCTTGATCAAAATAGTTTATCTTTTTTAGGCCATTTCGGATGGGTTTAACAAACCCAAGCTGGGATCTCGGACAATCGTCGCCACTATCAACTTTCTCAAAGCTTTTACTCTGTCTGGCATCCCTCTATTTTCCACAAGCTTTCTTCGGCTGGTCTTCCTTCTCGCTTTGTTTGGTGGACAAAGCCTTTCCTTTCTGACAAACGCATTTGCGTGGTTATTTTAAAATCACGAAACCGCTTCTTTTAAATCCACTGAGTTGTTCCAAAGAGATTCGTTTTTTGCCCTATTCTGTTTTCTTTTGTTGTCAAAGATCTCCCACCATAACTAGTCTACCTTCCTTGGTTAGATGCTCTTTTTGTGGTGACGATTTGGCCATCTGGTCTTCTTTACCCTCAGTCCCTGCTGATGCGGAGGCCACGCAAGAAATTCTAATTCGACTGAAACACTGTTCTGATTGCTGGTTTCTTCCTCTCAATCTAAGCAAATGTGAGACCTTCCGACCCAGGACTTACACTTCTCGTCTTTCTGCTCTCTCTAGCTGCGCACTCGTTGCATCCAGTGGCGTAGCCACAGGGCCACCGGGGCTCTCCGCCCCCTCTTTTTGAAGTAAACAGCAGCAGCCTACATCTGTTTTGCATAAATTTTCTGATTTTTATTGTTTGACCTCCTAATTTTTTTGCTGACCACGCCTCTGTTTGCGCCGCTCGCTCTTCGGCGACTTTTTTTCAATACATGATCTCTGATCTACGCCTTTGTGGTTCCATGGTCTTCCGCCATGCCCCATTCATCGGAAGGAGTCAGGTATAACAACAACAGATGGCTTACAAGTCTTCTTCAGTTTTGCGCTTGATTAGTTGAATAAGTTGCCCTTAGTTTTTGTCTTCCAAACTTTTCCATCAATCTTACCGCCACTCTCTCATAGAAAGTAACTGTGAGCTCATCGCACTGCAATTGCGTTCTAAGATAAATCGCTGTCTTTTTACATAGTTTTCAAATCTTCAAAAAAGTAAAATCAGTTGACATGAAATCAAAATTTCAAAGTATTGTCATCAGGAAAGTCTTACAATTTTGAAGCAATGCTCGAAAAAGAGTCGCATAAATGAAACGAACTTTCTGTAATTTACACTTTAGTGTGGGCCACATATTGGTTAACGTCAACAGCGAAATTCTCAGTAAAGCAAGAAATGCAAATGCTTCAATACTACGTGTGCATGCTTCAATAGATCATTTCAGCTAGTCAAGAGTGCAAGGCTTCACTTTGTACACTTTTTTTTCAACAGCTTTTAGAAAGTCAAAAGATGCGAAATTTTGACAATGCGCCAACCACTCAACCTCTGCCCGCAAGCTCCAAATTTTTCATCCAAACAGTTTAAACATCATGGCTCAAGCTGTTATTTTCTGTTTTTTTGAATAAACGTTGCTTTATTCATTACAATCTAACTGATGCAATATCAATTCACAGTAGGTTACATTATTTTGTAACTTTAGGCCGACCACTTTGTTTTGTTAGGAAAGGTGGTGTTCGACGAGACTAAAATAATAATAAAACCAAAAAAATATCAAACACCGGTAGGCCTACTTGTTTTTTTGGTGCTTGCACTCAGATATAGATTACCACACTGAGCTTTGTTTCTCTAATCATTATTTTTGCAGATCAGTCATTTACTCTGCATCGCTACGCATGTTTCGCACAGTGTGAACACATTGAAGAGCCGGAAAAACACCAGGATTACGTCTACGAATAAAAAAAAAACGCTTATAAATTTAGTGCTTTGTCTCTGATAGACAAGGAAGTAGGCCTAAAAAACGTCTTTGGCGGACAAATTTCGCTTGGCAATTGGAAATTTTAAGTTTGAGCCCATTACATTTTTGTAACCGTATTGTTTGCTACCTATCACAAAAAGTTGCAGATTTTTTCAACATCTTTTATTTGCTGAACCAAAACTGTTTTTAGATTTGTCTCGTGAAGCTACCTTACTCTTAGGTGTAAAAAAATGGCAAGCAGCGCTAGATAACATAGACAGCCTATATAAAGTACGGTAACCTGGTAATTCGCAAATTGAAAAAAAAGGATTACATTTTAAGCTATTATGACCAGTACTTCTGAGATAGATATCGTAAATGTATAGGTGGAATATGGAATGGAAGAAAATGCCAGGATGGAACTGGAAAAAACTTCTATTCCATCTTACGCCCTGTGTAATAAAGGGTGTTCCATAAAATGCGCCGAATCTGGATTTGGCGGATGTTTTGTGTGCTAAAGTTTGAAAGATTTCAATACTCAACTGACCTAAGTACGTTAGGACTAGTAAACTAAAGTTCTACTAATTTGTTTCCTTCCTCCCAGCACTCGTTCAAAAAACATTGATTAAGATTAAGGGAATAGGAGCGAGGCGCCCATTTGTATTAACGTTTCTTTGCTGCTCTCAAAAATGCTATTTGGGTGAAGCCGGCTGAACCTACATTTCAAACCCGACGTAACTCACCTTTAGCCCTACCAAGCAATGCTTGCTGGTAGCACTTAAAAGAGCAACATGCATTTGATGTATGACGTATCCAACTGCTCACAACCGAAACAAAATATATGATTGCATTCACTATTTCGCTAAAAGTTCGTAGCAAGTCGAAACAGAAGCAGAAACAAACCATTCATTTGCACACAAAGCGTATAGCGACGTAACAATGACCACATAAATTTTACTTTTCTGATAGTTTGAGTTTGGTCAAGCAGATAGCAACAGCAGATATGCAATGCTTCCTCTCCTGATGGTCGTCCACTGGCCAACTGTACTGCGGGATCACATCCTCGGTCGTCTTTTCCACTAGTCCGGACTCGATCATGTCGGCCAGTTGGACGTCTACACGGCTACGGAAAGTAGAATCTATGTCGTTGGCTCTGGTATTGAAGAACAAGTGGCCACCTGGCTTTACCACACGTACCATGTCCTATTCAAAAGATCAACATAAGGTGATTTCAAAACTTTGGCAGCAACGTTTATAAACGTTTTTGAACAATTACGCAGACGCCACGTCATCAATGCATGACCTTTTGCGAGCAAGGTGTGGCCATTTTATCGCAGCTGCATGGTTCTAATAAAGCTCTAAAATATGTCGGATATATATCAAGCAATGTTACCCAGCAACACTATTTTGCAGGCATAACATTACAAAATTTTAATTCTCACTTTTGTCGCGAATTGTCAATAGAAAACGATTAACTGATATAGACCTTACACAATGTTAATTTCAATCCCAACAGTTCGTAAAAATAGCTGTTTAGTACAACAATGGACTTTTATAGAATTTACGATTTTCTTCATAAAAACTCTCAAAACTCGTGTTTAAATATATTTCCACGGAACAATGCAAAAGGCTATCATGATTTCGTTGGGATTTTAGCCCACGGTTTCCTGGTTATCGAAAGCAGTTCAACTGGCACACCATCTGGCGGCTAATCAAGGAGATGTGAGTTCAGTTTTTACCCGGAAAGTTTATTTCATTCAAACAATTCTACATCACATCATGGTGTTACGACTAACCGGAATGCATTCCGGCTGGATAAGAGCAGGTACCATCGCACAGCAACAGACCACTACATCATAAGCGTTGCTAGGAAACGGCATCGGGGTTTCATTCGTAAGCAAATGATGCACGTGGTTCCTGTAAAATAAACGAGTCACGTACGTGTAATGACGTCACAATTTCATCGAGAATCAAATCAAGGCTACAACTTTTTTGTAGTATGGCTTCATGTTGTTATCAAAATATTAGGTGCCCAAAAAAGTCTTTGCCGATTTTTGTTGACTTATTTTAGGCCCCCCTTTTTCATTACTAACAAGCATAGTTATACAGGAACCAACTTGCATTGACAAGTAAATTGCTGAATGGTCTCAGTTTTTATAATTTTTTCATGACAAATGTTATATCATTTCTTGTTTCAGAGCCTTAAAAATGACTGATAAAAAATTGATAATTTGTGCTTCTCTGTTGTACGAGTTTAAACTTGGCACAAGTGCTTCATCTTGGCACTTGGCACAAGTGCTTTATGCTCGACCAGACATTGCAAAAATGACCCTTGCCCAGATAGCAGAGCTAAACTGGGAGATTATGCTCCATCCACCGTATTCACCAGACCTCTCTCCAACAGATTTCCACTTGTTTTTGAGCTTAGATAATCATATGAAGAACAGGACATTCAATATTGAAGATGACTTGAAAGCGGAGGTGCATAACTTTTCCCAGAGTAGAACAAGACTTTTACAAAAATGGCATTACTAAGTTGTTGAACCGTTGGGAGAAGGCCAAAAAATGTGAGGGTTCATATTTTGATGAATAAATACACCTGATACTTTAACTATAAATCTTTAATTTCCTTCATAAAAATCGGCAAAGACTTTTTTGGGCACCTGATAGTTGCATAGAAGAAACCACAATTTATACATATCACGCACTACTGTAACAAGAGAATGAATAACATCACTTACAGTGGAAATTGTTACAGCTCTGTGAACATCAAAACAAATGTCATAATGCGGAAATGGTATTTTAACGTACTACCACACAATAACCAATGTTCGGATGATGCTGTACTAGAACTACAATCATTAGCAAAAGTTTAGATAATATCTTGCACTTAGACCTTGTTTTTCGATGGCACGTCATGACGGTTTTGAGAGTACTTAACACTACAAAGATGACTTAAAGTTGCATCACAATACATGTTGTCGTGTTCACCAGCTACTTTGGCGTACTCTATGTTATTGATTTCACAATTTATTTGCTTTACCGGCATTTATAAATTTTGGTATCTATCTTTTGACAACGACTGTAAAATCTTATATTTGGGTTTTAATTTCACTACCAGCATTGATTTTAAGATGTAGAGAGTTGTGAGATCTAATTAGAGATCTACGTATAACGCAGAATAAATCTACCAAACTAAAAGCCCGTTTTCACAGCGTTTGAATGATGTAACTGCTCATCTGCATGCTCTATAGATTACTATTCAATTCAAAATAAGTGCAAGGGTCTGTTTTGTTGGTGATATGGTTACCAGTCTAAAATTTGTATTTATAGCTGGCTTACCTCTGTCCCCTATCCTCATTTTAAGTGGGTTTACGGTTTGAGCCTGGGTGTATTGCGTACCATTGCACCTGTCCTAAAAAACGAATGTATGCGCAATAAGAATGATGTAAGAGGGTACTCTTCTTACCATTATCTTATATCAAGGAATTAAAATACGCAATTTATAGTTTCCTTGTTGTTTAAGGATCTTAGTGGACTTCAGGCTTCTTATTTAAGTCATTATGCGATCCAAGATCGACTGCCCGGTCTCCTAAATGTGGGCTCGATTTAAGGATCAGAGGCGACTATTGCAATAAAATCTGTTTGAGAATCCACTGCCTTTTGACATCACATACCGATAAAGCTTCTTTTTCTGAGCTTTCTCCAACATTTTCGTGTTTCCATCCAAGGCATCAACAGATCCTTTCATGCCCAACTTCAATAATGCGGTGGCTATTTGTCCAGTGCCTGGATCAAAAATATAGGCCATGAATCGACTGAACTCGCGAGAAATCGGGTGTAATCAATGCTTTATTATATAAACCAAAGGTTGGCAACCTGCGGCTCCAGAGCCGCATGTGGCTCTTTTGCCCTTCCTTAAAGCAGGCGGGCGTGTACTCGATTCATTGCCACTGATGGGAGGTGAAGACCTTTTTTTTTAGAAATACTTATGTAGATTAGACTGAAAGTGTGGCGCTCATTGTTCTCTTTGCTGTGGGAAACGGATCCAAATGGCTCTGCTGCGGTAAAAGGTTGCCGACCCCTGATATTAACCAACCACTAGTCTACACCTAAGAATCAATACGATTGTGATTTTAATTCTTGGGTGTAATATATATTTAAGTACATAATTTTCGCTATAGCATTTGTTTGCCATCCAGCAGCGAGCAACGACGTGAGAACAAACTACATGCAAGAAATCGGAGAAATTTTTTCATTCGTAAAAACCTTACTTTTTGGACGATTTTTTTGCGATGAATGTACAGGGTATACCCAGAATTAAATTCTGTAACAAGCAGAAATACAAATTCTTTTTGAAAGGCGAACTCAAAAAAGATGTTAACTCTTACATGTTATGGGAGAATCACATTTTACAGGCACAAGACCAAGTTCTAGACGTTTCGATAAATTGTATCCCCTCCCAAAAAGTTCATTTTTAACGGTAGTCTTGGAAAAATAACACGTTCTTCCAGCGGTGAACTTGTAGCCATTTGCTTAGTAATCGAAAAAATCCAATATTATGTGTCCAAGAATGAACAGATTAACAGGCCACGAAACATCGAACAACCTAAATGCAAGTATTCCCTACATGCTACCATAATGTCAAAAAAATGTAACAGAGATATAGTCCACACCTGCTGCAATATCCAACACCTGAAAAGCAGAGGACTCCCAAGTGTTCAGCGGGATAATTTCATGCAGTTTTGACGCGATGAAATCGGGCAATTTATAATCCAAAACCTAAAAAGTGCTAGTTTAAGTATTTGACTTATAATTGGATATTGGGTTACATTTCTACCACAAATGGTACAACCACGCAGGAAAACTACTTATCAAATGAATCTCGTTATGAACTCTAAACGTAAATTTCTAGGCCGCTATTATTTGCTGAAAGGTCGGTGTCATATCTTCTGATTATCAAATACCCATGTCCTGCAGGTTTTGCAGGACATGGGCGTTGGCAAATATTTTACTGGAAACTGCCAAACATAAATATAATAACGTCATACACGATCGGTTTTGGCAGGGCCGCCACGTTTTGGTGACGTCACAATACGATGATCAAAGGCGAATGCTGCTTCTGCGCTGTCCTGTGGCATGGCATTAAAAGTGTTCTTCATAACTTCTTGTAGCCAAAGGATTCCAATAATGGTAAAATAGACTGCTGATCACAGCATTAAAAACCATTTTCACTTTTCAAGAAGCTGCCAACTGTTTTTTTGTAGAGTAAGCAATTTTTTGTTTGCTATTTCACCTCCTCCCTTCATTTAAAACGAACTCCTCACTCAAGCAAGATAATAAAATCAGATCATCTGTGCAATTCAATATCAAAAAAATAACTGGCAATTGATGATCAATAAGAGCATTTTCCTTTATCTGGTGTCTACACAGAGCCCGGGGTACTCGGCGGAAGAGCGCGCCGGATTTAGAAAGTATTGAGGGGCTATTGCCCGAACCAGAACAGATTTTTGGAGAAAACCATATCAACCCGAAAAATAGGCTAACCCCTATCCGTGTTTTATAGTGCAATTGGTGAAGAAACAACAGTAACAGCCCCAATTTAATGCTTACTTATTTTTGTCATGATGCATCCTCAAATCAGAAACGCTTGGCTAATCCTTGCAGAAAATACGATCCAGCGTGAGATTTTTAACCCAAACGAGAGGTCGGTGTCATACCTTCTGATTATCAAATACCATCCTCATACTGTATTAGCTTTGCTAAAGCTGTATTCCCCAAAACAATGTAATTTATGACATATGTCACAAACACAGCTTATCACTATCATTATACTCTCAATTCGTTATTTTTGGGCATCACAAATCAAATACGACGGTATCACGTCACATACTAACTACCGCATACAAATCTTATCTACGGTAGACGGATTCGAAAAGCATTATTCCACACTAAAAGTGTATTTGAATACTGACCACTAAATCACTTTCGTAATGCCTGGACCATTCATCATAGTATTTCATGGTGTAGTCAGCATCGAAATCTCCAATGATGTTTTGAACCCTTGAAAGAGATTCTTTCGACTCTTCTGTTGCGGGTTGTTTCCAATTGGTGTCAGGAACAATTGCTGCCATTTTATAGTAATTCAGTTGTATCAGAAATACTCAAATGTAAATAAATACAAAGTTAACATAATTTGATAAAAAATTGTAGTCGATTGAAATCGTTAGCATAGATTCTATTCCACTTAGGATTATGCCCGAAAAATGTCGCCAAACACTAGTTGCAGGATGTGCTGGCTTGTTGCCTGTCACCTTTTGGTTGATAAAGATCAATAGCTCTTACTTTTACAAAAATCTGACTTTGTGCCACACGGCTACCACTATAGTGACAGCTGCAAAAGCGAGCTTGTAGCAACACCAAGCAGAACTACGCGGCTACGTTTGCAGTGATTGTTAAAGAGGGGCGGGTTCCTGGCAGTCATACTGAAAGTTTTCTTTTGCTCGCTGAACCGGGCAAAAACACTGAATTTTCAAAAATTAACATGAAGTTTTAGTTAGTATGGCGCTACCAAAAATTAAAACATAGTCGAGCTGTATTAACACTTGCCATAACCAATTAATAATTGAACCGTTCGTGACTTGGCCAGCCTTGTCATTAAATGCCTGAAGCAGTCGCTTTTTTTCACGAATCAAACTTGCTTTATGTCGTCACTTTCCACGACGATTAGAGCGTTGTACAGGCTTCGTTTAGCCAAACAAAAAAAATAGCTCTGCTAATTGATAATATAATGGTAAGATTTGGCAAATTCTGTTTCTCAAAGATTTTTGTAGGACATGGGCGTTGGCAAATATTTTACTGGAAACTGCCAAACATAAATATAATAACGTCATACGCGATCGGTTTTGGCAGGGCCGCCACGTTTTGGTGACGTCACAATACGATGATCAAAGGCGAATGCTGCTTCTGCGCTGTCCTGTGGCATGGCATTAAAAGTGTTCTTCATAACTTCTTGTAGCCAAAGGATTCCAATAATGGTAAAATAGACTGCTGATCACAGCATTAAAAACCATTTTCACTTTTCAAGAAGCTGCCAACTGTTTTTTTGTAGAGTAAGCAATTTTTTGTTTGCTATTTCACCTCCTCCCTTCATTTAAAACGAACTCCTCACTCAAGCAAGATAATAAAATCAGATCATCTGTGCAATTCAATATCAAAAAAATAACTGGCAATTGATGATCAATAAGAGCATTTTCCTTTATCTGGTGTCTACACAGAGCCCGGGGTACTCGGCGGAAGAGCGCGCCGGATTTAGAAAGTATTGAGGGGCTATTGCCCGAACCAGAACAGATTTTTGGAGAAAACCATATCAACCCGAAAAATAGGCTAACCCCTATCCGTGTTTTATAGTGCAATTGGTGAAGAAACAACAGTAACAGCCCCAATTTAATGCTTACTTATTTTTGTCATGATGCATCCTCAAATCAGAAACGCTTGGCTAATCCTTGCAGAAAATACGATCCAGCGTGAGATTTTTAACCCAAACGAGAGGTCGGTGTCATACCTTCTGATTATCAAATACCATCCTCATACTGTATTAGCTTTGCTAAAGCTGTATTCCCCAAAACAATGTAATTTATGACATATGTCACAAACACAGCTTATCACTATCATTATACTCTCAATTCGTTATTTTTGGGCATCACAAATCAAATACGACGGTATCACGTCACATACTAACTACCGCATACAAATCTTATCTACGGTAGACGGATTCGAAAAGCATTATTCCACACTAAAAGTGTATTTGAATACTGACCACTAAATCACTTTCGTAATGCCTGGACCATTCATCATAGTATTTCATGGTGTAGTCAGCATCGAAATCTCCAATGATGTTTTGAACCCTTGAAAGAGATTCTTTCGACTCTTCTGTTGCGGGTTGTTTCCAATTGGTGTCAGGAACAATTGCTGCCATTTTATAGTAATTCAGTTGTATCAGAAATACTCAAATGTAAATAAATACAAAGTTAACATAATTTGATAAAAAATTGTAGTCGATTGAAATCGTTAGCATAGATTCTATTCCACTTAGGATTATGCCCGAAAAATGTCGCCAAACACTAGTTGCAGGATGTGCTGGCTTGTTGCCTGTCACCTTTTGGTTGATAAAGATCAATAGCTCTTACTTTTACAAAAATCTGACTTTGTGCCACACGGCTACCACTATAGTGACAGCTGCAAAAGCGAGCTTGTAGCAACACCAAGCAGAACTACGCGGCTACGTTTGCAGTGATTGTTAAAGAGGGGCGGGTTCCTGGCAGTCATACTGAAAGTTTTCTTTTGCTCGCTGAACCGGGCAAAAACACTGAATTTTCAAAAATTAACATGAAGTTTTAGTTAGTATGGCGCTACCAAAAATTAAAACATAGTCGAGCTGTATTAACACTTGCCATAACCAATTAATAATTGAACCGTTCGTGACTTGGCCAGCCTTGTCATTAAATGCCTGAAGCAGTCGCTTTTTTTCACGAATCAAACTTGCTTTATGTCGTCACTTTCCACGACGATTAGAGCGTTGTACAGGCTTCGTTTAGCCAAACAAAAAAAATAGCTCTGCTAATTGATAATATAATGGTAAGATTTGGCAAATTCTGTTTCTCAAAGATTTTTGTAGGACATGGGCGTTGGCAAATATTTTACTGGAAACTGCCAAACATAAATATAATAACGTCATACGCGATCGGTTTTGGCAGGGCCGCCACGTTTTGGTGACGTCACAATACGATGATCAAAGGCGAATGCTGCTTCTGCGCTGTCCTGTGGCATGGCATTAAAAGTGTTCTTCATAACTTCTTGTAGCCAAAGGATTCCAATAATGGTAAAATAGACTGCTGATCACAGCATTAAAAACCATTTTCACTTTTCAAGAAGCTGCCAACTGTTTTTTTGTAGAGTAAGCAATTTTTTGTTTGCTATTTCACCTCCTCCCTTCATTTAAAACGAACTCCTCACTCAAGCAAGATAATAAAATCAGATCATCTGTGCAATTCAATATCAAAAAAATAACTGGCAATTGATGATCAATAAGAGCATTTTCCTTTATCTGGTGTCTACACAGAGCCCGGGGTACTCGGCGGAAGAGCGCGCCGGATTTAGAAAGTATTGAGGGGCTATTGCCCGAACCAGAACAGTTTTTGGAGAAAACCATATCAACCCGAAAAATAGGCCAACCCCTATCCGTGTTTTATAGTGCAATTGGTGAAGAAACAACAGTAACAGCCCCAATTTAATGCTTACTTATTTTTGTCATGATGCATCCTCAAATCAGAAACGCTTGGCTAATCCTTGCAAAAAATACAATCCAGCGTGAGATTTTTAACCCAAACGAGGCACTTTTTCCTTGCAGCCTACACGTCATAAACTCGCTGCCGGAAGCGCGGGGCTATTAGAAGGGAGGTGATTTGTACAAGGACCTTTAGATATTTTTCCTTTAAAAAATATTTACAAAGTGGTATATAGCTTAGAGTTAGTAAAACCTTCTTCATAACATCATACCACACCAGAAAGAACTGTATGGGACCAAGGGTTTCGGCAGAGGGGAGCGTGACCCCATTCTGGAATGTAAAAAATTAAAATAGCCTACGTTAAGCGGGCTTACATGAAGAGCAACCTAATAAAACGGAAATAAATCAACAGCAGGCTATGTTTTTACGCCCTGCCCTAAAAATGTTTTTTCTGGTGCCCGTGTATGGAACTACGCTAATTCAGCGAAGAAAATGATGGCAGCCTATTCTGCCTCTCACGCCAAACGTAAATGTCAAATATTTCGGTTTTTTCCACATTTCAATGGATTGGAAAAATTAAAAACTTTTTGTATTCCTCAATTCTACTTACACTTGCCCACCTACCACCAATGATTAAAGCATTTCAAATTTCATTATCACTAATATGACGTCAGCCTAGATAGATGAAGAGGTACACATCTATTTGGTGTTCAAAAACGCATTTCAAACCTAGCCAAGTCAAAGAGCGCATCTCTAGCGCCCATTAGCGACATTATAAACACAGCTCAACAAAAAACTTACCATTTGGCTTTGTTGCGTTCCACAATTGATAGTCGTTTGGTATTATATTGTTGCAGCAGTTGATCGTTATGCATCTTGTTTCAAATAACTGGGCAAACTAAAATGCCTGCTTTTATCGCAAGGCAATCATCCTGAAACGTAAGCTGGCAATTTAAGACTAGAGGAGGCTAGGCAACTCGTTTATCATCAATACTATCAAATGTAGCCTACTGCCGCATTAGACTACTTTCAGTAGTTCTGATTAAATTTACATCATGCTATTTACCTTTGAATGACGCAACAATGCATTTTACTTAAGTTTAGACTGTTTAAAGCTTACTCACTGTCTCAAGCACTTTGTACACGGTAGGAACCTATAGCTACTTTTTTGTTCATTCTTGCACAAAAACTTCCACCCATTTAGATGTTTATGCGATGGTTTACAGTATATGCTGTGGTTTGACTATCCGATTTTGTAAAGCAAGTTAAAGTACCGTTGCCATAAGCGTAAACGTTATGGACAAAATCGTGCAAAAAGATTTTTGACAAAATCGCATCTTCACTTTAAAAGATAGAGTGGATAACACTATATGAATATCCAAGCGGATAAAAACTTCATAAGAAAAATGCTTGAGAGCAAAAAACGTGCAAAATCTGTACTCAGTGAAGCCTAGAAAAGTAAGTCCTGTGTGGTTTTAATTTATACTGCAGAGACAGTGATTCAAGACTTGACATATTTCACTGGGTGAATGTTGAGTAGCCATAGGTCTAGCCTTCACTTGAAACTTACAATCTTCTCAAGTTTGAATGTTTTAAAGCAAACAATGTACAAGACTATGTGATGTCATAAATGCAGTAGAATAGGAATTGTGACGTACAATTTCTCAGCTATTCGGTGTCATTTACATAAAACGTCTTTTGCAATATTAGGTAGACGGCACCATATAAACATGTAAAATGATATATCTCATGCCCCTGCGTCAGTACTAGATGGACCAATTGCTAACTTTGTGCACATGAATGTATTACGTAGAACAGAATCCATAATTTGGCACGTCATCCGCTCAACTTCCTGTTTTGACACCACTGACAAATTATACCCTAGAAGGTGAAGAAATCGAAGCACGTGTTTATATAGTAAAATACTAGTCTCAAAGAGCAAAATTAATTACAAAAACGAAGGACTGTTTTTATCAACATAAACTGACCGCTGTCTCGAAGATCTGAGATAACTTTATTGTATCTCAAAATTTTTGCTCAGGGACATACGCAGAAATTGGTTGAGGGCGGCGCGAGAATGACTTTTTGCAAATTTTACGGGATAGTCGCAGTGAAGACCATTTTTTTGACATTAATGTTCTCAGTGGGCTATATCAGGGGACTTGTTTGTTATTATTACAGGCACATAAGCTGAAAATGACGTTCAATTGACAATTTGTAGCGCGTTGGATCAGTCCTAATTCCTTTGATAAAAAATCCCAAAAAATAACTGGAGATAGCAAACAATGTTACTCAATTTCATTCGAAAACAACCATACAAAAATTTTTGTGATGTTTATGCACTCAAAATACATAATCCTTTTTAAGTATGGGCCGAAATTTAGCGATTGTGATGCCATAAAGGTTGTTTAGAGTACGGTAATCGGGGTTAGCGCCTAATACAGAGGTGTTACCGTATATACTCATGTATAAGTCGAATTTCTGGGAGACGATTTTAAGGTAAAATTTTTGGTGTCGACTTATACAAGAGTAATGTTTATGGACATGTTGCTGCCGCGTGTGAATATGAAAAGAGAACTCCGTTGTTATACATGCAATATACACACCGCGTATGAAGCCTTAACAAACGCTGACAATATGGTGCTTCACGTTATAAATGTTAACGTTACTTCACAAAATTATCAAATATCGGTGAAATATATTTTAGGGGTGTTCAATTAGCTAAAAATATACGGTATTTATTCGTAAACAAGCTTACGACGGCATGCTCAATCATAACCTGGGAGCCGCCATTGTTGTGCTGTATTGCCACCTGGCGGTTTTGAGTTTAACGAATTAATGTATTTGAGAAACCATTAAACGAAATTTTATTGCTGTAAATTTCGAATAAAGTCTAATGCACGTACCTTTCAATAGACCTTGATCTATAAATACCGGTAATTATCCAAATATACAAACACTTTAAATCCAACAAACCGTCAACATTTATGTAATACACTGTAGTAGTCCGTGGGCTAACTAGGCCCACAGTGCACCCCCCCCACCAATAAACAAAACTATGTTTTTCTGATAGTTTTTTATGTGCTTTTTAATATTAGATATGTTAACACTGAATAAACTCTTACGCACTACCGGTTTTGAGCCACTTTATTTGGTGTACCGACAAAAATTTTTTTACGATTTTCGGGGGCCAAGAAAAACATAAATGGCAATATTTTTATATTGAAATATCACAAATACACAAGTGACCACTCAAAATGTTAGTACTGAAAAGCCCTACAATGTACGTTTTGATTTATTTAAGGAAATGCTGAAATTATGCCTATTAATTCCTATCAATCATTTACATTTCCTTTTGTTATGTAAATTTTTGTGTGCTTTGATTTTATATTTAGTCACCGTCATTGTCTGTTTCAGAATCAGGTTATTCATCACTTTCGTCATCAGTGGATATTTGGTCTGTGCTCCCATCACTCAGTCTATACTCATTCTCTGTCTCAATTGCTTTGTCCAAAATGTCAGCGAGATAAGTTGGAAGTATGTCCCCATCACACCACTTTGGCTCAATGACTTTGTTTGCTAAAATCCATCCATTGTCCTCAGTTGGTAATATAACAACTGGTTTGGAAATATGGGCTCGTTTCCAAATTGCCACCTGGTAGTTCACTCTTTTTATGTGTTCCCTTAAGCAAGATCTAGGGGGTGGAAGGGATGACCATTCGGTGCTCTTGTTTGGATTCAGTTGATTTTCTTTCCCACAGCATTTATTCAAAACCATTTCATAGCGAAGATCATCAACATTTAAAAGGCGACCTCTGGGCTTGTACATGGAACACGTGAATTCTTCCAGTTGAAGGAAAGATCTTCCGACACATCCCATGACTTTTCAAGGTTCTGGAAAACAATTTCATAGCGTGGTTTCTTTTGAAGAAGTTTTATCTGCTTCACCTTTCCAATGCCTTTGAAAGCACTGGTCGTGTCACATCTTGAAAAAGCATGAAGACCCAACAGAGTATCTCAGTAAAGAGGCGTGAAGTCATGTGCCAGTTGAGAGATATTTAACCACCTTCTCTTGCATCTGGAGCCTGTGTCAAACAGGAGAGTGATGTTTATTTTTGATGCATAATAAAGGAGAATGAAGAAAATGCCACTATCTGGGCTTCTGACTCGAACATAGTTATATTAGTAAAAAATCTTCATCGGCTGCATGAAAGCAATATAGAACAACCCTTGTGTCTGTTTCCTCTTGATCAGACTCCAACTTGGGAATATCTGTCATCATCACTGATGCTCCGTTGTCTTTAAGTAGGTAGGCCTTCTCTTCACGGGTGAATATAACCGTTTTGTTTTGAAGTTTTCTCCCAAAATCATCACTGCTCCCCACCTTTAGAAGCAATCTCACAAACTGCTGTTTGCTAGAGTTATTGCTAAGAAATGACTTCCAGTTTTCAGGTCGTTTTGTACTTTCGCCTTTAATTATGCGTTTTTGACCACTACCACGGCTTGTCCTTTCCAAGCTCTTGATAGAATTTTCCTTGGACATGTCAGTGCTAAATAGGAGATCAGACTTTCGCACAATACTGACATCGTATATTTTTTCGCATATCTGTTTAAATGTTGCTGGCACTTCCTTCATGCACTAAAAAATTGAATTCCCTTCTTCAACATTCAAGGTTTTGGCATCTGATGGCATGGTAAAGTCATCCAATTCTTTTGTGAGATAAGTAAAGCCTTTGCTCTTGTCTGTCTTCAAAAGGTAGCCGTCGGGAGTACCAATTGTTGAGAGTACTGGCATAAGTGGATATTTCATCAGTTCTCTCATATCAGTCTTTTCTGATTGTTCTTGTGAAAGCACTAACAATTGAAATGCAACACTTGCTTGCTGCATGTACTGAACTTCACGATTACCTGATGTTTTCACAACTAATGCCTTCCCCACATCTGCATATGTTTTTTGGTTCAGCCTTTTGATTGGCTCAAAAAACTGCTCATTCTTTTGCAACCTACCAGAAATAAAAGGTTCCTTTGCAGCAGTGCCAGACAATTCAGCATTCATGATGTCTGATTCTATGTTTAATGGTACTGCAGCACCAGATGAAATGCGGTAAAGTTTATCATCCATCTCTACTTGGAATAGGTCCATGAAATTCTGAATTGCTTCCACTGTAGCAAATGCTGCTTTTTCACTTTTTTTTACTTGCGATGGCCGAGTATCACGGTGTTTTCTGCCACTACCATCATCGGACATATTTGCCATCTGAAGCATTACTTCAACATATCTCGATCTTGGGGGCTGTACGTGCCCAACGATGATAAGTTTCATAGTTATTCAGGAGACCTGAAATGCCGGCACCCCGCCCGCCCGGGCCTGCTTGAGATTTGGCATGTCGCATAAATGTTTCTTCAATGGTTTTATCCACTGCACACCTGTTCGCTGGTATGAATGATCTTGCCACACTTATTGCACATAATTTGAGTAACTCGGTGGCGCCCGGGTGAGTTTTCTCAATGTTGACCAAGAACAACGAGAAGTAGCAGAGATATCTGGCATAATTTTGACCATCAAAGCTGAAAAATAGATCCACCATTTTACTTAAACAAGCACCATACAAGTAGTAATCATTGTTCTTTACAGCATACAGTAAGGAAAGGACCAACGAAACATGGTTCACGTACGTCAGCCAAAATTGGGCAGTTATACCAAGGCTTCCACCGCGGACCTGTTGCCTGAATAAGGAAAATTCTTCAAGAAAATTAGCAAGTGCTTTGTTTTGCATTGCAGCATCCAAGTTTTCTGAACTTCTCTCGTTAATGATATGATCTATTGCTTGTAGCAAATCACCTGGTAGGCTTTTTAAAGATCTAGTTTCCAAATATCTGTCAAGAAGCAGTCTTTCCAGGCTTTCAGCCACGACTTTGTGCAATTTATTGCACAACTGTAGTTTTTTCCGGACATCACACCATTCATGGAACCAACAGATATAACCCCCGCTTCTAACAGCACATCAGCTAATTCGGACTCATTCATTTTTTTACCAATCATTTTTAGGTATGCACAGATCAAGTGAAAGGATCCTATCATTACAATGTGATCATCATAGAGTTCTGGATTCTTCCAAATAATAGGGTTAGCCTTCATGCACACGCCTAAGTCAAATGTTGAGACGGCGTACTTCTGACCGACCTCTCGCGATGCATTTTTTGATACTCCAAGGCACTCTTTTGTACAGTGGAGTAGTCTATTATAGGGTGATTAATGATTGGATAATAGTCTATTGTGGTAAGGCGATTTGGAATTTGACCAGTTTTAGATATGAAGCCCGCCCACCCAGGTACTTGCTGAGATACAGTGCTGCTATGCAATCGGCAGATACACCACAGGAGATACTTCAACATCGACTTTGACAGAGCATCTTCATATTCTACCAATGTTATGTAAGAAATTGTCGTTTTTGGGCTGTCCCTCTTATTCATGTAGCATGGAGGTAAGGTATCATTTGTCAAGGATTTCAGAGAGCGTGCCCCTCTCCTTGGCAGAGATAGCAGGCTTTCTGCCTGGCTATCTGTGTTGTTCTCATCAGCAGTAGGCTCAGAGGAAATATCTTGTAACATTATCCCGTGGCAGGTGTGAATCGAACCTGCACCAGAAAGATCATTGACAAACTGATCAAAATTATCAAAGTCGCTGTGAAATAATGATGGGCAATGAGGATTTCGTATTATTTGGAGTGTTGGTATAGTATGAGCCTCTTCAAGAGCCTCTGCAAGTGCGGTTTAAAGTTGTAATGAAAAGGAGTAAGTCTCTGAATGACCTAATTTGTTCATTAACATGCTCAGTTTGGCACTCCGAAAATAGTGGCGTAAACTCATGCAAACCAGAATGTGTTTCGGAGTTTCCACTGGCCTTTAGTTGCTGCCCGACACTGGTCCTTACCGATAGATGAAACGAGAAGCTCTATTCTTTCTGATTGTGATCTCTCAGCTTTCCCACAAATGAGATTGCGCAAGAAGCGTTGCAAATTGTTTGGGGCAGGGTTTTCAGTAGTAAGGCATGATGCAGTTTGTGGCCAAGGTAATTTTTCCGCTTTTTCAAATGCATTTTTGATTATTTTGTGCAGAAGGATGGCTACATCCTGAATCTTATCTGAACATCCCAATAGATACCCATGCTTAACAGCTTCTGAAAGATCAGTTTTGTTACTAAAAACAAGATCTGACTGATATTGATCCTAAATTTTACCAAGGCTAACAAAACAGAGTTTATTGTTGTAGACCTCGTGGCTATTTAATATTGATTTGATCTTCTCTGACCTGTAATTAGGGTTTGCAAATGGTGTTTCTGACGGAAATGTACAGTACAAACTACGGAGAACTGTCATTTTCATGACCTTTTTTACCGATAATTATTTCTCTGTCAGTCACTACACAAAGTTTAGCAAAACAAACAGCATGGACTTCCTCACTTTGATGCTGCTTTGATCGAATATAGTCACTTTGCCCCTTTTTGGAATAGAGTACCTCATTCGGCAAGTGATATGATATTTAGCCACCTTTGCAAAAAGATCTTCACCACGAATGCGAGTTAAAAGTTCTTCATCGCCTTTTTTCTATTATTTTGATAATGGTGGGACCACCTTCACGTTCAAAGTTTGTCAAACTTTATGATGTCCATACATTTTGTTTTTTGACCCCAATTCGATCATAACGTTTGCAAAATATGCAATATGGTTGAAAGAGAGTTTTGGCTTTACCCTCAATAGAACCTCGTCTTGGCATCCTCTCTTTTTGTTTTTTTCTAGGCATAGAAGTTACTTTGAGACAACTTATGTTTATCGTAAACCGCTGATAGCAGCCCCTATGATAGCCATCATTATCACCAAACTCTGGCGGAATCTGTTCACACACATCTTACATTCTTCTAGAACAAGGGTCGGCAACCTTTTATCGTCGAAGAGCCATTTGGACCCGTTTCCCACAACAAGGGGACCGATGAGAGCCAAAATAATTCTATGGAGCATAGGTCATAAGTGTTTTCCAAAGAAAAAGGTCTTCACTGTAGTTAGAGGCATTGAACTGAGTATCATTGCACACTCTCGCTTGCTTCAAAGAAAAGGAAGAAAGCCGCAGATGGGGGGAAAAAGAGCCACATGCGGCTCCGGAGCCGCAGGCTGCCGACCTCTGATCTAGAAAAACTCAGTCAGTCGTCCAAAATCTAACAAAATTACTCAAAACGACTTTAAATCACTGCAAAATTAACTGAACCTGGCAATCGTTTACAATTGCACTAGCCTGCTAAACACCATTTCTATTAAGACGAGACAAAGAAAAACAAAATAGCATGTGGAATGGTTGCTAAGCAAAAAGTAGAAAAACGAAAATTAACAAGCTTGGTAAGTTTCAACACAAAGCATTACAGTGAATATTTTGCTTTAATGTAATCATACTCCATTGTATGTTAAACTGTCATAAACAAAAACCGCGTGCCAAGCTTTCTAGCGGTGGTTGCAACTGGTGATTACATAATGGCCCTTGTTGACACCGTTTTTATCGAATTTGCATAAATCAAAACGTACATTGTAGGGCTTTTCAGTACTAACATTTTGAGTGGTCACTTGTGTATTTGTGATATTTCAATATAAAAATATTGCCATTTATGTTTTTCTTGGCCCCCGAAAATCGTAAAAAAATTTTTGTCGGTACACCAAATAAAGTGGCTCAAAACCGGTAGTGCGTAAGAGTTTATTCAGTGTTAACATATCTAATATTAAAAAGCACATAAAAAACTATCAGAAAAACATAGTTTCGTTTATTGGTGGGGGGGGGTGCACTGTGGGCCTAGTTAGCCCACGGACTATAGTAGTCTAATAAAAAGTTTATTTCAATCCTTCAAAGCAATTCTCAGAATCTGTATTGTTTTTCCCAAACAGTTCAGTCCACTCCTCAATCAAAACATGTTGTAATGCGGAGTCGACTAATACACGAGTAATACTTATAATGATGTAATTTTTTGTCTTAAAATACACATCGATCTATACATGAGATCGACGTATACATGAGTATATACGGTAACTCTTTGATTCCCGCGTCAAGCGTACCGTAGTTGGTAAGCACTGAACCAGACTATTTGTTTGTAGAGCTACGAATATTAGCTCTACGGATCCTTTTTGCTTCGTCAAAAAAGAAAAACGGAAACGGTTAAGGTTTTTTGTAGGGCTAGTAATATTACCAATGTGGATCCTTTCTACTTCATCAAACAAAAACAGGAGACGGTTAAAGTTTTTTTGTATTTTTATTTGCAAATATACGCAGCTCTGCCCAGTGTGCGCAGAACGAAAATTCCACGGGAATAAAGGCTGCCACGCAGCCTTAACAATGATCAAGCGGGGCAACTAACACGCAGTTCTAACAGAAACCCGAAGCATAATCAGGCTGAAACAACAATCCACTACTCGTTTCGCCTCGATCACGCTTTCACAAAGAATGATGAAAATACATGTGGTCAATATACATGTATATAGTAGCCGGCGTGGCCCGGCAGAGGCCTTCCATCAGTAATGTCCGGGTTTAGTGTTTCGGTTCAACCGGCCAAGCCGGCTTCATCCATCGGCTCTTGTGTGAGCAGTAGCGAAAAGTTAATGAATTTTATGCAATTTGATAATTCTTGTAGATGAAATTGTGATCATTGTAGCGACATTTCTGTCTCCAGTCAATCATAAAAATTATTAAAATTAAATAAAATATCGATATTATCCTAATGTTTAGTTTTTCTAAAAACAATGTGATTAGTATTTTTATCTCTCTTTGTTAATACTCCTCGTGAAATATGGTGGTGATCTGTAGTAATAAAGTAATTGATGTTTGAAATGTTGTGTTATATCCCTGTAGAGCTGTCAGGTGTGGGCTGTCTGACAGAAAAAGGAGAATTCACAGCGAGCACGAGTTCACGACCAGAGAACCTATTATGAAACCCTATATCATCATATTCTCTCGATCGTGACTGGCAATGCTCACAAAGAATCTTGCCACAAATTATTATCGTTAATATTTGTGAGGGAGCAGGAAATGTACATAATCAAAACTGATTGTAGCGGCAAAATGGTGGTTGCTTTCACAATTAAAGAAAAAAACTATTTAATTAGTGCTGCCGCTTTCCTATTTATATTAGTGGTATTAAGTTCCTAATTTGGCTGCGCCATTGGTCTTGTTTTCGGCATAGCGACAAAAGCGGCTATTGTTCTCTCTATACTCAGTTTTACAAATTGTTATGATTAACTTTTTATGTTGATATTTTCTTAAACTTGAGATTTTATTACAATGATGTAGAATATAGATATAAATGACATAAATATTATCAGGTTCTTGCATGAAGAGTTACCAAACGTTTATGTGTTTTCTGCACGAACAATGTTTGCGACTTTTTGTGCTCCTTTTCCTAATAGAATATCTCATTTCAAAATCCTGGCTATGCCTTAGGTCTATGTGCTCTGTTCATTGCTGACACGAACCCAAGGGAACCTTGCGTTTTCCGTAGTTTGGAAGTAGAGATTAAATTTTTGATATTAAGCTATTCTATCGCAAAAAAGACAAAAATGTCTTTCGTGTGGTGCGATTTGACAAAGTGACGCTGTTTTCTTTTGATTTCCCCTTAAACTTCCTCAAGTCCTCGCTGGCTACGCATTATGTAGCATGTTCTTTTCTCTCTGCTTGACGTGCCCTGGGGAGTGTAAAGTGTCCTTGCTTTTCTCCAAATGTTTGGTTTAATCTCTGTAGCTCCATAAAGCTATTATAAAGCAAAATTCCATTCATATGTTTCATGTGGTGCCAATTAACACAGTAACGTTGTTAATTTCCCCTCAAACTTTCTTAAGTCCCTGCTGGCTTCGCATTACCATTCATATTTGTTTTTCCTTGCTTAGATATCCTCATAGAAGTTAAGTAAGTCCTTGCTTTTCCCTAATTTTCAGGTTTGATTTCGGTAGCTCTATTCAGCTGTTATCAAGCAAAATAGAAAAACATGGTTCTCCCAATTATGGTGCGATTTTACCCCGGCATGCCATACTGTCACCCATGCCAATTTAAAACGTATCAATTAATGCAGCTGCGCCAGGTTAACTGTACAAACATTTGTTAGAACCACAACAAAATGTTTTAGTAAATATAAGCCATAGCTTCTGTACATGTAATGGTGATCATGTTGGTTGTCGCGTTTTAATAGAAACGTTTTTGATCCTATTTCAATTTTGATTTACTTCTTAAAATTGAGGCGACGTATAGTATCGCTCAAACAATTAAGTCAGGTTGCAACTTAATAGTTAGGAAAAGATTGGCTTCCATTAAGATACTTTAACCCATGCACTTCTCGATCACGAACTGAGGAAATATATTCACAAACCACTTTAAAACTTTGAATTCCTTCGCCTGTCAAATACAAAAACTAAAGCACTTTACTATGTAAATATCAGACTAATCAAAATTAAAACCATCACAATAATCGCTTGATTCCTGTCACCACAGAACAACGCCTTTTTACTACACTTTACTATCTCGCTCTGAATTACACTCTCAATTAGACTCTGAATGAATGAAAAGTCTCGCTGCTTTATATATACGACTGGAAAGTAATCTAGAAATTGCTAGAACATCACGAGACACAAGAAAAACACCATTAATAAATTACGTAATCGGTAATAATAAAAAGAAAAATCTTCGAGAAGAAACAAGAATCACTAGAATACACTGGAAAACTTAGTCACGTAGCCAACCATTGTGACGTCAGAAAAGGCTGTGAGTTACAAATCTATTTATAAATGCGAAAGGAAAAAGTCTTTTTTCGAAAACAGTTTAGCAAGTTTTGGGCTTCAGACAATTCAGATTTACAAATAAAACGATCGCTGCAAAATATAACAACGGATTACAACAACTACACATATATAAAAACTATTCTTTCAACGCAAATTTACTTATTCATGACATTAGTTTATAAATGAAGACCGGAAGTATTCAAAAAAAAAGAGCGATGACACAAACTACCATTCGTAAATTTTAAGAGTGTAAGGGGGGGGGGGGGTGAAATATAATCAAAATTGATGGCGTCGCCCAAATGTTGGTCGTTTTGACTCATAAAAAATGAGCCGTGTGGTGGTAGGCATGTTCGACGATTTGGTGGGCCCGCTTTCGAATTAGTATTGGTGACATTAAGATTTATGCCTGCGCTGTTTGCTTTAATTCGGCCTTAGCACGAAAAAAAGTCCTGTCTTTTGTTTGAGTCATACAACCTATTGCAATAGGCGCCTATCAAGCTCTTTTCAAACAAAAACATTTCCTCTTAATTCAGTGTCGCAGATTGATGCTATAATTGTTTAATTTTGAACTTTTCTTAACAACAGGACAAAAAACAAAGAAAGACAATACAACAAAGGAAAGGCTTTAGTTCGTAGCAAGTCGTAGCAGAAGCAAAAACAAACCGGCACGATGGTGTAGTGGTTAGAGCGTCTGCTTCGCAGTCGGTAGACTTAGGGTTCATTCCCCTTGTCGAGTCATACCAAAAGACTTTAAAAAATGGTATCCACAGCTTCCCTGCTTGGCGCTCGTCATTTAGGGGAGATTGTGGAGAACAAGCCGGCAAGTTCGCTTGTTGTGTCCTTGGGCAAGACACTCAACGGGACGCCCCCGCCTTTATGTGGAAGACAGGTGGCTCAGACATCTCGGAAATGGCAACGCCCAAGCGAGTGCGGACTTCCCATCCAAAATATAGCGATACAATTCGCTTTCTCGTGAATGGAGGATAAATATGAACAATACAAATACAAATAAATACAAGTTATTTGCACACAAAGCGTATAGCGACGTGATCATGACCACACACCCATTTCACTCTTCTGATAGTTTGAGTTTGGTCAAGCAGATAGCAACAGCAAATGTACAATTCTTCCTATCCTGATTGTCGTCCACTGGCCAACTGTACTGCGGGATCACTCCTCGGTCGTCTTTTCCACTAGTCCGGACTCGATCACGTCGGCCAGTTGGACGTCTACACGGCTACGGAAAGTAAAATCTATGTCGTTGGCTCTGGTATTGAAGAACAAGTGGCCACCTGGCTTTACCACACGTACCATGTCCTATTCAAGAGATAAAAATATCAATAAAACTCAAAATATGTCGGTTATATATCAAGCAATGTTACCCAGCAACACTACTTTGCAGGCATATCATTACAAAATTTTAATTCTCACTTTTGTCGCGAATTGTCAATAGAAAACGATTAACTGATATAGACCTTACACAATGTTAATTTCAATCCCAACAGTTCGTAAAAATAGCTGTTTAGTACAACAATGGACTTTTATAGAATTTACGATTTTCTTCATAAAAACTCTCAAAACTCGTGTTTAAATATATTTCCACGGAACAATGCAAAAGGCTATCATGATTTCGTTGGGATTTTAGCCCACGGTTTCCTGGTTATCGAAAGCAGTTCAACTGGCACACCATCTGGCGGCTAATCAAGGAGATGTGAGTTCAGTTTTTACCCGGAAAGTTTATTTCATTCAAACAATTCTACATCACATCATGGTGTTACGACTAACCGGAATGCATTCCGGCTGGATAAGAGCAGGTACCATCGCACAGCAACAGACCACTACATCATAAGCGTTGCTAGGAAACGATATCGGGGTTTCATTCGTAAGCAAATGATGCACGTGGTTCCTGTAAAATAAACGAGTCACGTACGTGTAATGACGTCACAATTTCATCGAGAATCAAATCAAGGCTACAACTTTTTTGTAGTATGGCTTCATGTTGTTATCAAAATAGTTACATAGAAAAAAACCACAATTTATACATATCACGCACTACTGTAACAAGAGAATTAATAAAATTACTAACGATGGAAACTGTTACCACTCCCAATATCACATATTAAGACATCAAAATACGCTATTTATAGTTTCTTTGTTGTTTAAGAATCTCAGTGGACTTCAGGCTTCTTAAGTCTTTCGAAGTAATTATACACCACGATCCAAGATCGCCTGCCCAGTGTCCTAATTGTAGGCTCGAATCAAGAGTCAGAGGCAATATTGCAGAAAGCTGTTTGAGAATCCATTGGCTTTTGGCATCACATACCGATAGAGCTTCTTTCTCTAAGCTTTCTCCAACATTTTCGTGTTTCAAGGCATCAGCAGATTCTTTCATGCCCAACTTCAATAATGCGGTGACTATTTGTCCAGTGCGTGGATCAAAAATATAGGCCATGAATCAACTGAACTTGTAAGAGTTCGGGTACTATCAATACGTATAACCTCTAGTCTACACCCAAGAATTAATACCCTAATGATTTTAATTCTTGGCTGTAATATATTTAAGCACATGATTGTCGCTACAACATTCCATTCTTAGACAGCAGTGAGTAAGAACGTGAAAACAAACTAATGTTAAAAATGGGGGAAATCTCTTAATCCGTAAAAACCTTACTTTTTGGACGACTTTGTTTTGCGATGAATGTACAGGGAATAACCAGAAATAAATTCTGTAACTAGCAGAAGTATAAATTGTTTTTGGAAAGCGAACTCAAAAATATTTGAACTCTTTTACGTCATGAGAGAATCACACTTCACAGATGTAAGACCAAGTTCTAGACGCTTCGATAAATTGTATCCCCCTCCCAAAAAGTTCATTTCTAATGGTAGTCTTGGAAAAATAACACGTTCTTCCAGCGGTGAACTTGTAGCCATTTGCTTAGTAACCAAAAAAATCCAATAGTATTTATCCGAGAATAAACAGATCAACAGGCCACAAAACATCGAACAACCAAATGTAAATATTCCCTTCATGCTACCATAATTTCAAATAAAAAATTTAATGTAAATATAGCCCACACCTGCTTCAATATCCAACGTTTGAAAAGCAGAGGCCTCCCAAGTGTCCAGCGGAATAATTTCATGCGGTTTTAATGCGATGAAATACGGCAATTTATAATCCAAAACCTGAAAAAATGCCTCTTCAAGCATTTGATTTACATGTATAATTGGATATTGGGTTACATTTCTACCACAAGTGATACAACCACGCAGGAAAACACCCCTTAAATGAATCTCGTTATGAACTCTAAACGTAAATTTCTAGGCCGCCATTATTTGCCAAAACCATTTGGTCAGTGTCATACCTTCTGATTATCAAATACCGTCCTCATACTGTATTAGCTTTACTAAAGCTGTATTCCACAAAACAATGTAATTTATGACATATGTCACAAACACAGCTTATCACTATCATTATACTCTCAATTCGTTATTTTTGGGCATCACAAATCAAATACGACGGTATCACGTCACATACTAACTACCGCATACAAATCTTATCTACGGTAGACGGATTCGAAAAGCACTATTCCACACTAAAAGTGTATTTGAATACTGACCACTAAATCACTTTCGTAATGCCTGGACCATTCATCATAGTATTTCATGGTGTAGTCAGCATCAAAACCTCGAACGATGTTTTTGACCCTTGAAAAAAATTCTTTCGACTCTTTTGTTGCGGGTTGTTTCCAATTGGTGTCAGGAACAATTGCTGTCATTTCATAGAAAGTTAGTTGCATCAGAAATACTCAAATGTAAATAAATACAAAGTAAACACATTTTGACCAAAAATTATAGTCGATTGAAATCGTTAGCATAGATTCTATTCCGCTTAGGATTATGCCCGAAAAATGTCGCCAAACACTAGTTGCAGGATGTGCTGGCTTGTTGCCTGTCACCTTTTTGTTGATAAAGATCAATAGCTCTTACTTTTACAAAAATCTGATCTTGTGCCACACGGCTACCACTATAGTGACAGCTGCAAAAGCGAGCTTGTAGCAACACCAAGCAGAACTACGCGGCTACGTTTGCAGTGATTGTTAAAGAGGGGCGGGTTCCTGGCAGTCATACTGAAAGTTTTCTTTTGCCTGCTGGGCTGGGCAGAAACACTGAATTTTCAAAAATTAACATGAAGTGTGGCTACCCCTGTCATATTTAATTAGATATATGTAGGTTTCTACAAGTGTTGGCGGGCCGCACAAAATACCCTGGCGGGCCGTAGTTTGGCTACCCTTGTCATACCAATTAATAATTGAACCGTTCGTAGTAATAACCTCGTGACTTGGCCTGCCCTGTTTCTAAGGGCATGCTTTTGTCATTTTTGCGAGGCGTCTTCGCTTCGATTAATTGTTTTTCGTTTTGTTTTTGAAAATACTTTATGTAAAATCGAATTATTTGCTGAATGCCGGTACTTCTTTAGCAATTGGTGCTTAGGATATTGCGTCATAGAGCTGTTTTTAACTGCGCAATGAGTTCTTATTGTTAAACATTTTGCGAAAATGGAGAACGTGCAACGCAGACAGCGCGAAAACTCCGAACCATTTTTGGCAGAAATGAAGCTCCGTACGAGTCTTCTGTACGCAGAGTAATCACAAAGTTTGAAAGAACTGCTTCAGTTTTAGCGGTGAAATCGCCTGGGCGGAAACGTGCTGGTCGAATTGAGGAACAGCTTCTTCTTGAGCAAGACAGTGTCACTGTAAGTCGACGTTCGCAGCAGCTGGATATTCCGAGTACTTCATTGCATAGAATTTTGCAAAAAGTTCTCCACATGCACGAGTATAAAATGTAACTTACGTAGAATCTTAAGCCAGCTGATCATGGGAGGAGGAGCCGATTTGCTGACTGAGTTCTGGAGAGACTTGCAGTGGATAACAATGTTGCCAAACAAATTATTTTCAGCGACGAGGCCAACTTCCATTTAAGTGGATTTGTCACCAAATAAAATTGTCGGACTTGAGAAAATGAAAATTCTCGAACAAAGCAAGAACGTTTCATTCGTTCACGCGTATGAGCTCAAGCTCGGTTTGCATGTCTTTCGTCAGACTAGGCCACCACGACGGGTAGACTGCTTGGCCCCACCATCTGTCTGCCACATAAAGACGGAGACATCCCGTTAAGTGCCTTGCCCAAGGACACAACAAGCAAGCTTGCTGGCTTGTTCTCCACACTATCCCTTATGTGCTGAGCGCCAAGCAGGGAAGCTGTGAATACCATTTTTAAAGTCTTTTGGTATGACTCGACAAGGGAAATGAACCCCAGGTCTACCGACTGCGAAGCGGACGCTCTAACCACTACACCGTCGCGCCGGTTAGCAAGAACGTGAAATGCATCAATAGAAACCACTGTGTGGTGTGATTGGACCGTTTTTCTTTGAAATTGACGAGGGAATTGCAGTTACAGTTAATAGAGAACAGTGCCGATACTTGACATTCACTCAGTTGTGGCCGAACTTGAAAAAATTCGTGATTGAAACTTCTGGTTTCAGCAGGATGGAGCGACCTGCCACACCTCACGTGAAATACTCGCAATACTACACGAAAAATTTCCAGAACAAGTGATATCCCGGCGTGGCGACAAGAAATGGCCACTAAGATCCTGCAATCTTACCCCTTGTGATTTCTTCTTGTGTGGGTTTGTTAAATCCAACGTATACGTCAACAAATCATGCTCGATTCTTTAACTCCACGCTGAAATCGAGCGTGTGGTTGGAGACATCGGGCCACAGATGCGTGAAAAGTTATCAGTAATTTCGAGGAGTGCATAAAAGCATGCAGACTCCGTGCAGGTGGACATATGCCCGTAGTGATGTTTCGAATGTAAATGGGAGAGCTTACTGTTCATAAATATGCCATATGTAACCCTTTTCGTTATCATTTGTTTTCCACAATAAATTTTCAAATTCTGCGCACTACAGATCGAAACAATGTGTACTGTTTGCATTTATGTTGTAAAAGAAATCGCTGGCGTTTAGCATTTTGACCCAGCTTTTGAAATTTAGCTGGCCAACTACATACTAGCGCTACCAGCTTGTGGTTCTTAAAATGGTGGATTTAGGAAGATGTCTTGACACAATTTGGGATTTCCAATCGAAAGAACAGAGCTTAATTTACAGGCGGGCCCTCGCATGTAGTTGCTTAGTACGCATGCTTGCCACTGCAGCATCTCGAAAGTTAACGTCGTTTTCTCTAACATTTGTTCATGAGTGATTTTAACTGGTTCAAATGATTTTGTATTTATTGCAGAACTTAGCCGCAAATTTGTAACGGCACAGTCATAATAGCCTAAAAGATGTTCGGTTATTTGAAGCATATATCTACCTGTCGGTTGACCAACATTAACTATCAATTTTACAGCATGAACAAAGCGAAGATACGCAAGATCGACTTTACGTCTTTTTTCCCGTCATTCGCAGGCTCAGACGTGCTGATTTAATGTGTGTCTACAACTACACAATCGCTTCCGAACCAGACTTTTTGCTGGAGCAACGTAGCACTTTAAATTCCGTATGCCTTTCCAGACGAATACCAATGGGGTTTTTACACAATTTTGAACACCAGATCTTTCGTTCCGAAGCTCGCAACAATACCACTAAACCACGGCGGCGGTTTTAAAATGCTATTTTGCTCCAAGAATCATGCTTTGGTAAAGGCCAAAATTAGTTGCGTGTAGTGTGTAAGGCTTACAACCAAAACTAAGTTGTTAGGGGGACCAGGAAAAGTTTTATGCGGACCGGGGGAATTGAAACCACTGCTCTAGGTGAAGACAAAACGATATCAAAAAAATTGCACGGGCTTTTACCCTATTTACAGCAATTTGCTGGTTGCGCCATGCCACTTTCATCTCGCATTTTATTTTATGCCGACAGCGGACATTACCTGGGGAATAACCGAGGGAACTGTAAATTAAAACTTGCTTTGAGGGAATCACCAAAACAAAAATACCATTCTCGTTGTACATGAACATTTTTGATAAATACTGTCCGATGCCTATCGGAGCAAAATTAATGTTTTGGAAGTCGATTGTCCTTTACGAATGTTAGCATAAAAAATTGTCTATTACAAATATCAATCTCCTCATTCTTATAAAGACGTTGGGCCACCGATCATTATCACTGGCCATGTAAAAGTCTACCCTTTGCTCTGGGATAGTTTATTCAATGCACTCAACGTTTCACGAAAAAAAAACTTCTAACACTGCAAACAATTGCGCCAATAACAACGTCTAATACACCTTTCACAAAAACCACAGCCAAAACGAGTCCAGATCACAATTGAACTCCTTAATTCTTCAAAGCAAGAGTGTGACCTTTCTTTTAATTAACTACCAAATGCTTTCCCATACAATTTTCTGATTAGAACTATACGCAAATTGTCGGTTTTATACTTTTTAAACCACTAAAAAGCTCGTCTATTTAATGAGATCATAAAATCAATCTGAGACAACATATTAATGACGTCATCAGAACGCAATGAACCTTAAACCACAGATCTAAGCACCCTCTGTCAAAAAAATAATAGTAGCAGCACAATTGAAAAATAATAGGAACAAGTAATTCGGTGAACAGCAAAAATATTCAAGAGTGCTGTTCACCGAACAATCAAAAGGAATTCAACGCGCTTTGGAAGTGCACCACATTGACTGCTTTTTGTTAATAAAATTCATTACAATAGCGGATATGGTGTTAAGTCGATTTCTTCGATTTACTCAAAAGCTCGAATAATTCATCCCGTGTCGCTGTTTTTTCGTGTTCGCTCGGCAAAGCCGGTGAATCCCCTAGCGTGAGATAACCAGGCGCAAGAGTGGACGATTTACCAGCGCCTGACGAAGGTAAGGGGCTGAGTTTCAAATTGAGCCTTGTCGATGGTTGTTGAATTTTACCGCCGCACCTGGCAAGGTATTTTTCGTATTGTTTTTGAATGTCGTCATTGATTGGGCAGTGGCCCATGTAGGGTTCAAAACACGCTTCGACTCGATCATGTTTCTTGTTGTAGCAAAACGAAGGATGTTCAAGCAACGGTAGATGGCAGTGCCTGGAGTCTTCTAATCCAATGTCCTCTTTAAATTTTTCATAGATGTAACCTCCAGGATAAAACTCCTCCGTTTTCTTCATGGCGTATTCCCATTTCAAAGAACATCCGCTTTCTCGAAAGCCACGCAAAAACCTTCGGCGTAGGGCGTCCAGGGAATTAAAGTTAGCGGTTGTTATCGTTTCTGTTTCGGCCACATCTACTGTTTGATTGAGACTGGTATCTGACAGCCGATTTTCGGAGACCGTAATCTTGTCTCCCGATTTCAGACCAAGTGGTAATCCGTTCTCAGGAGCCTGTAATGGTTTAGGAGGAAAGCCATGTTTTAGGATCTGTTGATCCGGAGCAATATTGAAAAGCTCTTGGATTCTATTTTGCAGTGCGTCCATGCTGATTTCCGGGTCGAGACGCAGTGTTTGGGTATCACCTCTACTTCGGGAAATTTTGACCGTGATTTGGCCATCAGAAGACGGCGACTTTTGTACACTCGATGCGGGAGAAACAGCAGTGGGTTCGCCGTTTGATTTTCGCTTGTGTGCGATCGGAAGTGATTGCAGCTTTGACACCACGTTGTGAATGGCGTCGTTTGCATCAGAAGAGCTGAGTGGTGGACTGGAAGTAGTTGCTGGCGAGGCATTTTTTGCTGAACGTCGATAAGTTTCTGATGATCCGTTGCGCCGTCGCGCTGAGCTGGAAGCCAATAAAGCGCTCAAATTTTCACTAGGATACATGCTTTCTACTGCGTCATCAAGTAACTTTGCAATATGGGAGATCAACTTCTCGTCAGTCGGATTATTAGGCCAATACCTTGATACAATGCGCTCGGCCTCTGCTCTCGCATTGCTGTTTAGATCAGAGTTCGATTCTCCGCGGAACCACACCACCTAGAAAATCATCAGTTTCTAATAAATGCCAACATTTAAATTTATTTTTGATGGCACAAACTGATTCGCCCTATTCTTTTTGGAAAAGCTACAAGCTAATCACAATTCAGTTCAGTTCCTATTAATCGACTTGTTTCATCAGCTGTACCGTTATGTAAAGAAAAATGAATATATAAATAATTGAATTTGACATTTTTAGAGCCAACAAACAACTAATAACCATACTACCGAGTCAGCTACTTCTATATCTTATGAGTCAAATCACATTAATATATACCGGCAGTAAAAAATAACAACAAATAGTTATAAAAACCAAGACAAATGGTTGTCACTTCTTTGAAAAACATTAGAATGTGGGAAAAAAATGTACCCAGTGAGGTCGGGAACCTTTAACGATGACAAAATGCCAAAGGGCACATAGTCTTTTCAAACAGTGGTGTGTAGGTTTAAACGCTTACCGGAATACGCAAGTCGTTTTCTTTGCAACCAACTCTCAGCGTGAAGCGGTCAGGCTCGCTGTCGTATTCTTTTCCATCCCAATAGACTTTCTTGCCCCCCTTGGCATTAGGAGTATCGGTCTTGTCGCCATTTATGTAACAGATCTGACCATCTGCATTCACAAGTCGACCAGTGTACTTCGAGCAGAAGTCACAACGGCACGCTCGCACTTCCAACCTATAAGGAATTTACTTCGTTACGTCGTCGTCAAACGTTTACAAACCAAACACGAAATGACCGAACAAACGAATGGTTTCAACTGCACTATCTTTGCAAAAAGGCCGCGTCGGAAGCCAACATCACAAGCAATCATACTTTTTCGCAAACGTACTGTGTTGTAAGACATCACAAACTATCAGTTAGGCTACTATAGCTGGTAATCAACTTAAATGATTACAAGATGACTAGATAAGGACAGCCTAAAATTTAATATTTTTTCTGCGTATGTGTACGAGCTCATGCAGTTTGTAAGTCTTCAATCAGACGAAACCAGGACAACGAGTACACTGCCCAGTGCCGTCTCCTACCTCCCACGTAAAAGTGTGAGTATCCCGTTAAGGGTCTTACCCAAATACACAAGTGATCTGGTTTGCTTTTTCTTCACACTATCTCTTTTTTGCTATGCGCCAACCAGGGAAGATATAAATGCCATTTCTAAAAAGTTTTTTGGTAAGACACGGCCAAGATTTGAACCAGCAAAGTACTGCATTAAAAGAGAACGCTTTTAACCATGCTATCAAGGCGGTACATAATGCAACAAGCTCATTAGTAAAATTGTCGAACAAGATGGGCAATAGCAGTTTTTGATGGAAAGCAATATCGTTTTCAACCTCTACCCCTGAGATGGTTGGACATTACTGATACAAAATGCTACTTGTATTTGCTTAGACATTAACTAGAGCAAGGAGCTTTTTCACCGACGTGTTTTTTTGTATCTACCCGACACGCTTAGCGATGCATGGTAACTTTTAAACCTTAATCATATGAGTAGATGTCCGGTATGTTAACTTCAACCGAGTCGGACTACGATTTTTTCACCAGTGGACTCTGAAACATTGAAACTACAGTTTAATGAACAACTACCTTTTATTGTCTTCGCTATAAGAGCATTGTATTCCGGAATCCATAAATTCATAAGTTTTCCCAGCTTCCATCTTGCCGTTAGTATTGATTACTAGGTCGTACAGCACACCATTAGGCTTCAGATCTTTATCCTCCAAGAAATACTGGCCCAGAGTTTTGCATTCCTATAAAAAAAAAGTTACTTATATTAAAACAACGTTCAAATGAAGCATCAAATCATCGAAAACTTGCATCACTATGCGTAGCTATCATTATTGACGCCATGACTCAACTTTTTATCTTAAGAGCTAAAATACCTAAGCAGAGGTTTTAGCAAGTAAAAGCAACGCCTCAAGAAAGACTCGCTCGTCAAAGATTTCTTTCCACACCAAATTGAAAAAGAGCGCTTGGTAGACCAAAAACTACACGAAGGTAGGGAATGTAATCGGAGATGGTGATGTTCAGAGCTGCTGTCCCTACAACCCTTCCTAAGGGTGGAAGGGGTTAAGAAGATGCATGCACTTTTTAGTTTTTATATGGTTTTGACCGACAGCATTTGCAATTACCTGCGTAATCTTGTATAGCACTAGTGAGCGACATTAAACTGACCGATTCAAACGGCGGGCCGCACTCGTATTAGCTTTTGATGACACAAAAAACAAACAAACGTTACTTCGAGTACTAAACTTCGTCTAAGCAAGTATACCACTAAGTTCTTTTTTTAAACTGCATCAAATGCTTGTCGGCTTCAAGCTTGCTCCATTAAAAGATGTTGTCGAAGCAGGTCAAAAAACGGGGACAAAAGACAAGTTAGAGAGACCGACATGGAATCTCACGCAAAACCCTTAATATTTCACTGTTTTCGCGTCAACTCTACTCATTTTTCTTACAACAGATACAACTCTTTTAGTACGTCTTTCAACTGGAGACCGATTTAACGTTATACATATCCAGCTGCATTTATGCAGAAGGCATGAGTGACAAAGATCTCCTCAACATTTAACTGCTACTTACCAAGCATCGATACAAACGGCGTTGTAGAATGACATTTAAGGTGTACTCAATAATATCACAGTCTTTATAAGCAGCAGCAAGATCAAACTTGAAGAAATATCGACAGACCTCTTCAACCAGAGTAGAGGGAATTGCATTTTGCTCCACAAACACTTTTTCCATCGCTGCACTGAGACGTTGCAGGTACCTATAGTAAGAAAAGAGTAACTCACCAGAATAAGGACCTTAATGACTTGAAATAATGAATATCCCATAAAACCTGTACTCACGCTTGTGTTTATACACGTCGTAAGCTTAGGTTGGAGCATGTTTGTTACTTATATTGTGTCAAAAAGTATGAGGTCTCATAAGCGTTTTTTAAACAAAATAACATAACTTAACTTGATAATGCGGATGTTCAATGTGCATGTGGAATTGTGGATGCCAGCGTAAGTTAAGTCTAATCGTAATGCTAGAAAGTCACAAACGTTCAAAACGACCAGTCAGCTGCAGCACTAGCCAATTTAAGAGTTTTCACAAGGTTATTGGTTGGTATACATCCTTCTCTTCCGCGGGATGGAGGTACGGTGTGAACGGCAATCCAGATTTACACCGTCTACCTAATTAAATTAAGCCAGAGGAAAAAGTGGCAGCCCATTTCGAACCAGTCATGAATGCAAATTAAAAACTGGTAGCCTATCACCAACAAGGCGGACTGCCATTGGTGGGTATCCAAGAGTCGCCTCTTACGACATGCTGGGTGAGCAGCTTCAGAGTTCTAACCCGATAAAGCAAGGATAGTATAAGGTTGTTCAACTTGCGAGTTGGACGTGAAGAGTTCAACCATTAAGTTAGCTAAACAATTATTGCTTTTGCGGAAGTGGAAAGTTTAGTACGTTTGAAACCGAGTGCTACTGCTGTTGAACGAAAACATAGCCCGTGACATAAAATTGGCCCGTGCTCAAAACAAATCACTGATTTATTGAAAAAAATTGTCAAACATAAAAAAATGTTGGAAAAAAGCAATGGTACACAGCACAATAAATACATTAAAAACCAAGAATGAAATAGTGTGGGCACACTTGAAAGAATAATAACTGTCACGCAACTTCACCAAGTTTGAATAACGAAGTTGCTGACTCAGCATGCCCTAAAAGGCGACTTTTAAGCTCCTACCACTAGCAGCCCAATCCTGGTAATAATACCAGAATAAACTTTACGACCGGTATATATAGGCTGCTGCTTTTCCCCATCCCGATCGGAATGTCCTTGCAAGTTTAATCAAGTTTTTAGTGGTTCCCGGATCCTTTGTTTCTCATTGCACCTTTTCCATCAAGGAAAGGAAAGAGTAATCATCATACCTGGTTGTGACTGGTTTTCCTTCACCAACAGGGATGCTTCCGTCGTCATTGTAAGTCACATACTGCGTTCCAATTTCAGATGCCACTCCCCAAAATCCTGGGATTAATTCACCTGGTATTGTGGGCAACTTTTTCCCTTCAACGGCAACAAGTGGAACAAAATGATTGTGGGCCCCACCGCTCCATGCAATGCAAATGGGAGATTTGTTGGGGCACTGGCTGGGTTCGGTAAATGCAGGAACGAAAAGACCAGTGTAATCGCCAGAACTTTGCATTTTCTGGAAAGAAATTAGCAGCATAAAACGATTTAGCAAGAACTTTTTTGAATTCGCATGACAGTGACGGTAACGACAAGATCTGCTTCATTCTGCTTGGTACTTGTTTTGTGGTAGTTGAGCCAACAACGATGGCTAGATGCTTAGGCTATGGTGGCACATTGCACTGCTTTTCATAACGACTGAGCACAATAACTGTCATATTTCACTCTGCACATTACTCTTACGGCTTAAGCACCAAGCAGGGAATTGGTGAATTTTACTTTTAAAGCCTTTCGCATAACTCGTCAAGAAAATGAGTGCAGGTGTAACGACTGCAAAGGGCACACTAAAACCAGTACACCCTGCTTGGTATTACTTGCAATAACTTTACTGTTTTTTCGAATTCGCAACGCTCGTGCCTCTGACTCGGGCACAGCAACAGTGAAGTAATCTTCCAAACCATTATCGTCATAAAAGATACAGTAAAGCCCAGCATGCTCAAAACAGGCACTTTACCTGAAAAAGTATGCAATAGCAAATCGTTCTACATCAATAAGAAATAACTCTTAACAATAGTAGCGAGTATGGGCCATTGTCAGTAAAGTGAAAGCTAAATAGATCAAATTTAGTGAAGTGACGCTACAATGCCACAAATTTCTTTCATAGAAGTTATTTCGAAAGATTACAACAAACTAACAATCATGGCAACAAGCAAGCTCACAAAAATTACCTGTGGAGAATCGAGGAGTATGATTGGTCTTTTGAGTACATTAGCCAATGCGAAAATATGGATGTTTCCAAGCCCCACAGTAAGGCCGTCATCAGTTGAATTTGGATCAGCTTCATTTATGATTATCCTCCACTCTTCCTCGCTGTGAAAAGCACTGAACATTTCCTGCCAAACAAACAGAAATATTTGTACAATTCATTGTATTATTGATACTGTATTTTTCTTTGCAATTACGCGCTGTAGATAGCTTTGAGAACTACAAAATCATATTTAATAATTTCTTGTAAAGAGAGCACAAACTTCTGGATTCATTACCTCAAAGAAGAAAGTTTTCTAAATGAAGCTTGCAGATGTCTAAACAAAGCGCAACTTTTAAAAAACTACTTATTTTTAACATTTGTGAGACAATTGCCTATCCCATCCCTTACTGAATACAATTTTGCACAAAGGTAACATTTAATAGCGGGCGATAATTAGTAATAGACATTTACGTAAACGTAATTGAAACCGAGTAACAGGCAAAATGTGAAACACCCACGTTGAATGAGAGCTTCTAAAAAGACTAAGCTGTAGCCAACTAACAACAACTTATCAACTATATTGCGAAAACTCTGGGCAATTTCGTGCGCACAATACAAATAAACAACAATACAATCTGAGGGTGAACCAATGACGTAGTTAAAACTATTGGTAATTTCTTGTGCACAATACAAATAAAAACAATATAATCCGAGGGTGGACTGGAATAATTGTAGGCTGACCAATGACGTAGTGGTTGAATACTACATAGGATGATATATCATTGAATTCATTTATGCAGTTCAAACACTTCTTGCAACGTGTTGAAATGCTTAGCTGCTCTTTTTTCAACAATCTCGCGTTCTACGCACTTCTTTTAGAGCTAGGTTTCAAATTAGCCCTCAACAGCAGATATGACATAACCGTTTGTCTAATATCGCTTTTTTATTAAATGTTTTTTTCAGGTGGGAACCGAAAAAAATGACATTACGCCGATTTAAAACTGTGTGAGGCGGCCTGCCATTTCTGATGCATAGTTACACACAGCAGGCGCTGTATCAACAGATTTGCAGGCAGAGAGAGCATCGCCCTGGTGAAACGAAGCATCTCTAGTCAGCTTTCCAGGCCACCTTGATTTGATTACAGTGCACCATTGCCTCAGCAACCTGACGTTTAACAATCTAAATGCGATAAAATTAATGTCAGCGAAAACTGATTTTACCAGTTGAAATTTCACTACTGTATTGTGTCAGCAAAAACTGATTCTACCAGTTCAAATTTCACTACCGCATTGCTTCCTGCTTACTCAGTCTTTGCACATATCACTCCACCCTCGTATTACTCTTAAATAAACTAAAATACAGCATAGTGTGCATTTGTAAATGCCAACAACATTTTGCTATGCTTTCTGTAAGTTCAAACGCGCCAAGCCGCGGCTTAAAACAAATTCAACTGTAAAGTTGGATATTTTCTTTTCTTGACGAAATTGGTGGTTTGAAGGCCCTTTGTTTCTTTTACACACTAAAAAGCAGCATAAACATCACTAGTGGTCTAGTCTTATACCCCTTTCTTAAATTTACGACATTTTACAATTACATTTGAGAGAATCGAAACGCCAGGTGCATAGCATTGCTTTCACAGTTCAAAATTGTCTCCAACATTTTGATTCTGGCAATGATGTTCTTGAGTGAGTTGGTGACTGCCAATGATGGCAAACTACAGTGCATTCAAACTTCGCCGACGAAAGGCACTTTGCGCATTTTCTCCAGCAGCCCGATTGCACTGCTCGTAGTAAAAACGCTGTGCGCCAACAGTCAAGAGTATTAGCAATTCTGAAATGGGTCTGAGCAAAACGATGTTCTGTTGCAACCGCCAATAGGCTTTCCATAAATGGTACATGAAAATGCATGCCTTTAGTGAGCTATTTTCTCTGCTAAGACCAGGCGTGAGCAGCCTGCGGTTCACGACGTGAAAAAATTTGATGGCCTTGAATGGCAAGCCTATCACTTAAATCTCAAAAAAACTAAGCGGCTTACAATTTTTGACAACAATGCAAAATATTCAAGAAGTTTGAAATTGACTCGCCTGCAAAAAAGGTAGCACAACCCTGGTTAACTCTGATCAACTTAAGTAGCAAACAGCAAGTAGTCCTGGAAAAATAAGGCGTTACTATCAATATTTAAAATCGCTTTTTAATCAATAGTCAACACATGGTTCTGTTTGGGGGATTAAATACGGTGCACAATGATTTTCCGTACTTCCAAAAAATATCGTACCAAAATTCCATACTTTACTAAAATATTACTAAAATTCATATCGCACTTTTCTGTAAAATTTAACCGTACCATACCATAATTCCGTATCGTAACCAATCCCCTGGTTCTGTTTGACAGCTGTAAATTAATTTATATGACAAAATGTGGCAGTATTGAGCAGACAAACGCTGTCTTGTACATGACTGCTATGGCGTGTTTTCATCTTTTAATTATGTTTTAGTCCTTCTTCAAGATTAAAGACTGTCTTAAACTCTAAACTGGTGGCAGTTTCTTCAATGTATTACAGTATTGAGAGACACCCTCACCTGATATTTAGCAAGATCTTTACTTAAATGATCGTAAAGATTTTTTCTTAGACCATGCCAGAAAAGTTCTCGGCCAGTCAGAGCACGTGACAGGGCATGCACAAGGCAGTGGCCATCTCCATCAACATGAATAGGTATCAGACGCTCTTCACCTCCATAATGTTTTCTCAAAATGTCTGCAAACATTAACTATCACTGATGTAATCATTGCACTATCGATTAGACCAGGGGTGGGCAAACTGCGGCCCACAAACACTTTTTGAAACTTTGCCATATTTGAATAAATATGGCAAGGGGATTGACAGGGCACAAAAGCGACGGTGTTCCTAAAAAAAAGGTCATCGCCTATCCCTTGGAAAGAAAAATGCGTCAGAGCTTACAATTGCCCCCGACCATGCATTTACCATCTTCGGAAAAGGCAATGGCCTTTTTTTTAGAGACACCCCCATTTTTGCACCCGGCGATACCACATTGCTAGGACATATTGCAAAATTTTGAGCCAATGCAATTTCTTTTATTGCATGCAGCTATACGAGATAACAAGCACTGGCCCTCGATCACTCTTAAATGGTCAATGCAGCCCTCCAGCTAAAAAGTTTGCCCACCCCTGGATTAGACAATTGTCAGGCAGCAATATCAAAGTAACCATGCTTTAGATAAGGCAAATGCTTTTTTTCATTGGCGGCACAAGTTCGAAAATTTAAATGTTAACGTAGACCGTATCAATCTACCTAGAAAGAAATCTATTACTTTATTTCTTACAGCAGTAGTTTGTTTGGTCAAGTAGCAGATGTAGACCTAATGCAACCAACAGGTACATGCGTGCTACAATTTCATTAAAAAATTAAGAATGAGTCGACGGATGGTGTGTGACACAGTAAATTTAGTCAGGGGTATATATTCGAATTTATTGAGTGCGTATCATCTCAACTATAGCCTAGCATGCAAATAAATGTAATATTGGATGTTATAAATTTCCGAAAACTTTCAGAATATTTGCTTTTTTAAACTACAAGCAATTCGAGGTTAACTTTTCACACTTTGGTCAGATAACTACTCTCTATGCTTTACTTTGCAATAATTCATTTTTAATTGCTGACAGCAAATACGTTTTTTTCAACACGGAAAATGGTTTTTAGGGAATGCTTGATATGTTTTTGCTGCTTTCCTTGAACATGCTTTATTGCCGTACACACGCAGATTCATGTGTAACAACCACAGAGATTTTGTAGCGACACATTGACAGAGCTAATTGCTTTTTGATCATTGATTGTTCAAATTTTTGTTCAAATTGATTGATCATTGATTGTTCATTATTTCAAAATTTTCGAACAAGGTTTTGCCTACTTTTAATAGATCCACTTTTATCTCCTAAATTCGAAACACTTCTACTTTTCTAAATTCGAAACACAGCGCAGTTGGCGAGTTGCTCATGTCTGGTTTAGATGATTAACCACTACCAAATATACTTTACTTTGATTACTAATGTCATGTCATAACACCTTCAAAATCATATTCATGCCTCAGAAATAATTGATTGAACATGCTACATTAATAATGAAATCCATAACTATTTGCCATGCAACAAAACAGGTTTTTAAAAACCATTGGAGTTTGTGGGAGGAGAGCAATGGCCAATTCAGTGTTGTGTACAAAATGTGAAAACTGGGTTCATGGCAGATATGTGAAAATAAAAAAGTTACCGCTAAGTTAACAATGCATTTTGTTTGCTCGAAACATAAAGAATAATGAAAGGAATGGTGGGTTTGATAGAAAAGTTGTGCGATGAAGTGGAGACAGTGAATGGATTTTGTTATTTGGAAGACAGACTTAATGCTAGTGGTGGTTGTGAAGCGGCAGTCACAGCAAAAGTAAAAATTGGTTGGGTAAGATTCAGGGAATGCAGAGAGTTATTGCTTGGAAATAAGTTTCCTCTGAGGATGAAAGGTAAAGTTTATCGTGGTTGCCTAAGACCAGCAATGCTGTATGGAAGCGACGCAGGGTGTTTAAAAGAAAATAAAAAAGCAATTTAAAGAGAATGGAGAAAGTTATGGAGAGAGCCATGTGCAGTCAGAAAGTTGTAGATAAAATGACGACTGAAAAACAAATGGACATGTTGGGGTTGAGAAAAACTATAGATGGGTTAGCAACAGCGAATGGAGTTACATGGTATGGACATGTGCTGGGGATGGATGACAATAATGTTTTAAAGATTGAAGAGAGTGGCAAAAGAAAGCGAGGACGACCGAACAGGACCTGAAAGAAGCAAATGGAGGAAGAGATAGAGAAGATTGGTTTGAAGAAGGAGGATGTCCTGAATCAAACAAAGTGGAGAAACGGAGGGCAAACAATTGCAAAAGGAATGGGGTGAATCCGGTCATCTCTGCTAAGGAGACAACACCGGATCAAAACTGAATAACCAACTAACCATTTGCAATAGTTTTTTATTAAAATCATTCTCTTGATAGTACTTTAAAGTCACTAACCCAACATTTCTGATAAATAATTCCAGCTTCCAGAACGATCTTTTCCATATCCTGTTGTTTCAATGTAATTTAGAGGTATTTTAAACGAACGGCTACCGATAACTTTTCCACTATCAATTTCCAACTGACCCATAATATCTTTAAGAGGCACAGCTCTGTTTAACAATAAAGATGAGTTGTAATCTACATAAAAACAGTATTTGCCAGTCCACCAAAGGCCTTAAAAGCTTATAGCAAGGTCGTTGCTATTAACAAATTGGTTTGGGAGGGTTTAACCCCAAAAAAGAATGTTTCTCACGGTAAGATTTGCGGATACTAAAAGGATAAAATGTTAGAAAGAGTAAAATTTTACAAATTGTCTTCTTTTTTGTTCAGGGGGGGGGGGAAGCAGGGTAAATTCCTTGTCACTGCTGCAGTTGAGGCCTTATAGGCTTCAAAGGAAGTCTCTTTTAGTGGTGCACATACGAGGAGCATTAAAAAAATATGCAGAATTTTTCAATTTTTTATTGATTTCTATTTACAATGAATTTATTTTTTAACCTCCGTCACATTTGATGCACCTTCCAAGGCAGTGTTTTCATCCATTTATACTATTTTTAAAAACTTCTGCAGACTGATTTCTAAGCCATGTTTTTGCTGCATGTTTTGCTTCATTAGTGCTATTGAAACGGACTCCTTTCAGATGTTCTTTGAGTTTTGGGAATAGGAAAAAATCAGATGGGGCTAGATCTGGGTTATAAGGTGGATGTGGCAGCAATTCCCATCAAATTTCTCTCAAAATTTCCTTGGTCACCCTTGTCAAATGCGCTGGAGCATTGTCATGATGGAACAGGATTCCTTGATGAAGCTTTCCTGAGTGCTTTTTAGCTAATTCTGTCCTTAATTTTCTTAAAACTTCAACGTATTAGGATCTAGTGACAGTTTTTCGACCTTCAAAGAAATCAACTAGCACAACTCCTTCCTGGTCCCAGAAAACAGTAGCCATCACCTTGTTGACAGACCACTCAGGCTTGAATTTGATTGAACCAGTTGATCCATGCGGAAGCCACTGTTTGGACTGCTGTTTTGTTTCAGGATCATACTGGTAAACCCATGTTTCATCCCCAGTAATGATTCGACTGAAAAAGGCATCTTCATTTGCTTCAATTTTGGTCAAAATCGCTGTTGGTAGTTCACATCTGAGGATAAGCTGATCTGGGTGCAATCGCTTTTGGGACCCATCGAGCCGAAAGCTTCCTCAGGCCTAAATCCTCATGCAGAATTGAATGGGCTGAACCAACTGATATGTCCACAGCCTGAGCTATCTCACAAACTGACAATCTTCCATCTTCTTCAACCAGGCTCCTAACAGAATCAACATTTTCAACATTTTTTGAGGTTGTTGGTCTTCCACAACCCTTATTATTTTCAACAGCTTCTCTACCATCTATAAATCTTTCCAGCCATTTACAAACACAAGTTTTCTTCGGAGGATGGTCTCCATAAACTGTCTTCAAAGTTTGAATGATAACTGTTCCTTTCCAACCAAGTTTTACTAAAAACTTGATGTTGGTTCATATCTCAAAATCCTTCCGTTCCATGGGTCAAAATCCACTGGTTATCAACCAGCACCTGTGGGCTTCCTTCCTAACTGGAGAATGACCGCAAGCAACCAGTATATAGCCTAGCTCAGACTCTTTCTGTCTGACATGATCTAACAGGTTTAAACTTGTTGATTTTCAGAAACAATGAATTTTAGAAAAATGCTTATTACGTCATAATGACATAACAATTAACAATCATGTAACATATGTGTTACAATTCCACGTATTTTTTGAAGACCACTCATATGTAACTATTGAATAAGTGTTCAAAAATTTATTATTGTGAGACATATAAAATATAGTGATAACACACATGGGGTTTGCAGGCTGTCCATCAGGCCATCACTAAAAAAATGAAAAACATGGCAACATTTTTGAAAAAAAAAGGAAAAATCAAAAAAATTGCCAGCTATAAAATACCAACATATTTTGTAGGGCTGGCCTTACTAAAATACGTCATCGCTAAATGCATATAAGTAACCAAAAGCTTGTAACTTTTAGCCTCATGCTACTTCTAGCAAGGTGCTGGTGGCAAGTTTCATGAAAGAGTGGCAGCAAAGACGTCACCACGCCATTTCATCATCATGCTTGCAATGCAATACTGATCTCCAAAAAAAAGAGATTCACCATGATCAGCCTGGGAAAAAGTGGACCCAAAAACAAATTCTTGGCATAGACCGTAATGTAACAAAGGTTGGGAAACCCTGCATTAGTGCACATACACAAACAGTTTGGGCTGCACTGACACATCTCAAAGTATCCCTTCAAAAGAACTTCTTAGTTATGAGGTGAAATTAGACAAGCACGTATGTACTTGATGTTTACAGTTACAGTACAGTTACAGTCATCTTTTGTCAAGAGCTGCTGCATACAAATATTACAGAGATATATAAAAATAAGCTATTATGCAGTTAGCATCTCAAACATCAAAATGATTTAACATGTATTTTCTACTTCTAGTAAAACTAAAAATTTTATCCAAACTTATACAGGTAATGCAGACAAATTGCAAAAACATAAAAACAAAACTACAAAAAATGATTAATGTCTAAAAAATGACAGTGGGCAGCCAGGGTTTGAAAGTAGCATGGCTGGTCAATAGAATTGAAGATAAGCATTATATTTCTTCAGCGTGTAACCTAGTGATGCTTTTCTACCCAAAATGCTTTAAAGACAACTTTTTAGAACTCTAAAGACTGTCTGCCTTGTTGGTGAAGGGGCTTTAGCCTGCAGGGTATCATTTACGACTGATTCAAAATAGACTGTCACTTTTCTTAAGGCTCAACTTAGGTAGATTGTGGCAAAAATCTGGATTCACTGTGCTACTAATCAAAGAGAGATCAACAACATCTTAAAGCGATGTGTGGCATTTTTCTATTCATAGTTTTGTACATAGCAGAGTATTTGAATACACGGCCAAATCAAAAACTAACACTGTTGAGCACAATAGGCTTACCTTCCCAATTTGTCCATGCCATAACTAGTAAGAAAAGGTGAGAGTAGTTTACATCGATAGTTTGAGAGACCATTAACTTTTACAAACTCAGTTGCAAAATGCTTGATTTCCTGCAACTTGTAGTCCTGAAACACAGCAAACAGCAAGGGTTAAATTACATGATTAAAACTTGCTTCTGGGTGAAGTACAGAATTGATAATTTACTTTTCAATGACAACTACTCGTGTTTGGCCTAAGATACACTTTGCTGAAGACAAATTGATTTATTTGAATAAACAGAAGAGCTGTGATTGTAAATTAATTCATTAACAAGCACTGCAAGTAAGGTTATGTGCAAAGGACAAAACAGGAGTGTTGAGCCTAAACAAACATATTATATTAATAAATGTAGGGAAGGAATAACCTCAAACAGTTGACGAAATAACCTTGCATTTTTGAACAGATACTTGTCTCTTTTTCTTCATTACCCCAGACTGTGACTTAGCAATTACACAGCATTTACTTGAAAATCAGAACTGCACTGCCACCTACAATGACAGCCAATTCTCAGTGTCAGGTTTGTTATCAGCTTGGGTTCTGAATGATGGCAAAACACAAAAATTTTGATAGCTCTACCAACTACAAATAGCAATGCATTTCTTCTCTGCTTTATTCTGGCAACAACTTCTGATGAGAGTGAGACACAAATGTTCAAGTTTTCACTTATTACTTAAAAGGGTGCAAGAAATTTGTCTTTCAAAACCAATGCACAAAGTACAGTAAAAAAGAGCACTAAGTGCAGCCCGTGCAAGTATTTTTTGTAGCCTGCAACTAATCTTTTGACAATTGTTGGCAACAAAATTTGAGTTAAAGATGCTGATTTTGTCTTTGAGATACAGTATATAAATCTAACTTAGGCCAGTTGAACCCCCCGAAAAAAAGCTCTTTTTGCAACCAGTCAAAACTTCACATTACTAAAATAAGGCTGAAACAATAAAAACTTTGGGCAACCCCTGCTTTAAACCTTAATTCAAAGCTAGTCTGGTATCAGCAATAACAACATGTTAATTTGTTTCAAGTTCTTTACATTTTTTGTACCACCCCTTACAAAATCCATTTTTTCAGGACACAGACCTTACTATTAGGTGGAATAAATGGCAATAACTTTTTTGTGTTTCAGCATGAATATCACTGCAGATCAGCAGCAGTTGAGAACTACTACCTTAGAATGTATTAAAACATGCAAATGTTATTTCTATTAACTCATTTGCTCAATCAACACAGAATTTTATTGCATATAGCTACTAGTGTAGCCTTTGTGTAACATGACATTGTTAGCATCAATGCCAGCATATTGCTAAAAATTAAGTGATTGCCAATTTTACAGTACAAATTTAAAACATACATTTGTGTACCTTACACCCATTAGAATAATAATTCACACATGATAGTGTCACTTTTAAGTTTCCAGAACGTTGAAAGATGCCTAACTCTTGCCTATGTACAGGAGGTTGGGCAATTAGCTTATAAACTTCAGTGCATTGAATAAACAATTACTGTGAATAAAGTGCTTACTATTGCATGATACATGTGCTCTGATAAAGTCAGTTAGATAAATTCTTTGTGATATTATGAAGTTAATTGGTATCATCCCAAATGAAACTCATGTAAAAAATTCATCTCAAAAGAAATAACTATGCACTGAATAAACCCTATAAAGTTGTATTGTTCTAAATGATCTACCAAAGGATTGCCTGCATTGCTGGTTATGTGGAACTCGATACCACTGAACTGCACAGCACATGCAGATTTGGAAATGAGCATTTCAGAGTGGGAATCAGGTCAGGCTTACAGTTAAAATTAGAATTACGGTTGGTTCAAGCAATATGGCCAATTCTATAGGAAACCCCATTTGAAGAGTAAAGCAGGCCTTGGCTAATTCACTACATTAAACTGAACATACTGTTTTTTCAACTTCATAAGTGTTGAGCAGTTGACCAACTGCATGAGTTTGAAGACAACCACGGCAGCATATTTCACTGTGCAACTCACAATAGAAAATTGAAGTCTGATTAAAAAATAAACAAATTATTATAGTCCACACTGACAACTATTATTAAGATGAATGTAATGAATGATTATGCTCAAGTTGTGACTATTCTAAAAACACTAAAGCTTTTTTATCATAAAGAGTGAGCTGATTGATAGTTCAAACTGCAGTTACAAGTTATTTTGTCACAAAAGATTCTTGCAAACAGCACATTATTTTGCAGACAAAAGATATTTCGCACCAACAGCAAAACACAGGCTCTAATTAATAGCACATGTCTGCAATGTGCACACTGTCAACTAACCTTAACCCAAACCCTAGCTTTAAATATATTTCATACCACAGGACATGCCCCAATATTAGTACTATTGAGAGCTACTGCAGACACTTGCAATTTGCCCAATTTTGCAATATTCTTCTTGGTTTGGAAAACATCCTCGTGATTGTATAATGACAAATAACTGACAAAGCATATTATTACCATACACTACAAATCATTACCATGCATTCTTCATCAGGGCAAGTTCCACAAAACCTTTTACATTGATCTTCCTCAATCATTGCTAAAAAAGCAAGTAAATCAGAGACAGACATATTTACGTTTATAATCAACTTTGGTTTTAAAAACTAGCTCACAGAAATTATTTTTTCATTGGTCAACAATGCTTCAGCAGACAAGTCCAACAAATAAGCTAAATGAAGCACATACTAAACAATGCTTTTACTTGTATCAATTTTCTCGCTACTCTGCGTCATCCATTTGGTAGTTTTTCAAAAAAAATCCCTTGAAGAAGCTTTTAGGTTTTTCTCGCGATGCAATGGCGCAATATAAACCTGGGAAACCTTTAACAGGGAACTTTTGAGGTAATGCTGAAACGTACCAATTCGGAAGAATCGCGAGGTACCTTAGATTTAGCGGATGAAATGGTACGGCGGAATGCTGAGGGAGCTAAATGTAAGAGCTGATACGGCAAAAGGCTGATAGGAATGCTTTGGAATCTCAGTAACTTCGATTCAATCATACGCAACTATTGTTGAGGATTTGATCTAGCTTTTAAGTAATGTATAAGCACAAAGCATTACAAACCACGAAATCAATAAAAATTTCAAGCACACCCGCGATGTGCATGGGGAACGCAATTAACAAGTACGGTAAGTATGTATATGACATGTCTCTGATCTAGTACACTAGGGACTACAAAGCAAATAATACCAAACAACAAAATAAAAAGAGGTTACAGACCTACAAGAAAATTATCACGAATCTGATTGTCAATGTCACGAATAAGTAAATTTGCGTTGAAAGAATAGTTTTTATATATGTGTAGTTGTTGTAATCTGTTGTTATATTTTGCAGCGATCGTTTTATTTGTAAATCTAAATTATCTGAAGCCCAAAACTTGCTAAACTGTTTTCGAAAAAGTACTTTTTCCTTTTGCATTCATAAATAGATTTGTAACTCACAGCCTTTTCTGACGTCACAATGGTTGGCTACGTGACTAAGTTTTCCAGTGTATTCTAGCGATTCTTGTTTCTTCTCGAAGATTTTTCTTTTTATTATTACCGATTACGTAATTTATTAACGGTGTTTTTCTTGTGTCTGGTGATGTTCTAGCAATTTCTAGATTACTTTCCAGTCGTATATATAAAGCAGCGAGACTTTTCATTCATTCAGAGTCTAATTGAGAGTGTAATTCAGAGCGAGATAGTAAAGTATAGTAAAAAAGCGTTGTTCTGTGGTGATTGTTGTGACAGGAATCAAGCGATTGTTTGGTGGTTTTAGTTTTGGTTAGCCTGATATTTAAATAGTAAAGTGCTTTAGTTTCTGTATTTGACAAGCGAAGGAATTCAAAGTTTTAAGTGGTTTGTGAATATATTTGCTCAGTTCGTGATCGAGAAGTGCATGGGTTGAAGTATCTTAGTGGAAGCCAATCTTTACCTAGCTATTAAGTTGCAACCTGACTTAATTGTTTGAGCGATACTATACGTCGCCTCAATTTTAAGAAGTAAATTAAGATTGAGATAGAATTAAAGATTTCTATCAAAACACGACAGTCAGGATTATTAGACTTTCCTACCAAAAAACAAAGTGGATATAAATAAATAACTTCCTACAATTTTGACGAATTCATCAACTTGGGAAACTACCCGTGGCATTAAAGCAAATATTAGCAAACGGAATTTCATAACACCTAATATTTCAACAAATTATTTGCAGATATCTTCAAAAGAAAAAACAAAAAAATTAGAAGGATTTAGAAATAAGGCATTCAAATTTAGATGGAGACATACTGTGGACCACTTCTCATTGCAATTTGTTCCAGGCATCAATGCAAAGTTGAGAAAATAATTTACTTCCGCAATTCATACGTGAACAGTTTTTTGAAATTTATAGTTGCGACCGTTTGCAGGAGAGTTATTTGCAAAGGAAAAAAATTGGAGTAGTTTAAAATCGAAATGTTATCATTAATTTTGAAAAGTTCTGTTAAATCTTCATTGTGTCTGCGTTTTTCCAGAGAATCAAGATTTAACTGAGCCAGTCTTTGATCATATGATAAATAATATAAACCAGAATGCAGCATGTTGTTGCTCTTTTCTGAAGTGTTTCGATCAACTGGGTATCTCTTTTTAAATGTTGATTTTAAACTGTGGTTGCATGCTCCAAATGATACGGTAACAATGTCTTACATGATTTCAAATAAACATTTTTGTCTCAGCTAATAATAGACCGCTTTAGCACTGCCAAATTGCAGGCTCTACTTTTTAAAAAGCAGAAGTAACAAGGATTGTAAAGTTCAGATAAGCTGACAGAGCAACACCCAAATCTTTTTTAATGCTCTTTGCTGGTTTGTAGCCAATATGATACAAGTGACTGGCCGCCATAACTAATGCACTCTTCTGACACCGGACAGCTATCAGATGTCTGTGAGCGCTACAAATACATTAGTGATTGGCGATCAATAGCACTGACCAACCGGTATTGATAGTTGATATAATTGCTCAGGATGCTGTCTTCATTTAATTATGTTTGATATTTACCGCATTTTTATTTTTTAAACTCGCAGGACAGCAATGCGTACGCTGAACATAGGATGTCCTATTGAAATTTCTCTGTCCAGTAAATTCGTCATCAGTCGTCATCTATAGCCTATGTACAGTATTTTCCTTTGTTCTTTAACAAAATTAGAAATTATCTCGCCTAGCCTTCGTAGCCCTTTGACTGTGTTTTAATCGTAGAACAAGATTATAGGGGTCGTATTGCTGTGCTTACCCTTATTTGAAAAGCGAATGGTTAGATTACCATCCTACGCAAAGCTTGCCTGGCAATTTTCTTTAACATCAAAGTAAGGCTCATTATCACTGTACTGCTGCTATTGATCTTCGTCCTTGACGACGATTGAGCGACATGCTTTCGAAAAGTGACCCTTCTTAAAGTATTTGGTACAAATGACGTTGCAAACAGAGCGTGTTTAAAGTCGATGTAGCGAATTTCCACCAAAATATAATTTTGTAAGAAAACGATGCATTGTAGGCCTATTAATCATGTTTCCCACCTGCAGTTTCATTAAAACTTGCGACAAACAAAGCTGGAATTTTTTGTAAAACCGTTTAACCCTATTTGGCCCGGGGGGGGGGGGGGTCGATTCGACCCACAGCAAATTAAAACTGCTGTAACTTAGCGACCGCTTGAGATAAAAGTTTGAAATTTTTTGACTTTTCCTAAAATTTATCTGGCTTTTGGTTGGTCATAAACTGACAAAGACAATCATTGCAGTTTTGAAGTAAATATAACAATTTCAAAACCACTCGGGCAAATTTCTTCATCGATTGCTTTCATATAATAAAGAAAAAAAAGAGAAAGAGCGCACACGCAAAACCGTGCCGCAGAATGTTTGTGAAGTGACGCAATGACTCTAAAGCTCTACTGTTTCTCAGAAATCTTTTTTCTCAAAACCTTCTGAACTGTGAACAGCGACTATTAATTTGACAAGCCAAAAACATCAAAGTTTTCAAACACACAACTATTTTGTAACTTTTTGTCAAATAAATCTTCTTGACGCTAAGCCATTACCCACGAATAAAGTAAAGCTGAATTTTATTTCGTAATTTTGATACTTGACAAATGCAACTATGTAAATAGAATTTTTCCCAAGTGCAAAGCCAGAAAAAACTTTTGGAGGGGTGATAATATAGTTTTCGCTTTTCATGGCGTTGTGGTAATGTTGACGCCAGTTAAAATTGGGGATTGGTAGGTGGTAAGGTAACAAGTGCATTTGCTATTCTCATTGGATTGAAAATACGCAACAGTGGCTGTTACGTGAACTGACAAATAACAACATAGTAAGAAGAAAATCCTGATATTATGAGAGAAGAAAGTAGCGGCTATTTACTATTCATTTGTAACTGACATAGATTTAAACGGCCAACTGACATTCATGTTTGCATGTGGCTGCAATATTATGAGTGATATTCATGAGTACGCAATTCTGATGAAAAAAACTTAACACACCGGAAAGGGCACAATACCATTTTTAGTTTATTCATTATGACTAAGATCGACTCGTACCTGCAAAACAAGTCGTGGATGCTGCTTTCTCCTATGACTACAATCGGCTCATACTCTAATAACAAATTATTAATGCCACTTTCTCTAATTCATAAAAACTACCCCAAAATCATTATAAATAACGGCCCCAATAGTGGTACTTCAGCAGATGTAGAGGAAAGCACTGTTTACAAAGCCATGCTGCAGTCTACGTTGGTTTTGATAAAGCATTAAGCACGCTTGATGAATGCTGCTCTGTATGAATGAACAGATTCAGCGCTAATACTTTGAATGTGAAATAATAATTGATTTTTTGCATTTGTAGCAGTCAGATAACTCAAATTTAACATCAGCATCAGTATCTCACTCTTTGTGCTCCCCTCTATCTGTTCTTAAGGCCAATGGAATGTGTATTTTATTTAGATTCTGTGGTAAATAAATGAATTTTTTGCTTTTTGCTGGACCATCAATTACCGGTAGACGGGAAGAGTGAAGTTGAAATTCATATCCGTACTTGCTCAAATAGAATAACTTCGGTTTGTCAAGGCGCTTGAAAGGATCAAGGTTTACAGTGACAGATTAAGGGAGGCAGGGGCGACATTAAAATTTAATGGAGGAGTTTTATAAAGCTTGATTTCCATTGCTTTGCTAGTAGGCTGTTAGTAATTAATCAAATATTGAATTTTATCAGCAAATACAAATCCAAAACGCAAGAAGCCAAACTTCAGTCAAAAAAATTATTTTTTTTGAGGGAAAGGGACCTGTGGAACATTTCCTAAGTTTGCAATTAAGCTCAAAATTTTTTCTGTTGATCGCGTGACAAAAGCCAGGTGTTTGTGTTCTAATTACTTTTAAAAGCAAATGAAGACCTTTTTTTTTCGTAGTATTTTATCCACTTTCATAAAGACGCGACTGGTGAAAGCATAGTATCTGAAATTGTGCGGTGTTCTATTATTTGAAAATATAAAAAAAACAATGTACAGTCTGGCTCTATGGAAGTAAAAAGGGCGTCGAAAGTTTAATCGAAATATTAAGATTGAAGTGATTGGTACGTTGCCTGCTGCATGACTAAGCAGAATCGCAGTTGCATTAAAGCTTGCGGCAACTTCCATATCATTATAAGGGTGTCTGCTAACTCAAATATTGTCTTGTCCTTTCCAATCTTCTAAACTACGTTGATCTTACGTTTGATAAAATTATTTCTGAGTGTTTTACTTCAACTTAGGAACAACTAAGAAGTCAAAAACAGCGTCGAATGTGCATGGCTGCGTAACTGAGAAACGACAACTTGTTTTTATTATGATGAGCAAATACAAACTTGGGATATTGATGATTTTTAATTGATGTTGTTACATCGGCAATGCAGCCGCTACATTTTAGTTCTATGTTTGAAATGTTCAAATTGCTATTTTTAGCTAAAACTTAAATTTTCTGACCGGTGTATAAGATAATGATTTTATGATATGTAACGGTCTATACATAATTTTCTTTTATCAGATATACAAAAATTGCAAATAAAAGTTATATAAAATGGCCCATGCCAATGTAACTCCTGAAGAAGTGTCACATAAAATTTGGGATGAAGTATCTGACGAAGAAAACGATGATATTGAAGACATAGCCTCTTGAGCTTCTGGTGACGAAATAAATCTTGCGCTATCAACATCTTTTAATTTTGATAATCCTGACGATGTAAACGGTGCTGACCAAAATGTCACAGGTAATCAGGACAATGCAAGTAATACTGCTGGAACCACACAGCGACGTCAGCTTACCCGTAATAGATTAATTCATGATCTGGAAAGTGCTCTTGATGAACAAAATTACATCCCAATTAGTTTGCCAACTACTGAAAAAACTTTTACTAGTTATCTGGAAAACCCAAAGCCTCCAAATAATTTGGGGGTACAAATAAAATGGTCAAATGTTTGTTCAAGCTGCGGTCTTCAGACGCAGTTTAATATTATTGAAGATAAGACCGGTGTTCGAGAAAAAGTGAAAGACAAAAAATCGCCTTTGCAAGCTTGGATGCTTTTTTTCACAAAAACAATGCTGGACATAATAGTTATAGAAACTAATCGAAAAATAGAAGAGACAGTGATGCAACTTCAGAGTATGCTTGCAGCAGATAGCAGCAGCAGATATGGATATATACGACTGACCAATCCTTGGGAAATATTGGCACTGATTGGAATAATTTACATGCGAGGCTTACTAGGACAAGCGCATCAAGGCACTAATGCGATGTTTCACGAAATATTTGGCAATCCAGTTTTTAGTGCAACTATGTCCAGGAACAGATTTAAATTTTTGATTGCTTACATATCGTTTGATGACCATACATCGCGTCCTACTCGTTGGCAACATGATAGATTTGCAGCTTTTCGCGAAATTTTTGAAGAATTTAACGAAAACTGCGGGAAATTTCTGGTTCCTGATGATTATTTGTCGCTGGATGAAACTCTTAATCCAATGACAACGCAAATCAGTTTCAAACAATTTAATCCGAGCAAACCAGCCAAGTATGGAATGCTGTACAAATCAATAAACGCTTGTTGCTATCCATTTACCTTTTCAACTGCTGTGTATTCTGGTAAGCCAAAAGCAGAGCCGACATCTTACTACACTCCTGGGACGTCACAAACAGTAAAATACCTAATTCAAAATTTAGAATGCCACACAAATTTAGTGGGAAGAAACATATCATATGACAGATTGTATACTTCAATACCAATGGCGCAGTTGCTGCTTGACCGCGGAATAACTTCTGTAGGAATTTTACAATCAAATCGAAAAGGAATTCCAGCTGAAATTTAAGAAATCAAAGACCGAAAAACAAACTCATACGAGGTTTATTGGGAGAAGGATAACGGCATACTAAATCTGCACTCGTATGTAGTAAAAACCAAAAGTTCAGGAAAGCGAAATGTTCTATTATTGTCAACACTGCCACCGCTTCTTGGAACTACAAAAGATGACAACAAAAGCAAGCCCGCTATTTACAAACTATACGACTTTTCAAAAGGCGGAACAGACATTATTGATCAAAGAATGGGGTTCTACAGCTGTAAATCGAAATCAAAGTGCTGGACTATGAATGCATTTTTGTACGTTTTGGACACATGTGGAGTGAACGCTAGCACGATATATGCAATGAACAATGATCTGCAGCCTCGAAACATAAAATCTGTAGATTTTGGATTTGAACTAGCTATGTCTTTGATTCGCCCACATATAGAACAAGGAAGTTTAATTGGCATAAATTCTTCTGTAGTTTGCAAAATTGAGATAGTACTGGGGAAAAAAATATCCTCCAAACATGTAAAAACATCAAGTGGCTTTTTTCCTCATCAAAGTGAAAAACGAAGGCGATGCGATGCATGTATCAGTAAGATTAAAGGAGAAGGAGCAAAAGAAAAAAAAAAATTTCTAAGCAGTGCCAAAAATGCGCAAAGCCTTTGTGTAATAAGCATCTTATTCGCATTTGTGGTTCTTGCTTGCAAGACTAAACTTTTGTAAAGCTTACATTTATGGATAAAATTGCACTGCCTTAGTTGTTTTTGAAACATACGAGCGTATTGCTGCTTTTGTCGATGATATATGTTTTGCTGATATTACCCGTAAATTTAATGTAGTGTTCCCGTATTTTCATATTACACGACAAATTATAATTAGAAACAGCATGGCGTATGACTGCAATGCAACTGCTAGTCCAGAAATAGCCTATTTTCTTTCACATTTGTAATGTATTCTGTTAATTGCAAGTGATTTTTTAATTAATAGCTCTAAATTCACTAACGCCTCAAAGCACTAGTTACAAAGATAAAGCTCAAATTGATGACATTATAATCAATTCTGATTGAATATAAAAACTGTAAGGACCGTTTAAATATCAAGTGACCCCTCCAGAGAGAAACAAAACTGCCGTATTGGTGTTATTATGGTGGGAGGGATAAAAGATAGGCTACATAGGCCTATCGTTGTACGACAAACTTGCTATTAAAAAGAATCAAAGTTTACATTCGTTTGACACAGGTTTTTGTAGCAAATTCAAAACTTTGAACTCAAGCTTGCTTGAGTACTTTTTTCATTCAACTCGTCACATACGCAGACTTGGACAACTGATTAATTCTAGCTGGCTAATTCGGTGAATTACAACAAAAAGATGCTAATTGTACTCTAATTTGAAAAAACTAAAAGTCTCTTACTCTAGTGTAATTTGAAAAATCCCTAATTCCAATTATAATCTAATTTCGGAAAAGTTCCTGACCGAAGATTCAAATCTGAAAAATGACCAAGACCTTTTTTTATTAGGGATCACCTGGATTTTCGAAAAGTTAGGCCGAAAGTCAAGATGGAAATTAGGTGATCTCTAAAAAGAAAAAAGGCCTTCACAATAATTTGGTGGCAAAAATTAAAGAGTCTTAGAATTGTCGCAACTACAAAGTGGTTTTGCGAAGATATTCAAATGACTTCAAAATTCGCTGGATAATGAAAATTTCAAACTAATTTCAGAAAAACTGGAAAGCTCAAATTCCAATTCTACTTTAATTTGTGGTAATCAGAAATGCTTTAATTTTATTTTACTTTAATTTGAGAAAAGCATTAATGCTCTAATTCTAAGTGTTATCTAATTTGAAAATGCTAAAAAAATTCTAATCGTCCAAGTTTGCACACAAGGATGGAGAGGCTTGCAAAAATGTCGTATTGCGTCGCATAAGGTAGAAAAAAGAATAAACGAGTCATATGATTCGTGAGCATTCCTTAATTTGAATGAGATTTATGTTTTGATTAATAAAAATATTTATCCGTGATGAACAAGCATAGCTTGCATAATGAAAAGAGTAATAATTTCATAAAGTTAAGAAATTTTTGTCATTGAAATGCAATTTTACAGCCTGTTTCACATTTACTAACAATCAATTCAAATTACAAAAATCTATCTAGAGCAGTGGTTCCCAAACTTTTTCATGCCGCGACCCACTTTTCAAAACATAAATTTTTGAATCCCTGGTAATTCTACATATACTTCGAAGTACTTGGAAAAAGTACAGTGAAAACAAAACACATAATTGAGATGCTAATTTTCATTCGAAATACTTGAAGCAAAGCATGCATTAATCTAAATTTTGAATGACTTTCGCGACCCACTAAAATTGCGTCCACGACCCACCAGTGGGTCGCGACCCATAGTTTGGGAAACGCTGATCTAGAGAGTAGACACTCGCTCTAGTCCTACACAAGAAATGTTATACAAACATCACCGCTGGTAAATTCCTCATAAAAGGCAAAATGGCAAATTGATGATGAAGTGTTGAACTTTTTACCTGGTAGCTGACAATGATAAACTGCGCTTAGCCGATCGCAAAACCACAACGTCGAAGAGTAAACACCACGAAAAAAGAAAATTCGCCGGCCGTTTCTTTATTTTAAATTATAGTCAAAAATCGAAAATCTAATGCTGTGCATTTAATTTGCAAAAACTTGAACGCTATTAATCTGATCATAACAAAAAGTATATAATTAAATTGAAAAATAAATTCTTCATCTATCTGATCAAATACGGAATCTCTAGTGTGAGCAGTTTAAAAGTTATCAGCTGCCAAAGTGCTCCGGTCGAATCGACCCCCCCCCCCCCGGACATAGAAAGCAAAAAAAAGCCCGGCCTTAATAGGGTTAATGTTCGCAAACTGTATCTATCAACCTATTTTTAGGCGTTTTCCAAATATCGAAGTCTTTTGTAAACATTGTTGTAATGAGTTTGTTGTGCAGAGACCCTTGGGGTAGTCTCCAAACCCAAGACAAATCACCGTAAAGCTGAAGAGGTAAATAGATGAAACGCGCTTTTCCTTTTGTCATGCTGCACTTGTTGTCTAATTATCTTGGATAAATCCTTGAATAAGATTTTATTGATAATACGCAAAACTGAAAATAAGGAACGTGATAAGCAGATATGGAAAAACAGATGGATTAGCGTAGCGTGGCAAGGCAAAGGCGTCGCTGGCGGTGGCGTCTTTGGCGGTTTCACACTACTTTGATCCCCAATTTTTTCTTTGTCACAGCTCCAACACGATAACAATCGACAAAGGGAACAACTCGACCAACTTTTCTCTACATTGGCATCTACGAGCTTCGTTTTTGATTGTTCTAACTCAAATGTACAGGTACCACATTGAATTTTTCCTGTTGCGTGTCTACTTTGGAAATGGTGTAAAGTGTGACAAGAAGGCAGTTACCGCTGCGTCGCTTGAGGGTCAACCTTGCCAAATCCAACGATTAATAATTGATGATGATACCGCAAGTGCAACAAACATATCGACAAAACCAGTAGCGCAGCCAGAACTTCTTCAAGGAGAAAGGCCAACGTTTTTTGAACAACCCAACCCAAGTGCAGCAATGAAACCTTCAGGATTTGGTTGCGATATGGATATTGAGACCTTTTCTCCCCAAGAGATGTGGGGTGTGCGCGATTTTTAAATCGAATGTAAAGAAGTTTAACGCAATTGCACACACAAAAAACATTACTCTCACGCAACTGCACTCAACGCATTTACTGGTTCAAACTGATTGGTGGTGGTGATAGGCAAACCAAAAAATTTTACGGGTGTTGTGTGTCAAAATTTAACTTTATTGAAATTCAGCCTACAATTTTTAAGTGAAAATTCAACAATCACAGGTTCCAAATTAATGGTGAGGTCACGGTGAACATACAGCAATGCAAATCCATTCAAAAGAGCTTTTTTCATTGTGGACCGCAAATAGATTTTCAAATATTTCAGAGCATTAAACCAGGGGTCACCAAACTTTTTTTTCAACGGGCCGGATGACAATGTGGACCTATGGTCGCGGGCCAGATTTGAACGAAATATTATAGAGGGGTTATGCAATTTTACTGACTTTAATATTGAACGAATCTAAGAAATCGATAAAACGAAACGAAAACAACAAAGCAAAATTTAATAAACGATTAGTGCGATTTACGAAATTGTTCTTTGTTCTTCATGATATCTTCTATGTTCGGTTTGGTGTGGCTGCACTGAACCAACAGAATTGCCTTTAAATGTTCATCAGTTAATCGCGTTCGATGTTCCGATTTGACGTTTTTCATTTTTGAAAATGTTTGTTCACAAACGTAAGTTGTTCCGAACATAGATGCCATACCAGAAGCAAATTTCTTCAGCTTTAGAAATTCATCATTAGGTAAGCAACGGTAAAACTCAAGAAGTTTCCCTTCTCTATGCTTCTCTTTCAACAATCCATTTGCTTGCAAATCAATGAGCTCTAATTGCAACTCCGATGGCATACCACTAGGATTGCAGCTGAAAGGATTCTGAAACAGAAGAACGTCGTCCTCAATCTTGTCAAGATCAGAAAATCTTTCCGAAAAATTCTGCTTTAAGTCGCTGATAATTTTCTTTGAAAATTCAAGGTCAACTTCTTCTGCGCTAGCAGCGCAGAATTGTTTAAGGCAGGGAAAATGCGATAAGTTTCTGATTTCCAATTGAGACTCAAACAATACTAACTTTCTTCGAAATCCGTTGACGATTCTGTAGAGATCACCAATAAGATTTTCTTTTCCTTGAAGCTTTAAATTCAAATCATTTATGTGGGATGTTATGTCCACCAAAAATGACAATTTTGACACCCACACAAGATTTGATAAGATTGGGTCTGCTTTATTCTTATCCGCAAGAAAATGGTTTATTTCATTTCGAAGATTATAAAAGCGAAGTAAGACTTTACCACAACTGAGCCATCTCACTGCTGTGTGATAAGGTAAGTCAGAATACTCAGCATCGATTTCTTTAAGAAAACTCTGAAATTGGCGGTGAATTAATGCGTGACTCCGAATGAAGTTCACCGCCCAAACGACTGGTTTCATTATGCAAGAAATATCCAAATGTTTCGAACAGAGTGCTTGCTGATGTATAATGCACTGCAAAAATAGAGCTTTTCTGAGATGAAGATCTTCCAACTTAGACATGATCCGCCCGACCAAATCCTTTTTCAATCCAACCATGTTTTTGCCTCCATCAACTGTAATACACTGAAGTTTGTTCCAGTGAAGGCTATAACATTGCAAAGTTTTCTCTACTTCAAGAAAAAGGTCTTCACCAGTTGTTGTTCCATGCATGCTACAAACCGATGCCAACTGTTCAGTGATTTCAAAATTCAAATTGACACCACGAATAAATATTTGAAGTTGTGAGGTACTTGTGAGATCAGTAGACTCATCCATAGCTAAAGAATACCACAAAAAATTCTCAGCTTTCTGTTGTAGCTGTGCTACAATGTTTTCTCCAAGTTCCTCCGTTCTTCGCGCAACTGAACTGGCTGAAAGACTTATACTTGCAAACAAATTGGAACTCTTAGGACACAATTCGTTCACAGTTTCCATTAAGCACTCTTTAATGTAATTGCCATCAGTGAACGGTTTTCCATGTTCTACTATTTTCTGAACGATTTTATAACTCGTTCGAGTTATCGATTCATTTTCAGTAAATTTTTTTACGAACAAACTTCTTTGACCCTGCAAATTCAGTTTCATAGACTGAAATTTTTCAGTGCGTAGCTTATCCGAAAGCTTTGAATATTTAGATTGGTGCTTTGTTTCATAGTGACGCCGAAGATTATACTCTTTTAAAACAGCAATTCTTTCGCTACATATCAAACAACTTGCAGTGTTGTTATCTGCTTTCACAAAGAAATATTTTTCTCCCCACTTTTCATTAAACACGCGACACTCACTATCTACTTTTCTTTTCTTGGCAGCCATTGAAACACTCAGCAAACTAAAAATGTTTTGTTACAGCTTTAACCAACAAAAAATATTTGAATGTATGAGCTTGTGATGTCATAAGAATTTTTGCTTGCTCACTCACTCACTTATCAATCTCTACTATGACGTCACATACAACCAACAAAATTATCTACAATAATCTGTGTTCGACGATAGTTTTGAGCGATGATTCTGCGATGAAAAACAATGCGAAGTTAAAATTAAAGTTATTGTTTTTTTTATAACTCTTTTTGTGTTTTGGACAACATGAAGCGGGCCGGATAAAATCACCTCGCGGGCCGGATCCGGCCCGCGGGCCGTAGTTTGGTGACCACTGCTAAACGAACGCTCATTTGTTGCTGTAATAACCGGACGAGTTGTCAATAGGAATGTTGAATATGACGTCACTCATTTCGTGCGAAAAAAGTGGCTGACCGAAAATTTAATTTATGCTGGAGAGGTATAAGGGCGAACAATAACTTTTCGGGTCATTTTTAAAACGAACAAGAAACTAGTCAACAATTACTATAAATTGTTCCTAATTTGCTACTCAAAAACAAATTTAATTAAAAGTGATTTGGTTGAGATTAGGTCTTTCAGTTGGCTAGTTTAAGCTTAGTACGGTATGCCAATTTGTCAAACAATCGGCCCTAAGAGAGGCGTAATCTAAACATCATTTGCTCCTTGGTTAAAAATAACTCTATGCCAATTAGATACTCGTAGGTACGTTTTGGGCTGAACATGCAGATGACCTTTATCAGGCCATTACTACCGGTATCGTAGGTTTTGAGTTACCGTACCCTTTGCACAGCGGTCTAGGCAATCGTCCAAAAATTCTTTACGGAATAGTGAAGGTCACAAAATCACATCTGATACATACGGTCTGCTATGGGGCGCCATTTGTTCACCGCTGATTACACATGTTTTAGGGCAACATTTATGACTAAATCAAATGCATTTGTTTAAATGCACAAATACATTTAACATTTGTTTAAATGTTTATAACATTTGTTTAAATGTTAACATTTGTTTAAATGTCTTTAACATTTGTTTAAATGTACAAATACATATGTCACTCAACCGTATCATTCACATATGTCACTCAACCGTATCGTATCGTTCTTTAAAGGGAATGTACTGCGAATAACGCTTTTCCGATAGATTTGGTCATTGGACCATCACGTGATAGGTTTGCGACAGACTCGTTTGAAATGGGCGACAGGCGCGACATAGTTAAAATTCTTGAAACATGTGGTCTGCAGCAAATTAAACCACCAACCGCAAAAGTCCGAGTCTCTTACTACAAGATGTCTGCTGGATAGGATATAGGATGACTGCTGGAAGCAGTGCAACAAGTGCAACATAGGCTGTATAGATTTATGCTGTTAGTCAATGAACTCAGTCTGCCAGTTTCTTGCAGAAAATGATGATACTTATGAAAGACTATGTATGTATATATATATATATATATACATCATAGGTAGGCTGGCCATTTTTCGAAATGCAAAACCGGTACGCTTATTGCAGACTGCTATTATGACTAGGTAGGGTGGCCATACGTTCCGATTTAGGCGGGACAGACCTCCAATTGAGCGTCCCGTTTTTGCATGAGCAAATAACGGGACAGTGGATGGCCACCTTTCACGAAGCCAAATAGTTGGGCTTACTATAGACTCTAGATCAAAATCGGGACGCTCAAGACCGCGGTCGCGCCTACGGTGGGGTGGATCTCCAAAAAAAAAAGGTCACCACCTATTTCGCTGCCCGTTTGTTGTCATTTTCGGCCGGAATCATCATTCAGGTAGGGTTTGCTGCCAACATGCCCTAGTTTATCACGGTTAACTTTGGCATACCCTAGGTCAAGCTGTGCTGCATGACTAAGCGAAAACACCAGACATTCCATAATTTAACTGGGACAGGCCTGAAAAAGCGGGACTGTCCCGCCTAAAACGGGACGTATGGCCACCCTAATCATAGGATAAAACATTAAAAAACCTTTTTAATTTTATATCCTATGATGTATATTTTCTTTATTATCTTGTTTAATCAATTTACTGTAAATGCCGACTCGTTTCGGCCATGCTACATGCAATGTAACTATAAGTGCTAAACTCGCAGTCTTTTTATGAATATAAGTTACAACATCTTTGAGCGATTTATCATTCGCCAAACTTTTCCTCTGCTTTTCCTCGCCCATTTCAAGAATTTTAACTATGTCGCGCCTGTCGCCCATTTCAAACGAGTCTTTCGCAAACCTATCACGTGATGGTCCAATGACCAAATCTATCGGAAAAGCGTTATTCGCAGTACATTCCCTTTAAAGAACGATACGATACGGTTGAGTGACATTTGTGAATGATACGGTTGAGTGACATATGTATTTGTACATTTAAACAAATGTTAACATTTAAACAAATGTTAACATTTAAACAAATGTTAAAAACATTTAAACAAATGTTAACATTTAAACAAATGTTATAAACATTTAAACAAATGTTAAATGTATTTGTGCATTTAAACAAATGCATTTGATTTAGTCATAAATATTGTCCTAAAACATGTGTAATCAGCGGTGAACAAATGGCGCCCCATAGTCTGCAAGCTTTATTGAGAAAAAATTTCAAAGAGTTACTGATCAGCTGATTTTATCAATCAAAAATAATTCAACATATGACAAACGGTACAGAAATCTACAGTGTCATTTAGGCTAGTGGTTCCCAACCGCTGGTCCGCGTAAATTTTTTGCCGGTCCGCGAAGTATCTTATTTTCTGCCAAGATAATTTTAATATGGAATCATAACCGTTGCAAAGATGTTACTCTCTGTAAAACTCATTTTACGCCTGGTCGATTTGCAGCGGTAAAACTGACGTATCTCGCCTTTCATCGTTGATACCGCAAAATTGTTTAACAATAATTAATCAAGGTAAACCTTCCGATTACCTTCTAGATTCATGTTTGACCTAAGTTTTGTTTCGTCACAAGTGATTTTGTTAAAATTGCTTCGACATAAACTACGTCTAGCGTTCTAAAAGTTTATTGATGGAAAGCTGTGCAAAGTAATTTTTTACTTTTGACATGCTGTAATAGCTTGTACTGTGACACTGCAGAAAAATAAGTATGGAATCAACAAAACAACAAGGTATTGTGGTGTATTTTAACAAAAAGGATAAAACTAAGACTTCTGAAACAGATAATTCTCAAAATGGAAATCAAGCTAGTATCAGTAGGGCTACTGTAAGTGTAGAGCAAACTACGAAAAGGACATGTGCAGATAACTCAAATGTCACAGGAGGAAGTAAGAAACGAAAAGGGGAATTTGTCAGGCAATACGATAAAAAATACTTGGAGCTTGGTTTTACTGTAGCTCCATGCAGTGAACAATCGCCACGGCCCTTATGTTTAGTGTGCTCCCAAATTCTCTCAAATGACGCTATGAAACCTTCCAAACTTGCTCGTCGCTTCCATTCAAAACACAACAATCTTAAAGACAAGCCCCTTGAATATTTTGAACGCCTACACTCTCATATGAATGACCAAAAAAAACAAATGAAAAAGATGACAACTACCGAAAAATCTTTTCTACATGCATCCTACCTAATTTCCCTACATATAGCTAAAACAAAAAAACCCTATACAATTGGGGAAGAGTTAATAAAGCCGTGCATCTTATCTGCGGCTGAACAAATTTTGGGTCCTGAAGCAGCTCGAAAATTTGATGGCATACCACTCTCCAACAATACAGTTCAACGAAGGATTGAAGATATTGCAATGGACATTGAACAGCAGGTAATAGAGGAGGTAAAGAAATCACCCTATTTTGCTATTCAACTCGACGAGTCAACTGACGTGAGTAATTGTGCCATTCTTCTATGTTTCGTGCGCTATAAGGGAAAAACAGATTTTAAGGAAGAACTTCTTTGTTACATTGACTTACCAGGACGTACCACCGTGTCAGAAATATTTAGGCTTCTTAACACGTACTTTAGTGAGAAAGACACAAACTGGGCAAATTGCGTCGGAGTATGTACTGATGGAGCTGCGAGCATGACTGGTTATCGCTCTGGTATGGTGGCAAAAATTAAAGAAGTTGCGCACAAAGAAATGCTGTTTACTCACTGCATCATCCACCGAGAGCATTTGGCTTCAAAAAAGCTTTCACTAGATTTGAAAAACGTACTTACTAACGCTGTGAAAATTGTTAATGCAATTAGAAGTCGACCTCTGAACTCCAGACTCTTCCAAGCATTGTGTGAAAGTATGGATTCGCAGCACGATCATCTTCTTATCCATGCAGAAGTAAGATGGCTGTCACGAGGACGAGTTCTTTCTCGCCTATTTGAACTTCGTAAAGAAACAAAACACTTTTTGAGAGAAATGAACTCCTCATTAGCAGAATTTTTGTTAGATGAGATGTGGTTGTGTAAGCTTGCGTACTTGGCAGATATATTTGGCCGTTTGAACGAGCTTAATACTTCTCTGCAAGGCCCTTGCGCGAGTATCTTTGTACTGAGAAAAAAGACTGATGCTTTCAAACAGAAGCTGGCATTTTGGGATAGTCTTGTGCAAAAGGAAGATACAATTATGTTTCCAATTTTAAATGAGTATTTGGCAAATGCTGATGTTAACTGTAAAGAGTTACTGAGCATTGTAAGTCAACACTTAAAAGAGTTGGCTAACAGTTTTAACCATTATTTTTCGGAACATGAAGATCCTAGACGTGGAAACCTTTGGATCAACAATCCTTTCATCGAAGATGTCAACACATGCGACCTTAATCCCCATAAAAAAGAAAATCTGATTGAATTATCCTGTGATTGAACTTTGCAGTCCAGATACAAAAAAGAATTATTGTCGCAATTCTGGATATCTCTTGAAAACGAATATTCGTGTCTAACTCACAAAGCAATCAAATTATTGGTAGTATTTTCAACTAGCTATTTATGCGAGAAATCTTTTTCATCGCTAACTTTAATTAAAACAAAGCAAAGAAATCGGCTGGATGCCGAAGCACAGCTACGTGTTTCAGAAACTTCTTTTATGCCTCGCTTGGATCGCATACTGACAGCGAAACAGCAGCAAATTTCACACTAACATTGATTTTGTATGTAAATGAATTAACATTTTGTTGTTTGAGTTAATTTGATTTCCATTTTGTTGCGATTTTTCGTCCCAAATACATAGCTTATGCCAAAATCTTGCAGTATGTTACGCAACGACAACTTTGGTTAACAGAAAAGTTACAAATATATGTTCTATTCACTACGGATTTTTGTTGCCGGTCCGCGAACATTTTTAAAAATTTTTACCGGTCCCCGGTGTAAAAAGGTTGGGAACCACTGATTTAGGCTACAGGATAATTTAGGTTTACAACTTTTCAGTGCGCATATGCTACTAAATACAATAAATAAGTTGCACATTACTTTTAATTTAAACTCAGCATTCCCAAATACGCTAATTAATCGAATATAAAGCCCTACCAGAAGCTGGCTACAAATAAATCTGCATGTTTAGCCCATAAAATTAGCCTAACTAGTGGCAATTACAAATAAACCTTAACATTTCTTACCTTACTTTGACCTTAGATTCATTTCATAGTATCAGTAAAACAACATATATAAAGTTCATTCAACAACTGTCACCTTTATTGATTTAATTTGCAGAAAACGAGTTCACTCCTATTCAATTGAATGCAAAAATACTGAAAGTGGTCAACCACTTTTTTCAAAAGCGCATTTTGATGACATTTGATCACGTGCGTGCAACCTTCCTATATTTGACGAAGAACTTCCAGAAATGGATACGTATTCAATTCTTCAGCAAACAGCAACGCGTCCAAAGCGTTGTAAAAATCATCTTTGTGGCGCAGCCAATATGAACGCAATCGCATAAATTCAACCTCTCCCGCGTCAATGCTGTCATACAGAAAGGAAAGATAAAAGTTCACACCATTTTTGATCGAGTCGAAGCAAATGTCATTGTCATAAATGAGAAAACTTGCTTTGTTGGAATGTATATGTGTAGTTTCTGTAATTTGTTGCTTTTGTTCTGCTGTAATTATTTTATTCGTAAATCTAGAATTATCTCGAGTATCAACTTGGTTTTATATCTCGGTTGTGTTTTTTCAAAAAAAAACTTTTTTTCTTTTACTTAATTATTTATTTCGTATACGCCTCTTCTGACGTCACAACGGTAGATCATGTGTTTACGTTCAAGGCTGGTCCAGAACACACTTTTTCTTCTCGAGAGTTTTCGATTGCCGATGTGACATAATTTATTAGCGAAGCTTTTTTGTGTCATGTGATGTTGTTCTTCAATTTTCTAGATCGCGTCCCATTCATATGGCTGCTAAATTTTTATACATGCAGAATTAGAGTGAAGAGTAAAGAAAAACAGAGTGAGAGTAACGGAGAGCGTAGAGAGACGGATAACATGTTATTCTGTGGTGGTTTGTTGTGGCTTATTGGCGTGACCAGAATCAAGCGGTTAATTGATTGAAATAGCTTTTTCTAATTGATATATGAGAGTGCATTGGTTTGTGTGATCAACGAGTGAAAGAATTTAAAGTCTCAAAGTATTTTGTGAATATATTTTGCTCTGTTCTTGATTGAGAAATGCGTAATTTAAAGTATCGTGGTTATGCATTTAGTAGAAGCCAATTTTTACCTAGACGTTAAATTGCAGTCGAAATTAATTAAATTACTCGAGCGATACTTCAAATCGCCTTAATTTTAAGAAAACAATTAAAGTTGAAATAGAACCAAAATTTTATTTACGCAACAGTCATGCTCACACAAACAGATGCTAACAAAAATTGGAGTTTTAGGCAATCAACCAAATCAGAGCGAAATATTTCGCTGAGTTGCACAAGCACCGTGTCAATAAAAAGCAAAAAGACAGAACGCCTGTAAAACTGGAATGGTGAAACAGCTATTGGATTTGCTTTATTGGCTTGCCAATTCACGATTCGAGGCATGGGTGTGGATTCCCATTGAGATCTACGGCATGTCTGAATAGTCCATCAAATATTTTTTATTGTCCCTAAAAGCCTGTATCACATCTTGGCAACTGGTAATACTTGTAGCTTCTAATGCAGTCAAAATAGTTTCTTGATGCCCTGTAGCACCTTTGGAACTGGTTTGGTAAGATTCAGTTTAGCATTAATAATTTTTAGGCTTACCAAATACCCAGGTGTTGTTATCGCTTTCAAATAAAATACAGTCCTTCCAAGAACTTTTCCATCTCTTGATTCTGACAGTTGATGAAGATAACCAACAACCGCCAAATAAAACTCTTTAAAAACAAAGACAGCTTCATGGTTCCTAATCCGCTTTGTGGAGCAATGACGCTTCAAACGCGATATTTGTTATTAATATGAACATGCAGCAGCGAAAGACGTTTTTCAGAATTAGAAAAAAATACCGATATACCTTTAATGGTGCTTACGCAGGCTTGAATTTCGCGAACGTTCCAAGCCAAAGAATGTAACCGTAACTTGTGCAATCTCTGATTGTAGCGTCTCTGCTACTTTTGTCCACTCATTAAACTTTTTATTGCGGTCTTTATTGTCTTCTAAAAATCATTCCAGAGAGAATATCGAATATCAACTTAGCACATCAATGGTTTTGTTTCCTCCATAAACTACAGTCCAAAGCATTTTGACTAAAATTAGAAAATTTTAATCATCAACTTTGAATCTAGGCTCATCAACATAGTTTGGTAAATAACTTGCGAGGAAAATAGAGACATGCTCTATTCTAGGCAATATATCTTAAACTTTTCCAGAAAGCACCAAACTCACTTTCACTCGTAGCAAGCTACATGTTGTTGCACAGTATTGCTCTCAATATTGCACAAGACTCTTGCGCACCTCGTCAGACACCGGTAGGTTGTTGCTGCAAGATTCTTGCGCAAAAAAAACTTGCTTTAATTCTTCTGGGACACACCAGTATATCAAGCTGTCGCTAGTAAATCTGAGCCTCATTTTGAAAACTGATAACTTACATCAAAAATTTACCTTAAAACGAGATCGAAATCCCTGGTTTAATAGCGACATATCCAAATGCTGTAGCAAACCTGTTTAATTTCCAAAATCTTTAAAAATTAATAGTTTTACTATAGTCTAAAGCGATTGAATTTTTCATACAATCAGTCCAGTGGAATAATTTTACTTCCATTTACAATTTGTGGCGTGAGATCAACGAAATGTTGGTGAATGAAGCCTCTTTCTTACCACAATGAATTTAATTTTGTGACATTCTTGACTCTTAACTGACACCTAACAATATGAGATCAATAACATCAAATAATAAGTCTGTAGAACAACGGAATTGATCACCCAACCCTTTACATGATAAGTCTACACAACAACAGCATTGAAAGGGCCTTCGAGTAACGAGCGTACTTTCTTTTCAATACTTTTATTTCAGATCACGTGAAATGTTATAAATTTCATCATCCAATGCCATGCGCTTTTGCAAAAAAAAATCAAGCGCTTTTTATTTTGTATATGTAAAAAACCACAATAATTTTTACTTCTGAAAACACTGTTTGTGATCTCCAGGCTCTATGAGATATTGAATTAATCAATCATTTTATTGAAGTAAAGAGATGATACATTTAATTTTGGTTTTCAGTAACGAATCGTTTGAAGAATATAAATAAGCACGATGTAATAAACAATCAATAAGACCTCGTTTCTAAGACAAAGGTGTTATACTGTTAAAATGTAAGAGCACACCGGTTAAAGTTGGTTTGCGGTATACACTGATACCGTAAACCAAGTACTGACACCTCACCCAGTGTATACTGCAAACCAACTTTAACTGGTGTGCTCTTACATTTTTACAGTATAACACCTTTGTCTTGAAAACGAGGTCTTATTGATTGCTTATTACTGTAACTGCTGCTATCCCAGTCACGCGGTTTCGGGGAAGGTTTTAGGGCACAGCGCAAACTCAATCGCGGTATTAAAGGGCACTCTCGATGATTAAATCAGATATAATTCCGAGACGAAAAATCCGATCGAACCTACACGAATGGCGTCGATACTGCGACAGGTTTTCTAGAATAATTTAACAATTATAAGCAAACAGCCAAATCTTACACTTAAATTGGGCACAAAACATAGTAAAAAGATCAAATGGCAAATAGCGGACAGCGATGGCATTAAAGTACGACGATAAACAATCATAAGAGAATCATGAGAAGCACTCGTTGTTAATACTACGATAAATTACAATAGCTTATAATATATACTTTTACCGACTATATGCGACTTTCCGAAACGATTCAACTTTATAGCAGAGATTTCACTTCATTCATATTTTGATTTTGAGAAAAATGCCAAATGACTAGAGTGCCGCGGTTATATAGTGCTGCTAATTTACGAAATTCTTATGCGAGCACGTGAAAAAAGACAAAAGAAGGCTTCATAGAAACTGGCTGACCTAGATCTTATTTCTTAGTATTGTTTTCAACACAAAATACGCTAATTATAACAGTAGGTCTCCAACAGCTTATTCAAAGAGAAAGAGGCCCTGCAGTTTAACCAGGGCGCTAAAACAGTTTTAATTAAAAGTTTTATGAATGGATTTTGTCTGCAGCAATTACATCCTACTTATTTATATTCTTCAAACGATTCGTTACTGAAAACCAAAATTAAATGTATCGTCTCTTTATTTAAACGGAACGGTGACCCAATATCCTTCATCCTAAATAAGATTGACAAATATAAGAATGAATTCAAAAATCAGAATCGACAATTCCCTATCGACTCCTACAACAATACCCCTAACCTAAAATCTTATTTAACCCTCCCATATATTGGCACCCCATCCATTAAATTTAGCAAACGCCTTGCTGCATTGTTTCGCGACAGACTGAGGACCGATTCCAATAACTTGAGCTCATTTAACTCCGCCATAAAATCTCATCGGGATCAGTGCAAAGCCTGCAGAGAAACAATGCCAGCAAAGTAAAACTTCACATTATTGAAAAAGTGCCATTTTAAAACTGAAACTGAACTAATGAAAACGCTGCTAATCAAGCGCCTGAAGTCATCCCTAAACATAAAACTCTGTCATTCACAAGGAGCGATGTCGCTTCTGCACGAGTTTTATTGAAAGATACAGTGCTAAAACGTTACTATTTGAATCATTAGTGTTCAGTATCTTAATATGATATTAAATTTAATTTAGGTATTAAAGCTTTATTTGTTTAGCCCTAATGAAGTCCCCGAGGCGGGACGAAAAGCTTTGGAGAATTTTGTCATGCTAATTATTCTTATCTTGATTTAATAGGAAGATTGCACGCACGTGATCAAACGTCATCAAAATGCGCTTTCAAAAAAAGTGACTGACCACTTTCAGTATTTTTGCATTAAATTGAATAGTAGTGATATCGTTTTTTGCTAATCAAATGGATAAACGTGACAGTTGTTAAATGAACGTTAAATACGTTGTTTTACTGATGTTGAGGAATGAATCTGAAGCCAAAGTAAGATAAGAGGTGCTAAAATTTGCTTGTTATTGCTAATAGTTGGGCTAATTTTATGTGCTAAACATGCAGGCTCATTTGTAGCCAGCTTCTGGTAGAGTTTCATATTCAATTAATCAGCGAGTTTAGGTTAATTGCAATGTGCAACTTATATATTATATTTAGTTGCACAAGCATACTGAAAAGTTGTAAACTTAAATTGTGCTGTAGCCTAAATAACAATGCAGACTTCTTTACTGTTTGTCATATGTTCGATTAAATATTGATAGATAAAATCGGTAATGATTTAAAATTTTTTGTCAATAGTGCTTGCAGACTTGAGTATTCATATATCAAATGTAATTTTGCGACCGTAACTACAGTACTTCTTAAACATTTTTGAGCTATTACCTTGGCTGCTGAAACAAAGATAATTAAAAAACTTACGGTACCGATTCATTTATTCATGCGTATGAGCTCATGCTCTGTTTGCATGTCTTTTGTCAGACTGGGCCATTACGACATATAGACTGCTTGGCCCCACCACCTGTTTGCCACATCAAGATGGAGTCATGCCGTTAAATGCCTTGCCCATGGACACAACAAGCAAGCTTACGGTACCGGTAGTAATGATCAGATAATGGTTGTTTTTGCTAATGTACCGACAAGTATCTAATTGGTATAGAGTTGTATTTAACTGAGGAACAAATGGTATTTAGATGGCACTTCTCTTAGGCCCAATTTTTAAAAATTGGCACACAGTACTAGGCTTAGACTTGCCAACTGAAAGACCTAATCTCAACCAAATTGCTTTTGATTGCATTTATTTGTTTCCGTGGATCCAACTAGCAATAATTTATTCCAATTTCTCATTAGTTTTTAAAGTAACCCCTAAAATTGATGTTCGCCCTATACCTTTCCAACTTGAATTACAGCTTTTGGTCAGCCACTTTTTTTTGGCGCCAAATGTGTGGCGTCATATGCAATCTTCCTATTATGTTCAATAAAGTATTATTTTGGATTTTTGTTTGGTTCTTCAAAACTTGGAAGAAAAGTTGCCCTTTTCCGAAATTTAAAACACTTTAATGTTGTTAAATTGTCAGCGTGCTTGGGACATACTTCAACCAATATCCAAATTAATTTGTCATTGAAATATGATGCCTTCAATTGTTCTCGGGCACTGGGCAATCATACAGGCTTTTTTGGCAAATACTGAAATACATGGACTCTATTGCTTTCCAGCACCTACAAGCACCACTCTGAAATATATTTCTTGAAAAACAGGTAAAACGAAAAGCTCCGTGCAAAGCAAAAAATATAAACTTATGATCTTCTCACAGCAAATAATTTTCACCTACCGTATTTGATGGAATATAAGATGCACTTTTTCTAAAATTTGTACTCAAAACATTATCCTGTGTCTAATACAAAAAGTTGAGGGCCTCCCTTCGGCTAATCAGTATTTCAACCTGCTTTAACAATTTGTGGTAAGAGAAGCCTGGTACCAGAAAATATCGAATATCCAAAAAACTTCAATTATGTTGTCCTGATACATAGATAGCATTGACTTTTCTAATTACTAATCAGTCTTGTCCAGCAATTGTAGAATCAGTGTCGGCTTGATGAAATTCAAGTCGTATGTGGCAGAATAGAACCCGATGACAATTACTTCAACAATATACTTCAAATACTTTATTTATATTTTTTAGGTTTTCATTGGTTTTCATCATTAGCTCATAGGCGCCACTTGAGCATGTTTCAGACAATCCAGCATTTATGGCACGGATTAATTTTCATCATCGTTTGTGACAAAATCTACTCCTTCGAAGTTTGGAACATTGGTGCCAATGCCGACACTCAATGGTGTATGGTGCGCTTCAAATGCTAGTTTAGGTTTATTTTGAGGAAAATTTTCTTGTGAAAAATAGGTCTCGACTAACCAATATACAATGTTACAGGCCTATAACTCATGTTACAAAAGTTTGAATAGATCTGGACAAGTCTTAAGTTTCACGGTCTAGAATGTATTTCTTCAAAAATTTGTAACAAAATTTTATATACTCACAATCAACTTACATCTCCTAGTAAAGAACTTTTTGCAGGTACTCTCACTGAGTATTAAACATGTGATCTTGAATATTTTTGAAAACGTTTAGGTACAAAAACAATAAACTAAACATGCTGGTCATTGTTAAACGCCTAAAACAGGGATGCACAAAGTGAGGTCTGTCAAGTCTTCACGTTAGTGAAATGTATTCCGAAGAGTAAAAATTTTGGACAGTCCATGTAAAATAGTAATAAAATACGGTATAACACTATATCAGACAAATCGGAACAAATCTGTGATTGCACAACAGTGAGGTAAGAACTGACAAGGCTAGACAAAAGACTTTCATGCAATAAAATATGTAAAATATGGTCATTACAAAAGTACAAAACAGAAACAACCATTCAAGCTTGAACAAGTCTAGACTAGTCTGTACAATACGGAAGCAAGATTGCGCCATATCCTAAAAACCAGCTGAATAAAAATTACGTAGTCTTTACACAATATTATATAACTCATGTTCCAAAACTTTCGACAACTGTGGAAAAGGCAATTGACTCCTAGTTGACCTTCAAGGTCCTTCCCAACAATTGTCAGCAAATAAACCACCACATACTTTACATAATACCATCCTTCAAATACTTTTAACTTACAACAACCAATAGGCAATACCTAATCAAAAATTCCCTACCAACTCACGATAACATTGTTTTTCCAAATAGCTCCTCTTAAAACCGCACCAAATGACGCATTTCGTACTACTCTCACTTTTAAAGTAACGCTAGCTGGCAGCCCACAGATTGGGTACCTCTCACGTTAATACGATGCAAATGCCTTTCTCCAGAACATCACAACCCACTGACAAAAACCGACATTTATGGTCACCATCAACTTCACTTCAACGCATTCATTCATACTGCTGAGTTACTATTGTAGTGCTTTTAAAAAATGTGTTTTAGTAATCAATTAGTAACCACCAAGATGAGGATTTGAAAATGCAATGTTTTGAACATTACTGTTGTTTCAAAGCAAAAAATTGTTATCTGTCGGCATATACAAAATTACGGTTGGCCTACCGGCAGTTGGCTTCAAGCAGTGGCGTATGGAGGGGCCTCCAATGCGCGTGCCCCCTCAGGAAAACGATAAATGTCATTTTCAGTCATTATGCTTATAACGGTAACACACAAATTACCTGTTTTACAGTAGTGATAGAATTAAAATGGCGAAAACGAAACTAATAACGAAAACGGCAGGCATCTGTCGAATACGGCGACTAGTCACTTCTATCATGATAGCTATTCGTATGTATCACTTCTATCATGATAGCTATTCGTATGTATCACTTCTATCATGATAGCTACTATTCGTAGATTCCGTTCGGTTTATATATTGATATTGTTGTTCCTAACTTTCCGTTTGTGGTTTGTAACATCTTCGTGCTCATACGACTCTTAGTAGCTAGATCTCATTGCTGCGATAGCTGCGCATGTATGCATCGAAGTTGCAGTGGCTGCAACATGCCTTCCCCGCCATCGATAAGAGAGAGATGAGCTTGCCGGCCGAAGTAAATGAGATTTCCGTCAAGACTTCATTTGGAAGGCGTTCTTGAGGTTTGGGCTCGGCGACTCAATGATGGCTTCTGTTGCTTGATTGAAGGCGCTGCCGTCCAACTACATCGGGGGAGATGTAGCTTCTTTGTCGGGGTCACCATTGTAGCGCAACGGCAGGCATCTGGCTGTAGTTAGATGTCAAAAAAGTGCACTCCATACGGCGACTAGTCACTTCTATCATGATAGCTACTATTCGTAGATTCAATGTAGCGCAACGGTCTTTCCTTTAGCTGGCAATACAGCACACAGTTGGTGTTTCTTGAACAGCACGTGTTGTCGGAAAAGAGAGCGAATAATACTGTACAGCGCTTATATAGTTAGTCGGCGTTATGACGTCACAATACAAATATGGGGAGCGAAGGCATGGCGTTCGCTACAGTGGCATTCAAAATATTGATCTCCAAAAAAAGGGAGTCTTCACCGCAATTTTACATGAAAACGTCACCATGCACTGCTTGGAAGCTTGATTGAGCCTGGAAACAATGTAGGTTACGTAAACTTTTCAATAAGTTATTTTCGCCCAAACCCCTCAAAAAATTTTTGCTTACGCCCCTGATTTCAAGGTGGACAAATTATTCTTGAATGCCACGTGAGTAATCTTCTTCCAATATGGTAGTTATTAGCTCTCACTTGTATTTTAGTTGCAATGCACAGAGTTATATTGATTACAGAACACTAAAAGAATTTTTTGTGCCAGTCATCTGGTTTTGTAATTTTTTATTGATATCGAAAAACAGGGTTGGATCAAAGTTCTGTGGTCAGTGCTTAAATTAATTACGTAGTTAAGAAACCGATAGTTCTTGAATACTGGATTAATATTATCCTTTGTCCAAGTATTATTTTTTGCACTGCCATATATAAATAGTTTCTAGTGATACTAACAATCAGTGTCGTTTGCAAGCTGAAGAAATTCGCTTCCTAGCAATATGTTGCTCTGATTAATTAGAACTAAGGGTTAATTTATTATGGCTGATCAACAACTGGTTACCACATCGTGTTACTCTTTTAGCAGAACAATTTTCCAACTTGACTTAACAAACCCGCACTTTTCAAAAAAAGTTAGTTCTTTAATATATTTTGACTTTTTGCCTCGCAATCATGATTCTTAAGCATTATCTATTCAAATTTGCAAAAGAATTTTAATAAATGGAGATTTAAAAAATTTTGAAATGTAGCCTACCGGTTAAAAACACCCAAAATTTTGGTGGCTGGACTTCACAAAATTGGAATTTGCAGAATAACTTAGTTTTTTGGTACATTTTCACTACTCTTTTTCGAGAGTAAGGTTCTTTGGCAATATCTATCAAAATTTTCTCAAACATTTATCGAAAATGAAGTCTTTAAACATTTAAAAAAGTAGCCCACTTCAAGCAAACATATTGGTAATCTCCCAACAAAAACATGGAGGTAAAGATGGTCCCACTTAATCTTTTGCAAAAAAATATTTGGGTTGAGCTACATATGATCTAAATGTTTAAGCAATGTTCTTTGCAACTGGGTGAAGGCATCAACGCAGCTGTCAGATTTCATATCCGTAATCTCAACATTACTGATGGCTGCTACCTAACTGTAGGTAAATAACTTCGCGATAAGCTGCTCTTTGCCTGGCTGCGTTTATGCCAGGACCAAGCAACATGTGCCCAGCCAGAGACTTTAGATCATACAAATTCGCCTAGAGTTACAAAAAAGTCTTAAGTAGTGGGCCTAATTATTTGCTCCTCATATTTAATTGATGCGTTTTAAATCGGCACAGATAAAGGAATGACCGGCCGGGGTGAAATTGCATCATACTTAGAAAAAACATTTTTTCGATTTTAGTTTGACAATAGCTTTATAGAGCTACCAAGATCAAACTTACAAACTTTGGGAAAAGCAAGGGCTCTGCTAACTTCTCTGAGCACACCTAATTGGGAAAACAAACATGCAACAAAATGCGTAGCCAGAAGGCATTTGAGATAGGGTATTCCCTGGTTCCAAATTAAAAAAAACGCAAGGCATCTTTGGGTTCACGTGAGCAATGAACATAGCACATTGACCTGGGATATAGCCAGGATTGTGAAAATCTTATGCGCAGAAAAAATATTAACTTTTCGTGACTGTTTACTCATTTGCCCGATGGGCAAAGTCTGCATGGCCGGCTGAAACGACAATCTCAATTCCGACGTAACTGATGGGCGGCCCTGTGGGCAGCGCCAATATAAGCCACTAGCCGGCTTTGCCGACGTCGCCCGGCAGGGGCCCTCCATCAGTAATGTCCGGGTTTAGTATTTCGGTTTAACCGGCCAAGCCGGCTTTACCCATCCAGCTCTTGTGTGAGCAGTAGCGAAAAGTTAATGAATTTTATGAACTTTCACAATTCTTGTACACCAAATTGTGATCATCATATTCTCTTAATCATGACTGGCAATCCTCACAAAGAATCTTGCAACAAATTATTGTTAATACTTGTGAGGGAGCAGGGATTGTACATAATCAAAACTGATTATAGCGGCAAAATGGTGGGTGCTTTCACAATTAAAAAAACTATTTAATGGTAAGTCTATTTTGCCAATCGGGGTTGCCATTTTCATATTTACAGTGCAGGCAAAAAAATCTTTACATTTCTTTGGCAAAAAAATCTTTACATGAAAAATAAGCACGCGTATTTAACTTATTATTTCCGCCAAAAGTATTGCATCACAAAAACGCTTATACTTATGTCATAAGCTACTATCTGGGCATGCTTCACCGCATACCCATAGTTCTTCGGGGTTTGTATAGTTTTACAGCTAGATAAATAGTAGGTCGATGAAATCAGACAAAATTTTTTGCTCTTTTGAAATTTCGAGATCTTGCAAAATTTATCTCAGACACGAAAATAGGTCAAAAGAAAATGCAAATGGTAGAAAAAGTTTGTGTTTTGACATTGTTACAGAAGGGAGATTCTGGGATTGCTGTAGCCAGAGATATTGGGGTCTCAAAAGAGGCATTTTTTCAATTAAAATGGTCGGCTGCGTTATCACCACCCGGGATGATACCGAAGAGGAAGGCGTGCTCTGGCGCACCTGAGAAGACCTCACCACGAACGAATAAGCTTTTGAAGCACGAAATACCACCATATTCGTCTACAACTGCCGTTGAATTAAAAAAAACAAGCACCACGGCCTTCTTCTCAACGTCTCAACCAAGACAATTCGTCATCGACTCCAGAAGGATCTTGATCTACCAGGTTGCCGTGCAGCCAACAAGCTCATGCTCACTGCCGCAATGAAGGAGAAAAGGCTCAAATTTTGCCAGAAAAATATCAACATTGGACAGGCGCAGAGTGGAGAAAAGTGATGTTTGGTGATGGGAGCACTTTTAAAATGGTGATGGGAGTTCCAAAGATGGTGGGTCATCTGAGTAATGCATCACGATATGACCCCAAATTAACGGTTAAAACCATGAAAGACCCTGACAGTGTAATGGTGTGGGTAGATTTTAGCAGAAATCTGGACCAGGCTGGTTTGTACTTCCTTACTTAAAATGTCGATGAAAAAAATCATTTATATAAACAAGCATCTTTGTACATTCTGGAGGTTCATCAATGTGATCATTTCATACCTGAGGGTGTCCCAGCTCACGACACAAAGATCGTGACAAAATTTCGTAACATCCATACCATCCATGTTTTAGACAGCCTGGTAATTTACCAGATCTAAATCAAAGTGAAAATGCCCGTAATTGCTTTAAAAACAAAATTCCAGAGACGCGACTCAGCAATATCAATGAATTGCAACTGGAAACTCTGGACAACACTGGGTAAACTCTGGGTAACTCTGGACTCCACCTGCTTTGCTGTCCTTGCTGATTCCATGCACAGAAAGTTTTAAATGGTCATCAAATCTAAAGACAAGATGACAAAACACTAATTGACATTATATTTTATTTGCAATAAATGACATAAATTCTAAAATCGTTTCGTTTGACTTAATTGCCAAGATATTTGGTCAATGTAAAGATTTTTTGCCGGCACTGTATACTTGTAGTATTAAGTTCCTAATTTGGCTGCGCCTTTGGTCTTGCTTCCGGCATAGCGACACAAGCGGCTATTGTTTTCTCTACATTCAGTTTTACAAATTGTTATGGTTATGGTTTTATGTTGACTTTTTCTCAAACTTGGGATTTTATTACAATGATGTAGGGCAGGGGTCGGCAACCCCTGGCACGCGTGCCACAGGTGGCACGCGAGAGGATTTTTTATGGCACGCCAAGTGACTTGACGCGCATGCGAAATCTACCCTATAAGCGTGCGCGGCGCACTCCCAAGCTCAAACTGTCTACACTGCACGAAATCAACAGTCCTAAAATTTGTCAAGCATGCAATTCACTTGACAATTTCTATGTCGGCGATGTCTGTTGTGGTTCTGCCAATGACACTCACAACTGGTTCGCTGTGAAAGCGAAAAAATTGGCTCAAGACAATCCAGTTTATGCGATTTCCCATTAGCACAAACAAATTAGAGTAAACAAAGATGCGATACGCAGCAAGAATGAAAAATTTTGGTGTAGACACGCCTAATACTAAAACAGTTACGAAAACACTGTTTTTCTTTGTCGCAGACTCTGCTACAACTCACAGACAGTTTTGCTTGAAGAGATGGAAAGTGCATACCATGATGTGCTGCTGCACTGCAGTGTCAGATGGTTAAGTTGCGGTAAGATTCTCTTGAGGTTCGTCGAATGTCTAATCGAGATAAGGGTCTTTTTCAGGGGACAAGGAAAGGCCGACCCCGAACTGGAGGATGAAAAGTGGCTTGTAAAACTGATGTTTCTTGTGGACATCACCACGCACCTTAACGAACTTAATCTTCATCAGCAGGGTATAGGAAAAACAGTGATGTGTCTTTTTGAGGTATGCAAAGGATTTGCATCTAAACTGAATGTCTACACACGGGACATTCGAATCGCCACTTTTCGCTACTTTGAACACCTGAAGGCTTTCTCAGTGGATTACCAAGTTAATTCGGTTAAAATTGATATGTACATTAGGGGTTCAACGTCTCAATTTTGCACCAGATTTCAAGATTTTCAACATTTTGGTTCATTGGTTTCTTTTCTCATCAAGCCCGAGAGCAGCGAAGACTTGAACTTATGTGCATTTGAATGGATGGATATTGAAGACTTCCAGTTGCAGCTGATCGATTTCAAAGCCTCTTTATTGTGGACATTGAAATTTGTTGATTTGCGGAAATCGCGGGAAACGATTGAAAACAAGCAAAAAAACATTTTACCACGTTGGAAATCTTTGCAGGAGAAATTTAGCTGTCTAAAGAAGATGGCAATAGCTTTGCTGTCTGCATTTCAAGCCACTTATTTGTGTGAACAAATATTTTCCCAAATGAAGTTTATTCACAGTGCCCATCGCAGCCGACTTACGGAAGATCAATGAAAATTGTGTGTTCAACTGAGTGTATCTAAATTTAGTCCAATATTACTGAGCTGAGCAAGGAAAAGCAAGGACAAGGAGTCTGTCTGTAGTTTCATTAAAAAGAGTCTTTTGACTGTATTCGACCTTATCCAATAAAATTAATAAACAAATTTGTTTCTTATCCGTTTACTATTCACATCGTTGACTGTGCAAACCAAACACATAAAAATGCTTGGCACGCGAAGCTGCTTACATCTTGATATTATTCGTAAACTGGCACACTGCGTTCAAAAGGTTGCCGACCCCTGATGTAGGGTATAGACATAAATATCGTAACAGGCAGCATATCAGCAAAAGAAAAAATCCTTGCTTTATAGTATACGAGTATATGATGGCGTAGCCCGCGGAGACCCCATCAGTAATGTCGGGATTGAGAGTGTCGGTTCAGCCGGCCTAGCCGACTCTACCTATCAGATTCTTGTATGAAGAGTTACCAAAAGTTTGTGTGTTTTCGGCACATAAGATGTTCACGACTTTTTGTGCTCCTTTTCCTAATAGAATATCTCATTTCAAGACCCTGGCTACGCCTTAAGTCTACGAGCCCTGTTTATTGCTGACACGAACCCAAGAAAACGTTGCGTTTTCCGTAGTTTGAAAGTAGGGATCACATTTCTGACACTAAGCTATTTTAAAGCAAAAAGGCAAAAATGTCTTTCGTGTGCTGCGATTTCACACAGTCGCTGGCTAGGCATTATGTAGCATGTTCTTTTGTCCCTGCTTGACGTGCCCTGGGGGGTTAAAAGAGTTCTTGCTTTTCCCCTAATGTTTGGTTTGATCCCGGTAGCTCTATAAAGCTATCATAAAACAAAATACCAATAATATCTTCCATGTGATGCGATTAAACACAGTAAGGTTTATAAATTTAATTTCGCCTCAAACTTTTTGAAGTCCCTGCTAGCTACGCATTATGATTCATATTCGCTTTTCCTTGCTTAGTTATGCTCATAGAAGTTAAATAAGCTCTTGCTTTTTTCACATTTTCAGGTGTGATTCCGGTAGCTCTATACAACTATTATCAAGCAAAATAGAAAACATTGTTCTTGTAAGTATGGTGCAATTTCACCCCGGCAGACCACATTATCACCCGTGCCGATTTAAAAGGTATCAATTAATGCAGCTTCGCAGTACAAACATTTATGAGAGCAACAACGAAATGATTTAGTAACATTCTCTCTTTTGGATTAATGTTTGTGACATTAAGATTTTTGCCTGCGCTATTTGCTTTAATTCGGCAATAGCATGAAAAGCGGTTATGCCTTTCTTTTAAGCCTTATAACCTATTGCAATAGGTGCCTATCACGCTCTTTTCCAACAAAAACGTTTCCTCTTAATCCAGTGTTACAGATTGATGCTATTATTGTTTAATTTTGATGTTTTCTTGAATTTGGGATTATATTGCATCTAACTTTTGCCCTAATCCAGACCTCCCTACTTTTAAATGAAGATAGTGTTTTGTACCGATAGGCTTATCCTTGCAATTACCAATATCAGTAATGGGCTTTACCATTTATGTTTGCTATCAAAATGACAGTGAATAATTTTGCTGGCTACTGCTGTTATCACTACGTAGTGGCAAGCATTGCGATGGCATATAACATTATGACCTCATAATACGTTTTGAGCCATTATCATTTGGATCGCTACTTACCACTTTTTCGATTTATTAAGTTATAAAGGCAATCTACGCGCTTTATATGCATGTTCACACGAATGACGTGGTTATTTCACAAAGTAATAGTATTGCAAATAACAAAAGCCTCCCTCCCATGATTTGACGAGACCATCCCTGGACGCGTTTCGTCCTTTTGGACTCATCAGCAGGGCCTTTCCCGTCATCACCAAAATCCAAAACCCCATATTTGCAATAATATGAAAATGCAGTATCATTCTATTGCAAATTCCTTCGCACAAATCACGCGCGTGGCGCATGCTATCACTGTGGTACGGGGATCGCATCCGTATCGAAGATGCAGTGTACCATTCAAAGAGTTAATAGTAAGCGAGATCTATTTAAAACCCTTACCTTTATGAACATGGTCCAGGGATGGTCTTGTCAAATCATGGGAGGGAGGCTTTTGTTATTTGCAATACTATTACTTTGTGAAATAACCACGTCATTCGTGTGAACATGTATATAAAGCGCGTAGATTGCCTTCATAACTCAATAAATCGATGTATGATACGGTTATGGTAATCACCTGCTATGCTCATAAAGGTATAGGTTTTAAATAGATCTCGCTTACTGGTGCGACATCACCAGGTTTCAACTCTTTGATTCCCGCGCCAAGCGTACCGTCGTTGATTAGCACTGAACCAGTGGAGTTTTTTTGTAGAACTAGCAATATTAGCTCTACGGATCCTTTCTGCTTCGTCAAACAAAAAACAGGAAGCGGTTGAAGCTTTCTTGCAGTGTTTTATTTACAAGTATGCGCAGCTCCTCCCAGCGTGCGCAGAACGAAAATTCACGGCGATAAAGGCTACCGCACAGCCTTAATGACGATCAAGCAGGGGGACCAACACTCAGGCCCAAACAGAAATCCGAAGCAGAATCAGTTTAAAACGAATATTCACTTCTCGTTTCGCCACGTTCACGTTTTGACAAGAATAGCGAAAATACACGTGGCCACTATATATATACGAGCAGATGCACCTGTTATATATATGAGTCAAGCATGTGGCCTTATTAAGCCACAGGGCAGAGACCAAAGAAAGACAATACAACAAAGGAAGGCTTTTAGAAGTAGTCCGTAGGAAGCCCGGTTATAACGTCTACTACTTCTCAGTAGGGGTAAATTGTTCTTCTGCTGTAGGGGTTTAATTTGAAGCTATATTTACTTAAACTCCTAACAAAACAACACGAGATTACTTAGTGTACCACAATATCAATCAATTTTGTGGGAAATTGCTTATGAAGTCTTTGCGTCACATTCTCAAAAGACTACGCTGTATGAAGTCAAATTGCTGTAAAAAACTACATGGCGATTGGCGGAACACTTATTGTAAACTCTTTCGAGTGGTACACTGCATGTTACCACATTTTCGTCACTCTAGGCAAATTAATATGAAGTAAAGTCTCTGACTGCGTGCATGTGCATTGACCGTGGCATGAGCGCCGCCATGCAAAGAGCAAACTAATTCGAAAAGAAGCACCAACAGTTGAGTTGTAGCAGTGGCGGGGGCCCCATTAACAATGTCGAGCTTAAGAACATTAAATCAGCTGGACCCTGTGGCAGCCTCGCCCAATTGCAAAGGAAATTGCTTCAACATTTAATTAATATGTTGCTCGACACTTACATTTTGTTGCAAAGCATAAGAAAGGACATCTTTTACTCTCTTATCTTTTTCTTGGGTGATCACCAAGTCTTTTGCAATTTTTGATTACCAATTTTTGATCACACATTATGAATTAATCCTTAGTCCTAAGTAATTGGAGTCATATATTGCTGGAAAGCAAATTTCCTAAGCTTTCAAAAGACAGTAATTGTTAGTACCTTACTATAACGTTCTTGTATTAAAGTTACCTGTTTTTACTGAGCTCACCACTTTTTGGAGGGGTAAAAAGTTACACCACAGGTCTTGAAGTTCAGTTTTTTCATTATAAAAATAAATATTAATTGTCCATATTATACACTATCGGAATTGCATTGAAATAACCGTTAATTTGTTGAAAAAAATTAGAAAATCGGTTGAAGAATGAGATCAAAAATCAGTTTTATAGTAAACTGATTTTGCAAAAAGGTTGAAATTTTTAAAAACATCTTGATATTACGATCTGCGGCAGCCAAAAATTTGTGTTAATCGTACGGGACATATTATGACATCGTCGAGCCGGTTTTAAGCGCGCAAGCGGAATAGAGAACAAAAAGGCTTATGTGGCTTATAGTTCTGAAATGAATAAGTGCTCTTAGCATTGTAAAATAAGCAATAATTGTTGTAGAATTGTTTTTGTCCAAAATCTCTTATTAATATCTCGTGAAAGAACGTTTAATCGCGTTTGTGCGATGAATACTTTTTGAGAAAGAACAAATAACAGATTGTGCAATGAATCGTTGATTGTGACGTCATTTTAGACTCCAAGCAAATGAAAGTTTTTGAAATGTGGTAAGTCGGAAGCTGGTTTCCATTTGAGCAAAAAGCGATTATCCTCTGTTAAGTAATACAAATTTTAAAAAATTTTTGATTATAACGCCACGATGACGTCACCAACACCCTTATGACATTAACCACGGGGTGGTGATCAATCGTGCCAAGTGTGATACTTGTACCTGTAGCAGCTTCAGAGGAGTTAAAACAGACACACAGACAGAATTGCGCTTTATATACATGTATTAGACAAAGCAAGAATTTTTTCTGTTGCTGATATGCTACATGTTATGTTATCTATATTTGTACTGTAAATTAATGTAATAAAATCCCAAGTTTTGGAAAAAGTCAAAATGATACCATAAACCTCGCAATTTGTAAAACCGAATTTAGAGAGAACATTTTGTTTGAAAATATATTGGTCTGATGGCCTCCTACCAAGATATTGCGAATGACTTTGGGTAAGCCATAACCGCTTTTGTTGCTATGCCGTAAGCAAGGGTTATACCGCAGCCAATGAGCATAATACCACAAATATATTTATAGGAAAGAGACGGTACCAAAGCGCAAAATATGCTTAGCAGTAAATAGTTTAATTGTGTCATTATGAAAGCAATCACCATTTGGCCGCTACCATCAGTTTTGGATGTGTTTTAATCCTTCCTCCTCACACTTTTTAAAAGTTTTTTTTTTATTTACCATATTTATCCTCCATTCACGAGAAAGCGAATTGTATCGCTATGTTTTTGGACGGTATGTCCGCACTCGCTTGCGAGTTGCTATTTTCGAGGTGTATGGGTCACCTGTCTTCCACATAAAGGCGGAGGCGTCCCGTTAAGTGCCTTGCCCAAGGACACAACAAGCGAACTTGCCGGCTTGTTCTCCACTACCTCCCATAAATGCCGAGCGCCAAGCAGGGAAGCTATAGATACCATTTTTTAAAGTCTTTTGGTATGACTCGACAAGGGGAATGAACCCCAGGTCTACCGACTGCGAAGCGGACATAGGCGTAGCCAGGGGGCCAAAGGGGCCATGGCCCCCCCTGAATTTTAAGTCAAATTAAAAAACAGTATCAAAAAAATAAAAACATAAATTTTGTTGCGCCTCTGCAGGTACATAAGAGTTTATTGTTGACTTTTAGCAAGGGGGTGGGTCGGGCGTGGTTTTTTAAGTTTTTAAACTTTCAAATGTTATCAAACAAGATGTGTACATATTACACACTAAATATCGCCGAAATTTTTCTTCTATGTTGCAGTCGAGTGATGAATTGATAATCCAAGTTATTGTAATTGCAAGAGATAAGCGTCTCGCTGAGCGCTTCCTTGTTTTATTGCGATGCGGACTACTACAAAGACGTCGCTTCTTTTATCAGAACGTTCAACCTACCAGTGGGAGTGGCTTTCTTGATATTCCCTAAATAGTGCGTTTTACGTCACAATTGAAGTTGAACTATTGAAGCCGTTCTTGATAAAACTACATTAGATCAGTGAAATCGCATTCGCACTTTCTCAGTTTTGTACAGCAATTTTTATAGTAGCGACGAGCGTAGTTCACGAAAGGCAAAATGCCATTGTAAATAAATGACGTCACATTAAAAGTTGCAAAATTTGGCCCCCCTCTCAATTTTTTTCTGACTACGCCCTCGGAAGCGGACGCTATAACCACTACGCCATCGCGTATTAATGATAGCGTGTGGCAAGATTCTTTGTTTGTGAGCATTACCAGTCTTGATTAAGAGAATAAGTTGATCATCATTAGCCTATGTGTATAAGAATTATGGAAGTACATAAAACCCATTTACATTTCGTTATTGTTCTCACAAAAGGCCGATGGCTGAACCAAAATACTTAATGCTGACGGTACTGATTAAGCCCTGGCTGGCGACGCCGGCTAAGCTGGATAGTGTGCAATACTGTAATTTTGACATGTTTTACGCAAATTTCCGCAATTAAAGTATTAGTTGTTATGCCAAAGCTGTTTGAAGTCAGTAAACTGAAAAATTGAATGTTGAGATAAAATTTTTGATAACTCTTTTTACAGACAGGATTAGACTTATGGCTAAGCAAAAAAATACTACAAAGATCATTGTTACGTCGTATCTAATTCTTGTGAGCCTCGAACCCCCGTTATTTAAGCTACTGTTCCACACATGCCACGACTTACCATCGTGTAATCACTTACGCCTCAATCACAACATTTGGTGAGTAATCATTGGAACGTTTTTCCTATTGTGCAATTACTTTTTGTGTGAACCAATTTCATGTAAGGACATCAGCTTTAGGTTTAGTTCATACTTGTACGGTGAGCAGTAATATCCAGGAACCCTGATTCAAAAGTAAGGGGTACGTAAGTCTTGTGCTTTGTTTTGGGGTTGAATCTTGTTTTATGTTAACCGCTTTCGTTCATCCGCCTTATATGCTTGTTTACGTGAAAGAAACACCAATAACCTCGTCGTGCTGTTGAGAGTGAACCGGCGCGTTTCGTTACAGTCCTATATAGGATATTGGGCCGACCAGGAGCCGCGTAAAGTATCTTACAATCATCTTATGTTTGGTTTTAGTACAATTTGATATGACATGACTAACCTTAATGTGTTTAGTGTCCTGCTGTTTGTAATGCTGGTCAAATTGTAAAACCAATGAAACCCAATAAACTCAATCGCCCCCTTTATTTGAAATATCCACAGCATTAATGAAAGGAACTTAAAATTCTTTGATTTCAAACGACAGAAGTTTTATTTCAAAGATGTCTTGAACGACAACCACAAGCCTGTAAAAGCATTCGGTTTTGAAATTGCTTACAAAACTTTTTTAAAGATTGACTTGGGGTGTGCCATTATTTCAGGGAAGCAAAATAGTTCTGCCAGCTAAAAACTTGGTAAACAGCTACCATAAATGATTAGTTTGTCTTGGGTAGTGTGATTAGAGAAATCCACGTGTCCAACGACTAAATGAAAGATTTGTGGTTAACAAGTCATGAGGGAAAATATAGACTACTAGCCGGCTTTGCTGGCGTCGCCCGGTAGGTCCCCTATTAGTAATATCAAGATTTACAATATGTTCAGCCGACCAAGTAGACTTCATTTAAAAGACAGTTGTAAATACAGTAATAAAAGATTTGTTTTTTGCATGGCCAAATCTCGTTCCGAAACAAACTATCATTTTTTGAAACGCAATTAATAAAAAAATGCCTTTGCACGGGCTTGCGAATATGGCCTCTACATGTCTCCAAGTTTCTCAAGCAACTGGCGAAGTCCTACCTGCCCTATTTTCACCATAAGCGTTCTTAAACTATATAAGCATTTGTCCGTTAAATTGAGCAAGTGCTTGAGTTGAAACCATATCGAAGTCAAGCAAGGGGCCAATGTAATTAATATGTATTTTTGGGTTTACTCCATTAATGCAGCTGCGCCAGCTTTATCGTACAAACATTTGTGAGAGCAACGACGAAATGTTTTACTAAATATAAGCCATAGTTCCTGTACATGTAATGGTGATCATGCTGGTTTATTAATGAAGACTAAAAGTAATCAAAAAGAAAGATTTATGTCACAAACTTCAATCCCAGCTTTTTAAAAGTGTAGGGGGTAGGGGTGAAACGTAGTCAAAATTGATGGCGTCGCCCAAATGGTGATCGTTTTGATAACGAAATGAGCCGTTTGGTGATAGGTACATTTGACGATTTGGTGGGCTCCGTCTTGTATTTTCATTTGTGACATCAAGTTCTTTGGCAGCACTGTTTTTTTAATTCGACAATAACTTGAAAAGGAGCCATACTTTTCCCCAAAGTCATTTAACCTTTTTCAATAGGCCACTATTAGGATGCTTTTAAAAAAACGTTACCACTTAATCCAGTGCTACAAACTGTTTATGCTATTATTGTTTTGTTTTTTCTTATACTTGAGATTTTATTACATTTTACTTTTCCCTTAATACTGATCTCCCTACTGTTAAATGAAGGTTAGGGTTTTGTACTGATACAAAGAGCCTATTATTTAAAGTATCAGCAATGTGCTTTTCTGCCGCCGCGATGACGTAAAGGTTAAAGCGCCCAATTCTCAATTGATATACCTTGGGTTCATTGCCTATGTATAATCATACCAAAAAACTTTTAAAAATGGTATTCACAGCTTTCCTGCTGATTGCTCGGCATTCAAAAGGGAGGCTGTGGAGAACAAGCCGGCAAGTTTGCTTGTTGTGTTCTTGGGCAAGGCACTTAACGGGACGCCCCACCTTTATGTGGAAGAGTGGTAACCCAGTTCTCCTTTTGAAGAGAGGATTGGGGGCAGGAAGGAAATTATAGATATTTTATAATATTTAGTTTTGTCAATGGCAGTTTGATTCCACAGATTTTAATGCGTCCTATTTGCGAATCAAATCCAAATACCCACTTTACTTACCTTACACTAAAGGTGCAACCTGTCCACCAGTGCGACCAATCTAGGTGTATGTGCGGTAAATAAATAATCGCCGGTAGCACCATCTTCTTCTTCTTTTTCTTTCGGCTTATTCCCGATTAGGGGTCGCCACAGCAGATATCTGCATTTTTATGACATGGCATTTGTTTTACGGTCGGATGCCCTTCCTGCCACCAATCCTCTATTCGGAGGGAAAACTGGGCCACCTGTCTTCCACATAAAGGTGGGGCGTCCCGTTAAGTGCCTTGCCCAAGGACACAACCAGCGAACTTGCCGGCTTGCTCTCCACAACCTCCACTACATGCTGAGCGCCAAGCAGGGAAGCTGTGAATACCATTTTTAAAAGTCTTTTGGTATGACCCGACAAGGGAAATGAACCCCAAGTCTACCGACTGCGAAGCCTAAGTCTACCGACTGCGAAGCGGACGCTCTAACCACTACACCAATTGCCGGTAGCACCATGATACAGCGTAAAATGTTATATTATTACTTTTAGCAAAAATTTACGTTCCTTAAAACCCAATCGATTAAAACAGCATTATGGTCGGGTGTGCATAGCCATTACATGTCTCCCAAGTTTATGGTGTGCTGTCAACATCTTGTTTGCTCCGTTTTCACCATAGGCATTCTTGAATAAAAGAGACTTTTAACCGTTAAGTTCAGCAAGTACTTAAAAATATTTCATAAACGTTTAGACATTTCCATTTTTTGATGAATGGTTTTGAAAACGTAGACAGATAATTAATCAATGACGTACGAAGGGAGCTCCTATGCACGGGCTCCTCACTGAGGTTTCTCTCAAAAAACGTAAAATGTCATTTTTAGTTATTGTGCTGATAACGGTCGCAAACAAGTCCCTTAAAATAGCTTTGGAAATTATGATTTCCAAAAACAAGGTCTTCACCGCGACTATCTTGTGAGATTTGTAAAAAAGCATTTGCTTGCTGCCCCCCTCAGCAAATTTCTGCATAAGCCCCTGCAGAGAATGCTAAAGAGCCATGCTTGCGAGGAAAAATAGTCAAATTGTACCTAAGAACTAACTATGTCTAACAACTGCTAGTTTGTTAATTATCGTAGGATAGTTGTTCAATTAAAAATAGAACATGATGTATGGCAAGCAATTATTGATAGCCATTGTAAAGTAATTCCTAGCTCTTAGTAAGTAGAGTCAATACTGCAATAAATCAAATTTATAAGCTTTGAAACGACACTAATTGTTAGTATCTTATTATAACCATTTTGTATACTTACTTGGCATTACTCAAGTTGTCACTTTTTGTGAGGAATAATAAGCTATATTACCGGTGTTAAAGTGCAGTTATCTTAGTATAAACTGTAATACTAAAAATATGTATCATATAATATCAAAATAGCATTGAAACAATTTCTAATTTGGTGAAAAAATTCCAAAAAATTTTTTGAAAACTGAGTTCACAAATCAGTTTTTAACCCTAAAATGCATAACATGGGTCACAAAAGTCCCGAGAGGTGTACTCGAGTTGATTGCAAGAAGAGTTTTCGGTATATCTACGCAATACCTCTTGACTTCGTCAGCAATTTGGTTTTGTTCAGCCTGTTGATGTTTAGTTATCTGTAGTTTGATCACTTTTTGCGAAAAGATTAAGTTTTATAGTTTACCCCCAGAATGCATAACATGGGTCATTTTTGACCCGAGCTGCCCCAAAGCTACATTTTCATCAAAAGTTTTATCTGCATATGTTAGCTAGCTACATGGAAGGCCAAAAGGTAAGATTTTCTCCTTCTAGCTTAAAAAGTGTTGCGGTTTTGATTTTATTGCATTCATCCATGCTGTCGCGTTTCCATAATAATAATAGAACTTTTCGGTTCTGTCTCAATGTTAAATTTCTTTTAAAATTGAGGCGACCTATGGCAATCGCTCGGATAATTTGGTCTGACTGCAACTTAATAAAACTTGGAAAAGATTGGCTTTCACTAAAAACACCTTAAACCACGTTAAGAACAGAATAATGTATTCACAGAAATAGTACTTCACGACTTCCAGCTTCTTCGTTCAACGATCTCAGAATTAATCACTTTACTACAAAATCAGGAAACCGCCAAAACTAATTCCACCAATAACTGTTCAATATTCGCCACGTCGACAGAATCCACAATAAATATCACAACAAAACAATATTCCTTCTTTACTCTGTCAATCAATCTCTTTCTTTCCCCGATACGCACTTTTCTATTTTCTACTAACTACCCTAGAAAAAAAAATCCCGTCGCGTTATATATAAATCGAAAAAACAATCCAGAAAACGCTAGAACGAAATCACGTGAAAGAAGAAAAAAAACATTTCAAGTTATGTAATCGGTTATCGAAATTCGTCGAAGAAACTAGAATCACCGGATCAATCTGGAATTTTATTATGTCATAAACGATTGTGACGTAATAAAGGCGTACTTACAGCAAAATCCAATTGCGAGGAAAAAAGGTCTTTTTTTCAATCAGTAGCCGAGCGAACAAAATAATACAACACTATACGCATATACGAAAACTATTCTCACAAGGCAAATTTCCTTATTCGTGACACATGCGTAGATAGCAGTTTGTTTCAAGTCGTTTAGCTGAAGTCGGCGTGGCAGCTTGTTAGGCAGCCTGCTAGCATGCAAGTGTTACATTGTAATTAAGTCTATCTAATAGTTGAATTTGTGCATTTTGCTAATTGATAAGTTTTGCATTGTTCCAGTTTGGCTAAGAAATTTAGGTGCTTTGCAGGTTTATCCAATAGCTACCCAAATTGTAATTTCGTAACATTTTGTCTGAACCTTATAACCGTAATGTTAATCTAGAGGAGGCAGCGTGGCAGTTACTAGAAAAGATGAAAGTATCATCGGAAGCAGTGAGTCTGATCTGTCTGGTGATGATGACCCAGAATACATCCCCCATGTTGTTGGAAGAAATATGGACGAAAATAGTGATTCGGATATGAAGGCATTTATTGAATCGCTGCGTTCAACAGAAAACCAGGGTGAATCTGAATCAGAAAGTGATTCTGAAGATAGTATGACTACTACTCTCAATACTGCTGCAATCTAAGCTTCATCTTCTAGCCATACTCAAGTGCCATGCTCCATGTCACTTTCTTCAACAAGCCAAGCATTTCCAGCTTCTACTTTTTCAAACCAAAGTCTTCAGTACAACCATCCGACATGGACTCTCGCAATGGTAAAGACAGAACTTATTGGAGTTCAACCCCATCTCCTCAAGGAAGATTTAGATCTCATAACGTAATACAATCAAGACTAAGCACCGTTTTATCTTCAGAAGTATATACACCCAAAAGTGCCTTTAAGTTTGTTATCTCTGATAACATTGCTGTGTACAACCTTCTAGGCCGGCGCGCCTCTCCAGAATGGAAACATGTTTCTAAAGAGGAATTCATGGCCTTTATCGGAGTTTTGTTGACCTGGGCAGAAAAAAATTGGGATGTAAATATTCGGCAGCTGTTTTCAGACCCCCTAAAAAATCCTCCCTACAAAGCTGCATTTGGTACCAGCGGTTTAAAACATATGCTGTCACATCAGGTTCGATGATAAGCTAACACGGGTTGCACGATTGAAGTAAGATAAATTTACCGCGTTCAGCTTCGTCAGGGAATTGTTCATAGAAAACTTAAAACTCAGTATAATCTGGGGGCTTATTCAACAGTGGACGAGCAGCTTGTTTCCTTCACGGGACGATGCTCATATACTTAATATATGCCATTCAAACCTGGTAAATGTAGCGTTGAGATTTTCTGGTTATGTGAAGCATCCCTTCCATATGCCTTCAATGGAAAAATTTATTTGGGAAAGCAACCAGGCGCAGCAACCGAGAAAACTTAAGTCAAAATCTTGCTCTTTACCTGACAACATCAATTCAAAACACAGGAAGAAATTTCATTATGGACAATTATTTCTCAGGGATCCACCTGGCAAACATGATGCTTCACAGGAGGTTAACCATTGTGGGGACAGTTAGAAAATGCAAGACGGAAGTACATGAATGCATGAAAGCTGCCAAATCTGGAGAGCTAAAATCGTCAACATTTGGCTTTGATGGACAATTAACGATGACCAGCTATGTCCCGAAAAGAAACAAAGCAATTATTTTACTGAGTAGTATGCGTCATGGTGTAAGCATCATAGAAGATAACGCTCAGAAGATTCCGGAGATCATCCACTCCTACACCAAAACAAAAATTGGAGTAGATCTAGTTGATCAAATGGTCCAAACATGCACATGCAGAAGAGCAACACGCAGATAACCTTTCGCTCTTTTTCGTTACATGCTTGACATTGCTGCTCTAAATGCATATACAATTTTCCGAAAACTGCATCCGGAATATGAAAAAAGCAAAGCTTCCAACCGTAGACTTTTCATTACGGAACTTGCCGAAAGTCTCATTATGCCACATATAAAGACCAGGCAGAAAATTCCGCAGTTGCAAAAGCCAACAAAAGAAGCAGTGATTAGGTGCGGTTTGTCGTTTGCTTCTTCGTCTGCACAAAGGGAAGCTGCTCCACAGAAATGAATAAGGTGTGCTCTGTGCGAGACATCCAAAGACAAAAAGGCGTCGAAAGTTTGCTCAAAATGCTGCAGACATGTGTGTCCAGCACATAGTCACACCTACATCACTTGCAACGACCGCCAAGAATGAAGAAAGAGAAAATCTGGTCAAAACTGTAAATGATTGCCAGTCAGTTTATACTTTCAGGTCATTGTTCTGCAGAGTAACCTAGAATATTTTGCTTGAATGGGGGAGGGGATATATTTCGTATGCTGGTGATAGATAGGCAGCTATTAATCACACGTCAACGGTGGTGAAAAAAGATAAAATGGCTGAGGTACAGAATAATATCGCTTCCTGTGAAGCAAAACTTGTAGCTGTCTATCAAAGAATCAAACGCTTCAAATGAGAATTTTGAAAGTCTTGAAGGACTAATGCTCATTTGCGTGATTATGTTTATGATGCTGTTGTTCATTTCATTTCCATACAAGTTTGTGTCATAGTTACGCTATACAGTGGAATCGGGTTAATCGCATAATCCAGATTCAAAATATTTTCATGCAATTAAACAGAATACCGGTATGCAATTAAATCAATTTTGAATCAAATGAGGTATATTGCTTGCGATTTACAGTCCTTATGCAATAAAACAAATTATGCGATTATCAAGTATGCAATTAACCGGATTAACCTGTACTTCATTGAATAATGTGCAGAGACCTAATGCATGTAATGCCCTATCCATTTGAGGGATGATGTAACACATATGTTTCATGATTGTTAATTGTTATATCATTATGAAGTAATCACCATTTTTTCTGAAATTCTTTGTAATCTGGTTGTTATCAAACAATAAAGGAATTGTTTCAAATTTTATGAATTAGAATCTTATGATCCTTAAAGGGCTAACCGAAAATGTGCAGAAATGTGGAAAATTGTGTTCTTAACACTATGGGTCAAAATTGACCCATGCTATACACTCGCGTATATTTTTTCATTTATGCATTAAAGGGTTAAAAAACTGATTTTATAAAAATGCTCAGTTTTTGAAAACATCATGATTTTATGATCTCTGTTAGCAAAAGACTGTGCTAATTGTATCAGATAGCATTATGACATCAATGAATGAATTGTAAGCTTGCAAGAGAAAAAGAGACGAAGCATGCTTAGAAAGTTTAAAATACTTAATTAAAGAATTACTCGTTGCATTGTCAAATGAGCTTAAATTGCTGAAGAGTCGTTTTTATCTATATTATCTCATCAATATCTTCTGAAAATGCGTTCAATCGCGTTTCTATTGTCAGTAGTTTCTGAGAAAATACATATGACAAACTGTGCAATGAAGGATTGATTGTGAGGTTATCTTAGATCCCCAAGAGGTGAAAGGTTTGTGAAGTGATAGGTTGGATGCTAGTGTTTGTTTGAGCACAAAACGGTTTTACTCTGTTAAGAAATGTAAATTTAAAAATCATATTTGCATATGACGTTATGGTGGCATCACAAATAACCTTATGACACTCACTCCGAGGTGGTAAGCAATCGTGCCAAGTTTGATGTTTCTACGTCCATTAGTTTCGGAGGAGTAAAAGCATACATACATATGTACATACGTACAATCAGAATCGCGCTTATACAAAACGCAGACAAGTAAAACAAAAAAAGAAAACCGTTTTGAAGGCGAATAATAACGTAATAAACAGGGATGTGGAAGCGATTATTTTTCAACAGCTTTCGCTTCCGTACCTAGCGCTTCCGCTTCCACTAACAAAAAACGAGAAAACGATCGTTGACAATTTTTTTTAACTTTTGTGGGTCTGTAGCCTGCCTTCTCCAACACTTCATCACTTTGAGAACACAAAAACCTTCATTTGTTGCTATTACTTTACCTACTTCGTTTGAGCTTATTGTTCTGAACTACTCTGTGTTTTTTTTCGTAGATATTAGAACTCGTGTTGAATGTAGAACAGTGCTTTTTAATCTTTTTGTCATCGCGAAACTCTTGATGCACTTTCGCGTTTGTCACGAAACCCCCACGAACAAAAACTTAGAAATCACAAATTGTTTGCAAGAAAATCAAATATTTCGTTACTAAAATCCAAAAACCAATTAAACACTTCAACAAATAAACAGTTACTATAAGTTTCTTCACTACTTACAACCACTTATACAACAGTTAACTTAATGCTTCTCCGATCTAAACGGTATGACCACATATTACAGCTCTCGACAATAACCTGTCGTCACAACAACAAATTACACCGTATAGCGCTGATTCTCTCTCTATCTTCAAGTTACTCTGACTTTGAATTAACTTTAGCTCTAATCATCATTACGGACTTTGTGTCCGTCCCCAAAACACGTATTGACTCCGATTTTTTTGGATAGTGAAGTGCAAAATTTCTGTCGTATATACCGTATAGTATATACATGTAAAGCGAGCAAAATTGAACTGCACCAATCAATAGCCGCCTTAACATGGTGGTGCGGTCCCCAACCCCGTTTGGGTTGGGTTAAAATGGCTGTTGGCCTTCCTGAGGGTCCCAGTTACCCCGAGCACCCCCCTCAAACAAACCATTTTTTTGCGGTGCAGCCCCCTGAACGACTGCAGAAGGGTAGCACGCAGCCCCTTTAAAATCGGCCTGTCTTCTCCTGCATTTTTTTTGCCCGTCTTCTCATTCTTCTCCTTGTCCTGATGAGCGGCAACGTTCATCATAACCCTTGTCCCATCTTTCCCTGTTTAGTGTGCACTGGAAATGTGACCTGGCGGGGTAGGTCAGTGCAATGCTGCACATGCTCTAATTGGGTTCTTTTGAAGTGCTCACTACTCTCCTTTTCTAGATTCAGAACTCTTGGCAGCTCTCACTCCTGGAGCATCCCTTCCTGCTGTGTCTCTGCTTTTTTTGGAGATTCTACACCTACCAGCACTTTGACTTGCTCCTCGGACTCCTCCAGCTGGTATACATCCACTGCTCAATCTGGCCCATCTGGTCTCCTTCTGTTAATGCAGCACTCGCACCCCACCCTCGCCTTCAAACTTCTTATCTCTTTTCCACCTCTTCGTATCTTCTTCCTCTGCATCCTCACCACCGCCTCATGCTCCTGGCTACTGGCTGTTTCTCTTTACCTCCTGCTTCCTCTTCCCTTCCTTAACTCCCTCAGGGTTCTTCAATGGAATGCTGGGGGTCTCCTAGTCAGGAGCACTAAACTCCAACACTTTATTTCTTCTCATCCCGTTTCCCTTATTTGTATCCAGGAATCTAACCTAAATTTATCTTCCTCTTTCCGAATTCCTGAATTCTCTGCTCTGCGATTCGATGGCACCCACTCCCGATCTGGTATTTTTCCTACTGTTGTCATAGACGCTAGCGGCGGCGTCATCATTTTCGTCAGGTAGGGCTTATCCTTCTTTGAGCTTTCTACCTTCTCTCTTTCTTCGCTTGACCCCTACTCTGATTATGTAGGGTCAACATCTCTCTAAACGACTCCTCCTCGCTCCCATTTTTTAATGTTTATGCTCCCTCTATTCGCTCTTCTCCGAAGGATAGCAGAACCAATTCTTTTTCTTCCCCCATTCTTCCTTCCTGTGTGGAAGCGGAAGCGGTAGAATTTTCGCACTTCTGCTTTCGCTTCCGCTTCCTCAGAAAAAGGACCACTTCCACCGCTTCCGCTTCCAGCTTCCGCTTCCGCTTCCACATCCCTGGTAATAAATCAACTGACAAATTCGTGATTATGAATGAATAAACTTTGCCAATGATTCAAAATTGAAAATGTTTTACAGCATTTTTTAAACTTTCTCACCAACTCCAGAAGGAAAACCACTGGCTTTGATGATAAACAAATTTTGAGAAAAAAATCACAACATATTGATAAAAAAATCACAAAACACTAATCAAAATCAAATTTTTGAAATCCAAATCGATGTCAAATTCAGTGTCTAATTCCAAATCTGCCTAAGAAATAAAATAAAATTCAAATTCGATTATAATCCATTTCATATTTTTGTAGTTTTACGTACTTCCAAGTCGGTCAAAAATGTTTGACAGAATGCGTGTCATGTTGGGTGAATTAGGTTAGGTATTAGTGGTCGAATATCTCTTAATATATTGGCAATGCTAAGAGTTACAACTGCACTGCACATTTGATACAACACAAACACAGTATAACCTATTTATGTCAGGACGTTGAATATACGATATTAGGCCAAGTTAATGTTAAAAAAGCACAGCTCCTACATAAATAGCATCAAAATAAACAGAAACTCGGAAATAATTAACAGTAAGTGCAAAATCGAATCCGCTATTAAAAAAATCCAAATCCTATCCAAATCTTAAAAAAAATGCTTAACCCAATTTCAGGCAAAAGTACTAAAAAAGTATATATTGACAGCGAATATTGTTTGCAATTTAATTTGGGATTTTGAAGTGATAAATATAGGGTAGAGTTGTTTTTGCTGTAAGTGCACACACTGACTACTTTTGTCAGATCTATTTACATTAATTAAAATATTTGGTCAGCTGGAATTAACGAAATTTTCGCATATTTAAAGTTCATTTTGGCCGAGCGCCATCAAGCGTAGAATATGTCATATCTAGTCACAATGTAGTATATTCACAAACAATAATAATAAAAATATAATACCGTAAAACGGGGTGACATTGATCAGCCGGGTGACATTGATCAATTGCAATAGTACATATCTAGCGGTTAATGCTGGGCTGGAAACTCTTTCAACCAGCTCAGTCTTTGCAGGAGAAGTGTTAGGCAGTCATGCGAGACGTTATAACTGTTGGACTATGGCATCAGCAACCATAGTCACGTGATTTGTATTGTAACCAACGTGTGTGTTGTTTTGTGTTTCATTCTAAGATGATTTAATGAAAATAGTTTTTTGCAATTTGCAAATAGCTAACAGTCTGTAATAGGAAACACGAGCAGAAGTTGTTTTAAGTACTGGTATAAGTTAGGTTATTTTTCCAAGACCAAACATTATCCGTATATATTAAGTAGAGAAATACATCATTACCACTATAGCTAGAAAGCCTCTAAAACTTACCTGGACGAAAACTTGATACCTATCTACCGCTAAAATCTCTCATAAAAATATATTAAACAACCCTTGCCCAATTGGCAAGAGTCAAATATAATGTCATCATCTTTCCCAGTTGTTTTCTTGGAAAGCCAGAAAACTTGCTTTCCCCAAAACTCTCGATAATGAAAAAACCTTGTATATAATCATATAATGAGTTTGTTTATGTGAGTCCCTTAAAATTATAAAAAAAATTCTATCGTAATAAAGATCTCTGATCAATCTCACCCTAGCAAAGGAAAACATTGACCAGTTGTTCGCTTAGCATGGGCTACAGGTTGGAGTCTCAGGGGTGATCAATGTCACCCCGACAGCGGGGTGACATTGATCACAACTTTAATGCAAAATATATCCTTAGTTACTATTACGATTTAAATCATCGTAACGTGGTGGGATTGAGGAAATTTAGAGTGTTCCATTGAGCCATTGGCAAAAAGCCTAGACCTTGGGAGTAAAGAGTTCATTAACTTTTAAGTGGAAAATTGATCAATGTCACCCCGTTTTACGGTATATGGTAATGAATAGGTATAGTTGACATAGTGCAGGCATAGTACCTGAGTACAGGGATAGTACAGACATAGTAGACATAGTACAGGCACACTAGAAATAGTACAGGCATAATAGACGTAGTAATAACATGGTGAATGTGCATACGCGTAAAGTACGGTAATGGCTGGCAAAATGAAGGCATTGGTTTGAATTGTTGTCATTAATCCTGGAAAAAGTGTTATTTATTTGCCATTAATTCAAACAGCAGCAAAATAAAGTTGTTTCTAAGAATCTGTGAAGAAGCCTGCTTGAAGCTTGTCATATGCCTATTATGCCTGTGCTATGCCTATACTATGCATACTACGTACTATGTCTGTATTATGCTTACTACCGGTATGCCTATACTTTGCCTACTATGTATGACTATGCTTATTATGCCTGTACTATGCCGGTTTAGTACTACTTGGAAAAGTACTATCAATGGAAAAATAGTTGCTGTCTTTAAGAATAGTTTGGTGAGGACTGCTTTGTATTTTTTTTAGGAATCCTGTTACAAAAATGAAAGTTTGTGTTGATTAAAAAAAAATAAGGACACCAGAACATTTTTTTGTTTTTGATAATCCACACCAGAATTAAAAGTATTTTGCATTTTCAAAGTTTTTGAGAAATCATTTGACGTCCTGAAACATTTCAGAGTCTTGAGATTTTTTGCACAAAAGTTGTCAGTTTTGAAAATTTTCATATCCTATTTTGGGATTTTGCACATTTCAAGTTGGCAGCTATGTTTGATTCCAAATTGACAAATTTACACATTATTCAAAAGACTGGAAAATCACAGTAGTTCCAGTTAATGCAAGTCTGTGATGTTCTGCAGTATATGCTGTATGCAAGGTTTCGGTTTACCTAAGGGTTGGGGTTTGGATTAGAGTATGATTTTGCTGACATTGCAAGACATCATCATGAGCATTGTGTGCATCCTACACAACAGAAAGATTCTGGACATTGCACAGTTGCAGACAGATACCATTCATTAGGACCCATATAAACACAGTAAGGTGACATTTTTAGTAATCGTCAGGACAATTAAAGGTAAGATTTAATAATTACTTAACTCGTCACAAATTTTTATCTGTAATGTGGTTAGATTTTGAGCCAGAGGGCTCCAAATAGCATTGTCCTAAGTGTAAGACACTAACTTTAATTACAAATTATATGAAATTGAAAAGTATGGACAAATCACAAAGTGAAATTCACATTTGTCATTCTGTTTAGCAGATGAAAAACTTTCATACAGTAAACTGATAGACTGTCAAATGAATTGCGATTAAAAAAACTGTTTCAGTAGCAATGATCTTATACTGTTGAACAAGAAATATTTTGCATGTCTATGTGCTTTGAAAATATTATTAAGATGAAATTAATCATATTTTTTCAGTTTGCACTCACAAAAGAAGCCTTAGACTACTTTAAACAGTTGAATGCTTGGAAACTTATTAGAATGAATGACCTAATCTGGTTGTCATATGACTTCTCAGAGAAGTAAAAACTGAATTTTATGTGATTTGGTAGCTTTAACTTTCGACAGCATTTAAAAATCTAAATCACAAACTAAAGCAAAATCCAAATAAATATGCCACATCACCCTTTTGGCAATTGAATCCACTGTAAAATAGTAAAATGCATAAAAAAAGTAATAAAAATAAAAAAAGTAATAAAAAAGTTGTCAACTAGACAAATTAAGTGATATGGGTGACATAGATAACACGATAATACCAGTTTAACTACAGCTAATTGATGCTAATTGTGTTTCATTCCATGATAAATTGATAAACTTGGAATGGTTGAACGTTTGCAGAATAACAATAATGTTGGTAATGTTTACAGTCATTCACAGACTTCTGTGCCGATTAGGAAAAAAGCTAAATCAACCTACAGTATCAAACCACAACCAGTGTCTGTAAAATGTAAAAAAGATATCATGAATGAAATGGCATCATATGATGTACTTTTATATACTTTTTTTTAAGTATTTTGAAAGCTGTTGCATTCAGTAGTTTCAAAAATTATGGTAAAAACTAACAAATATGCCTGATAAGAAAATATCCTAGATTTTCATGTAACTAAAGGAGACATAGAAACCTCTCCTGGATTTTTATTGTTTACAGGTTATCACAAACTTTCATGACAAATAATGTTTTGGGAAACACCAGCTGCTTGTGAAACTGAAATACTGTAATAAAAATGCAATATCTAAAAATAGGTTCAAGAAAATAAAGCAATTTATTTATTTCAATGACAATACAATAATAGATGCTAATGATTGTTATTACAAAATCAGACCTCTTTTTGATCTGAACAATGCTGTGAAGCAATTTGGAATATCTAAAGAGCAACTAACCATAAATAAAAAATGGTCAAATGTTTTGGAAGGCATTGTTTGAAAATATATATAAAAGGAAAACCAGTGAAGTTTGGTCATAAATTTGGATTTGGTCTTCATTCAATGAGTTTCCTTTGTATTTTTGCCTTATCGACCTGGCCAACTAGACAATATAACTATCAAGCTCTGTTGTCAAAAAATTTAGGAGTGTTGTTTCAATTTCACAATATCATCCAGTGTATATTTATAACTTCTTTAATTCATATTTAGCATCTGCATCAGTGAGGTAAAAAGGAATTATTTTTTTAGTGGAACTGTAGGGGACAATCGATTGCAAGAATGCCCTATTATGCTTGTAAAAGACGTGACAAAAAAAGAGCATTTTCTGTTAGCTGCTTTGACATCACAACAAAAGTAGCAGTTGTGTGATAGAACTACTATATAGCCTAGATGTCACACTTATCACCAATTTTAAGGATGTCAAAACCAAACCTCTAGTCAGAAGAAGGGCAGAGTACATGATTGCTGAATTCCAACTGCAATAAAAGCTTACAACAAATAAAAAAATGATGTTGATCTTTTTAATGGACTCATGCTTTTGTATGCTATTAAAATTCAAAGAAAAAAGTGGTATTGGCTTCTTTTCACCAACTGCATCAATGCTTTGGTAGTTGCAGCATGGAAACTATTAAGTAAAACGAATTTGGGAAAAGGTGATTTGTTATCATTTTAACAAAAAGTTACTATTGACTTATTGATAAGATTGGTCAAAAGAGGTGCTTCTCAATCTGGAGCACAAGTATGATTTGATGCAAGTCTGATATTTCGAAAGGTGAACCAGCACTTTGATGAAAAATCTACCTGAAGAGCAATGTCATTGCTAAGTCTGTAAAAATAAGCATGCAACATTTGGTTCAGAATGCAACGTGAGGCTGTCCACTGACCCATGCTTTTCTTGGTATGGTACCATTGTTAGAGAAAGGATTTCAACAAAATGACAAAAAGTCAGAGTTCTTACTAATAAACATATAGGTTTTTTGGTCTTTGTGCACATTGGTTCTTTTGGTAGTTCTAAACATGCATAGTAAACATAGTACAGGTAAAGTAGGTAGTACTATACATTTATAGTACTAAACAGGCATAGTAGACATACTAGACATAGTACAGGCATACTAGACATATTTAAGACATGGTATGCAAAGTGAAGGCATAATAGGTGACCTACTGTACCTGTACGATGCCTACTATGCCTGTTTAGTACTACTGCTATACACAAGACAGTGGAATTCTAGATCACCATGAATAAAAAAAAATTTTTTTTGTTTCTGCTTTTTTAGTACCTTTTAAAAGTTCTAGAAACTAAAGAAAACAAGTGTTATTTGCATGGCTCTAATGGGTTAAATTTGGCAATTTAAATCCAAATCAGTGATCATCTCTTGTGCTTTGACCTAATCAGTGAAATGATTTTAAGTTTTAAATGAGCAAAAGTTCGAGATTGCAGTGAAATATAAAAATTCTGGTTTATGGAAATATGAAAAAAGTGCTAACTGAATTATGAAAGTCACAGGATTATAGAAATTTATGAAAATCGATTGATTGATTTTGAGACCACTTTGATGAATAAGCATGTGATGTATGATTAATTCTGTTCAATTTTTTAATTTAATTCAGTTGGGTTCAATTTTTTCTGCTGTACCACCAACAATAAACCAGTATGCTTGGAGATCCAGAATGGCTTGAAGTGATACAGTGGAAAATGGGTTGGAGAATACAGTGGTATAAAATTTGTAGTTTTAATGTGAATAGAGTGGTATAAAATTTGTAGTTTTAATGTGAATGGTCAGTTTCAATATTGCAGTGATTTTGCTCAGCTCTTTAACTATAATTGGTATTATTTTGTAATTCCATGTATTTCAGTATAAATTTTATGTTTTAGCAAATCTGTGCTGATGTGTTTTATTGTTCTGCATCTTTTAGCCTTTGCTTTGTGTTTTGTTTCCTTTTCCAAGTCAAAAGCCTTTTCAAAATTTGTGTGTAAGTAAATTTGTTTTGCCTTTTTTCCAGGTTTTGTAGCAGTACTGTCTGTTGTTTGTGAAATATAACTATTTGTTTTTTAAATACTTAATCAGTTTATTAGTATCTCCTGTATATACTGTATAGAATATGATTTCTTCACCTTCAACTAGTGCAAGTACTATCAATCAAGTTAGTCAAAAAGATCATGATTATTTGGAAAAGGTTTGTTTTGTTATGAAGTTGTGAAGAATGTTTATTGATGTATTGATAACTTAGCATTGAAACTGTAAACCTGCCTTATAAAGAGTAGCCTACAAAGTTATTGTAGGCATATTGTTCTGAATATGTATACAGGTGGTCAGGGGCGCCGACTACGGGCATGCGGTCATGCCACGCATGCCCGCACATTTGACTACACTCAACACATGGAGGTCAGATACAAGCTAGAGTCAGTTGAAAAACAACATAAGCAGGCAAGAGTGTATATCAATGGTCCCCAAACTTTGATCAAACGATCTCCGGAAGTTATGGGATGTAGCCCGAAATGCTGATCTCCAAAAAAAAAGGTCATCGCCTCTCTCACCGCAACCCGTCATGCCTGCTGCAACTTCTGGAGATTGTCGGCCATTACTTTACAAACATTTTCACGTAAATTTCGCAGACCAACTTCGGAGACCAGGCGCTCGCACTGTGGCACGAAATCCTTACACGGGCCGTATGTTTGACACCCCTGTCATAGACAATCAAACGGTAATGTTTTAATTTTGACGTCATAAAGTTTGCGCATGCCCGGTAAAATCACAAACTCGGCGCCTATGCAGGTGGTCCTCGACTTAATCTGTTTTTAAGGTGTGGTGTAATCCGAATTTCAATGTAAGTCAAAACATCATAAATAAATTACTCTATACATACTGTATTGTAAAGTATTGTACTATAACAAAATGTAACAAATAATGTAAAAAAGTACTTTATTGGAAAAAGAGAAAACAATTCCATATCACATGAATTAAAGTAAATATTCATAAGATGGTGGAGAAGCTAGAGTAGTAGAGGCAGCTGAGGTAGACGGTAGAGGCTCTGTAGCAATAGAGGCAGCTGATGTAAAGGGTGCAGGTCTCTCTACTTCTTAAAATACCGCTCTAGGTTAGACTGGACAGACAGGATCCTCTTCTCATCTAAGATCTCTTTGTAACACTGCAGTAAATCGATGATGCCTCTGGAAACCTTAGTGAACCTTTCCATGTTAGGAACCTGAGCCTCAAAAGCTGCCAACGCTTGCTGTATCTGAGCAAAACTTTTTGACAAGCCTTGCCTTGTGAAAGCCTTAGGCTCTGGGGTGGGGGTTTTTTCTTCCACCTCTATAATCTGCTTCTCCAGTTGTATCAAGTCCCCAGCAGATACCTCCTCCATGAGATTCCAACAGCTCTTTAACATCATCAATCTCCATACACAGATCGATTTTCTTACTCAGGGCAACAATGTTCCTAATAACGTGGTTAACTTTCTCCTCAAACCTATAAAAGTCATTCACAAATTGAGGACATAGTTTCCTCCAAACACCATTCATGTTTGTAACCTTCACCTCCTCACAGGAATGAGCAATGTTCTTTACAGCATCAAGGATATTGTAGGACTTTCAAAAGTCCTTCAGAGTCAAGTCCTTCTTTGTTTTTGCCTGTAATGCCATAGCAATTGTCCTTTTGAGATAGTAGGCCTTGAACGAAGCAATCACTCCTTGGTCCATAGGCTGTAAAAGGGCCATGGTATTAGGTGGAAGTAAAACCATCTTGACATTAGAGTAAAAGTTTTTCAGCTGAGCAGGATGTCCAGGGGCATTGTCCAGCACTAGCCACACCTTAAAGGAGATACCCTTTATGGTGCAATACCGCTCCACACTAGGCACAAATGGTTGATAAACCAGTCCTCAAACACTGCAAGTGTCACCCATGTCTTTTTGTTTGCTTTCCAAATGACTGGGAGTTGACTCTAACAAATGCCCTTGGATTTTTAGCCTGATATACCAGCAGGGCTTCAGCTTAAAGTCGCCAGCTGCATTTCCCCCAAGAAGTAAAGTTAGCCTCTCCTTGCTGACTTTATGACCGGGTGCTGACTTCTCCTTTGCGATGTACATGCGGTTAGGCATACACTTCCAAAATAAACCTGTCTCATCCACATTGAACACTTGAAAAACAGAATAACCGCCCTCCCTAATTATCTCAGCCAATGCTTTAGGAAATTCACTTGCAGCTTTCTCATCTCCACTAGCAGCTTCACCTTGCACTTTAAGGTTGTGGTAATTGACCCGAGCTTTAAATCACATAAACCAGCCCCTGCTAGCTGAAAACTCTTCACTTTCTTCCCCCCCTTTTTTAATGCTTCAAACAATCTTTGCCTTCTCTTGAATTACCATAAGGCTCACTGGAATACACCATTGATTTTAATCTTCCAACCAAAGCACCAATAATCATTTCTATTTCAATAATTAAACCACTACGCTGCTTGGTTATCACTGCTGCTTTCATAGGATCAGATCCTTTCACATGTTCAATGATGCGCTCTTTATCCTTAAGAATGGTAGCCATGGTCAAACGACTAAGGCCAAGCAACTGGCCAATGTTTGTTGGCGTTTCACCATTTTTAGATTGCTTAATAATGTCTAATTTCACTTTCATGGTGATAGCCTTTCTCTTCTTTGATGTACTACCATCAGAAGAATCTGCCTTATGCTCGGGAGCCATAACAAAGTGCAAAAAAGTTAAAAAAACAATCAAACACGTGAGAGAGAGAACCGGCGTACACAACCAAAATGCCGTATTACTAAAACTGAGTGACGCATCTTAAACTTAGTGACACAACCACAACAAAGCATATTCATCTGCTGTGCGCTAGAATTTAGTTAATTGTTTACATTGCTCACGATGAAAATGACATAAGACGGAACGACGCTTAATATTATTTTTTATATTTTTATTGGGCACGTTTGTAACCTCAAAACATCGTAAGTCAGGACCGTCGTAACCCGAGTACTCCCTGTAATCAGCTGAAAATTGATGAAAGGCTATAGCATTACGTTATGACTCTCCTGCCTTTTAGATGGTTTCAGCCACCTTCTTTAGACCAGGATGGTCTAAGACTATGAGCATGAAGAGGGCTATGTTAAGGATTGAGGAAAACTTTACGGGCTTCAAAAAACTGTAGAAATTCCACTGCGATCAAAAAACTTAGTTTGCTGTTTAATCAATTTAATGTTTTGCTGCTCCACAAATCCACTTTTTGATATTTTGTGCTGGTGTGCCACATTAAAAAAAGTAGCCAAACAATATATTGTTTCTTGTTTTGGGTTATGTTAATGTCTGCGCTCTGCTGTAGTTTTGGTGATCCACCAACATAAATAAGTGGCAACTAGCGTTTTACCACCAATTTAGTTCTGTGCTTTGCTATTAATTTCTTTATAGTAAGGAAGTTCTATGCAATTGTTTGGATTACTAAAAATGGAGCACATCTTCAGTGCAAAGTCTTTAATAGCTTGTTGCTAACAAGCTTATAATCACTTCCACAAAGCCCTTATGCTTGCGTGGAGCTGAATTTGAGAGTCTGTGCTTACCACTACATAAATCAACTTCTGTTTGTGTGGTCACAAAGCATGAAAAAGCGATGTTATGCCAAATGGTTAGCCTACTTATCAACCTACAGAAGATCGTTTTTCTTGCGAAGGTCCTGTTTTTGCCCAACTTACGAGACTAATCGTCTGGTCTCTATTTTCTTTTTGGCAAGTGAGACTTTGAAGTCGTTACCAACTGCTCGCTTTGTGGTGCTGAAGCTTGGGCCATTATGCAAGCTCTCCACTGGTCTTGGTGACATCAACAAGTCTGCCTCTTTTTCCTTCCAAAATCACACTCTGCTTTTGCCACATTTTTTCAATCTTTCTTTTATGTTTCACACTCTCTAACAAATCTGGTAGTAACTATCTGATACCTTCCTGTTACTCGTTTTTCAAGGATAATGACATGGCCAATGAGCTGGTCACACGAGGTGTGCTACAGTCAGCCACCTACAGTTTTTGCAGTCTCTCTACTTTTACCTATCGTATTCACTCATCATTTCTTTTGGAATGGAGGTGTACTGTTTCATCAAAGATTTCGATTCAGAAGTTGCCTCTGTAGCCTATCCACTAAAAAACTTGTGTTTTTTTATCATGCTCTATGTATCCTCTATTATCTTTGCTGCAGTGGACACTGTTTTTTAAACATTTATCTCATTGAAATCAGCAGAATTGTAAATCCTTAATGCAGTGCCTGCAGTCATTTGATTCTGAACACTTATCATCTCATTTTGTACTGCTATAGAATATTTTCACCAATCGTTCTTTGACCACTCCAATATTATTTACTACCTCTGTTTCCGGCCTTGGGAAGTTGCCCGGCATTGGGAGCCCCATTGCTCTTTACCATGTCCCCATCACAGGAAGTAATTGGCTAACAACAACAAAAGCAACAGCCTAATAAGCAACTTGTTTAGGGCTATTGTTAATGCAATCCATCTATGTAAAACATTCGAATTCCTTTAACATCCAGCATTTTGCTTGTCCTGAAAAATGCAACATACAGAAATTGTTCAAGTACGGCACGAAAGCTCTCTGCAGGCTGCTTGCCAGAGGTTGAGTCACTCTGCTTTAGACTATACTTATCAGCTGATAAATGCCTACTTTTAATCTAAGTGTAATGTTGCATACACCAATAGGCTTAAATTAATGAGATTCCCACAAAATTTGTTAGTTATGATTTCTCTTATATTTGTCCATTGCACTTGTCCTAGTAGGCAGCTAGATATCTAGTAACTATTTTTTTTGCTGATGCAGATTTTTTGCTGGGTTATTTTGCTGATACACAACCTCTGGGGTTTGAGCTTTTGGATTTATATCAAGGTTTAGGGATTTGGAAACAACCGTTTTCTTGTAACTCTGAATAATAGTATAATGATTGAATGCTCAGGTTGTTGAAAGCAGTAGTTGTTAAACTTTTCGTGGTCACAAACCTTTTTAAAGAAGTAATCAGTCCTTCAGATTCCTGTCTATTTTGTTTAGAAATTTAGAAGTCGCCATCTAAGTATGCTAAGATTTTCAACCCTAACGATATGTTAAAAGTTTGATATTCTAATTGTTTTTGACAGTTGGATGTGTGGACCTTTTTTTGAGATCAATATTTTTTCACTCTGTTCTGACAAACTATCTTTGATGGATAGCTGTGATAACTTTTTTTTGGAGATCAAATTATTCAAAAACTGCTGGTGATCCACACACCTTAGTTCTGTAATCATAACTATCAACATATTTGATCAAAAGTTTAACTGACCATCAATAAAATCAGTTGCTTTTAGCTTTACCAAGATTCACGCAGGCATTCACGGATCTTAGTTTGAGAACCATTTGTGTAGAATATTCTGTCTGTGTGACCAAACTGCAAACAGATTTCCACCGGACTGAACGATATATTTTTCTTTATTATTAGATTACTGAGATGAAATTATCTTGCGACTAGATCATCAGCAAACGTTGCTGTACAATGCATATCGATTTGAGATTGTCAAATAGTGGACTAAAAGTTGTTTTATCATCACTAACATTAGCACCTAAAGTTTTGTGCTGTGTTGTAGTTCTGTACTTTGATCTATATTGCCAAACAATTTTTGGTATGGGCGTTTTGCCAGATTTTCTTATAACGCCAACATTGTGCAATTTCTTTAGTTTAAATATTATTTCAAAGGAATCAGTTTGTTTGAGAAGAGATTTTAAAACTAAAATAGTGATTCGGTCAACGTCATTTGGTATGTGGCATTGCTGTTTATAATATTTTTTGTTGCGGTATAATCAGCCCTAAGATTTAATGGTAAATACTAGAGCTCATTATTTTAGTTAAACATTGTGTTATTATATTAAAACTTTAATCCTCTATATTTGTTTCCTCATAACGGAGGTAGTAAATAATATTGGAGTAGTCAAAGAACGATTGGTGAAAATATTCTATAGCAGTACAAAATGAGATGATAAGTGTTCAGAATCAAATGACTGCAGGCACTGCATTAAGGATTTACAATTCTGCTGATTTCAATGAGATAAATGTTTAAAAAACAGTGTCCACTGCAGCAAAGATAATAGAGGATACATAGAGCATGATAAAAAAACACAAGTTTTTTAGTGGATAGGCTACAGAGGCAACTTCTGAATCGAAATCTTTGATGAACATTGATTGTGACAAGCTGTTAGAAGGATTCTAATAAACATTCGACATTTTGAAAATCATATCAAGCATTTTAAGCAGAATGTTAAAACTCAACAGATAAAGTAAATTTGAGCCGTAGTCAAATGATTTGCTCCACTTTTACTGTTTTGCTAGTTATAAGGTAAAAACACAGTACAATATTCCATCAGAAAACTTCAAAGATATTTGTACTACTGTTGCATAAAAACATGTGCCTGTTGTAAAGGCGGGCAGTTTGTTTTCCCTCAAACATTGTCCAACTGGAAGTGAGGTGTTGTATTGCTTAACAATTAAACTGTTACAACTTGCACAGTAAGTAAATCTTTTTTTTTTTTTTTTTTTTAAGCACTTACAAGTAATCATGACAACATACAACAAGAAGCAACATTTTAGTTGATTCTATACTACCGGAAACATCTTGTTCATTGTGATGACAATAATTTTTATTTTTGTTAGAATTTTGATTTTATTATCTTCTTTTGATGTTTCAGCTGTTAAGAGTTATCTCATAGAATAATTTGACTTTGGAAAAATACTCCAGTCAAATTTTTATACTTTTTTGGCATATTTTCAAACTCATTATAATTCGAAATCGGCCGAGTAAAACTATTTCAAAAACTACTCAGTTATTAAACAACTTTAACAATTTAAAGTAAATCAACCGTCGTTCTAAACATGCCTGTAAGTGAAAGTATGTGCAATCATTCATGTTGTCAAGGCACCCATACTTCTGTTTCTAACTTGTTTATAGTGGGTTAACACCAGAATATGCTTGAACGAACTCTAATTTTGTTTGATCACATTTGCATCAACTTAAATATAACTAGACACTTTTTTGCTATTAGTTAATATACTTGGTGTGTTGGTGTTACCAAATACTTTATTTAATGTTAAAATGGATTTAAACAAGAAGAGATGAGATGCAGTTACAATGTATTTAATAGCAATAGTTTGCAAAGGGCATTACATCTATTACCTTAAATATTTATGTCATCGTTATGATGTGAAAGCTACACAAACATTTTATGTTGCTACAGCAATATATTTTATTTAGATCAGTGTTGTATTTTATTGTGATCACCGTGAGATTTTATTGTTGTAGGTACCAATTGCCACACAGTTCACGCATGTATCACACCAGTAGCACAATTCTACTCTTGATGCCTGTTACCACAATCAGTGCTATACTGCAAGCATCAAGTACACTGCGCGTTCAGTTTCCATTCATATAAAGATTCGCTTTCATGCCCGCAGCAAAAGGTTTTCTGATCTCTGGGGCGCAGGAATTACTTTCGATTTAGCTTGTGAAGAATCTCTTGTTTAAACGAAGGCTCTTCTAAAATTAAATATTTATTGTAAACACTCTTATTTCTGTAGCAAACCCTTCTCCTTCTAAATGTAATGCTTTGATTCATATTCGTCCGTTTGACATATTGACACACATGTTTTGTGAATAATTCTTGTTTCCTGTTGAAGGATTTAAGCCGCATTGTCGTATGTAGTTGTGACTAATACAATACGATATCTCGCTCCCGGTTTTGTTGGTTGTTTTATGTCAGTTGCATTTCCAGTCAGTGTGCATATTAGGTACACACTGAAGTTGTAGCTTTCGTGCTTGATTTCGAAGCTTCGTATTTGAATTCCTGCCTGATAGTCCTTATACCACGGAAACGAGAATATTTCAACAATGATCAGAGTTTTTTGGGTGAGTTTAAGCTGAAAAGTATCGCCATTTGTAGTCACGTCGTTTGCTCGCCGGATCACTTTTTTATCGCGGGAATCTAAAATCGCGCACATATCATTCGTGTTTGCTGTTGCTGCCGCGATGAATTGATCTATGCGGATCGCAATCATCCCAGCTACAAAAAGAACGTGGTAGATGTGCAATCTGTAGTGCTTGTTGGATAATTGCTATTTTTTAATCGCTACTATATTTGAAGTATATTATTTGCATGGTGGAAAACCGATAAATTGTTTTCGCTGTATTGCATAGAATTTCATGCTCCCAAGTGTAGTAACAATGCTTATGTTAGAATCAAATGCATAGAAGTCTTGGCAAATTGACAGCAATTATCCAGTACTGTCTGTAATAATTTTTAGTACATAACTCACAATGCATGTAGAGAAGCCTCTGTTATGCAGTTGTAATTGTGTTAAGCTTTGGAACGAAAGATCTGGAGTTTGAAATTCTATAAAAGCACCATAGATATTCGTCTAAAAGGGCATCTGAAATTTAAAGTGCCACGTTGCTCCAGCAAAAAGTCTGGTTTGAAATCGACTGTGTAGTGGCAGACACACGTTGAATCAGCACGTCTGAGCCTGCAAATTGCGTAAATAAAGGAAGTTATATCGACTTTTGGTAAATAACTAACGATATTGTTGTGTGTTGATGTTAACTTAAGTTAAACTTTATAGCTTATGAAGCTAAATAACGTGGCTTTATCAGAGTCTCTTAGCATCTTCTATTTCATACGAAACTCATGAATTATTCTATTAGACCGGTGGGCCACGACTTCTTATTTTAATTTCAACTATTAAGGAGAACATTACTGAAATGGAAAGTATAACTCAACTGGGCCACAGACCTCAGTGTATTTTGAAAATGGGTCACTTGCCTAAAAAGGTTTAGAAACGCTGTATTAGACTTATTGTAAAGTGAATTTTGGTGGCAAAAAAATGAAACGCTAGGTGGCGTCAGCGCGTAATGACACGCACAAAATATGCCTGAAAGAGATGGCTTGATTTGATCGTGCAACATAATTTAGGGAAGGCGCAGCAGCAGATGGCTAGTTTATTATACTTCCGTAAAGAGATCTCGGCAGAACATTTAAGTTGTTTTATTGTGCAAATAAACAAATGACTGAACGTAGCAGTAAAGGAAACTAAAATGCGTTGCTTGCTTTTTGAAGTGTTCATCTGACAGAGTTTATGCCAAGGCACCGAGATGGTCAATGCAATGTATTACCTGCTGATTTGCGACAAAATTATCCTTGTCAATTACAGATTTTTTTTATAAAGGTTACATACTTGCACTGGGTCTGTTTGCATATCGCCCAGTTTAGCATTCTATTTGTTAAATTATGACAAATTTGTGTTTCATCTCTCGGACTTTGCGGTTTCAATCGTCTACCAAATTTTGAGGCAAGCTTTACGAAAATAGCATTTTTTCTCAATGAATAGTGGAATAGTGGGTTTAGACTGAGTTATGTAGCTTAGTCTGCCATCAAATACGAAATTATGACGATTTTAATCACTTTTTTGTTGATCCAAAGCATTGTAGTTTTGAAATCAGTAAATTTTATAATGTAACAACTAAAAATTGGAATTGGATTTTGGATCTGTACTATTAACTAAAATTTTTTAGCGATTTTAACTGCAACGTCTTTTTTGGTGCCTGGTGATATTTTCAGTATGCCTGAATATATTGGGCCCATTTGTTTGAACTATAGAATTTCCTGTCCTCCACATTACACCTAGACCGAAGTTCCGAACAGAAGATTTAAGAATATCATTTTGAGGCCTTAAGAATATTTCGTCAAGGGAATTGAATCCGATTTACCATCTTGAGAGCAAATAATCCAACCGCTATGTCATTGCATGTCATTGCGAAATAACAAAATCGATTGATCATTTTCACTGGCTTGTTGGGGGATTTAATGAATGTCATTAGCTGGTGTTCAGTTTCTCAATTTAAATCACCGCCTGTATCGAAATACGTAATAGCCGTCCACGTCACATATTACAACGTTTCAAAGCATCGGCTGATGACAACAGCAATAATTATCCATGCAATTGTGTAAAAAGTCGTCACGTGCTGCCTAGTATATAAGAATGTGATAGCCAAAAGTATATTAACTTAATAGCAGAAAGTAGCAACCTAAAGAAAAGTTTGCTGTTTAACCATTTCCGTATGGTATTGCTTCGGAACGACCTATTTTTTGACCTTTTGCGACCCATACTTTGGGAACCGCTGCTTCAAGTGATTCACCACATCAACACGTGTTATATGCGGGCATGAACGCTTTCTGACACCAGGTCAAGAAAAATTTGCGGCTATAGCCGCTCTCCTTCGTTATGTCACAGAAACGCTGCGCGGCTATAGCGTCTTCCCGTAAGGAAGTGGTTAAGTTGAAATCAATGACCCGGTAACATAGTTACTTCAGGTAGGACGTTGATTGGCCTTCACAGGTACGCGGGACTATGTTTTGTTTAGAATTCTCGTGCTCTTCGGTGAAGTGAGAGCCATGGTAAGGTGGTTGCTATTCGTACTGTAGTGTAAGGGTATTCCTGAAATATGACCAGTGGCTGCATCGAATGCGAGCAAGTACGAATTGCATTGCATTGAATTGTAATGGCGAAAAATTGACTTTTTTGCACCGAAGCTTCAAGCCATAGTTGAACTGAATTCTGCCCTAAGCGATGTAGAGGGAGGTTGAGACGTACACTTTTAAAATGTATATGTGAAAATACCTTGTAATCATTAAATCTCAAATACTGTTTGTATTTGTAACGTTGCTATATTTGAACTTTTCCCTGACCATACTTCCAGTTGGCTATGGTGTCATGGTAGAGGTTTTAGTCAAGGCCACATTTAGGTGAAGAGACGGTTGACCGTTTCAGGTTCGAGCTATTTCTTGCGCCAACCGCAGCGACATGTAAGGGTGACTGTTTACTTAAAAACCAAAATGTCTTTTCGAGTGTTTCAAACTCCCCATTCATCTTACGTTCGAGGATTCAAATAAGTTTTCATTAAAATTTTGTAAAAGTATTTTCAGAAAACAGTTCCACAAAGCTGGGAAACTTATCAGGTTTGAAAGCTTTTACATTTGGCTAAGAGTTCATCAGGTCTGGGCGTCAGCTTTTTCGCTATTACCGCAATATTTAAAAGGACGATTATTAAGAAATTACTTGTTCCGGCTTTTTACAGTGGACAATAAAAGGTAGTTTGTGTTGGAGGCGTTTCCAATATTCTTCCGCCGCGGTATCCCAAAGAATCGATTGCTCCCATTATATTTACTTCTGCTGTTTAACGTATGACGCGAAGTTTAGAAAAATGCTCTGCTTCTCAAAGAAGTGTGAACGCCCATATAGCAAACGAAGAATGATACGACCTGCTAAACATAGCCCGTTTATTAATCGGCAGCAAGAAGAACAGGGCAAGGTCGTTGCTTCGTGGCAAGAAACACAAGTATTGCGTAAAGGCTAGCAATCACCTGTACTCTTCACAAGTGCAAGTCTGTAAAGTGCGAGTTAAAGTTCGTTAGTTAAAGTTCAAGACAAAGGTAGTTACAGTTCGTTTTTAGAGCTAGCTAGGCTGGCTGACAAAGGTAGTTGAAGTTCGTTTTTAAAGCTAGCTAGGCTGGCTGTGTAGTCTGCCGTGACTTGATATGCAAATTGCGCAAGGGTTTGTTTGTGCTATGCTATGATAGAAGTATGTTCAAAATTACCCTTTTTGGCAGTGAGTTTGGCTGGTGATCACTAAGTTGTGTGTAATTTTTGTTCTGAAGTATAATAGGCTTTTGTATATGAGAGAGTTAGGGTTTTGAAAAAGCTAGTAAGTACTACTCATGTTAACTGATCACTGTGTTAGGAAAAGTTTTTTGCGAAACAGCTTTTTTAAAGCCAAAAAGTCACAAAGGATGGCCTGTTTTGTCTTGGCCAGTTTAAATGTCCCAGTAAAATAAAGAATTTTCTCGCTTTATAGAACGAATATTGTCTTACATAGTTCATTTATCATGCGTGAACTAGAATCGATTGCACTTGCACATCGCGTTTTTTCTTTTTTTCTAGCGCCTTATCCATTTGACTCTATTCGATGTCAGAGAACCGGTTTTGTTTGTGACATTCGTTTAGTATGACGTGGAAAGCTGATAAACTTGTCGGACAGTATACTTTTCGCTTGCAGTTGCGGCAAAAGTAGCAGAGATCGACAGTCTCGTGTAACGCGAGCTGCAGAGTTACGATCAAATGTTCAAAATTATTTTGACCTACTTACAGCTGGTGTTAGATCGTGACAAATGTTGTTTACCTTGATTTCGTTTGGAAACGAGCTAGTGCAATACTTCTGAGAAGAAAGGTAGTTTTGCAGTAACGATAGGTTTAAGTATTTGACCGCAAATTTATTGTAACTTGTTCAACTAATAGCTTTCGGTAATTGTAAGGTTAATCAGTAATTATAAGGTCGTTTCATGTTTGTTTTAGCTTGTGTACATACGAGAAATGTACAGAAGCATAAAAAGAAGAGGATAAAGGCGGGTCTATAAAAGGAAAGCGTTCCGACTAGAAAGAGCACAAACGGGCCAAGTTATGAGTTAAACGAACATGAACTCCAGAGCGAAATGTGATGCACAAAAGGTTATGCAGTTAGGAATGTAATGGTTATATCACTCAACTTTTTACTTTAACGTTATACAGGTAACGTTATTTAAACTAGTGAGAGATGTAAGCAATACCAAATCGTTTTATCCATCTAAGGATAAGATAATGCAGTCTTAGCTGTGAAACGGGGTTTGTTATGCTACCTTTGTTTACTTTTTTTTTCAAAAATTAGCTTTTGTATATGCACAGAATCAATGATTTTCTGATGCACGACCTTGTCCTTTTAGGTTGTGATTTTTTTCAAATCTTTTTGTCCTTTTAGTATCACCATTAGTTTTTTTAAAAATGTCGACACTTTTGCATTTGAAGTTAGTTTCAATACTAAAATGCTAGCATGTGCCGTATCTTTGAAAATTAGGTAACTTGGCTATAAACAGTACTATAATTTGTGTAACACTTTTATAATTCTAGGCAATTGCTTAAGTTTATACTTTGCCTGTAGTTTTCAATATTTTTTTCAATCCAAAAAACGAAGATATCAGGTTTGTATTGATCGAAAAATGCTCTAGCAGAGTGTAATTGAGGATTGTTTGATTACTGTAAGCTTTCCAAGCGACGCATTGGCATTGTGCAAGTTTAAATGTATAATCTGGAGTAAAGCGAGTGCTACATAAATTGGTTGATGTTTCGTATAAAGTATTAAATGTTTGAAGTATGGCGCGTTCCACAAAAATTTTAAAGACGATGTGCTACAGACGATGCATAGTATCTGATGCAATCATTTGTCACTGAATAGTTTTCCCGATTTTAAATTAAAGCAGCTCCTAGGCTCCATACTAATCGTGGGAAACTTTGTTAACAACCGGAATTGAGGCCGACAAGCTGTTGTGTCTGTACATGTATTTGCAGCTAAGAGTTATTTTGTTGTTTTGTAAACCGTACGCAGTTCAGTCACAGTGCGCAGCTTCAAAATTTATTTAAAAAGCAGCTGCCGTATTTTTAAGTTTATGCAATTGCATTTCTTTGTAACGTTGTCTGGTCCAACACGTAGGACTCCTCAAATAGCTATAGCAAAGCAGTTATTTACTGTTCTGTGAAGTTTAAATGGTTCATGTTGCTCTGCTATCTAGGCTTAGCTACAAAGCCAGGAGATAGACCGAGACTTTTTTAATGCACGGTTACATCTGGCATATAAGCCATACTTATATATATCGATTTAAAAAATCAAAATCGTGTTTTTTCAGCCACCAATGTCGTCAAATATTGTATACCAACAGCACAGAGTTTCTCGAGATGACCGTGGACAGGTTATGGGAAAAAAAGGAGGATTTCGGGGCTGCACAGTGTGGTTTACAGGTAAGTAGAAAGTACTGTATGAGGAAAACTGCTCAAGGTTATTCTGGTCTTTTTAAAAAGTTTGTGTGATCGGAGAGTATTGCGACAGTATTATTTGTCTCAAGTCAATGAATCGTGATTATCATCATGCCAACTTTACTATTCGTATCAACCAGTGGTTCTCAACCTTTTTCGTGCCGTGGCCCATTTCGAGGAGCCACAATTCTTTGTGGCCCAGTTTATTGCCGTGGCCAACCTTTTCCATGTGCCGTGGCCCACTTTGATTACATCTGTGATGTGATGATGACAAAGTTGCTGGGATTAGCGTCAGAGCTGATGGCAGTGGGGGTAATCTCCAAAAAATAAAAAAGATCATTGCCTCCCCAGTATCAAGGATAGTCAGTCTGCAGACGGAATCGGAGTTGGTTTACACTGGAAATAAGGTCATTGTGCCTCCAATTCATGGGTGATGGTCCGTATGGCTGTTCATATGCACCGATATTTCTCAATCTCATTTGGCTTGCAAACCCATTATTAAAGTATGCAAACGTCTGTGGCCGACCGGACTTGCGTGCTGTGGCACATCGGTTGAGAACCAGTGGTATAAACTTTGTTGTATGTAAAGACGACAGTTTCAGAAGATGGTTGTAATATTCTGTGTTGTATACATTAGCAGTTTTTTGTTCTCGTTGTTGTTAATTACCCGACCCTTCCGAGGGATAGGGGCATGGCCGAAGACCATGGAGCCCCAGAAGCCGGGCAACTTCCCAGGGTCTGGACCAGAGGTCATAAAAAGACAGAGAGTCGCCAAAGAGTGAGCGGTGCAAAGAGTCCGTAGCTGGACAGTGCAGAATGAGATGAGAGGTGTCCTGGGACGAGTGTCTGCAGGTGCTGCAGGAAGAATTATGGATTCTGCCAATCATAGAGAGATAAGAACTGAACAGAAGGCTGTGTTCGTTGCAGCATAGACGAGAGAGAACACAGTGAGCATGACCAAGGAACACAAGTTCCTTGGTGGAAATCGAGGAAACCAGTGTGTCAAAGAATTTCGATGAGATAGTACGCCTTCCAGTCCGAGAAAAGACCAGAGTGGATACGAGAGATAAGAGGAGCGAGACTACAATGGACTGCAGATGCCACAAGTAGTGCTCCCTGTCTGGCCAGCTCATCAGCTGCGTTGTTCCCAGGGAGAAACGAGTGTCCGGGGACCCATTGTAGCCTGATAAACAGGAGGAGAGAGAAGACAGTTCCTGCCAGATCTGCCACAGAGTCTGAGGTAAGAGGAAAGATGAAGGAGAGGACAGAACGAGAGTCAGATAGACGAGAAGAGAAGTGGCAGACTTGTTGGTGCTTCCGAGACCAGCAAAGAGTGTGCAAAATGGCGCAGGCCTCAGCAGAAAAACTTGAGCATACTGGGCCTGCTGAAAAGGAAAGAGTGGCTTCGGTGCCACAGAGAGAGCAGTTGGCAAGTATTTTGGAGCCGCCCTTGCCAAGAGAATAAGGAACAGAGCCGTCTGTCCAGAGTACCAGATCATGAGGGGGAGAGAGTCAAGGTGGGCATGAGTCAAGGTGGGCAAGAGTTACATCTTAGGGAGATAGAGGGGGATCAGAGTGGGAGCATGGAGAGGAAAGGGTGGACTCCACATTGAAGGAAGGCAGATTCCAAAGAGGAAAGGGAGGGCAAGCAAGAAGAGCCAACCTAGAAGAAGTAGAAGGAAGCATGAGGGGGCAGCATAGCAAAAAAATGAAAAGGAGTGCCCAGGGTGATTGGGACCCTCGGAAAGGCCAAGAGCCATTTCGACCCAACCGAAAAGGAGCCGGGGACCGCACCACCACGTTGAGGCGGCTGTTGATTAAGAGAAAAAAATAGTTTTTTAGGTTTGTAAAAGTTAAACTAAAGTCGCTTTTATACGGAAAGTATTATATTTTTATGTCGATTTTTACTCCTCAGGTCTATCTGGTGCTGGAAAAACTACTGTTTCTATGAAACTAGAAGAATATTTGTGCTCAAAAGGCATTCCGGCGTATAGCTTGGACGGTGACAATATACGACATGGTTTGAACAAGGTACAAAGGTGTTTATATGCAGCATATAGTTTGCCATAAAATCCTTTTTCTCTCGTTGATAATGGTTTTTAACCTGGGTTGGACGAGGTCTGGGTCACGAAATGGGTGACATCGTCGCTTTTAAAAAGTTGGCCTAATAAAAAGTTTTTTACCAGAGAAAAGCAAATCACATTGTCAAATATTGAATAAACAATTGTTTTCGAGACCTTGATCTCCAAAAGCGAAAGATCTTCAACTTGGCAATGAGAGAATGGTCAATGTTGAGAAGGTTCTTCACGGTTCATTTCATTTTGGCATTTCTGGGTTAAGTGAAACTTGGGGGATCAACGCTGGAGTTGGTGTATTTGTGAAGGTCAAGAGCCACTGCTTCAGCAAAACGAAGCGGCCAACCTCATGTTTTAAAACTTGGCTTTGCGCAGTACGTAACATATTAAAATCGTTTTCCAAATTAGTTTTAGTTACCATGCTGTTTACAAACTGTTAATTCTAGATATATTTTGGTCTTCGAAATCAACTTTTTACTTCACTCTCTCTGCTTATGTCGAAGATTACCTCGAAAATGATTGATCTAAGTTTTTTTCTGTTTAGGATTTAGGATTTTCTCCGGCTGACAGAGAGGAGAACATCCGACGAATAGGTGAAGTGGCAAAGCTGTTTGCTGACGCCGGTGTGGTGTGCCTTGTGTCGTTTATTTCACCTTACAGAAAGGTAAGATGAATCGAAGGTGCTTTCAAGCAGCCAAATAGCCCGAAAAACGAAGTTCAAATATCTTTTATGTCTTTAAACGTAGCAAGCTAAGCCTCAAATTTCCATTTCCGCTCTACGAGCGTACGCCGAAGTATTTTTTCGATCACGTCAGCATGCGCTTCTTGGTAAACAAGAAAAAATCCGTGGCGTCGCAGTAGTATGCGAGTGAAAACCGTTTTTGAGAAACAAGCGTGTAGTGATTGTCAACTTGGCTGTTACAGAACTCGAGGCCGCAGATCATATTTAGAAAGTAAATTTTTGGCCAGATATTAGTTTTGTGTGTGCGATTTGTGCAAATTGCTTCTAATCAGGTCTTGCTGTGTATAAAATGAGATGCTGGAATATTGTCATCATTAATTGAAGACGAAAAGGCAAACATTGCTATAATGAATATATTAATATTGTCACAATAAAATTGGTGATGATCAGTATGTAATTAATTGCTTTTATCATGTAACAGCATGGAACTTCGAGATTTTCAGATCTATTGAGTATTAGTATTAGAAATTTGGTTTATGAATGTCTTGTCCATCGTGCTTTTGTGAGCAAGTCCTCAACTAGGTGCATTTTATTGTACTTTTTGTTTAAAAAAAGGCTGCTTACGATTATTTGATTTTCAAGCATTATTAGCGATTGCGATAAGTCATAGTAATTTACTAATAAGAAAATTGTTAATTGCTAATTGATTAATTAATTGATTGGTGGCCAGGATCGTCAAAGTGCTCGAAGAGTTCATCAAAAATCCAACTTGCCTTTCATCGAGGTCTTTGTAGACACCCCACTCGGTGTCTGTGAGGAACGTGACGTGAAAGGCTTGTATAAAAAAGCAAGAAAGGGAGAAATTAAGGGTAAGATAACTTCGTAGACCTCTAACTTTGCATGTGCATGAACTTTTCAGCTAAAACATGAGTGAGCTACTACCTCTGCTCGGTATGCAATGCTGGAATGCCATAGCTAAATGAAAGCCTTGCTTGTAATGGTAGGCGCTCGTTTGACAACAAACGACCCAATCACCGTTAGCATTGCCCGAACTTTAATAAGGATTTTTGTATTTTTTTGCGTTTGGTCATAAATAGATGATGATATTTGCTTGAGCTAGCAGGAAAGGCTTCGCTATCTATGCGTTTGTCAACAACACCGGCAGCCGCGCGGTGTGGCACGAAACTTGCTAAATCGAACTCCACGGAAGAGTTTACGTAGTGAATGTTTGTTGTTGGGGGCACTAATTGCTGTTACATATTTTTCATTGACTTTTGCTTATAAAATACAATTGGGACATTGACGTTAGTCGCTCAGTCACTCAGTTTAACAGTGCACATGTGAGACATTTAAATTAGGGATAAGTTTTGATTATCTTTTAAACGACCAAAAATTTACCATTTTCAGCAAAACGTGCTAGTTGGGGTAATCTTTGCGCATAAAACTAATTTTACAATATTTACGTTGATACAAAATTCACCAAAACGCTCTTTCCTTCATACTGTACGTGTATACCCAGCATCATTATCGCACGTTTTCACCCCACTTTTACTCAAAATAGCAATTAGCTACCGCTGTGGCAGCTTCATTTTTACACGTGTTTTACTGCTGCATACGGCACTGGCCCTGCATAGGACAAATTGTTAGCCTTGAGGCGGTTGCGTAAAATACCAATAAGATTGGTAAGACCTCTTAACTCATTTTCGGATGTTCACCTTCTCTGTATTTGTTTAAGCATTTTATTGCGTTGTGCGGCAATGTGCCTAATATGCCACTTTTTTTCTCATAACTTCAACCTTCGAACACTTATGTTTAATTGCTATTTGATAATGCACTAAGAAGTGTACTGCATTCTAATGCTTCTCTCTATCGCCAGCTATGGATCATCAATGCAATTCCCCTATGTACTTTGGCGTAATTTGCTTTAATTTTGTTTGCGAATTTAATTTTGTAAGCAAGTTGCCGCAGGTTTAATCTGCACCGTATGCGACCTTCGTCTGTGACCAGCGCGTCAGTACTCTTCGAACACGAAAGAGGCCGCAAGAACAGCGGGGAAAAGCACCTGAAGTGACAAACTGGTCGCATGCGATGCTTGCAGCTCTTTGGTTGGTTTTGTAATTTTGTATAAAAAAGATCGCAGGTTTAATTCGCATGTAAATCCGAGCAAGCGCGTTTAAACAGGGTCATGTGATCATGTACTTGGGCGCTGATTGGTCAACTTTGCAGGATCGAGACGGTGCCAGGCTTGCGCATCAATGTGCAAACTTGCCATTCGTCGAAGTGTTTGTTGACACGCCTATTCTGGTCTGCGAGAAACGTGACGTAAAAGGCCTGTACAAAAAAGCACGACAGGGTATTATCAAAGGTACAGAACTGTATAATTTTGTAAACGTTCAATTTTGTCTTTTATTGTCGAACACTGTTGCTATCGAACAATTCTGTAGCTCTACAACAAACTTATATCCTGTTGCGACCGTTGAGCTGTTTCCGAGTATTGGTTACATCCGCCATGATGCCAGAGTAAACCAAGCTTTTGTTGGTTAAAATCTCAAATATTTCTATTATTGACAACAATGCTTTAACCAGCCCAAGAGTATGAACTTTATTTACTTTATCTAAAATGCGAGGCTGAAACAACCCTAAATGTGTCGAATTCTACTGTGACGTACTTAGCTCGTCCGAAATTGCTAATAAAGTTCAACTTCGTAAAGACATCACTTTTGGATACCATACAGTAGTATTGGAGTCTAGGTTTTTGACTTCATGAGTTTCAATTGCCAAAACCAGACACAATTTTCCGGTATATTCTGTTGTTGTGTTATTATACTAACGTCAAATTTTGTTTTACTAACAGCAATTTTAAGATTAATTTTAACAAAAGTAACTTCAGTTTTATGGTATGTGGGTCACCTTGATGATGGTAGCTTTTTGGTGCTTTTTGCCTCAAAACTGTGCATTACGCTAGCAGCTAACTAACTTATTTGCTGTTGCTTTATCTGTGTGCTGTGACGTAGAAGGTTTCGTTTGAATAAGCTTGAGGCGCCGTAGATTTGATAGACGCTCACGCTCTACAGATTCATTCTACGTCGTCAAATCGTAAATGTTGAATTGTAAATGCTTCTTTAGTTGGTATACATTGCATGTGAGTGTGTATGGTTCTACTTGTAATGTTGTTTTTTTCTTTAAAGCAATACTAGGCAAATAGCTCTGGACCATAAACGCTTAGTTGAATTTTTTGATTTAACGTTACCACATTTAAAGGGCTTTTTTAGCTTTAATTTGAAAATATTTATCGCATTTGCCATGTTATTTTGTGCCAATACGTAGTAAGGTAAAGTTTATGCAAGTGTTAAGATTTAAAATCAGTAACTTACACACAGAAACGTCTTGTGCTTCCATTCCAGATATTTTCACTTCCTATATTCCAATTTCATTAATCCGCGGAATTACATGTACATTTAATAAATATATTTTTTCAATTTAGGCTTCACTGGCATTGATTCACCCTATGAACCTCCTGAAAATCCAGAGGTGCTTGTCAAAACCGCTGAAATGACTGTGCATGAGTGTATGATGGACGTTGTTAAAGTGCTCGTCGAAAAAGTAAGTTTTTTTACCTTTTGCAAGTTGCGACAAGTACTCTTTGTTTACGTATTGCTAAACGCCTCGTTATTTCAAGTTCTATACTCCTGTGCGTATTTTCTCACTCATTACCTACTGATATCAAGTTTAGGGAAATTTTTTTTCAAGCCATGATAAGTATGTCGATAACACAAGATTACATGTACAACCATTCCTATGCAAGCAGATGTTCTTATTTGGTGGAGTTGGTGTTTAATTTTCGATCAACGACAATGTGTTTTAATACAAAATCGTTTCCCATTTTCAAACTAGTACGCTGAAGCTGCATCCTCAATTGTGTCTTGCGTTTGTTTTTTTGGGCGAATAATAAACCTCCCTCGACTGTGGAAGCCGACGTTTATGCTTTTTAACAGGCGATTTAAGCTTGTTATGAGCTTTCTAAAAATAGACTGTAAGGGCATTTCTTCAGGCGTCGACTGAACGTTGACATTAAGATCATGAGTTTATCAAGAAAGAAACGTGGTAGGATTTAAAAGGTCGATAGTAGCAATAAATATCTTTCAATTGCTTCGTTTGTTTTAACTGAGATTCTCTTTACTATTTATTACCTGCTGGACAACTTTCAGTAATGTTGTCGACGTATTTATAGTAAACGTTAAAACAGTAATTGTTGACAAACTTGAGGCTGTTGAACTCACAGTAAGCAAAATCTGCACGCACTATCTTCATTAACCAAACACGTGCTGGGGTTGAATGGCTCACTACAATTTAAACAAGATGGAAATTTGTTAATCATTATATTAATGGCATGCATTTCAGTATTTTTGAGAAAAGACGATATCTTTTGGAAAATGTACTAAACAATGATTTCCTCTCTTTGGCAGATTTTATCAAGCAGCGAATACATCGGAAGCAATACCATGCAATTGCAGCTGAATGTTGTAATTAGGCAGCTATGAACCAAAACCGAACAGTTCGTCCTATGCTGGCCTGTATTGCTGACCACTGTCCTTAAGGGAAAAAGTGCCTGAAACTACAAAAAACACAGCAATTTCTGACTTCGGGCTTGACACTAACCTTAATTGATAGATAAAAAAATACAAATGATTGCAGGATATCATTCCATTCGAGACACACTTGCCAGTTATGGATCTGTTCACACCGATCAATAATGTCGAAATTCGCCGCGAATATGCAGAGTCATTACCATCTCTAGAAATCACAAAGGTAAACTATAGCTTCAGCAACTTTCAAAAAAACTGTTTGTTGTCGTGGTGACTAGGTGTCCGGCTACCCGCTCAAAGCCTTTAATGTGGTCAAGGTGTCATGACTTTAAAATACTGTAGATATCCATTCATACAATGATACAAACATCAAAAACGTAGTTCTGTTAGTAGTAACAGGACAAAACAGCAAAGCAGTTTTTCCAATTTAGTATTAATAAAGCCCATAAAAGTTTGGTAAAACATGCAGAGAAAAGCAGCTAAAAAGTACAAAACATTGTTATAGAATTGTCAAAAGACATTTTTTCTCTTTAAATTTTGAGCTTGTAGATGCAAAAAGTATACACCGGCCCCCCAACTTCGAACACAATTAGTTCCGAACGGCCTTTCGTAAGCTGAATTGTTCGTAAGTCTGTTAAATGGTAATTTCCGGCCTGTAATTAGCAATTAAAATATTTAATATATACACCCCTATACAGGGTGTGCCAAAATGATCTCACACATTTGGAGGTTAAAAAAAATTAAATAGCAAATTAAATAAAGAAATTTTTTATTATTTTTCAAAAGTACACGCAATGCCATTTTATTATAATTAGGTCAAAAATTAGTTTATGTAAACTTATGCATTTCATTTCATTTCACAATACCCGTATGAATTGGACTGGTGAACATCGAGCATTCATTGTGGAAACTTATTCCGAAAACAACGAACCGATGACGGTAGTACAAAGAGCATTCCGCTTATACTTTGGACTTAAAAGACATGATTCCATACCAACAAGAAACTATTTTATTATGGGTTGCCAACCTTAGAGCTACCGGATCGACATTAAAAAGAAAATCAATTGGTCGTCCTAGGACTGCCGGAACTCCGGCAAATGTCGATGCAGTAAATGCTTCAATTCAACAGTCCGAAACGTTCTTTACGTAAACGCGCACTTTCTCTTGCTATTTCGAAAAGCAGTATGCATAAAATTCTTCGCTGTCTGTCTGTGTCCTGTCTTCAGATTGCTGATTGCCACAATTTCACGAATTTCTGTGCGGTGTCATCAAAAATACTCAAATCATCACGAGAGGAAGGTGTCTTGAGCAGTGGACATTGCAGTAGGTGTTCCATCGTTTGTGTCTCAGTGCCACAATTACACGAGGGGTCGCCAGTATGGTTTCCCTATTTGATTAAATTTGCCTTCGTACGGCCTACGCCTGATCTAAGCCGATTAAGTGTTTTTCATGTTAGCCAGGATGCATTGCTTCCTAAAGAGAGATGGTTGAATTTCCATATCGACAGAGGGTGGGTTGAATTTTAACTTATCGATCCATTTTTCCATGTTTGTCTCAGCTTTGTACTGGACAAGGGATTGGACATGACTCAGAAAAAATCTTGATTTCAACTTGTTGTTGTTGCTAATTGCCCGACCCCTTTCGAGGGATGGGGGCATGGCCGAAGACCATGGAGTCCCTGAAGTCGGGCAACTCCCCACAGCCTGGACCAGAGGTTGTAGAGAGACAGAGAGTCGCCAAAAAGTGAGCGGCGCAAAGAATCCGTAGCTGGACAGTGCAGAATGGGGGGTGTCCTGGGACGAGTGTCCGCAGGCACTGCAGGAAGGATTCTCGATTCTGCCAATCATAGAGAGATAAGAACCTAAGAGAAGACTGTGTCCGTTGCAGCGTAGACGAGAGAGAACACAGCAAGCATGACGAGGGAGCATAAATTCCTCAGTGGAAATCGAGGGGACCTGTGTGTCAAAGAATTTCGATGAGGCTGTACGCCTCCAGTCCGAGATGAGACCATAGTGGATACGAGAGATAAGAGCAGAGAGACTACAACGGACTGCAGATGGCGCAAGTAGCGCTTCCCGTCTGGCCAGCTCATCAGCTGCGTCGTTTCCCGGGAGAAACGAGTGTCCGGGGACCCATTGTAGCCTAATAGAACAGGAGAGAGAAGACAGTTCCTGCCAGATCTGCCACAGAGTTTGAGGTAAGAGGAAAGATGAAGGAGAGGATAGGGTGGTGAGGACAGAACGAGAGTCAGATAGACGAGAAGAGAAGTGGCAGACTTGTTGGTGCTGTCAAGACCAGCAAAGAGCGTGCAGAATGATGCAGGTTTCAGCAGAAAAACTTGAGCATACTGGGCCTGCTGAAAAGAAAAGAGTGGCTTCGGTGCCACAGAGAAAGCAGTTGGCAAGAACGCCGGAGCCGCCCTTGCCAAAAGGATAAGGAACAGAGCCGTCTGTTCAGAGTACCAGATCATGAGGGGGACGAGAGCCGCACCTTGGCAAGATAGAGAGGGATCAAAGCGCGAGCATGAAGAGGAGAGGGTCGACTCCACAGTGAAAGAAGGCAGATTCCAAGGAGGACAGGGAGGGCAAGCAAGGAGAGCCTCTCTAGAACAAGTAGAAGGAAGCATGAGCGGGTGAGTGGACGCAAAAGCTCTCCAGGACGATCTGCAGAGTCATAATTTCACTCCTAGTCTGGCCAAACCTGAAATGGGAGAGGAGGTTGGGAGACGAAGAGCCCGCTCATAAGATAAAAGAGTGAAATGAGTCAGGGTGACTCGTAGGGGAGGTAGAGAAGCCTCAAAGATTGAGAAAGGAACAGAATTTGATCAAGTGTAGACCGTCCAGACCGGAAACCGGCTTGGCGGCGAGAGTGAATAGAATTCGATTACAGAAAGAAGAGTAGACGGGATAGAATGATGCGTTCAAAAAGCTTTGAGACACAGGAGGTGAGAGAGACAGACATCCTTTGAAATGGCTTGACGTTTCCTGCCAAAAGCATTGTCATTACTTGCCTTACACTTTTTGCCACTACCACTAGCATTAGCAATTGATTTATCAGCCATGATAACGTATAAAAAAGTCTCTGTGAAGTATTCAATGAATAATTATATAAAATATATATACACCAGTCAGCTTGTGTACGTATCTTCACATGTTCGTAAATTGGGGAGCCAGTGTATTGGTTTTTGCTGATAAGGCATTTTAGTTGAATTTTGAACTACGTTTTGTAAAAAACAGTATGATTAAAATTCAGACCCATTCGTATATTTTTTTGACAAGATTCTCACGTGCTTGGGCTAGAAAGATCAAGTATATGTTGATCTGCTATATTTTGCCTGCGAACTTAAGGGCTTGTTTTTAGATAGCTTTAGACATAGTGGCAGGAACTAAATGGAACTGTGATACTCGAAATCTGAATCTAGATTGTCTACTCTCAATGGCATTGTACAGTGTGTACAAGTAATTTACACGATATTGTGTAACAGCTAAAACAAAATCAATTCCAGGATTCTGTCCATGAATTAACTTGCCCGAAGTGATGCAGGTTCACTATCATATCATTGGTAAAATTATGATACGCACAATAAGCTGAGCGTATTTATTACACAAAAAGTCGATTTCACCTTTAAACAAGCATTTTCAATGAGTATTTCAATAAGAATCTAAAATAGAATAATTTATTGGAAAAAAGTATTGAAAATGCCTGTTTAGAGGCGAGGCGATTTTTCGTGTAATAAATACGATCATATAATCGTATTAATATAGCTTTGAAATGAGATGTTTGGCACATCAGTTGCAGCATGAAGAAAAGAGCCTGAGCAATTCCTTGTTTTCGTTGTTGCTTCGCCAGTTTAGAACCGTGTCGTTGCACCTCCTCCGTGTCAATGCTTCTAAGAAACAGTGAGGCAATATTTGGTCAATAATGGGCACCTATTAATGCCAGACCGCCTAGACCAGTGGTTCTCAATCGGTGGGCCATGGCTCATTAGTGGGCCACAGCATGCAAGTCGGGTGGGCCACGGACGCCTGTGTACTTTGAAAATGGGTTTGCATGCCGAATGAGGTTGAGAAATACTGGCCCAAATGAACAGCAATACGGACCAGCACCTGTGCGCTACAGGCGCAATAACCTTATATTTATTTATTTTTTTTTGGAGATCAACTTCAATGCCATGATATCTCATGTTTATCCCAGTGACACTGTAAATGTCACATCAAAGTTCTTATTAAAGTAGGCCACAAAAATGTGTGGCCCCTTGAAGTGGGCCACGGCATGAAAAAGGTTGAGAACCACTGGCCTAGACGATGGTGGGGTTACCAGAATGCATTTATGATTAACTTGAAATGGAAGCCATTCTTTTTCTCTCTTTGATTGGGTGTCCTGAACGTTTTATTTCAAGGATTCCCTCTAGGTTAAGGAAGAGTTGCAAAAATAAACTAGAACTATTGTGGCAAGCGAAAAAATTTTTAGCGTGTGTTTATCCTTTTTTTTCCTTGGGATGAAGGCGCGTCATGAAACGGTAACTTCGGCTTGCACAGCTAATCAAATCAATATCACGCTATGGAAAGCGGCAGTCCATTTTAAATCAGTCACTGATACAAATTACAGACTGGTTTTTCCACTACCAACAAGGCGGATTGGCATTGGTGGGTACCCAAAAGTCGCCTCGTAAGACATGCGGGATGAGGAGCTTTACTATTCTAGCGGAATGAAGCACATAAAAACAAAAATTTTGCTACCCGACTAAATTTTTTTGCACCTCGACTAAACAGTTTTATTTGAAGTTGCAACTTGATATTATTTGCATACATTGCAGCCAAGCTCGGAAGCAACTTTTCAAACCGCTTAATTACATTAATGAAATCGTTCTCTGTTGACACCGAGAAAACCAAAAATATCAACGCTCAATTATAAAATATGAGGCTTTTACAAATGATAAACACTTAATTATTTTTTGCTAAATCATTCTCTATAAAATTAATTTTTCAATTATGTGGTCACTTCGGTTCATTTGTTTGAATATTATTTTAGCAAGTTTAAAGATGGCGTCATTTAAAAAAAATATCATGCAAAACTTTTGTCATGAGATCAAGGTCAAAACTTGTAAAAATAGCCAAGGACAATAACGATACAACTTGTTAAAGCCTTTACTGCTGCTAGCCGTTATTAATTCAACTTATCTGGTATTCGTTTTAAGGTCTGGAGATAGCCACAGTTATTAATTCTCCTGATGCAGTGTTTTCAGTAAAGTTTTTGATGTTGCGACATGTGCAAAATCCAAGGCGAACACGATGTTAATAGGACACAATACAGCACAGTAATATCACAAACCGCATATATTGGCTGGTTGTTGACCAGTTGTTGTACCACCACTTTGTACTGTGAATGTTTCAAGATGTCTAAGTCTGTCATAAGTTATATCAATTTCATTTATTAGTCCTGATGAAGAACAGCTGTATAGCTGTTCGAAACGTTGACGAATATTGAAGTTTTTTGCATGCTCGGTGAGAACTTGTATCAACTTGAATAAACGTTATAATTTCCAGAAGAGCTAGACAAAAATGGATTATATCAATTTCGTTAGCAATGAAATACCGCTGTTCTCTTCTCATTTTTGTGATAAAGGCACGGCATGAACCGGTTGAATTCCGATCGTCGGTGCAAACCTAATCAAGATCACGCTGGGAGAAAGCGGCAACCCATTTCTAACCAGGCCTGAGTGCAAATTGCAAATTGGTGCCCCTACCAGCAACAAGGCGAACGGAATGGGGTGGTAACCCAGACGTACTGGGCGAGCAAATTCACTTTTGTGACACAATGAAAGTTTGGAAACATCGATTAAGCGCTTTCTGTGCTATATGATCGATCAATATTTTAATTGCTAGTACTCTAGAGCAGGGGTGTCAAACTCGTAGGCTTCTGGGGGGCGCATTGTATGGTAGTACTTTTACCGAGGGCCGCATGTAATTTTCGAATAGGAGATCAACATTTCTCCAGGCAACGATCTCAGTAATGTAGCCCGAAGTGAGGTCGATCTCCGAAAAAAAAAGTCTGTATCTCTCAAGTATGCCCACACCTTGTCGCCTATGTTCAGGGAGTCAAACATTTGTTCGAAGATGTAACGTTACAATACTGCCAAAATTCATTAAAAATTTTAGAACCATCTCGCGGGCCGTGAGTTTGACACCCCTGATCTAAAGAAATTTTTAAAAAAGACTTGAAAAAAATCGACTTTCTTTCTCCGCTGACGCAGAAAACGTCAAAAACAACTCTAAATTGCAAATTTTACGAATGGCAAACCTAAGCAGCATCATTCGCCGCTAATGGAATTTAGAATTAGTTTGGTGATCTTAATTTAGAAACTTGCGTAAATATCGTTAGCGATTTTAAAATTTGCCTTGTTTTTCAAGATCATCAATCCAATACTTTGTCACGTCAAACAAGGTCAAACCGTTTCTTATTTTAAACAAAACAAAAAACATTACATTTCACGAATTTTAACTTCCTGAAACCAAGATTTGCATGCCATGCAAAATGTATAGTTAAGTTTCAAAGTTCCTTTAAAGCATATGCCAATTTATTAAATGTGTTATGTCAAAACGCTCAACTCGACATACAAAACTCGGTGTTTTTGTATGTAGTGTTGCGCGTTACAAAAGATACATGTACAACTTGTATTATCATTAATACTAGCAAAAAAGACCAAATTTTAACTTAGCACCACATGGATATATGATGTATCCTGATGTATTATTCAGTTCCAGTTCCAATGATACCTTTGACTGCACACTGTGCAGTGTTTGTTACGCAAACATATGTAGTGTACCACTCAAAGAGTTCATAGTAAGCGAGATCTATTTAAAACCCATACCTCTATGAACATAGCACGTGATCACCATAGCCGTATCATACATCGATTTACTGAGTTATAAAGGCAATCTACGCGCTTTATATGCATGTTCACACGAATGACGTGGTTATTTCACAAAGTAATAGTATTGCAAATAATAAAAGCCCCCTCCCATAATTTGGCGAGACCATCCTTGGGCGCGTTTCGTCCTTTTGGGCTCACCAGCAGGGTCTGTCCCGTCATCACCAAAATCCAAAACCCCATGTTTGCAATAATATGAAAAATGCAGTATCATTCTATTGCAAATTCCTTCGCACAAATCACGCGCGTGGCGCATGCTATCACTTTGGTACAGGGATCCCATCCGTATGGAAGATGCAGTGTACCACTCAAAGAGTTTGGGGTAAGCGAGATCTATTTAAAACCCTTACCTATATGAACATTGCACGTGATCACCATAACCGTATCATACATCGATTTATTGAGTTATAAATTATGGGAGGGGGCTTTTATTGTTTGCAGTACTGTTACGTTGTGAAATAACCACGTCATTCGTGTGAACATGCATGTAAAGCGCGTAGATTGCCGTTATTACTCAATAAATCGATTATGCAAACTTAGTTTCGCTGTTTATGGCTTGCTGTACTACTACATTTTGTAGCGCCTGAAATTTTTGATTGTGACCGAGCAAATTTTGCTCCGTTTCATATTTCATTCTTTATGTTGCATCTAATACAGATCTGTAAGAACCATTTTAAATCTTCGCTATAACTCGCAAGCGAATTAAACCCATATCAGTCGACTACGATGTAAGTACTGGCTCTTTGTTAAAGTCATGAGTTTTTGCTGCTGTGCAACGAAGCCTCAAAGGAGCATATATTCAGTTTTGTCGAGCAGTTAAGTGATGCTGGCTTAATCGTGAGCAGTATGGCAAATAATGAAAACACTTATGTGAACACTCAATTACATTAATTAATTCACTTTCCTCCGCTGTTGACACAGAAAATGTCGAGAATAGCAACACAAAACTAGAAGATAGAAGAATTTGTGTAAAGATATATTGAAATACAGCTTATGTCTTGCAACACATAAGCACGAACTAAGTACATTCAAATTAAAAAATGCTAAAAGGGCTTCGTAGACTGTACAATTAATTTGTTCATTGAGCTCTTTGGATGTCATAACTGTATCTGAGACTGTGCTTTTGTGCCATAAATCAAACAGCTTAGGTGCAGTCCTGCCGATCAAGGCCAATAGATCTCGAACATAAAACTGAAATATTACATGACATTAATATCTGGATTAAAAAATTTTGCTAAGCGTTTTATGAGTCACAGTTGTTTTTAAGCGTTTAGCTGATTGGCACGTTTTAATTCAATACGACATTAATTCTCGTTATTGTATTGAATCGTTTTGACCTTTACTGACCTAAATGTATTTGGTATCGCCAACACATCAACAATTTATCTTCACAAGAGGTTTCAAAATAACGAAGCCCTAAAGGCAGTCAGTTAAATAATTACTAAATGAAATTTCCACATTTTTCGTTCACTTTGGTTCAGTGATTTGTTTAATATCATCATTGACTTTTAAATTTATGTTACTTTTAAATCATGCAAGAAATATTTTTTACGATCACGTTTACCTGTTCAAAAATCTTGTTTCGCAAATTTCTACGGTGTAACGCATGCAAAATATAATAAATGTTAACCCTGGTGCTCAATTTATTATCAATCTCTAAGCAAAATTTTGCTGGTTTAATGATCTTTTGGGTTGGGCGTCTAGGATCCTACTATTTCGACATTTTGCTATGGTTTGCGTTTAAGTTTTTTACGTGTAATTCAGTTCACCCGGTTGCTTGCTATGATTTTTCGGTTTCTTTGATATTGGCACACTTGGTCTTTTCGATTTCAGGTCGACTTGCAATGGCTTCAAGTCTTGTCAGAAGGCTGGGCCGCGCCTCTCACTGGATTTATGCGCGAGAGTCAGTTTTTGCAATCCCAGCATTTTGGAAGCTTGTTGAATGGGGAAGCGATCAATCAGTCTATTCCAATTGTGTTACCTGTTCACAGCGAGGACAAGCAAAGACTGGAGGTATCATACTGCAGTTTAACTTACAAGTAGACCTTGTTTTGTCATAAAACAGGAATGTGTTTGTTTCGTGGTTTTGTAATTTGTCTACAGAAGAATATGATGACCATCGACCAATCTGTCTTTCTTTGACGATTTCTCGTATAAGTGTCCGAGAAAAAGCTTGAAGAGATTGGTATTGAAGAGTAGCGCCGATGCCAACTTTTTATCTTGCTGTATACAACTACTCCTGGTCGTATGCCGGTGGGGTGTTGTCATCCCTCACTAGTGTTACGTCCGCTCCGAGCTATTGTGACGTAGGGAAAATGACGTATGAAGTAGTGGCGTACATTTTAGTCTGATTTCTATGTCGTTGCATGACGATTTTCTCTTTGCTTATTGCACAAATTAATTATTTATGGTGCAACTAATGATATTTATCACGTTTTTAAATTGAAGTCAATACCGGAAGAACTATTTGTGAAAATTATTTTTCCGACCAAATGTCCTGATTGGGTTATTGTTTTAGAACGTTCTCGAAATAGCTTTGACCTATGAAGGTAAAACGAAGGCGATACTAAGCAATCCAGAGTTCTATGAACATAGAAAAGAAGAAAGATGCAGCAGACAATGGGGCTCCAGTAACAAGGGACATCCTTATATTAAAGTGAGTATTCCGGTGCAAATGTGCTTTCCTCTCTCAATTGGCTCAAGATTTTTGGTTTGCTTTTGACTCTGATTCAAATTTTAAACAGCTTAGTCATTAATTTCATTTAATTAGTTTTACAACTGGCATTAACATATTGTGAAATTTGTTTTTGGTTGTTCGCAATTACAACATGCATGAGTTATTTAACAGTGTACAGAAAGCAGTCGAGTCGTCTTTTGTCACACCTAGCAGTATTATCAAGATTGAAATTTCGTAGCATCTATTACAAAGCGCAATTCAGTCTGTCTGAGTGTCTGTTTTAATTCCTCCGAAATTACTGAGTGTACAACAATGAAACTTGGCACGATTGATCTTCATTCCAAGGTGAGTGTCATGGCTTAATGGCGTTGTTATCGAAAGTAATTTTTTTTTAAATTTACATTTCTTGTCACAGAAAAGTGTTTTTACTCAAACGAGACCCAGCCTCCAACTTCCAAAAATTTCATCCCGTTGAGAACTGAGATGGCATCACGGTAGACCCGTGGTTGCACGTTTTGCTTTTTTTTTTTGTTATCAAAAAGTACTCTCCGTAGAAACGCGACTACAGCCTTTTTCGAGATATTAAGACGGTGCTTTTGTTGACAAAAACATTTACTACGATTTGGATTCAATCGACGATGCAATCACCGATTCTTTTTTAAGCATTCTACAAATGCTTTTTTCTAAACACTTAATGGGCTCTATCATGTCATAGTAGTGTCTGGTACAATTAAACTGAAAACAGTGCAGCAGTTAGCAGCTGCGCTTGATGCTGTTGTACATAGTCTTTTCAAAACAAGCAATCCATATGCTGCTCGATAAAAAACAACGATATACAGGGTACGACATACCGTAAGTAACGCCTTTTGTTAAAGTGGAACAAATTAAAGCCTTTTTGATTATTCTTTATTTTTTCGAACGTGAATGTATTGCCACAGGTTGGTAGATTAATATAATGCTTATTCGGTTTAATATTGCTCAATACAAACGAAATCAAGCACCATTTTTAAGGTTTGATAGTACAATTGAATTGCTTTTACTCTCTATTTCTTTGTTAATCTCATGGTTGTATAAAATATCCGAAAAAATGAGGATTTAGCTAATCAATTAAACAAAGTAACAAAGAAAATATACACTATAAGATATAAAATTTTAAAAAGCCGTTTTTTATGCCGCACCTTGTATAACAGTATTATTATACCTGCAAAACCTAAACAGCTGTTTTTTGGCAATGCAACTGCAAATTAGAATACTTTTGTGCAATTGTGTCACAAGCCTTGCTGATCTTAGCCTAAAAAACATGAGCTTATCAGTTAAGTGCGGCAAATTAAAAAAATTGGCGGTTATTCAAGTAAAATTTTGCAGAAAATGCACAAATTATCCTCATCTTTCGCACAAAAACCAGGTTGATGGATTGTATGCTCCTAAACCATGACCTATCGTATTGTAAAAACTGTAAGTGCTTGACTGGGTTAGCTATCTCTTTCCCTAGCTTCGATTATGCCAGTACTATGCAACATACGAGCACGCGTAGCCAGAGATATAGAATACAAATAGGCCTACAATTACGAAAAGTCCTGTGTGGTATGTCTGATATTTAATGCCTTAGTCCTAAAAATATACAAGCACTTTGATACCCTGTTGTTGTTGTTGTTGTTTACCCGACCCCTTCCGAGGGATGGGGGCATGGCGGAAGACCATGGAGCCCCAGAAGCCGGGCAACTCCCCAGGGTCTGGACCAGAGGTCATAAAGAGACAAAGAGTCGCCAAAGAGTGAGCGGCGCAAAGAGTCCGTAGCTGGACAGTGCAGAATGAGATGAGAGATGTCCTGGGACGGGTGTCCACAGGCGCTGCAAGAAGGATTCTCGATTCTGCCAATCCTGGAGAGATAGGAACCTAAAAGAAGGCTGTGTCCATTGCAGCGAAGACGAGAGAGGACACAGCGAGCATGACGAGGGAGCACAAGTTCCTCAGTGGAAATTGAGGGAACCTGTGTGTCAAAATACTTTGAGGAGACAGTACGCCTCCAGTCCGAGATAAGACGAGAGACTTTGATACCCTCGCGCAACTAAATTATGCTTTTTTGCGACTGGTGAAACGAATGGATAGAAGTGTATAAAATTATTGGCAGTTTCAGTCCTTGGCAACTCCAGTTCTAAATTGCGCTAATGCTATAAATGGACAAATAAGACCTTGCTAAGAACTTCAACTGCACCAATCAACAGCCGCCTCAACGTGGTGGTGCGGTCCCCGACCCCGTTTGGGTCAGGTCAAAATGGCTGTTGGCCTTCCCGAGGGTCCCAGTTATCCCGGGGACTCCCCTTTATTTTTTCGCTATGCTGCCCCCTGAATGACTGCAGAAGGGCAGCACACAGCTTCTTCAAAATCGGTCGCCTGTTTGTTCTTTCTTCTCCTACTCTTCTCTTGCCCGTCTTCCTCATTCTTCTCCTTCTCTTGATGAGCGGTAGCGTTCATTCCAACCCTGGCCTTATCTTTCCCTGCTCAGTGTGCGCTGAAAATGTGACCTGGCGGGGCAAGTCAGTGCAATGCTGCACCTGCTCCAAATGAGTCCATCTAAGGTGCTCACAACTTCCCCTCTCCAAATTCAGAGCTCTTGGCAGCTCTCACTCTTGAAGCTGTCCCCCCTGCCGTAACACTGTGACTCCCTCCTCGGACTCCTCTGACATGTATACCTCCACTGTACAATCTTGCACCCCCGCATCACCCTCGTCTTCACACCTCTTATCTCCCATCTGCCCGTTTTATATCTTCTCCCTCTGCCCCCTTACCACCGTTCCCCTTGCTCCTGGCTGTCTTTCTACGTCTGCTGCTTCCTCTCCCCCTCCTTGACTCTCTCAGGGTTCTTCAATGGAATGCTGGAGGTTTTCGAGCCAGGAGCACTGAACTACTTCACTTTCTTTCGTCCCATTCTGTCGGCCTTATCTGCATCCAGGAATCCAATCTTAACTTCTCTTCCTCCTTCTGGATTCCTGGATTCTCTGCTCTGCGTTCTGATCGCATCCACTCCCTGCCTGGCACTCTCTCTCGTGATACCATGCACGCTAGCGGCGGCGTCATCATTTTCGTCAGGCAGGGCTTGCCCTTCTCTGAACTTTCTACCTCCTCTCTTTCTTCACTTGATCCCTACTTTAATTATGTAGGGGTCAACATCTCTCTAAATAACTCCTCCTCGCTTTTCTTAATGTGTACGCCTTCCTATTTGCTCTTCTCCGACGGATGGCAGAACCGACTCCTTTTCTCCCTCCATTTTTCCCTTCAGAAATCTCTTCATTCTGGGTGACTTCAATTGCCAGCACCTGCTCTGGGACTCAAGAAGTGCATCCGACCCCCGTGGGGAGGAAGTATTCGATTGGATCATCTCTTCTGACCTCCTCCCTCGCAATGACTCTGACACATCCACCCTTCTCCATCGCTCCTTTGGCAGTCGCTCCTCCCCTGACATTTCCTTTGTTCCCTTCTCTCTTGCCTTTTCTTGCTCCTGGGAGGTGCTTCAGGACCTGGGTTCTGATCACCTACCAATTCTTTTATCCCTTTCTCTCTCTCTGGTCTTTCGCCCCAACGAGCGTCCCCCTTCCTTCAATTTTCAGAAACCTCGCTGGGATGACTTTGTCTCCTACTTTGACTCCCACTGTCGTTCTGCAGAGGAATACTCGTCTCTTTCCTTTGCTGCTGCTCTCTTTACCTCTCTGGCACTGAGTGCGGCCAAATCTTCCATTCCTTTCGGCCGCATCAAACGCCCTTCTAAAGCCTGATGGTCAACTGAGGGGGGAAAGTGTGGTTAGTAAAAGACGCAAAGCTTTCGCTGCCGCTTGCAGAGGTAATGAAGATCGCCAGGCTTACATCTCCGCTTCTCGATGCGCCTCGTCAGCCATCGCCAAGGCCAAGGCTGAGGCATGGCAGACGACTTGCTCTTCTCTTTCACCCAAATCAAACCCAAAAACTGTATACTCTCTTCTTCGCTGTATGACTGGCTCTCCTTCCTCGTGTTCCTCCTCTCTTAATTTCCTCAACTGTTCTCCCAGGGAATCGGCTTCGGTCTATGCCGCTTACCTGAGATCCCACTTTTTCGTTTCTCAGCCAAAGGCCCTGCGTAGTAGAGACAAAGACTACCTTTCTGAGCTCCGCCGAGCCATGTTCCCTGAGGAGTCTCACTCGTCCTTTTGCTCTTCTTTCTCCCCCGCTGAATTTCTTGCGACTGCCTCCAACTTCTCCTCGTGCACTGCCACTGGCCCAGACAAAGTTGCCTATCCAATGCTAAAACGTCGCTCTGGCATAGATTTTCTTCTTTCCATCTTTAATCTTTCCTGGACTTTCCATTCCTTTCCTTCCATCTGGAAGACATCTTCTATTATTCCCATCCACAAGATGGGAAAGCCTCTCGACTCTCCTGCTTCCTTCCGGCCTATCTCTCTCACCTCCTGTGTCTCAAAGCTTTTTGAACGCATCATTCTATCCCGTCTACTCTTCTTTCTGGAATCGAATTCTATTTTCTCTCTCCCCGCCAGGCCGGTTTGCGCCCTGGACGGTCTAGACTAGATCAAATTCTGTTCCTTTCTCAATCCATTTCGGATGGGTTTAACAAACCCAGGCCGGGCTCTCGGATGATCCGCTCTACTGTTGACTTCTCGAAAGCTTTCGACTCTGTCTGGCATCCTGCCCTTTTCCATAAACTCATTTCGGCTGGCCTCCCTCCTTGCTTTGCTCGTTGGACTCGATCTTTTCTTTCTGATAGGCGCGCTTGCGTGGTTTATCAAAATCACAAAACATTTCCTTTCGAGTCCGTCGAGGTGTTTCACAAGGATCCGTTCTGGCCCTGTTTTTTTCTCTCTCTTCATCAATGATCTTCCTGCTTTTCTGCCTTCTTCCGTCAGCTGCTCTCTGTACGCTGACGATCTGGCCATTTGGTCTACCTCCCCCTCGATCCTCACTGCGATGGAGGCCACACAAGAAGCTTTGTTTCGATTGGATCGCTGGTCTGAGTACTGGTGTCTTCCTCTCAATCCGAGCAAATGTGAGACCTCCTTCTTCTCAGTGGATCCCCACCAAGCTAACCTCCAGCCCAACTTCCTCTTACTCGGCTCCCGCCTCCGTTTCCATCCCACTCCAACTTTTGTTGGAGTCACCTTCGACCGCACTCTTTCCTTTTCTAAACATGTATCTTCGCTGGAGGCCAAGTTCTTCCCACGTCTGTAGGCCTTACGCTGTATCTCTGCTTCCTCTTGGGGCCCCTCTAAGGAGTCCCTCTCACTTCTGTATAAATCTTTTCTTCGACCCCTTCTCACTTATGCTTCACCTGGACAGTTTCCTTTCGTAAGCGTTACCAATTTTACCAAATTGGAACGCCTCCACCAAGCGGCTAGTCGCGCCATCACCGGCTGCCTCTCGTCCTCCCCTATTCCTCTTCTTCTTTCTGAGGCATCTTTACCTCCCTTACGAGTCACCCTGACTCATTTCACTCTTTTTTCTTATGAGCGGGCTCTTCGTCTCCCAACCTCCCTTTCCATTTCAGGTTTGACCAGACTAGGAGTGAAATTATGACTCTGCAGATCGTCCTGGAGAGCTTTTGCGTCCACTCACCCGCTCATGCTTCCTTCTACTTCTCCTAGGGTAACTCTTCTTGCTTGCCCTCCCTTTCCTCCTTGGAATCTGCCTTCCTTCACTGTGGAGTTGTTCCTCTCCTCTTCATGCTTGCGCTTTGATCCCCCTCTATCTCGCCAGGGTATGGCTTTCGCCCACCTTTACTCTCTCCCCCCTCATAATCTGGTACTCTGGACAGACGGCTCTGTTCCTTATCCTTTTGGCAAGGGCGGATCCGGCATACTTGCCAGCTGCTCTCTCTGTGACACCGAAGCCACTCTTTCCTTTTCAGCAGGCTCAGTTTGTTCAAATTTTTTCGCTGAGGCCTGCGCCATTCTGCACGCTCTTTGCTGGTCTCGGAAGCACGAACAAGTCTGCCTCTTCCTTCTGTCTTCTGTCTGACTCTCCTTCTGTCTGACTCTTGTTCTGTCCTCTCCTCCATCTTTCCTTTTACCTCAGACTCTGTGGCAGATCTGGCAGGAACTGTCTTCTCTCTCCTCCTGTTCTATTAGGCTACAATGGGTCCCCGGACACTCGTTTCTCCCGAGGACCAACGCAGCTGATAAGCTGGGCAGACGGGGAGCGCTACTTGCGCTCTCTGCAGTCCCTTGTAGTCTCTCTGCTCTTATCTCTCGTATCCACTCTTGTCTTATCTCGGACTGGAGGCGTACAGTCTCATCGAAATTCTTTGACACACAAGTTCCCTCGATTTCCACCGAGGAAATTTTACTCCCTCATCATGCTTGCTGTGTTCTATCTCGTCTACGCTGCAACGGACACAGCCTTCTGTTAGTTTCTTATCTCTCTGTGATTGGCAAAATCGAGAATCCTTCCTGCGGCGCCTGCGGACACTCGTCCCAGGACACCTCTCATCTCATTCTGCACTGTCCAGCAATGGACTCTTCGCGCCGCTCACTCTTTGGCGACTCTGTTACTTTACGATCTCTGGTCCAGACCTTGGGGAGTTGCCCGGCTTCAGAGGCTCCATGGTCTTCGGCCATGCCCCCATCCCTCGGAAGGGGTCGGGTAATCAACAACAACAGGAACTTCAAAAACTTAAGGGAAAAGAAAGCGGCCATGCACAACCACTGATAATGTTTTTTTACTCGATTCCCGTTGAAAAATAGTATTTTTGGTTTTGGAGCGAGAATTAGCTATGTGAAAAATCATTAGCCTGTTACTGTGCACAACTACTCATTGAGTAAAGACGGTACATCCGATTAAATCGACATTCTTAACCTTGACATTGCTGATGGGGCGAGGTTATTGCAGTAACTCAACTGTAAGTACATGACCTCGGATTACATTCCTTTTCCCTGGCTGTTCTTATGACAAGGTCATCCAACATAGGCGCAAGCTCCGGCATTAGGTCATACAAATAGGCCTACAGGTACGAAAAAGTCGTAAGTATTGGGCTTGATTTAATAGCTTACTCCTGAAAATGCATAGCAATCACAATGGCGTCTTTCCACATATTTAAATTTATGCATATCATGCACTTCATGAAATGAGCACGTAAACGCTTGTGAAATTGTTGGCTGTTTCAATTGTTAGCAAGTCCAGTTTCAAAGTACACCTTATGCTGCAAACAATTAAAAGAGGACGAATGCGGAGACTGAAAACTTTGGGTGAAATATGGCAGCTATGCGCAACCCTCATAACGTTTTGTTTAATCGATTCTATTTCAAAAAGACGGCGCTTATGATATTGTAACGAGAATTGACTATATGAAAAAAACAGTATTCATTGGGTGAAGCCGGCTGAACCGATGTTCTAACCCCGATATTATTGATGTGAGTTTTGCCGGCTAGTTGTTTATAAAATTATGACATATTATTGTTGTTTAGATGGTGATGGAGAGTGGAGATTGGTTGTGCGGTGGTGAGATTGAAGTGCTTGAAAGAGTAACATGGGGTGACGGACTGGACAAGTACAGGTAATGCTTCGCGCTGGATATAGTTGATTCGTTTTCTATCTGGATTGACGTAATTTCCGAAATGTGCTCAACTTTTTGACAATTGCTAGGCAGTAGTCTTAGAAGTTCTCTATTTTCTGCATTTTCTCCGGTAAAATTTACCAACTCAATTGTTACAATTTCAACCCGCTTCGTGAGTGCATGGGTCGGCGTCTTTTGTAGTTTTCTGACAAAAGGTAACTGTCTGTATTGTGTACCGTTTCGCTTACGCAGCCAAGCAAGCATAGAGATTTCTACGCGACCGATCCGTTTATCTAGAGTTGCTTCTTCAGATTGACACCTGCTGAATTGCGTGCTAAATTTAAAGCTATGCGTGCTGATGCCGTGTTTGCTTTCCAATTGCGAAATCCGGTTCATAATGGCCATGCTTTGCTCATGCAAGACACGAAGAAGTCACTGGTGGAGAAAGGATACAAGAACCCGGTGCTGCTACTACATCCACTTGGTAGGCGGTTGCTGATATTCCATTTTGAAGTGTTTATTTGTCTGAAAATCATAAGCGAAGATAGTTGTTAATGCCCTTTTCGCTTGAATGTTGCGTTACCAATTAGGTGCCAGGTTTCATAAGTGTTTATTTTACTGAATAATTTCGTGGTTGGTTGCATGCAAAAAGCGGTCTTGTTGTGTTATGTGGAGAAAAGTTTTCTTTTTTCGCAGCGCTTATGATAGAAATGCAATGTCCGGCGATACTGACGAGGCGTATTGTACGAAATTCGTACATGGTTTATTCATAAAAATTTCAGTAACGCTCATCTTCAAGCCTCTGCTTCATAGGACTGTCATTAGTAAGAAAGCTTTTAGATACGCGTGTCTTTACTGACCACAGCCAGCAATATTGCTTAATTTGAGAAAGCCAAATGATGTGTTTGTCTCGTTTTTTTCCACGGCTTGCTATTATCTTCAAAATGGCCCAAACGCATTTTTTGTTTTTAAGGTGGCTGGACTAAATCTGATGATGTGCCATTGGATGTTCGCATGAAGCAACATGCAGCCGTTCTCGATGAAGGTGTACTCGATCCGAAATCAACTGTTGTTGCTATCTTTCCATCTCCAATGATGTACGCCGGACCGACTGAGGTGGGTTTAACTCTTTCTAGATGCATTGACAGGTTATTAGCTTTGGATGCATTTATATTTTAACTACCTAATCTATGCTGTAGCTGTGACCATTTCCATATTTGTCATAGCGAAAGATCGTGAAGTCTAAGGTTGCTTGCTTGTTTTGCTATTCGTGTAAGGGTGAAATCTTTGTGATGCGACAGTACATCTTGTGCCGTAGCTGCAAACTACAAAATAATTTCAAGCTTATTTATTTGATTCATTACGTTTAGACATAAGTGCAATCTGAAATAAAAAAAAACCGTTTGGCTCAAAGCTTGTTGTAGCGCAATCGTTAACGAAATTAGATATTAAGCAGTTTTTACTGTAACGTTTTTTTAGTCTAAGAACGGTTTTAATTGTTATGAATAAATAAATTCAGTTTCGCTTTTCTTGCATTACATCGCCCTTATGGCTGAGCACCCTACAGGAGATCTGTAAATATTTGTATTTTTTGGTGTGATTCAATAGCAGATTGAACCCAGGTTTACCTGCAAAACGCTTTTAACGAATTGTTTTTTGACTATATAACGCTTTTGTTGAATGCGTCACAACACACTTCTTACGAAAGCAGGTTTTTTGAAGACAGTTTTGAAGTTCTGTACTATCAATAAATATTGCTGCTGAACAAATCGAAATTGAACAGGTGCAATGGCATGCTAAAGCTCGCATGGCAACTGGTGCTAATTTCTACATTGTTGGTCGTGATCCTGCTGGAATGCCTCACCCTGAAGAGAAACGAGATTTGTACGAGCCTACACACGGAAGAAAGGTAGACTGTGTTTCCGTGCGAGATTTGTTCAGAGCTCGTTATGAGAATCCTCTGTCCACTGAGGCATTTTTTCTTTGTTCCAAACAAAAAACCTTTAGCTATTTGTTATAAAAATGAAAGAAACTAGACATTGCAAAGCACGCCTTGGTAAGGGTGGTCGTAATTATTATTGTTGATAAACGGTATTATGTAAGTGTAAAAGCTGAATTTTACTTCCTTGATTGTGCTAGTTCAGCGCATATCTGCCACTATTTGCTTTCAGACTTCTCACTGGAACAACCCACCATCATAGAGTTCTGACACCCTTTTTGACAAATTCCAATGTGGTTTTGATAACAGTTTTGAACTTCAATTCGAAGTCCGGAACAATAACACTAAAATCCACCTCTGAAGCACCACACCAAACAGGCTCATTCCGTAACCAGTCAGCTTTGTTGCTGACATTTACATTTTGACAGGTTCTTACTATGGCTCCCGGTTTGAGTCAGTTAGAGATCGTGCCTTTCCGGGTCGCTGCTTACAATAAACGAGAAAAGAAAATGGACTTCTATGACAAGGAAAAGCACAATGACTTTGAATTTATATCTGGAACGAGGTTAGTTTCATATTTGTTGATCCAGCTTCATCATATGGTAACGTTTTACTCTTGATAGCGCTACGTATTTTTATGGGTACAAACAGGTCATCGCATAGTGTTGTAGCCCGACCTAAGTAACATTTTTCTTACTGCTCACATTTCCTTTGCCACAGTGCATAGATCCGGTTTAGGTTGGCTCAAATATTCACAATTGGAGCTTGTGCGAAGCCATGATGGACAAAGCAAAATCTCTAAAACTACCATGATTGATAACCGGCGCGATGGTGTAGTGGTGAGAGCGTCTGCATCGCAGTCGGTAGGCATGGGATTCATTCCCTAAGTCGAGTCATACCAAAAGACTCTAAAAACTGGTATTCACAGCTTCCCTGCTTGGCGCTCAGCATAAAAAGGGATAGTGTGAAGAACAAGCCGACAAGCTTCCTTGTTGTGTTCTTGGGTAAGGCACTTAACGGGACGCCCCCACCTTTATGTGGCAGACAGGTGGCCCACCCGTACTTCACCGGAATACAATTGTGAAGCTGCTAACCCAGCGTGTCGTAAAAAGACGACTCTTGGGTACCCACCAGTGGCAGTCCGCCTTGGTGGTGGGGCTACCAGTCACCAAAGACTGATTCGAAATGGGCTGCCGTCTTTCCCCTAGCCTAATTTCAATTAGGTTGACGGCATGCCGTACCTCCATCCCGAGGAAGAGAAGGGGTAACCACAAACAAACCATGATTGATGAGGTTGGACTCGGAAAAGCGTATTAAAAATCTGTTGAGTTTTGAACTTTGCAGCTTTTTGAAACTGTTGTACTCGCTTTTTTTTGATAAAATTATCCAATAGAGATATTCTTCTGCTTATCAAGCGTTGCTTCATTGACAACTATTTTAGAATCTACGTTAATGTGGGTGTGTTGCTTGAAAGAAACGTTTTTTAGAATGAGAAGAACAGCCAGAGAAGGCGAGAATCTTCCAGAAGGATTTATGGCTCCTAAAGCATGGCAGGTGCTAGTGGAATATTACCAATCGCTCCCTAAAGCATCATAGATACGTGCAGACATTTTATGAACTATCAGTGCCTCAGTCTTTGAAAATCGGTTTCTGGTGCATTTTCCTTCATTCAGTTGAAAACAAAAGTTACAGTTAATGCAATACGAAGCACAATTATTAAATAGTTATTTATTTTCTTATCCATAGATCATATTAATCGCATTTCAAGTGCGTGCGTTTTTGAGAAGCATTGTTTTGTTTTCGTTTTAGAAAACTCGTCGACCAACGTGTGATATAGAAATTTTTAATCTTGAATATTAAGCAGTATGAGTAGGCTATGTAGGCTGTAAGTGATTTCGAAGTGTTTTATATTTTTAGAATGGGCAGTTTTCATTTGCATTTGGTTGCAAGCGCGTTAGGCAGTGTAGTAATGCCTTGGCACAAGTCATCATTTTAGTAATCAAAGGAAGCAAAATTCCCAAGTGTGCTTGTAAACTGTGCCAGTGGAAATTTGCCTTTATTTTTTATTAAATGCGCTTTTACTTTACACCTATCCAAGCAAGCACTTGCTGTTACGATACAGCTTTGCCAAAGGCCGTATTTGAAAATTGGTTGCAAAAGTGAAGGCGGAGCCAACTGGAATATTGTTTTCAGTGAAAGAGGTGCACTGTTTACCTGAAAATAGGAGCCAATCAACTTTACGAAATACGGCCTTGGCTACCGTCACTGCGCTTGTATACAATTAACGCTGTTATGACTATTATGCTGTTATGTTCCGCTCTCGCTAATTCGCTGTAATCTATGAAACCAATAAACTTAGTTTGTTTCATCGTAATTGTTTCGACTTGAAGAATTGAATTACATAGCTTGAATTCTATCCGTCATGAGTGGTATATCTGATTAATAGTTTAATTTGTGCGTTGAAAACTAGTTTGAAGAAGGTGGCAGGCAATGGTAACGTATTGTTATTACACCTCGTCGGGATAGCCGCGTGGCAGGGGACGGTGGAACCTTGAACTTTGCATGACCGGATCCCATGACAGCAAAACGAGGCGAAACTGTAACTTGCTTCATTGCCGGCATTGCATTGGAACAACTGCTAAAAATGCAAGTGCGCCCTCAATCCAGTGTTGCCAGTCTAGCTCGGCCCAGGCTTGGAACAAAACGACAATAAAAGCCTAAGTTGGTCAGCTTTTGCCAGTCTCTGATAACTTTTAGTTCAAAACATCACTGCATTTTACTGCCAGCAAAAGCTGCATCGAATAAACGTCAAGCAAAACTGACGTAACTGATTTTCAAGCTAAGCAGTTTAAGGTGGCAATAGGGTTCAAATTACTTTTTCTGTGTTTCTTTACCTACGGGATTGAGTCTGTTATGGTATGAAAGCCCAATGATGGTTTAAAAAAATCTTTTTTTCTTTGCCGCCATTTTGGCCTCGATTTCGGACGTCATCTTGGAATTTTACCCTATTTTCTAAATGGAATTTCGGGCAAAGTACTACACTTAGAGCCATAATTCTTTTTATTCGTAAGTCAGAATCACCTCTAGTAGGGATTAAATAGAACAAATATTTGGCATTGGGCTTGCAAATTTTAGTGGACATTCCTGATCAAAAATATTGAAAAATGTACCAAAATTCCCCCAAAATGTCGTTTTGGCCAAAAACCATCAGTTTTATAAAAAAAAGTGAAAAATTCATTCCCTCCGGCGTCTTGAATTACATATATAGCGGAAATATTGTCTAGACCCTGCAACTAACGACAGTAGAGCATTTCAAAGTTCAAAAATCATCATTTCGAGATTGACAATATTTTCCACTTCTAGAATGCCTCTTTTTCGTACGTAACGCTTTGCGTCTCCTGAATTTTGTCCGATAAGCTCTTCCGCCTAGCTCAAATTCTTTTACGGGCAGTCTTTACCTTATTAGAGGATTTTTTCATAGAATGGGTGAGTCTTTTCTTCGACGTCACAGTAGACTGGATCACGCGATGTTCCAGCCATCATTAGACGGCAGAGAGAGACAAGTAGTAGAAGAGAAGGTTAGCGAATTGAAACTGTGTAGATCGACATTAGGTCATTTTTGGATAGCGATAATATTACAGTTTTTTGAATCACTTGGCCGTCAAAAAATCGATGCGGCGCAATTGGTAGGGAAAGGTGAGCGAAACTTTTATACATGTAGCGTGAATACTTCTCTATCTCTGATCAAAAGCAAAAGGCAATCAAAAGACCAGCTAATCCGCTACAGAGTCACAAAAAGCCTATTTTTGTTGGATTTTTCACTGATTTACTGTTTTGTCCCGAAAACGAAAGGAAATGGCAACCCGAAAAACGCAAAACTCCGGAAAAAACAAGTTGGCTAATATCGTCTAAAAACAGAGTATAAGCCGTTGCTAGGATAATCAAACACGGACCCTATAATCTAGAGCTCATTTTTGACAACTCAGGGCACTTTTTGACAAAAACCGTCACACATTATGGAAGAACATAGACTGAAGTTGCTTTTTTTGCAAAAAACTCAATTTCGATGAAAACACCGATAACCCCGGCTTCTGAACCCTATTGCCATCTTAAAATAAGTTGAGTACTCGCCACAAATTATTTAGAAAAACGGCTCTATTGCAAAAATCTTTCAAGTGCACAGCAAAATTAGAAAACATACAATAAATTTCAATGCATTTTCTATCAAAAATTTCAATAAGCACAATTATTCTTATTGGGAAAGCTAGCTTCTGTATTTTTACTTGGCGGTATCTTGCCTTTAACAGTCACTCTATGCAATATTCGTAAACCAGCTTCTTCAATGGAGGGTGATATGGGGCCTGCCATATGGCCCAATGCTAGATTGTCTGAAATGATAAAGTCTCCAGTTTTCTGCCACTTATGAGAATAGATTGTGGTTCGCTCAATTGCACTTTGAATGTCTTCCGATATTTCTCGACTTTCCTAAATACAAAATTGACAACCGATATTGTTTATGTTGCAAGTACTGGAGACAAAATGTTAACACACGCATCAAAACCTAGGGCAACTTAAGTTTTCTCAAGATAGAGCAGAATTAAGAGTAACTCCAGCTGTTAAAAATAATCGTAAACCAACATTTTAATCAAATTTAACGCAAAATTGAAACGGCATGTAGTTATGGATGCGATCAGTTGCTGTACGAAGATGCTAATCTAGAATACACGTACCAGTAAACGAACCTAGGTTCACACCCCAAAAATAGCTGGTACGGGTCGTATATCGAGATCGACCCTTCCATTCAGGGTCAGATCTTCGCATCGCCTACTTATCTTTTGCAGCAGCTTGGTGTTTTGAGAAGCTGATAACGCGGTTAATACCACATTGAAAGACACACCCAATCTTTTAAATCAGGTTTTTAACAAAGGCAGCTAGATTAATCTAATGATTCACTAATGCATGCCAAATATAAATTTGCTCGCGAAAGCGGAGAGTGGCAAAATTTTGTGATAAAACTGTGTGCGTTTCGCAAGCGCTGCCAAGACTCGTCACGAGGAAACCTGCATTAACGTCACGCCTTTAAGAGCTGTTTCGCTTTCTTGTGCCAAGTCGCAAACCCACTTTACTTGCTCAAAAACCCGTGCGACAAGCCAGCACTTTCGGCAAAGCCGGAAATTAAATTACAGTCAAATAGAAATTGTGTAATTGTCCAAGTCTAAATGCTGAGGCATTGACTCAATTATACCAAAACGAAATAGCAGCGTTTCAATTTAGGTTCTTCAGCCACCAGGAAAAATTTCTCCGAGTAATTGATGCCAATCGCCAATTTGAGATTTTTACGACAAATGGGTATTTCACTTTCAATTAAATCTAGACGCTTTTTTCCAGCATCACCAAAATATATTACAATAATTTTCTCAACGCTTCTGTTTTGCCTATTTTAAACCACTTAAAACAACTTCAGACGGTTTTCGTATCGTCAAAACAAATTTCATGACTTTTAGGCCGCTAAAGTAAATATCAAAATGCAATAATTCATACCACGGCTATGGCCATAAATCTGCAGCAATGTTTCGCTTAACAATTTTAGAAGCCCTGCTAATTACTACGAGCAGATGAAAACACATTCCTACATGTTGTGCACAAAATGTGGAAACTGGATTCATGGCAGATGTGCAAAAACAAAGAGAGCTACCGATAAGTTGGCAATGCATTTTATTTGCTCGAAATGTAAAGGAATAATGGAAGGAATGGTGGATTCGATCGAGAAGTTGTGCGATGAAGTGGAGACAGTGAATGAATTTTGCTATTTGGGAGACCGACTTAATGCTAGTGGTGGTTGTGAAAAGGCAGTTACAGCAAGAGTAAGAATCGGTTGGGTAAGATTCAGGGAAAGTGGAGAGTTATTGCTTGGAAATAGGTTTCCTCTGAAGATGAAAGGTAAAGTTTATCGTTGTTATGTAAGATCAGCAATGCTGTATGGAAGCGAGGCATGGTGTTCAAATGAAAATGCAATTTCAAGGAGAACGGAGAGAGCTGTGGTGAGAGCCATGTGAGGTCAGAAAGTTGTTGACAGAAAAACAACTGAAGAACAGATAAACATGTTGGGGTTGAAGGAAATCATAGACCAGTTAGCAACAGTGAATAGAGTTACATAGTATGGACATGTGCTGAGGATGGATGACAATAACATTTTGAGGATTGCTTTGAATCTTGAAATGAGTGGCAATAGAAAGCGAGGACGAAAAGACCTGGAAGAAGCAAGTGGAGGAGGAGACAGAGAAGATTGGATTGAAGGAGTATATCCTGAATCGAGACAAGTGAAGAGATGGAGTGCGAGCAATTGCAGAAGGAATGGGGTGGATCCGGCCATCTCTGCTAAGGGGACAACAAAGGATAAAAACCGAATAACTGCTATTACTACTGCCATAAAATTAGGAAAAGTGGTAAAGCCTCTTGTAGAAATTCAACGCTTTTAAATTCAGTTTTGTCTTTGTTAACGGAAGTGCCGGATTTACCTCATGTTCCTCGAAAGTTACAACACAGCACTGCGCTACTCAAATTTGATACTTTTTTTCGTTTTATAACTGCGTTGTTCCGCTCTGTTTTCCTATAAATCTTATAATTGCTGACTGCTAACAGAAAAGGAGTCTTTCCTGAGTCAAAACAGCTTCAGAAAATATTAGCAATACCTTTTCACTTAACAAAGCATTTGATTCCTTATTTTCATCGTAGTCTTTAGCAAATCCACAAGTCATGCCTTGGTGAAAGCACAAAGTTGGACGCCCGGTTTTGGGATGATGATAAATTAAAGGATGACAAACTCCACCCAAGCGATCACTAACCATCCATAGTCGGTCCCATAATTTTCTTTGATTAGGTGATAAGCTATTACAAAAAAAAAATAAACTCTTACAGTACTAATTGTGGCAGTGACACAGTAAAGATATCACTTGATTTGGTTAGCCAAAAGGAAGCATATGATGTTTCAGCAATAAAGTATCATCTGCCTCTTTTTACCTACCCAAATTGTTGCATGGCTTTTTTATCCTGACCGGTCGCACACATACTGATTAGAACCACGGAGACATCAGCACTGGTAAATCTTAACACAAGCTCTTCTATGTTTGATTGTAATAGTTGTCTCTTTTATGTTTGCAACAAGCACCAAAGCACCTCTATTCTACAGGATACTGTTGAAGGACGCAATAAACTAGCATAGCTTATTACCTTTCCACAATTTCGGTCAAAGGAATAAACATAGTGTTGCCACCTTTAGCTGCAGGTGATACGACGTGATAAATTGAGTAGGCATATGGGCAATTGCGAAATGTACCATCTATATGCCATCCGGACATACCCACACCAGTACATCCTGTAATAGTCTCTATTAATAAACATGCTCTTAAAAATCTTTCTAAAAGTCAAAGTTAAAAGCTTATATTTTTGTAAAAATATTGGTGTTTTGTCTTTTCTATTTGACATGTAATTGCTTAGTTCTCACGCAATCACATCTCAGATTGCTTATTTTTATTCAATCAGGAACTGAAACTTTAAAAAGATGAGCGAAGAACAAACACAATAAAACATTGAAACTACTGTAACCCTTAATACAGTATATACACCTTATCCAATAAACCAGCATAGGCTGGATACCCAAACAACAGAATAACCAAACACATGATGTCAGCTTTTCAAATTGTTGAACACAAAATACACGGAGAATGAGAAGTGATCTTACAGTAGGGTTACCATATTTCCACCATGTAAAAGGAGGACAACATTTTGAAGTCATAACTTGGGCAATTCTTGATTCTTCTTTTAAACAGAAACACTTTAAGGTCAATTATGCAATAATAATTTCTTTGCCCAATTTGGTCAAAAAAACCTATTTTATTGTTTTTTTCCACTTGAAAACCTTGTTTCTTTTTGAGGTCTTCCATTCAAAAGCAATTCTTGCTTGTTTTGGTCAGGACCTTAATTTTGGACCTGATTTTTTTGGGGTCAGTTGATGGGCTGATCATCAGCTTTGGACAAGAAAATACTGAAAGCCAAAATCAGTCACAAAATCATACCTTTGATATCATAGTTAGAGCATAGCTATTTCAGTTAAATAAACTCTATCTATATATATAAAACTCAAAGTTTGTCTGTCTGTCCGCTATAGAAATAAAACTGGAGGCATTTAGATACAAACAAACATATGATTCCTATATAACTTTTTCCAGGGAAGCCAAGTACGGTATTTTGATTTCGCTCAGAATCGTCTATGGGGGGCTACGAGCCTATATTTATTCCACCTATATTAAAATATAGAGTTGTCCAAAGTTTTTGTTAGGTACCACAAACAGAAAAAAATTTGTGACAAATAAAAATCCAAATTTGATGGTATGAGCAAGCAGATTTACCCGTTGTTAATCAGGTAAACATAACTTTTTCCAGGGAAGCCAAGTACGGTATTTTGATTTCGATCAGAATCGTCTATGGGGGGATACGAGCCTATGGGGCTCTACTAGAGGCTTATTTGTACTGTTGTACAATGAAATGAAAATCATGAAAACACATTAAAATATGGTTATTCAATGTAAAAATTTAATCAGTCTTTACATTTTACCCGATCACTCTTTCGCTCCCATCCGCCATTTTTACAAACCACAAACAGAATGTTAGAAAGGTTTATATATAAACGATTTTGCTTGAACGAGGTGTACGCAGACAAATGCGCATGTCCGCCATTTCTGTTATTGCCAGTATATATACTGTCGCGGGAGCGAACGCTTAAAGATCGCTTGCCGGTGATTATACCCGCGCGGGATCGAAAGAGTTAAAATATGGTTATTCAATGTAAAAATTTAATCAGTCTTTACATTTTACCCGATCAACGACGGGTAAATCTGCTATGTTAAATATTGTGCGTGCGTTTTATTCTGTCGTTGCGTGTGAGTTTTGAAGTCTTGGCCTCTTACTTCGCTCTACTCTTGATAGCAAGTTAGTTAATTTATTTGGCACTTATCTCGCCTGTTAAAGCTTCACGCTGCCTCCAGACTGCCACAATTACAGTTGTTTATTGGTTTTGTGTCAGTTGTTGTTTTGAGTTGCCAGCAAACGGACGGCAGTATTCACCATTTGTTGTTAAAAGATTTGCTACTTGCCCTCGACAGAAAATTAAGGAATTTGGGTGGTCTCTACTACTTGGGTCAAGTTCTTGGAAGCTTAATTAGTTAGGTAAATATTTTTTTCAGTACTAGCCGGCAAAACAGAATGTTAGAAAGGTTTATATATAAACGTTTTTGCTTGAACGAGATGTACGCAAACAATTGCGCGCATGTCCGCCGAGCCTATATTTATTCAACCTATATTAAAATATGGTTATTCAATGTAAAAATTTAATCAGTCTTTACATTTTACCCGATCAACGACTTTACAAATTTAACTGCCGACATACAGATAAAGACGCAACTTAATATTTTATTTTTTTTTTCCTTTTTAGAAATAAAACATTGAGATGCCTCCTAAGAAGAGACTTAAATTTGGAAAATCTGCAGATGCACGAAGAAAACATGTAGCAAGAGCATCAGAAACAAAAGAACAGAGGCAAAGCAGAAGACAAGTTGATGCCCATAGGCATGCTATATCCAGGCAGCAGGAATCTCAAGAACAACAACAAACCAGGAGACAGATTGATGCTGAGAGACATGCTCTATCTAGGAACCAGGAATCTCAAGAAGTACAACAAACCAGGAGACGAGTTGATGCTGAGAGACATGGTCTATCTCGACAGCAGGAATCACAAGAAAACCGTCAAATAAGACTTTTGAGAAGTAGGAGCAGGCAACGTGAATTGAGGTTTCAACCATTTACTACAAGGCAATGGAAACAAGGTGCATTTCATTATGATCCAAAACATGATTATGCAGCTGAAGAAGTAATCACTATTGGTTCTATGTCTAAGGTCTGCAATTATTGCAGAGCTAACAAATGGGATAATGAACCTCCTGGTGTGTGCTGTTCTAACGGTAAAGTTCAATTGGCAACGTTTCAAGAACCACCACAACCTTTAAAAAATCTTCTTACCGGCTCCACTTCTGACTCAAAACATTTTCTTCAGCATATTCAAAAGTATAACTCAGCATTTCAAATGACATCTTTTGGAGCTAAAATTGTTACACAAGGGGGATTTATGCCAACTTTCAAAGTTCAAGGTCAAGTTTATCATAGAATTGGAAGTCTTTTACCAGAAGATAATGAAAACTGTCAATTCTTACAAATTTATTTTATGGGGAATCAAGAAAACCAAGCTCTAAGGCGGTGTAATGTCAGCGAGGGAACAAAGCTTAATATTATTCTAAGTCTTCAAGAAATGTTACACTCAAGAAGTAGCTATGTAAAAACTTTCAAGTCGGTATTAGAACATATACCTTTAACAGAATATCAAATTGTTATTGATGCAGATAAGAGACCTTCTGGAGAACATGCCCGTCGTTTCAATGCCCCTGAATGTAGTGAAGTTGCTTTAATAATGAGCGGTGAGCAGCATGGCAAAAGGGATATTATTTTGAAATGTAGAGATAACACTATTAAACGGGTCAGTGAAACCCACAGATCATACGATGCTCTACAATACCCTTTGATTTATGTAAATGGAGAAGATGGCTATCATTTTGGAATTCCTCAGGCTGGAGTCAATTTCAGAAAGACAATTTCATGCATGGATTTTTATGCATATCATTTTATGATTCGGGACAATTCTTTCAATCATTTACATCGAGCCCAGAACCTTTTCCATCAATATGCTGTGGACATGTTTGCTAAGGTGATATCAGAAAGATTGCTATATATTAGAACTCATCAAAAAAAACTTCGTGCTAAATCTTACATACATTTAAGAGATGGCATTAACAATGACGTAAGTGGAGAAAATCTGGGCCAGTTGTGTATTCTTCCTTCAAGTTTTACTGGCAGTCCACGGTATATGCATGAAAGGATGCAAGATGCAATGACTTATGTGCGTACCTACGGTCGTCCAGATCTCTTCATTACTTTCACATGCAACGCAAAATGGATCGAAATTCAAAATGAACTACTTCCTGGTCAAACTTACATCAATAGGCATGATCTTACAGCAAGAGTTTTCCGTTTAAAACTGATAAAACTAATGAATCTTATCACAAAATCAAATATTTGGACCAGTCCGGTGCTATATGTACACTATTGAGTGGCAAAAAAGAGGATTACCACACGCCCATATTTTGATTTGGCTGTCTACAAAGATACATTCCAATCAAATTGATTCATTTATATTAGCAGAGCTGCCAGACCCTAACAATGACAAATTCCTCTTTGAAATTATTAAGTCACAAATGGTGCATGGTCCATGTGGTGCTTACAATCACAAATCCACATGTATGAAAGATGGTAAATGCTCTAAAGGTTACCCAAAGCCGTTTCTGCTAGAAACTCAAACAAACGAAGAAGGATACCCATCATATAGAAGAAGAAAGCCTGAAGATGGCGGCCATCAAGTGAAAATTGGAAAACATGAAATAGATAATCGATGGATTGTACCATATTGTCCATTATTAACAAAGACATTTAATGCACATATAAATGTTGAATTTTGTAATTCTGTCAAGTCAATCAAGTATGTCTGCAAATATGTCAATAAAGGGTCAGATGCCGCAATGTTTGCACTCCAAGAGACAAATATCCATGACGAAATTACTCAGTATGAAATAGGGAGATATATAAGTAGCAATGAAGCTTTCTGGAGAATTTTTGGCTTTCCCATACATGAACGACATCCCGCCATTCAGCAACTTGCTGTCCATTTAGAAAATGGACAAAGAATTTACTTTACAAAAGAAACTGCTGCACAGCAAGTCCAAGCTCCAAAGAACACTATGCTTACAGCATTTTTTAAATTGTGTCAAGAAGATGAATTTGCTAGAACACTTTTCTATCATCAAGTACCATCCTATTATACATGGAGTAAGGATTCGTGGAACAAAAGAAAAAGGGGTGCTGAAGTACAAGGTCATCCTAACCTAAAATTTGATTCGACTCTTGGAAGAGTCTACACAGTACACCCGAGTCAACATGAATGCTTCTTTTTAAGAATCTTGCTGCATGAAGTTAAAGGCCCCACTTCTTTTGAAACTCTCAGAACTGTTGATGGTCATATTTGTTTAACATATAGAGAAGCTTGCTTTAGATTGGGATTATTGGAAGATGATACACAGTGGGATGCAACTTTATCAGAGGCTTTAATTTCACGATCACCCAAATGTTTAAGAGCTCTCTTTGCCATTCTTCTTAAAACCTGTGAAGTTAGCAGCCCTGTGACATTGTGGCAAAAATATAAAAATGACCTTTCTGAAGACATCAAGTATCAGGCTCAATTAAGAAACCCTGGAGCAGAAATTGAATACAATGACAGAATCTATAATATGGCTTTGATAGATATAGAAGACAGAATTATATCTATGGGAGGTGAACAACTATCTACATATGGTTTACAACAATGCAACAGAACTGATTTCAGTCATTTAGTTACTGAACTAATAAGAGAAACCTCCTATGATATAAATGTTTTGGCTAAATATGTAAGTGAAAACGAATCAAAGCTCCTGTCTGACCAAAGAAATGTTTATACCCAAATCAGTGAACAAGTTCGATGCAAAAGTGGGGGTATTTGTTTTCTAGATGCTCCATGTGGAACAGGGAAAACTTTTGTTATAAATCTTATACTAGCCAAGGTCCGGAAAGAGAACAAGATAGCTATGGCAGTAGCATCATCAGGCATTGCTGCTACATTGCTTCCAGGAGGACGAACCGCACATTCTGCATTTAAACTGCCCTTAAATGTAATCACCAATGAAATACCTGTTTGTAACATTAGCAAGTCTTCCGGAACTGCCAAAGTTCTTCAAATGTGCGATTTGATTGTTTGGGATGAGTGCACAATGGCGCATAAAAAATCATTAGAGGCGTTAGACAGAGCTTTAAGAGACATTAGAAACTGTAATTTGGTGATGGGAGGAACAACTCTGTTACTTTCAGGGGATTTTCGTCAAACGCTTCCAGTAATACCTAAAGGAACCAAGGCAGATGAAATCCAAGCATGTCTAAAGTCTTCTCCACTATGGCACAATGTGAAAATTATGAAATTATCTACAAACATGAGAGCTAAATTGTTCGGAGATGATATTGCCCTAGATTTTTCAGAAAAGCTACTAAAACTTGGAGAGGGAAGGTTACACCTTGATAATAATGGTGATCTACAACTTACACCAATAAGTACCATTGTTAATTCGGTTGCAGAATTGATAGAGCATGTATTTCCAAATGTAATGCATCATTATCAAAATCATGCCTGGATATGTGAAAGGGCACTTTTGGCACCAAAGAATGTCACAGTAAATAATATAAATGATAAACTTTTAGATTTAATTCCAGGAAATTCATACACATATAAATCTGTTGATTTTGTCATCGATGAAAATGAAGCAGTTAATTATCCTATTGAATTTTTGAATTCTTTAGAGCCTCCAGGATTTCCTCCCCACCGTCTTCTATTAAAGGTTGGAGTGCCAATTATGCTACTGAGAAACCTAGATCAGCCAAGACTATGCAATGGCACACGACTGATGGTAAAAAATTTAATGCCACATGTAATTGAAGCCACTATTCTTACAGGCTGTGACAAAGGAGAAGATGCATTTATACCTAGGATTCCTCTTATTCCATCAAATGTACCCTTTGAATTTAAGAGACTCCAATTTCCTGTGCGATTAAGTTTTGCCATGTCTATTAACAAATCGCAAGGACAAACTTTAGCCGTTGCGGGGCTACATTTGGTAGAACCATGCTTCTCCCATGGTCAGTTATATGTTGGTTGTTCAAGAGTCGGAAGTTCGAAAAATCTTTATGTCTATGCACCAAATGCTAAAACAAAAAATATAGTTTACAAAGAAGTCTTATGATAATCTGCTATTAATTATATATTTACTGGAGGCCTATTTGTACTGTTGTACGATGAAATAAAAATCATGAAAACACATTAAAATATGGTTATTCAATGTAAAAATTTAATCAGTCTTTACATTTTACCCGATCAACGACGGGTAAATCTGCTATTTACTATAAAACAAGGATTTCTTTTCTTATGTTGATGTGCTGCCTGTTATGGTATTTATGTCATTTACGTCTACACTCTACATCATTGTAACAAAATCCCAAGTTTAAGAAAAAATCAACAGAAAACCATAACCATATCAATTTGTAAAACTGAATATAGAGAGAACAATAGCCACTTTTGTTGTTATGTCGGAAACAAGACCAATAGCGCAGTCAAATTAGGAACTTAATACCACAAATATAAATAGGAAAGGGCAGCACCAATTGGCAAAATAGGCTTACCATTAAATAGTTTCTTCTTTAATTGTGAAAGCAACCACGATTTTGCCGCTACAATCAGTTTTGATTATGTACAATCCGTGCTCCCTCACAAGTATTAACGATAATAATTTGAGACAAAATTATTTGTAAGCATTGCCAGTCATGATTAAGAGAATATGATGATCGCAATTTTGTGTAGAAGATTTGTGAAAGTGCATAAAATTCATAAACTTTTCGCTCCCGCTTACACAAGAGCCGGATAGGTGAAGCCGGCTTTGCCGGTTGAACCGAAATACTAAACCCGGGCAATAATGATGGAGGGCCTCTGCCGGGCGACGCCGGCTAGTTGATTAATAAAAAAAGTCTTTCATATCTTTAAATAACAAATGAAATTTAGTGCTAACTGTAAAGTTTACTTGTATTTTACTGGTGGCTGTTAACATGCATGTCAACGCTGAAACAAGACTAAGAAATCATTTTGAAAAAACTTGCCACTTCTTAAAAATGGCCTCGGCCTATTAGGCGGTAATAAGCAAAAACCATCATTTTCAGAGCTAAAAATTGGCCTGGGCCTATTTGGCGATTCAGCTTATTAACTGGAAAATACAGTATGTGCTTGATTGTAAAAAGCACAACATTTAGACATTTTTTAGTGTCCTTCTAAGGACAATTATTTTTTCCTGGCAAGGAAGACATGTTAGCTCTACTTTACAGGATTCTAGTCAACAGTCACTTTGAGATGCCATTACAGTGAGCAAAATTTCTTGCTTAAGAGCAAACAGAGGTTTTGCTAGTACTCTGAGCACTCAAATTGGAGACTTTTGATGACCAATCCACCACAGCATGCAGCTAATAATTGCATCATATCAAAAAAGGCAATTTTAGTCTCATAGATGAATTAGAATATTGAGACAACAAATGCAAGTCTAACACTGAATTAAAGTTTTGTTTAAACACCTACTAGTAACGAGGTGAGAAATGGTACCATATTCAGCACACTACCTTCATTTGGATCATTTGACACTCGAAATATGTCAACACTTGGGGATGCAGGATGTTTGAAGTAGGTGACATTATCAATATCTCCAAACCATTTACTGATCTCAACTTGTCGAAAACCTGGCACAATACCCTAAAAAATAAACAAAAAAATAAAGTCGAAAAAACAAGCAATACACTCAAACAATTTAGCAAGAGAAAAGAACAGCCTTGGCTTATACTTAGTAACATTTAACATCTGCAATCCAACAAGATTACAATTGTGACATATCTAGACCACATCTAACATATGCTATACTTAGAGTGATGTTTTGGTACGGTAGATCAGGTGACATGAGAGGATGATAAAAGTTAATACAAAGCCCACTGACTAGAAGAGTAACTTTTATTGAAAAAACCAAAATTGTGTTAACTCTATTAAACTCACCAATTGAAAGACAGTTCTGACACTAGGAAGACAATCTGCCGATGATAACACCATTTTAGAGGTTACATTTGTTTACAGCACCTTTGTAAATTGCAAGATGGTGATAATAGTTGGTTGAAGCCTTTTTTAATTTTTAGTTTGTTGATAATGCTTATCAAATCTTGCAGTGACATGTTTTGAAGCCCCCTCCCCGGGGGTCACAGTGCCAGGAACTGTATACTACTAAAATACATAAAGACACTATTGGTCTAACCATTATTCATCAACAGTCTTTATGTCTTAACCTTCTAACCCAACCTGATTTCTAAAAACCAAAATACGATATTTTGTGACGTCTTCCATTATCTTCTGTTTGACATCATCAGCTAAAGGTTGCTTTAAATCCAATCCAAGCACTTCAATGCCAATAGTAAGTGGCTGCGATTCATATAACCTGGTTTTATGATTTCTGTCCATAGTGTAGCGTGTCGCGCCTCGCACTTCATCGAGCTGCCATGCCAAACATCTTTTTGTCTTTTTTTTACATTTTTTTTATTAGTTTGCTTTCAGTGGCTTAGCACCTTGCTCCCACTGATGTGTGTGATTCTAGTTGTTTACTGCAAGAGCTGTGTTTGCTAATTTGCAACTTCGTGCGTCCCCAGTTTGACGCCCAGCTCGCGCACCTTTGCTGTTTTACCCTATGATTTTGCTGATGAACTAATGTTAACTGACGAAGTATCTACCGTCGGGTTTGTAGCCGCTCGGCTATCTCCGTTTCAAGTATATCGTGCTCCTATAGTCCGCACGCCTGGCGATGTAACCTCACGCCAGGAATCTAGCCTTCATGGCTTTCCGGCAACCTAGCCGTGATATTGCAACGCGTATTGTTATTGTTATTGTATGCGTCTAAAATCACACACATTTATTTTTCTTTTTTTTATTAGGGCTAGATTATGTATATTTTTGTCTTCTCTTGATAGCTCGGTGATCGGCTTGCCTTTCCTGCCATTAGGTTGTTTATCCGTTATTTTTTGCTAATGTGACGTGTGCAGTGTCCTGTTTACATAGACGTGTGCAGCGACCTAATTCCTGGTGTCGCGTGCAGATTTTGTTACCGACCATGTGGTCGGAGGTATTGTGCTCTTTTTCTTCGTCGATCGCCGTGGCGGACGTACGTGTTCTGGTTGTCTGTCATGTTTCTCGTTCGTTGTTGATCGTCGTGGCAGAAGAACGTGATTTTTGATTACCTGTCACAGCTTGCGTGAATTGATGGAATAAAATATTGCTGTAGTGCTTTCTACCTTGTGACTGCCATAGTTCCCAGCAATTGGGATTCAGTCAGCACGTTATTGCTCGAAGGAACTTATTTCCTACATTGGTGACCCCGACGTGATTGAAGGAAGAAAGAAAGAAAACAGCAAAAATAAAAAAGGAATTAATTCAACCGCCAAATTTGCAGAAGAAAACTTACAAATCTTCGCAAGAATTTAAAGTTAAGTACTTTTCTCCAGTGTTTTTTTTGTATAGTTTCCACGTAACCATACTAAGTGTAATGTGCCGAGGTAAAACCATAATACTCCTGGTTCATGACAGGAGATCGACGGAGTTTTAAATTTATTCTCGTCCTGGGCATGACGTAAAACTGCATCCGACCTTCACCCAATGTAGGAAATAAGTTCCTTCGAGCAATAACGTGCTGACTGAATCCCAATTGCTGGGAACTATGGCAGTCACAAGGTAGAAAGCACTACAGCAATATTTTATTCCATCAATTCACGCAAGCTGTGACAGGTAATCAAAAATCACGTTCTTCTGCCACGACGATCAACAACGAACGAGAAACATGACAGACAACCAGAACACGTACGTCCGCCACGGCGATCGACGAAGAAAAAGAGCACAATACCTCCGACCACATGGTCGGTAACAAAATCTGCACGCGACACCAGGAATTAGGTCGCTGCACACGTCTATGTAAACAGGACACTGCACACGTCACATTAGCAAAAAATAACGGATAAACAACCTAATGGCAGGAAAGGCAAGCCGATCACCGAGCTATCAAGAGAAGACAAAAATATACATAATCTAGCCCTAATAAAAAAAAGAAAAATAAATGTGTGTGATTTTAGACGCATACAATAACAATAACAATACGCGTTGCAATATCACGGCTAGGTTGCCGGAAAGCCATGAAGGCTAGATTCCTGGCGTGAGGTTACATCGCCAGGCGTGCGGACTATAGGAGCACGATATACTTGAAACGGAGATAGCCGAGCGGCTACAAACCCGACGGTAGATACTTCGTCAGTTAACATTAGTTCATCAGCAAAATCATAGGGTAAAACAGCAAAGGTGCGCGAGCTGGGCGTCAAACTGGGGACGCACGAAGTTGCAAATTAGCAAACACAGCTCTTGCAGTAAACAACTAGAATCACACACATCAGTGGGAGCAAGGTGCTAAGCCACTGAAAGCAAACTAATAAAAAAAATGTAAAAAAAGACAAAAAGATGTTTGGCATGGCAGCTCGATGAAGTGCGAGGCGCGACACGCTACACAACTCCCCTCCTCACTGCCATGCCTTACCATTTTGTAAACACATGAATATAACGTCTATGTGCCGCATTGATGCGTGTTTGTATTTTATTTCCAGCTTACCGTACAGTTATCGTGTGTTGCTGCTTTTCATCGTTTGGACGCCTGGAAGACAAGCCCGAGATCGACAACGTTTTCTTCTTTCATCCTTTCGCACGTCTTCGCTGGCTGCGCGTGCTTGAGGAGGGGAGTTGTGTAGCGTGTCGCGCCTCGCACTTCATCGAGCTGCCATGCCAAACATCTTTTTGTCTTTTTTTTACATTTTTTTTATTAGTTTGCTTTCAGTGGCTTAGCACCTTGCTCCCACTGATGTGTGTGATTCTAGTTGTTTACTGCAAGAGCTGTGTTTGCTAATTTGCAACTTCGTGCGTCCCCAGTTTGACGCCCAGCTCGCGCACCTTTGCTGTTTTACCCTATGATTTTGCTGATGAACTAATGTTAACTGACGAAGTATCTACCGTCGGGTTTGTAGCCGCTCGGCTATCTCCGTTTCAAGTATATCGTGCTCCTATAGTCCGCACGCCTGGCGATGTAACCTCACGCCAGGAATCTAGCCTTCATGGCTTTCCGGCAACCTAGCCGTGATATTGCAACGCGTATTGTTATTGTTATTGTATGCGTCTAAAATCACACACATTTATTTTTCTTTTTTTTATTAGGGCTAGATTATGTATATTTTTGTCTTCTCTTGATAGCTCGGTGATCGGCTTGCCTTTCCTGCCATTAGGTTGTTTATCCGTTATTTTTTGCTAATGTGACGTGTGCAGTGTCCTGTTTACATAGACGTGTGCAGCGACCTAATTCCTGGTGTCGCGTGCAGATTTTGTTACCGACCATGTGGTCGGAGGTATTGTGCTCTTTTTCTTCGTCGATCGCCGTGGCGGACGTACGTGTTCTGGTTGTCTGTCATGTTTCTCGTTCGTTGTTGATCGTCGTGGCAGAAGAACGTGATTTTTGATTACCTGTCACAGCTTGCGTGAATTGATGGAATAAAATATTGCTGTAGTGCTTTCTACCTTGTGACTGCCATAGTTCCCAGCAATTGGGATTCAGTCAGCACGTTATTGCTCGAAGGAACTTATTTCCTACAATAGCATTACATCGGAAAAACTTTATCACAGGAAAATAAATTCTGAAACAATCTAACTTAAACAAAAACCTTTGAGCCTGTTTCAAAACCATCATTACTTTTAAGGCCTAAATCAAAGAGATAACCGCAAAGTACAGGTATATGACAATAATATCTGACACTGTTCTGCTGTCTGAACTTCTAACAAGTTTGTTTCTTGGCTACAGAAACTAGAACCAGTGTTGCCAGATTTTTTTCAAGTTTCCTGTCCAAATGGTACCTTAAAACTGGCCCAAAATAGCACAACAATTGCCTGTTGAAAAATAGCCAAAAATTTACAAAGTTAGTCCATACAGGGTCGTTGGGAAAACAGTCCAGGCCCGGCATCAACACAGTGTTTGGTTTCTCATAGAGGGCCAAAGACAAATCAGCCTGTGCTTTAGCATGATTTCTACAATTATGGTAAATTTGCATTCGGCCAGGACGATGATCTCTAAAAAAAAAAGTTATCACTTACCAGGCGGTGTCAAATCAATCTAGTTTTTTGAAAAAATGCAATTTAGTGCCGATTGCGCCTATCTAGGAGCTGTTTTTCTTACGAAAATATGCCAGCGACGGTAACAACCTCTATATCACACGCAGTTGTCTTATGCTTTTACACTTGTTGCCACTATCACAACTTGCCCAAAAAATCGGAACCCACGACTATTAAATTTTTCCCGCAATGCCAAATCAAAACTAGCCCAGTTCCGCGGGAAAATTGCGGAACTGGGAGCACTGACAAGAACTGAAGAATCCGGAATCTGATTTTCGCAAGGTGACCAATAGATCTTACATTAGCTTTTTCAGGATTTTTCATCAAACTTGTTTTAGCAATCTCAGTAGCTTCACTACAAACCACAAGTAGAAAGTCGCCAACAACACTTCGGTTTATATACGGAACACGATCTACATTTCGTAGCTATCGTCACAGAAGTGACTAGTCGCCACACAAAGTGCACTCATTTCAACATGGATTACAGTCGGATGCCTGCCGTTGCGCAGCATTATAGATTTTTAAATGGTTAGTTGATCGGCTACCACCAATTGGTTGCAACCTGTGGTGGGCAACCCCTTGTGACAAACTAACAGCGCTACTGCTGGACAGCAAAATTTTATCGGCTCTGGTGCTGTCCGTTAAACACTCTCTACTCTCACACAATAAGCCAGTGTTTCCCATAGGGCTACCATACGTTCTCTTTTAAGAGGATTTGTCCTCTTTTTTTAAAAAAAATGAATGGTCCTCCGAGGACGCTAAAAAGTAGCCTAATGTCCTCTTTTTTACCATTTAGATTAATATAATTATTATAAAGTAAAATTTGGAAAGCTAAATAAAGCTAAACAATGATGCCAAAGAGAAAAAGTGTTTTCTGATGAACTACGGCAGAAGCATCCTTGTTTCAAAAAAGGACGTAGCGATTTTCAATTTTATAATCACGTTAAAGCTGATCCTTTCTTATAGAAAAAAGTTGGGGCAACCGCAAAATATTTATGGGCTGAATCTGACAAATAAATTTGTCTTGTTTTATTGTCTATTTTTTTGCCGTAACGTTTGCCGAATGTAGCCTAGGGGATGGTCTTATCCTACTTGTATTTTACTTGCTGACGAAACTTGTCCTCTTTTTAGGCAACGAAAATATGGTAGGCCTAGTTTCCCAAACATTTTTGTCTGGCGGCACAGTAAAAATGTTAAACAAATTTCACAGCACAACAGTCACATGAATCTAATCTTATTGGTCGCGAATAGCTTTACAGGTAATAGCGAGAAAGATGATGACCTTTTCTTTTTCGGAGATCACCACTTTTTCGGGCAACATAACACGATGTTTGACGTATTCAACCATTACTTCATGACAGCATTTACTCAATTTTGGCTAAAAACTGATACGGTATAATTTTTAAGTAGGCTATTTAAAAAAAACCCACGACACACAGTTTGGGAAACACTGCAATAAAAGCTAACGCTAAATGTTTCGAAAAATTAGCGGCTCCTAATCGCAAATGCACTAAAAGCAACTGTCACGAGCTTGATACTCATTCAAAATGTTGCCATGTATAGCAAAAAAAGTAATTTTTTCTAAACAATACTAGCACACCGCTAGAAAATCACCAAGAAAAGCAGTAGCTGTTGCAAAGAGAGCACAAAAAACATATTTTGGTACCTAATCAAACGTAACAATTTCAAAAAAACGAGCATGTCACAATGTTCATGGCTCATCATCGTTTGGTCAGGCACCCAAACTGAATCCAGGCCATCATGAATCAAGACCAGGGCCGAAAGTCCATTCTCTCACCACCCCAGGCCGCTGTGCTGCCCAGATTAGATGCTGGCAGTGGTGATGTTAAGATAACATCGAATTGCATCATCCAAAACCTGCAGACCTCGCATTCCTCTTGATATATTATGTAGGAGACATGAAGATATGACGTGATCAGCAGTTTGCTCAGTGGCGCCACATTCGCAATTCGGTGATGAAGTGAGACCATATTTGTTCGTGGATGAGTGAAAACGCCCTACACTAGTCCGCAGGCGATTGAGCCTTACCCAAGATGTTCTGGGCATACTAATTCCAAGTGGCCTTGAGCTGACCCTGGGAATGAAAACCTTGAAGTACTCTTCAAGTAGTCCGCGTTCCATTTAATGCTTTGTCCAATGCTTCACGCGATGTCCAATTCAGCCAAGCTGTGTAATAGTTTCCACGTAGCAGGTACAAATGGGCGTCTTGATCTAAGTCTTTCCTGGTGGGCATCCTGCTGTCCAACCAACTGTCCGTGCAGTACATGGTCGGGATCTTGGATGGCATGATTCGCCAAAAAGAGTGTCGCTCCTAATCGGCGAAGCTCAGCAGGCTGGATGCCTGCGAGGACAGGCAAGTTCTCCGTTGGTGTGGGACGAAAGCATTTAGTGACAATGCGCAAATCATCATTGAGAATGCTGTCAATGAGGCGAGTATGCGTACTACGACACCAAACAGGTGCCAGTACTCAGCGGTGGAGTAGACCAAGAAAAGAGCAGAGATGCCCAATGTTTTGGCACCTGCACCCCCAAGTCGCCTCATCAGCGCGACTTGGGTGGAGAGTTTTTGCGAAAATGGTGAAGTTTTTGCGAGGTGATGACGGAAAGTGAGTAATATATCCAGCTTTATCCCAAGATACGTTTTCACTGGACAGGATGGCAAAAGGTTGCCATTGTTCTAAACATCAAGCTCACGTTTGGTCTCTCTGTTGTTAAGATGAAAGGCCGTTATCATCGTTTTCGCATTGCTGAGCTTCAGCTTCCAAGCCTGGATATAAGCTGAAAGTGTAGTCATGTCTTGGCTTAGGGTGTCCTCTACAGCTTTTCGATCTCGGAAAGCATACAGCATTGCTAAGCCATCAGCATATGCATACTTCTGGAAAGTCATGGAAGGCAGATCGTATGTGTATATGTTGAAAAAAAGTGGCCAAGACGAATCCCTTTGGGTGGCCGTTTCGCAAACGTCTTAACCTGGTTTGCTTGCTGTCACCAGTAGTGAGCATAAAGCTTCTATTTCTGACCAGTTCTATGATCAATCGGACCGTGTGCTTATCCGGTAGAAGCCTAAGCAACTTGCAGATGAGACCATGGTGCCAGAGAGTGTCGTAAGCAGCTGTCAGATCACAAACACGGCACCAGCGTTTTTCTCGGCCACAAACGAATCCTTGATGTTTTGAGTAAGCAAAACAGTCTGATCCACAGTTGACCTTCCCTGTCGGAACCCAGCCTGCTCCCTAGGGTGAAATGGGTCAACCATCGGCTCAATGCGAGCGTGTATGAGCTTCTCAAAGATCTTGTAGGGGACGCAAAGCAAGAAGATAGGACGATAGCTTTTAGGGATCACTACAGGCTTCTTGGGTTTAGGAATCGCCACTACCAGTGCTCTTCTCCAGACTTTTGGAATTTTGAGGTGGCTTAGGCGGGAAGAAAGGAAGCCATACAAACAGGACTTCAGTGCAGCTTCAGCATGGGTTATTAGCTCCGGGCAAACAGAATTTGGGCCTGGAGCTTTTCCTGATTTCAGGTGTTTGAGGGCAGCAACGCACTCCTGCGAGTTAAAATTTTCAGAGATGTTTACTAAACTTGTTGCAGTGGCCCTCCAAAGATCTGACACTTCTTGCGAGATGAGTCAAGATGACTCACGGTCAATACCCTCGTATCTGCCGTCTCTAATTAGCTGGGATATAATAGCGTTAGCTGAGACGGCACAGTGACGAGGGGAGCGCCGTGATCTACCAGTTGGGTTGTTAAATATACTCCATGCTTTTTGGTTGAGTGCGAAAAGTCAATAATCTGAACTGCCTCGGATCATCGATCTCTGCGTTTCTTTTCAAACCTGAGAAGCAGGGTTGTGACAGTCCCATTAGAGTCGCTATCTTCAGTCGCTTACACAAATGTCCGGTAGAGGTTCTCGCACTCAGCATCCCAACACCATATGTGGTTATTTCAATGACCGTGTGGTATAGAATTTTTGGTTGCTGTTCTGATAACATTGCAGAAGTCCTGGTTGGCCAGATCCACTTCCGGTGAATCTGGTGGCAGCAAACTCTCGCAAGTTTGTTGGTCAATGCATTGTAGTAGCTCTAGTTGGCCTTGCGGAAGTTCCATCGCTTAACAGGCTTGCTCGGAACAGGCAGAGCAAGTCTTGGTGGAACAATAAGCGAGGGTCGATGTTGTGACGTAGGGAACTTCTCTAAGATTGGTCTGTCAGATACACCGCTGCCTGACCCAACAGTGACAAATGTCGGATAAGGGTTGGTGCCAGTGTTCCAGCGACGAGAATGAAAGATGGCCTCATTCTTTGGGTCGTGGAAAGGGACAAGGCCGTTAAAGCATGCCCAAGTAACAAGACACTCTCCGTCGGGACTGCTGGTTTTATAACCCCAGTTGGCATGCGGACAATTAAAATCGCCAGCATAAAGAACGGGGAGAAGAAACATTGGAAGATAAGACGCTTGCAATCGCGTAGGTGGAAGTTTGCAGACATTGACGATTCTATAACCATCAACATCCACGCCCGACCACTCAGTCTCCGATGTAATTGGAGACTGATCAACAAGGGTCCATTTTAGCCAATCATGGACAAACGCGGCAAGGCCAAGCTTCCTGCTTAAAGAAGACCCAGCTAGTGCAAAGCCTGGTATTGTTAGCTTATCTGCACAAGTGCAGTGGGTCTCCTGAAGGAAAATGACGAGCGCTTCATACTGCACAGCGAGATGATGAAGCACATTTATTCTGCTTGCAGAGAGACCTTCGATGTTCAGTTGCAAGACTGCTGGCCTTCGGGAATTGTTGACGGTGTGCCCTGGCAGGGGCACATCGCCTCGCTCTGAAAAGGGCGTTTGCCGAATAACAGGCCCTGGTAAGGAGTTACCCTTCCAGATTGGCAGGCTCGGTTTCTATCTGACATTTCTGAAAGACGTACTAACGGCCGAGGCTGCGAGAAAGCACCTGCCATTTGGGCCAAATGCTGATCGATGAGCCCTTGTCGTTTTGGTTTCATCGCATCCTTCATTGCGAAAACAGGCTATTTCCACAGCTCCAATCGAAGGCACAGCGGTGTTGAATTTACAAACAACTACCTCAATGTCGTAATGTAGAGCAACGTATCAATTGCTTCGGTTTAGGAGTTAAGTCCCTCCTTGAAAAAGTGAGCTAACACTTTCTTGTTGCTGCTGTTTTTTCGTAACTGCTTTGCAAACGCTATTTCAAAAATTTGTCGTCGGAAAATGCATTGCATTAGCTGGTAATTTTTGAAACATTCTGCGTTATTGAAACAATTGTATTTTTATTTTAACTAGAGGCGGACTTTGTGTTAGGGGCAATTACCTTTTAAAAAACTATCGATGCTTCCGCTAGCGCTATTGTACAAAGAATGTAATATCCGCTTCTGCGACCACTAGTTGATGAAAACAATCGCGGCGTTAAAGCGAACGCTAACACACGGTAGGGGCAAAAACCACCAACATGCTATTGACATTGGTGGATCCAAGAATTATCAACGTGGAAGCGGAAGAAGGGAATCTAAAAAGGTCTTCAATCTTACCAAAAATGGTAGCTACTCGTATGTGTCGTTTTGAGGGTTCTTTTTTAAAACAGTTATTTGATTTTTTACCCCATTTTAAGCGTGCTTCTACAAAATTTGAAGAGGCTATTAAAATTTTATTGCCTAAATCCATGAGGGTACGATCCTTTAGATAAGTTATTGGCAATTGAAGATTCGAAGTGCCTTTTGCAATATGTCGCTTTATTTACCGGTGAGCTTTCTGTTCCAGCGACGGTTTTGTTTACTCAACAAGCTCTGTCGGGCTAAACAATCAATCGAGACCAGTTATGCTTCAGCACTGACCACCTATCGCAAACGTTTCTTTGCACTAGATTTTCATAATTTTTTCTATACAACTTAGTTATCTTGTTCTTGTCTAAAATATTTTTGTGCATGGTGGTGATAACCAGGGCTGGGGAGCTGGCCTAATATAGACCAGGCTCCAGCTCCAGCTGCGGAGCTAGCAGTTTTCAAACCAATGGCTCCTGCTCCAGCTCCGGAGCTAGTGTTTAGATTCTTGCGGAGCCAGCTCCTGCTCCTGCTCCTGCTCCAGTCAAGTTTTCAAGGTTTTACAAATGTAGTCAAATGCAATATATTTTTAGCCATGGATTTTACTGATAATATAATTACATGGTAAAGGAATATCCAAAAATAGTTAGGAAATAGCAATGGTTTTTAGATAAACACTCAGATCAGTGAACATAAAATCAAAATGCATCTGAAAAATCAATAGAATTACAGTACTACAGCGACATATTTTCTATAATTGGATAGAAGCTGGAGCTGCCAAAAATTTTCATGGCTCCAGCTCCAGCTCCGGCTCCACTAACATCTGAAAATAAGGCTCCCGCTCCAGCTCCGGCATCTTCAAAAAATCCCTGCTCCCTGGCTCCCAGCTCCAGCTTCTCAGCTCTGGTGATAACGCACCAATGCCTTTTCAAACAAGTATGTTAGACCGAGCTTGCTGGGAGTCGAACTGATGCCTTGCAAGCAAGAGTCTTATTACTAAAGAGAAGAAAGCTACACCACTCCTTCCAATTGAACTTTTGAATAACTCCATTGCACTTTGTTATCAGTTATTTACCTGCCTCATTCTGCACAAGAAAAGCCCTGGAAAAGCATAAAAAGCACGTTGCCTATAGGGTATAAATAATCATATCGGATATGAAGAAAAGAGGTCACATTGAGAATATTTTGGTTTTGCTAATCTGTGAAATAAATAGTAAAATAAAACTCAGTCATTTTTTTCGTGCTGGCCAGTCCAAAACTTTTAACATGTTAATGACAATATACTCTCATTGGTTTCAACTGCTTGCGTTATATTCGCTTGAATTGGAAACATCTGGAAGTTCTGGCCTTCAGCTAGTGACCCCTACAAAGAAGATTTGCCTCCGTCAAAAGGTGAATCCGTAACAGGTGTTTGCCCAAAATGCTGAATTAGTAGATATTTAAATGGTTTTACTCACAACCTGTATATTGTTTGGTTTTTATCTTAGCCGTGACAAGCCAAAGTGAGCTTTCTTCCCAAAACTTCATTTGAAGCTTTCTGGATTATATTGCGACGAAATTCGATTAAAAAATTGTGAATTGCCAAGAAGTTTGTTTTTAAAAAATTTTTGTGCTTTCGTATTTTCGAAAGAAAAAAAAACTACCCCATGTGTCTTCGGCTATTTTCAAATTTTACTAGATTATAAACATGGCTTGCTATCGTGTGCCAAAGTAAGGAGTGTTTTCACGGCTCTTGGTCGCTGTACCATAAACTAAATCTATGCTGGCACTGTAAAGAGCAATTCTGGGTGTGTGTGTGTGTGTGTGTGTGTGTGTGTGTGTGTGTGTGTGTGTGAGTCACGAATAAGCAAATTTGCGTTAAAAGAATAGTTTTTATATAAGTATAGTTGCTGTAATCTGTTGTTTTATTTTGCCGTGATTATTTTAATTGTAAATCCGAATTGTCTGAAGCCCTACTCGCTAAACTGTTTTCGAAAAAAGACCTTTTTTCTTTCACATTTATTATTAATAGATTTGTAACTCACATACCTTTCTGACATCACCATGGTTGACCACGTGACTAAGTTCCAGTGTATTTTAATGAATCTTGTTTCTTCTCAAAGATTTTTCTTTTTTTTATTATTGCCGATTACGTAATTTATTAACGGTGTTTTTTACTGGGTCACGTGATGTTCTAGCAATTTCTAGAAGTTCGTATTTTCTATATAAGGCGGCGAGATTTTTTACGATTTGGAGAGAGTTTTGTTCAGTAGAGATCAATGTTCCCTCGCTACTTCGCGATTCAAGTTTCGCGGCTTCAGTGCATCGCGGTATTTTTTTAAAAGAAAAAAATTTTTTGATTGGCTGCGTGTCACATCGCTGATTGTCTGCGCATAATCACGCCATTCTCGTTCACCTTGTTGACTGTGTCTCGTGTATCTTAGGATTGTAAGTGTTGTGCAGAACATTATTTGTGATTGCAGTACTGCACTGTCAACCCTTACAATGACAGTATCGGATTGTGTACGGAATAAACAACACAGATAGCATTTCTAATTTTCCGTGTTCTTTATCCTTCAGTTTTCAGAAGAGTAAGCGTTCATAAATACTGATGTGCATGAATATGTATCGAAAAGTAAGCGTTCATGTACTGTATACCTGTATTAGCCCAAAGGCGCTGGGAATTCTATAGTACCGCCACTTCGCGGTTTGTCACTTATCGCGGTGGGATCTGGAACGCCTTAAGCGCGATAAGCGAGGGAACACTATAGTCGAGTGTAGTAAAAAGATGTTGTTCTGTGGTGATTATTGTGACAGGAATCAAGCGATTATTTTGGTGGTTTCAGTTTTGGTTAGCCTGATATTTGTATATTAAAGTGCTGTAGTTTCTGTATTTGATAAGCGAAGGAATTCGAAGTTTTAAAGTGGTTTGTGAATATATTTGTTCTGTTCTTGATCGAGAAGTGCGTGGGTTGAAGTATCTTAGTGGAAGCCAATTTTTTCCTAGCTATTAAGTGACAACCAGACTTAATTGTTCGAGCGATACTACAGGGTCATCAATATTTAGAGTTATGATCTATAGTAAATCAAATTTTTAATACGTTTTCCTATTTTTTTTAGATTTTGAAACTATATATGTACCCCTTAAACTTTTAGAAATTAAAATACAGTCATGAATAGTTTGTTGGACAAACGTACAGCAATTGTTGAGCAGGAAAAACTAAAAAACTCTAAAAGGGAAACTCTAAAAAGAGAAATTTGTACAAACTGAATTGCCCAGAGTGTAATTCATGACATGTGTAAGTTGTTTCTCAAATGGCTTCAGTAGGTTATTGATGCAAAGGGTGGACATTTTAAATGATACTTTTTATACTTTTTTGACATTACATTTGTATTACTTGTAAATTTTGATTACTTTCATAAATATAACCTGTTTAAGTAGTAATGATAAACATTGATGACCCTGTATACGACGCCTCAATTTTATGAAGTAAATTAAAGTTGAGATAGGATCGAAAATTCTACTGTAACGCGACAATGTGTGAGTGTGTGTGTGTGTGTGTGTGTGTGTGTGTGTGTGTGTGTGTGTGCCTGTGTATTTTAACTCCTACGAAACTACTGGACGTACAAACATGAAACTTGAAGCGATTGATCACCATCCCAAGGTGAGTGTCATGAAGGAGTCGGTGACGTCACATTTAAAAATTTTTTGTCATTTGCATTTTTTGACGGAGGAAAGCAATTTTTTGCTTAGACAAAAGCCAGTTAACAAAAACTTACAAACTTCAAGAAGTTACCATCCATTTAAAAAGCACGATGGCGTCATGATTAACGATTGATTGTAAAAATTATTTTCATTATTTTCTGAAAAGTAATGACGATAGAAACGCAATGAAAAAATTTTCGTGAGATATTTACCAGCTACTTCTGATAAAAGTAATTCTCTAACAATCTAAGCTTCATCAACGACTCAACAAACAATTAAACACTTTTAGGGGTTTTTTAAAGCTTGACTCTCCTTTTTTTGAACGCTTCAAAAAAGTATCGTTCGGTCATAAAGCTGTTTGGTACCACTTCAGCGAAAATAGCATCAGGCAGCAGTTGCGCTCATTGTCCACTGTCATTTTGAGTGCAAATAAAAATAATAAAGCCAATAGGAAGATTGCATGTGACGTTACACTTGTGGCGCGAACAAAAGTGGCTGATAAAAGCTGATAGTTGCGATGAAAAGGTATGGGAAGGTTGTATATGGCATCACCCATTTGACACGAAAAAAGTGGCTGACCAAAAACTGAAAGTTATGCTGGAAAGGGGTTGGGCGAACATCAATCTCTGAAATTATTCTGAACGCTAATTTAAATTCAATTACTGTACATATTGGAAGAAATTGATGCTAGGTTCAAAACAGGATATAAATAAAATTTATTAGAATTGATTTGGACTAAGTTAGAACTGCTAATTGATTAGACTAAGCCAAGCTTTGTGCAGCGGACCTAACTGCACTCTGACAATGGTTGCATGGTCTAATAGAAAAAAGCTGTAAACAACTAAGGTTTAAAACAACAACTTGTTTATAACGATAAAATTCGGAAAACTTTGGTTGCTTGATAGCAGAGGTGGCCAGGCCGCGGCTCTTTGGGTCCTGACTACTGGTCTTTTGACTCATCTTCTGTGTACAGTGATGGAGTGTAGGGATGTGTAAACTGCAGTGCCGCACGTTAAATTTGTGGCCGGGCAAGGGCGACGCATGCATAATATCGTTTTTGAAAATTATCTCCAAAAAAAGATTGGTTCTCGCTTTACCGTTGGAATGAAAAATCTAGCAGTTTCAGAATTGTGAAGGGTGATCTCCTAGAAAAAGGTCATCACCCTCTGTTCAGGCCGAAGATGCGTAAATTTAAACTTAGAATTGTGTTGCAGCTCTTTTAGTGATGGTCTCTATCGCTTTTGGTTCTTTGGTAAAGCATAGGTTGGCCACCCCTGTTTTATAGTATAACTAGCTTGGTTTCAACTAAAGCTTTACCGTTATAATTCTCAAAAAATTCGGATTTGATTAATTTTCCAACTATACGCTTTGAGTTAAAGTCATAAAATTTGATTTTATGTGTCAATATTTCAAGCCTACAAGCTTGTTTGACAAAAGACTTCAAAGGACTAATGACTCTACACGTTATCAAATGTAAAATAGGCCTGCGATGCGCGGAAATCTGCCTTATCATCAAACCTGTAATCTAGGCTTACAATTTTTACTTGTTTACAACTTTACGTGCTACCAATTTGTCCCCAATGTTTCCAATTACGCTTGGCTAACTGTATTTAAATTTGGAACCCTAACAGATACTGGCAGAGACGTAGCAGCCGCCCCCCAAACCCCCCAATTGGGGGGGCCCAGGCCAACTTTGGGGGTCCAAGTTAGTCTGAAATTGCTTTTTGGCTACGTGACTATTTTCAGTTCAGCAGACTTGTTTACAACCGATTAAAACTGTAGGAAGAAATTGGCTTGTGACATCATAAGTGAATGCAACGTCATTTTATCTCGCAGAATCTAGAATATTTCGATTGATTTTCTGGTAGAATCTTGAATATTCGATTGACGTAACAATGCCGTTGTTACGCAACAATCATAGAATGGTCTGGAATTCTGTTTGGCTATAAATACCGGGACAATATATATATACACTGCAGAGTGCAGATAAAGTATTTTATTGACATTGTATAGAATGAAACGTTCAAAAAGTGGTGCTCAAAAGAGAAAAGAAGCAGCCACTGCTCGAGATGCTGCAGCGAAATTGCCCAAGATGACAGATTTTTTCAAGATTACTGAGCAGAGTAGACCTGGCACTAGTACCGAGAGGGATGAAGAAAACTATAGTGTACAAGAAAAAGAAGACTATGACGATCAGCATCAAAGTGATTGTGAATTTCCAGAAAATCTAAGTTGTGATTTACCTGCCAATACGCAACCTTCAATATCAAAAATAACTGAATCTCAATTTACCCCTATCCCTGATGACCCATGTAAATGGCCTGAAAGTATTTCTGATGCTCAACGATGTGATATAGTAAAGCGTGGACCACATCAACTAATAATGAATTTTCCATATAATAACACAACTCCAAGGCGACGTTTTTCCTCCAACCATTATAAACGTGTGTTACCTAATGGTGAAAGTGTTTCACGGTCGTGGCTAGTTTATTCTGGGGAATCAGATCAAGTTTTTTGCTTTTGTTGTAAGCTATTTGGAAAAACACTAAGCCCCTTTTGTAGTGGTATAAATACATGGGAGGGTTTTTCGAAAAAACTGAAAGACCATGAAAACGGCATTTCCCACCAAGAATGCTGCAGTCAATGGATGTTGCTAGCTGAAGGGATAAGAAATTCATCCACTATCGACAAACGCGAGATGAATATTTTTTTCAATGAAAGACGTTTTTGGAGAAATGTTTTAGAGAGACTTATCGACATTGCCTTGTTTCTATCGGAAAGGAATCTTGCTTTTAGAGGATCTGAAGAAGTCTTAGGATCTCCTCACAATGGAAATTTTCTGGGTATATTTGAGCTTTTGGCAAGAAGAGATCCGATCCTAAAAGAGCTTCAAGACAGAATCAAGAATAAAAACACTAAAGATCACTATTTGAGTCCTACCATACAAAATGAACTAATTGAATTGCTAGCGACAGAAGTTGAAAAAGAAAATTTACAGCAATTGAAATTGGCAAAATATTTTTCTATAATTTTGGACTGCACTCCAGATATGTCACATCATGAACAAATGTCTGTCATTCTCCGTTATGTATTATGTAATGAAGAAGCTGCTGTTGTTAAAGAAACATTTTTTGGCTACTTGAGAATAAGTGACAGTACTGGGAAAGACTTGTTGGACGCTTTCTTAGAAAAAGCGACCGAACTGCAACTCGAATTGTCTGATTGTCGAGGTCAGTCATATGATAATGGTGCTAACATGAAAGGAAAACATTCTGGGGTCCAAGCAAGAATGCTAGACATCAATCCCAAAGCTGTTTACGTGCCCTGTTCAAACCATACCCTTAACTTAGTTGTTGTTGACAGTGCTAATTGATCGACGGAAGCATTGACATTTTTTGGAGTACTTACAAGGTTGTATGTGCTGTTTTCTTCCTCTGCTCAGCGTTGGGAAATTTTGAAGAAACATGTGGAGCTGTCCATAAAGTCACAATCTGATACTCGTTGGGAAAGCAGAATTAAATGCATCAAACCTCTTCGATACAATTTAAAAGAGGTGTTGCTGGCACTGAAAGACTTGGAAGCCATTTCCATAAAAAGAAAAGATGGAAGAGCTGCCTCAGAAACAAAATCGTTGATAGCTCATTTATCAAAATGGAGTTTTCTTTTGTCGGTGTTTATTTGGTATGATATCCTATTCCAAGTCAATAAAGCAAGCAAGATTCTTCAATGGTATGGAGTCTCCCTTCATACAATGGAAACGGAAATCCAGGCAACTGAAAAGTTTTTGCAAAACTATCGCACAACGGGTTATGACAGTGCCGCAACATCTGCTGTTGAAATAGCACAGGAATTGGATATTGATCCTTCTTTTCCTCCGTCAAGAAGTGGAAAGAAAAGAAGATTGTTTGATTACCAAGGTGAAGAGGAACAACGAGCTACTCCTGAACTGAAATTTAAAAGCAACTTTTTCTATCCATTAGTAGACCAGGCTATTATGTCAATAAAGGAGCGCTTTAATTTGTTACGTGAGGTTTCTTCCGCCTTTTCGTTTTTGTACACACGAGACAAACTTTTGCTTGTGCAACAAGAAAATGCTCTTCTTACTTGCTGTAAAGAGTTCCAAAAAAAGTTCGGTGACATTGATTCTGATGAAATGAGCGCTGAGCTACAATGGTTTGTTTTAATTTTACAAAAAAACGCAATCTCAATACGGCTCAAGACTTTCTGAACTATCTTCTAAAGACTCATTTATTTGAATTGTATCCGAATGTGTACATCGCACTTCGAATCTTACTAACTTGCCCCGTGACTGTTGCCAGCGCTGAAAGAAGCTTCAGCAAATTGAAATTGATCAAAACTTTTAATAGAACGTCTATGACAGACAGTAGACTATCTTCATTAGCCATGTTGTCAATCGAAAATGACTGCGCCCGATCTCTTGATTATGACAATGTCATAACAGCATTTGCGAACAAAAAGGTTCGCTCCAGACTATTTAAATGATACTGTGTTTTTATAAGTTTTTCATGTTTTTCAGTGTCATTGCTTTCGTTTCGCAGTGTCTGCATAAATGTCCTACTGAACTCTGGCATCGGTGCCGAATTTTTTATGACTTGCACCTTCGGTATCGGCATGCTTTATTCTGACATTAGCCTGTTTACTTATGTACAAATTGTGGTGTATTTTCTTAATGCAGCTTTTCAATTTTACACCTCTAAAGTGATATGACCTGTGCGCAGGGGCTCTTGCGCTTACTTTGGGGGGGGGGGCCCGAAGTTGGACTGCTACGGGACTGGATACTGGCAACAAACAGACCTACCGTGTTTACTCGCTTATAAAACGGGGATGGATTTTTCCTCGAAATTTCGGGCTCAAATTGGGGGGCCCGTCTTGTAGGCGAGGTCTACAGAGAATAGAAAATAGTTCACTCAGAACTGTGCAGATATGAGGTGAAGATGGAATCCGTTTTATAAGCGAATTGTCTTATAATCGTCTTAATCGAATAAATACGGTTACATGTTTGTCTAATATAGCTAGGCTAATCTAACTACTGTCAATAACTGATCAAATTAAACTCTTTTTTATTTACTTTGGCTTTAAATTCATTCTATAATGCCATTAAAAACATATTTAACGTCTATTTCATAACTGTATGCTTTACTCATTTTATTTTCACAAATCGCTGTCACTCAGATTCAATTCGATGCAAAAAAACTGCCAGTGGTCAACCATTCTTTTTTAAAACAAATTGCAATGACGTTTAATCACCTGAGTGAAAACTTTAAATAGCATATATGTTGCCTCACCTGCCTGTTTAAGGGTAACGATCTGTAATAGCGCTAACATACTGGTTAAAGTATGACAGTTATATTTACTCCTAATGACTGCAGTTGTGGGCAGTAATGAGTTGCAATTACGACAACGGTAACGCCGTTATATTTGCAAAGAAGAAACGAAAGTGCTGCATGTAATCAAACTACTTTATGAGCGGTTTTTAAAAGTTAATTGTTATTATTTTGCAGTGAGCTTTAATGCTTTTTTTTTGCCATATTTATCCTCCATTCACCAGAGAGCGAATTGCATCGCTATGTTTTAGATTGGAAGTCCGCACTCGCTTGGAAGTTGCCATTTCTGAGCTGTCTGGGCTACCTGTTTTTTACATAAAGGCGGGGGCGTCCTGTTAAGCGCCTTGCCCAAGGACACAACCAGCGGACTTGTCGGCTTCTTTTTCACAACCCCCAAAATGCCGAGCGCCAAGCAGGGAAGCTATGGATACCATTTTTTAAAGTCTTTTGGTATGACTCGACAAGGGGAATGAACCCCAGGTCTACCGACTGCAAAGCGGACGCTCTAGCCACTACGCCGTCGCATCGCCTTTATTCAAATCCTATCGTTTTTGATATTTTGAAACAGTGGCGTAGGCAGAGGGGGCTCCTATGCGTGCGCCCTTCTCCTCAGAAACAATGAAATATCTATTTCAGCGATTATTTGCCCGAAATCATCCTCGCACCCTCCTCAGGAAATTGTGGAACGCGATTGTCGGCTGCACTGCAGACGGTCAATCTCAAAAAACGGTCATCCATCTATACTTCGGCAAGATTTCGACCAACGCCGTCATCGATCTTCAAAAACATTAAAGATCAAAATTGTCTCATCGTGTGCCGATTTCCACAAATAAATTTCTCGAGCCCTCCACAACAAATTTCTGCGTGGCCCCTGTTTTAAAAGCAGTTAAATGACAACCCTACATAGCTGAAAGTTCCTCAGAAACAAATTTATACGAATCGCTTTTTGTTTTGAGAACTAATTTTGTGCTAAGCGGAATAGCATCAAGCTTGGTTGACGAGAGAGATTTGTGAGACTCATCGACTAATGTATGTAACGCAAACCTCACTGCAGGAGATCGTACTTTTTCGCACTTCGACACAAAGAGAAAAAAATGATAAAGGTAGCAACTAACGAAAAGTGTTGTTTTTGTTCTGTACTGCGAGCAGCAGATTTCATCTCAATAAAACTTGAGGGTGTAGGAATTTAGAATGGGGCATATTACATACAGTAGCAAAGCAACACACATAGCCTGGAAGATGATGAATGTAGCTAGGCCTACTGACAGACTGAGGTGCCCAATTATATTTTTACAAATAGGCAACAATGTCAGCATGGCTGAAAATTTCCAAAGAAGTATTTTAATGATAAATTTTCTAGAATGTAAATGCCTGCATGGTGCACTTAGAGCAGAGTTACTTTTGCGTTATAACCACTAAATTAATTAAACGTGCATTAAATCTAGGGTTGAGTTTCATTTAGCATCAGTGATGACAAGCGTGTGCTGTATCTAATATTGCATTGGACAGTTGATTGACGTCGTAAACAGTTATATAAAATACGAGTAATTATCTTCTCGTGTTTTCCACATGATCTGGTTTTGTTCATAGGATTTAGTTTAACCATATTAATAAAACTTTGAATTGATGTCACTTTGTTTAGATAACTTTCTACAAAACTTAATTTAATTCGTCTTGAACTATGTTTAAATGGATGTCTGTGTGAAAAAGACTTAACCAAACGCAACAACTAAAAGTAATGCAGCAGGAACTGATCATGCAGATGAAACGCAGGCCGCCAATGACAGTAGCAGTACTATACAGTAAGACAGCGGCGTTTCCAAAGTACCAAACACAGAAGAAACTGATGTTTTGATACTGAGTGCGAACAGAGCGACATTCTCTTCGCACTCAGTATCAAGCAGCGAAACCTCGTTTCAAAATCTGATCCAAATATCGGTAAGAAGTTTTAATCCTGGTTGCGAAAACCGATATGTGCAAACGCAGCCTCACTACGTGTTATTTAACTCGTTCAGTGTTTCAATATTTCTTCGAACTAAAGGGTTTACCTAATCAAACCAACTTGAGAAGAGAAGCTGTAGGCTAGATCTAAGTATCAAAGTAGTCTAGGTTTAGCTATCTTTAACAAACTACCAGTTCGCTAATTTTCATCTCATTGCTGGTGCCACCACAACCGTGAAACAACAAAACGAATTAAGCTCAATCACAAATTCCAAAGAACAAAATCCTTAGTTGAATGTTAATAAAGGTTCAAGTCTGAAAACATATCGTTTGCCTCTTGAACACCGATAATGGTCTGTATTTTTCACATGTGATTTAGCGTGTTGAATAATGTCAAATGTATGTAATTTTGAGTACCAAGGTAAACAGTAGTGGCAGCCTTTTTTTGTTATTTGGTGTGTAAAAACTCCAAGCCGCAATTGATTATTTTTTTTCGAGGGCATGACGTATAGATTTCAAGTTTGATTCAAAATTGAAATCCTTTCAAAGCTAATGAACAACCTAAGCTGTCTGCTAAGATTGCTGCAGGAATGTAAACAAGGTCAAAAACGTGGCTGCGAACTCGATCAAACTCGTTTTTTAGCTAAACTCAAACTTAAAAATATCAATTACCAAATTCTAGAGAAGCTAGTCGTACTGACTAGGAAAACAACTCAGCTGTTACTAACAATGCCGCAACATTTTGGAAGAACAACATATTTTTCGGGTTTGGGGTTCCTCATTTGTTGAATCACCTTTTTTTATTCTTTTAAAATCCATATTAACTCTTCAATATTTACCTCGAATTTGTTGGATGACCTTTTTTTGGAGATTAGTATTTTGTAACACATGAATGTAAAAATATCTTCATTCCTTCATCGGATTCACAAAATTGGGCGAGAAAGAGGCATGACCTGCACAACCCTTCCTAGTTACCATAGTGCCACAAGGTTTCACTTTAGACTGCACACTTTCTTTATGAAGCAAGTGTTTTGAGATGCAAATTACTCAAAAAACGGTATTTGGAATCGAGTTGTCTCGAAGCAATAATACCTCAAAACCAAGTCGCTTATTTGAGTGTGAGCGCTCACCTTGAAAAAATTCTCACCATACGCCATTGCATTTAAACCTCTCGTGAGTATTATAATTTTTCGCTTGAATCGAAAATGTTGAAGAACAGCATTTTTTTGTATCTCAACAAATTTTCTTAGCTATAGTATTACGGTATTGAAAAATTAATTTTGACAAACATTGGAAGAAAAAGTTTTTATTTATCTTGCTGCATTCTTTAGGTGAGTGCCTGCGCTGTCTTATTTTGTGAGTGGCAACATAGGGCAGCGGCGGTTATGCTGTCTCTATCTCATAGGCTATGCTGTCTCTATCTCATAGGCTATGCTGTCTCTATCTCATAGGCTATGCTGTCTCTGTCTCATTTTCCGAGTGAATCTCCGACTCATTTCTCGGGCGACAGTCTCACCAGCTTACTTTCCAATTAACAACCTATTCTTTACTTTTGAAAAAACAGCTGGGATCCCAAAATAACCCCTGTGTAGGAAACAGTAACGCATAGATAAACTTTTGTTGATTATTATTAATATTTAATGTAGGATAAAGTTAATCTGCTATATGTCGCAACTGGGTAAGCTGACCCAGTTTTTCATTGGATTTTTCTTTTTGGTGTTAACGGCGCGCAAGGAGGAGAAATTTTCTTCTTAAGTTTCTCTTAACACATTGCTCAGAAAATTTAATCTACTTGTTTCAAGTAAGTGTGTTTTTATGTTTGATTTATGGTTAGAATTCTAAATCAGGTGATTAGAGAAGCATTTGGTAGCCAGAGGCAAAGCTTGTCTAAAGCCTATTCCTTGGGCTCCTTTCTCAGCACTACAATCTTGAAGGAAACCCATCATGCATCATTGTTAATCTGTCTCAACTAAAATCAATACAAGGTGGGCTAATAATAGAGTTTCAGATATCTTATTATCTGTTTAAAAGTAGGGTTGTAGTTACTTCATTATCTGTTTGGCCTTCACAATCATGTATTCTTTGATGGAAGTGCTACTGGAGACAATTATTTGGAAATGCTTGGTGACGTGGTAGTTCCACAACTCAGAACTAAAGCTGACTTTAATGAACTTTACTTCCAGCAAGATGGAGCACCTCCACACTTTGCGCTGACAATGAGGTAGCATCTTGATCAAGCATTTTGCAGGATTGGTTTGGAAAGAGGGGCAGTACTGAGTGGCCACCACGTTCACCTGACCTCACACCAATGGACTTCTTCGTTATGGGGTGGAGTCAAGCACAAATTTTTTGAGGGAGATCCACACACAGCAAATAAATGGAAAGATTTCATTATCGACGTTTTCACCAAAATTAATGGAAATTGAAATTTGTGTCGTACTGTGTGTCAGAGTTTTTTGGTCAGTTATGATAATTGTTGCAAGATTGAAGGTGGACATATGGAGCACTTGAAAGATTAAATGTTCAACATAAAATTTCTATTATGTAAATAAATGTCTAATAAATGCAAAATGTCGAAGCGTTTTCTGTAACACTACTTTTTGTCTACCCTGTGTATTCAAATTTTATAGTGTTTGAAAATAATTAAAATATCTTGTTGACGTTGTGCTAATAAACTGAAAAGTCAGGGTCAATTAGTTATATTTTGAAGAATTGGCTTGATTTGGCTAAAGGTAATAAGATAGCCTTTTTTTATTGCATTTTTAAATTACCTAAAGAGTCGAATACCAAATATGGAGTGAGATTTCACCAACTCACCTTTTCTTACTTCCTGCGCTATACGGCATGCACGCCTGAGCCCTTTTTTTACATTTTTTATGAACAAAATAGAAGCAAAAATACTTTATGGCGCAGTAAACGTGGGAGCTGCTTTGGCAGCAGCAGGCCACGAGCCAGATCGTGATGCAGTACAAGGAAGACAGGCTGACTATGTAGATGTCAAAAAAAACTGAACTAGTAATGCAAATGCCAAGGAGAAATTGGGGAAATAAAGCGAGATAAGTCTGCACCCGATATAAGGAATATGTCTGCCCCGGGTACTAATGAGGCCGGAGTTTGCTTTACTTTCCTAAACCTGTACAGAAATACAAATTTAGTTGGCTACAATGCCGCGGTTACTAAGGGAAAGCTGTGAATTTTTTTAATATTTATTAAATCAAAATAGATAACAACCAGACTTGCCATTTTGCGTAATTATCTCGCAATTTACTTGAAAAATACAAGGTACCTTACTATACATGTGGGATCAAAGAAATTTGGTGGACCATGGCCCTTGGCTATTCTTTTATACTGAGAGTATAGCTAAAACCAAGAACTATTTTAATGGGATTCAGGAATCTAGAACAACAGCCATTACTAAATTCAGATTCCCAAACCTCCACCTCCAGATGCGCCAGTTTTTAATGAAGCGTTCCTACGCAAGTAATCTTTTTCAACACCAAACGCGTTATGATGATGTTTCTCTATTTCTTTGTCTTTTTACGAATCAATTCACATTAGTCAATTTTGCTGCCACACTCCGGAATTGTTTGTACTAACACCAAATTTCTTGACGCATTTTTTGTAGGCTATCATCGACATGACTTTTGCTTAGCTCCAAGCTGGCTACGTGCTTGAACAACCATAACTAGTAATAAAAAAGCAAGGAACATGATAGCACTGAATAATAAAATGTAGGAAACGCTTGATTACATTCACAGACAACTTTTCCGTTAAAGTTTTTGGTTTGTTTCAATGATTATTATTTCCTTGGAGGCTTTGGAGGCTTTGGAGGCTTTGGAGGTGGTGGAGGTGGCTCTTCGTCATCGCATTCCTCATCATCCCCATCACGACTATGACCATGGCTGTGATATTTTATCCTTGGGCACTTAAACGGGTAATCATACCATGCCTCACCATAAAGCTCAACTCTGTCCACGGCTAAATAAACGACGTAGTCGATCGGACAGCCGCAGTCAAACACGATATCCTTTACTTCATAAGGAAGGAGCATTCTTGGCCAGATCATAAAGTTGGTGATGTATCCTCTAAATACAAACGCCAATTTAGAGAGGTAAGTACAGAGCCGAATGGAGAAGTAGATATTCTAAATTCAAACAAAATAGATGCCGGCAAAGTGATTTTCAGTTTGCTTAAATGTAAAGTAAGCGATGCTTGACACCTTGTCTTTGTTGTGCTGTAGCAACTACCAGTTCAACTCTTCCCTTTTTTCTTCTATGGAAAATACTAGGTATTTCTTAGAAAAAAATTTTATTTACTGAAAAGCAGGGCATCAAACCAATTGAAATATCACTCTACTTCGGTTGCGGTATGAGCAAAATTTATGTTTATCGGTTCAGTTCCTGCTTAAGTTCTACAATTCAATAGCTTCTGGCTCAATTATGGTTCAGGGTCAGTTCGGGTTCACCAGTATCAAATTTTAGAGATTCGGGTTTGGTTGGGGTTTAAGAGTGATAACAATAAGTAACTGGTTTTAGGGTAGATTTTTTTGTCTGCTTCTATAGCGTGTGGTTTCGTTTTGGCTGCACTTCCTTTTTTTGTGCCTTGTATTCATAAAAAACTTTGGTATGAATTTACAGTTGGCAAGAAAAATATTAAGAAACCATCTCAACTTAACTTCAACTTAGTTGTTGACCATCAACAGTAGAATAATAAATGCGGCCATTTTTTTATGACCTTACTAATCAAAAACGATGCTTTTATTTTTCTAAATATATGGCGTTATTTTTAGAGCATTAAATTCATGCTCAGTACCGAAATTGGCAACTGGTGGCGTATTTAAGTTTTAACATTTATTTTGAACAACTAACAAAACGATTCTGTTTTACTTAAAAATTGCTACCAAAATTCAATGCATCTAATCAATGGGCATATAAGTGCAATTCCATAAAGTGGGCAATGTTTGCGACTGCAGAATTTCTGTTTAGCGATTAAGAACAAGAATCAAAGCTCTGTGCTCGAAAACTACTTTTGCTCATAATACTTCAGCACAGCACACCTACCGCAAGTGTTTATCCTATTCAAATATCAAAAGGCGTATTGCAAAATAATGTGCCAAGCGATGTCACAATGCAAATTTGACATCAAATAGCAAGCGCTGTTAGGTTAGAGAAAGCAATAAAAATGTTGGTTTTAGTGCTTCCTAAAACGCGACATGAGAACTCTCACTGAGTATTTCATTCGCAAATTATCAAATTTTAATGCCTACTGAAGCAGTTTGTTTGAATTGCATCTACAAAGATACTTAGGGCTCAATCTTTGCGTTTTAAAGTGAAAACGAAAAGTCGTGTTTTACAATCTAAAACAAAATATATGCCTAAAGTGAATTTACAATATTCAGGTGGCAATACCCCAAGATCAGCCAGAGAGACCATTACGCATGAGCTGGCAATCTCAGCGCAATATTTTAAAAATTGTATTATTATAGGGGTTGATGGGCGAGTGATCCATCTAGAACCGAGAACACACCCCCGATTGAGATGTTAACCTCAAGAAAAATCAATTTTACGTTGCCACTACAAAGCAGCGTCAGTAAAAACTGACTTTTGGTGGGATTTGAACCCACTATTTGCACTCACCACCCTAGAATGTCAGCTCAGACTTTGGTAACTGGATGGTCAAGCATGGAACACCACCTTAACCACTCGGCCACCTAAGCACGCCAATTAGATGGGCAAATTTCGGTGTATGAACGCCGAGACCAGATGCTTAATGACCTCTAGTGCTGGAATCAATTACGCTCTCAAGTAGTGTGCAATATTCAAGTGACAATTCGCCAAGATCATCCAGCGGAACTATTATGCATGAGCAGGGATTTCAGTGCACTATCTTAACGATTTTTCAATCTCAGGCGAACATATCAATTTAGGGTTTGATCTCGATTCTAGTTGGATTGCTCTCTCATCGACCGTTATATTTATTGATTTTACAACTTCTTAAACGAACCCCTCAACGAGGTAGCTTTTCCATTGTTATAAGCTTAGGGTCTTTGTGTACCACCTAAAAAAATATGACGTTGATGACTTTTTCTAATCCTAGTAATATAGTTTTAAAAATACAGAAGTACTTTTAAACAGTTTTATTCACATGACAAAAAAGAAAAATTTAATATGCAGACTTGCATAAATGTGAATTTTTACGAAAAAAAACAATTTACGTTATACGTAGAAACTCAAGAAAAATTGAGGAAAAGTGGGAAAATATTAATGGACCGTGAACGCGTAGGGTTTCTAAAATGAATTATAAAATTTAAGGGAAATTATTTGCCAACATAGCAACCCTTAAAGACAAATGACAAAAAAATCTTGAAAGCAAAATTTCTATTACATGTATATGCTGTTTTCTTACACTGACCTAAAATACAATTTTGGTTACTTATCTAGTTTTCGAAATCGTACTTTTGGGTAACAAGCAAAGTGAGTACAACTACGTACCCGGTATGCTATTAGGGTTGCGAGTTTTTTGTATAGATCTTCGGAATTAAAGAACCGTTGAAAACGCTCCGGTTCAGGTTCAGCAAAATTTATTTTTAGCGGTTCAGTTCCGGTTTAGACTCAATGCTTTATCAATACTGCAGATCAGATTCAGTTCGGGTTCATCAAAGTCAAACTCTATAGGTTTGATTTTGCTTTGAATTTAGAAAGAGCAAACGGTTAATAACCGGTTTTCAGTTTGGGTTCAGTTCAATGCAGTGCATAAAAGAGTGTCCCTATTTTTGAGTGGCGTTTAGCCTCGATCATTTGTTTTGTATCCTCAATTAGATGTTTATTCTCCATTCATGAGAAAGCAAATTGTATCGCTATATTTTTGATTGGAAGTCCGCACTCGCTTGGGTTTTGCCATTTCTGAGGTGTCTGGACTGCCTGTCCTCCACATAAAAGTGTGGACGTCCCGTTAAGCGCCTTGCCCAAGGATACAACAAGCAAACCTGCCGGCTTGTTCTCCACAACCTCCCATAAATGCCAGGCGCCAAGCAGGAAAGCTTCGAAAACCACTTTTTTTAAAGTCTTTCGGTATTACTTGACAAGGGGAATGAAACCCAGGTCTACCGACTGCGAAGCAGACGCTCTAACCACTACACCATCGAGTATTGGTTATAGTTTGCCAATCAATAGCTAAAATCAACAAAGAATAAAGGTATAAGCCAAGTTTAAATATACTTAAAAGATTGGCCGCTGCTCAAATTTCTAGCATCAAATTCTTCCTGATTTTGTCCAAGAATGAAATCTCCTCCTGCTGCTACTCCATCCCCAGTGTAGTTGACTAGAGCTCCAAGTTTTCCGTTAATAGTAATCAACGAAACTTGATAAAGAGTTGAGAAGCCGTGGCAAAGATAAAACTGTGAAAAAAGTAGTCAACTGTTGGCAAGCTTCAGTAGATTTGCATTTTCCTTACAATAACTAACGGCAGAAAACATAAAGAATTTTCATTAGGAAACCTTTTATTCCAAATGTAAGCTATAAATGATAAAGATTAGTTTTTCTGGGCGTCCAACCAGGATTTTTGTGAAGGGGAAGGAGTGGGTTGGGCAAAGCAAAACTGCGGTGTCGTTTTGTAACAAAGATTTAGAGTGCTTTTAAAAAAACAAAGGTTTTTTTATTCTTTGGAAAGACAAAGGAACTTGGAATAGGAAAAATAAGCTTTAGCCTCTATTTGTAACCGTACTTGGTAGCTCCCAAATTTTTGGACAACATATACCCTTTTGAAAGCTCGGTTCATCCTGCGAACCCTAAATTATAATCTATTTTTGTTATTTAAAAGTGATCTCCAAAAAATATCCTCGACTGCAGATTTTATCATTGTTCATTCATATCTGAGAATTTTGAGTATTTACTATCGGTAACCCCATCTCAATAAATTGCACTCTATCTCATTTAAAAGAATTTTTTGTGGGTTCTAAAGTTTTCTGTGGACGCCTGGAGGGTCTCTGACCTAACTAGTTTATTGATATAGGTGGCTTTGAACAGCATGATCACTTGGAGCAAATTATGTACAGAAATCACCAACGCTATCATGCAATCATTAAAAATGAAAGTAATTGTGCCAACGACATAAAAATTTTTCTGGGGACTTAATTTTAGGGAGGCGTGCTGCTTGGCCATGAATCTATACCCAAAAACTGGTGGCAACTCAAATTATTTCAGTGTTACCGATCATCAGTATCAAAGAATTAAAAAACCTAAGGTTTTGCGCACTTTCTTGTCTTTAGGCAATTCACGCTGTAAGCTGTATGTAAGATTCGTCCTCATTATTGTTACGCTTATTTCTGCCCGATTTATCAAGTGAAGAGCGTAAGCATCGGGAAGATTGTCAAGAGCATAGCTCCATATTGTAGCTTCTTCGAAATCTTTGGTTGTTATCCAGGCACATGCAAATGCTTCTGGTAGTTCTGGAAAGTGTCTCCGGTATCTGACAAAATCTTCTTGTTGATTATTGCGCGGCAGGTCAAAAGTCATCAAGCTGCAACCTGTAACAATATGAGTGGCATTATGGTTGCTTATGGGTGAGAAGAAAGCTTCCCGAAAATGTGTAAAAAATTATCTTTTATGGATTAACTCTTTTCTAACCACTGAAAACGTTACCTGAAGAATTTTTTAAAAATTCTTTTTCTTTCTCGCGGTTACTCCTCTAAAATCTACTAGCTCCTAAATGCAGATTTTATTGTCCTTGATCGTCATTAGGACATGAAGTTATGTTAATTAGCAGTTAGATCAGGAACTAAGGATTTTATGGCTTGGCATTCTGTCTACAGTAACATAAGCTAAACCGGATAGTTGGGATTTGTGAAGTATGCATGAAACTATTGAAGTTGTTGTCTTTGCGAGTCCGCATCTCTGCAAAATAGAGAGTTTACAAGATACGTGCTTGCATTGTTTTTGCAATACTTTTTCAGATCCAGAGGAGAATTTTCCACTTTGTCTGGATGACTTGACTAAAGGTCAGCCTGTGGCGATTTCCTACTCATTTATCGCAAAATTTTTACCTCTTTTTTCCTCTTGATTAGGTAGTTACTTTGTTCAATTTCGAATTTAAACCGCATTTTTTGTAAAGTTTCACCTGGCCATTGAGGCGTCCCGGGATAAAGTTCATGCACTTAGTGGCAAAGTCAGTGTAATTTCGGTGTGTCGCTTAATTTTATGCAAGTAGAGTCTTTAGTTTTTCATTACGAATATGGAAAGAATATCCAAGTACAGTCTTTCAGTAGAGACTGCTATTTGACAGACTGACCACAGAGTAATTTTTGATTGACCAAACAAACGTCCAGAAGAGCTGTTGCATATGTTTTAGGTAGATTTTTAAAGTTTTGCAAGAACTGAACGTGGAAGGAAACAACCGACAGCACCACGACGTCTACAGCTGGACAAGATACGATTAGCTATTGTGAGATCGTGAATTTAATGCTCGGATGGTAATGTGTCTTCAGGAAAGACATTGTATTTCCCTGCTAAATTGCAGTGCTCAAAATGTTGATAACTGCTGCTGATACTGATAGCAATGCACCGTGCTTCTGAAGTTCTTGAAACCCTGAGCAGTTTCGCGAAGTGCCATCTCCAAAATCAAAAACGTTTTGAGAAAGCTCACTCAATGAAAATTTTTCCAAGGTCAACAGTGTTATCTAAAAATGGCCTTCAACCTAAATTTATTACGGTGTTGCTCTCGAAAAGGCCTCTCCCCATAGCGTTCCCTATGGGTGGCCTCTCCTTCCTTATTGACGATGCTGGTGAAGCAGCAGCCCATTCGCAATTTCCAAGGTCTGAACTTTACAAATTACTCAGACTGTTCGAAGTGCATATTGTTCAACCTTATATGAGCACCTGGACGAGAAGATGAAAATAAATAGTTAAGTTGCTGTAGACCTACATAATTAGAATTGTTAGTCACGAAGTCATGCGTCGAAGTGTCTTTTCCAACACCAGGCATGCAGCATGGTCGAGTCCATGCAGCATAAGAACTCGCGCCTTCGCGTTCAGAAGACACATGTTGCTTGGGCTGTTGGCGGATTGAACTAAGACGTTCGTTATTTGAGCAACTGGTATATGAGGTTGGAGGTTCAATAGCAGACTCCATCTGATGAGTCCTAACAGGAAAGAAACCGGTCATGAAAGTGGTATTTTTCAACAGATTGCGTTAGCCTTTAAAGTGCCTACCTACATTCATTAAAATAACTTATAAAATTAGGCTAATACCAGCTTCATAGCATTGAATTACTACTTAATTATGTTAGGATATTTAAGCAAACTTCCTTTTGCAAGACCTAATCAACTACAAAGTGTTTCTATTGGCTGTGACTTTCGAAAGTTGCAAAAGAAAGAACCCAATATTGCGGTGTACTTACTATCAACTGGAACGTAGTGACCCATCGACAAATGAACGTAAAACCAGCAAAGAGGCAAAATTATAAACAATTTCTGTCCAAGCATCTTGCTTCTATAAGCTTAAAAGTGAGCTACAAAATATTTGAAATTTAAAAAATGTGATTTTAAATAGCCAAGTGCAGCTAAACATTCTGAACAATTGCTAAAAGTGAACCCTTGCAATGCGTTAAACCAGGAATCACCGAACGTTTTTCATAAAGGGCTGATCAGCTGAAATAACTGGCGATTGTAGACCGGATACCCACTTTGCTTGTTGCTGTAGTGAAATCAGTACCAACAAACATGTAAATGCTTTCCCACACACCAGCTGCACTTTTTACTTATTTCACTTTCTTTTCATACTGAACAAAAAAATGAATCAGTTTCGAATAACGTGTGTAATTAGTAATGGAGTTGTAGGAAAAGCATAGCCAGAAAAATAATAGAGAGGTCCAAAGTTTTTGAAATTTTTGACATCGTAAAGGAAAATGTTGGCGCGAAATCAGAATGTTTTATTTTGATCAATATTCTTCAGAAAAATTTCGCAATTCAAGTTGCGGGGATAGGCTTTAAGTCACTTTACGACGCACTGTTTTTGGCATAGGGAAGATCAAGAAACTAATAAAAGGTGTAGTTAAAAAGGTGGCATAGCGGTCATTCTCATTTTATTTTCTTGAACTAATCTCCAAATTGAACTCTTTTTAAGTAAATCAATATACAACAATTTTTCGCGCTTCTTGCGTAATTGCTGTGGGTATGACATTTTCAAACGATTTTTTCCTCAAAAATTTGATTTTACTGACATAACTGTATGAGTGTTAGGTATTAAGGTCGTCGGCTTATGAAATCGGTTATAAATCTCAAACAAAATCACTTCAAGCAACCTAGGACTCAAAATTATCCTGAAGCACAAAGATCGAAATTCAATAATATCATGTTGCTCAAACAATTTTTTTTACTTTGTAACATTTATTTCTCCCTCTCCTAATATTTTGCGGTCGAGTCCCTAAAGCAATAATTCCCAACCGGAGTGTGATTTACAATCTCAAGGATGCCTCGAGATGCATATAATACTGCCGCTATTTCTACTGTTTGATCACTCTCATGGGCTGCAGCTAGATTAGTAATTTTCAACATTTTTGTGCCGGTGGACGGCTAAATGATAATCTACACCGCCTTCGACCGCTATCTATAATAATCTTCCCTTGTATAAGCAGTAAACTTTTGAAACATCTCATTAGCTTGGGATGCAACGTCTACAAAGACTAGGGTTATCATATTTTTGTGATTAAAAGCGGGACGCTCGATGAAACAACAATTAACTACGGGTGACGGTGCAAGATCCTGACCTTTATTTTTTTTGAAGATCACCACCATTCGGCGTGCGTTTAGCCTCGGTTCCACCGAAAGTGGGACCCTCTCCAAAAAAAGAAAAAAAAAAGGCCACCACCGGCGTGGCTGCACCTTTTGTATCATTTTCGGCCGAATTCGTCGTTGAGGGAGGGTTCGTTGTCATAATGCATTTCCTTATCGGGACAAACGTTTGAATGCCGTAGTTAGAGCTATGCTGGCCGACTGAATGAAAACCGGGACTTTCGATGATTTGACCGGGACAAGGCCTGAAAAATCGGGACGTATGGTAACCCTAACAAAGACTAATATTTATTAAAAATCCTAGGCTACATGTATAACGCCAAACAGAAAGGTATTAGAGTTCTAATTTATTTAATCGATGTTGAAAACCGTTACAAGAAGCGTAATTCGCACGTTAAGTGCCGCGTGTATATCGCGCGCGCATACTGGCTGGTGCCGGCCATTTCTGTCTGCGGTTTTCCAGTGCGTTTATTTCGTATGCATAAATCTTCTAGTTTTAGTTTTGACGAGAAAAGCAAGCAAAATTGATATACTCCATTTCATCATCCCCTCATCGATTGATATTTGCTCTATAACAACGTTAAATTACGTCGAATCCAGCGATTTGGCAGTTAACCGATGGCATTTACCGAACGACGTAGATTTACGTCATAAAGCACTCTGTGCAAAAAAACTGGACGACGTTAATCTACGTCATGCGGCACTCAACGTGTTCGTAAGCTCAGAGCCTGACTAGCAGCTAGCCTTGACTGAGCGACAACATTGTGCCAAAAACAAACGCAGTAAAGCCTCTTGTTTAAAATGCTGGAAAAAGCTCGCGTAGAATCTTTGGAATAAGCATTTTATGGTGGGCTAAACGATCCGTTTTTATCGAATGATCTCTTGGTGAACTACTTGAAAAGCCTCATGGACCACCAGTTAGGATTACTGTGATAGAAATAGCAAATTAACTTGAAAGTTAATGTTAGATTATTATGTAGATTTTACTCTGCCTAGCTTGTCAATGAAGAGCAGGATCATGTCCACAAAGTTGTTCAAAATATAAAACTACTCATTTAAGCTATTTGCGGCATTTATGCAAAAAATCGAACACAAGCTTCAGACTGACGTTTGTATAAATGATGCTGTACCCAGGCTTCATATAGCACGGCTTATTCAAAAGTCAGTGTAAAATTGGTCTATATACCATAGATTGCTTTAAAAAGAACGTTTCCGGTTGGAGTGTTAGGACAGAAACGCGAGGTATGGTGTCACTTGCCCCCGCCTACTTTACTAAAGAATACTGCCCACCAATGTGGTGTCGCATTGCTTTCATAAACAACATCAATGCTCTCACAAATAAAGCCTGCTCATTGTGACAGTATGCCTGCGCCCCACTCCTGTAGACAACTTTTATTCTTGGTTGGCATATCGACCAGCTGAACTGGGCAGCAACTCTGCCACTGCACGTCCGGTAGGCCGGGAAGTTGCGAAGTCAAACAATCTGCTCCATGGTTGACTCGCAACAACATCACAGCTCTCTCTTTAAATCTGGACACCTTCGCGTCTTCTGAAAAAAAATTCTACAGCAATGCAGCGAACAAAACATCAGCGAAGCACAATAGGCAGAGTATCAGTGAAACTCAGAGGTGATTACTCTCCCTACCAGGCCATATGTTTTTGATCCAGCACCAAATTCTCTGCGGATGTCACTCAGCCAATATAGACTTAAGTGAAATTTAATTGACCCTGTCTTATTGAATCTGCCCAATTTACCGTGCCCCTCCCCCCATGGAATACTCGGCTTGTCAAAGTTTGGTGACAATTTAGTGGCCTGGATACTCATTGTCTTTCCCAAAATTTGGCCAAAAAGAATTTCTAGGTCCAGGATGGTAACAGAATATACCCTAGATTCGGCCATGAACAAAAATTGAAGAAACATCTAGCCCTGCATTCTAAGAAGTAGGGTACAGTTCATTCCATGCTTTTTGAAATACAATTTTCAGGCGATATAAAAACTCTCTTCTGCCTTGCTATGAAGTGAAATATGTTGTCATTTCTTGCCGCGTTTTTAACAGCAATAATTATACAGCGCCCAAACATATTTTAATCACGAGACAGTAAATTTTGGATTTATATTTAAATCATTCTCCACGTTGTTCCTATGGTCAAGTGCCAACCAGAATAGCTGTAAATACAATCTTTCAAGTTTTCAGAAAGACTCGGCAATGCGAACAAACCAAAGTCTACCGACTGCGGAGCGAATATAATCACTGCGCTGCCTCGCGAATGAAACTATTATGATTTTATTACAGGGTGTCGCAAACTATTTATTTTTTTTGTAGGGTACCGTAAACCCCAAAAGGTTGAGAATTACTGCTCTGAAACATATTTTTCTGAAACACATATATTTTTAATCTCAACTAAAGTGAATTGCTGTTCTTTTATAATAAAGCTAAAAATTTTGCTATATGGAAGCTAAGACAAATGAATGCAAACTTATTAACAGGCCTGCCATGTTGTTATTCTAGAAGCTGAGCATCTCAATATGTTTACTTGCGAGTAGGAATGATTCATCAGCAGACTTTAGTCATATCTGAAAACACCGGAAAGCTTGATTGTAAAAGAATAAGCCTGTACCTGCTCGGCGACAATCGGTAACTTGTGGGTTCAATAAAAAAGGTTTGTTAGAAAATACTATTGGAGATAATAATAAACCATCGTCGTCGCTAATTAAGCGAGGTGGAGTTTTTTGGCTGCAAATTGAGGCATCCGCTGCCTAACAGCGACACAGTGCACTCAAGGTTTGTCAAACCAAGTGTTTCATGTTGGGCATGGAGTAACCATAAAAGGGAAGGGACCAAAGGGGCAATTACCTTTTGAAAGATTTAATCGAAGACTTGTCTGTTACTAAATTCTAATAAACGTTATCACTTGTGGCAGACCTGCGTAGCATACCGCCCGCCAAACTTCCCATACAAGTTGACCTTCGAAGTACGCTCTCCAATAGGAGAATAGGTTTAAAAAGCAATTAACGGAAGTTGATTTCAAAAAATTCCCCCAATAAAAATAGGGGCAAAAAGTGGCGACGTCCCACTTGGTAATCTTGGCATGCGACTTGCAGGTGAAATATTTGTTTATCTTGCCCTTTTACGCTTGCTGTTTGAATTTTGCTGGCCTGACTTAGCTTCTGGTCTATTCTCTTACCACAACAAATTGTCATTAAAAGCTAGAGCTCCTTTTAAAAAGAAAGATTAGCATATTATCGAAAGTGATCTCGAAAAACAAATCATTTGCGAAAGCATAAAAAACAGGCCGCCCAAATTTTTGGATGGAAAGTCCCTAATATTTGAACCCCAAACAATAGAACGTTGCTCACAACGACATTTACAGCTTGCTTATCTGCATCACATCTGCTGGCTCCTGAGTAAGTCATGCCCCGTCGAAAGGCTTTTTGGCCAAGAGAAACTCAACGATCTATATTGGTATAAATTTGGTTAGGATTAAAACGGGTGTTTCCAAGCGCAGTTGAATTTCGAACAACCGGAATCCCATCAATCCAATACAAAACTACTGGAAATGAATTTTTTTCTTTCGCCCCTTTCATCCGGACACCCCGCTGTCCGACCACGACACAAAAGTTTCAAAACAGATGTGTGTGAGCAATAGAAAAAAATTCTATAAACCGGATTGCGAAATACTAAGCGATTGAGGTGCAGAAAAATACAATATTGTTGGTAGTGAGCAGTGTTCCCTCTAAGGCAGGGGTTCTCAACCGGGGTAAATTTAACCTGCTTTGGGGGTAAATTTTGTCAGCAAAGAATTCACACCTTTACCTACTACAATTGGCATTTGTAGAAGTGAAAATATAAAAATAATTTGGGGGTAAATTCTACTTTTGAAATTTTTCAAGGGGTAAATAAGAGAATAAAGGTTGAGAACCCCTGGTCTAAGGTGTGGGCTTGTGCGCGCGCACACAAGTAAAATAATGCTGCACATAAAATTTTATCGATTTTTTTGAATACAAATTTAGATTTTTTCAAGAGCGCACACTTCAAAAATTTTCCCGCACATGACGAAAAAAATTAGAGGGAACATTGATTGTGAGTGAAAGCAAACTTTCGTCCATCGGTCGAAGACGAAAACAACGGTCACGTATTTACACCAACGAAATGTCGCACGTTCGCTCTAAAGACGTCTCCAGCAGATATCATTGATATAAAACAATGGTTCCCAACGTGCTGGTCGCAACCCCAAGTTGGTCGGCTCATAACTTTTTTGGGGCGCATGTTGTTGAAAAAAATTTAACTTGTTGATTTTTTTGGTATTGCATTTTTAGAGATCAATTTTTGCAATACAGTGTTGAGCTGTTGCGCATACAGGCTTGTAATCATGGGAGGAGTGGGACGAATAGCCCCCTTTAAGTCTCTAAAGCTGATACCAGGGTTGCGATTCACTTATGCGTACGAGCCCATGCTTCGTTTACAAGTTTTTCGTCGGACTGAGCAACCACGAAAGCAGGTGAGGGCTCGACGCTATTACCTGTCCGTCGCATAAAACAAGGGAAAAGGCCAATTCAATGGTTGAACTCAGCCGGTTCTTACCAGTTTCTGTTCTTGGAGTTTCATTAGCTTCACGAACTAGTTAAGTTCATAAGCCTTAACATATAACAATTTGATTTCGACATGTTGCTATTCTATGGCTATTAGTGAGAGGGCCTGAGTTTAAAATTTTTGAATCCCACCGTTGGTCGTTTCTGATTAAGTGCCTTATTCAAGGAAGCAAAAAGTTGGCTTGCCGGCTTGTTTTCTACAGTAGATCCTTCGTGCTAATCGCTCAGGATGGAGATTGCAAATAAAACTTCCGCATGACTCGACAAGAGAGTTGAACCCTTGTTACCGAATGCGAAGCGGTCGCTCCAATCATTGCAACCAATTGCGATACAAGGAGTTTGCGATTCAAACAGGGCAGACACTTAAAATGAGCGGCTATTTATGGCAGAGAGACAAAATGTCTACATACAGAGAATTAATAATTTAAAATCAACATTTATAATTTGCTTTATCTGAGATAAAGCGATGTTTTTTGCTCTCACGCTGTTCAGACAAAACCCATGCCACGCCATTGACTACAACAAGGCGCGGGTCTGGCATTAAGGTCAAGTAACAAAAAGTTTTCAGCAAAGTGTAATCATTGTTTGATTTCTCCTTCATTCAAATCACGTTTTAGAGGACGAGGAGGCAGGCCACGCAAATTGATATATTTTAGGCTGCGTTCGCTCATAGCGGTTTTCGCAATCAGGAATAAAGCTTCTTACCCATATTTAGAACAGGTTTTGTGATGAGGTTTCGCTTCTTGATACTGAGAGCGAAGAAAGTGTCGCTCGGTTTGCCTCATCTCTGCGAAACCTCGCCTCAAAACCTGCTCTAAATATCGGTAAGAAGTTTTATTCCTCGTTGCGAAAACCGTTATGCGCGAACGCAGCTTTATTTGGTAAATAGGCTATTGTATTTGGGCAATAATTTAAAAATCGTGTACTTCAATTAAGGAATTCTCTATTCCAATAGTGTAAAACACACTCAATTTTCCGGTAATATGGCCGGAGAGAGTGTAAAAGTGTAACTGTATTCAAAAGTTACCCGGCATAGTAAACAAAATTGCAATCTTAGCGAGTTGCTAATCATGATCTCAGATTTTAAGAAAAGAGCCGGAGATCTTCGTCTTAACTACGTCAACACTAATGGTCAAGATCCAAGAAATATTATCGGGAGCTGGCTTTGGTATTTTTTGGAGAAGTTTTATGCTCATAAGTGTAACCAAAGAGAAAATGACGCGTATTGTTTTTCTTCAAAAATTTTTGGGGCTTGGAACTTGTTTAGTTCTCAGGGATGGAAAGCGAAAAGCTAAAATTACTGAACCGACTTGCATCGCGCCTGGTTTTATCCCATTTTTAGAAAAAAGCTTTTAATTTTCTTGAAATTTGTCTTACTAATTTTTCTTCATGTTTGATGTTTTATTCGTTTAAAAAATAAGCTTGTGAAGGTAGGCACACGGATCGTCACAGATAAAAATCCAAGATGTCATTACAAGATGTACGTTACGATGTTTTCTTTACTTGGAAGATTTAGGAGCCGACTACTTTACTATTGGTTGTTCATCCGAATACAGGCTAACACAACTCTTGCTCTAAAAGTGATGTTCGCATGAATGCAAAAGTAAAAGCAAAAAACAACAAACTTCATTATGAATTTTTGATGTTCTAAAGCAGAGTTAAGCAAACATTTTGCAGACGGGCAGTTTTACAGTAGTTGAAAAATTCACGAACCAGTCAGAGTTTTTAATATGAATATTGGAGTACGACTATTTATTGTATCTGCAGGAGCCTCAAGACTTTAAGGGCTAGGGGGGAGCTGGATACCTCCAAGATTCCCAAGTGCCCTTTAGTTTATGTAACTGCTCTGTAATGTGAGAAGGTTAGTTAGTTGTGCCTTATTTTTATTTATCTAGTCAGATAGACAACGACAAAATTTTGCGTATAGTGTCAGTACCAAAACGTCGTTTCAAATCAACTCAAAGCATACTCAAAATCGAGTGGTTGTGTTTCCTTACGGAAGCAGTGCCTAGGAACAAAATGCATTCAACTTTCGTAGTTTGTGGAAAAATTGAACAGTTTTGAGAATTGGAATTACCTGCATCTCCAATTAGATTTTTTCCCTCTCCAAATACAGAAGTTCAGTACCGATAGCATGACTGGCTCTTGTTTTGTATACAGCCTCAAATACGACGTCAGCCGGGGCAATCTGGGTTATTGCTCCTCAATAAGTTGCTGTGCTTCCTAAACCAAAGTAGTGCCCAGAAGAAAACTTACTCTATAGCCTTTGTTTGAGAACAGATTTAAAGAGTATGAGAGTTTGGAAAGATTTTGTCACCCATTTAAATTTGATCACTCTTTCGCACCCGGAATCATCAATTAATGATCTTTTTTTGAGATTTCCTCAAATTTTTTTCGCTGAAACTACAAATCAGTTTACTAAACAATTGATTTAGCTTCTCAATATAGCTCTTTGTTTGTGACTTCCTTTATCAACCAATTTTCATAAGATTTTCAAAAGATAATGCTTGATCTCTGCTGAATTGGAAGATGTATAATTTGTGCTTTAATTTTTTTATTTTATTACCAAAAAAGGAAAAAAAGACCAAGAATTCAATTGCAGACAACAAAAATTGCCAAATGTTTAGCAAACACCTGCGAAAGCCAACGACTTGGTAATCAAATTGAGATTTACATGTTTACCCGCAAACCAAACGTCTTAACCATTAACACCGCCTTAAAACTATTCTTTTGTTTTATCTTCTGACAAAATTTCAAGTTATGATAAAAAATTTACCAATTAAAATTTTCAAATTACTTCGGGGTCTTGAAACATTCTCCAAAAAATTGGTACAATAAGTAAAAAAAGTAGATTTGGTACATAAAGAATATTTTATGCTGGTGAATACGGTCTCGTTTGAAAGCATAGAAAATTAGCTTTTTACCCACATATTACTTTAGATAGTTTAGGTTAAGTGTTACGTGATATTTACTGATCAAAAGTGGGTAACATACATCATATTAGTTCAAAAATCCCCAAAGTTTTTCGGTTTACCCTCAGTAAATTAGATATTTTAGAAAAACCACACACTTTCAAAAAAATTAAATAAATTGCAAACATTTCAGCACTAAAATCATTGTTGCTTTCAATAGATTAAATATAGCAGGCATTTTTCGTTTGTCAAGTATATTGATATCATGAACAGATGAAGTCGTTCTTTCGACAATTTATTGTTAAAACTCATCTTTCGTGTAAAACAAAAAAATTGACGTCCATAAGTATTGAGATGCAAAGAGACCGGTTGAATTCTGACATGGAATAGTAGACGGGCCGTTAGTAAATAGCATCTGTCGTTTTTTGAGGAAGCTTATCGGTTACTAAGGATAGCGAAACGTCAAGTTGTAAAAATAAATTATCGAAAGAACGAGTCTATCTGTTTATAAAATCATTGGTGAGTTATTAGTTTTCAAGGAGAAAGAAGCTAAAATACAAGTTTAAAAGCTAACAGAAGTTTTGGTTCGCTAAATTTTTTGGTTATTACATTTGAAATCCACAAGAAACAGCGATTTCAACGATACATGACAATCAATGTAAAAGTAAACCGATGACCAATGATTTACACACAAACTTGGCATATTTTGTGATGATTAATTACGATTGGTTATCGATCTACCACCTTGCGGACATTTTTTTGACAAGTTACACGGGAGCATAAAAATGTTGAAATCCCGAGTGGATGCAGGGGTGCACACCTCCTAAAGTGGAAAAATGTTTAACAACTAATATTGTAGCAGTCAATTGCGGTTCTTGTTTCAGCAAAATTTTGCCAAATTGCCAATATTGGGATTAAAATATCGATACTCAAGTTGTTGTGCTGATTTCAATGCAAGGGACGTGCACGCCGATGACATAGTATTAAATGCTTTTACAAGTACAAGTGACACATTGTAGATTTTTTGTTTGGACGATCAACTTATGAGGTCGGTCTCAACAAGACTAAATTCTTAGGAAGTCGACATGGGAATGCCACCTGTGATCACGGGCCTCAAGTCACATCCTTGAGCGGGTCGAAAAATTTCACATCGCTGGCCTCAGGTTGCACACACCTGGACTAAATTAATCGGCGTTTTCAAATTCAATTTTTTTCAAGAGAAACTTGATATTGATGCGAGAAACCTGTAACCAAGAGTCTAAATTCATCGAAATGATTTTGAAACAAATACTAAAACTTACTTTCAAACTTTTCAGCGTCCCTGTACGCTTTGCCAGGCTTACCTCTTCTCTATCCTTACCTTGGAACTCTCTACACTTTCCTTTTTCATTTTACTTTTAGACTTCATTGTTTCTGGTCACTTGTTTGTTTCAGAAAATACTAAGACCGGTGAACCAGCTAGATGGAGTTGTGGCGCAACGGTAGGCATCTGACTGTAATCCAAATTAAAATGAGTGCATTTTGTGTGGCGACAAGTCACTTCTATCACAACAGCTACTAAACGTGGATGGAAATCCACAAATAAGGCCAAGTGTTGTTGGTGACTTTCTGTTTGTGGTTTGTATTTCGACGTTTTGAACTCGGTTTATTTCCAATGCTCTCTGGTGGCTCAAATTCAAACGCAATTTCAAATTTACGTATATAACAATTTTTGTTCTAATCACATAGAATAACAAAAAAGTTAAACACCATGCAAACAAAAGAAGATTATTAGGCTTTTTGTAAATTAATGTAAACTTTAAAGTAATAGAAAACTAAAATCCCATCACAACTGTTAACAAAATATGCTTCAACTTAAATTTCCACCAACAAAGCAGGTTTGTAAAAAACCACGCGCAAGTACAACCGCGCTTGTCAAAATCACGCGGCGATGTTCAAATAAAAAATTCGCTCTGCATGCGTGACGTCATTCCCAACAAAGCTTTGCAAATAAAAAGTAAAAACAAAAATCACCTTTACAACAGGTTGTTGTTGAAGTTGTTGAGGTTGCTACACAATTCCCCTCTTCAAGCACGCGCAGCTAGCGGGAGACGTGCGAAGGAACGGAGGAAGTTGCTGAGGTCGCAACATGCCTTCCCCGCCAACGTTGAGAGAGTGAGATTGAGAGAGGAGAATAAATGTAATAATTTACCTCTTCGAGGTTACTAGGGTCGGTAAACTCGGATTCATCTCCCTCATCAAGTCATACCGAAAACATTATGAACGACATGTCCAGCTCCCCTGCTGACGTTCAACATAAAAGGGATAGTGTGAAGAAAAAGCCGGCAAGCACGCTAATGATCACCTAAGTAAGGCCAGTAAAAATATCCCTCCAGCGGTAGGGTTCAAAAGTGTCACAGCAGGTTTCTTTACTAACTGCAATTAGCCAGAAGCTGGCAGATATCAAATTATGATGAATTAAAGCTTGAATAAACCCATCTAATATTTAAAGCAGGGTTCTGTCTGTACATACGTAGGGTATGTACCTACGCTTTAACTTCTCCAAAACTATTAGGCGCACGAACATCTACTTTGGCATAATTGGTCATTTCCCCGCGATTCGTGATGTAATAATCACAGATAATTTTTGTTTTAATTTGCATTTCTCGACAAAAGAAAATGGTTTCTTGCTCAAACGAAAGCCAACCCCTAGTTACCAACTTCTTAAACATTTCATCCCTCTTAGGTTTAAAATGACGTCACAGTTAAAGCTTGATTTGACAGAATAGGAAATCACAGAATAGGAAAACGTCACAGAATAGGAAAATTTAGTGACTCAATGGTGAAATGGGGATTTGGTAATGATAATCTATGCCAATGTGGAGAACCCCAAACTGCATACCACATTGTCAATGACTGCAAATCAATAGAACCTCCCAGCAACCAAACCGATGTTGACAACCCTATGCTCAAACGATATCTGATGAACTGCAACTTCTGATGAGATTGTCATACGAACGAACGAACGAGCTTGATTTGACAATTTGTTATCCTGTATATTCTCAAAATCTACAGATTGCAGAAACATGATTAAGACCTTTTTTAGGGGATATTAACAAAGTGCTTTTGATAATCAAACTCTACAACAATTAAAGCTCAATTGGCGATAGAACAACAGGTTCTTTTTAAAGCATTCCAAAGCATGCTTCTCTTTTTACCTGCATGCTTCAAACTTGTTCTGTGATGTCATAATGCTGGCCGGTACCATTAACACTTTCGCTAACAAAAAATATCATGTGGTGATTTTGTAGCAACTTCAATTACAAAACCACGAGCAGAAAGTTACCTGCAACGCCTTGGATTTATATATGGAAGCCATTTTTATTGGTCAGCAATCATGATAAGAGGGACTTGTCGTCACACGGAGTGCACTCATTTTAACCCGGACTACAGTCAGATGCCTGCTGGAGAGCTACAATTTTCTTCAACAATTGCAAAACTTTTACAAAATCAGTTTTTTTAGAGATTGATTTGTGACCTCATTTCTCAATTGATTTTCAAAATTAGTTTAACAAATAGAAGGTTTTTTCAAGGGAATTTCGATAATATATGCTTTGTATCTCTACTATGGGTTTTTATACTAAAAACATGAAACTCTTACACCTGTAGTGTAACTTTTTATCTCCCCCGAAAAAGTTGTAAGCGGAGTAAAATCAAGTAAGTTTGATACATTACGGTTATGATAGGGCATCAACAAATAGTGTTGTTTAAAAGGTTAGAAAATTTGCTTTCCAGCGATATGTTATTCTAATTAGTTAGTTCCAGTAGTTGGCAATTTATTTCGCTTCTGTTTTCTCAGCACAAAAAACTCGACAATCGGATATAAACAATGAGCGAAAAAGGAAAGCAGTTGACAAAACGAATTGACGTCAAACATACCCGTATTTTTTAAAGTTACATTAAAAAGGTTGTAGAAAAGGACATGGTTACCGCTCCTGACAAAAACATCAAGCAAAACAAAGGAAATAAAAAAAAAGAAACTAAAAAAGCAGTCAGCCAAACAAACAAAACTTTACCCTATGTAAAAAAACACCCGATAATAGCTAAAAGAAATATATTCCTCTCTGTGCCAAACTGTTGTTGCCCTAACGAGGTGGGCTAGCAGGAACTACACCTTGCCCAAGGGTAACCTGGGAGCAACGACAGTTAAAGAGTTAGCTCCATTAACACTCTAGGCAGAACCCTGTCGTCGGATGCAGTTATAGTCTTACAGGCCATGACTATTTTGCAGATAAATAGTAGTATTATAACATTGCGTTTGAATTTTTATGACCTGAATTCAATTAGTTGATTGTGGATAATTTAAGTAAACCATTGGAAGTGTCTCTGTCTATTTAACTCAAATAAAAGTTAATCATTTAATCTAATGAATTGACTGAAGTTTCATGGACCTATATCGCCGGTGAATCTTCATTATTATTATTCTTCATCAGACAATATTTCCAGGAGCAGTTATCGCCGGAAGTTGGAGATGGACTATGAAATGATGATTCGCTCTTTTTTTATTTGATAGTTCAAAAGTGGTTAGCAGATTCTGAAAAAGAAAGACAGCAAATACCTATTCTTTCACTTTTTATCCTACTTTGCCAACTCGTTTTAAAATTCTATCTTTAAGCAATCAAAAGAAGTAGGTTACCAGCCTCAATACATGATACATATTAAGCTACTGATTTATAATAAATTCTTTAAAGCATTTGATGAACTTAGGAAGTGATTTAATATTTTTGAGTGCTACAAGTAGTTTATGCCATATCATTGGGCCTCTAAATTTCAGAGTTTGTAGTGTGAGTTTTATTCTGCAATATTGAGGGCACAATTTAGTTAGGGATAAGTATTAATTTATAATGACTAATCAATCATTGGTTGCCGTACATTATGTTCCACTTTATTTGAAAAGTTTACCTACTAGACGTAAGAAACTTCCTATTGTTACAAAAACATTTTCTTGGTTCATCTTGACTACTTTTCTTCAATAGTGTTTTTTTGGCATTATCTGTCTTAATTTTTAAAAGATCTATCAAATATGAGATCTATAAAAATTGTGACACGTAATCTAACGGTTGAGAATACTTAAAATTTTGGTGGCTGGGCTTTACAAAATTGCAATTTCTAGAAAAACCAGGTCCTTTGGTAGATTTTGTCTTTTCTTCCTTGAAAGCAGAATTCTTTGACATTATCCACCAAAACTTACAAAAAATTCATCAAAAAATGAAGTCTTTAAAAATTTTATAATACAACCTTGGCCAAGCAAAAAATTGGTGATTTCCTATAAAAAAAAGATCGAATAAAGATGGTCATATTTTGTCTTTTGCAACAAAATGTTAGTGTTGAAGCAATTACATTAGCAATTGGGTGAAGCCGGTGCGGGCGGCTGATTTGATATTTTTAACCACGATATTACGGACGGGGTGGTAGAACTGTAATACCTTCATTTCTAAAAAGTTTATCTTTTCCCGGTTGTATTTATGCCAACAGCAGTAACTTAATGGTTTTTAAGTTATTTACTGATGCCAGGACCAAGCTACATGCACGCCGCCAGAGGCTGTATGTTGTACAAATAGGCATAGACCTAGCCTACTATTACAAAAAAGTCGCAAGAAGTGGTCCTGATATTTATTAGGTTTTTCCTGAAAAAATGTACGCTATCAATCACTGTGGCGCCCTCTCTACACTACAACTTTGAAATTATGTTTCGATGCACTTCATAAAATCAGTGATGGCCTTAAAGTAAGGGGGGTGGACAAAATAAATTGAGTTTATCTCAGCTTTTCCCATTCTCTTTTTTTTTCTTTCTTTTGGATGCGCCAGAAGTACATTTGCTATTCATACGAAGCGGTAATCAATGGCAAACTGCAATGATATAGACTAAGGCATATTACTGTACAAATTTTGCCGCAAATGCCTGGAAAGTAACCGGAGAAGGGCTTGTTAAGTTATTTGTACCACAAAATATGTATCATACCCATATAGCCAGATGATGGGGCCAGATCTGGTTTTAATCAAGCAAGCTCTGGCATTCCAGAAAATTGCTCATGCCAGATAAAATCTGATGTGGCATCAACATTCTTTCGTATTTTGTGGTGCCGTATTCGATACTGATCAGAAACTTATCGGTTGTAAAAAAAACTTTTGTTCAGCAGAAATTTGAAAGGATATGTATTTAATTGTAGTAGGTGAACTGTAGTAGCAAAAATATAGGTTTATGATTGAACCATTTTAGCATTAGGAGGTACTGTAGCTTTATGAAGTAAAAATTAATATTTTGTGGAGTAGGAATGGCCCTTTTAGTGAGGACCAGGCGTAAAATCTTTGGCTTTTTTATTGCTGAAGTGAAATAAATAAACACTGGTTTTTTGTAAGAAAGTTTTTTTCAGAAAGACATTTTCATTGCTTTATTTGATTATTATAACACATATTGCAAGGTATGAATTAGTTTAGGTGGTTGTAGGTGCTCGTATTATCTTCTTGCATTGTTACCCTACTCCGTATTCTGCATCAACCTAATTATTCAATAGAATTACTATAAATCATTACAATTTGGTACAACATGATAAACGTAGTCTTTTAAATCAAAGTTCAATCGCCTATTAATTATTAGTAAATTGACCCATTTTCTGCTAGGGTTTGTTGCTGACCAGTGCACTGATACCGTACTGCTAAAACAACGTAAAGGCTAGGACACTAAAGAATCTATTGAGGGCTATTCAATTTAAAAATTATTTTTCGGTTGCCAGTTTTATACTCTTCAGCCAAATAAGCTTACCGTACTTTAAACTACATACTTGCCAACATTAAGTTGCTATTAGTCACCCTTTCATTTGCGTATCTTCTAGCATCAAAACTTAAATTAAATGAATTACGTCATTTTGTTGCTTAACTCTTTCGCTCCCGCGATCATCGATTGATGATCTCGTGTTTTCAGTGTTTCTCTCAAATTTTTTTAAATTGAGTTACAAAATTAGTTTACTCAAAAATCGATTTGTGACTTTATTTTTTATCCGATTTTCATAAAATTTTCAAAAGATCACGCTTATTTCCTCACGCATTGGACGATGTATAATTTGTGCCCTAATTCTTGGATTTTTATACCCAAAATGGGTTAAAACGACCAACAACCCAGTTGCAGACAACAAAATCGGCCAAATTCTCAGCACGTGCCAACTACACTAAAATCAAATTAAGATTACATCTTTACCACAACACCAAACCCTTTATCATTGACACAGTCTGAAAACTACTCTATTGGGGCATCATTTGACAAAATTTCAAGCGATAATAATAAATTTTACGTTTTTGAATTTCCAAATTTTTTAGGGGTCTCAAAACCCCCCAAACAAATTTGAATGGTAAGTAGATAAAAGTAAATTTAGTGCGTAAAAAAATATGATATGTTGCTAAATACTGGTCTCATTTGAAAGCTTAGGAAATTTGCTTTCCAGCAATATATAACTTTAAATAGTTTGGACTAAGTGGTATATGATATTTACTGATCAAACATGAGTACTGTACATCATATCAGTTCAAAACCCCCCAAAATTTTTTGACTTGCCTTCACTAAATTATAATTTTTACAAAAACTACATCCTATAAAAAGATAAAATAAATTGCAAATGTTTCACCAATAAAATCGTCATTTTGTATCAAATTTCCAAGAAGACAAGAAGCGAAATACAAGTTTAAAAGCTAACAGAAGTTTGGCTTTCGTAAATCAAAGTTTGCTGTATCTCCCTTGTTTCTCAACAAATGGGAAGGGTGTAAACAAGCGGCTGTTTCATTGTCAGTGACAGCATATTCTATTTAAACTTGATATTTTCTGAATCTTGAAGAAATTTCCTGTTCAAAAATACATAATGTTACATGGTTTAGGCTAACCTGTAGCAGATAATGACTGATCGTATTTTAGGAACTGAATTTAACTACCAAAATTTGGTACCGGTCGGTACCGGTCAAAAAAAAGGTCATGTGTCTCAGAAAATTGCAAATTGTAGAAAACCTAGGCTTTTAGGTAAGTTTTAATTGATGTACCTTGAAAGCTTATTTCCTTAGCATCATCTTGCGACCATTTCTAAAAAAATTGGTAGAAAATTAAATCTGTAGTGATCTTTGAGGTGAGGGCACTTCTTTAATTTTGAAGACAACTACCCCCCAGTTGGGGGGGGGGGGGTTAATTTGCAAAAAATTTGCATATTCAAAAAAATTATTTTTTTCTATTTGAAATCCTCAAGAAATGTAGATTTCAACGATATATCACACTTAATGTAGAAGTAGACAGCTGAGTAATGATTTACAAACAAACTTGAGGTACATAATTATGATTAATTACGATTGATTATGACAGTTTTTCGCGCTGCCACCTTACGGACATTTTTTTTTCGCTATTCACGCGGGAGCAAAAGAGTTAAACTTGCTTACAAACCTCTAATCAGGTCCCATCGCGGCAAAGCGTTAGCTTAGTATATTGAAAAGCGGGTGGTTATAAATAGGCGTAGTAGGCATAGTAGAGGTATAGTAGGCATATTACAGGCATAGTAGATATAGTACCGGTACAAAGATAGTAGGAGAGGTGTGCGATCGAAAACCAGTCACACCAATATAAAGAAGCCTTGCCTCTTTCCTTTCAAAAAATATTAATTTTATGAGTTTAGATTTAAGCATTGAGGGGGTGCAATAAGATTTCACATTAAAAGCTCAAGTTATCATTACTATGTCCTCTATACTTGTACTATGCCTACTATGCTTGTACTACGCCTACTATTAGGGTTACCATACGTCCCGATTTAGGCGGGACAGTCCCGCTTTTTCAGGCCTTGTCCCGGTCAAATCATCGAAAGTCCCGCTTTTTTTTCAGTCAGCAGCACAGCTTGAACTATCGTATGCAAACGTTAGTCCCGAAAAGCAAAAGCATTATGATAACGAACCCTACCTCAATGACGATTCCGGCCGAAAATGACACAAAAGGTGCAGACAAACAGGTGATGACCTTTTTTTTTTGGAGATCACCCCCACTTTAGGCGGAACCGAGCCTAATTGCAACCTGTGTGATGCTGATCTCCAAAAAAAAAAGGTCATCAACTCAACTGAATTTGAGCGTCTCGTTTTTGATCACAAAAGTATGATAAGCCCATGTATTTGGCCTCGTGAAAAGTGGCCATCCACTGTCCGGAATTTTGCTTTTGCAAATATGGTAACCCTACCTACTATGCCTGTACTATGCTTGTACTATGCCTGTACTATGCCTGTACTATGCCTACTATGCCTTTACTATGCTTACTATGCCTGTACTACGCCTACTATGCCTGTAACACGCCTACTATGCTTGTATTAATACTTTGCCTACTATGCCTGTACTACGCCTACTATGCCTGTACTACGCCTACTATGCCTGTACTATACCTATTTATAACTATCGTTGAAAAGCAGACATTTGTAGCTGTAGTCTAAAGAAAGCCCTCGCTTAATACAGTACAAATTTTCTAGATCAGGGCTGCCCAAAGTGCGGCCCGCAACTGGCCTCGTGATTTAAGTTTTTTTCCATTAGGTTAAACGCTTGGGAATCTTTTGAGTTTCTCTGGAAGCATAAACAGATTAGAAAGGTAGCGCCAATAGTTTTGAGAGAAACGCAGAAAATTTTTCTCTCAAATCTGTTGGCGCTATCTTTCAAAAGATTTTTTAAAATTAAATCCGTAAATGTTATTTGGTTAATGACGTCACTAAAAGTGGATTTGACAGCAACACAGTTACGCTTCGTTGGCTACTGGAAAAGCGGGGAAGAAAGGAGTTTGATTTTATCATTCATTTCGCTTTTGTCACCACATTATTCGCAGTGTGCGATTTGCAAACTGCCGCAGTGTTTCATTATTTAAGTTTATTTTAATCATCAGATATTAAGATATGAGTGCAGCCACGAAAAGACGGATTGAAAATGAGGGGCGCACATTTCAGAAACAATGGACTGACAAATATTTTTTTATTGCTCACGCAGAGAAAGTTTTATGCTTGATATGTAAGAAGAGCTTACCTGTCATGAAAGATTATAATTTGAACAGACATTTTGAAAAAATCATGAAGCTTTCAAACTGTTTGTTGAAGAAAAGAGAACAGAAAAAATAAAAAAATTACGAAAAGAATTCCTTGCACAACAGTCAATGTTCAAAAAGTCGAACTAAGAATCGAAAGCCTCAACTCATGCTAGCTACTCATGAACTCACAAGCTACTTATGAAATTGCAAAGTGAGGATAACCATTTTTAAGAGAACTGGTAGAAGACTGTTTGTTAAAAGTGGCAGAAATGGTATGCCCTGATAAACTACATGCATTCCAAAATGTGAGTTTATCAAGAATGACTACCGGTATATCACGTAGCGTGAAGAAATTGGTATTGTCATTAACGATCAACTTGACAAGGATATAGAAAAATATGTATGTGACGCTGGCTTTGGATGAGTCCACGGCATTGGCTCTACGGCGCAACTTCTAATTTTTATTCGAGGAGTTACAGAAAACTTTCAAATTTCGGAAGAACTTTTTGCAATGGTACGTATGAAAAACCGAACGCGAGGCTCAGATCTATGCGATGCAGTGTCTGATGCCATTGATAAAAGTAACTTGCAATGGTCTCAGCTAGTCGGGGTAACAACGGATGGCGCCCCCTCTAAGACTGGAAAAGAATCAGGTCTTCTAACTCTGCTGAGAAAAAAAGCAGCGGATAATTCAAAATCAGACCTGATTACCACTATATTATTCACCAGGAAGCCCTGGTCACACCTGTTCCTAACATGAATAATGTTATGAAAATTGTGGTAAAGTGTGTGCTAGATGTGATGATGTGCAGTAAGAAATACTTCAGTTTTTGTTGTGTATAACGTTAATATAAAATGCTCCGATTATTGGTGTGTATAACATAAATTGTATTTTTAGCAAGTAATAAAACGAACTTTCACTTTATGGCAGGCAAAGATAGGCTTCAAAATGCTATTTGTTTTGTAGGACAACACAAAGTTTAATATATAGTTTCCGGAATAAAAATATTCCAAACAGTTTATGTGTAATTCTGCAGCCCGCGAAAGCTTAAGAAAAAACTTTGGGCACTCTTGCTTTAGGTCTTTAGACCACCTATGTTATTGGACCAAAAAAATGCTACACCTCAGGTTTTTGGCTCACACATTAAATGGTTTAGCAAAAAATGTTCGTCAAAAGACTATGGCTTATAACCAGGGATGTAGAAGCGGAAGCGGTCCTTTTTCTGTAGAAGCGGAAGCGCGAAAATTCTACCACTTCCACATAGGTCATTTAACTTAAAGAGTAACTTGGCGAAAAAGTTTTGTTCATTTCCCGATGTGGGTGAAGTTTTGTTGGTGTTGTTACCCGAACCCTTCCGAGGGATGGGGCATGGCGGAATACCATGGAGCCCCAGAACCCGGGAAACTCTCTATGGCCTGGACCAGAAGTCGTAGAGAGACAAAGAGTGAGCAGCCCAAAGAGTCCGTAGTTAGACAGTGAAGAATGAGATGAGAGGTGTCCTGGGACGAGTGTCCGCAGGCACTGCATGAAGGATTCTCGATTCTGCCAATCCTAGAGAAACAAGAGTTTGACAGTAAGCTGAGTTTGTTGCAGCATAGACGAGAGAGGACACAGCGAGCGTGACGAAGGAGCACAAGTTTCTCAGTGGAAATCGAGGGTACCTGTGTGTCGAAGGATTTAAATGAGACAGTACACCTCCAGTCCGAGAAAGATGAGAGTGGATACGAGAGATAAGAGAAGAGAGACTACAAGGGATTGCAGAGGGAACAAGTAGCGCTCCCCGTCTGGCCACCTCATCAGCCGCATTGTTGCCTGGGAGAAAAAAGTGTCCGGGGACCCATTGTAGCTTGATAAAACAGGACGAGAGAGAAGACAGTTCCTGCCAGAGAGTTTGAGGTAAAAGAAAAGATGGAGTAGAGGACAGAGTGGCGAGGACAGAACGAGAGTCAGATAGGAGGAGAAGAGAAGAGAAGAGAAGTGGAAGACTTGTTGGTGCTGCCGAGACCAGCAAAGAGCATGCACAATGGCGCAGGCTTCAGCAGAAAAACTGGAAAATACTGGGCCTGCTGAAAAGAAAATAGTGGCCTCGGTGTCACTGAGAGAGCAGTTGGAAAGTACGCCAGAGCCGCCCTTGCCAAAAGGAAAAGGAACAGAGCCGTCTGTCCAGAGAACCAGATCATGAGGTGGGAGGGAGTCAAGGTGAGCGAGAGCCGTACCTTGATGAGAGAGAGGGAAATCAAAGCGAGAGTATAGAGAGATAAGGGTGGACTCCACGGTGAAGGAAGACAAGTTCCTCAGAGGAAAGGGAGGGCAAGGAAGGAGAGCCTCCATAGGAGAAGTAGAAGGAAGAACGAGCGGGTGAGGGAATGCAAAAGATTTCTAGGAGGATCTGGAGTGTCTTGGTTTCACACCAAGTCTGGCCAAACCTGAAATGGGAAAGGAGGTTGGAATACGAAGGGTCTGCTAATGAGATGAAAGAGTGAAATGAGTCTGGGCGACTCGTAAAGGAAACAGAGAAGCCTCAGAGAGGAGAAGTGGGATAAGGGAGGGCGAGTGGCAGCCGGTGATTTCGCGACTGCCGATCGGTGAAGACCTTCCAATTTGGTGATATTGTTAGCGCTTAGGAAAGGAAACCATCCGGGTGAAGCATATGTGAGAAGGTGCCAAAGAAAAGCTTTATACAGAAGAGAGAGGGACTCCTTAGAAGGGCCCCATGAGGAAGCAGAGATACAGCATAAGGCCTGAAGACAAGGAAGAAACTTGGCCTTCACCAAAAAAACATGTTAGAAAGGAAAGAATGCGGTCGAAGGTAATCCCCAGTAAATTTGGAATGGGATTGAAACGGAGGCGGGAGTTTAGTTAGAGAAGGTTGGGCTGGAGGTTAGCTTGGTGGAGATCCACTGAGAAGAAGGAGGCCTCACATTTGCTCGGATTGAGAGGACGACACCAACACTAATACCAGCGATCCAATCGAAACAGAGCTCTTTGTGTGGCCTCCACCGCAGTGGGGACCGAGGGGGAGGATGACCAAATGGCCAGATCGTCAGCGTAAAGAGAGCAGCTGACGGAAGAAAGCAGAGAAACCAGAAGATCATTAATGAAAAGAGAAAAAAGTACAGGGCCAAGAACCGATCCTTGCGGAATACCTCGACGGACTCGAAAGGAACGACTCGCGTGAGTTTGATAAACCACACAAGAGCGCCTGTCAGAAAGGAAAGATTGAGTCCAACGAGCAAAGCAAGGAAGAAGGCCAGCCGAAATGAGTTTGCGGAAAAGGGCGGGATGCCAGACAGAATCTAAAGCTTTGGAAAAATCAGTAGTGGACAGGATCGGCCGAGAACCCGGCCTCGGTTTGTTAAACCCATCCGAAATGGATTGAGAAAGGTACAGAAATTGATCTAGAGTAGACCGTCCAGGGCGGAAACCGGCCTGTCGGGAGAGAGAATGAAATTAGATTCCAGACGGGATAAAATAATGCGTTCAAACAGCTTTGATTCGCAGGAGATGAGAGAGATAGGTCGAAAAAAAGCAGCAGAGTCGAGAGGCTTTCTTATCTTGTGGATGGGAATTATAAAAGATGTTATCCAGATGGCAGGAAAAGAATGCAAAGTCCAGGAAAGATTGAATATGTAAAGAAGAAAATCCATGCCAGAGCGAGGAAGATGCTTTAGCATCGGATTGGCAACTTTGTCTGAGCCAGTGGCGGTGGAGGAGGAAAGGTTGGAGGCAGCCTCAAGCAATTCAGCGTGGGAAAAGGGTGAGCAGAAGGACGAATGAGACTCCTCAGGGCATGTGGCTCGCGGAGCTCGGAAAGGTAGTTTCTGGCTCTGCTCAGCAGGGCCTTTGGGTGAGAGATAGAAAAGTGGGATCTCAGGCAATCGGCGAAGACCGAAGCTGACTCCCTGGAAGAAGAACAGTTGAAGAAGTTAGGAGAGGAGCCAGCAACAGAGCGAAGAAGAGAGTATGCAGATTTGGAGTTAGATTTTAGTGAAAGAGAAAAGCAAGTCCCTGCCATGCCTTAGGCTCAGCCTTGGTCTTGGCAATGACAGACGAAGCACGCCGGGAAGCAGAGATGTAAGCCTGGCGATCTTCATCACTTCTGGAGCAGGAAAAGGCAAGAGAGGAGGGAGCAAGGAAACATTAGGAGAGGAACGATGGAGAAGGGTAGGTATGTCAGGGTCATTGAGAGGGTGGAGGTCAGAAGAGATGACCCAGTCGAATGCTTCCTCCACACTGGGGGCAAAAGCACCTCTTGAGTCCCAAAGGGGGTGATGACAAATGAAGTCCCCCAGAATGAAAAGATTTCTGGAGGAGGGAAAGATGAAGGGAGAAAAGGAGTCGGTCCTTCTATCTATCGGAGAAGAGGAAATAGGGGTAGCATAAAGATTAAGAAATGAGAGCCATGAGGAGTTGTTTAGAGAAATGTTGCCTCCTGCATAATCAGAGTAGAGGTCAGGTGAAGAAATAGAGTAGGTAGAAAGTTCAGAGAAGAATAAGCCCTGCCAGACAAAAATGATGACGCCACCGCTAGCGTGCGTGGCATTACCAGAGAGAATGCCAGTCCAGGAGTGGTTGCGATCAAATCGCAGAGCAGAGAACCCAGGGATCCAGAACAAGGAAAATGAGTCAAGATTGATTCCTGGATGCAGATAAGGTCAACGGGATGGGACAAAAGAAAGTGAAGCAGTTCAGTGTTCCTGGCTCGGAGAGCACCAGCATTCCATTGAAGAACCCAGAGGGAGTCAGGTGAGAGAGAAAGCAGGAGGCATAGAAAGAGCAAGAGGCGGTGAGGAGAAAGAGGCAGTGAGGAGCAAGAGGCGGCGGTGAGGGAGAAATTTTGAAATCGTTGGCTGTTTCAATAGTGAACAGATCCAGTTTTTAGCAGCAAACAGGGCAAGCAAGATCTAGCCAGGGACTCCAGAAACTAGGAAAGAAATACATGTATAGCCGCTATGCGCAACTCCCTATGGCCTATAATGTCTTTTTAGTCTCTGTCGACTTCTTTTAAAAAATGGTTGGATAATTATGCTTTTGACTTTGGAACAATAAATTGTTACGGTATGTCAAGAATTCTTTAGCTTTTAATTACTGGTACTGTTTTGATAAATATCGATTGGGTGAAGCCAGGAAGCCGGGTAAACTGATCTTGTAAACCTCGACTTACTGCAACTGTTGTTACTTAACTGTGAGTGCATCATTTTGGGTTAGTTTACTGCGTTTATGTCAGGACTAAACAACACGCTCGCAGCCGAAGGCGTTATCTCATACAAATACTCACGCCTACACAGTCCCGTAGCACTCCAACTTCGGCCCCCCCCAAGTAAGCGCAAGAGCCCCTGCGCACAGGTCATATCACTTTAGAGGTGTAAAATTGAAAAGCTGCATTAAGAAAATACACCACAATTTGTACATAAGTAAACAGGCTAATGTCAGAATAAAACATGCCGATACCGAAGGTGCAAGTCATAAAAAATTTGGCACCGATGCCAGAGTTCAGTAGGACATTTATGCAGACACTGCGAAACGAAAGCAATGACACTGAAAAACATGAAAAAGTTATAAAAACACAGTATCATTTAAATAGTCTGGAGCGAACCTTTTTGTTCGCAAATGCTGTTATGACATTGTCATAATCAAGAGATCGGGCGCAGTCATTTTCGATTGACAACATGGCTAATGAAGATAGTCTACTGTCTGTCATAGACGTTCTATTAAAAGTTTTGATCAGTTTCAATTTGCTGAAGCTTCTTTCAGCGCTGGCAACAGTCACGGGGCAAGTTAGTAAGATTCGAAGTGCGATGTACACATTCGGATACAATTCAAATAAATGAGTCTTTAGAAGATAGTTCAGAAAGTCTTGAGCCGTATTGAGATTGCGTTTTTTTTGTAAAATTAAAACAAACCGCCGTAGCTCAGCGCTCATTTCATCAGAATCAATGTCACCGAACTTTTTTTGGAACTCTTTACAGCAAGTAAGAAGAGCATTTTCTTGTTGCACAAGCAAAAGTTTGTCTCGTGTGTACAAAAACGAAAAGGCGGAAGAAACCTCACGTAACAAATTAAAGCGCTCCTTTATTGACATAATAGCCTGGTCTACTAATGGATAGAAAAAGTTGCTTTTAAATTTCAGTTCAGGAGTAGCTCGTTGTTCCTCTTCACCTTGGTAATCAAACAATCTTCTTTTCTTTCCACTTCTTGACGGAGGAAAAGAAGGATCAATATCCAATTCCTGTGCTATTTCAACAGCAGATGTTGCGGCACTGTCATAACCCGTTGTGCGATAGTTTTGCAAAAACGTTTCAGTTGCCTGGATTTCCGTTTCCATTGTATGAAGGGAGACTCCATACGATTGAAGAATCTTGCTTGTTTTATTGACTTGGAATAGGATATCATACCAAATAAACACCGACAAAAGAAAACTCCATTTTGATAAATGAGCTATCAACGATTTTGTTTCTGAGGCAGCTCTTCTATCTTTTCTTTCTATGGAAATGGCTTCCAAGTCTTTCAGTGCCAGCAACACCTCTTTTAAATTGTATCGAAGAGGTTTGATGCATTTAATTCTGCTTTCCCAACGAGTATCAGATTGTGACTTTATGGACAGCTCCACATGTTTCTTCAAAATTTCCCAACGCTGAGCAGAGGAAGAAAACAGCACATACAACCTTGTAAGTACTCCAAAAAATGTCAATGCTTCCGTCGATCAATTAGCACTGTCAACAACAACTAAGTTAAGGGTATGGTTTGCACAGGGCACGTAAACAGCTTTGGGATTGATGTCTAGCATTCTTGCTTGGACCCCAGAATGTTTTCCTTTCATGTTAGCACCATTATCATATGACTGACCCCGACAATCAGACAATTCGAGTTGCAGTTCGGTCGCTTTTTCTAAGAAAGCGTCCAACAAGCCTTTCCCAGTACTGTCACTTATTCTCAAGTAGCCAAAAAATGTTTCTTTAACAACAGCAGCTTCTTCATTACATAGTACATAACGGAGAATGACAGACATTTGTTCATGATGTGACTTATCTGGAGTGCAGTCCAAAATTATAGAAAAATATTTTGCCAATTTCAATTGCTGTAAATTTTCTTTTTCAACTTCTGTCGCTAGCAATTCAATTAGTTCATTTTGTATGGTAGGACTCAAATAGTGATCTTTAGTGTTTTTATTCTTGATTCTGTCTTGAAGCTCTTTTAGGATCGGATCTCTTCTTGCCAAAAGCTCAAATATACCCAGAAAATTTCCATTGTGAGGAGATCCTAAGACTTCTTCAGATCCTCTAAAAGCAAGATTCCTTTCCGATAGAAACAAGGCAATGTCGATAAGTCTCTCTAAAACATTTCTCCAAAAACGTCTTTCATTGAAAAAAATATTCATCTCGCGTTTGTCGATAGTGGATGAATTTCTTATCCCTTCAGCTAGCAACATCCATTGACTGCAGCATTCATGGTGGGAAATGCCGTTTTCATGGTCTTTCAGTTTTTTCGAAAAACCCTCCCATGTATTTATACCACTACAGAAGGGGCTTAGTGTTTTTCCAAATAGCTTACAACAAAAGCAAAAAACTTGATCTGATTCCCCAGAATAAACTAGCCACGACCGTGAAACACTTTCACCATTAGGTAACACACGTTTATAATGGTTGGAGGAAAAACGTCGCCTTGGAGTTGTGTTATTATATGGAAAATTCATTATTAGTTGATGTGGTCCACGCTTTACTATATCACATCGTTGAGCATCAGAAATACTTTCAGGCCATTTACATGGGTCATCAGGGATAGGGGTAAATTGAGATTCAGTTATTTTTGATATTGAAGGTTGCGTATTGGCAGGTAAATCACAACTTACATTTTCTGGAAATTCACAATCACTTTGATGCTGATCGTCATAGTCTTCTTTTTCTTGTACACTATAGTTTTCTTCATCCCTCTCGGTACTAGTGCCAGGTCTACTCTGCTCAGTAATTTTGAAAAAGTCTGTCATCTTGGGCAATTTCGCTACAGCATCTCGAGCAGTGGCTGCTTCTTTTCTCTTTTGAGCAGCACTTTTTGAACGTTTCATTCTATACAATGTCAATAAAATACTTTATCTGCACTCTGCAGTGTATATATATTGTCCCGGTATTTATAGCCAAACAGAATTCCAGACCATTCTATGATTGTTGCGCAACAACGGCATTGTTACATCAATCGAATATTCAAGATTCTACCAGAAAATCAATCGAAATATTCTAGATTCTGCGAGATAAAATGACGTTGCATTCACTTAAGATGTCACAAGCCAATTTCTTCCTACAGTTTAAATCGGTTGTAAACAAGTCTGCTGAACTGAAAATAGTCACGTAGCCAAAAAGCAATTTCAGACTAACTTGGGCCCCCCCCCAATTGGGGGATTTGGGGGGCGGCTGCTACGTCTCTGCGCCTACATTTACGAAAAAGTCGTAATAACCGTTTTCTGGGGATCAACACCGCCGTGGGAGGTATTTGCAAATTTTTTGGAAATCGGTAGAGTGGCAGAATTGAAGCCTATGACGTGCCACATCTCAGAATTTTCAGATTTTTTACACAAAAATCGCCTCTCGAGATTTTTTGACTCTATTTGGGATTTTTGCGCATATCAAGTGGCAACTGTATGTACGCATCTTGGTGAGGTACTTGAGTGAAAAATAAACTTTATCCATGTTGCTACTACAGTACAACAATTTTGACAGTAGGAGTTAAAACAATGTGGCCGGCTAGTCACCCAAAAACTGTACCGGTATCGGTTTTTCTTGGAACGGTGCTGGTAATATGATTGACTGCCACAATTGTGTGTGATTAAGAACAAAAGAAGCTTTTTCTGACTCAGGGCATCTGAAATGTAATTAGCACTTGCTCGGCATGTGGTTACAAAACTGCTTTTATAGATTGGATGCGTAATGTTAGAAATTTCTCAGTGCTTCTGCAACGACCAGGTATAGTAGGGTGTATTTCAGGAACTGTCTAGACTCATAAATACATGTGCAGAATCTGATTGTATTCAAATTAAATCTTTTCTATTTGAAAAGCCATCCTCAACTCTTTATCTTGTGTGGGGGAAAAGTTATGTGTAGAACCTACAAGCCACATATGCCATATGTACCATATTTAATGTACCGATATGGCATGTAAGTTTTAAACTCTTTAGTCAGACGTGCTTTTCAACCGGCGTGCATTACTTGTATGTTTTAGTTACAACTTTGTAGTAGTGTAAGGCGATGTTGCAGCCTCTGCAACTTCGATGCATACATGCGCAGCTATCACGGCAATGTGATCTAGCTACAAAGTGTCCTATGAGCACGAAGATGTTACAAACCACAAACCGAAAGTCATCAACAGCATTGCTAAGTTATAAACCGAGCTCAATCTACGTAAGTAGCCATCATGATAGAAGTGACTAGTCGCTGTATGGGGTGCACTCTTTTGACACTGGACTACAGCCAGATGCCTGCCGTTGCGCTACAATAGGTTAGGCTTACATGTTTTGCTGTGCCTTGGTTGTTGTTATGATATTGATATAACTATGCCAAATCTCAAGCAGATGCTTGTCAGAGTGGTAGCCTAATGCAGAGACACTGCTCTAACACATATTTTTGTTGTTGTTAAGAATAATTTATTAGAAGTACTGAAGTAGCCAATCAAAGTAAATTGTTCAAGAATACCTAGCACATTATGAGTAACACTAATTTAATGAATTCGGAATTGTCGGAATAGTCGGAATAGACACTAAAATGAGGAACTGTCGGAATTGTCGGAATTGTCGGAATGACGCTTTTCCTAAAAAGAGGAACGTCGGAACAGTCGGAATTGTCGGAATAGTTAAAATTTTTTTAAAATACGAGCTATTTGAATTCACCGACAAATGTTACGTAGGCAGAACACAATCCATCATAGCATTACATAAATCAAATAACACACATCGGAATAATGTGATAGCAAAATGCTATGCATATTGCTAGACGCTCAGGTGACTTAATGAATTCGGAATGGTCGGAATGATGTAATAACAAAATGCTACGCATGTTGGTAGACGCTGAGCTAATTTATTGAATTTGGAATGGTCGGAATGATCTGATAGCAAAGTGCTACGCATATTGCTAGACGCTGATCTAATCTAATGAATTCGGAACGGTCGGAATGATGTGATAGCAAAATGCTACGCATATTGCTAGACGCTCTGTTGATTTAATGAATTCGGAATGGTCGGAATGATGTGATAGCAAAGTGCTACGCATATTGCTAGACGCTCTGTTTCTTTTATGAATTCGAAACGGTCGGAATGATGTGATAGCAAAGTGCTACGCATATTGCTAGACGCTCTGTTCATTTTATGAATTCGGAATGGTCGGAATGGTCTGACAGCAAAATGCTAAACATATTGCTAGGTGCTGATCTAATCTAATGAATTCGGGATGTTCGGAATGATGTGATAGCAAAATGCTACGCATATTGCTAAATGCTCTGTTCATTTTATGAATTCGGAATGATCGGACAGATCTGATAGCAAATTGCTACGCATATTGCTAAACGCTGAGCTAATTTATTGAATTCGAAATGATCTGATAGTAAAACGCTAAACATATTTCTAGACGCTCTGTTCATTTTATGAATTCGAAACGGTCGGAATGATCTGATAGCAAAGTGCTACGCATATTGTCAGACGCTCTGTTCATTTGATGAATTCGGAACGGTCGAAATGATCTGATAGCAAAGTGCTACGCATGTTGCTAGACGCTGATCTAATCTAACGAATTCGGAACGGTCGGAATGATGTGATAGCAAAATGCTACGCATATTGCTAGACGCTCTGTTGATTTAATGAATTCGGAATGGTCGGAATGGTCTGACAGCAAAATGCTAAACATTTTGCTACGTGCTGAGCTAATCTAATGAATTCGGGATGTTCGGAATGATGTGATAGCAAAATGCTACGCATATTGCTAAACGCTCTGTTCATTTGATGAATTCGGAATGATGTGATAGCAAAATGCTACGCATATTGCTGGGTGCTGAGCTAATTTAATGAATTCGGAATGATGTGATAACAAAATGCTACGCATATTGCTAGACGCTGAGCTAATTTATTGAATTCTATCAGGCTATCAGACCTTGGTAATTCTAGTGTTGAAACGTGGTGAGAGCGCGTAGTTACTGAAATTGTGGCGAGCGCAGTGGGGGGTTTTTCTCAAATCTCACGTTTTGGCGCATGTGGCGGTGGCTTTCTACAAAAGATTCACAATTTTAGCTTCACCAGAGATATGAACATGTGCAGTAATTTAAAAGAGGTAAATAATGACTTTATATGGGGCGGGGAGGCGACATCTTGAAAAGGTTGAGAACCACTGATGTATAGGCTATATAGTCTATATATTCGATACCAATATGCACAAAGATTTCATTTAGCAGCAAGAAGCAGTGTAGTTACTAGTTATTGGGAGGAAGGAAACTAATTAGTAGAACTTTAGTATACGAGTCCTACCACATCTTGGTCAGTTTAGTATTGTGATCCTTCAACAGAAATTGATAGTATGTCGCGGTTACACGATTTTTGCATTCTACTTTTAGTAAGTTGCGAATCACGAAAATCAGCAATGAATTAACATAAAATAACGAAACAAGCCTATCAAACTGAATTTGACCTTATTTGCAAAATACAGAATTAACAGTAATAAATCTAGTAGAATCTGTTGATTTACTAGCATCATCTCAAGATTAAAGCGTGGCCAGCAGAATAAATTGTCACTTCCTGATGGCCCGCTATAAAATTAGATTGGAGTACACTGATTTGGTAAAATGGAAACCCAATGAGCGGTTCATCAACAGGACCAATTAGTAACCATTACTTTACAGTGTAATTTGGTATTATTATCTTGTAAGTTTTAAACGGAGGTAAATCTCATTATTTTGTAATTTGGTAATTGCTTGAATACATGCATTGTGCTATAAATTCTTATTTGAATGACAATAGTGTTGTGTGATGCAAAAATCAATTTCTCCACCTCAATTACAAGATTTTGGAAATAGACCTTTGTCATTTGAAGAGGCTAAAACGTTATTGCTAAGTGATGAAAAGAAAATTTCAAATGTTGCGGCTGTAAAACCACAGGGTGGGTATGGATACTTTTTTCAAGGACCCACTTTGAGGGCCAAAAACGATTTCGTTTGCGATCAGTATCGATTTTATTCTGATGGAAGACATGTAAAAAACGGAGTATTGAAACGATATTACAAAATTAAGGTACCTGGTATCCAAAAAAAAGTTGTGTCTTCTGAATTTCAAAGGCACGTTTACACGTTATATAATGTTTACAAAACTGAAGAAGAGAGTCCAATATGTTTGGTTCATTATGTTGGAAATTCAAGTTGTTATTTAGATTCTAAACATGGAAACGCCAAAAAAAAAACAGGTTACTATTTACCAACAGCGAAAACTGTTATGGAAGATATTGAAGGTAAAGTGGAAGGAAAAACCCCCAAAATGGTGTATGAAACAATGCATGTGATCAAAAGTCATCAGAAAAGGCAAGACTGGATGCCAGTTGATCGGCCCAGAGATCGCAAACAATGCGAAAATGTGAAATACGCGGCATCACAAAAGAAAAAACTGACAAATGATGAGTTTTTTAGCTCAGTTGAATTGGTTATCCAGACCGATAACTTTGTACGGCAGTTCACGGTCTACCCAGACTTAGTTATGCACCTTGCTAGCGATAATGTTTTGACCCTTACCAAGGATCTCGTAAAGCAGTCTCGTACAAATTCGAGCCTAAAGCAGCTTGTGTCATACGACACAACATTTCTATTGGGTGACTTTTATGTTTCAATACTAGTTGCACGAAACACATGTTTAGTTGACGACCCAATTTTTCCTGTTGCTTTTCTCATCCATACCAAAAAATACAAAAAATACCATAAGGCATTTTTGGCTGATATTTTTGAAGAAACCGGACTTGCCAGTTCTAAAAATATTCCCATAATCACAGACAGGGAAAAAGGTATTACCGATTGCTTACAAACCAACTTCCCGACATTAACAAATATTTACTGCACAAACCACATCATAGGTGACATTAAGCAGTGGCTACAGTCAAGTGGAACAAAAGATGATATCAAGGTGCTAAAGGACGACATCAGGAGATTAATTCAATGCCACACAAAAGAAGATTTTCACTCAACGTACAAAGTATTGTCCAGTACTTGGTCATTGCCGTTTGTCGAGTATGCCAAAAAGCATTTATATAACGATCTTATTGCTCATTGCTGCTACTTTGTAACATGCAAATTTGCTGCTTTTCCCAAAGGGCTAGTTGTGACAAACAACATAAGTGAAAGCATGAATCATGTTATCAAATGTGTTTCCGATCACAAACAAATGCCACTAGATTGCATAATTATGATATTCAAACAGATGCAAGACATGTTTTACTATGAGTTTCTTCGAGCCCAAACAAAATTTGGAAACTTTCAACTAAAAAAAGAATTTGAAAATTGTTTTAAACCACGGGAAAAGGTCGAATTGTCTCCAATTATGTCAATGGAGCAAATTGTGGAAAATATTATGTCAAAAGAGCATCCAGTTGTTCGTGGTGTGGAAAAGGGACCTCATTTTCGGCTCACTCAACTTGCAATTGCACGTCTGTGTATTAACAAATCTTTAATAGGTTTCACTGCTGCAACAGCATCATTTTCCGTTGTCAATCCTTTTACAGGAAATGTTCAGAGTGTAAAATACTTTCCCAAACCATCGAAATGTTCATGTCCAAGTTCAGGTCGATGCTTTCACATTTTAGCTGTTAATATGGCCCTCGGGGAAGACAAGTCCAGCTTAAAATGTAAAGAAAAGTATTCATTGTCTATGCTCTTTAAAAAAAAAAAGAGGAAAAGGTAAAAAATCGGGGTTAAAACGTCCGAGGCCTAATGATTTTGATTATGACGTCAATCCAGCTCCAGATGCACCATCTCCACTGGATAGAAAGCTCTTACAAAACCCTAGAGCAACATCCACTCCAAAAAGAAATAACAACTTCCACGGCATGCCAACAATGCATGTAGACCATAGAAGTACATTCTGCGTGAAGGCTAGAAAACATGAAAATATGGAGACTAGCATTCAGGAAAAAGGGAAAAAAGATGAGCATGCAATATTTCCTTGGGAACAAAAGAAAGAAATTTCTATTGAAAGTTGTGATCTGAAGAGAGAACTGGAGAATAAGCTATTTTGTTTGTCGGACACGAACTGGCTAACTGATGAAGTTGTTGAAAATGCCATTCGATGCATTTTGTCTACGGCAACAACTAACGAAACATTTTTACTTTGGGATACGTTTTTTATGACATACGCAGCCAAGGATTTTTATGACCGTATTGCCGCTTATGCCTGTAACAACGAGGCACTTAATTTCGATAATTTGGTATTTATTGTAAATCCTGGTGCTCACTGGTACATGGTAATTGTAAACATCAAAAGTAAAAAAATTTTTTCCGTAGATTCGTTGAGTTCAGTGTCTCACCGAAGTTTGAAGACATACTTTGAGCGCATTTTTCGTATTGTAAAAGCAACTTACGCTGTAGCATCTTTGTCGACCAATGTAGATGAATGGACATTTATTTGCTGCTCAGATGTGCCACAACAACAAAATCAGTACGACTGTGGTGTACACGTTATTACAAACATGTACTGCTTGGCAAACAACCTTGCACTTCCAACTATGCTACCTTCACATAAAGCGAGAAACTGGGTGAAAAGTTTAATTTCAAGAAGCGACATTGACATTCTGCCTACTTCAACTAAATCTCGAGACAAAATACAACTTGCCAAAATTGCTGTCGGTGCTGTATGGTTTGAAGAAATCTCAGAAATCCACATCGTTAAGCAATCAATTTCAGAGTGGTATCAATTGCAAAATACAGAATACTGCTCTCAGAAGTGGACAGTTTGTGATGCAGTTAATTGCCCAGGAAATAAACTCACAGTAAAGCAGCTGCTTTGCACATCATGCAGAAAATGGTATCACAGTTCCTGTATACCAAAAAAAGGTTCTTTGTCTGCTACTTACTACTGCTGCACAGAAAGTACATTATAATCAACAATGTTGATGCAGCAACAAAAAACTGTTTTGTTTTCAGTGTTGCCATATCGCGCAAATTGTCTACCTTTAGCTTTGATTGGCTGCTTGCACTATCTACTCAATGGCTAACAGCAAGCTTTTTGATTAGTCAAATAAAATGCGTCACATTTCACAAATTAGTAAACATTTCATAAATATAAAGTTTTCCTCTTTCTGAAATGTGGTATTGGATCATGCCGAATTTATAAAATTTGGATCATTCCAAATTCATAAAATTAGTTCAGCAGCAGGCAGTGTGCGTAGCATTTTGCTATCACATCATTCCGACCATTCCGAATTCATTAGATTAGATCAGCGTCTAGCAATGTGCGTAGCATTTTGCTATCACATCATTCCGACCATTCCGAATTCATTAGATTAGATCAGCGTCTAGCAATGTGCGTAGCATTTTGCTATCACATCATTCCGACCATTCCGAATTCATTAGATTAGATCAGCGTCTAGCAATATGCGTAGCACTTTGCTATCAGATCATTCCGACCATTCCAAATTCAATAAATTAGCTCAGCGTCTACCAACATGCGTAGCATTTTGTTATTACATCATTCCGACCATTCCGAATTCATTAAGTCACCTGAGCGTCTAGCAATATGCATAGCATTTTGCTATCACATTATTCCGATGTGTGTTATTTGATTTATGTAATGCTATGATGGATTGTGTTCTGCCTACGTAACATTTGTCGGTGAATTCAAATAGCTCGTATTTTAAAAAAATTTTAACTATTCCGACAATTCCGACTGTTCCGACGTTCCTCTTTTTAGGAAAAGCGTCATTCCGACATTTCCGACAATTCCGACAGTTCCTCAATTTAGTGTCTATTCCGACTATTCCGACAATTCCGAATTCATTAAATTAGTGTTACCCGCACATTATGCAGTAAGAGATGTTGTGAACATTGCTCACTTGCACTATTTAAAACTACTGTGGTCAGGGCCGGATTTACCAATAGGCTAGGCAGGCTGAAGCCTAGGGCCTCAACGTCCAGGGGCCTCGAAATTAGGTTTCGAAGTTTGTAATGTTTGTAAGTCTTTCCAAAACTTGACAAGTTTAAACCCTACCTAAAGTATATATATATCAAGCTTTTCGGAGTAGAAAATTCTATACACAACTGCTTTCAACCACTTGTAAACAGCCATTATTACGCCGTTTGCATCATAATAAAGGCAATTATTATGCGCATTCTGCTGGAAGCTTCTAGGTTAAAGTACCGTAGTCTACTCTGCAAAAAACAGTATCGGTAGTTGACATGTTGCTGAAATAACTAATATACATTGTGTTGCTTACTGTTAATGTGGTAAATTATACGTTTTATCAATTGAAATTTACTAATGTTATCGACTTATCTTATTATTAGACGTCTTGGTATTGCTAACCTGCGTTTAAAACAAGCAATAATCTTATTTCATAATTTTTCGAGCCTTAAATTTATTATGAGTAAAAGATTTGAAAGGAACTAACGAAATCGCGGACTCAAATAGTCCGCGGACAGTCCGCGGACTGTCCGCGGACTGTTTCGAGTCCGCGGAAAAAAGACCTTAATCAATAGCATAAACAAAATGAAGTTAACCCGATCAAATAAAGTTAAACAAAAGAAAAATTTATCGAAAAAGCAAACAAATGTTCAAATGAAACAACCTAAAAGTATGATACCTTGCGCAAACTGTTGCTATGACAACAGAGAATGCTAAATCAATACTGTATCAAATATTGCAAAGTTAGACAAAAAAATCTGAATTAAAACCATGTGACGGCTTGTGCATGCATAATCAATGTCACATGTCATAGCACAGTCGATGGAGTATCGGAAATCAGCGTTCAAGTACGTGCACAAGCCGTTGCTATGGCAACAAAACACCCTGATATATCGTTGGTTTGTCGAAGAAATCCCTATTTGGATGCACACTCCTCCTGATTTCCATCTCTGTGACGGCTTGTGCACGCACAATCAACGTTCCATTTTATAGCACAGTCGATGGAGTATCGGAAAACAGCGTTCAGGTACGTGCACAAGCCGTTGCTATGGCAACAAAACACCCTCATATATCGTTGGTTTGTCTAAGAAATCCCTGTTTGGATGCACACTCCTCCTGATTTCGATCCCTGTGACGGCTTGTGCACGCACAATCAACGTCGCATCTCATACCACAGTTGATGGAGTACCCGACAACAGCGCTCAAGTACGTGCACAAGCCGTCGCTATGGCAACAAAACACCCTGAATTATAGTTTGTTTGTAAAGGAAATCCCTGTTTGGAAGCACACTCCTCCTGATTTCGATCCCTGTGACGGCTTGTGCACGCACAATCAACGTCACATGCCATAGCATGATTATTGGAGTATCGGAAATCAGCGTCCAAGTACGTGCACAAGCCGTTGCTATGGCAACAAAACACCCTGAATTACAGTTTGTTTGTAAAGGAAATCCCTGTTTGGATGCACACTCCTCCTGATTTCGATCCCTGTGACGGCTTGTGCACGCATAATCAGCGTCGCATCTTATACCACAGTCGATGGAGTATCCGACAACAGCGTTCAAGTACGTGCACAAGCCGTTGCTATGGCAACAAAACACCCTGAATTATAAGTTGTTTGTAAAGGAAATCCCTGTTTGGATGCACACTCCTCCTGATTTCGATCCCTGTGACGGCTTGTGCACGCATAATCAATGTCACATGTCATAGCACAGTCGATGGTGTACCGGAAATCAGCGTCCAAGTACGTGCACAAGCCGTTGCTATGGCAACAAAACACCCTGAATTGTAGTTTGTTTGTAAAGGAAATCCCTGTTTGGATGCACACTCCTCCTGATTTTGATCCCTGTGACGGCTTGTGCACGCATAATCAACGTCACATGCCATAGCACGATTATTGGAGTATCGGAAATCAGCGTTCAAGTACGTGCACAAGCCGTCGCTATGGCAACAAAACACCCTGAATTATAGTTTGTTTGTAAAGGAAATCCCTGTTTGGATGCACACTCCTCCTGATTTCGATCCCTGTGACGGCTTGTGCACGCACAATCAACGTCGCATCTCATACCACAGTTGATGGAGTACCCGACAACAGCGGACTGTCCGCGGACTATTTGAGTCCGCGATTTCGTTAGTTCCGATTTGAAAGTGGAGCTAGCAAGCGCAAGAGAAAGAAATTTGAAAATGATATGGTAAAGAAGATAAAACCAATCACTGCTTTCTTGCATCAACCTCTGACAGAAGCACAGGTGCTGGCAGTGAAGTAGGTGCCTTGACGCTAGCACAAGAAAATCAGTGTGACGAAGCTGATCAGCCAACTGCTAGCATTCAACCAGAAGAAAGTCTTACAGAAAAAGCAATGCAGGACGTTGAACAGCAACCTGGTAATGAGGAAGGAGCCATTCCCAGTGAAAATAAAAATACAAGTATATATCAGAACTCAGTTGCTGCAAAGGGAGGGGAAAAAGAAACACAAGAAAGTAGTGGAGATAGTCAAAATTTTCAGTTCACACCTGGTGAAGTAAATCAATCCCAAGATATTACAGATACTTATGCAGATGATGCCGAACATAGATCTACACATACACTGAGTTTAAAGGACGTTGGTTTGTGGAAAGAATTATCAAATGAAGAAATAGCCTACTGGATAGAGAGAGGCCCTTCTGAAGTTCAGCACAGTTGTGGACCATTTTCTAGTTCCAAACGAGTGTACAATAAGCAATCCAGGTTTTGCACAAAAGCTCTGTTTTATGCAACGAAAGTCAATGGTGAAGCATATAGCACAGAGTGGCTTGTATATTCCACCGCAAAAAGACGGGTATATTGTTTTGTTTGTAAACTCTTTCCAAATCATGCATCTTCTTCGGCTTTAGCTTCTGATGGTTTTGATGACTGGTACAACTCTTATCTTATCCAAGCTCATGAAAACTCAGAAAAACACACAAATGCCATGTTGACCTACCTAACAAAGAAGCGAGGATATACGCTTACTTCAAAGCTGGAGAAGCAAATAAAAGTAGAACAGCAGTATTGGTAGCATGTAATGGAAAGAATCACCGCTGTAATTTGTACTCTTGCAGAACGAGGCTTACCTTTTGGAGGGGACAGTGAACAATTTGGATCTCCCAATAACGGCAATTATCTTGGTCTTATAGAACTAGTAGCTAAATTTGATCCATTTTACTTGCTCATATCAATCGCTATGGAAATTCAGAATCAGGAAATCCCTTTTATTTGTCAAAAACTATTTGCGAAGAGATGATTCAGCTCATGGCCAAAAAAGTTAGAGTCAATTGTGGCTGACGTGAAAAAAGCGGGATATTTCAGCTTTTCTGTGGATTCTACTTCCAATATTTCACATACCGATCAGTTAACTTTGATTATCAGATGCGTGTCTCCTGTAAACAGTGTACCAAGTGAGAGATTTATAACTTTCCTTGAGCTGAAAGACCACTCTGGGGTAGGCATGGCAGATTTAGTGCATAAATATCTCACTACTGAGCTTCAGCTTGATTTTAATAAATGCCGAGGGCAGTCTTATGACAATGCTGCAAACATGGCTGGTAGGTACAATGGCATGCAGCAAAAAATCCTAGAAAGAAAGAAATTTGCAAAATTTATTCCATGTGCAGGTCACTCCTTAAATTTGTTAGGCTGCTCAGCTGTTGATTACTGTCTTGATGCAGTGAACTGTTTTGGGTTTATCAATGAAATTTACACCTTTTTTTCAGCTTCCACAAAGGTGGGCAGTTCTAAAATCATTTTTGCAACCTCAATCAAAGGTGCCAAAACATTTGTCAGATACCAGGTGGGATGCACATGCAAAAGCCACGGAAGCTATTTTGGAAAGTTGCAGTGCCATCACTAATGCTCTCAGTCATTTGCACTCCGATGTAAGTGAGAAGGGTGATACCAGACTTTATGCTAACAACCTTTTGCAAAAAATGGAAAAATTGTAATTTGGGTTTATGTTGCATTATTGGTCCAGAGTGCTAGGTCATTTTCACAGGGTTAGCACAGCCCTTCAGAAATCTGAATTGTTATTAAGTACTTGTGCCAAATTGTACAGTTCACTTGTAGACTTTCTAAGCGAAATTAGAGATGAGTTTGACGAGTTTGATCAGCAAGCAAAAGCAACCTTGCCGAATATTAACAACAGAGCTGTCACTAGGAGACAAAAAAATGCACCTGACGCTTTTAGTGAACTCTCTTCAAAGGAAACGTTTAAAATAAATTCCTTTATCCCTATGCTTGACGCACTTGAAGCCAATTTAAGAAGAGCTAATGTGTACAGTGACATTGTAGAAATGTTCCTCTTTCTTGCTAATCTGAAAGCAACTAAGGTAGGAATTGTACGAGGCGTAGAACTTTTAAAGGAAGCGTATCCAGAAGATGTTGACCCGAAACTTACTGATGAACTTCTACATTTTCATTTGTATGTTAGACAAACACAAAACCAAGAGCTTACCGGTACAGAAGAGCAATCTATTTCCTTGTCTCATGGAGACCTTTATGAAATTATGTGCAAGGAAAAAATTCACACTGCCTTTTCATAATGTGGAAGCAATATTAAGACTGTTATTAAGCTTTATGGCCACTAACTACTCAGGAGAGAGATCTTTCTCAAGGCTCAAAAGCATCAAAAATAAACTGGGATCGACAATGTCTCAAGAAAGGTTGTCTGCACTGAGCATTCTGTGCACTGAGAGTGACAAACTTAAACAGATAAATTTTGATGAACTTTTGCATGATTTTGCTTTGACGAAAGCTAGAAAAAAAATTTTATAGCTTAGTCTTACTCTGTTTGATGGCTGTAACTGTTTCATATGTCCTCGTAAACAAACTTTACAATTATTGTAATGGTTGTTTGATCAAAGAAATTAAAATTAAAAGCAAAACTGCCTTAACTAAATTTTTATTCTTTTAATTAAAAATTTGCACCCATGAATGGGGAGAATGAAAAGAACGAAGAGTTTAATGCACTCATGTTTTTAACATTAAGCAATGACATGTGATGTTGTTTAGAGAGAAATTCTGAGCTCAAAAATAGGGAGGGGCCTCATAAATGGAATAGCCTAGGGCCTCTCATGGTCTAAATCCGGCCCTGACTGTGGTAATCATAGAACTACGATGTTTTCCTTAATTTTTTGTTTGCTCCAACAAAGTTTAAAGTGATATTTGATACCTTTTGATCTGTATACGAAAAGTAACAATGCAAATCATAAATAAAGAAATTTACACTTTCCTAGTAATTGGCAGCACATTTGAGTGAGTTGATGGAGTAGTGTTCATGAAATAATGACCTTGTGTGATTATGATAACTATATTGTTGTGTCATTGGTAAATGTACTTGACAGCAATTTTCTATGCTTAGTTGCAGTATCTCTGGTGTGTGTGATGGAAATGCACTGGTACTGTGCCAGCAGCATCAGCAACTTTGATGCAAGTTTAAACAAATAGTTCTAACTAGTACATATTCATGATCTTCCACCATATCTGGCTTATATAAGGTTAGGGTAAGGGTTAGTTTAGGGTTAGGAATAGATTTTGGGTGAGGGGCAGGGTTAGAGTTCGAGTTTGTCAACATTGCAAGACATTGTGCACAATGTGTGCATTGCAGACATGTACTATTTAATAGGACCAGGTTTAGACAAAAGTTCGGTAGCCCTATAGTGCAGGTATTATTGACAAAAGGTTTTTACATACTTGGAGAATAAGAATAAAATAACTCATTGCTAGGATGATTTTTTGTAGCCTGAAAACTTAAAAGTCTTTTTTTTTACTTCAATAAAATTAAAAATAAAAAAGTCTAGAGCAAACTCATTTATTAACATCCAAATTGGTGCTTGAAGTGTGATGCACACACATGCAATTTGTGATGTTTTCTGGCAAGAAATTTCGGTCTTTAGCTAGTAGCTTAGACAGCATTGAAATTTTGGTCTTGGAAAGCATAAAACATGTTTAGTAATAACTTTTTCTGAAGTAAAATGATAATTATGTGGAAGAATAATGCTAACTACTAATGAAAATAAAAATTGACCAAACAAATATAAATTGAACCAAATACAGAAAGAGTAACTTTTTTTAACTTTATAATTTTGTTAATATTGGCTCTATTGCCATGAAATTTTGTTTCCACACTTCTTTTATTATTCTTTACAAGCACAAAAAAGTAACGGTTTTGATCTTAAATCTTCCTACTCATAACTTTGTTAAATTTGATTTCTCTAGGTAAGTTCAATGAGAATCAAAAACAGTACTTATCAGACATGAATATAGGCCAAGCTTGCCAAAGATATGGCTCACAAGCTGCATGTTGCCTGCAAAAATTTTTGTCATGGCCTGCCAGATAATTTGAAAGAAATGTTATAGTTGGAACAGAGTAGTGCGTAGACCTATTGTTAGGGGTACCATTCTATCCATATTTCTGCTTATTTTCAAAAACACCCAACTTAAATAATAAAAATGCACTTATTTATGAGACACATACTTATTTTTGTGTTGTGTCCTTAGTTTGTAGTAGAATTTTTTAGCTCAACTTGTGGATCTCCAAAAAGGTCTTTGCCTTGAATTTGGATTAAAGATTGGTCAATTATTGCCTTCAAAATGTGGACCTTCTTCACCATTAATGCACAGCAAAACATTATTTTTTTACAATGTGCTTATATTTTGGTCTAAGCATATTTTAACCCTTAGTATAAGCAAAATATCAGCAAGAAACCTGTAGAAAAAATATTTGGTTGTTATGGCTTTTTTGCTGTTTTGAGTTGTGCTGGCCTGATTTAGGCCAATCAGTTTTTTATTCTCTTGCTGTAATTTTGTTTGTCAATTAGCTCTTTTAAATCTGATACCTTGGTATTTTGCAGGCATTATGAATGAGCTATTTATGACCGAGTGAAAATTTTTGCAGTTTATTCTTAACAGACAATGGGTCGCATTTTTCTTGAACATTTTGGTGGATCTCGATTATTTTTGTGTGCTACTTGTGATGCATTTTTAACAAATCGAGCTGCATTGGTATCAACTCGTTTTACTGGAGCCACTGGAAGAGCATTTTTATTTAACAGAGTAGCCAATTTGGTTTATAGTGACATTCAAGATAGAGTTATGCTTACTGGTCGCCACATGGTCAGAGATGTTTCTTGTAAAAACTGTAAGTCAAAACTTGGATGGATGTATGAATTTGCTACTGAAGAAAGCCAACGTTACAAAGAAGGACATGTAATATTAGAACGAGCTCTCATTGTTGAAAGTGAAGGATTTGATGAAACTCCGACACCTTCCAGAAAAAGGACAAGACGTCCCACAGAAGAGCTAACTGAGTAAAAAAAGAAAATTTTGTAATCTTTCAACTACTTTTTGAATTTTAAAATTGTAACCCCAAATTATTAGTAAAAAAGTGTTTTTCATGACTGTGAAGAAATAACTGCAATGCAGTTTAATGCAAGATATTTATTACTGGGAATACAAATTATAAGAACATCATAGAAGGTAAATAAAAATAGTTGGAAAGCTGAGACCCACCATTAAATAAAGCCTTGTTTTTTTCAAGTTGATTTTGTTTGGAGGCCTACTACAATAGCTTTTCTGTTTTGTCACTATTCTGTTCCTTAAGATAAATTTTGGCTGCTTTTTCGTTGTCTTCCTTGTGATTAAATCAGTACCATACTTAAAAAATTATCATTCACCTTTTTTATGTTCTGCCTTTTGTGTGTATTTTTTTAATTTTGAAACATTTTACTTTTAAACAAAAATGTTTGTTTTTAGATACATAACTCACATTTTGATAAGTACAAAGAATTACAAAAGTTTATTGTTGTGTTTTTAAATATGGTGTATTGCATTGGTCGCTATTCCATTCCTTATTTTTTAGTCAAAAACGGTTGCAAAAAAGTTTTGATATCAGATTAATTTGAATTTTCATCTCAGTCAATCTTTAGTCTAAACTAAACACTTAATTCTGACTATGCACAAAGTAAAGTTGCATAGTTTTGCTGTTATTTTATAGTGGTTCACTTCAAAGTAGTTGCTTTTGGTGTTACACTGTCAATGAGCAAAGTGTAGGATGAATGACTTGCTACAAGTAATGGTATTGTGATAAACAGAAGTTGCTTGGCTAGACATTAAATTCATGATCAGTTTAAAGTACTGTATTTTCCAGTCAATAAGCCGAATTGCCAAATAAGCCGAGGCCAATTTTTAGCTCTAAAAATAATGGTTTTTTGCTTATTATTTATTATTATTTTGCTTATTGGCCAATAAGCCGACCCCAGAATATCAGGTCCAAGATTAAGGTTCTGAAATTTGGCTTATTAGGCAGAAAATACGGTAAATTTCATTTTAAATGCGTAGTAGATAATCAGTTTTTGAACAAAGCGTTTCTCAGTTACCATGGCAGTTTTTTGATGTTGTTTGGTCATGGTTTTGGAGTTTTGTCTTTTAACAGAATTTTATTTTAAGTTCAATTGAATCTTGCATTGATATTATCTTTTGTATCATATGTTTGAGGATGATTTTCTTATTTTTGATAAACCTCCTCATTGATGTCAATTATTGTAGAGTCAAAAAGATTTTATTGTAACTACACTTGCTTTAATTGTATTTTCCTAGCATTATTTTTGTGATTGTACAGTATAATTATTACTAAAACGTTGCTGCATAGTTTTTCTGCAACTTGCCAGCAATAAACATGTTGAATCTGTTACAGGACTGGTATCTGCATTGTTAATATTATGTACTACAAGTACATAATTTATGATTTTGAAGTTAACTACATTTCCTAAATTGTAAGCCACACATGATAGTATTACAAAATGAATGAAAACCACCTTTGATTAAAAATCACATTCAGTATTGATAGCCTATTCTTTGGTCACTCCTACTATAAAGTCGTGATAGCCAGTGGCTTTCTCGGTGCATTGCAGTAAAAACGCAACTATTTTTGCTGCTATTCTCAGAGAAAATAGATGTCATGTTGCATTTACTCCTCTAATCCAATGATGCCAGCATGTGACAAGCAAGACAAAGTATCAGAAAAAATGCAGGCTTCCCTTGGTTGCAAGCTTCAAAAATAATGGCAGTAAAGCTTTAAAAGAATAGGGTTACAATTAAATAGATAATGCGTAGGTCAGTGGTTCTTAACCGGGCACCATTTGGCCATCCAAGGAAGGAATTAATTCCAGGCAAGAAATTTGTTCAAGGGAGAAATTGGGAAGGGAAAATAGGAATTCTAAGTTTTAGTTTTATGATTTACATATTAACTGCAGTGTTTTAACAAACCGTTACAGATTTATGGAGATATATGAACAAACTTACAAAAAAGGTCTTTACCTTCAATTTTGATTGATATTACGTCCTTTTAGACTTTGAAAGTACTTTAATGCAAACTCTGAAAGTATTAATCTTTCAAAAAGAGGTCTTTGTACATCCATTTTTATAGGTTTATGGTAAGGACTAGAGGGAAAATGACAGTGTCTGAGATTTGTAGGCGAGGTACATAAATAAACGTTGAAAACCAACCCCTGGTATAGGAAATTAGGCGTATTGTTGCATTTACAATCAAACATAACTTGTGTATATTTCAATTTTGCAAAGAAAACTCGCAGCCCAGACTTCTTGTACCATTATGAAACCAATCACTTTTGAACTAAAACCAACTATCATTATTAACTACCGGAAATTATTTATAACTACATTTGATAAATGTTGGTAACATTTACAACACCATAAGCAGTATGGCTTCTTATATTTTTACATCAAGATTTGGGTTAGTCCCAGAAATAAAGTATAATTTGTTTCTGAAGTGCGGTGAATGAATGATGCGTTATTTTGACTTGGTATTTATTTTTTTAGGTTTATAAGAGTGTGTTAGTTTACACCGAAACATGGGTCGTGTGTTTCTTGAACACTTTGGGGGCACTCATCTGTTTTTGTGTGCTAATTGCAATGCTTTTCTGACAAATAAAGCGCAATTAATGTCTACTCGTTTCACTGGTGCCACTGGAAGAGCATTTTTGTTTAACAAAGCTGTCAATCTTATTTATAGTGAAATTCAAAATCGAATGATGATAACCGGCCGTCATTTTGTAAGAGATGTCTCTTGCAAGAGATGTCAGAAAAAGTTGGGATGGGTATACGAGTTTGCAGTTGAAGAAACTCAAATATATAAAGAAGGACACGTGATTTTGGAGCAAGCTCATATTGTAGAAAGTGTTGGTTTAGACGAAACTCCTGCTCCATCAAGAGATTTTCACCAAAGATTACCAGAAGTAGAAAGATTGGATACAGATGAAGAAATTGCAAATCATCTAAATATATTTTTTGATTCTTAATTGTTGTAAATATTAAGTTATAATTTTTTTGTTAAATGATATTTGAGAGTGGACAAAAATAACCTTTGTCTCGTTATGTCTACACAATTGCTTAATGCTCATCTTCTTATCGTAAAACTACCTCTGCATGCTGCACTGTTTTGTCTAGGTAAAAAGAAAAACAAATGTTTCAGGTAATGTTGAACATCATGCTGATGGAAGAAGTTGGCACTATAAATAAATTGATGATTTTCTTGTCCAGAATTACTTAGTTATGTACGATGGTTACTTGAATTGAACGCAATGGTATGGTTTAAAAATAGCTTTGGCTTATAACCAAGTCTAAGAGCACATGACTAGTCTCGTCTTTATGGAATGTTACTCAGCAAAGTGCGTACATTTAATTTTTTCTTCAATAAAAACAAGTAAACTGCCACCGCTCACCATATTGCCTAAATTCTTTGCACGTGATATTTTTTGCGGCTGTGATGAAATGTGTTACTTCCTGCTGTGATCATGTCTAAAGTACATTCAATGGTATCATACAATTGCAAAATTACTAATGCAGTTCATTGGTTGGTGTTGTGCAGTAAAGTTTAAGTGCACCTTCATGAAGGCATAGCAATTGTATGATAGGATATTCTGTTAATGTGTTTCGTAGTTGCTTTTGTGAAAGGTTTGATGCCCAATTTTATTTGTGTGTTCTTGTACAAGACTTGGTGTAAGTTGCTTTAGTACATTCAGGATTTTGTTATATATTTTTAGCTGGTCAGAACCCATACCAATTTCTAGGTCAACTATTGGCTTTCAGTTCTGTAGTTAGAAGAGCTTTTCTTGAATGTCAAAGTAAGGATTGGTATCTCGGTTTAGAAATCTGTGGTGAACATCAAGTTAATACCTTTTGAAAATTTTTTGCTTAAAATTTTCTTCAAGAGCAGAAATAGGCTTAAGACTCCAAAAATGCTTTGCTTGAGATTCACTTCAGTTTTGATTCAATGAAGTTAAATATGGCTGCATGAACTAGATTGCGCTTGAGAGTTTTTGTTAAACGTGAGCTGTTGCCTGTTGTGCTTAATCTCTGGTTTTCATTAGTGTTTTAATACCCGCAAGAAATGTTTGAAAAAGACTAAAAAACATCCAATTCCTGATTTTTGTAAAACATTTATTCAAGCATAACCAAACTTCACAACTTGTGAGTTTCATTGCACATACATCAAATTGTATGATCACTTGGATAAGTACCACCTCCCAAAATATTTGTCGAAGCTTTGTCGACTAAAATTCTAACTGCCCTCAAGACTTTCTGAACTTTTGTAGATACGGAAAAAAATTTTAGCAGAAATATTTCCGTTGGGCAAATTAGATTAAATTCAGAATTATTGCAACATAATATGCAGTTCATAAAGTGTTGTCAATTACCATTAATATTAATTAATTAATGATGAATTAGTATCAATGGCAATTGACCATGTTTTTTGTTTTGAATGCAAGCTGTAGAAGCCTAGCTTTTCAATGAACCTTTGTTTTAATTTAATTCGATAAGACCACTCATAAGCAGTGTCCTAGTTAAATTTTGAAACTCTAACGATGTGTTATACATAAATTTTAATTGCGTGTAGTTGCTACTGTATGATACGCACGCCTCACTTTTTCCGCGTTAATCAGTATGTTCATGCATTTCATAATTACAGTTCACCACATAACTTCAACTAGTAATAAAAATTAATCATTAAATAATTTGCAACATATATTTCTAGGTGCTTAATTAGCTGGCTTAGTAAATGAGTTATTTTATGTTGGGTTATCATTTGCATAGGTGTGCATTTAAAATTATTTTATTGTGATGCTATAGAATCTGCTTAATAACTTTAGGAATAATGAACACCTCCATTTAGTTATTTCTATTTTTCTGGGGATCTGATCCTTTGGTAATATTTGAGTAGCAATTATTTCACTACTTTTTATTAAAACCCAAGGAGAAGTTTGTCAAGTAAAATTTCGTTACGTTGTCTACGATCTTCTACGTTTAATAACTATACACGAACACAGGTAAACAGCATACTGTCATGGTGCATCTTTTGGTAGGTGAAATTCGTGCAGTGTAAGAACTAATTCAAAAAATCGTTAATGAAGAATTTTTATGCTTAGCAAACTGATCGTGTTGTTAATACGAATACATTTTTGGTGCGGTCCCTTGCTTATCTTAATAGTATTGCTATATTTTCTTCGATTGGTTAAATCTTTATATTGAATTTTGTTTTGCGTGCTGTGTTATTATATTTATCAACGTAACTTTTTGCAGTGGAGATATAAAGACGATTAGTAAAAATGAAATGTAGGTTTTTTGTTCAATTTATTTTAGTTTTTTATGGCCTTTTGTTACTGAAGAGCAAGCTTGTGTTAAGCAGTTCTTACAATCGTGTGCAATTGTATGAAAAGTTTAAATTGTTTGAAGACGAAATTTTATTGCAAAGTGATGTTTCTTATGACATCAGTGATGCTTCTGGATTAGGTCGAAAATTTGATGGAATTGGAGGACTTTCTGGAGGAGGAGCAACTAGCAGATTGCTTGTAAATTATCAAGAGCCTTATAGAAGTCAAATTTTAGATTTTTTATTCAAGCCACAGTTTGGAGCATCTTTGCACATATTAAAGGTTGAAATAGGTGGCGATGCACAAAGCACTGAAGGTACAGAACATTCACACATGCGCTCAATAAACGATGAAAATTACACCAGAGGGTAAATGTATGTTAAAATGCATGTTAAAAATGTATGTTAAAATGTTATTTTAAATAAGAGTGCTGTATTTAACTGTCAATTTTGCACATGTGTTTTGAAAGTTCCTTGCCATGTTAATTGAGGCTATTATAGTAAATTATTTAATAGTCCATTATAGTCAGTCCAGATTTTTAGAAAGGTTGGTGATCACCGCTATCATTTTACATAATTGAAACAATAACTTTCAAAATTTACCTATGTTCAGCCCCAGAAAAATATTATGTTGCCTGTAGCCTACTTTATAATTATTTTTCATATATGTCGCTCACTTTTATTTCCTTAAAAACTTTTATAAGAGTGAGCCAAAAGTTTATACTTTTAATGAAAAACAACCAAAAATTTTTACGTAATTTAGTTTATCACAATTTGCAATTTTCTAAAGTTCGCCGAATTTTCAAGCCCAAAATTGCTGAAATTTTTTGTGCTGGCCGGTAATTTATTGCAACTATCTTTTTAATCACTGGATTTCGGAGTTAAAACTATATGAAAATCAATATGAAATTTTGAATTTGCGTGCTGCTGAAAAGCAAATTTTCTGAGCTTTAAATTGATTCTGGTGCTTTGGAGCTTATTCAATTTCATAAGTGTTAAATGCCGTTTTTATTATCTTACCCTGCTTTTGGTAAGTTTTCTTTTGAAGTTCAAAAGATAACCTTATTTTTGTTTATAAAAGTTTAAAACTTTAAACTTTTTTGATGGACTAAACTTCAAATAATTAATCAATCAGCATTTTTGTTGCGAAAAATATATTTCAGCAAAATCAAATTATCATTTTCAGTTTCCTATTTATATAGATTTTAACTCTGGCCCTGGTTTAAGAGAGCTTAAAATTTTATTAATATTGAGGTATGGTTTGAAAGCGAGTGTGTAATGGTAGACTTGTATTGAATCAGCACGTCTGAGCTTGTAGAACGCGAGAAAAATGACGCAAGACCGACCGACACTTGAAAAGTCGCAAGATTGGAAAAAATAGTGTTTGGACTGCTTACGTTCAAATTCTATGGCTTTCTGGAAAAAGCATGGTTAAATCCTATTGTTAGCTGAATTTTGTGGGTCGCCTACGCATGGGGCAATTTTTCTAATTTTCAAAAGCATTTTTATGTTTATTTTCTTGTGTGCTCAATAGAAATAAAAAATTTATAAATAAAGTTACATGTTTTCTGGTGTCAGGCATTTTTTGCTAAAGTTTTAAAAATGGATAAGAATTGGTATCACAAAACATATAAATAAAATTAGCGTTTATTTTAATGTCTCTGGCAATAAATGTATTCAGTTGTGCAACCAGAAATAATCAAAGTGAGTAGGCAACGAACTTAAGGCACTAGTTTAAAAAAGCAGCTGCGATTAATGTGATGAGAGAAGAAAGGGGGTAACATACGCTAGCAAATACGATAGCTTTCCTTTATAGCATTAAAAGAGGCACTGGATAAATAACCTGAAATGCTTGGAAATACAATTGGCGCATTTAGCCTAGCAAAGAAAGATGGTATGCTTTCTAACCAACCCCCCCTAGTTGCACCCGTGAATGTCAGTAATTGTTGGTGTATTAATTGAATGCATTATTACTTGACTATTATGATAGAGCAGCGGTTTCCAAACTGGGCGCCGCGGAAGTTGTATTTGTCGTCAAGGTTGCTCTTTACCTCAAAATTTTATAATGGAAAATACTGTCTGGAAGAGTTGCTCGTAGACAGATTACGTAGCCACACATCACAATGTAATATATTGTGTAACAATAGCCCGTTCAATTTCATTACCCTGTGTGAAGTGAAATTCGGCGGAAATTTTTGTTCACCTTTGAGAAGATAATGAAGAAAGATAGCGCTTCTCTGCGTATTCTATTTGATTATGGTAAAATTGTAATTATATTCTTGTAGCCGGCGTCGCCCGGCAGAGGCCCTCCATCAGTAATGTCCGGGTTTAGTATTTCGGTTCAACCGGTAGAGCCAGCTTCACCCATCCGGCTCTTGTGTTAGCAGTAGCGAAAAGTTAATGAATTTTATGCACTTTCCCAATTCTTGTACACGAAATTTTGATCATCATATTCTCTTAATCATGACTGGCAATGCTCACAAAGAATCTTGCCACAACTTATTATCGTTAATACTTGTGAGGGAGCACGGACTGTACATAATCAAAACTGATTGTAGCGGCGAAATGATGGTTGCTTTTACAATTAAAGAAAAAATTTATTTAATGGTAAGCCTATTTTGCCAATTAGTGCTGCCGCTTTCCTATTTATATTTGTGATATTAAGTTCCTAATTTGGCTGCGCTATTGGTCTTGTTTCCGAAAAAGCGGCTATTGTTTTCTCTATATTCAGTTTTACAAATTGTTCTAGTTGTGGTTTAATGTTGATTTTTTCCTAAACTTGGGATTTTATTACAATGATGTAGAATATAGACATAAATGCCATAACAGGCAGGATATATGACGGCGTCACCCGCAGAGACCCCGTCAGTGACGTCGGGATTGAGAGTGTCGGTTCAGCCGGTCAAGCCGGCTTTACCTATCAGGTTCTTGTATGAAGAGTTAGGTAACGTTTATGTGTTTTCTGCACATAAGATTTTCACAACTTTTTTGTGCTTTTCCCGATAGAATATCTCATTTCAAGATCCTGGCTATGCCTTAAGTCTATGTGGTCTGTTCATTGCTGACACGAATCCAAAGGAGCTTTGCATTTCCCGTAGTTTGAAAGTAGGGATTACATTTCTGATATTCAAGTATTCTGAAGCAAGAGGGCAAAAATGTCTTTCTTGTGATGCGATTTGACACAGTGAGGCTGTTTTCTTTTGATTTCCCCTCTAAACTTTCTCAAGTCCTCGCTGGCTACGCATTATGTAGCATGTTCTTTTCTTCCTGCGTGACGTGCCCTAGGGAGTGTAAAGTGTCCTTGCTTTTCCTCAAATGTTTGGTTTGACCCCGGTAGCTCTATAAAGCTATTATAAATCAAAATACCAATAATATGCTCCATGTAGTGCAATTTAACACAGTGACGTTGTTAATTTTGATTTCGCCACAAACTTTCTTAAATTCCTGCTGGCTACGCATTATAATTTATATTTGTTTTTCCTTGCTTAGATATGCTCATAGAAGGTAAATAAGTTCTTGCTTTACCCAATTTTCAGGTTTGATTCCGGTAGCACTAGAAAGCTATTATCAAGCAAAATAGAAAAAATGTTTCTTCTAACTATGGTACGATTTAACCCCGGCAGGCCATACTATCACCCGTGCCGAATTAGAATTTATCAATTAATGCAGTTGCGCCAGCTTTACCGTACAAACATTTGTTAGAGCCGCAACGAAATGTTTTACTAAATATTAGCCATAGCTCCTGTACATGTAATGGTAATCATGTTGGTGTATTAATCAAGACTGGAGTATTCAAAAAGAACGATGACACAAACTATTATTCGTAATTTTAAAAAGTGTAAAGGGGGTAAACATAGTCAAAACTGATGGCGTCGCCCAAATGGTGGTGATTTTGACTCATAAAGAAATGAGCTGTTTGGTGGTAGGCATGTTCAACGATTTGGTGGGCCCACTTTCGTGTTAGTATTTGTGATATTAAGATTTTGCCAGTGCTGTTTGCTTTAATTTGATCTTAGCATGAAAAGGGGCGCTGCCTTTTCTTTAAGTCTTACAATCTGTTGCAATAGACGCCTATTAAGCTCTTTTCAAACAAAAACATTTCATCTTAATACGCTGTTATAGATTGATGCTATTACTGTTTAATTTTGATGTTTTCTTAAATTTGGGATTTTGTTACATTTAACTTTGCCTCTAATCCAGACTTCCCTATTTTTAAATGAAGATTAGTGTTTTGTACCGATAGATCTATCCTTGCAATTACAAATATCAGTGATGGGCTTTACCATTTATGTTTCCTATCAAAATGATAGCAGATAACTTTTCTACCTGCTGCTGTTTTCACTAAATGGTAGCTAGCATTGCGATGTCATTAAACATTATGACCTCACAATACGTTTGGAGCGGTATGAGGATCGCTACTTTTTGAGGGGTAAACTGCATCTTACCACTTCTTCGTCACTGTAAGCGAATTAATATGAACTAACGTCTTTGGCTGAGTGCATGTTTTTTGGCCCTTGCATAAACACCGCCATGCAAAGAGCAAACTAATCCTAAATGAAGCACCCACAGTTCAGTTATAGCAGTGGCGAGAGCCCCCATTAATAATGTCGAGGTTAAGAATATCAAGTCAGCTGGCTGCTGCGACAGCCTTGTTCAATTGCAAAGGAAATTGCTTCAACATTTAGATCATATGTAGCTCGACACTTGCATTTTGTTGCAAACGATAAGAAAGGACCATGTTTACCCCATCGTCTTTTTCTTGGGTGATTACCAAGTATTTTGCTTGGAGTAGGCTACATATTAAAATTTGTAGACTTTGAGTCTTGTGAATAATTTGATTGATAATGCCAAAGATCCTTGCTATCCAGAAAGAATAGACCAAACGCACCAAATGACTTGGTTTTTCTAGAAATTGCAATTTGTGTTCTGCAGGCACTAAAATTTTGTGTGTTTTTGATCGGTAGACTACATTTCATAAACATTTGGAGACTTCAGTTTTTGATGGATGTTTTTAAAAACGTCGACAGACAATGCAAAAGAACCACGCTTGTGAGGAAAAGTAGTTAAAATGTACCAAAAAACTAACTTTGTTTAACAATTGCAAGTTTGTACGATTAAAAATGAAACATCATGTATGGCAATCAAGTTTTGATTAGCTATTATAAACCAGTGGTGAAAGTAGAAAATTTTTCTTACCGGTACTATGCATGCCAGAAGCTCATAACAGTGGTGGAAGTAAAATAATTTTTTTGTGGTTGCTGATCAAAAAAGGCAAATGGGTCTTAGACATCCACTGATCCAGACACGAAATCCTAAACGCCTTAATTATACCTAACACTTTAAATTTTAACGAACTATAAAATATTAGATAATCCGAAATAACTAATTGTTGCTGGATTAAAATGAATCGCTAATCTGAGACTCGAAACAATGTCCTGTAGTACTGTTGCCTGCAAATTGGAGAGTAAAAGGTTTGCCAGAGAACTATATTGATACGATTTGAAATAGCCTATTTTAGGGGATAATTACAAAAGATCCCCAAAACCTAAGTTACTTTTGGTTCATTATTGAAAGTTTGCAACCACAAACATAACGATACATTTTCAACCAAGCACATAACCACATAATCCAAATCAAACACTCAATTATTTAAAAACTTTCCATAAAGGTTCATAGTAGTTAGCCTTTTTCAAGTTTTGTTGTCGAGCCATGCTGCTTGTTGCATGAGATGCTCTTCTTCCCTTTCCAAGCCAAGTTCTTACGTATGGCTCTGGATTCCATTTCTCGCACGGTGGCCCCACAGTACTGACAAAGAGTTGCTTCTCGGCATTGTTCGTAGTGATTGCATTTCTGCTGTCAGTGATGATGTTGTTCATAGCGCTGAACCCGCGCTCACAGTCGGCGTTACTTGGTGAAAGGGTGTCAACGGCCACCATCAACTTATTTAGTTGGTCAGGAATGCTTCTTCCTCCACTTGCCTTAAATTCAATATACGCAAGATGAGTTTGTTGCTTGTTGAGACGAAGGGTGCCACATAGACTTTTCACTTCATCTTCTCCAAAACGAGGATTTTCATGATCAATCTTTTCTGGATCTAACGCATCAATTTGACCAAAAAGGGTTTTGTAGTTCTCTCTTCGAGTTGCATGAACGCTAGGCTGTGCTCTGCTTGATGCAGTCGTGAAGAGCCTTTCTTTCATGTTGTCAGCTACAGCCGCAATAAATTGAGCCTGATTTATTACTGGGCTTCTTCCTTCTCTCAGTTCTACTTGTTGAAATGACATTGCTTTTTCTGCTTGTTCAGCCATGATGGAATGTTCCCCCGGGGAAGCAATAAGGCTTTCTATACGTTTTGTATACGCAGTGAGTAAAGTGTGGGCTTTTGGCAGCGTGGTATTTTGGCTTTGTAGTGTTTCTGATAAATTTGTTAATTCGTTCAAGACATCCACCATCAGCGCTAAATTTTTAACAAAATTTATTGTGCAAAATTTGGACAGTATGCCTCGAAATCTGGCCTTTTCTGTGCTTTGCCTCGTTTCGTCATTTGAAGCTTTTTCAAAATGTTGCGCCAATGCTGGGAAAGAATGCCAGACTGCTGATACTGCCGTGAAGGATGAAGCGACCCAGCGAATAGTAAACACCTGGCCGATTCTTTTGAGGATCGTTTGCAAATCATGGGAACATTGGTCAAGTTCACGCTTGTTCTTTGGTGACTGGCTGTACAGCGAATATAAATGTTCAAGAAATGACTGAAAGTCATTTGTACCACCGATAATTTCTAGTGCATTTCCTACAGCAAGCTCAAGTCTGTGATTAAGACAATGCCACAGTATTATATCAGGAAATTTGTCTTTGAGCAACTTTCCCACTTCTGTCTTTGTCCCCAGCATCACGCTAGCTCCATCACTACAAAATCCGATGATTACTTCTTGGAGTAACTCGATGGAGTAGCCGTTTTTGAACAAACAGTCCACAATTTTGTCAGCATTATGAGAAGCGCACAGACTTTCCAATTCTACTAAATCTAGCGGAAAATTAATAGGCGCCGCTTTGCCATCAATACTAGCTCTTAGAAACACGATTAAAGTTGATTTGTCACCCACGCGAGTTGATTCATCCGCTAGAACATTTATCTTACTTCTGCTCTCTATAATTTTAGTTAAAAGTTTTTTCTTCATATGTAAAGATATATGTTCAATTATGTCAACAGCTACAGTTTTACTGTGTAAGACACGTCCCATGTCTATAGAATTGGCTTGCTGAAGGTTAATCAATTTTTCAAAGTCTGTAAAAGGTTTGCTATTTTTTGCCACATAATAAGCTGTCCTGAACACTCGCGCTGTGGATTGAAACGCAGTTTGCTCACTCTGTGCATTTAAATTAAGGAGTACATCTTTCTTTGCCGTCTCTAGAATATTAATAGCATCTTGGTGCGCTTTTGAGTTTCTGTGCTCACAGATCTTTTTTCGAAGTGATGAAAGTTGAACCGTTCTTGTGCCACCATAAAAAGTGACATTGCCATCTGCCCATTGAGTGGAAATATTAACACCACGAGATGCTCTTACTCCCAAATTATTGACTTCATGACACGGAGTACATCCTACTTTACCATCACTAGCGTACATCCAACTGTTTTTTTTGCTTAAATTCCTCATACTGTTGTTCAGTCCAAATTAACGGATAAGCAGTGGAACATTTTTCCTCAACTTGATCTTGATGCACAGGTAGAGGATCGCTGATTGCACCATTTTGGATAGGCATACTAACATTGCTCTCCGTTCTTTGAACTTTAGTTGCTACTGAACTCAAAGTCTCATCACTGGTTTCTTTTCTCTTCGAATAATGAATAATTTTTCTTTGCATTTTATAAAGGTATAGTCTTTAGGCTGGAAATATTCCTAAAAATCAAGCTTTTAAAATATAATACTCGCTATGTTTTATCGGTTATTTGATATTCGTTTAACAGGAATCCATAACTTGAAATCCATAAAAATTTAAAACAACCTCTGTAAGTAGAAGACTCACTACTAAATTGTTGTCTCCACAACACTGCTTTCTATTTTAGTCGAGTCTGAGCTGGTCTGAGTACTTAGTGCGTATGCAATGAAACTCGTATTTCGTAGTGCGTATGCATTGAAACCAGCAGTGTTGGGAACACTACGATTTTCACGAGTCCGAAGCTGAGTGAAGTTCTTAGGTCACGAGTCCAAATCCGAGTCCGAGTTCATTAAAACTGAAATTTACGAGTCCGAGTCCACAAGCTATGAGTCCGGGTCGGACGTTGTGAACTCGAGTTCAGTAAAATTTTCACCATGAAACAGGCAAACAAGTAATAGTTAAATCAATCCGTTCTTACTGTACTTTGCTACTGGAACACTACTAGAATACGGTATTTCTTTGGACATGATGCTTAAAATCTATCTTATTTTTGTCTTCAAAATGGCAAAAAAGTTTTATTCATTTTAAAATTCTTTGCTCTAACCTCGACAAGCTGGCTCACCATTTTTTCTGCAAGGGATTTGGATTCTTATTAATATTTAATTCTAGCTCACTGTTTTCTTTTCCGCATAACATTGTCTATAAAAAACTATCTTTCGGAATTTTGTATCACTTTTAAGAGCCTTTCTTCTGACACCAATCTATTTGCTACTGTCCAAAACATTTTTCAGAGTAGATTAAAAAGATGCTCAATAATAGTTTAACTTTTTATCGCGACTTGACGGTTAATTTAGATTTAATAACGTTTGTGAAACAAAACGTTTGCAATTTGCAATTCTCCAACTCTGAAAACTAGTGCGTGGTTCAAGTTACTGTACTTATTGCGATGGGCCTATGACTTGAAAATTTTAAGTAACTTTGTAATTGTGATAAAATAAAACCTATTGTGTTAAAATGTATTGTGTCAACACAGTTTCAAGATAAGAGTAAGTAATGCCATAAATTGAACTTGATAACTTCCATTTTTTTACTGGTACGGCGTTCCAGCAGCAAATCTTTTACCGGAACGGCGTACCGGACCGTTCCGGCTTACTTTCACCACTGTTATAAACTAATCCTTAGCCTCTAATAATTGGAGTCACATATTGCTAGAAAGAAAATTTCCTAAGCTTTCAAAGGACAGTAATTGTTAGTACGTTATTATAATGATTTTGTATAAAAGTCACCTGTTTTTACAAAGCTCACCACTTTTGGAAAGGGTAAAAAGTTACACCATAGATCTTAAAGTTTAGTTTTTTCAGAATATTTGAGAAAAATCTGTTTTATATTACGTTACAAATACTTGGATTCCAAGCGAAGCTAAATTTTTTGGTATTTAACAGATGAGGCGACTAGCCGGCTCTTCCTCTACTCATTCACGAGTGATACGGCTTCGCAGAGGTTGATAGACCATCCACTACAGTGGACCCAGTATTAGGTCCCACAAGTGTGACGGTCTAAGCTATGCTTTATTAAAAGTCTCTAGCTTCTTGTTGGTCACCAACTGCACTGAAGAGACCTGATAGGTCGAAACAGTGTCACTGTCTGCAGTTTGCTAAGTGCATCGCTAGCCTCTTGCATTACTATACATGTAAAACTAATATTAATTGTACATATTATACAATTTGTTCAAAAAAGTTTGAAAATTAGTCGAGAAATAAGGTCACAAATCAGTTTTTTAACAAACTGATTTTGCAAAAAGGTTGCAATTTTTGAAAACATCTTGATATGATCTGCAGTAGCGAAGATTTGTGTTATTGGTACGAGACATATTATGACGTCATAGGGCCCAGTTTATGCGTGCAAGCGAAAAAGAAGAAAAAATGGGTGGATGGCTTCAAGTGCTTAAATAAAGAATTGCTCGTAGCGTAATCAAATAAGCGTTAATTGTTGTAAAGTTGTTTTTATCAAAAGCAGCTTATTAATATCTCCTAAAAGAACGTTTAATCGCGTTTGTGCGATGAGTACTTTTTGAGAAAGAACAAAAAACAGAATGTTCGATGAATCGTTGATTGTGACGTCATTTTAGACCCCAAACAAATGAAAGTTTTTGAAATGTGGTAAGTAGGAAGCTGGTTTTCGTTTGAGCAAAAAGCGGTTGTCCTTTGTCAAGTAATGCGATTTCCAAAATTATTTTTGATTATGACATCACCAAAACCCTTATGACACTCATCACGGGGTTGTGATCAATCGTGCCAAGTTTGATGCTTGTACCTGTAGCAGTTTCAGAAGAGTTGAAACAGACAGACAGAATTGCGTTTTATAGTAGAGATTCTCTGTTCTTGCCCGGATGTTGGTGCGAATCATAATGTAGCGCAACGGCAGGCATCTGGCTGTAGTCCGGTGTCAAAAGAGTGCACTCCACATGGCGACTAGTCACTTCTATCATGAGAGCTACATTCGTAGATTGTGTTCGCTTTATAACTTAGCAATGCTGTTGATGACTTTCGGTTTGTGGTTTGTAACATCTTCGTGCTCATAGGACACTTAGTAGCTAGATCACATTGCCGTGATAGCTGCGCATGTATGCATCGAAGTTGCAGAGGCTGCAACAATGAGAAATTCCTCATTAGCTGTTTACAATCGTATGAGCATTGCATGACCTGATTAAGTGTAGCACGTGCCTTTTCGATATAAATTACGCGAGAAGACTATTTTTTCTCACGTTTTCTTTTCCACCAAGGATTTGCCGAACCAGCTCTCAAGCTGCTAAAATTCCGAAAATAAAGAAGGTTGGTTAAATTTCCTATATAATATTTGTGGGTTTCTAAATTCACCTTGGAACTCCTGGATGAGAAAAGAACTGCCTGGCTCCAGCTTTTGTAGAATTATCTATTTGCTTTCTTTGTCCATATCGCCTGCCTAGACAGGGGTATTCCTAGGTCAAAAGGACAGAGTAGGCTACTAGCAACTTAGCTGCTGTTTGTTGACCTCTGCTGTTAGTGGGTCATATACCGAGAAGGCGATACATGCAATGCTTTCTTCACAAAAAAATTACAGTGCGTGGTAAGCAGCATCTTGTTAGCGGCTGTGCGAAAGTTATTAACAACTTGTTAATATTTTTCATAGCAACCACGCGATTGTACAAAATAAAACTTTCCGTAGTGTCAAGCAATATCTGCGGTAAAGTATTGATAATTTATTGACTTCGTAATGGACGCATTTGTTACTGGTACTTTACCTCAGAAGAGACAGTCTATAAAAGTTGATGTAAACAAACAGAAAAGTGGAGGACTTGGAAATACGACAGTAGTTATCTCAATTTTGGCTTTACAGTCGCAGAAAGAGAAGGCGTTGAGCATCCGAAGTGTGTTATTCGTAGCAAAGTTTTGGCTGAGCATTCGCAATGTGTTATTTGTTGCAAAGTTTTAGCTGCGGAATGTATGCTGCCTAGTGAACTAAAACGCCACTTAACAGCAAACCACAACAACTTATCTGGAAAACCACACGAATTTTTCGCTCGTAAGTTATCAGAAATGAATAAACAGTCGGTCTTATTTTCAAATTTTTTGCTCGCATCTGCCAAGGCACAGCTTGCGTCTTTTAAAGTTGCGTACGGAATCGCGAAATGTAAAAACCGTATACTGTTGCGGAAGAACTCGTGCTTCCTTCTGCTCTTGACTTAGTCTCGACAATGATTGGAGAATCATTTGCTCAAAAACTAAAAGCTGTTCCACTTTCAAGCAATACCATTAGTAGAAGGATTGATAAAATTTCGGATGATATTAGTGATCAGCTGGTAGCGAAAATGCGTTCAGCTTACAGTTAGATGATGCAATAAGCAGTGATAAAAATTATTTGTTACGTACGCTTTATTGATAACGACGACAATATCGTTAAAGATTTGCTCTTTTGTACGCCCATTTTAACAAATTGTATAGCACATGAATTGTCTGCAATACTGAACAATTTTTTTCTGGAAAATAACCTCCGGTGGAAATACTGCCTTGGTTTATGCACTGACGGAGCCCGAGCTATGTCTGGTCGTTTTGGCGGGCTGCGAACGTTAGTGCATAGCGTTGCCGTCAACGCAAAATTGACCCATTACTGAATACACCATGAGGCGCTGGCTTCGCAACAGCTCAGTGGTGATCTTAATGGAGTGCTTGAAGTTGTTGTCAAAACTGTGAACTTCATTAAAGCAAGGCCTTGTAAAACTCGGCTTTTGCAAGGTCTTTGCGATGAATTAGGAGCAGACCACAACAAGTTATTGTTTTATTGTAATGCAAGGTGGCTTTTCAAAGGCAAAGTTTTTTTGCGTTTGTACGAATTGAAAAACAAAATCTTCATATTTTCAAAAGAAGAAAACCATGCACTTGCTACTACCTTTGAGGATGAAGTTTTCCTGACTCAGTTGGCGTATCTCTGTAATATCTTTGCAAAATTAAATCAATGAAACTTCTCACTTTGAGGAAAATATACTCATTTTCTGCAACTCCACGACAAATATCAGCCTTTAAAAGAAAACTACAGTTGTTGAAAACTGATCTGTTAATAAATAACAAGCATTAAGATAGTTTTCCACTTTTAAAATCCCGTTTAAACTCGCAATCTGGCAATCTCTCCTTGCAAAATACCGATGGGTGTGATATGAAGACTGTGATGTGTTCGCATTTGGATGCTCTAATCTCGCATTTTGAGAAATATTTTTCTGAAGACAAGGAGAAATACAATTGGATTAAAAATCCTTTTGTTGGTAATGCAAATGCCACTAAGGGTTTTCATCTCTGTAAGCTGAACAATTTATTGATCTCACTTCTGATCTCACTTTGAAAAGCATATGCAAACCTAATTCACTAATTTCATTTTGGGTTAAGGCTCGAGCTGAATTTCCACTTGTAGGCTGTAATGCTCTCCGTATTCTTGTGCCGTTTGCAACGTCATACTTGTGTGAAGCCGGTTTTTTTCCGTAGCAGCAATTAAGTCGAAGTACCGCAATGAGATTGACATTGAACGCGAGATGCGTGTTGCAATATCAAACATTGCACCGCGCTTTGATAAAATGTGCATAGAGCAACAAGCTCACTGCTCACATTGAATGTTTTTCAGTATTTTGCACTTTAAACAATAAAAATGATTTAAATACAATTTTTTGGTAAAACCTGAAGTTTGCAAATTTTCGCTTCATTACGGCGCCGCGAATAATGATAAGTTTTCAAAGGGCGCCGTCAACAAAAAAAGTTTGGGAACCCCTGTGATAGAGCATACAACTATACGTGCATCTTCGTGAATTCAAAAGAGTTGACGTAACTTTAGAGGTTAATTTGCTAAAGTTTTGCAGATCTTACAATGATTGCCAAATACCACTACCACTTCAAACATTTTGCCCTGGAAAATTTAAAGACAAGATATTTCATTATGTTTTTCTTTAATGGTTGGAAGGTTCACATCGACATAAACCACAAACATTACAATGAAAACAATTTAGTGTGTATTGCAAACAAGGTACCCAATCCAATTTGACGAGACCATCCCTGGACGCGTTTCGTCCTCTTGGACTCCTCAGCAGGGCCCATCCCGTCCCCCAAGCCAAACCCTTCATTTGCAATAACATAAACTCGTTTTCTACAGTTTCTCGTTTTCTTGGAGAAAACGAGTTTATGTTATTGCAAATGAAGGGTTTGGCTTGGGGGGCGGGACGGGCCCTGCTGAGGAGTCCAAGAGGACGAAACGCGTCCAGGGATGGTCTCATCAAATTGGGTTGGGTCCATTGTTTGCAATACACACTAAATTGTTTTCATTATAATGTTTGTGGTTTATGTCGATGTGAACCTTCCAACCATCAACTAACCTTGCACAACGTTATCTAGTTTTTCTTTAAATTTGTAATGATGTAGGTACGAATGGTGGCTGATGAAAGAAGCAAAAGCGCGAAATCCCAACATTAAACTTGTGGGCTTACCTTGGGGTTGGCCTGGTTGGATTGGGCAAGGCACTGCTTTACCATATGAAAACAGAACTATAGCTGCTACATATATTGCCAAATGGGTTAAAGGTGCTAAAGATCATCATAACTTGACTATTGATTTTGTTGGAATATGGAATGAAAGGCCATATGATATCAGATATATCAAGGAATTAAGAAGAGTTTTAGATGTCTACGACCTTAAGTGAGTTTTTTGCTAGATTATGTTAAAGCTTTAAATGAAAACACTGGTTCGTTATGTTATTTGTCGCAGATTTGCATTCACATTTTCATCAATTAGTATTCCCCATTCCCAAAGGGCAGAATATAGTAATTTTATGATATAACAACTCTTATACTACTTTTATATTAATTTTTTTATTAGAATTAGTAAGTGATGTTAGCCAAAGTAATTGTTTTCAAGCTTTAAGCTAAATTTTGAAGGCAGTACATAAAAATTTTGTCTTGGTATGATATGTGATATATGTGTATGTTTCTAGTGTAGATTGTGATGAACACTTTGGAGTTGGAGTGATGCGATTAACAAAAATTGACCTTTTTTTGGGAGATCAACCTCAAGGACACTCCCAAATTTACCTGAAACCGGGAGGCCGGACAAGCGTAGCAGTGTCGATTAATCTGCCCTGGCCTTTATTTTTTTTTTGGAGATCAACCTGAAGCACCCACTGACTTTGGTCTTCATATCGTTTGAAAATTTCCTCATCAGGTGTGCGTAAACTTTTTGTTCGCGCACATAAATCTTTTGGTCGCGCGGTGCGACCGTGTTTTGCATCCCTGAACTAGACTATTTGTACTGCCATAGATGACATTCGTATGGAGATCTCATCCTTTACTGGGAGTAGCACTTGCCTCAGCTTTTAATCTTTATTTTTTGCAAAAGGCTTGTAGCTAAAATAAAACCACTTTTTATCTTTTGATACTCATTCGCTTTGTTCTTTATTGCCTTTTTATAAAGTCTACAATCCTTTTTCAGACATGTGCGTATCATTGCACCTGATGGTTCGTTTGTGACAATATCTTTTGCAATTCTTGCTGATCGAGAGTTAGCAAATGCTATTGATGTCATTGGAGCTCATTACCCTGGAACAGTTTCGACCAAAAAAGCTGTTGAAACTGGAAAACAACTCTGGTCAAGTGAAGATTACAGTACTTTCAATGATGATATTGGTGGTGGTTGCTGGGCCAGAATACTAAATCAAAATCATGTGAATGGAAACATGTCGGCTACCATTGCGTGGAATTTAATAGCCAGCTATTATGATAATCTTCCATATAAACGGTTAATGTTAAAGTAATGAAAGTACTTTGTGCAATAGTACCCGTGGCTTACGCAAAGCAGTTAATAATTTCTGAGATGTAACAGTGACAAAGGAAAACTAATTTCAAACAAAATTTACCTTAAAGGTGGTTTTAAAAAGCACTAAAATCGCGTATATTTGAATGTAATTTTTCAAATATTTTCCAGTGGACCGTGCCCTCGGACTCCCTAGAATAACCATGCCCTGGGCATTCACAAAGTGAAAATGTGCCTTCAGCACTTTTTTTGCGTCTCCCTCAAAAATTGCTGCATACACCCCTGAGACCTACAGTCTTGTTTTATAGGGTATGATAGTTTCAACAAAATACATCGTTCAAACATTTGTGTGATGTATCCCCCTAAGAGTTTTTATAGTCAAAAGCTAAAAGGAAATGGGCTAACTAAAAAATGTTTCAAGTAGTTGTGTCTATACCTATTTTTGAGATCATTTTTGTAATATGTTGTGGCTAAAACCGATATACAAATGCGGTCAGACCTAGAGATGTCTACACTGTTTAGAGAAATGCCTAACAACAATTTCAATTTTTAGTGACTCGATATAGTAGCAAATTTATTGAAAGTAATTTAGGAAAGTATGCATAGAACCATGACGAATCGGCGTTTTCTCTACACTAACACATCTGAAGAGTAGTGTTTTTACCCACGTGCAACGCAAAGATCACAGAACTTATAAATTTTTAACCTGTTTAAACAATGTGTTATTCTTACCGCTGGTCAATTGTTGCTGGCTGAAAATCTGCAAAATAAAAATGACATCTTACAAGACCGTATATATGGGGAAGAACGGATGTATATTATCGCTCAACTCAAAATGCGTAAAATTGTAAAGCTGTGTTTACGAGCATGGTTCCTTTAAACTGTATGAAGACTTTTTTTGAAAAATTTTCATCCCTTGATCTCCCACCATAGAATATGACTGTGATATCTCAATACAATCATTTTCAGATGCAGCTTGATGACTGCGAATGAACCTTGGAGCGGTCATTATGAAGTGGGTTTTCCATTATGGGTGACTGCTCACACCACTCAATTTACTCAGCCAGGCTGGTTCTATTTGCATGCAGTTGGACATTTGCACGGTGGTGGAAGTTACGTGTCTTTGACGGACGGAAAGGGAAATTTGACGATCATAATTGAAACAATGACCCACGACCAGTCGGTTTGTATCCGTCCTCCATTACTACCCTATGAAGTTCATGATCAAAATGCCTCCTTTAACTTGGGTGGAAGTTTCAAAAAAATATTGAAGTTGCATCACTGGCAAACTCTAATAAATCCTTCTGCTACAAGTGATCAAATTCTAGCTAATAAAGGTAAGCAATACTATTACACCCCAAGAAACATATCTTTCAGTAAGCCGGCTTGTGTGTTTGTATTTTTCAGTCAAGAAAAATTGTGACAAACTTCGTCCGATAAGATGCTAAGATGCTAATTTTGCAATTACGAGATGCAAGTTCAATGCCGCATTTGTGTATCTTTAAAGACAAAGCTTGTTTGGTTTCTGTGCTTGTGCTGAAAATGTACTGTGCATCATTATTGATGATCTTTAAGTGGATTTGTACCCAACTATTTACCTTTGACCAGTTCAGTTCAATTAAGTTTGTTCGGAAATACAAATATACGGTAACACACGCGCAAAAATAGATACAAGAAAGATTTTAAAACCACTGTGTTTTTTCCGTGAGAAATTGCGAAAGACCATATGTCCTGGAATTGCGATGCCAGACGCGGTCGCCGAGGCTGCAGCCTTTCACTATAGTTACATATTTAATGAAACTTAGCTTTATGCAAACACGAGAAGCAGTAATTTGAATACGTATATCAAGAGAGAAAAAAGATATAAATTAATAAATAAAGAAAGAAAAAAACAACAACATTAAAAGTAAACAGTCCACTAGTAATGACTTAGTTTTGGCGTTGCATTAAGTAATCTTTTAGTTTTTTTAAGAAAACGTGTTTAGTTTTGCTGGTTAATGTTTAAATTTTATTGGTAGCTTATTACAAATTTTCACTTCACAAACCCTAATCGATCGTTTAGTTTTTGTTTTGTTTACACGCGGAGCATATATTGAGTCATTTTTTGAGTATTTGCTATTGTGAGTGGGAATTTGAGAAGCTGAGATAAAATAATTTCGGAAACATTTGAGTAATTTATTGTTTTTTTAAAAATAGGAATTTACTAATTTCAAGAGTATGAAGATCTGAAGTTTTTAAGGTCTTAAAGTCTTCATACATTGGAGAAAGTTCGACTCTAAAAGTACGCGACTTAGAAAAGATTTTATAATACAATTTGATTGGTTTTGAACAACGTGTATGTATACATTTGAGGCGTTACCCCAGTTAATAATGCCGTATAATAGATGAGGGTATGCAATACCGCAGTATACATTTATTGATGAATCATGTGCAATAAAATGTTTAAGTTTGCATTAAACTTGAGCTACCACTGAAAGTTTTTAGCAACAGCTGAAGTTTGATCTTTTCAAGATAATTGATTGTTGATTAGGATTCCAAATATTTCACTACGCTGGTAGAATTTAACAGAGTGCCAAAAAGTTTAATTTCAAAGCAGTTTCTATGCTGAAGCAGAACATTGTTTGCAAACAATAGACAATTTGTTTTCTTAAAATTGATAAACAATTTGTTGCACGAGGCCCACTCTACCATCTTAACCATTTTTGGTCATGGTTCGTAATTGAGAGAAATTGTTTGTATGACTGAGTAGAGCAACGTCATCAGCATACGGGATAGTCTTGCTACTTGTAGAGTTTGTCAAGTCATTTATATAGATTGAAAAGAGTAATGGTCCTAGCACACTTCCTTGTGGGACACCCGTAATTTGTCAAGTCATTTATATAGATTGAAAAGAGTAATGGTCCTAGCACACTTCCTTGTGGGACACCCGTTGCATTGAAGGTTCGACATACACTTGTCATCCGCCAAGACATACTATTTTCAATTGTTTAGGTAAGATTTACAAGCTCGAGATACCAAGTTAACCATACCAAGGTTTCTTAGCTAAACGTTGATAAGAAATTATACGTGTGTAAAAGTAGCCAATATACCAGTACTGTTGGTTAGAAGTTGCTTTAAGACTCTTACTTCGCGCAGGTGACATTGCTGTTGATACCAGTGGAAATTTTCAGTTATTTCTGGCCAAGAATACTCTCGTCACCTTGTCTACAGTTAATACCGGTTTGAAGGGAAGCTTTCCCAAGCCTCCAGCCACCGCTTCGTTTCCACTGCCTTATTCTGAAACTTTTGAACCGAACGGTTTTAGTGAAGCTAGTAATTTCGCTGACCAAGCTGGGGCTTTTGAAGTATTTCACAACGCTTCAGGCGAAGATGGTCACGACTGGACATTACGCCAGGTATGTAATGTTTATTGTCAACAATGTAGACAAGTTTTAGAATGAATTATACGACAGTACTGTTGCTGCGAATTGAGTTTGGGCATAGGCTTTATGCATAGCTGTAAAAGTGTTGCCATGGCGGATAGCGAAGCGAACAACTTCATTGCCAACAAAACTGCCAAACAGTTTGTTTTGGTATTTGTGCAGATGTTCGACTGGTATGATTTTTAACGCTCGGTGGTCAAGTTGTTTGTGTTAAAACGAACGATTTGACCCTCAAGCATTAGAAATTTCGACTGTATTGTATGCGACACAGTTGATACTCCTTTTCCAGCTCTATCGTTCGCTTGATATGCTATAAACAAACTATTCAAAATACAATTTTGATCTCTTGAAGGGAAGTGACAACTATTTTGTATTTTCACTTTGCTATAGGTTTCTGTGTTGTTCAGGTTGTCACTCAACGTCCATTAACTTGGTGCGATGATCCAGATCATGGAATAACGGTCATTGGCAACTATGAGTGGTCAGCTATTAATGTTTCAGTGTCAGCTAAAATTGAAAACGTAGATGGCGTTTTTATTGCACTGAGGTAAGTACTAGTCATGAGATTAGCAAAATCACAAATAAGTATTGCAACTGCGAAAGTGGTTGCAGTTGTGAAATAACTTGTGATAAATATGGCCTCTAAATTCATGGCAAATTTATGTTTTAAAAAGAAAGTTTCAGTATTCATTATTCTTTATCTCCAGTAAAATTTTCATTGTTTTTATTAATTTTTGGTAATTTAAAGGATAAAATTATTAGCTATCATATAAAAAATATATTTTGTGGGAGAAAGACATTAATTACGGTCACTGCCAAGTGCCGACTTTACGCTTATCTGTCGAACATCAGCAATAAAACTAAAACTTAATTGTGTGATGTAGCTCCGAGCTGTTTAAATGGGTAATGGCTATATCCTGATTGGTGATTATTATAGGTTGTTTTCTCTCCCTTCTTCAACCAAGTTTTTAACGTTATCGATTTGGCTAGGCTGCACTGTATGCAGCCACATTGCAAGTAGCTTACATGTTTTATCATAAATATTGTGACCCTTCTAAAGCTTACATGAAACAATATTTTTGATCAATTCTCGCATCATCGTTAATTTTTTTGAGTTGCATGCCATCTGCACTCTTCATCACTAAGAAGTTAACTTTTTCATTTTAATTTATACTGTTGCATATTTGTGCAGGTTAAACTGAATTAGCTTAAAATAAGTATATCTGAAAGTTTTATTAGATTGTGTTACATGCAGTCTGTCGGCTTGGCGTTGCGACTGAAAGCTTAGACGCACTAATGGAGGCCAGAGAACCTAAATATGTCACAATTCTTCACCAAACGGATTGACAAGCGCAAGTTTTCCGGTAAAACGTCATTTCCTTTTGCCAAACAAGTGAATTGCCAACTGAAAGACAAGCCTTAGAAAGACTTTTGCAAGAAGACAAATGTTTCCGTTTGAAATCATCAAACGTTGTACGGTAACAAAAGAATTAATTTAGCGCTGACTGTGGTGTTATGTATGCCTTGCATCTACTGCGAGAGTTGCTAAAAAGTACGTCAAGTATATGAAGAGTTTTAAGTATTCAGCAAATGTAATCAGAAAAAGCGTAGCAGTATGCAACAAATGGATTTCGCTTGCGGTGCATGACATGGATAAATTGACATATTTTGTGAAGGTTGCCAACGACGAAGATTGGATGTACTGCACCAACTTCGAATGGATAAACGTTATTTTGCATTTTACTCTGAGCAAAAGGGGGAAAGAAAACGCGTAGCAGTAAATTTAGTTGAAAAATTGACTCCCAGCGTTGCTCTTCAAGGAATATCAAACAAGTTGTACAAATCTCTCGAAACCATGCAAGTGTATCGAACTTAAGTATTTCTAGCTCCACCACTTTTGATACAGAGCCTGCTAGCACCGGAAGCAGTGCTATCTCATTGCACACTTCTAATGACTACCTGCTCGCTGGTTTGCTTGAATCCCCTGAATACCGAGGGCAAAACAGAATAGATTTGACAAACTTGACTCTGATGTGCGAACGATTTTGAATTTCAGATAGAGCTCTAGAGCTGCTATAGCTAACGCTGTTCTGACGGATTAAAGAGCTATTGACCGACAAGTTACGGCTTTCGTAAGTAATAGAAGCAAATTAAGTCGTAAAAGGTCCAAGTATTAAAGAAAAGATAAGAAAAGAAGAGAGTCTGTTATATACAAAGGTGAATGGACTTTGCATTGATGTGAAAGAAGAGGCAACTTTGGCAACGCCTCAAAAAGGAAGAGTCCAACATAGGCCATTCACCTGGCTCGCCTACCAAAATGTAATGTTCCTCAAGTTATACTTGAGGAACATTACATTTTGGTAGGTGAATCAGGCGAATGCTATTTAAACCAGATTTCAACGTAAAGTGGAAAAGGCCGAGTAAATGCAGAAGGAATACAAGAGGCAAATACCAGTACCAATTTGGAAAACACTCTGACTGTTATTGGCAATGATGGAACTGCAGCAATGACAGGACCATACAATACAATGGAGCAATTAGATGCTTGGAAGAACGTCTGGATAGACCACTGCAATAGTCCGCGTGTCTGCTTCATACAAATGAGTTACCTTTTAGGTATGTATTTTCAACACTGGAAGGAAAAACTTTAGTTCCTGATTTATTTTTGAGCCCAATACGATAACAATTATACAGTAATGCATCTGCTTGAAGTGTTGCAGAATTTGAGAAAATCCCACATCCTAATTTCCTGTTTTGGCTCTAGAAACGATCTATGATCTTAGCTCCAATGAATACTACGCTTACGAAATTTCCATTGGATAAATATTGAAAAATATTCAAGTTGCTTCTGATTTGAAAGTGGGACCTCGGCCATGCTAGGTGTCAACTTGGCCTTCCCCATTTTGAGATTTTATGCATCCTAGGATCATCCATTTACCAACTTGGTTATTTTTGCCAAACTTTTCATATACTTTTATTTTCCATGATAGTTTCAAATAAAGAAGCATCGTCTCATTACTGATGGGGCCAAAAATTATTTTGATGTCGGGGCCAGAATGAAAAGTTTTCCTGATGATCAAGCACGAGAACTATGATTGAAAATCTTCCGAAGAAATGCATTCTATGCCAACGCTAAAAACATGTTACTTGCGATGGTGGTGGATGACGATGAAGAAATTTGCAACAACTCATTTATGCACGCACTAGCTGCAAGAAAAACAAAGTCAACAAAGGACAGCTGTGACTAAAGTGAGGGAAAACCTCTACACCATCAACATCCGACAGCTCTATTCGTAGATTTCTCTTTCCATCAGCTAATTTTAAAGCTTCATGCTACCATGAATGGACCAATAACCTCTCTGCAATCCCTGAAAAGCCTTTGACACAAAAACATTCAGATAATGATATTGCGAAGATTTACCACCGGTTTGTTGGCAACATTGCTACGACCAGACGCAAAGTTGCTGTCGAAGCATCAGCTGTTGCATGCCGAATAGAGCGACGAGATGGACTTTTACGTCAACGGCTCAAATTGAGAAAGCCCATGAAACGTTTGACACTTTGAAACGCTTTGTGTGTTGATCGATATGTGTTTCAATGGCAGGTTTAATCCTCAGAAAAATGTTGCATAAATGAATAATAATTTGCGGTGTGATTTGAGTATTCTATTTCACTTGTAATAAGAATGAGTGGTGTAAATACTGATTGCCTAGACTTTTTAATGTTGCAGTGGCACTGCATTTGCTATGTTTACTTTTACGAATTAATGTCTCATTTGTTTCGATAAATATTCTGAGAATCGACATAAAAAGCTGCAACATTTAGTATGATACAAACACTGATGCAAAATGTTTTACCAGATAAGTGGTAAAGAAAATTCTGAAGTTTTGTAAGTCATTGTTTCCAGAAAGTTAAAAAGAACTAGTCTTTTGTAAATATCTTTTTTAATTAAGATAAACCGAATTGTCCTCATGAAAGAGATATAAACGTTGAATTTCCAATTCTTTTGCTACCAATTTTTACTTTCTGATCTCATGTATTTCAATAGTTACGACTGATTCGATAATTTTGGGGGTGCAGGACATTTGGGGGGAATGGAATCGTTTCTAATGTTAGTTTCAGACCATTTGACAACGATATAGACTCAGTTCAATTTTGAATTCAAAAAAGCTTTTTTCACTCCACTCTACTGCACGAGGTGTTCAATGTATGTTGACCGTATATTGCAAAGTACCTGATAAAAAGTTTTTGAATTTATTAGATGTAAAAAACATCTCAAGCAGAGGTTTTGTAATGTGTACAAAACTATTTCTGTATTGAGAAGTCAAGATAACGTGATTAAAAAAAGGCTAGTTTATATTAGTGTGTTTCGTTCTTATGTTTTAGAGTTGATAAAGGTGGTTGTAATACGCGTCAAGCACAAGGTTTGTATTTTTGGTTGATAGCCAGGGGCGAATGGATAATTTCAACGGATATAGAAAGAGAACATGTGTTAAAAATTTGCTACAGCCATCAACGATGCTGGATATCGCCGGTAAGATTTGCATCAACAAGTTTTGAGCGAATATTTTCATCATTATATTCAAGGTCACCTTTTCGTGCTTATTTCTAAGATTTGAGCTTATTTTTGAGGAAATCTTTGTAGAAAATTAAGTTGCGCTTATTTCAAAGAAACGGGCATATTTTTGAGTTGCATAATTAGTTTGTGTTGGAAATTGTTTTTGTAGTAGAATTTTATTGGTTCAAATGTTGAACTCCAAAAGAGAATTTTTGCATTAAATTTGGGATAAAAATCTCAAATTTGCGGCGAAAACGTCGTTTTCTCACAGCGTGCATATTTTTTGGTCCAGACAAATAGTAACCGTGATTATAATTTAAACGCAAAACGAAAAGCTGTAAATATTCCCTTGTGGGTATTAAAGTGCGTATTTATATTAAATAAAATCGAACAATTAGGTTTATCAAATTCAAAATGCGATGTTTTTAAACATTTTAAAATAAATGTAGTTTTGGGGTAGGTAGACGCAGAGTTTTGGACTAGATATTTTGTACTGAGGCCTTATAACATTACTAATGCGTACTTTTGTGTTAGTTTTATGCGCAAGAATGGAACACACTGAGTTTAGGCATCGACAAAAAGGGCAAGATGGCTGCTTATTTAAATGGAGTGCTTGTATGGGGAACAATAAATCAAGAAGATAACAATATACCAGCAAACGGATTTGCTGCGGTTGGCACCAAAACTTTTGGATATGCTCAATTCGACGATTTCAAAGTTACTGATGTCTCGGAGATATGGTGATTGCTTTTGTAGTTTTGTTCCAAGCTGCACGTACTTCAACACGTCGTCAAAGTTTATACATTTACCCGTCATTTTGCATATGCTTGAACTTACTACATGTGATACTTGATACCATCTCCCATAAATTGATATTCAAACTTAAATCCGCGTTTACTTGTACACTTTTCAAGCGAAACGAACGTTAACATCTGAAGAGTTTCTGATAACCTGAAACAAAAATGCTCCTTATTCGCTTGTAGAACGTTCAAGTGTAAGTTAGCTATAAATGTACAATGCTATTATTTTATCTTGCTACCTTTCAATCTTTGTGTGGTTAAGATGTCCCAAGTACCTACCGACGTCCCAAACATTTGACTCAAAATTGCATTAGGGTCAAATATTTAGGATATTGGTAGGTATTTCTTGAATAGCCATGTGATAATTTTGTCCAAAACTGACAAATCGCCTCCAGGGTGGTGAAAGAATGTGACTCTAGTTCAGTGAGATCTGAATTGTCTTGTTGTATTAGTATCGTCCAAATATGTTTTCTCCAGATGATTTCTTATTTGTCCGGAATACAAGATAAGGTTACAGGAACCCTGTAAATGCAGTGTTGGTTTTATATACGTTTAAATTACTTGTACTATTAAATTTTATCCTGTCTACCACCGACTGCATCTGACTTCAGCATTAGGTTTGGAAAGTGTGTAGAAAATAACACTGAACCACACAAAAAAGATTATCACATGTATCTGAGAGATTTTCAACCGTCTTATGTCGATTTTAGGACGCTGGTTTCGAATCTGAAGCAACGTTTTTTTTTATCACTTCTAGTTTGTGAGATGTTAAACACTGATTTATTGTCTCTTCGTTGGAATTTTACCCAATGGCATCATTGCAATATCCTTTGTATACAAAAAAATGCCTAATAGCTAATCTAAGTATCAATCATTATGCGTTGCAGTCACGACCAACTGACCTCAGTCATACTTATAAATCAGGCTACTTGACTATTTCGTACAATATAGGACCTATAGCATTGCGAATACAAGATAAACCTTTTTTCTCTGCCGAAACTAGCAATATTCACCCATCCTAGCGTTTGACCTTTCTTTATGCCGACTTTTGATCAAAGCCATGTCCTGATGGAACCATTTTCTTACGCTCAACATTTACTGTCGGCAAGTTCGGTAAAAAAAGTGACAATAAGCGTGGAGGAAATGCAGTTTTACTGACATTCAGCAACTACGTCGTTAATAGGCTTTCGACAGGTTTTTTACGTAGCGAAAAATTTTCAGCTTTAGCTTTCACTTGAGTAGACTTCGCATATAACGGACGCCTATATTACGGACAACCGTATATATGGGATGAAAATTTTTGTCCGGATGGAGCATTTCAACCTCATCTATCACGGACCATTCATCAACACAAGAAATCAATCGTTGATAGCATTCGATAGAAACGATTAACTATACAGTCAAACCTCGGTTTTCGCGCGTCTCTGAATTCGAATAAATCGGTTTTTGAACGGAAATTGCGAGCTGAAAATGCCTGGTTTCATACATAATTTCAGTTCTTGAATATCGGTGACAAGTGGCTGCTGCGACCAAACGTAAATATTTTTGAGTTGAATGCAGTGTTGGATAATCGCTCTGTGCTTTTCTTCTTGATTGTACTGCATTTAGCACTTGAAATAACTCGTTCCTTTCTCTAACTCCTCTCCATTTGCTTATGTCATTACACTACAGCCAAAACGGTACACTGTATAATACTTTACAGCAGGGGTTTCCAACCAGGGGTGCGAGGCAGCATCTTAGGGGGTGCGAGATGGTCATTCAAATTTTTGTGTTGATTTTTGTCCTGTCATGCTCAGTTCATCCTGTGCTGATCGTTCTGCACAATCAGTGTCTACTTACAGCGTGCCTAGTGCGCGGCCTTCAATTCAGACCGAAACGATGCTGATCTCCAAAAAGAAAGGTCAACACATGCAATTTCAGTCTAGACTTCAAAAGCGGCCCACATCTTGAGCCGGGACATGTTAAAATATTTTAGGGGTGCAAAAACATATTAAGATATTTTAGGGGTGTGGGCCATTACAAAGGTTGGGAACCACTGCTTTACAGTGTCGCTTTGGAAATAAATTTGCTTTTGTTATCTTTTTCGTTTTATTTTTACTACTATGTTTTGTTTATGCCATGGTATACATAGCATAAGCAGCTAAATAAGCATTCGTCTTGTGTTTGGGAATAAATTAATCTCTTTTGCATTATTTGTAATAGGAAAATATGATTCGGTTCTCCAACAATTCGGTTTTAGAAATGACTTTCAGAACGACTTAAGTTCGAAAACCGAGGTTTGACTGTAATGTCGATTGCATAGGAATTTTTTCATGTTAAGAAAAATGTTACAACCATAGCCACTGTCCCCTGCGGTATCGTCTAATTATGTGTTCTCGTTTTCCAAACGGAAAAATAAAGTGACTAAAATGCGTTGCTTCTGACCGGAATCTGCATTGTAATTAACTCAGTAGTGCCAAACATTATGCATAGAGCCTAGTAAACCTGCACCGTGTGCCAAGGATCGTTTGCGTTGCCAACGGATAAATATCTTTGATTCCGGCTTGTCCGTTATACGCGAGGCCAGTGGCGTGCAGAGGTCTGGTGATACCCGGGGCTAACTGCTTGATTGTATGCCCCCTCCCAAACTGTCAAGTACTCAAGAATGTGACAAAGACAGACACTTGAAATACGTAAAAGCTTGTGTTGAGAAAAAATTTCGAAAAATTAAAATATTTTAGAGTATATTTTGTTTTAATGTGTTAATTAAAGGCTAAGGTATATTCATCTGGTGAAGGGTATGCATTGAGGAACAAGGAATTGCGTTTATGTATGCAAATAATTATCAAATAAGCCCACCAAAATGATTTATTATGTATACAACTTCGTGAGGCAAAACAGGAGATAGAGTTGTCTATTTTTTTCTATTAGAAATAGTTTCTGAAATTCTACAAGTGCGACCATGTAGTTTGATGCACTGCTGACTTGCTGCCCTTAATATTTTTGTGAGCTACACAATAAAAATGCTTTAACGACATTATTTAGTGAAAGCAGACGAAGAAGTAACTCTTCTTGTTAAACTAGAACATAAGATGATGTAAACAAATCAATTAGACCAGGGGTGGGCAAACCCCAGCCCGCGGGCCGCATACGGCCCGCGCGATCATTTTGTGCGGCTAGCCAACACTTGTAAAAACTTCCATATAATTAATTTAATATGACAGGGGTAGGCCACACCTATCGTACTGAAGAGCCAAAAACGTTAGAAGCCATCATTGAAAGAGCGGATACGCAATTCTTAGTTTGAATCGACGTACTTTCCCTCCTAACAAAGCGTGATTACCTTTTTTTGGACACCATCATTTTCAAAGCCACGTAATACGATATTTTGCAAGAAGTTATCGCAAGATTTTAAGCTATTGCAAGCTCTTGCATTGTATACAGCTATTAGAAGATTTCAAGCACTGGTCCTCGGCCACTCTTAAGTGGTCAACCCCCTCGGCCAACTCTTGAATGGTCAATGCGACCCTCCGAAAAAAAAGTTTGCCCACCCCTGAATTGGACACACTTTACGATTTCTCTTTCCCATATGAGCTCTCCCATCGGAAAATATTTGAACTATCTCATTTTTCACATCTGCTGAAAGGAATTCTCTTTCGCTGCTGATTAAAGCCAAACTAGTTAGGCGTTCCTGTAGTATAGTTGATCTTAAACATGTTTTTATTAATTTCATCTTTGAAAATGACCTCTCACAGCTTGCAATTGAAAATCCGATGGTGAGCAGTAACCTATATGCAATACATAAAGTTGGGAAGACATCTCTCCCAAATTGCATTAAACATTCAAGAGCATGCTTAGGATCAGAGGGAACTGCATTTCCTATAGCTAGAAGGAGCATAACAAAGTCATAGGTAATTGTATGTGTGGTTTTTGTACAGTACATAGCAAACTAATTGAAATTTTGTAAAAAATAATTTCAGTATAAAAGCTGACACCGCAGAAAATTTTCTACGACACATAATCACACCATGCCCCCCAAGCTAGATCCCATCAGATTCATTCAGCATGTGTTAGTAGACTTACGATACGAAAAAGCATATATTTTTAACAATTTAATAAAATGTAGTTTTTGTAATTTCACTCTTTTGATGCCCCCCTACTTTGGATGCCCGTGGCCGTCGCCCCGTTTGCCCCCCCCCCCTCTGCACGCCACTAGGTCTACTGTTAGTACTTTTTTCTACAAATGTTTCAGCTCTATACTTGCCCAAAAACACAGTCTGTTTAAATGATTTCCAAACATTCAAATCTGAAGAACTAAACTTTTCTGTAAACTGGTCGTCTACCAATAGTTTCCGAATTTGGGCTGTGGCATCATACAAAAAGTAAAACCTTATCTTAACCTAAAATCACTTCAATTGCTCTATTATTACAGCATGATTCAAAGTCACTTTCAATATTCTATTTCTTCCTGGTGTTTCAACAACAAAACATTGATTCACAGACTTCAGAACACAACAAGTAAAGTCATTCGATTAGCATTTAATACCAAAAAACAAGATGATGAAAAAGCAGTTATGAAAAAGCAAAACATTATGACACTGAAACAAACTGTTCAAATAGAGATAGTTAAATATATGCACAAGTATTTTAACAACATTCTACCAGATGCATTTAATACCTTCTTTCGGCACAACCATCGAGACTGCGATATTGGTAGGTCACGGTCGAAAGCCAAGGTATTTCCTAAATTTTGCAGAATTCACTAACCCAGCAATCATTCAAGTACAAAGGCCTGTGCAATGGAATAAGCTTCCTTCAGCATTAAGAGAAATAAAATCTTTGAAATCTATAATCAACCAGTCAAGGAAGTTCTTTATTACCTCATGAACCGACGCGATGGCGTAGTGGTTAGAGCGTATGCTTCGCAGTCGGTAGACCTGGGTTTCATTTCCCTTGTCGAGTCACATCAAAAGACTTTAAAAAATGGTATCTACAGCTTCCCTGCTTGGCGCTCGGCATTTATGGGAGGTTGTGGAGAACAAGCCGGCAAGTTCGCTTGTTGTGTCCTTGGGCAAGGCATTTAACGGGACGCCCCACCTTTATGTGGAAGACAGGTGACCCAGACACCTCGGAAATAGCAATTCCCAAGCGAGTGCGGACTTACCGTCCAAAACATAGCGATACAATTCGCTTTCTCGTGAATGGAGGATAAATATGGCAAATAAAAAAAAACAAAAAAAACATTTAATTCACGTAAAATTCACATTTAGCAAACGTAACTGCTTATGACCTAGATTTTTGCATTGCATTGGTTTTTGTGTTCTTTTTTCTGTTTTCAGATGAAACCTTTGAAGGCTGTGCCAGTGAAGTGAAAACAGTCAACCATGAACGATCAATTAATAAAGAGCATTGAACTACTGAAACTTCATCACTACATATCAGTTTAGGATGATGTTATTTTCATCATTTAAGATCACTCTGCATCACATTAATTATTTAGTGAGTTGATTAAATTTTATGCAAACAATGTGACTGGCGATACCACACCAGTACTACCAACTTACAATAACTTCTCTTTTGTAATAGTTAAAATCCAAACAGTTTAATTTAGTCCTAGGTATGTGACTTAAAACTACAACCGGCGACAGGGTTATGTGCCTTGAGATGTAAAGGAGCTGTCTTTTAGCTGTCATTGCTCCCAGGCCACCCTTGGGCCTGATAGCCTCCCCTGTTAGGGTTACAACATGACAGGTTTTTGTATTTTTTATGTATTTTGTCACACCTTGTACATACTGCATATGCTTTTCTTCATGTGTGTTTTTATTTATCTGCAATTTTATAGGTGCGATGGCCATGCCACTATCTTTAAATTTAAACTAAACTTTTTTCATGTGCACGTATTAACATATATCGTTTTGCCATCGTCTCCTTTTTCCGTCCACTACTGCCAAATTTATTTTCTATGTATGCTGATTTGGACAAAAATAAAATGATTGATTGATTAAATTTCCGGTCAAATAAATGCTCGTTTCTTCAGTTCAGTATGGCTTCACTTTTGAAATGTCCAGTGTTCTTTTAAATTCATAAAAGTGGCGCCGTCATAAATTATTGCTTGGACAAAAGTTTTTATTAGCCCTAGTTTCATGTGCATTGGCGGTAGAAGGACATTTTTGGGATTTACTAGATGTGTGTTGTATTTTAAACCTTCCAATTATCGGATTTTGTGATTTCGAAGCTTTTTTGAAGTGGTTAGTGTGATCCAAGCTATTCCACGGACACAAGAAATCCATGCATTTAGTATAAACTGCAACCCAACAAGTGGTGATCTCACTCTTAGATCTGCGAATCTTTCAAGTTTAGTCAAGAATTGTTAAATGCCTCGAAGCAAGTTTTTTTGGTTTCATATGTCTCTTTATCTTTGCGGCATGAATAATAGATATTGGTGGTTTAATGTTACCATTAAATAGCAAAACTGGTTTTGCTAAAGTCGATAAGTGGTATCCATTCATTGCGATGTTCGTAATCTAATTCAATCATTAAGCTAGAGACATCTTTGCAGTGGTACAAGTTGTCTTTAACCTCGAAGAAGGATAGCCTAAAAACTTTTCATGACGAAGTCGAAACTTGGAAATTTTTCTGTCTTTTTTATGCAAGCTTCTCTGCTTTAAACACAAATCTAGTATCTCAGCTTTGTATTTAATCAACGGCAGATCTCGCACCAGCTGATTTAACATGCTTAATGCTTTTACAAATCAAGATATTTTTTTCAGTGCTACACTCTTCCGTGTCCTCTTTACTTTTACCTGTTTCACTGCCGGTCGCTGCATGCTCACATGAGAATTCTTATGATTTTAGTTCTCTTGGTGAAGGAACAGGCAGATCATTTTCATGAGGAACTAGCTTTGGGCAGAGATAAAATTTAGATCAGTTTTAATTTGTTTTCCACAAAAACTACAAATTCTGTCATGCTGTTTAAGCAAAAATAGCAGTCAGTTACGTGGTCTCTCTCACGTCAAACTATTAGAGCAGCGACTCTTGATCACCAACTGCACATCCGGAATAACATTTGTAGGTGATATTCACATTTTGTTTTATCGACTTACTATTAGCCGTAAATTATTCCCATAGACATGGCATTATAACTGTAGTTGATTTATCACACCACATATAGGAATTTGATAATTTGAATAGTAAAGCAGCCAGACAGCAGTATCTTATTCGTAACTGAGTGAAGCTAAAAAAGATAGCGATTACTAAGCAATTATGCCAAACACTTATCCATTTGTAATTGGACAAAACCCGGCAACTCCACTTTACCAGATCCTTGTTAAAGGGGGCCTGGAATTAATGTTGGTACCGGGCCCGGACTGTTCTCTCAATGGCCCCGTTTGCAAGCTATCAAAGTGATTCTAATTGGTGTTGAGAATGGAATGTGTTGTAAAGCTCCCTTACCGGATAAATTTGATATCGCAAAATGGTTCTTTAACTTATGTTAAAACTGTGTTATTAACCCCTTGTGATTTTTTTGCTGGACGGTCCACCGTAAAATTAAGGTAATTAATGCAAAGTGGTCTTTTAATCACATGTGTTAGGTGCTATAATATGCCGTGCACACTAGGGTGGAGTGGAAAAACTTTTTTCTCTCAAATCACATTTTTAGATGCATTAGCAGTTATCCCTGATCCTAAAAACTACTTCTTTAACTATTTTTGGAATGTAGCCAGTTTGGAGGTTTGGGCACTCCGCAACAAATGTGTTAGCGGGGGAGTCGTTTTCAATAAATTGACGTATCTCAGCAACTATTGGGTCTAGGAAACTGTTTGATAGCTCAAAATGTTCGGAAGATGCAGGTTTATATGTGCTTTAAAAGAACGTTTTTACATATTTTACCTGTAAAATGTCTAAATCTACAAAAATTCGTTTTTTCATAATTTACAAGTATTTTTAAGATGCTTTTCCAAGGGCTACGACTCTACTCCTTAAAATTTCTCTGGACTTAGTCTTGCAAAACCCTTTTTTGGAGAGTACGCAACATAGGGGGAAGGTTGAAAATAATGACGGTCCTGAAAATAATAACGGTCTTGAAAAAAAAGACGGTCCGCTTGTCGCACCGTTAAGCTCATAAAAATGATGACGCGGTGGTACTTCATTAAGATGCAGCAAGCGTATTACCCACCAAAGAGATCTTTCCAATTTTGCTTCCAAACAAGCGATGCAACCGTCTGTTCTAATAATGAACGACGAATTTTGTAATTGGGTTTCTTCAATTACTTGAAATATTTCAAATCAGCTTATTTCTAGACCAGTTCCTCAAGCAGGCGTAACATGAGACAAGTAAAATTCATGGGGCTCACCAACAATAAAATAATGCTCCTCAATAACGATTTCTGGATAACACTTTCCTCTTCGTCCATTGCTTTCCATTGCAGCGTCTTTTCTTCCGTCTACATCAGGGGTCTCCAAACTTTGTTCATGTAGGGCCACATCGCCGATACATTAAAGATCCGTGAGCCACAGTTAACTCAAAGTAGGTAGAAAGTAACAATTAGTAACGTGGGAAATAGTGTATTATTGCCCGAAAAATAGATGATCTCCAAAAAAAAGTTCATCACCTCTGTTGCAGTCACAAATTATGCCTTTCGCTGTCAAGATGACTGGATCGAAGTGACTCTATCACGGAAACACTGCGCTATACATTTGTTTTTCAACTAATAAAAAAGAGCTCCGCGGGCCGGATAAAGAGCTTTCGCGGGCCATATCTGGCCCGCGGGCCGTAGTTAGGCGACCCCTGGTCTACATAAATAGAGTTTAAAGACCAAAGAAGCCATCTTCTTCCAGTCTGATTTTTTCTCTGCTCTTACTTCGCTTTCTTCTCAACTTGCTGCGATCAATCACATACTTTTTTTAACTTTCAGTTATAATTCAAAAGCCTTTAACATTGCAGCAGCGACGGCAGCACCAGCACGGTCAGAAATTCCATATCGTTTACATACTATCGCAACTTCTTTGAATGCTTCGATTTATTGAGTTGTAAAGGTAATCTACGCGCTTTGTATGCATGTTCACGCGAATGACGTGCTTATTTCACAAAGTAATAGTATTGCAAACAATAGAAGCCCCTGCCATGATTTGACGAGGCCATCCCAGGACGCGTTTTGTCCTTTTGGACTCATCAGCAAAAAACAAAACCCATATTTGCAATAATATGAAAAATGTAGTATCTATTACAAATTCCTTCGCTCACGTCACGCGCGCGGCGTATGCCGTCACTTTGGTACGGGGATCCCATCCGTATCAAAGATGCAGTGTACTAGCCGAAGAGTTAATAGTAAGCGAGATCTATTTAAAACCCTTACTTTTATGAATATAGCACGTGGTCACCACAATCGTATCATATATCGATCTATTGAGTTATAAATAAAGGAGGGTTTTTTTATTGTTTGCAATACCATTACTTTGTCAAATAACCACGCCATTCGTGTTAACATGCATATAAAGCGCATAGATTACCTTTATAACTCAATAAATTGATGTGTTCTGTTCGGTTCCGAAAACTCTTTGTTGCTGGTTGACGGCATCTCAAACAAACTTTAACCAACAGTTTTGGTTTCTCTTGCAACTGTATTACAACTAGAGGTACTTGTTTCAATAATGGTACATAATGGTACAAGTGGATTCAAATTACAGCCAAGAAGAAAAGGCTGTAATATCGAATTGTTATCATATTGATAAGGCACATTACAGCATTTGATCCTTCGTTTGAATAGCATCTCGAGATAATATTATCGATCACGTTGAATTAGCAAATATAATAAGTTAAAACCAAGTCTACTTCAATCATAAGAAAGTTTTTTAAGTTGCTTCTTTCAGCTTTTTTGTTGAAAATTGTTTTGTAGTTGAAAAGTTAATAATAAAAACAATAAATTGGTCTTATGAAACAGACATCAGAGATATAAAACATGTCAAAAACGGATTTTTGTAGATTTAGACACTTTGCAGGTAAAATATGTAAAAACGTTCTTTTAAAGCACATATAAACCTGCATCTTCCGAACATTTTGAGCTATCAAACAGTTTCCTAGACCCAATAGTTGCTGAGATACGTCAATTTATTGAAAACGACTCCCCCGCTAACACATTTGTTGCGGAGTGCCCAAACCTCCAAACTGGCTACATTCCAAAAATAGTTAAAGAAGTAGTTTTTAGGATCAGGGATAACTGCTAATGTATCTAAAAATGTGATTTGAGAGAAAAAAGTTTTTCCACTCCACCCTAGCGCACACATCAATGAAACTCAAGAAGTCGGGCAACTCCCCACGAACTGCACTAAAAGTCGTTCATAAAAACAGCTACCAAAGATCGAGCCGCCTACAGAGCCCCTAGCAGAACAAAACAGAATGAGATCGGAAGTGGCTCGAGTCCGATGACCCACAAACTGGATTCTCAATTCTGCCTATTCGGGAGAGATAGCAGTTAAACAGAAAGCTGTGTCCGTTGCAACGAAGACGAGAGAGAGCACAACCAGGATGGCAAGAAAGTGCCAGTAGCGCAGAGCAAGAGAAAACTATCCATATGTAGAATACGTGAGAACAGGCCGCAGAAAAGCTTTATCCAAAAGTATCAGTAACTCCTTGAAGATGCTCCATGAGGAAGCAACGACACAGCTTATGGCCTTGGAGCAAGGAGAAACTTAATCTTAAGCGAAGATACAGATTTAGAAAAAGAGTGCCGTTGAAAGTGATCCTAAGAAAGGTGGTGGAGCCGAAGCGGAGGGTAGTTGAGCAAAGAGAGACGAAGACGAAGAGTAGCCTGGTGGGGGCTCACCCATAAGAACGAGGTCTCTCACTTGCCCGGGTTGAGAGGAAGACACCAGTGATCAGAACACTGCTCCAGTCGACACTGCAGCAGAAACAGAAGAGAGGTCAAATGACTAGGTCTTTAGCATTATAACAAATAGTAATGGCAAATCGCGATTTTGGTTCGTTTGATATGCGGAATGAAGGCAGCAAAATCTTGCTTTGCAGTTACTGTCTTTTTCTTACGAAAATACAGCAATCGTGCTATCATGATATCAATTCCGAAACCTATTTGTTTCTTCGCTTGTAAAATGCTTGACAGAAAATAGTAGTTGATAGATTCTACTTCTGAGAGGAGCCCTATGTTGTAGTTGTTACCCGACCCCTTCCGAGGAATGGGGGCATGGCGAAAGGGCAGGAGCCCAAGAAGCCGGGCAACTTCCCAGGTCCTGGACCAGAGGTCGTAAAGAGACAGAGATTTGCAAAGAGCGAGAGGCGCAGAGTCCGTATCTGGACAGTGCAAAATGAGATGATAGGTGTCCTGAGACGGATGACTGCAGGCGCTGCAAGAAGGATTCTCAATTATAGATAGATAAGAGTTTAACAATGGGCTGTGTCCGTTGCAGCGAAGACAAGAGAGGGCACAGCGAGAGTGACGAGAGAGCATAAGTTCCTCAGTGGAAACTGAACCAACTTGTGTGTCGAAGAATTTCGATGAGACAATATGCCTTCAGTCAGAGAAAAGAGAAGAGATAATACGAGAGGTAAGAGAGAGACTACAAGGGAATGCACAGGGTAGGAGCAGCGCTCCACGTCTGGCCACCACATCAGCCGCGTGGTTCTCCGGGAGAAACGAGTGTCCGGGAACCCATTGTGGCCAGATAAAAAAGGAGACAGAAGACAGTTCCTGCCAGAGAGATTGAGGTAAAAGGAAAGACGGAAAAGAGAACAGCGTAGCGGGGACAAAGCGAGAGTCAGAGGCAGACTTGTTGGTGCTGGCGAGACCAGCAAAGATCAACAGCCGCTTCAACGTGGTGGTGCAGTCCCCGACCCCGTTTGGGTTGGGTTGAAATGGCTGTTGGCCTTCCCGAGGGTTCCAGTTACCCCGGGCACTCCCCTTCATTTTTTCGCTATGCTGCCCCCTGAACAACCGCAGAAGGGCAGCATACAGCTTCTTCAAAATCGGTCGCCTGTTTTCTCTTTTTCTTCTCTCCTGCCCTTCTCTTTCCCTTCTTCGTCTCTTCATTCTTCTCCTTCTCTTGATGAGCGGTAACGTTCATACCAACCCTGGCCCCATCTTTCCTTGCTCTGTGTGCACTGGAAATGTGACCTGGCGGGGCAAGTCTGTGCAATGCTGCACTTGCTCCAAATGGGTCCATCTAAGGTGCTCACAACTTTACCTCTCCAAATTCAGAGCTCTTGGCAGCTCTCACTCTTGGAGCTGTCCCCCCCCCTGCCGTAACACTGTGACTCCCTCCTAGGATTTCTGAGACATGTATACCTTCACTGTTCAATCTGGCCCCCTCTGCTAATGCAGCACTCTTACCCCACCCTGGTCTCTAAACCTCTTATCCCCCATCTGCCCATTTTATATCTCCTCCTTCTGCTCCCTTACCACCGTTCCTTAATCCTGGCTGTCCTTCTGCCTCCTCTCCCCCCCTGACTCTCTCAGGGTTTTTCAATGAAATACTGGAGGTCTTCGAGCCAGGACCACTGAACTACTTCACTTTCTTTCGTCCCATCCTGTCGACCTTATCTGTATCCAGGAATCCAATCTAAACTCATCTTTCTCTTTCCGGATTTCTGGATTCTCTGCTCTGCGTTCTGATCACACCCACTCCCAGTCTGGCATTCGCTTTCCTGATGCCACACACGCTAGCGGAGGCGTTGTCATTTTCGTCAGACAGGGCTTATCCTTTTTTGAACTCTCTACCTCCTCTCTTTCTTCCCTTGATCCCTGCTCTGATTATGTAGGTGTCAACATCTCTCTTAACAACTCCTCCTCGCTCGCTTTTCTTGATGTGTACGCCCCATCTATTCGCTCCTCCCCAACAGATGGCAGAGCCGACTCCTTTTTTCCCTCCTCCAGAAATCTCATTATTCTGGGGGACTTCAATTGCCATCAACCTCTCTGGGACTCAAGAGGTACTTCCGACCCCCGGGGGAGGAAGTATTCGACTGGGTCATCTCTTCTGACCTCCTCCCCATCAATGACCCTGACACACCCACTCTTCTCCATCGCTCCTCTGACAGTCGCTTCTCCCTTGACATTTGCTTTGCTCCCTCCTCTCTTGCTCGTGAGAGGTGCTACAAGACTATGGTTCTGACCACCTACCAATTCTTCTATCTATCCCTCTCTTTCGCCCCGACGAGCGTCCCCCCTTCCTTTAACTTTCAGAAAGCTTGCTGGGATGGCTGTGCTTCCTACTTTGACTCTCCCTGTCGTTTTGCAGAGGAATACTCGTCTCTTTCTCTTTCCTCTGCTGCTGCTCTCTTTATCTCTCTGGCACTGAATGCGGCCAAATCTTTTGTTCCTTTCGGCCGCATCAAACGCCCTCGTAAAGCTTGGTAGTACGCTGAGATGGAAGAAGCGGCTAGAAATTTGGGATAAGAGGAAAGATGGAGCAGAGGATAGGGTGGTTAGGACAGAACGAGAGTCAGATAATAGGAGAAGAAAAATGGCAGACTTGTTGGTGTTCCCGAGACCAGCAAAGAGCGTGCAAAATGGTGAGGAGGGAGAAAGTCAAGGTGAGTGAGAGACGCACCTTGGCAAGAGAAGGATTTCAGAGTAAAAACACGGGGAGAAAAGAGTGGATTCCACGGTGAAAAAAGGCGGGTTTCGAGCAGGAAGGGGGGCAAGCAAAGAGAACCTCCCTAGGAAAAAGCATGAGCTGGTAAGTGGACCCAAAAGCTCTCCAGAGTCTTGGTTTCACTCCACGTCTGGTTAATCTAAAAAAGAAAAGAAGGTTGTGAGACAAAGGGCCCGCTCATAAGATGACAAGGCTTGTAAATTCAGTCAGGGTGACTTGTAAAGGAGGGAAAGTGGGTTAGGGGCTGGACGAGAGGCAGCCGGTGATCATGCAACCACCCCCTTGTGGAAGGCGTTCCAATTTGGTAATATTGGCAACACCGAGAAAAGGAAACTGTCCGGGCGAAGCACAAGTGAGAAGGGGCCGAAGAAAAGCTTTGCAGAGAGAAAGGGACTTCTTAAAAAGAGGCCTATGAGGAAGCAGAGATACAGCGTAAGGCCTTGAGACGAGGGAAGAACTTATCCTTTAGCAAAGATACAAGTTTAGAAAAGGAAAGAGTGCGGTCGAAGGTCACCCCAAGTAAATTTGGAGTGGGATTGAAGCGGAGAGGGGAGTTAAATAGAAAGAGGTGGGACTGGAGATTAGCTTGGTGGGGATCCACTGAGAAGAGGCCTCACATTTGCTCGGATTGAGAGGAAGACACCAGTACTCAGACCAGCAATCCAGTCGATTCAGAGTTCCTGGTAAAGCCTCCACTGCCCCAGGGAGCGAGTGGGAAGAGGGCTAAATGGCCAGGTCATCAGCGTAAAGAAAGCAGCTGACGGAAGAAGGAAGAGCAGTGATGAAGAGAAAAGTACAGGGCCAAGGACGGATCGCTGCGGAATACCTCGACGGACTCGAAAGGAGCGACTTTTGTAATTTTGAAAAACCACGCAAGCGCGCCTATCAAAGACGAAAGATCGAGTCCAACGAGCAAAGCAAGGAGGGAGGCCAGCCGAAATAAGTCAGTGATAAAGAACGGGATGCCATACAGTCGAAAGCTTTAGAGTCGATCGTAGAGAGAATTGTTGAAGAGCCAGGCTTGGGTTTGTTAAACCCATTTGAAATGGACAGAGAAAGGAACATAATTTGATCGAGAGTAGACCGTTCAGGGCGGAAATCGGCCAGGCGGGGAAAGAGTGGCATTAAGACTCTAAAAAGAAGAGTAGACGCGATAGAATGATGCGTTCAAAAAGCTTTGAGACGCAGGAGGTGAGAGATAGGCCGGAAGGAAGCACAGAGTCGAAAAACTTTCCCTTCCAATGAGTGGAAATAATAGAAGGAATGCAAAGGCCAGAAAAGATTGAAACCATGAGCGAAAATCTATGTCAGAGCGAGGAAGATAATTAGGCATGGCATAGGCAGCTTTGTCTGGGGAAATGGCAGTCGCAAAAAATTCAGCGGGGAGAAGGGAGAGCTGAAAGAGACACTTGACCCGGTGGACCTTGGACAGGTAGCCTTTGGCTCTGCTACGCAAGGTCTTTGGCTGGAAAAAAATAAAGCGGGATCTCAGAAAGTCCGCGAAGAATGAAGCAGAGTCCTCCGGAGAAGAATAGTTGGGGAAGTTAAGGAATGAGGAAGGCCCAGCGACAGAACGGAGGAAAAAATACACAGATTTAGGAGATGCGCATGTCGCCTGCCATGCCCAAGGCAGGCGAGACATGTCGGAAAGCAGAGGTAAGCCAGACGATTTTGATCTCTTCTATGAACGTTCTGCATCAATCAACAGCTGCCTCCACGTGGTAGTACGGTCCCTGACCCCGTTTGGGTCAAGTCGAAATGTTTGTTAGCCTTCCAGAAAATTCCAGTTACCCCGGGTACTCCCCTCATACCGTGGCACCGTTGCGTCTATGAATATTTTCTCAATGGAAAGCGATAAATTCTGATGGCTGGGATATTTCAAACACGTTTACAGCTTTCTTAGACACTTTGATGGCGCATCGCAGTCCCAGAATATTGCTTCGCAGACCCAACTTCGAAAATCGTGATACAGACTTAACTTCAGATATCAACTCCCATGTTTCTACGCTTCCGTTGGTTGTACAGCAATATTAGCTGAAGATCAACTGCGTCATCACTTTCATAAACTTTGTGTTCATAGAATTCAGCATTGCTATTTGTAGTAGCAGCTGTTGTTCACACTTTTAGGGATGTAACAATATGCTAAACCCTGTAACAAGAATGCATGAGGTCAAATATTAGTATCTCCGAAACTGTCCATGATAGAAAAGATCCTAATGCAAAGTTGGATTTAGTGCCCGAAAATTACCTTAATATGCTAAGTTATCAAATACAAAAATTTTATTACACAGTGTAATTAAAAGGTCAGTATAGAAATATACTTTCATTTGACAGTATAAAGGCACTGCTGGTGATAAAAACACAATAGTTCAACAGAAAAAACCTTGAACATTTACAAAAAGAGGAAAGTGTTCTGCAGTCGCTCTTCGTACTTTCGAAGGAATTTTTTTTGCATTTAACATATCTTAAGTCACATATGGTTACAAAGTCTTTTTCTGAAATACCCTACCACACGTCTTCTACTACCTTGACGCAGTAAACCAGCATTACCCCAACGATAAACTTTGAGAACGTTTTCATTTCCCAAGCATAAATCCTCATCTACTGCTATATGCTCCTCATGCACTCTTCTTTGCAATTAGGTTGCTGAGAAGGCCTATTGCTTATACTTCAAAATCCTCGGGTACAAAAACGTTCATTCCCACTGTACCGCGTAGTTAGGCGCTGGTCATGCAAAAATTGCTATCCGGTTACTTGCGCCGGTTTAGCTTCTTTTGATTTGTTCTTGCTCAATCTTCCATTCCAAAGTTTCCAGCAAATCTTTCGGAATTCCAGCTTGATTGGCAAAACGCTTGGCAAGTTTGTTGGGGTCATCATCATCTCTAACCTATGCAACAATTAATTTTGTGAAAAATTTGGTTCGGTTCCAAGCACGATGGTTTACATGGCAAAATGGCCCAGAACGGTAAAGCACTAGTGCACAATCGGTAGGCACACGTCAAGGCCCGAACGGGTTGAATAGCTGCATCTTGGAGAAAAGCGTCATCTTTTCTTGTTCGAGACAGCAACGCATTGTGCTGGCAACATCGAAATAGATATAACAGTGATGCAACATTTTTGAGACTTGACTAATTCACTAAACGGTAAACCACAGGCAGTGTTAAATATCGAAGATGTTGACGTTTTCACTGATTAACAATATTTTCGCAAGGAACTTACCAAAATAGAATGCACATGGCCATCGTTAGTTGTATACTCCAGCTTAAACAATGGTTTTGCAGTGCTTTTCTGAGATGACACTTCATCTTCTGTTTCGTGATTGCTCTTCTGCCCACCGTTATTGCGCTTGGGCGGTACATAAAGCTAACAAAAAGCAATGAAAAGCTCATAGGCTAAATTTCGATAGGTATATAAAACTAATTCTACCAAAAAGAAACGTATAATGGCAGAATAGTTAACAGGATTAAAAGTATTGCACCCAAGCGGCTATGCTAGTGATGATTGCATTTCAATAAAACCGAAAAATCAACTTAAGTGCATCAATTTAAAAAAAAGAGAGCTTATGAATAGTGCCAGACATGGAGAAAAAAAATCAGATATCAGAAAATTGCTTTTACCCGGACTAGACAACCAAGCGAGAAAGTTGTTCGCAACACACTACAACTTGGCGATCTCTGTAATTCTTAACTGCCAATTCAGGAGCTGGAGCAAGAAAGCAAACTTTTTTTTACTTTGACAAGAGAAACGACTCAACAAAATAATTTTTTTTATATATTTTCAAGAGAAACGACCAATCACCTGTGACTTTTGGGGTTTCAGAAACACTAAACTACCTACTTTGCTTTCTGGTTTTTGATCAGTCCTACCGCGACCTCGAGTCCTTGGCTGCGATTTCACTTTTTTGTCGTAATTGTCTCTGAAATTTTGATAGTACTTGTAAATCAATAAAATGTCTTTACAAAGAATAACCTTGCTGTTATGACATTAAAGGCTGGTTTCCATTAGGCGTAGGTTGCAGGCGTAGCGTGAAACATTCTTTGTTTCGTGCTACACCTGCAATTTACGCCAAATGGAAACCAGCCTTAAGCAACTAGAGCTTGAACCTGCTTCAGAGTGGCAAATACGAGCGCTTACCAGCACCAACACAATAGCAAAACAGACAAAGAATGTCGCGGTGGTGCAGTGGTTAGAGCAATGCAGTCGGTGGACCTGGGTTCAGCTCTCTAGTAGTCATACCAAAACACTTTCAAGTTTGCTTGTGTCCATAAGTAAGGCACCTAACAAGATAACCCATCGTAAGTGGGAGACAGATGGTGCCTTGTCAAGGATGGTGAAACGACAACCGTATCTGAAGTAGATGGCAGAAGAACAAGACCTTGACCTACTTCAGATAAGTCAAACTTTGAACAAGAGATTAATTGCTATCTCAGGATGCCCAGGCTGCCAAGGCAAAAGAAACAGTTTATCATCAAGCGGAGAAAGTAATTGCCGCCAAGTGATTTTCTTGAAGAGCACAACAATGCAGTACAGGCGTAGTCATGAACTTACGAACTCTCGATTGCACGACCAGCAACATATCACGTTGAGCAACCGGCGCGATGGTGTAGTGGTGAGAGTGTCCGCATCGCAGTCGGTAGACCTGGGGTTCATTTCATAAGTCGAGTCATACCAAAAAACTTTTAAAAATGTTATTCACAGGTTCCTTGCTTGGCGCTCAGCATAAAAAAGGGGTAGTGAGGAGAACAAGCCGGCAAGCTTGCTTGTTGTATCTTTGGGCAAGGCACTTAACGGGACGCCTCAACCTTTATGTGGCAGACAGGTGGCCCACCCGTACTTCACCGGATTATAATTGTGAAGTTGCTAACCCAGCATGTCGTAAAAGGCGACTCTTGGGTACCCACCAGTGGCAGTCCACCTTGTTGGTGGTGGGGCTACCAGTCACTCATGACTGATTCGAAACGGGGTGCCATCTTTCCCCTAGCCTAATTTCAATTAGGTTGGCGGCATGAATCTGAATTCCCGTTCATTCCGTACCTCCATCCCAAGGAAGAGAAGGGGTAACCACAAACAAACAAACAAACAGCAACCGATGCCAAGCACATAGGATGGAGTCTTCACGAAACATGAATCTTGAGAGTTACCTGTCAATTTGATTCCTGCGAATGTGGTGGATGAAACCGTGCTTCATGTTTAACCGCGGCTTCGGTAAGTCTTCTCCATAATCGTCATCAGAGTCCATGTTAAACCAATCAATAGAGTTGGAAAATTCAAAACTACACTGCGCTTAAGCCTATCCAAAAAAGAATTATCACGCTAGAAAGAAATATTCAACAGTACAATCACGTAAACTTCAAGCACATATAACATGCAAATCATTAAAAGCGTGTAGAATATCAAAATACGCGAGATCACCTGCCACTAATATTGAAAGATTAGATTGGAACTAGTGATGAACGTTTAACAACGGTTTCATAGTCTAATACCAAAGTGGTGTCAGTGAACAAGGATCTAGTCAAAGGTTCCAACCAACCCAAAACTAAGCAATTACAGCTGAAGATCACCAGTGGCCGTACCTATATCCTTTACACTAATTTGTAAAGAATGGTTTTTGCTTACACCTCGAAAACGACGCCAGAGTATTTATCATTGTAGTTTTTTTCTTTGAAGGTAGAATAAATCACAGCGCAAACCTAAGGAAGATCAGAATTGGGAAGCGAAGTAATTACTCATATATTCCAGCTGACGGTCCCACCACTAAGACGGACTGTCACTAGTGAGAACCGAAACGTCGCTTCTTACGACAGGCTTCACTATTGACTTTATTTTTTGAAAATAACTCACTACAGGTTGCAAATTTTTTTTTTCTTGAAAAACACAAGAAACTTTTGGTGCATACCGACCGTGCTTTGAAATTGAAGTTGGAAAACAAGGTCAAGCAAAATCTACGGCAAACAAATTATAACTAGTGCAATAAATAACCACTAGCCTGCGTATTTAATCGCAGAGTAGGTAGCACACTAGCACGCCTGTCTCATTCCTTTGCACAATATCTATAACTAAAACAGTTATCAAATACAAATGCTTTTTACAATTTAAAGCATTTAAACAAAGAGCACTTCCCTCCGAATATAACTAAGTAGAGATATCAAAAAATTATTTTTTTCACGTTGTATATTTATTCATTCTACATAATAATAAAACTAGACCAGAAAATGAGACCGATTTTCTTAACAATCAAATCTATCCAAAAACAGATCAAAGTTTATTAATGCCAATGCTTGATATTTGTATAAACAAGAAAAATGTAGAACAGGTGACAAAGTCTTTATGATTTGTTACTTGACATTTTTCCAGTTATAATTAATCTATGGTTACAAGCGTTCTCAATTAATGCACCTTTGAACAAAACTAAGGGTGTCAAGAAGCAATTGGATACAACACCTAGTTTAAAGACAACATATCAGCTTTCACACTTTGATAGTAATATATTTTTTCGCTTAGCGTATCAAAACATAGTTCGTTCAGTGTTGTTAGAGTCTTACTCATTTGCAGATAATGGTAAAATATTATGAATTCTCTGTTATATGTAAAATATCTAGTTCAGTGTTGGGATTAAGATTCATCAAACCACTGCTTTGTGAAGGCATAAAGGAAAAAGACTTCGAATGCACCTGTTCATCACTACAAGTTAACACAGCATTGGCGTCAAGTAAGTGCTTCTCAACACCGTGTTCAAATGGAGCCATAAAAAACCCTGCAGACACTTCGTTCATTGTTGAAACAGCAGTGTTGCCAGCTAAACATTGTTCTGATGCTTTCATGACGTCATCATCTGAAATTTGAGCAATCACTATGTCAGCCAACGGCTCGTGGAGATGCTGATTCAAGGACATGTCTGCATTCGGATTGTAAACCTGCTCTTTTTTAGTGCACTTTTTTTTCTTTCGAGGAGGCGATTCACTTAAGATCTGTTTTTTTACGGTGTTAATGATTTTCATCATTCCTTCCTTTGCTTCAGCTAAAGTTTGTGTGTTTTGGCAGTTGTTCAAAAGTCCCATCAGCTCATCAATGTTGCCTTCCACTTCACCCTTTACATTGGGATCGGTGTCGCTGTCGTTTTCAACAATTATCGTCGGCTTCTCAGTGATGGAGGACATATAAATGTAATCGGCAATGGTGTGCTCAGAAGGATAAATAACCACATTATAAGGCAACATATGATCTTGCTTGAGTAATACCTCTCGAACGTAATCGTGTACAATTACACGCACGTGCCGAGCTTCATATATGCCAGACGACAAAAGTTTGTCAATTTTCTCCGTGACAGATGGGTGCAAGATAGGCATCACGCCACCACATGGATGAGGATGCCCAATATGAACCTCAGGTAAAGGCAGATTCAAGTAGAATCGATGAGTACATTTAAGAGGTTCACCTTTCGTTTTGTGGGCAGACAAAGCATCTTTCAATTTCAATAAGAGCTGCGCTTTCTCTTGCCGTACGTGATATTTAAGATCCATTATTTTATCGATGTCTACCGAAAAGTCAGGGAAGAGCACCACTTCACGAACATGCAATACAGCAGGACAGTTTCTCTTTTTTGTAGGCTTGTTTCTTCGCTTTTTGTTTACCGGCAAAGGAACGGAAGGATCCATATCATGAGCTTCATATTGTTTCTGCACACAAAACTTCTTGATCAAAACCTATAATAAAAGAACTATACCCCTACACTGCACCGTTTATTGTATGGCCGTATTACATAGAGCAACCGGTGCTCGGAAACGCTTTGCAATCGTCAGTGCTGCCGCCAGAGCACATTTGCCCCACAAACACTGCGACCAAGCAGGGGAACAACCACAGTCTTTTCTAATGGCACAACAAGACAGCTCTAGAGCCTGCGACGGCGTTAAACTCCAGACAATCCATAGAATGCTCTGATAGTATTTTGGGTCCTAATTATTTTCCGAATATGTGCAGGTAAACGAAAATTCACATTCATAGTTTTGCAAAGTTCGTAGATGCATTGAAAAATCATCTGTGATGTACTCGATATCAATAACACCCTATAAATTGTCCACTTAATTACAAAACAGGCATAAAACCAATCGATATTAAGGCTTAAGCACCTTTTCCTTTTAGGTAACAGACGATAAGCTCTTAATGGCCAATCCTATATTAAGCATGAAAAAACCATAATAAATTTATATTAATGAACGTACCGATAACTTCTCAGCAGTAGTTTTATAATAATGACTTCCATACTGGCAATGCTTCGTCAGACAACTTCGAACCACAAATGGCGTTCCTACAAAAGGAACTTCTAGATTTCCAGAGTTGTATTCCCAATAAATCCGTTCTAAAATGTATTACAATAGCAAGCTATTACATATTGCTATTAAATGAAATTATAAGCAATACCATATTAGTCTCATAATTCAACTATATTGAATTTCATACTCTTACGATAATTTCATTGGCACCAGTTCACAGTACGTAGAAAGATGTTAGTGTTTCAATATTCCATCCGTACTAACAACAACAAATTTTAGCAAGAAACTTGACAGTACGTAAAAATTTTTTTTTTGTAAATTAGGATTGTCGGATATACAGAAGTACTGTAAATCATTATCATTTTACTTAAAAACACATAAACCACAGTGGACATGAAAACAACCAAGAGCATTAGGTGAAATAACATTCACAAAAATTTACATCCTACCTTCTTTTCCATAACGTGATTTTCTTGGTAAATTTGAAGCAAGTTTTCTCCATGAAGTTCGAACAATAAATTTTGTTTTACAAAGTGCATTAAACTCCTTCAGAAAGGTTTGATAATTTTCTTCTCCATCTACGTATCCTTTCACATATAAACCATGCTTCTGTGCATTGGTTAGATACATAGCTAAAATGCTGTAGACCGATTTCGCCTCTTCTTCAAAACTATCCAGAACTTCTTCATGACTAATTTGCTGCTCAACCATGGCGGCTGTATCAAAATTACCGAGAATTTCTAAACATAAGCCTACGCAGTCTGCAAAAATCGCGAAATATTACATTACGATCGGAACATCATAAGTAGATGAAAAAGGTAAGCATAGCTAGTGGTATATTAACAGAGATAGGAAAGACAGTAGGTGATATTTGCATTGATCACCTCATAAAGTCATAAAAATATGTTTTAAGTGGAAAACACGCAAATTTTCAGTGGCTCTTTTCAAATTCATTTTAAAAACGTATGCACCCAAATATTTCCAATACAGTATATCACTAATTTTGACATTAGAAAGCTACTTTCTTATCAGCAAAGCGCTTTAAGCAGACACAATAATGTTTGAGCACAGCAAAAAAAACGTAAAACTACCATACGTACAAAAAAATGGTGAAAACAAATGTAGTAGATAAGAAAATCTTTGGTGATTGCCACGCTGCTAGCAGACCAACCAGTTGCATCGGGATAAAGCTTTTATGCCAACACATAGTTTGGTTGTGATAGTAGATTACGAGCCCGACCTGCAAATAACTTCTAGCAACAGAAATAGGGTAAAACACACCTTACGAAGCTTTCAAAAGTTAAAAAATGCTGTTTATACAAATTTCACACGACCAAGCTGCTACCAAACTACACATCCACTGTCAAAATTATATCACGAAGTAAACGCTCAATCCAAAATTTGTATAACATAAGTGACCAAACTAATGCTTTTCATAATTTTATGTGCAGTAAAATTAATTTGTAATCACAGATCTAATAGGAAATCGATCGCCTACTTCAATGCGCTTTCCTATTAGGTTTGTAAACCCGCATTATAAAAATACATTCCAGAGACTGCAAGGTAGAAAAGCAGAAAAAGCTGCAAATACCAAGTCTTGTTGATGAAATAATTTTAAAGCTTGGTTGGGCATCTTCAGCACTTGGACTGCGCTTACAGTAAAACAAAGACTAGCTACTACACTTTACATGCTTTTTATAAATTATAACTTTTGAAGTAAAACTATACAAGTAGTCATAAAAATGAACTATAGAAATTCAAAAAGTCAAGCAGTGGAAAATAATAAAAGCTGGTGAAGTGCCAAAATATTATCAACAACGTTTGGAATTTGCAAGTTCAGTTATCATTGACAAGGTCTGCGCTTGTGTTTCCAAAGTCTGCTTCATCTTAGCCAATTCTTCTTCTTTTTCCAACAAAGTCCGACCCAACTGGGATTCTTTGATTCGTAAGTCTTTTGCTACCTCTTCATATTTGTTGAGTTGCACCTTCATGATTTTAATAGCGTTGTCTCGATCATTTTTTTCTTGCAACAGACTTTGAGCTGCTCGATCTTGCTCTTCGACAAGCTGGGTTAGATCTGACACACTGCTCTCTAGCTCAGAAACTCTCTTCAATAACTTCATTCTTTCATCTTCAACAGCTTCGAGTCGTTCTGTCATTTGACCATGCTGCTTTTTAAGTTTTTCGTTATGCTTTTGTATCATGTCATGAAGCTCTTTCAGGGCGTCATACTCTTGCCGAGACGTTTTTAAGTTTCGCTCAAGCACCTCATTTTTATGCATGTTATCTTGAAATGCAACTTGCATCTTGTCATAGTGGTCTGCTACTTTTTGTAAATTTCTATTTTCTTCAACAACAGTTTGCAAGTCCCGTTCCATAGTAGTACGATCACATTCAGTAGTTCGAAGTGTCTCTGTCAAACGCTCACAGCACGTTTCTGATGTTCGAAGAATCTCAGCCATTTTACGAGCATCTTCTTCAGATTTGGCAAGTTGAATTCGATGCTGGTTGATTATTCGATCAGCTTGCGAAAGCGCAAGAGATTTAGCTTCTAATAAATCTTGTAAGTTATTTTTGTTTGTTAACAAAGAAGAAATTTTATTTTCATAAATTGTGACAATTTCTGATGTTTTACCAGAAACAACCACTTCATTATTTTTTTTAGGTTCATCGTCACTTGTTTGCATGCTTGCGATCAATGAATAAATGTTTTCTTTATCTGCAAGGTCAATGTCACTGGACTTTGATGACGGATATTCATTAGTTTTAGAATTTTTAGTATTGGCATAGTTTGAATGATGCAGCACTTCTTGTCTCTTATGACTAAAGTCTAACGAGGTAAAAATATTAGACGTTGGGTCTGCATTTTTCATGTGCCGTTTTTCATTAATATATCCTATTGTCTCTGCAAGCTGCACACCTTGAAAGTTAGGCAAAGGCAAAGCTTCTTGATGCAGTTTTAAAGCAAATTGCAACTGGCTACGATCACATCCAGTTAGAGCATTAGCAAGAAATGGAATTAATCTTGGATCTTCAAGCTTGGAATACAACAATTTTTCTAAATGAGAATTGATCGATTTCATTCCTGAGATAAGTTCCAGAGAGCTTAAAACAACACCAGAAGAAAGAAAATTATTCTCAACCGACACAGACTGAGTAACTTCTAAAAAACTTTGGGACATTTGATTATCTAACAATGCACAAAGAGATTCATGATCAATATCTTTTGCAATACAACCAATCATCTTGTCATCACTACTTAAGGTTTTTAATATGTGAATAGATTTCAGTTTCTTAGCCAGTTCAGCAGAAAGCAACAGGTCTTGAAAAGCTGCTTGTTCATTTGTACTAATTGGAGCCAATTGCTCAACCAACAGAGAGAGCAGTTGTTTAAACCACACAGTATCACTAATTATCATATTTGAATCACTTATCTCTTCACAAACTTCAGCTATAAGTGTAATGGCAAGTACCGCAGGCTGTTCATCATCATTGCACAGTTGCTTTGAGCTCAACCGAAATAGTAATGGCCATGAAATATCAGACTCTAGTAACTTTAAACATAGCTGATGTCGTATAGTGGTCACTTGACAAAAAGCCACCAATACTTGAAGAACTATTGCAGCTGTTTTTGGGTGCACATCTTTTTGAAGGCTTAATAACAATCTGTAAACAATATTGTGCTCTGAGTCATATACTGTAAACTGCTGTGCAATTTCATTTCGTTTTAATAGTTCAATGCAAATATTTCCAGCACGTTGCTGAGCTCGAATGTCTTCACCTGTCACAAGCTGAGAAAAGAGTAACTTCATAGTCTGAGTTACATTCTTAATGCTAAAAAAATTTTTTGCGACATCATCTTCCCAGCAAATAAAAGTTACAATAGATAGAAATGCAATCTTATTGGGAATTGAATCTTGTCGCAAATAATTTATCAAACGCTTTAAATCTGATCGACTTAACATTCCCTTGATCTGAGCTTGGATAGCAATGTTACTTGAGACGAGATTGCTTAATATTGCTAAGCATAATCCAGCATGCTTGCTATTATCTTTTAGCACCTGTTCTAAGATAAACTGCAAAAATCTATCAACATCACGACACATTTCACACATGCTGCTCTTTTGAGTAGTCTTTTCAAGCAATTGTAGACATTCCTGTAAAGAGTTGAATGATTCAAAATCAAGTGACTCCACTATGAACTTCATCAAAATAGAATTGATGTCAATGTGTCTAAAGAGAAGTTTGTGTGAGAAGGGCAGATCGTAAATCACACTAAATAACTTTATGATAGTGCAGATGGCATCTCGATTTTTGCTGCACTTTGCCAAAACATCCATTAATGAAGAGATACAACTTCTGCTTGCATCACTATTTTTTAGAAAAGTATTAACTTCTTTTGTCTTTAACAATGCAAGCAAAACTTCAGTATGTCTCATCAACTGGGCTTTAGTATTCTCATTTGCATTTGTTGAGTACTGCGAAGCAGCAAGAGCAGTCATCTTAACGCTACTTAAAGTATCCATCACTGTTTATTAGCTGCAAGTCAAATCGTCAAATCCTAAGCATTACATTTATATGCTAAACAACTTAATATTATAAGCTCATTGGTAAATTCTAGTCAATCAAAAAGCAACACAATGCATTATTATTCACTAAAATTTGGGCAATGGTGCTGAAAAAATGGCATACCTTTTATGCTGCAAACTTTTTGTCTGAATCTTCAATATGTACCACTTTTACCCAACAGAATTCCTTAGCCTAACAGTACAAAAAGGTTTGCTTTCATTACCATTTACTAATTTCAGCACTGCCGCATTAGTTGGTAAACATGGGTTCAATATGCTTCCCAAGTTGTATCAAATACTTTAATGATGGCATTCATAAATATCCTGCTTAAACAATTATATTGAAAATTTAACATGAAACTGAATTCACCTAAGTGATGATTAATAGTCAATGTGGCATTAAAAAAATGTTGCATTCACATCATAATCAGATGCACATCTTGTTTGTTTCATTATGTTGAAATAAGTGCTAAATGCTTTCCTTGCTAGTGAAATTTTGATACAATTAAACGAGCGAAAGGGTGCTTTTGATTAGGCTTAAAAACCATGCTTGTAGAAATGGGTCTTAGTTATACATTAAGCCATGTTCATATCAAGTTCAACTTTCCAATCAATCTCAACTGTAGTGATGTTTTAAAAAAGAAATTAGCGTTATTAACTATCACATTATTTTTATTCAATTAATGCATTTATGCAGCATTTGGGTATGCTTTGTTTGGTATCTGAAGTTCGCTTTGCAAAGTATTTCTGCAGTTTTGTAGTTAGCTTTTTATGAAACTATTAACAGTAGTACAAATGCTCAATGCATTGTAAACGTACTCCAAGACCACTGCTAAATACATTATCTTGGTGGTGCAATAGAATTTTTGTTTTATCTCAATACAGTGTTTTCAAATGGGGAAATTTTTTCCAATTTTTTTTGAAAACTAGGAAAATTTGAATATATGAGGGGAAAAAATTACTGAAGATTTTCCCAACTGAAATTAGGGAAATTTGAAAGTGTTTCAAAGTTCCGGCTAAAATATTGTGTTATTGTAGTCTAAATTATATCTGCCTTTTGAATATTAAATAACATAAGAATTCATTACTGCAGTTATATGTGGAAAACTGTTTTGTAGTATTATAGTAAGGAATATACAGGGTGTCCATAAAGTCTTTAGACAATTTTATAAATTTATTAAAACCTTTTTAAAAATGCTATCAAAATAATTCTTTTTACAAATTAATCAGTTTTTATTAAAGTTTTTTATAATATCACTTTTTTTTATTTCAGAAATGAATTAGCCAAATAAAATAATTGATTTCCAACCCTTGTTAAAAATAACTACTCCACAAGAAAAAGCACGTGTTTCTTGGTTTATCAAAACGAGATCTGATATTGAAGCATAAAGAAATTTCATAGATAAATATGTAAAACGAGCCCCAGCACGTCAGTTAATTTGCAATTGGCATAAGCAGTTTGTGGGAACGGGAACGTTGCTACTAAAATCGAGGAGTGGATGGCCAAAAACTTCTGAAAAAGGCATCGAGCGTATTTGTCAGTCATTTAGTTGTAGCCCAATGAAGTCCATCTGCTCTGCTCTTGTTTAGGCTATGTGAAAGATGTTGTGTACTGCACCAAAGTAAAAGACATAAGTGACCTTAAGGAAAGAATAACTGCCGCTGTGGAGACAACTGATGAAGAAATGTTAAGAAGGATGTGGATTTGAAATTTAGTATCGTTTAGATGTTCTCTGTACTACAAATGGGGCTCATTTAGAAATTTATTAATGCTTTGAATAAAAACTTAACTATTTACTTGATATTATTTGATCATTTCAGAGATAGCGTTCAGTAATGTTTTAAATAAAAACTTGACCATTTAATTGATATTATTTAAACATTTCAGACATTTCCAACGTCAGTTGTAATATCAATAAATTTTTTAAATTGTCTAAAGACTTTGTGCACACCCTGTATATGCCTTAGATAAAAAATTCTATTAAATTATGAAATTAAATGCAGCCAATATTAGGGATGCACATTTCAGAAGTTTAAATCCTTGAATTCTGAATCTCCTTGGATTTGAATCCTGATTTGCATTTTTAATCAGATAGTATGATTAAAAAAAGTAATCATGAATCTTATTGCAGACACAAAGTACAGACAAAATTTGTTAATTGCGTACAAATGGAAAAACTCAAACTGCAGTTTGTCCAACTTAAATTAAAATTTTTATTGTAGTTCACATTTGCACTGTATTATTATGTTTGCATGTCATAATTGCATTTTCAATCAGGCATGTAGCCATGGGCAGGCCTTTTGCCCCCAAACAAATCTCATCTACAAGTATGCTGGATACAAAAAAAGGTCAACTTCCACTCGTGCAATGGCAGCAGAAGTTGTTGAACATGGGTACTTTAACTATAGAAAAGATTTGTCTGTGCTGTGGATACCAATTTTCAGGATTATATGAAGATGATCTCCAAAAAAAAGGGTCATCGCCCACTAGTCACTACCATGAAAACAATCTCTCACTTTACTGATTAGATATTTTGTGCATGTATCTTTGTTTGAAGAAATTTTGAAACTTTGTTGGGAAAATGTAGTAGCAAGAATCTGGCAACATTGTCTCAAAATTAGTAGTTTAAAATTGAGACAACTTAGTGTACTATTCAAGCAATTTGTCTGACTATACCTTTGCTGAGCCCTAGCTTAGTTAGTATCAAATATCTTATTCACCAGCTGTTACTTCACACTGGGCTACTTGTTGTTGGAAACAGTGAGAAATATGCTCACAGTTAAACTTACCAACTGCACTACTAACTACAATAACTGGCAGTTTTACTTGGCCTACAAACCTTCTAGTAACAACCAATCATATACCCTTATATTTGATAATGCAGATATGCTTAACCCAATTTCTCTCTCTCTCTCTCTCTCTCTCTACAAATTTTAATCATGTAGTTAAATTGAGAATATTCTACATCTAGGGCTCCTCAACCTTTTAGGACGCATCTTTCTGACAACAAAAACCCATGATCCTCTTTCATACAAAAAAAAACTTTTTTGGAAATAACGTTGTTCTCAGCCATCATCATTTTCCCACATTTTTACTCTGAAACAGCATAAAATTCTTTTTTGTTTTGAGATAAATTATTTCAAAGTGGTATTACTTGCTGTCTAAAACAGCACAAAGAAATTAAAGATAAATTATTCAAAATGGACATTATTTCCTCTCAAAAACAACATGAGCAACTTTTCTTTCTTTGGACAACAATTCCTTCTAGATGCTGATCTTGATTTGAGGGAACAATGGCACCATGTCCCCTGTAACCCCTACACACCCCCATTTGAGAACCCCTGTTCTAGATGTTCAAGAAGACTACAGAAAACAACATGGGAATAACTATGATTCATGAGTGCAACTTTGACTGATTCTTCACTGGGACAATGATACATTACAGTTACAACTTTCACAATCAAAATATTGTAAACAAGTTTGGCTAAATAATAAAATATGGATTCTAATTTTATAACATTAAAGCTATAGGTTTAAATACAGTCACATATTATTGCTGATGACAATCATGCACATATTACAATTGTATCTATACCTATGCAAATAAAAAAAATCTATCATAAAGATATGACTTTCTTTACTGAATTTTACATTTGGTGTTTAAATTTATGACTATGCAGTCAAGTGGCTAGAAAAGCTAGCCTATTCGCGGCAAAATTAATTATGCAATCAAACCTGACAAGAGCTACATTGTTTTGTTCTAGAGCAGTGATTCTTAACCTCTTTTCTATGACTCTTCCTTAAGTAATGGTCTTTTGTTTCAACATGTTTAACCTCCTTCTAACTCTACATAAGCACTAAAAATAAATTTTCCAATATATTGGGGAATTCAGCTGGCTAAAGCTAAGATCACCATATCTGAAAGGCAGTGGCTATTTTGCCATTGACGGCAATTTACCCTCAGAGACTATTTTTCCGTAAGTTATTTGTGATTGGTCAATCCTAATGACGTACTAAACATGTGACTTTTGATCGTCTCTGATTGGTCAAATTTAAAAACCAATTAAAAAAATTTTGCACCCCCAGGTCTCTATCCCCCACCATGTACACTCTCTTCCAGTGTACACTGCCCTGTACATTTACATACCAGGCCTGCCTCTTCAGTGTACACAGCCTTTCTTTTAATGCCCTGCCAGCTGAGATTCAAACCCACAACCATGGTATCTCAAGACCAGCGCTCTATCCACTACACCACAGTGTCACTGGTGTAATAATAGCAAATTTGGCTATATAAACACACGTGAATGATTACGGCAAAATTGATTCCAAGGGAAAATTGCTGTCGATGGCAAAATAGCCACTGCCTATCTGAAAAGGCAAAATCGGTGTCCTCAACTCAAAACTTGTTGCAGACAATTGTCACAAGACCAGTTGTGGGCCACAAAAGCTATTTGCATAGGCCACACTTTGTACCAATAGTTATAAATAGGCATAGTAGACATAGTACAGGCATAGTAAGCATAGTGATGATAACTAAAGCTTCAAATATGAAATCTCATTGAACCCCCTCAATGCTTAAATCTAAACTGATAAAATTAATTTTTTTTTGAAAGAAAAGAGGTAGGGCTTCTTCACTTTGGTGCAACTGGTTTTTGATCGCACACCTCCCTTACTATCTTTGTACCAGCACTATGTCTACTATGCCTGTACTATGCAAGTTTAATTCCATAGAGTGCACAGCATAAGCCTTCTTCAATTTTCAGCCTGTTTCTGTGCTTTGTCTTGATAGCAACAAGTGCAGAGGATGTAGCTTCACAAACACAAGTGGATCCAAACATAGTTTGAAGTGAAAGAGCTAGAGTGAGATAAACAAGGTACAGAATAAAGTAATTAGCCCAGAACGTCTCAAGATCTAGTTCTTGGAAGTCATTGCTTGCTGTGGAGTTGAACTTGAACTTTTCTTGTCCTTCATCAAAAATATCAGCCACTTCACATTGAAATGGCTTTCAGATGAACTTCCAGGTTTTTCACTTTTCATCTATATCCATCATTTGGGTGAGTCATCACTTGTTTTTACTCATATACCCAAGGATTACGATCTGTCAGAGCAGTATTCAATTTATCAAAACTTTCTGGATATCTTTCTTAAATGACTCTTCCATAGCTTGAGTTTGGCTGCAAAAATGAGATGGTTATAAATAGGCATAGTACATTGGTACAGGCATAGCAGACATAGTATAAGCATAGTACAAGGATACAACTGTAGTAGGGGAGATATGCGGCCAAAAACCAGCCACAGCAACATAACAAAGCCTTTTTTCTTTCCTTTGAAAAAATAATTATTTTTTATTTTATGATATTAGATTAAGCATTGAGTGGGTACAATGAGATTTCAAATTAACAGCTGCAGTGTATTTTTTTGATAAAATTGAATTTGTTGTTGTGCTAATTGTATGTAAATTTGAATATAATTTTGTAAGGAGACTATTACAACAACCAAAAAGGTTGTAGTAATCAACTGCAATTGGTATTTGAGCTAGTTTACTATTATTCTTGGCCTATTAAACTAAGCCTGTACATGTGGCTACTATGCCAGTACTATTCCTACTATGCCTGTACTATGACTACTATGCTGTACTATGACTATACTATGCCTGTTTAGAACTACTGGTGAAAACGCATACGATGTGGTAATACTGGATCACGTTAAGGTTGTTGCCTCGGAAGTTGAAGGTTGAGAGCATTTACACTTTAAAAATGTTTAAAAGGTACCAGTAAGCCGGTACTTTCTAGAATAGCTGAAGGCCTTCGAGCCGGAACTCGCTGCATAAATCCACCTTCTTTCCCAAATTTAGAAATATCGTTATACATATTTCCCTTCAACAATTACAGTGAACCCTCGTTTATCGCGGGGGATACGTTCCAAAAATAACCCGCGATAGGTGAAATCCGCGAAGTAGTCAGCTTTATTTTTTACTGTTATCAGTGACGGATTAAGCTTTTTATGGGCTTGGGGCTCCATGACAATCAGAGGCCTATTTTTCATTCTATTCGTTGTACTAAAAACTGACCACAATTGAAACGAAAAACAAATGCATAAACAAAGTATTTACTTAGTGTGCACACATTCAAATGACACATTTTCTGGATTTAGACAATGCATAGCTCTTAATGTCATCGGTGTCTATTTTTTCCAGAAGTTCGTTTTCAATGCGGAGTCGAGCTGAGGAATTTAAACTTTTTTCGCCCATGGACGAACGCAGTTGATTCTTTACTTTTTTTAGAACTGAAAATGAGCGCTAGCCCAAGCAATTAAAAATGATCAGACAGAGGTACAGCCTGAAAACAACAGATACGTTAGGAAATGCATGCATAAATTCATTTTCATTTATGAACCTAAACATCTGAATTTCTTTGTATTCGCTGTTAAAATGGTGTTGTTTTATCAGTGTAGAAAAATGGATCATCTCCTCAGGCAATAATTCTTCTAAATCATCAGGATAATATCGAAGCAACGCTTTTGCACTTGCTTCAATTTTGCAGTTAGACATGGTATTCAATTCCATCAGCGAGGAAACTTTTCTTTGAAGACGGTCGTAAGCTTCTATTCTGGTTTTCATAGACGAAAGAATTTGGTCAATGATGGGCAAATATGAGTCTACTTCGAATCTGTTCGATGGATCAAGTGATGTGTCTTCAAATTCACCTTCGCTATCCAACCTTACTTTTTTTCTTTTGTTTCTTGAAATTTCTTCAGTGTAATGATGACAGCCACTTAATACTTGACCTTTTCGTTCGAATTTTTGAAATTTGGTTCTTAGAAGTTGAATAACAGCCATGTAGACCCTGAAGCAAATTTGTTGCCCTATTCAAAGTCATTTTGTATCCTTACAGAGCCTGAATGGTCTTATGAAACCGTTCCATTGTGCACGACTACACCTCGAGTGAAATACCAGCTTTAAGTTTTTCCATTGATGAAACAGAACCCTCGGCTGTTTCTTTAGTTTGATATTTTTCATCATTGTCATCACACATTGCCTTCAACACTAGAAAAATCTTTTCATAACCTTTTCTTAGTGCAAGTAGAGCATCACATCGCGTCTCCCAACGTGTATCAGACAAAAGCTTAATTGTTGGACATTAAAGTGGTTTCCGTGAATCAGTAAGAAGATTCTACCTGTGTGTTGAAGCAGAAAAAAACATATAGAGTCCCTGAACAAACATGAAAAAACGGACCGCGGATTGGCAACACTCAACAGCACATCCCACAAGATTCAAGGAATGTGCTACACAAAGAATATATTCCGCTTGGTGGTTGCGTTCTTTTATTATAGTTTGCATGCCTTCATATTTTCCGCTTATGTTAGAAGCGTTGACATAAGATTGCTCTCTAAGATCTTTCAAACTGATCCCATTGTCTTCTATAAACTCGAAAAGTAAATCAACCAACTGGTGACCAGTGAGTCCACGGGTAGGTATAAACTTGACAAATCTTTCCACGGAACCATCACGTAAAACATACCGAAAAATTATTGTTAACTGGTCAACATTTGAGATGTCAGGTGTTGAGTTCACGGACACTGATTAATACTTTGCTTGTTTTATTTTAGAAATAATAATATCTAACACTTTTGTTGCAATTACGTCAATAAATTCCTCGCATACAGTTGATGAGAAATACAAAACATGTCCCATGTCTTTGTTCACTCTTTATTGAATATGCTCAGCAAGAAAGTAACGTATTTTGCCAACAACTCCAAAATTCCGAGAAAGTTACCGTTTTGTGGAGAACCAACCACCTCACTACTTTCGCGGAAGTCTCCAGTCCTCTTGGTGATAGGAATTTTATCACACTTAAAACTCGAGCCAATACTTTGCACCAATTTTTTTTGCTCTTCCAAATCTTTGCAAATGCTTACTTTTTTTGCTCTGCGAGAGATATATGTTAAAAGATAACTTAAGTGTTTGTTAGAAGATTCGTGCTTTCCCAGTTCGCGTGGTGTATGCTTCTAGTCGCCATAACCAGCTGATGCCAGCATAATTTTTTTAGAATCAAACGCAAAAAGTTTGCAAACAAAACAGTAAAGTTTTTTTGATAAAGGTAAATAGCACAACCATTCGGGTTTTACTTTTTTGCCGTTTAATTGTTATAGCCAAAATAGCGATTTAGAACAACGTCGCTTGAATTTATCGCCAGTAAAACATGTCTCTTAAGTAGAAAAATCTGCATGAAGAAGTTGAAACTCTAAACTTCCAACTTGGCAGCAGTAATCTCTCAGATGGTCAGAAATTACTCCCCAGTTTCCAACATTCATGTCGTGTTGAATAGTTTCTTATACCTTATGCGCTTCATCCTCAGCAACATTAGAAAAATGACTTGGCTTGTAAATTTGGTTCCGATGAAACAATATTTTTATATTTGGCTCTGGCTTTGCAATAAAGCAGTTGCATTACTGGACGTCGTTTCTACGATGTTGCTTTTTGGTTCGCTTATATGAAAAAAATCAGTCACTTTTTTGATTTTGCTACAACTTTTTTCAGTTTATCTTCTGCTTCTCTTCTAGATTTCTCCTTTTCCCAACCGCTTCTATACTTCTTCATTTTTATTTTTAAATTGGCTAAAGTTTTAAGATTAAAAACGTTCAGCCCCCTCCCCCCTGAAGGTGGCTATTCCTTATCGATTTTAAAAGAGCAATTTCAGAGTTTTTTGATTTTAATATATGGGAATCCTATAATAAATTTCTGTTGTAAAATGTAGACCTTCGTTTACTAAAGAACAGTCTAAATTTATACACTTGGCATTTAGTTTTGAGTGAAATTCCAATTCAAGGGAATTTGCTCCTTAAATATATTTTTCTAATATATTTTTTTCTTAAGCAGTACTTTTTTAAAAAAAACTAATTATTAAAGGCGCCCCTGAAAAGTAATAAATACTTGTGGTACAATATTTAAGCAAAAAATATCAAGAAATTGTATCTAATCCATTTTCATTATTTAAAATGCAAAACTATTGAAAATATTTAAATTAAAAAAAGTTAAATTTGCAAATAATCTTTTCAAAATGTGCCTCCATTTAATTTCAACATCGATATATTTTTCAATAACAAAAGAGAAACAATAATTTCTTTATTACGATTGTAAACTAATTTAGAAGTAATTTTTTATCTAATATTTCAAGGAACAAATTCCCTTGAATCGGGATTTCACTCAACTGTTCCATCTGCTTCCTTCTTTAAATAACGGACTTTAAACTTTTTCTAGCCTCACTTTTCTTACTGAGCATAAACCTGTCTGCATTTTTTTTCAAAACTTGGAAATAACTGGCAACAATTGAACTTGTCAGAGTCTTAGAAAAAGACATTGTTACGAAAAAATGTTATATTTTGTATTATGACATTAAAATGTGTTTTATCCAAGGAACGTTTTATCCAAGGAAAACACAATTAACATAGTATTTTCTACTATGACATAGTTTTGCTTGCGCTCTGCACTATGACTAGGCCTCTAATGGAAAACCCCTTGCCCATGATACTTCCAAATTACACCTTCACTATTTTTTGAAAGTGATCGTATCAGTAACTTTTATGACTTCATTGACTTCTTTATAGCAATGGGCCTGTTTTTGGGTGGGCCTGGGGCTGCAGCCCCATCAGCCCCCGCCTTAATCCGGCCCTGACTGTTATTTTACAATGCAATACTGTACTGCAGAATGAAACAAAAAACAAAACCTCTTTTCAGGCCCAAAATGTGTTTAAGAAATAGAAATATTAACGTATATATCAACTTTTTTCACTTTTTTCAACTTTTTTCACTTCTAGACAACAGTAAAGCCCCTGACCCAATTAGGATTCACTGTAAAAAATTCCGCGAAGCAGCGAAGCCGCGATAGGTGAAGCGCGATATAGCGAGGGATCACTGTATTAAACATTCTAGTGGAAAAGCAGTTTTATGTTCAGATTTCATATCCTTACATAGGATCTTGAAATCACAACTGTTAGGTGTTCCTGTCCTCATAAATGACTATCTGAACAGCTACGTTCAAGACATCTTTTAAGGATGATCCAAAAGATGCTATCCATGAAAAACGTCAATAATTTTTTTACTAGTCTAGCTGCTGTTTTGATTTTTTAGGTTTAGGAAAAATAGTCTTTGCATGAACGTTAAGAGCTGTGTTTTTTACTAGATGCAACAATTTAGAAGTTTACAGAAGAAATATTTTCTGTGGAAACATATTTGAAGCAAAATTCATGGTTGTTGTGCAAGCTCGATTTAAAAAACTATTTAAGTGTCATTATCATCAAGACAAAAAACTATTCTATAAGTGGGTTTATAAATTCAGGCCACATGGAACAATCTAAAATCTTAATGCTTAAGGTCAGCAGAGACACTGAAGTGCCTCTTTTAGGTCAGCTCAGAAGTTCTAGGATCCCAGATGATGTCATTGCTGTCAGAAATTCAGATGTCCATAGTCCAAGCCTTGACAAAGAGCTTGGCATTCATTGTGTGTCTGCATGGAGGATTCTAGTAAAGGAACTGCAGTTGTATACACACAGAACACAAATTAAGCACAACTTCCCCTCCCAAGCTGACTCTAAGAATCGTGGGATTATGTGTGTAGCGCAACGGCAGGCACCTGGCTGTGGTCCGGCGTCAAAAGAGTGCATTCCATATGGCGACTAGTCACTTCTATCATGATAGCAACTTTCGTAGGTTCCGTTCGGTTTATAAGTTAAGATTGCTGTTGCTTACTTTTGATTTGTGGTTTGTAACATCGAAGTTCCAGTGGCTGCAACATGCCTTTCCCGCCATCGATGAGAGAGAGATTAGCTTGCCGGCCGAAGTGAATGAGATTTCCGTCAAGACTTCATTTGGAAGGCGGTCTTGAGGTTTGGACTCGGCGACTCAACAATGCTTCTGTTGCTTGATTGAAGGCGCTGCCGTCCAACTACATCGGGATAGCTGTAGTTCCTTTGTGGGGTCACCATTGTAGCGCAACGGCAGGCACTTGGCTGTGGTCCGGCGTCAAAAGAGTGCACTCCATATGGCGACTAGTCACTTCTATCATGATAGCTAATTTCGTAGATTCCGTTCGGTTTATTAGTTAATATTGCTGTTGCTTACTTTTGATTTGTGGTTTGTAACATCGAAGTTGCAGTGGCTGCAACATGTGTATATGGTTTTGTGAAAGAATTATGAATGACCCAGATTTCTTTAATAATGTTTGGTTTTCTAATGAGGCTCATTTCTTAATGTCGCAAAATATTAATTCAAAGAATCAACATTTTTGAGGCAGCTTCTCTCCTCAAGACTACCTGCAAAAACCACTTTATTTCCAATAAGTTCACAGAGTGGGTAGCAATATCAAACGGGGACTCATTGGACCATTCTGATTTGTGGATAAAAATAGCTATGCCATCAAAGTTTTAAAGATTACTTGGCCAACAAAGAGAGTGTGTTAGAAATGAGAAGTAGTTTCGTCAAGATAGGACAATTCTCTACACTTCAAATGACTCTTCACAATGGCTATGGAAACGCTTTTAACTTTAGGATTGCTTAATAGTCAGAGGTGTGATTCACAGTGGACTCCATTTACCAAACCCAACCCCTACAGATTTTACCTGTGAGGTTAGACTATACGAAGTTCGACACTAATATGTTGTTGTAAAGACTACACAAGACCAGAAGCGGCTCGTGGAATGGGAGCATATTTCTCAGGAACATATTTCTCCAAGAGCATATTTCTTAGGACCTAAGCACTTTGGCCCGCTCTTGCAAGCCAATCAGAAGCTTTAAAGCTGAAACTTCCTTTTCTGCTATTGGACAACATCTTTCACAAAACCCTACATGCGCACGTGAATATAATGATAACAAACTTTCTATTCTTGCCCGTGGCCATACTTCTTTTCATCTTTCCACCCTTGAAGCCACATACATTAAACCATCCAAACCAAATTTATGCAAACAAAAAGAATTCGTTTATGGTCTAAAAATTACACATTAGTTTCCGCTCCTTCCATTGGTCGATTCTTTTAACAATCACGATGTAGCTTTTTTCCCTTTTTTTTTCGTTTTCGTCAATTGTGTCTCTATATAACTGACTCACTTCACCTTTTCACTATATTTCTGACGGATTCTCTTAAAAAGTGTTAGACGAAAAGCTTCGAGAATGAATACTCTACTTTCGACAAAGCGAAAATTTTACGACAACTTTTTGACCGGTAGAGGAGAAAAAATAAGTTAAACAACTTTCTCGCCTTTAGATGAGTTTTCTTACTTCCAATTTATTTGCCTAGTTCATTAAATGATACCACTGAATAGCAACATTTGAATTTGCTTACCTACAAAAAATCTTTCCAATTACAGCAACTAGCCTTGTTTTAGAGCCACAACATCAGCAAACTCAGCGGGAATTGTTACGTCGCAAGAAAAGTGACAAGAATCAACGACCGTGAAAGCAACGCATAAACGTCTGCGTCTGGACGCTACTGATTTTGCTCTTCCTGCTACTATCTTTTGCAGCTTAACGAGCGGTGTCGAAAAGTTAGAGATATTCAGTTATATAAAAAAATTGGCTTAGTTATGTTGACGATACTTGCAGCGGGAAAAATTTTTGCTATGTTACACAGAAACTAAAACTTTAAACCATTTATGAAGCAACTAAAGCGCTTTACAAAATTACAGTCTCGGGCGCTGCAGCTGCAGCCCGTCCTACGCACTATTATGATGTTGTCACATAGAAGCCCTATGTCGCACGTTCACTTAGTTTAGTGCTAGCAATATAGGAAAATTAGTCTTTTCAGCGACAAAAACGGGTGCATAGGTAAATAAGATATGAACTAGGACATTATAAAAAATATTAACATTATAAAAAATTCGAAAAAAAAAACAGATCACAAAAACGCGTGAGGGGGGCTGCAGCTCTGCAGCCCATAGGCACGAGCCGCCACTGCACAGAACCATCTTTGTTTCCTTCCTTTTTTGGGGGGGGGGGGAAATCACCAAGGGTAAGGCTTGGAGTTGGCTACATTTTGAAGTTTTTAGAGACTTCATTTTTAAATGAATCTTTTCGAATATTTTGATGGATAATGCCAAAGATCCATGCAATCAAGAAAGAATAGACAAAATGTACCAAAGGATTTAGCTTTTTTTTAGAAAATGCAATTTTGTGAAATGCAGGCACCAAAATTTTGAGTGTTTTAACCTGTACGCTACATTTCATAAAGGCTTCGACTTTATTTTTTGATAGATGGTTTTGTGAACGTAGTCAGATACTGCCAATGAACCTTGCTTGTGAAGAAAAGTAGTCAAACTGCAGCAAAGAACTGAAGTTGTCCAACAATTGCAAGTTTGTTAGATCAGGTATGATAATTGTTTAACTAAAAATAAAACGTGAAGTATGGCAACCAATTTTTTCTCAGCCATAGTAAAGTAATCTTCAGCCTTGGGTAATTACAGTCAGATATTGCTGAAAAGAAAATTTCCTAAGCTTCCAAAAAAGAGTAATTGTTAGTACTTCATTATAACTTTTATGCATTAAACTTATCTGTTTTTACTCAGCTTACCATTAAGCAATGGTAAGCTGAGTAAAAAGGAGGGGTAAAAAGTTGCACTGCCGGTAATAAAGTTCAATCTCTCTATTATAAAAAGAAATACCAAAATAAATATTACATACTATCGGAATTGTTTTGAAAGACAGAGACGTAGCAGCCGCCCCCCAAACCCCCCAATTGGGGGGGGCCAGGCCAACTTTGGGGGCCCAAGTTAGTCTGAAATTGCTTTTTGGCTACGTGACTATTTTCAGTTCAGCAGACTTGTTTACAACCGATTTAAACTGTAGGAAGAAATTGGCTTGTGACATCATAAGTGAATGCAACGTCATTTTATCTCGCAGAATCTAGAATATTTCGATTGATTTTCTGGTGGAATCTTGAATATTCGATTGACGTAACAATGCCGTTGTTATGCAACAATCATAGAATGGTCTGGAATTCTGTTTGGCTATAAATACCGGGACAATATATATACACTGCAGAGTGCAGATAAAGTATTTTATTGACATTGTATAGAATGAAACGTTCAAAAAGTGGTGCTCAAAAGAGAAAAGCAGCAGCCACTGCTCAAAATGCTGTAGCGAAATTGCCCAAGATGACAGATTTTTTCAAGATTACTGAGCAGAGTAGACCTGGCACTAGTACCGAGAGGGATGAAGAAAACTATAGTGTACAAGAAAAAGAAGACTATGACGATCAGCATCAAAGTGTTTGTGAATTTCCAGAAAATGTAAGTTGTGATTTACCTGCCAATACGCAACCTTCAATATCAAAAATATCTGAATCTCAATTTACCCCTATCCCTGATGACCCATGTAAATGGCCTGAAAGTATTTCTGATGCTCAACGATGTGATATAGTAAAGCGTGGACCACATCAACTAATAATGAATTTTCCATATAAAAACACAACTCCAAGGCGACGTTTTTCCTCCAACCATTATAAACGTGTGTTACCTAATGGTGAAAGTGTTTCACGGTCGTGGCTAGTTTATTCTGGGGAATCAGATCAAGTTTTTTGCTTTTGTTGTAAGCTATTTGGAAAAACACTAAGCCCCTTTTGTAGTGGTATAAATACATGGGAGGGTTTTTCGAAAAAACTGAAAGACCATGAAAACGGCATTTCCCACCAAGAATACTGCAGTCAATGGATGTTGCTAGCTGAAGGGATAAGAAATTCATCCACTATCGACAAACGCGAGATGAATATTTTTTTCAATGAAAGACGTTTTTGGAGAAATGTTTTAGAGAGACTTATCGACATTGCCTTGTTTCTATCGGAAAGGAATCTTGCTTTTAGAGGATCTGAAGAAGTCTTAGGATCTCCTCACAATGGAAATTTTCTGGGTATATTTGAGCTTTTGGCAAGAAGAGATCCGATCCTAAAAGAGCTTCAAGACAGAATCAAGAATAAAAACACTAAAGATCGCTATTTGAGTCCTACCATACAAAATGAACTAATTGAATTGCTAGCGACAGAAGTTGAAAAAGAAAATTTACAGCAATTGAAATTGGCAAAATATTTTTCTATAATTTTGGACTGCACTCCAGATATGTGACATCATGAACAAATGTCTGTCATTCTCCGTTATGTACTATGTAATGAAGAAGCTGCTGTTGTTAAAGAAACATTTTTTGGCTACTTGAGAATAAGTGACAGTACTGGGAAAGGCTTGTTGGACGCTTTCTTAGAAAAAGCGACCGAACTGCAACTCGAATTGTCTGATTGTCGAGGTCAGTCATATGATAATGGTGCTAACATGAAAGGAAAACATTCTGGGGTCCAAGCAAGAATGCTAGACATCAATCCCAAAGCTGTTTACGTGCCCTATGCAAACCATACCCTTAACTTAGTTGTTGTTGACAGTGCTAATTGATCGACGGAAGCATTGACATTTTTTGGAGTACTTACAAGGTTGTATGTGCTGTTTTCTTCCTCTGCTCAGCGTTGGGAAATTTTGAAGAAACATGTGGAGCTGTCCATAAAGTCACAATCTGATACTCGTTGGGAAAGCAGAATTAAATGCATCAAACCTCTTTGATACAATTTAAAAGAGGTGTTGCTGGCACTGAAAGACTTGGAAGCCATTTCCATAGAAAGAAAAGATGGAAGAGCTGCCTCAGAAACAAAATCGTTGATAGCTCATTTATCAAAATGGAGTTTTCTTTTGTCGGTGTTTATTTGGTACGATATCCTATTCCAAGTCAATAAAGCAAGCAAGATTCTTCAATCGTATGGAGTCTCCCTTCATACAATGGAAACGGAAATCCAGGCAACTGAAAAGTTTTTGCAAAACTATCGCACAACGGGTTATGACAGTGCCGCAACATGTGCTGTTGAAATAACACAGGAATTGGATATTGATCCTTCTTTTCCTCCGTCAAGAAGTGGAAAGAAAAGAAGATTGTTTGATTACTAAGGTGAAGAGGAACAACGAGCTACTCCTGAACTGAAATTTAAAAGCAACTTTTTCTATCCATTAGTAGAGCAGGCTATTATGTCAATAAAGGAGCGCTTTAATTTGTTACGTGAGGTTTCTTCCGCCTTTTCGTTTTTGTACACACGAGACAAACTTTTGCTTGTGCAACAAGAAAATGCTCTTCTTACTTGCTGTAAAGAGTTCCAAAAAAAGTGGCTACAGCGGTTTGTTTTAATTTTACAAAAAAAAAACGCAATCTCAATACGGCTCAAGACTTTCTGAACTATCTTCTAAAGACTCATTTATTTGAATTGTATCCAAATGTGTACATCGCACTTCGAATCTTACTAACTTGCCCCGTGACTGTTGCCAGCGCTGAAAGAAGCTTCAGCAAATTGAAACTGATCAAAACTTTTAATAGAACGTCTATGACAGACAGTAGACTATCTTCATTAGCCATGTTGTCAATCGAAAATGACTGCGCCCGATCTCTTGATTATGACAATAATCTTGTTGGTGGTACAAAATTTTAATATAGCTTTGAAAAAAGCTGTTTTAGCCATAAGCTTTTCGTGACGCTCTCATCAGTGGCGGTATCGCGTCAAAAGGGAAGATCTAGAGTGAATTGAGTCTTTTATGTGAATAATTTGGATGTTACGTAATCAAGACAGGCCAATGATTGCGTTTGTATTGCAAAGCGCGCGAAAGAAAGATTTCGCAAGTGCGAAAGTTGAAGAAAGCGCGACAGGAGGCCAAATGCTACGATTATCGAAAGAGTTTGAGAGTGTAAACAAACTCTTTCTGTCTGCATAACACCGGGCGTCGAGTCTTGATATAAGTAGCCTCTAAAAGTTTGAGATGAAAAGAGCTGCGCGCTGCGGCGAGGATTGAAAACCGCTTATCATCATAGTTTAATGCGCATCGATCATTATCTAAAAGATGCTGACCAATGGCCGAGTCACAATCCGGTTTGGTGTCGGTTCGTTTGCACGATCTGTGTGGTTGAGATCGGCGTGGACGAGTCAATTGCTGTCTTAACCATTGCGGAACATGTTGCTTGATGCGATCCTGTAGTCGTTGAGATGTTCGCCCTACGTACCGACTATCACAGTGGCACTTGTATTCATATATGACAAGGCTTTTCTGAATGGCAGGTAGAACATCCTTGGGGGCCACAGGCAGCATGCACTTAGACGTAAAGACCAGGCGGGTGCTGACGGAACCATAGCAGCTTTCCACGGCGGTTTTGACTTCTTTTTCTAAGTTTGTAGATGGCTTACCTATCCAAGGGACCCTCAAGTACACAGGACACTTTTCAGGGCCAAATCGCTTAAGGGTGGAGAACTGAGCAATTTTCTTGGTGATCTGAGTATTGATGATGTTTTTAGGATAGCCATTGTCCAGTAATATCTTCTTAATCCGTTCTATTTCTTCATTGAGTCTACGCTTGGTGCAAATCATTAGAGCTCGATGCACCAATGTAGATATTAGACTTATTTTGCGTTTGAGAGGACTAAAGGACTCCCAACGCAAATACTGGCCAGTGAAAGTGGGTTTACGGTATACACTGGTCTCTAAGCCAACATCTGTTCTTTCGACATAGACGTCAAGAAACGGTAGACATTTCTCTTTCTCTTTTTCAAAGGTGAATTTGAGGGATGGATGAAGGCAGTTAAGTTTGGTCAGAAATTCATCTGCTTCAGCTTCGTGATCGAAGATGGCAAACGTGTCGTCAACATATCTGAAGTATGTTGAAGGCTTTTGCGTTTGAGAAAATAACTTTTCTTCATAATATCCAACGAAGATGTTGGCCAAAGCCGGACCAAGTGGTGATCCCATAGCTACTCCGTCTGTTTGCTTGTACATGGTGTTATTGAAGCTGAACTCAACTGAGGATGTAGCGCTCTTCATCAATTCAACAAACACGTCCTTTGGAATGACTGGTCGGGAATTAGACTGGTCGTAGAGGGCTTCCGAACAGATTTTGATGGTTTCCTCAAGGGGAACGTTGGTGAACAAGCTGGATACATCAAAAGAACACATGAAGACATTGGAGTCGATGTCAAGATTTTGCATGGTCTTAGCAAACGTAAACGAATCTGATATGCAGTGTGACGAAAACCGCTCCAACACAGGTTGTAATAGGCTAGCCAACCACTTGCCAAGTTCATGATGGGACGAACCTGTCATAGACAGTATTGGGCGAAGTGGAGTGCCTTCTTTGTGTGTTTTCGGCAAACCATACATTCGAGGTCTTTGCGATCCAGTTGGTCGTATTGCGTCATATATCCACTTCGGCATGTGATCGGCTTTGACTAAGTCAAGCAACCGCTTCTGAAGGCGCGATTCAATGATGGCTGTGTTGTCATTGCTGGAGACCGGACCAAGTCTTCTAAATTTCGATTGATCATCAAGTATCTTGTTCATTTTATCGACGTAGTCGCTTTTGTTTAAAAGGACAACGCCGGAGCCTTTGTCGGGTTTGGTGACAATGATATCATCATTCTTTCGTAACCGGTTGATTGCACGAAAGCACTCTTTATGCATTGTGAAGTCACGTGAGTCTATCGTGCTGTCACTGTACAAATGAGCAAGGTCGGCGAGTCGGGCTTTCAAAGCAGTGCGTTGTTCAACAGAACTGGCACTGTGATGTAAAAGCTGTGCCCACAGTGACTCAAATTCGGCGAAGATTTCTTCTTTGCACAGATACCTGGGTGGCAACCCAAAGTTAAGACCATGCGACAGCACGAAACTTTCAGTGTCAGACAAGACATAATCTGAAAGATTCAGAACATGCCTAGTAGTATCACCGAGAGCATTGCCGAAACGGTCACGTCTAAGAAAATTGCTCAGTTCTCCACCCTTAAGCGATTTGGCCCTGAAAAGTGTCCTGTGTACTTGAGGGTCCCTTGGATAGGTAAGCCATCTACAAACTTAGAAAAAGAAGTCAAAACCGCCGTGGAAAGCTGCTATGGTTCCGTCAGCACCCGCCTGGTCTTTACGTCTAAGTGCATGCTGCCTGTGGCCCCCAAGGATGTTCTACCTGCCATTCAGAAAAGCCTTGTCATATATGAATACAAGTGCCACTGTGATAGTCGGTACGTAGGGCGAACATCTCAACGACTACAGGATCGCATCAAGCAACATGTTCCGCAATGGTTAAGACAGCAATTGACTCGTCCACGCCGATCTCAACCACACAGATCGTGCAAACGAACCGACACCAAACCGGATTGTGACTCGGCCATTGGTCAGCATCTTTTAGATAATGATCGATGCGCATTAAACTATGATGATAAGCGGTTTTCAATCCTCGCCGCAGCGCGCAGCTCTTTTCATCTCAAACTTTTAGAGGCTACTTATATCAAGACTCGACGCCCGGTGTTATGCAGACAGAAAGAGTTTGTTTACACTCTCAAACTCTTTCGATAATCGTAGCATTTGGCCTCCTGTCGCGCTTTCTTCAACTTTCGCACTTGCGAAATCTTTCTTTCGCGCGCTTTGCAATACAAACGCAATCATTGGCCTGTCTTGATTACGTAACATCCAAATTATTCACATAAAAGACTCAATTCACTCTAGATCTTCCCTTTTGACGCGATACCGCCACTGATGAGAGCGTCACGAAAAGCTTATGGCTAAAACAGCTTTTTTCAAAGCTATATTAAAATTTTGTACCACCAACAAGATTTTTGTGTACTTTCGCCTTCGGTACACCAAACAGCAAATAGCTGTTTTGAACAATGTGGTAAGAACTAGAGGAAAAGTCAGAACTCTTAAGTTCTCTGCAGCCTTTCTCAAGGCTTGCATTTCTAAAAGAGTTGCCCCTAAGTACATCGTGGCTCGCATTGAACGATCACGAGCCAGGCACAGCCCAGAGATGGAACGCGCTTTTCTAACAGATGATGTTGAAAAGCTAACAGAGCAATCAAGAAAACTTCAAACAATTAACCAATCACATTGGCGGGCGGCCCGCGAATTTCTAACATTCTTCGACACAATCAGATTCTGCAGATACCTGGCACTACTTGATGAAAGAACGAAATCAAAATGGAAGAACAAAAACGAGCGATTGCTTGCTTTACTCAGACGTGACCGTTTCGGCAATGCTCTCGGTGATACTACTAGGCATGTTCTGAATCTTTCAGATTATGTCTTGTCTGACACTGAAAGTTTCGTGCTGTCGCATGGTCTTAACTTTGGGTTGCCACCCAGGTATCTGTGCAAAGAAGAAATCTTCGCCGAATTTGAGTCACTGTGGGCACAGCTTTTACATCACAGTGCCAGTTCTGTTGAACAACGCACTGCTTTGAAAGCCCGACTCGCCGACCTTGCTCATTTGTACAGTGACAGCACGATAGACTCACGTGACTTCACAATGCATAAAGAGTGCTTTCGTGCAATCAACCGGTTACGAAAGAATGATGATATCATTGTCACCAAACCCGACAAAGGCTCCGGCGTTGTCCTTTTAAACAAAAGCGACTACGTCGATAAAATGAACAAGATACTTGATGATCAATCGAAATTTAGAAGACTTGGTCCGGTCTCCAGCAATGACAACACAGCCATCATTGAATCGCGCCTTCAGAAGCGGTTGCTTGACTTAGTCAAAGCCGATCACATGCCGAAGTGGATATATGACGCAATACGACCAACTGGATCGCAAAGACCTCGAATGTATGGTTTGCCGAAAACACACAAAGAAGGCACTCCACTTCGCCCAATACTGTCTATGACAGGTTCGTCCCATCATGAACTTGGCAAGTGGTTGGCTAGCCTATTACAACCTGTGTTGGAGCGGTTTTCGTCACACTGCATATCAGATTCGTTTACGTTTGCTAAGACCATGCAAAATCTTGACATCGACTCCAATGTCTTCATGTGTTCTTTTGATGTATCCAGCTTGTTCACCAACGTTCCCCTTGAGGAAACCATCAAAATCTGTTCGGAAGCCCTCTACGACCAGTCTAATTCCCGACCAGTCATTCCAAAGGACGTGTTTGTTGAATTGATGAAGAGCGCTACATCCTCAGTTGAGTTCAGCTTCAATAACACCATGTACAAGCAAACAGACGGAGTAGCTATGGGATCACCACTTGGTCCGGCTTTGGCCAACATCTTCGTTGGATATTATGAAGAAAAGTTATTTTCTCAAACGCAAAAGCCTTCAACATACTTCAGATATGTTGACGACACGTTTGCCATCTTCGATCACGAAGCTGAAGCAGATGAATTTCTGACCAAACTTAACTGCCTTCATCCATCCCTCAAATTCACCTTTGAAAAAGAGAAAGAGAAATGTCTACCGTTTCTTGACGTCTATGTCGAAAGAACAGATGTTGGCTTAGAGACCAGTGTATACCGTAAACCCACTTTCACTGGCCAGTATTTGCGTTGGGAGTCCTTTAGTCCTCTCAAACGCAAAATAAGTCTAATATCTACATTGGTGCATCGAGCTCTAATGATTTGCACCAAGCGTAGACTCAATGAAGAAATAGAACGGATTAAGAAGATATTACTGGACAATGGCTATCCTAAAAACATCATCAATACTCAGATCACCAAGAAAATTGCTCAGTTCTCCACCCTTAAGCGATTTGGCCCTGAAAAGTGTCCTGTGTACTTGAGGGTCCCTTGGATAGGTAAGCCATCTACAAACTTAGAAAAAGAAGTCAAAACCGCCGTGGAAAGCTGCTATGGTTCCGTCAGCACCCGCCTGGTCTTTACGTCTAAGTGCATGCTGCCTGTGGCCCCCAAGGATGTTCTACCTGCCATTCAGAAAAGCCTTGTCATATATGAATACAAGTGCCACTGTGATAGTCGGTACGTAGGGCGAACATCTCAACGACTACAGGATCGCATCAAGCAACATGTTCCGCAATGGTTAAGACAGCAATTGACTCGTCCACGCCGATCTCAACCACACAGATCGTGCAAACGAACCGACACCAAACCGGATTGTGACTCGGCCATTGGTCAGCATCTTTTAGATAATGATCGATGCGCATTAAACTATGATGATAAGCGGTTTTCAATCCTCGCCGCAGCGCGCAGCTCTTTTCATCTCAAACTTTTAGAGGCTACTTATATCAAGACTCGACGCCCGGTGTTATGCAGACAGAAAGAGTTTGTTTACACTCTCAAACTCTTTCGATAATCGTAGCATTTGGCCTCCTGTCGCGCTTTCTTCAACTTTCGCACTTGCGAAATCTTTCTTTCGCGCGCTTTGCAATACAAACGCAATCATTGGCCTGTCTTGATTACGTAACATCCAAATTATTCACATAAAAGACTCAATTCACTCTAGATCTTCCCTTTTGACGCGATACCGCCACTGATGAGAGCGTCACGAAAAGCTTATGGCTAAAACAGCTTTTTTCAAAGATTATGACAATGTCATAAGAGCATTTGCGAACAAAAAGGTTCGCTCCAGACTATTTAAATGATACTGTGTTTTTATAACTTTTTCATGTTTTTCAGTGTCATTGCTTTCGTTTCGCAGTGTCTGCATAAATGTCCTACTGAACTCTGGCATCGGTGCCGAATTTTTTATGACTTGCACCTTCGGTATCGGCATGCTTTATTCTGACATTAGCCTGTTTACTTATGTACAAATTGTGGTGTATTTTCTTAATGCAGCTTTTCAATTTTACACCTCTAAAGTGATATGACCTGTGCGCAGGGGCTCTTGCGCTTACTTTGGGGTGGGGCCCGAAGTTGGAGTGCTACGGGACTGTTGAAAGAACTTTGATTTGTTAAAAAAAGTTTAAAAATTGATTGAGAAATGAGGTCACAAAACAGTTTTCAAATAAACTAATTTTGTAAAAATGTTGCAATTATTGAAAAAATTATTATATTACGATTTCTGTTAGTAAAAGACTGTGTTTAATCATACCAGACGGTATTGTTACATCATAGAGCGAGTTGTAAGTGTGCGAAAGAAGAAGCATGCGGAGAAGACTTCAAATGCTAAATTAACCTTAGAGTGCGTAGAGGGGTCTGTGAGGCCGTTTGCGGTTTTTCGCTAAACGTAGTTTCCAGAGTTCTTAATTAATCGGCTCGAAATTTCCTGACTTTTATTTTTAGGGGTAGACTTTGTAACAACAAAAACTCAAAACAAAACAATACTCAGACACCAAGAAAATTGTGCTTATTTCATTACAGCATGACAGGGGTCTTTCAGACCTCCATGGGTTTCTTATGGATAATTATCATTTTTTGTGACCAACTGTCTTGACTTCTTTTACGAAGCACCTTAAATTTTCATATTTGGTAGTCCGTATCGCATGTCGTTGTTTGGTTATTCATCACTAAATATGGCATAAATGATCATTGTCACACAAATGTTTGATTGCCCCCTTATTTGGATAGCTTGAAACATTTACCCGTGTTGAGTAAAATTAGAGTGCTTTCTGTAGTTTTGTTGAACAACTGCACGGCATAACCAATCGGTTATTTTATTTTGAGTTTACGCAGACTTGTTTTGAATCTATTCAGTAAAATTTTCTTTTTCTGGTATTACTTAGATTACTGGCAGCTTCTAAAATCATTGTACATGGTGTTGTAAATATATAAGGGTATGGTCAGACGATATACTGCTGCTGGTGTTGCTACTGCTATTTCTGACACAGATAAAGCGAAGGACAGTGAGACAGAACGTATGCTTCTGGTGTATAATCAACAGGAAGAAGAATTTGAAATAAAAGAAGTAATGTACAATTTTGAAGAGGAAATATTAGCTGTTGATTTTGTAGATGAAGGCAGGAAGCCAGAGCGGACCGAAGATGATTTCAATGAAGACAACGAATATTTTTTGATATCTTTTGCCTCACCTTCTGGTGAACGTTGCGTAGAAACCGTGCAAGCACATTCTGGGAGAAGGCACAGCGCAATTATTCTGCGCCAAAAGGGGAAAGTATAGCCTATGCCACGCAGAGAATTCACGACATAGTATCTAGTTTCAAATGCATATTTGACCAAAGCATGCTGAACACAATAATTGTCGAAACCAATTGAGAAGGCAGAAGAGTAAAGGGAATGAATTGAAAGATGTTGCATCTATAGAAATGGAAGCATACTTTGGTCAGTGTATTCTTCGTGGAGTTTTTATAGGTAATGATGAGAGTGTTCGTGAGTCGTAGAGTCCAATTAGGCGAAGTCCAATATTTGGTAACACAATGGCGCTCAATCGGTTTGAAGACATTCGCAGGATGCTACGTTTTGATAACAGAGCGACGAGAATGGTAAGACTTCGTAATGATCGAGTGGCAGCTACTCGTCTGTTGCTTGATGGCCTTGTCATCAATAGTCAGAAATGTTACATACACAATGAGTGCGTGACTGTTGACGAAGAGCTGTACCCACTTAGAGGCAGATGCCCATACATTCAGTGCATGCCTAGCAAACCCGCTAAATATGGTTTGAAGTTCTGACTTTTGGCTGTTGCTCAATGTTATTTTCTTTGCATCAATGTACACTGAAAAGGACCAAACAGCTGATTATGGATCAGGCAGTTTAGGGGAACAGGTAGTGATGAATGTGGCCAGGCACGTCCCAGAAATCAGAAATATTACCACGGACAACTTTTTCACGACGCTGTCCCTTGCAAGAGAATTGAGAAAACGAAACTTGTCTTTGTTAGGTACAATAAGATCGCATAGACGAGAAATACCTTCAGCAGTACGGAGTCATCACAATTAAGAGCTTTACTCAAGCAAATTTTGATTTACTACTGTTGACCAAACTCCCATGCAGTTGGTGTCATACAAAGCGAAGAAGAACCAAGTGGTACTGACGATTTCCTCAGCACACAACAATGGTTCAATTTACTAATCCGATCCTACTAAAAAACCTGAAGTTATTTTTCAATACAAGGAAACTAAGTGTGGTGTAGATGTTGTGGACAAAATGTTTGGAAACTACTCCATAAAATACAAATATAGGAGATGGCATGATGTGGTTTTTTGCAACGTTCTGGATATAGCATGTTACAATTCATTTGTATTCTTTTCAGAAGTGTTTCCAGAATATGAAAGCAACAATTGGCACAAAAGAAGACATTTTCTTATCGACTTAGGGACTAAGCTTTCTGCGAGCTGCAGAGGAGCTAGACAAAGGTCATTATCACCGATTGACAACGTCCACCATCAGGATCAGGTTGTAAAAAAGAGGAAAAGAAGCAGAATTTTCTCAGAAAACGAAGTGAACCGAAAAGCTGCTTGTTGCTGCAGGAGCTGCTAGACTCCGTTATGCCTGAAACACTGCAAGTCTACTTGGGAAAAGCGCTGAACTATTGTTACAGCATCGGCTGCGGAAAGAAAAAAAATTTTGATTTCCGTTGCTGAACTGAACTGGCGCCCTTTTGTTCTCGCACGGCTCGTATTTTCTGTTTGGCGTTTGACAGCTTGAGATTGCAATGCAACTCTCGGGCGTTTTTTGCCTAAAACCAGGCGAGATTTGGATTCTAATTCGCTGGCCTCTCGTTTCAAACAGTAAAGTAAATAGTAACTCTTTGGAATTTTTAGTCATTTGCCTAATTTTGTTGCTGCACGAAGTTGAATTTTGTTTCTGCATTTAGTTATATTATTTTAAGAAGAAGCCCTCGGTGAATATATGCTCTTTTTTTTATTTGCTAGTGGCAGTTATTTTATCTGAGTTTTTTGGATTTCAATTTTCTTTTACTGAGTTCGCAAAAAAAGAAGTTTTTGTTTAGTCGTCGTGTTGAAGAAGGAGCGAAGGCCCAGGAGTTCCTCCTGGGTACTTGTGCTCAAATCTTTGTGTTTGAGGATTTGTAACAACTATATGACCACGTTATTCGACAAGGCGGAGAACTATGATTGTCTACATCAGGAGTTGGCAATCTTTAACACAGAAAGAGCCATTTGAATCCGGTTTCCACAAAAAAAACTTAATGGGAGCCGCAAATACTTTTTGACATCTAAAATGGGGAAAAGACGCATTTATCCAAAAAAGATACATACGCTTATTAGGAATTTGACTATCCTTTTGAAGATGAGCTATAAAGAAAATACTGTATATTGCTTTTTTGACCTACCTTTACACTTTGTATAAACAACTATAGTGTATTGCTTATGAAATCCACGAAGTGCTACAGAGAAAATTAAATTTTATTCGTAATGAACATATTTTGTCATTCTTAGTTTTTGAAAAATAATAACAATGTCCGAATATCTCTTTCAAATAAATTAAAAAGCTGAACTTAAACAATCCATATAGCAAACAAAAACAAAAAAATGCCGTGAGCCGTTATCCTTTTTTCGCCTTTGGGCTTCGGGGTATGTGCGGCATTGTGGGGCGTTAATGGGACTTCTGCTTCTGTACCTCTGCGCACAGCATCTGCAAATCGGGGCTGTACGAAGTCACTTTCATCTTTACGCAGGACTGTAAGCTGTCATCTTTCATCTTTACGCAGGACTGTAAGCTGTCATCTGTGAGGCGTGAACGGTGTTTGTTTTTAATGTAGTTCATGGTGGAGAATAGCTGCTCACATGCATATGTGGATCCGAAGATCGAAAGGACTCCTAAGGCATATTTTTCATGTTCATGTAGGTGTCGGGGATAGCATTCCATGTTTCAAACACAAGTTTGTCTGGTGTTGGAAGGTTCTCAATGTTACTCCATTTGTGATTCTGAGCAAGAGTGGCCTTCTGACGGGCAACATCTTCAAGATCATCTGCTAAGCGTTTGAACTTGGATACCCACATGTCTTTGTCAGCTATGTCAGCCAACTCCAACTCCAGATCAGGTTGACTTATACCTGCAAATGCAGTCACATTAAGCAGGGATGGATTGATGTTGAGGGGAGTGATGGGGAAGGACAATGTGGTTTTTTCATCCTGAACTCACGGAATCGTTTTTCAAACGACGCTTGCATTGTGGTGATTGCAGACTGAAAATGCTCTAAATTGATCAGCTCTTGATCTTGTTTGAACTCCCTTAATAAGGGGAAGTGAGACAGCGTGCCTCTCTAAAAATTTCTGGATAAAACTGTCAGTTTGTGCTCAAACACCAACACCTCCTCCAGCATGTGTAGCGCTGTTGCTCCTTTCCCCTGAAGAGTTGTGTTCAGCGTGTTCAGGTGTACTGTCATGTCCACCATGAAGTGCAGTTTTTCCAGCCACTCTGGCTGTTCCAGCTCAGGAAAGGAGAGTACTTTGTTGCTCATGAAAGTTTTAATCTCTTCCAGACATGCAGCAAAACGTTTCAACACCTCTCCTCTGGACAGCCACCGGACTCTGGTATGCAGCAGCAGATCAGAGTACGTGCTATCAACCTCATCAAGTAACGCACGGAATCGGCGATGATTTAAATTCTTTGCCATTATTTTATTGACAATTTGAATGACAACATTCATGACCTCTGTGCATTCTGGAGGGAAAGTTTGCGCGCACAATGCCTCTTGGTGCAGGATACAGTAAAAGCTCAGCAGCTTTCTATTCAGTAACTTCTGCAGCAAGGCCACAAAGCCCCTGTGCGCTCCAGTCATACTCGGTGCCCCATCGGTAGCTACTGACACCAGGTGGGTTGTTTTTATGTCTTTGGCTCGTAAACACTCAAAAACAGCCTCACAGACGTCCTCTCTACTTGTCTGACATTTTAGGGGTATCAGCTCAATCATTTCTTCCTGTGGCCCAGCAGAATTCACATATCGACAGAACAGCGGTATTTGTTCGATATCATTTTTGTCTTTGGACACATCACAAGCGATTGAGAAGGTTGCAGCTGAACTGATGTCTTTAATTCGCTGTTTTGTGATATTTTCTGCCATTTTAATGGTTCTGTCTTTGACTGTCTTCGCAGAGAGAGAGGCATCTCTCTGATTTTCTGAACAATTTCACACTTGTTTTTAAAGTCCGTAAATAGGTGTTCTGAAATCATAAGGAATGATTCTTTCACATATTCTCCATTTGTAAACGGTTTCCCATGCCTGACTATTTCCTGAGCGGCCACAAAACTTGCATATGTAGTTAAATTTGAAGACTTCGATCACTTCTTGAATTGATTCTTTGTAAGATCAGCCTTCCGCATCAGTTACTTACCAGCTTTTTTTCTCTCTTCTCCCTCAGGATATTTTTCAACAAAGACTTTTTTTGTATTATTGAAATGTCTTGCGACATTTGACCGTTTATTGTTGGCCAGTTTTTCTCCACAAATTAGGCATATCGGTAGGCTACTCTCGTTAGAGGTAAATGCAAATGAATCTGCCCAAGCATCATTAAATGTTCTGTTTTCCTCAGATATTTTTCTTTTCTTACATTTCTCCATATCTGGCCTTGTTGGGGTTGAAAGTCGCGACAAAAAACAATAAAATGTACTTTTTTATTAATATCTAAATATTTAATATTTCAAGATCACAATAATCTTCCAATTAAAAACTAAAACACTTAAAAAATAGCTAACGCAAATAAAATACACGTAAATACTTTTTTAAAAGTAATTTTTTTCCCAAGCCACTCTGAGCCGCAGTGTAAGGAGGAAAGAGCCGCATGCGGCTCCGGAGCTGCAGGTTGCCGACTCCTGGTCTACATTGTGCGGTTGCATATAAATTTTTTTTCGATAAATCTTTGTCGATGAACAAGCTTTTCAAATGTTTGTTCTCATTATAAGCGCAGATAGAAATTGTATGTGGACTGTCGAGGTTGCGGGTGGAAGTGGAAAGGATAGAGTCCGTATGTATAGACAGTAAAAAATACCAGATATGAGCACTAATCACTTACGTATTGACCGGATTTAAACTACAGTAGCTTTCCTTAAAACAGTAATAGCAGTTTTTTTTGTAACAAAAATACTGCATCTATTACATGCAAATTGTAATCTTAATCTAACCAAAAAGTTTAAGATGCTCTGGGGGCTTTAACTACACCCACAAACACCGTATCGAAAAAGTTATTAATAAAAAGAAACAACCTATTTTTAGTTCTTGTTCAGATGTGATTACATCAAGACTTTAAAATAGTTCCGTAGACCTACTTAGCCAAGCATCGGGTGCAATGAAATGAAGCATGGAAAAGGTTTTGGTTGGGTGCTCCCAACACGCCATCGCTCTGCAGAAATCTAATTAAAATTAGCCATGAGGCCCACACACAAAGTTGGTGGCATCCAAATATCGGTACAGATCGAGCCTAACAAAATTTTACCTTGACAAAGAGTTTAACGTTGAAATAATTAATTATTTCACCATTTTAATGGATTGATGATCCCTTTCGCCACCCTTGCCACGCCCTCAAGCGCACGAATCTATAAAGTTATTCAATTGAATATTAAAAGAGGCAAATTTTCTCTCTAGCTTAACTAAAACGATACACAAACAAACAGTGCTGATGTAGGGGTCTCACAGACCCTTTCATGCAATAACAGATACAAAAACTGTCATGCACTCTAGGGTTAAAGAATTGCTCGTTGCATTGTCAAATAAGCTTAAATTGATGTCGAGTTGCTTTTATCGAAAGCGAATTGTTGATATGTTCTGAAAATGCAATTAATCGCGTTTCTACGACCAGTAGTTTTTGAGAAAATACAGCTGACAAATTGCCCAATGAAGCGTTCATTGTAACGTCATCTTGGACCCCAAAGAAATGAAGTTTTTTGTAAGGAAATAGGTTGGATGCTAACTTTCGTTTGAGCACAAAACAATTTTGCTCTGTCAAGAAATGTAAATTAAAAAAATTGTCTTTAATTATGATGTCATCATGACGTCACCAATACTCTTTTGACACTTGCCCCGCAGTGGTGATCAATGGGGCTAATTTTGATGTTTATATGTCAATTGGTTTTGGAGGAGTTGAAGCGTACGTACGTACAGACAGAATCGCGCTTTATATATTCGAAGAACATCTAGCATTGAATCAATGATAAGACAATGAATGATTGATCCTCTCATTTGCTAATTTAATTGCACGCGTAAGCGAGAGCAGCTCGCACGACAAACAATAAAAGCGATGCCTGACGTAATGTGACATAGAAATCTAAAACGTAGCATATCAACCAGTTTCGTAAAATTTTCCAACATTTGCGACACAATGCTTATTATGAGGCTCGTAATCTTCCAAAAATATCCGAGCTAGGTTTAAACAATGCGCAAGGGAAATAAAAGTCAAAAAATCTCAACTTTCTAACGATTTTCCTATGGGGAAATATTTCAAAACTACTGCAGGGCGAGAGGAAAAAAGCCCGTGTAGAACCAGATACGATTAAACCGATGGGTGTGTGCTGTGCCTGTAATATATGTATATCACTGTACAGGATGTTTCATCTCAATATGTCACTTTAGAAAATCTCGTATCTCAGTAGCTGGCAAAAGTAGCAGGATAAAATTGGTTTCGTTGGAAACGTAAAATCTTCAATTTTGTTGCTGCGGTGGTTTCGATAGACTATTGTTACGTCACAATCAAAGTTTAAGCTTTTTGCGTAAAATGCCGTTTCTGCCGATTTGCCTCTTATTTGCTAAAAATGTCTTTTACTGGAATGGAGAAAGCGTTTTGTGTTTTGGAATTTGATAAAAACAACTCTTGGACACGTGTTCAACGTAAATTTCGGACAGAATTTTCAAAGCAGCCACCAGACCGATTTACCATACACAAACGGCACGCGAAATTTAAGGAGGAGAGATGTTTGCGCTCTCGAAAAAGAATTGCTCCATCACTTTCAACTGAAACGATCGAAAGAGTTCGAAACATCTTCCAGTAGAGCCCCAGAAAGTCGATGAGAAGAACTAGTCTTGAACTTCAGATGCCTTCAACAACCGTTTGGCGAGTGGTAAGAAAACACCTGCATATGATACCTTATAAACTGCATTTGCTACAGCATTTGAAAGACACCGACAAATCAGCTCGCGAAGACTTTTGTACCCCAATGCAGGTGATGTTGGAAGAAGGCGGATTTCATGACCGTCTTGTGTTTAGTGACGAAGCAACCTTCCACGTAACTGAAAAAGTCAACAAACACAACCCACGCATATGGGGAACTAAACATCCTCATGTAATACAGGAGCATGTGCGAGACTCTCTTAAGGTGAAAGTGTTCTGCGCCATATCGAAGAAGTGTTTGTATGGGCCTTTCTTTTTTGAAGGAACAACGGTCAACAGTGAAGCGTACCTTGCTATGCTGCAAAATTGGTTGATGGAACTTTTGTTTGAAGGAGAGCGAGCAGACTTTATTTTCCAACAGAATGGGGCACCACCTCACTGGAGTCTCACTATAAGACAGTATCTGAATGCTACTCTGCACAACAAATGGATCGGACGTGCCGGAAATAATGATTGCGTGCTCCTGCATTGGCCCCCTAGCTTTCCAGACCTAGGGCCATGTGACTTTTTTCTCTGGGGCTATGTAAAAGGCTTGGTCTACGTTCCTCCTCTTTCAACGTCAGTGGATGATCTGAAGACTCGAATAACTGAGTCCTTGAAAACCATCGATCCCGATATGCTTGTTCGAGTTTGGAAAGAAATGGAATACCGTTTCGAGGTGTGCCATGTAACCAAGGGCTCATATATTGAACATTTGTGAAAAGTTTAATAAAGCGTTTATTTCTTTGATTTTTGAGGTTCAAATTTTTGCTGCGTAAACTTAAGATCATTAGTTTTCAAAAAAAAGTTTGGTTTTCATATCTTCTACAGTTATTGAGATATAAGTTGTCATAAAGCGACATATTGAGATGAAACACCCTGTATTTTAGCCGGCAGCATATCAGAAACTATTTACGTATGCTTTTAAAATGATAAAGGGTGCAGAGGCTGCCTGTTGGTGTTTTTATTAAAGTGGCATCAGACAGCAAAAAGAGTTTACTTTGCATTAGGATAAAACGTGGCTGTTTTTAAATCATTCAAGAAAAACATAACAAGCATGCCTAAAAAACGCTAAAAAACCTAATCGGTTTGCCATCATCGATAGAGCTTTCAATGTAAAAAAAATTATTTTTATCAAAAGCAGCTTGTTAATATCTCCCGAAAAAGCTTTCGATTGCGTTTCTACAATCACAGGTTATTGAGGAAATGAAGAAAACACATTTTACTATCAATCAGTAATTATTGCATCCTCTTAGTTCCCGAAGAAATAAAATTTCTTCAGGTTGGTATTTTGGGTGCTCACTTCTTTTAATCAAAAAACCAGTTACCTCCGCCAAGTAATGCGAATTTTAAAAAGCATTTTCATTTGTGTTTTATCTACCCACTTGGAACACTCATCCCGTAGCAGAAACCAATCGAGTCAAGTTTCATGTTTGTAAGTCCTGTAGTGTCGGAGGAGTTAAAGAACTTCACTCAGGCACACTGAAATTAACAAAAAATTCCGCTTTGTAGTTTAAATCTTTCAAACTGTGCGCCGTGAAGTAGCGGGAAAAATTTTCGGATGTGCCACCAAACTTTGTATCGTGATCAATAAAAGGGTGGGCCAACACTTGTGATCAATGGCGTTACGACCAGTTTAAAGAAAGTTTTTTGCGAATTTAAAGTTTTTGTACCAGTAAATTGAAACTATGGCACTACAACTAGTAGTTGTACGGTCAATGATTAGAAGTGGCAAGCGTGCGAAAACACCGTAGTTTTAAGTTTTTTTGTTAATCCCCCAAAATATTGATTTCTTTTGTGCTAAATTTTTATTTTTGTCAGTTCAAAAGGACTTGGATCATGTTTTCTTCTGCAACACTTCTATTCGGTTAAGGGAAATTTAAAAGTTGTTTCAAAAATTTTGTGGTTTTTAGTGGGCATATGTGGGGAGAAAACCGCGATTTTGAATTTTTTATGGACTTGCTCAACAAAATCATTTTGTTATTTTGTAGTATAATTTATATAAAGTTCAAAGTGGCCGGAAATATTTTGTGCTTTACAACATTCTGACTCACTGTAATTAAAAGTAATTTAATGCTTTTTTGAATAACGTAAATTTTGACCGATGTTAACCTCCAGCACAATTAATAACAGTGTCGCACAACGGCATGCATCAGACTGTAGTCCGAGTTAAAATGAGTGCACTCCATGTGGCGACTAGTCACTTCTATCATGATAGCTACTGAACGTAGATGGCGATCTATACATAAAGCCAAGTGTTGTTGGCGGCTTTCTGCTTGTGGTTTGTAGTTGAAGTTGCTGAGGTTGCTACAACAGCTATGCTTAGCAAATTAATTATTTTTCATGTGAAAATTTACAGTAATCACAAAAACTATCAGCGTTATTAGCTCAAAAACCTGGTCTATAAATTGTACTCTTATACCATGACCTGTTTTGCTTTTGCAATAACTTTACTATAGTTGCTTGACTTTGGTTAGGTTTCACTTCCCCTAGCTGCGTTAATGCCAGGTTCCAGCATTATGCGCTCACCCAAAGATTTTACATCATGCAAAATGGCATACAATTTCAAAAAGTCAAAAGTAATATGCCAAATATTCAATTTCCTTTTTCGAAAATTACACTGCAATTACTTTGGGGTCCCTGTCCCCAACAGCTTCACATTTATGCTTACATGCAAGTGGTGAAATAAATAATTAGGCCAAACAGTTCGTAAAGTTATTGGCTCCTTAAATAGTGAGTGAGCAAGTCCATCCCCTAAGTACTGTATATCTTGTGAACAAGGCAAATAAGACGTTGCTAAGGACTTCATAAACTGAGGAGATACTTAATAGTTATGCGCAACCTCCTATCATTTTTCTGTTCGATTCCTACGTAAGACCCGGTGTATTTGCTTTTAAAACGAGAACGGTCTATGTAAAAAAATACTTATTTGTTATTGCTGTTCGCACAACTACGCATTGAATAAAGCCGGCTTGCCGACATTTGCAACCTCAATATTACTGATGTGGCCTTACAATTGTAAAAGCTTAATCGTGGGTGCTTTACTTCGGGTAGTTTGCTCTTTTCTGGATGCTTTTATGCAAGGACAAACCATACGCAGCATGGTTTGATCACAGGTTTTACGTTGAACAAATAGGAATATACAATTACGAAAATGTCGCAAGTAGTGGTCCAAACATTTAATAGTGTATTTTCGAAAATATATATCAATCATTTTCGGGCCCCCTTTTCCCCACAACTTTTAAATTATGCTTCCATGCAGTTCATAAAATAAATGCACAAAACGTTCCAAATCTTTGGCTGCTTTAATTGAGAGAAAGTCCGATTCCTAAGTCTGACTCTACTGAAAACTGGGCAAGCAACCCGTAGCCAAGGACGCTACAAAGTACTTGCAAATATACGTTTTTATCTAATTGGCCACTCCCCGATTCCCGTATAGCTACAAAACGTATGCTATTTTCAAGAGCATGGTCGTATTAATGGTTGGCCTATTTGAAGCAATTTAAATTTTGAGAAGGGTTCACGGATCTTTAAGTAAACTCAATCATATCATCCAGAGCAATCTCATAAAATAAGGAGGGAGAGGAGGGCATTGACGTAGATAAAAGTTGTAAAATTAAGAATCTTGCAAATTTTAGTCTCTAGACAAACATGAATACCTTTTGTTGGAGGCCAACGTTTTGGAAGTGAGAAATTTGCCGATATTTGTGTCCAAACCTGCATCATCATCTTTATTTTCTTCGAGATGAAGTTTTTGAACGTCCTTTCATCCCGTTTGGGCCTCTTGCTTTTTATTTCCCTTATTGTCCATGGCATACATAAGACTTGGTAAGATCGATGACCTCTTCAGGAGAGTGTCATAAAAAGGTTTTTGACGTCACGATGACGTTAGCATGAAAAAATGTTTTAAATTTGTATCTCTTGATGGAGAAAATAGCTTTTGTATTTTAAAAAGGCAACACCTGATTCACCAAATTTTAATCATTTCATTTCTTTGCTGTTAAGATGACGTCACAACAGACGATAGATTGTAAAAACTATTTTCCTTGTTTCCTCAAAAATACTGACCGTAGAAACGCAGTTGAAACCTTTGTTGAGAGATGAAATAATAGACTGCTTGTGAATGACACCAGCTTCCATTAAAAAGATGGAATGTTTCAAGACAAACAGTCGATTTATTATTTTACTACTTGCTTACTATTACAAGTATCTTAACTCTTTACCTTCATTTAGTGTTCGCTTTTGTGAGGGATAATTAATTTTAAGTGCCTCAACTTGAAATACGATGTTAATTCATTGGGATAACTCCACTTTGGCTAATGTGCTCAATATCAAATGTTTGACTGTGTCGCCATTATTTTGTATTGTAAGTAGGATAACTCAATACACTTACCACGAGCAATTTCTCGGAAACGTGCCTCACAAGAAGCAAAAGAAAGGCCAAAACTTGAGATATCCAGGGATGTGGAAGCGGTTATTTTTCAACCGCTTCCGTTTCCACGACTATTGCTTCCGCTTCCGTTTCCACAAACAAAAACCGAGAAAACGACCTTTGACAATTTTTTTAACATTTGTGGGTTTGTAGCCTGCCCTCTCGTACATTTCATCATTTTGAGAACACAAAAACCTTCATTTATTGCTATTACTTTACCTACTTTGCTTACGCTTATTGTTCCGAACTACTTTGTGTTTCTTTTTCTTAAATATTAGAACTCGTGTTGAATGTAGAACAGTACTTTTTAATCATTTTGTCATCGCGGAACCCCTAATGTGCTTTTGCGTTTGTCACGGAACCTCCCCAGTAACAAAAATTTAGAAATTACAAATTGCTTGCAAGAAAATCAAATATTTTGTTACTGCACTTCAAAAAATAATTAAACACTTCAATAAATAGACAGTTATTACAAGTTCCTTCACTACTTACAACCGCTTTTACAACAGTTAACCTAATGCTTCTTAGATTTAAACCGCATGACCACACATTACAGCTCTCGACAATAACCTGTCGTCACAACAAAAAATTACAACGATATAGCGCGGATTTTTCCTCTCTATCCTCAACTAACTCTGACTTTGAGTTAACTTTAACTCTAATTGTCATTACGGATCTTCTATCCGTCACCAAAACACGTATTAATTCCGATCTTTTTGGATAGTGAAGGAGAAATTTCTGTTGTATATATAGTATATACATTTAAAGCGAGCAAAATTAAACTGCACCAATCAACAGCCGCTTCAACGTGGCGGTGTGGTCCCCAACCCCGTTTGGGTTGGGTCGAAATGGCTGTTGGCCTTCCCGAGGATCCCAGTTACCTTGGGCACTCCCCTCAAACAAACCATTTTTTTTGCCGTGCAGCCCCTAAACGACTGCAGAAGGGTAGCATGCAGTCTCTTTAAAATCGGCCTGCCTTCTCTGTTCTGCTGCCTTTCTCTTGCCTGTTTTCTCATTCTTCTCCTTCTCCTGATAAGCGGCAACGTTCATCCTAACCTTTGTCACGTCTTTCCCTGTTCAGTGTGCTCTGGGAATGTGATCTGGCGGGATACGTCAGTGCAATGCTGCACATGCTCTAATTAGATTCATTTAAAGTGCTCACTACTCTCCTTTCCTAGATTCAGAACTCTTGGCAGCTCTCACTCCTGGAGCTACCCTTCCTGCTGGGTCTCTGTTTTTTTGGAGATTCCACATTTACCAGCACTGTAACTTCCTCCTCGGACTTCTCCAGCTTGTGTATCTCCACTGCTCAATCTGGCCCATCTGGCCTCCCTTTGGTTAATGCAGCACTCGCACCCCACCCTCGCCTTCAAACCTCTTATCCTTTTTCCACCCACTTCGTATCTTCTCCCTCTGCTCCCCCATTACCGCCTCATACTCCTGGCTGTTTCTCTTTACCTCCTGCTTCCTTTTCCCCTCCTTAACACACTCAGGGTTCTTCAATGGAATGCTGGGGATCTCCAAGCCAGGAGCACTGAACCGCTACACTTTATTTCCTCTCATCTCATTGAACTTATTTGTATCCAGGAATCCAACCTTAAATTATCTTCCTCTTTCCAGATCCCTGGATTCTCTGCTCTGCGATCTGATGGCACCCACTCCCAATCTGGTATTTTTTCTATTGATGTCACTGACGCTAGCGGCGGCGTCATCATTTTTGTCAAGCAGGGCTTATCCTTTTTTGAGCTTTCTACATCTTCTCTTTCTTCGCTTGACCCCTACTGTGATTATGTAGGGGTCAATATCTCTCTAAATGATTCCTCCTCGCTCTCATTTTTTAATGTTTGTGCTCCCCCAATTCGCTATTGTCCGAAGGATAGCAGAACCAATTTCGTTTCTTCCTTCATTGTTCCCTCCCATGTGGAAGCAGAAGCGGTGGAATTTTTGTGCTTCCGCTTCCACAGAAAAAGGACCGCTTCCACAGTTTCCGCTTCCACATCCCTAAAGATATCATTTATGCTAATGACTTCTTTGTTTCTTCACTGTTTATTTTTTTACGAGGAGGTTGTACCAAGTCGGGAAATATGCATACCACTTAATAAACGATTTGAGTTATCGAAAAGTTAAAGCCATTACAGCGCTAATTCCAATTTTGCGTATGTTCTTTTTATTTAGAGATCTTGGAAAAGAATAAAATGTTGCTAAGATTTCTCTTTATTCAAATTACTTGTACTACGATCGGGATTAGGAGAATAGGGGCGATATTTTCATAAGTACACATTTGTCACTTATGGTCTTAAAAATATGATTCCGATTTTACTAAACCGACAAAGTTGAGTGGTAGCTCTGCCAGAGAACACTAGCGAAGCCGGCTAGTTCTCTAACAAAGCTACTTTTATTTTATAACTATGCCGTTCAACCATCTTAAACCGAACCAAAAATTTTGTGAGCAAAGAGAGCGGAGAATTGGGCCAAAACGATGTATGTGTGGCATCTTTGGCTAAGATGGAAAAATAGAAGAAAAAGTAAAGATAAGAGCTTATCATATTGGTAGCCAAATCTGAAGACTGTTTACTGCATTTAATCATTTACTTCAGCTAACCTATAGAAATGACGAAGATCTACAAGCTCACACGCTTTTTTTTTAAAAGAGCGCTGCCAAGTTTTTCCTGCAATAAATTGTCTTTAGATTGCTGCTCAAAACCACTAAACTCGATTAATATCTGTCAGGGAAAAACATTTCAATTTTCTGACAGCCGTTACGCTTTGATCAAAGCGGTTCAATTTGCGGCATGTAAGGAAGAACAAACACACTCAGCGCGTTTCATCAACAGTCATGAACAAAAGTTTAAGACCTCTTGAAATTATTACAAGTTTCTAAGCAAAAGGTAGTATAACGCTTTATTTACATTTGGCAAATTGCTTTATTTCGCACCTAATCAATCACAAACACGTGGAAGACAGTACAATACCGTCTAAACAATCATATACAAAAAAATGTTCCAATTCTCAATATTTTGTGTGGCCTCCTCTGTTTTTTATCACAGCTTTGATTCTTTTTGGCATACATTTGATCAAACTTTGGCAGTACTCCTTTGATATTTTTTTACTTAGACTTCCTTTATCGCTTTTACCAACTCTGCGCCACTTAATGGTTGCTTTTCCGACACTTTATTTTTCATGTTGGTCCACAAATTCTCGATGAAATTTAAATCCGGACTGTTTCCTGGCCACTCGAGAAGGTCGATATTGTTGCTATCCAGAAAATTTTTTGCAATTTGGAACGGTGGCAAGAGGCGCCATCCTGCATAAATATTTGACAATTGTGAACTTGCTGGTGAAGTTTTAGCTTCTCTGAAAGCATTGGCACGTATTTTGGCCTATTCATAGTGGTTCCTGGAGGCAGGAAACTCAAAGCAGCGGCATCATTTCTGGACATAGCCCCCAAACCATTTGACTAGGAGGGTGTTTCACTCATTAAAACGTTTTCCAGTTGGTCTACGGACGTGCTTCTTTTGAACAACAAACTGTTGGAAGGTTGATTCGTCGGAAAAAAGCACTTTTCCCATTGCTCGGCGGTCCAATGTTGATGATTATTAACAAACTGTAGACGGTATTTAGATGGCACTTCTCTTAGGGGCAATTTTTTAAATTGGCACACAGTACTAAGCTTAGACCAGCCAACTGAAACACCTAATCTCAACCAAATTATTTCTGATTGTATTTATTTGTTTCTGAGTATCCAACTAGCAATAATTCATTCTAATTTTTAATAAGTTTCTCATTAGTTTTCAAAATAAGCCCAAAAGTTGGTGTTCGCCCATACCTTTCCGGCATAAATTATAGCTTTTGGTCAGCCAATTTTTTTGGCGCCAAATGTGTGACGTGTTATGTAACCTTCCTATAGGAAGGTTGCACGCACGTGATCAAACGTCATCAAAATGCGCTTTCGAAAAAAGTGGATGATCAAAGTCAGTGTTTTTGCATTGAATTGAATAGGAGTGATATCGTTTTTTGCAAAGCAAATGAAGAAACGTGACAGTTGTTGAATGCACGTTAAATATGTTGTTTTACTGATGTTAAGGAATGAATCTAAGGTCAAAGTAAGATAAGAGGTGCTAAGGTTTGCTTGTTATTGCTAATAGTTGGGCTAATTTTATGGGCTAAACATGCAGGCTTATTTGTAGCCAGCTTCTGAGTGGGTTTCATATTCGATTAATCAGCGTGTTTGGGAATGATGAGTTTAAGTTAATTGTAATGTGTAACTTATACAGTATATTTAGTAGCATAAGCATTCTGAAAAGTTGAAAATTTAAGTTATACTGTAGCCTAAATGACAGGGCAGACTTCTGTATTGTTTGACATATGCTGGATTAGTTATTGTTGGATAAAATCAGTAAGTTTTTGAAATTTTTTGTCAATAGTAATTGTAGGCCAGTCATATTGATATGTCAGATGTAATTGTGTGACCTTAACCACTCTTAAACAATTGTTTGGGCTATTACCTGGGCTGCTGGACCAAGGGTAATACAAAAATTACGGTACCGATTTATTGATTCATGCGTAGAGCTCATGCTCTGTTTGCATGTCTTTTGTCACAATGGATCACCGCGACGGGTAGACTGCTTGGCCCCACCACCTGTTTGCCACATAAAGTTGGAGGCATACCGTTAAATGCCTTGCTCATGGAGACAGCAAGTAAGCTTACCGGCAAGCTTACCGTACCGGTAGTAGCCTAATGATCAAATAATGGTTGTTTTTGCTAATGTACCAACTGGTATCTAATTGTTATTGTTTATTTTTAAGTGACGAGCAAATGGTAGTTAGATGACACTTCTCTTAGGGGCATTTTTAAGAAAATTAGCCCACTATGCTAGGCTTATACTAGCCAACTGAAAGACCAAATCTCAACCAAATTGCTTTTGGTCAAATTTATTTGTTTCCGAGAATCCAACTAGCAATAATTCATTCCAAATTTTAATTAATTTTTCATTAGTTTTCAAAATAACCCCAAAAGTTGGTGTTCGCCCTATACCTCTCCAGCATAAATTAGAGCTTTTGGTCATCCACTTTTTTTGGCGCGAAATCCGTGACGTCACATGCAACCTTCCTATTGAATCAAAATCTATTAAATCTATTCTTTTTTTGGAAAAAAAAGGAATTTGAGAGTAAGTTTATGGGCAAAAAACTTTTTTCTTTGGAGATCAATCTGAAACATTTGTAGCATTGAAATATTGTAGAATTTTGGGTATTTATGCAAAAATTATCTCTTTGGAAGTTTTTGGCTTTGGTGGGATTTTTTTGTAAATTTCAACTTGGCAACTTCGTTCTTTTTTCGTGTCCGCACGTGCGAGCGGTTGTTGATTGGACGGAGTTTCAGAAAAACAGTTGAAAGATGTAGTTCATTATTGTAGTTAGTTATCAACTCCTACTGATTTGACCAATATGTATCTTAAAGTTACAATTAATTGTTAGATTCATTTTATTTAGCTCTTCTGGTAATGATAACGTTTATTCAAGTTGATACAAGTTCTTACCGAACATGCAAAAAACTTCAATATCCGTCAACGTTTCGAACAGCTATACAGCTGTTTTTCATCAGGACCAGTTAGCTAATAATGAGTTTGAGGATAATTCTTGAGGTTGTTAAGGACCCAAATTTTAACAGCAGCAAATGACAACTGCAATCAGGTCGTTTCAAGCTAAAGAAGTTTTTCATGTTTTCTCTATTGTGTTCTTGTGTAGTATTTCTTATTGTATGTTGCCCCTGGAAGTTGCTGAATAATCCTGTCTAGCAGCATGCCTTATTTTTTTAATGCGATTGCAGTTTTTCTGAATCACAAATTAATGTATCAAGTGTATTTATAGATGTAGCTGGGAGTATTAATTACTCCCACCATGTTAAAAACACGGAAGTGGGTATTTTATTGTCAATAGCAATTTGGTAATCCTGTACTTAAGCGCGGTAAATTATTTAAGCTGAAAGGGCAGTGTACACTGTAGGGCCAGGCCCGATATATAAATGTACAGGGCAGTGTACACTGGAAGGGAGTGTACATGGTGGGTTCCAGTGTACACTGGCCCGTACGTTTACATACTGGGCCTGGCCCTAGAGTGTACACTGCCCTTTTAGCTTAAATAATTTACCGTGCTAAAGTACAGGATTACCAGCAATTTATATATTAAGGTTAGTTTGCTGTAACCATTTATATGCATTTAAATATCCATGATTGCTACAATTCTGGGAGTGATGCCATGGTGCATGAATAGTGCAGCTGCCTTGAAATGTAATTGTTACAGCTTAGAACCTTTGCTGGCAGGGCACTTAAACAAAGACAGTGTGCACAGGTATGTGGGTAAAAATGCATTTTAGGTGTGTAAATTATTAAACTCCAAAGACACATCAAGTATTGTCACTAAGCAGGCTAAGTTTTAGATCTAATATCTCAAGATCAATTAGATTAGTACACTATGGTGTGTCCATATGGTCAACAGTACTGCCTAGATGTGATTGCTCTGGCCCTCACCCTAATGCAAATATTAATGTGTTATTGTTGCACCTTGGGTGTAATAGTGTGTGCTACAAAAGCAAGTAATAACATGTAATTGTTGTACATTGAATTTAATAGTTTATGTACCTAAAATACACTTTTACCAGAATGTGAATGCACAGGGTAGTATACATGGGAAGGAGTGTGCAATGTGGGGGAGTGTACACTGGGGGTGCAAATTTTTTTGATTCATTAAAATTGACCAGTTAGGGATGATGAAAAGTCAAATGTTTATTGCCTCATTAAAACTGACTTATCACAAATGTCACACAACAAAAAGCCTCCCATGGTAAAATGTGGTCGATGGCAAAACAATGCTGGTAATGGGATTCAAACCCACATGTGCAACAGCCATTAAACAAATGGTCATGGCTTTTGGGTTTAGAGCAATTTTTAACCAGAGTCTGCTTGTTAATCAATTTAGCCATTCTAGCTCTGTAGCTAATGTAATCAATAGCAAATTGATTACTTGTTATTGTGTTCTGCAACTTAAAGTGTTGCATTTAAAAGTGTTTCCGTTAATTATTAGCCTCTTGCATGCCTGAGGATGGCTTATAATCTGCAAAAACATAATTTAAAGCTTTTTAAAAGGCAATGGCTATTTTGCTCTGAATGGCATTTTACACTTGGAGGCTATTTGCCATGAGTTATTTGTGATTTGGTCATTCTTAATGACATATTGAAAATGTGACTTTTGGTTGTTTCTGATTGGTCAATTTTAATGACCAATTAAATAAATTTTGTATCCCAGTGTACACTACCCTGTATGTTCACATACTAGGCCCCCCCCTCTAGTGTACCCTGCCTTTCTCTTGGTGTCCTGCCAACCAAGATTCCAACCTATCACCTTTGTATTTTAAGGCAGGTACACTATCCAGACATCACTTGCAAAATGATAGTAATTATGATCAACTTGATCGTTTTACTTTGGCTTTGGTGTGATGTAAAATTTGTTGAGTTTTACATAACATTACACAGTTCATTGTCATATTTGACCTATGATTTTAAGAGGTGAAATCTCATTGCATTATACCTTTTTGAAAGGTGAGTTCCCATCTGCTGTCATGAATTTTTCAATCAATCACTGTTTATCTATGTCTACTTTTATATTATTGTGCTTACTTAAAAATCCCATTCACTAATTGTTTGTCAGACTCTGTTTCATTAAATTTATGGTTGTCAACTTTCCCAATTCCGTTGAATGGTGATTTTCATTTACTGGTGGCAAGAAACGACCATGAAGCTGCAGAGTTGAAGTCTAAATGATGATTTTTTAACATTAAAGAAAACTTGGAATTTTTATACTATCCTGTTTATCTATCTGAAAAACATTTACTAAATGTGATGTTGGAAAGTTATTCTTGATATATTCAGTTAGGTTTTGTTGAAGTTTTCGTACAAAAGATGTGTCATGTTCCATGTCATCTAATAAAAAACTAAAGGATTTCTTTGTAAGTTTATGGTCTTGTTTGAAGTACACTACAATTGGATGCACCACGCAATACTCCAGTGAAGGCTTTGAATTCGATTTTGAATTGCAATTAGGTAGTTTTTTGCAAAATCCAATAGAACCTTGCTAGGAAACTTTTTTCTAGGTTTTAGATACTGTGATTGGGATTTTTAGAAGAAAGAATAAGCAGTTAAGTTGCTCATTTTTTTGCCAGATGTTTTGTAAAATCAGCAACAGGCAAAGACATGACAACAATTTGAGCTATGTCTCTTGATGTCCTTGTTGAAATTGAATAAAGTTATCAACAATTTTTGTCTTAGCTTCTTCACTAGCACGATCACCTCGATGATGCACAATGCAAATTTTGTTGTTGATATCACACATTCATCAATCAGCAACACTCTGTTGTGGTGAATGCTGCAAACACGTATTGTATGTTCCAAAGCCACCAGTTGCAAAACGCTATTTTGGTTTAAACCCTAAACATCGATAAAGTCCAACTTTGATGCAAGGATGTTTAGGCCTCAATGCACCATATAACTCTTTGACAGTACGTAAAAGCAAACTTTTTGATGGTAGTGTTCTCTCCCAGACTAACTTTGTTTTCTGTATCAGATTGCCTTTTAAAATATTCATCATTATACAACAAACAACTTGCAATTTGGCTTCTTTAGTTATGCCTTGTCAGTTGTTTTCTAGCAGACATAGTTAAAATTTCTCTTGGTTTTTGCCAGAGCAGCTTTATTAACCTAACCTTAAAACCTTTTTTTCTTGAAATGCTTATTTTATATCATTCACCACAATCTGTGTTTAATCTTACGAAACAATTATTCATTAGGAATAATACTACTGTTACTATTAACTGGTAAAATTTATTTACTATATCTAAAATAAAATAAAAAATTAAACTACAGATAAACCAGCCTGTGCACAACTGAACTTAATTAATTGTGTTTTTTTTCGTAACATGATATTACTGCTTAAGTCAGCAATATTACCATCAGTTAAATTTATAAACACACTCTTATTTAAAAGATTTAATTTTCTAGGGAGATTCTGCATGACTAGAATAAATCAAACCAAATCTCAAAAAGATTTCTAGCTCTTGATGGACACGCTAGAATTGATGAAGTTATAAAAGTTGATTAGTTCAGCTGCGATCAATCATAAAAGCAAAGCAGTAATTTCTGAATATATGTTGTGCTAACTGGACGTAACTTAATCGAAACAGGGACATTGTAGAAATTAGCACATAATCATCAATTGTAACGTTTATTGTTATTATTGTGGTTAAATATTGTTACATTAGATCTTGGTTATGTCATAAATAGTTATTAATCAAAATTATAAGACCAGTCCGTGATGAAATTTATGTAAAATTTGTCCAGTTTTCTGTAACCATTTAGTGTTTAGAATAATAAGAAACAACTTTGTAAATAATTTTTATTGCAGCTACCGGTATTGATCAATTTCAAGCAAAAAAATTTGCTTTGTTTTAGCTCCCTCAATAAAGACCCTCCCAATTTTCTGCCAAGCATTCAAACAAAAAGTAAATCTTTTATATATTTGATTGAAAATTTGGATTCCTTGCTCCCAAAAATACCCTAATATCAATTTTAATATATTTGAAAGCCAGTATTAAGAGAAATTACACCATATGCATTTTTTGTAGCTGCAGCACTGCCATCTTGTGGCAAATTTTATAAGTGCTATAACTTTAAAACCACTTTACTGATTTCAAAAAAATTGGTTTTGTAATGCTTCACTTGCAATTTTTGTTGACATACCTTTTAATGTAGTTTTATTTTTAACTTGGGTTAAAAATTTCTGAGTTTTAGCCTGAAGTATAATAAAATGATGCTGCTAACAAGTGCAGAATTAGCAGTATGTCTCTAACTCTTCACAATCGTGTGAAAAAATACAGGTTAAAACAGAAACCCAGAAATTTTGCATTACTTTTTAGACCACTGGTTGTCAACCAGTTACCAGGGCTGGGGAGTTGGTGGTCTGAACTTCCGACTCCAACTCCGACTCCTGGGAATATGAAAGGTCCGACTCCGACTCCTGCTTGTTGACACTAGAAGGACGGAACGCGTCAATTGACGCATTTTTCACCTTTGCGCATTTATAATTTTCGAAATGTGCGGATTACCACGCTCATATTCCCAGACTTTTTCTAATTTGGCCAAGCCCACATGCTCTCAAAATTTCTTGTTTCTATCTTATCTGTAAAGCGAAATGGAATGGCAACTACCTAGAAGGCCGACGTGCGTCAATTGACGCAATACTGGTTTACAATGGTAGCCTTACATTAAAGCGCATCGCCGCCTGTTACAGATTATATCCAACAGTGGAGAACAAAAGATAAATAGCTGCTGTCTGCACTTCTAAGCGTGGGAAAATCATTTTCGGTCTAAAAAAGGAGTGTAAAATACTGTACTTACTGTAACTTCAATGCAGCTTACACTTACTGCAGAACAAGGGAGAAGTTTCGTATAGGCATATTGCAAGAAAGGTTCAGTAGTTTATCTAAAATGTTTTAGTGTTTTTTTTATATTGTATCAATTTTTAGGAATTAAGGTGTGTCATCTGCTGCTCAGGGCCGTTTACAATCTCAGAATATCCTGCGGTTTCAGCCTGGGCCTACATCATATTCAACAAGACGTGTTGATAGTGACAGTCCGGTTTCTTCGTTCCGGATACTATTTGATGAACCAATGTTGAGAAACATAAAAAAATGCACAGTTGAAGAAGGACGAAGGCAAACTGGAGATCAGACTTGGGATGTGACATTGCACGAATTAGATCAATTTATTGGGTTGGTGGTTGCTCGTGGCGTGATTGGAGGACGTAACTTCCCTCTTAAAAGCCTTTGGGGAAAGTCGTGGGGTTGTCAAATGTTTTCACAAACCATGTCACGAGATAGGTTTGTTGAAATTATGAGATTTCTTCGCTTTGACCTAAAGACGGAAAGACGTAGAAACCTTCTGCATGATAAATTTGCTCTCGCTTCCCAACTCTGGAATAGCTTCATATCAAACTGCCAAAAAGCATTCATCCCACAATGGAACATCACTGTCGATGAACAGCTGCTGCCATGTAAGGCAAGATGCAAATTCATCCAGTACATGGCTAATAAACCTGACAAATTTGGCCTAAAATTTTGGCTTGCAGTTGATGTTGAAAATAAATACTTATTCAACGGCTTTCCTTACGTGGGAAAAGACGATACGAGGAGCAGTGACTTGAGTGTACCTACAGATGTTGTACTGAAGCTCATGGCCCCGCTTTCCCAGCAGGGTTACAATGTCACGTGCGATAATTATTTTACCTCACTTGGTCTTGCTTTGAAACTGGCAGAGAAAAAATGCAGTCTTGTGGGCACATTGCGCCAGAATAGAAGAGATGTCCCTGAGGAGTGCAAGAAGAAAAAGGAACTGCATGAAACCGAAGTGTTTAGGTATGAAGGCCAAACCGCGATCACACTGACATCCTACCAGTGCAAAGCAGCAAAAAACGTGGCAGTTTTGAGCAGCTTGCACCCGGATATTCTACTTTCAAGGAACGAAAACCCAAAAAAGAAGCCAGATTCAGTGTTGTACTACAACAAAACAAAAGTGGGAGTGGACGTTTACGACCAAATGACAAGACTATATTCGGTGAAAGCAGCAAGTAGGCGGTGGCCTGTGCATGTTTTTTACAACGTAGTGGACATGGCTCTTATTAACAGCTGGATTATTTATAAGCAGGTTTGCCAAAGCAGTATCAGTCGTAGAGAATTCATCCAAAGGGTAGCAGAAGAACTAACTGGAAGTGCGACGAAGGTGTCTTGTAAACGGAGTGCAAACAAAGATTGCAGTCCCAATGACGCAAACGCTGGGCCTATTGTAAAACGTCGCCTTACCTGCTCCACTTCAAAGTGCAGAAACCGCACCACTGACATGTGCCAAGCATGTAACAAACCAGTGTGTGGGAGATGTGCAACCAAAAAGTGTAAACTGTGTGCATAAGTACAGTCATGGGTTGAAGCAAGCATCCACTGGTTATTAAAAACGAGCCATTATTATTTGAATGTGATTGCATTAATTCAATAAAACATCAAAACAATCTTTGATTAAAAAAATTTTTAAGAGTTGAAGTGCCTTTTTACGTGCGACATGATAGTTTGGCAGCTTTGAAAATTTTGCGTCAATTGACGCATTCCGCCCTTCTAGGTAGTTGAAAATTGCCGTCCTTCTAGTGTTAATACTAATAGCAAATATTCTTATATTTTCTTTTACCATCTATATATAAATCAAATTTGCATGTCATTACTACCAAGTGAATCATCAGGCTAATTTTAGAGGTCTGAATTTCTTTATGGTTATAGCTATGCCCTCTTTCTGAAGTTTTTCTAGGCCTAACTATTAAAAGAAGGGGAATCATAATTTCACAATTTTAACATTAGAACGTAACTTAAGTTACTTAACCATTAAAAATCTCAGCGAGAGTGTTAGTGTAGTAAGTCTAAAAGTTAATTTATTTTGTCGATTCGGGACTTTGACCTGTGAAAGCTCTATTTACTCTCGTTCCTGCTAGCTCTCAACCGAGAGCTGTAGAGACGTACTGTATATCCAACTGCTGTGGCAGCCGGGTGATACAAACAGCATCTTTACCATTAAAAATGAATTCTTTTTCAGTTGCGAATTTGCGTGATATGCTAGAAAACCAAACTTTACCTGGCATTGTTTTGATAAAGAAACAATATAGGGTTTTTGAGGAGTCCAATTTTTGCCGATTCCAACTCCTGAAGCCCCCAAAATGCCCCAATTCCGACTCTTTGACTTTGACTTCCCAGCCCTGCCAGTTACCCATCACTTAAGCGTTTTATTTGGCATTCCTTGTTTTACTTTCTTCCCATTTGTAAGCGATGTTTTGTAGTATTTGGCATTTAGGTGTAACCTAAAGTTTTCCTAAACATAAAAGATTATTGAAGCCAACACTAAAATACTGAATTACTAAATCACGGAAATTGATTTTAAAATATGGAGTCATTCTGAAATACGGATTCACTGTATTGCAATAATTTCCACCAAAGTACAAAATTGTGGTAACTACAATAGTTTTTGTTGACTTGAATTTCCATATTTTTGTAATTTCTGTACTGATTTAAAAGTTTTTTTCATGATTTCATTTCTCATAGGTTACTGTCAATTATCAAATTTCCATATATTAGTGTTGCCCGAATATTGGGACCTTTCGATGTTTCTATTTGTATCTCTTATCTATTTTTTGTAGGTGTAAAGTGTGCTCTCATTATTTTTTGTTAGTATCTTAGGGTGTTAAGCAACCTTCCCTCTAATTTTTGATAATGCTGCGCAGAAAAACTAAATCACAATTTTACTGAGCAAAATTTATGAAAGTCTATTACACAGTAATAGAACATAAATTACACAGTAATTTTATTGTGGCTATCGTCAGGTGAAAATTATTTCAGCCAGGCAGTGGCTTCTTTCAGTAGCGGACGGTTAGCAAGTGGTGAAGACTGCGCAAAGCATTGTGGTAACTGCACAAAGGGGTCTAAGCAACTGCGCTGCCACGCAGGCACACAGCTTGGAGGGAACATTGTTGTTAAGTTATACTTCATTCCTGTGTCATGTAACTGTTTTATTGGTCAGCATTAGTTTATTCACATAAAGTTGATAAAATAGGCCTTACTGGTTAACACATTTGGGTAACGTGGTAATACAATTTAATTGATTAATTTGATAATGGCAACGAAACATTCAATTTCAACCAATGGCGATAGTGGACCTGGCAGTAAGCTTGCAAAAATAATGAGTGACCATTCAAATGCTGGCCCACAAACTCAGTTCGAGATGAGTGGAGATGTAAGTGCTTGCAATGATGCTTTTACAATGGGGGATCTCATAATTGAAGGAAAAACAAAAATGGTTTATGATGTAAGCTCGGAGAATCCAGGACTATGTCTCATGGTTTCAAAAGACGTAATTACAGCTGGAAATAATGCAAAAAGAAATACAATGGAAGGAAAAGCAGAATACTCAACAAATACAAATGCTGCTGTTATGCAAATTTTAAATGACTATGGAGTGAAAACCTGTTTCATCAAAAAGGTAATCTGCATTAAGCTATACAATATGCCAATGATTTCTCTACCTTACCAATATTTTGGCACATATCAAAAAATCTTGGCTGTGAACTGAGATAGAGTGCCTTCAACTTCTAAATCAACGTAATTTGCCATCACCTCCATCACGTTTTATTGAGAGCGCAATTTGTTACAGGTGCATTTGAAATGAGGCTATGGCTTGCAAAAAGTGCACGTATTGTTGTTTTTTAGACATGTACTTTGATGTAAAGTTAGCTTAAGAGACCCAACTTCTAATCAAGATGCTTTTTCAAAAAAAGCTCTTATTTTCTTGGGTGCAAAATCTGTTGTCTTTGGTGGCAGGGGCATATTAAATTAATAATACGTTCTGGAAAAAGTGCACCTACTGTTTTAAAAACATGTGCTTTAATATAAGGTTTGCCATTGCTCAAATGAATTTATCCAAAAAAGTTGGCCTGTGGAGTCTGCAATATGCTATTGGCATTTAGCAGGTTGCTGTTTTAACAGTTAAATTTTATCATTTGCTTTTGTATTAGGTGAACAAAACTTCGATTTTGGCTCGAAAATGTCACATGATTCCAATTGAATGGGTTACCCGTCGTATTGCTACTGGATCGTTTCTCAAACGAAATAAAGGCGTCCAAGAAGGATATCGCTTTTGCCCTCCTAAGCTTGAAACGTTTTACAAAGATGATGAAAATAATGATCCGCAATGGAGTCGTGAGGTAATAAATGCTAAGATACATCTACACAGTACATTGCACAAGAGGAACATTGATTTGGGTCCACAAAAAGCAATGAAATATGTCAAACTACTAAAATAGGCATGAACTTGTCTACAGGATTAAAGGCATCAACATTCAGATTAATTCTAGATCAGCTGGTTGGTATTTTTTTTATTTTGAAAAACAATGTTTGACGATATTTTTGATACGAATATATGATCTTGCTTGTAATATTGTTTTTTCCTCGCAGGTTCTTGAGGAAGCAAAGCTGGAATGCGGTGGAGTAACCATCACAGCAGATTTGATTGATATCATGGAAAAGATGACAGTCACCATCTTTGAAGTTTTAGAGCGAGTGTGGAGAACAAAGGTTTGTGTTTAATGTCACCAAAGGTTTTTGACTTTACATTCAATGGTCTGCAGTGTTGGACAATCACAAAACAAAAACTTGTCTTTTGGCATGGTCGGAAGTTATTTAAGTCGTCAAATGGAAGGAACGAAAAGTTTGAGAAACTATCAATTGACCTTGCAGATTTCATGTAGCTGTCACTCATGTATATCATCGCCATCTTCACAAACTGTAGTGCGGAACAACACGAGAGCTTTAATGTAAATTAATACCAATTCTGCTTGATCGTGCTTCGTGCACCATTACGTGCTAGCACTCAACTCAGAGCCTTTCAGTGGCAAGTTAGACACACAGTCCACTGCTATACTGCGAACAAGTGGATTAACTTTTTTATATTTAAATTAAATTTTAAATCAGTAGTAAGAGTATTTTAGATTTCTTAAATATCTGAAATTTTCCGTGCTGGTAGTTTGTTGTATAAACAATAACTTAAGTTGAATTAGCAGTAACGATCTCGTTTGATATGTTTTTCTAAATAATGGTTTTATGCCATTACATTTTGGTAGAATTTCTTTTTTTGAGTGGTTACTATGTGAAGATGGACCGCATGCATTGTTGTGATGCCATTTGTGGTTTCGTCACAACAAATTAAAAAAAAGTGATTCTACAAACTTTTAATTAAAATCTTGAAAAATTTTATGAGATACCCAAGGTAGAATGTAAGTTTAGCACAAACCCGGGCTTAATATTGTTAAAGGGATCACATCAAAAGCATTGACAAATGTGGTTGGCCAGGTGAAGCACGCTGTTGAACACTTTTAAAACAGCTTTGTATTTTCCGCGATGTTATATCTTGACATTCACAACTCTTCGTTTTGAATGGATTTTATGTTTTTTTTTTCAAATGCCTTTTTAAAGACAGACAGTTTTGTTTGGTGTTGTACTCCCGTAGAATCGACTAATTCAAAAAGATAACCTTAGTTAGACTTTTGAAGTTTATCTTTGAGACAAAAATTGGGCAGTTTTTCTGTGAAAATGATTAAATCCACCTTAACTATTTTGAAAATTAGTTCCCTTTTTACCTCTAGCGAGCCGGATTGAAACAAGCGACTTGCAGGCCGTAAGTTTCCGAGGTATGATTTAAATTAAAAGATTGTTTATTTTTATCTGTGCCCAGTGTGGTTGGCCGAAATTTCACTCTTGTTACCAAACATGGAAATTAGCATGCCATTCTGTGCGGTTACCTAAACAAAGTTTCTGTAAAAAAGTTCGAAAGTTTTATCTACATTTCAGGCTGCAACAGTACAGGGTGTTTCACAATTATTGAAACAAAGCGATTGGGCACAAATTCAGGATTTTAAATGATACCACAATGATGATTACATTTATTGAAAGGTGAAAGGATAACATTTTATAATCTGAAACTGTTTATCTTCAAATCAGAAATAATATGTCAAGAAGATTCTTAGAGTACATGCTCTAGATGTCCACCGTTCTGTCGAAGGCATTCTTGAATGCGGCGTGCAAAGTTGTTGATAACACGCTCACATTCCTCCTGTGTAATGGCCTGAATTTTCTCGGTAATGGCTGCTTTCAAAGCTGCAATAGTGAATGGGTTATCCTGGTAAATGTTGTCCTTGAGGAACCCCCACAAGAAGAAATCTGGAGGATTCAGGTCAGGTGAGTGAGGTGCCCATTCCACTTCAGCTTTGCGGCTGATGAGACGCTTCCCAAACTTTTCACGGAACCAAGCCATGGTAACATTAGCAGTGTGAGGAGAGGCGCCATCTTGCTGGAACCACTGTTCTTTCTCATCAAGGTCCTCATGCTTATCGAGCTCTCCCCAGAACTGCTCAAGCACTGGAACGTAGCGCTCTTTTGTCACGGTTACTGCAATACCGTGATCATCTTCAAAGAAAAATGGTCCGATGATACCATGCTTGGAAATGGCAACCCATGCTGTGCATTTTTTTGAATGCAAAGGGCGTCCAACGACTCTGTGAGGGTTCTCACTTCCCCAAAACACCCAGTTTTTAGAGTCAACGTGACCATTCAAGAGGAAGTGGGCTTCATCTGAAAACCAGACATCATCCAAGAATTTCTCGTTATTGTCGATCGTTTCCGAAAACCACTGGCACATCGCTACCCTTTTTTTCTTATCATTCCGGGTTAGTTCATGCTTTACGTGGATCCGGTATGGATAAAGTTTTAGCTCCTTAACCAGCATGCGCCTTACAGAAGAGACAGAAATGCCAAGTTCTTGGCTCCTTCGACGGAGAGATTTGCTCGGACTCCGACTGACTGACTCTTGAACCCTGCTGACATTGTCGGGGGTGCGGATTGTTATTGGAGGCCCTGAGGGCGATGAGCCCGCTACCCTACGATCTCCACAAGTGCCATGAGCTTCAAACTTCTTGACCAACTTGAAAATCTGACTCCTGTTTGGAAATTGGTTGAAGCTGAACTTCCTTCTGAACCTTGCTTGAACAATCTTGAAAGACTTCGTTTCGTAATACGTCTTTACACAAAAGATCTTCTGCTCCATCGACCAAGGCATAATTAGACTATTTTTTGTTTAACGTATAAAAATGTTAACTATTTCGCTATGACAATCTGAAAACAGAAAAAGAATAAGGTCATTGGTAAAGGTTTTAGAAGCTGCCGCTTTGTTTCAATAATTGTGAAACACCCTGTATGTTTTTAGCTTTCGAGGAGTATTTTCCTGAAAATCGGAAGGTCAAATGAGTAAAAATTTAATATTTTCAATTTAGAGTAAATTACTTTTCAATAATGTTATCTTTATCTTGTTTTTGGAGGTCAACTTTTTCAAAGAGGTCAAAATGTGCTCATTTTGACTTCAAAACAACATGAATACCTATTTGTTTCTTTTGGATATCATTTTTTTCAATGAAACTGTTTTGCACATTTTGATCTGAAAACAAATACGAGTTCAAAAAGCCTGGTAGGCTGTGACGAAGGTTTTTGAGAGCTGCACACGGCTCGCAGGCCATATGCATAGGCGCTGGGTTTTCAAAATTTTTGGGTGGGCAAAGTTGTGAGGCAAAAATTAACATAATCAATGCAGCAAACGAGCTGTCATCAATTTAGATTAGCAGAGGTAAAAGACCGAGCAAGTCATAGCAATTGCAAATGATTTCATATCACGGTTTCAATGAAATTTTTATTAAAATAATTAGCCTCAGTAACAAAATAGACTCCATTTATAAACAAGTAGGTTTACTTGATCCACTGGTGGTGCTGCCTCCCAGTAAATATTTTTTAGGGTTTTGCACCCCCTGGAACCCCCATACTCGGTGCCACTGACCGTATATTGTGCAAGCCTATGTTTAAGGGTAATCTTACTATCTTTGTGGAACGGCTTTCTCATATAATGCCATCCTTTTTTAAGACTTATGTTATATTGCAGTTGTCTGTGATAAGTTCGTATATTGCTAAGTTAAAGAACCGTTTGTGTTAAATAACGTTTTTCGTGACACCAGAATGACCAGATTAACATCTAAGTAAAATTGTTAACAGTCTGCTTAGTATTTTTTAATGTATTTGTTACGCAAATGTGTTTTAATGCATTCTAGAATACAACACTTTTTTCAAACGATGCTCTGCTGCTTCATTGTAAACAATCACCTAAAAGACCATATAGTCAGCTGTTGCAGATTTCCTTTTTTACCTGTAAAATCCCATTCAATCTTCATTGCTTCACTTGAGCTTAATAAATATTAAAATCTTAAAAGTTGGTATTGGTTTTAATAATTTCATAGTATCACATCTAAACTCTTCCATTGACTGCCTAACTCCTTTTATTTTTGGAATTAAGTTAGAAATGTTTATTTGTTAAAATTTAATGCAGCAAATTGTATGATGCACTAAATGTTATTATACAGTGTGGAAAGCAATATGCAATTTTATTTCCTTAGAATGTCAGCTTGATTGATATGAAAATCGAATTTGGAGTTTGTGCCCATACCAAAGAGATCATTTTGGCTGATGTTATTGACAATGATTCATGGAGAATTTGGCCGAATGGAGACAAGCGACTTATGAAAGACAAGCAAGTACGTGGTGTTTTGAACTTTTTCGCGCGGAAAAGCCAGCAGTCTTAATGGTTCTTTTCACACTCATTTCATATTCTTCAGCGACTTCACTTAACTGAGTTCATTTTTATAATAATATAATTTGAATACTGTATATTACATGGTCACTGCTGTTGCTGCTGCTTCATTAATGCCAATTTTGTAGCTTAATGCGCGTTAATCCTTGAAAGGTTGTTGATTTGCAAGTATTTGTGGTCTTTTTTAGCAATATGTCCTTAGTATGATAATCACCAATAACAGAATAATTATTCAATTGAGCTTTCTCAATCAAATAAAGGAGTACAAACGTTGACTAAAATTTTGCAAAAAATTTAACTGAGATCTCTGTTGCAACAGAAGTTATGGACAGTGATGTTTCCCTATATCTCAATAATTTAGCCTAGACCTTGACAAAATATCATGAGAAACCAACCGATTGTCATACAGTTTCAATGCATTAAAGACCTAAGTCTCACGGGCAGAGATCTTTGAGCTGTGACACAAATTGGTTTGCCTTGCAGAGTGTTTACTTAGTTGTTTTGGGTAATGGAAATTTCATGTTTAATAAACCTAGTGAAACGGTGTTCTACATATACAGCTTTTTCACCAACGTATTTGAATGGTAATAATATTAAGATAGCCGGATACTGCGGAAGTTACCTACTAAATGAACTGTATCTTCTCTCCCTTCAGAGCTCTATCAGACTTCATGCATATGTTGTTCATCGCAAAATAACTTTCAATAGTGTGTCAAGATTAAGCTATTAATACAGGGGTGGCCAAGCTTTTTATGCAAAGCGCCAACTCTTCTACCAACCCGTGTCGGATGCGCCATAAATGTAGGGCAGGGGTGGCAACCTTTTCAGTCCATGCGCCAAAATTTTTCGCCACATGAGCATTCATTTGAAGATGCGCCACACAAACATTCATAGCTTTTCATTGCTCTCAAACGTGTAGTAATATATTTATAGTATAAATATATGACCTTTTTTTTTTGGAGATCACCGCTGAATATGGCCTTGTTTTGACTTCAAAGTATAAAATTCATACTTTGAAGTCAAAACAAGGCCATATTCAGCGGTGATCTCCAAAAAAAAAAAAGTCATCCCCTGTTTCGCTGCACCTTTTCCATCACTTTTGGCTTAAATATGCCACCAAACGTGAGGCCAACCAAGTGCAGACTTTTTTTTTTTTTGGAGATGTTATTGGAGTGACAAATTTTTCGGCCAGATGAAAGGACACTTACCCAAATTGCCCGAAAAATCTTAAACCTGGAATGCGCCACCTCTAAACATGCAATGCGCCACGGTTGGCCACCCCTGTATTAATATCTAAATTGCACAATTATTACTTTTTACTCTTGAAAATTATCTACTGTAGTGCGAATTGTTCGAATTAATTAGAAACACTGACTTTGTTTTTGAATGTAGATGAAAATATTTTGGAGTTGAGGTTAATCAATTTTTACCAAAAAAATGCTTTACGTCAACGTGCTGGAATATATGACAGATGCCGACGATCTGTCTTATACCTCTAGCCGGCTGGGCTGGACAAATTATATCAACTATGCTAGAATATGTTATGATGATATGACACTACTAGGGAACGTAATACGTCTTATGGTGCTGATTAACATTGCTAAATGCAGCTGGGATTTCAATCTTTGTTGCTTTGGTGTCAACAATGTTGTGACAAAGACGAATATCACCCAACGAAAGAGAACCAACATTGTCTGTTTGCATGAGCACAGCCAGCTTTTACAAAAATAGATTTCCAGCGTTTTTGTGCCAGAAAACCATCAGTTGACTGCATTTACTTAACAGTTTATAAAAACATATACTGCGATCTTTTAAGAAAAGGAAAAGTGTTGCAGGAAACGCACAACCACCTCAAGAAATGATGCTTCACTAGTCAGAGAATATAATTGATCTCGAAAATACCGGTGTCGAGGTAATGCAAATTTTTTCTCATGGTGGTGATAAAGTCAGTTTAAATGCTGACCAGTGATCGAAAAGCATTTTCTAACAAAATATGAAAAAATAAACAGAATAGGCGAAAATATAGACAACAAAATGTCCATGAGTGTTGAAATGTTCTTTTTTTCTAATGAAAGCTAATTTTTTGTACTTGTTCAGAATAATGAAGACATGCAAAGAAGTGTTGGATAGGTGGATAAATCATGTCAAATAAATCACACTGTGAAACACCCTGAAAGAAGATGTGTTAGGATTTTTCCTCATAGTGGGGTGAGATGCTATGCCCACATCTGGAATGACTTTTTATGATGCACCTGTAACATTTAAAAATCGTCATTCCTTTTAATGGGTGTCAGTGGTCTTACTAGACTAAGTGAATTATCCCCTTTGGGGGTGTTCCACAGTGTGATTTATTTGACATGATTTATCCACCTATCCAACACTTCTTTGCACCTCTTCATTATTCTGAACAAGTACAAAAAGTTGGCTTTCATTAGAAAAAAAGAACATTTCAACACTCGTGGACATTTTATTGTCTATATTTTCACCTATTCTGTTTATTTTTTCATATTTTGTTAAAAAATGCTTTTCGACCTCTGGTCAACATTTAAACTGGCTTTATAAATCAATTCGAATTTGACAAATTTTGGGTGTAGTAATTCTTATCGGTGTTTATAAATCAAACAACAAAAACGTTGCTCAGCTTTGGAGTAAAGAGGACGGCAGATCTATTTTCAATAAACTCATGAGCCGACATCGATCAACAGCCACCTCAACGTGGTGGTGCAGTCCCTGGCCCCGTTTAGGTTGGGTCAAAATGGCTGTTGGCCTTCCTGAGGGTCCCAGTTACCCCAGGCACTCCCCTTCATTTTTTTGCTATGCTGCCCCCAGAATGACTGCAGAAGGGCAACACACAGCTTCTTTAAAATCGGTTGCTTGCTTTCTCTTTTTCTTTTCTCCTGCTCCTCTCTTGCCTTTCTTTGTCTCCTCATTCTCGTCTTGATGAGTGGTAACGTTCATCCCAACCCTGGCCCCATCTTTCCTTGCTCTGTGTGTGCTGGAAATGTGACCTGGCAGGGCAAGTCAGTGCAATGCTGCACTTGCTCCAAATGGGTCCATCTAAGGTGCTCACAACTTTCCCTCCAAATTCAGAGCTCTTGGCAGCTCTCACTCTTGGAGCTGTCCCCCCTGCCGAATCACTGTGACTCCCTCTTCAGACTCCTCCAACATGTATACCTCCACTGTACAATCTAGCCCCGCCTCTGCTAACGCTGCTCTCTCGCCCACCCTGGTCTCCAAACCTCTTATCCCCCATCTGCCCATTCTATATCTTCTCCCTCTGCCCCTCCACCGTCCCTTGCTCCTGGCTTTTCTTCAGTGCCTCCTGCCTCCACTCCCCCTGACTCTCTCGGGGTTCTTCAATGGAATGCTGGAGGTCTTCAAGCCAGGAGCAATGAACTACTTCACTTTTTTTCGTCCCATCCTGTCGACCTTATCTGCATTCAGGAATCCAATCTAAACTCCTCTTCCTCTTTCCGGATTCCTGGATTCTCTGTTCTGTGTTTTGATCGTACCCACTCCTGGTATGGCATTCTCTCTTCTGATACCACGCATGCTAGCGGTGGCGTTGTCATTTTCGTCAGGTAGGGCTTATCCTTTTCTGAACTTTCTACCTCTCTTTCTTTGCTTGATCCCTATTCTGATTATGTAGGGATCAACATCTCTCTAAACAACTCCTTCTCGGTGTCATTTCTTAATGTGTATGCCCCCCTATTTGCTCCTCCCCAACAAATGGCAGAACCGACTCCTTTTTTCCCCCCATTCTCTTCTCCAGAAATCTCTTCATTCTGGCGCACTTCAATTGCCATCATCCTTTTTGGGGCTTAAGAGTCACTTTTGACCTTCATGGGGAGGAAGTATTTGACTGGGTCATCTCCTCTAACCTCCTCTCCCTCAGTGACCCTGACGCACCCACTCTTCTTCATTGCTCCTCTCCTGACATCTCCTTTGCCCCTTCCTCTCTTGCCGTTTCTTGCTCATGAGAACAGGACCTTGGTTCTGACCACTTACCAATTCTTCTATCTATCCCTCTCTCTCCGGTATTTCACCCCAACAAGCGTCCCCCCTTCCTTCAACTTTCAGAAAGCTTGCTGGAATGGGTTTGCCTCCTACATTGAATCTCACTGTCGTTCTGCAGAGGAACACTCGTCTGTTTCTCTTTTCTCTGCTGCTGCTCTCTGGCACTGAATGCGGCCAAATCTTCCATTCCTTTCGGCCGCATCAAACGCCCTCCTAAAGCCTGGTGGTCTACTGAGGTGGAAGAAGCGGTTAGTGAAAGACGCAAGACTTTTGCTGTCGCTCACAGAAGTGATGAAGATCGCCAGGCTTACATCTCCGCTTCTCGATGTGCCTCGTCTGTTATCGCCAAGGCTGAGGCATGGCAGACAACTTGCTCTTCTCTCTCACCTAAATCTGTACAATCTCTTTTTTGCTCTATCGCTGGCTCATCTTCCTCATCATCTTCTTCCTCTCCTAACTTTTCCAACTGTTCTTCCAGGGAATCGGCTTTGGTCTATGCCGCTTACCTGAGATCTCACTTTTCCATTTCTCAGCCAAAGGCTCTGTGTAGCAGAGCTAGATGCTACCTCTCTGAGCTCTGCCGAGCCACATGCCCTATGGAGTCTCACTCATCCTTTTGCTCTCCTTTCACTCTTGCTGAATTTTTTGCAGCTGCCTTCAACCTCTCCTCCTCCATCGCCACTGGCCCAGACAAAGTTGCCTATCCCATGCTAAAGCACCTTCCTCACTCTGGCATGGATTTTCTTCTTCACATCTTCAATCTCTCTTGGTCTTTGCATTCCTTTCCTTCCATCTGGAAGACATCTTCCATTATTCCCATACACAAGATGGGAAAGCATCTCGACTCTCCTGCTTCCTTCCGGCCTGTCTCTCTCACCTTGTGCGTATCACAGCTGTTTGAATGCATCATTCGATCCTGTCTACTCTTCTTTCTGGAATCGAATTCCATTCTCTCTCCTGGCCAGGCCGGTTTCCACCCTGGACAGTCTACTCTAGATCAAATTCTGTACTTTTCTTAGTCTGTTTCAGATGGGTTTAACAAGCCCAGGCCGGGTTCTTGGACGATCCTGTCTGCTATTGATTTTTCAAAGCTTTTGACTCTGTCTGGCATCTCGCCCTTTTCCACAAAGTGATTTCTGCTGGCCTCCCTCTTTGCTTTGCTCGTTGGACTGAATCTTTCCTTTCTGATAGGCACGCTTCTGTGGTCTATCAAAATGACAAAAGTCGTTCCTTTCGAGTCCGTTGAGGTGTTCTGCAAGGATCTGTTCTTGGCCCTGTTCTTTTCTCTCTCTTCATTAATGATCTTCCAGCTTCTCTGCCTTCCGTCAGCTGCTCTCTTTACGCTGATGATCTGGCCATTTGGTCCTCCTCCCTCTCCCTCTGTCCACACTGCGGTGGAGGCCACACAAGGAGCTCTGTTTCGATTGGAGCACTGGTCTGAGTACCGGTGTCTTCCTCTCAATTCGAGCAAATATGAGGCTTCCTTCTTCTCAGTGGATCCCCACCAAGCTAACCTCCAGCCCAACCTCCTCCTACTTGGCTCCCGCCTCTGTTTTAATCCCACTCCAACTTTTCTTGGGGTCATTTTCAATCGCACTCTTTCCTTTTCTAAGCATGTATCTTTGCTGAAGGCAAAATTTTTCCCATGTCTCAAGGCCTTATGCTGTATCTTTGCTTCATCATGGGGTTCCTCTACGGTGTCCCTCTCTCTTCTGTATAAATCTTTTCTTCAGCCCCTTTTCATTTATGCTTCACTCAGATGGTTTCCTTTCCTAAGCACTACCAATCTCATCAAATTGGAATGCCTCCACTGAGTGGCCAGTCATGCCATCACTGGCTGACTCTCGTTCTCCCCTATCTCTTTGCTACTCACCGAGGCTTTTTTACCTCCCCTACGAGTCACCCTGACTCATTTCACTCTTTTATCTTATGAGTGGACCCTTCGTCTCCCAATCTCCTATTCTATTTTAGGTTTGGCCAGACTTGGAGTGAAACCAAGACTCTGCAGATCGTCTTGGAGAGCTCTTGCATCCACTCACCGGCTCATGCTTCCTTCTACTTGTTCTAAGGAGGCTCTTTTTGCATGCCCACCCTTTCCACTCCATGCTTTCGCTCTGATCCCCGTCTCTCTTGCAAAAGTGCAGCTCTTGCCCACCTTGACTCTTTCCCCCCTCATGATCTGGTGCTTTGGACTGACGGCTCTGTTCCTTTTCCTTTTGGCAAGGGCAGCTCCAGCGTTCTTACCAACTGCTCTCTTTGTGGCACTAAGGCCACTCTTTCTCTTTGGCAGGCCCAGTATGTTCAAGTTTTTCTGCTGAAGCCTGCGCCATTCTGCATGCTCTTTGCTGGTCTCGGCAGCACCAACAAGTCTGCCATTTTTCTTCTCTTCCTGTCTGACTCTTATTCTGTCCTTGCTGCCCTGTCCTCTCCTCCATCTTTCCTCTTATCTCAAACTCTGTGGCAGATCTGGCAGGAACTGTCTTCTCTCTCCTGTTCTATCAGATTACAATGGGTCCCCAGACACTCGTTTCTCCCGGGGAACGACGCAGCCGATGAGCTGGCCAGACGGGGTGCTTCACTTGCACCCTCTGCAATCCCTTGTAGTCTCTCTCCTCTTACGTCTCGTATCCACTCTTATCTTTTCTCAGACTGGAAGCGTACTGTCTCATCAAAATTTCTTGACACACAGGTTCCCTCAATTTCCACTGAGGAACTTGTGCTCCCTCGTCATGCTCGCTGTGTCCTTTCTCGTCTTCACTGCAACGGACACAGCCTTCTCTTAGGTTTTTATCACTCTAAGATTGGCAGAATCGAGAATCCTTCCTGCAGCGTCTTTGGACACCTGTCTCAGGACACTTCTCATTTTGTTCTGCACTGTCCAGCTACAAACTCTTTGCGCCGCTCACTCTTTGGCAACTCTCTTGTCTGTCTATGACCTCTGGTCCAGACCCTGGGGAGTTGCCCAGATTCTGGGGCTCCATGGTCTTTGGACAAGCCCTCATCCCTCGGAAGGGGTCGGGTAAACAACACCAACATTAATATCAACACATTCTACGAGTGCTTCAGTTTGATGACGCAAATTTACGAAGAAGAAACAGATCTGAAGACAAATTCCAGCCTGTCAGAGATGTCTTTGAGCAATGGGATTTGAATTTGCGTGATGCCTACACTACAGGTCTCCAGATGACTGTTGATAAAGAATTAGTTTGTTTCAGAGGAAGATGCCCATTTCGGCAGTATATTCCTTCAAAACCTGGAAAGTATGGAATAAAAATTTGGACAATATGCGAAGCCAACACATCTTATGCATGGAAGATGGAAGTGTATACTGGAAAAAATTCTGCAGTTGGAAGAGAAGTAAACCAGGGAGCAAGAGTGGTCAAAGAAATTGAACATTCTGGGAGGAATATAACTTGCAATAAATTTTTTTACTAGCATCCTGCTTGCTCGAGATCTGCTAAAAAAGAAGGTTACTCTGGTGGGAACTATTCAGAAGAACAAACCGGAATGGTCTCCGTAATTCACAGTTGCCAAAGGTCGTGACATTATTTCTACAATTTTTGGATTTCAGGATGATGCTATGATCGCATCTTATTGCCCCCACAAAGACTGTGTGGTTAATATGCTTTCAACGATGCACTCGCTTCCTGAAATAGCTTCAAATTCTGCTGAAAAGAAGCCTGAAGTAATCCTGTTTGGCAACAATACCAAAAGTGGAGTGGACATTTTGCATAGGATGGTTTGAACGTACACCTGCAAGAGGATGACTAGAAGATGGCCAGTAGCCTTATTTTACAACATGATCGACGTTAGTGCTGTCAGTGCTTACGTATTATGGCAGCAATTGCATGGTGAAAATAACCGGATTGTTAGCAAGAAAAGAAGAAAGTTTTTGATTCGCTTAGGAAGAGAGCTTGCTGGAATTTCAAGTGCTATGTCAATGCAAAAAAGACGTGCAATTCAGCCTCAAAGCAGCAGAAAAAGAAGTGCTGCAACCGAAAACCAGGCAACAAACGCTATCTTCGTAAAAGAAGCAAAGATCGAAAATCCAGACAAGCATGCAGCACTTGCAATAACAACATTTGTCAAGAACATTCGCAAGTTATTTGCATGCAATGCAATCACTAATAGGCTAAAACCGATATTGTTGGTAGTAAACATTTGCAGTATGCTAAACGCTTTGTAATTGTGCATTGGTTTGCAGTGAAAAATTGTGCGTTTTGGCTTTTGTGTAACCAACCATTTTGCTGACTAAATCGGCCTTGCTTTTATGTGTTGATATTAGCTATTTGAACTCCTATGTTGTTGCATTATTTTACGAAAATGATGATTGAGAATAACAACTGAGTTTCTATATCAAAACAAACATTTAATTATGGCTGGCATTGGGTGGGCGACCAATAGTAGTGAATTTGGCTTGTCTGGTTTTGTTTTCAACTGTTGCTAATTTGACTTTTGCGATTGGCTGACCCACATTTTCACAGTGAGATTTGACTTACGTAGCAAAATTGTGCAATAAATGTGCTATACATTTCACATGGAACAATTTAAGATACAGAGATTTTAGAATTGCACCTGCACCCACTATATAGTGCAGCATTTTGCAGTAGCAGACAATAAAAAACAGAAAGAGTTTCTGTTTTAAGAGATCTAACACCATCGCTAACTGATTGAGCAATTTGGCGCATCTGGTAGAAGTTGACAGCGTACAAATAACTGATCTTAGGTGTTTCTAGGCTTCCAAACAGAGTATTTAATATGGTATGCCAGATATAGTACTCTCATGAACTACCAGAAGAATTTGTTTGTCATTTACAGCATTTCTTATCCGCTGTAACTGATCTGCGCTTAATTGCAACACTGTTTTTCTGCAAGTAGTTTCAGATGGCAAATTGTGACCAATGTCGTGAAGAGATTTTTGATGTGCTTATTCTTCAGCTTGTACAAAGGAATATCAGCTGACAATAATGTCTTGGTTATTTTTTGCCACAAAATCGGTGTTACTGCACCTCAAGCGATTGCAAAGTGTGTGGGATTAGTAGTTGAGATCTGATGCCCGACGCTTTTTGAGGTTTGGACGTATTTCGATGACTTTCTAAATAAAGCGTTTGTTTCAATAAACCGTACAGCTGCGAAAATTGCAGTATAATTCGTTGTTGGAACTTTTCTTTAACTTTTGGCATCATTTAAAAACTTAAATCACAATCGAAGGCACTGTCTACTGTATATAAATATGTCAGGTCACTATTTTGACAGTTATTTCCTTCTTCGAACAATAAACTACCATCTGTTAGAGAGTTTGCACACAGCATCTGCACAAATTAACTATTGACTCTTCCTTGATTCACTTTAAACATTGAAAAGATAGTCTAAACTAGCATCGTAGTTACCTCTTCACTATAGTGCAAATGTTTTTACTTAACAAATATACAGCATTGCGCTTTCTAATTATCGCAACTGTTCGATTGCAACACAGTCGCACGTAATTTTCGTCTGACTTCGATTATTACACCACAATCGTTTAATTGTGATAAGAAGTTCCCATCTGTACTACCGTTCAAAAAGTTAGCAAACACTGCAAGTTAAAACAAAAAAGTTAAATCAGTTTTATCACACTTATCACAGCTTTCAGTTTTTCTTACCAATACGAAAAAGACGTTTTGACTAACTGTGTTAATTATAAAAAATTGACTTTTTATGGACCTATCAAATTAAGATTAGGTAACTTTTCTTTATCTTCAAAACTGTTACAAAAACCATGCCGCTTAGGTTTGCTACCAAAAAATTGACTATTGAAAAAACTTTCCCAAGTAATAAATCTGTAGTTTATGGCATATAGGTAAATTTGACACATTTTTGACAATGAATAATATATGAATTAAGTCTGATAGAGCTTTGAGGGGAGAGAAGATACAGTTCATTTAGTAGGTAACTCCCACAGCATCTGGCTATCTTAATATTATTACCATTCAAATACGTTGGTGAAAAAGCTGTATATGTAGAACACCGTTTCACTAGGTTTATTAAACATGAAATTTCCATTATCCAAGACAACTAAGTAAACACTCTGCAAGGCAAACCAATTTGTGTCACAGCTCAAAGATCTCTGCCCATGAGACTTAGGTCTTTAATGCATTGAAACTGTATGACAATCGGTTGGTTTCTCATGATATTTTGTCAAGGTCTAGGCTAAATTATTGAGATATAGGGAAACATCACTGTCCATAACTTCTGTTGCAACAGAGATCTCAGTTAAATTTTTGATGTGTGAGTAGATAAGATGAAACCATGTCTGCATAAAATTTGGCTAATTTAAAGTTACCAATTTTGGGGGTGCAAGTTCAAAGGTCACGGTGAAATATTATCCCATTCTATTTTGTAGTAATGACCTCATGCATTCTGTGATCTAAAGGATCTCCATTTTCTAAATAGCTTTGTATCAAAATCATGGTAATCGGACAAGAGGGACTAAAGATAAATCTTTACAAAGTGTGGGAGTCAAGCGGTTGAGCCCTAACTTGGGTAAACCTTAAAAGGGCTCCAGAGGACCTATGGGCCTATAACTTTGCACATCTTGTTTTTTGAACAAAGTGAACACACGGCTAAAATCGTCAACATCTGAGAGATTGATGTCAAAGTTTCCTCAAATCTGGGTACATTAGACATAGAATGATCCTATAGTGGTTTTTAATGTCACCTCAAATATAATCAGACCGCTGGGCGACATTAATAGCTACTTTGCACTGTTATTCATTCGCGGGCTATTTTCACTCTCCTGTTTTGTTGTTGAAGCCACCACAGTGTATCAAAGTTAAATGGATGTAGCTTGGGTTATGATACGGTATCCTAAAGCTGGTGCTGGTCTGTTTTGATTTGCTTTGAGAAACAAGGATGAAACACCGGTGATTTATAACGATTGGCTGATGACTTCTGTTTCAAGCTGCTTTTGAGTTATTGCTCATTTTTACTTTGTTTATTTATAGGTGTACCGCAACATGCAAACTGTTACTAATGAGGCTATGCAAAACTTAAAGGAAAATTATCAATGGGTTATGGAACAAATGATCGAAATACAGCAATCCATACAAGATAAGTCTGGCTTGGGAAAGGTTGTTATTATAATGGGGTCTGCCAGCGATATGGCTCACTGCAAGAAAATACAAACGCTCTGTATGAAACTAGGTGTGCAAAATTGTCAGTTGCACGTATGCTCGGCCCACAAATGCACGAACGACACTATCAAACTGCTATCGAAGATCGAAGAAGAGGCTATTGATCTTCCGACGGTAATAGTAGCAGTCGCTGGCCGGAGTAACGGCTTGGGGCCTGTTTTAAGTGGTAATACAGTGATACCGGTTATCAATTGCCCGCCAATTTCAGAAGCTTGGGGTTCATCCGACATATGGTCGTCTTTGCGTCTTCCATCTGGTTTAGGGTGCGTCACGGCTCTGCTACCCGATGTAGCTGCTCTTTCGGCAGCCCAAATGCTCGCACATAATAATGTGGGCATCTGGGGCCGCGTGCGGGTCAATCAACTTCAAAACTGGATGAATGTAAAAATGGCTGATATGAAGCTGCTTCAGTAACACTATCTTTTTGTAAACAAAGCTGCCTGAACCTATAATAGCATTGCCATACTGTGTGTAAAAAGTTACCTCCGTACTTGTTGATGTGTATATTGCGATTAAATTAACTTTTTTTGTTCAAAAGTATTACCGAATTTTGTAAAACGAAATCTTGTCTTCTCGTGGTGCTGCTAGTTCTGAAACTTATCATCACCTTGTTTTGGTCGAAAGTATCTTTTGGCGCGAATAAATTAACGGTGACGTTTGAAGTTTTTAAATGAGTGGTCGTTAAAGCAAACAGTCGCTCGTCATTTGTTTTCGAAGAATCGGCGTGTTTTTCCGTTAAATCTCTCGCGCTTTCTTTTCACGTGGTCGGTTCTCATACTTTTTTAATTACTACCTGGTTTGGGATGTTTATAGCTTCGAGTTAGTTTTTGTTTACTTCGCCAGCAGCTCTTCGAGGTTCTTCAACAGTGTTATGTTTTCAAAATTTGAATTGTGTTTAATTTGCTTCATGCTCAAGTTCAGTTTAGCAGAGTGCTGGGCTGAGATCGGACGGCTTTCGATTCAAGGTCCTCGGCAAATACACTTCGTACCAACACTTTACTATTTGGTTGTAGTCATAAGCATCGATTTTTTATTGGACCAAGCAAATTCCAGAGGGGGGAGGCGATAGTTTTTCACTGAGTTTTGTTTATGAAGTACTTCGGAAATCAAGCTTGCCAAATTAAGTGTGTTTTCGTCCAATTTAGCAATCGTTTCGTTCAAGTTGCGCGTTCGGCTTCCGAATACCAGTTAGCCTGTTGCAAATATAGCCTGATTTTTATTAGTAAACCAATTATTTTGTACAGCTCGAGAGTCGAAACTGATCTAATGCCCTTGGAGACGCCTAGTAAGCTCGCGTATGTTCATGCTGATGGGGCACTTAAATGTTTTGCATGTTTATTGTTCATGATTAGAGTTATCAGTTTTATCAAGCAACAATGTCACAACAAATCCAACAGAACACTTGAATCAAAAAGGAGCTTGATATCTTTGCTTACTCACGCTGACATCACAAAACACCAGAACAGATTAAGCACTATCATTTATGAAATTAAGAATTCGCTTCAGTTACTTGGTAAGCGATGTGTAGTTTGAACAATGAACAACTTTCTGTTGAAGCCTATCAGTAATGGAAAATGATATTACCAACTCAATATAACTGCACCAATCAACAGCCGCCACAACGTGGTGGTGCGGTCCTCGACCCCGTTTTGGTTTGGGTCAAAATGGTTGTTGGCCTTCCCGAGGGTCCCAGTTACCCCGGGCACTCCCCTGATGCAAACTATTTTTTCGCCGTTCTGCCCCCTGAAGGGCAGCTCGCAGCCTCTTTGAAATCGGTCGCCTGTTTTCTCTTGCCCGCCTTCTCTTTCTGATGGGCGGCAACGTTTATCCCAACCCTGGCCCCGTCTTTCTCTGTTCGGTGGGCGCTGGAAATGTAACCTGGAGGGGTAGGTCGGTGCAATGCTACAACTTTCCAAATGGGTCCATTTAAGGTGCTTTCTTTTTCTAGATTCAAAACTCTGGGCAGTTCTCACTCCTAGAGCTGCCCTTTCTGCTGCGGCCCTGCTACTTCTGGAGATCTCACACCTACCAATGCTGTGACTTCTTGGACTCCTTCAGCTTGTATAACTACTGTGCTACTTGGCCCATCTGCCCTCTCCTGTGCTAATGCAGCACTCCCACCCTCGCCTTCAAACCTCTTATTCCCCTTCTGCACTTTTTGTATTTTCTCCTGCTCCCTCACCACCGCTCCTGGCTGTTCTACGCCTCCAGCTTTCTCTTTCCCTCTTGAATCCCTCAAGGTTCTTTAATGGAGTGCTGGAGGTCTGCGAGCCTGGAGCACTAAACTGCTACACTTTATCTCGTCTCATCCCGTTAACCTTATTTGTATCCAGGAATCTAACTTCAATTTATCTTCGTCTTTCAGGATCCCTGGATTCTCTGCTCTGCTATCTGATCGCACCCACTCCCGGTCTGGCATTCTCTTCCGATACCACGCACCCTAGCAGTGGCGTCATGATTTTTGTCAGGCAGGGCATATCCCTCTCTGAACTTTCTTCGCTTGACCTCAACTCTAATCATGTAGGGGTCTACATATCACTAAACAACTCCTTGCTCTCATTCCTTAATGTTTATGCTTCCTCTATTCGCTCTTCTCCGAAGGATAGCAGAACCGATTCCTTTTCTCCTCCATTCCTCTCTCTAGAAATGTCTATTCTGGGGGACTTCAACTGCCATCACTCCCTCTGGGACTCAAAAGGCACTTCCGACCCCTCTGGGGAGGAAGTATCCGATTGGGTCATCTCTGACCTCTTTCCCCTCAATGACCCTGACACACCTACTCTTCTCCATCGCTCTTTTGGTAGTCGCTTCTCTCCTGACATTTTCTTTGCTCCTTCCTCTCTTGCTCCTGGGAGGTGCTTTAGGACTTGTTTTGATCACTTACCATCTTTCTTTCACTGCAGCGAACGTCTCCTTTCCTTCAATTTTCAGAAAAGTCGTTGGAGTGACTGCTTTTTACTTCGATTTTCACTGCCCTTCCGCCGAGGAAAACTCGTCTCTTTCCTCTGCTGTTGCTCTCTTCACTTCTCTGACACTGATTGCGGCCAAATCTTCCACCTCTTTCGAGCACATCAAACGCCAACTTCAAGCCTGGTGGTCCGCTAAAGAGGAAGAAGTGGTTAGTGAAAGACGTAAGGCTTTTGCTGTCGCTCATTACAGTGATAAAGATCGTCAGACTTACATTTCCACTTGCTTATATGCCTCGTCTGTCATCGCCAAAGCTGAGGCATGGCAGGCGACTTGCTCTTCTCTCTCACCTAAATCTGTGTATTTTTTTCTTCATTTTGTTGTTGGCTTTTTTTCCACTTCTCTAACTTCCCCAACCGTTTCTCTCTCAGGAAGTCGGCTTCGGTCTTCGCCGATTATCTGAGACCCTACTTCTCTGTCTCTCAGCCAAAGGCCGTGCGTAGCAGAGCCAGAAACTATTGTTCTAAGCTCCGCCAAGCCACGTGACCTGAGGAGTCTCATTTGCCCTTTTTCCTCCCCCTTCTTTCCCGCTGAATTTATTGCGGCTGCGACAAACCTCCCATTCACTGTCCCATGCTAAAGCACGATCCCCGCTCTGTCATGGATTTTCTCCAATACATTTTTAATCTTTTCTGGTGTATGCATTTCTTTCCTTTGTCTGTAAAACATCTATTACTCCCACCCATAAAATAAAAAAGCCTCTCGACTCTCCTACTTCGTTCTCCTTTGTCTCAAAAGCTTTTTGAACGCACCATATTATCTCGTCTACTCTTCTTTCTGGAATCTAATTCCATTCTCTCTCTCCGCCAGCCCAATTTCCGCCCTGATCGGTCCACTCTCGATCAAATTCTGTACCTTTTTCACTCCGTTTCGGATGGGTTTAACAAACCCAGGCCTGGCTTTTAGACGATTCTCGCTACTATCGACTTCTCCAAAGCTTTCGGCTCTGTCTAGCATCCCGCCTTTTATCACAAACTTATTTCGGTTTGTCTCTCCCCCCCCCCCCTTGCTTTGCTCGTTGAATACCTTTCTGATAGGCGCTTGCGTGGTTTATCGAACTCACAAAAGTCGTTTGTCGAGATGTTCCTCAAGGATCCGTTTATGGCCCAGTACTTTTCATCAATAATCTCCCTGCTTCTCTGCCTTCTTCCGTCAACTGTTCTTTTTGTGCTGGCACTCTATCCATTTGGTCCTCCTCCTTTTTGGTTAATACTGCGTTAGAGGCCACACAACGAGCTCTGTTTCGACTGGAGCGCTGGTCCGAGTACTGGTGTCTTCCTCTCAATCCAAGCAAATGTGAGGTTTTTTTCTTCTCAGTGGATCCCCATTGAGCTAACCTTCAGCCCCACTTCTTGTTATTCAACTCCCGCCTCAGTTTCAATCTCACTCAAACTTTTCTTGGAGTCAGCTTCGACCGCTCTTTTTTCTTTTCTAAACATGTATCTTCGCGAAAAGTTGCTGCTCGTCTCAAAGTTTTACACTGTATCTCTGCTTAATTATGGGGCCCCTCTATAAAGCTTTTCTTTGGCCCCTTCTCACACATGTTTTTCCGGATGATTTCCTTTTCTCAGCGTTACCAATATTACAAAATTGGAACGCATGTACCTAGCGGCTGGTCGCACCATTTCTGGCTGCTTTTGGTCCTGCCCCTATCCCACTTCTCCTCTGAGGCGTCTCTACGAGTCACCCTGACTCATCTCCCCCTGTTATCTTACAAGCGGGCCCTTTGTCTCCCAAACTCCTTTTCCATTTGAGGTTTAGTCAGACTTTTAGAGTAACACCAAGACTCTACCGATCCTTCTTGAGAGCTTTTGGGTCCACTCACCCGCTCATGCTTTCATTTACTTATAGGGACCTCTCTTTGCTTGCTCTCCATCACCTTCTTTGAATCTATCTTATACCTGGAATCTGCTTCCACCCTTTTTTTGTCTATGTTCCCGCTCTGATCCCCCTATTCGCCGAGGTGCAGCTCCCACCCATCTTTACTCTCTCCGACCTCACAATTTGGTTATGTGGACAGACGGCTCTGTTCTTTTTCCTTTTGGCGAAGGCGGCTCTGGCGTCCTTGCCAACAACTCTCTTTGTAGCACTGAGAGCACACTTTCCTTTTCGGCAGGCCCAGTTTGTTTAAGTTTTTCCGCTGAAGCCTGCGCCATTCTTCACGCTCTTTGCTGGTCTCGGCAGCACCAAAAAGTCTGCCACTATGCTTCTCTCCTCCTTTCTGACTCTCGCTGCCCTGTCCTCTCCTCCGTCTTTTCTTTTACCTCAATATCTCTGGCAGGAGCTGTCTTCTTTGTCCCTGTTCTATCAAACTACTATGGGTCTCCGGACACTCGTTTCTCCGGGGGAACAACGTGTCTAAAGAGCTGGCTAGACGAGGAGCGTTACTCGTGCTCTCTGCGATCCCTTGTCTCTCTCGCATCCACTCTTCTTTTTTCTCGAACTGGAGGCGTACTGTCTCATCTACATTCTTCCACCCACAAGTTCCCCCCACAATATTCACTGAAGAACTTGTGCTCCCTCGTCACGCTCGCTGTATGCTCTCTCGTCTTTGCTGCAACAAACACAGCCTTCTGTTACGCTCATATTTTTCTAGAATTGGCACAATCGAGAATCCTTCCTGCAGCGCCTGCGGACATAAAACAGTCTCAGGACACCCCTTATCTATTCTGCACTGTCCAGCTACAGACTCGGAGCCGCTCGCTTTTTGGCGACTCTCTGTCTCTCTACGCTCGCTGGTCCAGGCCCTGGAGAGTTGCCTGGCTTCTGGGTGTTCATGGTCTTTCGTCATGCCCCCATCCCTCGGAAGGGGTCGGTTAACAGCAACAACAAGTCATTCTAAACTTGTTACGACTGGTTTAAGTTCTCGAGTCAAATTCATTTACCGCTTTAGTGAAGTGAAGAGCTTCGATGCGATTGCGGGGTGTATTTTAAATAGCTTGTCATTCAAACGCTGCTGCATTTGGGTTGAGCGCAAGTATGTTTTCAATCTGCGCAGGGTAGAAAACGACCTTTCAGCTTCGCATGCAAAGCTGGGGAGCACAATGCAAGTTTTTAAAGCGGAAATAAAGTTTGGTGCCATGTCTGCTAAAGCATGATTTTGTCCTATTTTTGGCTGATTTCGGCAACAGGCTTGATCTTCCAGAAGGCAACGCAAAAAATTGATCTTTGCCGAGGACGTAATTGATAACGTCGTAACAAATAATTTGCTGCTGCTTTGTCAACGTTTTTGAATAAATTGACTTAGAATTTATACTTCTTCATCGGTAAACGCTCGATGAAGCCGTGAAACAGCTGATAAATTATTTTTCATTCCCAGTTCTTGCACTTTGCTTTTAGCAAACAATTCCTTGCCAAACGTGTCGAAATCAGACGTGATAGCGCTTGCAAGCTCTTAAATCTGTGGTAGATCGGCGTGACTGGCATTTTACTTGAAAGGGGTAAATGGTGCCAAAAAGTCGTTGCAACATACGAAGAATGAAGTACAGGTCATACTTTTCAAGGCTCAGAAGGTGGAAAACGCTGAGAATCGTGCAGCTTTTATAACGTGGTAGCTTTGTTCATATTTTTCATCGTATTCATCCCATTGCTATACAGTAAACCTCGTATATAACGGCCAAGTAGCCACCGATATTTGTCCGTTATATGCGAAATCCGTTATATGCGGTAAGAAATTGATCCAATGCTTACTATACAAGCTCATTACGCTCCACCTTATATGTATTACGTTTTGTGCGCCTGAGTTATTTGAAAGACCCACTCAAAACAGAACCAATGTATTTAGTCATCGTATTGTGTAGTACAAAAAGGCTACACATGAATATGACGGTATACGCTGTACATATATCATTGATTCAGAAGTATTTCATGATTGTAGCTTGCTTAGCTCTCTATCATTTTCTTTCATTACTTTTGTTCGCTACTGTTCTGTCACAACTTTACACGTTTACACGCTTTCTTTTTCACGCTTTCTGGCTCACATCGCAGTAACCCTTTCTGTTTTTCTCTTTCTCTATTCTCATGCTGCGCTGAGTCGCCGGTCATTGGTTTCTTCCTTGCAACGACACGCGCGATAAACTGGCTGGACGAGGCGATCTGCTCCTTTTCTAAGCATGTATCTTCCCTGAAGGCCAAATTTTTCCCACGTCTCAAGGCCTTATGCTGTATCTCTGCTTCCTCATGGGGCCCCTCTAAGGAGTCCCTCTCTCTTCTGTATAAATTTTTTCTTCGGCCCCTTCTCATTTACGCTTCACCCGGATGGTTTCCTTTCGTAAGCGCTTCCAATTTCACCAAATTGGAACGCCTCTACCGAGCGGCCAGTCGCGCCATCACCGGCTGCCTTTCGTCCTCCCCTATCCCATTTCTCCTCTCCGAGGCCACTTTACCTCCCCTACGAGTCGCCCTGACTCATTTCACTCTTTTATCTTATGAGCGGGCCCTTCATCTCCCAATCTCTTATCCTATTTCAGGTTTGGCCAGACATGAAGTGATCCCAAGACTCTGCAGATCGTCCTGGAGAGCTTTTGCGTCCACTCACCCGCTCATGCTTCCTTCTACCTCTTCTGGGTAGGCTCTTTTAGCTTGCCCTCCCTTTCTGCCCTGGAATCTGCCTTCCTTCACGGTGGAGTCCACCCTTTCTTCTCCATGCTCTTGCTCTGATTTCCCCTCTCTCTCACCAAAATGCGGCTCTCGCCCACCTTAACTCTCTCCTCCCCATGATCTGGTACTCTGGACAGACGGCTCTGTTCCTTATTCTTTTGGCAAGGGCGGCTCCGGCGTTCTTGCCAACTGCTCTCTTTGTGGCACTAAGGCCACTCTTTCCTTTTCAGCAGGCCCAGTATGCTCAAGTTTTTCCGCTGAAGCCTGCGCCATTCTGCATGCTCTTTGCTGGTCTCGGCAGCACCAACAAGTCTGCCATTTTTCTTCTCTTCCTGTCTGACTCTCGTTCTGTCCTCGCTGCCCTGTCCTCTCCTCCATCTTTCCTCTTATCTCAAACTCTGTGGCAGATCTGGCAGGAACTGTCTTCTCTGTCCTCCTGTTCTATCAGATTACAATGGGCTCCCGGACACTCGTTTCTCCCGGGGAACGACGCGGCTGATGAGCTGGCTAGACGGGGAGCGCTACTTGCACCCTCTGCAATCCCTTGTAGTCTCTCTCCTCTTATCTCTTGTATCCACTCTTATCTTTTCTCAGACTGGAGGCGTACTGTCTCATATAAATTCTTTGACACACAGGTTCCCTCAATTTCCACCGAGGAACTTGTGCTCCCTCGTCATGCTCGCTGTGTCCTCTCCCGTCTACGCTGCAACGGACACAGCCTTCTCTTAGGTTCTTATCACTCTAGGATTGGCAGAATCGAGAATCCTTCCTGCAGCGCCTGTTGACACCTGTCTCAGGACACTTCTCATTTTGTTCTGCACTGTCCAGCTATAAACTCTTTGCGCCGCTCACTCTTTGGCGACTCTCTTGTCTGTCTACGACCTCTGGTCCAGACCTTGGGGAGTTGCCCGGATTCTGGGGCTCCATGGTCTTCCGCCATGCCCTCATCCCTCGGAAGGGGTCGTGTAACCAACAACAACAGACGATCTGCTTCATCCATCCAAAATCTCCTGTAGCCTCTTGTGTTTACGCGTTTCTTCTAGACTGAAGGCGATTTGTCTCAATAAATCTTTTGATGCACAAGTCCACCATTCTCCCCTGAAAAGCTTATGCTTTATCGTCACGCTCGCCTTGACCTCTTTGCTGTGACGTACACTGCCTTTCGAATTCCTCATGCGACACTGTGACTTCAAGACGGTTTACATCTCGTTGAGTGCTATCAGCTATGCATTAACGCTGCATGCTGTGACCTTGTGCGACACGTGGTTGAAGCCGTAGGGATTTGCCCTGCTCCTGGAGCTTTAAGGTCTTACGTCATTGTCAGGTGACCACAATAGGGAGTAGAAGCGCTGCTTGTGTGTCAGTAATAGTGCGTTTAAACCTTTTGAGAAAAATACCCTCACGGCAATTTCTACCGCTAGGTAGCATTGTCTAGGGCAAAAACGCGCTAAACTAGCCGTATTGGTTACTCCGAAGCACGTGTGGACACATCGAGCTTTACCAACAAAAAGTTTCCTCGAAATCCAAGAATAATAATATTTTTCATGCAATACTTGAAACAAAGTTTAAACTTTAATATCACTTATACAAGTTTCATTTAATATAATAATTAAAGATTTTAATCGAACCGGATAAAAAAAATGGGGCTCATTTAAACCCAAGACGCACAAAGCGCGGCCCGTGGATCAGAACACAAGTAGAATTTTTGGGGCACAAACTTTCATTTAGTAGGTCAGTCATTATTTTCAAAAATCTAACTTTTCATTATCGGTCTTGTTGACTGTGTCTTACTTCACCTATAATGTTGACAAGGAATACTTACGAACCTAAGAATTTGGCGATGTGCACCAGTTTAAGAATCAGATCACATTAGTGATCCGTTGATTACCGATACTTAGCCCTCGACGACGATGTCTGTCTTATCAAAATCAGTCGATGCGTCACGGCTAAAATCTGACTTCGGGTAGGATGCGAAGGCGCAATCCGCACTATGAACCCATGCTTTAGGTTGCAAGACGTTTCAACCGGAAACGCCGCCTTAACCGACCGACGCCCGCCGATTAGTTGCGTAAATTTCGGTAGGTGAACGTTAGTTTTGATGCTAAATCTTAATAACAGTATGCAGAGATTTTCTGCTGTAGCTTGATGATCTCACTGACTGAGTCTGAAAATAAAGACCACAAGAGCTTAGAGGATTGATTTCTAGAAAAGAATCTTTAAGTTGAGGAAGGGAAAAAACAAAATTTCCAACAAAGAGCAAAACATCCACAATAGGTTTTTTTTTAAACTATGCCATACCATCACGATGGTCTCCAAATACAGTGGTCTTCACGATAAGAAATCATAAAAGAAAAATAGTTTTTGTAAATGCTTTGCACGGTGCACTGTAGTCAGAGGTCTTATCCCGCTGATCGAATTGAGTAAATTTGTGTTGCTTGCGGAAATGGTCGCGCGACCCTGATCTAAGCTATTCTGCTGTCGCTGAAACACAAATCAAATATTTTGAACACAATGCATTTTCTTGAATATTTTAAGCATACGGAAGCAAACTTGCTTTTTCGTTGTAAGATCATTGGTTTCACAAATGGTTGCCTACATTCTTTTTTAAGGCAATACTCTTGGTTATTCATGAATTTTCCAAAATTTTCTTATGATTTTATTCGAACAAAAGGGATTCGTATAAATGTAAATCAAATCTTTTTAAAAGGGAATCACTCATTAAATTTGTTATGGAGAAAACTTTGGATACAAATTTAGAGACTGGGCATGAAATTCAAATTGACACCCAGCTTGTCCATGTGTCAAAAACCAAATTTTGTTTGATCACATGATTAAATATAAATTTATATTTCCTAGCGGGAGCATATAATAACATCACATTCTTAACCGAAAACTATACATGCATGCACAAAAAGTAAAACAGGCTACATTGATCAAGGTTGGTTATATGGTGTGAAACTAGGCTGCCGTGGTTGTCCAAAAATATCATTTTTTTACAAAGCTAAATATCAGCGACATTACACTAACTAGCATAACCACCACAGCAGCTACATCGCTCAGCTTCTGATACAACTGATAACGGCTTGAAAGAGAATTGGTCTCGGTCTTCAAATCTGGTAAAAACAAGATTTAGACAGGGCAGTGACAATCGCGATACTTGAAATTAATTTTACAACGTTACCAATCCATGATACCTTTTCAGCATGTTAATTCGATTCCATTACGCGATACTTTGTTTTCAATTTAATTCAATACCGATATCGATACAGTATCCCCCATGCAAGAATGCAGATACTTTTTAAGTGTTTCTAAAAGCAGTCGAAATGGCTTTGTATGCTTGCTTGCTGCTCTAGGCTACTAGGATATAATAGTGAGTCTGGTAAGCCTATGATTGAACTTCGAAGCTTATACCATTTGTATTGGCGATACTGGAAAACAGAATAAACCCATTTTGATATTCGATGCTTTCAAGCATTGATAGTGCGATAGCGATATAAAGGTGTAGACCAATACTGTCGCGCATACAATATATCTAGACGCGATATTGCCCACTTCTGAAAAAGAGATACAAAATAAGCTCGTTCTAATACTATTTGTGTACTAGTTATTAAACGCCAACGAGACTGAATGGCTTGTTTTGGAAAGATTTTTGAATTTCTTGCTCCTTCTAATGCTGATGAACTGTTTCAAAAAACATCTTTCATGATTGGTGAGTGGTTAGATAAGTTCAGTAGGAGATTGAATGCACACTTACCACAAAAAGCCGTAATTTATTTGTACAGTAAATTGGTTTAAAATTTTCCAGTTGGTGTGATGTTTTCCAAAACTTGGTTTTACCTTGAGGTTAAGACCCCTTTTTCTAATCATAAAGTCTGGTGTACGAACACTCTGCCTCCTTTTACCTTAATATAAGACTGTTTCGGGTTAGTCCCAATATGAATTTTTAGATCTAATTCTGGTTTTCGACATTGGCTTAGAAGAGACATATTTAAATTAGCGGGTTATTTGTCAATTGAAAAGTGAACCTTGCATACCCCAGAAGGCGGCTTTAGTTCTCATTATTGATGCTTTAAATTCAATATTGTGATTATACTGAGGTTCTTACAGGAGTAACATGTCTTTCCATCCATTCCTAGGTAGGTACCGGCAGGGCAAAAACATCTTTCTTCGCCATTGCTTGCAGTTGCGCAGCCAAAAGAGCAGCCCAAAAATTTCTGTGACAAATTTACAATTAACAAACAAAAAAACAGGTAGGCTAGGTTGTTTTAGGTCAGCTCGAACCAAACGCTATGTTCAAATAAATTGATTTAATTTTGAACTGCTCCAAAATGTGCAAAAACCTTGAAAATTGATAAAGATGAGATTTTAATTGACGATAGCAAATCGCTTTTAGAAGAGTGAGCCTGAACTCAATACCAAAAAATGAAACCATTAGCATCGGTTTTAAAAAGTTTACTATCAATTTTTTGTTTGTTTTTTTATTTTATGCTCCTCACTTTGAGTTGAGTTGGCTGCACTAAACTGTAGACCAATAACATTTGTCTCTTGGGATTTCCTAAATATTGGAAGATAAAATTTTTTTGATGAATTTTTTTTTAAACAAAAAGATCATGAGCCTTACTTTATCACATTTTGATTTTGGAGGTTCCACTACTGTGATAGGCTCAAAAGAAACGGTTCTTCGCGAAGTGTAATCTGTCTTCTCGTATTCCTCAACTTCACGACGTTTACGACCACTGGTATTACAAGTAGGCTAAAGTAAAAATAAAGCATCACCAACGCTTTGACGCATCACGATTACACTTTGCTATAAAAGCAAAAGGGATTAGAGCGAAAAGCACTTTCAATAGAAGAATTTACATACATATATTTTTATCTTCCGGTGGTGGGAAAACCTTTTGGCGGTCATGCAATAGAATCTTGATCTTCAGACCCATTTGGGGATGATACGTATAATGGAAGAAAAAAGTTTTTGTAACCACCCAAAATCTGAACAACCAAGAAGGAGTGGGACTCTGAGCACTCGTGTCAAAGGTCCGTCATGAGAAGTGGGTCCTCGATATCAACATATTTCTTTTGACAACATCTCACCAGCACATTACATTTATGTTGCCGAGCTTTAACAAGGCCACATAGCCAGAACAAAAACAAGAGCATAAATTTTGCATAAGCCCTTTCAAATAGTTGTGCATACAGACTCGAATACTGTAAGCTTAGACTGGCACTCGGCGCCCTTTTGGTTCATCATTGTTGCAGGCGCAAGAATCAATTGCTATCCTAAGCTAAGCAATTCAATTATGGTTTAAGTGATGACTACTAAAGAGGTTAGCATCCCTGTCTTTATATTAGGCTGCACTATTAATTTTTGCGTTGAGCTTCAAAATGTTCAATCAATATCTTAGATCACATCATTTAAAAATCCTTGATAAAACATATGCAATAATAGACCATCTAAAAATAACTTTTATATGTACAGGTGCAACAAGTAACCTAGTTATAGTCAGGGAGAGGGGGAAACCAGAGAAAGAATTTGAAAAGAGTTCAACCATGTTGTTTCAAAAGAATGTCACGAAATCATAGGCCGTGAAAACATACTTTTAAAAATATCTAATAACGCTATACAAAAAAAGGTGATGCTTAATAACTTTCTTCAAAAACGACCTTTATAGATTGTGTCAGCCCCGCACACCCAAAAAAATCCCAGTTTCACGCCTCATTGTTACATTATCAACGTTGATAAATTACTTGCGAATCACAAGTCGTTGTTGTTTGATCACATAGCGTGATATGACAAGAGACGAAAAGTTGTTGTAAATTGATGTTGGCTGGAACAGTCCAATGAAATGCAGTAAATGAGAATTTTAGACAATTGGAATCGAAGTTGGAATACACAGTGGTGTTTCCGTCTGATCTCAGATCAGCTACTGGACATCTGAAAAATCCGTTTATGTTTTCTATAGTAGGTAGCGCGTGCTTTACATCGCGTAAAACCTATTTTTCAAATTTCTAAGGACTCAGGTTTTACTCTGTAATATAACAAAAGTTGTTTTTTTGATCAAAATTTTTAATTTCGCGGGCAAAAGAGGTTGCAACTTATTCAGCGTCACTGTAACAACTCAAGGCACAAGCTAATTCCTTACAATGAAAAACGTATTTTTGTAATCCAATGAAAAGGTGTAGAAGCAGACTGCTAAATTAATAGCTTCATCTTTGTAGTGGCGTGACGCAGATTGATTGGTTGGCAGCAAAATATAAAGCAAGACCTTATGCCATCTTGATGTAAGTGTTGTTGTGCCATTAAAAAAGCATCAAACGGCTTTTAATTGCAAAACTTTTTGTAAAGATGCACCGTGTCTGCAGTATGTTATTCAGGAAGCTGCGAAGAAAATGTCAGCGCTCGCTGCATATCCGGCCAAAATTTTTTCTCATGATCACAACTACAAAGACCTTGTACACAAAAGTTTGAGAAGTGGATCACGACTTTAAAATGGTTGAGAACCCCTGGGCTAGTCCAACAAATGAGTGTACAAATGTGATTTGCTGTGACCAAACAACGGAACATCACACTTCCAGAAATCGTATGAAATTTACAGTAGTAATTTCGCTCACCCAGATTGGATTAGCCAAACAATAGCAGTGTCTGCATCTACGTCCGTTTCGTTTGAGACAAAACATGTGTCTCCCTAAATCAAGAAAACAAACTTTTAATTGTAAAGTAATGATTTATTAAGTAGTTTTTACCTTCATATGTTTGTAACCATATATTGCTGGCCCAATCCAAAAGAAAATACATTGTAAAGCTAAGAATAAACCATCAAAAAAAAGTGGGCTGAATATTAATTTAATTATTTTAAATGATTAATACAAAGAAATTCATATTATTATCAAGCAAGGCACAACTTCAGTGCCAACATAGTTTTGAAACAAAGCACCAACGTATTGATGAGGCGTTGTGCGTCAAAATGTGAAAATTGCTTGAAATTTCTTTACCAGCAGAGCTGTGTTGTTGTTCTATTGAAATCTTGCCTATCTGGCCTTGGGAGCTGGGAATGTTATGAAAATGTGATATCACTTTACCAATGCTATATGGGGAAAAGATGTAAAAATTCACTTTTTTCAGAAATTTTTACCATTCTTGCAGCACGAAATAAACACTCATTTGCAGCATATTTTTTCTATCTGCATTTTGAGGAATTAAATTATTTCTGGCCAAAAACTAAGTTTGTTTATTGTAAACTAGTCTCGTGAAGTAGGCTAAACAAAAGTACCTCAAGTATATAGTTGGATGATTCAAAGCAAGTTTGCAGGTATATTTGTTCTCCATCATAAGAGATTCGGCTAGTTTCCTTAGTCGAAAACGTTTCATCGGTGTATCGTTCGATGGTTCGCTCGATAATAGTTGGATTGCTTAGATCAGACTGCTTAGTGATTTGAATCTCCCTAAAAAATAAAGCAAAGTGTGGCATTTAAGCCGATTAGCATCGTTAAATGGGTTAGCTTTTGCCCTAAATTTTACGCTTCTACCGGCTCTCCGAAAAGAAATGCCCAGTAGCTTCTCTCCAAACAAACAGCAGTTTTGCTAGAAAAATTTCGCCTCCTTTCAGTGCTGATTACATTTATTTGTCGAATTAAAAAAAGTTTTTGTTAGAATATTTTGCATTGGCTCTTACTCACCTCAGCACCGGAGAATATCCCGGATTTCTTGTTGAAGTAAACTTTGCATCGATTTCGCAAACGAAATGAAGGTAGTTGTAATATTTTCTGACGACAGTTGTTTGATTAACGAAAGAAGCAAATACAATGTATGAAATCTGATACGAGGCCGGATCGGTGGTGTTATCAAACTATTAACAAAAAGTTTAACTGTTTTAATTTTTTTTGTTCCAGTCATTTTTTTATGCACAAACTTACTTAAGAAAAGTTATAGGCTTAGTGGTAAGGAACAGGTAGCGAAAAGAAAGAACAAAATGAAATATAGTTTTCTTAAATTTTTTAACCTGATACCGTTATAGTGAAGCTGCTTTTAAATCAATTAACAAAAAATGTTGGTGGTTCACATGGTAAGCGTTTTTTTCGATTTTCGCTCAACTATAGGATTTCATTAACTTTTTCTAAAATTGATACCGAATAGAAATGAATCACTTGATTTTCTTATATATTATCAATTAGATTTATTAATTGGCCACTAAAGATATTTTATGCAACTTTGGACGCAAGAGTGAATCGAAACATTAAAAAACGTGGATTTCATATTCGAACAATTTTTCAATTTTCGGAAAAATATATCCCTTCAAACGTGGGCATAGTTAGGTGGAAGGAAATAAAGGCCATAAACCCCCTCGGTTTTTTAGATCCGATTAAAGAATAAGAAGTATTTTCAAAACGCCCACCCCCAAAAAACTTTATTTAAAATTTGCATATTTTTGTCCTCCCGAAAATTTGTATCTGGCTAAGCCAGTGCATTCAAATAGTTTTTCTAATTATCTACTTTCGGATAAAATTTACATCTCTAAGCACAACTTGAAATTTTTTTTTCTCATTTGTTTGTAGGTAGGACGGTAATTTAATTTTAAGCCAAGATGTGTCCAGAAAACCTTTTTCGTAATTTGCTACTTCCTAGCTTACAATCGTCTAGTTTGCTCTGTTCTTTTTGAAAAAACATGTTCCATGCAACTATTGCGACTCTACTTTATGTGCAAGAAATAAATTCTGCTTGCTTTTCTGCTGACTTTAGACTGCCAAGGGCCCAAAAGATCGGCACTTTTATCGTTCGCTTCTAATTGCTTTTTTTATGATTCACTCTCATTTTGAGTTAACACATCACAAGCCAAACACAATTATGCTGGTATTACATGTGTAACTGGTAAAGCTATACTTAGTAAAGTCTTTCTAAGGAATTTGTTTTATGAAGCAAAGAAACAAGAACTTAAATCAAAGATTTTCAAAGTCGTCCTTGTCGCAAGGTCACGTGGTTAATAAGGCCCAAAAGTGTTTCCACAAGATAACTAGGTTAGATCAAAGCAAACACCTTATTTTGTTTAATAAAAATGGGTCACACCACAAATAAAGACAAAAACAAATAGCGCCCAATATAAGATTGGGACGATCAAAGTCAGCAATCAACAGTTGAGTTATCTGAATTGTCCTTTACATCTCCGCTGCTCTTTATAGCAGCTAAGCGAAATCTTGTGACTACTGCTTAGAAAGTCATAGTTCAGATGTCTGTGAAAACAATTCAAGATGAGCTTAGCTGCCTCAATGGCGAAGTAGTCAGAGCGTCCGCTTCAATGTAGTAGGGTAATGGTTTAGATCTCAATCAGTTTTCACCAGACTTCTTAAAAAAATGTTATCCGCGGCTTTCCCTGCTCGATGCTCAACAGGGACGAGATAGTGAGGAGAAAAAACCGACAAGATCGCTTGATGATCTGTGGAAAGCCCACGTAACTGGATTTCACTTCTTTACGTTTACGTAGCAGACAGTTATCTGGTCCCAGCCAGGACCGGATTAAGCAATGGGCAAACTGGGCAGTTGCCCCGGGCCCCGCACTTTTTAGCACTATTAGTTATTGAATTGAATTGAAATAAATTTATAGCTTTATAACCTGCATTACCAGCAAACTTGAACTGAAGAATCAAAATATTTACATACCGGTACAGTTATTATTTGTACGAAAAAAATTAAAACTGGCTTTCAATTACAAAGTAACTGTGATGTCACAGTAGAGACAGGTATAATCAATGGTGTATTGCTAAATAATAAAGTAGGTGGACGGTCGGAACTGATTTCAAACCTTATGGTCTGAGAGACATGCGCAACGGCAATCATTGCTACAGCGCAAGGCGGGAAACATAGACAACATGTAATTGAACTGTTCGCAATAAAGGGTATACTAATTAAAACAACTTTATCTAAATAAAAGTATATTTGAAAACATATTTTAGAAACAAAATAAAAATATTTTGAATATTAATAAAATGTGCCTTCAGTCAAGCGTTTTCTAAAAAAAGTAAGTGGACAGCGATTCCCCCTGATCCCCCACCAATACATCCCTGGGTATAACAGCATTCAAATTAATGGCTGCGAACGACTGCCAAATGTTAGAGCAGTTATAAGAAATCTTGGACGCCACTACAGCCCTCAAGAAAAATTTTGTTAAGTTGTGACAACTGCTTCAAGATTTTACGTTGGACGACAGTAAAACAAATGAAACCAAATCAGATTCATCGTATTTGAAAAAGAGTATAGATACCTTAGAAACAGCCATATTATGTGTTTTATGGCACAAAATCCTTCAAAGGTTTCATAGTACAAGCAAAAGTCTACAGCGTGCTGACATGTCTTTAGGAAGTTGCGCAGCACTTTACAATGGAATCGAGAGTTTTTGCCAGCATATTCGGGATAAATTTGATACAACTGAAAAGGATGGTTTGAAACTCACAATCGGTATGCAGAAAACCTATGTGTTTCCAAACAAACGCAACCCAAAAACGAAGAAGACTTTTGATTATGAAGGAGAGCACACTGGATACACTAGAGCTTTGAAAGGTGCTCGAGAATCCTTTCGTATTGGAACTTACCTTCCAATCATTGATTTATTAATTGCAGAAGTAAGAAGACGAAAATTTGTGTACTGCATATTGCAACAGAATTTTAATTTTTTGCTGAATTTGAACACTTGGGTTATCAGTAATATAGAAAACGCTGCAAGTAAGTCGTTTAAGGTATATGCAAGCAATTTGGATAGCGACTTTTCTTCAGAAGTTGTGCACTTCGCTTTTCATTTAGGCCTACGTTCATCTCCTGATCTTGGTTCGAAGAAAAATACTGCGCAAGCACAGCTGTCCTATTTCAAAAAGAACTGCTTAATTGAAACTTTTCCCAATGTGGCTATTATTCTTTGTGTATATCTGACCTTGTCTGTAGCAAACAAGGAAGGTGAACGTTCTTTTTCGGCATTGAAAAGAGTGAAAAACTACCTGCGCTCATCCCTGACGCAGGATCACGTCTGTGATTTTTGTATTATGGCCATGGAAAAAAGTTTCACAAAATCTATGTGCTTTCAGGATATTATTGATAAATTTGCAGCAGCGAAATGCCGAAAACACCAGTTGTAATGCATTGTTTGCCTTAGCTTTTTTTGTGTTGCACTCTCTTGTGTTGTTTGTTATATTTTCTGTGTTGTTTATATTTGCCCCGTTAATGAAACGGTGCGAAAATTTTATTCTATATTTAAGCTTTTAAAATAAATTTCAAAGTAAATTTTAAACAAAAATAATAAAATTTACTTTTTTCAATAAATCAAAATAACAAATTACACTCAACCTCTTTGATAGAAATAAATTTTTGTTTTTCAATTTAAATTTTTATCAAACAAAAACACAAATAACGCAAAAAATCAATTTTTAGTTTAAAATAAATACTGTACAGTTGAATTAACTCGTTTATACTTCACCCATTTTAAATACCAAGGATTACTTCAGGGACACTTTATTCCCGGAAGGTAAGAGCTTATTATGTCTTCTATCATTAAGATCTACTAAATCAGTGGCTCCCAAACATTTTCGAGTGCGACCCAAATCTAAGTTGTTTTCGCGTTCCATAATTTAGGGGCCCCGCACTCTTATGTGCCCCGGGTCCCGCGATCTCTTAATCCGGCCCTGGTCCCAGCATTATACTCGTAATGATGGCCTAATGCAAAAGAAGACTAGAAAACAAGGTTTCAAGCTCAGGAGCATGAATGAACATAGATTGCTAAGTTTGTGTTTAAGAATTGAAAACGTTTCCAACGATTCGGTACTTGAAGACAAAATTGAAACGATACTTGTTGCTTTATTGTTAGTACCGTCATTATTATTTAAGCTTTTTTAAAAAAAAATGAAAAAAAAAAGTGGAACAAAAATTGAAGTAAAAGTGAAAATGACGCTACGGGCTTGGTCCTTTAATGGAAAAATCCAGTTTCAAAGTTTTGCAGTGCTTAACAAGCTCAACGACATCCACTAGATACAGCCACAGTGGAATTCTATATTTAACGTTTTTGGCAAATAGTCTCAATATTCATCTAACTTTTTAACCTTTAGAAAGATGATCCGAACTTTAATATTTCAAAAAATCTTCAACCGCATTACCAAGTAGAATATGTTGCTAACGAATAGCCGGAAAATTAGATTAGATTTTCAGAAATGCAATAAAAGATTTGTATGACTTCATAAAAGAAACGCATCAAAAATAAAATTATTTTTAAACTAGGTTTATCATAAGTTTTCATGAACCGGCGCGATGGCGTAGTGGTTAGAGTGTCGGCTTTGCAGTCGGTAGATCTAGAGTTCATACCAAAAGAATAAAAAAGAAATGGTATTCACACTATCCTGATTGGCTCACAACAAAAAAAGATAGTGCAGAGAACTAGCCGGCAAGGTCGCTTGTTGTGTTCTTCGGCAGGACACTTAATGGGATGCCACCATCTCAATGCGGCAAACAGGTGGCAACGAGCTTGGAAAGGAGATGGGTTGCCGCAAACTTCTCATAAGCCTGAGAAAGGAAGAAGAGCTACCTCTGCTCTCAGACCCATCCGACGACTCACCAGTCATGGAATAAATCCACATAAACTTATCATAATTGCAAGAATATTTCTCCTAAATTGAACAATAGAGATTGATCTGACCAATAGACCCTATCTCACTTCAAATTGTAAATGTTTTTAGCTGAACACATAACATTGTTAGTAATTAGTACAAAAATAAAAACAATTTTGATTTGCATCTTGTTTGGCAGAAGCATTATAGCTTTTCTTTTTTTGCACTAAAGGAGTATTGTCCCACAAATAGAAAAGCACTGCTCTTAGCGAATGAAATGCGAATAAAGATAAAATGGCTTACGCAGCCCACCAAGCGGGAAGTCGTTAGTTAATGAATTAAAAAATTTGTTGGTTTGAATCGAAGTTCAACCTACCTCCACTCCTAAGGAGCATTTTCCAGAAAAGGGATCAAAAACAAAAGACTTTGTATTGCTTGACGCATTGAAAGTAGTGTAGTCTTGACAATCAGGATCGTCAATCATTTCATATTGCGAATCCACAAAAAAATAATGTGATTCTTCTCCCTCTGCATTAACCTTGGGAAAGCTAGGCAACAACAATAAATACCGTCAATATTCATCCAAAAGTGAGCTGAATGAATGCTCAGATAAACTTTGCACCATCATTGCAAAAAACCGCAACCAACATTTCTCATGAAACTTGAAAAATACCCGTCATTGAAGTTTACAGCTTCTCTTCCAAAAAACATTGCTCAAGGAAATCCCATCAAGGTTTTATATTGAAGAACTATTTTAAAGGAGCGTGCACTCCCCATCTAATTTGTGAATTTTTATGACTTGATCCAAAAACCATGCAAGGCTTAGGTAATTGCACCTTCAGAACAACTACACAGCTTCTGATAAATCTGTTGCTACCCCTTAAAACACTGTAGCAATAAGCTCTAAAAAAGATTTTCATTGTTTTATAGTGGTAGGCTAGTAGAAAACTTTTTAGTGGTAAATGGGAGGCACTTTTGGCGTGTGGCATGGTGTCACTAACTTATAGTGGCAGCACTGGCACATAATTTTAAAAAGGAAAGAAAATGCTTACATCAATGTCACTTCATCGGAAGTACATTTAAAGTCAATGTAGAAATCTGAGGGAATGTCACCGCCATCTTCATCTGCAAAATAGAAAATCAGCGGCTCAAGACAAACCATGCTTTTGTTAATGTTCAGTAAAAAGATCAGCATCTTCACCTTAAAATATTATCCGTAAGAGCAAAATAATATGATCTATTACAATGTAGAAAACAGAATAAGTATTTATCTTTTGTGAAAGATTTTTTTGTGAGTAAAAAATTTTAAGTAACTAAAATCTCGGTAAAAAGGTAGTCTTCGTTTATCACAACGTTACCAAATCCAGTCGACGAAAGGTATTAAACATTTTATATTTACTCTAAACTTTTCGCAACTTTGTATGGGCCCTCTTCAGAGAATAGTAATATATCTCTCTTTAGAAAATTAAAATGTTTGGTGATTATTTTAATTTTCAGTGGAGGGCTGTATGATGTCCCGAAAACACTAAGATTTAATATAGAATGATAAATATCTTGTAAGTGATGATTTTGGCAAGTTACCAAAAGCATAGGAAAGGTTTTTCAGTATTTCTGTTGTTTCAAATAAAAGCTGTCTTTGACTAATTGAACCCTTCCCCTTTTCCCAGCATGTTTTTTGTCAAGAATAATAATCTATCTGAGCTAATCTCAACCGGAAAAAACGAATATTATCTGAAAATAAATGATTTTTAGTGATACGGAAAGAACGATTTTCTCAACGAAGCATCGCTTTTGTTTATTTTAGAAAAGCATGTGGACAATGATCCAAGTTACTCGGCAGAAATGGTCAGTAACGAAGTAGTTTTACTTAAGTAAACCACTTGTGTAGTTTTTCAGTAACGAGCTACTTACTTTAGTGGCTTCATTTTTTATTCCTCCAACTTTTACGCCAGTACATTACATAGGAAGTAACTCTACTTGAATAGTAACAACTCTTACTCATATTGATGCTAAAAATTTAATTGTTAAATTGGAAAGCGTTATGACAGCATAAAAAAAAGCTTGAATTCATGTTCATATTTTCTGTAAATCCTCTATTGATACGGGCCATTTTGAATTCAAATTTTGGAAGATAACTATTACTGTTTAATGCTAACTAGGCAAGGTGAGGTGAGCTATTATCAGTGGGCCATGTTGCCCTAAAGCTTCTTGATTTTAAAGTTTTTAGCTCCAACAGCAAATTCAAATATTTCCTTGCAGTTTATTTTTTGCTGTTTGTCTTATCTTCCCAAGTAAATATTAGTTCGTCAAGGTAGTAGCCAGGAAGGAGGCAAAAAGGGAAATTATACTCTGCCAAAAAATTTATAAAATTGTTATTTTTGACTGAGTTCCGTTGTGCCTCTAAAAGAGGCTATCATGAAAGTTTCATTTCAGCAAATATAGTATTTTTAAATTTTGCTTTAATACTGTATTGATTTATATAAAAATTCTGTGGGCCTCCAATATAAATAAATACAGGTCATCACCGAAAATTGGATTCTAGTAATAATAATTTTTGCCACTCATTCCTCCGAAATTTTGACCTAACTAATCCATTTGGGTGTAGTTTTTATAGCTAAATCTTGAAGATCGTGCAGATTTAAGTTCTTTTAGTTAGAAACAGAAGGACATTGGTCTCATCAAGTTGCTCCACGTCAACAATTATTTGCTGTTATCAAACGTTCTATCAATATCAAAACAGCAACTAAAAATAAAATTAAATGGACCAACAAAAATGTAGTTGCCCAATTATTAGATTAATTAGGTTGGCGAGTCCGTACTATGCTGCATCATTTAAGTCTAGATCATCGTATATTTCTTAAATTTGGTATCTTGCACTCTTTGCAAGAAAAAAATTCATTGTATACTTCTTACCATCATAATTTGTGACACCCGGGAAAGATTCAAAAAGCGTCAACCCCGAATCGAAAAGTTCCTCAAAAAAGTCATCAACACAAATTTACAAAGTAATAATCAAAAGTTATTAACCTATAGTGAGATGACCCCTTTTGAGGTTTTTGTTAGGAATATTGTCACTCCCTAAAATAGTGTATCCCAGGCAGACCATCTTTTATAGCGACTCTACCTACAGCTTGCACCATACACGTAAACCTTTAACGTGGTCGGTAATGTAAAAAAAAGTTACAAATTCGCAGGGCCGCTTGCACCCTTGGAATTTTTTTTTTGCACCCTATGTGGTGAGAGTGCACCTTTTTGAGAATCAATAATCTAGAGCAGGGACGCAGACAATGCGGCCCACGACTACTCTGGCGACAATTGTCTGCAACAAGATTCGAGCGCAGAACGCTGATTTTGCCATTACAGGTATGGTTATTGTCGAATCAATGCCTTTTTCAAACAAGTATTTTTGACTGAACTTGCTGGGAGTCAAACCACTGCCCTGCGAACAGAAGCTTTGTTACACATTTAATTTACTGCATTACATCTTTTTATCAGTTGTTCACTGATCTCGTTCTGCACAAGAAAACGCCTAACCAAAGCACAATAAACGTGTTGCTTTAACCCTGCTCTGGTACCATGGAGTCAATATGACCAGAGGCTTATTTGATAGGCTAAATATTCCAAACTTTAAGATTATAAGCTTTCATCTCGCTTTGTATTTTCTTTACAGGTTCTTGTCAACTGTTTTTATTCACTCAATCTTAATTTCAATGCTGCCCTTTTTTGTAAATTTCACATTTTATTTGCTTGAAGTCATATTGACCCCATGAAAGAACTATTCATATCGTTGATTGCTCTTCAAGCTAAGCGCAGATTGGTGACCCCGCAAACACCTCAGGTTGTGAAACAAATCATTTGCAGCTGTGTAATTTTACCAGAAGCACCTTTAGCTGTTCAAAACATCATCCAGCATTGTCCATCAAAGCGCAAGAGATGCGAGATTGTCCGAGATTGAAAGACAAAAAGTACAGATTCACCAGCAGTAGATGTCATGACACCACTTGCAAAGAACGCAGCAAGGCGGTCTGTAAGCAGTGCCAGAAGTAAAATATTTATGTATTGTGCACTCCACTACATTTTTCAAGCAATAAACACAGACTGATAACAAATTGAGTTTTTCTACTGGTGGGAAAATGTATTTTTAGTAATGGGGTCATATTGACCCCAAGGTACTGCTAACGTGATTTTTTTCATGGTACCAGAGCAGGGATAAGGGTTTGTGTAATTATACATATAAAGGAAAAGAAATTACACTGAAATTTTACATTGAATTTGGTTTTGATTTTGTTTTTCCTATCAAATTAATTTTGGAGAATAAAGCTCAGTCAATTTTCCCGTACTGATCTGTTCGAAGTTTTGTCGTGTTGTTGACAATATACTTTTGGAATTTTATTACTTGATTTTATTAGTTTGGATAGGAAACAGTGCGGGGTAGGTGCTGGCCCTTCGCCAGTGGCACATGCAATGGAAGATTCATCTCCGTTGAGAGGTGAATTCTTAACAGTGGTTACCCTAACTTAGCCAAGTTGTACTTCAAAAAATATCTCCTTTGCGGCCCGTCAAAATTTCACCGAAGTAAAATGTGGTCCGATCCGTAAAAACTTTGGTCACTCTTGATCTAGAGAGATGCAGAACAAAACTGCTAAAAAAGATGAAACCATTTCTTCATTTTTACAAAAGCAGTTTAATTCTCGACTACTTTTTGACTTTACTCAAGTGAACATATTCACCAATACTTTCTACTTTTACTAGAATGTTTTTAGTAAGTAGTCATTCTAATGTAGAATACTATGCTACTTTGATCACGTTTGTAGCTAGGCATGGAGCTGGACATTTCTCGCGTAGGGCTAGATATGACCAGTTTAGGCGCATGAAAGACAGTTTTACTCTTATAATTCATTTTCATCACAAACACCAGTGCTGGTTAACGAGTCGCGGGAATTCGAGTCTCACGTCGAGTCACCAGCCATTGTCGTCGAGTCTCGAGTCGATTCAAGTTTTTTTTACTGCGACTCGAGCCTTTTCGACACTTCATTGCCAGTGTTTAGTTTCCTGCAATTTTTTTAATAATTGGCAAGGAGAGCGTGGGATATTGAAACAATGAGCTTCTATTACAAGCACTGCATCAAGCAGCAGATACTGCCTTCAAGTGCCTTTTTTAAAACAACTGCGCAGAATGCACGAGGTGTAAACTAGCAACCTATTTGTTAACAGCTGATTTCTGATCACTCTTAGGCTGATTTCCATTAGGCGTAGATTGCAGGCGTAGCGCGAAAAGTTCTTTGTTTCTCACGCTACGCCTGCAATCTACGCCTAATGGAAATCAGCCTTAGTTATCAATTATCGTCAAAGATCTTGGGTTTTTTAGCATGATTGGTGTTTATTATGTTACACTAAGCCAGTGATTCTCCAAATTTTTTCCATGCGACACATTTGAAAAAACTAGCTAGACTCGCAACGCACCAGTGAACACTCTTGAAGTTTTTTTTTTATGTTGTTTTGCAAGATAAATGCGACCCAAAATCTAAATAACTGTCGTTACACTTGCAAGATTTTGTTTTAGGTATGTCATCTTTAAAAGTAAAATTACGCTTTTCTAAGTTTGTTGCTCATCTTTCTTATTTTTACACATTTCACACGACTGATTGCCTTAATCCTTTTTTATTTTGCGTCCAATTTTAGTTGAAATGGCGCAAATTATTCAAGTCAATAAATACAAAAACGTACTAACTACCTTCAGTGAAAAGGCAATTGACTGTGCGTGTTAGAAGAAAGTAGGTAAGGGAATCTACTTTCAGAACTCTTTTGAGAGAAAAAAAGCGAGAATTGATTGGCAAAAAATCAAATTACAATGCGACGCCCTTGGAAAATTAAAATGACTCACAGTTTGAGAACCATTGCACTAAGCTGTTACTTCGTATATGCTTGTAAAACACCATTATCAAACAGAAAACTAATCGATTATTCTCATTTTACCAGCAAACCTACTCAGAACAGGAAAGAGAAGCGTGTATGCAACACCTTGCTGGACGGCGGTACCTAAACCTTTACAGAAATAAAAAGTAAATCCTTCTTACTGGTTTTACAAGTTTTATTTTAAAAACATACAAAATTAAAATTGGAGGAGTGTTGCCAGTGTGTAAAAAATTATTCATAAACACACAAATTTTGAAGGTACTATTTTTAAGAATCAAACTTTCCAAGAGAGAAACATTTTTTCATGCGAGTAATTTGATTGTCAGCAAACCAGTCGAATCTCGAGTCATAGCATTCGAGTCACGGGTGTCAAGTCCCGAGTCGAGTCATTTTGTGCAAACATTTCCAAAGCTACTTCATTGTGTTTAACTTAATGTTTATATTGCCTAGTTTTTACTACAGTCAGCTTTCAGTCCCTTTTACTTTTATTAATTGGTTTATGTCGTCCTAATAATTTTTTGGTCTCACATTCTGGCGTTGTTATGTTAACTGCTCTTGATATTTATGGGCTAAGGTAGATTTTTTAATTTGTTCCTTATCCGTAGATATACTGTATTTACATCCATCCTCTGTTTAATAATATTATTGCAATTACCCATTTTACTGCTACTTGAAAGATTATGCTATACTTATTTTTTTTGACGTAATTCTTTTTTATGATGTTACCAGGAACTGATGATGACTATTATATACTGGGTGGTTAAAAAGTCAGGTAACATTTTAAGGTAGAAAAAATTATATGGGCAATATACATATATTTAAGTACCATAAACTAAAATATAAAACGAAACAAACATGAAATATATTTATTTTGTTAATTGTTGTTCATTTTTTTCTATCAACTACACTCAAATACTTAAACAAATAATATTAAACTAATAGATTGTAATAGATCATATTATTTTTTCTACCTTTAAAATATTACCTCACTTTTTGACCACCCTGTAGTTGAAATATGTTTTCCGATAATAAAAGTTAAAGCTGAATGATTGTCTCTATCAAATTATCCAAAAGATTTTGTCCAAACGATTCGAGCCAAGCCGAATCTTTTTTTACATCTTTTTCCCCAACTCAGACAATTAGCATCACTTTTTTACTTTAATTATGAAATTTTTAGATTCGTCACTGCACTAATTAACATCGAACTGGTATATAGCCTACTGTAGGTTTTCAATACTTACAGATTGTGTCAGTAGCATTGCAGAAATCTGTAAAACAAGTAATGCCTGTTATACAAGTACAAATACCATAAATAACCTACAGGTAAATAAGTTTCTGGTGGATTTATTTTATTTCTTAATCCTTTTCAACTAGAGGAAATACCGATAATGGAAATAGGCTTAAACTGTAAACCAAGTAACTGAGAATATATACCCATTGCTGCTTCTTCTTTTAATGCAAAGAATCGTCAATTACCCAGCTTGACCAACGTCAAGGTGCGAAACGTAGTATTGACTGAATGACGTTATTGCTCTTTGGATTGCTTGATTTGCAGCTCTACCTCAACGCAGGCACTGAGAGCATTTACAAGGCACAAGCACTTTGAAGTGGTAATCGCCATTAGAGGTAAATATTGCGGTGCCAGTTAACAATCAAAAATAGAATGTTAGTTGAAGTCTTTTACTGAAACAAGGAAGATGGCATTCTGCGCAGAACCAGGAAACACTTTATCATCCCCGCAGCCCAGGGGTGGGCAATTGTTTCGGCTTGCGGGCCACATCGCGGTCATGGAAGCTAACTGAGGGCCGCAATTTTTAACAAACCCATTGGTATATTATTCTAATTGGCTTGCATTTAAATTTGATATAACATCAAAAACCAACAACTATTAGATAAATGAATCAAAGTAGTTTTATTCAATTGAAAATGCAAGCACATTTGATTTTCAAAGTCTATCAATGAGAAAAACGCACCCAATCACGTTCTTCTACACTAATTAATTTTTTTTAATTATTTACGTGAGACTTTTTCGGGCCGCACAAAAGTTCGTCGAGAGCCACACGCGGCCCGCGGGCCGCAGTTTGCCCACCCCTGCCGTAGCCCATTCACACACATATTAATAGAAGTAATCACAGCATGTAGCCAACATCACCTGCTTTAAATCAATACCAACGTAAACAAGATCTTTTTGCCACCTTGCTATGGAATTATTGAAAGCGTAAAATATTATACGCAATGATGAAATCTTTGAAATTCATGAATTTAAGAAAGAATTCTGAGGTTCGCTTAGATGGGTAGATTTTAGGTGGCTGGTGATTTGCAAAATCACAAAAAGATTGGCATCAGAGGTTGGTGATGCAGTCAGGGGTGGGGTAAAAAGTGCCAATGCTTTCTTTTCAAAGTTTGCACTAATAACAGTAGCCTACTAGCAGATGATGACATCATCACGACAAAGGATGAGTCAAATCTTGTCCCCTCCCATTTTTCATGACCGCGAGCATGGTTGGTATACAAAGTGTAGCTTTGGCTTTGCCGATGCCCGAGCGTTACAGAAGAAATCTTCATCCTTAACGTGCTTTGAAATTTTTATCGCTAATAGTGACAATGCTGAGATGAAAATAAACGTAGCAAAAACTAGGATACTTCTTTTTGTCAAGAAAACGAGGTCGGATTGCTTCGCTAGTTTGCGGAATAAAATTGAACGACGTAAGGTTTGAATATTTTATGAGCGCAGGACATACGTTACCACGGCTACCTGCTTTCCCATTTAGGAATAAACTTTCACTCTTATATCTAAAGAAGGTAAAAAACTTTATCTTTTTCGCACTAATATGAAAAATGCACATTTTGCCATATACTAATTTAGCTGCATCAGCTGATTGCTGCTGAAATATATTTGCTGAGCATTCAACGCCTCTTTGAGAGAATGCAGCTTGACTTTTCGTTCGCGACTCCTAGTTTTTCCATTTTACCATATTTTTTTGTAAAGACGTTTCAAAAGATTTTTAAACTTGAAATAGATTTGTGAACACATCAAGCGTACGCCCTTGTTTTTTACCTGATCAAAGAAGTATTACTCTTCACCGTACTTCCGATGTTGTCTGCAGTTATCTTCAATTTTTATCCTTTTGTTTACAGGCATGACAATAGCTGAGCTATACTTAATGTTTCGTATTCTTAAATCACTGCTTTATGAGCTTATACAACTTCTTCCAAACAACCGAACAAACAAACAAACTGCTCCAAAATTCTTTCATACTCCTGGCCTAATTTAAGTAGATATTGCTCTGAAATAAGTTGGAGCTCGTGCTGTGCTACCCCAAATACAGGTGTGCTCAAAAAGAAAAAGGTCATCACCTGTCTCGCTATCGTCAATCGTGCTACTCACGGTAATCTTGACCACATCCAAATAGCCCGTTTAAACAAACGGACCGGATTTGGCCGGTTACAAACGAGCCACTTATGATGACTAGACACTAAAATTCCTGACATTTCTTCCTGATGCAGATTAAAACACTAAAATCCCGGACATGTCCGGGAAAATCCTGACGTATGGCAACCCTACTCATGTGTAATGTCAGGGTTGCAAAAATCCGTTTAGTAAGTTGTGCCGGCTTCACCCAATGGTGATATTTTTAGACATAGCCACTTATTTTTACTCAGTGAAATGTACCGTTTTACATTAGGAAAGCTTACAAAGACCATTTGGGGGTGACGCAGAGTCGATATATTTTCTTCAAACTTTCTAAAGGTTCCGGCCATGTGTTTTTGCCTTGTTTGCTTCATAGGCGCACTAAAAAAGTGAATATACTCGGAGTTGAAATAAGCAACAATTTCATCAATTTTTTTGTTTATTTGATAATGTGAATTTGGCAGAAGTTGTTTAAAAAGTGTTTAAACAAACTCGCCACTTAAGTCAAAGCAAAATCCGCTTTAATGCAATATGGGAGGATATAGTAATATAGGAAAGAAGGATATAGGAAAAGGGAGAGTATGGGTATTGTTTGAACTGTTAGCAGCATAGATGTGTTAGAGGTTAAGACTAGTCAAGCTTGCTACACGGCTATACAAAAGTGCTATGACTTTCCATTGCATTACCAAAAGAGCAGATTTTTAGGCCTACTGGTATGTTAATACTGATTTTTATCTTTTTTTTGTAAGACAGCACATCTGCTCTTTGCTTTTGAAATGACTATATATAAAAAATTCAAGCGCAGCTGCTGCATGCTAAACTGTTTTCACTGACATCATAGCCGTAATTTGAAGCAAAAATTTATTGTTATGTGTTTCACCAGAGCAAATAACGAAAAAGTGTTATGGTCATGCCATACATGGATGGCTGCTTTAAGCCTTATTAATTACAGCAGAGTAAAAAACCCGTTGTGGTGGACCTCTGAGCCTTACAAACTAACGATTGACTGATGTGTAGGCAAACCTTGGTGACATGTCACAATGATTGCAAGCAAGCGCTACTAACAGTTTTTAAATCACAAAAATCAAGTTGAAATCATCAAAAATATTTTTAAACGCGCTTTTCTAATTGGATCTCGGTGCTGCACAGATCGTGTGATGAGGTTTTTGCTTTGCAATGTTGTGATTCGTTGTCATTTTGCGTATTTACCCAGGTTGGAGTAGTAACTGGTGTTTCACAATTGATGAAATAAAGCAGTAGCTACTAAAATCTTTCCAAATGACTTTATTCTTTTTCTGCTTTCAGATTGTCGCAGGGATGCAGTTAAGATTTCAACGTATTAAACAAAAAACAGACCGTTTATGCTTTGGTTGGTGGAGCAAAAGATCTTTCGTGTGAAGACATATTACGAACCCAAGTCTTTAAAGATTGTTCGATCAAGTTACAGAAGGAAGTTCAGCTTCAAAACACTTCCACACAGAAGTCAGATTTAAAAGTTGGTCAAGAACTTAGAAGCTCACGGCACTTATGAAGATTGGAAGTAACCGGATCCTTGCCCTATGGGCCTCCGATAACCCTGACAATGGGACTAAGGCTCAAAAGTCGGTTGGTTGTAGTCGGAGAAAATCTCTGCGACGCGGGAGCCAAGAACTTGGCTTCTCTATGTCTTCTGTACGGCGCATTCTGGTTAAGGATCTGGAATTTTATCCCTACCGGATGCAGATTAAACATCAACTGACTGAGACTGATATGGAAGAAAAGCTAACCATGTGCCAGGGCCTGGCTTTGAAAAAAGTTTTGGGAGACTTTCATTAGCCCCAAAGCTGAAGTGGAATAAGCCCCTTACTTGCTTCACCTAAATTTCCTAGATTTCTGCTTGTGGGGGTTCCTCAAGAGCAACATCTACCGGGATAACCGAACCGTCATTGCTGCTTGGAAAGAAGCCATTATTGCAAAGATTTAGGCCGTTGTGCCGGAAGAATGTAAGCATGTTGTCAACAACTTTGCATGTCACGTTCAAGAATGCCTTCGACTAAACGGTGAATATCTGGAGAACGCACTTTTGAATTTCTCTTAACATTATGCTGCAGATTTAGGAATACACGCTTGCAGTTTTTAAAATGTCATCTTTTGACCTTTTAATAAACGTGATCGTCATTATTGAATCATTTGAGATTTTTGATTTACGCCCGGATTGTTTTGATTCAAGAATAGTGACACATCATGTACAACCTCGCTCAATACGTCGAAAGAGGCAACTGTTGTCTTTCCACCAATTATAGGTCTCCTTGATGAGGATGAGGACACCAGTTTATAGCCATGACTACTTTTGAACGGCTATCACTTTTCCTTAAACCGATGTGCGTGTTCCTAGATGCTTGATCTGGTTTTCATTGTGAGATCTAGATGTTCTATTTTACTATAATCCTCTACCTCACGGAACAGCAATCATAATGATGATGATGTCATGCAACCATGATGACAATGCGAGTTAGCATCAACACAGTTCTGACAACCAGCAGGGAGCTTCAAAAAATGTCATCTCCAAATCATGGCGTGTCAACACATGAATATAATTCCAAATTTCAAAAATATTCTTAGAAAAAAGTCTTCAGCTTAAATTTACTCCAATTGATTTCTTTGGAAACGTTTTTTTAGGTATAAAAATGTTTTTCAAAAAATTTTAACCCTAAATTATTGTAATTTGCAGCGGACCACCAAATAACACCGCTGATGATGCTCACTGCTATTGAAATTTGAGCACTCTTTGGGATGATGTGCAATGTAGTACTTGCCACAAACGTAATGAACCTGCAAACGTGATAGAAGTTTTAAGCTGGAAGCGCCGGTCAAAACGCTTTTTGCTCCATTAATGACAAAACAACAACGAGTACAACAGAGAATGAGAGCAGCTTTTATATATATTTTACTCTGCGGGTGATCCGGCACTTCAAGAGCTAAACTTGAACATAGACACCTGACATTCAAACCCACTTCGGATTTGCCAGTAATTTATCGCAGCCGAGGACAGTCTACCACGTGCTCTACAAATCAACGAGTGAGCACTGCCGTATTACATATCTTTCCCAAGAACACAACAATGCTAAAACAATACGAGAATTGAAATACTGACTTTTCGATTGCAAACCAGTGTCTTATCACTTCGAACCACGTTGCCAATTGTAAGCAATTAGTACTAAGCTTTGTTCTCACCAGCATCAATACTTACCACAAGTTTTAGCGGTTTCAAAAAAATGGAAGCAAAACAAGAAACCATAAAAAAGATTTCCAGACGAGAGCAACATTTTTTCTTTTTAAATCAAATCTGCATGAATTTAAAGATAATTTTGAAAGTAAATTTTCTGCAAAAATTTCATCAAGAGCACTTAAAAAAACGAAATTAAGAATGGTATGGCAATGGTTTCAGCATCTCTTTAATACATTTCTCTCTTGCACCTAGAGATCTTTTATTTCTATTTCATATAAAAAAAGCAAAGAATCAAAATAAGCCAAGTGGTTTTTACAACCTATGCTTTTTAAACTGGGCAAAAATATACCAAGTACAATATATTACGTACAACTGTAAGACGATAAAATGTTTGATGGATGTATGTGTGAACAGATGTATGACATCACTATGCCAGACAACGACGCCAAACTACAAACCAATGCAGATGAGTACTTTTGAAGAAGTGTTTTTATTCCACGCAAAATTAGGAAAATTTAAACTTTAACTTTTAAATCCTTCCATGTGTACTGTACGAATTCCTCCCATAAAAGTTTGAAATTCCTCACTAGATAGGAGTTTCTTCCTTAGTGGAAACGATTAGGTTATTGTGATAGAAGCGTAATGCAAGTTTGCCTCGTTTTCTCCAAAACAAGCAATTTCGCTATGCTTCCTAACACTATTTTTTCTAATCGCAACTGCTTAACCTAATCGCTATCTTCGTCTGATGCAAAAGCGTAACTTGAGTTTTGTTCTTGCGGTGATGTACAATACTGCCATTGTAGCATGCGAAGAATTGTTTCTCTACCGAATTTTTCTGGCCACAATCAATAATACAAACAGTTTTAAACAGTTGGTATTATATGAGCCATTGAAATAAATAACGCTTTTTGAAACAGAACCTACAAACCAGATTGTAAACGGAAGCAATGAATCATGATTTCATTTCCACTCTGCGTTGCGTTAAGTTATTGTTAAAGAAGACAGCTTCTGAGCTCGAAAGCATCGTCATCACCTATATTATATTGCCACTCTGTCAATTTTCTCTTTCAAAACAAAGTATTCTGGCTCAAGATATTTTTTTCAAATGCTTTTATGATAAGCCTTACTTTAGAGTAGAAATCGGCAATTTCAGCTTTTAAAAGCAACTGTATTTGAACTCAATTTTAACCAATGAAAAGCCACACTGAACATATACAAGACTTGTTTTTACCGAATTGAAACCTGTTCAATACCAGAAAACTTACTAAGAAGCCTGCATAGTTTGTTGGACATACTCTATACTTTACATTTATGTGCCTTGCCCAAACATCACTTCAGACTACGACAAAAATCAATTAGATGTCAAAAAAAATTGAATAAATTTATCCTCACACTTCTTTTGATTTTATTGCCTTTTGAAGCCTTCCACCAGGAAACAAAAGGTTTTAAATCAAAATTGGGGTAAAATCACAAGACCAATGTTTTAAAAATAGGACGTCGTGATTACCGACGCGAATTCAAGAGGTCTTTTTTTGGGGTTTTTAAGGGCTTTTGACCTCAATTATTAGTAATGAAGTATTGCTACAGTTTGAACAAAAAATGCAATATCACATTTTTTTCTTTTAATATAGCTTTGAAAAAAGCTGTTTTAGCCATAAGCTTTTCGTAACGTTCTCATCAGTGGCGATATCACTTCAAAGGAGAAGATCTAGAACAGAGCTACTCAACTAATTTTAACGAAGGTCCAGTTGGATAAGTTCAGTATTTCCAGAGGTCCAGTAAAATTTTTGACTTGCAATGACAAAAATGAAACTATCATAATAAGTAAAAACAGAAAAATACTTGGATTTTCTCTTAGTGCACATACTCTACACTAATCATCGAAATCAAAAATATAATGAGCTTATTGTACTTTATTCCGCTAATTTTGTGAAAAAAGCCCAGTTCTTAAAATTTGGTCTATAGAAGTAACAGCAAATCAAAGGCGGTGATGGGGCGTTTGGCCTTCGTACCATACAGCAAACTATCGCGTGTACCAGTAAGATCTGCCAATACGATGTTCAATATATTGTTTTCTTCAAAGCGGTGTTCAACGTTATAGGTTAGTTTAAATTAAACACTTGATCGGTTATGGATTGACTATGCCTAAAGCCAGCTTGTTTGTCAGAAAGTTAGGGGTCAAAACAGCTTATAGACGCCTGAAGAGTAACTGTTTGAAAAGTTTGTAAGAAACACTTAGCAGCGATATGGGCTAGAAGCTCTTTCAGTCATCAGCTACTTTGCCAGGTTTTGGTAATGAGAAAACTATGACCAGTCGCTATGTGGTGGGGATTGTTTGGTTGGTCACGCAGGCGATGTAGATTTTTTGCAATTTTCTAAGACATTTGAGGCCACCCGCGGTGCTTTAAAATATGTCTGTCTGGGCTTTGAGCTTTACCGCAGTTGATTAGTTTAATTGCAGAGACATATTTAGTGGACGAGAGAGGCATGGATAACAGAACTTCAGCACTGGGAAAAGTTTTCTCCTGTTTTTTATGCCGATTGTTTGTTTGTTTGTTTGTGGTTACCCCTCCTCTTCCTCGGGATGGAGTTACGTCATGAACGACAGTTCAGGTTCATGAACGGCAATTCAGATTCACGCCGTCAACCTAATTGAAATTAGGCCAGGGGAAAAATGGCACCCCATTTCGAACCAGTCTTGAGTGACTGGTAGCCCCACCACCAACAAGGCTGACTGCCACTGGTGGGTATCCAAGAGTCGTCTGACATGCTGGGTTAGCAACTTCACAATTGTAATCCGGTGAAGTACGGGTGGGCCACCTGCCTCCCACACAAAGGTGGAGGCAGCCCGTTAAGTGCCTTGCCCAAGGACACAGCAAGCAAGCTTGCCGGCTTATTCTCCACACTTATCCCTTTGTTATGCTGAACGCCAAGCAGGGAAGCAGTGAATACCAATTTTTAAAGTCTTTAGGTATGACTCGATTTTGGGAATGAACCCCAGGTCTACCGACTGCAATGCGGACACTCTCACCACTACACCATCGCGCCGGTTTTTTTATGCTGATCGTGTTGTTTGTCAGTTCTTTTGAAGATGCTGTGGTTAATCAATGCTAGGAATGTACAGATACGCCCAAGGCGCAAAAATTTTTGCGATTTTGTTTGAAAACAACTTAGTACTGAGATCAAGTCAACAAAGTTTGGTAAAATGAGGATGGGCTTTTGCACAACCCGTGGCTGCACCTACTGTTTCTCATCCTGGAGCTTAAGGTCCAGTTTCAATACTCGAAAGGTCCGGATTTGGACCGCGGTCCGCCAATTGAGTAGCCCTGATCTAGAGTGAGTAAGTGTTTTATGTGATTAATTTGGACGTTAAGCAATCAAGACGAGCCAATGATAGCGCTAGTGTTGTAAAGCGCGCCAAAGAAAGATTTCGCAATAGCGAAATGCTAAGAAAGCGCAGCAAGAGACCAAATAAGAACGCCGCGATTATCGAAAGAGTTTGAGAGTGTAAATTTCGATAATCACGGCGTTCTTATTTGGCCTCTTGCTACGCTTTCTTAGCATTTCGCTATAGTGAAATCTTTCTTGGCGCGCTTTACAACACTAGCACTAGCATTGGCTTGTCTTGATTGCCTAACGTCCAAATTTATCACATAAAAAACAGTTACTCACTCTCGATCTTCCCTTTTGAAGCGATACGGCCACTGATAAGAGCGTTACGAAAAGCTTATGGCTCAAACAGCTTTTTTCAAAGCTATATTAAAATTCTGTACTACCAACGAGATTTTTTCTTTCGCTGAACTTTTTTGAAGGAATAGTTTGTGAATAAAGCGAAATCAATCAAGTCATGATGTTATGGCAAAGGATAATAACGATAGCATAGAACAATATTTTACAAAGCTTTCTCCAACATCAGTCCTCCAGAGATATCTGCCAAACTATTCCGTCACATGTTTTTTAATATGAGGACAACAACAGCAGACAACGAGAGTGCTAGAAGTTTCTGATGCCTTCTTTCCTAAAGCACGACATTTGGTCCAGGTAGTGGGAAGTTGCTCTGCTTCTGAGACTAAATAGCTTTCTGACATATCTTCAATTCGAACAAGGGATCAGCCGACAACAACAACAACAGCAGATGAACAAAAAGGCAAAAACGTTCCAATTTAAGCAAAAGTAATAAAAAACAAAGTGCTAAACTTTCAAATTAATTGAAAATTGATGAAGCATACAGTTTTTGCTGAGTGTTTGCAATAAACAAAAACTTTAAAGATGAGATCTGAAATTTAATTGTTTAAGAAATGACTAATTTAATTAATCAATCAAGAAAAACCAAGATGGTCAAGAACGAAACTCCAAATAAAAGTGCCTTCTAGTCCCCCCCCCCCCCCCGATAATAAGAAATATCGAAAGTATGGTTTCTATCTGAACAGATTGTTTTCTGTAGAATTTTATTCTGTTAATTTAAAAAAATTCTTTTAAATGCGAGCTTTGTTCTAAAGCGAAGGTGCGCAACCTTTCAAGCAGGCGGATCATTTGCCATTGCAAACTATCACCGACCCGCAAATTATTCTGGAAAAATTTTCGGGTCGGTGATAGTTTGCAGTGCATGTTGTTTCTACGCACAAATAAGCGTCGAAGCAGTGGTTGGTGAGAGTGTTCATACAAACACATGGTGAAGACCTTTTTTCTTTTTTGGAAATCAACACTTTCAAAGAGACACATATACGCCACATTTTCCAAATATTACGCCTGAAGACCATTTTTATATTTTGGAGATCAGTTTTTCCAAGAAGTAATTGATAAGTTTGCCATTCGAGGCCACAAAATTTCACGTCACGGGCCGCAGGTTGCTTATTTCTAGTCTGGAGAACAGCGTACGGTTTGCTAGAATCAAATGAGTTTAGGGTAGGAATGGAGGAAGGAATGGGGCTACAGCTCCTCGCTTTAAAAATAACCCTTTATTTAAAGGTGAAAATTATTGTACTGTAGACACAGCCAACTACTTCTCTACAAAGAGCAAAAATACCCTGTAGTCTGGTTGCGCTCCTGGTAATCTCTTACAAAAATGCTAATTAGATTTTTGGATTGAACAGTTTATTTACCAATCTGCAATCTGATAACACTCTTTTCCATTTTGTTAGCTGCAGTTTTTTTTGCCATACAGGATGACGAAATCGCAAAGAATATGCAAATATAGGCAAAATTCGAAAACAACTTTTGCTGTTTCAATAGCTTCTTGAACTTTTTGATTTCGCAAAGGAAGTCTTTCTCTCTCTCTCTTTCTTTACTCGTCGACATGCCCAGCCATTTTTGTTACAAGCGTTAGTAGCCGAATTGAGAACTGATGGTTTGACCAACAAATAGTTCGTCAGTTGTAAGTATTGGCCTGTCTTAACTATATCGTCATCGCGTTTTCAAACGAAAGTAGTAAATTGAAAAATAAAGGAGTCAAAAGTGTAGCCTGTTCTACCTTTTGCTGTTGGAAGATCTAACTGAAAAATATCAGTTTTCTGCTAAATTTGATTGGATTGCCCAGGAATAAGTTTTTGTTGCTGGTCGCGTCTCGTAGGCATACATTTAACTGATATCTATACCGGTGGTTCTCAAACTGTGCATCGCGACGCCCTGATAATTGTTCAAGGGCGTCGCACCATAATTTGGTTTTGGGCCAATAATTGAAGCAATTTTCTATCAAAAAAGTTCAGAATATAGATTCCCTATTTATTTTTTTCTTACAGAGATGATATCTGCCCGAGGAGAAGTAGGGATGAGCGTGATGATAACCTTTGCTAACATGTGTTGGATGGAAAAGGATTGTCGGATAAATAGCAAACAAGTGGTTTGGTGCCAATATTCAAAGAAAAGGAAACGTAAAAAATTGTAATGCCTACAGGGAAGTAAAGCTGTTAGAACATGCTCGAAAAGGTTGTTGACAGATGGCTGGAGAGAAGGATTTGAGAGTTAGTGAATGTTGAAGCAATGCAATTTAGTTTTATGCCCGGCTGAAGAGCAACAGTAGTATTGTATGTTGTAAGAAGAGTGCAAGAAAAATATAAAGACAAAAAGTTGTGTATGTATTTTGTGGATATTGTGAACGCATTTCATAGAGTTCCCAGAAAATATTGGAATAAGCAATGAGAAAGAAAGGTTTATCAGAAGTAATTATGAGGGCGGTCATGAGCCTTTGTCATCGGGTAAAGACGAAAGTTAAAGTGGGATGAGGGTCATCTGAACAATTTTGGGTGCAAGTTGATGTGAATCAAGAATCTGCTTTGTCTCCCTTGCTTTTTGCAATTTCGATGGATGTAACCACGAAGTATTCAATAGAAGGCACGATTAATGAGATTTTGTATGCAGATGATTTGGTTTCAATAAGTTAAAGCAAAGAAAATTTGAGAGAGAAGTTTTTGACATGGAACGAGGCGTTTGAGCGCCAGAAGCTGCAGGTTGACCTCAAAAAAACCACCAGATGAATTATGATTTTTATGACCAGGTCAAATTTGTAAGAAGTTTTTGTTACTTAGGGGACAGGCTAAATGCCAGAGGTAAAACTGAAGCAGCGGTGACAGCAAGAACAAGAATTAGATGGATTATATTTAGAGAAAGTGGGTAGCTGCTTTATGGAAAAAAAGCTTCTTTTGTTGAAAATGAAAGAAAGGATCTATCAGAGAAATGTAGAATCAGAGATGTTGCACGGAAGGGAGGCATGATGTCTGAGGAAAGATGAGTCGGCAATTTTGAAAAGAATTGACAAAGCAATGATACAAGCTATGTGTGGAGCTAAATCAATTGAGAAAAGAAGTAGCCAAGAACTTCTGGGTTCGCTGAGTTTGGAAGAGACTTTGTACCGACCGACCAGAGCAAGTAGAGGGCGATGGTATGGACATATTTTAGGGATGGAGATAATGTGCTGCGAACAGCCTTAGATATTGAAATGGTTGGAAGAAGAGAGCAAAGGGAACCGAAGATAACGTGAAGGCAAGTGGAAGAACATATTGGACTAAACAAGGAAGATGCCACCGACAAAACAATGTGGCGCACTGCTTTGTATGAGCTTTTTAGAAAGATAAGGTAAATCTTGGGACTTTTGTTAACGGAGACAAAACCAGATTCAAAAAATTGGACCTCTCTCTCTCTCTAACGCGGATTGGTAATCAATAGCATTTTTACAGAAGTGTTGTTAATACACTAAAGTGATTATTGACTTGTTGCTTGCGAATCAATTTGCATGATTCTACTCAAAATTAGTGCAAAGGAAATAAAGATTAACGCAGCCGGTTGTCAAATAAACGAAAACAAGAAAGTTGAGTTACCAGATTAATAGAGCGTAATTTTAAAATTGAAGATGACATACCAAAAACAAAATTTCGCAAATATAACGACAGTTATCTACATTTTGTATCACATTTATTGTACCAAACGGCGAACAAAAACCTCACAAAGTACGGTAAGAGGTGCGTCACAAGTCAAACAAGGTTTTTCAAATGCGTCGCATCGAAAAAAGTTTGAGAGCAACAAATCGATAGACACACATACACACGCATTTCTGTGGGTGTGTGTGTTTTGACTCCTCCGAAACTACTGGACCTACGAGCATGAAACTTTGTACGATTAGTCACCACCCCAGGGTAAGTGTTATAAGGGAGTTCGTGACCTCATGACGACATCACAGTCAAAAGATGATTTTTTAAAAATTGTATTTCTTGACCAAGGAAAGCGATTCTGAGCTTAAACAAAAGCCAATACCCTACTTATCAACTTCAACAAATTTCGTGTCTTTAGGATGTCACATGACGTCATAAATAACGATTAATAGTGAAATTTCTTTTCATAATTTGCTCAAAAACAACTGATCGTGGAAACGCGATTAATCGCTTTTTTGGGAGATATTGACAAGGTGTTCCTGACAAAAACAAATCTAGAACAATTTAAGTTGAATTAACGATGCAATAACAGATTTTTTATATAGGGATTTTAAGTCTTCCAAGCATGCTTTTTCTCATTTTTTCTGTTCGCTTTAAACTCGGTCTATGATGCCATAATACGTCTGGTACAATCAACATAGTCTTTCGCTTACCGAAATCATAATAGGAAGGTTTCACGCACGTAATCAAACGTCATCACAATGCGCTTTCGAAAAGAGTGGCTGACCAGTTTCAATGTTTTTGCATTGAATTAAATAGGAATGATACCGTTTTTTTGCAAATTACTGTAAATGGATAAACTAGACAGTAGTTAAATGAACGTAAAATACGTTATTTTTTTGATGTTATGGAATGAATCAGAAGACAAAGTACGGTAAGAGGTGCTAAGGTTTACTTGTTATTGCTACCAGTTAGGCTGATTTTGTAATCTAGATATGCAGGCTTATTTGAAGCCAGCTTCTGGTTGAGATTCATATTCGATTGATCAGCGTATTTTGGAATGCTAAGTTTAAGTTAACTGTAATGTGCAACTAATTCAGCATGTTAAGTTGCATAAGCGTACTGAAAAGTTGTAAACCTAAATTATACTGTAGCCTAAATGACATGGCAGACTTCTGTACCGTTTGTCATACGTTAGATCAGATATTAATGGATAGAATTAGTAATTCTTTGAGATTTTGTCAATAATGCTTGCAGACCAGTTTTATGGTTATATCAGATGTAATTTTGTGACCTTGACTGTTCCTTAAGCATTTTTTAGGCTATTGGCTAGGCTGCTGGACCAAGGAGACCAAGGATAATTAAAAACTTACGTTACCGGAAGTAATGATCAGATACTGGTTATTCTTTTGAATGTACCTACGGGTATTTAATAGGCATAGAGTTATTTTTAACTGAGGAGCAAATGATATTTAGATGGCACTTCTCTTAGAGCAGATTTTTAGGCAATTTGGCACACAGTACAAAGCTTAGACTCGCCAAATGAAAAGCCTAATTACAACCAAATTGCTTTTGATTAAATTCATTTGTTTCCGAGTAGCAAACTAGCAATAATTCACTTTAATGTTTCATCACTTTCTCATTAGTTCACAAAAAAAAACCCAAAAATTGGTGTTCGCCATATACCTCATCAGCAAAAATTATAGCTTTTGGTCAGCACGTGTTTTCGCGCCAAATGTGTGACGTCATATAAAACCTTTTTACAAATAGGCATACAATCACGACAAAGTGATTAGTAGCGATCCTAATGTTTAACACTAACAATTCGCTCGAAAGCGTGCCGCATAAAAAGCAACAGGAAGGCCAGGACTAGGGATATCATTTATGCTCATGATTTCTTTGTTTTTTTATTTACTGTTGATTATTTTCACGACGGGGGTTTCACTAAGTCGTAAAATATGCATATCACCAATTAACTACTTTGCGTCAATGTAAAACAATAGTCATCGGCCATTCCCAACTTTGTGTTTGCTCCCTTACACTTATTTGAAAGAAAGGACAGAATTTGTGAAATGATGGAGACTTTCCACGACCTCTCTTACTTGAAAGTAATCGTACTACAATTAGGATGAAAAGAGGGCTATGTCTCCATTAGTACCAATTTATTGCTTGTGGTCTTAAAAATATAATTTGGTTGAAGCCGGCGAAACCGGCTGAACCGATGATACTAACTCGACATAACTGACTGGTAGCACAACTAGGTGATAATGCTACAAAGTGCAATTTGTCTCTCTGCTTTAACTACTCCGATACTACCAGGTGTACAAACATGACACTTAGCACGATTAATCTCAGTTCCGGAGTGAGTGCCATAAGGGGGTCGGTGACGTCATGGTGACGTCATAAGCGAAGTTTATTTTTTAATTTGCATTTCTTGGCGGAGGAAAGCGATTTTTTGTGTAAAAGGCATCACCAGACTCATCAACTTTAAGAAATTCCATGTTTGGGAAACTAAGACGACGTCATAATTCACGATTGATTGCAGAACTTGTTTTCTTTTTTACCTCGAGAAGTACTGTAGAATGGCGTTTGAGAGGTTTTTCAGGAGATATAATTTAACTGCTTTCAAAAGAATTACATAATTTAAGCTTTTTCGACCATGCAACAAGTAATTTAGCATTTAAACGTTTTTTAAGCTTACTTCTGTCTTTCTATATTCGATCGCTTCAACAATGCACCTTTCCGTCCTGCTGCTCTGTAGCGTCATAATAAAGTCTGGCACTATTTCAGTGAAAACAGCAGCTAATTTTATTACTATTCACAGTCGAACCACTGTCATTTTAAAAGCAAATGTGAACAGTAAAGCGTAGATTGCCAATATGCTGTTTGTTAAAGTGCAACGATATATTGCAGCACTAACTATCTGTTTTTGGTAAGGCAATATCAAGTTAAAAATTTAAATAACTGAACTGCAGATGGACTTAACTGCAATATCTTTGTAGTACAGCCATGTGGTGCTACTAAATGCTGTTATCGCTTAAGACTCTTTTATCATGGGTGGCAAAGTGCAAACGTAAGTAAAATACTCGGAAATTGTACTTAAATACAAGTATATAATGCTTTCCAAAAAACAGTTAAATATAAATTCAAAATAGTTTTTGCCGAAAGCAGGTTAATTACACAAAACACCCAGGGTTGCCATTTTGTGCTTATTTCTACAATTTGTGCTTGTTTTTAAGGACCATGTCTTGGAAACTAAAAATGTGCTAATTTTGTCTTACAAATCGCTTTTGTTTTAGAAATTTTCAAGTCAAACCTACTTTTTCAAAAAAAAGACCTGCTTGCCATATATCAGAAGTGAAGTCTTGCCAATTTGTATTTAAAAACATTGACCTCCAAAAACATAAAAAATATAAAGTCTTCACCTTTACATTCTTATATTTTTGGTCAAAGTATCGTGTTATGACAGGTTGATAACCGTTGCCATAAAATAAAAGCTTTTTTACGTCGAAATCAAAAAGTTGGGATCTTTGTTTTATGTCATCAATTATCCAAATTGGTTTTTTGACAAAGTTTTGAATGAACTTCCCCATCACCATTCTACTCAAAATGACGATGTACTTACAAGCGAACAATTTATCTTGCTTGACGTTCCTTACGGTACGTGAAGAAACTATCTTATCGATTTTATGAAAACACATCTAGGCTGATTTTGAAAGCATCAGATGTTAAAGTTAGACCCGTTTATAGAACATTTAAGGTTGAAAGTTACTTCAAATTAAAATGTCATACCGCTTTACTTTTGATGTCCATATATCAATTTACATGCCCGTGCGATACGGATAAGACATGCATTATTGGTATGCCATCTAGACATTTGTTCACCATCAGAGCAAGCAAATATTTGAACCTTAATAGCAATGGAAAAAGTGCCGTTTAGGATCATTTGCCACAGCGTCTTGTTCTAAAACTGAAATTAATTTGTACTCTCATTTACGATTTCAGAGAAATAGTCATCTGAATATAATTTAAAAATTTATAAAGCCCTGTTAATTGAACAAAGCAACCCACTCCTCAATAAACAGCTGTATGCAAATGGATGTTCCATTTTGCTAAATATATTTTAATTTAGCATAGCTTAGACCGCCACACTTGCGGGATCTATACTAGATCCACTTGGTGGAAGGTCTGTCAGTACTCTGCGAAGCCGTATCACTCGTGAATGAGTGGCGGTTGTCGCAGGTGCACTAAGTCTAGCAACTGCTAGAACAATAGTGCTGTCACAGCCTAGTGGTCACAAGGTCTTACATGTATAGTAATGCAAGAGGCTAGCGATGCAGAGTACTGACAGACCTTCCACCAAGTGGATCTAGTATAGATCCCGCAAGTGTGGCGGTCTAAGCTATGCTTTATTAAAAGCCTCTAGCTTCTTGTCGGTCACCAACTGCACTGAAGAGACCTGATAGGTCGAAACAGTGTCACTGTCTGCAGTTTTGCTGTGTGCATCGCTAGCCTCTTGCATTACTATACATATTTTAATTTGATTGTCTTATTGGCCACAATCGATAGCATTTGGCAGTGTTGGGGACGAGTCGCTCAAGTTCGAGTCGAGTCACGAGTCATTGATGTCGAATCATTTTGTCCAAACGGCTCGACTCAAGTCAAGTCCTCACAACTCAAGTTTTTCGAACACTACATTCCCAGTATTTAATTTCCTGTGATATTTTTAATTATTGCAATCGATTGGCAAATATTGCTTTGTAAATTAAAATTTTGGGCTTCCAAGCCAGGCTTATCTAAGTTCTGATCTCGACAGTTCAAAGCTCACTTTTAATGTTATACCCTTGGGTGCAGGAAGGAGAGGAACAGGGGAGACATGTCCCCCAATGTTTGAAATACTGAATCTGTCCCCCACAATATTGTCGTAAATAGTGGTGCTGGAAGCCGAGATTTCGGTGACTTTGAGAAAATCTAGACAATTGTGAGAAGTAAAACTTTTTTTTAGCGATCACCGTTCAAGCAACTCTTTTTTTGAGATTCCTATGCTATTAGAGCACAAACGTAAGTCGACTTCTAAGTATATAAGATCTGTGGTGTTGTGTCTCTCCTCTCCAACATTTAAATGCTTTCTGTGACTCTGACTATACCGATACTAGTAACAATAAGTCTACAGCTTTACTTAGTGAGTCTGGCAAGGGCGTCGAGCTTACGGTTTTGTAGTTTAAAAACGAATTCCAAAAGAAGTTAGGAACGCAGTTATGAGCTTACATATACAATGCGCTAGGTGCAAAATCTCATAGAACAAAAACCGTACAGACGTGCTGCACAAAATAATAAAAATGAATTGCAAGATTTTGACTTAACACCAGAGTTTTCAGCATGGGCGTACGCTAAAATTTTTTGAGGGGATGTGAAAATGTGCCTTTAACACATTTTCGCTTGGTGAGCGCCTAAGGCAGAGACGTAGCAGCCGCCCCCCAAACCCCCCAATTGGGGGGGGCCAGGCCAACTTTGGGGGCCCAAGTTAGTCTGAAATTGCTTTTTGGCTACGTGACTATTTTCAGTTCAGCAGACTTGTTTACAACCGATTTAAACTGTAGGAAGAAATTGGCTTGTGACATCATAAGTGAATTCTACGTCATTTTATTTCGCAGAATCTAGAATATTTTGATTGATTTTCTGGTAGAATCTTGAATATTCGATTGACGTAACAATGCCGTTGTTACGCAACAATCATAGAATGGTCTGGAATTCTGTTCGGCTATAAATACCGGGACAATATATATACACTGCAGAGTGCAGATAAAGTATTTTATTGACATTGTATAGAATGAAACGTTCAAAAAGTGGTGCTCAAAAGAGAAAAGAAGCAGCCACTGCTCGAGATGCTGTAGCGAAATTGCCCAAGATGACAGATTTTTTCAAGATTACTGAGCAGAGTAGACCTGGCACTAGTACCGAGAGGGATGAAGAAAACTATAGTGTACAAGAAAAAGAAGACTATGACGATCAGCATCAAAGTGATTGTGAATTTCCAGAAAATGTAAGTTGTGATTTACCTGCCAATACGCAACCTTCAATATCAAAAATAACTGAATCTCAATTTACCCCTATCCCTGATGACCCATGTAAATGGCCTGAAAGTATTTCTGATGCTCAACGATGTGATATAGTAAAGCGTGGACCACATCAACTAATAATGAATTTTCCATATAATAACACAACTCCAAGGCGACGTTTTTCCTCCAACCATTATAAACGTGTGTTACCTAATGGTGAAAGTGTTTCACGGTCGTGGCTAGTTTATTATGGGGAATCAGATCAAGTTTTTTGCTTTTGTTGTAAGCTATTTGGAAAAACACTAAGCCCCTTTTGTAGTGGTATAAATACATGGGAGGGTTTTTCGAAAAAACTGAAAGACCATGAAAACGGCATTTCCCACCAACAATGCTGCAGTCAATGGATGTTGCTAGCTGAAGGGATAAGAAATTCATCCACTATCGACAAACGCGAGATGAATATTTTTTTCAATGAAAGACGTTTTTGGAGAAATGTTTTAGAGAGACTTATCGACATTGCCTTGTTTCTATCGGAAAGGAATCTTGCTTTTAGAGGATCTGAAGAAGTCTTAGGATCTCCTCACAATGGAAATTTTCTGGGTATATTTGAGCTTTTGGCAAGAAGAGATCCGATCCTAAAAGAGCTTCAAGACAGAATCAAGAATAAAAACACTAAAGATCACTATTTGAGTCCTACCATACAAAATGAACTAATTGAATTGCTAGCGACAGAAGTTGAAAAAGAAAATTTACAGCAATTGAAATTGGCAAAATATTTTTCTATAATTTTGGACTGCACTCCAGATATGTCACATCATGAACAAATGTCTGTCATTCTCCGTTATGTACTATGTAATGAAGAAGCTGCTGTTGTTAAAGAAACATTTTTTGGCTACTTGAGAATAAGTGACAGTACTGGGAAAGACTTGTTGGACGCTTTCTTAGAAAAAGCGACCGAACTGCAACTCGAATTGTCTGATTGTCGAGGTCAGTCATATGATAATGGTGCTAACATGAAAGGAAAACATTCTGGGGTCCAAGCAAGAATGCTAGACATCAATCCCAAAGCTGTTTACGTGCCCTGTGCAAACCATACCCTTAACTTAGTTGTTGTTGACAGTGCTAATTGATCGACGGAAGCATTGACATTTTTTGGAGTACTTACAAGGTTGTATGTGCTGTTTTCTTCCTCTGCTCAGCGTTGGGAAATCTTGAAGAAACATGTGGAGCTGTCCATAAAGTCACAATCTGATACTCGTTGGGAAAGCAGAATTAAATGCATCAAACCTCTTCGATACAATTTAAAAGAGGTGTTGCTGGCACTGAAAGACTTGGAAGCCATTTCCATAGAAAGAAAAGATGGAAGAGCTGCCTCAGAAACAAAATCGTTGATAGCTCATTTATCAAAATGGAGTTTTCTTTTGTCGGTGTTTATTTGGTATGATATCCTATTCCAAGTCAATAAAGCAAGCAAGATTCTTCAATCGCATGGAGTCTCCCTTCATACAATGGAAACGGAAATCCAGGCAACTGAAAAGTTTTTGCAAAACTATCGCACAACGGGTTATGACAGTGCCGCAACATCTGCTGTTGAAATAGCACATGAATTGGATATTGATCCTTCTTTTCCTCCGTCAAGAAGTGGAAAGAAAAGAAGATTGTTTGATTACCAAGGTGAAGAGGAACAACGAGCTACTCCTGAACTGAAATTTAAAAGCAACTTTTTCTATCCATTAGTAGACCAGGCTATTATGTCAATAAAGGAGCGCTTTAATTTGTTACGTGAGGTTTCTTCCGCCTTTTCGTTTTTGTACACACGAGACAAACTTTTGCTTGTGCAACAAGAAAATGCTCTTCTTACTTGCTGTAAAGAGTTCCAAAAAAAGTTCGGTGACATTGATTCTGATGAAATGAGCGCTGAGCTACAGCGGTTTGTTTTAATTTTACAAAAAAAACGCAATCTCAATACGGCTCAAGACTTTCTGAACTATCTTCTAAAGACTCATTTATTTGAATTGTAACCGAATGTGTACATCGCACTTCGAATCTTACTAACTTGCCCCGTGACTGTTGCCAGCGCTGAAAGAAGCTTCAGCAAATTGAAACTGATCAAAACTTTTAATAGAACGTCTATGACAGACAGTAGACTATCTTCATTAGCCATGTTGTCAATCGAAAATGACTGCGCCCGATCTCTTGATTATGACAATGTCATAACAGCATTATCCCTCTTTCTCCGGTCTTTCACCCCAACGAGCGCCCCCCTTCCTTTAATTTTCAGAAAGCTCGCTGGGATGACTTTGCCTCCTACTTTGACTCTCGCTGTCCTACTGCAGAGGAATACTCGTCTCTTTCTCTTTCCTCTGCAGCTGCTCTCTTTACCTCTCTGGCAATGAATGCGGCCAAATCTTCCATTCCTTTTGGCCGCATCAAACGCCCTCCTAAAGCCTGGTGGTCTGCTGAGGTGGAAGAAGCTGTTGGTGAAAGACGCAAGGCTTTCGGTACTGCTCACAGAAGTGATGAAGATCGCCAGGCTTACATCTCCGCCTCTCGTCGTGCCTCGTCGGTCATTGCCAAGGCCAAGGCTGAGGCATGGCAGACGACCTGCACTTCTCTTTCACCTAAATCTAATCCTAAATCTGTGCACTCTCTTCTTCGCTCTATTGCTGGCTCTCCTTCCTCGTCTTCTTCCTCTCCTAACTTTCCTAACTGTTCCTCTCCCAGGGAATCGGCTTCGGTCTATGCCGCTTACCTGAGGTCTCACTTTTCCGTGTCTCAGCCAAAGGCCCTGCGCAGCAGAGCCAGAGGCTACCTCACTGAGCTCCGCCGAGCTACGTGCTCTGTGGAGTCTCACTCGTCCTTTTGCTCTCCCTTCTCTCCCGCTGAATTTCTTGCGGCTGCCTCCAACCTCTCCTCATCCACTGCCACTGGCCCAGACAAAGTTGCCTATCCCATGCTAAAACATCTTCCTCGCTCTGGCATGGATTTTCTTCTTCACATCTTCAATCTTTCTTGGTCTTCACATTCCTTTCCTTCCATCTGGAAGACATCTTCTATTATTCCCATACATAAGATGGGAAAACCTCTCGACTCTCCTGCTTCCTTCCGGCCTATCTCTCTCACCTCCTGCGTATCAAAGCTTTTTGAACGCATCATACTATCCCGTCTACTCTTTTTTCTGGAATCTAATTCCATTCTTTCTCCCCGCCAGGCCGGTTTCCGCCCTGGACGGTCTACACTTGATCAAATTCTGTACCTTTCTCAGTCCGTTTCGGATGGGTTTAACAAACCCAGGCCGGGCTCTCGGACGATCCTGTCTACTATCGATTTCTCTAAAGCTTTTGACTCTGTCTGGCACCCCGCCCTTTTCCACAAACTTATTTCGGCTGGCCTCCCTCCTTGCTTTGCTCGTTGGACTCAATCTTTCCTTTCTGACAGACGCGCTTCTGTGGCTTTTCAAAATCACAAAAGCCGCTCCTTTCGAGTCCGTCGAGGTGTTCCGCAAGGATCCGTTCTTGGCCCTGTACTTTTCTCCCTCTTCATCAATGATCTTCCGGCTTCTCTGCCTTCTTCCGTCAGCTGCTCTCTTTACGCTGACGATCTGGCCATTTGGTCCTCCTCCCCCTCGGTCCCCACTGCGGTGGAGGCCACACAAGGAGCTCTGTTTCGATTGGAGCGCTGGTCTGAGTACTGGTGTCTTCCTCTCAATCCGAGCAAATGTGAGGCCTCCTTCTTTTCAGTGGATCCCCACCAGGCTAACCTCCAGCCCAACCTCCTCCTACTCGGCTCCCGCCTCCGTTTTAATCCCACTCCAACTTTTCTTGGGGTCACCTTCGACCGCACTCTTTCCTTTTCTAGGCATGTATCTTCGCTGAAGGCCAAGTTTTTCCCACGTCTCAAGGCCTTACGCTGTATCTCTGCTTCCTCTTGGGGCCCCTCTAAGGAGTCCCTCTATGTTCTGTATAAATCTTTTCTTCGGTCCCTTCTCACTTACGCTTCACCCGGATGGTTTCCTTTCCTAAGCGCTACCAATATCACCAAATTGGAACGCCTTCACCGAGCGGCCAGTCGCGCCATCACCGGCTGCCTCTCGTCGTCCCCTATCCCTCTACTACTCACCGAGGCTTCTCTACCTCCCCTACGAGTCACTCTGACTCACTTCACTCTTTTTTCTCATGAGCGGGCTCTTCGTCTCCCAACCTCCTTTCCCATCTCAGGTTTGGCCAGACTAGGAGTGAAACCAAGACTCTGCAGATCGTCCTGGAGAGCTTTTGCGTCCACTCACCCGCTCATGCTTTCTTCTACTTGTTCTAGGGAGGCTCTTGTTGCTTGCCCTCCCTGTCCTCCTTGGAATCTTCCCTCGTTCACGGTGGAGTCCACCCTTTCCACTCCATGCTCTCGCTCTGATCCCCCTCACTCTCGCCAAGGTGCGGCTCTCGCCCACCTTGACTCTCTTCCTCCTCATGATCTGGTACTCTGGACAGACGGCTCTGTTCCTTTTCCTTTCGGCAAGGGCGGCTCCGGCGTTCTTGCCAACTGCTCTCTCTGTGGCACTGAGGCCACTCTTTCCTTTTCGGCAGGCCCAGTTTGTTCCAGTTTTTCCGCTGAAGCCTGCGCCATTCTGCATGCTCTTTGCTGGTCTCGGCAACACCATAAAGTCTGCCATTTTTCTTCTCTTCTTCTCCTGTCTGACTCTCGTTCTGTCCTCGCCACCCTGTCCTCTCCTCCACCTTTCCTGTTATCTCAAACTCTGTGGCAGATCTGGCAGGAACTGTCCTTCTTCTCCTCCTGTTCTATCAGGCTACAATGGGTCCCCGGACACTCGTTTCTCCCGGGGAACGACACAGCTGATGAGCTTGCCAGACGGGGAGCGCTGCTTGCGCCCTCCGCAATCCCTTGTAGTCTCTCTCCTCTTATCTCTCGTATCCACTCTCGTCTTATCTCGGACTGGAGGCGTACTGTCTCTTCAAAGTATTTTGACACACAGGTTCCCTCAATTTCCACTGAGGAACTTGTGCTCCCTCGTCATGCTCGCTGTGTCCTCTCTCGTCTTCGCTGCAATGGACACAGCCTTCTTTTAGGTTCCTATCTCTCTAGGATTGGCAGAATCGAGAATCCTTCTTGCAGCGCCTGTGGACACTCGTCCCAGGACATCTCTCATCTCATTCTGCACTGTCCAGCTACGGACTCTTTGCGCCGCTCACTCTTTGGCGACTCTCTGTCTCTTTATGACCTCTGGTCCGGACCCTGGGGAGTTGCCCGGCTTCTGGGGCTTCATGGTCTTCCGCCATGCCCCCATCCCTCGGAAGGGGTCGGGTAAACAACAACAACAACAACAACAACAACAACAACAACAACAACAACAAAAAGGTTCGCTCCAGACTATTTAAATGATACTGTGTTTTTATAAGTTTTTCATGTTTTTCAGTGTCATTGCTTTCGTTTCGCAGTGTCTGCATAAATGTCCTACTGAACTCTGGCATCGGTGCCGAATTTTTTATGACTTGCACCTTCGGTATCGGCATGCTTTATTCTGACATTGGCCTGTTTACTTATGTACAAATTGTGGTATATTTTCTTAATGCAGCTTTTCAATTTTACACCTCTAAAGTGATATGACCTGTGCGCAGGGGCTCTTGCGCTTACTTTGGGGGGGGGCCCGAAGTTGGAGTGCTACGGGACTGGCCTAAGGCACGACTGTCCTAAGGGGTCCCTGAACGTGCCCTCCGGGAAAAATTTTGCAAAACTACACTCAAATATACGCGATTTCAGTGCTTTCTGGAAGCACTTTTAAGGTAATTTTTGTTTGATATTTGTTTGCCTTTGTCACTGCTACACTTAATATTAACTGCTTGCGTTTTTACACGTAAACTACAACGGATACGCTGCAGCTGCGCAACAAGCTTTTCAAAGAGCTCATCAATGAAATTCCATTACCTAAAAAGATTCTACTTGTAATTCATATTATTTCAATCTGTATTATTACCACATTATCTTGTATCTCATATAACTTAGTACACAAATAATTACTTGGGTCGAGTTGAGTAAAGTTCTACTTTCATCAGTAAACGCAGAGTGACTTATTAAAAAGAATTATGAATAACATGAAACAAAGTATAAATAGTGCTAGTTGCTAGCTAGCAATTTTTAGGCGATTTCCTATCTAATTAGGAGGGATTTGCCATCAGCATCACACAAAGATAAATAGAAAATTTGCTTCAAAACAATTTCCAACATCATGCTGTACCATACAACAATCTATTGAAATATGTCCATAACTGGCTGGACACGTTGTGATAGATGTTGTATTGTACAGCATGATTTTAGTGATTGCTAAAAAGCAAATTTTCTATTTATCTTAACATGAAAGTAATAATGCTTTTCAAGGTCTTAGACATTTAAACCAATTCTGTCTCTGTAGAAGAGGTTGTTGTTTGTTACCGTTACAAACATAATAACTGAAATAATGTTCAACGTTTTTCTGAAGGGGCGCGTGCATAGGAGCCTTCTCCTTATGCCACTGGTTGGCAGTGTGTCAAAAAGTTATTCTTAAACACACAAATTTTCAAGATACAATTTTTAAGAAATCATTCTTTCCAAGACAAACATTTTTATTCATGCACGTTATTGTCAGCAGACCAGTGGAGTCTTGACTCAAGTCTCGAGTCATAGAATTCGAGTCTCGTAACTCTGGTGTCGCGTCCCGAGTCCAGTCAAGTGATTTCCTGCAAATGACTCGGGTCAAGTCGAGTATGTTTTTCCATCAATTCGAATTATTGACTCAAGTCTCCCCAACAATGGCATTTCATTACCGGTATATGTCGCTGTGACCTCAAAATTTATATTTTTAAGCTGACTTGCTGAGGTAGTATAAGGCCTAAACCTATTGTAATGCTTTGAAGTTTTAGTTCTATCTCATAATTAAGTTCTGATACTTGATATTGCAGATGTCTTGATAAGGACTCAATGCAAACGGAAAACTTTCACGTTGGAGTGTGAGTAAATATGAAAATAAATTATCAAAAAGAAAAAGTGGTTTAGTGTTGCTTTGCAGCGTCGTTTCATGGATTCTTAAAGTTACTTCCCTTCCTAAATTAATCTATGATTAATTAAAGCCAATGCCGTTATTAGCCTCAATCCAAAAGTCTTTTTTCGATTCAAAATGGGGTATTTTCTTTCTTGATTGCAGCTTTGCCATAACATGGCCACCTCTTTCCAAGGAGCTTACAATGCAAGCGGAGGTTTCGCTCACAAGCGTTAGAGCTCTTTCTTCAGTTTATGTAAAGACCATTTAGGCAAGCTGTTGCAGTGGTTAATTTGTCTGTTGCGCAGAAAAAAATTACCATCGCGACATCTCACAAAAGAATTAAGCGGAGGTACCAGCAGTCTGGAAAACTTTGCTGGTCTGGTTGGAAAGCAATTTGTAATTTGGAAAACAACTAGATGTTGTTGGATTAAAAGCAGTAAACTCAACAAAAATAAGCAATAATGAAGGCCATCTTAGCTGTGATCAAAAACTTTTTCTCAATGTGTTTAAATGTGTAAAAAGTGGGTCAGTTTCTACTCATCTGCTTCACAAAGCAAAAACCCATCAACCACTCTCGGCAGTTGACCGAAGCAAGAAGAATGCTTTGGCTGTACATTGTAACTTTCCAATCGACTTCTGTGCTTATAGACTTTGTGCGAATTACATCATGAATCTCTATATTTCGGTGTGGTTTAACATTAAGAAGCATGACAATTTTGCAAACCGAAAAGGCGCTTTTCTTAACTAACAAACTTTTTTCAAAGCACGACTAAATGGGTTCGCGACATAGTTAACAAGGTTTTGCAGCGAATGAATTTTTTTCCACCACGAAAATATGTTGATAGCGATGATGGTGAGTGATGAAGCGTATGTGCATGAGTTGGAATGTAGACAAATTCTGAAGTATCGTTTGTCATCTCCTGCAAAGAAGCGCATATTTATGGTGCCGAAGTAGCTGTTTTGACTCCCAAAAGTGCTATGAAATGATTGACTGGCAGTGTACTTCAATTGGTGAATCTTTTGTTTTGCAAAGCATTTCAAATGCTGTAATAGAAAATCACATTAAATCAAAAATTTTGCCCCAATAACTTTTTTCCAAGTTTCCTTGCCACAGACAAGCTATGGAAAGTGCTGCAAAGTTTGTGAGCTAAGCCTCTGCTTGCAGTGTCAACTGCTCGAAAAAAGATTGCTATATTGATGGCAAAGCTCCAATCAAGAAAGAAAATACCCCATTTTGAATCAAAGAAAGATGTTTTGGTGTACGCTAATAATATCATTGGCTGTATATTTAATTAATTGTTTTTATACACTATTTGGTCAAATATATTTGGAACTCCATACAATTTGATATGTGTGCTTCTTTTTAATTGATTTTTTGCTCTGTGTGTATTATGTTGTTTAACAATCAGGAGTCATACTACCTAGAACAAGCCACACAAACACTAAACATGCCTTGATTTTTGAGGACGAAATAGTGAAGCCGTTTATTTCTCGAGTGGTAACAGGTAACTAGCGATGCCCTTTTACCCAGAAATGATGGTCACGTTGTTGGTACTATGGCTTCCAATTTCGGGTGGGTCAAAATGAACATTATTTTCCCCAGGCTTCCCAGTGTTAAGTTGACCATGCAACTGCGCATTTTAGCTCTTACACAGAAGCATTAGAATTTTTTGATAAAAGTCTTAAATTTTCATTGATGTACAACACCCGCTGTTTGAGTAAACTTACGTCTTGTGATACATTAATCCCACTATGTTACTCTTACGATAGCGTGTCAACTCAAATCTTATCGGCCGCAATCCATCAATTGCGGTTTACAAAACATAAAAAAACCGCAAATTGTTTTAATTGAAAAATTCCATTGCTCTAACTCGACAATTTTAACCTGGAGCAAAATTTTAGACAATACAATCGCAAAGCGGAAGCAGAAAACCTTGAGCCAGAACAAAAATAACTACATCAACGTGTCTCAGGTACCTAGCACTCCAATATTGCCATCAGCCACAATGAAAGTTTTGGGTTTAGTCGACTTTCAGATATTTCCCAAATTGAACACTTTTTCCTAAAATTGCATTTTTTACCTCCTCCCCAGCGAAAATAGAAAAGCATCCCCCAAGTTGCTCATATTCTGCACACCTCATTTTCTCATGTAGGCTATGTGCCAGTTTTTATCACTCGCCATTAGAACTTAGAAAAAAAGTGGAAAACTGCCCGCCCTACTAAACGTTATAGTCCAGCCAATCCAACCACCCAACACCAACTTATCCGTAGGGCTACTAGCTCCAACGTTGCTTCTAAATGTATAATTGTTAGTTTCAGTTGCGTAGTCGCCCACATATAATATGCAGGTAGTGACATATGCAACCAAAGCAGTATATCGCGGGATGAAATTCTACGTGAAAGATTCAAATCAACACCAAGTGGTCAAGCACTCTTCTTCAAAAGTAGTGTAATGAAAGTTCAATTCAAAAGTAATTCACAACCATTACTGACACAAAAACGTTTTACATTCGCACAGCGAAACAGTACTTTGTTACAACTAGCGTAGCGTAAATGTCGGAAAAGTTACAACAATAATCATATGTTGTGTTTTGTGGTAAAGTGCTGCAACCGAAAAAACGTGGGGTTTCTAAAATGTACGTTTGCAAAATGACAGAAGTGTAGAAATGCTGCTGTCGCATGACGCATTGCTTTTTCATCCTCTTTAGATTGCCAGGAAAGCAACAGCGACATAAAAGGTGCCCTGACACTCTTTATAAAGTTTTTCACGCACATCCGCTAGATTGTTAAATATTAGGTTTCTTCTCATAAATTTACTTGTTGTTAGAATCTACAATTTGCTGAGAAATCGCCGTGAAGTTCTCTCCTAAATTTGAAAGCAAAAACGCTTCATTATTGTCGCCATAAAACGGGGCTTCAGAACACTCGGCCTTGTTCCATAACAAAAGATATAACCATTGTGACGTTTAAACACGTTCTTCCCTTTTTTCTAAAACAGTTTCTCCTTGGACAGAGATTGGATGTTCACCATCGCTTTTACAACTTGAGTTTCCGTTTTCTTCAGCTGTTATTTCAGATTTTACAATACCAATATCGGAATGTCTGCAAAAAAAAGTCAATCGTATATTTACTTACCGGATGGGTTCTAAGGCTTCTTTAACGTTGCGAAGCATAGATAATAATGGAAAATAATTTTATGCAATATTTCTGGCAAGCATAAGCTTAATACCTTGTTTTGTGGTGGTAGGGGGGGGGGGGGGGGCTGAAGGGATTTTTGTCCAAAGGGGATGATGAAAAAGACCCTTTTTTTGAGATCAAGTTTTTTTAGAGCAAATTTTTTACCATTTTTCAATTTTTTGACACATCTGCAGGGGGGGAGCTAAAAAAGTGTGTTAGGTTTTAAATGCAAAAAAAATGTGGGGCTAAAAATATTGAGAGGCTTTCAAATGCAACCTGAGCAAAAAAGTGAAAAATAGATGAAAATTTAATTGCCAAAGTTGTTCCTGGCCACAGGCACTGGCGTATTTGTAAACAAATTTTTGGGGAGCCAGAGGATTTTTTAAAGTTAAAAATCTTAGTTTTGAAGATTGACTTTGGTTGAAAATGCGTGAAAAAATTGTCTACACGTCTGTTGTTGAGGTCTCCAAAAACACGTAAAGTCATTTTTTTGCAATTTTGATCTCAAAACAGACATAACAATCTTTTTCTATGTACAGTTTTTGCTGCTCGTATACCGTTTGGGGAGTAATCATTACTCGTCACCCCTTTCTTAATATGCCACAAATCGCACACTATTTTGTTGTAACGCTATTTCATAAAAGAATTAAAAATCTTTGTATAAATTGCTACATAGTTTTTGTTCTTCATGAAAAACTTCTTTTTTTCTCATTCCTTCTCTAGAGGTGAATCTGTAAAGTACAATACCCCATATCCTCCAATCCTACAGCACAAAAGGACATTAGACAGGTGAAAGAACTAGGGAATAATCTTGATGGAAATATGAAAAAGGGACCGCCATTTGAGTTAAAGACTCAGAAGAGAGTTGATCTCTGATATAAAAAATTAGCCGTGAAATTGTCTGGAGCATGATGTTCCGCATCGGCTGTCAAAACAGCAAAAGCAAAGTGAAGCTTGTGCCTGTGGTCACCTGACCCAGGATATTTTTCATCTCATTCTGTCCTTTCCCGCTACGGACTCTTTACGTCACATTCTCTTTGGTTTGGTCTCTCGCCACACCCTTATCCAAAGGTCGAACAACAACAAAAGCATGAAGACCGACGTCTAAAGATGACAAGTGCAGAATGCTATAAGTGAAAAAAAGCAAGCTTATTGTGTTTTTAAGTTCGATTTGCGCTTTATTGCACTTTTTTAACCGACTCCAGGATTAACAAGTGGGACTCTCTACTTACTTCATCACCATTTTTTACACATTTTGATAAATTTAATAATTGATAGTGGTACAACAAAGTAGCCTTCTGAGGAGAATGCCCTTAAGTTCCTCTTATTCTCTCCCTTGGAGCCGCCACTAGGATTGCCTTTTTACTGTGTTTGCTAACTGAACAAATATCTAAACGAAATTATACTTACAGGTTTAATGATTTATTGTAGAATTGCTCGTCACTCTGAGTTTGTGCTGCTGATTTTTCTTTTTTTGCTTCCAAAAATGCTATCAAGCGTAATCTGAAATATTAGTTACATTGTTCATAAAAGCAAAAAACTATATAGTCAAACAATATACAGGGTGGCCCAAAAGTAGGTATACAGTTATTAAAAGTAGGGTTTGGGTCCAAAAGTAGATTTGTAGTTCTTATGTAGGCACTTTTAAACCTCTAGAATGATAGTTATATCTTAAATGGAAACTGTTTAATCTTTTTAGTGCTCAAAATGTCCTTCTTTACATCTGTTCAAAACACTCTGACATACCGTGCAGCACAAATTTCAATTTGCATCAATTTCTCTGAATGCGTCATAAATGCAATCTTTTAATTCATTTACTGTTTTGGGATTCTTCTCCTTGTTCTTTACAACACCCCAAAAAAAGAAATCCATTGGTGTCAGGTCAGGTGAGCATGGTGGCCATTCAATGCTACCTGTTCTTCCGAACCAACGCTGTGTAAAGACTTTGTTAAGGTAATTTCTTACTCTTAACGCATAATGTGGAGAAGTTCCATCTTGCTGAAAGAAGAGTTCATCAAAGTTAGGTTTAGTTTGAAGTTGTGGCACTACCACTTCACAAAGAATTTCCAAATAGTTCTCTCCATTAACTGTATGCCTACTTTTGGGCCACATAAAGTGTACTGCTGGTAACTTCAAAGCACATAAAAAATAGTTTAATAACTGTATACCTACTTTTGGGCCACCCTGTATTTAACGGCATGCAAAACCAATAAACATTTGTGGAGAGATTCTGAGCAAGACTCTTTGTGTTAACTGTAGCGTCATTGCTTTCTGTCTCTATTTTCTTTCGTAGAGCGTCAAAATGACAACATTGGTCCATGGTCATTTTTTATCTGGTGGGTTGGATGGTGGCTGTGCAAGAGTTGTGAGATGAATAAAAAAGTTTGCTTCCATGTGTTAATGTTTTTGTGGAATAGCATTCAATTATGATAAAAAAGTTTTGACTGCGGAAACCTATTTACATTTTTGAACGAAAATTTTGCATTTTTCAAAAAAAAACATGCAAAAAAACGTCTATAAAAATAACTTCTCACAAACAGTCTTTCGGATAAATTGTTATCAATTTATTGCTCAAATAAAATTTTTCAGGTTTTATAAGTTTTAGAGCAATTTTTTTCTGCAAATTTTACTCCAAACTGATGCAATGTTTTGGTTAAAATTTGGCGATGGTTTCGATTATATTAGAACATTGTGAGATTTACGCTTAGTTTTATCAATGTATACATATTTCAATAAGTCGTATTATCATGTCAACTGCTGCATTTTCGTGAAGATCGTACATTGTTTACATGATAATACAATCATGAAATCAATTTCACAACAGAACTACAATCATTGCCAATGTTAGTTGACAACAAATAAATGTAATGTGATTTTGTGTCTGCTACAGCAATTGTATTTCTACAAGCAATACCAGCATTGATGAATCCTTCTATTATCAAATCCACTCACTTAATATGATGCATCCACCACTAATTTTATCGCTGTTCCACTAACAGAGAGTGACCCGGAAAATGTTTTTCTTTTACGATACCAAACGATTTCATCAGATGCAATACCATTGGTAAAAATAGTTTTACGGCATAAATTCGTGATATCGGAGTTACGGTCCGTCTTTTAATTCAAGTTACAAACTAATTTGATCCAAGATTGGATTCAACTCGTGTTTCACTATATTGATGTTTTTCCTTTGTTATAGCAGTTGTATAGGAAGGAAAACACGTTTCGGTCCGTGAATGTAAGATTAATCGCAAGCACTTAGTAGTAAATCACATTGAGGCATAGCCTGTGGCAACAAAATGAGAGATTTTTAAGTTCTCTTTTTTCTTGCCTTTTAACCAATGCTCGCTCATGCAAGTTTGTATATTCAGTTGATAACACGACATGTTATCAATTTAGCAAACAAGCATTGTCTCAATGCTAGAGGTGTTCGCAACCAGGGACGGATTAAGAGATCGCGGGGCCCGGGGCAGATAAGAGTGCGGGGCCCCTAAATTATGGAACGCGAAAACAACTAACTTAGATTTGGGTCGCGCTTGAAAAAGTTTGGGAGCCACTGATTTAGTAGATCTTAATGATAAAAGACATAATAAGCTCCTACCTATCGGGAATAAAGTGTCCCTGAAGTAATCCTTGGTATTTAAAATAGGTGAAGTATAAATGAGTTAATTCAACTGTACAGTATTTATTTTAAACTAAAAATTGATTTTTTTGCGATATTTGTGTTTTTGTTTGATAGAAATTTAAATTAAAAAACAAATTTTTACTTTGCATAGCCTATTATTTATCTAAATCAAAGAGATTGAGTCTAATTTGTTATTTTGATTTATAAAAAAAAGTAAATTATATTGATTTTGTTTAAAATTTACTTTAAAATTTATTTTAAAAGGTTAAATATAGAATAAAATTTTTGCACTGTTTCATTAACGGGGCAAATATAAACAACACAGAAAATATAACAAACAACGCAAAGACTGCAACACAAAAAAAGCTAAGGCAAATAAAGTATTACAACTGGTGTTTTCGGCATTTCGCTGCTGCAAATTTATCAATATTATCCTCAAACCTCATAGATTTTGTGAAACTCTTTTTAATACAGAAATCACAGACGTGATCCTGCGTCAGGGATAAGCGCAGATAGTTTTTTACTCTTTTCAATGCCGAAAAAGAACGTTCACCTTCCGTATTTGCAACAGGTAAGGTCAGATATATACAAGGAATAATACCCACATTTGGAAAAGTTTCAATTAAGCAGTTCTTTTTGAAATATGACCGCTGTGCTTGCGCAGTATTTTTCTTCGAACCAAGATCAGGAGATGAACGTAGGCCTAAATGAAAAGCGAAGTGCACGACTTCTGAAGGAAAGTCGCTATCCAAATCTCTTGCACATACTGTACTTTCAGCAACTTACTTGCAGCGTTTTCTATATCACTGATAGCACAAATGTTTAGATTCAGCAAAAAATTAAAATTCTGTTGCAATATGCAGTGCACAAATTTTCGTCTTCTTACTTCTGCAATTGAGGTATCAATGATTGGAAGGTAAGTTCCAATACGAAAGGATTCGCGTGCGTCTTCCAAAGCTCTAGTGCATCCAGTGTCCTCTCCTTCATAATCAAAAGTCTTTTTCGGTTTTCAGTTTTGTTTGTTTGTTTGGAGACACATAGGCTTTCTGTATACCGGTTGTGAGTTTCAAACCATCCTTTTCAATTGTATCAAATTTATCCCGTAAATGCTGGCAAAAACTCTCAATTCGATTGTAAAGTGCTGCGCAACTTCCTAAAGACATGTCAGCACGCTGTAGACTTTTACTTGAACTGTAAAACCTTTGAAGGATTTTGTGCCATAAAACACATAATATGGCTGTTTCTAAGGTATCTATACTCTTTTTCAAATACGATGAATCTGATTTGGTTTCGTTTGTTTCATTGTCGTCCAACGCAAAATCTTGTAGCAGTTGCCTCAACACAACAAAATTTTTCTTGAGGGCTGTAGTGGCGTCTAAGATTTATTATAACTGCTCCAACCTTTGATAGTTTTTCGCAGCCATTAATTTGAATGCTATTATACCCAGGGATGTATTGGAGGGGGAGTAGGGGGATCGTCGTCCACCTACTTTTTTTAGAAAACGCCTGACTGAAGGCACATTTTATTAATATTCAAAATTTTTTTTTTTATTGTTTCTCAAACATGTTATCAAATATACTTTTATTAAAATAAATTTGTTTTAATTAGTATACTCTTTGTTGCGAACAGTTCAATTATATGTTGTCTATGCTTCCCGCCTTGCGCTGTAGCGAAGTGTGCCGTTGCGCAGTCCCGTAGCACTCCAACTTCGGGCCCCCCCCAAAGTAAGCGCAAGAGCCCCTGCGCACAGGTCATATCACTTTAGAGGTGTAAAATTGAAAAGCTGCATTAAGAAAATACACCACAATTTGTACATAAGTAAACAGGCTAATGTCAGAATAAAGCATGCCGATACCGAAGGTGCAAGTCATAAAAAATTCGGCACCGATGCCAGAGTTCAGTAGGACATTTATGCAGACACTGCGAAACGAAAGCAATGACACTGAAAAACATGAAAAACTTATAAAAACACAGTATCATTTAAATAGTCTGGAGCGAACCTTTTTGCTCGCAAATGCTGTTATGACATTGTCATAATCAAGAGATCGGGCGCAGTCATTTTCGATTGACAACATGGCTAATGAAGATAGTCTACTGTCTGTCATAGACGTTCTATTAAAAGTTTTGATCAGTTTCAATTTGCTGAAGCTTCTTTCAGCGCTGGCAACAATCACGGGGCAAGTTAGTAAGATTCGAAGTGCGATGTACACATTTGGATACAATTCAAATAAATGAGTCTTTAGAAGATAGTTCAGAAAGTCTTGAGCCGTATTGAGATTGCGTTTTTTTTGTAAAATTAAAACAAACCGCTGTAGCTCAGCGCTCATTTCATCAGAATCAATGTCACCGAACTTTTTTTGGAACTCTTTACAGCAAGTAAGAAGAGCATTTTCTTGTTGCACAAGCAAAAGTTTGTCTCGTGTGTACAAAAACGAAAAGGCGGAAGAAACCTCACGTAGCAAATTAAAGCGCTCCTTTATTGACATAATAGCCTGGTCTACTAATGGATAGAAAAAGTTGCTTTTAAATTTCAGTTCAGGAGTAGCTCGTTGTTCCTCTTCACCTTGGTAATCAAACAATCTTCTTTTCTTTCCACTTCTTGACGGAGGAAAAGAAGGATCAATATCCAATTCCTGTGCTATTTCAACAGCAGATGTTGCGGCACTGTCATAACCCGTTGTGCGATAGTTTTGCAAAAACTTTTCAGTTGCCTGGATTTCCGTTTCCATTGTATGAAGGGAGACTCCATACGATTGAAGAATCTTGCTTGCTTTATTGACTTGGAATAGGATATCATACCAAATAAACACCGACAAAAGAAAACTCCATTTTGATAAATGAGCTATCAACGATTTTGTTTCTGAGGCAGCTCTTCCATCTTTTCTTTCTATGGAAATGGCTTCCAAGTCTTTCAGTGCCAGCAACACCTCTTTTAAATTGTATCGAAGAGGTTTGATGCATTTAATTCTGCTTTCCCAACGAGTATCAGATTGTGACTTTATGGACAGCTCCACATGTTTCTTCAAGATTTCCCAACGCTGAGCAGAGGAAGAAAACAGCACATACAACCTTGTAAGTACTCCAAAAAATGTCAATGCTTCCGTCGATCAATTAGCACTGTCAACAACAACTAAGTTAAGGGTATGGTTTGCACAGGGCACGTAAACAGCTTTGGGATTGATGTCTAGCATTCTTGCTTGGACCCCAAAATGTTTTCCTTTCATGTTAGCACCATTATCATATGACTGACCTCGACAATCAGACAATTCGAGTTGCAGTTCGGTCGCTTTTTCTAAGAAAGCGTCCAACAAGCCTTTCCCAGTACTGTCACTTATTCTCAAGTAGCCAAAAAATGTTTCTTTAACAACAGCAGCTTCTTCATTACATAGTACATAACGGAGAATGACAGACATTTGTTCATGATGTGACATATCTGGAGTGCAGTCCAAAATTATAGAAAAATATTTTGCCAATTTCAATTGCTGTAAATTTTCTTTTTCAACTTCTGTCGCTAGCAATTCAATTAGTTCATTTTGTATGGTAGGACTCAAATAGTGATCTTTAGTGTTTTTATTCTTGATTCTGTCTTGAAGCTCTTTTAGGATCGGATCTCTTCTTGCCAAAAGCTCAAATATACCCAGAAAATTTCCATTGTGAGGAGATCCTAAGACTTCTTCAGATCCTCTAAAAGCAAGATTCCTTTCCGATAGAAACAAGGCAATGTCGATAAGTCTCTCTAAAACATTTCTCCAAAAACGTCTTTCATTGAAAAAAATATTCATCTCGCGTTTGTCGATAGTGGATGAATTTCTTATCCCTTCAGCTAGCAACATCCATTGACTGCAGCATTGTTGGTGGGAAATGCCGTTTTCATGGTCTTTCAGTTTTTTCGAAAAACCCTCCCATGTATTTATACCACTACAAAAGGGGCTTAGTGTTTTTCCAAATAGCTTACAACAAAAGCAAAAAACTTGATCTGATTCCCCATAATAAACTAGCCACGACCGTGAAACACTTTCACCATTAGGTAACACACGTTTATAATGGTTGGAGGAAAAACGTCGCCTTGGAGTTGTGTTATTATATGGAAAATTCATTATTAGTTGATGTGGTCCACGCTTTACTATATCACATCGTTGAGCATCAGAAATACTTTCAGGCCATTTACATGGGTCATCAGGGATAGGGGTAAATTGAGATTCAGTTATTTTTGATATTGAAGGTTGCGTATTGGCAGGTAAATCACAACTTACATTTTCTGGAAATTCACAATCACTTTGATGCTGATCGTCATAGTCTTCTTTTTCTTGTACACTATAGTTTTCTTCATCCCTCTCGGTACTAGTGCCAGGTCTACTCTGCTCAGTAATCTTGAAAAAATCTGTCATCTTGGGCAATTTCGCTACAGCATCTCGAGCAGTGGCTGCTTCTTTTCTCTTTTGAGCACCACTTTTTGAACGTTTCATTCTATACAATGTCAATAAAATACTTTATCTGCACTCTGCAGTGTATATATATTGTCCCGGTATTTATAGCCGAACAGAATTCCAGACCATTCTATGATTGTTGCGTAACAACGGCATTGTTACGTCAATCGAATATTCAAGATTCTACCAGAAAATCAATCAAAATATTCTAGATTCTGCGAAATAAAATGACGTAGAATTCACTTATGATGTCACAAGCCAATTTCTTCCTACAGTTTAAATCGGTTGTAAACAAGTCTGCTGAACTGAAAATAGTCACGTAGCCAAAAAGCAATTTCAGACTAACTTGGGCCCCCAAAGTTGGCCTGGCCCCCCCCAATTGGGGGGTTTGGGGGGCGGCTGCTACGTCTCTGCCTTAGGCGCTCACCAAGCGAAAATGTGTTAAAGGCACATTTTCACATCCCCTCAAAAAATTTTAGCGTACGCCCATGCTGAAAACTCTGGTGTTAAGTCAAAATCTTGCAATTCATTTTTATTATTTTGTGCAGCACGTCTGTACGGTTTTTGTTCTATGAGATTTTGCACCTAGCGCATTGTATATGTAAGCTCATAACTGCGTTCCTAACTTCTTTTGGAATTCGTTTTTAAACTACAAAACCGTAAGCTCGACGCCCTTGCCAGACTCACTAAGTAAAGCTGTAGACTTATTGTTACTAGTATCGGTATAGTCAGAGTCACAGAAAGCATTTAAATGTTGGAGAGGAGAGACACAACACCACAGATCTTATATACTTAGAAGTCGACTTACGTTTGTGCTCTAATAGCATAGGAATCTCAAAAAAAGAGTTGCTTGAACGGTGATCGCTAAAAAAAAGTTTTACTTCTCACAATTGTCTAGATTTTCTCAAAGTCACCGAAATCTCGGCTTCCAGCACCACTATTTACGACAATATTGTGGGGGACAGATTCAGTATTTCAAACATTGGGGGACATGTCTCCCCTGTTCCTCTCCTTCCTGCACCCAAGGGTATAACATTAAAAGTGAGCTTTGAACTGTCGAGATCAGAACTTAGATAAGCCTGGCTTGGAAGCCCAAAATTTTAATTTACAAAGCAATATTTGCCAATCGATTGCAATAATTAAAAATATCACAGGAAATTAAATACTGGGAATGTAGTGTTCGAAAAACTTGAGTTGTGAGGACTTGACTTGAGTCGAGCCGTTTGGACAAAATGATTCGACATCAATGACTCGTGACTCGACTCGAACTTGAGCGACTCGTCCCCAACACTGCCAAATGCTATCGATTGTGGCCAATAAGACAATCAAATTAAAATATGTATAGTAATGCAAGAGGCTAGCGATGCACACAGCAAAACTGCAGACAGTGACACTGTTTCGACCTATCAGGTCTCTTCAGTGCAGTTGGTGACCGACAAGAAGCTAGAGGCTTTTAATAAAGCATAGCTTAGACCGCCACACTTGCGGGATCTATACTAGATCCACTTGGTGGAAGGTCTGTCAGTACTCTGCGAAGCCGTATCACTCGTGAATGAGTGGCGGTTGTCGCAGGTGCACTAAGTCTAGCAACTGCTAGAACAATAGTGCTGTCACAGCCTAGTGGTCACAAGGTCTTACATGTATAGTAATGCAAGAGGCTAGCGATGCACACAGCAAAACTGCAGACAGTGACACTGTTTGGACCTATCAGGTCTCTTCAGTGCAGTTGGTGACCGACAAGAAGCTAGAGGCTTTTAATAAAGCATAGCTTAGACCGCCACACTTGCGGGATCTATACTAGATCCACTTGGTGGAAGGTCTGTCAGTACTCTGCATCGCTAGCCTCTTGCATTACTATACATGTAAGACCTTGTGACCACTAGGCTGTGACAGCACTATTGTTCTAGCAGTTGCTAGACTTAGTGCACCTGCGACAACCGCCACTCATTCACGAGTGATACGGCTTCGCAGAGTACTGACAGACCTTCCACCAAGTGGATCTAGTATAGATCCCGCAAGTGTGGCGGTCTAAGCTATGCTAAATTAAAATATATTTAGCAAAATGGAACATCCATTTGCATACAGCTGTTTATTGAGGAGTGGGTTGCTTTGTTCAATTAACAGGGCTTTATAAATTTTTAAATTATATTCAGATGACTATTTCTCTGAAATCGTAAATGAGAGTACAAATTAATTTCAGTTTTAGAACAAGACGCTGTGGCAAATGATCCTAAACGGCACTTTTTCCATTGCTATTAAGGTTCAAATATTTGCTTGCTCTGATGGTGAACAAATGTCTAGATGGCATACCAATAATGCATGTCTTATCCGTATCGCACGGGCATGTAAATTGATATATGGACATCAAAAGTAAAGCGGTATGACATTTTAATTTGAAGTAACTTTCAACCTTAAATGTTCTATAAACGGGTCTAACTTTAACATCTGATGCTTTCAAAATCAGCCTAGATGTGTTTTCATAAAATCGATAAGATAGTTTCTTCACGTACCGTAAGGAACGTCAAGCAAGATAAATTGTTCGCTTGTAAGTACATCGTCATTTTGAGTAGAATGGTGATGGGGAAGTTCATTCAAAACTTTGTCAAAAAACCAATTTGGATAATTGATGACATAAAACAAAGATCCCAACTTTTTGATTTCGACGTAAAAAAGCTTTTATTTTATGGCAACGGTTATCAACCTGTCATAACACGATACTTTGACCAAAAATATAAGAATGTAAAGGTGAAGACTTTATATTTTTTATGTTTTTGGAGGTCAATGTTTTTAAATACAAATTGGCAAGACTTCACTTCTGATATATGGCAAGCAGGTCTTTTTTTTGAAAAAGTAGGTTTGACTTGAAAATTTCTAAAACAAAAGCGATTTGTAAGACAAAATTAGCACATTTTTAGTTTCCAAGACATGGTCCTTAAAAACAAGCACAAATTGTAGAAATAAGCACAAAATGGCAACCCTGGGTGTTTTGTGTAATTAACCTGCTTTCGGCAAAAACTATTTTGAATTTATATTTAACTGTTTTTTGGAAAGCATTATATACTTGTATTTAAGTACAATTTCCGAGTATTTTACTTACGTTTGCACTTTGCCACCCATGATAAAAGAGTCTTAAGCGATAACAGCATTTAGTAGCACCACATGGCTGTACTACAAAGATATTGCAGTTAAGTCCATCTGCAGTTCAGTTATTTAAATTTTTAACTTGATATTGCCTTACCAAAAACAGATAGTTAGTGCTGCAATATATCGTTGCACTTTAACAAACAGCATATTGGCAATCTACGCTTTACTGTTCACATTTGCTTTTAAAATGACAGTGGTTCGACTGTGAATAGTAATAAAATTAGCTGCTGTTTTCACTGAAATAGTGCCAGACTTTATTATGACGCTACAGAGCAGCAGGACGGAAAGGTGCATTGTTGAAGCGATCGAATATAGAAAGACAGAAGTAAGCTTAAAAAACGTTTAAATGCTAAATTACTTGTTGCATGGTCGAAAAAGCTTAAATTATGTAATTCTTTTGAAAGCAGTTAAATTATATCTCCTGAAAAACCTCTCAAACGCCATTCTACAGTACTTCTCGAGGTAAAAAAGAAAACAAGTTCTGCAATCAATCGTGAATTATGACGTCGTCTTAGTTTCCCAAACATGGAATTTCTTAAAGTTGATGAGTCTGGTGATGCCTTTTACACAAAAAATCGCTTTCCTCCGCCAAGAAATGCAAATTAAAAAATAAACTTCGCTTATGACGTCACCATGACGTCACCGACCCCCTCATGGCACTCACTCCGGAACTGAGATTAATCGTGCTAAGTGTCATGTTTGTACACCTGGTAGTATCGGAGTAGTTAAAGCAGAGAGACAAATTGCACTTTGTAGCATTATCACCTAGTTGTGCTACCAGTCAGTTATGTCGAGTTAGTATCATCGGTTCAGCCGGTTTCGCCGGCTTCAACCAAATTATATTTTTAAGACCACAAGCAATAAATTGGTACTAATGGAGACATAGCCCTCTTTTCATCCTAATTGTAGTACGATTACTTTCAAGTAAGAGAGGTCGTGGAAAGTCTCCATCATTTCACAAATTCTGTCCTTTCTTTCAAATAAGTGTAAGGGAGCAAACACAAAGTTGGGAATGGCCGATGACTATTGTTTTACCTTTGAAGGATTTTGTGCCATAAAACACATAATATGGCTGTTTCTAAGGTATCTATACTCTTTTTCAAATACGATGAATCTGATTTGGTTTCGTTTGTTTCATTGTCGTCCAACGCAAAATCTTGTAGCAGTTGCCTCAACACAACAAAATTTTTCTTGAGGGCTGTAGTGGCGTCTAAGATTTATTATAACTGCTCCAACCTTTGATAGTTTTTCGCAGCCATTAATTTGAATGCTATTATACCCAGGGATGTATTGGAGGGGGAGTAGGGGGATCGTCGTCCACCTACTTTTTTTAGAAAACGCCTGACTGAAGGCACATTTTATTAATATTCAAAATTTTTTTTTTTATTGTTTCTCAAACATGTTATCAAATATACTTTTATTAAAATAAATTTGTTTTAATTAGTATACTCTTTGTTGCGAACAGTTCAATTATATGTTGTCTATGCTTCCCGCCTTGCGCTGTAGCGAAGTGTGCCGTTGCGCAGTCCCGTAGCACTCCAACTTCGGGCCCCCCCCAAAGTAAGCGCAAGAGCCCCTGCGCACAGGTCATATCACTTTAGAGGTGTAAAATTGAAAAGCTGCATTAAGAAAATACACCACAATTTGTACATAAGTAAACAGGCTAATGTCAGAATAAAGCATGCCGATACCGAAGGTGCAAGTCATAAAAAATTCGGCACCGATGCCAGAGTTCAGTAGGACATTTATGCAGACACTGCGAAACGAAAGCAATGACACTGAAAAACATGAAAAACTTATAAAAACACAGTATCATTTAAATAGTCTGGAGCGAACCTTTTTGCTCGCAAATGCTGTTATGACATTGTCATAATCAAGAGATCGGGCGCAGTCATTTTCGATTGACAACATGGCTAATGAAGATAGTCTACTGTCTGTCATAGACGTTCTATTAAAAGTTTTGATCAGTTTCAATTTGCTGAAGCTTCTTTCAGCGCTGGCAACAATCACGGGGCAAGTTAGTAAGATTCGAAGTGCGATGTACACATTTGGATACAATTCAAATAAATGAGTCTTTAGAAGATAGTTCAGAAAGTCTTGAGCCGTATTGAGATTGCGTTTTTTTTGTAAAATTAAAACAAACCGCTGTAGCTCAGCGCTCATTTCATCAGAATCAATGTCACCGAACTTTTTTTGGAACTCTTTACAGCAAGTAAGAAGAGCATTTTCTTGTTGCACAAGCAAAAGTTTGTCTCGTGTGTACAAAAACGAAAAGGCGGAAGAAACCTCACGTAGCAAATTAAAGCGCTCCTTTATTGACATAATAGCCTGGTCTACTAATGGATAGAAAAAGTTGCTTTTAAATTTCAGTTCAGGAGTAGCTCGTTGTTCCTCTTCACCTTGGTAATCAAACAATCTTCTTTTCTTTCCACTTCTTGACGGAGGAAAAGAAGGATCAATATCCAATTCCTGTGCTATTTCAACAGCAGATGTTGCGGCACTGTCATAACCCGTTGTGCGATAGTTTTGCAAAAACTTTTCAGTTGCCTGGATTTCCGTTTCCATTGTATGAAGGGAGACTCCATACGATTGAAGAATCTTGCTTGCTTTATTGACTTGGAATAGGATATCATACCAAATAAACACCGACAAAAGAAAACTCCATTTTGATAAATGAGCTATCAACGATTTTGTTTCTGAGGCAGCTCTTCCATCTTTTCTTTCTATGGAAATGGCTTCCAAGTCTTTCAGTGCCAGCAACACCTCTTTTAAATTGTATCGAAGAGGTTTGATGCATTTAATTCTGCTTTCCCAACGAGTATCAGATTGTGACTTTATGGACAGCTCCACATGTTTCTTCAAGATTTCCCAACGCTGAGCAGAGGAAGAAAACAGCACATACAACCTTGTAAGTACTCCAAAAAATGTCAATGCTTCCGTCGATCAATTAGCACTGTCAACAACAACTAAGTTAAGGGTATGGTTTGCACAGGGCACGTAAACAGCTTTGGGATTGATGTCTAGCATTCTTGCTTGGACCCCAAAATGTTTTCCTTTCATGTTAGCACCATTATCATATGACTGACCTCGACAATCAGACAATTCGAGTTGCAGTTCGGTCGCTTTTTCTAAGAAAGCGTCCAACAAGCCTTTCCCAGTACTGTCACTTATTCTCAAGTAGCCAAAAAATGTTTCTTTAACAACAGCAGCTTCTTCATTACATAGTACATAACGGAGAATGACAGACATTTGTTCATGATGTGACATATCTGGAGTGCAGTCCAAAATTATAGAAAAATATTTTGCCAATTTCAATTGCTGTAAATTTTCTTTTTCAACTTCTGTCGCTAGCAATTCAATTAGTTCATTTTGTATGGTAGGACTCAAATAGTGATCTTTAGTGTTTTTATTCTTGATTCTGTCTTGAAGCTCTTTTAGGATCGGATCTCTTCTTGCCAAAAGCTCAAATATACCCAGAAAATTTCCATTGTGAGGAGATCCTAAGACTTCTTCAGATCCTCTAAAAGCAAGATTCCTTTCCGATAGAAACAAGGCAATGTCGATAAGTCTCTCTAAAACATTTCTCCAAAAACGTCTTTCATTGAAAAAAATATTCATCTCGCGTTTGTCGATAGTGGATGAATTTCTTATCCCTTCAGCTAGCAACATCCATTGACTGCAGCATTGTTGGTGGGAAATGCCGTTTTCATGGTCTTTCAGTTTTTTCGAAAAACCCTCCCATGTATTTATACCACTACAAAAGGGGCTTAGTGTTTTTCCAAATAGCTTACAACAAAAGCAAAAAACTTGATCTGATTCCCCACAATAAACTAGCCACGACCGTGAAACACTTTCACCATTAGGTAACACACGTTTATAATGGTTGGAGGAAAAACGTCGCCTTGGAGTTGTGTTATTATATGGAAAATTCATTATTAGTTGATGTGGTCCACGCTTTACTATATCACATCGTTGAGCATCAGAAATACTTTCAGGCCATTTACATGGGTCATCAGGGATAGGGGTAAATTGAGATTCAGTTATTTTTGATATTGAAGGTTGCGTATTGGCAGGTAAATCACAACTTACATTTTCTGGAAATTCACAATCACTTTGATGCTGATCGTCATAGTCTTCTTTTTCTTGTACACTATAGTTTTCTTCATCCCTCTCGGTACTAGTGCCAGGTCTACTCTGCTCAGTAATCTTGAAAAAATCTGTCATCTTGGGCAATTTCGCTACAGCATCTCGAGCAGTGGCTGCTTCTTTTCTCTTTTGAGCACCACTTTTTGAACGTTTCATTCTATACAATGTCAATAAAATACTTTATCTGCACTCTGCAGTGTATATATATATTGTCCCGGTATTTATAGCCAAACAGAATTCCAGACCATGCTATGATTGTTGCGTAACAACGGCATTGTTACGTCAATCGAATATTCAAGATTCTACCAGAAAATCAATCAAAATATTCTAGATTCTGCGAAATAAAATGACGTAGAATTCACTTATGATGTCACAAGCCAATTTCTTCCTACAGTTTAAATCGGTTGTAAACAAGTCTGCTGAACTGAAAATAGTCACGTAGCCAAAAAGCAATTTCAGACTAACTTGGGCCCCCAAAGTTGGCCTGGCCCCCCCAATTGGGGGGTTTGGGGGGCGGCTGCTACGTCTCTGCCGTTGTGTATGTCTCTCAGACCATAAGGTTTGAAATCAGTTCCAACCATCCACCTACTTTATTATTTATCAACCGTCCAACCGTCTACCTACTTTATTGTTTAGCAATACACCACTGATTATACCAGTCTTTACTGTGACGTCACAGTTACTTTGTCATTGAAAGCCTGTTTTAATTTTTTTCGTATCAAGTTTGCTGGTATTGCAGGTTATAAGGCTATAAATTTATTTCAATACAGTTAAATAGTTAGTAGTGCTAAAAAGCGCGGGGCTCCCCAAAGCGTGGGGCCCGGGGCACTTGCCCAGTTTGACCATTGCTTGATCCGGCCCTGTTCGCAACAAAAATATTTCGAAATTTTGTTTCGTTTCGTTGCGACGCAAAAATGCTTTGTTTTGTTTTCGTTTCGTTTAGAATAAACTTCCTTTGTAAAGAATTTCGTTTCGTTTTGAAATTGAAGCAAGTTCGAGTCCTTATGCTCTCGAAACGGAAACGAAACACATGAGATCGTTTGTGGTCGGCCGCGGGTAACATCGTTTTTCCAAATTGTTAGAGGTCGGACTCATCCCGTATGACGAACATGCTGTACACGCAAGCCGCACTAAACAACCGAGCGGCCATTTACCATCGTCACAATGAATTTTCGAAGGAGGATGATTACACAAATGAGTGACGATGGGAAAATTTCGAAATATGTTGAAACAAAATTTTGTTTCAAATTGTTTTTTCTGCAGTAAAATTTCGTTTTGTTTCATTTGGCCCCAGCAAAATTAGTTCCAAATACCCTTGCTCAATACCCCTCAAATATTAGGAGCAATCATTGATACTCAAATGTTCATGTAAATATATTCCAATATAAATATTTATTTGCTAGTTTTGCTAGAGTCAAGTATGGAGGGTGTGGTTTGGTGTTTTTTATTGGTCACTACATATAAAATTTTCTTGGAACAAAAACAGAAAAGAATTCACTCTTCTATAACTCGGTAGAAAGACAGGGTTCAGTTATTCAATATTGTAGGTGGAAAGTGCTTTTTTGCCACATTTGTAGATATCTTTATTCATAGTTTCTTGGCAAAAACGTTTCTAAGAATTTCGAGATCTCCAGTTGGTATCTTCTCTATTGAAGGAAGGACTGACAAATGAATTTGACACACTGCAACTCGCTATTTTTCTTTCCGCCCGATCAAATTTTTTATTTTTATTTTTATCAGTAACACTGTTATGCTGAGATGGATCGTTAGCAAGTGCTGCATTGCTGCAGCAATTCCACCTATAGCAATTCGTATTGTAAGTTAGTATTCTATAAATACCTTTATGTTATTGGTAGCTAGCCGGCTCAACCGACGTTGCCAGGCAGGGCCACCAGTCAGTTCTATCGAATTAAAGACATCGGCTCAGCCGGGTGCGCCTAATTCACCCAACTTGCTATTCTGAGAGTAGTAACGATGAGTCGGTAGGAATGGGGACATTGCCCCTTGACCTCAATCTCAATCATAGTACTTTGAAATAAGACTGGCCTTACTCTTAAACTCCCTATCATTTCACCAATTCTACCCGGTCCTTCAGTAAGTATAGGGGCACAAAGTCAAAATTGGGGATGGCGCCGTAACAGTTTTGGTTCTACGATTACAGAAATGAATTATTTGGTGGTACGCTTATTTCACGACTTGGTGCGATCCCCTCTTAAGGATATTAGTGACACTATGTTCTTTGGTTGCACCTATATGTGTCTTGGTCCCGAAATAGAGAGAAGTGGGCTACACCTAAGTGGCGGACCCAGAGAGAATGTGGGAAATGAGTTTCTCCCACCGTCTAGTCTTGATTTTGTAAACTTTTTTGTATACATTTATCTCAAAAAGAACATTATTTAAAAAATTGGACTTAAAAGTTGATCTCCAAATAATTCACCTCCACTAATATTACGTCAATTCAGATCTCTCATCCTCCCAACAAAGTTCCTGGATCCGCTGCTGCACCTAAAACATTCGATCTCCCAGTTGGTCTGATAACTTTTAAAAAAAGTAATTTTTTTAAAAAAAGTTTAAAAAAACTTCTTGAACACCCACCTTTTTAAAAATTTTCTCTCTTGGTACGATTGTATATTTTGTGAATATGATTTAACCCAGTGGTATAGACCTACTCATCAATCTTTTTTGTATTGATTTCTCCTCAAATTTTGGATTTCATCAACTATGCTCATAATACTGACCTCTCTACAAATAACTTAAGACTATGCTTGCTTTCAAGCAGCAAATAATTTTACTAGCTTTCCCGTGAGTTCATTTTACTAAGATCGTAGGGGCATAGATTTACAGTTGTGAAAAATCAAAGCCTCTGGCTGCGAGTATGTTCCTTGCTCCCGGCATAATCGCAGCCAATGGAAAGCGAAGAGACCCGGAGCCCAGAGTCTAGGATCTAGAGTTCGGTCATTGCAATAAGCTGGGTCATAGCTTTAGCGAATAACCTATCAAACAGCTTTTTGTGCTCAACAGGAAATTAAACTTTTTTTAAAATCCTTCAAGATTTCAAATTAGAACTGGGCGTTTTGTTTAACTTTGCCACGCGTGATAAATGGTTTAGGAGCCAAGAGTACTCACGCGCGCGACATGATTGTACCATAAAGGTATTTAAACGTGGAGTCCATCTACAGTTATATTGCTGGTTCCAAGTGGTTACGATTGATAGAGAGCGTCTTTTAAGCAGGGTTGCCATCGACTCGGACTCAAAAACAAGGACAAACAAAAAACAACAAATTCAGCACATTTTTTTTTATTTAAAATGCTCATAACACCTTATTTATTTAGTGGCATACTTTGCCCCTGAAACAATATGTTTCATCAATTTCTCGTTCTTTGATATCACTGAGTACATTTGACGGCAATTATAATCCAAATTTACTTTAATTTGTAGGAGAGATTTGACCGTTTTTTCATAAAGCCGGTTTCTTTCATCAGTCCATTGAGCTGATACAAGAGAAAACACCCGTTCGACGAATGCATTACTAACTGGAAGAGAAAAAACGATGCTGACCAACTTGTACAGGAGCGGAAAGGAGTCATTTCCATCAAAAATTTTCATCCATTTGGTTTCGGCTTCATTTTTGCAAAATTCATCGTCCGGAATCTTTTTGAGGAGATCATTGAGAGCCGAAACCTCATCAAATAGCTCATCTTTGGTTGCAATTGGTGGATCAACTTGCTTTGCTAACTCTCTAACTTCCTCATACTCAATTGTCTTAACTCTTAGCAGGGTCCATTTAATGTACTTTGGATGCTTCTCTAATCGATATCACTTACTGATGTATTCCAACGTGATGGTGTAAAATTCTAGAAAGCTTGATTTAAGAAGATTAGCTCTCTCTTCATCAACTCTCTTTAACAGATCAGCTGTGGATGCACCGAAAAATTCAGAAGACTCACGCTGCAAAATTTTGCATCTAAACGAGTCAATTATCTCAGCCAGCTCAGGAAAAAGCGCATCTGCCTTCTGCAGAAGTAATATTGGTTTCTTGAAAATTTTGAGGGTACTGTGGAGAAATGTCACGATGACCGGTGACGTTTCACTTTTGAAAAAATTCTCTAAAATACGAGGTGGTCGTTTTAGCAAAAGGAAATGCGCTTGGAGTGGTTCCCAGAGTTCGATCATACGCTCAAGCACAGTATCCAAAGTGAGCCATCGAGTAGGCGTATGGGTTGGTAGAGCTGAATAGTTTGTATTCAGTTGTTCACAAAATTGTTTGAGACTATTCGTCCTACCGGTTTGACTTTTGAAGTGGCTGCCAATCTTCAACACAATTGTTTCTATGTCAACTGTGAGACGTTCTGCTCCCTTTTCTGCAGCGTTATGCAAAATATGGGCAGGGCAACCAACTGGAATTAGACAAGTTTTTCTCTCTGAAAGATGATAAAATACATTGTTTTTTCCTCCCTGATTAGAGCCTTCAAAGTTCACTGGTGCATCATCAGCACAAAATGATGTCGGTTGCTGCAAGTCCAGGTCATTTTCTTCCACACTTGAAATGATAAAGTTCACGATTTGTTCCGAGGTCTCACCTGGCATCGATCGTAAATCAAGAAGGCGTACGTTAATTCCAACTTTGGCACTGAAGAACCTAATAACCAGCGGAAACAATTTCATTTCGTTGTGATTGGAGGCATCAACCGAGGTTGTTGAGCAAAGGGAGCAAAAACGCTGGTATTAATGCCCGTTATCTTTGTTCTAGCAGAAGTAAACTTTTTAGCAACGTCTGAATCGGGAAAAATTTCTTTGAACAATTGGGACGTGCAGTCATTTGAATTAAATGATTGATTGTGTTTGACAGTGTGGTATGCCCATGTACCCTCAGCAGCAGCTGCCTTATTATCTGTGGTCGTTGGGTGCGATGGCCTTGTGCAAAACTTTTCCATGGATTGATTCGAATTTATCATTTGAGCACATTTTTTTATGCCTTTGGGTATCATTGTGAACAGAAATAGCTGTCTTTCCTATCGCCTCCAAATTAATTTCACAGTCACACACGTTGCAGTGCGCGAAGTGAACGCCTTTAAAACTTTGTTTTATGCTCTTAAATTCTTTCTTGAACTCATCACAAAAACTGTTATTGCGCTTGCTCATTTTCTTGTTCTACAAGTAGGTGAAATTCTAAATATTTTAAGACTAAAATCTAAAAATATGGCATCAGACAAATGACAGCCTATAATATAATCTGTGATGTTTTTTTTAAGTTTAGCTAACTATTTCGGTACTTGTGGGTTATCTGTCACCACTTTTTTTCATTAAATTAGGGTTAGGGTTAGGGTTAGGGTTAGGGTTCCTAGCAGAGAGCTACCTAGCAGAGTTCATGTGGAGGAGTAAGTTACCGTTCGGATGCGATCCATTCGACATCATCCTAGAGGACATCTCCAAGTTCATGCCTCCACAATAACTACACTGCTGTTGATTACTTTAGGTTTATTAGGTTAGGTTAGGTTTATTAAATTAAAAGAAAGTGGTGACAGATAACCCATAAGTACCTGCTAGGTAGCTCTCTGCTAGGAACCCTAACCCTAACCCTAACCCTAACCCTAATTTAATGAAAAAAAGTGGTGACAGATAACCCACAAGTACCACTATTTCTTTTAAAACTGACAAATTACTGAACTATCATTCCCTAATCTTAACTGTGCTTGTTTATACTGTAAAATGTATTGCTACAGATAGCAGCTAGGCTAGCCATTCGCTTGGCACACAATTCTTACGTAACAGTAACGCAACAATTTTGAAAGACAATAATTATTGTTGCAATAATTTTTGACATTTTTGCTAAAAATAAGACAAAATAAGGACAGATGTCCAAAATAAGTACATTCCTTAGAAATAAGTACAACACATTTTTCTAAGACACATGATTCCAAAATAAGGACAAGTCTTATAAATAAGGACGGTATGGCAACCCTGCTTATAAGCGAGAAACAAAACAACAAAGCGAGTCCTACAGGCGCGAGGCTTCCGAAGGAAGCAATGCTATTGAGAGATATATTTAAATTTACAAAGCCATCCCTGCACGCATTTCGTCCTTTTGGACTCATCAGCAGGGCTTGCCAAGGGCCGAGAGGTCCCCCAATAGCATCAACGTTTACTATTTTAAAACAGACTAATACAAAACACAAGACTTACGTGCCGTTTACTATTGAGCGAGGTTTGTTTTGACGTAGTTCTAGCCGCTCGACCATGGACTGATACTGATATCCTTATACGAAGTTGATCACACAAGCAGTGATTATGCATAAAAAGGTCTTCCAAAGGTTACAAATTAAATGCGGTGCCCTAAGGCATAGCTGGCAGCACGTGGTGCATGGCAGCAAAAAAATCGGCGCGCGAGTAGGCCAGATCCAAAGACGCAGGTTCGAATCCCTCCGGCGCGTCGCACCAGCGCTGACTCCCAAGAACACAATGTACGCGTAACGTCAAAAGGGCGCTTAACTAATTTCGGTGGGTCCCAAATGACTGCACCGCGGCTTATATAATGCACGGCCGCCAAGAGGTCAGCCACTTCGCCTATTCCACTCCGAGCGTAGCTACCGATTCCGACAACTAGCCCACCGCATGGGTAATAACTAGTGTGTTACATAGCGTAGCCCGATCAGCGACGCAACTAGCGCCGGATACCACTTAACAATCACACGCAGAGATTCCCCCACACAGTTCTTCGGCAGGGTTTGCGCGATCACAGTGCTCGAGCTACTAACAGAGCCCCCGCACCACAGGAGCACACCGGAACGGGCGTTTCACCGAACGATGAACTTGTTAACATGAACGGTCATTGTTAACGTGATTCGTACATACAAATGCATTATTAAAAAAACTGATTTAAACGGATACGTAAGTACTATAAAATATTGTTGTACGGTAACAGTCAACGTATCAGGCTGTATTGTTTACATTTGCATCCAAAATGACAGGGAATAACAGGCACAGCTGCTGCTGCTTGCTGCTGTTCTCATTAAGGTGGTACCAGACGGCATTATAAGCACGCTTTTTTAACATTATGACAAAGCACGCTCTCAAAAACGCTTTAATGCTAAATCGTTATTTGCATCGTCGATAAACCTTGAATCGTTAAAGACTAAGTTTTATCAAAAGCACCTATTATTATCCCAAAAAAGGTTTCAAACACGTTTCCACAGCACAGTCAGTACTTATTGAGAAAACAATGAAGACAAATTTACAACCAATCGCGAATTGTGACATTACCATTGTTTCCACTAAAGTGAAATTTCTTGAAGTTGTTTGGTCGGGTGCTGGCATTTGTTTAAGCAAAAACTGCTCTTCTTTGTCAAAAATTTTGTTCCGTCAAAAAAGTTTTCTTTAATCATCACGTCATCAAGATATCATCAACTCCCTTATTATGCTCATCCCGGAGTGGGGAACAGTCGTGCCAACTGCCAAGTTTCATGTTTGTGCGCCAATTAATTTTGAAGGAGTGAAAGGACCCAGATGAAATTCCGCTTTATTGCATAGACTCCTGGAAAAATCCTTCTAATATTTTTTGGCCATGAAAAATAGGGCAGCAACACTTTGCCGGATTTTATCAAAAGTGCTTTAGATACAATTTTCACTTTGTTTTGTGCTTTTACATTCAAAATCACAACATTACTCTTAGTTTAGCATGACGTAGTTGTCAATTTCAATTTGGTAAATTTTGGAATCTGTTCTGATCTTTTCGAACAGTATTTATCCGTTTAATTGATTAAATACTTGGGGTGTTGAAATGTTTACTGCAAAAACACAGTAGTTTAGATGTGCCAAATACGGTAGTGCACATCAACTTCAACAAGTCTACAGTATGTCGATTTGTTAAGTAGTGGGTTGGTTGCTGTAAGTCTATGCGGCTCAAGTGGGCTGATAGTAACTTAAGATGGTACAACAACAAAAGGCTTGTTACTAATAAACCATTTGCTCTATAGAAGTGTTTATTAAAAGCCCAATCAGTTTGCTTAAATGATAGGCTCTACCAGTGCCAAAACACAGAAAAAATTTTGTTGCTGGCTTGCTTTCTTATTTTCAAATTTTTGTAATCTGACATCCCAAAAGCAAGAGGCAAGGTAAAATTTGTGTTGCAATGAAATGGCAAAAACTTATTTGAGCTCATTTAATACATTTGAAAGGAAGAGTTTGGGAAGCAATAACGCAAAGAAAATTTTTGAAATGGAGAAGAAAGGACATGCAGTCAAACTAAGCTGTTTTTTCTGCTTCGTCGTCGGTCACAAAATGGTACATGACACAATTGTCTCCTGTATAGGCTAATGTGTTGGATGCTCCATAATAGCCTCCGATTTTTAGTTACTAGTTATCATTTTGGGTCACTGTTGTTGATGATAACTATGTTTGACATTCGCAGAATCGCAAAAGCAAATAAGCTCAAACGAGCCGGTAGCCTATAAATCTGAGTAGCTCAGCACTTTTCCGACCGTAAAAACCGTCGACTTATTATACGTAAACGACCAAGATCTGAACCTCATCACACCCATTCAACACAGCGACGAGCCGCTATTAAAATGCGATACCGGTACGTTTTTATCAGTAAAAAATCAACAAAGATACAACTTGTAACTGTCATTCTACGGACAGTTGCTTGTTCTCGGACAGTTGCTAGTTCACGGACAGTTGGTATTCACACAGTCACACAGTGTAAGTCTCTTACCAGACGAAAATTAATATTCACATCTTTTCTAAATTCAACTAAATTGTACAATCGTTTTTGTGTCTTATTTAAAGAAAAAAAATAAAAGATGGCTCTAGCTTTTCAAAAAATTCCATAAAGTAATCTTTTGAAACTGGGCAGCTTTCTGTCGACAAAAATCCCCAAAATTTCTTTTGTGATATTTTCTCATAACTCCGCAAGAAGGGTCATGGAATGGAAATTCAAATCTAAATTCATAGTTTTTCAATCCAATCTACTGTTCAAGTTCGTGGGTGATATGCTTAGCCACGGGTAAATCACAGATTGGTTTTGGACCGACTAAAAGAGTGCAGTTGCGTGGGAAAAAGAATTGATTCAAAGGCGAGCTTAGTGATGAAAAAAGCGGTTGCACGAGAGACTGAAGTGCAAAATGGTTGCACACTACACCGCTCACTCTCCGATTGGCACCACCTCAAGTAGATTCAACAACAAGAAAAATCTAGGATGATTGGCCATTCGGTTGACGGGAAAGTGTAAGCTGACTCGCCTTGAGGAAAATGTTTCGATGTTTTCATCGTTTAGAGGGGTGACACATTCATTGCTATTAAGATCTTTTCGCGGGATTTTTATTTCAGATCGCGCCATGTTTTTGGGAGTGACATACAATACAATTTTGGGGCAGGAGAACATCTAAAAAAAAATCTCTGAATAACCAAAATAAAAGAATCCCTCCACTTTCCCTTCAGCAAAAGATCATTTACCACCAGATGCTGTAGAGTTAAAAAGCTGCATAACACATCATGCATAGGTACGTTTGTTCTTTAAAGATCACAAACTCGTCAGCAAATTTATAGGCGTGCAACCTGCGGCCAGCGAGGTGAAGTCTTGTGGGACGCGGAAAGGATTGAAAATGTGACGGAGACCTTATTTTTTGAGATAAATACTAAATTTTACGGGTGTAGACCAATTTTGCTGTGGAGATTGGTGTAAAAGTGTCGTTTTGTCGATTTGAAGGATTGATCTCCGAAAAAAGGTTTCCACCTCCATTTTAGATGAGCACAAAGTTCGACAGGCCCGCTAAATATTCAAAAAGTCAGAAATTGTCCCGCCTGTGAAAAAGGTTACACACCACCGGGGTAAACCAAAGCGACCTTGCGACCAACCTGCTGCGTCGTTTAGCAGACGGTGAAACTTTTTTCTTTTTGAATGGTTTGATCACGTGATTTTTGGCGACTACGTGGCTGGCAATAACCTCCTTCTTATGATTGTGGTGAAACTGCAAAACAACAACATTTTTAATCGACGAAAACATCACATACTGTTGTGCTATGTTATATTATATACTGTAATGCTCCAACAATGCATCATTGTAATGCTACAAAGTTTGGATTTGCAACAACGTTTTTGCTTCCCTACGCATAATTTTTCGGGATACCCTTGCTATGAGTTTGGAGGATTGAAGCAATTAAACTAGACTTTTCTTTACCATAAAACACCCGAGCAATTGGACAATTTCTGTCCCTGTTGAAGCTGAAGGTTTTTGTAAAAAGCTATTTGAATAATGAAAAAAACCCTTAATCTCGGTAGTAGGGCTGTTTGAAACGAATTTACTGGGGCGAAAGGAACAAAACGAAGTGAAATTTGACTTTATGAAAGGCGATTCAAAACAAAAGAAATGAAATTCTACTATAAAAAAGAACAGTTTGAAACGAAACGAAATTTTATTTCAAAATATTTCGAAATTCTTTCATCGTCACTCATCTGTGTCATCGTCCTCCTTAGAAAATTCATGTAACGATGGCAAACGGCCGCTCAGTGGGTTCAATGCGGATCGAGTGTAAAGCATGTTTGTCACACGGGACAACTCCATCCTTTCAGGATTTGGTTACGAGCGCATAACAAAACGAAATTGCTTTATTTTCGAAACGAATCGAAATTCTTCACGAAGGAAATCAAATTGTAACGAAATTTTGAAATATTTTTGCCTCAAACACTCCTACTTGTTAGATTTGCTGGAAAGAAAGAAGAAGAATTAACGTGCTACTACATTTGATTTGGAAAGCAGGCGCTGCTAAATATTTCTAGCAACAAAAAAATGCGTTGGCGCTACAATTCGCGTGTCTTTCCAAGACCTTCCAAATTCGTTGGTCGCGTACCTATTGAATGTTGAGTCTTGATTATCGAGCTACAGCAATTTGCGCCGTTCGTAAGCTATGCAATCGCAATAATTAACATCAACAGTACTGAGAACTTCCGAGAAAGTATGAATTATGATCTTTTACAAACCTTTACCAAATTTTAATCTACAGAATGTTTAGTCTATAATTCGAATTTGCACTTCATGCTTTGAATATATTGTAGCTTGCCCTTCGCTAAGCAATGCGATGAAGATTCACTCAAATCAGCAAATAATTTTACCTGGTGTAATTGTGGCAACATATTTGTGTGCAGTGGATTAGCTGAAGTAGGAACGATGTGTGGTAATGAAGGCACGTGCGTGGCATAATTAGGCAGGGGAGTTAGATTCATTAATGGAGGGGGCTCAGGGCTTATGACAGGAACTATCTGCAAGAAATACCGCAACATAACATTATTGATAAAAATTATTTACTTTGCATAATCCTGGCGGTGAGAGGAGCAGCCAGGATATAAATTTGGGAAATGAGCAATTTGACGTCGTTTAAAATAAATTTGAACAAAATTGGGATATTTTAATTCACATAGTGTTTAGTTGGTGCTTCTATAGCGTGAGGTCTACCGACATAAGTCACCTACCGAGATGCAGGGTGAGGTCTACCGCTTGACTCGCACCTACCGAGATGCAAACCGCGTGAGGTTTGGGTTAGGGCCCTACCCTAACCCTTAACCCTAACTTTAACCATAGGCGTAGCCAGGGGGGCCAAAGGTGCCATGGCCCCCGGAATTTTAAGTCAAATTACAAAACAGTATCAAGAAATATAAACAGAAATTTTTTGCAGGTACATTAGAGTTTATTGTTGACTTTTAGCAAGGGGGTGGGTCGGGCGTGACTTTTTAAGTTTTTAAACTTTCAAATGTTATCAAACAAGATGTGTACGTTTTACACACTAAATATCGCCGAAGTTTTTCTTCTATGTCGCAGTCGAGTAATGAATTGATGATCCAAGTTATGGTAATTGCAAGAAATAAACGTCTCGCTGAGCGCCTAGTTGTTTCGTTGCAATGCTGACTACTACAAAGACGTTGCTTCTTTTATCAGAACGTTCAACCTACCAGTGAGAGTGGTTTCCTTGAAATTCCTTAAATAGTGCGAATATATGTCACAATTGAAGTTGAACTATTAAAGCCGTCCTTGATAAAACTACATTAGATCAGTGAAATCGCATTCGCACTGTCTCAGTTTTGTACAGCAATTTTTTAGTAGCAACGAGCGTAGTTCACGAAAGGCAAAATGTCGTTATAAGTAAATGACGTCACATCAAAAGTTGCAAAATTCGGCCCCCTCTCAATTTTTTTCTCGCTACGCCCTTGACCCTAACCATAATCCTTACCCTACCCAATGATTTATTTGTGTTATTCTTAGAAGATGTATGAAATGTGTATCGTTAGAATAAATTTACCTTTGTGTGTGGAATGTATTTGTGGTGTTTGGAATTATTATAGCTATAGTAGCAAGTGTGTAGCTATAGAGGGGTGAGGGATAAATAATTCAGTGGTAAACCTCACGCTACAGTAGTAACCGGAGGTAGATCTCACGCTATAGTGTGGTAGACCTCACGCTATAGTAGCACCGTTTAGTTTTTACTATAGCTTTGAAAACAGCTGTTTGAGCCACAAGCTTTTTGTGACGCTCTCATTAGTGGCCGTATCGCGTCAAATAGGAAGATCAAGAGTGAATAAGCGTTTTATGTGATTAATTTGGACGTTAAGCAATCAAGACAAGCCAATGATAGCGTTAGTATTGTAAAGCGTGACAAAGAAAGATTTCGCAATAGCGAAATGCTAAAGAAAGCGCAGCAAGAGCCAAATAAGAACGCCGCGATTATCGAAAGAGTTTGAGAGTGTAAACAAACTCTTTCTGTCTGCATAACACGGGGCGAGACGGGTCTTGATATAAGCAGTCTGTAAGAAATTAAGAATGAAAAGAGCTGCGTGCTGCGGCGAGGATCGAAAACTGCTTCGTATCATAGTTTAATGCACATTGTTCATTATCTAAAAGATGCTGACCAATGGCAGAGTTACAATCCGGTTTGGTGTCGTTTTGTTTGAACGATCTGTGTGGTTGAGATCAGCGCGGACGAGTCAATTGCTGTTTTAACCATTGCGGAACATGTTGCTTGATGAACGAAATTATCGAATTTATCAATGCATGTGTCGCTGTGATTGTCGGTGCGTAAGCCGCTTATCTCAAAAACTGCAGGACAGAATAAAGCTGCACATACCAAAAGCAACAAGAAACCAAACTCAACCAGATCGTGACTTATTTCAATCCAATCCAATCAGTACTTCGACAGTTGCACAACACCTCCTCAACAATGAAAAATGCGCCTCTTACTACGATGAGAACCAATTTTCTATTTTCGCTAAAGGAAGAACACTTTTTTATTTATCAACCTTAGAAGCCACTTTAATCAAAATGCTTAAACCAGTGCTTTGTTGCCAGAAAAAATTCGCCCACACACTAAAATTGCATCATTGATTTAGACTCTTCTACCAATCAAACCGTTCCGACATTTTCACCAACTTCAATCGCTATAAATACCTCGCCATCAACACCAGGCTTCATTCAAGCGATAACTCCAAAAAAGAGCTAGACAAAAACGTTAGAATTTTCGCTTGTTCTATTTAAAAGAGTACTATAAAATGGTCGATAACAAAAGCTTTATTGAAATTTTGTACCACTTCTCATCTTTTAGATATAATGAACAATGTGCATTAAACTATGATACCAAGCGGTTTTCGATCCTCGCCGCAGCACGCAGCTCTTTCCATTCTTAATTTCTTACAGACTGCTTACATCAAGACCCCTCTTGCCCCGTGTTATGCAGACAGAAAGAGTTTGTTTACACTCTCAAACTCTTTCGATAATCGCGGCGTTCTTATTTGGCTCTTGCTGCGCTTTCTTTAGCATTTCGCTATTGCGAAATCTTCCTTTGGCGCTCTTTACAACACTAGCGCTATCATTGGCTTGTCTTGATTGCTTAACGTCCAAATTAATCACATAAAACACTTATTCACTCTTGATCTTCCTATTTGACGCGATACGGCCACTAATGAGAGCGTCACAAAAAGCTTATGGCGACGTCACCGTTTAGAACTACAAAAGATCGTTCAGCCTCACTTACTGATTCTACAAAAACTTAAGGAAAATCTATAAAGCGTCATGTGACCCCTTGTTTTAAGAACTGCATTTGAGCACCTTCAATTTTGATGTACAATTTTGTATTTTTCTCCTTTTTTGTAACAAAGATTTCTTTTGATATTTGCCCGTCAATGTAGTTGTTTACGTCACGGAATTGAAATCACATACCATATCAAGCACTCATGAGTTAAATCGCACAAGAACTAATTTATTTGACTTCACAGAAAAAACGCAAGTTTGCATCCTTGCGAAGAGTGATTTTTTACTTGTCGCAATGGAATGGCAAGCGACAATCTTTCATCCAATTTCGAAATTATTGTAACGTACATTGCAAAGTCAAGATCCAAAAATTTTCATCTAGAGCATATCAATCCTTGCAAAAGTAAAACAAAATATTCCATTTATTTAATCTTCAGTAAATAAATTAACGAACAGATATTCACTTCACACTTGTTATACCTATTTTGTGCTGCCATGATTATTCAACTGTGTGTTTTGTCGTTGTTTGTTTTCTTGCCTTAACAAGTAATAAAAAAAGATAGTCACGAAAAGCTTGTGGCTCAAACAGCTTTTTTCAAAGCTATATTATCATTCTGTATTACCAACAAGATTTTTGTATTCTTTTGCCTCCAGTACACTAAACAGCAAATAGCTGTTTTAAACAATGTGATGAGAACTAGAAGAAAAATCAGAACCCTTGAGTTCTCTGCAGCCTTTCTCAAGGCTTGCATATCTAAAAGAGTTGCTCCTGAATACATCGTGGCTCGTATTGAACGATCACAAGCCAGGCACATGCAGCTCAGAGATGAAACGCGCTTTTTTAACGGATGATGTTGAAAAGCTAACAGAGGAATCAAGAAAACTACAAACAATTAACCAATCACATTGGCGTGCGACCCGCAAATGGTACTTGTGGGTTATCTGTCACCACTTTTTTTTCATTAAATTAGGGTTAGGGTTAGGGTTAGGGTTAGGGTTAGGGTTCCTAGCAGAGAGCTACCTAGCAGGTACTTATGGGTTATCTGTCACCACTTTCTTTTAATTTAATAAACCTAACCTAACCTAATAAACCTAAAGTAAACAACAGCAGTGTAGTTATTGTGGAGGCATGAACTTGGAGATGTCCTCTAGGATGATGTCGAATGGATCGCATCCGAACGGTAACTTACTCCTTCACATGAACTCTGCTAGGTAGCTCTCTGCTAGGAACCCTAACCCTAACCCTAACCCTAACCCTAATTTAATGAAAAAAAGTGGTGACAGATAACCCACAAGTACCCCGCAAATTTCTAGCATTCTTCGACAAATCAGATTCTGCAGATACCTGGCACTACTTGATTAAAGAACGGAATCAAAATCCTAGATTAAAAACGAGCGATTGCTTGCTTCACTAGGACGTGACCGTTTCGGCAATGCTCTCGGTGATACTACAAAGCATTTTCTGAATCTTTATGTCTTGCCCGACAGTGAAAGTTTTGTACTGTCGCATGGTCTCAAGTTTGGGTTGCCATCCAGATATTTATGCAAAGAAGAAATCTTCGCCGAATTTGAGTCACTGTGGGCACAGCTTTTACATCGCAATGCCAGTTCTGTTGAACAACGCACTGCTTTGAAAGCCTGACTCGCCGACCTTGCTCATTTATACTGTGTCACCACGATGATTCATGTGACTTCACAATGCACAAAGAGTGCTTTCGTGCAATCAACAGCTTAGGAAAGAGTGATGATATCATTATCACTAAACCTGACAAAGGCTCTGGCGTTGTCCTTTTAAACAAAAGCGACCACGTCGATAAAATGAACAAGATACTTGATGATCAATCGAAATTTAAAAGACTTGGTCCGGTCTCCAGCAATGACAACACAGCCAGCATTGAATCGCGCCTTCAGAAGCGGCTGCTTGACTTTGTCAAGGCCGATCTGATTCCAAAGTGGATGTATACGCAATACGACCAACTGGATCGCAAAGACCTCGAATGTATGGTTTGCCGAAAACACACAAAAAAGGCACTCCACTTCGTCCAATACTGTCTATGACAGGTTCGTCCCATCATGAGCTTGGCAAGTGGTTGGCTGGCCTATTACAACCTCTGTAGGAGGAGCGGTTTTCGCCACATTGCATATCAGATTTGTTTACGTTTGCTAAAACCATGCAAAATCTTGACGTCGATCCTAATGTCTTCATGTGTTTTTTGATGTGTCCAGCTTATCTACCAACGTTCCCCTTGATGAAACCATCAAAATCTGTTTACGGAAGCCTTCTATGACCAGTCTGACTCCCGACCAGTCATTCAAAGGAACGTGTTTGTTGAATTGATGGAGAGCGCTACCTCCTCAGTTGAGTTCAGCTTCAATAACACCCCGTACAAGCAAACAGATGGAGTAGCTATGGGATCACCGCGTGGTCCGGCTTTGGCTAACATTTTTGTCGGATATTACGAAGAAAAATTATTTTCTCAAACGCAGAAGCCTCCAGCATACTACAGATATGTTGACGACACGTTTGCCATCTTCGATCACAAAACTGAAGCAGATGAATTTCTGACCAAATTTAACCGCCTTCATCCATCCATCAGATTCACCTTTGAAAAAGAGAAAGAAAAATATCTCCCGTTTATTGATGTTTACATCGAAAGAACAGATGTTATTGAGACCAGTGTATACCGGAAACCCACTTTCACCAGCCAGTATTTGCGTTGGGAGTCCTTTAGTCCTCTCAAACGTAAAATAAGTCTAATATCTGCATTGGTGCATCGAGCTCTAATGATTTGCTTCAAGCCTATACTCAATGGAGAAACAGAACGGATCAAGAAAATATTAGTGGACAATGGCTATCCTAAAAACGTCATCAACACTCAGATCGCCAAGAAACTCGCTCAGTTCTCCACCCTTAAGCGATTCGGCCCAGAAAAGTGCCCTGTGTACTTGAGGGTCCCTTGGATAGGTAAGCCCTCCACAAACTTGGAAAAAGAAGTCAAAACCGCCATGGAAAGCTGCTATGGTTTCGTCAGCACCCGCTTGGTCTTTACGTCAAAGCGCATACTGCCTGTGGCCCGCAAGGATGTTCTACTTACCATTCAGAAAAGTTTTGTCATATATGAATACAAGTGCTACTGTGATAGTCGGTACGCAGGGCAAACATTTCAACGACTACAGGATTACATCAAGCAACATGTTCCGCAATGGTTAAAACAGCAATTGACTCGTCCGCGCTGATCTCAACCACACAGATCGTTCAAACAAAACGACACCAAACCGGATTGTAACTCTGCCATTGGTCAGCATCTTTTAGATAATGAACAATGTGCATTAAACTATGATACGAAGCAGTTTTCAATCCTCGCCGCAGCACGCAGCTCTTTTCATTCTTAATTTCTTACAGACTGCTTACATCAAGACCCGTCTCGCCCCGTGTTATGCAGACAGAAAGAGTTTGTTTACACTCTCAAACTCTTTCGATAATCGCGGCGTTCTTATTTGGCTCTTGCTGCGCTTTCTTTAGCATTTCGCTATTGCGAAATCTTTCTTTGGCGCGCTTTACAATGCTAGCACTATCATTGGCTTGTCTTGATTGCTTAACGTCCAAATTAATCACATAAAACGCTTATTCACTCTTGATCTTCCTATTTGACGCGATACGGCCACTGATGAGAGCGTCACAAAAAGCTTGTGGCTCAAACAGCTGTTTTCAAAGCTATATCAATATTCTGTACCACCAACAAGTCGTACAGTTAGTTTTTACCTAAAATTTGCATTCTGAGTTGCATAAAATGACTTCAACTGCAACTTTTTATTGATGTCACATTTAAATTAAGTATTCTAATTCCGTTTTTTGATGATAGAAAATTTTATTAAATCCTTAACTTGAATGAAAGTCTAAAGAAGCTATATTTCTGAGTGCAATTGCGTTAAGAGCTTGGAAATTCTTTGCTATTTTACTTAAAAACTGCAAAGCCTAATACTGAGATTGGGATTAATAAATTTTAGTGGCAGAGGATAATCTCTTTTGTTCCCTCCAGGCTACACCCATGTTGGCGCTATATAATCAGTATAAGAGCCACAAAATGAAAGGAATTTTATTTCAATCAATTCACAATGTTGGTGATTGATAAGTACGCGTTAGTCTTGTCATTATGTAACTAAGAAATAAAGTTTACCTGTTGGATATGGACCAACAATTGACCGTTTTGAGAAGGAACCAAGATTGGTTGTGTGGCCACAATTGGCGGAACTATGCTGGGTTTTCCGATGGTAACGGGTTGCTCCGCATGGGGAAGACCAAGATTGATGTGACACGTCGTTGGGAGAGCTGTTGGAAGCCACACAGGAGGAGTCAGCTACGCATGAATATATTTGTAAGATAAGTTCGCAATAATGAATAGAAGGGCCAGAGAGATAAGATTGGGGAACTTCAGTTGTAATTATCTTTCATAATTTATAGTAAATCATAGCTCAAATTATGTTTTTAGGCTTGTGAAGGAGGATTAAAAAGAGTTTTTTATTGTTGGATGTTTGTTTGTTTTTTGGATGGGTAGACCGGGTAGTACATTCCCGTTCGCTCTAAAGATACCCTATGTAAAAATACTGTACTTTTGTGGAAAACTTAGGGCCAACCATTTCATCCAAGAAACTTAATTCACTGTCATTGGGTAAAACCGAAAACTTTTACCGTAAGTAATCCTAAAATTTTCCCTTTCAGCATCACTAGCTCCTCTTCATGCAGAGAAAACGAATGCTGCTCTTTGTCAGGCTGAAGCGGAGCACCGAAGCTTGTATCAAATTTGGAGTTGTTTTATATTAGAAAATTCGGAATCATGTCTAAATGCTTTAAAATGTTGGTTTCAACGGCATCCTTTATCTCAAACAAACTGGTTAAGCAGCTTTGTCTGTTCTGCAAAACCTTGCGCGGAACCCATGAGATTTTTACAAAGCCCGAGATAGTCGTGGAACTTTCACCGATAACCAGTTGGCTCAAGATTTTAAACAGTAACGAGGCCGAAAATTTGGTAACAGCTGGTCACCTGTGCTTCTCCGTACTTTTAAAAGCAAAAGTTTAAAAGCCAATAGTCCTAGAGTTTCAGCATAACGCACGTCATTATTTCTGTGCAAATTTTTTTCGTTGTACAAAAAGACTTCTGCAGTTTTTTTACTATGCAAACGAACGAAAGAAAGCAAAACGTAACAGAAAACTGTATGCACAAAATACAATCTGTTTATAAATGCCATATAATGGTTGGTTGTTAGAAATCCAAAAGTCTATCAACATTACCAACCTGTGTGTCCATGTTTTTTAAAGACTTAATTCGTGTATTTAATTAACAAATAAATGATCTAAAACACAAACCTAAAAATAAAAAAAACTCATTAGTTAGGGTTCTAAGTAACAAACGATCTAGACTAAGCGGCGAACGCCTTGAACTATTGCGCGCTTAAACACAAAAAAGTGCATGGTAAACATTTTTTGCAGATATCTTCCTCCCAATGAACAATTTTTTTAAACTTTTCTAAAATGGGCATATTCAGCGAGAAAAAGTTTATCTTCTCTCTCAAAAAGTTAACAAATAAACTTGTGAAAATCAAGTTTTAGTCGCCCGAAGGCTGTTTGTCTGGAAAATATTTTTTTCCCCCGTGGCCACTTTTACCACCACCTAATGACTCTTCGAACAACATTCTTTCCCGTCAAATCAATCCCCATTAAAACCAGTTTTAAATTTGTCCACAATAAACGCTTCTGTAGAGATGAAGCCACTTCAAATAGCGTGGTTGCAAATGACGTGCTTCGCTGAAGCAGGCTTGAATTGACTGCGTGGGTTGTTAAGTAATATAGTTAACGGAATCGGCCATACACTAAATTTAGCAACAGTTAACTAAGAAGATAAACAAACAAAGTTAGAAATAGCTGCTTTTATATACGTCCAGGTAAATAAAACGTACGTTTGTAAGCGCTTTTAGTAGATTTATCATGTTTTTTGTATTTTTATTGTAATTTCTTTTTCGCTATAGAGTGGCTGACTGATATTATAAACAGAAACAGCTTTGGAATCCGAAAACCAAAGCAGTGATATTTTACATTAATATTGTTGTGACGCTGCAGGACGAGGGGATTGTAGTCAATTGGGCGAAGCTTAAAGCGATTTATTTTTAAATCATAAAGCAGCTGCGGGCTCATTGTTATTTATTTTTAATTTTTATCGGCTTTTATCTTTCAAAAGTGCAGACAAATATTATTCGCCTCACATTGCCCAAGGCAGAATAATCATTGCTTTGTTTATATTTGTTATTTTCTCTCCGGTTTTTTTGATAACTTAGTTACATGCCAACGCCATTGATCTTGATTTTACCTCGAAATCATTTATTTTTGTTTTTGGGAGCTCTTTTAATGCAGTTTTTGTTCTCTCAGTTCTAACTAAACGTTAGTTCTTACTAGCTGGCTCCAAAAAACTGAAACACAACTCACCTTTTTTTAACTTAAGCAATTTTTAAATCAACTTCACTGACTTGGGCAGGATTTGTAAACGCAACAGTTCTATTACGCGGCAAAAATTTCACACTTGTTTACCTAACAATCGGGCATTCCACAATGCAAAAATAACCTGTGTGGAAATACTATGCCAGAATATTTACTGGCTATTATTTTTTTATACAGATGTTTATTGTGACCCCCCACCCAATTCACAAACAGTTTGCAGTTTTTTAAAAATAATCTACTGGCATTCCTGCATTCATTAACAGATATTTCAACTGATTTCTTATGTATTTTTTCTGTTAGTTCCTTTTTAGTGAATTTTTCGTGCAGCTTTTTTAAGTCTTCAACGATAAAAATTCTCAGAACGAGTTGTCCACAGATTAATGCCAGGACTTTGCGGCGACCTCTCATCCTTCCAAAGAAAGTGCAGGGGTACATTAACCGTTGGCTTCCTTGAGCTGGTATGAAAGTGTGTTAAGAAATCTGCTTGTGCAAATGACTTTTACAGTTCCTAAAATCAGGATATCTTATGTCTTTGGTACAGCAGATTTTAACTATCTAGTTTTTACTTTGTGGTGGTTTTGCGATATTTTGAATATTTATTTAAAATCTTTACCACAAGGCCCAATAAACTAATTTTTATCACACACAAAGTTTCATAAAATTTGCTTAAAAAGTTAAAATTTAACGCTTGACTTAATATGTTTCCGATATTTTGGGCGCCTTATATTCCCAAATTTACCACGATCTAACTCCAAAAACCAGTATCCTTACAGACCTTGTTCAAGGTGGATGAAAAGGGGAAATTTCGGAGCTGTGCCCCAAACGAAAGTTTATGTTTCCATGCAAAAGTATATCTGGGTAACCACGCCTTTGAGTTTTTTTAACTAGAAAGCTTTCCAAATTTACCCAAAGAAGCTTTCACCCAGTTAAAAAACTGTGCCAACACAAGTTGGAATACCGGTCGAAAGCTTCCCTCAAGTTGAAAAAATCCAATATTGCCAGAGAAAATTCATTGTCCGTGTTGCTTGTTTTTTGCGTTTACCGCCCTTTTATTGTAACCTGTTGAATCGAACGAGGATAAACTGATGATTACAAGACGTACTGTCAGTTTTAGAAATCATTAACACTTTTCAGTTTGTTTTCACTTAGTTCACTTTTGTTTGTAACCACTGTTGCCTGTTAAAAATGTTGGGCAGATTTTCATTATAACAATAAATACATCACTCGCCATATGCTACCTATACCTTAATTGAATTTTATTACACAGCTCATTCTTGCAGAAGCGTTTTTAAGGAACATGTTCGAATAAACTGAGTATTTTTTATCCCCCGGTCATGGGACAACCTTTTGGTGGCCGTAATACTGCAGAATATCTTCGAGCTAAGTACCACTTCGTAGTTACCAGCACTGCTGGTGCGGTACATTTCTAGTACAAGCACGGTGACGCAGAAGGCAAAATGTAGCCATGATGAGGTTTGATCCCTCGATTACCGTTACCATAAACATCGCTACAACCTACTCGGCCATTTGCCATCGTAGTTTTGAAATCTATTCAAAAAAAACGAACTCAGCAAAAAAACTTTGGGTAATTAAAAAGAAAGTTCATTACTGGGGGATTAACTTCTTGCCCTTTTAAGTGCAATTTTGCATCACCATTTGCCGCCGTACAAATACTTAAATAATCCTCTTCTGCCGCTAACTGTGATGAAGAAGCATTTTTATTTTAGAGCCTTAAGGTTCTTGGATGCTTCCTGACTTTTGCAATTCTTTTGAACATTTCGTGTGTTTGTTTCGCGATCTTGCACGATGCGCTAAAATAGAACGAATTGTGTTTGTTGAATAATAATCAACAAGCTCCGGAAGGCATGCCGTAACTCAGATGAACAGCCGGGATATTGGATATCAATTGTTTGGTTCATTTTTCATCACAAAAGCTGTAAGGACTGGTGGAAAAATATATTAGAAAAGGGAAGAAGAAAGATTGGTTACGACCCAAAAATTTGCGATATGATGTTTCTATTTTACGATAATTTGACTGTTTTTTTCTTTTCAAAAAGGGAGCATAAACTGCACTGTCATTCTCTCTTTTTCAGTGGTTGTTGGAATTGCTTTTTGAAAATAAACTAAACACCAAGTTAAGAAGATAAAACTTTTTGAGGGCCAACATACTGTATAGTGCTGAATACTAATCTTATAAATTGAAAACTGACTTTTCTAGGCACGTTTAACCAAGTCACGGCATATTCATTGCGTGTCTTTCTAATGTATCATTACGTTATCAACGACACCGCTCTGACTGAAAGGTTCTATTTCCTATTATTCGCCACTTCACGAAACTTCTTGAAATAATCATTATTTTCAAGAAGGTCTTGACGCGAGAACGCGTGCGTTTCTAAGTATCTTAAATGTGTACAAGAGGCAGTTAGACTGTTTCTAAGTACTAATACTATAACCTATAAGCTTGCAGTAAAATGATAGTCAATTTTGATGGCATTTGTTTTTGCGTAATCGCACCAATACGTACAGCTTACAAACACTATAAATACAATTTAATCGAAGTTACTTTATCGAAAATTTTCTTTCCTAGGTGCACACTAATTTCTTTATGACACAAATAGTTGAGACAAAATTGCGCAGCTATCTGTTAGTGTATACAATAATTACTATCTTCTATAGACTTCCTCTGCTCATGTTCTAGAACAGTGGTTTTCAAATTGAGGTATGCGGACCACCAGTAAAGGTTCAAGAGGAATTTTCAAAGGGCCCGCAACCATCATTAGTTTATGAGTTACATACCAAATTTAAGTGCCCCCACCACAGGTCAATATCTAAAATGATTACCAATATAAAAGAAGAACAAAAGGACTCCCAACACAAGTTAATCGAAAAAAAGAAGATGATGATTATAAAAAAAAGGGACAAAATGATTGGGTCCTTTATTATTTCAAACATTTAAAATGGCTCTACCGGTTCAAAATTTTTGAAAATCACTAGTTTAAAAAAACAAAAATTGAATGATAAAATCACAAAAATCAAATTACTCTATATCTGCTCAAAGAAAGCCATTGATTGACAGCGCACTATAATACTTCAATAGCTGGTAAAACGAATGCAAAATTTGCAGGGAAATGACATACCTAAAAATACTTTATTTAGGCTTATACAGTACTTCGGTTTTAGTGATGAAGGCTGTTTGGGAATGATTTAATTAATAACAATTTGGAAGAAGAAGACACCATGAATTGCTCAAATTTGAAGCTTTTCCAAAATGATAAGATTTTTAAGGCGATAGTCACCGATATTTGCAGCCTAGGGATGTTGCTGGCTCTTTTTTTACAGGACACATGTCTAAGGGCTTTTTTTAGCCACGGTCTTAACTGAAAGTTTACTTCAAGGTGTAAATTACCAAAATTTTACTTTTTTTCATAGCTGATACGATGCTACTTGTTTGGTGTTATCGAGTATACAAAAAATGGTAGCAGGCTGAAAAATCAGTCTTAGCTAGAAGTATAGTTAACTACCGCTTTCTATTCCTGCCAAGAGGAAGCATTTGTTTCCAATTGCGCTATTAGACGGATTCGTTTATAGTAAGTGTTAAGGTCTATTGTTTGTGAACAAAATTTAATTAGTCGACACTGCATGCGTGTAGCTAGTGAAACAATAAGTTTGATTGTTCTCGTGCTATTTGATTATTCCGTTTCAGGAAGCATCCAAGAACTTAAAGGCCGCAAAACCTCCTCTCAACCAGCTTTTTGATGGTTGAGAGGAGGTTTTGTGGAAATTAGTCTGATTCGAAATGGCAGGAAAGTCAAGGTATGTTTTACGAACTTTCTTTTGATAAATTTTTTCTTACTTTGAGAAAATCTGTTGTATATTCTATTTTAAAGTAGAAGAAACGATTTTATCACGTACTAAATTTAAAGTAAGTTATTTAAGTATTCTTCCGTTGGCATTATTTGTTACCAGTAGACTGTAATCAAGTCAATTGCTCATGGCTTAGTCCTACTTTGACGTTGCTTTTTAAATTTCTCAGAATGCGTTATTCTTTGCAGAGTTACTCTAAATGAAGTATTAACTGCACTTGAAAATGATGGAAGATCATCTACCAACAATACAGTGGCTGATTCCAAAATTTTGTTCACAGTTTCGCACCCTGAAGAAAGAGAAATAACTGATAAAGATTCTGACGTTTCGGATGATGAAGTCAATGTGGACTTTTTACATTTGCCCAGAAGATTGCCAAATTCCGAAGCACAAGTCAGCAGCAAAAATGAAACTCGTTCAGCAGTTGACGACTGGCAAAATTTATTACCACCACCTGAAATGTGCAACGTAGAGTAAAAAATTTCCTTCATCTTGGTATATACGCCAACGCTATTCCCAACGCCTACGCCAACGCAACGCCAACGTATTACCGACCAAACGCTTAAAATTTTTTAGCTGAGTCTATTCAAACTCCCTTGCATGAATTTTTAAAACTGTTTTCAATTGAATTGTCAGATGAAATACTGTTTCAATCAAAATTGTTTGCTGATCAAAGAGGACGTACTTACAATTTTGCCATTTCACGAGATCTTTTTGGTTTTTTTGGTATACTAATTTTAACTGGGTATTGTTTATCATGAAACCTACGCTTATACTGGTCTAACGACTTTGATGTTCATACGACTTTTTTGCTGAGTCAATGTGAAGAAACAAATTTGAGCAAATTTTTTACGACTTGAACGTAGCTGACAACACTAAACTGAACGGTGGCCATTATCAGAAATTTCGCTCTCTTTTTGAATTTTTGAAAAAATTTCGAAATCTTTCCTCTCACTTTTGATCTCACCATTGATGAACCAATTATCAAATATTACGGAAAACACTACACAAAGCAGTTCAAAAGAAGAAAGCGAATTCGATTTCGTATTAAGTTACTTTCAATAGCTTCATCGACTGGATACTTGTCTCAGGCTCTGCAGCGCGCTAGTTGATGACACCCGCTTAGCCAAGTATCACCAAAAAGGTGCTCCCTCTCCAGCATGCAATTTATAAAAAAATTGTTGAGGGGACGCATGATATCTTTCGCGCGTCTGGCTACACCTAGTGTGATGCTTAGGAAACCATGTTTATTTCGGAGCTAATGCTAGTAATAAGAGGAAAGAGAATTTATCCAGCTGTCTTCCTCTAATTTGCGCACCTGGTTTAGGATTTACCAGATCGGTGCGCATTACACTCAAAGTCTTGGCAAGACTACAGACGTACCTGCCAACTTTTTTTCCCCAGCCACGAAAATACGCTTTAACAGTTTAGGAGTTCGACTATCATCAATTCTGAAACATAGACTTTTTAATGAGCTAGAGTAGATAATACTAAACATTGAAATAAGTTGAAACTACTGACTGTTGGGTAATTTATTAACTTATTCGTTTCTAGCATGCGACTTCGCAATACTTGTCTACAGATATAACAGTATGAACAGCAAAAAAAAGCGAACTAAAAACGTTATAGTTCGCGTAATCAACGTGATTAATTTTTTTCCTGTCGCAAATATTTGAAGTAAAACGATTAACTGCGTATAATATCTGATCAAACGTAGACCAAATGTCTGCTGTAACTTAAAACTGGACAACTTGCGGAGCAATTTTGTCTTTTTTTGTCACAATTGCTCAAAGCATTCATGGAAACTAGCTACTGCTGATAAAAGTAACAGGGCACGCTTCATTTAATGTACACAATTATTGTTTAATCCTCAGTTGTTATGAAATTTTGGCAACAAAATAGTTCTTTCGTGGATTAATTTAAGAGCGAGAGAAAGAGAGAGATCGAATTTTTGACACCTGGTTTTGTCTCCTTTGACCGAGATGGTCGGATTCACCGTTCATGAACAGCAATGCGCCACTTTGTACTGTTGGTGACATCTTCAATTTTCTGTTCAAACACTGATTTTTTTTTTTACGGTAAAAGGCATCAATTAGAGGACAATATTTACTCGCACCAGGTTCGAAACCCTCCATGTGCTGCCTTGCAGTGACGGCATATTTACGCTCAACCCTCTTAGGGTTATTGGTTAATGTGTAGCATAAAGTCATTCAACACAGTAGGACAATACTTTATTTTGTGTACCTCTCCTATTCCTTGGGATGGAGGTACGGCATGAAACGGTATTGCAGTTTCACACTGTAGACCTAATCACGGACAAGCAAGGAAAAAAGAACCAACCCATTTCGAACCAGGCATGAATACAAATAACAAACTGTAAGCACCACTACTACCAAAGCAGACACATGTTGGTGCAATATGGTGGAGCGCAGTGGCAGGCATCTGACTGTAGTCTGGGTTTAAACGACTGCTTTCCGTATGGCGACTGGTCACTTCTACGGCGATAGCAAATAAACGTAGATGGTGTTCGATATATAAAGCCAAGATAATTCTGGTGACTTTCTGCTTGTGGTTTTAATTGAAGTTGCTCAGATTGCTACATTTCCTTCTTCAACCACGGGCAGTCAGCGGAGACGTGTGAAAGGGCGGAGAAAGTTGCTGAGGTTACAACATGCCTTCCCCGCTAACGTAGAGAGAGTGAGGCTTGCCGGCCGAAGTGAGTGAGATTCCTGCTAAGACATCAATTGGAAGGCGGTCTTGACGTTTGGGGCTCGACAATGGCTTGGGCTGCTCGACTGAAGACGCTGCCGTCCAACTGCATCGGAGATGTAGCTTCTTTGCGGGGTCACCGTTGTAGCGCAACGGCAGGCATCCGACTGTAGTATGGATTAAAATGAGTGTATTCCCTGAGGCGACTAGTCACTTCTATCATGATGACTACTGAACGTAGATGGCGTCCCATATTTAACCCGTGGTGTTGTCGGTGACTTTCTGCTTGTGGTTTGAAGTTGAACTTGCTGAGGTTGCTACAACGGTAAATGTTCAAAAGTCAGCGAGGTGGGCAGTTTCACTAATCAGCGTTTTCGTTGATAGTGATAATTTTACCTTCATCTATTTGTACTTTTCTTAAATTTTTTTCAAGTGATTGACACTGCTATATTTATAAGCCTACAAGATTACCGGTGGTACTTACTCAGGATATTTGTTAGTGGGGCGTACTACTGTAGAATTTTTTTTATATACGGCGCTTAACTCTATTACTTTCAACTAACCTGCTAAAATTAGGGAGCAGGCTATTTTGACTCAACAGCATACTTGAGGTTAAAGAAAGGGAGACGTATCTCCTCCACGGCAATTTTCATGTTTAATCATTTTATAATTAAACTCGTTGTAGAATTGGGAAAAACACTTGAAAGGCCATGAAAATATTATTTGAAAAGAACACCCTTGAAATTGGAAATAAGTTTTGCTTCTTTTCAAAACTTTAGTAGGCCAAATATAAATTTCTGCTCCACCCTGAATTAAAATTCTGATCACGCTCCTAAACTTGACGATTTTTCAATACCTCCTGGTATTTATATGTTAATTCATTTTTCATACAGTGCTGTTTTCACTATGCGTCAAAATACCTAATGAAAATAGAATACACTTTTTTTCTCTTTTGTAGCCTGTGATAGCTAGGAATAACTTTTCTCGATAAGCTGTAAACAACGAAATGTAACTCTGTTGCTATATCGCCCAATACGTAAGTATTAACCCAGATTTTTAAAACACGTTCTCTGTTTGTCAAGATAACAAGATCAGCATCTTATTCCAAGAAAACTCTCTACTGCCCGGTTTTAGCTCTATAGCTTTAAAATCAAAAATCATATCAAACCTACTAGCAGATCCGAGAGGGTAAGGTGCAAACAAGAAACTGCTTCCCCACCTAAGAAATTTGTACAAATAGTTTCGGATGAAACTCCAACGATTTTTGGGTACAAGCTGAAAGTTGTGTAAAAGACTTTATTTTGGAGACACCTGTTCTCCAAATCCGCACTTTTGTCAAAAATGTTAGATCAGCCAACGCCAAAGTCTTCTGAAGCACATTTACAATTAAAGGACTCGCTTTCAAAATAGCGAATGTCATAGTGGGACAGTCAAAACAGCGATTGCCAAAATATCGATCATTGCACTCTCATGCGGTTGTCAAAAGAGCAACTGTCAAAACCAGAAATGCCGACTGCTAAATCTGTTGCCTTCAAATATGTTTAATTTTCTTGGCAATGCCACAGCTTTAAAGAGTTTTAGTTGTAAAGTTTATTCTTGATACGGTACGCTTAAGTTTTAAAAAGTCGCTAACCTAATCATAGAGTGTGTGAAATCTAGAAAAGGGGAAAGAAATGGTGGAATATAAAGGCTTTTATGTAGAGAAATGATAAGGCAACATCAAGCACTAACTACTGGAAATATTTTAATACCGGCTGCAAGGGCAGCTTTAATTGTGACTAATGTTGCTTTTCAAGATCAGACCAAACCTCCAATTTCCTCAGGAAATCATAGTCACCCATTAAATTCTTAGAATATTTGAGTTCAAATGGTAAAAATATACTATTGAATCAGCAGCTGTAGCAACTCAAAACCCATCTCGTAGAATAATCCAAAATGCTATGTCTGAAATCACTGAGGAAGTTGCAAGAGCTGTAAGTTCCGAATGAAATCTACGCCAAACTGTCCTACGAAAACGGAAACTTTAACATTCCGCAAATCATAACAACTACAAGGATTTGGTGGTACCTCCTAATTTAAATCAAACAACCGACAAAATCCATTTCTTAGCCAGCCAGAAATGTAATTAAATAACAATTTCAGATCGTGCAGTTTTTCAGGTCTTTTTCTCATCTTGGGAAATTGTGGTGGTGGAAAGCACAAAAAATAAATTTGCCGAGATGTTTTGTTAGAGATGAAAATAGGAGAACATATGTGAAAATGCTTCTGCATTAGCTTCCTGCCCGCGCGTAAGACTAAAGATGCTTGCGGTGATTTGATTGAGAATTATCCACTTTAATTATGTCCTTCTCGTATTTCGAAGACGCTTAGATTGGGCAGAGGACTAGAGGAGAAAGATGAAGACAGCCATTATTTCCCACTGATGAGGCCGGACTACAGCACAACAACAGTCAGCTCGAATATTGGCACCATGCATTTCAAGGAGCCACAGAGACATGTCATCACTCTATTTTTGATTTAATTAAGCTTTGAAACTTAAAAAATTCTTTAGAGGCCCAAATGCATAAAATCTTGCAAGGAAGAGACCTAACACTAAATGCTAAAAGATATGTTGCAGTAAAGAACCACATTAGAACTGCGTAACAAATGCTGATGTTCGTCATTTGTGCTTGGGATATCGTAAAATTTGGAAATAATTTTCCATGCCTTTCACCATTTTATAGTTTTTAACATCCAATGTTTTTAGATGATCTCTGTTTTGGACCGTCGCTTTGTGGCATTCCCTATGCTCTCCATACACCGATTAAACCGCAGTACTGCAAAGGTATTTTCCTGGTTTATAGTACTACATTTTATTAAAACATGTTAAGATAATGGTGTATTCAATTGCACAAGAATGACTGAAACCAAAACCACATTAAATGACACCTAAAAAAGAATTCACCTTTCCAAAAGTTGCAATGGATAGATTTACTTTTGAAGAATAGCTGCAACGAGTCTTTTTCCCATGAAAGCAGTTCTTAAATACGGCATTAATAGAAATTCTATAATTTTAAGCTTTCATGACTTCTTAAGAATTGGAGGTTTGATCCGAGAAGTATTCTGGTCCTATTGGACCAGGCTTGTATGAAAAAAACGCCAGTTTCTGCTGGTCCATGGCTGGTATTATGATTTCCATAAATCCATCAAAATTCAGATCATCAATAGCTACACCACCCACTGGTCCTCCGGTTTGATAAATCTATAAACAAGTTATATAGCACTTAGCGGAAGACAAGCGGCGATTCAATAAAAACTTTTCAAAAAACGTGACATATTGATCGAAACGCAATCATATTTTTTATCGTTTAAGCTCTTTTCGGCTTAAACTTATCAAGATTATCCCCCGAAGAAATTAACAAAAAAAATTAAATTAATGAAATCAAATATACCCAAGACCTAGGCCTAAATTTTGATTAGATCAAAACTAAGTTGAGTTAAATCAAAATTGTCGTGGGTTATAACTACCTGCATCAAACCTAACATTAACAATACGGATCTATTATAAGGTCCACTACCAAAAATAGTGCTGCTTAGATGATTTAGGAAAAATTCATCAAGATTCCTGCGTAAATAGAAAATGCTAAATTCTTTGAAGTAGCAATGTAATCCAGCCAGTGCACATTGCTTCGATTTATCAGGTCTCGTTAATGTTTAGTGCACCTGCGACATCCGGCACTTGTTTATGAGTGATGTGATTTTGCAGAGTGCTGACAGAACTTTCACTACAGTAGACCTAGATTAGGTTCAACAGGAGTAACGTTCTCAGATATACTTTTTTTAAAGCCTTTGGGCAATTGTCAATTATCAACTGTGCTGATGAGATCTGATAAGTCGAAGCGGTGTGCAATTACGCTCAAAGTTAGTCGCTGGCCTCTTGCGTAATATTCGGTTACCACAAATATTCAAAAACTGCGACATGAAAATAAGATATTAGAGAAATTCTAAAAGTCTTAAAAATACGGTACAACTGCAGCTACTAAAAGAGTAATCGCTTTCGTATTTTTTATCTTCTCTTTTTAGGACAGACTTTACGGCTAGACATTACGAAACAATTCGTATTCAAACCCGCTTTGGAATCGATGGTGAGTTCATGATAACTTGACTTACAGTGTGGCTTGTGTACTCCCAATTGTTTGTTTTTCTTGAATTAGGAATCAAAACATAAACTCTTCCTTCATCATCCCCAGAAACAAGAATAAAAGGCTTTTTTTTCCTTTAAAATAGAAAACTGAAATTTACAAGTTTATACCTAATAGTCAACTGCAAAGCATACATTCATTTTCCTTTTCACAAACAGCCTAACTGCCGCAATTTAGATAAAACTGGCAAAACATACTTTTTGGGAAAATTTTATCTTTTATCGGTTCGACTTCAATACACCCATACAAAGGTAAGCATACATACTCACATTCACCCACCAACACTCCAACCCACCAACATTCCCACCCTCACCCATCTACGCAATCACCAAACATCACTTTTAAATAAGTCTGCACTGCCTGGTTGGATTTCTAGGGTGATTGTTAAGTCTAGCGATATTTAAGCAGCTTAAAATGCAATTTAATATGGGCTCCAAAAAAGATGGTTTACCTGGTCACCAGGCTATATCTCACATACGGATGAAAAACGGAAATCCAGCCTCCGGATCCAGCACCAGGCAACGGAAGATCTACTGTGCCGTCTAAAAGCTGGTGCCGGTTCCATTTCCCGTGAATAAAATCACACGGAATCTCGTATACGAATACTGAACCTTGCTTGATTTCAAAACTGCAAGACAAAAATTTCGCCGCTATAGATAACTCGGAAGATATTCCGGTCAGTAGGTGCACTATGTAAAGTAAGCCAATTTAATGTAAAGAGAAGCTTTCAACATATCAAGCTTTCACTTTTTTCAAAAGTTAGTTATGCATGTGTTCGTAGTTACTTTCGTTAAATTTATGATACTGAAATTCACTTGAAACTTATTATATTGCAACATGATCTAATGAATTGCATTGAATGATGTTCCTTGCGCCTAATTGTTTAGCACTCTACCAAGATCTACCAATACATTTCCACTGCAAGTTACATGCAATAAAGGGATTCAAAAATCTCAACAGCATGTTCTCTCACTACTAACAGTATGCTGAGGTAATGTATAATGCAGACATGAAATCGTGATGTATTAAGTCTTGCAAAATCCCGTTTTTAATAATCGGTTTGAGGAGCTCATGAAATTCCAAAAACAGGTTCAAACGAACCAGTAAAAATACTAACTGAATACCACCACTGCTTATTTGGGTATGTCTTCAAACATTTTGAGGGATGCGTAGAAAATAGAAGCCTATACTTAACCGAAGGAAAAAGATTACAATTCAATGCAAGTTGTTCAAACCAATAGGCCAACAGAAAACCAATTTTGTAAAATCTAGGTTTGCAGGCAATATCTTTTACATTCCATCTAACATACCTCCATGTTGAAGCAATTATGTCGTCTCTTCCATCTGCGTTTACATCAGCAATTTCGATTTTGTAAAACCAGCCATGATTATCGATTACTCTCTCCTTTATGGCATCCAAATTCGTCCAGTCTTCTTCAGGATCTAAATAAAGTAAGGGTGGTAAATCTGGATGAATTAAACAGATAGAATAAAAGGAAGACCAAATGTACGTACACTCTAGATTGGCTTCTAAATTACGATAAAGGCCAGTCATTACGTCACCACATAGTAATAGTGGGGAATTTTGGCAAGTCTTCGTAATGTGCTTTTCCTTCTTCCCGGGGATGGAGGCACAGCATCAAACCGAAATCCAAGTTTAAAGCGGAAACCTCATCAAGGTCAGCTAGATAAAAACCGGCTGTCTTCTTCGAGCCAATTTATACTAGTAACCACACCACCATGCATACTAGTTACCTCACTATCATGCATACTAGTTACCTCACTATCATGCATACTAGTTACCTCACCATCATCAACTACTATTAACCTCACCACCAACAAGGTGGACCGCCATTGCACGCTTATAAATCGCCCATCGGACATACTCAAGATCAGTTTCACTATTCTAATTGGGTGAAGCACGAAAACTGATATTTATCGACAAATATCTTTATTCACAGGCAATTTTTCGGCTCTGTTTGCTCCATTGCAACATTTCTACAAAGGTGTCCTTTCCAGCTACAACATTTTTGAACAATTAGGTTTCTAGTGATTAGCGAAACAGCTAATTTTCATAACGCCGCCAAACCTATTTTTGCTTTGGCATTTCGAGATCGTAGGGTTTCAAAATATTTTGCTCAAGCGTTTTCGTGCGCGTTAAAATCGTGATTATCCCTCCTTTTCCTCGGGATCGAGGTACGGTATTAACGGCAATTCAAGTTCAAGCCATCAACCTAATTGAAATTAGGCTAGGGAAAAGATGGCAGCCTATTTCGAACCAGTCATGAGTGACTGGTAGCCCCACCACCAACAAGGCGGACTGCCACTGGTGGGTACCCAAAAGTCGTCTTTAACGACATGCTGGGTTAACAACTTCACTGTTGTAACCCGGTGAAGTACGGATAGGCCACCTATCTGCCACATAAAAGTGGAAGCGTCTCGTTAAGAGTCTTGCCCAAGGACACAACGAGCAAGCTTGCCAGCCTTTTCTCGACACTATCTTTTTTTTTATGCTGAGCGCCAAGCAGGAAAGCTGTGAATACCATTTTTTCAAAGTCTTTTGGTATGACTCGACGTAGGGAATGAACCCCAGGTCTAACCCCGGGATGGGCACATTTTTTGAATCAGGGGTGAAAATTATTTCATTCTTAGACTGGCGGGCCAAGTGATCGAGCCGCCACTCACATGTAGTTTGTTACACGAATAACAAAAGGACAAAAACAACGGAAGATTAAACTAACAACTAACTGAAAAATACGACCGAAAAACAAAATCCAATTTAAATACGTCTGACAGGATTGTTAAGCTTTATTTCTTGCCAAAGTATCGAAATTTGGCATCATTTTGGTTGTGGCAACAGTCAGGACAGATTTGAGGTGTGCATCACTCAACTGAGACTTGTGGTTAGATTTGTTGAAATTCATCAGGCTGAACGTCTGTTCAAAAATATATGTAGAGCCAAACAATACCAGCATTTTCTGTGCCATCTTTCGAATTTCTGGAAATCTGGTGTGGCTTAGCGATGCATAAAACTCATTCAGCTTCAGGGTTTTGAATTTCTTCTTTAAAACGTAGTCACTCTGAAGATCGATCAATTCCAACTGCACTTCTTGTGGTGCTGTTGCAGCGACTTGTGAAAGTGGAGCCGAAATAATCTGAAATGATTTTTGTAGTTTTTCGAAATCAAGGAATCTACGGAAAATTCGTGGTGCAAATCATTTAGTGATTTGCTGTATATATTCTCATGTTTTGGGGGCTTTTTTCATCTTCAGTAGTGTGAAAAATGCACAAAAGAATTGTTGGACATTTGTGCTGAGAATAAAGCCAATTTTGATTTGAAAGCCGTAACGCTTGTGTACACATCGTGAGCGAAGAGTTCTTTCCCTCGCAGCTTTGCATTCAGCTCATTCATTTGTGTCAATATATCTACAGAAAAAGCAAAATCCCAGAGCCAATCTCTGTCCTCCAGCTCAGAAAAGTCGTCAGTTTTCCCGATTGACTTCAAAAATGAGGTAATGGCCTCTTTAAGGTTCCAGACGCGTTTACATGCCAGCGCACATGAGAATGGTAAAGCAAGTCCTGGTGATCGGAATCAATTTCCTCAAGAAACTTGATAAATTGGCGATGGTGAAGTCCTCTCCCTTTTATGTAGTTGATCAGTTTTACCACTGCTTTCACTACATGATTGAGCTGCAGTACAGATTTACACAGGGCTTCCTGATGGATAATGCAGTGCAAAAAAGTTATATCCACCCCAGCATTTTCCTCATTCATCTTGTCTTGAAGTCTTTTTAGCAGTCCGACGTTTTTTCCTGTCAAGTTTGGTGATCCATCAGTAGTGACATTCGTAAGTTTGTTCCATGGTAATTTAAACCTGTCAATCACACCAGTGACTTTAAGAAAAAGGTCCTCTCCTCGAGTTGCTCCTTTTAGCGACTCCATTGCTAAAAGTTCTTCTATTATCTCAAAATTATCATTAATCCCTCCGACGAAAATCAAAAGCTGTGCCCTGTCTCTTACGTCATTACTTTCGTCCAGCGCTAACGAATAAAATGCGAAGGAATTTGCTTTTCCTTTCAACTCGTTGGCTAAATGCTCATCAGTTTGTTCTATACGGCGAGTTACTGTTCTGCGTGATAAACTGATTTGATCATATTCGCTTTTTGTATCTGGACGCAAGAGACCTGCTGTCTCAACCATGCACTGCTTGATAAATTCTCCATCGGAAAATGGTTTCCTTGCTTGTGCTATTTTGAAAGCCAGTAAAAAACTTGCATTGATGATTGACTCATGAACCGCACTCTGCTGAAAAAGAGTGTTTTGCTGAATCCGAAAATTTGCCACTAATCTCTGAGAAGTGACCTCTCGTTGCCGAGTTGACAGGCTGCGACGATAGTTTGCATGATTGGTGTCAAAATGGCGGCGGATGCTGTATTCTTTCACAACAGCAACGTTTTTTTGGCGAATAAGGCATACTGCAGTTAATCCCACTTTGGTAAAAAAAAGTGCTTCGTTGTCCACTCATTTTTGAACACTCTGCGCTCACTATCAACTTTTCGCTTCTTCGCTGCTCTCATTTTAACAGTATAATTTATCAACAACAATAAGTCTATTTTGCTTAGCATTCCGCACTGACGAAACTGTTGATAAAAAAACACTGAACTAAGAAATAAGGTACATTACTGCTTAAAACCAGAAAGCACTGTTGCGTCAAGCGACGCACAAATGTAGCTGTGACAACATAATTTAGCACGTATCGCTACTTAGAGACAAGAGTTATCTAATCTTCCTACTGAACCTTCACAGTAATAAGTCTTGCAATATGTCGATAACATCCTGCGGGCCAGAATAAAAGACCCGGCTGGCCGGATTTGGCCCGCGGGCCGTAGTTTGTCCATGTCTGCTCTAACCACTACACCATCGCGCCGGTCGTTAAAATCGTCGCTACTCATATTGCCGCTAAACCAGTGATGTCATTTGAGCTTGTTGCTCATGGGGCTGTTGGGAAAGCTATTACCCTAAAACAAAAACTTTCTTCAATTCAGGGGTTTTTGTAGAAAAATCTTAAACGTAAGTACTACCTCGTTCTTTTGAGGCCACGGACTACACCTAAAACAAAATATATTTTAGTTTTGTTTTTTTGGTATATCTTTTATTCAACTTGGTTTTACTTATCTTGCTTTAATCAAAAAGATAAATTCAAAAATATCTGCAATTCAGTAGAGGAATATAATTTTTTTCCAGCTTACTGTAGCCTATTTGAAGAGAACGGTATGGTGTACATCAACGCAAACTTGAGCAAAGGTTTATAAAATCCTAACGTAAATGCCAATTGATGGGTGCAATGAGATAAGTTCAATCTCTTATGCTGTATGATTGCTTAAGTGAAATGCAACGTGGTGCTTATGCAATTAGGTATGTTCCAGGAACAGAGCGTGATGCACTGAGCGTCAAATTTGCAGTTCAAAGCTTACAAGTCAGCGCTCAGAACATTATGTTGGATGCCGCATTGCCGAGCGAAATCGTTGTTAGTTTTCAAGCTCACGCTTTGCGTTCAAACAATGACTGGCGCCAACAAGCGCTATGGTGCAGTGGCTAGCGCCCCCCTTGCAGCCACTATAGCTGAGTTCAATTCCATACAAACACGTTAAAAATAACATTTACAGATCCTTTGCTCAGCAAAGAAATAAGGTGGAAAACAAAATATAAAACCGCATTTACTCACACATGCATTAATAAAAAGAGTGCAATGGGCCTCAATGGCCTGAGCAACAACAAGAACAACAACAACATGGCCTCCGCAATTGCAATAGCATCTATTAGAGGCTCCTGACTCAAGACTGTAAACTTGTTCTAACTTTCCACTTATCTGTGCACGTTAGTTTAAAATTCTTATTATCAGTTTTTTTGCACAATGGTCACTAAACATTTGTCATGTAACATAAAAATACAAAACATCGTTGCAGAATTCAGTTTACACAATGCACCTTTTGGCATTTTGTTATAAGACTTTATCATCAGAGATGGCAAATTTTGGAAGTAATTGGCATGATTGAAATACTGGAGAATTTGAATTGGAAGTAATTCTTTTGGAAGCCAGCACAACATGCTATAATTACCACTCAAAAAAAGATCACAACAGTAAAAAAATTATGCCACATAGTTTTTATGCGATATTTACCTTAAAAAAGATGACTAAATACATCGACATAACGAAGAACAAATGCAATTTGGTTTGGAAAATGTGAGAAAATTCCAAAACTGCTTTAAGAGAGAGCAAATCTTTCTAAAACTGCATAGCAATCACCTCTTTCCGAGTTTTTCCTTCAATATCAATTTTAAAAGCGTTTGAAGTGACGGTGATTGTTAGCATTTTCTATAACTATGCTATTATACATCATACTAAGTTACAATCCACTACCTTCAGTCCAAACCGCGTACAACTTGTTGTCCCAAAATCCTGCTCCTATTATTACCAAGCGACTTTCTCCGGATGCCAACGGAATTCGTAATACCTTTATTGCGAAATCCGGTCCATGAGTGATGGAATGACGTCGCCAACTTAATACAAGTATTTTCAATTTGAGCTACGCTAAGAGCATGCCGTCAATCCAACTATGGTTTAAGCCTCAAAACTGTGTAAGCAAGTGAGCGGCCGATACAACTTTGGGTTTAAGGCATTGCTTCACAATTGTTTTAATGGCCGGCACCAAGGCTTTGACTAGCTTCAAGTAGAAAAGGAAACCCTGCAAAATGGCGGACAAAAGTGATCGACGATCATAAAAATAGCCTCTGACACTAATTTGATGTTTTTGAGTTTTCGGGTAAGTCAACAAATATTTCCAATCAATGTAATACAGTGCAATAGAAAAAGGTAGCATGTTCATTGCTTTACGATATTGACAATCATATTTAGACACTGCCAGCAGGTGGGTAGGCCTCACAGTGACTAAATGCTTTACGTTAAAACAACCAGTTAGCTGAGGTAACGTAATAGTTGGTGAGTGTCGTCCCACAAGAGCTTAGTGAAGGCGCTTTTAATTGCTAAAATTAATAACGCCAAAAAAAAGAAAACAAAATTGTGAGGCATTCTGTAACAGGAGAAGCGGGCCTGAGCAATTGACATATCATAGTCACTGTCGTAGTCTTGCAAGCATGCAGAATAAGAATGCAATGCAAGTACAACTATTGTAGCTCATGGTAAAAAACGATCTTATCATTGAGCAGTGTCTCTATAAGTAAGGAATGAATCGGTAAAACTATACTTAAGCTGCATGCGATAGATACCAATTCTTGACCGAGAATCTCAATTCGGATCAAAATCACAGTAGGTATTTATCTGGCTTCTATTTCCCACAAAAAAACTAGCCTCGTTTAAACAAATCGAATTGCCTACTTTACTGGAAAAAGCTCTTAGGCTTTAATAAGTTTGAAGCTGTACAGCATTTATTCGATTTTTTAGTTTTTCTTGCGTTTTTGCAGACGTAGACGTGCTGATTTAATGTACGTCTATACCATTTACTTTCAAACTAGATGTCTTGCTGAAGCAAAATTACACTTTAAATTTTCGAAGCCTTTCCTACGAGTATAAACGGTAATTTTATGGAATTTTGAACATCAGATTTTTGTTTAGAAGTCTGGACGATTATGTCTACAACATGACGCCCTCACCACGCAGCTTTTGAAAATAAACAAAACTCACTTTTGCCTATTGTGCCATATTAGAAAGCTGTAGCCTGGATTCTCAAACCACACCAGCTCCGAATGTTGAATCGACTCTGGCTGTCCACGAGATCGTGACGTCACAATGTCCAACCAACCATCTTGGTTCATGTCCACCCATTCTATGGTAGAGTAAAACCAATCCCTTTTTCCTTCATCTGACGTTATGGTAACGGCAGGAATACTTCGGTTTCCGATGTCCACCGAAACAAAGGATATTTTTCCTTCAACATTTTGTGGAGTGTAAAAGTTAGAAGCAACCCACCAATAGGAATAAATACCGTCGACAATCATATCATCTGTAAAAATAATTATTAAATGAAGCAACATGTCGTGAATTAGAGTTAAAATTGCACTCCCCTAGTGGTTTTAAACCAGTTGGGTCAAAAATCAGTCGCGTTATCTTTTGCCTATTCGTGCAGCATGATAACTTTGAGTTTACTTTTTTTGGTGGTCTATTTAGTTGTATTTTTTTAACGTTGTCTTAGACTTTTAATACAGCAGAACGTTCAAAAATGATTAAAAGTCGTAGAAAATTTAAAGCGACTCGATGAGAGTAAAGCCTTTTTGCTTCTTAACAAAAAAAAAAACTTAAATCATTCAAGTATTTAAGGTTTAGTCTACAAAAGCCGGAGCCAGCAGTCAGCCAATAATCTCGAGGGCGGAGGGAAAAACTTTGTTTTATTTGAAATCACGTTTTTGGTGATGATCTTTTTTCATTATGTTTAGAAGCCCCACAGAATTTTGGTGAACAAAAGAGGTATTTAAGGAAATTTTAAAAATATGCTATTTGCAAAGGTTGAGCTAGCATGATAATCTTTTTTAGGGAGCACTAAGAAATTCAACTGAAACAAAACTTTAATAAATTTTTTGATAGAAAAACAGCCTTCTTTTATTCATTACACCATCGCTAGTTCGTTGACGAGAACGGTAGCTGGTTTATGAACAAACTCATTAATGCATGAAGAAAATTGAATGAAGTGCAAAATGCAAAACTCTCGAGAATACAGTACTTAAAAAACTTCTGGCGCTAAAAACTTTTCAAAATCCAAAACTTTATGACAATATAGCCAACTGATAAAAACTTTCCTCACCTTGCCTAGTTGGCAATTATCAGTAGCATCAAAATTTAAACCAAAAATGGTTAAGATAATGGAGGATTTGGAGAAAATAAAAGCTTAATTCAAAGCCAATTTTTATGCTAGGATACTGCATTTCAAATCAACAGACATCAAATTTTTACTACCTACTTTGGTCAAAGTTAAAATTTCTCAAGTAGCATTGCTTTTTGCTTAATCTACTCAGATAAAAGTAAATGGAGTAAAAAATGAAACTAGCAGTGCTGGGAACAAGTTACTGAAGTTCGAGTCTTGAGTCGAATCACGAATCATTGATGTCGAGACTCGAGTCGAGTCGAGTCATTTCGCCCAAACGACTCGAGTCAAGTCAAGCCTTTTTTTACAACGGCTCGAGTCGACTCGAATCTTTTCAATACTTCATTGCCAGTATTTAATTTCCTGTGATATTTTCAATAATTGCAATCGATTAGCGAATATTGTTTTGTAAATTAAAATTTTTGGCTCCTAAGCTAGGCTTACCTATGCTCTGATCACGACAGTTCAAAGCTCACTTTTAATACTATGCCGGTATTAATGAACAATAAGTCAACTGCTTTACTAGCTGCAGTTGGCTATGAAGTCGAGCTTACCATTTTGTAGTTTAAAAATCAATTCCAATAAAGTTAGGAACGCAATTATGAGCCTACATATACAATGATCTAGGTGCAAAATCTCATACAACAAAAACCGTACAGACTTGCACTACAAAACAATTTATATGATTTGCAAGATTTTGACTCAGTATCAGAATTGGAAGCAGGGGCGAAATTTTTGAGGGGAGCGCTGAAATGTGCCTTTGGCACATTTGTGCTTTGTGAGTGCCGAAGGCACAGTTATCTTAGGAGGGTGCGGGGCATGTTTTCCTCGAAAAATTTTGCAAAACTACACTCAAATATACGCGATTTCAGTGCTTTCTGGAAGCACTTTTAAGGTAATTTTTGTTTGATATTTGTTTGCCTTTGTCACTGCTACACTTAATATTAACTGCTCGCGTTTTTACACGTAAACTACAACGGATACGCTGCAGCTGCGCAACAAGCTTTTCAAAGAGCTCATCAATGAAATTCCATTACCTAAAAAGATTCTACTTGTAATTCATATTGTTTCAACCTGTATTATTACCACATTACCTTTTTATCTCGTACAACTTAGTACACAAACAATAACTCAGGTCGAGTTGAATAAAGTTCTATTTTCATCAGTAAAAGCAGAGTGACTTATAAAAAAGAATTATGAATAGCATGAAACAAAGTATAGTGCTAGTTGCTAGCTAGCAATTTTTAGGCGATTTCCTATCTAATTAGGAGGGTTCTACCTTCACCATCACGCTAAGATAAATAGAAAATTTGCTTCAAAACAATTTCCAACATCATACTGTATCATACAGTAATCTATTAAAATATGTCCATAACTCGCTGGACACCTTATAATAAATGTTGTATTGTACAGCATGATTTGGGTGATCGTTTTTAAGCAACTTTTTTATTTATCTTAACAGAAACAAATAATGCATTCCAAGGTCTTGGACATTTAAACCAATTCTGCCTTTGCAGAACAGGACATTTGTTTGTTACCGTTACAAACATCATGGCTGAAATAATGTTCAACGTTTTTCTAAAAGGGGGGGGGGGGGCGCATAGGACTCCCTCTCGTACGCCAATGGCTGCCAATGTGTAAAAAAATTATTCTTAAACGCACAAATATTTAAGGAACAATTTTTTGAGAAATTATATTTTCCAAGACAAAAATTTATTTCATGGATCATCAGTAGACCAATCGAGTCTTGACTCGAGTCAAGTCAAGTCTTTTTTGACACCTACTCGAGTCCAGTTGTTGGCTCGAGTCCACCCAACACTGGAAACTATTCCAGCAAGTAGCTCGTTATTAAAAAACCTACTCAAATACTTTACTTCAGTAAAACTACTTGTTTACTAACCCCCTCAGAATTTAACCATGTGGTAATAGGCCTACCACTTACAAATTCTTCATGATTATTGGCCTAGTTATAAAACCTAAAGCCTCTGATTGCGCGTATGTTCCTTGCTCCCGACACAAACGCAGCCAAGGGAGGACGAAGTGACCCGGAACCCAGCACCGACACTTGAGGTATTACCAAAAGCTAGGTAATGGCTTGAGTGGATACTTCACCGAGCATCTTTTTGCGCTAAAAAAGGGATCATTTTTCTAAATTCATCAAGACTACATTAAAACTTGGTATTATATGTCACTTTTCTATACGTGATGAAAATGTCTCAGGGATTTAGTTTAAGACTCCACCAGAGGTTACATAAGTTGTCATCGCGATCATCACAAAAAGTTGGAGATAAATTTAAAATTCACTCTGGTGGCACAGGCTATAATAATTTTGCAAGCAGCAATTTTAAAGTTATCACCGGAAGTTCTGAAATTCTCTCTGAAATTTGTCACCGAGTAAATATATTATATTTTCAGTGGTGGAGCAGTCAATGATAACTTCTTTTTGTCGGTTTTAGAAAAATGGTGGTAATAATTTCTTTGACAATTTATCGATGAGTTGTGATAAATTACCACAGATATTGTAACTGAAATTTTTACTGGAGAACTGTCTTTCAAAAATGCCAAATTTTTGCTATGACGTAACAAAGACAAATGTTGTAGCGCTTTTGCAGCCAACTGGCTGTTTTCCGATGCCAAAAGAGTGCCCTCGCTATAACGACTAGCCATTTCTAATACCTATAGCTTTCAGCAAAATCCTGCAGTTGTCGTACCATATGATCAGGTCATTTTTTCCTTATTCACAAATACTTTTCTGACACAAATTTTATGTTTTCTCTTCCTTTTGATGAAAGAGAAGGCTATAAACACTATGCACTCGTCCAGGGTAAATATATCCATACTCTTCTTTAGGACAGAGTTACAACATGAAAGACAAACCAGGTTCACATCGTTAACCTTATTAAAATAGAATGCAAATATCTTGTTGGTGCTTTAGTAGGCCCATAGCTTTGAAAACAACTGTTTTTGCCCTAAGCTTTTCGTAACGCTCTCATCAGTGGCGGTATCGCGTCAAAAAGGGAAAAGCTAGAGTAGCGGTTCTTAACGGGGTCCCCAGAAGGAATGCCAAACTCTATCCTTTTAGCCCTCAAATGCACAAGCAACAACGACCACCACTTTGACTAATAATAACACTGGTTTTACAGTAACACGCTACGTATAGTCAAACATACGCAGTATCACATCGTTCTAGTGCAGAACAAATCATTTCTTTTACTGTTGCGTAATAGGCCGTCATTTTTAGTTTTTTACAACATACAGGGTGGTCGCTTGAAAATCGGAAAATTTGAAGATCAGATAAGATCATGAATAAAATGCGTGCTTGCTGGCTTCCCACCAATTCGTTTTTCCAAACTTTGGTTTATTGAACGATATTATCAGAGTCCTGAGGGCAGGTAGAGAAAACAGTGAACCAACAAGTTTATTGTGAGAAGATGTGTCCACAGATGTTCCGCGATAAAAGAAATGTAATGAACGACCAAACATGGCCATGGCAGTTGGAAGGTGCCAAGGCTCGCAGAGCAAGGGTTTAATTCAGTTTCTTCAGTAATCTACTCCTGATTTCATTGCACCCCCGGAAGCTTGGTCATTAAAACGTCCAGACTTAATTGTTATGAATTACTGTGCTTGGAGCTTGTCATCAGCAGAGGCTCAGACCTGTCGACGTGACGTAGGCTGTATTGATGATTTGAAAGCGTGCTTGGCATGAGCTTGGAAGAATATCCCACAAGTTACGCTTCAAAACGCCAAGCAAGCTTGGATTTTTAGGTTAAGATGTTGCTATGAAGTACACGGACGACATTTTGAGCATCTGTGAGTGTAATTTAACATAATCCTTTGAAAAACTTGGTAAAAAATATTCTTTGTGAAAACAAACTACTATTTGACAAATTTCCTGCTTTTCTAGCGATCACTGTATTATGATGCAATAGGCCAGAGTAAGAAAAACAATCCCACTGCCACACCTGTTTTAAGGTATTGTAATAGAAAGACTGACGTTTGTCGCTTCCAGATTTAAAAATTAGTTAGGTGGATAGAGCTATGTAGTGGTAATTCTTTTATCAAGAATACAGTTATGTAAGCTGAGACACCAGCATTGAAGAAGTAACTGAAAACTGACGGCAGTAGCTAAGCTGCTAAGATAATTCTGGTGAGAATAATGCAACTAACGCCTCTGGAGAAGCATAGATCATTCAACTAGTTGTTTCTGTATTGAGGGTTAAATATTAAATCCCTAGCCATGAGAGAAAAAGTTTATTAAAGCATTTGAGGGTTGAAGTATAAAAGTTGCAGCTGCGGCACTTTCTCTTCTAGCTCTACCCACAAACCCAGTGGGTCAAAGGAAGAAACAGAAAAGTTCAGGTACCGCGGGATACCAGAGAGTCTAATTTTCTGCCAACAGCTTTCTGGTATCTGCAGAGCTCTCAAGCTGCAAAGACCAAGTTCAGCTCCTCCTCACTGATAGAAGTTTGATGCAGAATGTTGCAAGAATATCTTGAATTGGCAACGAGAGATCTGGAAGCATTAATTCCATTTCCAACGACATACCTCTGTGAAGCTGCCATGTATGCTCTTGTTAATATCAAGACTACGAACAGTAATCGCCTTAGAGTTGCAAAAGACATGAGAATTGCTCTCAGTAATATTAACCTCCGTATTGATGAGCTTGTTTCAAAAAGACAAGAACAGAGGTCACACTGACTAATCATTTGTGCTGTGTTTTGCTGAGTAAACTGTGATATTCCACTAATCACTTGTGTTACACTTTCATAAAGAGAGTTTTATTTAATTAATTAGAGATCCAGTAGTAAACAACTTATCCGCCTTATCGCAACAATGTTTGTTTTTTCAACATACACCTCCTTTGCAGGTTGCGCAGGCAAGGGGTTCCCAAGCCAATATCTTTAGAAATACGGGTCCCAAAGGTTGGAAAGATTAAGAACCACTGAGCTAGAGCATATAAGAACTTGCTTACTCTACCTCTTCCCGTTTTGTCGCGAAACCGCTACTTATGATATCGCCACAACAAGGTTATAGCAAAAACAGCTTTTTTATAGCCATATTGAAGCTAGGATAAGGAAAAGTCCACTTCAATCCAATCATGAATACCAATTGCAGACTTATAGCCCCACTGCCAACAAGGTGTACTGTCATCAGCAACTCTTACAACATGCTGGCAGAGTAACGTCATTATTCTAACCCGGTAAAGCTCATAGGAGGTACTCGTCCTCGCTGCTCAAACTGTCACATTTACTGTAAGTAAGCTGATGTCATTTGCGAAAGCTGGCGGAACAATTCAAGCTAAAATTTTTGCAGCAATAATTGGAAATTACCACCAGTGAGGCAATGCATTCTCCGACTGTTAAAAAGCCTGCCTCACCAGTGGCAAGTTTAGCAAAAATAAGTTTTGTCTCTAAGATTATCACTGTATGTGAGAATTTAAAATTACTACTGGTGTAGCCTTGCGTGCGACATGATTATTCTCCAAAAATATTCTGACATGGAGCCAACCGACAGTTCAGTTATTACGATTTCTCTACTTGCCATCGCAATATTGAAAAAACAAATTACAACAGGGATGTTGTTGTGCAATGCACTAGTTTGAAAGACATCCTACCAGTGATATGCTTGAATGTTTACGTCAGTCTTGAAAATGACTATGGATAATGAGTATAAATACTGTCTGCTGTTGTTTTTACGAAGTGGTACCAAACCGCAATATGACAAAACAGCACTTTTTCGAAGAGTTTAAGAAGTAAAATATCATGCTTAAATGCTCAATAACTTGTTGCATAATCTATAAATTATAAATTGTTGCACAGTTACTTTTCCCGGAAGCACTGAGTTAATATCTTACGAAAAAGCTTTCAACCGCGATTTCATGGTCTGTAGGTTTTGAGAAATGCTTTTATAATGTTGTAAAAAGTTTTGCGCCACTCATCAATTGATTTTGAGAAAATAAAGAACATAAATTTTGCAATCAATCGTTTGTTATGACATCATCGTGTTTCCTAAAGGAGTGAAAGTTGTTTAAGTTGATAAGTCTAGTGTTGGCTTTTGTTTAAACAAAAACCGCTTTCCTCAGTCAAGAGATTCGATTTTTCAAAATTATCTCCAATTGTGACGTCATCACGGCGTTACCAACCTTCTTCGGATGATAACTAATCGTGCCAAGTTTTATGTTTGTACATCCAGTAATTTCGGAGAAATTAAAACAGATAGGTATACATGTGGGCAAACGGATAGATTTGAGTTTCATAGTAAAGATGTCACAAATTGAACTAACTTAACCTTTTAATTACGCAATGTCACGTGGCGAGACCCTCAATGACCGATAGTGACCGAGCACACGCCTTTTTATTGTTATGAAATCTACGAATCAAGTGCAGTTGAAAAAAGCAATTCAAACATTTTTGGCAACTTGACCTGTGAAGTGTGGATTTGATGTTGATATCAACAACCTGTAACACTGTAATTGACAATATTTCAAAAATCTATTTCGGTATTCAGATATTTGCTCTACAATCTTTTCCATGGATCGAAGCTCATCATGAGCTCCGTTCTTTAACAGCAGTTAAAAACTGTTGCTTTCACGTACATTAAAAAAAATTGTCATAAATATTTTTCAAAATTAAAGTTTTTGGCACGTACTTGAAACCATTGTATATTTATGTACTTGCATGTACCTTCTTAATAGCTAATTAGTTTTTTACCAAAGCTGCATTTTGCCATAACCTTTCCTCCTCTGCAAATAGCAACAGAATGGGTTAGCCTGTCATGCGACATTCTCAAATTGTGCTCTACAGTTGTAAAAACGATGAAGAAGGACTCCTCTTTCTATTTTAATCATTGCAAACAGTAATGAACCAAGCCAATTATTGCTGCTTAGTTCATTAAAAGTTGCTTTATATTTATGAGTCTGAGAATATAATTCGATTGGTTGGTGTGATGGGAGTTCGAATCGCATTTCCAATCTGTTTTTTACAGGTTTGGAGTCGGACCTATATGATCTTAGTTATTCAGCCTTTTTATGTTTTAAATGTCATATTTGGAGTAATCGGTGTGGGTGAGACAGCTGATTTACCTCAAAATATTTAGAATATTTTTTTAAAATCTGCCTTTTTTCGACATCAGATAAAGTTTTTAGATATTTTATGATATTGCTCCCATCTCCCCGAAAACATTCTTTCGGAATACAGTTTAAATTCATCGAGGTTTATTAAATTACTATTTACCGTCAACTTTGCCAATGCCGTTTGGTTCACCCAAATTGGCCCCCACAGTTTTGATAGAGAAGTCAGTGCGGTTTTCCATCCAATCAGACACGTTTTCTATGCGACGAAGGACAATTTCTTCAGTGCTGGTGTTCAGACAACTGACTGCAATGTCCAACTTCCCCTGCTTGGATACGACTGTCTATTAAAGTAAATAAGATTATTGCATGATCGTCCGCTGAAGGCAGACGCAAATTGCGCAGGCCTATTGTATTGCAGTTGGTTCACTAACGCCTGGAACAGGAAAAAACAAAATGTAGGAAGTAGATCGCGAACTTTTTTTCCATTGGTTTAGAATCGATTCCCAAAGTTATTTGGCCTGACTTTATAAACTCTTCTATTCAGCAAACCCCAATTTTTTTTAATATAACATAATGGCATCAATTAACAATCCAATAACGAGCTGCTCCACAGCAAATCAGGACAAAGTCATAGCCAACCTGTACTACTTTCGGTTTTTCGTTTAAACGCATTTCTGCAATCTTCCTGGGTCGAATTTGTTGATCTCTCATTCGTTGCCATGACATCATCCACTTCCTTTGAACACGATTCATTAGACTATCAAGGAATCCATTCGTTGGTAAAGAGTTGAAGACGAAAGCAAACAAAAGACACAAGCAAATCTCTTTAACCGGCTTCATGCTGATGATGTTTATCACTCACTAACTGTAGACTGCTTTGTCAAACTTGGGCCAAATGATTCTATCAAAAAAGAAAATGGAGTTATTAAAGAACATTTTGCATTTTTTCCGAGTAGACTGTGCATTACAAATTACGTACAATTAGGAAATAAATAACATGTTTGTTTTATTATGACGTAATGCAGAATAGCTTCCGAATTTTCAAAAATATCTTCGCGTGATTCGAAAGCAATCAGCAGAATTTCGACCGAAAGTTACCTGGCCGACACATCTCAAGAGATATCATGACCGAAAGTAACCTCAAAGTATCCGGGAGGACTTCAAAGAATGTTTAGACCAGGGTTGCCAGATTAGGCTACTTTTGCAAGCATTTGCGCTGAAATTTTAGGTTGGGCGCTGAAAATAAAAAAGCGCCCAATTGGGCCACTTTTTATCGAATTGGTGACGAGCAAATAGTTTTTGTATTTTTCTTAAAAACTGCATTTCCTTTTTAAGTTTCCTGGTGCTCCTGGTTTAGGCGTCATAGCTGGTTTAGGTTCCTAGTTGCATCATTTATCTAAAAAATTATCTTGGACAAAAACTCATTGGAAAATTTGTGGATGCAGTTATAGATTTGTTCAGTCAAGCTCTCTTTTTGATAACTTGGTACAAAAGTTTTGATGCCAGCTATAAAAAAATTGATGGGTAAAATTTTTTAGGCCTGCTTACTTTTATCTTAATAACATTCAATCTCATAAGATCGCAATAGTTTTGTCAGTATCAGAGTACCAGCACAAAGTAGGTTAATATTTATTGATGATTTGCACACTTTGAGGTAAAGTGGTTATTTTAGTGAGAGAGAAATTCATGCGATTTTTCGTTTTTAACACATAAATAACTCTGCAATATGAAGAAATATGAATTAATCTTCGGCATAGGTAAATGCCAGGAAAACTTTGAGATTGTCGCCTCAAAATGTTCCTTGACTTCGGCAGTTTTCAAAAAACTTATCAGCAAATAATATAGCTTGTCTATGACTCCATACATTGTGCTTTTTCCTGATGTTTTGAGTGAGTGGGAAAAGTATAGAATAATAGCAAATGTCTTTAGAAACGTTGAAAGATGTTTGATGAAAAAAATCTCGATAGCCTTCTTTGAAAAACCATAAATTTATGAAATGCTGTGCCTAAATCAGTGGTGTTGCAAGGAAAAGTGACTACAAAAATATTGGGGAAGGAAATTTTTTATAACCTAGATATTCCAAATGAGAAAGTTTGGCCATAAGTGATGTTACCGATATTTAAAGTAATTATGCTTTTGTAACGTTTCGCGCCTCGCACTTCATCGAGCTGCCATGCCAAACATCTTTTTGTCCTTTTTTATATTTTTTTGGTTAGTTTGCTTTCGGCGGCTTAGCACCTTACTCCCGCCGATGCGTGTGATTCTAGTTGCTTACTGTACGAGCTGTGCTTGCTATTTTGCTACTTCGTGCGTCACCAATTTGACGCCCAGCCGGTGTACCATTGCTGCTTTATCGGATGATTTTACTAATGAAGTAATATCAACTGACGAATTGTCTACCGTCAGGTTTGTAGCCGCTCGGCTATCTACGCTTGAAGAATATCGTGCTCCTATAGTTCGCAGGCCTGGCGATGTAACCTCACGCCAGGAATCTTAGCCTGTATGGCTTTCCGGCGATCTAGCCGCGGACAGATAACTAATATGTTACTTATGATAATCGGCCTCATGGCTTTCCGTCAATCTAGCCGTGAACTGATATACAGGGTGTCCCAAAAGTCTTGGGCACATTTTGACGTTGAATATGTCAAAAACTATTAAGGAAATAACAATGCATCTACTATATTCTGAAAGCTTGCAGTCTCAAGTTTTTTAGAGAATGTTCAAAGATGTTCAATGTGAACACCGTTAGTCACACGCCACACATCAAGCCAATAGCCAAATTCTTGCTAAAATGCGTCCCAGCGTTGTGTTGTCTATGGTTGCAAGTTGCAACAACTTCCGTTATTCGGCCTTGAGTTCAGCTACATCTTTTGAAAGGGGGAGGCGCATAGACCAGTGCTTTCACGAAACCCACAAAAAGAAGTCGCAGGGTATGACATCTGGAGACCTAGGATATCAGGCCAAGAGAACGCGATCATCAAGTGTCGCTGAATCAGTTTTTGATAGTTCAAGGACACAAAACGCTTTTTCTGGTTGAGTGAAAGCCATTGGTGGATCTAGGTTAAGCTACGTGAAAAGATATGAAAAAATTATCAGCATGACAAAAAAACTCAATGAATTTAGCATTAAAATGAGAACAGTTTCATTCAACTACCATTCATAGATCAGCAGAAATGAGGACTTGAAATGTGCTCAAGACTTTTGGGACACCCTGTATATTATTACTTTTAATTAATGGATGTTAAGGCATATAGGCTAACTGCAATCAGTTGAATTGAAGACTTTGGTCGTGGAAGTGGTATTTTATTCAACTGATTGCAGTTAGCCTATATGCCTTAACATCCATTAATTAAAAGTAATATCTTAAACAGGCTAACACCAGCTCCTATAATTCCTGTATATTATGTTACTTGTGATGATTGGTTTAAATAATAGTCCCTGTGGTTGGCGACTGGAGTAATTGCGCGCGCTGGTTTATTAGCGCGAGGTCCCTTATATAGACTAGTTAAGTACAGCAGCGCAAAGTTTTTGTAGATTATTTTTGATCCACCCGTTGCCGTGTGACAAGAGTTGATTGTGATTAATATTGCACCGCGTATTCGTTTCTGATTGTTTAAGTCTAAGATCACACACATATGTTTTTCTTTTTTTCGTAGGGATAGATACAGTTTATTTGTTTTTGTTTTCTCATGGTAGCTCGTTGATCGGCTTGCCTTTCCCGCCGCCATTTCTTCATTTGTTTGTCTATTGTTTTTGTTCATGTGACGTGCGCAGTGATTTGGTTTATATAGACATGTGCAGCGGCCTAGGCTTTGGTAACGTGTGCAGTATTTTGTTACCGACCGTGCGGTCGGATATTTTCGGCTCTCTTTCATGTTTGTTTTTGGCTACCCCTCCTCTTCCTCGGAATGGAGGTACGGCACGAACGGCAATTCAAGTTCATGCTGTCAACCTAATTGAAATTAAGCCAGGGGAAAGATGGCAGCCCATTTTGAACCAGTCTTGAGTGACTGGTAGCCCCACCACCAACAAGGCGGACTGCCACTGGTGGGTACTCAAGGGTCTCCTTCTACGACGTGCTGGGTTAACAACTTCACAATTGTATTCCGGTGAAGTACGGATGGGCCATCTGTCTGCTTCATAAAGGTGGAAGCGTCCCGTTAAGTGCCTTGCCCAAGGACACAACAAGCAACCTTGCCGGCTTGTTCTCCACACTATCCCTTTTTATGCTGGGCGCCAAGCAGGGAAGCTGTGAATACCATTTTTCAAAGTCTTTTGGTATGACTCGACTTAGGGAATGAACACCAGGTCTACCGATTGCGATGCGGACGCTCTAACCACTACACCATCGCGCCGGTGCTCTCTTTCATCGCTGGACTTCGTGGAGGACGGACATGATTTTGATTGCCAAAATTGCGTTATTTTAGTCTAAACATCAATGCAATAAAAACATTACTATAGTGCTTCCTTCTTTGTGACTGCCATAGTTTCCAGCCATTGGGGTTCAGTCAGCACGTTCAAAGGAATATTTTTCTACACTTTTCTGGGTTTTTAGTAAAATTACTCGTTTTGGGTTGAATGAAATGACTTTGTCTGCAAATTTATGCTAGTTGATGCATGGGCTACATAAATTCTAGGAAAGTCAACAGTATCCAACGTTTAGGAGAAAATATAAAAATCATCCTTCCTTTCTTACCTCAACAGAGCAGTAGTTCAGTCTGAACATCTTTCCCCCAAAAGAGAGATTAAAAGGAGATCAAGTTTTTTAGAGTAAAATTTTTGTTTTCAGCTTTGAACAAAAGTGAAAATCTTTTTTGTCGGAGATTTTTGCGAAAGTTTGTATTTTTTCTATGTTTGAAATTTTGGCAGCTTCATTGCCTAATTTCCCCTACTTTTACGCCTATGGTTAAACTTGAAGACTTTTTTTTGTTCGGGAGATTGGCTTGCAAGGTAGGTCTCAAAAAGGGCTGAATTTCAAAGGTAATGACCTAAAAATTAAATTTGCGGACGTGGGTCACGAGTCACATTGTTCGTTCTCCTACGGGCCGCAAAATTTCACGTCGCCTGTCGCAAATTGCACCCTCCTGTTGTAAACCATGAGTCCCTAACCTTTTTTTACTGCGGACCGGTTTTATATTGGCAATACTTTCCCAGACTGCATGGCCTTCAAGGTATGGGAGTTGGAGGCGGCGAAAGAGCCAGAAGGTACAAGCTGTGAAAAGATCATTTTCAGTTTTTCAAAAGCGCACCCACTTCTCTTGTTAAGTATGGTCAAATGAATGCACTCGTGATTAGAGATAAACCGCGCCCGCTAGTCGGATTGCTTCCAAGATGTGCCGTACATATATACATCGACTGTTCGTTGCCAATGGCTCACCAGCTTTCTATGAGTGGTTCGTTGTCAATGCTACCAGTCTCACGCTCCAACGAAGTCTCACCGCTCCAAGGTGGTCGAAAAACGCATTCGTGGATGGTTCTACACGCCGTAGCAACAGGTTCCGAACGCGGGTTCATTGATATTGAATATGGTTAAAAGAATGCAATTGTAATTGTATAGCAATCGACCACGCCGGTTAGCAGGATTGCCTGCAATGTGTACTGTAGATATACATGTATGCACACTGCGTTAGCGCTCACGCTCGGTTTGCAAGTCCTCAGTTAGACTGGGGCCACCACGAAGGGTAGACTGTCTGCCACATAAAGATGGAGAAATCCCATTAAGTGCCTTGCCCAAGGACACAACAAGCAAGCTTTCCGGCTTGTTCTCCTCATTATTCTTATTGTGCTGAGCGCCACGCAGGGAAGCTGTGAATACCATTTTTTCAAGTCTTTTGGTATGACTCGACTTGGAAAATGAACTCCAGGTCTACCGACTGCGAAGCGAGCACTCTAACCACTATACCTTTGCGCCGGTGCTACACTCATACGGACCATAGACGATCGGCTGTAAAAAAACCCTGACCCCAACCTCATGGGGCACGTTACATTTTACCTTCAAAAACAAGCAATTGGCCGAAAAATGCGAAATTTTTAAAATTCAGGTTGATCTCTAAAATCGGAAAAGGTTGCCAACCTAAGCACAACAACAATGCATCTGAAGGATCTTCGTCAAAAAAAGAGTAACGGCCCCGTAACAAATGTCTCAGTTACCCGTGGTTAACGACCATTGTTGTGGACAGGTAAGCGAGGCGACATATTAAGGCCAGCAGCGAGAGCTCGTTTGATCACTAGCTCGAGAACAGTTTATAAATTTTCGTTTCACTGCTTGGGTAGTACATGAGGCTTGGGAAATTTTTTATGAGAAGAACTGTATCGCGCAATGGAATATTACTGCAGCGGCATGTGTCACCTTGACAGCTTTCGAAATTGTATCACCTTTAACGTATATAGTATCAAATGCCGTAGTCGACATCGACATTTTGCAATCAAGCTGAAAACGACAGTCAATACGGTAATTACTGGAGTGATCAATAACTCACGTATGGTAAGCAGGGTGAACTCCAAACCGATAGCCTACCCCTCACAGGATCAAAAATCTATTTCTTTGAGCAATTACAAGGTATAACATCCTTTTTACCATATCGTTTCTGTGAAAGGCAGAAATTCAGTAAAACCAAACTGTCTGCAAACCTGTAAACAGGGAGGAAGATTAGGGAAAAAATAACAATTTTACTGGTTTCTCGTAAACGTTATTAGATGTCAAAATTGAAAACGTTTGTTGCAGATAGAGATTTTTAGAAAATCGTTTTTACATAAAAACTGCTTCAACTCTAAACCTAGCAGGCTTCTTACGAGCGACGCGATGATCGCAAGCAGTTTTGAAACAGTATACTACTGATCCAAATAGGTAGGGGGCTAAGAAGGTGACACCAAGCTAGAACATCGACATTCGTTTCAAGATAGGTTGGGAATAGTTCTATGCCATTTTAAAGGCTTAGAAATTTGCCAATTACAGTCTGTAATGCGATATATTCAGATGCAAAAGTTTCGTTGAGCTAATTCAGCGTTTCTCAGCCTTTTTTCTGCGACCCAATGTAAACGCTACCAATATATTGATCAATTTATTCTTCGTCAGGTTAAAAGACCTTTCTTGTAGATCAAACTTTGAAATTGCCTGTCATAAACGCAAAACATGTTCGCGACCCAACGGTCAGCCTTCGAAACCCAGCTGTAAAGTCTTCAAGACCCAACTGTAAGGTCTTCGAGACCTATGGTTTGAGAAACGCTGGACTGATTAATGACTGTTACTTTAATACGCTGCGCAATCTTTGTAGGCCTAAATCTTGGTTCGCGCCTGTCTTGAACTTGTCCTGTTTGCCACAGAGCATCAAGTAGTTGTGAAAGTAGGCTTTAATCTGTTTCTAAAGAGGAAAGACCAAAGTGTATGAAGTTACAGTAGTTCTTCAAGAACGAACGCTTTGGGAAGAAGAAAATGGTCAGATAGATTTACGTTCTACAACGCAGTTATCTGGCCGCATGTTAGTTTGTAAATTGTACAAGAGAAAATTGAAGAGCTATTTTTGTATCTTCCAATTGAGAAATTTTAACGTGTTCTTGTGATATAAACCCAATAAAAGGTGAAGTTTGATTACAAGATCAAATTTATTTGTCAGGTTTTGCTCTTGATATATTTTCCAATATGAGTGGTTTCGCTCTGACATGAAGTAATCAAAAGTGTTTACATAAAATCGCTAGAACTTCTCCAATTGTGGAAACTCGTAAAAGTTGAAGCCCATAAATTCGAAGTGAACATATGAATTATAAGCTTGTGGCAGATTTACGCCTACTCAAGGATGCAATCAAAGCGAGATAGATCAATTGATCTCTCCTTGGCAATGTAATTTTGCCTCAACAAAACGAAGGCCGTGTAAACAAAGGCTTCCAACAACTTCACTACAAAAGCACTATTATAGCATTGGTTAGCCCGTGGTTCTCAAACTTCTTTCAATGCGACGCAATTGAAAAAACGTGCTAGGCATGCAGCGCACCAAACAGTATTGAAACTGCCGTAATACCAACGAGTTCTAAGCCTGTGACCTTCAATCATAAAGTTACGCTGTTCTGAGGTTGAAGCTCAGCTTTACCTAAAACAATAAAGATGAGGGAACGACAGGAATTCCTGTTTCCTGTAAAATAGAAATTCCTGTTCTAGGGAAAGATTAGGTACAACCTCAAAACAATGTAATTTTGCGATTGAAGATCACAGAGGTAAATTAGACATTTTACAACTGCCTGTCTCAGTCTTTACTTATTTTGCACCATGCTAAGTTAAAATTGTGCAAATTTATTCTCATGTAACAAGTCAATAGTCACAACAGTGTAATAGCAACACTTTTGTGAAAGTGCAATTGATTGTGCGAGAAATAAGAAGAGAATCTACGATAAGTGATTTTTTGACAGAACAAAAACGAGATATTTTGGCAAAAACCATACTATCGTGCGACGCCCTGGCAACATTAAAACGCGCACTGAAGCGTCGCGACGCACAGTTTGAGAACCACTAGGTCAGCCCAAATATCTCACTACAAAATTCGTAGTCATGCGCCTGCCTCTGCTGCTGAAAAATATTGACTTGTTACAGCCGCAACTGTTTTTCAGTGGCATTCTCAGATTGTGATTTAGAGGAGGTCTCGGCTTTTCTTTTTTTACAGAACTTTTGCTAACGTCTTCTGTTTCAAAATTTCGAGAAAGACTTCTGGCCTGAGTACACTGCCGCTGCGCACGCTGCCATTTACAGCTTAAGGTCTATTCAGAGTGTTCTGCAGCTACCCATCATTTGAATTGACCTTTTTCAGTAGTCGTAATATTTAACAGCTTCTGCAAGAGCCAAAATTAATTGCTTCGTTGACGGGGTTCTAGTTTTATGGCAGCAAAGCAAAATAGACTGGCTTTGATTAGCAACAATAGAATCTTTCACTCCAACTAAAATCTCGTTCTAATTACATCTTCGCCGGTTTGCTGACACTAACCTGATAAATTGCTGATGAATTTACTAGGAAAAATTGCACAGTGTCAAACAGACTTTGAACGGGAGAATAAAACGCGAGAGCCATGTCATGGCTAGCTAGTAAAGATTAGAAGTAGTTCCTTCTTTTTTTCAAGCTGATACAACGGACTGAGCGAATGTTTGTTGAGTCAGCTTACCATATTTTTCTAGCATACGGCGTGGTGTAGCATCAAATTGAGACATGACGAGAAGTTTTGGGTCATGTCTGCAAACCTTGAAAAAAACATGAATAAATTCCAAAATCTCAAAACGGTTCCCAAACTGGGCGCCGCCGCGAGACTGCCAGGGGCGCCGCGAAAGTTTTTGCATTTGTCGCTGTCAAGTCCGCTTTGTACCTCGAAATTTTGTAATGGAAAAATACTGTTTGGAAGAGTTGCTCGTAAACAGATTAGGTAGTTATAGGTCACAATGTCATATATGTGTAACAATAGCCAGTTCAATTTCATTAACCTGAGTAAAGTAAAATTTGGTGAAAATTTTTGTCCACCTTTGAGGAGATAATAAAGAAAAACAGCGCTTCTCTGCGTATTCTATATGATTATGTTAAAATTGTAATTTTATTCTATTCTCAATTCTTGCCCGGATGTTGGTGTGAATCATGAGAAATCCCTTTTTGGCTGTTTACAATCGTATGAGCATGGCATGACCTGATTAAAGGCTGGTTTCCATTAGGCGTAGATTGCAGACGTAAGGTAAAAATTTTTTGTTTCTCTAGTTTTATGCGCAATGATTTTTATGTTTATGCTTTATGCGGATTAGCATAAAACTAAACAGAGAAACAAAAATTTTTTTACCTTACGTCTGCAATCTACGCCTAATGGAAACCTGCCCTAAGTGTAACACGTGCCCTATCGATATAAATTAAGTGAGCATATTTTAAAAATTTTCTCACGATTTATTTTCTACCAAGGATTTGTCGAATCAACTCTCATCCTGCTAAGATTCCGAAAAAAAGAAAACTGGTTGAATTTTCTTATGATGTTTGTGAATTTCAAAATTCACCTTGGAACTTCCTGGATGAGAAGAGAACTGCCTGGCTTCAGCTTGCGTAGAATTATCTGTTTGGTTTCTCTGTCCGTGTCGCCTGCCTAGACAGTGCTATTTCCTAGGTCAAAAGGACAGAGCATGGTACTAGCAGCCTAACAACTGTTTGGTGACCTCCGCTGTAGTCTAGTGCTAGTAGGTCATATACAATATCATACGAGAAGGCGATACATTTGCTGATTTCTTCACAAAAAAATTACAGTGCGTGGTTAGCTGCAGCTTGTTAGCGGTTTAATAATTACAGCGCGAGAGTTGTTAACAACTTGTTACAATTTTACAGCTTGTAATATTTTTTATAGCAACCACACAATTGCAGAAAACACTTTCCGTAGTGTCAAACAATATCTGCAGAAAAGTATTGACAATCTATCGGCTTCGTAATGAACGCATTTGTTGCTGGTAGTTTACCTCAGAAAAGACACATAAAAGTTGATGTAAACAAACTGAAAAGTGGAAGAAAGAAGACTAGAAAATACCTCACTAGTAATCTCAATTTTGGCTTTACAGTCGCAGAAAGGGAAAGCGTTGAGCATCCGCAATGTGTTATTTGTTGCAAAGTTTTAGCTGCGGATTGTTTGCTACCTAGTAAACTGAAACCCAACTTGAAAACAAACTTCAACAACTTATTTAGAAAACCACCCGAATCTTTCGCTCGTATGTTATCACTCAGAAATGAATTAGCAATGGGTCTTATTTTCAAATTTTTTGCACACACCTAGCAAGGCACAGCTTGTGTCTTTTAAAGTTGCGTACAGAATCGCGAAACGTAAATAACCGCATACTATTGCGGAAGAACTCGTGCTTCCTGCAACTCTTGACTTAGTCTCGATAATACAATTTCGGTAGAGAGGTGACTTTTAGTATCCAAGTTGCTATTATTGCTACTAGCAATACACCGATGAACATAATAATACAATATATTTATACAATTCAAACGTTTTCGGCGCTACATTTCTCCCTCATCAGGATCTATACACAAATATTTACAGCATTAAAACTTTCGTTGAACGAAAACACAAAAAACATAAAGTAACTTGAAATAGTTCTGACAAATTTTTGACAAATTCAACCAAACAATTGACAAATTTAACCAAACAATTTCCATTCATTTGAAACAATTATTTACAAAACCCTAAATCCGATTAACTCCTAGCAGGCAATTGTTTTTCTTCTTTTTTTTATTATCAAATTCTTTGTTAGCAGTGACCAGACAATTACGAAGAGCGTAGAATGAAGCTTTACTGTTTTTTGTCAGAACTATTTCAAGTTACTTTATGTTTTTTGTGTTTTCGTTCAACGAAAGTTTTAATGCTGTAAATATTTGTGTATAGATCCTGATGAGGGCGAAATGTAGCGCCGAAAACGTTTGAATTGTATAAATATATTGTATTATTATGTTCAACGGTGTATTGCTAGTAGCAATAATAGCAACTTAGTCTCGATAATGATTGGAGAATCAGTTGCTGAAAAACTAAAAGCTGTTCCATTTTTAAACAATACCATTTGCAGTAGAATCGATAAAATTTTGAATGATATTAGTGATCAGCTGGTAGCGAAAATGTATGGAAATGAGTTCAGCTTATAGTGAGGTGAGGCAACAACCAGCACCAGTAATAAAGATGCTTATTTGATTTGTTAAGTACGCTTTATTGATAACGACGACAACATCGTTGAAGATTTGCTCTTTTGTAAGCCCATTTTAGCAAACTGCAGAGCACATACATTGTTTGCAATATTGTACAATTTTTTTCTGGAAAATAACCTCGGGTGGAACTACTGCGTTGGTTTATGCACTGACGGAGCTCGAGCTATGTCTGGTCGTTTTGGCGGGCTGCAAACGTTAATGCAGGGCGTTGCTGTCAATGCAAAATGGACCCACTGCTTAATACACCGTGAGGCGCTGGCTTCGCAGCAGCTCAGTGGTGACCTTAATGGAGAGCTTGAAGTTGTTGTCAAAACTGTGAACTTCATTAAAGCAAGGCCGCTTAAAGTTCGGCTTTTGCAAGGTCTTTGCGATGAATTAGAAGCAGACCACAACAATTTATTGTTTTGTTGTAATGCGAGGTGGCTTTCCAGAGACAAAGTTCTTTTACAAGTGTACGAATTGAGAAACGAAATCTTCATATTTTTAAAAGAAGAAAACCATGCACTTGCTACTAGCTTTGAGGATGAAGTTTTCCTGACTCAGTTGGCGTATCTCTGTAATATCTTTGCAAAATTAAATCAATGAAACTTCTCATTTCAAGGAAAAGATACTCACCTTCTGCAACTTTATGACAAAATTACAGCCTTTAAAAGAAAACTACAGTTGTTGAAAACTGATCTGTTGATAAATAAAGAGCATGTGATAGTTTTCAAATTGCATTTAAACTCGCAATCTGGCAATCTCTCCCTGCGTAATACCGATGGGTGTGATATGAAGACAGTGATGTGTTCGCATTTGGATGCTCTAATCTCGCATTTTGAGAAATATTTTTCTGAAAACATGGAGAAGTACAATTGGATAAAAAATCCTTTTGGTGATAATGCAAATGCTCCTCAGGGGTTTACATCTCTAGAAGTTGAACAAATTTATTGATCTTACTTCTAATCTCACTTTAAAAAGCATATACAGTCAACTTCGGATATAAGAGATCCGCCGGGACCAGCTTAATCAGTCTCTTGTAACCGAATTCTCTTAAAACCGACTTATTAGTTTATATTGAAAATCATTTGGGACCTTTTGCGTAGTCCCTTATAAGCGAAAATCCTTTATATCTGAATCTCTTATATCCGAAGTTGACTGTACAATCCTAATTCACTCATTTCATTTTGGCTCAAGGCTCGAGCTGAATTTCTATTTGTAGGCTGTAAAGCTTTCCGCGTTCCTGTGCCGTTTGCAACGTCATACTTGTGTGAAGCCGGTTTTTTTGCGGTAGCAGTAATCAAGTCGAAACACCGCAATACGATTGACACTGAACGCAAGATGGGTGTTGCAACATCAAACATTGCATCGCGCTTTGATAAAATGTGCACAGAGCAACAAGCTCGCTGCTCACATTAAATGTTTTTCAGTATTTTGCATTTTGAACAATTAACATGATTTACATGTATATACAATTTTTTGGTGAATCTTGAAATTTGCAAATTTTGTCATCATTACGGCGCCGCGAATAATGATAAGTTTTCAAAGAGCGCCGTCAACAAAAAAAGTTTGGGAACCCCTGCTCTACACTACAGCCTAATATTTTCCGAGACAATTGGATGAGCTGGCTGGGAAATGTCTCGAAATCACGGGACAATGGTGATAGATGCTGGATCTTCACAGGCGAAAGCGTAACTTCAGATTACGCTTAAACTCTGAAAACAAAAATTTTATTCGTTGCTGTAATAACCGACATCGCTACACACTATTAAACTTCCATTAATAAAAATTTGGATATACAGTGCTTGCGGTTTGGCAAATAGCAGTATCTTTACTAGTTTTAGAAATTAATTTTCAACTCTGTTTGGGATATTCATTACCGTAACCAAAATGAGTTGTTACCATTTTGGAAAGTAATGGGTTTTTTCTTCTCACCAGTTGGTCCATAAACTTTGCCGATCGGGCGAACAATTATATTGGCAACTTCTGTATTCTGACCATTACAAAACGGCAGTGGTGGATGGGGCTTAAGCCTGAGGCCCCGCAAAACTTAGAGGTCCAGTAAAATTTGAAGATGCTGCAAGATTAGCATTTTTAACGCATTGTCATTTATAGATCTCACTGTTTTTTTCAACCCTCAGTTAATACAGTAGGCGCCGCTTATTATGACCACGGATAATATGACCAGCCGCTTATTATGACCAATTTGATGCGGTCCGGAATTTCTCCATTTAAAATTCTCCGTTTAATATGACCAAATTTCGGATAATATGACCAACATTTTCTCCATCTCTCTTATTACAGTACAGTATTTTTGCACCTAAAACTAACTAACGTATGTGCGTAACATTTTGAATTTGTTTTGCGGTGCTTTGATATGCTACTTTGATTAAACGTTACCTGAACTGTTATTTACTTTGTTATAATGTACCACCGCTTGTACATATTGTTACATACTGTACTTAGTTTTACCGTCACTTGTACTGTTACAGTACTGTACTTTGTTTTACTGCCAACGTCACACTGTTACTTCGGTTAAACAATGAATTTGACGGCATTTGGACTTCTTGTGGCTTACGGCGTCGATTCAGGCGCGGTTATGGCGACTTCGGTTTTTATGACCATTCGGATATTATGACCAAAATGGTCTGGTCCTAAGGTGGTCATATTAAGCGGCGCCTACTGTAGTACGGTAATAATAATAGTTTTATTTTCGTCCAAAACAGCACAATAGGCCTACATGCAGAAAACCATTATCAAACAGCAGCAGACGACAAAATGGAGCAGATGGCAAAAATAATATACGTTAAAACAAGCATAATTGGATATGTAGCAACAAAACCAAGCTTGAATCAAAAGATACAGCGTTGTATACAGTGATCCAATGACGACCATTCATTCTCGGTTGCCTTTGGCTGTAAATTATATTATAAGCTTAGCTTGAACGTCACAATATTGATTATTTGGTTAGAATGGTCTGTATTACTAGCAAAGACTCGCAACTTAATTCCTATTTTGTTTTACTCTATTAGTGATGACCAATGGCCAATGGCCAGATCGTCAGCGTAAAGAGAGCAGCTGACGGAAGAAGGCAGAGAGGCCGGAAGATCATTAATGAAGAGAGAGAAAAGTATAGGGACAATAACGGATCCTTGTGGAACACCTCGATGGACTCGAAAGGAACGGCTTTTGTGATTTTGATAAATCACACAAGCGCGCCTACCAGAAAGGAAAGAGTGTGTTCAACGAGCAAAGCAAGGAGGAAGGCCAGCCGAAACAAGTTTATGGAAAAGGGTGGGATGCCAGATAGAGTCAAAAGCTTTAGAGAAATTATAGTAGAGAGAATTGTCCAAGAGCCCGGCCTGGGTTTGTTAAACCCATTCGAAATGGACTGAGAAAGAAACAGAATTTGATCGAGTGTAGACCGTCCAGGGCGGAAACCGGCCTGGCAGGGAAAGAGAATGGCATTAGTCTCCAGAAAAAAGAGTAGACGGGATAGAATGATGCGTTGAAAAAGCTCTGATACGAAGGAGGTGAGAGAGATAGGCCGGAAGGAAGCAGGAGAGTCAAGATGCTTTCCCATCTTATGGATGGAAATAATGGAAAATGTCTTCCAGATGGAAGGAAAGGAATGCAAAGTCCAGGGGCCATTGAAGATGTGAAGAAGAAAATCCATGCCAGAGCGAGGAAGATGCTTTAGCACGGGATAGGCAACTTTGTCTAGGCTAGTGGCAGCGGAGGAGGATGGGTTGGGGGTAGCCGAAAGAAGTTCAGCGGGAGCGAAAGGAGAGCAAAAGGACGAGTGAGACTCCATAGGGCACATGGCTCGGCGGAGCTCAGAAAGGTAGTTTCTGGCTCTGCTACGCAGGGCCTTTGGCTGAGAAACGGAAAAGTGGGACCGTAGGTAAGCGGCGAAGACCAAAGCCGATTCCCTGGAAGAAGAACAGTTGGGGAAATAAGGAAAGGAGGAAGACGAGGAAGGAGAGCCAGCAATAGAACGAAGAAAAGAGTGTTCAGATTTAGGGTTAGATTTAGATGAAAGAGAAGAGCAAGTCGTCTGCAATGCCTCAGCCTTGGCCTTGACTGACGAGGCGCGTCGAGAGGCGGAGATGTAAGCCTGGTGATCTTCATCACTTCTGTGAGCAGCAGCAAAAGCCTTACGTCTTTCAATAATCGCATCTTCCACCTCAGCGTACCACCAGGCTTTAGGAGTGCGTTTGATGCGGCCGAAAGAAATGGAAGATTTGGCCGCATTCAGTGCCAGAGAGGTAAAGAGAGCAGCAGCAGAGGAAAGAGAAGATACGAGTATTCCTCTGCAGAAGGACAGTGAGAGTCAAAGTAGGAGGCAAAGCCATCCCAGCGAGCTTTCTGAAAGTTGAAGGAAGGGGGACGCTCGTTGGGGCGATAGGCCGAAAAGAGAGAGGGATGGATAGAAGGTTTGGTAGGTGGTCAGAACCCAGGTCCTGAAGCACCTCCCAGGAGCAAGAAAGGGCAAGAGAAGAAGGAACAAAGGAGATGTCAGGAGAGGAGCGACTGCTAGAGGAGCGATGGAGAAGAGTGGGTGTGTCAGGGTCATTGATGGGGAGTAGGTCAAAGGAGATGACTCAGTCGAATACTTCCTCCCCGCGGGGTTTGGAAGTACCTCTTGAGTCGCAGAGGGGGTGATGGCAATTGAAGTCCCCCAGAATGAAGAGATTTCTGGAAGGAAGAATGGAGGGAGAGAAGGAGTCGGTTCTGCCATCCGTCGGAGAGGAGCGAATAGGAGGGCGTACACATTAAGAAATGAGAGCAAGTAGGCGTTGTTAAGAGAAATGTTGATCCCTACATAATCAGAATAGGGATCAAGCGAAGAAAGAGAGGAAATAGAGAGTTCAGAAAAAGATAGGCCCTGCCTGATGAAAATGACGACGCCGCCGCCAGCGTTCGTGGCATCACGAGAGAGAATGCCAGACCTGGAGTGTGTGCAATCAGAACGCAGAGCAGAGAATCCAGGGATCCGGAAAGAGGAAGATGAGTTTAGATTGGATTTCTGGATGCAGATATGGTCGACAGGATGGGACGAGAGAAAGTGTAGTAGTTCAGTGCTCCTGGCTCGAAGACCTCCAGCATTCCATTCCAAAACCCTGAGAGAGTCAGGGGGAGGGAGAGGAGGCAGGAGGCGCAGAAGAACAGCCAGGAGCAAGGGACGGTGGTGAGGGGGCAGAGGGATAAACAATAAAATGGGCAGATGGGGGATAAGAGGTTTGGAGACCAGGGTGGGCGAGAGTGTAGCATTTGCCGAGGAGACCAGATTGTACAGTGAAGGTATACATGTCGGAGGAGGGAGTCACAGTGTTACGGCAGGGGGGCAGCTCCAAGAGTGAGAGCTGCCAAGAGCTCTGAATTTAAAGAGGGAAAGTTGTGAGCACCTTAGATGGACCCATTTGGAGTAGGTGCAGCATTGCACTGACTTGCCCCGCCAGGTCACATTTCCAGCGCACACAGAGCAAGAAAAGATGGGGCCAGGGTTGGGATGAACGTTACCGCTCATCAACAGAAGGAGAAGATTGAGGAAACGAAGAAGGGCAGGAGGAAAGAAGAAGAGAAAGCAGGCGACCAATTTTAAAGAAGCTGTATGCTGCCCTATTACGGTCGTTCAGGGGGCAGCATAGCGAAAAAATGAAGGGGAGTGCCCGGGGTAACTGGGACCCTCGGGAAGGCCAACAGCCATTTCGACCCAACCCAAACGGAGTCGGGGACCGCACCACCACGTTGAGGCGGCTGTTGATTGGTGCAGTTAAGTGGGTTAATCAGCGTTTTCTCCAAATTATCATAATGTAGCGCAACTACAAGTATCTGACTGTAGTCCGAGTTAAAATAAGTACACTCCGTATGGCGACTAGTCACTTCTATCATGACGGCTACTGAATGCAGATGGTGTCCCATATATAAAGCCAAGGTGTTATCGGTGACTTTCTGCTTGTGATTTTAGTTGAAGTTGCTGAGATTGCTGCACAATTTTCCTCCTCAACCACGCGCAGCCAGCGGAGACGTGCGAAAGGACGGAGAAAGTTGCTGAGGTCACAACATGCCTTCACCGTCAAAGTTGAGAGAGTGAGGCTTGCCGGTGGAAGTAAGTGAAATTCCCGCCAAGACATTAATTGGAAGGCGGTCTTGACGTTTGGGGCTTGGCGACTCGACGATGGCTTGGGCTGCTCGACTGAAGACGTTGCCGTCCAACTGCATCGGAGATGTAGCTTCTTCGCTGGGCATCGGAGATGTAGCACCATTGTAGCGCAATGGCAAGCATCTGACTGTAGTACGGGTTAAAATGAGCACACTCCCTGTGGCGACTAGTCGCTTCTATTATGACGACCACTGAATGTAGATAGCGTTACATATGTGAAGCCAAGGTGTTGTTGGTGACTTTCTGCTTGTGGTTTGTAGTTGAACTTGCTTCAATAACTACACCTCTGTAGTTAAACTAAAGCAATCTAACCGTACAGTAATTCATAATGATACCTGCAGTCCAATAAGTTCTGAGCCATGCTATGGTCACTCCCCACTTCCCCAAAGTCAAGTTGAGGGCTTTTTCGCATTAGCAGGCATTTGTTCAATTCGATGCGGGCAAAACCGGCAATCGAAAATATTTTGCGATTTCAACCTCCAAGGCTATCGATTTTAGCTCTCTATGGACTTGTATTTTAACTCAAAAAATTTAGTTAGTGACATATTACCCCAAAAATCAAGGCTTGGCCAGCATTTGATTTTTTTACACCCAGAACTATCGTTGTTCTTTGCATTCATTTATGCATGTTGGCTTCAAACTGCCTCAGAGAATGATTGCTTTTTCACCTAAATAGGATCAAAACGAACACACAAATACCACGGAACAATACAGAGCTTTAGCTCTTTCGTCATGTTCATCGATCGTGACATTGTTTTATCAGATTTTAAGGATTTTCTCAATATCTTTGCCATTTAGAAAGCAAGAAAACGAATCTTTTAAGACGATTTGGTGATGAGCAACCAAATTCAAACATACACGTTCTCACTTTAATGTTCATGATACTAGAGCTGTGATCGCTTCAGCGAAACGATTCATTCTTTGCGTTAAAAGGATAATTAATCTGCTTGGCCTACAGGAGAAATCCAATGTTTTTAACTTTTGTTTTATCTTCGTCAATGGAGGAGGCCGAATTCACCTTATGTTCTACACAAACTAATATACTGCATTTCACTACTTCGTTCTGTTGACAGCATTTTCCTTTTTTAATTCAATCTGTACTTTGGTCGCCAACGCCTTTTTCTTCCTAATCTACTATTGCTTATTGGTCTTCATCAGTAGTAACCACTACCAACACATGAAACTGAAGCAAGTTTTTTATATCCTCTGATCGCAGGAAAGTCTTACATTTAGGTTGGTAATGACGCAATAACTTTGTACTACGATTCTCTTTGCATTTGTTAATAATATTGGCACCATCGGCATTGATAGAGGAAGTGGGAGGCCTCTGGTAGCATGCCCCCAAATATTTGAATCTAGTTGAAAAAAAATATTTTAGACAAAAAATGCTTCGCTTGAAAGCTTGATCTCCAAAAAAAGACACTCACTTTTGTTTAAGCAAGCAAAAAAATAGCCACTTATAAAAAGTTGATCTCCAAAAAAGGTCATCAAACAAATGTTATAATTATTCCTCGACCACAAAAAATTACTTCTGGCCTCTTCATTGGCTGGCACAGTGCATTTCTAGTTCAAGCAGCGCAACCAAGTAGCAAAAATGCAAACAATCGGGGTAGAAATGGGATGAACTGACGAAGTACGCTAGGGGGACAAAATATTAAACAACTAATGCAACAGCATAGCCATCGCAAGGCTTAACTGCATGATGCTATAACCCACTCAATCACGTGGCCAATGTCACTCAACAACCCTTACAGTAACATAATATTACTCAGCACTCCAATTTGCGCTTCGCAAGTACATGTAAGCAAAGATGAATATCAGCACTGCAGTATGATTGAACAGACCACAATGTAATGAAGCCATGGTGTTAGGCCAGCTTTGTAATACAAAAATACATTGAACATGAAACACCTCTTCAAAGAATTATGTTAAATTAGAATAAATTAAAGTAAACGGCGCAATAATGATAAAAACCAACGACTGTCATAAATGAAGAGTTTTAATTTCACCACTTTCCACCCTGTTCCTTGGGTGAGAAAACACAAGCTCCACAGTGAAACCCAAACAGCGTCAACCATGTGATCAAGTGAAATCAAAAAGGGAGTCATTAAAGTAATGTGGAGCGACTACCGCCAATCCACATCGAAGTGAATCACCATAATGCCAACCAATTGAGGCTACCAAATGCTTGCCTATTTGGACTTCCGACTACTCATTCTGCTAAGCTTCTTAAGTTAAAAAACGATCAGATAACGTTAGCAACTCAAAGCAGGATTATAGAAATTGTGATAGAAAGCTGAGAAATCGTAAATAGATCTTTTTCTTAAAAAAAAAGAACTTCCATACACGTGGTGTTGTTTTTCTCGCCAAATCGAGGTTGCGCCTGAAAAGAAAGATGCAGCATAACGAAGCCATCATAGTCGAATCCCATCCAAAAGTTAGGTTTCTACATAGCATTCGATCTTATCTTTCAACAGCCTTTATATTTCTGCATTGAAAATGCTGTGGAATCAGAAATACAAAAGAATTAAATCGACAGTGATTCATGCGTCCGTAAATATCACTTAAACTTCCTCAAGCACAGGGAAGTCGAAAACGGCGAGTAGTAGCAGCCACTAATTCTTGACGCAGTTCAAAATTAGCTTTGCTTGTCTTTAAAAAACGTCCAATTTTCAGGTAAATAATGCATTGATGTTTCGTAAGTGTAAAATGTAATGCAGCAAGCTGGCACGACTCGAAGTAAATTAGGACCGAGTCCTTTGTAAAATCCGCTCCAAGTTTCGTTCCTGAAAATGGATTCGAAGTTGAAAATTTTTACGACAAAAAACTTTTTTCGGCAACATAAAATTGTTCCCAGTTCTGACACTTTACAGAGCTGCCGGTAATATTGGCCGGAAGTAATAGTTGCAAAACCCACGCGGTAGTGAAGTGGTGAGAGCGCATGCTTTGCATTTAGCAGACGTGGGTTCAACTCCCTGGTCGAGTCTTGTCAAAGAATTTAAAAACGGTAACTATAGCTTCCCTTGTTTGACGCTGAATATGAAAGCAACGGAGTGAATAAGCCGGCAACTTCACTTATAGTATACTTTGAGGAAGGCACTTACGGGGAGAGCTCTATTTTTACGTGGCGGACATGTGCAGGTGTTGAGGCCCATAAGTCTATTCGTCGAGCTTAGTATGACAAAAAACTTGGAAATAGTGTATGAGCCCCTACGCGTAAATGAAAAAAATTATCAACCTTGGCAGCATGCATTTTTATGACAGGCACTGCAGTCGCAACCTCATGATTTTGAAACAGTCGCTACATAGTGACGAGTCATGGGCAACAAGATTGAAACAATACAAATTCCTGTCTACAAAATGCAGTTTCGACGAATGAAGCATCATACTGCGGTTTTCACTCACTTCCAGGTACTTTTAATTACATCTATTACGCCATTGTAGGAACGATGTTGCTCTTGCAATCTAGCGCGCACTACTTGATAGGGATAAGTTGAAGTTGTGGCCACGATTTTAGATGCCGCTGACATAGCCAGGACATCTACTACGTTCTGAAAAAGGTTGAATAAAATAATTCGACAAACAGCACCACTTTAACTGCTTACTACAGCTGTACACACAAAAAGCATCTTATCAAAAAATCGGTAGATTGCTTTGCATTGTCTATACATTACAATGGAAAGAACAGTTAGTAAAATGAATTTTTTCTTTTAAAAATACGAATCATATTTACAGATAGATTTATTAGTAATCAATGCTTACCGACTTCACATTACAAAGATTACTGTTTTATACAAATGCTTATAGTGTATCTCTGTGTGGTTTCAGGCAAAAGTTCAATAAAATCTCTTCTTTCCTACTTTCGTGATGTAAATACCAGTTTTGACCCAAATGCTCAACAAGTAATTGCTGATGTATTTTTTGTTATTTTGAACCAGAAGAAAAAGCTAAGAACAACAAAATAAGCGAACGAATACGCGAAAACTGAAATCAGGTTTCATACTTCAGATAACGTTAGCCAATCATACAAAGCAAGACAAACCTTAATTAACTAAAGCCAGAATAATTTTGCCTTAATCTACGTTAAAAATTTCACGCTGCATACCATCTTATCAGTGACAGCAACTCCTCTTTTATCAGCGTTCCATAACTTCAACTTTTCATATACAAGAAATTGTACAGCCCCATGGCTAGTACCAACTAAACCAGGGACAAGACCCTAAAAACAAAACAGATAGACCGATCAAAATTTCAAATCACTCTCCTTTTTTTAATGTAAAGTTCTATAAAAAATCAGTGCTAAAGAGATGCTAAGGATAGAGATAAGTGAAGGCGTCGCTGCAGACAACTGGTTGGCCACTGATGATTTAGGATGAGAACCGGACTTTAAAAGCGAATAAAAATGAATGAAAAAATCTCTAGAAAGCAACCATCGTCAAACATGCTGTTCAAAAAAACCTTGATTGTTGTTCGCATAAACAGTCACTAAGAGGGAAGTCTTCCGACTTTTAACTCAAAATCACAAACGCAGATATTAGCATACCGAGCATTTATAAAAGGGGGCTCAATCCAGTGAAGATGGTTGGTAATACACGTTACGGGAGGGGGTAAAATTTAGGAGAAAGCTGTATTTTCTATAAGGTCACTTGCAAAAGCAAATTAAAACACAATTTTTCTAGCTTTGTAGTCAAGGCCAAAAAACATTGGAAGGGGCGTGACAAATGACTTCACCAAACACTTTGGTAAATGCAGAATACATTTCTAGATACCAGCAGTATAATATCGCATAATAATGATGCAACAACAAATTTACATAATTTAAAAAATAATGGAAAAGCAGTTAGCCGTGTTTTTCCAATGAAAGCAACATCCGACTCCTTGCTACAAAAGGACGCAAAGCAGCATTTGATGTACATATCGACTTATATTGCAGTTGCATAAAATAATTGCCAGCTAACTTACTTTGTATAAGCCTTTTACACCATGTTGATAATATACATCTGTAATAGCATGCATCATTCCGCGATATGCAACAGATTGTGTTTCATACTGAAGGCACAGTCTCGTCTTTGCAACCCACACGGGATTGGTAAGTAGTAGAGTGCACGAGCCTGTCCAAAGGCAGAGACATCAATTTTATCTAGTTACTATATTTCACAAGCGATGCCAACCGCAGCAAAATATGTTTGCTTGCCATGCTGCAGTGGTCGGTGGATATAAATATACATTGCAAGTCAGTAGACTTGGTATCAATTCCCTCCTCGATTCATACCAAAGACTTTTGTAATGGATTGCATAGATTTATTGCTTGGCGCTCAAATATAACATTGAGGTGGAGAATAAAAATATAAAACCAAATTCACAGTCATGATTAAAATAGGTCCTGGCGGTAAGTTGTAGCAGACAAAAAGCGCCATAAAAATAATGAAACTTCATTTCATTACGCAGTATGCCCTTATTGACGATTATCACAGTGTTCTAATGGAGTTCAACTTTCAGGTCTCTTGTTTCATAGTAAGGAACAGTTACTACTACACCAACTTGGCTCTCAAATTGAATCTATTAAAAGCCATCATAAAAACCATTGTGAGAAAAATTGATATATTTTTAAGTACCTGATATCATTCCACAACTTAAATATTGAAGAATAGTAAGCGACTTGGAAGGGTCCCCACCATTCAATATTGACTTAATAGAATTATAACTGAAAAACAAATTTTGAACATCTCTATATCTCTAAAAAATCATGATATCAATCAAAAACACAATTCAATATGTAAAATCGTGTATTTATTTAAACTTTGCTTTACACATGTTTTAGTGGTGTAATGCAGTAACTTAACTTGAAAAATGTTTAACTGCAATCAGTTACTTACTAGTGACTAGCTAGCAGTAATACACCTTCCATATTTAGTAATGAGCATTGACAACATACAACAAAAAATATAATATCGAAAATTTGTAAAGATGAACAGTTAAACAGAAACATTTTGTTGGTTGTAGAAAGCTTTGAAAAAACTGTATCAGTCGCAGTTTATGACGCAAAATCACCACTAATGAGAGCGTCAGAAAAGCTTTTAGCTAAACAGCTATTTTTCAAAGCTGTATCAAAGATGAACACACACATATAAGTTAAGCTCGAGTTGGAATTTTTGTCTAACCTTAATTTTTGTAATTCTTGAACTTCACAAGAACTTGACAAAAATTAATGACAGATAAGTACAAAAATGTTGATCTAACCAGGGCTTTTAATCAGCTTTATTTCCAAATTCTTTTTGTTGAAACATACCTCAAGGTTCATAGCTTAGCTTTTTGAACCAATGCGCAACTGCCAAACTAAATTTTGTGTACATTCACAATCTAAATTTATTACTTTTGTTGCTTCTCAAAGTTTTGAAAACAACGCAATGTAGGCAATAAATTCAAAATACGCATAACCTGCACTTTTTCTATTTTGTGAAGGATTGTTGTTATGTTACATAAAGCAAAAAAGCAGATAATAGCCACAGCATTTTAATAAAAGGTGACGAGTTCAAGCTGTCACATTAAGAACTCGGTACACCTACAAAGCCCTGGGTCCAAACAATCATGTATAGTACATTAGGAAAGTTTAATTTTTCAACAAAACCTCAGTTGGGAATGAGGCTTCTATCAACACTATTTAAACAAAATTTTGAATATTTCTCACCAGTTGAAATAAATTGTAAAACTTTTGATTGAAGTGTTTTAACAATGTGACTATCCTTAGTGGCACAAACACTAAACTGCAATCCTACTACTCAAAAATATGCTGTAATTCACCTAATTACTTACAAATAAAAGTACAAGCCCCAGCTCAATCCATTTCCAACCACATTAGGAACAACACCACTGTACAGGCCTCTTACACCTGCCTTCTGCCAAACAGATTTAGTAAGATTCCATATGGAAGAATACTTAGGTCGAGAATCCAATCCATCACTGACTGAAACAATGTTAACACTTTTCAGAATCATATAGTATTAAATTTTTAAATGGCAAATGTTGATTGAATAGTTATTGATAAGCACAGGAGTAACTTAAATATGAGCAGTTTTAAACATTTCAGTATATTATTCTACTTGGTGCTTTATTTTCAACTGGCATTTTCTGAATGATTGGTTAAACTTTTAAGCTGCTCAATAGCTATGTCATCAGTACACTTGATAATGATCACTAATAAAGATATGCTCTTCTTGTAATAAGCAGCAAATTTACAGAAATTAATTTCAATTGACAAAAAGCATGAAAACTTTGCTGAATATGAATCACAGACCATCTGGATAACACCTCATAATTAGCTCCACAGCTGCAAATGTGGAGGATAAAGATGCAACGCAACAACATTGGTTTAGCTTGCAAGCAAAGCAAACAAAAAAGTTTCATTGGTACCAGTGACAATTTAAATAAGCTAGCAACGGGCAACACAAACATCATGGTAAAACAGAATTACAGAAATTCTTATCAAAACAGAAAAAAACACTTAACTACCCCATGAAAACTGAAGACATACAGAAATTTAGGTATAATAAACAACTAATCTTTAGAGGTGGTTATTACATGCCATACTCAAGATGGATGCTAAACTTAAATCAATCATGTAATTCTACCCAATTGGGTGGTTCTACTTCTGGATTTAATTTTGTAATCAAATTCGGTAAATTTTAGTATTTCTGCAATATCTGTACATTGAATGGTGTTTCTTCAATATTTTTTTCATTTCAGAAATTTCATATGGTAGTGTGACTTTCTATATTGCCAAATATCTGCAATTTCATATTTTAGTGTTGCCTGTGAGCTACTCACCATTGGAACCCAACAAAAAGCTTTCATCCATCTCTGTAAGACTGCCAAAAGTAAAAGTTATATATTGTACAAACAACGTAACAAACTTTTAGTGGAAATGATATGCTATAATTTTCCTGGCACAAACTGTCAAAGTTACATTTCCACTAAAGCTGTAAGACTTATAAGCTAGTTCAGTAAGCTAAGTATGCTAACCTGAAAATCTTATTTTGATCAAATCAAGAGGATGAAGTATACAAGTAGAAACAGTCCCTCCAAGAACACCAGACACGAAGTGTTTGTAGTTATAAGTGCTAGACATTCAATTGTATATCTTGGACCTAACAAAATTCTAAAAAACAAATTAACTATGTAAGTTTGAGTAGCCAATGTTACTCAGCAGACAGCAGAACTAGAAGTTAATGAAATGGTACTTACGTATTATCGGGAGGACCTTTAAAAAAACGACTCAAAAATTTGCAGTGTACACTGCCCCGTACATTTACATACCGGGCCTACCCCTTCAGTGTACACTGCCTTTCTTTTAAAGCCCTGGCCAGCTGAGATTCGAACCCGACCTTTAAAAAAACGACTCAAAAATTAAGGTCCTCCCGATAATACGTAAGGACCAATGAAATAGTCCAACTACAACCGATATATCATTTTCATTTTATTCAGAGATGTCATAGGTTAGAATTAACATAACATGATTTACGTACTTCCACTACAAGTGCCTCATGCACACACGTGAGAAAAGCAAAGGCACATAAGAGCAAAATGTAAAAATTTTCCAAATTAACCCTAAGCTAATTGTAATCATGATTGGCCGCAACTCTAACTCTAACCCAAACCCTAATCCCAACCCCATATACGATCAGTGATACTGCAGAATTTCTGTGCTTCAGTAGCAGCCTATTCAACTAAAAGAAATAATTTCTGTGGGATTCCGTATTTTAGTGTATTGCAGCAACCCACAATTAGTAGTAATAAACAGGTACAGTATACACAGCATAGGTATACTATTTCTACTTATAACTTATGCCCATACTTACACTTTAGCCTTACACTTATGAAGTACTGATGCCCACTTAAGGACTGCAGTTCACACCAAAATCACTCAATCGTAATGTAAGAGATTCGAAGCATTAAGTCTTGAGCAGTGTTTCTCAAACTTTTTTGGCATGGTAAAAAAGCTGAACAAATTTCGCACCACCATAGCCACCTGTATCTAGTTCATATTGATCGCGAATACCATTACAGGTGACAGCGAGGTAGGTAAATGACCTTTTTATTGGCGATCACTAGTTTTTCGTGCAACATTACAAGATGTACCATGTTATCGACCATTATTTGATGGCAGCATTTACTCAATTTTGGCCGAAAACTTCTATAAATATTAAGCACTTCAAAAAAACCCGCTGCACACCTACAAATCTTCCACGGCACACAGTTTGGGAAGCACTGGTCTAAAGGCTGCTTCACACAAAATTTGGTTTCATTACGGTCATGGTTTTTGACACAGTTACGTTTACGTTGTTGCGTTCAGACTGAAAACGTAGAAAAACCGTTGCCGTATCTGAAGCGAATTTTCTGATTTCTGATGCTGACAAAACAATAGCGCCATTTTCGCTCTTAAAATGCGGTAAGTGATAATAGTAACTCAATTCTAAAGATACCTAAAAATAATAGCATTATTGTGAATGCTAAAGACGAAAAAAGCTTCTAAACGCATTATTTTCAATTTATTCAAGCTTTTTTTTAAACAACTGAATGATTTTAATGAATTTGTGCAAATGATTTGTAGAACAAAAGATTTCAATAGGCTTGACGGCGCGATGGTGTAGTGCAGTGGTGCTCAAACGGTGGCCCGCGAAGCAATTTTCATTAGAAAGAAAATTTAACACTTTGATCATTAAAGAGAATTTTTATTTTGCTTTTGTCACCAGGCATCCTTTAACTTCTCAATATAGCTCTTCTGGTGTAATCGAAAGTTTAAATGATCTTTATTTAGATTCAAAATCTACATAAAATTCACGAAAACTCAACGTTTCGAAAAACTAAAATCAGTTTTTCTTCGTCAGGAGTGACTAAAGTTTAAACACAGACAACGGTTGCATAGTAATCAACAGGACGATAAGGAGAAAAAATAAAAATTATGGCAATAAAGAAGTGCAGCAGCGACAACTGGCGGTCAAAGACTTATAAATTTGTATAATCCGGGATAAAAGCTGTTAATTTTATCGTTAAAAGAAAAATCAGTTTGGTGCATGTAAAATGATTCTAAAAAACGTCTAAAAAACATGCTGCCAAGTTTAAAAGACAAAATCAACAAATTTGATCAACGCGGTGTTGTATATAAAATTCCATGTTTAGATTGTACAGGTGTATATATTGGTGAGACTGGTCGATCATTTAAAACACGACGCAAAGAACATCAAAGGGACGTCAAACCTGATATAATTGCCAAACTAACAAATGAGGATTTAAAAAAGAAATCTGCTTTAGTGAAACACGTTTGCTTAAATGGACACCGGATTGATTGGGAAAGCTCTGAAATTTTAGCTACTGAAAGTGACTATAAAAAAAGACGTTTTTTAGAATCATTTTACATGCACCAAACTGATTTTTCTTTTAACGATAAAATTAACAGCTTTTATCCCGGATTATACAAATTTATAAGTCTTTGACCGCCAGTTGTCGCTGCTGCACTTCTTTATTGCCATAATTTTTATTTTTTCTCCTTATCGTCCTGTTGATTACTATGTAACCGTTGTCTGTGTTTAAACTTTAGTCACTCCTGACGAAGAAAAACTGATTTTAGTTTTTCGAAACGTTGAGTTTTCGTGAATTTTATGTAGATTTTGAATCTAAATAAAGATCATTTAAACTTTCGATTACACCAGAAGAGCTATATTGAGAAGTTAAAGAGAATTTTTATTGAAGATGTCAAGTAAACCAACAATTGCAATTGCATAATAACTACTTTCAGTACTTAATTTTAGTGTGACCAATGCAATTGTGGGCAGCTCTCTTTTTTGCTGTGCTCATTTTTACTACTCAACCTTAAAAGTTTTCCTTCAAAAATAAGATTATTAATTCTTGTGGCCCGCAAAGGGTTTCTGAAAGACAAATGTGGCCCAAGAGCCACAAAGTTTGAGCAACACTGGTGTAGTGGTTAGAGGGTAGTTTTCGTAATAATGCAATTGATTATGCGTGTTTCAAGGAAATAAATAGGGAATTTACATTCAGAACTCTTTTGACGTAATCAAAGCGGAAATTAGTGGCACAAAAGCGGATTGTCGTGCGACGCTCTTGACAAATTAAAACGATGACACATCAGGGCGTCGCAACGCATAATTTAAAAATTGCTGGGGTAGGCCTAAGTAAAAATCACAAAAATAGAGTTTTAGATATTGCTGTCTTTTCTGTGGTGGAGTCTAAAATTACGTAACTTAATTTGAAGTGTGTAAATAGACGTTTAAATTAACCAGATTGAGTCTGCCTACTATTTCAATTATTCTATTCGGGTGGAAATTAAGTCTACTGCTGGAAGCAGAATTTCAATTCTTTGAACGTTCTTCTTTATAAAAAAAAAACTGATTACCTGTTCTTATATTGTAAAACTGTCTTTTTACTTGTTTTTAATCTTAAGTCTACGTACTGCAGATAATTTTTGAATAACGAAATTATCTCTTTGTTGTTAGTAATTGTTTACTTTCCTTTAAAATGCTTGTTGTCTTTGCAATGTGAAGTTCTACTATTTCTCATGAGCTAACGGGCAAGGTTGTTTGATGTGTAATAAAGTTGTTTGGGCCAAAATTATTCATTCATTTTTGAAGTTAGCTGTGGTGAAGTGAAAGTGGTTTTGGGGGTTGTTGCTGTATACAGTATTTAAACTTGGGTAAATTTCATTTTTGAAAACTTCTCTGCTCTCGCCTTATCTAGACCTTGCCCTTCCTGGATGGCACTGTGATGAGATATATGATCAATGAATGAGAACTGAATTTGGCAGCCGCAACTCCAACAGCTTTTCCGAATTGCATTGGCACAACTTTTCAAAATATTTTCCTGTAATTTTTGCTGCAAGTGGTGAGAGAAAAAGATTGGAGAAGGCTCAGAATAGCTTCTCCTCAAGAACTCATGCGTGACCTTGGTATGGTGGTTAGGGTACTTTTTTTTGACAACTTTGAGAAAATTTAGAATTTCGCAAAGCCTTAGTTAAGATAACAACCATGACCAACCGAGCTATTTACAGCATTGGGGTGTGAGTTGGTAAGAGGTTGAAAAGAGTTAGTCTCAACTTTCGAGATAATTGAGTTGGTAAGAGGTTGAAAAGAATTAGTGTCAACTTTCGAGATAAGACAGTTACTCGAAATAATTAAATGATCTGACTGCATGACCTGTGTGCGTAGAGTAGATTGCTATGGCATTTGATATGAAATAGATCGTTTATTTACTGTTAAAATTTCGTTTATTTGTCTATTGTATGCATATTTTGAATAAAAACAGGGAATAGAATAAATCAAACAAGTGTTTTCTTCGTCAGTGAGTGGCCCTTTAAGGGAAGGTAAAACTTAAGGTGCGGCATGAATATGTTACATGCTACATACATAGGCGTACGAAGTGGGGGGTCCGGGGGGGCACCGGCCCCTCCTGGTTGTAAAAATTTCGGGCAACTTTTAATTTTTCGGGCAATTTGAGTAAGTGTCCTTACATCTTGGCCGAAAAATTTGTCACTGCAATAGCATCTCCAAAGAAAAAAAAAAAAAAAGGTCAACACTTGTTTGGACACACGTCTGGTGGCATGTTTAGGCCAATAGTGATGGAAAAGGTGCAGCGAAACAGGTGATGACCTTTTTTTTTTTTTTTTGGAGATGTCATCGCAGTGACAAACTTTTCGGGCAAAAATTTGGTGCCCCCCCAAATGGGTTTGAGGTCATACGCCCATGGCTACATAGGTAATTAGAAAAATATTTTCCTATTGATTGCTCTATGTACTATTTTCACAGAAAGACGACAATTTTCATACAATTTTCCACAATAACGAAAGTTTTACACTAGATAACAGTTACTTTAACTAGATCCTGGCATAATCACAGGTAGAGGAGATGCAAACTAATCCAAATTAAAGCGCTTACAGCTCAGTAACTGCAGTAGGTTTAATGATAGTTTAAGAGTATTATCCATGAACCAGGTTTTTGTGCTAAAGTTGTGGATAACCGTTGTAATGTCTGTAAGATTTCACGCGTAAAATTGTCAATTTGTTTAGCTTTGCAACATTTGATTAATACGTGTTAGAAGTTAAGATTTGTCAGGCTTGTGACATAAGTGGATAAAAGATTACAACTTGCCATAGCATCACACTAAAAAACTGAAGATTTTTTTGAGCAACCCTTATGTGAATACTGTAACGAGTTCGTGGAACAGAGACCCTTGGGTAGTCTCCAAACCCGAGATAGATTGTTGTGAAGCTGTTTAACAAAATATATGAAACGCGCCCCTTGCACTTCCTTTCTTCTGTCGCCTAAACTTTCGTGCACCAATCCTTTGACAAACGTATATTGACGATAAAGAACTAAAACTTGAAATTAAGATATTACAATTAACAGAAAAACAAGATGAGATGGTGGAGGCGTAGTTGGCGTGGTTACCGGTGTTAGAGGTGCAACGATGTAGCGGTGTAGCGGCGTAGCGGTTTCAAGCTAGTTTGACCCCCAAGTAGCTTCTTTACTACAGCTCCACAAAGACGATCAACAAAAGAACAACTTATCCAACTTTATCTACTTGGGTTTCTTACAAGCTTCTTTTGCCAGTTTTCGTCTTTTGCTCAAACGTGCAGGTTTACAAAACAACGTAATCCTTCCTGCTACGTGTCTACTTGAGAATAATGTAAGATGTGATAGGAAGGCAGTTTTCGCAGCGTCGCTCAGAGACGTAGCAGCCGCCCCCCAAACCCCCCAATTGGGGGGGGGCCAGGCCAACTTTGGGGGCCCAAGTTAGTCTGAAATTGCTTTTTGGCTACGTGACTATTTTCAGTTCAGCAGACTTGTTTACAACCGATTTAAACTGTAGGAAGAAATTGGCTTGTGACATCATAAGTGAATGCGACGTCATTTTATCTCGCAGAATCTAGAATATTTCGATTGATTTTCTGGTAGAATCTTGAATATTCAATTGACGTAACAATGCCGTTGTTACGCAACAATCATAGAATGGTCTGGAATTCTGTTTGGCTATAAATACCGGGACAATATATATACACTGCAGAGTGCAGATAAAGTATTTTATTGACATTGTATAGAATGAAACGTTCAAAAAGTGGTGCTCAAAAGAGAAAAGAAGCAGCCACTGCTCGAGATGCTGTAGCGAAATTGCCCAAGATGACAGATTTTTTCAAGATTACTGAGCAGAGTAGACCTGGCACTAGTACCGAGAGGGATGAAGAAAACTATAGTGTACAAGAAAAAGAAGACTATGACGATCAGCATCAAAGTGATATTTCCAGAAAATGTAAGTTGTGATTTACCTGCCAATACGCAACCTTCAATATCAAAAATAACTGAATCTCAATTTACCCCTATCCTTGATGACCCATGTAAATGGCCTGAAAGTATTTCTGATGCTCAACGATGTGATATAGTAAAGCGTGGACCACATCAACTAATAATGAATTTTCCATATAATAACACAACTCCAAGGCGACGTTTTTCCTCCAACCATTATAAACGTGTGTTACCTAATGGTGAAAGTGTTTCACGGTCGTGGCTAGTTTATTCTGGGGAATCAGATCAAGTTTTTTGCTTTTGTTGTAAGCTATTTGGAAAAACACTAAGCCCCTTTTGTAGTGGTATAAATACATGGGAGGGTTTTTCGAAAAAACTGAAAGACCATGAAAACGGCATTTCCCACCAAGAATGCTGCAGTCAATGGATGTTGCTAGCTGAAGGGATAAGAAATTCATCCACTATCGACAAACGCGAGATGAATATTTTTTTCAATGAAAGACGTTTTTGAAGAAATGTTTTAGAGAGACTTATCGACATTGCCTTGTTGCTATCGGAAAGGAATCTTGCTTTTAGAGGATCTGAAGAAGTCTTAGGATCTCCTCACAATGGAAATTTTCTGGGTATATTTGAGCTTTTGGCAAGAAGAGATCCGATCCTAAAAGAGCTTCAAGACAGAATCAAGAATAAAAACACTAAAGATCACTATTTGAGTCCTACCACACAAAATGAACTAATTGAATTGCTAGCGACAGAAGTTGAAAAAGAAAATTTACAGCAATTGAAATTGGCAAAATATTTTTCTATAATTTTGGACTGCACTCCAGATATGTGACATCATGAACAAATGTCTGTCATTCTCCGTTATGTACTATGTAATGAAGAAGCTGCTGTTGTTAAAGAAACATTTTTTGGCTACTTGAGAATAAGTGACAGTACTGGGAAAGGCTTGTTGGACGCTTTCTTAGAAAAAGCGACCGAACTGCAACTCGAATTGTCTGATTGTCGAGGTCAGTCATATGATAATGGTGCTAACATGAAAGGAAAACATTCTGGGGTCCAAGCAAGAATGCTAGACATCAATCCCAAAGCTGTTTACGTGCCCTGTGCAAACCATACCCTTAACTTAGTTGTTGTTGACAGTGCTAATTGATCGACGGAAGCATTGACATTTTTTGGAGTACTTACAAGGTTGTATGTGCTGTTTTCTTCCTCTGCTCAGCGTTGGGAAATTTTGAAGAAACATGTGGAGCTGTCCATAAAGTCACAATCTGATACTCGTTGGGAAAGCAGAATTAAATGCATCAAACCTCTTCGATACAATTTAAAAGAGGTGTTGCTGGCACTGATAGACTTGGAAGCCATTTCCATAGAAAGAAAAGATGGAAGAGCTGCCTCAGAAACAAAATCGTTGATAGCTCATTTATCAAAATGGAGTTTTCTTTTGTCGGTGTTTATTTGGTATGATATCCTATTCCAAGTCAATAAAGCAAGCAAAATTCTTCAATCGTATGGAGTCTCCCTTCATACAATGGAAACGGAAATCCAGGCAACTGAAAAGTTTTTGCAAAACTATCGCATAACGGGTTATGACAGTGCCGCAACATCTGCTGTTGAAATAGCACAGGAATTGGATATTGATCCTTCTTTTCCTCCGTCAAGAAGTGGAAAGAAAAGAAGATTGTTTGATTACCAAGGTGAAGAGGAACAACGAGCTACTCCTGAACTGAAATTTAAAAGCAACTTTTTCTATCCATTAGTAGACCAGGCTATTATGTCAATAAAGGAGCGCTTTAATTTGTTACGTGAGGTTTCTTCCGCCTTTTCGTTTTTGTACACACGAGACAAACTTTTGCTTGTGCAACAAGAAAATGCTCTTCTTACTTGCTGTAAAGAGTTCCAAAAAAAGTTCGGTGACATTGATTCTGATGAAATGAGCGCTGAGCTACAGCGGTTTGTTTTAATTTTACAAAAAAAACGCAATCTCAATACGGCTCAAGACTTTCTGAACTATCTTCTAAAGACTCATTTATTTGAATTGTATCCGAATGTGTACATCGCACTTCGAATCTTACTAACTTCCCCGTGACTGTTGCCAGCGCTGAAAGAAGTTTCAGCAAATTGAAACTGATCAAAACTTTTAATAGAACGTCTATGACAGACAGTAGACTATCTTCATTAGCCATGTTGTCAATCGAAAATGACTGCGCCCGATCTCTTGATTATGACAATGTCATAACAGCATTTGCGAACAAAAAGGTTCGCTCCAGACTATTTAAATGATACTGTGTTTTTATAACTTTTTCATGTTTTTCAGTGTCATTGCTTTCGTTTCGCAGTGTCTGCATAAATGTCCTACTGAACTCTGGCATCGGTGCCGAATTTTTTATGACTTGCACCTTCGGTATCGGCATGCTTTATTCTGACATTAACCTGTTTACTTATGTACAAATTGTGGTGTATTTTCTTAATGCAGCTTTTCAATTTTACACCTTTAAAGTGATATGACCTGTGCGCAGGGGCTCTTGCGCTTACTTTGGGGGGGGGCCCGAAGTTGGAGTGCTACGGGACTGGCGTTGCTTTAGGGTCAACTTTGCCAAACTCAACTACTAATCAATAAAAACGATACCTCAAGTAAAACACACATAACAACGACACAACGCGGGTTCAAATCACAGATTGACTACGCGAAACTATGGATTTAAAACATTAGATGTTGCCAAATATTGTAACAATATTTACAAATATTGTAATGTATCATTCTTCTTTCACATTCAACATATAAGTTGTTTGGTTTTAAAATAACAGTTAATAGAAGCTTTAGGCGTAGGTGCTGCCTCTTGATTTCTATCACCTTTTGCACTTTAATCGTATCAGACACACTATGACATTATAGAGAGAGTTTGAAGCGGGCAAGAGAAAAAGAGAAGCATGCTTAGAAGGCCTAAAATGTTTAGAAAAAGAACCGCTCGTTGCATCCTCAATTGTTGTAGAATATTTTTGATGAAAGCTGTTTTCAATATCTCTGAAAAGGCTTTTGATTGCGTTTATAGGATCAGCAGTTCTTGAGAAAGTGAAGAAGAAAGCAAACTTTACATTTATTCGTTATTTATGACATAATGTGATTTCCTAAAGAAGTGAAATTTTTACAAGTTGGTAAATCAGGACAGTTCCTGTCCATGTAATGGTGGCAATCTTGATCGATCAATGAAGACTTGTAATACTCCCGACGACAGAATGATGTCACAAACTGTCATTTGTACTTTTAAAAAGTGTAAGAAGGGGGGGAGCAGGATGAACCGCAATTAATAATAATAGCGCCCAAATGGTGGTCGTTTTGACAATTAAAGAAATGAGCTATTTAGGCTTAGTAGTAGGCCTATTTAGCAATTTGGTGGGCACCCTTTTTATTTATGTATGTGAAAAGAAGTTCTTTGGCTGCACTGTTTGCTATAATTCGACGATAGCGAGTAAAGGGACCATGGCTTTACCCAAACCATATAACCTATTTAAATAGGCGCCTGTCGCGTTTTGATAACATAATATTAATAATTTTTGGTTCTATCTCAATCTTAAATTTCTTTTAAACTTGAGGCGATGTATGATAATCGCTCGGATAATTAGGTCTGACTGCAACTAAATAAAAGTTGGAAAGGATTGGCTTCCACTAAAAACACCTCAAACCACGTTAAGAACAGAATAATGTATTCACAGAAATAACCTTCACGACTTCAAGCTTCTTCGCTCAACAATCTCAGAACTAATCACTTTGCCACACAATCAGAAAATTGCCAAAATTAATTTCACCATTAGCTGCTTAATACTTGCCAAGTCCACAGAATCCACAATAAATTAATACAAAAAAACAATGGCCCTTCTTTACTCTGTCAATCAATCTCTCTCTCCCCACTACAACGTTTTCTGCTCTATCTACACTACTACTCTAACTAAAAAAAATCCCATCGCCTTATATATAAATCGAAAAAAACAATCCAAAAAACGCTAGAACGAAATCACATGAAAAAAGAAAAAAGCATTTCGAGTTATGTAATCGGTTATCGAAATTCTTCGAAGAAGCGAAAATCACTTGATCAATCTGTAATTTTACTACAATTTTACTAATAACAATTGTGACGTAATAAAGGCGTACTTACAGCAAAATCCAATTGCCAGGAAAAAAGGTATTTTTTTCCTCAATCAGTAGCTGAGCGAATAAATGACACAGTACTATACACAAATATGAAACAATTCTTACAAGGCAAATTTCCTTATTCGTGACAGCGCCTATCAAGCTATTTTTAAGCAAAATGGTTTCCTGTTAATCCAGTTTTACAAATCGATGCTATTTTTTGCTTTGTTATTAGCTTTTATTAAACTTAGAATTTTATGACATTTGACTCTTCTTCTAATCCAGACCTCTCCATTTTTAAATTAAGATTTGTGTTTTGTACCGATATAAAGAGTTTATCAACCACTAATATCAACAAAGGATTTTGCTATTTGTGGTTACTATTAAAATGATTGTGGATAATTTTGCTGCCTGCTGCTGTTTTCTATATATAGTGGCAGACATTGTGATGTCGTTTAAGATTACGATGTATGTAACAATGCTTTTTTAAAAAGATTTTAGACAGAACAAAAAAGTATGCTTAAAAAACACTTCTTTTTCTTTCGGTTTTTCCCGATTAGGTGTCGCCACAGCAGATATTTCTGCATTTTTTAGTACATGGCATTTGTTTTACGGTCGGATGCCCTTCCTGCCACCAACCCTCTGTTTGGAGGGAAAACTGCGCCACCTCTTTTCCACATAAAGGTGGGGGCCTCCCGTTAAGTGCCTTGCTCAAGGACACAACAAGCGAACTTGCCGGCTTAAAAAACACTAAAATGAATAATCGTCAGTTGCACCTTGATACACTAAAATGTAAGATGTTATAGAATTACTTTTAGCAAAAATTATCGTTTCTTGAAACGCAATTGATTAAAAAAGACGTTGTGGGCTTGTGTGCTTAGCCGTTACAAGTTTCGTGAGTTTCTCAAGTCCCTGGCAACGTCTTGTTTGCTCTGTTTTCAACTTAAACCTTCTTAAACTAAACAGTCTTTTATTCGTAAAATTCAGCAAGTGCTTAAAAGCATATCAAAGTTGTGGAAGGGCGCTAAAATGATTGACATGTATTTTCAGGGTTAAGCCATTAAATGTTAGGACCACTACAAACGACTTTTTCGTAATTGTATACGCGTTTAGATGAGCTAACGTCTGTGGCTGCGCGCATGTTGCTTGGTGCTGGCATAAACGCTGCCACGCAAAGAGCAAACTTACTGGAAGTGAAGCACTTGCAGTTATTGCAATAGCAGGGCCCCTATCAATAATGTCGAGTTTGAGAGCATCTAATCAGCTGGCTGTGCCAGCCTCAGCCAATTACAAAGAAAATAGCTTCAACATTTAGATAATACGCAGCTCGACTACAAAATTTTGTTGCAAAAGATAGTACAGGGCCATCTTTAGACCCTCCATTTGCTTTAGGGGGATCATCAAGTGTTTTGCCTGGAGTTGGCTATATATTAACATTTTTAGAGACTACGTTTTTAAATCTTTTATTAGGCGGGACCATCCCTTAAATAAGAGTAATGAAGACGCATTATCATCACTAGTACTCATGCTGAGTGTAAGATATTTTACGTTGCTCCTGGCTAGCCCGATATCATACGTAGGACTGTATACGAAACAAACCCAAACAATCCATCACAATGCACAAGACTTACGTACCGTTTACTTTTGAACCAGGATTCTCTTTGACGTTCTGCTAACCGTGCAGATATGAATTAAATCTGATACTCTTACATGAAATTGATCACACAAAAGGTAATTAAGCATAGAAAAACCTTCCATAGATTATTCACAAAATGTGGTGTTTTAAGGCATTCATGGCATTACGTGATTATGTGATAGCATGTCCCGGCATGCGCGGAAGAGCACCTCAAAAGACCCGGATTCGAAGCCCACAGAAACCAGACACGACGAAACATACCTCCGGGTAATAATTAGTTTCAAGAGTCACGATCCGAACAAGGTTAGTATAGCGAAATAGGTGGGACCATCCCTGGACCCAGGTTTCGGCCTTTTGGCCTCATCAGCAATGACTCGTCCTATCCAAGGCAGCGCTCCCGGAGGGGGTGTTGTGCGCATAAAATTGGAGGTTAACGTTACTCCCTGCATCTCAGGTGGATGTGAAGCGTGACTAAATAGTTGCGGTTTCGGGGTTGAGCAATGAGGTAACACGAACCATAACGACACACTGACCAAGGTCAAAAGTAGGAGCCGCGGCGCTGGTGGAATCAAACCATTGACGTTTCAAAACTATGTCGTCAGAATCTACGTAGCTCGGGACTGTCATAAAGCGGGCAGTCGGGCGTGTGGTGTTTAAATGAAATTTTTGTAAAATATGCGGAGATAAATTTTGGTGGCTGGACAAAACCAATGACTTTGCTCCAGTCGAAAACGAGTTTCGGATGCCTAGCCTCCCATTCCCCCCGTTGACCGGTTATGCGGGTTCAATCTAGGGTGAGTCGAAAGAGGTTCAGCCCTCTTGGTTAGTCGCGTACAGCAGCAAGATTTTCCTACGCAGTTGCTGTAATCTGATATTTAAATGAGAAAGCGAAAATTTACGACGACTTTTTTCAACGGTAGAAGATAACAAATAAGTTAAACAACATTCTCGCCTTTTGATAAATTTTCTTACTCTCTATTTATTTTGCCTATTTCATTAAATGATGCAACTGAATATTAATATTTGAATCAGGGATGTGGAAGCGGAAGCGGTTCTTTTTCTGTGGAAGCGGAAGCGCAAAAATTCTACCTCTTCCGCTTCCACATATGTTATTTGACTTGAGAGTAACTTGGCGAAAAGGTTTTGTCCATTTCCCGATGTGGATCAAACGGAGAAGTTGTACTATAAGTCTGAATGAACTTGCGATATCAGTAGCGCGAGAGAACACGAAAAAATATAACTAGCATCACATTTTATATCGATTATGGGTAAGAAAAAGGTAGTTTGGGTTATGAAACGTAGCTAATAAAATGCTGATTTGATTAAACTCAACTAACCTTGGTTAGGGGTTGGAAAACGTTGAAAAATAAATTACTCACGACAGAAACAATTTGATCATTCTACATCAGTGCTCTTCAACGGGGGTTTCGTAAAACATGCAGTTGTGTTCCGTGAGTTTTAAGGATTCCGTGGGGGACCGCGAAGGTTCTTCGTTTATTACTAGTATTTATATTATAACTCAGTATATTGATTTCTTATGTATATGTAGTGGTGTTCCGTGTATATAAATAGTTAGCAATGAAATCTTGTGATAGCAAGTTGCAGATTGTGACGTAATTCTGTTTACAACTTTAAGAAAGTCTGAATTTGCTAACTCTCTTTGTTACGTAATAGTGCGTCTGTAATTTCAATTTTGCTGTTGGTGTTGTTGTTGTTGTTGTTTCCTGACCCTTTTCAAGGTATGGGGACATGGCGGAAGACCATGGAGCCCCAGAAGCTGGGCAACTCCTCTGGGCCTGGACCAGAGGTCGTAGAGAGACAGGAAATTGTCAAAGAGCGGGCGGCGCAACGAGTCCGTAGCTGGACAGGCAGAATGAGATGAGAGGTGTCCTGGAACGGGTGTCCGCAAGCGTTGCAAGAAGGATTCTCGTTTCTGCCAATCCTAGAGAGATAGAAGATTGGCAGTAGGCTGTGTCCGTTGCAGCGAAGACGAGAAAGAACACAGCGAGCGTGACAAGGGAGCATAAGTTCCTCGGTGGAAATTGAGGGAGCCTGTGTGTCGAAGAATTTGGATGAGTCAGTACGTCTCCAGTCCGAGAAAAGAGAAGAGTGGATACGAGAAATAAGAGAAGAGAGACTACAAGGGATTGCTGAGGGTACGAGTACCAATTTCCGTGTGGCCAGCTCATCAGCCTTGTCGTTCCCCGGGAGAAGCGAGTGTCTGAGGACCCATTGTAGCCTGATAGAACCGGAGGAGAGAAAAGACAGTTCTTGCCAGATCTGCCACAGAGTTTGAGGCAAAAAGGAAAGATGGAAGAAAGGACAGAGCGATAGTCAGATAGGAGAAGAGAAATAGCAGCTTTGATGGTGCTGCCGAGACCAGCAAAGAGCTTGCATGATGGCGCAGGCTTCGGCGGAAAAACTTGAGCACATTGGGCTTATTGAAAAAAAAGGGTGGCCTCAGTGGCACAGAGAGAGCAGTTGGCAAGTACGCCAGAGCCGTCTTTGCCAAAAGGGAAAGGAACAGAGCCGTCTGTCCAGAGCACCAGATCGTAAGGAGGGCATTCAGTGTCAGAGAAGTAAAGAGAGCAGTAGCAAAGGAAAGAGAATGAGACGAGTATTGCCCAGCGGAAAGACAGTGAGAGTCAAAGTAAAAAGTAAAGTCATCTCAAAGAACTTTCTGAAATTTGAAGAAAGGTAGACGTTCGTTGGGGCGAAAGACCGGAGAGAGAGGGACGGTTAGTTGAGTTGGTAGATGATCAGAACCCAGGTTCTGAAGCACCTCCCAGGAGCAGGAGAGGGCAAGAGAGGAGGGGGCAAAGGAATTATCAGGGTACAAGCTACTGCCATAGAAGCAATGAAGAAGAGTAGATATGTCAGAGACATTGAGGGGAGAAGGTCAGAAGAGATGACCCAATCGAATACTTCCTCTTTGCATAGGATTTGAAGTACCTTTTGAGTCCCAGAGAGGATGATGGCAATTGAAGTTCCCGAGAATAAAGAGATTTCTGGAGGAGGGAAGAATGGAGGGGAAAAGGAATTGGTTCTGCTGTCCGTCAGAGAAAAGCAAATAGGGGAGCATAAACATTAAGAAATGAGAGCGAGGAGTAGTCGTTTAGAAAAATGTTGACCCCTTCATAATTAGGGTAGGGATCAAGCGAAGAAAGAGAGGAAGAAGAAAATTCGGAGAAAGATAAGCCCTACCTGACGAAAATGATGGCGCTGCCGGTAGCGTGAGTGACAACGGTAGAAAAAATACCAGACCGGGAGTGGGTGCAATTAGATCGCATTGCAGAGAATCCAGGGATTCGGAAAGAGGAATATAAGTTAAGGTTGGATTCCTAGATACAAATGAGGTCTACGGGATGAGACAAAATAAAGTGTGGAAGTTCAGTGCTCCTGGCTCGGAAACCCCAGCTTTCCATTGAAGAACCCTGAGGGAGTCAGGGAGGGGAAGAGGAAGCAGGAAGTAAATAGAAACAGCCAGGAGCATGAATCGTTGGTGAGGGTGCAGAGGAAGAAGATATGAAGTGGGCAGAAAAAGGATAAGAGGTTTGAAGGCGAGGGTAGGGGGAGAGTGCTGTTAGCAGAGGGGGCCAGATGGAGCAGTGGAGGTATACAAACTGGAGGAATCCGAGGAGAAATTTACAGTGATGGTAGGTATGGGATCTCCAGAAGAAGCAGGGACGCAGCAGGGAGGGGTGTTCCAGGAGTGAGAGCTGCGAAGAGTTCTAGATTTAGAAAAGGAGAGTAGTGAGCACTTTGAATGAACCCATTTGGAGCAGGTGCAGCATTGCACTGACCTACCCGGCCAGTTCATATATCCACCGCACACTGAACAGGGAAAAACGAGATAAGGGTTAGGATGAACGTTGCCGCTCATCAGGAGAAGCAGAAGATGAGGAGACGGGAAAAAGATAGGCAGGAGAAGGGAGAAGACAGCCAACCGATTTTAAAAAAGCTGCGTGCTGCCCTTCTGCGGGATCGTTCAAGGAGCAACACGGCAAAAAAATGGTTTGTGTAAAGGGAGTGTCCGGGTAACTGGGACCCTCGGAAGAGCCAGCAGCCATTTTGACCCAACCCAGAAGGGGTTGGGGACCGCACCACCACGTTGAGGCGGCTGTTGATTGGTGTAGTTCAATCTTGCTCCCTATATATATTGTATATACAACAGAAATTTCGCATTTCACTGTATTCACAAATATTAGAGTCAATGCGTGTTTTAGGGACGGACAGAAGGTCCATATTGATGATTAGAGTTAAAGTTAACTCAAAGGCAGAGTTAGTTGAGGATAAAAGGGAAAATAAGCGCTATATCGTGTAATTTGGTGTTGTGACGACAGGTTATTGTTGAGAGCTGTAATATGTGGTCATATGGTTTAGATCTGAGAAGCATTAGGCCAACTGTTGTAAAAGTGGTTGTAAGTAGTGAAGGAACTTGTAATAACTGTTTATTTGTTGAAGTGTTTAGTTATTTTTTGAAGTGTAAAACGAAATATTTGATTTTTTTACAAACAATTCGTGATCTCTAAATTTTTGTTAGTGGGGGTTCCGTGACAAATGCGAAAATACATTAGGGGTTCCGCGATGACAAAAAGGTTGAAAAGCACTGTTCTACACTTAACACGAGTTCTAATATCTAAGATAAAAGAAAAATAGAGTGGTTCGGAACAATAAGCTTAAGCGAAGTAGGTAAAGTAATAGCAATAAATGAAGGTTTTTGTCTTCTCAAAATGATAAAGTGTAGGAGAAGGCAGGCTACAGACCCACAAAAATTTAAAAATTGTCAACGGTCGTTTTCTCGTTTTTTGTTGGTGGAAGCGGAAGCGGTTGACGGAATATCCGCTTCCACATCCCTGATTTGAATTTGCTTATCTACAAACACTCTTACCAACTAGGGCAACTAGCCCTGTTTTAAAGCCACAACATCAGCAAGCTTAGTGGGAATTTGTTACGTAACAAGAAAAGCGACAAGAATCAAGCGACCGTGAAAGCAACGCATACACGTCATGCGTCTGGGCGCTACTGATTTTGTCCTTCCCGCTGCTATATTTTGCAGCTTAACAAGCGGTGTTCAAAAGTTAGAGATATTCAGTTATACAGAAAAATTTGGCTTAGTTATGTTGACAGTACATGCAGCGGCAAAAAATTTTGCTATGAAACTAAAACTTAAGACACTTATGAAGCAACTAAATCGCTTTACAAAATTACAGTCTCGGGCGCTGCAGCTGCAGCCAGTTCTACTCACCATCATGATGTTGCCACATAGAAGCCCTATGTCGCACGTTCACATAGTTTAGTGCTAGCAATATAGAAAAATTTGTCTTTTCAGCGACATCAACTGGTGCATTGGTAAATAAGATAAGGACCATGACATTATAAAAAATTCGAAAAAAATAGATTGTGAAAACGCTTGAAGGGGGCTGCAGCCTTGCATAAGCACGAGTCGCCACTACTGTAAGTCGTCTCAATTTTAAGAAAAAAATAAAAGTGGTGATAGAACCGAAAATCTATTGTACGCGGCATTTTCTGTTTTTACAAAGAGTGTATAGTGTGATTAATTACGAAATAAAGCGACGTTTTTGTCTTTTTAGTAGTTTTAACTATTTTTTGGGGAACACAAAATAAGAACAACAGAAAAAAAGTTTGCGCAAGTTCAACTGTTGAGTCTATTTGGTAAATACAACGAGTATTTCCTCAGTGTAGTCACCAAAATGATAGCATCTTTAAAAAGTATTAGTGGGGTTTCATCATAGCTTGCAGATATAAAAACGAGAAAATTAAAATCGAATTTGCACAATCAAGGTAATCAACTATTAAAGATGACCGCAAATGTGGTTGTTAGGCACTTTACCGGCGCGATGGTGTAGTGGTTAGAGCGTCCGCTTTGCAGTCGGTAGACCTGGGGTTCATTTCCCTTGTCGAGTCATACCAAAAGACTTTAAAAAATGGTATTCACAGCTTCCCTGCTTGGCGCTCAGCACATAAGGCATAGTGTGGAGAACAAGCCGGCAAGCTTGCTTGTTGTGTCCTTGGGCAAGGCACTTAACGGGACGCCTCCGTCTTTATGTGGCGGACAGATGGTGGGGCCAAGCAGTCTACCCGACGTGGTGGCCCAGTCTGACGAAAGACATGCAAACAGAGCATGAGCTCATACGCGTAAATAAATAAACTGCAATGATTTTTGCACCAATACAGTTGTAATCATGGTTGAGTAAATCCAATTTCATATTTTTTTCACATAAACACCATCGGTGAGCATCAAACTGCACACCTGTAATTAATGTATTAGTTACTCCATTTCACAGAAAAATAGTATTTGTAGGTCTTTTTGACGTTCAGCGACAGTAGTAATGTGTAGAATGAAACACAAAGCAAGATTTAATTCAATTATAATTAAATCATGTCCTGGCGCTACAAAAACCGTTTCGGTTAAATAGCGCCTAAAAATTTTTATCTTTTCGATTTAACAGAGAAAAAGACTCGAATCGATTATAGTTGAGGATTCTCCAATTCTATTTATTTTCATACATTTTGCTTCATCTTTCCTCTTTTCTCAAAACATTTTAGAAGGCTTATTAAGAATAGTTGCCAATGCACGTGAGAACAAGTTTTATCTGCTGTTCGCTTCGCTTTTTGGAGCAGCTTCAAAAAACTCTTAGACCAGTATGTAGTCGTGACCAACAGAGTATTTTGAGGGTAACATTTCCTAAGTGGTTTCTGTTTGTAGGCACTGTTTATATTAATTTTAGTACAAAAAATATTTAAATTTTCAAAAATGTTACAACGATAGGCATACTTCTTTTCTACTTTCTCAAAGAATAAAGTACTAGTGCGCTTTCCATGAAACAAATTATATAAATTCTAATTTCTTAATAAAAATTTTTAAGCATGCTGCAAGATCACCAGGAACAAAAACATAAAAAAATTGATTTAAAAGTGGTAAAAAAGCTATAAAGCTATCATGGCTAATTACTGAATAAATTAAATAAATAAAATATATTACTAATTACTAATTAGTAACCACTGCAAAAAGCTTTGTCTCTCCTGCTCTTTAAGAAGGCAGTTTAAAAGCGAATGCAAAATTAGTTCAAAGAAGATTAGACTTGGCTAAATAAAATGCAAATAAACAGAACAGTATTGATCCACAAAGGTATCTCTCCATCTTATTTTCCTTCTTCTATATGCTTATCTTTTAAGATAAGGGAATGCAACTTGTAGTACAAATTCCTTGTATTAAGTCGTCCTAATCTTTGCATTCTCGTTAAAAATTCCACTTCTTTCAAATCTTCTAGTATCGTCCCATTACTTTCTCAGTCTTTGTCGATTTCTTCTACCACGAGAGATATCTTTCCTTTGAAAATTTTCGGTTACTTTTGTGCCCGACAAAACCTCTACAAAACATTGATTTATAAGAATAACTACACTGGTGACGAAAGATTCTCTGGATTCTTCTTGGAAAATAGTAAAAAGTAATTTTTTTGTTGAGGTAGGGCATTGTAATAAAAAATATTTTTCCAACGACTCAGGGAGTTAGCACCTTGTCTTTCACCATTTGAATAGAGAATATAAACTGGGCGGCAAAGCATTGAAGGTTGAAAAAATGGCTTTGTTTCTCGAATATAGGAAACGGATTATGTTGCATAGGAAAAGTCTAGAAGAATCTGCAATTTTGTTTCATGAATCTATACTTAAGGCGAAAAAATTTAGCTCACATAAACGCTTTTTCGAAAGACAAATATATTGTAAAATAATGTTAACTTCGAATCTTTATTATAAATCTACGAACACTAAATATTAAGTACTACAAAAAAGATACTCTTTGGGATGAAAATCTGGGTGGTATCTAAAAAACTGGTCATCTTTTTTTAAGGTAGCAATATAGGTGGTGTTCAAATAAATGCCCACAACTCGTTTTCTAAAAAATGAATGACTCTATGCCTCATGAAATTTTGCGTTGTTCTGAATTTGGGCGGTTATGAAGCTTGTTTCTGTGAGGTTTTGAATTTTATTTTTGAATGCTGAAACAAACAATTGAAAAGCTTTGGATGTGTTTGGTGCACAATGTTTTTTGAAAAAATGACATGTCCTCTTACAAAAATTCATGGGTACCACATTGATAGTATCTAAGCATAGGAAGTTGTTTGAGCTGTTTTGTTTTAAAAATACTTCTTTTGGTCGTTTGTAGGTCTATAATTGTATGCAATCATACAATTGTTGTAGAAAAAATAGGCACTGCTAGACGCTAGTATAAAATTTACATCATTAACTTAAGTAATTTTTACAAGTACAAGTTAATTTATTTTTTAAACTGTCCCATAATTTTTTTGCTTCTTGTTTGGCAAATAGCATTTTGTCACGGACGTCTTTGTAACCAAATTGATGATGAGCCAATCTTCTTTGGCTGTTTCTAATCAGTTGTCTTGGCATTCCAATATTATTCCGCAAAGTCCCCGTTATCCAAACATCTTCCAAATACACTTCCGCCTTTTCATATTTCTCAGATTCATGAAACAGTTGCCTGGCAACGCTGACGCTGGTCATGTATCCTGGTCCAAAGCAATAATCAGGGTAAAATGGCCACTTGTATTTCTGCTTTGATATAAAGTATTTCTGCTTTGGATCCCGAATCGGAAGAATGTTTATTCCTTGCCCACATAAGCAATGAATAGGAAACTGTCCCATGTCTTTTTCTCCTTTTTCTGACATCCATTTTTTGATTAGGCTTATTATATCCCCAAGGTACAGAATGACGTCGTCGTCCGTAGACAAATAAAAGTCTTGATCATTTAAATTCTCCGTCGCCCATCGAATTCCACCCAAAGTTTTGGCCGGAAGATTTCTGCAATATAAATATGTTTTTAATTTTAGTACCAAATGTGTTTGTTAAGGATACAGACTGTGAAATGCAAGCAGCTCTATTTTTCATATCTTTTTGCTCTAAATATTTATCTCTTTTCATAATGACTTAGATTCATTGATGTTACCTACACGTATATGGCCGTGTATGAGTGCAAGGAAACCAGACTGGAGCTTGTGTAGATGAGGTAAAATAGATCCTCAGTAATTACGTTATAATAATGTTATTTTAGATTTTATACCTTGAAAGAATGTTGTGACTGCCCGTGCCTTCTTGTATTGGCAGACTCATTTACAATATAAAAGAATAATTGTGAATTTGCGTGTCCAAATTCATCTCTTTTCTTCACAAGTTCTTGTGCACAAAACTTTCTTGCATTTCTCATTACAAACATTTTTCAAAAAGTAATGCCTTTCAAACATCGCACAGAATGCACCGCTTCAATAGTTTGCAACCATTTCTGCTATTTTTAGGCAAGCTTGAAAATTGTCACCAAATACCCTCATAATTACACGAAAACCCCAAGGGACTCAAGCTACCCTCTTTAGCCACACATTTTGCCCCAGATAAAGCAGAGCTATTTTTGAGCGATGCTCAACAACGCTGCAAGAAAAAAAATTATAATTAAACGAAGTAAATGATTAGAATCATACCGCATACCACATAGCGGTACGAAACGCTGAAACGATTCCGCTAGGTAATAGTGTTCCTGCGCAATTACAAATTGTGCACAAATACAAGCCTTCATAAGAACGTCAACCAGTGTCGTAATTTTAGTTTTTATGAGACCTTTAATAAAACTGTCATGGCGCCCTTGATTACACGTTGGTTTCTAACGCGAGACAGCTCGAGTAAACTCGTTTGCTACACAGCCATAAGGCTGTGAGTTTAATACCACTTGATTCCTGCATGACGTTGAGATCTTTACTGCACTTTCTTCTGTTTGCTTGAAGTGCTTCTGGTAGAAATGAAACGTGCCAGCAGCACTTGGCAATACCAAGGTCAGTCTGTAAACTAATTCATTTCTATGGACAGAAAACAATTAAAACAGCGTAAGACTATACTATAACTAAATACCTGTAGTTATCGGAAAGATTCAACTGCAAAATATCTCCATGTTGCTTAGATTCTTCGTCTATAATTGGCTGAGTTTTTTTATCAGCTTGCCCAATTAAAAACGCAGTAAAAATTTGCATATTATCAACATAGCTGATAGGTTTCCAAGTGGAACGGAGAACAGCTCGAAATGCGGAATGACTCGCGGCAGTTTTTACGAATATTCCCATTCTCCACTTTATTTCTGAAAACATAAAATCCAAACATGCTCATCGTACCAATTCTTATATAAATTTACTTATGGACAAGATATAACGACGAAGCGTCAACACCATCCGAACGACGTGGTGAAGAAGTGTTAGAAGTATGGAACGTACACCTTGCAGTCGATAGATCTAGGTTTGGTTCTAAAAATGTTCAATAACTTTTTGGATTGACCCCAACCCCGGAGGAAAATTTTTGTTCCGCGCCAGTTGCCATTACCGACCCGCAAACTGCTAAAAGGCTGGTTTCCATTAGGCGTAAATCGCAGGCGTAGCGTAAAAAAATTTTTGGTTTATCGGTTGGTTCTTGGTTCGTGCATCTCTTTAACTCTTTTCCTCCCCCGTGAAAAGCGAAAAATCGGATTAAAAATAAAGTCACAAATCGGTTTTTTATTAAACTAATTTTGTAACTCAATTTAACAAAATTTCAGGGAAACACTGAAAACACGAGATCATCAATCGATGATCGCGGGAGCGAAAGAGTTAAATGGAGAAACAAAGAATTTTTCTCGCTACGCCAGCGATTTACGTCTAGTGGAAACTAGCCTCTAATCTAAAGACGGCGGCTAAGGTCGTCATGTTTCACATTTTGTGATTTCATAGAGCAACAAGTATTTTTTTTAAACTGTTTTGAAAGTCGATTATGAATTAATACTACGCGATGCAATTAAACAGAATTAGTGTTCGCTTTGAAATTTTGAGTGACATATATATTTTTTAGTCTTAAAAGATATGAGGTCATACTACGCAAATATTAAGCCCTACCATTACGGAATTGATAAAGTTACAGCGAACTTCCAGAAGTTCTATTTTCGCCAATGGATCATAATCATCATATTTATAGAAAAAAAGAATTTAACCTGCTGTAGTCTATGCTGCAACTAACGGTAGTTTAATCAGCCTGCTTAATAATGCTCCTATTTGAATAGGAATGATTACAATTATTCCTTTCTTATGTTACTGCATCAAGAAAGTTGATGATTGGATCTACAGTTATTGTAGATTTCATAATTGCTCCCAATCTGTTTAAAATAAAGCTGGGTGCAGCGTTCCTACCCATGTTCGTTGCGACCAGCCAAACAATAGCTAGTTAATCACTTCTGGGTATGGATGAGGACATAGTTCGGAAATGAAACGAGAGCAATTACTCACTCCAAAAAAATTAAGAAAAAACGTTAATTTTGGTTGAATTGCTCTGTAAATTCTTAAAAAAAAGATTATTAAACCGTTCTTTCTCAGAAATTTCTTAAAAATCAGTTTGATCTCTTTGATCTCCACCATATCTTGTAGGGATTCAAAAGTTCTTAATGAGACTCGAAAAAGATCATCATCATCATCAAATATGTTTCAGCATAAAAAAGGTTTTGCCTCCTTTGAAATTTTTGGTTGGATGCAACCGTGGATAGTCAGTCTATCGAGCGCTACTTCGGTTGAATTCATGATATCGCCGAGCGAGATTGAACGTGAATTAAGTATTGAATGAAGACTGATCAGACTACTCGACTAATTCAAGATTTACCATGACGTTACAGCCAAAGAAATGGCCTGTCGAATCATATAGCTATTCAAAAATCTTGCTTTACTCACCGATTGTGAAATCAGTTCTATTCTGGCACGGATTTTCCCAGCATTTGCTTGCGAAAATGCTTGGCTCTTTGAGATAAAAATTATTTTTTGGTTTTACGGATCGAGTTGTGTTTAAAACTGGTTCAGAAGTTGTTAGTTGTATCAGAGTCATATTTATGTGGGTATTGTTCGAATTCAAAATCGATTGGATATTGAGTCTTTCCACAATTGAATTGCCGGTAAATCTGCAGTAAATAGAAAGCAAATGCACTTCTAAAAAATGAAGCAAGTTAAAATAAATTGGCTGACCATGAAAATGATTTTGTAGGGCTTCAGAAATTTTGTGGGCTGGTACAAAAGCGAATATTTTGTAAAATGAACTTCGGGAAAGTGGGGAAACTAATTCCCCCACTTTTGTAGTTTTGAATTTAATTGTGAATTTTTTCTAAAATACAAAACTTTAAAACATTTGTGAGCAAAGTAGACTTAAGAGAAAGCTGTAGACGGTGGACTATGAGGGAGAAGTAGTAAGCGGTAGACTAAGAGGCGGTCTGCTTATTTCAACCTTTTCTCCGTTCCCGAAATTTGCACGAGATTTGTACCATTCTGACATCCAATAAACTTTGTTTGAAAAGATCCCGTCCTTGAGACGATTGACATTGTAATTACTTCTCCATTCTTGATGAAGCTGAATATACTGTTATTCTGGCTACCAGGTATTTTTGATAAATTCATTTTATTTAGCTCTTCTGGTAATGTAACGTTTATTTAAGTTGATACAAGTTCTTATCGAGCATGCAAAAAACTTTAATATCCGTCAACGTTTCGAGCAGCTATACAGCTGTTCTTTATCAGGACTAATAATAAACGAAAGCACGAGTGAGGCAATATAAATAGTTTGCTACGCAATCGAAAGAAAAAGGCAAAACAAAAGGTTTAAAGGCGAATAATAAACAACTTGTAGATTACGTCAAATTATCATAAATTTCAGAATAAAAACAATTTTCTTTATCATTGATTGAATTTTCAGAATTATGAATAAAAAAGGATGACACCCTTGATGATAGATCTGACCTTACCCTGACTGATATTATGACTGCATTAAATTTGTATCTTGACAATACGTATCTTTATTTTCGTGGTAAATTTTATCGTCAAATATTTGGTGTCGCGATGGGTTCACCTGTTTCCGTCATAATTGTAAATTTAATGATGGAAAATGTAGAGGAAGAAGCAATGTCAACCTTTTTAAACCCACCCAAATTTTGGAGGAGATATGTTGATGACACGTTTGTTATTATTAAAAAAACAGAGGTTGATGAATTTCACAATCATATTAATAACATTGAAGCCAGTATAAAATTTACCACAGAACATGAGACCAACAATTCCATACCTTTTTTGGATGTCTGTGTTACTCGAGAAGCTAGTGGGGGGTTAATGACAAAGATTTATAAAAAGCCAACGCACACTAACAGATATCTAAATTTCAACTCAGCGCATTCTATGAGTCAGAAGCAAGGACTGGTAAAGTGTCTTTTAAAAAGAGCTCAATCACAATTAAATTCAAAGCGGGCAAATAAAACATCAGAAACTTCAAAAATTATGAAAGCTTTGAAAAAGAATGATTATCCCAAATGGTTTCTAAAACGCACAGTTAGAAGTTTGAAAACAAAAACAAATTTATCTTTAGCGGATAAAAAGGAAATTAAAACACGTGTTGTGCTGCCTTATGTTCCTAGATACTTTGAGGCTTTGTCAAAAATTTTAAGAAACGTGGGAATTTTGGTTAGTAGCAAACCGTATTTAACTTTAAAAGACATGTTACCAAAGGCAAAAGACTCGGTTGAAAGGTCGTCTAGACCTGGTGTAGTTTACCAGATTCCTTGTCGAGATTGCACTGGTATCTACATTGGGAAAACTGGACGGGCTTACAAAACAAGATTGGCTGAGAATAAAAGGGATTTAAAGCCAGCAAATCTGGCAAAAGTTGATGACAACAATTTTAATAAAAAAACGGCATTGGTCAAGCATGTCATCACCAAAGATCACTGAGTTGACTGGGATCATAGCAAAATTTTAACCTTTGAAATAGATTTTACCAAACGCCGATTTCTTGAATCTTTTTTATTCATAATTCTGAAAATTCAATCAATGATAAAGAAAATTGTTTTTATTCTGAAATTTATGATAATTTGACGTAATCTACAAGTTGTTTATTATTCGCCTTTAAACCTTTTGTTTTGCCTTTTTCTTTCGATTGCGTAGCAAACTATTTATATTGCCTCACTCGTGCTTTCGTTTATTATTAGTCCTGATGAAGAACAGCTGTATAGCTGCTCGAAACGTTGACGGATATTAAAGTTTTTTGCATGCTCGATAAGAACTTGTATCAACTTAAATAAACGTTACATTACCAGAAGAGCTGAATAAAATGAACTTCTTTATTCATTGTTTTTAAATTTTCTTATTTTTTTGTTTTTTGTCACTGGTAGCATCGTCAGGTACATAGGCCTACGTCTAGGTAAGTGGGTACTTACGTTAATTTCTTTTCGTCGAGCACTAAATGATATTTCATTTCGATCAGGAATAATCCAAGACCGCAAAACCAGAATGATAAAAAAAGAAATTTGCGATAACGCGTAAACATAACTAATAGTTTTTTGTTCATCATTACGATCTAAAGAAAAGTATATAATCGTGAATGAAAAATCGCGCAGTGAATGCTATTGCACATCACGGAGATATTCAAGAAATTCATATCAAACCTATCGAACATATGAGCATCTTTAACTACCTAACGTACCAATTGTTTTCACTCGGTGGGTCAAAAAACTTCTTTTTTTGTAATGCTTTTGTTTTTTTGATTCTGCTGCTTACAGGGATCATTTTGATATAAATATTTCTGCTCGAGGACTAATACTTTTTGAGGGATTTACATTTAACAGTTTGCTTATTCCGAAAAAAGAATGAGCAAAAAGCAGTGGAAATGACATATCAACACAACACAAAATTTAATCAGTCTACCAATACAGAAAGTCGTTGAGATACTTCCAAACTAAAATCATCATCTTCGAAATAAAATGACATGTCTACCTTATTTCTATTATCATTTTAAAGCTGAAAAACCAAGTGCAATGTAACAAACAATGTGTTAACGTGATGTATGTGCCCTGTCATTGGTTTAGTTGTTTTGTCCTTTTAGTAAAGTATTTGTTAATGTTCTTGATATCATAAATGTTAGTAAACTTTCGCCTTTTAAGCTGTTGTGTTTGCCGCCTCATTTAATTGATCGTCATTAGTAGTACGGTAAGTGAGGAATAAGGATGTTTTGTAGCATGTGATAACTAAAGAAATCGTTTTTATATTTCACAAATTGTTTTCAATTACGTTCCACCCTTAATGTAAAGAAACCGTACATCTAGTACAGTGAATCATTTATAAATTAATACGGCAAATTGTTTTCTCTTTATTTAACGCCTTTACTTTGATCGATTTGTATGTCATTCTCGTTTCTTGTTGATGGCTATATAACGATTTCGCTGATTGATCTCGTATCTATTTGTGGTTTTAAATATGCCTGTTGACCGTTTATGAGCTTACTCTACTTTGGCAGTGTTTTTAGTATGTGGTGGTAGCGAATAGGAAACCTAATGTTTTATCGCTAGGGCAATTTTTTGTCATTAAAATTATATTTTTTAGAAGGTCTGTTTTTTATAAAATACCCAAAAATTCAATCAAAACTTTCGTACGATGTTTGATAACGGAGTTAAAAAGTCATATTAAAGTCATATTTTACACCATAAGTCATAAAAAATATTTTCGGTCGTAAAAGTCATAAATTTAGTCATTGCTCCCATATTCAGTAGGATATTCATGGTGCAAAGACAGAACGTTAGATTAACAACGATTGCAAAGCTTTGCTATCTCCATTATTGTTATGACTCTGTGACGCCATAGTTATCTTGCTCAAAAATATCGAATCAATTAATTTATTTCCTTGTATAAGTTCTAACGAATCAGCTACACTAGTTTGCAAGTTGTAATTTTAGTCTCAAGCACAGATATTGCTCTTTTGCTACAACACCATCAACTGTCGAAATAGTCGTAATGCTTTTGAAACTCGTGAAAGCGCTAGGCTAGAAGTCACAAGTTAGAAAATAAATTATGTCGTCATAACCACAAGCAAAAGAAAATTATTTTAACACGTGCGTGTTCCTTAACGCATTTTAGCTTATTTAGCAAGCGTATGAATTAGCAAGTGTTCCTTAACAGCAAGTTTTAGCAAACAGTATGGGAAAAACTGCAGAATCAAAAGTAGTAAAAACAAAAAGGTATGTAAAGCAATATCCCCAAGAGTTTTCTTGCAATCCCCATAATGATCTTTATTGTCAGCTTTGTGCCACCATTGTCAGATGTGACAAGCGCTTTCTCGTGGAACAACATCAAAAATCGGCAAAACACCAAAAGAAAATTGCACCGGCAAAAAAGACCTTAAACAAACAGTCTTTTGTCCCCATTTGCCAACGGGATTTTACAAAAAAGGTTGTAACGGCATTCTTAGAGGCTGACATCCCACTTTATAAGCTTCAGCATGCCAGTATTAAAAAGCTATTAAACTCAGAGTTGGGGAAGCATTGCCCTTCTGAATCAGCATGTCGAAGCCAAGTTAAGGAATTGGCTGCTGAAGAAACTGAACGCCTTAAGGAATTGTTTGCTGCAAAAGCATTGTTTTTGGTCGTAGATGAGGCTGAGGTATCTGGTCAAAAGTATGTCAATATTTCAGCAGGGCTGATGGAGGAACCTGAAAAAATATACTTAGTCAACTGCAAACCATTAAATGGCAACTCCAATAGCTACAATATTTGTACAATTGTTGACGACACCCTCAAAAACATGAATATTGCTCGTGAGAAGTTTTTGCTGCTACTCAGTGATGCCGCAAGGTACATGATAAAAGCAGCTGAAACATTAAAAATCCTGTATCCACGCCTGCTCCATGTTACTTGCATCGCACATTTGCTGCATAATTGTGCTGAGCATATACGTGCACATTTTAAAAGCTACAGACAATTTGATATCGTCTATAAAAGCAGCAACCATAAAAAACAAAGACCGACATGCTTTGTTCACCGCAGCTGGTTTGCCGGCACCACCACAACCTGTTTTGACTCGTTGGGCCACGTGGCTGGAGGCATCTTTCTACTACGCAGAAAACTTCCAAATTATCAAAAACATTGTTGACAATTTTGAAGATAGTGGAAAACTGGTTGAGCGGGCAAAGGAAGCCATAGCGGAACCTGCAGTTTTCGTCAAATTAAGGCAAATCTATGGTAACTACGGAGATATTGCCATCCTAATCAAGGGAATTACCAATTCATCGAATACAATTGTTGCTGCTTCGGAAGCCATTCAAAATCTCCACTTTGGTGACGACCCATGTGAGATAAAAAATTATGTTCAAAGTCGTCTAGCTAGAGGTAGCGACTTCCTTAAAATTGCCGCCGGTAGTGGTGCACATCTACCAGATCATTCTCCTGCTGAGGTAGCGCTGCTTCAAAGAGCACAGCCAACTTCGGCTTCTGTGGAACGCTCTTTCTCTATACTGAAAAAAATGCTATGTCCTGGACGCAATTTTGACAAAGGCAATGTCCATTCGTACTTGATTATGCGGTTCAACTGTTCGAAATAAATGATAATGAGTTCAATACTCCGACTCGGCTGCATAGTTTTTAAGAACCAGACAGAAAAAATTAGGTCATATTTAAAGTCATATTTTAGGAAATATTAAGTCATATTTTAGGAAAAATTAGGTCATAAAAAAATTGCCCTGCTTATTACCAACTGATCCGAGTGGCAAGTTGTTGACGTATTTCCAACATCGCTTGTCTGTGTCTTAGAAACCGGGAAACAATAGACAGCTTGTATTGTCAGCTAATGATAGCTTTAGTTCGATAATATACGCTTGTTTCGCTTTCGCTTGATATCTTTATTTGCATGGATTGTATTTTAGAAGATTTTTCAGTAGTTTTTAAGATCTTGTAACAACTAGAGCCAGATACGCCTAGCGTGTCGCAATCAATGCATGTGGTACAGCTAATTTGTGAGCAAAATTTTTGTCTTCCTTTAATACAGTCTCTATGTTCTGCAAGTTGGTGTGTGCTCGTGCGTTGAAGATCTCTGGTGAGCAAGACAGCTAGAGACAGGATCTCTCAAAAAGAAGCTGCGGTGAAACGGCCAGTATAGCTGTTCCTCACGGCAACACAATGCAAACCCTGCCTAAACTGTCTGTCCTTTCAGCTAGTTTCTTTTGAAGCCAAACTACACACTTGTAGTTCGTCCAGTTTTCCCACTGCTTTTCCTGAATTACAGCGCATTATCTCTAATCTATCAACCATAAAGCTAAAATAAAGTCTATCTAGAAGTCTCTAGTAATCAAAACACCCAAAAACGGGGACAAACGAGTTGATACGGACTAAAGAAAGCATATTAACACATAAAACGAGATATCTCGGAAATGCACTATAAGTAGTTAAAAGAAATGGCATGCCTAGAAACAAATTTATTTGAATTTTTTTTCGGAGATCAACTTTTTCAGCAAAAAAATTTGATCCTTTGTCTCCAAACAGACATTAAGTCCTATTCCTTTTCAAATTTTTGTTATTGCCGGGGGGGGGGGCGTCGCACTTTCTCTTCTTCTAAATACGCCCGGTTTACAATTGAGCGGAAAATTAGGTAAAAAGCAAAAGACCACCTCTTGCAATCTTTGAGTGAGTAGCCCTACATACAGGTAATTGTGATTTGTGCAAACTGTAGCCTAGACTGAACACAACGAGAGAGCTTAAAAGCAAATGATCGTTTGGATCATTGCAATGCTTTGTAGCAAAGCGCGCATCCAGCATTTTTTTACAACTCTATGTGGTCTTTCTCTGACTACTCGTATGATGATGCCTCCAAAACAATAAGTTTTGAAGTGTTTTTGTTATGTTAGATATCTCAATCGAAGCACCCCTATTTTTCTAGGCAAAATGCATTAGCGTACAGAAAATTTGTTCAAAAGAGAGCATCAAGCAAATCAAGCCGATTTTTTGAGTATATTGCTCTCTCGCTACATCGCGGGTCAGATTTTGTGGATTCATGGCTTCGAAGGTTTTTGTGACAGCTATATATTGAACTTACATCCCGGATTTTCTGAAAATCTAGAAAAATCGTGAAAATTAAACCGAAAAATTTTGCCATAAATTTATTAAATAATAATAGTAAGTAGTATTTAACAGTATTTTCTTTACTAAAACTAACAAAACATGCGGAAAATAACTGAAAACATATGTTCCGTGGTTTGTTTGCATCTATTAGATCGCTCAAAACTTTCACGCGGCTTGGATTACTTCACTTTGTGCTGTAATTACAACGGAATTGATTTATTTCAATGCAGTACTTCATAGTACTAAAAACAGGTGCAAAAGTAAGGTTTGCTATGTATAAAAATGCAGAAAGTGTTTGTGATTAGAAAAGGAGATTATTTTTGGTCGATTTGATTACATTTTCCTTTAACTGTTCGCCGATTTCCACCTATCGCGGGGAGTTTTGGAACGGAGCTGACGCGATAAGTGAGGGATCACTATTATCGCAAATCAAGCTGATTTTTTGCTATTAATACCAAAATAGAAAGGCACAGCACAATGCTCACTATACACGATAGTGGCCAAGTGCTATCGTTAAGGGTTTCACAGCCGTTTGTGATCATGTTGTTGTTGTTGTTGTTGTTGGTTTACCCCTCCTCTTCCTTGGGATGGAGGTATGGCGCGAACAGCAATCCAGGTTCACGCCATCAACCTAATTGAATTAGGCCAGGGGAAAAGTGGCAGCCCATTTCGAACCAGTCGTGGATGCAAACTGCCGAGTGGTAGCCCCGCCACCAACAAGGCGGACTGCCATTGGTGGGTACCCAAAAGTCGCCTCTTACGACATGCTGGGTGAGCAACTTCACTATTCTAACCCGGTGAAGCACGGGTAATCATGTTCGTACCTATAAACCAATTGTAAAATTTTAAGTAACAAACGGTTTGTGGTGTTCTGCTGTCCTACATCCGAGTTGATGTCCGTGGTGAAAGACGAGTTCTTAATCAGTGACGGTTTGTTTACTTTGACCAATTGTTGACGAAAAAAATAAATGCCGAAGCTAAACTGTTTTCTAAAAGACGAATACCAATATTGATTGAGGAATAGATTTTAAGCCAGCAACGTTATAAGCTCTTGATCATACTTAATAAATGATTTCAACGCCAAATAAATTGCTACATAACAATAAAGATACAAACAAAAATAAACATATCAATTTGGTTGATCGAATATGGACAGAGTTGAATTTCCAAAATAGATTTTGACTTCAACTAAAATGTTTCGCAAAAAATATGACTAACAGTTAACTTCACCAAGTTCCAAAACAGAGTGAAACAATTACAAAGTTTTGTTACATGCAGAGTCAAAGTGCAAGACAAAAAGGGCGTACATTGCAAGTACGCAACAAAATTACGTATCATTACTTACGCATCACTGCAGAACTAAAGGCGCAGGTTTGATACTCAATATGGCACAAAACAGCGAGAATTAAATAGAAACAAACAAGTGATTTAATCGGGCCAAATTTGGAAATTTGTAACACCAGTTATCGCAGTTAAACTGGTTGGCATGGTATGCGTTCGCAACTTACTTTCAACACGTTGGGAGTAAAAAGATTTGGAAGTAGATCCATCTACTAATTCTCCCAACCTAGAACTATGTTTAGGATTATTTTATTTATTTAGTGCCACATACCATGACAAGATGACTGGCGTAATGCCTAAGCAAATAAACAACGGTAAAATTAATTTTTGGTGCAGTATGGTCAAACGTGTAGCAACCCAAATTGACAACTAATTTTAGCGGAAATTTAAGAGTGTTGACCTCATTTTTTGAACTCTAAGTTTACATGTTTTCAATCCAAGTCGAAATTCGAAACTTTTTCTTTTCCAAAATCAACTTTTACAAACAATACCCTTTGAGGGGCCTCCACACATGCTTTGGGCTCCACCGTACCGGGGATGGGGGCGTTTCCACGGCCCTGAGTATGATAAATGCGGCAAGAATATTCGCGCTCTGAAGGTTAACTTGTAGACAACCTTTAATTCATTTTTCCGAGTTGACGGTTACACAAGTGCTTTAAGAGAATTTAAACCATTTGGAGTGGAAGTTTGGGTGCATATACAATAATTTTGATGTGATATACAACGTAGTTGAGGGAAACTCTCCACTTTGCGTATGGCTTAAATAATGCCCTAGGTCAGTGGTTCCCAAATTTTATGAGTCAAAACCCACTTTTTAAAACATAAAGTTTCGAGTTCCACATAATTCTGCATGTACTTCAAAGTACTTGGAAAAAAGTACAGCGAAAACAAACATCTATTCAAGATGTTAATTTACTTTTAAATTATTTGAGACAAAGCATGCTGTGTTTTAAATTTTGAATGACTTTCGCGACCCAATGAAATTGCGCCCACGACCCACCTGTGGATCGCGATCCATAGTTTGAGAACCGCTGCACTAGATTATAATACCGAAGTTTATGCCGAGAAATAGTAGGTTAACGGCTGAAAAAAGATCTGCTGCATTATTTTATGCTCTTACTTTACATTATTTTGCTGATCTGACTGCTTTCTCTATTCTTTTTTATTCTACAGTAGCACCGCACTATTACAGGTCTTTATAGCACTTTAAATTCCGAGATATTGTCATGTTTCATGCCAACAACTCATCGGCCAATGCACTTTTGCTAGGCTGGGATTTGTCCGCAGAGGTTGTAATGTTGCTGTGATACCATATTTGATTACTTATATTGTGATCATTAGCTCATGTAAATAGCTTGTACAGCTTGTATGGCTTGGCATAGCTTTGACAATAAGCAGCTAATTTAATCGCCATCTCAAGCTCAATACTGAAGCAAGATTAATATTCATAGTTCCGTTGTTATTATAAGTCGGTTTACTTGGCATTAACTGGAAATGTGTTGAAAAAAATCACCATACGCCTCCGACTAATCAGTAACTTTGAGCCACCTCACAAATTTTTTGTCTGTAAACAGAGTTAATTTTTCCCGGAGTTCATATCCTTAAAAGTAGCAAATTACTAGATTAACTATGAAGAAGGATACATTGTGAAGAAGGATACTTTTCAAGAGGTGAGATTGTTGCTCTTCATCTTCTAAAGCGCAAGCCTATTATTTCCTATTTTAATCAAAATATTGGAATAATGGGATATTTTTGAAAAATTGATTATCAGAATGTTTTTTGAACCTATGCTACTTACAAGACGGTGGTCTTATATTTAATTGGTCATTACCGATTTTCAGCTTTGACTAAATCTCAATTTCGCACAAACCCAATTGTATTTGAATCACTTTTACTGGATCATTCATATAATCAATCCATGTATATAAACCATAGACTACTATTGCGAAAGGACTGCAGACGCGCTCTGTGGAGTTTAAACTTGGGTCCTGCATACAGCGCGCGGTTACAGCGCTCAGACGTTTTGCGCGCACATACGCTTTCATTTTGAAGATACTGCTTGTTCATGCGGCCCTCTCAACGCAAATTAACTTTTAAAACGTCAAAGTTTTGAGAACTGGTTTTCTTGTGGAAAAATGCGAACTAACCTCACTTACAAAATTTCGTTGCTCATACGCACATGCGATCTTGTATAACTGATAAATTGCGGCGTCCTAAATATTTTTTAGCAGTTTGAACACACACGACACTCTACATTCCACAATGCTGAAAATATTTTAGTGCAACATAACCAAAAGAAATAATTTGAATTACCACCAAAACTAAGATCCTACATGTTAAGAACCACTGGTCTAGAACATGTGACAGTACAACATGATAATGAAATCATTTCTGTCGATCTAACCGACGGCAACAACAAAGCAGCAGAGTTAGGTTTTACAGTAGATAACTTCGTTTCACTCTTTTTCTTGAAGGTCCAGCGATTCCACAGATCACCAACCACTATTTTCGCTATTTTACTGCATGAGTTATGTGAAACTACCTGCAGTGACAAATCACAAGGAGGCATATAAAAACAATAACTGATCTAAATTTACTGCCGCGTGGTGTACCAGTTACCACTACGCGCGGGTTGGCGATGACATTACCGCCTCGGCGCTCTACGAATAAAATCGAAACTCCAGCGCAGTTCCACATATCGTTTCATTTTGTTTGCTTTCGGTACAGAAACGAGAGACCGGCAATAATTGTCAGTTCAAGAATTATAGATAATTTAATCATGCTCTGTTGCCAATATTTATTTATATATTCTTCGTGGTTTAAAGTGTAGCTTATATGAAATTTATAGCGGTACTCCAGTTCCGCCGCGCCTACTGAAAAACTGCTTCAATCTATTGTTCTAGCAGCTAAAATCTTCTAGAATTTAGCAGTATGCTAGATTAGGGATCGTCTATTTTTAACTCCCCTAGAGCGATTTGGAACGGGTTTCTACGGTTAAGAAAACAGTGGAAGTCAAAATACTTAAAGATCTTTTGTTTCGAAATCCCCTTTCTGAAAGTGATTACTTTCCTACTTTCGTCATAAAATGAAATTGAAGTCCTTTTTTTGAATATCAACTTTTTGAAAGCGTTTTTTAAAATTTCTGCCTAATGCTTTAGCAGTAGTGATAGACCTGATAGATCGAAAGAGTGATTCCTTTCTGCATTTGCGCTCTAAAGTTAAGCTGAGATGTTTTCCTTGTTTTTCCTATTTTGAATCAAACACTGGCCAGAAAGTCAAACAAATTTTTATTGGTCACTGACAAAAACGAGGACAGGGTGCTGCAACCGCCTAAGCAAATCGGACAAGCATTTGGGAAGAATTACAGTACTTCATAGAATATAATATCTATTTTTCAGAATTATACTCATTGATTGTGAAAATTTTTCTATTTTCTGGAGCATCTAGCAATATTCATTCATTATAATCTATCTTTGGCGATGAGTTGACCTTAACCTACAAATCTCTAAGCAGCATACGAATGTGGTGCAGAAGAACGAACGGATGATCTTATCCTAATATTCTGTCCCATTTATTATGGCCCATATGGCACACTTGGTCTGGAAGGTATGGATGACACCTCAGTGGTTTGCCCCTCCCACACCTGCTCTCACATCTGAGAGGCTTCTTTTCAAAATAGATCTAGCTCGCAAGAAGATAAGTTATCTTGAATAGTCAGTCCACTGCCGCATAGCGTATAAAACTATCTAGTATGTATAGACTGTCATGCTTAATTTCTATTAATTTGCTTGAAAGAGTAATCATTTCATTTATTTTGCTTCAGGTGGATATATCTGCCGCCGTTATGCATTTTAATTAAGTTTAATGAGATGGCAGCTATAGAAGGCTGCCGCCTAATCATTACCGGTTGTTATTTGTTTAGTACAGAAGTATTGTAATCTTGCGCTATGACAATAAGACGTGCACAAAACGCATATCAGGTTACCGTGACGTTCAAGCAATGAGATACATTTAATCTGCGATATAGATCGGTTGCTATATGGATTGTGGGGTAGACAATTTATGATAATATAAATATCATGTCACTACATTTTCTCTGTATCTAGCTTACAACATGAAGCAACTGGCATGTGTGGTATTACAACTTGCTTTTTCTGCGCTGAGAATTTTAGTTTATTTGCAACGACTGGCGAAATGCTGTTGACCCAGATGGTCAGTGACGAAGTATGCGAAGTGCTGGCTCAAAAAAATAACTTTCAATTTAACTCTTTCGCTCCCGCGAAGCAGTCCTGAAATTCCTTGTAACAGATGCAAAAAACGGCTAATTTGCATAAAAAAAACATTAATCATGTTTACTTTTATCATTCACTGGTTTTAGGCCATTAGCTATTATATCGATTATGTTATATCGCTGAAAAGGAAATTTCATTGTGATTAAGAATATGCTAACCTCCAAAAAAAATTTTTTGTTCAAAAAAATGATTTATGCAAATTAACCCCCCCTTTTTGGTATCCAGATATCTTCGATATAAAAGTACTCAACTTCAAAAAATTCCACAGACTTTATTTTTGAATTTATCTTTTTGGAAATGGCGGTTACATCATGCCAAAGAGCCAGACTCTCGAGGAAAAATAGTCAAAAAGCGCCAAACCACTTCGTTTTTCTACAATTTGAAATTTTCCCAATCCCATCACCCAATTGGTAAAAAATTGTTTGGCCCTGTACTGAAAAAATGAGTATTGGAACAGCGTTTTCGATCAATCAACATGAAACCAAGCCTTCATCAAATTCTCTAGTGCTTGATATCATTGGAAAGGAAATTTCATCCACATTCTTTTGATATATATTTTAGAGACAAGATTTTCTCGCTCAAAATAAAACATAAGCATCTTTAGACACAACTATTTTGTTGGGGGAAAAGCAATTTTTGCTTAGAGTACCCTATCTACAAACCTTGGTACAGATTGCAATTTTCGATAAATCTTTTTGAAAACGGTCGCCAGATGATGCCAAAAGACTAAGCTTTCGACAAACAATAATCAAAAAGTAGCAAAGATCTCTGTTTTTCTAAAATTTCTAATTGTTTGATTTCCAGCACACTAATTTTGGAGAGTTTTGGAGGTGCTGGGACCTATTTTATTTACATTTGTCATCAATCATAATCAATCAACTCTCAGCTCAAACTATCTGATATTACATGTTTTTGAAAAGCATTTGTCTTCAATATTCACGTAGCACGTGGTTTGGAAGGATCATTTTGTTGCTAAAGATAAAATACAAGCATCTTTACCCCCCACTATTTTGTTGGGGGTAACAATTTTCCGTTTTCATTAGCTTAGCTTTGAAATTGTTTCGAAACTTGTACAGTAGACTATTTCCTTGCAAACTTCACACAGTTGAAGTCAATGAGCGGTTCAACCGTGGAAAAGTTTTCTGAAACTTTTAACGGGTGTACTTTTTCTAAAAATTGCACTGTTCTGAGGCCCAGCACCCTAATTTTGAACAAATTTCACAGCTACCAAATCACTTATATTGCATTTAGGCCTACGATTTGATCAGTTGTTGCAAAGAAACGCGTAAGCCAAACTATCTAACATTACATGTTTTTGAAAAGCATTTGTCTTCAATATTCACGTGGTTTGGAAGGATCATTTTGTCGCTAAAGATAAAATACAAGTGTTGCAGCCACTGCAACTTCGATGTTACAAACCACAAGTCAAAAGTCAACAACAGCATTGTTAACGTATAATCGGAACGAAATCTACAAATGTAGTTATAATGATAGAAGTGACTCGTCGCCGTATAGCATTTACCCTTTTGACGCCGGGCTTCAGCCAGGTGCCTGCCGTTGCGTTACACAAGCATCTTTGCCCTCCACTACTTTGTTGGGGGTAACAATTTTTCGTTTTCATTAGCTTAGCTTTGAAATTGTTTCGAAACTTGTACAGTAGACTATTTCCTTGCAAACTTCACACAGTTGAAGTTAGAGATGTGCTTAACTGTTACTTTTGAATAACTGTTACTAACTGCTACTTTGAAATATTTATCTGTTACTTTTAACTGCTACTTTTTATTCGTTAAGCGAAAACAGCACTTTCGCTAGTAGCAGGTACGAGAAATAAGAGAAAACAAAAAAGCAAGTGCAATGTACGAGACTTCTAACGGCTACATTATCTGGAATATCTGCTACTGTTAAATGTGAATTTTTATTCGATAAGCGAAAAGATCACTTTTGCCCCACAGTTCTTGCGTCATAGTGAACTGTTAATAACAGTTACTTCTTAACTTTTACTTTTCAATTGGCTTAACTGTTACTAACCGTTAAGGAAATTATCTGTTACTTTTTAACGAACTGCTATTTTTTGCACACCTCTAGTTGAAGTCAATGAGCCGTTCAACCGTGGAAAAGTTTTCTGAAACTTTTAACGGGTGTACTTTTTCTAAAAATTGCACTGTTCTGAGGCCCAGCATCCTAATTTTGAACAAATTTCACAGCTACCAAATCACTTATATTGCATTTAGGCCTACGATTTGATCAGTTGTTGCAAAGAAACGCGTAAGCCAAACTATCTAACATTACATGTTTTTGAAAAGCATTTGTCTTCAATATTCACGTGGCACGTGGTTTGGAAAGATTATTTTGTTGCTAAAGATAAAATACAAGCATCTTTACCAATTACTTTTTTGTTGGGGGGTAACAATTTTTCATTTGCATTGGCATCTTTTTATCTCCAATAATGCAAAGGTGTTCACTTTACGTGCTTACAAAGATAAACGTGTTATGATAGGGGTTTGTCAATACCAATACGGAGTAACGAAAATAAGCTGCAAAGATCGTACTCAATCTTAGCTATCGCTCAGTTGGTATTATGACGTCAAACGCGTTTGCGCTTACTGAACCAATGTACTTTATCAGCTTTGGGTGACTTTCTCCCACTCGTCAAACGCGCCGACGTAAACGACTGTCGTCACGGCTCGCTGTTTTTGCCATCAAGAGCAGCTCCACAGCAATAATAGCGGACGATTCAAATAGTTTATTTGAACGCACGGTAGCACTAAAATATCGTGTTTCAAATATTTATTGCGTTTACTCAGGGCTCACAAACAAGAACATTCTGAGCAGAAAATCAAAAACATGTAAATGACGTTTACACAAATGTTCAATAAAGTCTTTGTACATCTGAGCTATCATTATACTGTAAAAGAGAATATGTCCATATGTAAATCTCGTACAAACCTAAGCTCACAAAAGTCACATAGTCTACAACAATACTGTAGAAAAAACATCTATTTCATGAATCTTTATTTACTCATTATGGAGAATGATAACATATGACGCATTGACAAGTAGAAGTAGTAGTTATTACGTTTTTATCCAGTGTTGTCGCTTAGAAGAGATGGCCGAATTCCGGCAACCGCAACATAATTCCAAAAGCAAAAAGCTGACTAATGCATCACCGACTACGGTGAACAATACGATATGACGCATCAACCGCAACTGCAACACATTTTCAAAAGTAAATTGTCACTCATACAAAACAGAATAGCCTATACTTCCGAATTTCAACAGCTTCATTGTGTGCATTACAGTGAACGCCAACACATAACGCATCGACAAACCATTATTATAGAAACACATTACATTCACTTTAAAACTGCAACGATTCTCCTATCAGCCACAGTACATTGAAATGCATAGTGCCTAATGATTACCACCATTCACTGAGAACCACTACTTTACATTATTATACCAATGCAATCAGTGCTGGCAGTTTGTGCTTTCTGAAGCTACGTTCCGTCTATTTTTGGTCGTTCAGCATTGAAAACCTAACTTCCAGCCTGTTACTTTGCGAGAGCTTAAGATTATTTTAGTTTGAATGAGTTTTAAAACGCTTTTCTTAGCACTACTGTCAAATAAAATCAAGTAGCAATGCAACGAAAGTAAAGGCAACCACGTCATGTAATTCGGTGTCCCGCTGTTGCGACTTTCAATTGTCGCAGAACCTATTATCTATACCAGCTTGTGTCAGAAGTGTGCAGTCTTTCGTAAAGGCCAGCCGAGAAATTTGAAAGTATACTGTTATTCTGGGTACCAGGTATTTTTGATAAATTCATTTTATTTAGCTCTTCTCGACTTTGAATTTCCTACTTTTTGAATTTGCGACTTTGAATTGTCGCAGAACCAAGTAACCCAGCTTTAATGCAATTATCTGCTACCAGCCATTCAGTACATTTGCAAAATAATTTTTTAGTTCATATTTCCACAGCAGTGCCAATTTCTGAAAAAAAAATACGATTCATAGAGAATGACTTAGAAACGGAGAATGAAACTTTCAGGATAGAAATCAATGATAGCCTATTAATTTCTGTAGCGGCAAGTAAAGTTAGAGAAGATTTCCACACTTTATTTAAGGTCAAGACGAAAAAACAGTCCCCACTTGATGGAGTGGGGGCAAAACGTCACACTACATGCAACACAGTTTAAAATATTGTCACTCATATCTCCAACAAAAGGTGATTTTTGGCCCCCTTGTTTAAAAGTATTTTCATGAGGCTGGAGAGCGGCAGTTTATGATGGTAGTTGCTCTTGAATGGAATGCTCAAACGTTGAATGTTTTGAATTTATAAAAAATGGTCAAAGTTTGAGAAAACATATCACGTGACTCGTGGTCAATTAGTGACGAAAGCGATGACGTGGAGACACCATTGCAGGTTTGGACAACTTCAGCCATCGAAAGATATCTATGACATTGAAGACAAACCTGGTTTGCTAATAACAAGCAAGCCTGTCTTGCGACAAAAATGTCGACGTCGAATAGGTACCCGACCAGCGGAAACTGGTGATTCGTCAAGCGAAAATGAAACCTTGCCGGCAAAAAGAACTCGCTCTTCCAAAACGAAAAGGACTGTGAAAGACAAAGCGCGAAGAAAAAAGACACGAAAGCTGAGCGCAAAGAGCACGAGTGATGCGAACTTTGACATTTCGCCCGGTGTGAAAGTCGCTGATTCTGAATCGACAACGCAAACTCGTTTGCAGAAACGCGCGGTTCCCATACGTAGGAAGTTTGTAAAAGAACCCAAAAAGCCAGTACAGGTTATTGAAGAGTACATTGATCATGTTTCATTTAATGTTAGCAACAATGAAGCTGATGATTCACAAAAACCAATATTGGTTGACGGACCGGATTTGGATAGAAGTTATGGACTACGCTGGAAAAAAATGTGAGAAGATTTATCCTGACCAGCCTGGCCACTCTCATTTATGCCACACATAAGAGAAATCCCGAAATGTGTACAATATAATACTCGACCAAATGCAGAACTACCTTAGAAAAGGTCATGACTGGTATGTCGATCGGTACTCTACATCGATTCTTCTGTTTCGAGATTCGTATGCAAAGCAGACTCTAGCAGTGGGAACATGCCAGATAAGCAGGCGAGGCATGCCGAAGACCTTTTTGATGCAGAACATTCCCCGAGGCTCAGTGGTGGCATGTCGGCAGGGGCCTATCCTTTTAGGGCCCCGAGATGGCGTGATAAGCGCGATGTGCTTTCTACGAAGCATACGTGAGAGATGACGACTGTTTTTGTGAGAACGCGAGGAGGTTGCGTTTTAAAGAAGCCCATGGCTGTCGACGATTACAATAGGCATATTGCAGGCGTTGACAAGAGTGACCAAATGGTAGGCTATTACTCCTTCGACCAAAAAGCCGTAAAATGGTAGAAAAAAGTGTACTTCCATTTGCTAAGTCTAGCTTTGGTCAACGCCCATAGGGTTTATGTTATGCAGAATAATGAACCTAGCAACCAATTAATGCTTCTGAGCGCATTCTTGAAGGCGGTTACTAAAGATCTTGTTGGAACGAAACCTCGTATTCACGTGAAAGGTCTCTTCCCCCTCATTCTTTTTTTGTAACTTGTTCACGTAAGAACATATTCTTGATGCTATAGATTCCTTTCGTGCAATAAAATGTTTGAATAACCTTTGTACCAATGTTACTTAGATATTTTTGTTAACGTGTTGAATTTGCATCAGTACGGTAATGTTGTCCATGCTTGGTTTTAATGTTTGTGGTAGAAAAGACTAAGCTTTAATGATTTTGCGCTTTTGCTAAACCTTTCCATTCCCTTCAAACTGCTCTACCATCAAAATCTTTCTTAACAAATTTTGCAACTTTCCTGCATTTGCGCTTGTAAATTGTTTTATTTTGATTGCAATACACCATCTTTTCAAGGAATAACGCGAAAGCAAGTGCCCACTAGCAAAAATTGTAGTTACATTTGGGATAATCGCAAAAGTAAAGCCGGCCGGTTTTCTTCTCCAATTCTTTTGATACATATATCTTGTTCTGTGCAGTCGGTTGCTGCTTTTCATGGGGCTTGAGAGCGACAGTTTATGATGGTAGTTGCTCTTGAATGGAAGGCTCGTTGTATTTAGGATACCCTAACGTAGCAAGGTAGGTAGGATTAAGAGATAGTGACTCCAGATATGAGTGACAATATTTTAAACTGTGTTGCATGTAGTGTGACGTTTTGCCCCCACTCCATCAAGTGGGGACTGCTTTTTCGTCTTGACCTTAAATAAAGTGTGGAAATCTTCTCTAACTTTACTTGCCGCTACAGAAATTAATAGGCTATCATTGATTTCTATCCTGAAAGTTTCATTCTCCGTTTCTAAGTCATTCTCTATGAATCGTATTTTTTTTTCAGAAATTGGCACTGCTGTGGAAATATGAACTAAAAAATTATTTTGCAAATGTACTGAATGGCTGGTAGCAGATAATTGCATTAAAGCTGGGTTACTTGGTTCTGCGACAATTCAAAGTCGCAAATTCAAAAAGTAGGAAATTCAAAGTCGACAAGTTCAAAAAATTAAATACAACGTGTATGTAACTACGGCACTTCACTAAATTCGACTTTAAATCGTCGACTTTGAATTGTCGGGACACCAGATAATATACGCTGATGTAGGCAACTAAGAAATGTAGTCCGTAAAACTTCACACTGTTTGCAAAAGTTATTATTTGTAAAAGTTTCAGAATAGTTGGTAAGCGGGGCATATAAATAAAGATCGGTCAATGCCAAAATGGAGAATAGTCACAGCAGAAATGTACAAAAAAGGCTATACATGCAGTCGCAAATCTGAGACAAGAAATAGGCTCACTTGAATAACGAAGGTGCAGTCACCCAAAAAATGCTGCCGCCCCCTTCCGACAGGAACTTCATGCCACTGTTAGTGTGTGGAAATGGTTGATTTTCATAACGTCGAAAATGTGTTTCTCAACATGCACATTGAAGATACAAAATCATGAACACCTTACAATCAGCTACAAACTTAAGAAATTCTTCACCGCGTCACTGCACGTCACAAACACGAATTTATAAGGAAACTTCTCAAAAGCAAGTTGCTATTAGTATTACGAGACAGGAAAACGTTAACGAACATCTACAACTTTGCGGAATTCTTCACCGCTCCATTGTTACGTCACAAACACGGACTTAGAAACTGACTGCTAAAAAGCAATTTGGCTTTGACAACTTTTCGAATTTCTAAATAAAACAAATCAAAGGGCATTTCGAATTTTGGCAAGTTCGACTAAGTGAAGATGATTTTGTACTATTTTTTACATTACGCGTCACATGCAGAGAATAGGGTTTACAAAACGTCACCATGCGTCGCATGGGACAGGGATGTTGCTAATTGGATAATATGTCATATGATTTATGAACAGCCCCACACTAATGAAAATGGTATGTCATTACTTCGATTATGCTTATTATTTATAGATTGGACACATAAGTATCTTACTATATCAGCTTGAAAGTATCTCTTCGTTAGCGCTCTCCACATTTTGCTTACTTTCTACGTGAATTCAGAGCAAATCGTGCACTGGTGAACATGGAAAGCTTTTTACTGGCAATTGCAAATCCAGCAAAAATTCAAGATCTTTGCTTAGAATATTTTGGTTCAAAAGTGCATGTAGTGGAGGCAGACAAGCCATCAAAGACGACTGCAAAAATGACACTTATTTATCAGCCATTATGAAGTAACGTTCTCACACCCCTCCCTTTTTGTAGGAGAATCACAACTTTTTAGCTCCGAGTCGGCAATCTATGAAAAATTTCACAGACTTCATTTTTCAATCAATCTTTCTGAAAACCTAGATACAGACAGCTAAATAACCATGGATTTCAGGAAAAACAGCCAAAACGCACCAAAGGAATTAGTTTTTCTAGAAATTGCAATTTTGTAAACCTCAAAAATCCAAATTTTGAGTGTTTTTGACCGAAATCGAAAACAGATTAGGACAACGAAATTTACCAATTTCAACAGTCATTATAGGATAAGTCTTTGCCTGAACCATGCGACAATATACATTTTTGGAAAGGAAATTTCTTCAACATTCAGATGTTATGTAGTTTGAGAGAAAACGTTGGTGTCTGAAGATGATACAGGAGCGTGTTGATCCCCGTCTTTTTTGCAGAAAATCATCAACTTTTTACTTGGTGTCGGCTACCTATGAAAAATTCCACAGACTTCATTTTTCGATCAATCTTTCTGAAAACTTATATACAGACTGCTAATAAACAATACTACTTTTTTAGAAATTTTTTAGGATGGATTTTAGGAAAAATAGCCAAAATGTACCTGAGGAATTATTGTTGTCACAAATTGCAATTTTTTGACATATAGTCGGAAAATATTTTATTAAAAAATGAAAAATCGTGTATGCATACCATTGCTTTATCAGCCATTATAAACTAATTCTAAGCCACAATTATTTAGAATCATATGTTGCGGGAAAGCTAGTTTTCTGAGCTTTTCAAATATATTGACAGTTATCAAGTTATTACATTGTTTATGCCCTAAATTACCGGTTTACACTAGGTTATTAAATTTTAAGGGGGGTAAAAAACTCTACTACCGGTAATATAGGTCAATTTTTTTAGTATAGAAGCAAATAGAACATCATCGAAAGTGCCGTGAAATATCCTTTGATTTAAAAAATTGTTGAAATCAGTTGAGAAATAAAGTCACAAATCAATTTTTAAATAAACTGATTTTTTCAAATTTTGAAAAAAATCATCAATTGATGATCTAGCGGGAGCGAAAAAGTGTAGGCGCAAAAATCATCAATTGATCATCGCAATAATTCTTTTATTAGTTAATGAAACTAAGAAGTGGACGTGTTTACGGCATCATAAACCACAAGCCGACTAATCTTGCTGAGGCTGTGGCTCAACTTAATAATTTATATAAATTGGGTGAAACCTTGATGGCCACTACAGCCAATGCAGACAAAATGTCCGAGCTTTTGACTAAGGTTAATCTTGCCTATGATTCTTTTACTTTTCTGTTTTCTGACTCGGCCCATGCGGGTGTCATCCAAGGAAGTTCTGCCACTAAGTTAGACTTCCATACCAGCTACGGGGAATTCAAAAAACAGGTTCAGCAATGGTTTGACAGTTTGAATTTTCCTGACACCCGGTGAGTAGTAGTGCTGCACAGTACGTGCCCCCCTGGTTTCTACAATTCAGCCACATGCCAGTTGCCCCTCTTATGCTTCTGTGTTTCTGTCTCAAATATTATCGGGCCTGCCAAAAGTATACCTGTAGTTGAGTTCGCTCATGCATCTCGTCAACTTTTTGGCAACCCCAACTTTAAGAAAGCATCGCATGTTGAATCTAGTGGCGATCGAGAGCCGTCGGCCGAGGTATGTTTAGGTATGCAATCAAGTGGCCATGTACCTCCGGGCTCTACCACGTTTTCTTTCCAAGCAATTGACCTAAAAGGATCTTCTTCAAGAAAATCTGAAAAATCGAAATCTAATTCTTCAAGTTCAAGCAGATTGGAAAAAGCCCAGATCAAACTACGCTTAGCACGTTTAGAGAAGGAACAAAATGAACAACGAATTTCGGAGGAGCTGGAAGCCGTCGAGATTAAACGAAAGAATATTCTGGCGGAAGACAATCGACGTATAAAGATGGCTGATCTTGAAGCTTCCCTCAACAGAGATAGTCGAGATTCGGATGATGACCTTTCTTTGAACAGTAGTTACTGCCAATCCCGTCCAGCAGAGTCGAATGTTGATGTTTTACCTTCTACGACTCTGGCAACACAAGAAGCTAGTGGCGTCTTAAAAAGGTCTTTTCCAAACAGTCAACCCTTTAAACAAGTAAAGATTGACGCACCTTCACAAACGATTGATTGCATAGGCTCTCAAGTCGGCATTTCTCGCTCAAATAACCTACCTTCTTCTGGTCAATTGTCTTGCCCTGTTAAGTATGCAGATTACCATTTCAATCAGTTTCAGGTTTCCTCTTCGCCCTCAATGACGCCATTTGATCAAGTTTGTTATGGTAAGTATTCAGGTTTCTCTTCTTCTATGCTTCCACACTCTTCTTTGTCCAACGCCAACCAAGAAGAAACCTACTCTTACTTGGCTACACGCGTACAGAATCTTGCAACTGGTGATCACCCTAATAAGCCTTTGCCTAGCTCATGTGATGCTAACCAAAGACCTTACTCCACTGAAGAAAATAATCACTTAATGACCGGCCATTTTTCTGGCACCTCGATTCCTGTTTCGAAGAATTATAACCCTTATTCAAAACTGGTCGCTGATGCCACGAAATCTGGCAGACCACTGACAGTTGATAGAGAATATGATAATCTTCGTTTTTGTTTAGACCAATTTCTACCAAAGCCAAAAATCTAAAAATTTGATGGATATTCTAAGGATTCCTGGGAGTTTCTCAATCGATTTACTTGCCACGTTGCTGACTGGCTACCATCCCAAAAGAAGTTTTCTTATTTAATGTAGCACTGTTCAGATCAGGTGCGCCAACACATTCAACATTTTTCAGACCTTCATGGTGGACGTTCATCCTATGATCTAGCATGGGAGGAACTGTATCGCAGGTACGGTCAATCCCATAAAATTGCCCAAGCATGTGAAGAATGCTTGATGGAATTTCCAAGAATAGATCGCGATATCGCTGAGTGGCTTAAACTCTCTATTCTAATGAAGAGAAGCAGTTATGCTCTTAACGATAAAAGGGTAGCCACACACCTAGACTCTGTTCACTTGCTCTCTGCTCTAGCAAACAAATTTCCAATTGATCTCAAAAGCAAATGGGTTAGGAGTTCAGCGAGAATATTCGAGGAGTCTGGTCGAGCGGCATCCTTTCTTGATTCGTCAGAATTTGTGGCAACCCACGCAAAATTAGCTAATTCAGTGTTTGGACTTAAATTATTTACTTCTAGTGGGTCCACGGCCAAGCCCAGCACACGGAAACCTTCAAAAACATATAGTTTTCATCTAACCTTAACTTCTTATGCTAGTACTAACAGACAAAGGTCTACTATAAGGTGCTTACATTGTTCAGATTTTCACTTTTTCTATCAATGTCATAAATTTCGCTCTTTGTCTCATTCTCAAAAAACTCAAATAGTGAAAAAGTTTAATCTGTGCAATTCATTCTTGAATCCTGGGCACATAGCTTCCAAGTGTTTGCTCAAACTAAAATGCAAGGTCAAGGGCTGTGGTAGTTTGTCCCACAATACCATATTGCATCCTCCAGAGTTTCTGACAAAAATCAGTCTCGATTTCTTATTCCTTCCTTGTCCACATATCCCGCACAAGATAAGAACTCCAAGGAATCTTCTAATGTTAAAACCTTGGCTACATCTTGCATAAAACCTTCAACAAACTCATTGAATAAGCGAGGCATTTATCTAGATATACTCCCAGTCAAAGTTTTGGGAAAGATATTGCAATACAGACTTCTACCTTACTTGATTCTGGATCCGATAGCACTTTTGCGAGCGTCGTCTTGTTGATGAACTGTGTCCAAAGCTTCAAAAATCTCCTATTAGAGTGTCAATACAAACGATGATTAGCAAAGGGGCCAAAACTCTAGATAGCTCAGTTGTATCTCTAAATGTTGGTCCATTGGATCTTGCATTTTCCTTAACGCTTTCTGAGGTCTTGGTTGTCGATGAGATCCCTGTAGCTCCCTCAGTAACGCCGCCACCAAATATTTTGTCCCGGTTTCCTCATCTTAAAGACATCACGTTTCCTTCAGTTGATGGAGATTCTGTGACTATGCTGATAGGAAATGATTTTGTAGAGGCACACAGATGTCTAGAAAGCCATTTTTCTTCTGATTCCCACAAGAGCCCTGGTACGCTACTCACTCCTTTTGGCTGGATGTTACGTGGATCGCAACTGCAAGACAATGATTACAAACCGTCCTCTGGTTTCTTTGTCCGAGGTCATGTGTGGCCTACGGATACTTGTGATCTTGAAGATATGGTTTTAACGGAAGAAGGAGAGTCGTTTCGAATGCATTCAGATACTGATCTGCGTGATAAAGAAGGCTTAATGAAACTTCTTCGTGATCACCAAGAGCTCCTTGAGTTCGGATTGAAGTACTCAATGGAGGACCCCATTGCATACGACTTAATGGTTCACCGACTTGTTTATGATAATGGTCAATACCAATTGCCACTTCTTTGGCGCAACGATGCTATACAACTGCCTGATAGTTGGGGAATGGCACCAAAACGTTTAGAAGGCCGAAAGAAACGTTTGAACAGCAACATTGATTTAAAGCTCGAGTATAGTGAGCAAATGAATACCGTCATCAATTCCGGTTATGCTGAAATTGTTCCCGAAGAACAAATATGTGGAAAGAACAAAACCTGGTATATTTCGCCCCATCCAGTGTTTAACTCTAACAAACCTAACAAGCTTCGAGTGGTTTATGATTGCGCCGCAGTGGCAGAAACCAAATGTCTTAATGATTATTTAATGAAAGGACCAGATCTAACAAATTCTTTGGTGGCAGTTCTGCTGCGATTTCGAAGATGACTTGGGACAATCATAGCGGACATAGAAGCCATGTTCTACCAAGTACACGTTTTCTCTTCAGATCCGAGATGCGTTGAGATTTTTTTGGTGGACCGAAGGTAATCTTAATTTAGAACCAAGCATTTATAGAATGGCGGTTTATCTGTTTGGAGCTAAGAGTTCACCAAGTTGTGCAACATTTTGTCTTCGTGAAACTGCAAGACAGTTTGGAAGGCACTTCGTTTCTGACGCAGTAGAAATCGTCATGAAGAATTTTGACGTTGACGATTGTCTCACCGGAACCAATATTGAAGAGGCCGCAATCAAGATGATTGCTGCTGGCAATGGGTGGGTTTAAACTCACCAAATGGTTTTTTTCAAGCTATAAGGTTATTCAAACTGTTCCTGAAGAAGAAAGGTCAAAGTCCTTACAAAATTTCATGCCTTCAAATGGTCCTCGAGAAAGGGTCTTGGGAATCAACCGGGACCTTTCTTCTGATCAATTTTTCTTCAAAGTGGATTTGCCAGAGGATTCGACAACAAAACGAGGAATCTTGGCAGTTACCAATTTATTGTATGATTCTTTGGGGTTTGTGTCACCAGTCGTGCTTTTAGCAAGACTAATCTGCAGCAAAATCTGTCAAGACAAAATTGATTGGAATGAGCCAATCAAAGAGCGACAGTCAGACTAGTCCATCTTTAAAAATTCCTCGATGTTACAAACAAAAATGTGATAACAAAATCCAGATGCAACAACATTTATATTCAGAGGCATCTAACGTAGCTAGAAGAACTGTGTGCTATTTAAGAGTGGTATTTCCAAACTCCGTTGCTAAATGTAGTTTGGTGATGGCAAAAACCCGCGTCTCTGGAGCAGGAAGAACTACAATTCCTAGAGCAGAACCACAAGCAGCTCTAGACGCTGTGAAGCTATCCAGGACAATTAAACAGGAATTGGATATACCTTATTTCCCTGTCTTCTTTTGCATTTATTCTTTCATCGTACCGCACAGCCTTCACGAAAATTGCAAAAGGTTTTCTTTGTTTCCCCGCAATCGCTAGCAACTAATCTTAACCCTGATCTGGTACGATGAAAAAATCACGTTATCAGTACCTTGGGGTCATTATGACCCATAACTAAAAATACATTTTGCCACCAGTAGAAAAACTCAATTTGTTATCAGTCTGTGTTTATTGCTTGAAAAATGTAGTGGAGTGCACAATACATAAATATTTTACTTCTGGCACTGGTTACAGACCACCTTGCTGCGTTCTTTGCAAGTGGTGTTATGACATCTACTGCAGGTGAGTCTGTACTTTTTGTCCTTCAATCTCGGACAAAGGAAGCATCTCTTGCGCCCTGATGGACAATGCTGGGTGATGTTTTGAACAGCTAGAGGTGCTTCTGGTAAAATTCCACCGCTGCAAATGGTTTGTTTCACAACCTGAGGTGTTTGCGGGGTCACCAATCTGCGCTTTGCTTGCAGAACAATCAACGATTTGAATAGTTCTTTCATGGCGTCAATATGACCTCAAAAAATAAGATATGAAATTTACAAAAAAAGGCAACATTGAAGCTAAGATTAAATGAATAGAAACAGTTGACAAGAACCTGCAAAGAATATACAAAGCGAGATGAAAGCTGATAGTCTCAAAGTTTGGAATATTTAGCCTATCAAATAAGCCTGGGGTCATATTGACCCCATGGTACCAGAGCAGGGTTAATGCACAGCAAAGTATACGATTGGGGGTATGTCAGCTCAAAGGCTAATCCAGCGGACAAGATCACTCGGGTTTGACAGCAAAATGTTATGTGAACGATGTGTTGGCCATCTTTACTGTAATTCATCAACAGACGTTCAATTGTTCTTAAGCGTGCTTATTAACCACCACCCCAACCTTTGTTTTACGTGTGAGGAGGCCTCAGCAGGTCTTTCACTACTATTTCTTGATGTTGAAATAACGATTTACGACAGAAAATTTTGATGTTAATCTGTGTCGCAAACCCAACTTTTACTGGTGCACTCTTACATTTTGACAGTATAGCTCCTTTTTCGTGGAAACGAAGCCTTATTATTTGTTTAGTGTATTGGGCCTATCTATGTTCATCAAATGACTGGTTGCTGAAAACCGAAATTATCATTTCTTTATTTAAACAGAATGACTGCTCAAAGCTTTTATCTTAAATGTGATAGACAAGTTCAAGAATAAATTTAACAACCATAGCAGATAATTCCCCGCTGACTCATCTAACAATTACCTTAACTTAAATCATTATTTAACCCTTCTGTATATCGGTACCCCATCCATTAAATTCGGTATGCGTTGTTTCGTGACAGACAGGGCACTGATATAAAAATAGCATATCAAACTTTTAAAATAATTTCGTATTTCTACCTTAAATTTCCTCTATCCGCTCTTTTCTGCTCGAATGTTATGCTGTCTATAAATACTGTATATATGTTCTTGTGACAAGAACACATCATGCATTGGTATGGCGACTAGACAGCTAATGGTCAAAATTGAAAACCATCTTTCCAATAACCAAAGTTCCTCTGACTCTGCTATCAAATCTCATCACGATCAGTGCAAATCCTGCAGAGAAACTATGCCAGCAGAGCAAAACTTTACATTATTACAAAAGCGTCGTTTCAACTTTCAACACTGAAACTGAGCTAATGAAAGCGCTGTTAATCAAACACCGTTGGCTCTCTAAACATAAAACTTGGTCATTCACAAAGAGCGAATTCGCTTGTGCACGTGTTTCGTTGAGAGGTGCAGTGTTTAAACGTTACTACTTATGTCAATAGTGTCCAGAATTATAATATTAAATTTGACTTCGGATTTACAGATTCATTTTGCCCTGACAAAAAGCTTCGGTGTCTTACGTTTATGTTAGTTTTTCTTAGGTGAATTTGATTATGTTTCTTAAACTACTGTTATGGATCTTTATTTGGTTTCTCAAATCTTGTTATCTTTCTAAGAAAAAAAAATTCGCAACAACCAGTCTTTTTATCATTGCAATTCAAAATGAATTCTTCAGGATTTTTCCGCAAATTAATTTTATGTTCACCAATCGTAAGTCGTGCTTTTTCCCTCACTTCTGTTGTGAAACTGATGGCGTCTTTTGTCCTTTGTTAAGTGAAGGGTTGTCTTATTTGATGGCTGAGGTGTGGTGGAAGTCCATTTGTCCCATATTTGAGTACATAACCTCTTTTTGAGATTCAGAGGAGATGGAAGCTCGCTCGTTAGGCTTATCGACTAGACTCTTGGGCTAATGGCATAATAGCCCCACTACATGCGCTAGCTTAAAGTTCTGCAATCTCACACGCAGCGTAGTTTATGCTTTTTAACGATCCAAGTCTTAATTGCAATCCCTAGCATCAAGAATCTGTTAATTGTCTCAATAATGAGAAAGTATATAAAAATCACAGCGTAACACAAGTGATCATTTATTCACACAATAAGCCACAGAACACCACTGCAAAAATAATTTTATCCTATGAGGACTTGTCAGGCAAATAAAAAGACTTAACGTTGTCCTAAAAGCTAAACTTGTCAAAGTCTAGGCTCCAGAGTTCAAACACATGACCAGGAATCACATCTAATCAAAAAGTATGTCATACATTATTTTTTGTGCAAAAATCTCGGAAAACCATTTAAACCGAAAAAAACTTTGAACTTCGACAAGTAAGTAATTTTCAACTTCAGGAGGTAAAGAGTGTTTGAGATGTTGCTGCAAATGCTCGATGCTGGAAAGAATCTAGTCAATGACTCAATTTGAGTCGCTATAAAAACACTCTACTTTGCTCAATGGTTATTTACACTAATTGGTAACTTATTTAACTTATGAAATTGGTAAGTTTCGATGTCACCAGCCTCTTTACCAACATTCCAGTTGACCTAGTTGTCAACATCTTTCGTTTTGTCCATCATTTTATGTAGGGGAAAGTCAGGTCAGTTGATGCATTTTTTGAAAAAATTATTTATATTCTCAAGTGATTTTGCCCCCAAATTGCTTTTTTACATTCCAAAAAACCACTTACGCAAAACATCTTTCAAAACTTAATACCGAAGGTAGGTTCATTCATAACGGTAAACTATTTTCAAAAATTGACGGCGTAGCTATGGATATTTCTTTAGGCCCTACTACGCTAGTTAATTGGTTCCTTGAAATGGTTACCGGTACTCTTACATTTTAACAGTATAGCGCCTTTCTCCGGGAAACAACACCTTATTATTTGTTTATTGCATCGAATCTATCTATATTCATCAAGTGACTGGTTACTGAAAACCGAAATTATCATCTCTTTAATTAGACAGAACGGCTGCTCAATATCTTTTATCTTAAAAGTGATAGACAAGTTTAAGAATAAATTTAACAGCCATAACAGATAATGACTTAAATCATTATCTAGCCCTTCCGTATATTGGTACCCCATCCATTAAATTCGGCAAACGCATTGCTGCGTTGTTTCGTGACAGATTGGACACTGATACAAAAATAGCCTTGTTAGTTTTATCCTATGAGGACTTATCTGGCAAATAAGAAAATACGTTATCCTAAACGCTAAACTTGTCAAAGTCTAGGCTCCAGAGTCCAAACACATGATCAGGAATCACATCTAATCAAAAAGTATGTCATACATTATTTTTTGTGCAAAAATCTCGGAAAACCATTTAAACCGAAAAAAACTTTGAACTTCGACAAGTAAGTAATTTTCAACTTCAGGAGGTAAAGAGTGTTTGAGATGTTGCTGCAAATGCTCGATGCTGGAAAGAATCTAGTCAATGACTCAATTTGAGTCGCTATAAAAACACTCTACTTTGCTCAATGGTTATTTACACTAATTGACTAGACTCGACAAGGGATTCGATATCTGTAATTTAAGACTCGACTATGGCTCAAACTCGATTGACCAGTAGATAATGAAATTACTTGCATAAAAGCTTTTTCTTTCTGATGTAAAACATAGGAAGTGGTGAATTACCCACAGGTTAAAAACCACTGATCTAGCAATTAGTTAGACGCAGTGCATCAGTGACAACCGTCACTCATTCACGAGTAATACGATTTTTAAAGAGTCTTACCACTAAATACTTTGATTCTGTAATTGTAAAACACCCACTATTTGGCCGCCACCAACATTTTTTTACAGCGCTTCCATCCAGGAGCGTTGACAAGGGAGTCCAGGGGTACTTTGGTACCGGGCCCAGATATTTTTAGGGGACCTGGATATTTTTAGGGATCCCGGATTTTTGAAAACGTCGCGCGCAATGTTAACAATAAATTAAGACTAAGTTTTTCTATATTTTCTGTTGACAAATGCATAATCGACATAATAATTTTTTTGGCATGATGGTTAGTATTTTCGTCATTTTGTCGAAAGCACGTTGGGCATAGAAAGAAAAAGTTGAGCCTGCACCGTTAGAACAGCCGCAGAAGTGGTGGAAAACAAGTATTTTGATCTGCAGAGGAAATACGCCATCGCTATGCATCCCAAATTCAGCGATTGTTTGAGATTGATCTCTAAAAAAAAATCTTCGCACTATTGTTGCTGCTACCATGAATGTCTTGCCTCGCCGTTTGGGTAATTTCGAGCATGTGCTTGAGGTTGATCTTCAAATAAAAAAGGTCATCGCATGATAATCGCTGCCATAATGGATGTTTTTTTCTCACAGTTTAGCCAATATCAAGCGTGACCCGTGTTTGGGAATTTTTAATGAATTGGGAAAATTTTTAGATTTTGTTGGGTAAAAACGCTAGCAAGAATCTGGCAACCCTGTTACTGAAAAATTATACCAAACACTCATACATTTGTAACCGAAAAAACCCGGCAATTACCAGATCCTTGTCAAAGGGGGCCTGGAATTAATATTAGTACCGAGCCCAGACTGTTTTCTCAACGGCCCTGCTTCCATCCCTCCCCCTCAAACATTTTAAAAGTATTAATGATAGTTTATGGCAAGATTCTTTCTTTGTGAGCGTTACCAGTCTTGATTAAGATGAACACCATCACTTGTACAAAAATTGTGGAAGTGCATAAAATTTATTAACTTTTCGTTACTGTTTACATAAGTGTACGATGGGTAAAGCCGGCGCAGCTGGTTGAACCGAAATATTTAGCCCCGACGTTACTGATGGGGGTCCTGCTGAGTAGTGTATTTTAAATATAGAAATATCAAGAAAAAACGATGCCAAAAATAATAATATTATAATTACGAAATGTCACAGCTAGAGTCAAAGCATGAGGTGATAACATCACAGGCAATGCTATTAGGAGCGGAGGGCACATCTGGTGAATTAGGAATTAAAACTCGTAATAAAACAAAAGTTGAAAAGAGAAACGGTAAAGCAAAAATTAGAGCAGAAAATAAAATAAAATAGAGCAGAAAAAAATTTTTTATGCTACAGACAGGTTTGTTTGATTATGAACTTGGCAGGTGGTCAACTGGCCGATTGAAACCTGCGTAAGAACGGTTTTTATTACATTGAATATCTGCATCTTTCGCGTTTGCTTACACCATGCAAAATCTGGTCATCAATCAGTGCTTGCAATCCTGCATGCTTTACGTGTTAAAAATGTGAAATTAGCTCTTAATTGATATGGTAATTGACAATCAATCAAAAAGAAGTGACAAAGACTTATGCAAATTATAAATCATTAACCATTAATACAGCGCAATAGTAGTGTTAAACATTGTTATAAAGCAAACTTTTTTAGGATTGAAAATATTCTGAACAAGAAATTATTTAAAAATGTATAAATTTTATGCCATTTTGTCCCCAGTCTTGATGTTTACTTGTCTTTGATATTGACCTCCAAACAAGAATTTTAAAAAAATGTATAAATTTTATGCAATTTTTTTTCCCAGTCTTGATGTTTGCTTGTCTTAAATATGAAAGTATCCTATTTTTTAAATGTATTGGTGACTTTGTTTCATATTTAATTTTTTTTAAAATAATTGTTGAATGATGCCAAAAAACCCTTTTGAGGTAAAATAATCAAAAATGTCCAAAAGATTCAGCTTTCTACCATTTTTAATTTTAATATACATAGCTTTGAAAACAGCTGTTTGAGCCATAAGTTTTTCGTGACGCTCTTATCAGTGGCGGTATCGCGTCAAAATGGAAGATCTTCTAGAGTGAGTAAGTGTTTTACTCGATTAATTTGGACATTTAGCAATCAATACAAGCCAATGATAGCGCTAGTGTTGTAAAGCACACCAAAAGAGATTTCGCAATTGCGAAATGCTAAAGAGAGCGCAGCAAGAGACCAAATAAAAACGCCACGATTATCGAATGAGTTTGAGAGTGTAAACGAACTCTTTCAGTCTGCGTAACACCGGGCGCCAGATCTTGATATAAGCATCCTCTAAGAGATAAAGATGGAAAGAGCTGGGTGCTGCGGCGAGGATTGAAAACTGTTATAGTTTAACGCACATTGTTCATTATCTAAAAGATGCTGACCAATGGCAGAGCCACAATTCGGTTGGTGTCGTTTTGTTTGCACGATCTGTGTGGTTCAGATCGGCGTGGGCGGGTCAATTGTTGTCCTAACCATTGCGAAACACGTTGCTTGATGGGACTTGATGTGCACTTGATGCGCATTAATTCGCATCAAGCAACATGTTCCGCAATGGTTGAGATAACAATTGACTCGTTCACGCCGATCTCAACCACACAGATCGTGCAAACGAAACAATGCCAATGCAGTCCACTCTTTCCTCCTCATGCTCTCTCTCTGATCTCCTTCTCACTTGCCAAGGTGCAGCTCTCGCTCACCTTGACTCTCTCCCACCTTATGATCTGGTGCTCTAGATAGACAACTCCGTTCCTTTTCTTTCTAGCAAAAGCGGCTCTGGCGTACTTGCCAACTGTTCTCTTTGTGGCACTAAGGCCACTCTTTCCTTTTCAGCAGGTCCAGTATATTCACGTTTTTCTGCTGAAACCTGCGAAATTCTGCATGCTCTTTGCTGGTCTCGGCAGCACAATGAAGTCTGCCATTTCTCTTCTCTTCTCCTCTTATCTGACTCGTTCTGTCCTCACTTTCCTGTCCTCTCATCCATCTTTCCTTTTACCTCACACTCTTTGGCAGATTTGTCAGGAACTGTCTTCTTTCTCCTCCTGTTCTATCAGACTACAATGGATCCCCGGACACTCGTTTCTCCCAGGGAACGACGCGGCTGATGAGCTGGCCAGACAGGGAGCGCTACTTGCGCCCTCCGCAATCCCTTGTAGTCTCTCTCCTTTTATTTCTCGTATCCACTCTTCTCTTTTCTCGGACTGGAGGCGTACTGTCTCATCGAAATTCTTTGACACACAGGTTTCCTCAATTTTCACCGAGAAACGTGTGCTCCCTCGTCATGCTCGCTGTGTTCTCTCTCGTCTACGCTGCAGCGGTCACAGCTTTCTATTAAGTTCTTATTTTTCTAGGATTGGCAGAATCGAGAGCCCTTCCTGCCGCGCCTGCGGACACGCCTCCCAAGACACCTCTCATCTCATTCTGCACTGTCCAGCTACGAACTTTTTGCGACTCTCTGTCACTTTACGACCTCTGGTCCAAGCCCTGGAGAGTCGCCCGGCTTCCGAGGCTTTATGGTCTTCCGCCATGCCCCCATCCCTTGGAAGGTGTCGGGTAACAACAACAACAACAAACAATTCCAAACCGAATTGTGGCTCTGCCATTGGTCAGCATCTTTTAGATAATGAATAATGTGCGTTAAACCATAACGGTTTTCAATCCTCGCCGCAGCAACCAGCTCTTTCCATCTTGATCTCTTAGAGCAGGGGTATCAAACTCAAATTCACACAGGGCCGCATCGACCATTTAATAGTGGTCAAGGGCCAGGGCTTGTTGTCTCGTACAGCTGCATGCTATAAAAGAAATTGCATTAGCCCAAAATTTTGCGATATGTCCTTGCAATGTGGCATCTCAGCGCCCAAAAACGGTGGTGTCTCTAAAAAGAAAAAAAAAAGGTCGTCGCCTTTTCGAGGACGGTAAATACGGGATTGGGGGCAATTGTCAGCTCTGACGCATTTTCCGTCTAAAGAAAAGGCGATTACCTTTATTTTTAAGGACACCGTCGCTTTTGCGCCTTGTCAATCCCCTTGTCGTGTTTATTTCAATATGGCAAAATTTCAAAAAGTGTTTGCGGGCCAATTATAATTACACTGCGGGCCAAATTTGGCCCGCGGGCCTGAGTTTGACACATGTGTCTTAGAGGATGCTTATATCAAGATCTGGCGCCCGGTGTTACGCAGACTGAAAGAGTTCGTTTGCACTCTCAAACTCATTCGATAATCGTGGCGTTTTTATTTGGTCTCTTGCTGCGCTCTCTTTAGCATTTCGCAATTGCGAAATCTCTTTTGGTGTGCTTTACAACACTAGCGCTATCATTGGCTTGTATTGATTGCTAAATGTCCAAATTAATCGAGTAAAACACTTACTCACTCTAGATCTTTCATTTTGACGCGATACCGCCACTGATAAGAGCGTCACGAAAAACTTATGGCTCAAACAGCTGTTTTCAAAGCTATGTATATTAAAATTCTGTACCACCAACAAGATTTTTAATTTTGTGAGACCCAGCACCAAATTTCTTGACAATTTTTGATCCCTGCGCCGAAAATATGTGAATTAGAACCAATGCTTTTTGATAAATCAATACGAAATAAAGATTACTTCAAACTAACTAATGCTATATGTCTTTGAAAGAAGGTTTCTTCAAAATTTAAATAACATTTTCTTTAAAAGAAATATTTTGTTGATACAAATAAAACAGAAGCATGTTTACCCCTTTCCCCCTTTTGGTTTTAGGAAAGCAGTTTTCTACTTGGAGAAAACTAAATTCAAACGCTTCTATAGATTTGTCTGCACTTTCAATCTTTTTGAAAACAGGCGTTAAATGACGCCAAAGAAGCATACATGGGAGAAAAAATAATCAAAAATCTGTAAAGTCCAAGGTTTTTCTTAAAATTTTAGTTTTCTAAGACTCAGCACTCATGTAGGGCGATTGTATCTTCCCTTTTATCTAGTCATTATGAAATAACTGCAAGCACAAACTATGTAACACTACATATTTTAGAAAAAAATTTTTTTTCAACATTTAGGTGCTGCATACTTTAAAAGGAATATTTTGTTGGTAAAAATAAAACACTAATATCTTCACTCCGATCCAACGGTTGAAAGACAACAACATTTGATTTGGAAAAGCCTAGCCTATGCTAGGTTTTAGAGCTTGTAGATTATTTTTAACTCCTTGGCAGGCCCGTAACCAGATATTTTTTCAGCAGGTGGAAAAGGTAGAGGCCAAGCTTTTTGAATAGGTATTGTCATTAAAATGACTTGCCAGAGCTACAATCTGGAGATTAATGCAGTTATTCAAAAATTTTTCGGATGGGGTCAGGGGATTCACAAAATATACCCGTCACTTATTATAAGAATGGTCTTTAGTAATCGCATGGGCTTCATTAAGCTTTGTTAGCGTGCTTTAAATATACGTGATTGATTGCTAAGCTCCCGTAGGTATGTGCCGAAGTATTCGTCCTTGAAATTTCATATAACAAGAAATGCTTTGCGTGAATTTTTTTCAAAGGAAAAAAGGGATGACTTCGCTTTTGGCTGGTAAGATGCAAGCCCATTTTACATGCAGGCAGGTTGCTGGTGCACTTTCTACTGTCTCTATAGCAGTGTGCTTTACAGCGTTGTACAAGATTATTATACGTAGGTTGGTTTTCTTCTCTGCTACACTTTAGCTCGCACTCTCTGTTTAGCTGAACCACTGGCGTAACCTTCTCTATCGCAAGTCAACTAGAGTCAAAAATCAATAAAAATAGCGTCGAAAAATACTGCAAAGCAATAGGTTTTAACAAATTTGCTAAACTGTTTCACTTAGTGGCAAAAACACAAGACGCCAAATCATCAAAAATAATGATCTGATTCCACTCGCCGATCCCATCATCAGCAACGAAAACGAACAGAATGCAATAAAAAGTCATAGTGCAGCAAAACCAAAAAATCAATACCTTAGCTAAGGCCCATAAGAAAAAAATTAGGCGATAACAGTCAGCATGCCAGTGTCCAAGGTACCATAGAAGCTTTGCACAGGCAGCTAGATGTTATACTAGCTTTAGAAACTTAAGCGCCGTGGGCGTTTGCTGTTTAAACTTTGGAAAATATCAACTATCATATCAATGTAAATTGTCAAGTTTCTTTCATGATCCAATATCATCGATTTTTTTCCTTTCGTGCGCGATGCTCAGTGCTTGCTCGCAATCTTTGTTGTAAGCAAGAAAACGATTTTTTGTCAGCAGCAGCAGAAACGTCAAAAGTTGCGCTTCAAACAGTAAAGGCTGGTTTCCATTAGGCGTAGATTGCAGGCGGCGCGAAAAAAGAGCGCTACGCTCGTAAAACTAAATAGAGAAACAAAACATTTTTCACGCCACGCCTGCAGTCTACGGCTGATGGAAACCAGTCTTAATTTGTAATTTTCCGAAAATCTAAAGGGCCAATTGTGGCATTCCTTCGAAGTTACCACACTTTTAAGAGGTCAGCTACGACGAAATACTTTCACCCTCCCTCCCCCCCATTGAGTACGTTTACCTGGAGATTCATCAACCAACCAAATCTGTTAAACACGACTTTTTAAAAAAGTTAGGCAAATCTATCGCGTAGCCTAGACTGTATTTAAATATTTCAAGTGCAGGGTTTTTGCCAAATATATTTTGTCGATTTCCATTTCGGTTTCTACACAGTGTAATGATTTCTTGATAAAGATTTTTCCATTTTGCTTCCGTACCCGCCGACTGAAAAGCTTTTAGTTAATGCTTCGTGATCTTTCCGTTACTGCGAACTTGCGAAGTCTGCCCATGTTATTCTGGGTGCTTTTTCACAGCAAATCCCACGGAGTGATTTGTCTCAATAAAAATTAGGTATCTCTCATAAAGCTTTACTACATTCTTGTCAAATAAATTCTTTTTTTTCGCAGCAGTTGAGAACAAGCGTCTACGACAACGATTCCAGTTTTGAGAGTAATTACTCATAAATATCCTTTTGCTTCAACTGAAGAATCACCGTGGTTTTTAGATAGAGCTTTAAGAACTTTAACTATTTCTATTCACACGTAGCTTAATAATTGTCCCTCTGACCTCCACATGCCTCTGCAGGTATTGAAGTTTGTATATCCGGCCGACTTCAAACTTTCAAAAAAATTTGAACAAAACAATTGCATGAAGCAAACGTATAAGCAATATCTTCATTTCTTCCACATGCATAGCTAACCACCCATTGCAGCTGATGATAAAGGCAGTGGATATACAGAATTTCTTTTTGAAGCTCTTTTTTGTAATGACTCAAGAACCTGTAATTTTGATTTCTTCATAGCACTTGCGCCGCCAAAGCAGTGCTGTTTTGAGGATAGAGGCCAATGGGTTGAATTTGCTGGGTTACGAGGAAAGCTTAAAGACTGCAAAGTTCGCTTGTAAATAGTCACGTTTACAGTGCAAAGGGCATTTACAGATAAATTTTCGACATTGATGGCATCTCTTTAAACTGAAGATTTTGGCATGCTTTTTAAGTTTCCAGCTCTGCTACTAATACTACCAGCAATATCTTCTTAATTTATCAATTGTTCACTGCTTTCTTTCGGAGAAAGTTCGTTTACAACAAGAAACTGCACAATTTTTGTAAAAATCTTTGAATGATATTGGTTTCTCTTTGCAGCTGTTGTTACGAGAACTTGACTCATTGTCGAACATAACCAACAAAAAGCGTTTAAGTAATTCAAACGATGAGAACCGAGTGAACTGCAAGCAGCCAAATCATAGTTTTAGTCAATAACGAAATTTCAACTGCGTGTAATTTGCAATGCTGCGTATGAAGAGTATAGGTACAAAAACAATGCTTTTTCTGCATTTGTCCTACGCCAAAAGCTCATTAAAAGTCTTTGGCAAAAGATCACACAAGACCCACATAGCTCTTGACCATGCGAAGTCTTGTAAACCTGGCAAAAATTGGTCAAATTGATTTTCTTATCGAATCCCGCGTCGAGTCTAGTCAATTAGTGCAAACAACTATTGAGCAAAGTAGAGTGTTTTTATAGCGACTCAAATTGAGTCATTGACTAGATTCTTTCCAGCACTGAGCATTTGCAGCAACATCTCAAACACTCTTTACCTCCTGAAGTTGAAAATTACTTACTTGTCGAAGTTCAAAGTTTTTTTCGGTTTAAATGGTTTTCCGAGATTTTTGCACAAAAAATAAAATATCACATACTTTTTGATTAGATGTGATTCCTGATCATGTGTTTGGACTCTGGAGCCTAGACTTTGACAAGTTTAGCTTTTAGGATAACGTTATTTTCTTATTTGCCAGATAAGTCCTCATAGGATAAAACTGACAAGGCTATTTTTGTATCAGTGTCCAATCTGTCACGAAACAACGCAGCAATGCGTTTGCCGAATTTAATGGATGGGGTACCAATATACGGAAGGGCTAGATAATGATTTAAGTCATTATCTGTTATGGCTGTTAAATTTATTCTTAAACTTGTCTATCACTTTTAAGATAAAAGATATTGAGCAGCCGTTCTGTTTAATTAAAGAGATGATAATTTCGGTTTTCAGTAACCAGTCACTTGATGAATATAGATAGATTCGATGCAATAAACAAATAATAAGGTGTTGTTTCCCGGAGAAAGGCGCTATACTGTTAAAATGTAAGAGTACCGGTAACCATTTCAAGGAACCAATTAACTAGTGTAGTAGGGCCTAAAGAAATATCCATAACTACGCCGTCAATTTTTGAAAATAGTTTACCGTTATGAATGAACCTACCTTCGGTATTAAGTTTTGAAAGATGTGTTGCGTAAATGGTTTTTTGGAATGTAAAAAAAAAAAAAAATTTTTTTTGGGGCAAAATCACTTGAGAATATAAATAATTTTTCCAAAAAATGCATCAACTGACCTGACTTTCCCCTACATAAAATGATGGACAAAACGAAAGATGTTGACTACTAGGTCAACTGGAATGTTGGTAAAGAGGCTGGTGACATCGAAACTTACCAATTTCATAAGTTCTTTAATCTTGTTAATAAAACTCGTTCTTGATGGCAAGAAATGACTATCAGGGATATAAGTTTAATTAGGGAATCAAGCCATTTGGAAAAATCATTTTTAGGCGTATTAATCATAGAAGTGACTAGTCTAAGGGGACATCTGGCTACCCAATATCATTTATCTTAAAGGAAGGTTTTATGAATTTTGGCTTTACCGCAAAGACGGCCAGCCACACTGCCAGAAGGTAACAAATTTGAATAGGTGATAGAATCAACTATTGGTTTAATTTACGCTGTGAGGAAATTGGCACTATTAGCTTTTTTGATCTAAGGAGTAGACATGCGGTCTTCGTATGCATTGCTATTGGATCATCGACTCTTGAATCTAACTTTTTAAAGTAATACGTAGAATTCAATACTGCAAAGCCATTACCTTTACCAAATTGGCAAATTTTTATTTTTTGATTCCGGGATAGTTTTGAGAGGCAGTTGTGTAAGGCTTGATTGTATCTTGAGTGACGTTGACTTGAAGCTCTTAAAAAAGCTGAAGTGGCAAACTTTATTTCCTCTTCAAAATTCATCATCTGATGAGACTTTGTGTACTTTAGATAACTTACTGTTGTAGCTTTTAACTGTAGACTTTAATTTCAAACTGTCGATTTCTTTCAAAAGAATGTGGCGTTTTAGGCAGAAGTATAATGCGTTTGTTTCTTCTACTAAAAGAGCCTTATCATTGTGGTTTACAATAGACTCTGGTAATCTTAGTATATGTTTCTTCTTTAGGTCAAAAATTAAATTTAGCTTAATTAATTTGTTTGAGAGCACAGATTTTATTGACAATTTGATACAGTACATCAGCAAATAGAATTCCAGAGAGGAAACTTGCTGTTTAATTAATTTTAAGTAATGATTCTTCTCTTTAAAAAGTTTGGAATGTTTGTGTTGAATCACGTATAAAAATATTTATTTTCAAGTGATTTCGCCCCCAAATTGCTTTTTCTACATTCCAAAAAACCAATTACGCAAAACATCTTTTAAAGCTTAATATCGAAGGTAGGTTCATTCACAACGGTAAACTATTTTCAAAAATTGATCGCATAGCTATGGATATTTCTTTAGGCCCTACTACGCTAGTTAATTGGTTCCTTGAAATGGTTGAAAAGAATATTTTTGATCAAGATCTTTTGTTTTGTCCATCATTTTACGTACGTTATGTGGTCGGTGTGTTTGCCATCTTTAATTCATCAACAGACGTTTAATTGCTCTGAATCAACTTGAATATCTCCATGATGTGCAATAGCATTCACAGCTTGATTTTTCATTCACGATCATATACTTTTCTTTAGATTGTAATGATGAACAAAAAACTAATGTTTGAGCGTTGTCATAAATTGCTTTGCGGTCTTGGATAATACATGATCGAAATGAAATATCATTTAGCGCTCGATGAAAAGAAATTAACGTAAGTAGCCAGTAACCTAGACGCATGTACGTGACGATGCTACCAGTGATAAAAAACAATGAATGGAGAAGTAATTACTACGCCAATCGTCTCGAGTACGGGGTCTTTCCAAACAAAGTTTATTGGATGTCAGAATGGTACAAATCTCATGCAAATTTTGGGAACGGAGAAAAGGTTGAAATGAGCAGACTGCCTCTAAGTCCACCGCTTCCTACTTCTCCCTCACAGCCTACCGTTTATAGCTCTCTCATGGTCTACTTTGCTCACAAATGTTTTAAAGTTTTGTATTTTAGAAAAAATTCACAATTAAATTCAAAACTACAAAAGTGGGGGAATTAGTTTCCCCACTTTCCCGAAGTTCATTTTTCAAAATATTCGCTTATGTACCAGCCCACAAAATTTCTGAAGCCCTGCAAAATCACTTTCATGGCCAATCAATTTAATTTAACTTGCTTCATTTTTTAGAAGTGCATTTGCTTTCTATTTACTGCAGATTTACCGGCAATTCAATTGTGGAAAGACTCAATATCCAATCGATTTTGAATTCGAACAATACCCACATAAATATGACTCTGTTACAACTAACAACTTCTGAACCAGTTTTAAACACAACTCGATCCGTAAAACCAAAAAATAATTTTTATCTCAAAGAGCCAAGCATTTTCGCAAGCAAATGCTGGGAAAATCCCTGCCAGAATAGAACTGATTTCACAATCGGTGAGTAAAGCAAGATTTTTGAATAGCTATATGATTCGACAGGCCATTTCTTTCGCTGTAACGTCATGGTAAATCTTGAATTAGTCGAGTAGTCTGATCAGTCTTCATTCAATACTTAATTCACGTTCAATCTCGCTCGGCGATATCATGAATTCAACCGAAGTAGCGCTCGATAGACTGACTATCCACGGTTGCATCCAACCAAAAATTTCGAAAGAGGCAAAACCTTTTTTATGCTGGAACATATTTGATGATGATGATGATCTTTTTCGAGTCTCATTAAGAACTTTTGAATCCCTACAAGATATGGTGGAGATCAAAGAGATCAAACTGATTTTTGAGAAATTTCTGAGAAAGAACGGTTTAATAATCTTTTTTTTAAGAATTTACAGAGCAATTCAACCAAAATTAACAATTTTCTTAATTTTTTTGGAGTGAGTAATTGCTCTCGTTTCATTTCCGAACTATGTCCTCATCCATACCCAGAAGTGATTAACTAGCTATTGTTTTACTGGTCGCAACGAACATGGGTAGGAATGCTGCACCCAGCTTTATTTTAAACAGATTGGGAGCAATTATGAAATCTACAATAACGGTAGATCCAATCATCAACTTTCTTGATGCAGTAACATAAGAAAGGAATAATTGTAATCATTCCTATTCAAATAGGAGCATTGTTAAGCAGGCTGATTTAACTACCGTTAGTTGCAGCATAGACTACAGCAGGTTAAATTCTTTTTTTCTATAAATATGATAAATATGACCCATTGGCAAAAATTAGCTGCAACTCATTAATCCCGTAATGGTAGGCCTAATATTTGCGTAGTAAGACATTTGGTACTAAAATTAAAAATATATTTATATTGCAGAAATCTTCCGGCCAAAACTTTGGATGGAATTCGATGAGCGACGGAGAATTTAAATGATCAAGACTTTTATTTGTCTACGGACGATGACGTCATTCTGTACCTTGGGGATATAATAAGCCTAATCAAAAAATGGATGTCAGAAAAAGGAGAAAAAGACATGGGACAGTTTTCTATCCATTGTTTATGTGGGCAAGGAATAAACATTCTTCCGATTCGGGATCCAAAGCAGAAATACTTTATATCAAAGCAGAAATACAAGTGGCCATTTTACCCTGATTATTGCTTTGGACCAGGATACACGACCAGCGTCAGCGTTGCCAGGCAACTGTTTCATGAATCTGAGAAATATGAAAAGGCGGAAGTGTATTTGGAAGATGTTTAGATAACGGGGACTTTGCGGAATAATATTGGAATGCCAAGACAACTGATTAGAAACAGCCAAAGAAGATTGGCTCATCATCAATTTGGTTACAAAGACGTCCGTGACAAAACGCTATTTGCCAAACAAGAAGCAAAAAAATTATGGGACAGTTTAAAAAATAAATTAACTTGTACTTGTAAAAATCCCTTAAGTTAATGATATAAATGTTATTCTAGCGTCTAGCAGTGCCTATTTTTTCTACAACAATTGTATGATTGCATACAATTATAGACCTACAAACGACAAATAGAAGTATTTTTAAAACAAAACAGCCCAAACAACTTCCTATGCTTAGATACTATCAATGTGGTACCCACGAATTTTTTGTAAGAAGACATGTCATTTTTTCAAAAAAACATTGTGCACCAAACACATCCAAAGCTTTTCAATTGTTTGTTTCAGCATTCAAAAATAAAATTCAAAACCTCACAGAAACAAGCTTCATAACCGCCCAAATTCAGAAACAACGCAAAATTTCATGGGGCATAGAGTCATTCATTTTTTAAGAAAACGAGTTGTGGGCATTTATTTGAACACCACCTATATTGCTACCTTAAAAAAAGATGACCAGTTTTTTAGATACCACCCAGATTTTCATCCCAAAGAGTTTCTTTTTTGTAGTACTTAATATTTAGTACTCGTTGCTTTATGATAAAGATTCGAAGTTGACATTGTTTGACAGTATATTTGTCTTTCGAAAAAGCGTTTATGTGAGCTAAATTTTTTCGCCTTAAGTATAGATTCATCAAACAAAATTGCAGATTCTTCTAGACTTTTCCTATGCAACATAATTCGTTTCCTATATTTGAAAAAAAAAACATTTTTTCAACCTTCAATGCTTTGCCACCCAGTTTATATTCTCTACTTAAATGGTAAAAATACGTGGTGCTAACTCCCTGACACGTTTGAAAAATATTTTTTATTACAATGCCCTACCTCTAAAATTAAAGAATTCTTTGTAATATATGATTCCATGCATGGATTTGATAATATTAGTACCTCAAGTCCCCAAAATGTACACAATAGTGGCCGTAGTGAGTTAAACATTTGAGTAAATTGTCCTTATTAAATTTGGTAACAGTTCATGCGCATCAGCACTTAAATATCAAAGTAATTCCCAGTAAAATTTTTCGTAGGAAGAGAAGCATTGCAAAAATTGATAGATTCGCAAGAACCAAAAAAGTTTGCGTGGTATTTTGATTTTATTCACTTCTTCGCCACTTCCAAGCATGATAAATATAGCACTGATTAACTAGAAACAATGGTTCAGGCAGGAAAAAAAGAAAAGCAGCTAAAGAGTGATCCAACCCACTCTAGTGACTCCAACGCTTCCGCAACTTAAATATTAAGTTTCTACAGTTTTTGAAATCGAATTTTTGAAAAGCGAAGCGGACGCTTTAACCACTACGCCATTGCGTCGATCACTCTGAATTTAAAGGCGGTTAATAGAAAACGTGACGGCAGAGACCGAGCAAAAATCTAGCATTTAAAATATATAAAGCGTCATTCCGTCTGTATGTGGGTATATACGTACCTACGTGCGCATACACTGCTCCAAAACTACTGAGCGTATAAACATCCAACTTGGCACGATTACTAAACCTCTCTCTGGATGAGTGTCATAAGAATATTCGTGATGCCATTATAATATCACAGTTAAAAGACAATTTTTAAAAATTTTCGTTTCTTGACAGAGAACAAACGTTTTGCGCTCAAACGAAAGCCAGCCCCGGCTCTTCGCCTAAAAAGAAATTCTTAAAAATTTCTCCACCAATTTTCAAAAAGTATTTCAAGAAATTTAATATTATTTCAAGCTAATTCTGATAAAATATAACATGCACCTATAGCATTTGTTATTAAATAAAAAGAGTTTAAATTTTGACAGCTATAGTGTAACTTTTTACCCTTTCCAACAAGTAGTAAAGTGAGTAAAAACAGGTAAGTCAGATACATAAAAAATATAAGGTACTAACAATTACTGTCCTTTGAAAGCTGAGGAAATTTGCTTTCCAGCAATACGTGACTCTAATTACTTGGGTTTGGTTGCCATACATCATTTTTGATTTTTATTTAAACAATTATCTCACGACATCTAAGTAACTTGCAGCTGTCGGACAAAGTTAGTTCTTTGCTACATTTTGAATTTTTCCTCACAAGCATGGTTCTTTGGCATTATCTCCCTACGTTTTCAAAAAAAATCATGGAAAGGTGAAGACTCGAGACATTTTTGGAACGTAGCCTACCGGTTAAAAACACTCAAAATGTTGGTGCTACATTTCACAAAATTGCAATTTCTGCAAAACCTAAGTCCTTTGGTACATTTTGACTCTTCTATCACAATCGCATGGTTTTTTAGCATTATTCATTTTGATATTCAAAAAGATTCATCAAAAAATAAACTCTCTAAAAATTTATTATGCAACCATCTCCAAGCAAAACACGTGGTAATCCCCCTAAAGCAAAAGGAGAGTTTAAATATGGTCCTGTACTATCTTTTGCAACAAAATGCTGTAATCGAGCTGCATATTATCTAAATGTTGAAGCTATTTTTTTCGGAATTGACTGGGGCTGGCACAGCCAGCTGATTTAATGTTCTCAAACTCGACATTATTGAGGGTGGGCCCTGCTATTGCAATAACTGTGAGTGTTTCACTTCCGGTGAGTTTGCTCTTTGCATGGCAGCGTTTATGCCAGGACCAAGCAACATGCAGCCACAGACGTTAGCTCATCTAAACGCGTATACAATCACGAAAAAGTCGTATGTAGTGGTCCTAACATTTAATGGCTTAACCCTGAAAATACATGTCAATCATTTTGGCGCCCTTCCACAACTTTGATATGCTTTTAAGCACTTGCTGAATTTTACGAATAAAAGACTGTTTAGTTTAAGAAGGTTTATGTTGAAAACAGAGCAAACAAGACGTTGCTAGGGACTTGAGAAACTCACGAAACTTGTAACGGCTAAGCACACAAGCCCACAACGTCTTTTTTAATTAATTGCGTTTCAAGAAATGTTAATTTTTGCTAAAAGTAATTCTATGACATCTTATTATAATTCTTCTTATTCCTGACCTTCTCCATGTGATTTTTCCGTATTCTTTTCCTTTCTTTTTCACTGAAACCTAACTTCCCGTTTTTAACTCTTAAAAATGCATCTAACTTTTTTAGTATCTTCTCTATCTTTTTTCATAAACTTAATTAATGTTACTTGGTTTTGAGCTCAATTTTGGTAACTCTTTTTCAGCTTCTTTCCTCATAGAATTGGGAATGACTTTCTTTGTTCAATTTTTTTATATTTAAATCTAGCCTTGTTTTCCTCCAACCGATTCATGCTCATCTTTTTAAATACCACTTTTTTGTCGTATTGCTTTCTTCATCTCCTCATATCACCACCACGTGCATACAGAATTCCTTCTGCCTTTTTTCTTTCTACATGCTTGATCACAAGCTTTTGATATACGATTTTTAAAAGCATTCATATTTCGGGGACATCAACATTAATCAACATTTCACCTTTTCATAAATTATTATTTTCATATTGTTTTCCTTTAACTTTCAAACCCTTCGTCTAACAGTTGGTTTGTTCTTTACTTTTTTGTTTAACTCTTTGTCTACGTCTATTGTCTATGTCTGTTACGACCAACCGATATTGCAATTCTCAGGGAAATGCTTTTACTTCTTTTGAATATTTTCTGTTGCTTCGACGAACCAACACAAAATCAATGTCAGTTTCATATCCAATGATGTAAGAAATTTTCCCTCAGAGTTCGATTTCATTTACAGATATTGCTTTCTTTTGATGTCCAATCAAACTATGAATTTGAGTATTAAACTCGGTGGCATATTTTCTAATAACAAAGTCCATTTCGTCTCAATGAGACATCATCAAATCGCATGAACAATCATTCTTTGGGCGGGTTTGGGTACAAGACAATTGGGATGGCCCATGGTTCCTTTCGTCCTATGCCAGAACCAGAGTAAATGGTTGCAGCCAGGTACTTGCGCTCTCATATAAAATTACCTAAGTGATTGCACTAGATTGCTTAGTAGCCCATTTCTATGGTCTACTGATGCCCAACCAGGTAGGCTTACCTCCCTAGGGTAGGTAAAATCAGATTTTATGAAAAGTGAACAAAGACTTGCAAAAAAGCCACTGTCGAAACGGAAAAGCCTTCCAGTTTGTTTTGCGAAAATTGATGCTGGAAATTGACAAAAATGGTAAAGTCTATTCATTCAAAAATGTGATCCCCTTGAAAAAGTAGTTAAATTTTGTTCTATTTGTCTTCATTGTGTAGCAAATGTGATAAATGTAGACAATGGTGGCATTCAAAAGTTGTAAGAACAGGTTCTAACGAAAAAAAAGTTCCCGAATGTTGCCACAATGCAAGGCGAAGATCTTCTTTTTGGAGGTCAAAATTTTCAAACTGGAAATTCAGGCCGAAATATTATTAACGTCCGTTTCCATAAGCTCAAAAAATTGTGAAGACTGGTTCGTGCAAACCGGCAGAATGACACCTATACATGTAGGTGAGGTGAAAGGATAACTCCAGACACGGCACTGGAGGCAGTGTAATAAAAGGGTTTGGAAATACTGCTATGGTTGCATAAACGATTATTCGTCGGCGCCCATCTCCAACCTTGACTTTTTCTTTCTGTACTTTTTAAAAAGAAAAGAAAAAAGTACGTGAAATGATGGCCAGTCTTGATTTAAGATTAGAGTGATTAAGATTACAGACACAGAGGTATATTTCCCCCATTTACAATAATTTTTCTTTATTTTTCTCACAAATGTTTCTGGCGAGAAGCCGACAAAGACGGCTGAAATGATACGAGCGTAGTTTTATCCCAAAGTAATCGACTGGTAGCTCTGGCGGTCAGCGCCGTCTAGTACCCTTGAGATCAATCATTGGTTAAGTCTGAGGCAAATAACTTACTTTCCCAAATTCTACGCGGTGAGAAACCAGTTTTTACTTGGAAAAAGGCAAAAAACTTGGCTAAACCGGTAATTTATGCTTTAGAGCTTCATTATTTCTTACGTCCAAATTAGACAAGTGCAATATAAGCATGACTTTTGGTGTTTGGGAATCGAATTTTTCTTGTAAGCATTAGGCCTGTGTAGATATACAAGTGATGTTTCAAAGATATTTATTTTTTGCCAAACAGAAGAAGCTCTGAAAAATCCCCAAGGAAATTAAAAAACAAGTTTTGATTTAGCGGTGCGAAGTAGAACCAGTTCCGAATTAATATTGGCATTGCATTTTGTTTTTTAGCTCGCATCGCAAGATAAGATGCGCGATTTTTCAATTTTTTTTCACTAATTTGCGATCGATAGACCTTTCGCTGTTTGAGCGTCAAATTAGCTACATTCATCAACAGACAACAAGGCGAAGTGAAAAAATCACGAATTTCGTTTAGCTTTTAGGAACTGACGGCACCACAACAACAAAAAAAGTCAAAGTAAACGTCGTTAATGGAAGCAGCGCAGCAGATGCGTCTTATTGTAATAAGAATGGTTGATGTTTATTTTTGCAGTTTTTTCAATTTGATAACCTATAGCACAGGGAATAGAAAATTAAGAAATGTGCAATAGAAAAGCAGATAGAGTAGCGATTGAAAAATTTCAGAATTGGATGGAAAGACATAGCTCCCCCCTCCCCTCCCCCAATAGAATACACTACTGACAAATCATCAGTTCTGTACTTTCAAAATATAAACTTTTAAAACGTCAGAACTGAGCAAGCACAGCTTATTCTCTTCTATATTCGTTATTTTCAGTATTTGATAAAATAAAGCAAAGCAAAAACGCCAGCGCAATTAGGGAAGCTTTATGCAATCTTCTACTTTCGTTCTTGTAAACAAATCAAAAAAATAACTTGATTTGCTTTTTATCAAAAAAATAAGCTTATTTTTTGCTTTCTTCTTTTTTTTAAATTTCGGTAGGCTAGTAAGCAAATGGTAGTGGTTTCAGTAACTCGACAGATTTGAGCTATCCTCATTGTCGTTTTTACTTTCAGTTTATAGCATGCTGTTGGCGTATTTTTTAGTGCTTCAGATTTTATGCTTGTAGATTTGTGAAAGAGCATCAAAGCTGGAGAGGTTCGTCGCCCTTTTCTTGTAACTCAGCAAATCTCCACATTTTCAAAATTTTTAGTTTTGTAAGTGCGATTTTGTCACCATAACGTTCATCAAATAAATTTCTTAAGCTATTTTTTAAGAATTTAAAAAATTTTTGTCTTTACATTTATATCTACATGCACTATATTCAGCTGTGTTTTGTGAGCATCGTGAGGTGTTTGTTACCGGGGCAAATACGCACTAACAAGCTTGCATATAAGATAGATTTAATGCAATTCGTGAGTATCCATCATGTCAATAATCTTAAAAGCCGCAACTATATTAGTCTGTCAGACCAAGCTAGTTTTTTTTCATACTTTCAGAGATAGAGTGTGCGATGAGTGTATATTAATGCTCTTATGCAATCCACACGGGAAATCCAAATGGAAATTTTGCAGGTAAGGTTGACACCTCGACGTTACATAATTAGTTTAAAAGTCTGCGGCAGCCTTAAACAAATTTATGTCAATACGCCACGACGGTAGAATGAACAGTTAAAAGTGGTCTACGCAACACATTGCGAAATAGTTGATCTGTTTTAGGTTTGCAGCGCTAGCGTACTTGAGAATGATAGCTTTGAGCCATGCCCCATCTTTTTTTGGCCACAAAATTAACAAAAAAATATATTAATCCAAGTTTGAGTGTGACAATCAAAACAATTTTAATTTTGTTTGCAAAATTCTCATTTTGAGCAAATTTTCAAAAGATTTTTGTAAGAAAAACTGAATCTTCATTTAAATGTTGTCTCGAAAATATTCGCTCTTGGCGAACATTTAAATGGCCTTTAAAAAAATCTTGACCGGAATAAAAGACATTAAAACCAATATATCAATTAACTGTTAAAAATTTAAAAACCAGACCTAATTGGGGTGCATATTTTTTGAGGCTTTCAATCATGAAAACCAAAAGTTTTAAATTCAAAATATGGGAATAGTCACGTGACCTATATTTTCAAAACATAGTTTGTCACGGTTGCTGCGCTGACGGTAATTCATGTTTACTTTTGAAGTGTCTGGGTGATCTAGACTAAAATGCTAAGGCGTATTTTTGGTAATTTTCCAGCAGTACTTTGTAGGCTTATATCAATATCGATATCTCTGAGTTAGCCAAAAAACAGTCCTATGCAGTAATCAAGTTCAATGGATCAAAGTCAGCTTGACTATAGCTTATAGCAGGAATGTCCAAACTTTTTTCACGGAGGGCTACATCGCTGACATTTTAAAGGCCCGCCGGCAGAGTTAACTCAAAGTAGGTGGCAACCAATGGTCAGCAACGTGGAGAACGCGTTATTTTGCCCAAAAATCAGGAAATCTCAAAAAAAGTCATCACCTCCTCTCGCTGTCACAAATTATGCTTTTCGTGCTGTAAATTTGTTTTGCAATTATGAGAAGAGCTCCACAGGCCAGATAAAAAGGGTTTCTGCGGGCCGGATAAAAAGCCTTCGCGGGCCGCAATTTGGACACCCCTGGCTTATAGTTTAACACTATAACTTACGCTAAACTAAGGTCCGTTTATTAAACCCGATTATGGAAATACTTTTTACTTAAATTGACCGAAACTGCACCGAACAGGGCTACCCATGCCAAAGGATGTTCCGTAAAGTTAACAGCCATTTTATTCAACCCAAACGAGGTCGGGGGCCGCACCACCACGCTGAGGTGGCTGTTGATTGGTGCAAGGGCTGAAATCAAGCTTGTGATTGGAGAAATCGGGCGACAGATGTGTGAAAAAGTTTTCAGTAATTTCGAACAGTGCATAAAAGTATGCAGACTCAGTGCAGGTGGACATATCGCCGAGATTGTGTTTTATACGTAAATCGGAGAACCTACTGTTCATAAATATGCCATATGTAACCATTTTTGTTATTATTTATTTTCCATAATGACCTTTCAAATTCGACGCACCGTGTGAAACACTCTATACAAATGCATTGCAAAAACAACTATGACCAAATCATCTTGACTACTTTAGCTTAAGTCAAGCTAAAAATTTGGAAGTAAACTTCTAGAAACAACTTCAGCCGTAAGCCTGTTTATCTACTTTTCTGAAAGTTGAGTCATGTGACTCTTCTTATTTTGAATTTTTGAGAGACATCATATCAAATCACGGTTGTTTTGTCATTTTTTTTATTATGTGGACATGCATGTTGTTTCGTCCTCTAGCGCCCCTTAAACAATTTATGCTCCCTTTCTAAAAATTTTCGATTCGCTATTGTGGCATGCAGTATAGTTGGCGAAAGTGCTAAACTTATCTAAAGTTGAAGACTATGAAACTAACCACCACTTCAAGCCTTCAACTACGGTTATACTTAGAGATAGATTTTGAGATTGGCTGCAATCTTTGTAAAATTGAATTGTTTGCACTTTACATAGAAATGGAAAATGAATTTTCCACTTTCCTTCTCAACGCTGCGTCATTTAGTGGAAACAAATTGCATTGATGAATTATAAGTAACGTTTTGTGGAGAAAAAAAATGTTATGAATGACCTTGTAAATATTGTTTTGTCAAATAGACCTACAGGGCTACCACATATCTAGAAAAAGTTACGGCGGCATAAAATTGCAATTGTTTTCTCTGGTTTCCAGCAGTTTTGCAAATTCTTTTTAAAAAAAGTAATGAGGACTTCAGTTGATAGCTGAGGGAAAGTCAACAACAGACTTTCCGTAAAACAACTTTTTTCAGGCAACCTAATGCTGACCTTGTTTAAAGCTGATTTAGAAGAGTTTGTTGTTGATGTTCATAGGTTGATTTTTGGTATTTATTAACCAACTTAATTGTTGTAATGCATAAATTTTCATTTGTAATTGTCCTTTTAAGAATGCATTTAGTAGAATACTTTCTTATTAGAGCTATCAGTTCTACTGACTCCAACCAAACAAGATGCTACCAAAATTGCACCTGCTTTGAAAACAAGGTAAGATAAAAATCAATTTTTTAACCTTTTTTGCTCCATGCCCTACTTTTGCCGACCGACCACTAATGCCAGATAATGATATTTTAGTAGAGACTAGCTGTTAAAAATTAGGAGGAGACAAAGATCTTTATTATATTCAGAAATCAGCCTCGTAGGGGCAGGTCAATCTAAAATTCTATGGTGGAAAAAACGGATCAGTTTGACTGAAAGAGAAAAATTTATGCTAAGAAATATTTTACTTTAATTTTGGTAAAATGAGGTCTCAAGTGATCAATTAGGATATGGGTGGAAAGACGTCATTTCATCACAGTTGCACAACGGGTTTCCGCATTTTCAAAAAGCTGATAGCAGTATATTGAAAACTGTGCAGTTGTATTTGTCAACACCAAGCGGTTAAAAGTGTGAGTTCGGGTCTTCATTTGATGGTTGAAATATTTGGGCACCAATTTGAACAATTTTCACGTTCTACAGCAATTTCCTCACGCTTTTATGGTAGGAAATGCACCCTACATCAAGATACAGGAATATAGTTGAAAACTAGCAAAGTACCTCCACAATATCGGCCACGGAAAGAGGGTGAAAATGTTGGAGTTTCCACCCGGGTTAACAACTATTGCTCAGCAGAACCCCCACAAAATTTTGTTTTAATTGGAGGGAGCTCCATGCTTAGGGTGGAAGTGGCTTGCATTACGGCTTCGCCATTAAAGATACATCGTCGCATTAGCAAAGTCAGAAAAAATTTCGGGGAGACCAAATATATGTATTTTTTGGTCTTGGTGTCCTAAAATTTTTTTGATTACTTTTTATAGGAGATGAAATTTTTGTGGCCTACATATGATTAGTTAGTGTTACGACCTACTTGTCAAGTCCAGCTGGGCTCATTTTCCAAGCACTTTTCATTCTTCATTACCGTCCCTTTGTGCGATGAGTGAATGCATATCTAAAAAAAGCGTCTTAGTCATTAAAAGCATTTTTTTTTTATCAACGTGCATGCCATGGCAGGTTGTGTTTTTCCCTCAATTTTGCTAGCTTTTCTTCTAGAGTAGTTTTTGTTTAGAATATTGATTGTCGAAACAAAAATCTTTTCAAAATTCCATTCAAAATTCCATCAACTACATTGAAAGTATTTTTGAAAAACAACAAAATTTCATTGTTGGAAAAAACTTCCTTTCAGCTTAGCAAAAATCTTGCGATGTTGGAACTGGCATGGAACAACATTTATGAAGTAGAGGTAAGCACTGAATATAACTCCAATTGATCCACAGGTACTTTTACAGTATAACTAGGTAACACAGTTGCTGAGAGCTAAACCTTAAGTAACGTCTCTGGGAGAACGTACTTGCTTAACACAGCCACAACAGATATACATCTCAATTAGCACTATGCTAAGGAATGGTATATATACATTTTTGCTTGGAAAGGTCAAAGGTGAAACTTCCAAAACTGTTTTTGTATATCCGTTATCTCTGCAAAAAGTCAAAAATTTTTCCAATTTCTGCGATTTTTTTCGAATTCGATGTGATTAAAACCGATCTCCAGTTCGTTTCTCCTGCTACTGATGTATGCAAAGCTTACTTATTGCTAGCACCGTTATCCATTAGCATCACATTTTTGACGTTCTTCTTGCACCGTGATAGGTGTGAAATGGCCATGTTTTTGGTCGCCATGACCGAACGGTCAGAGTTCAAATCTCACGACTCACAGATGAGCAGATGTGCTTTTATGAGAAGTACTTTGTAATGATTTCCTCTATTTGGAAGCAGCAAATAAAACAAAATAATATCAGACTGGAATGAAACGTAAAATATATGATTGCTATAGAGCAGATGTGGAATCTATTACTCTTTACTTGGCTGTCACTGTCGCTGTTTTGCGAGCAAGATAACGACAGATAAAACCCCATCGCGAATAAGCCACCAACCACATTGTTATTTCTCAGGGTGCTATTGCTTTTCGATTAATCAAGCTTCAGGATTTGGATTTGTCTGGCAATAAATTAAAAAAAGTGCCTTACAGTATGTTGGCACACTTGAAAAACTTGAAACGTTTGAATTTAAGCAGCAACCCGATTACGAAGATCAACTACCTGCAGTTCAGGCCCGTCCAGCAAACTTTGGAGATTTTGGACCTCAGAAAACTATGTCACCTGACCGCTGTGTCTAAGTTTGCTTTCACTGGTTTAGAGAATTTGAAAGTGAGTTAGCAAAGTTATTGGAAATGTTGTTGAAAAGTCGCATTCCAAATTAGGATGAGGCGGTAATCAATCAAGCGTGAGTTGATGAGCATTGTTGTCGTGGCAAAGTTGCTGGAAACTTCAAAAAAATATCTGGCTGCGAAAAGCTAGCAGTTACTGACAGAATGAACTATGGTGTTTCGCTTCATCAAAACTTGTCAAAAATGTCGCTAAATCCGCACTAGACGAAAACATTCTTTAAAAAAGAGTGGCACGTAGCTGGACAGTACGTGTGTTCTCCAGCAAAGGCGTTTTTCTAGCCCCAAAACTTTTTTTATAAAACAGCCTTTCAGTAAAGTATTGGGACTTCAAAAATTCCACGTCCATATATTTATAGACGTCCTTCAAATATTGTGCTCAGCCATTTACCTCTTAGTTTGAAGCTTTGTAGTGGCAGCTGATAACTTCAAATCGATTCCGTAATCACCTTGGCTACAATTTGTATCAGGAAAACCTATTTAGGAATAGACTTTACACCTTCTCCCAAAAAAACCACAAAGCTATACTTTTTGAAGATTTGTAAAGAATTTACACTTGATGGCAAACATCTTTTGGCATCTGCTCTCCAATCTTTTGTTTGATGATGTCGATATTCATAAACAACTCATTATTAAATGCAGTCTTGTGTTTCAGATTTTACTGTTAGCATCAAGTAACATCAAGGACATTCCATCCTTGCGAACTTTATTGAATCTCACTGTTATCAATTTAAATTCAAATCAAATTCGCGTGATCAAATCACAAGCGTTTATTGGCTGCAATAAACTAACTAAACTTTTGCTTTCATCATGTGAAATTGAGAGGATTGCAGATGGAGCTTTTTCTACTTTATCTCGATTAAAAGTACAAACGAAGCAACAATAATTATACTTAAATGTTACAAACCTAGTCAAAGCAGCGCTTCCTAAAATGCAGGCTTTTCATGGGGTTAAAATGATGGAAGAAGGCCAATGCATTGAAAGGAGACTATTTTTAGGAAAACAAGATTTACCCAATTTGGATTTTCCGTTACCCACTTGAGGCGTATGGTTCTGGGCCTGTGCAAAAACATGTTGGCTCCTGCAATGTAGTCAACATTTCTTTATGTTAATATAATAGTAACAGCTCTAAGTGGTTTAATCGTGAGGTCATTAAAGCGATTGCTAACCTCAAAAAAGCTATTGTTGAATGCAAAATCTTGGCATCGTGTCGGCTGAATCCTGCTCCGGTTAAATTCATTCCGTTGTTATAGAGACTAATTGACAATCCTAGTTGGGTGCAACAATGCGCTTGCATCTTGATCAAAGTATCGTCGGTTTAATAACCGCAACCTGCCACTGGCTGTGCCCTTACACATGAACTGAACGACAATGTCCGTGGTCGATAGTAGAATTCCGATTTACCACCAATACAAAAAATGTCGATTGGTACCCGAAAACTGCCTCTCATGACATGCTAAGCGAACTATCATTATTCAAACACCGTAAATTATGGGAAATTTTAGTTGTCGGTAACCTAGTCGAAGGCTTAATTAAGCGCAATACAATCTGCCAAAAATTATACTTAATATTTTATTGTTGTTGATGTAGCATTTAGATTTGTCTAACAACAATTTGGTGACACTTAACGGCGCTGTGTTCTTTCAAAATGTTAAATTGAATTTACTTCAATTGAACTCCAATCCGTGGCACTGTGATTGTCAACTTTTCGCATTAAGCAGGTAAGTCAAACCTATTCATTTATAGTTATACTATAAAGCGCAATTCTCTCTCTCTCTCTCTCTCTCTCTCTCTCTCTCTGTCTGTGTGTATGTGTGTGTGTGTGTGTGTGTGTGTGTGTGTGTGTGTGTGTGCGTGTGTGTGTGTGTGTGTGCATGCGCGTGTGCATGCGCGTGTGTGTGCGTGCGTACATGTGCGTGCGTGCATGCTCGTGCGTGCGTGCATGTGCGTGCGTGCGCTGTATTTTAACTTCTACCAAGCTACTAAACGTTCGAGCATCAAACTTGGCACAATTGATAACTATCCCGGGGTGAATATCATAAGAGGGCTCGTGACGTCTTGATGGCATCACAAGATAATTTTTTAAATTGTATTTCTTGACTGAGGAAAGCGGTTTTGGGCTTAAACAAAAGCAAATACCCTACTTATCAACTTCAAAAAATTTCATGTGTTTAGGATGTTACATGACGTCATAATTAACGATTAATAGTAAAATTTGTTTTCTTGATTTACCCAAAAACTACTGATCGTAGAAACTCGATTAAACGCGTTTTGGTGAAATATTGACAAGGTGCTCCTGAAAAAAACAAATCTTGAACAACTTAACTTGAATTAACAATGCAATAACAAATTCTTCATTTTGGCAATTTATGTTTTTTTTTGCTTTTCTCAATTTTTCTGCTCTCTTCAAACTCGGTGTGTGGTGTCATAATACGTCTGGTAAGATCTGCACAGTTTTTCGCTAACCAAGATTACAATATGGCTATTTTTTTAAAATATGCAACATTTTTACAAAATCACTTCATCTAAAAACTGATTTGAGACCTCATTCCTCAACCGAATTTCGAAATTTTTAAGCGAATTGAAGGTTATTTCAAGGCAATTCCGATAATATACGATTAGTACCTTTACTGTTTGTTTTTACGCTGACAACATTGAACTTTAACACCTGTAATATAACTTTTTACCCCTTCCTAAAAAGTGGGAAGCTGGGTAAATACAGGTAAGATTAATACGTATGTAAAGATTGTGGTAAGATACTAACAATTACTGTCATATGAAAGCTGAGGAAATTTGCTTTCCAGCAATATGTAACTCTAATTACTTAGGGCTAAGGATTAGTTTATAATGGCTGATCAATAATTGGTTGCCATACATCATTTTCCATTTTTAATTCAAAAATTGTCCTGCTATACCTAAGTAACTTGATAAAAAATAACTCTTTGGTACATTTTGACTATTTTCCATTAAAATCACGCTTCTTTGGAATTATTTCTAAAAGATGTATCCCAAAATTAAATTTTCAAAAAGATATACCCCAAAATAAAATTTCTAAAAATTTTAAATGTATTTATAGCTTACCAATGAAAAACACTTAAATCTAAAATAGAAATCATAAAAATTTTAAAAGTAGCCTGCTCCAAGCAAAACATTGGTAATCCCATTAGAAAAAGAAGGGGGTTGAAGATGATCCTATTTTACCTTTCGCAACAAAATATCATTTTCCAGCAATATATCGCCTAAATGTTTAAGCAACCTTCTTTGCAAGTCTGTGAAGCCGGTGTAGCCAGCTAATTTGATATTCTTATTCTCGACATTACTGATGGGGCTCCTGCTGTTGCAATAACTTAACTGTAAGTGTTTTATTTCTGGCTAGTTTGTTCTTTGCATGGCTGCGTTTATGCAAGGAGCAAGCAACATGCACCCACCCAAAGGCTTTATAGGTCATACAAATAGGCATACAATTAAAAAAAGCAGCAGATAGTGGTCCTAATATTTAACACTAGCAATTTTCTCGCAAGCGAGCCGCATAAGAAGCAACAGAAAGACAAGGAGTTGGGACATCATTCATGATCATGACTTCTTTGTCTCTCTATTGTTTATTATTTTCAATAGAGGGTTTCACTTACTCGTAAAATATGCATACCACCAAATAATCACTTTGTGTTATTGTAAAACAAAACCATTATGGCGCCCATTTCCAACTTTGTGTTTGTTCTCCTACACTTGTTTGAAGGAGCGGACAGAATCTTTGAAATGATGGAAAGTTTTTTCGATCTCTTTTAAGTGAAGGCAAATGTACTACGATTAGGATTAGGGGCATAGAGGTGATATCCTCAAAACTATTAATTTATTGCTTATGATCTTAAAAACAATTTGGTTGAACCGATATTACTAACCCTACATAGCCTAACTGATTGGTAGCCCTGCCGAGCGAAGCCGGCAGAGCTGGCTAGTATTTTACTACTTAATCAATTTCTTAGCGGGCACCGTAAAAGTGGAATCGATCGCTTTTAGTTCTTAAATATTTTGTGTATGGATCGACAAAAATTTTTCACAAAACATGTAAGATGAGGGACTTTACGAAAATTCTACGCCAATACAATTTGTTCCTCTTCTCATTAAGGAAAGAACGGAATTTCTAAATGAGTCAATAGTATAATATTATTTTTAAAGTTTTCTGCAGCGAACAAATCTCTGCTCGAATGAAAGTTGCCCAATTTGCGTAAGCCCTGAAGTCTATCGAAATCTGCTAGTATCAGATATAAGAACCAATGCAGAGCCACCTCTAGCCTGCCTTGCTTTTCTCAGGATTCCACGTGAGTAATTCAAATTGCAATCTATGTTCTTTAAACACTAATTTTGGTTTTATTTAGAATTTTTTGCACGGTCTGACAGTTCTAATCAAAAGTTTTCAACTATTATTGACCAGTTGAATGCTTTTGCTTGAAAATGAGGAGAAATCTACAATTGTACAACTAAATATTCATGTACTGTTTTTTAAACTAAGGCACTTGCAAGTTAAGATTTTAACGTAGGTAGTAGATGAGCTTGCTCGGTATAGAGCAGGGCTTCTCAACTGGGGGTCCATGGACCCCTAAGGGTCCATGGTGACCTATCGAAGGGGTCCACATGATTTTCTTATGAAATATTAGATGCGTTGGTGACCAGCGATAAAGATCCTGTTGTTTAAAGAACCTATTTGAACAGTGACTATATCCACTTCGCTGCTGGTCAACGGAGCAAGTTGCAATGACATAAATAGCCATCACAGTTATTACAATCATGTCTATGTGATGTCATAAGGAGTGATTTAGTGATTATAGCAAGTTAGGATTTATCGTTAGTTAGGAACGCAAGGCTACTGTTAGGATGCTGACAAGCATCTGCGAGATTAGTTAAAAGATAATGTTGAATAAGATAAGCTGTCAAGGGAATATATAATTTGCTAAACCAGAAGAGAATGTTAGAGTAAATGATTTTTTACTTAATTGCGAATGCATTTTTGACAGCCTAATTTTAGTTATTTCAGGATAAACTTGAATAAATTTTATATAAAGATTTGCACAATTAAATATTAAATTTTCATGACCAAAAAGCGTACGTATTTGGAAACCTACATTCAATACGGCTTCACTTGTCAAAAAAAAGATGAAGTTGATTTACCGCAGTGCGTTATTTGCTACAAGATTTTGGGAAATGACTCACTAAAACCTGCTAAACTTAAGCTTCATCTTAGCTAGTGTCACCCCACTTTGGTACAAAAAGATAAAAGTTATTTTGAGCGACATTTATCTTTGTTTAAATGGCAACGTCTCGACTCATTTGGTACATACCATGAGAGGACCACCAATGCAGTTTGTGCTTCATACATTGTTGCGTACAAGGCAGCTCAGGCCGAAAAACCTCACACTATTGTTGAACAATTGTTACTACCATGTGCAAAAGAAATGGTTAGGCTTGTTGTCGGTGAGGATGCAACTCGGAAACTTGATGATATATCCGTATCTAATGACACTGTATCAAGACGTATGAATGAAATCTCATTGAACATCAAGGAGCAAGTTGTGGATGAAATAAAAAAATCTCCTCTTTTTGCCATACAGTTGGACGAATCAACTGAAGTCTCACAATTTTCTCAGCTATTGGCATTTGTGCGATATGTACATGAGGAAAATTTCAAGGAGGAATTTCTATTTTGCAAGCCTCTCAAACTCAGTACTAGAGCTGAGGATGTGTTGGAAGCAGTTAATGATTTCTTTAATGAAAATGATTTGGATTGGGGCAATTTAGTGGGCATTACCACTGATGCTGCACCTACCATGTTAGGCTCGCGATCAGGCTTCCAAACCTTGGTAAAACAGCGTGCTCCATTGACAATTGGAGTTCACTGTTTCATTCACAGAGAGGCATTGGCATCAAAAATACTTTCGGATCAACTATACACTGTTTTCAAAGTTTTAGTGAAAATAGTTAATTACGTAAAATAATCGGCATTGAACACCAGGCTGTTTCGGAAAATATGTCAGAACATGGAGTCCAACTTTGAGGTGTTGCTGTTTCACACTCCAGTAAGGTGGTTGTCAGCTGGGAAGATACTCAACAGAATTTTTACTCTAAAAGAGGAGTTGATGGAATTTCTCCAGTGCAAAGGAAAATATGATTTCAAAAATGTTCTTGCTGAATCGGAATTGGAACTTGCATACCTCGTCGACATTTTTTCAATTTGGAATAAGTTGAATCTTCAGTTGCAAGGAAAAGGCATGAATTTGTTTGTCATTTGTTTCACCAAGGGATAATCAAAGCTTTTGTTGAAAAATTACAACTCTGGATTAATAGAGAGGAGAATAACAACTTTGTTCAATTCCAATGTGTAAATGGTACGGTTGGGGATAAGCAAAACATTCGGGTGCAAGTCCTTGAATATTTGTCAAAGTTGGAAGATGAATTTCAACGGTATTTTCCAGAAGTGGACATGACGAGAGATGATTTATCTTTTGTAAGGGATCCATTTACTGCTGAGGTTCATACTGTTCCACTGGACTTTCAAGAAGAAATCTTAAAACTGAAAAATGACTTGTCGGTTAAGGATTTGTATAAACAATCCACATTAGAAAAGTTTTGGAGTGATATGTTAAGTGCCTACCAAGATGTATCATCTTATGCAATCAGTCGACTTTTGCAATTTGCATCAACTTATTCGTGTGAGTGTGGTTTTTCGTCTTTGTTAAACATCAAATCCAAACAGAGGAATTGTCTTGAAGCAGTAGAAAGTGATCTACGTTGTGCCTTATCTAATACCACTCCTAATATCGAAAGCTTGTTGGCAATAAACGCATCCAAAAGTCTGGAAGTACATCTACAGTAGCATAAACTAATATACTGGTAAAATTGTGTATTAAATGCAATGTGTAAATTGATTTTTGTGTCTTTGTAATTTTTTGTTATCTTCTGGGGTCCACAGAGTTATCTTAATAGGCATGGTGGTCCACGGAGGAAAATGAGTTGAGAAGCCCTAGTATAGAGTAACGCGGAAAATAGTGTGATTAAAACTCCTTGGAATGGTTTAAATCTTCGGCGAAGAGCTTTTTGAAAATGACGTTGCTACAGTTTTTTTGTCGAGAATTTAAAAAGTGGTTAAAAATGAACCTAACTATGGCTTTCTTTGTGAAAAAAGCATTTAACTTTTGCCCTGTCTGCCTTTTATCATTGTTTTATATGCATTAATGCAGAGCCAAACTTTGTTGCAATTCGTTTTTGAGCCATTGATTTTTGCCGAAGAATTAATTTAACGTTGTGAACCTTGTAGTAATTTGTTTAACCCTCTGTCAATTCAAATTAGCAAAGCATCTTAAAGATTTTCGCGTTGTCCAAAGCAAAATCACGTGGTTAAAATGACCAGTTTTCCTCAAGCTTTGCAGCAGTGGGATTTACAATACGAATATATTAAAGAATAGTTTTTCAAATCGATCTTCGTAACAACGTTCGAACGCAATTTGTCAAGGTCATTCAAAATCAATTTGTTGCCACAGCAAACTGGCGTTGTATGTAGCTGTTTAAGCTCTTTGACTCCACGGCTTTCGATAACGAGGAGAAAGACTTCAACTTCCCAAAATATGGAAAACATCTTAGAGAATTACTTTTTGGGGACTTTCAGGACCAATTGTAGAACTTGTAGGCCAAAGTTTTAAATCCTTCTCAAATCCTAAATCCAAAGCGTGTTGATGAAATTGGTACCTCATAGAAACAAAAGCAATTCCTAAATATAGAGGAAAAGAGCTTTTAACCCAGTCGAAGAAAAACGTCTTCCATAAGAAACGTCATCATGAGACAAAAATCATAAATATCTGATGTAGTGCTTTTTTAAGACATTGTAAAAATCCCCACTCCTTTAAACACCTTGCTTAAACTTATTTTTGAAGTACAACTTGAGTACCCTAATTAGATCTTTTCATATGCCCGAATACACAGCTAACTATTTGTTGAAGTTCCAACCAAAAATAACAATTTCGTGTAGTATGATTTGGAGGAAGCTGATGATCGCTTTTCGTTATTTTGTAAATCTGGGAGTCAGTGGTTTTCTTTGAGCCCATTGTTCTGGCGTTTATTGTATCAAAATTGTGCTTTTGACTTTGCATCATAATTTTCTCGTTTCCTCTCCCAAAAAATCCAGAGAAAATTTGAGTAGATGATGTTGAGAGTCTTTGTATATCAAAGTCGATGCGGTGCAATGGTGTATTGGTATATCAAAGCTACGTATGCATACTGTTTATTTTCTTTAATTCTTTAATGTATTTAAACAGCTACGATATCACCACAGCTTGTCCAGGATGTCAGCGTTCAATCTCCGTGTAAATCCACTCGACCTGATTTTAAAAGCTTTAAAGAATTGTTTCCACAAAAACCAGTCAAACATGGAAAATATAAAGTGAGCTTTAAGCAACATGGAACTGGTGAGTGATGAATTACACGTAAAGGGCTAATGTTTTGTAAGTAAGGATGGGGTTGTTCCGGTCTCAACTAATAAATAGAGCATTAAGCAACCAATATGAAAAAGCTTTTTTTTGACGTTTACCTTGGCAGATACGCCAAGCTTAACAAGAAAAACAGCGCTCAGGTTGGGAATCCAACCCTGAGCGCAAGTAGCAACGGCCAAGCGAATTACAATGTGAATCTGCGAGTCAAAAAAAATTGATTTCTGCTGCTGCTACTGCTGTTGTTGTTGTGATTACCCTTCCTTTTTCTTGGGATGGAAGCACAGCTTGAACCAGTAATTCAGATTCACACTGCAAGCCCAATCAAGACCGGGTTAGGGAAAAGTGCCCGTCGATTTCGAACCAATCATAAACGCAAATTACAGACTGGTAGCCTGACCACGAAAAGGCGGACTGCCATTGGTGAGTACAGTGAACCCTCGTTTATCGCGGGGGATACGTTCCAAAAATAACCCGCGATAGGTGAAATCCGCGAAGTAGTCAGCTTTATTTTTTACTGTTATTTTACAATGCAATACTGTACTGCAGAATGAAACAAAAAACAAAACCTCTTTTCAGGCCCAAAATGTGTTTAAGAAATAGAACAACAGGGTGCGCCAAAAAGACCTGACACATTTGAAAATTTAATAGAAATCAAACGCGTTGACGAAAATAATTGATGTTTACATTTTTGGAAAGCGTATAGCATGCCATTTTGTGCGGTGTCCAAAAAACAATCTACAATGCATTTGTGACGTCATAATGGTTGATTTTTAAATTAATGTAATTTTTAAAATTGTGCTTTATTTGCTAAAATGAAGTGGTTGGGCTCACACCGTTCTTTCGTTGTGGAAACTTTTTTTACGAACAGTGAATCAATAACTGCAACTCAAAGATTATTTCGTACGCACTTCAAGCTTGGAAGACACGATCCAGTGCCAAGTCGAAACACAATTTTGTTGTGGATAAAGAACTTTAGAAAAAATGGATCTGCACTAAAACGACGATCGACCGGCCGACCTCGGACTTCCACAACTCCAGAAAATGCAATGGCAGTAAAAGCGTCAGTTCAACAATCTCCACAACGTTCTGCGAGAAAACACGCAGCTGCTTTGAGGATCTCCGCAACCAGCGTAAGAAGAATTCTTCACAAAGAACTGCAAATGCATCCGTACAAGATTATGTTGGCACAAGAACTAAACGAAAATGACTTTGAAACCCGAAGAGCTTTGTGTTTGGAAATTCAACAAAATGTTCGTATGGATGCTTTGGTGCTATACAGCAATGAGGCTCATTTTCACTTGTGTGGTACCGTTAACAAGCAAAACTTTCGCTACTGGGCTGAATCTAACCCTCGTTCGCTGCATGAACGTCCGTTGCATTGTCCCAGAGTGACGGTGTGATGTGCAATAGCAAGGTTTGGCATATGGGGTCCGTATTTCTTTGAAGGAGAAAACGTTGTGGCAATTGTAAATTCTGATCGATATTGCAAAATGCTAGAGAATTTTTTGAAACCAAGATTGAACGAGCGTGAAGATCAACACCAACTTTGGTTTCAACAGGATGGAGCAACAGCCCACACTTCCCGAAATGCAATAAAGACTTTGAAAGAAATGTTCCCTAATCATTTGATTTCCATGCGTGGTGACATTGGCTGGCCACCAAGATCACCTGACTTGAATCCATGCGATTATTTTCTCTGGGGTTACCTGAAATCGAAAGTGTACACTCAACGCCCACGATCAGTAGAAGAGTTAAAAGACGCAATACGACATGAAATTGCTGCCATAACACCCATGATGATCAACCGAGTAATCGGCAACTTTCATAAGCGTGTTAACCTCTGCGTAAACAATCACGGCAAGCACCTAACTGATTTAATTTTTAAAACCTAATAAAATGCATCGTTGTTATTTTGTTATTTTACGTTTTTATTTAAAAATGTTGTAGTGTTTGGTTTTTAGTGTTATTTTGGTTTTTATATTGCATTAATATAATTGTTATTTTGCATTTAAAAAGCACTTTGCTTACAAAATGCCATAATTTTCAACATCAACTATTATTACGTCACAAAATGTAGTGTTCATGTTTCGCGTATTCCACACAAAATGGCATGCTGTACGCTTTCCAAAAATGTGAACATTTCCTGTTTTCGTCAACAGGCTTGATTTTTATTAAACTTTCAAATGTGTCAGGTCTTTTTGGCGCACCCTGTATTAACGTATATATCAACTTTTTTTACTTTTTTCAACTTTTTTCACTTCTAGACAACAGTAAAACCCCTGAGCCAGTCAGGATTCACTGTAAAAAATTCCGCGAAGCAGCGAAGCCGCGATAGGTGAAGCGCGATATAGCGAGGGATCACTGTACTCAAAAGTCGTCTTATACAACATGTTGCGTTAGCAGCTTCACTATTCTGGGTTGGATTCCCACCCTAAACGCTGATTTTTTTATGAAACTTGGCGTATCTGCCAAACGAACCGTAAATAAAAGAGCTTTTTCACATTGCTTACTCTATTTACTATTTCACACCGGATTAACACTACCTTTTCTCACAATTTCTACTATGCTTGTTGAACAAGAAAAACTTCCAAATTATGCAGAACTTAATTTTGGCACAAAAATTAGTCTCGACTATGGTTATAAAAGCTTTTCGTAGGCGGCCACTCAATGCTTGGCTTCAGAGTTGTTATAGCCGATGCTAAAATGCAGTTGTTGGAGAGTTTGCTTTGCTTTTGCTAAACTTCGGTTAAATTCTTTTGTCTAGTTATACCATACGCTTTAAACACAATATTCACAGCTTTTCTGCTGGAGGCTCGGCAGGAAAAGCGCAATGTGGAGAAAAAATCTGTATATTCACTTGCTGTATTCTTGGGTAAGGCACTTAAAACGGGATGTCTCCGCCCTTATGTGGCAGACAGGTAACGGGGTCGTGTAGTCTAACCATCGCGGTAGCCCAACGCAACAAAAACTAGCAAGTAAAGAGTGAGCTAATTTACATAAATAAATAAAAGAGCTGCTGTGCTTTGAAGATGACCCGTCACGGTATCTAATTTTTTTTGAGGTGCAAAGCTTTGAAATATGAGAATTTCGGTGGGAATATATCTCTCTTGTTTTCTGCCTCTTCCTTGCGCCTCTCTTTGTGATACGAATGCATTGCGCCTGCAATACTAGCATAGACAGGAACCAACTTTCAAGAATGGAAAGGAAAGACTTGTTTCCCTCTACTTTTAGACAATTTGCATTAATTTTTCTTCATTGATTGCATTCTTATTCTGTAACTGCGAGTAATGTGCACACATCAAGTTAGTCCCTTGAAAAATTTTTGAGAAAACTAGGTCATTGGGCACTATACTCCGATGAAAATGTGAACTCAACTGTCGTACCATTAAAGTACTCTTATGCTGTGTACAAAATGCATGAATTATAATTTGTTTAGATCTAGACGGCAAAACGTTTCCATGTGAAGGGTAAAATAAGTGGACATACAGTATATGAATTATTATTCGTTTAGCGCTAGATTGTACGGCGTTTGACTAGCAGTCAAAAAGTTTCCCATTAAACACTTATATCATTACTCACCAAGTTACTCAGCGGAACTGTAAAGCTAGTCAGCAGTTTTTTAAGTCAAGTTTCTGCTAGAGTTAACTCCGATCAGATGCACGGCTGCTAGTGTTGTCTCAAAGACTGCTAAGTGATTTTATATTCTCCAATGTACAACAACTTTACATTTTATTTCAGGCGCCCTTAACTTTACTGAAGTCGTTGTTCGAGATGAAGGTGTCAATAACTGCTCTGATTTTAACTCAAGTAAGATGTCCATCAAGGCTAGCCGCAATGCACAGCTTACGTAAAAACAACCCTTTTAGAAGTTTTGACGTAGACTAAGTTTTTTTGAATCGTTCCTTGTCTGGTATGAACAACCATCAATTACTTTATGTTTTTGCTTTGGGCTTAATTCAAAATTTAAAATTCAGATATTCAAAATTTTATCTTGTATGGTTCAAACACCCTAAAGTAGTTCTTGCAATATATTTCACGATTTTTACTGACTAACTTATCTCATCAAAGAGCTCAAAAGTAACATAGTTTACATGGATTGATGTAGGCTAATTTCAAATTCAAATTTTTAACCTAAACTTTTGCCCCTGTATGGAAGCGAAAGTAAAATAAGTCTATTGAATCCATCACATCTATTCATAAATAAAAGTATTTTGTTCCATTTTTTTCTCGCTCAAAATAGAAGCTTCAAAATAGTGAGCATTCACGCTTATAAGATCTTTATAAAGCAACACACAAATTAATACTTCTTCTTGCGTTGATGGAGGTGTTTCCCAAACTCTTTCATATTTAAGAAATATTTTTATTGGCTACTTTCTGCCAGAGATAGACCTTTGGAATCTTAGGAAATAGATATCTTGCGATTCTTTTCAGAAAAGTTAGCTTCAAGCTTACAGCTATTGAGAATCGTGTGTAAGAACAGTAAAGAAACCTTTTTCGAACTTAGCTTATAGCTCGAGTTAAGGAAAAAGATATAGGAATGAGTATTAGCCTTAATGGAAATTAGGCTACAAACAAGAAATTGCTTTACCTTAACTTTTTGATTAATTTTATTTTTTGTTGTGATAACATCTGCATTAGTGGTTCTTAATTCTTTTTATATCTCGCGCCCCATGCAAAAGAAAAATTCATTTTACGCCTCTTTTCATCATAGTCGTGACACTTATGACGAAAATAAAAAGTGGAAAAGTAGCAATTGTAACAGAAAAATAAAAAAAAATTGCCTAATTCAAGAAAGCTGTCTAAAAAAAGTTTTTCAACCAAAATTAATTCTTTTGAAAGGATGTTCTTAGAAGAGTTCCACATGAAGCAATGGAACTAAGTACCTTAAGTTTGTATTTCGTTTGACCGCCAACATCGTGCTCAAGCCTCTATCTTTGAATTGATTCAACGCTACCTAAAATTAAAAATTACTTTTGCAGTAACGCTTCAATGAAAACCTAAAGTAATATTTATTTCTTAACCTAAAATCAACGTTAGAATAACGTTTCAGTGACAATCAGCTTGCAACTTACGATTCTTGACTTGAGATGAATACCACAATAGCGTTTTCAAGTTGTAACGTATAACTCTAAACTGTGAATTAACGTTGCAATAACGTTTTGATGATAACCTGTATGTAAAATCAATTATTGACTAAAAGTTGACATCAGAATATTGTTTCAGTGATAACCTATTTGTAACACTAAATTTTTAACTGAAATTTATTGCTACAAAAGCATTTTAACGAAAACCAAATTATAACATGCAACTTTACATTAAATATCATCATTGCAATAACGTTTTATTGAAAACCTTGAAGAAGGCGTTTTATTCTTAACTTAAGATAAACGTTGTAAAAACACTTTTGTGAAATTGTATTTGTAATGTTCAATTCTTAAGATTAACAGTACATCAATGTTTCAATAAAAACTCGTGGTATCTTAAAACTCTAAATTAAAAATTATCGTTAGAATAGCGCTTAAATACAAATGTCTAGGTAACGTTCAATTTTTAACTTAAAATTTATGTTAAAATTACTTTTTAATTATAAAGTTGTAATGTTCAATTTTTGACATAAAATCAACGCTATGATAACGTTCTAGTGAAAACCTATTTGTAACATTTAATTCTTAACTTGAGATCAATGTTACAATTTGGTTTTAGTGACAACCAATATATGACGTTGGATCCTTCAGTCAAAAATCAATATTACATTAACTTTTTAATGTCAACCTGTTTATAAAGATCAGTTTTTAGCTCAGGATTGACTTCATGATAATATTTCTGTGACAACCTATCATAACGTTCAATTCTTTACTCAAGACCAATGTTACATAAAGGTTTTGATAAATATCAAAAGTGTAACATCAAATTCTTAACTTAAAACACTGACATTACAATAACGTTTCAATGATGACCAAAGTATAACGTTTAAGTATTAACTTAAGTTTAACAGTGCAATAATGCTTCAATGATGACCAAATTATAAGGTTCAATTTTTTAACGTAACCTCAACGTAACAACAATGTTTTCGCAATAACCAAAGTGAAAAGTTTAGCTGTTAGCTTAAAAACAATGTTGCTATAACTCTTTAACTGAAACCGGAGTAAATTGATCTCTCAACTTAAAATCAACGTTAAAACAGCATTTCAGAGACATCCAAAATTAAACGTCATTTATTAAATTTAAAATTGACCTCACAATAACAATTTAGTAACAATCAAAACGTAACGCTCAATGTTTCATGTATAATCTACGTTACAATAACGTTCATTTGGTAGCTCAAACCAAAAATCAACCAAGGCTACATAAAATAATGTTGAAATCACGTTCTGTGCTACCTTGGCGGATCCCAAAATATTCGACACTCTCAAAAGTGTGCAAAAAATTTAGTTTTATTGAGAAATAAATATATTTCTTGTCAAGTAACGTCGTTTCGGAAAACTTTTTTCCGTGGATTTAAAATTGTCTCTGAAACAGCTTTAAGGATGTTAGGTTTATAGCGTCATTCAATTAAACAAATAGATTTAAATTCGATTTGTGAAATTTGTTTTAGCTTTTTTGGAACCTCAAACCAATGGCGTTTCAAACACAAGTTCAAAACAGGTAACGAATTACATTTTCGACCAATCGTTGGCTTTATGAGTTGTATTTCTTTGATTACGCCTACTGACTGTAGAATAGCATATGGTGATTAGTAAGTTTTCAAAAATAAAAGCCGGTTTTTGTTTTAAAAAAAATGGTTGAGCCCATTTTGAAGGGAATGAACTTTTCTCCCTAATTTTTCTCTCATAAATGTTCTTAATAAATTGCAAAACTAAGCTGTTTTTGAAAAATGTTTGCTAATATATCTTGCAAGAAACCATACTATTGTACACACATAATCTGATACTAGGCAATTGTGAGCAAAACATAAGACTAAAAGAGCAGAATATTGTAACTGTAGCAAAATTCTTGCCCCTTTTACAGAAAAAGTTTTGATTTGATAATAACACTGTATTTTTTTGAAGGTAAAAAGAATTAAACCGTTGTTAAATAGTAAATTTAATGATGTTGGACTAAAGACAAAAACATCAGATTCAGTTCTGAAATTAGATAAAATTCCATCTACAAAAGCTGATGAGGTAACTTTGTTGACAATGTCGGATACTTGAAAATATATTTTGCTCGAGCCCAACTAAAAATGGTTTCAAGTCCAATGCCATGTCATTTAAGCTTGACTCACAAGCAAGACTAAACGACGTCTTGCTTTATGAGAGTGGGAAGCAGAGTTTCCAAAAATAATTTTGGGAAAATCTTCCTACTCGCGCAAGCCTTAAATTCATATTTCTAAAGAAATTTATAAAACATAACTTTTTGTGTTAAACATTACAATGCAATTGCATATGTGAACAGAAGAATGTTTTTATTTGTTCTGTATTCCTTAACTACTATTTATTGCAATGACTATTTTCAGGTAACACGCATCACGAAAATCATTATTGGCTGTTTCGTTGGTCTAACATTTCTTGCAGCTCTGCTACTCATATTTTTTTATCAAGCAAAAAAGAGAGACAACCCATCTACCACAGCCAGTTCATACGATGACGCGGGTAGGTTTGTGCTCACTGCTTTGTAGTCTAGCAAAACAGACAGGAATGTAAAGACCTTTATAAGGCAATCTAAAGGCATTGACGTATTTAGTAAGTGAGAAATACAATTTTTGGCCCATTTTGCAATGGGTCGTTTATCACGTAAGGTTACTGCTTAGATTAAAATGTGGTAATTGTAGCAGAAAATCATTGAACAAAAGTGGTCCACATTGTGATTATACAGGGTGCCCACAAAGTCTTTAGACAATTTAAAAAATTTATTGATATTACAACTGACGTTGGAAATGTCTGAAATGTTCAAATAATATCAATTAAATGGTCAAGTTTTTATTTAAAATATTAATGAACTCTATCTCTGAAATGATTAAATAATATCAAGTAGATAGTTAAGTTTTTATTAAAAGTATTAATAAATTTTTATATGAGCCCCATTTGTAGCACGGAGGACATCTAAACGATATTAAGTTTCAGCCCACGTCCTTCATTGCATTTCTTCCTCAGTTGTCTCCACAGCGGCAGTTATTCTTTCCTTAAGGTCACTTATGTCTTTTACTTTGGTGCGGTACACAACATCTTTCAAGTAGCCCGAACGAAAGCCGAGCGGATGGACTTTGTTGCGCTACGACTACATGACTGACGAATACGCTAGATGCCTTTTTCAGAAGTCTTTGGCCATCTACCAGTCTACTCCTCGATTTTGATAGCAACGTTCCCGTTCCCACAAACTGTTTATGCCGATCGCGAATCGACTGACGTGCTGGGGCTCGTTTTGCATATTTAGCTAAGAAATTTCTTTGTGCTTGAATATCAGATTTCGTTTCGATAAACCAAGAAACACATTGTGCTTTTTCTTGTGGAGTAGTCATTTTCAACAAGGGTTGGAAATCAATTATTTTGTTTCGCTAATTCATCTCTGAAATAAAAAAATGATATTATAAAAAACTTTAATAACAATTGATTAATATGCAAAAAGTATTATTTTGATAGCATTTTTAAAAATTTTTTAATGGATTTATGAAATTGTCTAAAGACTTTGTTGACGCCCTGTATATCGCTACATGCTGCGCACTCCTATTAAGACTGGTTAACTGAGCCTGTATTTTACTATTGACAAATGATATAGTCAAAAAGCAGCTTGATTTTGAAATGAAAAATAACACCTTATGTTTAATCTCTTTACGCAGTTCATAAATTCTACCTATATTGCGCCAACTAACTTTGCATACAATATCATCTTTAGTCAACCATAGACGGTAGGCCTACAGCATCGATGAAGTATCAAAATCAATACCGCATTTATTATCTGAATAATTTTAATGCACCTTCAGTCACAATTGCATAAGATGTTTTGTAACCTTTATCATAACCGCACATGTCAATCCTCGGTACAACTTACAGTAATTAAATAGTATCATGCCAACAAGACATCGAATCTACTTTCGCTTCTGCCCATAAAAATTCTTTTTATGTCAAGTGCATCGATTTTTTTAACCAAATGCCTTATTGAGAAATGGGATATATATTTCTACACTCGCTAAAAGCTATTCCAGAAAGTTATTTTCAATTTTTCCGTGTAAGAATGTTCCTTGAGGTTTATGTTGCTAATTTGATATGTTTTTCACGTACTGTACCTTTTCACATGTATTTGTTTCACTAGTTCTTTCTTGAAAATGATATTTCTACATGCAGGTAAAGAAGAAGATACCATTGGTAATTTAAAAAATACTAATGGAAACACTGCAATTGTAATTGCCAAAAAAGACACAGCTTCATATTCTACTGCACAGTAAGTAAAATGGCCTACTGATGTACGCATATATTTTGTTTATTGTAAGTAAAGTGGCTCTTTTCAAGGAAAGCACAAAACAATGTTGTAGGCCTGCAGTAAGGACGAACCAATCGAAAATTGTATAGCAAACGCCTTTAAGATCAATAAGTTGAGTAACAGTTGGAAGGTACTTGTGGTATTTTTGCCTCTTTTCGTTCCTACACTATTTAGTACACTATTAAATAAGCTAGATCAAGGGTTCTTAAACTGGGGTCTGCGACAAGGTTCTGGGGTTCGTGCAAGCTCAGTATAGACAACATTTATTTTTCATCGAAAAAACGCGATAAATGTGAACAGAAACATAGAGAGCTTCCTTTTAGAGATCAATTTCTTCTCGGCGCTGATTTTGACTTAATTCTCACATTTGTTCTCCAAAGCCTCATGATGACCTTTTTTCTTTTTTTTTAAGATCACTCTTTTTTAAAGAAGTGGGTCAGTGGTTCGTTGATTCTAGTTTATGCCACAAACTGACCCGCAAAAGCCGGAAACTTAATTTAGTGGTCCGTGTTGAAAGAAAGTTTAAGAACCACTGGGCTAGATCTTTTTTCCACTTAACATCAGGTTGGAAAAAAGTAAAAGACATTTAAGATTCTTCGTACGTGTTATTGCAAGCAACGTCAGTAATGGTAGAAAAAAATGAGGTTTAGTTCATCCTATTGGAAAAAATTGTGATTTGACAGTTGTGGTAAGTAATTTTCTGCATTTCTCAGGTCCGTGCTATCCAGTCATCCTCTTGTCAGATCTTGGGTTGCCTCTGTTTCTCAAAAAATTGATAATGACTCTTCAGAGTGCGTGCCCGCCTCTCTGTGCTCTAGACCAGATGCCAAAAGCTTTCAACAAGATTTTACTTTGGCAAGTTGTAGTACTTCAGCGTGTGTTCCTGAATCAAAAAAGTATTCAAGTCTGTGCATGAACACTAGACAAAAGTCTTCATCATTATCGAGAAATTATTGGCAAAAAGGAAATACAAACTTAAAAGAAACAATGTTTCAAGAAAAGATAAAAAAACAATCAGGATCAGATGGAGCCATTGAGTCTCACAAAAACGGAAAAATATCGACTTGCTGTAGATGGACAACTGAAGCACGAACAGCTCTAAAGTCAAGCGGCCAAACAAGTCATATTCCATGTGATTATGCTGCAACAAAGTTGAATGATGTCTTTGAAGGTAAACTGCAGTATGTGGATGCAACACTTGGTATTTTATGGGGCAAGGAGCAGTCGGAAGAAAGACCTTTTTTTGGATATCATTTTTTCAATAGGGACTGCTTGCGCATTTGGTGGAAAAACTAATTTGAAGACATTTTTTTTGAGATCAACTTTTTAAAAGTAACTCTTTTTCTTCGGGAATAAAACTTTTGAAATTTTTTTAGGAGGAACTGACAGCATTTGCTGGGCTGCAGCCCCCAAGACCTCTTTGTTTTACGCTTAATGATGCAGGACATTTACATAACCTAAGCTACACTTTTTGTTGCATTTCCTGTTTATCGAGGGTGCTTCTTATAGCATTTTTTTTATATCGAACTCTATCATTGCCGTTGAAGTGATGGAAACATCAGAACATTGTTTGAGGAAATCTAAGAAAGCGTTAAGCCCTCTAAACATCTTTTAGAGGCAACAGAACACATTTAACATTGATTCGCTGGGCCATCTCTTTTTCGCGACAAATTTTTTATTATAACCAGTAGTGGGATTCAGCCGTTTTTTCCGGTTTTTGTGAAAATGTTCTTTGAATTTCATGAGCTCCGCGAATCGATTGTTAAAATGGGTTTTGCTTGCCTTAATACGTCGCAAATTGATATATGCATGCTATTGGTCAACTGCTATTAGTCGGAGAAACTGCTACCGAAATTTTTAAATCCCACCACCGAATATATCTTGATCAACAGGTTTTGTATCTACTTGCTCACTTGCTTTTTTCAGACAACAATGACCTAGAACGAGAGCCACTACAAAAGCCAGTTCTGGTTAAACTAAACCAGCCAATAACCGAGAAGAAAAGAAAAAGATTGTTGTCAAATCACAAAGAAACTGAAATATAGATAAAGAAAATTCTCTAGCTCAAGTTACATATGAAGGTTATTGCGTGCAGTTCATGATCGTTTTAAAGAGACCATATAAAGGAGACGTAGCCGACAAAATTTGTAGCCTCTTTTTAAACTAAACGATTTTAAGTTGGAAAGACTTTCACAAGAGAGTAACCAGCGGTGGGAGGCTTAGAGAGCTGAAACCTTTCTCTTCCATGTTAGCCATAATAACTTAAAGTGATACACCCAACAACTCGTGAACGGGAAGCCAATAAAGATCTTTTTTGCAGAAATTCAGGAGATTTCTAGGCTAGTTACTTTTTCAGAAATCCTGGTCGCTAGTCTGAGCTCTGGGTTAGCGATTTAAGTTTTTGTGCGCGTCTACACATGTAGCTTTACTGCGTTATTCAGCGTTGGGTAAGAAAAAATGTAAACTTTTTTAAAACGCTGCGTCTTTTTGCAACTTAGATTGCCAATTTTGCCAATGCAGGTTTACTATTCTTGTTGTGTTTTTAAATAAATTAAATTAATTTATATTTTGATCTAACGGCAATGATCTTGGTATGGAGGACAGCTTTACGTGAACATTTTCCTGGCAGCAGACAAAATCACTGCGATGGCTAATTTCAAATTAAATGATTAGTAGTTATCTGATGCTTGATATTTTGTTTCAAGCCTTAGTCGAAGGTTAAATCGCCCTCTTATACTTACAATATAGTATAGGTTATTGTAGGTATACAGCACCATCTAATCTTTAATTTTGCCTATAATCATTTTTCAACTACTGGGTATAGGTGTGGGTTTAAATCCTACTCGAAGCTCTGTCACTGATAGGTTGCAAGTTACAAGATCTAGAGGCAAATACTACAATTGTAGATTCATAAAATTCAAACATTTATTTTCAAAAGAAAAAAAATATTCTTATATCATACTGTAAACATAGTGCACAAAATGTACAAGAGATTTAAAAAAAAAATACATTAACCAAGAACTTGACGTTTAGATAGGCCTATAAGAAACTAATATTCAAAAAAGTACAAAAAGTTTTGACTTTATCTTATTCTTAATGGTTTTGTTTTGAACAAAGAACAAGAGGCATTTGCGCTTTCACCTTCTATATGGCTAGCAGTTACAGAACTTGATCAAAATCCCCAACATGCTACTAATTTATTTTTGACAATTACCCAAAATATTTTATTTCATTAATTTTATTTCGCAAGTAGATTTATTTCTTAGTTTCACTTTTTTTCATTGGTATGAATGCAGAAAAATCAAACTATACCAAATATCACAGTACAAACGAATACAATAATAACACATGGCAAGATCAATCAAGCTAAACAAACAATAGCTACAGCAAATTAAAATTTTGCTCAAATAAAGGTCAATTTTTCAAAAGTGTTTTAAAGATATAGACCTTTGCGCTCTTTATAATGAATTACGAAATATACTCGACCATCGTTTTTGCGGATCTCGTTAATCCGGATTTTAATTTATTTCTCACTGTGAGTCAGAACGGCCGACAAATAAATTCAAACAACGCGCGCCTCGCGTACTGCCAGAAATGCCAGATAGGTAGCTAGCGACGCTCGTAAAGTTTTGTCAGATAATTCTACAGATACTGAGGCCATGGACCAAGAATAACGAGATTTCTTAATCCAGTAAATAGTGTAAATGCATTGCACATTTTCTTAAGGACGGTTATTTCATTTTATTTGCATTACATAAATACATTTGTGCTCTCCGGACTTTTTCATTATCCGGACAGATTTCTGAACCATCTAGCCCGGAAAAACGAGGGGCGAGCATAGCATTATTCCCAGCTCCATCGGTTTTATATTATAAACGTAATTTAACAGAAACACTGAATTGATAAAAAAATAAACACACAAATTATGGTCAAACTCGACGCTGTTTCTTGCAGTTTTTTGAAGGGGAGGGGGCAAAGATGGTATTTGTAAAAGCGTTTTAGGTCTGCTGCCCAATTGGTAATCTTAAGAAATTTGTTTAGCTACATGAAAAATAAATCAGGATTGACTTTAGTTCGGGAGTACGAGTAATCACTTTGGAAGCGTTTTTTGAAAATGCCGACTTGGATTTGACGGCATTTTGCTAGGCAGCATTGAGAGTAAGTTCTTCAAGTGAAAACTTATCTAAAACAATGAATTGCTTGTTCAAAGCAGTTTTTCTAGGTTTGCATTAACAGCACTTAAACTCTTTATCCATTTTACACTTCCGATTTGCTGAATGAAAGAGAAACTCCATTTCTGCCATTTTTTCTCCCAGCTCAGTTCCAACTCTACTTCCGTAGACGTGACCTTGCGTAGGAGAAACAGTATTGCTGAAATATGATTCACCTTCTTCAGAAAGTTCGTTAGGAGTTTTTGGACGCCCTCGCGGATCAAAATCTTTCAAAAAACTCCAGTTTTTATTCCTGAAAAAAAGCAATAAAATTTTATGATTTCTAGTGAAGACATTGATGAAGTATGAGGTCACAATTTGTTTACCTTCTTGACTACATTCAGGAAAGCCACAAACTTGGGTTTCATTCATATTACGAGGAAAAATTTTTGTTTAGTAAAGGGATTTTAAAGTTTAGCTACAGTTTCAGAAAACAATTTGTGGCCATGCTCTACGCTTTTTTTTCTTGCGTTTTTGTCCTTCATACTTGCAAAATATTCCGCTTAATTCAATAGCTTGGAATTTCATTCAATAAATTTACTGCTAATGGCAAACCGTCAAACAAAGGAAATCATCGCAAAGTGCTATTCTCGAGAGAAAAACAACTTGGCCATAGATGAATTTGAACCAATGACGTTTTGATCAGGCGAAAAGCGTCGCTATGACTGACTCGATCGCGTTGCCCTCTTCGCTTGACCCGAAGCACACAACCCGTTCATCGATATAGTTCAATTCCCTCCAGCTTCAGCTCTGCTAACAAATGATGAGTTGCTCTCCCGTGATTTGCAAAAATCTATGGGAAGGGGCTTTTTCAAAATTCTAAGAAATTAAACTTTTTTTGGGTTGTTATTGCAATGGAAATCGCAACAACATTTTTTAGGTTGTGATTCTTTTGTGTCTTCATGAAAACTTCAGCTTTGCCTACCAAACTTTTACAAAACATGCAGTTTTGTCTAAAACAGCAAACATCATAATAATTCGTTTTTTTCCCAAATTTCAACGCTAGGTTCTTGAAAATGAAGGAGCAGCTGATCTTGGTCACAGCTGGCCAGTGCTTAATGACAGACCCATCGTTTACGTTAAAAGTACCGGTCTAGGCCTCCAATCGTAGAATAATACGCAAAGCTATCCGTATTTAGAATTTCATGTCAAAAATTGTTTAACCAGTTGAAGTATAGGTCTTGCAAAAATATTGTCTGGAGTCAGAGAAATTAACATCTTTTAATTAGTCAGCTCTTGCAATGTTGAGGAGGATTTTTACTTTTCGTCATCTAAAATGGCTAGGAATAGAAACATGAAGCAAAACTTTTAGAGCCTCACCATTCATTCACTCCTTTCCATTCACTAGTTATCTGTTCTCTCCATATTTTGCTTTGCGTTACTTCATCGCATTTCTCTGCTTCTTTTGCACGCCTAATTTCTGCTGTTGTTGTTGCCGCGTCTGGTCGGGAAAAATCCCGATAGACAGACGTGGTATTGCCCAGAGGCAAACGGTATCCGGCAGAGGTAGGACGCTGTTGCTGTTTTGACATAATAACAAGTTCTTTTTTGTGAATTAAATGTACTTCTAAAACGCCATGCAAAACAATATAAGTTAAGGCAAGTTATTGCAAAAAAGAGAATTTTGCGCACTGGTCCATTAGTTCTGTCTTCCAAAAATAACAGATATTTCTCATTCTGCGGGGCTACAAACGTCGAAGTCAAAGCCGAGGCAAAAATATAGTCAACTTACTTTGGCATTTCAAGCACGTTTCCTTAATTCCATTACACCATCGTGGCAGTGTAATCGTTAGATTGTCCAATTCGCAGTCGGTAGATCTGGGTTGCGTGCCGAATACTTATCTAACGTTAGTCAAAGCTTTTCTGCTTCGCGCTCAGGTGGAAAAAACCTGGCTAGTTTGCTTGTTATTTCTTGGGTGAGACACTCAACGGGATGCCTCGGTCCATTTTTATGTGGTAGACAGGTGCCGGTATCAAGCAGACCATCCTTCGTGGCCGCCCAGTCTCACTAAAGACATGCAAACAGAGCATAACCTCATACGCATAAAAAAATGAACGTCATTATCTTCGCAGTAATACAGCGTATCAAACAACCTTGTTGGGCATTTTGTTGTTGCTCCCAACTTGATCGGAATTTTTTCTTTGATGCATTTTGCTGATTATGAACTAATGCTAATACAAAAATGGTCTATTCAAATACCTCTTTGTTATGCTAGATCTTTGCTACTTGCTGTGTTTCATTACCTTGAACAACGAATATGCTCATGTTTCTCATTAGAAGCCTACACCTCTTAGCAAACGCTCTTATAAGTTGGCTGACAAATGACCCTCACCTTGTCCTCAAAGACTTTTAGACCGGAGGCAAATTGAATAACCAGATCATCCCGTGCTATTTAAATCCAGATAAAAGACGCTATAAACCTGTTTATCGAAAGCCAGCTTTTAGAAGCCAAATTATCACTGTAAAAATGAAAATTTGTGGAGCTACCTATTTCAGTCTTCAAAGCCGCAGACTTAGTCCTTTCTACTTAAAGATTTCACGACTATAAGAACCGATATTCCAATATATTTCTTTTGCTAATTTTCATACCAAGCTGATCCTAGCCTATGCTAAAATTCATTACAGACGCGGCGATGAAGTATCTTTCTGTCGGCGTGAACAATGAGACATTTAATCTTCATTAAACACAAAGCCTTTACCATGAATTATCCGATTAAAGTCTTGTTCGTGACAATAGAGCAGAGAAAACGAGACAAAGAAGAGTTTCAAGTTTCAAATACAATAAGTTAAAACGATTCTCCAGTTATGTAATAGCACAGATGACATCGCTTATGGCCAACTTGATTGAATAGTAATAACTGCTTGCAAATATCTGGTCCATAAGTTATCTAACAACATTGTTCTTTTAGCGCTTCTCTTCAGGGGTCTTGCACGAATAATTTGGTGGGTTTTTAGTTCAGTTTGGCGCAGCTTTTTAACGGAAGAAATGGGAAATTGTCATTTAAATAAGCAAATTGATTTCTGCTTTCATTTATATCAATCTTGATTAGGCCTATAGAGAGATCGTTATACGTATGTTTTTGGGGAGGTGGGGTCCTCGCGTGACTATACTTCAAAATGCTTGTTCATTAAGTTTCGATTTAATAGCCGCTGTTGATTCAATTGGTGAAAAGCAATGGAAACCGAAGAAAAGCGGAAGGAAGTCCATTGTTGCCTCAGTCATAGAATACGTAACGAATCGGTGTGAGATTCATGAAAGAAGAAGAGTTAGTAACCGCAGTATATAAGGGAGGCTGGGATACAATTAAAAGCATGTTTTCAAAATAGCTGGTCGCAAAGCTATCAGAATGTTTGAAAACTTTTATATTCAATCTGCTAAATCTTAAGCAGTCACTCTATTACCTTTAAGCCAGTGGCTCTCGAACTGTGTGTCGCGGCGCCATGGTGCGTCGTCTTAATTTTCCAAGGGCGTCGCTGGTTTTAAGCAAACTCCAGCCTTTATTCGGTCAAAAGTATTCTGAACGTAGATTCCGCATTTGTTTTCTTCTAACTTTCGTAGTCGTCTTTTTACAAAAGCGTTTTTAATATGCTGCTGTAATTATTGACTTGTCACTCACGAATCAAGTTGCACAATTTCTACTTAATTGACGCAGTATAAATAAAAGTCAAGGCAGTCAGTCAGTTGTAAATTGGGCGAAAAGAGGAAAGACAAGTTACAACCTCTGAAGAGCGCAGTTTTACGACCGAAGATGATTGATCAAAAAGAAAACCTCGGGAGCAAAACAACAGTTATTTAGATTTGGCTTACATTTACCTTGGTTTAAGGCAAACTAAAATCGTAGAATGGTGCCAGGTGCGTTGCAAAACCTTGCGAGATTTTTCAAATGCGTCGCATTGAAAAAGTTTGAGAAGGACTGCTCCTAGCTTTTGAAACAGATGAAACTCTTTGCTCAGTTTTTTTTTTGACGATAATGTCTGCTGCATTAACAAAAAAAATTTACAATAAAAAGTATGCATGATTTCTTGGTTACAGTTTGCAGCTCTGTTTAAATAGAGTGAGGCCTAGTGTACAACTCAGCGAGCACATTTCTGCATAATAATTCCAAGTGCTCTAAAAAGTGGAGAGCAAGCACTCATGATTTGCAAACGTGGCTGATGGGTTCTATGCAACAAAGGTAGGAGAATTGAAATACGCTGATTAGAGTAAGGAGCATACCCGTATGTTGAAAAAAACAAACCTTTTCAACCTTACATAAGTCTGCTCTAACCACTAGGAGATTTTATTTTGAGAATTTTTCATTAACTTAACTTCAAACCCTTTCGAAATTATTTCTTAAACACTGTCATGTTAGTTAATATTGAATACAAAATGCGTTGTGTATCGATAAATGATAACCAACAAATCAACTGTTACAAACAAAATGTTTTAGGTATATTTAAATTTAGAAAATGGAAACTAACTTTAACAAAAACGTATTTATTTTTCTTTTAGCTATTTCCATGTGGTAAAACTTTGTTTTCTGTGGAACATTTTGACCAATCAAATTTTGAAAAAATGTTCACTTTTTGAAAAAAAAATCATAGATCTGTGCCTACTGCACTCATGCAACGCCACGAACAAACTTATCATCGGGGATTCTGAGTATATCTGAGGGTAAATTTTCCTACGGTGCAACAAATACTGGCAGAAAGTATATTGTGCACAAGTTAGCAGAAGGAGTGTCTGGGCTAGCTATGTTTATAAGCCTTTGTCCAAGTTTCCTTTGACCTGTTTCACAGCACCTTTTTGCTGATATAAAAACTATAAAAAAACTATTAATGCTGCCTATTTGTAGAAATTTATTCTTCACCCGCGCAACAGGTAGCAGTAATACAGATTTATAAAACCTGAAAAAAATTAGCAGATTTAACATTATCTTCATTAACGTATTGTTTAAAAGTCAAGTAAAATATGCGCTTAAAATGTAAAATAATGCAAAGGAGAGTCATGAAAATAAGACAGTGTAGGTCTAGATAGGCGTCTTGCAACATCAAAATGTGATACAGTATAAATATAATCTCTAAATAGTGGTAAAACACTTGTTTACCATCATGTAACAATGAAAAATAAGTTATGTTTTAGAAAGCTCAGCCAGCAAATATAATTTAAACCGCCACTTCTCTCGATTTGTCTAATTCTTTAGCGCTCTCCAGCAGGTCAATTTTTTTTTCTAATTCCACCACATGCGCGAGCAATTCACAACAGACGACATGAGGCGGAACGTGGCTCGGATCGGAAATGTCTCGAAGAAATGGAGGTACTTCTTGACCTAAAGCTTCGAACTGTTGCGCAATTTCTTGGGGTGGAGGGTAGACCTAGATAATTAAAAAAAATATTACAAAACCTTGTCGAAATTACATTCTCACATTGGCAATTTAAGAAATCAATTTTATTTTCTTATGACGTCCTTGAAAAAAAATTTAAAGCACTGCAAGGTCTACACAGCACCAACAGGGTGAAAGTATATATAAGGAAGGAGACAGTGTTGGAAAATAGAGAGAATACTTTAGAGACCTTCTATATCCTGTCGCACATACAACATAAGTAGATAATCAGCACCTAAATTAGCCTGTCTGCCAAAAACTATCATAACCGAAGTCGAGGTTTTCCTTACCATTAAAATATTCAAAGTTAGAAACGCTGCAGGTAATGATAAAATCCTGCCTATACGTAGAAAGCTCTGAAAGGAGGGAGATTTCTGTGGTTAACTAAAGTGTGTCATGTTGCACAGAACTCTGGAAACTCTTCAAAAGATTGCCAAACAGATATAATTATTCCAGTTTACAAAAAAGAAGAATGTTCAAATTGTCGCAAAATTATTCTTCCCAGTCCACCTAAAAAGGTATGGGCAGAACTTCTAGAAAACCGATGCAGTGAAACAACCAAGACCTAGCTGGTGTGCACGCAGTGTGACTTTCCTTCAGGCGAAAGCTTAAAAAAACAAATTGTTTACCTCGCAACAAACTTTTGAGAAATCATGGAAATATGCTCAAGCATATGAAATGACTTTCAAACGAAAGTTACTGAGTGCTATATAAGAGTATAGCATTGATGGTCGAATGCTATTAGTAATCAAGTCGAGAACCATGAAAAAAAGCTGTAGTATCTTGAGATCACATTTGCGAGTTACGACATGCAAACAAAAAACTCGATATTTAGCTTAGCAAGCGCGGTATTGAACGAGTTTCAACGTTTAGTTACAGTGAGACAAAAGCTGTCCAAGCATGCCCAGCATTCAATTGTTAAATTGGTTTCTGTTTCTTTGCTTATTTGTGGTCATGAATCATGGGTAACGAGAGAATGACGGAATTAGTGCGATCTCAAGTGCATGCTGCCAAAAAAGGATTTTTGAGAATATAAAGGCATCACAAATATCACAAATGGTTAAAAGCTGCGGCATCGAAATTCAAAAAGCTCTCAAAACTGAGCCACTGCTTTTTCGTATTGAGAAGTTCCAACTCTGTTGGTTGGACAAAGCGGGAAAAGTAGAATTCCCCGAAAAATCCTTTCTCATCAACTCCTTTTTGCCACACTAAATGGAAAAGCGCCACTCGCCTGCCCAATAACTTGGTGGATGGGTTGCATAAGCAACTTGACTTGAATTTAAATCGTTCGAGTTAGCGGATATATCGAATGGTCGTGAGATTTACCGGAAAACTACAAAGGCTGCCGTCCCCGCTATCATTATAAGAGCTACTACGTTGCCTCCTCACATTCAGCATTGCTCTCGGCTCTCGAAACCATTTTTGGTTTCACAATGTTTTACCTTATTGCCAACAACACTTGGAAAGTTTCTAAATCGTTCGGGATGACTGTCGAGGTAATATCGCAAAATCTTCTGCTTGTTCTCATCAAGTTCGGCGTCCAACGTTTTGACCAAAAGTTGCAGTTTGTCGTTGATGGAGCTGATTGCCGTATGAGAAACTGAATGGCTTTCCTATAAAAAAAAAAACTGATAATTATTTCATGCCATCGACCAAAAACAACTGTCGTTGAGAAGTTAAAAGAGGCGTATTTTTGAGATTGTGTTTACTTTTGTATATAGTACCGTAAAACCTAGAACGCTCTTGCCAAAAACAGTTATCACTTTAAGCCACTGCCGCGCAATAGAATTTGGTTCTATCTCAACAATAGTACGTTAAAATTGAGGCAACGTATCGTATTGCTCAAACAATTTGTCTGACTCCAACTTTGCTGATACTTGCTAATGCAGGACCATATATCTTATTTACCAGTTGTGGGTCAACACCACTTCTTGTTCAAAACAACAAGAAATACAGTGTGTTTCAAAAAATTCAAACAGAATACGCCAAAATCATCACGCGCTATGCCAAAAACAAAAAACTTTGCAAAATATAGCTTGGGCACATGTGTTGTGCATACGCTCAAGCTTTATTTCATTTTTTACAAGTGCTCGATGTGGCCGCCACAAGCCGATATAACAATTCCTACCAAACAAGCCTCAACATCTCGCGGTTCACCGATTTGATTGCAGCAGTTATTCGATCTCAGCATGTCGTCGACATTTACTGGAGATGGTGAAACATAAATTTTGTCTTTAACATACCCCCACAAGAAAAAGTTGCACACAATGAGGCCCGAGGCAGGCCAAGCGCAGACATGCTGAATTCGAATAACGGCTGCAATCAACATGGTGGATCGTGACATGCTGAAGCGCACTTGGGTGGAATTGTCGTATCGGCTTGAGACTGTCGGTGCTGACAGTGGTGGCCATATTGAGCACTTGTAACACATGGAATAGCACTTGAATGTATGAACAGCACATGTGTCCAACCTACAGTTTTGTCATGTTTTTCGTTTTTGACATATCAAGAGATCACCTTGGCGTATTCTGTTTGATACACCCTGCATATTCACAATCAAATCTAACTTCAGCTGCTCTACCAACTACAGCTACTATCAGTTCTAATTCTTCTTTACGGCTTTCTACAACAAACAACTATTGCCGAATGAGCTAACGCAGATGCACATCAACAGAACCTATTTCCTTCTTTCTCTTTCTCTCTCTCTGTCTCTCTAAAGGTTTTTGGTCATCTGTATATTGAGTGTAGAGCATTCTAGATCAGAGCAATTCACCCGGGGCTCCAAGGAACAATCACAGGGGTTCCGTAAACTATAAAGGTTCCGCAAGGATTTCTTGACTTTTGATTTAAATATTCTGTTAATGATTGTAGTTGCATATGTACATAAACCGAGAAGCTAAGCATATGAATAAATGGAGTTTATATGATAGCAAAATACATGGTTTTCTTTCTGATTTTACTCGTGTTTTTTTGATTTTGATTAAATCTGTTTTCGCGACATTTGCAAAACTAGGTATAGCATTTCTACACGCCAAAAAGATTGAAAAGTGCTTTTTTAGAAGCTTCAAGTAAAATCAAAAATGGCAATTTTTATGACATCACAAGTGCGAATTCGAACAAACCCCTGTTGGGTCAATGTTACGTCACCATTTAATTATATAGATTTAAGTTAAGTTACATAAAACAATTTTTAAAGCGACTACAAAGTATTGTTCGTGACATCCACCATGTTCCTTTTGGCAAAAAACAGGTGGAACGTCTACGAAATAGATGAAGTGCTTTTGAAGATGACACGTCGCAGTAATTGATTCTTTTTGGTTGGGGGTGTTGTTATCGGGGAGGTGGCCCGGATTTTGATTAGGGAGGGGAAAAAGATAATATACTTTGTGTTTTTTAATTTTAAAAGTGTTTTCCAAAATTGTTAATATAGGGTTTTCCAGAGATAAATTTTCTCATTTTCCAATACTTGAAAAATTTCAAATTTCGAGGCGCAAAGCTTTGAAATACGAGAATTTCGGTGGGAATATATTTCTCTTGTTTTCTGCCTCTTCCTTGCGCCTCTCTTTGTGATACGAATGCATTGCGCCTGCAATACTAGCATAGACAGGACCCAGCTTTCAGGAATGGAAAGGAAAGACTTGTTTCCCTCAACTTTTAGACAATTTGCATTTAATTTACTTGGTTAATTGCATTCTTATTCTGTAACTGCGAGTAATGTGCACACATCAAGTTAGTCCCTTGAAAAATTTTTGAGAAAACTAGGTCATTGGGCACTATACTCCAATGAAAATGTGAACTCAACTGTCGTACCATTAAAATACTCTTATGTTGTGTACAAAATGCATGAATTATAATTTGTTTAGATCTAGACGGCAAAACTTATCCACGTGAAGGGTAAAATAAGTGGACATATTTGAACTATAATTCGTTTAGCGCTAGGTTGTACAGCGTTTGACTTGCAGTCAAAAAGTTTCCCATTAAACGTTTATAACATCGCCCGCCAAGTTACTCAGCGGAACTGTAAAGCAAGTCAGCAGCTTTTTAAGTCAAGTTTCTGCAAGAGTTGTCCTTTTTGGAAAAAGACAGGTGGAATACCTACGAAATAGATAAATTGCTAGAAGAATTTTTACCTTTGTCTGATCCAGTATAGTTTCGACTTCATCAAGGGTACATCCTGCTTTTCCTTTGTTTTGATTCTTGTCAGAAACGTTTTGTTCTTCCTTGTTTATTGATGATTTCTTGGCAAACATCTTTGAAAAACGTGGATCTTTTCCTTGCAACATTATGTCTTCGTTTGTCATACCTTTTTAAACATGTAAATGAGCTACTAAATAGGTTAACTAGCATGCATCAGCGATCTACATGATGACATGCTGACCAATGTAAGACTGCTTTTACGAATTTCCTTGCGAGAAAAAAGTAAATCTACCACCGATAAAAGAAAGGTTACGTTCTTCAAAAATGTAATCCTTACCTTTACTGTATTATTTTTGCGATTGTAAATATAAAAGATTACCCCACGCAAGATTGGAAATTACAATCTTTTGTGTCCAGTTAAGTATAGTCTTTGTAATCGTAGCTGTAATAATCTCAAGAAGATTTAAGATTAGACTTACCAGCTAACTTGCTCATCAAATGTGATAAAACCCAACACGCGTGGGTAAGCCCGGTTGCTTCAACGAATGTGCACATGTAATAGGCCAAATACATGAGACGAATGTTGAGAAAGTGGACTGGAAACTTAGCAGCCACGATTTGGGGCATGAGTTGGGCGATAATTACAACCAAAACACAAGTCAAGAACCCAGTTTCAAACAAACTGACCTTAAAACAAAACGCAGCAAATTAGTGATTGGTGATTGGGATTATAGATTAATCTGAGTGACCCAGTAAAAATTTCGGTGGTTTCCTAAACGAACTTATTGCAAATAATTGATTTGATCCCATGCTGTAATGTTACGCCTTTAGTCTAAATCACATGAGCCAGTTGTAATAAAAATTCAGTTTATTTAGATTTATCACAAAACATTGACTCTTTTCACAACATTGAAATTTACAGCTTACATATAGCCAGTGTGGCACCGGAAAAAAGAAATCCGTTTCTAGGTTAGTCAATTCAATTGTCGTCAACTTTGCAATGAAAAACACCAGGAATACGACAAACACCTAAACATAACGCTATTGCATTAGAAAGTAATTTGACTCACATATTTTTGCAGCCCCTTAGATCTATTACTTAGGGCCATGAGAACTGTTTCTGAGATACCCATAAATCTGCGTCAAACTCATGTGATGACTTTTGTTTTTGGAGACCTTCAGAAACTATTAGTGGGTAACTCCTTTCACGAAACTGTTGATTGTGCTTCTTTGGTAGGTGAATTAGAGCATTATCTTTGCAGCCGGTTGACCAGGGTTCATTTACCTCGTCGACCTGGGTTCATTTACCGAAGACTAAAAATAACTTTATTCAGAACTTTTATCTATGGCGTTCAGCAAGTAAAAGATAATGCGTAGAGAAAGCGGACAAGTTTTCTATTCTTGTCTGTGGGAAAGGCAGTAAACGGAATACCTCCATGTTTTTGTGGCAAAATGGTGGCAGGGTCGTGCATTCTATCAATCGCCGTGGCCCACTCCCACTAAGCACCAGCAAATAGTGCATGAGTAAAAAAAACAACAAGCTCATATAGAATCAAACATGTTACTGTCGTATTGCTACAAAAACACTGCATCCAGCATAAAATAGATTTATTGTAACGTATATGAAGACGTATGAAACTAGTGATGCAGTTCATTAAAGTTTAAAATCGGTTTTGTTCTGATGGCGCCTTTCGAAAGATTTCATTGTAAAGCGTACATGTATTGCAAAGGCGCAGTCTCGCAGTGTAATGACGCCATTTACAACTTGCGGAAACAAAACTGCGAAACCTTGCTTTTGTTGAGTGACATAATCTGCGTGACGGTGTCCTTTCCCACGCATAGGCGTAACACCCGGTTTTGAGACAATTTTGTCTCAAAATGAAAAGGAAGACCTTTTTTTGGAGATCAAGTTTTTCAGAGTGACTTTTCTGCTGTTTTCATTTCCAAAATAAGGTGAAGATTTTATTCATTTGTATTTTGTTTTACAGCAGGGGTGTCAAACGTACGGTCCGCGGGCCGGATCCCGCCGGCGAAGCAATTCTTAAATTCTTAATTAATTTCGGCAGTATTGCAACGTAAGATAACACACAGCTTCCAACTGCAAACGGATGTTTGTTTTTGTAAACGAACGCGACATGACAGGGATATACTCGCGCCAGCATGCTGCGCTGACTTTGTGCAAACAGTCACGACGAGAGCAGTAATAACCTTTTTTGAGGGGATCAGAGCCATTCTGGACTACATTACCGGGAGATTGTTGCACGGAGAAGTGGGGATCTCCAAATATATTTTCAATAGAGTCTGGCTCCTGTAAAATCCGGGTACGTAAATGTGGCCTGCAGCACTAAGTGAATTTGACACCCATGTTTTACAAATCATCTTTTTGATTTTTTTCTTTTTCGTTTTGCCCATTTTTCAAATTTCTTAAAGGCACGGGAGCAGAGATCCCAGTAAGATGTTTTGAATTTCCCAAGAATTGGCCGTGAAAAATCACAAGAAAGTGGAAAAACTCCCAAGCTAATTAAATAAAGTAAAAATAACCAAATTTTGTTTATACGTAAAGGATAAATAACCAAGTTATGGCATATACATTGCCGCGCCAAACAACTAGCGAGACCAGTGTTGCCAATTCTGCTCAAAAAACCGCTATATCGGTTAACAAGTTTAAGATAGTATTACAATAAATTTCTTTCCAAATTACCGTCAAAAACTTGTTAGTCAATCAAGCGGGTTTTTGATACTTACACTAACAATAAAAGTTGTTACTTATACGTAATTTTACTTGAAATCTCAAGATTTTAGCCTATTTGGGAACTACTTCCCAAGATCCCAAGGCTAAAGCCGAAATCCCAAGATCTTGAAAAAATCCGAAGCACTGGGATCCTCGGGCGGACAAAAAATAGTCAGTTTTATACTCTTGATTATTATCTATCTTCCTTTTCAAAACCAACTTCAAAACAGAACATTGTAGTCTAAATCTTGTTGTACCTGTCTGCCCATAAGAAATCTTTCAACATTGTCCTGCTTGGCAGCAATTTGTCCTAACTTGTACGCTCGTTTGTGTGAATTCTTGTACGAATCAGGATGTTGCCGTTTTAACTCTACTAAGGATATCTGAAGGCCTAAAATATAAGTACAATAAAGTAATATTTTCTTGGGTTAAGCCAGTAGTTCTCAAACTTTTTATAGTCGTGGTCTATATATGTTTTTAAAAATATTTCGTGGCCCACTTTTTAAAGTTTTGCTTACGTTGGTAATGGGACTGTCCTTCAATTTTGGTTACGTCATTTTTTCTAATTCCAAACCTTCTCCTAGAGTAAATAGTTAAAAATGTAGCTAAGGCCCACCCGAGTGACGTGCTGTGGTCGACAGGTTGAGAACTACCGAGTAAAACAAACCGGCCACCAACAAGGGCGTAGCCATGGAGAAAAAGAGGCAATTTCCCATTCTTCCGAAATATTTATTAAAACCATGCCTTGGACTAAATTATTTGTGCAATCCAGAAGAACGCTAAAAATTTTCCTCATCAAAAGTCACTGCTTTTCTCGTGAAAAGCTTTAAATGGCTCCGTCCCAAGGCGGACATATCATGTTCAAAGGAAAAGATGAGAGAAAGGGACGGAGTTAATTTCAAAAAATAAACAAAATTTTTCATTTTTTAAAGTTTAGAAAACGCCTTCAGTCTTCGTTTCTACCCCGTGGTGACCCTGGAGAGGGTGGTCAGCCCAAAGTGACATACTTTCGGGGATGAAACACAAGCAACTTGTCTCCGAATAACAATGGTTTTCACTCTTATTTGGGGTTTGCTGCAACTTACTTTATGGCGCTAATGAAACCCATCCCGGGTACCAAAAACACTAACGAAAACACAAGCTTTACTCTTGAAATTAGTTCTTTTGCTGTAAACAGGCGAAAAGTTTCAAAGTTTTAAACTATAACTCAAGATTCGGAAACCCAGATTCACTTTCTACTGATGAGGGCATGCCAATTAATGGCCTTTGCACCCTTTTTGCGCCAGCCTTCCTCTCTCGCAGTTAGCCTAAACTATTTGCGCCAGCAATTGCTTGTTTAGCTTATGCATTATTTATACGAACCTTCAACGATTCCCAACAAAAGAAGATCAAATAAAAATAAAACAAAAGCCACCGGGCCTGGGACGGACGACCAAAAGCCAGTGTGGCCAGAAAAAATGGCATAGACTGTAACAAGGATTGAAAAGCTCAACAAAAGGAAGCTAAACAGGTAGCGGACGTAATCCAGCGGCTTTGATTCAGTCAGTTCAACCATTTCCGTTTCTTTGCGTCAGGTGGAGACGCCTGTGCTCTTCCAAAACGAGATTTATCTACGAACTAAGCAAACCTACATCTGAAGCTGCAAAGGAAGCGTTTCAAACCAGTCTGTTGCATTTTCTAGGCCAAGTTACCTCGTATTTTCATGTTTTTCTTCTACTGAATATAAAAGGTTATCCGAGCCAAATTAGTTTTCCAGAAAAGACGGGATAATTTTGTTTCCATGTTTCACATTAAAAGTTTTTACAAAAAACTAAACCAGTTTTTCGAAACATGTTGACTTCCAAAAAAGACCAAAAGCTTTCTAAATTTTATCATGCTATTTATAACTATTTGAGGAAAAAGTAGAACGAACACTGAGTTTAGTAAAAATTGCATCGGAAATTAAACCTACAAAATAAAGACCTAAACAAATAATGGTAACGCCGGACACAACAAAAATCTTGAAACAAACAAAGTATCTTTATGGGGGTTCAGCCCCTGTACCTTTCTAACCCAAGCGTGTCTCTGTATCACACAATAGGCCTGCTCTTTTTTTTATCTAGGCCCGAACACTTTCTACAATACAATAAGGACTTAAACCGCGTGTTTCCGGGTCAAGTCATGCGTAATTGTTTACTTAACTCCCCTGTGATTTGTCTATGAAACAGCAGCATCGCCTTTTATAGCAATAAATCATCAAATGATTTGTAAGACGTTCAGAAGTCCGGCGTTTCCAACTTTAGTTTGACAAAAGAGTGAGGTAATTTTGCAAGAACTACAGCAGAGTATTTAGCTTTGCATGAATGCAGAAGAATATTTAATGAACTTAACATGTGAAAGCGACTCCACTAGGGCGTTGTCAGAAAGATAGGGGGACTAGGTTTTATTTTTGCTAGTCACATGACGCCATCAGAACCTGGTGGTGGAAGCCAGGTAATTTGGGAAGTGACAAGGCACAAATCTCTTTCCATCCATTCATTGGCTACACCACCAAGCTTCTTTCCCTTCCAAAAAAAGTTTAAAATTATCGTTTGTGTCAATGCAAACTCTCTTAAAATATCAAACTTTAAAACATTTAAGATGTGAGAATTGCTCACCCCCTCTCCTCCTGTTCACAGACTTAGATGCGCTGCTGCTACGATTCTCTCAGCAGTCCTGGTTTGAACCTGGCACAAGCGGTTGGACGGGACCTTTTTACTTCGGGAGGAAGCCTATTGTTTTGTTTATCGAGCTGGCTTCATTTTTAAGGCCCGACATTATTTCAATCTCTATTTGTAATCTTCGGATGCTAGATACCTTGCGTATTTATTTGTTGCTGTGACAAATGATTCTAACTGGCCACAGAAGCTGTTGTTTTATTTTTCAAAATAACAAGGGCCAGCTGAAATTTAACTATTTTCAAGTCCCAGCTGCTTCTCCAAACCAATTTTGCTTAAGCTCAGCGAAAATACGCTGAAGGAAAGCATTGCGATTTTCAAAAAATATAAATTAAGCCAAGAATTTTACAACCTTAACGTCGAATAGAAGACAAGTTTTTCAGGCATATCTAGACTTTTATTCTTTCATCTTCATAAAAACATTTGTAGATTTGTATGCAGCCGTATGTAAATGGTATAACTCACACAGTATACTCAGTAATGATGGCCTTAAGTAAGGAGAAATCTGAGCAAAATAAATTGACTTTATCTCAGTTTTTTCCATTCTCTTTTTTGTTTCTTTTGGATGCACCAGAAGCACATTTGCTATTCTTAGAGTCATTGCCGGTAATCAATAGAAAAATGCAACGGTACAGGTTAAGATATATTACTGTGTAAATTTTGCCGCAAAAGTCTTGGAGATAACTGGAGGGAGGTTTGTTACGTTATTTTGGCCCTAAATATATATCTTAGATTTTTATGTATAATATTTGTATGGTTCTTTTATTGCGAAAACTTAAGTGGGGGCTCCTTTAGCACGACAAATCAGGTGGGGATACTTTCGGCATTTACCCATACCTAATACCACAACTAAGTATACCTAAATATTTTCAAAACTATGTCCTTAAAATATAAGAATGCTAACGCTGCATCTATACGTTAACACTATTGTTGTTTAATCCCACATTAATTAAACACAACCTATAACATCAAGTATACTAAACTGTATCGTAACTTCATATCCAACAATCCACTAAAAGTGAAAATTACCCCTGACATTTCTTAGCAAACGATTTTCATAACTTTTAACAGCAGACTTTACTTGATGTGGTAACGTTTCAACAACAGAGCTTCAATTAGATAACCTCAAACCTATGCTGTTGTGCAGTGAGGCGTCATGGAAAATTACCAAGGGAAAATATCTCCAAGCATTAGTAAGTTTAAACTACGTCACTACTTGTTACCGCTACTTTCAAATCAGTGATGTTGCAAGAATTTTGAATTCTTACTTTTGTACTGATGACATTTTTTCTCGTCCAGTTTTTGTGTTTGTCGTTGTTAATAACGTGTACCATGATTCACACAGCATGTTATAAAAAATTAAACATTTAAACCAACAGCAACAAAAAATAATTGTGTATTTACCTTAAGGCGACAACCAAACACGGACTGACGCCAAACTATGGCTTATTTGCAAAAATCCAAAAATTAAGTGAACGTGCATTGGCCCTGACTATTATTTCCTTTGCTCGATCTATCTTGCGCCTGCGCAACGTACTCACATACTGAAATAATGCGCTTTCACTTTCCGATCGCTTGGCATAATGCTCAGAACAATAGCTGACATAACGGAAAGTTGAATTCAATTGAAGTTCGGCGCAACTGTTATACATTTGCATTCTTCGGTAGCTGAAAACCCTTTCCCTTTTGCATAGAACTTGTTCTTTGGATTTTTTCAAGCACTACTGGAGCAACGCTGACAGAGTGAAACATCACCTCAAGGACCGGCAGCAAGTAGTAAACTGAGTGCCTTTTCTAACGGCAGGGCAACATCGACATCTAATCCATTTCAACAACAGGTGTTCCAAAGTACGGCACTACAATGAAAATCGCGGCCCCCTTAAACATAGTTTTGATTCCGTAAGTTTTTTCGTAAATTTGATTGGTAAATTGAAGAAAGCTTATTAACAACATCCAAGTAAGTGAATTAGTACCGAATGCTTCTTCTGTTTTTCAATTTTATCTTCGTCCGTTAAACATTTACACACTTCTTTTTTTATTCAAGTATTGCAAAAACAAAGGTACATGCAACGACACGAAATCGATAAAAAAAAGCTTTAAAATCGGTGAAATGAAACACCAATAGCCAGAGAGAAATGTAAAAACAAGATAGTTAAATATGACAATTTCAATATCGTCATAAGATCAAAGTTTTCATAAATCTTGTTTACCAACACGCAGTTTTAACGTTTAAACATTTCGTGATAAAGAAGAAAACAGAAATGAAGCCGTAGAAGGCATTAAAACTAAAAAGCACTTTAAAAAAGACCGGGATTCACTGAGCTAAGGCATGAAACTCTGCTACAACAATGTCTTTCTAGATATCTAGTTCTTCGAAATATTTTTACTAGTTTCAAAGGCCAACGCATTTGCTGTTCTGGATTTGGTAAATTACTCGAAAGCGACGAGTTTTGATCTGAAAATCCCAAGATGTTTGACCGAAACGCTATCAAAAATGGACTTTGCTTGGTTTACCTCCAACCGACCTAGTGAAAGTTAGCCAGCGACTCTACTAAATGCAGCATGGCATCAATTTCAATATGTTTGAGTGATTTTAACTTAAAGTAGCACCATCTCCAACCATGATTTTAAATTTATTTCTGACATTGATGCAAAACCAACAATTCGAGGAAATTTTGATTTTACTAAAACTGAATCTGGAGAAAAACAAAGGGGGTGAGAATCTGATAGTTTATGACAGGGACAGCTTCTTTCTCACATTTCTTCTTCCATTGCCCCTTTCCAGCCTTCTTACCCAAAAACAGATGCGCTTTTGGCCGATGTAAACAAACAAAAGATTTAACAGCTTTAAAACAGATAAGTTTTTTTTTTATCTTAAGATTAAAACACTAAAAACTGGAATCTATGTCATATCGAAAAAACTATGTCACTTTAACAAAACTGTCATGAAAAAGTCTCTCTTTTCAATAATTGAAAACTGCTTTTGGTAAAAACAAAAATCTCTTGCAAAACGTTGGTTATTGCTGACCTTCAAATCTACACTGGATCAACCGGTACTATTTTGTTTTAATTATATTATTTGTTAGAGTAGATGTGCGTCCAGCTCTAATTTTCTCATCTCTATTTTAGATATCTGCTGTCTTGATAAATCAGGCGACCCATAGCCAAACTGTAAGCGATCAGGGATGCGGCTGTAAGTAACAGCATTACAGCAATTACGTAACAAAAACAACAAATGGCAGTTTTGTTTGCTTTGATTCTTAAAGATGCTGTGCAAACAATATTTTATGCAAAAAATCAGAAATAATCAAAAAAAGCCGAAAATCAACAAAATATGAAAAAATAAGAAAACATTACATCACATTGTAGCAATAAATAACAATAAACTTAAGAACCAAAATCAGCATTGTGATGAAATAGTTTTAAAAACGGCGCTACTGATATCTTTTTTACTGCTTTTACAGCAAAAAAATGATCACAAACAACATCTTACAGCATTGAAAAAATAAATAACAACTTCGTCTTTGACACTAGGCCAGCACTTCTCTTTTATTACGCTAAAAAGAACGACCTGTGATGAGATTTACTGCAAAGTCCAAAAAATATTCCAGAGTTCTCGCTTGGAGAATGCGCAGAAGAAATTGATCTTGCTGTTTTTTCAAAAGCAGTTTTAAGGTCGCAACCCATTTATACGGCCCCATCTTTGCAATCAGTCTCAGCTCTATGTCCTGACAGTGTGCTGTGTTCTGATTGTTTATTACTGTCCTAAATAATGACGAAATTGGCTTCAACTACAAGATAAAAACAGATAAAAAACAAACTGGCCAAAAGTTGGCTTACGAATCATAACGGCAATAAGTCTCAACGTCACCTAACGTGAAGCTAGAGCTTGCTCTTGCGCAGTTTTATGATAATGAGAGTCCAAGCAGTGGCATGACCTCAACACATCAGCATCGTTTATGATATCTTGCTGTTTCAAAGTCTTGTTGTTCCTTTTTAAGTGTTCTGATACGTGCATCATGCACTGTCCGTTACAGTATCTTGAAAGGTTTTTCACGCCATTGGGTAGTGTTGCCGCGGGAACTTTAACAAAAACTTCGTCATCGTGATTATCATTGTAGCCGTTAAATATCCTGTGCTTAGATGAAAGTAGCAAGTTTCTTCTTTCAATGTGGCTAAAATATAAAATTAAAACATTTGAAATGAGCTAAAGTCATTTCAGAATACTGCAACACGCCAATTTCTATGGTAAATGACAATAACCATGCTTACAAATATTGCAATGCAAAATAGTTTTTTGTGTGTTATCAAGCGCTGTGTCGTACGCTTTTCTTTTTTCTAATTTTCGAACTATGAATAAACTTATTGATAAACTTATTCAATTGTGATGAACTCATCAATCAAGCACGGGAAAAGGTACATTGAATACTTTCCCGCAACCTTGACCATGTCCATTTTTAAATTCCGTCTTGCGATCACTTCTTTAAGCCAATGAAATAAAATGATCAGGATTTATTCAACTCATTAAACATAAAAAGAACAAAGAGTTTGGGAGATTGTGCAGTGAATTAATGGTATTCGAGTCAGTAGTGTCACCCAGCCTTATCTCTTGGAGTCAATAATGTCACCCAAACAAGTCCCTCCGAGTCAGTAGTATCACCCAAACAAGTCTCTGGAGTCAGTAGTGTCACCCAAACAAATCTGTTCGAATCAGTAGGGTCACCCACACAAGTCTCTTAGAGTCAGTAGTGTCACCCACACAAGTCTCTTCGAATCAGTAGTGCTACCCAAAAAGGTACCTACGATCAGCGCAAGCCACTGTTTAAAACTTAAGCTTAAAAACTAAAGAAAAAGCAATGGCCGCATGAAACGTAACGCTTTATGCCGCATGAAACGTAACGCTTTAATCCACGGGAGTTCTCCAACTTGAGTATGCGAGAGGAAGTTTGGGGGTACCCAAGTAAGTCTCTCGTGGAGTCACTTGAAAAATTTTGCAAAAAAGTGACGTTCAAAATGAGAAAAGGCAAAAACAAACAGTTACCACAAACAATTTGCAAGAAAGTCACAAAAGTAGCACAACAAAGGCAAAGCAATCACTTTTATCAACTTGATCGAAAAAAGGTCTTTAAGTTGAGAAAGGAAAGAAAACATCTTGGTCCTACGAAAGAGTACGTAACTAAAAAAAGCTCTTACGTAAGCGATAAACTCGCAGTTTCTCGTTGGCAAGTCTTACGCTCAGCCCTTCACGTCGCCCCTTCAAAATTATAATATACCTCATTTCACATACAATACATCGCTTCATAAAATAATCATAAACCTCATTTCCTATACAATACATCGCTATATTAAATAATCATAAAGCCCATTTCATATACAATACAAAGCTTTCTTAAATAATCATAAACAACATTTTTGTAAATGGAAAAACATATGGATAAAACTATTTGGATGACGCCTTTTTAGGAGAGCAGAAACATGGAGCAAAAAAAGCCCAGTTAAAACAAGGTAGAAACAATCTTGAAGTGATTATTCATTACCTGGCACAGCTAAACTTGTGAGGAAGAGCATATTTAAAGGATTCAGTCATCTCTTCCTGGCCATTTCGGAACTTTGTTGTTTCCCAAAACCGCAGGTTTGATTTTAAATGTTCGATTAAAAGATTCTGCTCGCGTGGAAGTTTTTCGTCAGCGTAGAAATCTAAAAGTCGTGATCATAACACTTACAAATAATTTTTGTTGCTTGAGTCGCGCGCGAAGCTTTGGAAAAGCTGCTAATCAGAGGCTCACAACCCCATTTACGAGTTGGTGCCAAGGATTGTACACAGTAGAGAGGGTTTTTCAACAAAGAGCAATGCCTTATGCAGTATGACTTTAGAGTATTTTGAGAATCGAAGCGTCGTCCCTTCTCCCTAACTATACGATTCAAGCGCTGCGCAGTAGTTCTTCGCGCAGGTTAAAGCGACCCAAGTGCGTTTCCAGTTAGAACAGTAAAGCCACTCATCCATGTAGGATGTCACATATGAGGTGATTACAAACCCTATCAACAATAGTTTGCCTTGTTGGTGGTGGGGCTGCCAGTACGCCTGTTCAACACTTGTTTAAAGTAAACTACCATTTCCCCCTCACGTGATGTGATCAAGCTTGTGGTGCGAATCTGAACTACCGTGTCATGTCGTGCCTCCATCCAATGTAAGAGGAATGATTAAGCACTCTCAGACAGGCCTACGGCCAAGTTATCCAAACTGAGGCGGGGCTATGTTTATTTTGGCATTGCTGTTTGTTTTTTTATAAAACGCTTTCATTTTGTCTTCAGGCAAAGTACGCAGCGACTACTGGTCTTGTAATCAAAAGGTTTGTAAGTCCAATCAGAGTCCCAGGCGCTTTGACGATAGGCAAGCACTCCAGGTGCAACTTTCGCTACAGGCCTTCTTTGTGAAGAACAACTGTCAAGACTTCCGGCGACTTGAAAAGAAAGAGCAACAAACCAACTCACCGTTATCAAGTGGAATTTCGCCTGCCAATATTCCAGTGCGATGCATGGATAATAGCACGGGGGTTATAAGGTTGTTGATGAACTTTCGTTGTAACTCAGCAACTTGTGGCTTCTCGCGATCCATAAATGGAGATACTGGCATGCTTAATTTTCTTTCTTCATCGCCCTGAATACAATACGAAATTGAACATACATCAGTATTAGCTGCTTGGATAAAACACAATTGCGATGTCGCGTCCATGGATAAAAGCACTTTTTAATGACTTCCTCTTACACTGGAAGCAATGTCAAAAATTTATGCGGAATAGTGAACTTTAGAAGCCTCGAAGCAGGTCTAAATAATTTTCCTAAGTTTGGCGTCACTTTCACTGTAGTTCTGCGGAACTGGTCGCTGGGGTAATAAACCATTACGAAAAGTCAACATAAACGTTTGTTCCAGGTTGGTCAGAGAAAAGCGGTATCCTAACATCGCTTAAATCTAAGTACAGTCAGTACAAATGTAAACAGCCTCGCAGGTAAATAACACTAAAATGTAATATCTTTGTATTTTCTTTAACAAATATGTAAATTGGTTAGCCAAGCAACATTGTCAGTACAAAGTAGTTTGTAAAGCTTTCACCATAAAAACGCCAGTGCCATTATGTAATACAAAACATCTGTGCTGAAAAATAAGCATCAAAAACATGTTGTTTGATATTTGGCACATGTTCAAAATAATATCACCGTGACCAACGTAGGCAACATGACAATCTAGTTACAAATCACTCACAATGACTAATATTATCAAACAAATTTAATTCTGTTGGATGCATAGTATGCAATGTGCTTCAGTAAAAAAACCTGTCTTCCTCACAAACTAAGAATCGGTTAAAGCAGGGGTGGCCAACCGTGGCGCATTCCATGTTTAGAGGTGGCGCATTGCAGGTTTAAGATTTTTCGGGCAATTTGAGTAAGTGTCCTTATATTTGGCCGAAAAATTTGTCACTGCAATGACATCTCCAAAAAAAAAGGTCCTCACTTGGTTGGCCTCACGTTTGGTGGCATATTTAGGCCAAAAGTGATGGTAAAGGTGCAGCAAAACAGGCGATGACCTTTTTTTTTTTTTTTTTTTGGAGATCACCCCTTAATATGGCGTTGTTTTGACTTCAAAGTATAAATATACCACCACACGTTTGTAAGCAATGAAAAGAAATGAATGTTTGTGTGGCGCATCTTGAAGTGAATGTTTGTGTGGCGAAAAATTTTGGCGCATGGACTGAAAAGGTTGGCCACCCCTGGGTTAAAGACTAGATGCAAATGTCACAGAGTTCTCTGGAGGTTTTTCAAAATCTTTGAAATTTTCGATCTAACGCTTTTGCTCCTGTCTGTTTCCAATGACTCTACTCAAGAACTGCGATTTGATATCGTAGCAATTACGTTGCCATAAATCAAGCATAATCTATTCTAGACGACAAAAAATCAAAATCATCGAACGTTGGTTGAGTCGAAATGCCGTACATTGTTCGGCGACGTTTTGCTCAGAATTTCAAGCGCGCTCTGATAAAACTCCAAAGCAAATTTTCATCCAATATACTGGGAAAATTTTTGGCCAAAACCACAATCCTTGACTGCAAAAAGAGAAATTTTAGACAACCAACCACTGTGAGATCCCTTGAAAACATGAAGAAAGTCTGTGCCTCTGTTGAACAGCGTCTAAAAATCACTTAGATGAAGGATCCAAAAGCTTAGAAGGTCAAAAAACAAGTCTTCAACACATTTCGAAAAAAGACTGGAGAAGTTTCCATACGGCACCAACACGCTTCAACAAGTAGAGGCGTGCTGAAATGTGCAAAGCATTAGTAGAACTGATAAATCGCCTTCCAAGTTGCTGACAATGGTTGTTGCACTATTGAGGACTACTTTTACCTGAATCGTTGTAAATCACTGCAATAATGCTCTCCGAAAAGATGATAAACCTTAAAAGGTCAACGGCAAATTTGCGAAAACCCCAGGAGTGTTTGCTCTGTGTGTAAGAATGCACAGAAAAAATGCTTGCGTCTTACTGGTTTGGAGATAAAATGAAAAAACTAGCACAGTCACCGAAGAACGCCACAGAAAAATGCTGGACCGCAATAATGAGAACCTTGACCAACTGTTCACACCAAACCAGAAGAGTTTTCTATGGTTTTAAACACGCTGGTGTACCTCTTAGAGCAAACCAGACTATTTTCCGTTCTGCACCCACGATAAAAAAATAGAATTAGGAGCTTGCCGGCAGAGCATAAGTGGTCATAGCATAGTCCAGACCTTGACTTCTTCAAAAAAAACTGCTAAAGTAAAGAGTTCAAAAAGAATCCTCGCTTCCTGGACCAACTAAAGTTATCTGTGGAAGCATACACGCAAGTGTTGAAGCAGACGCATGTCTCGCGCTATCGAGAATTTTGCTGTTTGCACCAATGCCTGCGCAGAACCAAATTACGGTCCGCGTTGAAAATATGAATTACAGAAAGTTTACATGAAATATGTATATATTACATAGAAGATGCATTATTCCAATACAACAAGACTTTTATGAGCAAAATGCTTCTACATTTTAGTTTATGTAAACTAATCTACTTCAATTTTTTTCTGGATTTTAAATTCTCAAAAGAGTTTTGGAACAGTTGAACTTATATATATATGTATATATATTGGTGGGAGGGGGTGGAATATTGACTGTTTGAAAGCAAGAACTTTGCCCCCTTTGGTCTCCAAACAATCATGAAAGCCTTTTTTTTGGAGATCAACATCTTGGAGTTTCTGTCACTCTGTTTTAAGGGGCCATCACTCTTTTTCCTCCTCTTTCTAAACACGCCACTGTTATTAGAAACCAAATGAAATTTGTCTAAACTAACGAAGGTCAGCAAAAAGACCAGACCTCGACGAAATATTGGCTACAAGAAAACTTTCACCGTTTTATACAATGAACAACGTGTGTTGGATCAGTTTTGAGTTGCCGCTACTCATACAGCAAATTTTTACCAAACACATTGCAACCGAGCATCTTAAATGGTATTCCAATGCTTCCCCACGGACGAAACAGGTATGAAAACCAGCCAAACGCAGACAGCATTGTTTTAGCCTGCAGGCCCATGAAGTGTAAGCCAAAGCCAAAAGTTTACATGATTACGCAAAGCAAGCCTTCATAATATAAAACAAAAAATAATCAACTGCTCGTTAGTTAAACAGTTAACTGCGTGCTTTCGTATTGAAAAACTTGCTTTATGCAAGTGTGGATCCTGTTAAAACATTAGGGTAAGCCCCCTTCTCCGCTGGCTTCTCAAATGCCCAAGCTTGAAAGGAGTGGTTTCAAAAATCTTATCTTTTTAAAAACTTTTCAAACGGTTGGTACCTTTTTCGTCAATTTAACCTCGTTTTTTGTTATACAAGTGTTTCCACTTGCATCCTTTTCCACCATTTTACTTTTTCGCGGTCCAAAATAAATTCAGTTTATGTTTAAAATAAGCAAATCCCAAAATTTGGTATACGCTACACCTTAAGTGGCTAGCCAGTTTGATTTGACAACAAACGTCGATGCAATGCCAAAGCGTTTCAAACTTTCACAAGCACATGACACCAATACGTAATATTGTAAAAAGGAAACATATTTTAGCTTCGAAATTTCGCTGCAAAGTTGAACCTATGGCCAATGTAGCTTTAATCGATTCAGAGTAGACTTGCTCTCTTATCACGTACATGAACCACGTATCTAGTGTCAAACAACATAATACAAACCTGTAAAAAGAACTCCTCACAGATAGCTTTCGTCCACGTAATGTGAAGTGGCCGGACCTTTGCAGGACCGCTGATGTCGGCCAGCTTGATGACCATCTGGCAAACCAAAAGACGGTGCTGGTCATCTGACCAGTCTAAACCTTCAACATCAAAAATAACGTCATTAGTAACTGCAATGCATCGTAAAAAACTCTTTTTCCATCAAGGCCAGCAAAACATAAATATTTCACATTGGTTTTTGGGGCAGGGTTGGTGGTCCAGATGGTTTCTTGGTTTCTTGATTAGCTTTCGAGATTTGCTAGTTGGTCTAGTCATTAACAATGATAACTAGAGCTTTTACCGATAAAATTAGGGTTACTTTCGGTGTCACGGCAAAAAGCGGCCCAAAAATCCAAACAAGATATTTGTAGTGTGTGATGAAAAATCGTGGCAATTTATAAGAACAAAATCAATTTTTGTATAAACGCTACTTTGAATATTACTACTTCCATCTTCTGAGCCTTATGTCAGGCCGAAAACTTTAAAAAAGAAATTATACCGGAAGTGACAACAGTTTTTAGAGCCTTATCACTTAAAATAATTGAAGTAGGTTGTTGAAAATAAGATAAAAATTAGTTACGCAGTTTATCAAAATATCACACCAATTTTGTTCTATTAGAACAGCATCAGTGGCAGGCTTTGGCATTGGCAAAGCTACAAAACAAAACAACAAAAACCAAAACTGCTGCTCAAAACGACTCTGCATGTTATAAAACAAAACCGTTTATAAAAGGACCATTACGTTGAAGTAGCTCAATAAAAAAAGCGATTTCGCCGAATACCCGGTAAATCGTTTGAGGCCTCTTGTACTGATCCAAGGCATATATAACTAAGAAAGGCTCTTTTATATCAATAAAAAAAACATTGCAGCTACCGTTCTATTTTGTTTTAAACTTTTTCACAGTCGCTTACCACTTTTTTCATTGTTGTCCACCAGTTCTTCTAACAAAGATGGCGATTGAGCTGATAATCTTGCTTTCGTAGAAAACTGCGATAAGATATCGAAGTGTTTTTTCAAATCGGTCGCGAGAATTGCCTCCACAATCAAAAACCGTAGTCGCTTCCATTCAGCCGTTTCGAGGTTTTTCAAAAAGTCAAAGTCCGGATTCGAATAAAGAAGTTGCCACGAGGCAGAAGCGTGGTGATTCTCAAGAACAGAACGATCGTTGTAGATGTTCGCCTGCAAGGAAAACAATTCTTGAAATGCAAAGCAATCTCTAAAGAGCAGATCGAAGAGAATTATTTAATTTGCGGCAAAAACTCTGGAGTCCACGAATACAATCAACTCACAATGGTTTGGCAACATAGGGCGTGCCTATCTATCAAGATGTCGAAAAAGAAATTTGCGTAACGACTCAATAGCAGGGAAAGCAGAAAAGTATGGGAAATATTTAAGTCAGGTGAGAGCGAGCGCTTGGTAACATTGTCCTCACTTTTTCTATCTCTGGTGAGAGGCGATACCGCTATCACTGTGCAGGTCTCCTAAAGCTGTTGGCGAAACAGCTTTTCCGAAGACATTTCAAATAGTGCAGTGCGAAAGTTTTTCAAGCCTATTTTTTTGTCATCAAACAATACTTCAGAAGCATAATCCACCTTTATCTCCCGGGTAAAGCAAAATAATTTTTTGTCCACATTGTGTGAAACAACCGGTGTCAATAATTTCTTGGCAAAGCTTTAACAAAGCTTAAAAACCACCAAACAGGGTTTTTTAACGCTATGTTGAACAACCTGTGCTTAAACCTGTTCTGGAGTGAGCCGATCTGCGGCCTCGGTACATTTCATATACAAGCAGTACAATGCAAAACCCATGCAGGTATCAAACTCTAAAACCTTCCATTGCAAGCAGGCATTTTGTCGCATTAAAGTACATGAAGTTGCAGTTGTCTACCCTTTCTCTTCCATGGGATGTTGGCAAAGTAAATAAGAATGCAGGCACTAAGTACAAACGCGATCAAGATTAGGACAGCAAAAACTGGTAGTCCATTTTGAACCAGTCGCGAATGCACATTGCAGAGTGGTAGTTCTACCATCAGCGAAGCGGACTGCCTTTGGCGGGAATCCAAAAATCGCCTCTTACGACATGCTGGGTGAGCAGCTGCACTATTGTAAACTAATGAAGCACTGATATACTGAGCTGCATCGCCAGCAAATAAGTGATAAAGAATAATTTTTGTGTCATACACTTGTCTCGAACCAGCTCGTAAACTGGTGGGAATCGTTCCAGTCCAGTAAGAAATTATGATCATTAACCCATAAACTTCGCGGGAAAAGAACTTTAAACGCACACAAAAAAAGGAAAGTTGGGTTTGGTTATTAACCTTTTTGGGAAAACTACGAACAAAAACGCTGAGAACTGCTAGATCACGTATTTTATAACGAGCTACACTCTATAGTGCATAAAGAATTTTTTTTAAGATTCTGAAATGATACGCCATCTACGGCATTGCTTATGGGCATACGTATGTGCTTTTTAAACACTGCTAGAGTTTTTTATAATGCCTCAAAATATGATGGAAGCAAAACTCATATTTGTAACATAAACAGCCAATATCAGATAAGTGGTTATCAAATGCTGCAAAATCAGCTCGAAAAAGTGAAAAGCTTTAACAGGGTAATGCCACCTCGCTATGCAGTACGCATACTGCAGTTTGGAGGCGCATACTTGTAAAACGCCATCCTTATTCATAAGAAAAGACAACCGGAATTTAAGACTTATTAATGTCTGGTCCAAAACAGGTGATTAATAGCGGATATATACCGCGTCAATGACGTCAGACCTTGCTAATACTGAAAAACGACTTAAAAAAGAAGACCACAGGCGTTCATTTTCCGCATATACTCGCGTATAGGTGGCGTATAGGTCGCACCGGCGAATAGTTGGTGATTGTCAAAGTGGGTAATTGTAATTGACCTGCGTATAGGTCACACCTCTAGTTTGTGCTTGTCAAAGTGAGTATTTGTGGTTGATAGTCTATAAATCACACCGTAATATGGTAAGTTACACGGCTCATTCTAACACAAAAACTATCAAATATTCATCTTTTTTTCTAAAATTTATTTACGAATATTTCAAATCAATCGGATCGGTGAGACTGAATTGGATCTTTTTGCGAACCGGATTTGATTTCAAGCGATTCTATGGCTTTTTGTTTGTCCCGTGGCGGTTGCCGTTGGGGCGCTACAGATGACCTATAGTCAGTCCAATTTGTTCTGGTTGTGTTCATCATGCAGCGAATCTTGGGCTAAGACGCCTGGCGGAGCCCATCCCTCTCCAGGCCTGGCCACCTGTCTTCCACCTAAAGGCGGAGGCGTCCCGTTAAGTGCCTTGCCCAAGGACACAACAAGCAAACTTGCCGGCTTGTTCTCCTCAACCTCCACTAAATGCCGAGCGCCAAGCAGGGAAGCTGTGGATGCCATTTTTAGAAGTCTTTAGTTATGACTCGACAAGGGGATTGAACCCATGGTCTACAAACTATGAAGCGGACGCTCTAACCACTACGCCATCGAGTCGGTTATTCTATCGATATTCCTTGACAAAAATACTGGGGTTTGTATAAAATATGTCCAGTGTATAAGGTCGCACCTAAAATTTTGGCTCAATTTTGTGGGTAAAAAAGTGCGACATATACGCGAGTATATACTGTGTTTTCTGCTTCTATTTTTGCCAAAAACAGCACACTGTAATTGGCCGGCGTATTTTCAGTAAAATAACACAAACAAAGAAATGACAGAGCCAGCACTTGCAGAGTGTACAAAGAAATCATACGCGATCTAAATCTTACCAGTGGGTGTCTAGTTTCCACCAAAAAGGCGTTCGTTTTGCCAGGATGATCAAAATCGTGCATCGCAGCGGCGAGGTACAAAGACATCAACTCCAAAGCTGGGATTGCTTGCGCTAAACACGCGTTTCCAGCGTCGCTTCCGAACACTTAAAAAAGAAAGAGGAATTTTTCTAAATGAATTGACTATTGTGTCCTAGATGTGTGTGTTTACAGATTGGCTTGATTTGCTGAAAGCTGGTTAATTTCAAGTGAACTCAAATTCAAATAAAAAGAGTTCTGATACACTTCACTTGACTCACTCCCAACATTATTTTGATAAATTTCAACTTTTGTAGTCAACAGACCTAAGATCGATTCCTTTTTTATGCCACATCACGTCAGGTTTCTCCTTAGCGCTGAGCTATAAAGGAACCCTACTGTGAAGAACAAAACATAAGCAGGTACAAAAGTTTTTCTTTCTAAGAATGACATCCTGGCACTAACGACAGTTGCCTCAATAAATCGCACATTGTTTCATTTCCCATCCAACATGTTTTGTTTTCTTACATTTGTGGCTTGCACGCCAGCAATAAAAAAATCAAAGCTTAAATTTTTATTCTTTTCCCACTCGTACAAGATGCCATGTGCTGGTTCAGTGAGTGTCAGACACTTTCCACTCGCTTTCAAATCAGGTTCTACTGAAACTAAGCAGCACTTTTAATTTTGAATATTCTTTCTGATCTACGGTGTTTTAATGAAGTTAAAAATGCCTAGTCATCCGTTCCAACGTCCGCAACAACTACACTACACCAAGGCTGCCACCGTTACTTCTGAACAATTAAAATTCTGTGCTACGGTTTAATGGTATGAAAACAAAAAAGTTAACGAATAATAAGCTGACTACGTGTAGATATCACAGTACCCACAACCTAAAAAGTAATGTTTTTATCTTGTAAATCAATTTTTTAACAAATTGATGAAAAATCTTAAAAGTCTCTCGCAAAGGTTTGTTTTAGATCATTTATCATGATTTCTTGCTCAAATAAACTAAATATCAAGAAATAAGAAGCAAACAGACTTAAGTTCAGAACTGAAGGTTGTAGTGTTGAGTCAGATTCAACATTCAGTTTACCTGAAGGATCGGAAGAGCAATGCGGATAGTGGTATCCGAATCCTGGAACCTCCTGAGTGGTGAGAAACCAACATCCATGAAGAACATCAGCAGCATGGATCTTGTTGTGATCTGCAACAAAACACAAGTTAAAATCAACTTTACAAAAAAGTCGTCCCAAAAAGCGGGATGACAAAGATTTAGAGAAATCCAACTGCTTATCTAAAAAGCCAAATGTTAATTTCATACATTTTACCATTTTCTCTAATAAAGAAGGAAAGACTTGACACGTGGTCCATTACTCTCCAAGCGGCTACATGAACAAATTTCGTCCAGCAAGCTCTAGATCAGCCACATTTTGTAAGGTTATGTTAGGAAAGAGTTAGTTACAGCGGGGGTGGGCAAACTGCGGCCCGCGGGCCGCATGTGGCCCGCGACAAACTTTTGTGCGGCCCGCGAAAGCCTCAAGCAAATAATATTAAAAAAAATTAATTGATGTAGAAGAAATGTGATGGGATGCATTTTTCTCATTGATAGATTTTGAAAGTTAAACGTGCTTGCATTTTTAATTGAATAAAACTACTTTGATTCATTTGTTCAATAATTGTTGGTTTTTGATGTTATACCAAATTTAAAATGCAAGTCAATTAGAGTAATATACCAATGTGTTTATTAAATGTGCGGCCCTCAGCTAGCTTTCGTGACTGCGATGCGGCCCGCAAGCCAAAACAATTGCCCACCCCTGAGTTACAGCATACTATTGCTTCAAGTATTGGCCGGCTACAAGATGAAATAATTCAAAAGTTACGAGTATATTAAAACTCACATGGAATAGATTTGTATCCTCTTTCTAGGGCAGTCATGAAAATCACGAATTCTCTTTTAGGTATTCTAAATGTTTCGAAAAGACCAGTGCTTTCAAAAAGCTTGAATGCCATCTGTAAACAGAACACACAAAACGAAAAATGAGAAACGGTTTAGCCGAATTCTTCGAACAGAAGATGAAAGAACTATTTGGAAGACCGCAAGATAATCTTATGGTCTTGAAGTCAGCAGCCACCAGCGCAATCACTGCGTTTGGTACTGGCCGCAGTTTCAACACGAGGCGTACGGTTGACATGAAATGCCGCTTTTGCACGGCCATGCCGCATGCTACGGAACGCTTTGAGCGCCCAACCTTTAGACTTCTGATTGCCGGTTTGACGCTTAGTCTATTGCAACATGCAGCCGACCATCAATAAAGCTGTCTTAACGATAATTGCATTTTTGTCGAACAAGCTAAGTGTTGCCTGCAGCTGCTGAAAATCAAATTGATTTACAAGGAAGAAAAATTTCCTAGAAAAAATTTTCAAGAGCCGGAATGGTATTACTTTATTTTAAAAAAAGCTAAACGTTCTCGACTCCTCCCCAAAAAAGAAAGAAGGCTTACGGTTTTTAGAATAAGATGCTAGTACAATAGAATTGTTTTGATGAGCAAACCCTTACCTGACTGAGAACGCCATCAGTTTTTGATGCTAGATCAAAGATTTGAAAATTCCAGTCAAAAACCGAGGCTAAAAGTTCTTCCTCGTAATTTCGAAACAACGTCCTGCCCTCTGATACTTCGTTTGAGTTGCAATTACTCGCCGAAGAATCTTCTTGAGCAAGAGTAGAAGTGGAATGGTAACCGAATGTATGGGCGCTCTGTGGGACGTGTGAAGGCTAAAAAATTAGCTTAAAAATGAACAAAGCAGCAAAACAAGAGGAGACAAAAGAAATAAAAGCTAAAACAAACTACGCCAATTAAAGTTCCGCTTTTCCATTTTTTATTTCCACCGCAAAGACAATAAATATTAGGGAGCCATAACCCGTCTTCTGCGACATGCTAAGGTCGAGCATTACCGTGCTAATGCGACTGAATCAGAGAAGGTGATCTAACTTCGCAAAACAGCGGTTGTACAAAACTGAGTTTGCATTTGCGTGATATCCAGTCAAATTCAAAGAGCAGGGTCAGCCACGACCGCTGCAGTAATTTTATGGCTGCAAGATGACCTTAGAAATCATCAGCTTGAAAAGAATTCTGTAAATCAGCTTGAATTTAAAAAAAAAGCCCTGAAAAAGAATATAAATCCCGTTGTACTACTTTGCGCACATTTCTGCTTTTATCACGTTTTGTATCTTAACTTTTTAACCTAGGGCAAACATAAATAGCAAAACTACTTCACTGCTTTGATAGCTTTGGCCAAACGAGAGCATTCTCCTATCATGTGACGTCACTAACCTCATGATCAACACTGATAACGGATAACTGACTGGAATCTAGACGAGGATGACCAGTAATCACTGAATCAGGGAAGGATTGGGACCAAGGATTGGGATACGTCGGGATTTCCGAAGGTAGGTCACCGTTTACGTAATCTGAGGACGAACTCAAATCTGCAACGCCCCAAACACAACATTTTTAGAATAGTTAAAAGCGCTGAAATGAAACCTTTCTCACTCACGTTTCTTTCGAGTGGTTTGAAAATTGAAATTCTGAGCTTCTGAAAAGAATATCAATTAGTTTGACCCCCAAAAAGTAAATACTTAGCAGACTGACTGAAAAACTCAATTCCAATTAGAGCGGGCGCCGTTTTCTTCTTGATATTTCCGAACCACAAAACTATTTTTTTGTCTTTTGGATAAGGACTTTTTCAGCAATCTAAAACTTTTTCTGAAGAACTTTAAAATATTCTCATCGTTTGACTACTGTGTCTCTCCCACTCTGAAGACCTATTTACTACACCCTTTCTTGAAGACAAAAATTCTATTTTGATAAAAAAAATTAGATTAAGTCAAAATTGTTGACGTATGACTAAAGTAAAACCAAGACTTATCACTTATATTTCGTTTTTCATTAATAAACTGTTTTCGGACGGAACTGAGCGGTATCCATGGTAATCGAATTTGCCTTAAATTGCACAGATGAACTCTTTGATTACCATGACATCTAATGAACCATAAACAATTTGAAAATAAATATGGATTTAGTAAGTTGTTTCAACGGTTTATGGCGTATTCCTCATGTTTAGAAAGTGCACAAAATGAAACGCAATCATGTTAATAATGCCACTCGGAACACACGAGATTTGGATAAACTTACGGGGCAAACTGGGACAAGTCCGGCGACGTTCAGTGGTTTTGAAGAAAAAGCACGATTCACAAGTTGAATGGCCGTTGCGCAGATCAACAGGAGTATTTCTAAACAAAAACAGAGTTAGTCAAGAACAAATGTCGGTTTTGCATGTCTTGCAGTCTTTCATGTGAACAGCGTAGGGAGGTTATTTGCAACTCTATTGCTTAATGATTTTACTGGCTGACCAAATAATCACTTATTTTTTTATTACAAAAATAGAAATTGGTCAAAAGAATCCAAAAACAACGTTTTCTAAAGGTGCTGCTCAATTAGGCATTAGATTGCCGACCCAGTCTTTGTTGCTTTCAGGCAAGGTGTGTCACGGTGATTTTCTAGCTCAAGTTTCTGGTTATTGTACACTATCGGGTACCTGTCATGGTAAATGTGCACAGACAATTTTTGAAAAAAGTTTTAGACAAAGGAAAAGTACGTATATCGTGGATCACAATATAATGGACAGTTTCTCACGATTGAATTGTCAGAAAAACTTTATTAATTTATAATAGGTAAAAATAATTACATGGACGTACTAGCTGTGTTTTCAACACTTTTCCCAATTGTTGTGTAAGTTACATTTAACAAAATGAATGCATGTGACTGACAGAAATTTCAATGACAAACACTAATTTCCGTTGTTCAAATTTTCCCTAAATGCTTCCGTTTTATTATAGCTCTGAAACTACAAGCGCTGGCTTCATGCAAGCATCTAATTAGACCTTGTTTAGTTATGAACGACTAGCGACTATGTGGGAACATCGAAGCGGAAAAAAACAGTGGAAAAATAAAACACTGAAATCACAAAAAAATGCATCGGTACTCTACTTAGAAAACTTGGTAATCAGGCCGACATTTACTTGAATATGCCGAAAAGTGATGGTTTTACTCTATACGTAACTACAATTTTTTCAAACTGTGTACACACCAAGCGGCTTGATTTAAAAGCATGCAGCAAAACTTTTTGCGCACGTAAAAAAAAGTTTAAAAACCCTGCTTTAAAGTAGCATACCTCTATTTCGGTAACCTAAGTGCTGCTAAACAATGATATTTAAAGAACCGAAACAAAAACTATTATTAGCGAATGAACTTCTGAGCAAAAATCGTAGTTCCGAAAAAAACGGCAAACGAACCAAAACAGTAATACTCAAATGTTTGGCAATTTCAAGAACATACGAAAGTGCCACTTGAGAGTAGTCTTGCAGTGCTTGCGTATTGTTCTACCCAGAGATGAAACTGTGGCGGAAGAGTTGATTAGTCGGCGGGCCAAGTCCTTCTGACTGGTCGGGCACGCTTCGATGTCAAGCCAACTCGATGCCAAGCCAACTCGATGCCAAGCCAACTAGATGCCAAAATATACAGTTAAACTTTCAAATTGTTGTTTAGTAGTGGTGTACCAGTGGTGTCGGCATCGAGTTGGCGGCATCGAGTTGGGCCATTTCCCTTTTGACAGCTGCGACTAAGATGTTAACTCTTTCCGCTTTACAGTTGCAAGACGCTGGCTCATTTCATTTATTATTAATTGGTGAGTTAAATTTACCATTACCTCAGCTTTTAGCCAATCTGCTTCAAACCGGTTATTTAAACCTTCATCACCGAAGAGCTTTTGTAATTAGCACGACTAAGAAGAATTTTACTTTCTGGTTTATGATTTCCGTATGCATGCCACTCTTGATCTCTTTGATTCAGAGTTTTAGAAAAGTTGCGGTAAGTTTTAAGGAGATTTCAGGAGTGTTTTGACAGGTTTTAGGGTTGTTTCAAGCGGTTTTGAAGAGCTTTAGTGGTAAGGGTTAAGTTAGGTAAACGTTAGGGCCAGTTAAGCGTTTGCGCGCGGGAACGTTGCGCAAAAGCTACGAGCGCGCTTCAACCAGAAATCAGATCTATTTTAACGAGATTGGAGCGGTATTTTGTCACGAAATTAAAGGTTGATTTTAGTTTTGAAGTCATTGTAACGACCAAAAACGGATTTGCGCGGCAAATTGGATGAGCGAAGATAGAACTGTTTTGCTGCATCTCTTACTTCGCAGCTAATCTCCTTTGATATTTCCAAGCTGCGCACTGCGTAAGGCATGCGCCGTAAACTGGTCCAAATTCAAGTTGTTCTATGAGCAGTATAACTGTAACGATTTTCCTCAGACTATAGGATTACTTATTTACAGCCCAGCACACTGTTTGGATAGTTACGAATCAACAATGGTATTGATGACGTCATTGAAAATTGCTCGATGATTGCATTTGTTATTAGCGATCGCTGGGCCGGCTAGCTGGTTGCTGCTCATACTACGCGACATATAGATGAACCGATGTTTGAGTTCCAACTTTCTATTTGTGATTCGCTAGCTGAAGCTGCACGTTTTCGAATTCTCGTTGTCAAGATTAGCACCAACAATATTCAGGGGTAAATCTCAGTTTCGCATGTCCCTACATGACCCTTTGTACAATGGGGGATTAAGGATTTTGGAGGCCTGAGGCAATATTTCATGAGGGGCCTTTATTGGCCAAGCAGTCATTAGAGACCTTTACATTTTTTTCTTTTGGGAGATTATTTCTATGCCGGAGGCCTGCAATAGATAAATTTGTTGCAAACAAGGTTTCGCTTTACATTTATTTGTCAAAATCTTTTTTTGAAGTCATCCCTGTTTTGATGGAATAAAATACAAAAACTTGTTTAAAATTCGGGTTTCAACCCGAAAATCATCGGTGGAGACTTTTTTTGGTGATCACAATTATTTTGAAGGGCCAAAAAGCAGTTTATAGGTCAAAGCGGTTCCTACAAAGGAATTCCGAGACAGCTGCTTCAATTGTCTTACCCTAAATCCACCATTGTCTTTGTATTCTGTATGGCAAGCTTGCATACTCTTGTACTTATTTTTGAAGCAATAATTGGCAAACTAAATTTTGGAGAAGCCACTGACGACACTAAAGTACTAAAGTAATATTTACGAACAAAGTAATACTGAACACTAAAGTACTATTTACGAACAACGATATAACGCTTGCATGTGCGTTTTGTAGCAGCTGCGCAAAACATGGTAAAATATCGCTTGCCTACGTGACTATTAACTGATGGTTTGAATATTTGCACCACATTGATCCCTATTGCACGCGCTTATCAATTAGTCCAAGTATAATGATTGTGTTTTTTAGTTTATGTTCCAACTGCTGATTTGAAAACAATAAGACGAATTTGCATCATCCAAGCTTTGTATTTATTATACATTCTTTAAATTGACCCATGGTCTGTTTTTAACGAGAAATGGTTGACCAGATTGACTCACACTCTACTTTACCGCTATAGCTGAGCACCTAGCTCTGAATCGATTACCACTGGCTTCAAGGATTTTGAGATGACAAGCGAGGTTTGCTTAAATTGCTGTTACAAAACATCGCGCTGCTGTAGACAAAAGAATTAAGAAAATTTTTCACTGGTTTAATTATCAAGGGCACTTCCTTCAATCATATTATTACACAGTGTACATTTTTGTTAAAATTATAAATGATAACTACAAACATTAAACATTACTGTTCTTGTGAATAATTACAACAAATGTAGCAATAAAAGGCTTTTAAACCGGTGGTTACACCAACTTAATTATTACTCGTTAAAAACTTGAATAATCTTCATTTTAACTACAGACTAGCTTAAATTTACACATGTTCGTACAGTATACAAGGTTTATTGTTTTGATTTTATCACAGATCGACGATAAGGAAAACGTAGCACCAAAATGAGGCGTTGAGGGATATATTATGCCACCACATCTTTCTGGCTAGATTGTAGAGTATGTTCTTTTCGTCACTTCCTACCGAGAAATATGAGATCTCAAATTGGAGGGTTTTCTTATCCTTGAGATGCACGCTTAGGTTGATAGGGAGCTTTAGTTTTGTTGGCCCAAGATACTAAAATTGCTTGCATCGCAGTAGCGTTTTGCTAATTGCTACCAATCTTATCTACTGGTAGTTGACTATTTCATTTAAACATATTTACAGCATGATGATGCAAAAACTGCATGACGTCATGACTGCGTCATAGGCATGGGAAAGAGATTACAGTGGCGCATTTTCGCAAAACAAACACCGTATGTTTAATTAAGATAATAAATGACGAAATTGTGGCGGCTCAAACAGCGTGCGAAGTGGCCATGTGCTAAAGCAAACTTGATAATATAATTTTATCTATCTACTTGTGTTAACTCTTCAGCTCTTGATTTTCAAGCTAGATTCACTTTCTAGCTTTTGATAATTTAAGGCCGGACCCATCGCCAACAAATGCGGTGATTAAAACGTCCGCTTCGCCTCAGGCATACATGTGCTTAAATCCCTCGGACAAGTAATACCTAACTTTAAATTTCACAGGGGTGCACCCTAAAACATTTTCAGAGGGGGCATATGTGGAATTTTTACCCTTTTTTGCGAAATTCTACACGATATTTTGTTCACCTGCGTTACCACCAAAATACCTGGGGGCCAAGTGCCCAGTTTGCTCTACACCAGCGAACGCCCATGTTTACAACTCTCTTCTTTATGGTTGTGACTCAACAGCAAAGGCGATGTGAAAAATCAAATAAAAAACCGAGAAAATTAATTCAGCCTTGACAAAAAAAATCAGTTTTAACGGCCAAAATCCTCTGCAGTTAAACAATCGACCAAAAAACTGCGTTACGTTTTATTTTAAAACTAATAACTGCTAATCAGTTGACAATAAATAGCCTAACAAGTAGCAGTATAATTATTTTGGTTGCGCTTCAGCCCCTGAAAAGCCTTAACCGATCACCAGCAACCGAGTTTAACTTTGTTTAGACAAACTTCAAAATTATTAGTACCGCTTGCCAAGCTTGTCAAGGACCGCTTGTCAAAATCTATTTCTGCTGTTATACATAAAACGCAAACCTTTATCACATTAAGCTAAGAAGCGATTTGATGAACAAGGTTAAAATTGGCTTAACTTAAAGGGGTGAATAACATGCTAATATCAAAAAATGAACTTGATTAGCGAATCCTTTCTAAAATATCTACTCGCAATAGAAGAAAGTCCAACCAACGCGTTTTACAACTCAAATGACAATTGTATGAGCAGTAGGCTGTTGTGTGATGGGACAAACAAAGATAAGCCCAATAACATCAATGAACTTCAATGACTTGAACTTTTCTCTTTTGATTAACAGGCAACAAAAGGTCTGCAGACACCGACAAAGATAATGAATTCAATTTCTTTTTTGGAAGAGTGGAGTTTGTTTGGACCCGGTCACGTTTAACGCAGCAATCCTTTGTTAACGCTCATGATTTCATGGTTGTCCATAACGTTTATGTTTACATCAATTAACGAGACACCTTATTACGGTTTTATTGTCGTATTTCATTCCTTAAAAAACGTGAAGGAGCTAAATTTTACAAAGTTATACTGAAATGAGCCATCGCAAACAGAATGAAACACTTTTCCACAAACTATGGCGTGCAGCAAAAAGCATGTCAGTTCTATATATTCAAGAAAATTAAAAGATTTCAAGGTAACTCCGAAGTGGGTTTGCACAAGTTATTTTAAACGTGGAGGATTTTCCGTCACTGACAGATGAACGTAAGTACAAGACTAAAGCTTAAAAATGCAAACTGATTTATTGCAAATGTAGTCAGTTCTCTACTAATGATTATAGCTTAAAAACTGCCAACAAAATGCCTAACCGGCTTAGTTATAACGGATATTGTCATTTTTCCAACGAATTTTGAGAAGATAAAACGAGGTTCACAAGAATAAATATATTAAGCAGTGAATTTCAAACTTTTAAGAAATTAGGTTTGTATGCAAAATTAGCACTACACCAGCGATTCTCAATTCATTTTGCACCTCGCACCCTTTGCAGAAAAAAATCAATTTTGATCCCCGTTTTCAGAGATTTAGGGTCAATTAAATGAGGGCCTTTAAAAAGGACCGTTGTTCTACCCCTTGACGAACTAAGTGTAAATTTGGCTATAAATTGAAAGAAAATTTTGCACTAAAAATCCGTTACCGCACCCCCAGGGACGTCGAGCACGAACAGTTGAGAACAACTGATCTACACTGACTTTTGCAACACAATTTCATTTTTTGAGGTTGTTTTGTCGCCCAATGCCTATCTACTAGTTAGCCAAATCTACTGTCTTAGTGTGCTGGCTTTATCTTATCAATGCCAGCACCAATGACTACTGCAGCAGTTGCTTGGTTGCAACGTACGGGTATAAGATAAAGGACGTTCCCCCTCACCAAAGCTCTCAGGCTAAAGCATTTAACAATTCGCTCACTAATCAAATTCAAAAACTGCTAATTTTTTTGTCTCTCCCCGCCAACGAGAGCCCTGCAAACGCACCTACGTTGGCGTAAAGAACACACACAACAGAGTCACTGGCGAATTTAGGGAAAACTTGCCTGGCCCTCCCATTTGAACTTTATTACAAAGCAAAAAAATCACCTGATTTGCCTTTACGCCCTCTCTCTTTTTTCAAAAATCTTCGGAGAGCCAGTGACCGGTAACAAACAATACCGGTGACAACAAACCAAGATTAAGATTAGTTTTTACAAATATGTTCGGCAAGCACACACTACTGGAGTATTTTTGCTGTTTTGCTAAACACCGAACCACGCTGAGCAAATTTTCCATGAATTCATAAACAAACAAAAAGAATATTTGAAGAATAACAATGATTCATCAACCATCACATTTAGCAAATTGTCCTGCTAAGTTAACGGATAATAGTTGTTGGTGATTGATTAAAAAGAAAAAAATGAAATATCAATCAGGTTTTTGATGCTTTTCAGCTTCAACGATTTTTTCCCGCCAGAACATATTTTAATGACGATGAGTAAAGTTTGCACGGATTAAATTTCATTCTGCACGTTATATCTGGTGCTGAGCGTCAATCTGGTAAGCTGTGGATACCATTTTTTAATCTTTGGTATGACTCCATATGGGAAATGAACCCAGATTTACCGACTGCAAAGCGGATCTTCTAGCCCGGGACGAGCGGACCATGCGTGGCCTGCCAAAGTTTTCAAAATAACCGTTTAAGCTCTCGGAACTATAAAAAAAACTGTCGCAAGAATAAAAATGTTTTTTTTATTTTGCAAAATTATATGAACTTTCGACATTCCGGCTGCAATTGATCAAAGTTATTCGCAGTAATGGTTTGTACAGCGGTTAGTTCATCATCCTGACCCGCTGACACGATATCCCAGCATTGACAATGTAATACAGCACTTCCTGACCAATGAGCTGGTGCTCACTGATCGACCGCTAATTGCTTTCGCGAGGACCGCAAAACATTTCAAGCCATTACAATTTTTCAGTAATTAACTTGGCGTTTCTTAAAAATTGGTAGATTCTCCGTACTTTTTCGTTAGTTATATCAAGTTTTCTTGTAAATAAAGTGCACGTGTTGTAACCATTCTGCTTTTGTCTTATTTCAAATCTTGCATTGTCGTTTTGGCGCAATATTTCATAAGTGTTTCCCCAAAAATAATTTCAGTGGAAGTAGGTTGCACGCTCGAAAATATTGGGAAATACTGGTTCAACATGCTGTTGCACAAGCATGGATCACGTTTTCGGGCAATCGTGCTTTTGTTTAAATTTCATTGATACATCTAGATTCAAGCCGAATATGATTCGTGTTCATGTATATGAGCTCATGCTCTGTAAGTCTTTAGTTGGACTGGGCCACCACAACATTAGCATTGCTTGTCCCCACCATCTGTCTGCCCCATAAAGATAAAAGTATCCCCTTAACTGCTTTACCAAAAAACAAAAGAGAACTCGTCTTTTTCTCTCCGCTATCCCTTGCCGGCTGAGAGTCATGAGGGAAAACCTGCGAATCTGTATTTAAAATCATTAGTATAACTCGTCCGGGAAGTTGAACCCGTGTCTACCGATTGCAAACCGGCCTCTCTAACCACTACACAACAGCGCCACACATGATGTCATAAGCCTTGTCCGAAGCAAGTACGCCAGGTATAGCATTGATGTTTGAATTTCGAAAGAAGACGTTTTTGAATCGCTTTGATCAGGGGTCAATGTTGCCAAGGTAGAAAGTTTTGGCTTGCGAAAATTTTTGAAACGCAAATGAGATTCTTTGCTTAAAAAGGACAGAGACAAATGCTCAAACCACTACACTTTGGGGCTGGTCAAGAATTAAAACAAAAATATTTTAACCTACCCTTGAAGATTGCGCGAGGAGAACTTCACCTTCAGCAAAGCCGACCCAGGCCTGAATTGCAATTTTAATTTGCTCTGCTTTTACCAATTGAGAAAATAGATAACAAAGTAGAGGTTTGGCAAGACTCCATTCACACTGCCAACAGTCGTACAGTGTTCGTGAAATGATTAATGCAGTCAAAGTATGAGATAATAATAACGAACTGAAACCAAAACGTTGTGTTTAATTAAATTTTCCAGTAATTTTAATATTAAGTGTCGCTAGAAATGCTTAAATATGAAAAATTGCTTAAATTCAACAAGACTTTGCGATTTCTATGTAAAGTTGTTTTAAAGCTCTTAATGGGACATTAGAAAAATTTTTAGCTACATGTATTATCATATAGCCTACAGTATTAAGTTTAATGCCATATAAGTTTGTTTTAAGCTTCCAGACCAATCTTACAATTGGCAACACGCCAGTTTAGGCGCATAGGTGTAGCTAGAATAGGAGGGCAAGGGTCACGGCACCTTTTTGATTATTTTAAACTGATTAAAGAATGAAGGAATTTTAAATACAACGGCTACAAAACGTCGATTTCCAAAAAAATATCAAATTAATTTGAGGTAGCCCACATATTGACGAAGTTTGGGGTTAGGAAATTGATTTTCAAAAAGGCCGTCTATCAAAATGGAGGACAACAAATGTCGAAGAATATACTTCAGATCCCAAACTATGATTTTGTCTACCCTTATGCACGGTAGTAGGATATATCATACGATACTGTAGCTTTGATGGAAGGCTTGCGCCTTACACCACAGCAACAACAAATTTGGATTTGATACAAATCAAAATAGGTTTCGTATTTTATTGTGATATGCATAAAAAGAATAGCAATAAACAAACTAAAGTCAATTCAAAAAAAGAGTAACGCTTTCGGCTAAAACATATAGTTCTTATCTCGTATTTGCATAAACAGGCAATACATATAACAATCGTAGATCAAATGCTAACAAATGCTTTTTCTTATTGGGATATTTTGCACACGCTCAACAAACAAAAGTACATTGGCGTGTTTTGATGCTTTTTACTACAACGGGTTTTTATCGATAAGACAATTTTTAGTCATGACTGAGTAAAATCGGCTTTACATTCCATTCTTCGCATTGTACGGCTGAGCTCCAATCAGAAGGTTTGTTAATACCATTTAAAATTCGTAGTTGCGACTTGAAAAGAGAACTGAATCAAAACCTATGGACAGCTAAGCGAACGGTCTAACCACTGCACCACTGACAAAGTGTTATAATTGCGTTGAAATATTACAAAAAATTGACACAAGTGTTCCCACGAGGAGTGATTTATTTTTGGTTCAACACCTATATTTTAGCAGAAATAATATTTAATTTTCTTGTCAGGTCATGCTATATTAGACTTTCAAAACGCAATCTAAAGATTTTCTGTTTGAGTTCAGCGATGTACTCTAGTGTACTCTGGAGAACGAAATTTAAAACTGAATTTGCTCAATCATGGTTGAAACACTAACCTGGTGCAGTTAATAAAATGAAAAAGCGCTGACAAGTACCATGATATCTTATTTTATTGTTTAGAGCAAAAGAATGCAAACTTTTTTGCAGGCAGCCAATTTCACTCAATCGGACGATATGACACGCCAGCGCAGAACATTTCCCAGACCTCGTTTTTTTAGATCAACCACCTAGGGCAAAACTTTTAAACAGAAGGTTTTTATTGTAAGTGTGGTTAATCCGTAGATGCACGCAACAAGTTACATCCTCGGTGGGCTGCACAATTTAGATCGGGGCTGCAGTTTGCAAACCCCTGTGTTAGAGCATCCGCTTTGCGGAAGGCAGACCCCGGTTGAAGTCCCTAGTAAAATCATATCCAAAAATTTTGGGATTTGTATTTGTAGTTTCATTGCTTGATTTTCAGCAGTAACAGCAACGTGAAGAATGAAACCACATTTACGCGTCTATCAGTCATGATCTAACTACGTTCTGACGCTAAAAACCTTTACAGTTAAAAATTTCCTTGTAACTGCATGATATTTCAGCATTATACGTCATAAAGTAATGCATTTAGTAACGCACTGGTAAACTTTTGATAGAATATTGCTATATATGTAGCTCTTTTATGCAATTAGTTGACAAGGACTACCTGTTTCAGCCAAAGCCGTTCCTCATTTACTTTTGTTTCTGATGCAATAACGCAGAAATCGGAAAACATTGGTTAATATGTCGACGCGACATTTTTGTTGTCGCTGCCCGTGATATCGTTTGTGATTGAGTAGTGCAGTTGGTATCATAAGCTAAAAAGTGCTCTCAATGTTTTGGTAGGAAACATACAAATTTCTTGACAAGTAACTGGCAGCACATAGTGAAAATGTTTGTAAGGAAGTATAATGAGTTATAAAATGCTATAAACCAGCTTTTTGAGTGCTTGGGCCTTGCAATTCTACAAAATAAGCCTACCTAATATAGACTTGGATTGTTCCGTGATCATCAGGTTCATACCAATACCCCAGTTGCGACATTATGCTCAATGGGTTGCGTGGTATTCCAGTGTGATCAGTGATGTTTAACAAAGAATAAGTAATGACACAGCTCATCTAAAAGCAGCCACGAGCCAGCATTCAAACAATACAGCTGGCATTAAGTCATCCGCTCAAAGCAGCAAACTTGCAAACTCATGACAGACAGTAAAACCACGTTTTTATTCTTATTACATACATGCTAATGAGAAACAAAGTGTTGACCAATTGTACCCTTTGTTAATTGAATTTGAAATAACAAGTAGTGCGATAGTCTCTCCAAATGTCTTCGTGTGAGCACAGCCAATAACCATGATCTGAGTCATCTTACTCCAATTGAAGAACCCAGCAGTGCAAGAAGAATTTAGGTCGCAAATAATCAATTTTGAGATATTTGCTTAGACGGACTAAAGCACTTGCAGCAGGAAGATTGTATTTGTTCGAAAAGAACTATGCTAAAAGACGCTGCCTATCCACTTTTCTGATTTGTTTTTCGCAGGGGACGTATATCTAACAGAATTCAAAACACGCGTTAACTGAATTTTGATCAAAATGTGACTTACGGAGTTTTAGCACTGGGCTATTGCGACTGGGGCAATACACGTTACTGAGATAAAGGAGAAAATAAGTGAATGTATATAATAAGGCTTCAATTCAAAACAATTTGTCAATTTCATAACTTATTAGGTAAGGAAAGTTATTCCATGGATGTTGTACCTAATATTGTTACAGCAGTAGCAGATAATTTTAGGCAACATTTTAAAGGCAACTTATTTAATAAGCCACATTTCAAAGACCACTCCTGAACTTACAAGGGGGATTTTTCTTTCAAAATCGTTTGTAAACGTTTTGTCTTCACTGGTTCGGGTTCCTCCTTGGGCAAGCCGGTTGCTGTGGTCGTTGTTGAAAAAAGAGCGTTTTGTGCTTTGTTGAAATGGCGTGGTGAAGTCTTCTGTCAAAAAAAAAATGTTGAAGATCTCGGCCGCGTTGTAGGTTTGAGCTTATTTTACACAATATCTCCAACTGGAAATCTAAAGCCATAAGGAAAACAAAAGTAAGCAAACAATAGAAAGGAAAGTCGGTTACCAAATTTAAGGGAAGGAAAAAAGATTGAAAAACACTTGAGGTATTTAAAACCTGCTGACGCAACAAGCCAGTTGAGGGGCTAAAGGTCGGTGTGAGTGGAGATAAAAACATCGCATTCACACACGAATAAATGAGCTCATTGCTTCTATTTCGATGATTAACGTGCGCTAGATGACTCTGAGCTCAAACAACCTCAACTAATAACAAATTATTTCAATGTTTAGTTTTCATACCGGCTGTAAGTAAAGAAAACATGAAATGGACTTGAAAAGGCGCAAGCATCTAGCGAAACAAATGACTTGCTATTCAAATTATTAATTATATTCCAATCAATCTTGCTTACTACCGCAGGGCATTTAAGTGCATTGGCATAACATTTACACTGAAGGCAGTTACACATCAACAACCAAAGCAAATGATAAATTGTTCGCGCGACGAATACTGGTTTTTCTTTCTTCACCTACGCAGCCACAGACAAGACCAACTACCGGTTGCAGAGCATATCACGATGCGTTTTGTAGCTCAGTGTGATATGGTGCTTGCTAGCAAATGTAAGGTTGCCGGTTTAACAACCTTGAAAACAAGTTGTTGCGCCCTTCGTATAGACATTTTTTGGCAAGTTTTCTGCTTCGCAACAATGTCTGATGCAAAAAATTTTGTGTCAGAAGTACTGACAAACTCCCAAGAAAGCATGAGCATCAGTTGTTCCGAGTATTGCAGGAAGTTTTTTCGCAACCAAACAATAAAATGACTAAATGCCAATTGCGATTGACATTTAAATAAAACAAAAGCGAAAAGTGGTTTTCTTCAAATTAATTTCCCTTCCTGCAATACATGTTTTCAATTACGTTACTCGTTCTGAAAGTTGTCATCGAGCACTTGGGTTCAACTAAGGTCTGGTCTACGCTCAAGCCAACCGCGGTGCCGCAGCCAAAAGAAGACTAACAGAGTTGGCCAGCGCTTGGCTTCGGCGTGGACTAGGCTTTAAGATCGGCGTAGTAGCAAGAGGTCCACTTAAACCAAAAATTATATCAAAGTTTTCTCCATTAACTAATCATTAGTCAGTCGCTGCTCAAGGGCTTGGAGCTGTATTTCAGACTTTTAAATATAACGTACTTTTAAAGTGAGTTGATGCCGTCTTGAATAGGTGGGTAGGTTCTTACTGGAATCTTCTTTTTTCCGCGAAAAACTTTTTTGACAAGTTTTTTCGAAGGTTTTCTACAAATTTGAAAAGTTCATTCATCTACTATCGCACTGTATTTAGTTTTGACAATGATACATTAAGGCAATAATTAAGATTCTGAAGATTTTAAATTGCCCATGCTTTATCAAATTTATCAACATTAAACCGGGTTAAGTAGTCTTGACCTAAAAATAAAGTTCAATGCCACGACCGAAAGCAAATTTAGTATAGTAATTGCTCGTTTTTTAATTAATAAATTAACACCTTTCCAAAAATCCAGTGCTACCACACTACTAATTGCACTACAATGTAAAACGCGGTGCCATCGTAATAGTTACCGGTAGTAATAACTGACAATATTTTTCTGGTAGCCCAATTATCTCAACCAAAATATGTTTCGGCATTGAAAGATGTTACATTTGTAATAAACAGTGATCTAATGAAATTTATTTTTAATTGAAAACATTTTATCTAGTTTCAGAAAACCGCAATGTCTATTTTGAGACACTAAATAGGCCTAATTATTTTATACATCAGTATTGAAATCTCAGTAATCTATTTTAAAAGTCCTCACAGTTTCTACAACTTTTCCAAAAATCATTCGAGGAACCGAAGTAAAATTATTACTCAATTACTGCATGCGATAAAATAACCAAGATTACGTTACGTATATTTGCATACACATCATATTTTGGGAAAGTCCCCCGAAATCCAAATTTTTTATCCTTGTGGAAAATTTCGGCTTTCAAATATCTGGACGCCTAATTAAAATAACTTTTAGCTTTGTTGACTAATTTTTGCACCCCAACGTTTCTGGTCATTTTTCTACTAAAACATTTCTGCCTATTTTCCAACTACAGCCTTTCAGCTTATTTTGTCACTGACGCCTCGTTCTAAAACTATCCTTGATTTTTCGTGCACATAATCCTACTAACCCACCAATTGCATAGATTGATAATTTTCCTTCTAGACTTGCTTATTTTACCACTGGTTGAGAATCGCTAAGCTACTTGACAAGGCATCAAAACAGAACAATGTTTCACTGGTACAAGACTGGCATTTTTTTTAGTCTATTTCATTGAGTACTTACGTTGTAGGGCCGTAGCAATCCATCAAGCTTTTTCACGAGTTCTGTTACAGCATCAGACGATTCTTTCAGTAACTCCTCAACAACCTCATTTATTTCATCAAATGTATCACTATCAACTATAACAGCGGACATCACGATTCTACAAGGAACTTAAAATTGTGACAAAACATTAGAGATATCCTCGGTAGCAGGATTAAACTGACTCGATTGCTGTATGCGGCTCATTCGTTTCTTTGTGTCGGTTTCCGTATATTCAGATTTCAGCAAAACAAGATGTACAATAAACGCCAAAACAGTTAGTTTTGTGATATTAATTTATAATTTAGTTTTACAGATTACTCTTCGTCAAAATCAAAAAACATACAAACAATACATGTCGTCTTAATTGCTTGAACAAGCTTTCGACCGACAAAAAACTCTAGCATTGACATCATCCGATATTTGTGTTGAATTATGAAGTATTCACAAAATTTTACAAATGAGTGCGTTTTCGTTAACGGAAAAGTAAACAGATACCGGTACGTAGTGCATTGGTTACGAAGTATTAACAAAGGCAATCACAAGTAATAAAACTTGAAGAAAGCAGCGTACTAGCCTAGTGTCACATAGTCAGACAGAGTCTGCAGCTCGCCATCGTGAGGTAGCGAGCTTGATTCTCGCGTAATTTTGGCAATTGGCACTTTGGCAGTGAGCAATTTGCAGTTGAATCGTTAAAAGGCTCTTTACAGCACTTTACCTCCTTGAGTTGCAGTGCTTGAGGTACAAATGTGGCCTTCGCAACAGGAGTAACTCCAAAGCTGGTTTGTAAACAAGTTGCCAAATCAACAAGACGGCAAAGAGTGCACGTGCATCAGGTTCCGTAGTCAACAAGGGTGCACTTGACCCACAGTTTGTTATTTTTATCTTTTTTATAGAAAACACTTTGGAATTTGGGAAAAGTTGTGAGTTCGTATACAAGGTTCACCAGGCGGCGTATGCGCTTATCCGTCAAATTATTTTTCACATAACCACAAAGGCTGATAAAACGTGACAGCATGACAAAAATACATAACTCAAATAATTCTAGTGTAATGTGATTTAGAACAATACATATCTATTGTTATTGAATGTGTCCAAATTCAGAAAACAATTTACCTTTTGAAAACAACTGATACCATCAAATTCTTATAATAACAGACAATTTGTACCTCTTGCCCTTTACTTCGCTATGTGTTCGTCGTTGTTTTGTTTTGGTTTATGCATTTTTTTATTACTAAATGTATTTTGACTAAAACAAAAGACTATTATCGGATACCTTTTACTCATCAGTTTATCTACATGCTTTTGTATCTATTTGTCTAGGCCAGTGTTTCCCAAACTTTTTTAGATTACGAACCACTCTCCAAAACATAAATTTTCGAGACCCACGTAATTTTCAAGATGTCATTTCACTGAGCGGGAGAAGCGGGTGAAGATTTCTCGAGCTGATTCTGTCACATTCGTTGACACACGCCTACCTTAGCACTTCAGCAAACAGCGGATCATTTGAGATAAATCATGCATTAATTTAAATTTTGAATGATTTTCGCGACCCACAAAAATTCCGTCCACGATCCACCAGTGGGTCGTGAACCATAGTTTGGGAACCGCTGGTATAGACTATGTCTACATTTTGAACAGCGTGATTGTAATCAAGGTTTCATAATAACAAATTAAAGCGTATACTTGCTTTGATAAATTATATTGACCATCTAAAAATGATATTTTTTTCAACAAAAATTTCCAATAATATTTTTTCAGTGTACACAATTAAAAAGTTAGATACTGTATCACAGTAGCTTGCCTGTTATCACGAAGAATACTAAATTACTATTCTTCGTTTGAACAGGTTCCGGGGCTGTTCAGGTTCTAATTCTAGATGCTCCACAACCAAGGGTCTATCCTTTTACAATCTCCGAGCTTTGACGAAGTCGTCGGGAAAAATCGGGAAGGTGTTGAACAGATACTTGATGGAACTTTCAACTCCTGCCCACAGACGAAAACGAGAAGTCGATTTACGAATTAATATGTGAAAAAAAGTTGACGAAAAATTCACTTGCCAATACACTGTTCCACAGCAAATAATTTCACAACTGTACAAAACTCAGATAGACTAAACCAAAAACGCAATTGAAACATCACCTTTCCGACAACTGACGTGTACAAGGCCGTAGTTATGTGGAGGCAAACGAAGCACCTGCCTTGGCGAATTTTCGGTCTTTCGCAACAAAACATTTTTCAAATGCTCATCAAATCGTATTATAAAGGACGGGAACGCAATTAACATATTTGCCTCGGTAAAAGTTTAACCCTGACTACGGCCACGGTGTCCTACCATGACACAGCTACCTGCATTTCAAATCATAGATCTCGTAATTTGTCACTAGTTTACTACCGATATGTACTGAACTAGGGCATCCACTAACTGCATGTATAACTTTCCGATTACAAATATCGCATTACAGACAATGGCTTGTGCCAAGAAAAAATTCAGCGTGATGAAACCATTCTGTAGCAGAACTTTTCGCGTCACTATTGACTACTTACGTCAGGAAACGTTTTTTCTCAGCCTAATTGGATCATTTACAATATATTCAACCATCAACCGTATACTCCTACTGTGTTACTGCATTACCAAAACCGTACTTGAAACTAGAAAATGAGGCTTACTACGTTAGTAAATAGGCGCTGTGTTACACAATCTGGCCTTGAATAGCGAAGGGAAATTGGCTGAGAAGCTAAAAACGTTTTGCCCTTTGTGACATATCACATACACAAAGAGCGGCTCGCAACGCTACGCAATCTACGTCAAAGTGACGTAAATCTAATTGAAGAAACACATGATAATTATAACGTTGCATAGCAGTTGGTAAAGACAATTATGCGCTAGGAGGATTTACCGCCTTTCCGCAACACTCATTACGCTGTCGTTGGTTAACTTTTGAATTAAACTCAAATAGAACGTCAAATCGAAAGCACTTTTTAAAACTGGGTGATTATTAGACCTATCCAAATAACAGTTCACTTCAGTACCACTTAATGTTGGTTCGCAGGAAATGCGTTTTAAGGCAGCCTGAGAGTGTTCACAGTGCTTGAAATATGCCAGTCACAAGCGCCAACAGAAAATATGCCATAGCGTGAGGATAAAAAATTTGAAACTAAAAATAACGATGATGCACAAATTTTTTGTTATTTAAATGTGGTACACTTACATGTGTAAGGCCGATATTGAAGTTAATTAGTCACCAGCTTATTTAAAATACGGCGTCAACTACTTTTCATTTACATTTTAACAATGGCCAAAAACTAATTTTTGCTTTTAATCGCTTAATGAAATTGTGTTAATGTTCAAAATAAATCCAACTATTAATCAAATCAAAAGGCATTTGAAATACGTTGAAGCTTTCAACTAGCACTTAATCGCAAACTTCAGTTTAAAAAGTTATTCAATATAATAGATAGTTGTGCATTTCTACCTGTAGGCTATTTAAAAGTTCAAACGGAAGAGCTTGATTTTGTTGTCGATTGAAATTTTAAATGTAGCGTTTGTTAAGTTTTTTAAGTTAGAAATTATGGAAAACTAAAAAGTTTTCAAATATCAAAATCAAAACGCACTCGACTTTCTTACCAAAACTTCAATTTTAAATTTCGATAGATTTTTTGCTAACGCAAATCGTTAAATCCAGTTTTCACAATAACAAAATCTTATTTTTTGTTTATTTTGTTCTCGTTACCGCACGACCTTTGTTTTTATCAGTTCTCCTTGGGCAATCAGTCAATTAAAATTCGGAATCTGAAATACAAAAAAATATAGGCGGCTGTACAAAGTATATCTTTTGTCCTGTTTCTGTTCGTTTTTTCTCTCAAGCATTTTTGTGAGAAAAGTTTTATCAGCTTAGGTATTTATTAAGATGGTATACAGCTGGTCTGCTCAGCACAGATCCCGCGCATAACATGCACTCCCGGAAAACCTTTGCTTCGGTCCGCTAGATGATTTGAAAAAAATAGTGGAGTTCAATTAAATTTATGTTTGTAACAACTGTCAGAGTTGCCATTTCGTGCTTGTTTTTTAGAATTGTTCTTATTTTCAAAAACACCATCTCAAGGGAATAAAATCCCGTATTTCTCAGAAACGTGCTTATTTTTGAGATTTGAGGTTGATTTGTCTTAAAAATTGGTTTTGCCTCAGAATTTTATTACTCACAATGTGAAGCTCCCAAAAAAACTCTTCACCTTAAATTTGAAATAAAAATTTGTCAATTTAGTCCTTCAAAAAAAGATGCTTCGTCTGAAATTTATGACAAAAACATCGTTTTTCCACAACGTGCTAATTTTTTGGTCTAGGCAGGTAGTAGCCCCGAGTATAAGTAAAAATGTAGGCTTGCGGCCGGAAGAAAAAATATTTAGTTGTTGCGGCTCTTCTACTGCTTTCAGTTGTGTAGACCTGGCTTATAGCAAATATGGTTTTCAAAACATCTAACTTTGTCCGCAAATACCTGCCAAAAGACTACACGTTTTTGCGGACAAAAAACGTGAGAAAAATCTTTTGGCACGTAGTTGTGGACAAAACTGGATGCTCGCACAACAAAGAATATTGTATATCACCGTATAAACATATCCTAGCGAATAAAAATTTCGGTACAAAAATACTTAAGAGAAAAAAACGTACAAAAATGGATATTAAGTATAGCCAGTACTAATTTAAGGGTAGAGGAGTGCAACTTTTAGCGTAATTGAATCAAGTTGGCTCAGTTTTAAGGCTGGTTTCCATTAGGCGTAGATTGCAGGCGTAGCGCGAAAAAATTCTTTGTTTCTCTATTTCGTTTTATGCGCGGAGCGAGCTCGCTCCGCGCATAAAACGAAATAGAGAAACAAAGAATTTTTCACCTTACGCCTGCAATCTATGCTTAATGGAAACCAGCCTTTACTCAACCGGATAAGCCGCGGGATAGAGTGCAAGGTGAGAAGCCTTTTCAAGATGAAGACCGTTTTTTAATCACAAACAAAGACCTTTTTTTGAGATCAATCGTAAACGAGAGAAGTTTTCACACTGAAGACCTTTTTTTAAGTCGTCATGCCAAAGGTGCTGGGCAATTGCACGCTCCAGATTTAAGGTAAAAAATGTAGCCTTGTGTGTCTACTATCAGCTGTTTACGTTTTGCCGTGCTTTACATTTATTGCATGGTCGTTCTTTTTCATTCAGTTTACAATCAACCCTTGAAGAAAAAGAAAACAAATGTTACTGTCAAGCAATATGAAGCGAAAACCTAAAATGTTGACAAGCAAAAATCAACTGAAAAATGATAAATATAATAGAAAGCAATTGCAGTAGCCAAATTGCAATCAATAATGATGTGTTTTGCAATAAGAGATTGCGAAAAACCAAGAGTTCAGCCACTGAGAACTGGGCATAGTCGTCGAGTCGGAAATCTGTTTTTCACGTACACATGAAAAAAGTGGACATACACACATAGTTATATCAGAGTTTGGCAACCTTTTGCAATAAAAGAGCAAGTCAAACCCATTTTGATCAAATTGAAACCCGCTTGGGACCGGAAAATATATTTTGCTACTAAACCAAAGGCAATATTTTTAAACATAAATACCTGGAACAAATGCTTCACATCCTTGCCCTAAAATCACTCCCAGACTTTAACAAAAATCAGTTTTTTGCTGACTTTTTACGTTTGTGGGTGAAAAACCTCATAAGTTTTGTTAAATCAAACAAAACCCAGAATATTACTTTATTGAACATAATTAAATTAAGATAAGAAAAATTAACAGAATACACCGAAGCTTTTTGTCCCCTTCCGGAGACTTCAATCAGGGCTAAATAAATAAATCTATGAGTTTAAAATTAAATTCAATATGATATTATGGTACTGGACACTATCGAATTTATTTGTAGCGTGCAATTTAATTACGTTCAATAAAGTATTATTCTGGATTTTTGTTTGGTTTATCAAAACTTAGAAGAAAATTTCCCTCCCATTCGAAATCTAAAAACCTCATAAAAACTTTAACAGTCTTTAAGTTTAAACATGTAACATTAGAAAACTTACCAGAAAAAAGATTTGATATCAGTAAACGAAATTTTTTAGCAATTTTGTTCCTGATCAGTCTTTGTTTTAACACACGCCTTGTAGTTATTCACGTAAATGAAAGCCTTTGATTACGACGTATAACTGTATGTATACAAAATTATTAAGGTGCATGACGTCAATGAAACGTCAATTGATAAAAAAGTTAAAACAATGAAGTCTGTAAACGCGTCAAAATAGAAAAAAGTTTCTATTTTACTTGTTTAGGCCTACAACAATGGGAGTTCAAAAAAATTTTAGTAGCATGCTTTCTGTCCCTTCGTGTGACTACACCTACATGACAATATTTCTTTAATCACTTTCTGAGAATTTTTTCGTTTGTTTTGAATAGATTGTTGCAATTTTCCACATGTAAGACCTTTTTTGGTAACTTTTCTGACATCAACTGGACTGCGAACGTGAAAATAAACAAATGCCTCATTTTTAAAATAAGGCGGCGTTCGCACATTGCTGTTTTCGAAACCAGGAACAAAACTTCTTACCGATATTTAGAGCAGGTTTTGAGAAGAGATTTCGCTGCTTGATATTGAATGCGAAGAAAACGTCGCTCTGTTCGCGCTCAATATGAAGCAGCCAAACCTCGTCTCAAAACTTGCTCTGAATATCGAGAAGTTTTGTTCCTGGTTGCGAGAATCGCAATGTGCGAACGCAGCCTTGGTTAGGCGAGGTAACTAACTAACTAATGCATTCATAGACAAATGTTTTTCTTCAAGCATGACATCAGTAGAAACTACCGTAGCTACTACAATTAGCCGAACAATTACCGTCATCATTTTTCTAATCATCAAGTAAACATAAATGGCTGCAAGTTATTCGAGTTAACGTTTCAATTTTTCAAAATCAATTCGCCGGGTCTCGTGGGAGCAAGAAAAGCTTCAAGAGCAGCAGTCGGCTACGAAGTTTCCGACTGCCGACCTGTAGTTTACACTTGGTCTCTACCTGGGGTCTGCAACACACGGCCCTACGAGTAAAGTATTCCGGCTCGCGGCTCCTGCGTCAGTTGTAATACCTATATCGCCCGTGAGTGAATTTCTCTTAAATCTGTTGATCTTGAATCTTCTCTAAGCTTACTTATCTATTTGTCTTACGGGCTTATCTATTCGTCTCAAAAGGTCGAATTGTTTCCTTGCAAAATGGCATATACCTTATTTAGCTCCACTTCATGTACACCTCCAGCCTACCATTTTAAAATGTGATTTAGAGTTTACACAATAACTATATTGAAAAGTTTTTACGTCAGCGGTTCGTAATCCTTTGTTGTAATTCGCACTGCAGTTGGAATTAATTTGCAAAAGAGTTTACAAACTAAATTTGCAAAGTAAACGCCGACATAAAAAACAAAACACCTCTTTAGAAATAGAAAGTAAGAATGAAGACAAATCCTAAGATTACGACAATTTTCTAAAGATTGCATCAAGGTATCCAGTAGTTTCAAATTTGTACTTTGGTCTTAGTATTTAAGCTCGATTGTAGAAAAAAAATTTGCACCGCGGGGTATCACTGCTTGATTTAATTGAAAAGTAATAAAAACTTAAAAAGCAAATTATAACCCAACCTGAACTTATTGCGCGAGCAGAACGCGATTTTTACAGGTATGAGCAAATATTTTCGGCATCGAAACATTAATAACTGACGATCATTTGCAAAATGGTGTGCTTCTGGCATAGGCGGGGTGAGGGAAACAAAGAGCCATGCCCCCAAATTTCTTGAAACCCAATCAAGGGTTTAATACTCTCCAAATTTCCTAAACCTAGTCAAGGATAGAATTTATGTTTAAGTATAACGGCAACAAAACATCGGCAACTACAAAAAAGTCATCAAATAAAATTGAGGGACAAAAGTCCCGGAATATTTTTTGGCCTCTCCAAATTTGCCCCAGGCTACGTAAATAGGTTTTGGTCTCATTTAGCCCATCACCTAAACTTCAGAAAGTGTTAAGCATAAAGTCAAATCGCACTCACGCTGTGCTGTCAATAAACGCATTTTGTAATTTTCTTTAAACTCATACTAATTTGGTTCTAATCTGTAGCTAAATCAAGGTGTTAGGGAAAAATCAAAAACGAAATGAATTTAAAAAACTCGCACAAAATAAAAGTTCCTGACTTTCAAATTACGAAGTGTGAAAACGCGCCATGAAATGCCCCAAATTTGCTGTGTTTAGCGCCATAGCAAGAGTGAAGGAAACGAATTGTCAAGGGAAAAATTAACTCAGCCCGACGAGATCCTGCAAAAATTACTTTTGACCAGCAACTAGGGAAAGGTTGTCGATCCCTGGCCGGCATTGGTATGTCGGAAAATTGAAAAAAAGGAAAAATTGAGTAAAAGATTAATTGATTTAAATTAGCTAACGTTTAATTCTTTTGGAAGACCAGAAATATTTTTATGTGAAGGAGTTTAATATTTCTCGGGGAAATCAGTTCTAAATTTCCCTCATTTATTTCAAGCTTGGAACTGAATCAGCGGCTGCGAAATGTGGGCCAATCCTAAAAATACCAAACCGAATAATGCAAAAAAGCACAATGGAAACGCAATATTTCGCTGGAGGCTTGTTCTCAGATAGCAGATTCTTCAAACACCCTTGCCTACTTAAGTGTATCCCTTGTAGCGCACCACTGAGCTCTAATTCACTAGTAGGTCTACTATCTCAAGAAGAGTACATCTTTGTCCGTATAACCAGAGGTAATTTTCCTATGAAAGTTTACTCCCATACGAATAGGCAAAAGAGCCTCTTGCTCATTTGTTCATTGTTGATCAGTACGTATCGCATACTTATGCAAGCAGGAGGTTAAAAGGATTTTGAAAGTAGGAGCGTAAAAGCGAATTGAACTAATTTTTTGAAGAAAAGACAATATAAGCTGATTTTTTCTCTGCTGTTCAAGCCAAGGGAGACTCATCGCAAAAGAGTACCCCCCTTTGGGTTAAATACGTAAGTGATAACAATTATAAGCAACTGCATAGTGTTCATATTGACACTATGCAGTATATTTAAAAATTGTTGCGAGGCCTAAACGCGATTTCTTATGAAACAGAGAAATTTGTTATATTTGGTCTGCACTGTCGTCAAGCGAATCGGAGGGCTACGTCCAGAGCGACCATGGTCGTGCACTTAAGCTTCACCATGACCACGATGTTGCGCTTGCAGAAAAAGCATTTTAAGATGGCTTATTATGCTTGATGAATTTCGACAAGTACACCACCTGCCGAAGACAATACTCAACAAGTTTAGTGGGAAGTTAAAACCAAAGAACTCCGGTACAAATTTGGATAATTGTCCTACGTTTGTCGTCGCAATTGTTGTCCTGAGCGAATGAAGAAAACAATGCGTCTTAACACAATGCACTACTGAGTCGGTATGACGCAGATGCTTCCCTTACGAAATGCATGCAAAAGTGTCAACATTTTAACATTCGTATCTGCACTGCCAGAGCAGTCAAATTTGATTCGGGCAGACGCTGTGATAAAAGTTGTTGAAACAACAGAAATTTTAACTCATTTTGTCCCATAAAACTAATATCATAGAGCAGCAGTTCCCAAACTATGGGTCGCGACCCACTAGTGGGTCGTGGGGGTAATTTTAGTGAGTCGCGAAAGTCATTCAAAATTTAAAACACTGCCTGCTTTGTCTCAAATAATTTAAAAGTGAAATAACATTTTGAATAGCTGTTTGTTTTCACTCTACTTTTTCCCAAGTACTTCAAAGTGCTTACAGAACTATGTGGGACCCGAAAATTTATGTTTTGAAAAGTGGGTCGTGACTTATAAAGTTTCGGAACCACTGTCATAGAGCATTATGTGCAAATTGAAGCATATGTGGCCTGACTTCTCGCACTTGTGGAACCAACCGCTAGATGGCGCGCCTTGCCAGCACACAAGCTTGTCATCCGTAGTACTATTGCAACCAACGCACAGAGCCTCTAAACTACTGCAAAGCAATGCACAATTTAACAGCGCATCAGTAATTTTGCGAGATTTTTGCAAAGCAATAAAATCTCTTATTCCAGTGTGAAGTTGGGGCAGCGTGGAAGAAAGAAATTTTTGCATTCTTCGGATTAATGGTTGTTAATTTCATCAATCAAAATTCAAAGTAGAATATTTGAATATGATAATGTGTCCAGAATTTAAAATGATACTGTATACGGAAATTTGAAAATAAAAAAATGAAAAATGGTTTCATGTCTGCCTGACAGAAAAAAGCCAACTTAACAAAGTTACACTGCAGTTAGAGTAAACTGATCATTCTTGACATTAATTACATGTAGGCTAGCACACCAGCAATAAGAAATGAATTGAAAGTGGCAATATTTAAACTGAATCAAAATTGAAGAAACATATTTTTAAGTACAGTAACCCATGCTTAAGTACACTAAACAAGAGTGTCAAAGGGGAGCAAGACCAAAAACTCTCTAAATAGAAAAAATACAGGGTGTCGTATTGTGGTTACAGCGTCCACTTTGCGATCGGTAAACGTGGGTTCAATTACCTTGTCGAGGAATACCGAAGACTTTAAAAATAGTAGAAATGTATCTCCCTGACGCTCTTTTATTAAGGAGCAGCGTAGAAAGAGAAATATGAAACCTTATTTGCCAAGTCCTAATTAAAATATGACTTTACATCAGAAAACCATTGCGAATAAAAACATAAAAAAGCCTTCCGATTTTACGACGAATATTTATAAGAAGTCTAGGTAGTACTATCAGCTTACATGTGAAATCTGTTTTGGTCATCTTAAAGCCGAATCAACCCACTGACTAGTTTTTTTAATGTATTTTCGTTGCAGCGAAATGAAATTAAAAGATTAAACAACTGTACGTAATGCCCTGATGTCAATAACACGTTGACTGTAATAAAACTGTTTTGACAAAAAAGTGACATCTTTTTACCTTTAATACTCTCAAAACGAGCAGCTCACTGCTTGTAACTTCCACAAAAGCATGAATCTTTTGTTACCTCACATCAAACTACTCTCAGAATCTTAAAGATCAATGCCCTCAGGTAAGTCCAAACCAAATCCAAAAAATGCAACAACAGTCAAAAAATACTAACTCCATAAAATAAAATTCTCCTAAAAATGCAACAGCAATTCAATCAAGCAATCTCAAAACAATATCCGATAAAAATTCGTTGCTTTTTTTCTAAATAATGCCAACGGTTGTTTTAACTCCTTTTCCTCCACCAAAGTTACAACTTATAAAACTGACCCAAGTTGGTTCAAATGTTCAAACTCAGTCTTCTTCATTCTTACTACAAACTTTGCGAAATGGATGAAAGTACAAGCAAATGTTAATAATAGACTAAACCACTAACTGCACATTTTGTAGACAACCCCATATAAGATTGCATGTTAAACTCATTTTACAGTTTAAAAATCGGTTAAATTATTAGCTATAACAAGTGATTTTAGATCCGATCCTGTATCTAAAAATTAACCTTAGGCTATGAAACGTCGAAGAAGCGCAATATTCTTTTCAAAAGATAAGGACAGGCACGATGTTTAAAGTGGAATGAAGTACTGTAAGTTGATTTTAACGAGACACACGAAAGAAAAAAGCAAGCAAACAGACAAAACGTCAATCAATGAAACAATTAGAAAAACGCACACTACCGGATGTAGCCGTTTAGTTGAAAATATGATTTTTACTTCCGCAGTGAATTCATTTCTGCCAAGACAACAAATCCATCAAAGAGTATTTTCGATAAGTTTTAGGCTGAAATTCAGCACAAATAAAAAAGATTCTGCACTTGTTATAAAAATAAATGAACGCAAAAGTTTCTCGAAATCCTATGATTTAAGTAGCACCTAATAAAGTGCAATTAAAACGTGTCAGAAGCACTAAAATTGTGATCATATAATTTTGTACAATTATTATAATTAAGTAGCTTTATTACCATTCTCAACCTCTATTAACTGTTCTTGGCAACGGTGAACCTTCAAAAACAAGATGTTTGTAGAAAAATGAACCTAATTAAATCCCAATATTTTACCAAAATTCAATAACTTAGTACAACAACGCACAAGAAATTAAGTGTTTGGAAAGGTAACTTTTATAGTGATGTATTTGCTTCTTAACAATTGCAATGCGAGGATAAACTGGTACCGTCTCCAGCAAAGTGTGAAATCTTCACGTTTTAAAAAATCCATTCTTTTCAATATCGCAAATTCATTTTGTTACTAAATTTTTTCTTTTACACATCTTTTCAACACTAGACTGATTAAATGTCTGAGCAGTGGTGAAGTTCGAAAAATTTTGGACTTTCGAGTCGCATATCACTCTTATGTTACTTTCCAAAACGTCTCTTTTACACAACTTATTAACTATGCTCATTAACTATACTTATTAACTACGCTTAACTATCTTATTAACTTATTAACTATTGCATAGACTAACGCATAAGCCTACTAAAAACTATCGCATCGATTTGAGATTTTAGTAGAATCAAGCTCGCTAATAAAAACTTTCGTGACAGGTTAAACATTCGTTGGGGGATAAATATGTAAAATACACTAAAATTTCTGAGGCCCAAATCAATTTTGATAGATTAATGATTCGATGAGATATCTCATTGTGCTACATATCGACCTGTACATCATGTATTTCTTTTTTTGACTAGTACTTGATGAGAAATTTACCTTTTGAGCTTCGCTGCCGTGTGTGTGTGTGCATAAGCAAGGGCGACAAAGTCTATTCGCAGTAAATGAAAACTTTCTGCAAAACGAGTGAATACAGCTCTGTGCAAACAGCTATGTAAAGTAGCGCAGGTAACCAATGCATGACAACACAGTAGTTGCAAATGGTGCAACGGGATTTAACGTTTTTCGCTAGAGTCGAAGAATTAGCCAAGCAATGTTATGCGAAAAGAATGCATGATTATACTATCAAAACAGTTTTGTAGTTGACCAATCGCTTTCGAGACCCGTGCTCGAACTGAGTTAGAATAGTAGTCGTCGTCGCCCACCCAGAAAATCGTGAAACGCGATGAATTTGCAACCACACCTGTAAAGGTGGTTTAGGGCAGTGGTTCCCAATATTTTTGACGTTACGATCCGTTTTAAAAACTTTTGCTGATGCTGTGTAATCCCCAACTCAATAGCCAGCTTTTTAGTTGAAGATAAACTGGTAAAAATTCATATTTTTGTTCTAGTTTTTTATGGAGATTAAGTTTTCGAAAGCGATTGTTTTATCCAATTTGATTGTTTTTACTGATTTTTCACAAATCTTTAGTTGTAATTGTCTTTGCTCTTAAAAACCAGTTCATATTCACATCTGCTGGTCTTGACTTGCCACCATTGCAAAGTTCATATTGCAGCGGGCCTTTCTGAAATGTCTTCTGGACCTACAAAAAGATTACCTGTGCACCTTCGGTTGTACACCACAGGACCAAGAGTAACGCTGCGGACCGGTGATTGCGAAGTCATGCGTTTTGTGCCAAACGATAATTCTCGGAATTAGCATGTTTTGTGCTTGCTACCGATTGATGAATTCTGAATCCACAGGCTCTGGTCCGTGACGCTTCTGATTCGTCTGTATTTGATATTGATTGATCGTATAGAACTTTGAATTCGCAACTTTAGCTCATCACTGAAATACTTAGAATTTGCGTGTTCTTTACTTGATATCGACTGGTAGCATGGGATTCTGAATTCACAGGTTTAGCTGGGATTCTGGATTCATAGGTTTAGCCCTAATGGGAACGCTGGAGATTGGCGTGTTCTGTATCTGATGCCAACCAATGGTGTTTGCGAGTGTGGTTCTTGGCAGAAACGCTTGGAATTCGTGGACTTTGTATCTGATGTTGAATGATGGTGTAGGAGTCTGGATTCTGAGTTTTGCCCGTTATAAGAACGCTTGGAATTTATCGGTGTTGTATCTGACATCAACTGATGATGGTATAGGATGCCAGATTTCCGACTTTAATACCTGATGGAGGTGCTCTGACTTCGGTTCACCGGTCCGTCAGTTATATCTCAGATTGCCCTTCTCAAGCCAAAGCTGATGGCGCCTTTCGTGCATCTTCATATGATTTCGTTGTTTGTGCGGATTGGTCAATTAGGGCATATTTTAAGTTTCTGATTTTGCTTTTAGCATGTTTCGCATTGCTTAAACTAGTTGACTTTGCTTTTACTGCGTTCAGTTCAACTGTGTTTCTGTTTAGTGCTGCTGTTTTTTGTTAACATACTTTTGTTCGGCAAGGTTTATTTTTGAATGAGCTTCGGTTTGAATGGCTGATGGTTTGGTTTGAGTAATGAACGGTTCGGTTTGAATGGTTGATGGTTTGGTTTGAATAATGAACGGTTTGGTTTAAATGAGTTTCGGTTTGAATGGCTGATGGTTTGGTTTGAGTAATGAACGGTTCGGTTTGAATGGCTGATGGTTTGGTTTGAATAATGAACGGTTCGGTTTGAATAGCTGATGGTTTGGTTTGAATAATGAACGGTTCGGTTTGAATGAGTTTCGGTTTGAATGGCTGATGGTTTGGTTTGAATGATGAACGGTTCGGTTTGAATGGCTGATTGTTTGGTTTAAATAATGAACGGTTCGGTTTGAATGGCTGATGGTTTGGTTTGAATGATAAACGGTTTGATTTGAAAGACCGGTGCGATGATGTAGTGGTGAGAGCGTCCGCATCGCAGCCGGTAGACCTGGGTTCATTCCCTAAGTTGAGTCATACCAAAAGACTTTAAAAAATGGTATTCACAGCTTTCCTGCTTGGCGCTCAGTATAAAAGAGATAGTGTGGAGAACAAGCCGGCAAGCTTGCTTGTTGTATCCTTGGGCAAGGCACTTAACGGGACGCCTCCACAGTTATGTGGCAGACAGGTGGCCCACCCGTACTTCACCAGATTATAATTGTGAAGGTGTTAACCCAGCATGTCGTAAAAAACGACTCTTGGTACCCACCAGTGGCAGGCCGCCTTGTTGGTGGTGAGGCTACCAGTCACACAAAACTGGTTCGAAATGGGCTGCCATCTTTCCTCTAACCTAATTTCAATTAGGTTGACAACATAAACCTGAATTGCCGTTCATGCCGTACCTCCATCCCGAGGAAGGAGAGGGGTAACCACAGACAAACAATTTGAATGAGTTTCGGTTTGAATGGCTGATGGTTTGGTTTGAATAATGAACGATCCGGTTTGAATGAGTTTTGGTTTGAATGGCTATGGTTTGGTTTGAATAATGAACGGTTCAGTTTGAATGACTTTCGGGTTTAATGGCTGATGGTTTGGTTTGAATGATGAACGGTTCGGTTTGAATGAGTTTAAATGTTAACAAGCGAATCCTGTCTTTTGTTAAAAAACGATAGTTACAACGATCGCCTGCCGTGGCGTGTCAGGGTCACAAGTTGTGGCGATAACCAGTTTGGGTAACTGGGGACCGCACAATTGATGAAGATGATCGAAATGGCTGATGCTGCTCTTCGTTGATTAAAAATGTCAATCAAACGATGGATCCGTTTATCAGCATAACAGCCTCATTCAAACCGAATCAAGCCGCACAGAATTACGTTGAACTGAAAACAACTACACTAAACGAAAACAAAGTTGAACCAAACGTAGAAAAGCAAAGTTAACCAATTCAACTCTGCAAAAAATTGCTGAAAGCAAAGTCAGAAGCTTAAAATATGCCCTAATTAACAAACCTGCACAAAGAAACTAATTGAAGTTGCCCAAAAAGCGCTGAAAAGATAAGGCGATGGAAGATTACAAAGATCAAAAACATTGTAACATCAAAACTGGATTTGAAACCGCTACAGGCCTACCTGTGGTCTAAACAATGTGTCGGCTTGTAGCAATTTGTGCATTGTTCATCCGACACCGCGGCTCATATAATATAAAAAATAAATGGCTTTAAGGGCATAGCCACAAAAAATTAAGGGAAAAATATGTGTGTCGTGACGACGTCATTCTAGCTTTTTTAGCCTCATTTGTTATGTTTTAGCAAGTGACAATCCTTTTTCACACGAAGCTAAACGACCGGTTTAGCAAGGCAACAGAGACAAAAGGTCAAGTTTAGAAAATTAATCTCAATCAAAAGGGTTCGTATCGTTAAGATCAACTAAGCACATTTCATAAATCGTACATTCTCACTTTGCTTGCAATTCCACACACAATCAATGATTTCTGCAAGCATTAACCTTTTTTCCAAGTTCACCTTGTTAGTTTAATTGCCACTCATATGAAGAAGCGAGTGAAGAAAGTAGTGCCGAGTTTCTTGCACTTATATAAAAAGCAAACAATTACGTTTCTATCAACCAGTAGTGATTTGCATTTTCTAATCAATAGCGGTATTAATTCAAATATCCTGCCAATTTTAGGTAATTTTAGGATCTTTTAGGAATTTTATCCTGGAAATTTTAGGTAAAAGGCTGCAGTCAGATTAATACGAAGCTCTGTAGGCAAATTCGAATTTTGTCAAGAAAATTGATTTTATTGGAAGATATAGGATTTTCCCCAATGTTCTGTGGCTTCATTTGTAATCAGGACTGCTTGGTAAAATCTGCTAACATATTTTTGCTTTTTCCACGCACGGCGTGCGAATTATTTGATTTTGAATCAAAACAATGTTTTGACGCCCCAGGCTTATAATATTTAATTAAAGCTTTCCGCTAATAACTGTCTGGTTTGCGCATTTGATGAGCACTTAGCGCACAAGTGTTCCATAGCTACCACAAAGCAAAAAACTAGTTTCTTCCTTCATTTTACCATCGCTGGTTTCTTAAAACAAAACTATGTTTGTGGTGATTAGTAAAATGAATTGCCTTTTTTGAAGGTTCGGTGGAGGTGGAGTCAATTTAAAGTTTCCATCCCGGTATTGACTTTGACACTTTTCAAATTAATCATCAAGTAATTTCGTTTTATTTTATTTTGCTGACATAACTGTCGTCACAGCTGAAATAAACAATACTCCAGTATTAGGAGTAAGTACGACAGAGCTGCCCTTAATGACCAAAAAAATAATTTCAAACCAAGAAAAAATTCAATTCAAAAAATTCAAAACATAATTCGAGCTTTTCTCTGGACAAACTGAAACTCCGAAAATAAGTGCAGATACTTCGAAAATAAGCAAAAGTTATGAGATTGCTGTTTCACTCACTACTTCAAAAACAAAAAGTGATAAAGAAAAAGCATAGCTATAACAAGAACCAAGCAATAAATATTTTTTGATTGGAACAGCTGTGCTCGACCGCTTTCCGTCAAAAACTTCACCTCATTCTCTCGGCGTAACCACAAAAATGCGGTTTTTGGTTATATAAGCAAGCAATCCGGGTATCGTAATTTTCCGTGGATTTATGTCACGGACTTTTCACATGTTTTTGCAATTAATAAGTTAACTGCTGTACTATCAACTAGAAATACCTAAACAAGCGCGAGTTAAAGTAGTGCACAAATATTTTGTTAGTGGTACAGAACTTTACTGCAGCTTGAAAAAAGCTGTTTTTTGAAAGCGTTTGTGTCTTTTTAGTCAGCGGCTGTATTTGCTTCCGAAAGAAGGAGCTAGAGAAGTTGTTATTAACCTTTTACCAATTTTTACTTACGTTATTTGGCGTACCCTGAAAGTACTCCATTTTTTAAAGTGAATGACTTTTTTTTTGCGGTCACAGCTTGACAACCATTGAGGTGGAACAGGCATGTGCAAACTTCATTGGCTGGACAAATTCAAAAATTTAAAAAGTAACGCCAGCCCCATCAACCTATTTACTTAAATAATTTAGAATCAACTTTTATAAAAATAGTTTATTTGGTCGAGAAACAGATGCAATGCAATCGACAGGTACATGCGGGCAACAATTTTATTGAAAAATTGTAATGAATGAATAAAATATATTATACATTAAATTTAGTGAAGCGTATTTACTCGGATTAGTTTTTGATTACGTCACCCCTCAAACCATACTCTGCTAATGTGACATTTGATGTTGCAGGCTTTTACAATATTTTCTTTCACAGAGCTACAAGCAATTCAAAGTTGACTTTTTAACGTTGGTCCAACAACTGGCCTCTGTGCCTTTCCCCATTAATATTTCACCATTGAAAAAAATTGCTGGTAGCATTAGGTCAGTGTTTCACAAGCTTTTTTGTCTGTTGGCGCAGTAAAAAAGCTAAACAAATTTTGCGGCACAACAGCCACATGAATCTAGTCATGTTGATCGCGAGTAGCATTATCGACCATTATTTCATGGCAGCATTTACTCAATTTTGGCTGAAAGCTTGTATAAATATTAAGTATTTAAAAAAAACCCGCGGCATAACTGCAAATCTTCCACGACCCACAGTTTGGGAAATACTGCATTAGGTTTTTCCAAAGTGTGAAATGGTTTTCAGGTCGTGTTTGACGTGGTTCTGTTAATTTCCCCAAACATACTTTTTATAAACGTTAACGAGGTCGTTTTCATTCATGGCTCTTTTTATATTATTTTCAGACTATAAATCAAAAGCGATCTTCAAAACGACGACTCATCAACACACCACAGGACTGGTTGCTTTGTGGCCATTGATTGGAGAAGTTTTTGCTCACTTTCGTAAATATGAATCTGCCTTGTAAGGAGGGAGCAATGACATAAAATTGGCACAGAACCATAAACTTATAGTGAATAACACACGGGCCGCAGAGAACGACATAGCGGGCCGCTCTGCAACCGGTGAGTTGCTCATGTCTGGGGTAGAATAAAGAAATTTACCCTCAATAACGAAGAAATTTTCCCCTAAGTAATACTGAGCAAGAGTGAACACGTTTTGATGTCTCAAAATACAAGAAGGTAGAAAAAGAACGCGTTCCCTCTATCTCTTCCTTTTAGCGCAAGAACTGCAGCCGATGAGAGTATCATAAAAAGCTTCTGGAAAAACAACGTTTTTTCCAAGCTACGTCAACGCAATTACAAAAGTGGCAAATGCAGCAGAAGTTGACGGGCGCGAAGTATTGGTTGGAACATACGATTCGCAGTCGGTGGGCTTCGGTTTATTTTTCTTCACAAATCAAACCAAAGACTTCCAAAATGGTACTTATAGAACTCATGCTTGGCGCTCAGTAATACAAGCGATGTAAAGAAAGAAATATAAGTCGTGTAAAATTTTCAATCAGTTATGATCAAAATATACCCAGGCGCTGAAAAAACCAATGTAGAGCCAAAAACAGCACATGATATTAACAAACAACACAATTCTTGTTTTTCGATAAAGATTCACACAGTTTAGTTGCTTTGCAACTGCAGCTGCTTTTTTCAGGACATCTTCTAATCACAAGTGGTAATAACATTGCACATATTATCTTTTCTCACATTGTTCATATGACTGAGCTCCGAGTAAGAGATGTTTGAATAACTTTTTTGATATTGCTTGCCAAGTCCCAGAAACTTAGATTTACCGAGTGAGAAACAGGCACTCTGATCACTCCAAAGATATTTTTGGAGAGATATCTGTTCTCCATCAAATTGTTTTAATTTGAAATAGATCCGACACTTCTTTAACTTTTGGTGGGTCAAGATCTCTGCCTGCGGCTTATTTTTGTTATATAATTAGTTGAATGTACTGCAGAATAATGCGCAGGGCATAAACTGTGGTTTGCGGATTAATTTACACCGATAAAAGGAAATGCAGCTTTTTTACTCAAAACAAGGTCTGCGATATAGCCAAAGATGGCCTCAAATAATACTTTTGGGGAATATGGAAGCTTTGTCCACAGCCAATGAGGGCCGGTTGCGGTTTTGAACAAAACTCAGAGAAATTTAAAGCGCTTTCACAAAATTGTAATGCTTACACAACTACAGGCAACACATTTATGCGATACAGACTCGATGGTATTGGTGAGAGGCGAGAAAAACTCAGTTTGCCGGTGCTGTGGGTCAACACTTAGTTGAAATTTAGCCTAAGAGTCTTACGCAAAAATTCATCAATTACTTGGTCAGAATTAGGTTAATATTGAGGACGAGGTGAACATAGAGCAATGCCAATCCATTCAAAAGCACTTCCTTCATTTTAAACTGCAAATATTTTTACTTTCATTGACCTGTTATGGTACTGGTATATTTCAATTTTTACGCCGATTCTTGGATGTGTTTTTTAAACATGCTGTCTTTCCCTTCCAACTAAGAACGTCAATCAACATTATTTGGTCCCCAATTTTTGAACCACTTATTTGAAGGATCATGGTGAAATCCCGGATGTTACAACAACTTAAGAATTTCTCTAGTTTAATATAAAAATCATGGAGGTCCAGAAAAATCCAGACATGTGGCGAACCTAGCCTAAAAGAAATCACTACTCTATTTGCATCAGGCCAATCCAAAACCCGCATTGAATACGTACTCATCGACATTAACTAGGTTAACAGTATTGTATTGTTTATCTCTCTCATCATCCAGTTATTCAGTTCTGAATTGATAATTCTGAATTTATTCGATGAATTCTGAATTTATTCGATGAGCACTCACAGACTTTAATTATTCAGTTCTAAATTGTGAGTAGTTACTGCAGCAGTTTGCACTTAAGCTCATCCATGCATTTTGGTGCTTATCGCTGGTCCAGCAAGCCGAGTAATTGCTTATTAACCACCGCTTCATACAAACTATTAATTGCTCTATTGATATCGAAAAGAAACGACAATGCTTGCTTTGAACACCTCACCTGGCAAATAGCATTGTGACGCAACAGAACTGCAAGGCATTACATCGCCAATCTCTTGTGTTAAAAAACTAATAACGCGTGAAGCTCTTGTGTCAAACTCAGGCATAGAGCCCAATTAAACAACTTCCTGCAAATTTTCGTGCAATTGTTTGCTCTTTTGTGCAAAATACTTGCTGGGACCAAAGCGGGAAGGGAGGCATGGCAGTCCGCCTCCCACGCCTCTCACCCTACAGTCGACCAAGTGGAACCAACTGAATTTTTGCATTGACAAAGTAATGAGACCTTAAACATCAAACCAAAGAAACTGTTCATGGTCACTAATTGACTAATATGCCTCCAAAGCGGATTTAAACTCCCATTACTCCATACATAACTTGAATATCTTTTTTTCGAAACCATAGGATAACAATTTGTAACTCAAAAACAATGACTGCATTCTTAATTTTTCCTTAAAGTCTTTAGCTATGACTTCAATAATGAATATCTTATTAAACGAGTTTTATCCTATTCCAAACAAAATAAAGATTGCCGCATGAAGTAAAGAGATGAAAGCAGTATTTTCTCCACATGAGTTAAAAAAAAGCCTAAGGCGACCGAGTCGATATAATCTGGCTTATTTACAAATAAAGTGTCAACTTTTTTTGCTCGACATTATAATTAAACGGAGAATTAGGCAGCAAAGAGAGTGCTATAAATTAGATGTATAAAGAGAAAAAATCCCACTGAGGACAAGCACTAAGTGAACGATTATATCTAAAACAAGACTCGCATGCGCTGAGCAGAATCGCGATAAAATTCCATCATTTTTGCTATTTGTAAAGCAAGGTAACTGAACTAAACGGTATGCATAGTTGTTTGGCTTTCAGAATACAGGAGCTGGCTAATTTCTAAAATAAAGCCCAGCATAAAAAGTAGGGGCAGAAGAGAAGGGCACCCCCTCTTCCAAAAAGTGTTTGGACTTAAGTGAAGACTGTATATCAATGACGTCATTATGGAAAGTGAGGCTTCAAGTGTATCTACTTCAAAATTTTTCGCTTCCCCGGCTGGGAAAGCTTTCTGAAATTTTAATAAATTTTAGTTTACATCAATATTACTAACTTCGAAATATTGCTTGCGGGGCTGGGGGCTACCGCTTACTTTCCTGATTTCTTCCAATCCAATATGATATGCCTACGCCAAAGTCGCAGATCAACCGCTAACCAGTGTAACAATTGTTTCGTTGATAACAAATTAAGCCTGTCAGTTGAAGGTTTGAGCGATCTAAACGTTGATAGAGAAGTGACTTGGCTTCAGCCTGTGTTTACTGTTACTTGCGACTTTGTTGTTGCAATTACACCTTCATTCCTCTTATTCGCTGTTAAAAGCAAGTCTTGCTCACTTGCAACATCACGCGGAACTCAGAAACGTTTTCAATAAAGTATGTCGTTTTACCAATTATGTAATGTTGATGGTTTGATTTCTGTCATAGCAACCAGTAGAAAAGCATTTAGAAACTTTTAAACTAATTTGAAGAACGTTTGGTGGATGAGGATAGGGAATTAGTTAAAACTTTAGTGGTATTTTTATAACTCTGTTTTAGCAACATTTTTCCGTTTGACATACATCATAAGGGAACAAGTTTTTTCAGTAATTTGATACCACTAGGTCTGATTTATTAAAAGAAAGTTTTAGCTACGTAGCAATATGTAGCGTAGGGTTAATGTACTTTTTTTGCTTATAAGTTGTTCCCATCCAAAGTTATAACAACCGACCTATCATATGCATTCGATACAGTAAATCAATACATATTACCTCAAAAACTTAAAACTAATTTTGGCTTTCATGGCACCGTTCCATTGTTAATTAAGTCATCTAACCCAGCGATGGGCAACCTTTTTTGCAGTGGACCAATTTCAAAATACTTAAGAACTGTGCGGGCCAGTCAGAGTTTGTAATGCATACTGCTTGTTAGCTCAAGTAAGCTTCGTAAGAATAGCTGTTGGCAGTTTTCGCCAAAAAAAATTGAAGACCGTGTTTTGGACATCAGCGCTTTCAAAAGTAGACAGACACCAAATTTTCTAAATGCGACTTTGTAGGACCTTTGCTTTGGAGAACGGTTTTGCCAAGATGTAGTGGACTGGTTTGGAATCCAATTTGTTTGCTACAAAATCTGTCCGCGGAACGCAAGCTGCGCATTTTTGATCTGACCACGAGAAACTAATATTATAAAATGTTTGGCATCAAATATCAAACACAAGAAATTTCCACAGGAATAACTCAAGAATCTGACTTAGAGGCGTTGCTATTTCTTTGGTACATTAACGATGTACCAAGGGAGACTGATATTATTTTGTTTGCGGGTGACACCAGGCTTTCGCAGTGTCGTAAAAAATTGAATTCACTAGAAAATAGAATAAATAATCAATAATCCAAAATTGATACGAGACTAAGGCTAAACAAATTATTGTTGAATTGCGGCAAAACAAGCCATCTTTCAGTATATAAACAATCACAAAAAGCTATTGTCACTCATTTACCATTATCGGTAAATATTGTTTATTTGAAAAGGCCGTCTTGTATTAAATACTTCGGTGTATTTATTAATAAAAACTTTAGGTGAAACAGCCACGTAAAACATTTATCAACACTGCTAGCTAAATTATCCAGTCTTTTTACATAAAATCTGCAATTTAATTCATAAAAATATTTTCCTTTTGCTTTTATACAACTTAATTCTTAGCAGAGTCCAATACAGCATTTAAGTACGGGTAACACTGCTAAAACGTACATTCATGAGCTTTCTGTTATGATTAACTTAGAATAATTATTTTTGGTAACGAACATTGTTCAATAACGTCTCTTTACAAAAATTTTAGATTATTAAAACCTAAAGGTCTTCACAACTAGGAGTTAGCTAAATTATGTGTTTCTATCATTTAAAACGGTCTCCTTATTTTTACTCAAATGCGTTTACGGGGATTGACAAAATTTGCAGTTACAGAGCAAGGCGATCTAGACAGAGAATAAACAAATCTATCGGCCAAAACTGAATTACATTGCAGAGGAACAACATTATGGGCCGAGTAGGCAACAAATTAAAAACCTTGGAGTTCTACTCCTTAAATAAAATTTTATTAAACCAGTATTAAAATTAACCTTGTCTCATAATACATCGATCACATTTTTATATTTACGGGGCCTAGCCTACGTAGTTATTTAAATTATCGATACAGTATTTGGCTTCGTTTTAATTAGGACGTTATGAAGTTTCTTCTTAGTCTGTTGAATTATCTCCTTCTATTATTTGCGTCAATAAGTTTTTTATATATGTATTTATTTATTTGTATTAAAATCTTTCGTAAGGGAGCATTTAGACTAGTCAACCCTTAGGTTGTTCGGTGCTTTTAGGTCCTTTCATTTTGCCTATTTGTGGATAAATATCTTCGCCTTCTTAAATAATATTTTGATGAGATAAAAAATAAACTCCTCTCATTCTTGTGCAGTGTTTGTTTGCTACACAAAAACAAATGATCCCTGTAAAACACAAGCAAATTTCGCAAACTGCAGACGATGACACTGTTTCGATCTATCAAGTCTCTTCAGTGCAGTTGGTGACCGACAAGAAGACTAGGCTGACTGACCACTAGGCTGAGACAATACTATTGTTCTAGCATTTGTTAGACTTAGTGCATTGCAACCACCGCCGCTCATTCACGAGTGATACGTCTTCGCAGAGTACTGACAGGTCATTCACCTCAGTGGACCTTGTATAGGTCCTATCAATGAGACGGTCTAAACTATGCTTTATTAAAAGCCTCTAGCTTTTTGTCGGTCACCAACTGCACTGAAGAGACCTGATAGGTCGAAACATTGTCACTGTCTGCAGTTTGCTAAGTGCATCACTAGCCTTTTGCTTTACTAAAAGCAAATTATTTCGACGTTTGTTTACCACTTTTAATATTTCGCATTGCTTCAGTGTTGCTTCTCATGAAGTTTTGGCCAACGATTACAAAACTTTTAATTATGTTGCGACAAGGAAGTCATTTTGCAGTTTTATAGGTCGTCAATTATAGAAGCATGCCATTCTGAGAAAAGCTCTGGACTAATCGCGAAAACGGTTTTGAAAGTGAAATAGGACTTGGGTCAAAATAAGGAATGGTTGGATTCCAACTCCCACTTAATAAAAGTGTCAAGTCGTATTTCAAAGTGAATGGCGAAATGATAGCAAATAACTTGCTGTTGATCTGATAATACAAAAATTGCCTCAAAATGACCTAATATCAAAATTTAGCTTGTCATTTAAGTAATCACTGCTTGACTTGGAAAAGTCACAATCAATCGTTGGTGAGTGATGTCAACGTTGATGTAACACTGTTGTTTAGTTTATTTTACTTGCAGTTGCTGAATCAGCCTATCTAGCAGTAGCCTACAAATTTGCGTAGTTACACATAGACGACTACATTTTGCCCGTATTTTACAATGTTGCCGCAAGTTACTGCATCAAGATTCACCTAGAGCAGGGGTGTCAAACATACGGCCCGCGGGCCGCATGCGGCCCGCCAAGTGCTTGAATGTGGCCCCTCAAGGGGTTGCTCACTTTTAATATTTTTATATTTTGAAGATTAACAAAAACTGATACTGTGATAGATCTAGGCGTCATTTTGAAAGTAAAAATTTTCTGTGAACTTTTCAGTATACTTTAGCCTTCAACATGTCTTTATCAAAAAAACGAAAGATTGATGCAGAATGCAGAGTGTTTCAAGATAAATGGACGGAATGTCACTTTTTCACCAATGTGAATGGAAAGGCTGTGTGCTTAGTATGCCAGCAACAAGTTTCTGTGTTGAAAGAATACAATGTTCGCCGGCACTATGAAACTCAACACAGCGGGAAATTCAAAAGCATTCAAGGTAAATCTAGGACAGATAAAGTGAAGGAACTGTTGTCTGGACTAAAAAAACAACAGTCAGTCTTCACTCATACCAAGGAAGTTAGTGACGCTGCAGTGAAAGCCAGCTATCGTATTGCTAAAGAAATTGCAGTGGCATCCAAGCCGTTTTCTGACGGAGAATTTGTGAAAAACTGTATGTTAAAAGCTGCAGAAGTTGTGTGCCCAGAAAAACGTCAGGCTTTTGCCAACATTAGCTTGACAAGGAACACTATTGCTGACCGTATTTCAGATCTATCTGCCAATGTAGATAACCAATTGAAAGAAAAAGTTGCTTCATTTGTGGCATTTTCAATTGCTATTGATGAGAGTACCGACGTGACTGATATTGCCCAGCTTGCTGTTTTCATCCGTGGTGTTGATGCTAGTTTAACAGTTACTGAAGAATTTATTAAATTAGTACCAATGACTGGCACAACAACGGGTGAAGACATCTTCAGTTCTTTGGTTGGTGCACTGGACAACATTGGAGTTGACTGGGCTCGTGCTGTCAGCATTGCCACAGATGGTGCTCCTTCCATGACTGGGAAAAGGGCTGGTGTGGTTGCTAAGTTAAAAGAAAAGGTAAATGCTGCAAATGGAGGTCATGACTTTCATACTTTTCATTGCATCATCCACCAAAAGGCATTATGCTGCAAGACACTAAAAATGAAGCATGTTATGGAAGTTGTTTTTAACACGGTTAACTTTATTCGAGCAAGAGGTCTTAACCATCGTCAGTTCGATCAACTTCTTAATGATGGTGATATCAGTCATGGTTTACCATACCACACTGAGGTAAGATGGCTAAGTCGTGGAGTTGTGCTGAAACGTTTTTTTGAACTAAGAAAGGAGATTGCTGACTTCATGGACATGAAAGGGAAGCCTGTGGAACAGCTACAGTCCCCGGAATGGCTGCAAGACCTTGCTTTTATGGTGGACATAACTGACCACTTAAATTGCCTCAATAAAATGTTGCAAGGTCGTAATAAGGTTGTCACACAGTACTATGACAACATAAGGGCATTCAAGTCTAAACTTGTGTTGTGGGAAATGCAGTTTTCAAAGAATAGTCCTGTTCATTTCCCATTTCTGAAAGAGTTGTACAACACAGGAACGGTTACTGAATTGGGCCGGTACAAAGAAAGCATTTCCAGTTTGCTTCAGGAATTTGAGCGTCGCTTTCAAGTGTTTTCTGAACTGGAGCAAGAGTTCAAAATTTTTTGCAGCCCATTTACTGTGTCATCTTCTGATGTACCAACAGAATTGCAAATGGAAATAATTGATTTGCAGTGTGACTCAAATTTAAAAGAAAAGTTTACCATTGTTGGCCTGGATATCTATAAGTACCTTTTTCCTGGGTACCCTAAACTGAGAGACCTAGCTGCCAAAATTTTGTGCATGTTTGGAACTACTTACCTGTGTGAACAATTGTTTTCAGTGATGGCCATCAACAAAAATAAGCTTCGTTCAAGGCTGACAAACAAGAATCTAAATGACATTCTTAAAATGGCTGCTTCACAAGAACTATCACCTAACATTGATACACTTGTCAAAGAAAAAAGGTGCTAAGTGTCTGGGTCAAACTAAGATGGTGTTACTCCTTTTACACAAGTTAAACTTAGAACTTTCCATAGTAGTGACTGTCAATTTTTATTGTAATTTTTCAAAAGAAAACCTCCTAATTGTACTTGTTGCAAAAGCTAATCTGGTAACTTTAACTTTAAATGTTTTGTAGTTTTTGAACAGTTTTATCACAATGGAAGCATATAGCAATTCTGTCTTAATAATACCAGTAAATGTACCAGTGTTTTATGTTTTTATGTCAGCGGCCCACCTTGTATAAATTTTTATGTCATGCGGCCCCCGAACAGAAATGAGTTTGACACCCCTGACCTAGAGCTTTACTCTTCCGAAAATGTTGAAATCAATGCTGGGATTGTATTTCAATTCGAACCCATTCCAACCTTCCAAACGAGTGCCATCTGTCTATAGATCATACTTTAACTACCAAGATTATAGCCAAACCCAAATGAATCAATATGGTAAAAAACAATATCACCTTGATATAGCCAAACTCAGCATTTCTAAACTGGGTACATTTTTTATTTCACACCAAACATGCGGTGAATCCAGTCATCTTCTTTGACGGCAACAAAACCGGATTCAAGAAATGGGATCGCTCTCTCTCTCTTTCTCTCTCGTCAAATTTACTAAAAGCTTCTGCGAAAAGTAATCTCTGAAAAAAATATAAAAAAATGGTTAACAACTTTAAAATTAACAGTAGTTTAGAAGTGAACCTGTTTAAAAGTGACCTTCTTTCTAGTGGTCACTACATTTGGTAATGACCTTAGATATAGTAATCTGAATACCCTTGTATGGGTGGCCATTTTTGCCAAGAATAGTGTTGATGTTTTTCAGCTCTTGTGGCATGCTAATTTTGGAGGAGATAGACAGAGCCCCATGCACTAAGGTTCGAATAAGGTTCGTCTTCCGTTTTGGCGTCCAAAAGAATCCCAACTGGTATATTTGCCGGTAAAACCGGTTTTTGATATAAGGACCTGAAAAATTTTGGGTCAGCTTTCTCTACCAGAACTTCTAGAAAGAGAAGTTTGTCATCAACTTTTTTTTTAAAGTGAAGGCCAAGCAAGGATAAAAAGAGTTTATTGCCATAAAAAAACTGTCACAGTGATATTTCTTGTTGAAAAGGGCAATGGCGTCATCAACATGGCGGAAATACACGACGGTTTTGCTGGTTCGTTGAAACAATTTCTTTTAGTAGTAGGCCTATCCAATAAATATATTGGCAAGAGCTGGGCCAATTGGAGAACCCATGGCAACACCATCAACCTGTTCGTGCATAGTATTGTTGAAACTGAATTCAACCGAAGTAATGGTTGTGGTTAGCATCGTAGGGAAAAGCGCCTTAGTAGTAGTAGGCAGAACAAATTCACTGTTGTGTGAAGCATCAGCACAGATCTGAATGGTTTCATTCCGTGGGATATTTGTAAACAGGTTAGAGATATTAGGCTAATCAAACAGAAAAAGATGGCTTCTGAATCCAAATTAAAGTGTTGCGTAGTTTTTGCAGAAGCAAAAGAATCTTAAACAAAAGAATATAGGAGGATGGAACTGGTAGAAGGAGGCTTGTAAAGGAATTGGCCGATTGAAGAAGGGCAGATCCGATTATTCTGGCTATAACTTTTGATGGCCGACAGACAAAAACGTCGTGGTTTTAAATCATTGCTTTTAAAATAGTAAAATGAATCCGTTCTCTGAAGCTTCAATCAAAGCTACTTCATTTGATTTTCTGCAGTTTGTTTTATCTTTTTAAGCAAATATTAGTTTGTTCACATATAAGTTACCGCTCATATCATGGGAGTGGCTAGAGGAGCGAAAAGGGCAATTACCTTCTCAAAAAATTTATAAAATTTTTTGGGATGAATTCTCTTGCGCCCTCTAAAATAAGTTATCGAGCAAGCTTAACCTCAGCAAATATCTTTCAAATTTGCCCAATGCTACCAATTCTCACCATAATTCTGTAAGAATAATTAAACTTAAATTAATAATTAAACTCTGAAATAATTAAACTTTGCCTCAATGCTCTCAAAAAATTTCTAGCTGACAACATCATTTGGGTTTAGTTTTTTTACATTAAAGTTTAAATATTATGAGATCTAAATATTTCTTTTTTAAAACAACGGTTTTTAATTTTTTCTGCTCGCACACTACCTGGTAAATCTTTTCTATCTTTGCGTATCGCCAAAGGCGCAATCACGAGAGCGGGTAGAACCCCCCTATTTTAGGCATTATATTCTTTTATTATATTCTTCTATACACCCAACAACTTTTCCCAGCACACCGTTAAAACATCTATTTCTGGAAGCCCTCAATAAAATATGTCTCGAAACATTGCTGGTTTTGCAGCTTAAAACTTTTATTCTGAGCATAACAACAGAAAAATAAAATGTTAGTGATGTAAATGTTATGTAAGCTTCGTGATTGACGTTAGGGCAAAACAACAGGAAAAAACAAGTCACTGTTTTACCGTAAGCATTAATTTTCAAAAAAAGAGGAGGAAGTTGCAAGTTTCAGTTTTTGCTGTGATTAGAAATTTCCAAAACAGAGCTGGAAAAAGCGAGTTTTAGCTTATAGTCAATATATTTTTAATTAAAAAAAAAAGCAGGAAAAAGTATTTTTTAGCTTTTATTCACTATTTTTTAGTTAAAAAAGATCAGGAAATATCAAGTTTAAACTTTTTACTAGTAATTTAAAAAAACAAAAATGCGTGTTTTAGGTCTTCGTCAACGTTGTTTGAAAAATTTCAGCTGTTGATTAGTGTAGGACAATGTTAACGTATACTTTAAAATCACGAGATTTAACTCCTAACTGCACACTTCCATTTCCAGCAATATTTTGTCATCGGCCTATTACCAACTTTTTGCCATGTTATTTTTTTATTTTTTCCGTCACTTTAGCCTGCCTTGAACACACATAAATGCGATGAATAAACTTGTTTTGTATATGCATGTAAAGTTACTAAGAAGTAGATTTATAACCAGAGATGTAGAAGCGGTTATTGTTTTAACCGCTTCTGCTTCCACACCTATCGCTTCCGCTTCCACTAACAAAAGACGAGAAAATGACCGTTGACAATTTTTTTTAACTTTTGTGGGTCTGTAGCCTGCCTTCTCCTACACTTTATCATTTTGAGAAGACAAAAACCTTCATTTATTGCTATTACTTTACCTACTTCGCTTGAGCTTATTGTTCCGAACTACTCTGTGTTTCTTTTTCTTAAATATTAGAACTTGTGTTGAATGTAGAACAATGCTTTTCAATCTTTTGGTCATCGCGGAACCCCTAATGTACTTTCGTGTTTGTCACGGAACCCTCACTAACAAAAATTTAGAAATCACGAATTGCTTGCAACAAAATCAAGTATTTGGTTTCTACACTTCAAAAAATAATTAAACACTTCAACAAATAGACAGTTATTACAAATTCCCTCACTACTTGCAACTACTTTTACAACAGTTAACTTAATGCTTCTCAGATCTAAACCGTATGACCACATATTACAGCTCTCGACAATAACCTGTAGTCACAACAACAAATTACACCGTATAGCGCTGATTTTCCCTCTCTATCCTCAACTAACTCTGCCCTTGAGTTAACTTTAACTCTAATCATCATTACGGACTTTCTGTCCGTTCCAAAAACACGTATTGACTCCGATCTTTTTGGATAGTGAAGTGCAAAATTTCTGTCGTAGATATAGTATATACATGTAAAGCGAGCAAAATTGAACTGCACCAGTCAACAGCCGCCTTAACGTGGTGGTACGGTCCCCAACCGCGTTTGGGTTGGATTAAAATGACTTTTGGCCTTCCCGAGGGTCCCAGTTACCCCGGGCACTCCGCTTACACAAACCATTTTTTCTCCGTGCAGCCCCCTGAACGACCGCAGAAGGGCAGCACGCAGCCTCTTTAAAATCGGCCGGTCTTCTCTCTTCTCCTGTCTTCCTCTTGCCCGTTTTCTCATTTTTCTCCTTGTTCTGATGAGCGGCAACGTTCATCCCAACCCTTGTCCCGTCTTTCCCGGTTCAGTGTGCGCTGGAAATGTGACCTGGCTGGGTAGGTCAGTGCAATACTGCACCTGCTCTAATTGAGTTCATTCAAAGTGCTCAGTACTCTCCTTTTCTAGATTCAGAACTCTTGGCAGCTCTCACCCCTGGAGCTGCCCTCCCTGATTTTTTTGGAGATGCTACACTTACTAGCACTGTGACTTCCTCCTCGGACTCCTCCCACTGCTCAATCTGGCCCATCTGGCCCCCTTCTGCTAATGCAGCACTCGCACCCCACCCTCGCCTTCAAACCTCTTATTCTCATTCCGCTCACTTTGTATCTTTTCCCTCTGCACCCTCACCACCGCCTCAGGCTCGTGGCTGTTTCTCTTTACCTCCAGCTTCTTCGTCCCCTCCCTAACTATCTCAAGGTTCTTCAATAGAATGCTGGGGGTCTCCGAGCCAGGAGCACTGAGCTGCTACACTTTATTTCGTCTCATCCCGTTGACCTTATTTGTATCCAGGAATCTAACCTAAATTTATCTTCCTTTTTCCGGATCCCTGGATTCTCTGTTCTACGATCCGATGGCAGCCGCTCCCGATCTGGTATTTTTTCTACTGATGTCACAGACGCTAGCGGCCGCGTCATCATTTTCGTCAGGCAGAGCTTATTGTTCTCTGAGCTTTCTACCTCCTCTCTTTCTTCGCTTGACCCCTACTCTGTTTACGTAGAGGTCAACCTCTTTCTAAACGACTCCTCCTCGCCCTCATTTCTTAATGTCTATGCTCCCTCTATTCGCTCTTCTCCGAAGGATAGCAGAACCAATTTCTTTTCTTCCTCCATTCTTCCCTCCTATGTGGAAGCGGAAGCGGTGAAATTTTCGCGCTTCCGCTTCCACAGAAAAAGACCACTTCCACCGCTCCCAGCTTCCGCTTCCGCATCCCTGTTCATAACTAAATTATATTTCGCATAATAATGGAGTTTTACTGAAATTGATGCAGTACCCTGCACTCCGAAATTTAAAAGCAAAGTGATCCAAATTTAAAGACTGGAAGCAAAAAATTGAATAAATTCTTTCTTCTGTCAACTTTACAAAACTTTTTTTGGGGGTTTCCCATGAAACAAATCTTCTTTGAGTCTCAGTAAGTAAACCTGCTGGAGACCAGAAAAAAATTGCTAATTCCTTTAGTTCTTTTTATCACTAGCGTAATTAACGCAGGGGCCAGTTAACCAGCTGCTGTTTTGAACCAATTCCAAATGGTAAACTAGCAAAAAACAAAGGCGGCTGTAAGAGGGAAGGGGCTAACCGAGAAACTGTTTTGACTTCTAAAGAAATCTGCACAATTTCAAAAACATATTTGCTCGGTTTTTCAAAGAGAATTGTATAGAGCAGAAGTTTTCTACCTTTTTCTGCTTATGGCCTATTAAACCATAAAGATATTGGTGGTGGCTCATTAACTTATGCAATGAAAACACAGAAAATCTCAACAGCACAACAGATTAATCAGCAGTTTATATAAATAAGTTTAATGAGAAGATATTTGCTGCATCTGGTCCACAATTCTTTGAATCTTGGGTGCAGTCGATGAAAGTGCGCAGCGCATGTCGTCTTCAACATCAAGTCGGTTGCGCTGCTTGGATTTTACGTTCAATAGGGATGAGAAGGCTGATTCACAAAACCATGTGGTTGTGAAAGGCAATAGTTTTATTCGACAGTTTCTGCTGATACGTGGAAGCGATGAGGACACTTGTATCCACAATTCAGTGACTGAAAAGGCTTCAAATAAATCACGATAGCCCGAATCATTTTTGAGGTCAATTAATTCATCTTGCAACTCATCATACACTTGTTCAATAGAGGCACGAAATGGATTCCTTACAATCGACAAATCATTTCAGTCAAGCTCCGGAAAAAAGTATTTGAATTCACTTTGTAAAGTTCTAAGGTGGTCTGGTATTTCATCCTTAACTTTATCATCCAGCTCAGACAAACATGCGAGACTGTGAAACATGTCAAAGTTAAAATTTTCCACTTCACGTTTGCAGTTGCCCAGCTTTTAAACAAATGTATTTTTAAAGTCCACAAACTGAATGATTTCTCTTCCATTTCCTTGCATTCTTTAATTGAGCGGATTCAAAGTTTCAAAATAATCCACTAAATATGCCTGGTGAGAAACAAACTTACCGTTTTGAAAATGAACAGCGAGTTCAGGTTTTGCAGTTTCCAGAAATATCTTAATCTCATCACGGAGCTCGAACACTCTGGATACAATTTTACCTCTTGACAACCATCTCATTTTGGTGTGAAAGAGAAGATATTTATGGTCAGAATTTAGGTCTTCACAAACTTCAGGAACAGACGTCTAATACGTACTTTCAGGAGATATTAACTACGTGCTTTCGATAAAAACAATTTATGCTCATTTGACAATGCAACGATAACTCTTTATTTAAGTATTTAAGCCTATTATGCATACATCCACTCTTTTTTGCTTTTACGCTTAAAACTCGCTTTATGATGTCATAATACCGTCTGGTACGATTAGCAGTCTTTCGTTAACAGAGATCATAATATGATTTTTCTAAAATTGCAACATTGTTACAAAACCAATTTTCTTAAAAACTGTCTTGTGACCTCATTTCTCAACCGATTTTCAAATTGCAAACTTTTCATCAAATTAAACGGTGTTTAAATGCAATCCGAGAGCATATGATGCGTATCTTTTGAATTTGTTTTTAAACTAAAAAGGTTAAACTTTACCGCCAGTTGTGTAACTTTCTCCCCCTCCCAAAAAGCGATAACCGTCGCGATGGCGTAGTGGTTAGAGCGTTCTCTTCGCAGTCGGTAGACCTGGGGTTCATTCCCCTTGTCGAGTCACACCAAAAGACTTTGAAAAATGGTATTCACAGCTTCCCTGCTGGGCGCTCGGCATTTAGGGGAGGTTGTGGAGAACAAGCCGGCAAGTTCGCTTGTTGTGTCCTAGGGCAAGGCACTTAACGGGACACCCCATCTTTATGTGGAAGACACGTGGCCCAGACACCTCGGAAATAGCAACTCCCAAGCGAGTGTGGACCTAGCATAGCGATACAATTCGCTTTCTCGTGAATGGAGGATAAATGTAGCAAATAAAAAAAAAAAAAAAAAAAAAACAGGTGACATTAATACATAAAAGGTATAATAAGGTACTAACAATTACTGTCCTTTAAAAGCTTAGGAAATTTGCTTTCCAGCAATATGTAATTCTAATTACTTTGGGCTGAAGATTAGTTTACAATAGTTGATCAAAAATTGGCTAACATATGTTATGCTCTATTTTGTAGTTGTACAATTATCCTATTTGATCTAAACAACTAGCAATTGTTAGACAAAATTAGTTCTTTGGTACATTTTGACTACTTTTCGTCACAAGCATGGCTCTTTGGCATTATCTGTCTACATTTATCAAAAAATGAAGTCTCTAAACGTTTATGAAATGTGGCCTACCGCTTAAAAACACTCATAATTTTGGTGCCTGCCTTTCACAGAATTTCAATTTCTACAAAAACTAAGTCCTATGGTACATTTTGTGTATTCTCTCTCGAGCGCATGGATCTTTGGCATTATCCATCAAAATATTCTAAAAGATTTATCGAAAAATTAAATATCTAAACATTTCAAGCCATAGCCAACTCCAAGCACAGCATTTGGTGAACATCCTAAAAAAGAAGAGTGAAAATAAAGATTATCCTGTTCAATTTTTTATCACAACATATTAGTATCGAGTTGCATATTATCTAAATGCTGAAACAATTTCTTCGCAATTGGGTGAGGTTGTCGCAGCAGCCAGCTGATTTGATATTCTTAACCTCGACATTAATACTGGGGGACCTGTTATTGCAATAACTTTCTATAAGTGCTTCATTTTGGGTTAGTTTGCTCTTTGCATGGCTGCGTTTATGCCAGGACCGAGCAGCATGCGCGCACCCAGAGGCGTTAGCTGACACAAATACGCGTACACTTAAGAAAAAGTCGGAAGTAGCTCTCCTAATACTTAATGACTTAATCCTGAAAATACATATCCATCACCTTGGTGCCCTCCCACAATTTTGATATTCTTACAAGGCCTTGCTAAATTTGACGGATAAAAGTTTGTTGAGTTTAAGAACGCCTGTGGTAATAACAAGACAATAAGATGTTGCCAGGGACTCGATACACTTGGGGCAACTCCTCACTATGTCTTCCTCCTTTTTCTGTACACCAGTCAATCACTTACCAAGACCAATTCAAATATTTCATATTCAAATAACCAAAAAAATTGGTGAAATTGTTGCCTGTTTCAACTGCGACCAAGCCCACTTTTAAAGTACGCCAAAGCTGCAAACAAAACAAATAACACGTGGCCACAACCGGTAGAAGGTTTGGGGAAAATATATACAGGCTCTGCGCAACCCCTAATGTTTTTGCACTTCGTTACCTTTCTAAGAGCCCTTTTCACCGTGTAACGGTTGATGCCAATGTCAAAAAATATAACCCCTTATGTGAAACCGGCACAGCCGGCTGAACCGATATTCTCAACTGCAACATTCGATATGGGGGCCCTGCGGGGAACGCCGGCAGGGCCGGCTAGTTTCATATAATTTACGATTTTAGTGACCTAGTCATAAGCGCATTTGAGACCGTCTGGTAAAGTCTGAAGCCAACGCTTACCAATAAATGAAATAGAGAGTGGTGACAACATCGGGAATTTTCTTTTGCACTAGCGTCGGAAATCCGCTGTTTGTTGCAAGCATAGATGGTGCTCCATAAGTGCACACATCACACAAATTTTTCAGCTTATGTTCTGTTTGTCAAAAAATGCTCTACTTTTGTCATTGTCTTTTGCCTTCGTCGTGGTCTTCAATTCACCAAAAAAGAACAACTCTTCCTTCACTTTTTCATTTACTACGTAACGAGCAAAGACGATAAGCCGAGATACTGAAGAAATACCTGTGGATTTATCAAGCTAAAGAGCGTACAACCCAAATAATGACTTCTCTTTAACTTCACTGACCACTTGCTGTTTTATATCATTCGCCACAAGAGTAATTCTTCTCTGCACTGTTTTGTTTGACAAAGGGATTGCCTTTTTTCTTCTTTCACTTTCTTCGCCCAGCACAATCCGGACCATGGCCAGAGCACTTGGCTTGGCAAGAGTCTCATATTACGAGCTTTTTTCTGTTTGGCAGTCGTTAGGCTGACTTCAAAAGATGCCTCTGTCAGTTTCTTATCGGTCTGTCAAAAAGATCCGGTCTTGTCAAGACGTTGACGTTTCAAACCTGCTTCCAGTCTTTTAAAATATTGGATATCTTTGCTTTAAAGGCCAGAATGATTCTTTTCCAATTGATATGGTAATTTGTGTGGTCTTGGAAATTCATTGCTTCAAACACGGTAACAAATGACGCACTGAACCTTTTCCTCTCCTCGATCACTGACTGAGGTTAACTTTATATAATCAGCATTAAACTTTTTTTGCCATTCATAAAATGAACTAAGCTAAACAAGATAAATTATTGTCAGGCTAATTAAAAAATTTAGGGCATACAAAACAGATTACGTAATCGATTATCTGTGAGACCCAACCATTCAGGCGGGCGCGTTTACACCAGCAACCTAAAAGCAAGTAGTAGTAGTAGTGATTCAGTTTTTATCCGGTGTTGTCCCTTTAGCGAAGATGACCGGATTTACCCCTTTCCTTCTGCAATTGCTCGCACTCCGTCCCTCCACTTGTCTCGTCTCAGGGCATCCTCTTTCTTCAAACCAATCTTCTCTGTCTCCTCTTCCACCTGCTTCTTCCAGGTCTTCTTCGGTCGTCCTCGCTTTCTCTTGCCACTCACTTCGAGATTCAGAGCAACCCTCAAAACACTATCGTCATCCCTCCTCAGCACATGTCCATACCATCTAACTCCATTCGCTGTTGCTCACCGGTCTATAGTTTCCTTCAACCCCAACATATCCATCTGTTCTTCAGTCTTCTTCCTGTCTACCACTTTCTGACCACACATGACTCTCAACATAGCTCTCTCCGTTCTCCTCAAGATTGCTTTTTCATTTTCTTTTGGACACCATGTCTCACTTCCATACAGTATTGCTGATCTTACACAACAACGATAGACTTTACCTTTTATCTTCAGAGGAAACCTATTTCCAAGCAACAATTCTCCACATTTCCTGAATCTTACCCAGCCGATTCTTACTCTTGCTGTAACTGCCGCTTCACAACCACCACTAGCATTTAGTCTGTCTCCCAAATAACAAAATCCATTCACTGTTTCCACTTCATCGCACAACTTCTCGATCGAATCCATCGTCCTTTTCTTCATTCCTTTACATTTCGAGCAAGCAAAATGCATTGCCAACCTAGCGGTAACTTTCTTTATTTTTGCACATTTGCCATGAACCCAGCTTCCACATTTTGTGCACAACACTGAATTCGCCATGACTCTCCTCCCACAAACTCCACATGGATCTATCTTGCTTTTGAATAGTTCGCCTTCTGACCCGCTTACCATCAATTTTGTTTTTCTGGAGTTGACCTTCAAGCCTTTACTTTCCAGTGCATCCTTCCAATTCCAAAACCTTTCCTTCAAATCTTCCATGTCTTCGCTCATGATAACAAGGTCATCTGCATATAGCAATTCATTAACCACACCCCTTCTTGCATTTTCTGTAATAGCGTCCACCACTATTGCAAACAATAGTGGCGACAGCACAGATCCTTGATGTACCCCAACTTTTACTTCGAATTCCTCTGAATAGGCAGATCCCACCCTCACTCCTGTCTTTGCACGATCATACAGGCTCATAACTGCCCGAACTATTACTTCTGATAAACCCTTCTTTCTCATGGCCCACTCCATCACTTTTCTTGGCACTCTATCAAAAACTTTTTCCATGTCAACAAAACACATATACAACTTCTTGTCCTTCTTTTGATATTCCTCCTGCATTCTTCTCACAATGAATATTGCATCCACTGTTCCTTTTCCTGGCATAAATCCAAACTGCATTTCATTCAAATTGATTAGTGTTCGTATTCGCATTTCTAGTACCCTTTCAACAATTTTCATTGCATGTTCTAGCAGTTTCACTCCTCTATATGATCCACAGCTCATCACATCACCCTTTCTTTTAAAGATAGGTACAATCACACTTGTTTTCCATTCATCAGGCATTCCTCTACCATCCAATACACGCTGGCATAGTTCCATCATCACTTTAACCCCAATTTCACCACTTGCAACTATCATCTCCACACTTACTCCAGATGTTCCAGTTGCCTTTCCTGATTTTATACTTTGAATTGCTTCCACAATTTCATTACGAACCACTTTTTCCACTGGTCCTTCTACTACATCAGTTTCCACCATGTGGTCCCATTCGTTTTCTTCATTCATGATCTTTTCCATGTGCTCCTTCCAAATTTTTGCCCTATCCTCTTCAATAAAACCCAATCGTCCGTCTCCTCCTCTCAAGCACCTTCCTCCTTCCACATCCTTCCCTTCCTTTTTCATTCTTCTAAGGAAGTAGAAAACACTATTAGATTTCTGATATAAATTATTCAATTCCTGATTAGCTTCCATTCTCATAGCTCTAGCCACAATTTTTCTCGTTTGATTTCTTATACGTTTGTATTGAGTTTTATTTCGTTCTGATGGGAATCTGCACAGCTCTTTAAATGCCGCCTTCTTTCTTGTTATAGTATCCTTGACGTCTTCATTCCACCACCACACGTCTCCTTGATCTCTCCTAGACTTCTTCTTCCCACACAGTTCGTCACATGCCTTTAGAACACCATTCCTAAAAATTTTCCACAAGTCAGGCGCATCTGTGCTCACTAGTTCTTTTACTCTTTTTTCAAATTTCACTCTTGTTCGGTTTTCATTCAACTTCCAAATCTTTCTTCTTATGATCCGTTTCTTTTTCACAACCTTTTTTAGAACCTTTTTATCTAAATCTACGACCACCAGCCTGTGCTGAAGTTCCCATGGAATCACTTTTACATCCCTGATATACTTTCTGTATTTTTCCCCCACCAGCACAAAATCAATTTCTGTTCCACATCCACCGGCACTATAAGTGATTTTCCTTTTATCTGTCTTTTTAAACCAAGTATTTGCCACTCGCAGCTCTCTTTCATCACAAAACTCCAGCAATCTTCTTCCTTCTGCATTTCTTTTCCCAACACCATTCCCCCCATGTACACCTTCAAAACCCTCAGCACATTTCCCCACATGTCCATTAAAATCCCCTAAAGAAACAATTATTTCACTAGAACTTCCCAAGTTCCACTCACTTCTCATTTCATCATAAAAATGAACTTTCTCTGCATCTGTTCTTCCACTTTGTGGCCCATATGCACATATTACACGCATTACTTCTCTACTTAGAGTTAGCACAATCGCCATTACTCTATCACTTTTTCCTTTAACTTCCACAACGTTCCCAGATATTTCCTCTTTCACCAAAATTCCGACCCCTCCGAATCCTGCATCATTTCCTGACCACCACAGTTTATACCTTCGTCCCGAAGTACCCACAAAACGAGCTCCTTGGCCTTTCCATCTTACTCCCTGGATGCAACACACATCAACTTTTCTCTTCCTCAGTTCTTCACACACTTCCGTTTTCCTTCCACAAAAACTTCCCACATTTAACGTACCAAATCTTATCCCATGACATTCAGATCTAAACCCGGAGATTCTTCGCACCCCCTGCCCATTTAAGAGCTGTCGGGGGCTGGGGACCACTTGTATATTTTTTCTGGTCATGGGGATTTGTTGGAGCAAAATTTTTCTACAGGGAGCATGCCCTTGCTTACCCCCAACCTCAGTTTTCTGACATGAGTGGTCCAACCAAGCAATTAAGCTGGCAACCCCACCATCAACAGTCAGACTGCAATTGGTAGCAGAGACGTAGCACCCGCCCCCCAAACCCCCCAATTGGGGGGGGCCCGGGCCAACTTTGGGGGCCCAAGTTAGTCTGAAATTGCTTTTTGGCTACGTGACTATTTTCAGTTCAGCAGACTTGTTTACAACCGATTTAAACTGTAGGAAGAAATTGGCTGTGACATCATAAGTGAATTCTACGTCATTTTATCTCGCAGAATCTAGAATATTTCGATTGATTTTCTGGTAGAATCTTGAATATTCGATTGACGTAACAATGCCGTTGTTACGCAACAATCATAGAATGGTCTGGAATTCTGTTTGGCTATAAATACCGGGACAATATACAGGGTGTCTCAAAAGTAAGTATACACTTTAAAATTTGAAAAACAATCTAATGGCTTGTTCAAATTTGTCAAAATTTTACAAAAATATTCTATAAACTACTAGAAACAGATCACCGTCCTAATATCTTGTTGAATTTATGTATTGACAGAATGTTAGACCTCAATGTGGGAACCACCAATTTCGAGACATTTCAGCCACCTTTTGACGCATTCTTGCCCGACACTTTGCAATAAATCTTGTGTAACTAGTTCACATCATGCTCTAATTTTTTGTTCCAACTCTTCAAGGTTTTGAGGCCGTGTGGAGAAAACTTTACTCTTAAAGAAACCCCCAAGGAAAAAGTCGCATGGGGTTAAGTCAGGCGAACGAGCGGCCCATTCCAGAGGACCTCTGCGCCCGATCCACCGATCGGAAAAAAACTGATTTAAATAATCTCTGACTTTCCTGGCGTAATGTGCAGGAGCTGGTTGAGCAGTGTTTCACACATTTCTACCCTGCGATCATTATCTTCTTCTTCAAGTTTGTGTACAGTTTACAACTTGTAGGGAAACGCTTTAATATCTTTGCGTAACATTTGTTGAATAGATGATCGGCTGATCTCCAGTTCTACTGCTGCACGACGTATGAATTTTCCTTGACTCAATGCATATGCCTCTTCTAAAACCCGAATGTTTTTCTCTGAGCGTCCGCTCTTTGGTCTTCCTGATCTTTGTGCATCAACCACAGAACCAGTTTCCATAAATTTACAATGAATTGCATAAATTGTTTGTCGTGTAGGAGCCGAATTAATTCCAAATTCCCTGTTAAAGAGGCCCTGAGTTTGCCTTACTGATCCATATGCTTCTTGCCAAACAGCAATTTTGCACCTCATTTCTCGGGCTAATCTCCTTGTCGTTCTGTGGGTTAATGAAAAATGCAAACAATACCTAAATTTTACTACTTATCCACACTATGTTCTCTGAAGAAGTGAATACTCTAGGATGAGTACCTGAAAAGCAAATCAAAGTTGAAAGTGTATACTTACTTTTGAGACACCCTGTACATGCACTGCAGAGTGCAGATAAAGTATTTTATTGACATTGTATAGAATGAAACGTTCAAAAAGTGGTGCTCAAAAGAGAAAAGAAGCAGCCACTGCTCGAGATGCTGTAGTGAAATTGCCCAAGATGACAAATTTTTTCAAGATTACTGAGCAGAGTAGACCTGGCACTAGTACCGAGAGGGATGAAGAAAACTATAGTGTACAAGAAAAAGAAGACTATGACGATCAGCATCAAAGTGATTGTGAATTTCCAGAAAATGTAAGTTGTGATTTACCTGCCAATACGCAACCTTCAATATCAAAAATAACTGAATCTCAATTTACCCCTATCCCTGATGACCCATGTAAATGGCCTGAAAGTATTTCTGATGCTCAACGATGTGATATAGTAAAGCGTGGACCACATCAACTAATAATGAATTTTCCATATAATAACACAACTCCAAGGCGACGTTTTTCCTCCAACCATTATAAACGTGTGTTACCTAATGGTGAAAGTGTTTCACGGTCGTGGCTAGTTTATTCTGGGGAATCAGATCAAGTTTTTTGCTTTTGTTGTAAGCTATTTGGAAAAACACTAAGCACCTTTTGTAGTGGTATAAATACATGGGAGAGTTTTTCGAAAAAACTGAAAGACCATGAAAACGGCATTTCCCACCAAGAATGCTGCAGTCAATGGATGTTGCTAGCTGAAGGGATAAGAAATTCATCCACTATCGACAAACGCGAGATGAATATTTTTTTCAATGAAAGACGTTTTTGGAGAAATGTTTTAGAGAGACTTATCGACATTGCCTTGTTTCTATCGGAAAGGAATCTTGCTTTTAGAGGATCTGAAGAAGTCTTAGGATCTCCTCACAATGGAAATTTTCTGGGTATATTTGAGCTTTTGGCAAGAAGAGATCCGATCCTAAAAGAGCTTCAAGACAGAATCAAGAATAAAAACACTAAAGATCACTATTTGAGTCCTACCATACAAAATGAACTAATTGAATTGCTAGCGACAGAAGTTGAAAAAGAAAATTTACAGCAATTGAAATTGGCAAAATATTTTTCTATAATTTTGGACTGCACTCCAGATATGTCACATCATGAACAAATGTTTGTCATTCTCCGTTATGTACTATGTAATGAAGAAGCTGCTGTTGTTAAAGAAACATTTTTTGGCTACTTGAGAATAAGTGACAGTACTGGGAAAGGCTTGTTGGACGCTTTCTTAGAAAAAGCGACCGAACTGCAACTTGAATTGTCTGATTGTCGAGGTCAGTCATATGATAATGGTGCTAACATGAAAGGAAAACATTCTGGGGTCCAAGCAAGAATGCTAGACATCAATCCCAAAGCTGTTTACGTGCCCTGTGCAAACCATACCCTTAACTTAGTTGTTGTTGACAGTGCTAATTGATCGACGGAAGTATTGACATTTTTTGGAGTACTTACAAGGTTGTATGTGCTGTTTTCTTCCTCTGCTCAGCGTTGGGAAATTTTGAAGAAACATGTGGAGCTGTCCATAAAGTCACAATCTGATACTCGTTGGGAAAGCAGAATTAAATGCATCAAACCTCTTCGATACAATTTAAAAGAGGTGTTGCTGGCACTGAAAGACTTGGAAGCCATTTCCATAGAAAGAAAAGATGGAAGAGCTGCCTCAGAAACAAAATCGTTGATACCTCATTTATCAAAATGGAGTTTTCTTTTGTCGGTGTTTATTTGGTATGATATCCTATTCCAAGTCAATAAAGCAAGCAAGATTCTTCAATCGTATGGAGTCTCCCTTCATACAATGGAAACGGAAATCCAGGCAACTGAAAAGTTTTTGCAAAACTATCGCACAACGGGTTATGACAGTGCCGCAACATCTGCTGTTGAAATAGCACAGGAATTGGATATTGATCCTTCTTTTCCTACGTCAAGAAGTGTAAAGAAAAGAAGATTGTTTGATTACTAAGGTGAAGAGGAACAACGAGCTACTCCTGAACTGAAATTTAAAAGCAACTTTTTCTATCCATTAGTAGACCAGGCTATTATGTCAATAAAGGAGCGCTTTAATTTGTTACGTGAGGTTTCTTCCGCCTTTTCGTTTTTGTACACACGAGACAAACTTTTGCTTGTGCAACAAGAAAATGCTCTTCTTACTTGCTGTAAAGAGTTCCAAAAAAAGTTCGGTGACATTGATTCTGATGAAATGAGCGCTGAGCTACAGCGGTTTGTTTTAATTTTACAAAAAAAACGCAATCTCAATACGGCTCAAGACTTTCTGAACTATCTTCTAAAGACTCATTTATTTGAATTGTATCCGAATGTGTACATCGCACTTGGAATCTTACTAACTTGCCCCGTGACTGTTGCCAGCGCTGAAAGAAGCTTCAGCAAATTGAAACTGATCAAAACTTTTAATAGAACGTCTATGACAGACAGTAGACTATCTTCATTAGCCATGTTGTCAATCGAAAATGACTGCGCCCGATCTCTTGATTATGACAATGTCATAACAGCATTTGCGAACAAAAAGGTTCGCTTCAGACTATTTAAATGATACTGTGTTTTTATAACTTTTTCATGTTTTTCAGTGTCATTGCTTTCGTTTCGCAGTGTCTGCATAAATGTCCTACTGAACTCTGGCATCGGTGCCGAATTTTTTATGTCTTGCACCTTCGGTATCGGCATGCTTTATTCTGACATTAGCCTGTTTACTTATGTACAAATTGTGGTGTATTTTCTTAATGCAGCTTTTCAATTTTACACCTCTAAAGTGATATGACCTGTGCGCAGGGGCTCTTGCGCTTACTTTGGGGGGGGGGGGTCCCGAAGTTGGAGTGCTACGGGACTGATTGGTAGGTACCCAATAGTCGCCTCTTACGACATGCTGGGTAAACAGCTTCACTATTCCTTAACCGGTGAAGCACGGCACCATTTTTGTGCTCCATTTGTGCAAATGCTCCATTTTTGTGACAGTTATAATCTGATAGATTTAACACTTCTATAACTTTAATAGTTGCTGTACTTCTATGGCATAGAATCTATGCCATAGCATAATAATTCTTGTAAATACAGCTTCAGCTAGCATTGTAAAGTAGGAGCTATGTCATAAACGTAACATTCAGCTCGAGCTTTTGTTATTTGTCTATCCTATTTGATCATAATAACATCATTATACAAGTCTCATATTGCTTTCACTCTGATTTATGTCAAGCTCTGCGGCCTACTGGAAACGGCGTCATGGCCTACCACTGGGCCATGGCCCACCAGTTGAAAACCCTGGTGTGTGGCCTATGGCTTTAAAAGTGTGGCTAAAGGGCTGCAAGAATATACAGTCGCTAAAAATGCAAGCATAACGAGAAACTTTCACTACTCATGTTCACTCAAAAACCAATGACATTTTGAAAACTTAATATTAGACTTACAGTTTGCACCACCGTTCAAACGAGTTTTGAAACAAAACGGCTAGCATAAAGGTATGTAAATTGATTTTCGCTTTGTTGTCTAGAGTAAGTGGGCATGACAAAGGGAAAATTACAATAGTAGACGATGTAAACTTCTGCACGTGACCCGAAAACTGCGACCGTACCACCTGGAAAGAGCTGACGCGCCACGCGTACCACAGTATGAGAAGGATAGATCTTGAAGTAAACGAACATGTGTCCCACCGAGTCGCTCTCGTTTTAAGAACACTTAAATGTTAACGAACGTTGAATTATCAGCACAAAACAATAAGAGAAAGCAATATCAATTAGAACAAGTAACCCAGCATTACTTAGCTTTTTCAGAAGAATGCCATCAACCTTAATTAAGGTAACCCATTTCGAGAATCTTCTACAACAGTAGCCTATAGGAAGGTTTCATTTGACGTCACACATTTGGCCCGAAAAAAAGTGGCTTACCAAAAGCTATAATTTATGCTGAAGAGATATAGGGTGAACACCAACTTTTGGAATTATTTTGAAAACGAACAAGAAATTAATTAAAAATTGGAACAAGTTATTGCTAGTTTGCTACTCGGAAACAAAGAAATTTAATCAAAAGCGATTTGGTGGAGATTAGGCCATTCAGTTGGCTAGTCTAAGCTTAGTACTGTGAGACAATTGGCCAAAAAATCGGCCCTAAGAGAAGTGCCATTTAAATACCATTTCTTTCTCAGTAAAAAATAACTCTACGACAACTAAATACTCGTAGGTGCATCAGTAAAAACAACCTATATCCGATCATTACTAGCGGTACAGTAAGTTTCTAAATAACCCTTGGTCCAGCAGCCTAGGCAATGGCCCGAAAAATTGTTTAAAGAATAGTTAAGGTCACAAAAATACATCTAATATATCAATATAACTGGTCTGCGAGCATTATTGACAAAAAATTTTAAAGAATTACTGATTTTATCCATCAATATCTAATCCAACAAATGACAAGCGGTACAAAAGTCTGCACTATCATCTAACCTACAGTATAATATAGGTTTACAGCTTTTCAGTATGCTTGTTCAACTAATTATGCTGTATAAGTTGCACGTTACAATTAACTTAAACTCAGTATTCCCAAATACGCTGAGTAATCGAATATAAAACCCTAACAGAAGCTGGCTACAAACAAGCCTGCTTGTTTCTAGTATATAAAGCGCAATTCTTTCTGCGTGTCTGTCTTCGTGTCTGCTCTAACTCCTCTAAAACTGCTAGAGGTACAAGCATCAAACTTGACGCGATTGATCACCACCCCGTGGTGAGTGTCATAAGAGTACTGATAACGTCACGATGACGTCATAATCAAATAAATATTTTTAGAATTTGCATCACTTAACAGAGGACAACTGATTTTTGCTTAAATGAAAACCAGCTTCCGACTTGCCACATTGGAAAAACTTTCTTTGTTTGGGGTCTAAAATGACGTCACAATCAACGATTCATTTAACAATTTGTTTTTTCTCAAAAAGTACTGATTGTACAAACGCGATTGAACGTCCTTTTAGGAGTTGTTAATTAGCTGCTTTCGATAAAAACAACTTTACAGCAATTGATGCTCATTTGACTATGCTACTAGCACTTCTTTATTTAAGCATTTCAAGCCATCTAAGCATTTTTTCTTCTCTTTTTCCCTTGCACGCTTAAACTGGCTCTTTGATGTCATATTATGTTTCCTACGCTTAACACAAATGTTCGCTACCGCAGATCATAATATCAAGATGTTTTTATAAATTGCAACCTTTTTGCAAAATCAGTTTATTTAAAAATGATTTGTGACTTCGTTTCGCAATCGATTTTCAAACTTCATTTAACCAATCAAAGGTTATTTCAAGGCGAGTCCGATGGTACACAATATGTACAATTAATATTAATTTTTGTACCGAAAAAAAACTAAACTTTAAGACCTGTGGTGTAACTTTTTATCTCTTCCAAAAGTGGTGAGTGCAGAAAAAACAGGTGACTTTAATACAAAAGCATTATAATAAAGTACTAACAATTACTATCCTTCAAAAGCTTAGGAAACTTGCTTTCCAGCAATATGTGACTTTAATAACTTGAGGCAAATGATGAGTTTACGAACCGACGCGATGGCGTAGTGGTTAGAGCGTCCGCTTCGCAGTTGGTAGACCTAGGGTTCAATTCCCTTGTCGAGTCATACCAAAAGACTTTAAAAAATGGCATCCACAGCTTCCCAGCTTGGCGCTCGGCATTTATGGGAGGTTGTGGAGAACAAGCCGGCAAGTTCGCTTGTTGTGTCCTTGGGCAAGGCACTTAACGGGACACCCTACCTTTATGTGGAAGACAGGTGTCCCAGACGCCTCGAAAAAGGCAACTCCCAAGCGAGTGCGGACTTCCCGTCCAAAGTATAGCGATACAATTCGCTTTCTCGTGAATGGAGGATAAAATATGGCAAATAAAGCACAACAATTTACAATGGCTGATCAAAACTTTTGTTGCACACGATAAGACCGACGCGATGGTGTAGTGGTTAGAGCGTTCGCTTCGCAGTCGGTAGACCTGAGCTTCAATCCCCTTGTCGAGTCATACCAAAAGACTTTAAAAAATGGTATTCACAGCTTTCCTGGTTGGCGCTCGGCATTTATGGGAGGTTGTGGAGAACAAGCCGGCAAATTCGCTTGTTGTGTCCTAGGGCAAGGCACCTAACGGGACGCCCCACCTTTATATGGAAGACAGGTGTCCCACACGCCTCGGAAAGGGCAACTCCCAAGCGAGTGCGGACCTAGCATAGCGATACAATGCGCTTTCTCGTGAATGGAGGATAAATATAGCAAATAAAAAAAAAAACTTGGTTGCCATACATGATGTTTCATTTTTAGTTAAACAATTATCCCACTAGACCTAACAAACTTGCAATTGTTAGACAACGTTTGTTCTTTGGTACATTTTGACTACTTTTCCTAATCAGCGCAGTTCTTTTACATTATCTGTCAACGTTTTGAAAAAGGTTCATTAAAAACTGAAGTCTTCAAATGTTTATGAAATGTAGTCTACCGGTTAAAAACACACAAAATTTTAGTGCCTGCATTTCACAAAATTGCAATTTCTGGAAAAACTAAATCCTTCGGTACATTTTTTCTATTCTTTCTCGATAGCATGGATCTTTCGCATTATTCATCAAATTATTGAAAAGAATCATCGAAAAATAAAGTCTACAAATTTTAATATGTAGCCTACTCCAAGCAAAGCACTGAGTGATCACCCGAGAAAAAGGCGATAGAGTAAAGATGGTCCTTTCTTATCGTTTGCAACAAAATGTAAGTGTTGAGCTGAGCTACATGTGATCTAACTGTTGAAGCAATTTCCTGTGCAATTGGGCAAGGCTGTCGCAGCAGCCAGCTGATTTGATATTCGTAACCTCGACATCATTAATGGGTGCCCCCGCTACTGCTATAACTGAACTGTGAGTTCTTCATTTTGGGTTAGTTTGCTCTTTGCATAGCGGCGTTTATGCCAGGGCCAAGGAACATGCACGCAGTCAGAGGTGTTAGCTCACATTAATTCTCCTACAGTAACGAAGAAGTGGTAAGCAGCAATCCTAATTATAATGGCTGAAAATGCATTGTGAGGTCATAATGTTAAATGACATCTTATTGCTTGCCTTGTATATAGTGAAAACATCAGCAGGAATCAAAATTTATCCACTATCATTTGGATAGCGAACATCAATGGTAAAGCCCACAACTGATTAGGGGCAAAGTTAAATGCAATAAAATTAAATCAAATTAAAGCAAACAGCGCAGACAAAAATCTTAATCTCACCAATATGAATTCGAAAGCGGGCCCACCAAATCGTCAAATAGGCCTACCACTAAATAGTTCATTTCTTTATCAGTCAAAACGACCACTATTTGGGCGACGCCATCAATTTTGACTATGTTTCACCTCCCCCTTGAACTTTTAAGAATTACGAATGGTAGTTTGTGTCATCATTCATTCTTTTTGAATACTACCAGGCTTTACTGATAAACCAACATGATCACCTTTACATGTACAGGAGCTATTGCTTATATTTACTAAAACATTTTGTTGTGGCTCTCATAAATTTTGTGCGATGAAGCTGGGGCAGATGCATTACTTGATATGTTTGAAATCAGCATGGGTGATAGTATGGCCTGCCGGGGTAAAATCGCACAATACTTAGGAGAAACATGTTTTCTATTTTGTTTGATAATAGCTTTATAGAGCTACCAGAATCAAACCTGAAAATTTGGGAAAACCAAGGACTTGTGTAACTTCTATGAGCATACCTAAGCAAGGAAAAACAAATATCAATCACAATGCGTAGCCAGCAGGGACTTGAAAAAGTTTAAGGAGAAATCAAAATTAACAACGTCACTGTGTTAAATCGCACCACATGGAGCATATTATTGATATTTTGCTTTGTAATAGCTTTTTAGAGCTACCGGGGTCAAACCAAACATTTGGGGAAAAGCAAGGACGCTTTAAACTCTTCAGGGTACGTTAAGCAGGGGAAAAAGAACATGCTACATAACGCGTAGCTAGCGAGGACTTAAGAAATTTGAAGGGGAAATAAAAAAAAAACAGCGTCACTGTGTCAAATCACACCACACAAAAGACATTTTTGCTATTTTGCTTTAGAAAAGCTTGATATCAGAAATGTAATCATACTTCCAATCTACGGGAAACGCAAGGCTCCCTTGGGTTCGTGTAACGGAGCACATAGACCTAAGGCATAGCCACGACCTGGAAATGAGATATTCTATTAGGAAAAGGAGCACAAAAAGTGGTGAAAGTGGTGCAGAAAACACATAAACGTTCGGTAACTCTTCACACACAAGAACCTGATAGGTAAAGCCGGCTTGGCCCGCTGAACAAACACTCTCTATCCCGAGGTTATTGACGGGGGCTGTTCGGGTGACGCCGCTGTATATACTATAAAGCAAGAATTTTTTCTTTTGCTGATATACTGCATGTTAAGGTATTTATGTCCTTACTATGCAGCATTGTAATAAAATCCCAAGTTTAAGAAAAAATCAACATAAAACCATAACCATAACAATTTGTGAAACTGAATATAGCGAGAACAAGAGCCGCTTTTGTCGCTATGCAGGAAACAAGACCAATAGCGCAGCCAAGTTAGGAACTTAATACCATAAATAAAGGGCAGCATCAATTGGCAAAATAGGCTTACCATTAAATAGTTTTTTCTTTAATTGTAAAAGCAACCACCATTTCGCCGCTACAATCAGTTTTGATTACATACAATCCCTTGCCCCCTCGCAAGTATTAACGATATTAGTTTGTGGCAAGATTCTTTGTGAGCATTGCCAATCATGATTGAGAGAATATGATGATATATAATTTATATAATTTCTTGTAGAAGAATTGTGAAAGTGCTGTTCCGCCAATTGCTATGTAGTTTTTCTCAGCGATTTGACTTCATACAGCGTAGTCTCTTGAGAATGTGACGCAAAGACCTCACAAGTAATTTCCCGCAAAATTCATTGATATGGTGGTAAATTAATTGATCTCATGTTGTTTTGTTAGGAGTTTAAGTAGATATAGCTTTAAATTATACCCCTACAGCGAACCGAACAATTAGCTCCTACTGAGAAGTAGTAGACGTTATAACCAGGCTTCCTACGGACTACTTCTAAAAAACCCTTCTTTGTGGTATTGTCTTTCTTTAGTCTTTGCCCTGTGGTTAAATAAGGCCACATGTTTGACTCATATATATATCAGGTGCATCTGCTCGTATGTACATAGTGACCACGTGTATTTTCCCTATTCTTGTCAAAACGTGAACGTGGCGAAACGAGCAGTGAATTTTCGTTTCGGTCTGATTATGCTTCGGATTTCTGTTTGGGCTGGAGTGTTGGTCCCCCCGCTTGATTGTGGTAGCCTTTATCGCTGTGAATTTTCGTTCTGCGCACGCTGGGAGAAGCTGTGCATATTTGTAAATAAAAAACTACAAGAAAGCTTCAACCGTTTTCTGTTTTTGTTTTACGAAGCAGAAAGGATCAGTAGAGCTAATATCACTAGCTCTACAAAGCAACTCTACTGGTTCAGTGCTAATCAACGACGGTACGCTTGGCGCGGGAATCAAGGTGTTAAAACGTGGTGCTGCCGCACCAATTGCATGACATTGATTAACTTTTGGCTACGGCTCACACAAGAGCCGGATGGGTGAAGCCTTGACAGCCGGTTGAATCAAAATACTAAACCCAAACATTACTGATGGTGGGCCTCTGCCGGGCGACGCCGGCAAGAAGTTCGTAAAATTAGCCTAACAAGTAGCAATAACAAATAACCGTAAGCACTTCTTACCTAACTTTGTCTTTAGATTTATTTCATAACATCAGCAAAACAACATATGTATTTAACGTTCATTCAACAACTGTCTAGTTTATCCATCTAATTTGCAAAAAACTGTGTCACTCCTATTCAATTCAATGCAAAAGCACTAAAACTGGTCAGACGACAGCCACGCTTTTCGAAAGCGGATTTTATGGTGTCTGTCGGAGCGGATCCATTTTTATAGGGACGCCATTGCCTGCAGCGTGCGCATGAGCCTTTAACTTTGTTAATATTGTAAGTTAATCTTTGAAGTAGATAGAGAATTTTTCATTTTTAATAATCTATTCGCGCATCTCATGAGTTACAAGCACCCCTACTGAGAACCACTTGTTAAGAAAGATACCTACAGGACAAAACTACTCAAAAAATATAATCATTTTCTGCTGTAACTTCTTAGGCTTAGTATTTAATTCACAATCATTTTTTTACTTTTACTCAAGGAAAAATACCAATTATCACTTTCCACTTTTACTTGAGTAATTTTTAAAGTCGCGATATTTTTACTCAAGTAGATTGTTAGCGCTACTTTGTTCTGTGTGAGTATTGATTCCTTGGTAACGTTTAGAGTAATTTGTTACCGGTTACAAGATACGTTCTGGCGTGGTTAGTAGTTACGCCAGGGATGGCCAACACGTCGATCGCGACGTCTGAGCGGGTTGATCTGATTTTTTCTTCCTTCAATCTTTAATGCTGAACATCAAGTCGGATGGGCCACGGACCTCTGTGTATTTTAAAAATGGGTCACATGCCTGAAAAGGTCAAGAAGCACTGGTCCATATAGGCAGTCAGCAACGGAAGTGTGTGGTTGCTAATAGCTGACAGCGACGTAAACCTACTAACTGGAAAGACAACGACTAGTTTTTTTTTGAAATCAATACATTATAGTCCTGCTTAAGAGGGTTGCAAAAGTTTGGGGCACTCTGACCTGGGCCAAAGCACGAAAAAAGTTGAGAAACACGGTGCTAGGCCAAGTTGCGGATCAAGTTGTGACTTTGTTTCCGATTAGTCGATCGCGAGTTGTTACAAAACTTTTAGTGGAGACAAGTTGGCCACTCCTGAGTTACGCAATCTCTTTGGAAGCCTCAATTGATTCATTCCAGATAGAGCAGCCTGTATTGATTTAATATATAGTCAAATTAAGCGTCAATGCATTTATTTATAATAGGCTATAGTTCGGAATTGTAGCCTACAAAGTTTATCACTGTATTGGAAGTGTGCTTTATGGTGCTTGACCTGGTTTTATTAGGCCCAGCATCATTATCTATTTGTTTTTTGGCCGTAAGTTTAAAAGATGTTTTTGTGGTGGGTTGATGCCCTTGGCTACTTTTGATTGTGGGAACTCAGCCTGCATTACTCGGTTTATATTTTTGTAATAAGTCTACGTGGTGTATGCAGTAGGGAATATTTGGAGCGCCGTGGTCAGTTTGCTGCGGAGCAATATAGTATCTAAAAATTATATCTGCATGCTGCTGTGACCACTGCGCTATGTTCTCAAGCTACTTCACCCACTATGGCTTAATTCCTCTAATAAGATAGGCTATTTGTTGCCTTTTTTAGGTAAACATAGATTTTTTAGATCACTTTGACCACCTTGGTAAACCAATGACTATTGTTAAACTAGTTGGTATGAATAGGAATTCAAATTTTACTTCCAGCACTAACTTCAGCAAGATGAGAATTGAAATCAAAAAATGGATCAGATCAAAATTATTTTCTCGGCGCAGGAACATGTGATACGAGTAAATGGTATGAACGGTAGTCTTAGGTGTGGGACTTAAAACCATAACCGGCGACAGCGTTTAAATGCCTCGAGACGTAAAGGAGCTGTCGTTGCTCCAGGTCATCCTCCCCTGTTAGGATTACAACATGACAGTTTTTCATTTTTAATGCATTTTGCGGTACCTTGTACATACTGCATATGCTTTTCTTCGTAGATGTTGTTTATTTGGTTGCTACTTTGCAGGTGCGATGGCCATGTCAAAAAAATTCTTTTCGTGTGCATGTGTTAACGTATATCGTTTTGCCACAGTTTCTTTTTTGTTGTCCACTGCTGTAAAATTTTGTTTTCTAAGTTTGCTGATTAGGGCAAAAATAAAATAAAATGATTGAATGATTTAACGGATTTCTCTCTGTGCATACTGTAGGTACTGCATGTAGCAGACTTCAACACACCGTAGCATTAAGTTGTGAATATGTAAGAGCAATTTTTGCTTAATCAAACAAAGCGCCAACTTAACTTCACCAACAGAGTAAATCTACGTTTTCGTTCTTAATGTCCTAACATAATGAGGCAATTTTTAGTATTGCCTGTGGCAGATCCCATTTACCACTGGGCACTTGCTATGGGGCCCCAGCAAAAATGGGACCCAAATGAAATTTAGTAAACTATTTCGGTCAACTGCGATGGAAATGCTACCTTACTCTGTAATTTTTATTCTCAGTCTTCATATGTTGGCTGTTGTGTTGCTGAATCTGTACCGCTAACTCATGGGTTGTAACTAAGCGATGCCAAATTTGAAGCGAGTTCAGAGAAGTAGGGTAATGGTGAACGCTTTTTTATTCAGTTTTTGTCAATCAGCTGTAACTATAAAAAGTAGTAAGCAGAGTTTAATTTCAGAATTAAATTCGTGCAACTGGGAGAACAATTAACGCTACTGAGTAATGCTGCTAACTCGCTAATCGGGCTACTTGTGGTAAATTATAAACCGTGTGTCAGCGTTCCATTGTCACTTGGACAAGTTTCATCGCAGCTGCTGCAATCTCTTTGATTATACAACTTACAAGCTCGGAGGCGAAGAGCCGTTACTGAAGCTTAACTCACTTCATATTAAACCAGATGTTCTCAATCTTTGTGGATCTCCTCCTTAGTGAACAATTTTTAATTTCATGGGAGAAATTTTCCGTTTTCAACTTGTGTGTAGTGGGCTATGAAAGAAATTACTTTTTGGTCATGTGCCATGTACTCGTTGCACTTGTAGCGTGTCGCGCCTCGCACCTCATCGAGCTGCCATGCCAAACACCTTTTTTTATTAGCTTGCTTTCGGCGGCTTAGCACTTCGCTCCCGCCGGTGTGTGGGATTTTAGTTGTTTACTGTAAGAGCTGTTTGCAACTTCGTGCGTCACCAGTTTGACGCCCAGCTCGCGCGCCCTTTGCTGTTTTACCCTACGATTTTACTGAATATCAACTGACGAAGTATCTACAGTCAGGTTTGTAGCCGCTCGGCAATCTCCGTTTAAGGTATATCGTGCTCCTATAGTTCGCACGCCTGGCGATGTAACCTCACGCCAGGAATGTAAGCCTACGTGGCTTTCCGGCAATCTAGCCGTGATATTGCAACGCGTATTCGTTTATTATTGCTTGTCTAAAATCACACAACTATATTTTTCTTTTTTACTAGGGCTAGATTATGTTTATATTTTTGTCTTTTCATGGTAGCTCGGTGTTCGGCTTGCCTTTCTCGCCATTAGATTATTTATCCGTTGTTTTCGTTTATGTGACGTGTGCAGTGTCCTGGTTATATAGACGTGTGCAGCGACCTCATTTGTGGTGCCGCGTGCAGATTTTGTTACCGAGCATGTGGTCGGAGATATTGTGCTCTCTTTCTTCGTCGATCGCTGTGGCGGACGGACGTGTTCTGGTTGTCTGTCATTTCTCCTTCGTTGTTGATAGTCTTGGCAGAAGGATATGATTTTTGATTATATGCAACAGCTGCGTCAATTGATGCAATAAAATTTTACTGTCGTGCCTTCCTCTTTGTGACTGCCATAGTTCCCAGCGATTGGGGTTCAGTCAACACGCTCTCGCTCAAGGAACTTATTTCCTACACAGTTTCTCCACGCTTTTGCCCTGTTATCTAGCATAGTGATGCCATAAACATTTTTGTTGGATTTGTAGTATATCTAACAGGGTAAAACGCTATGAGTCAATCAAGTATATTTACTAAATGTTCTGCAGATACTAGCCGTAAATTTAAAAATAACTGTTTAAATGACACGACAACAAGAAACGAAAGTAGGCTATGACGAATCATATACGCAAGTTTAACATCAATCATCATTGCAGGTGTAGAAATGACACGATGCGTTCTTTTAAAAACGTTCACCCATTGAAGTGCACAATGAATTGTTTATGCTTTAGTTTCTACTATAATCAGAAAAAAGCCACGGTCTGTTCCATTTCTACGCCACTGAAAGGACCTATGCTTCAATCAGCAAATACAGTCAACTTCGGATATAAGAGATCCGCCGGGACCAGCTTAATCAGTCTCTTATAACCGAATTCTCTTATAACCGACTTATTAGTTTATATTGAAAATCATTTGGGACCTTTTGCGTAGTCCCTTATAAGCGAAAATCCCTTATATCTGAATCTCTTATATCCGAAGTTGACTGTATAATTTAGAAATAATGATAAATTCTCTTTTCAGAAACTTGCAATTTGATAAAATTAGTCCAGACGGCCAAAATACTTTCTTAATTTAACTGATTAAAACTCCAATGGTTAGGCCGCCGTAGAGCACAATGACTACAGGTACAACCCTGGAGAAACGAGTAACTGTCAATTTTGGCGGACACATAGGATCTATGACATTACAGAGCCCCACACACACAAATTTGCCACGGGGCCCCAAGACACTTCAATGAGGTCCTGACTTGTAGAATAGGTATAGACTTTGGCAAATAACTAGCGATCCCAAGAAAATAGAGCTTTACACTCCATGAAGCAGAATGTAAGCTTTACAGTTTCCTTTAAAAAGAAAACCAACCATTCTGGCCATTTTGATCACTGTTTATTTGCCTCCAATAACTCGTTTTCGAAATTTGACCAAGCCTTTTCCCCGATTTGCACCATCAAATCTTAAAGCGGCAGCTCAAACTGCGACCTGATGTCAAAACCGAAAATCATTACAGTCGCATGGTCAATGGTTGAAATCCCAAGCAATTTAATTTCAAAATCCGTGAAAACATTAACGATTCTCATAACTATGCTATTGCAAAAAGCAACTAAAGCAAATAAACAGATGATCTTTATGTAGCACAAGCGCGACTACAACGCTATTGCAAAAAGCAGCTGGAGTGTACAGATGCATCAAACTAATCGCTTAATTTGAAACATACAGTAGTATTTAACATTATACAATAAGCACAATGAAATATGTGAAACCTGAGACCACAGATTGCCCTATCAAATGTTGAAGATCTTGGCGGAAAAACCAGTTCTAAGACTTTTTTGATTATCTTTATTATCCCAGCCTTGAAAGCGGTCTATAATACGGCCTCAAATAAACTATGGACTTGAATCTCTAATCACCAATGCATAAATCATGTTGATCTCCTCCAGTGTGATTGAGGTGCACGGCTGTAAGCACGATAAAAGAGACCACAAATACTACGACCGTATTATGAAACTAGTTTCGGAAGGTTTAGACCGGACAAAAAGAGCCACGTTTAAAAAACATCGTCGGCGGGGAAACGTTCTTTAAAAAGATTCTGTAGTTGTCGAAAATCATACGTCTACTGAAAAATCGTCTTACATTGCATTACTTACTAAATAACCCGAAATAATCACATATTTGCAAACGCTAACAATACTAAGAAAAATACACAAAAATGTCTTACTTGAATGCACTAACTACAATATAATACTTTACGATCTGAAATGCCCAGCTTTGCTTCACGAATTTGTACTCAACAATAAAAACAGAAATTCTTAAACTTTTTCCAGCACAGACCACTAAACCAACTTTCTGGTTTGTCCGGACCTCTTTGCCGCCTAGTCTAAGAAAATTTTACCCTGAAAAAAATGGACAAAACTGCTGGACTAAAATTTCTATTGGACCGTCCCAGGCCCTTCAAACCTCGTCCACGGACACCTTGGGGGTCCGTGGACCACAGTGTAAGAACCCAGATTTAAAAATTTTTGGAACAGTACCTTACAGAAATAAATACAAGAAAAAAGTTATTAAAAAACAAATGATAAACAAGAACGTAATGTAAAAAACTGGCCGACATAGCCAGACAAGGCTACCGCTCAGTTATACGCAATAATTGGTACTAATGGGGACATCGCCCCTACTTTTGATTGTAGTACGAGTACTTTGAATAAAGAGCGGCCTTAGAAACTCTCTATCAGTTCACAAATTCTATTCGTTCCTTTAAATAAGTGTAGAACAAACGCAAAGATGAAAATGGAGTGCCATCACTAGCGTACCGAGGGGGAGGCTACTGTGCCATGGCCCCCCTCAGACCAAGAAAAATCTGCAGTTTTAGCAAAAAGCAAAGATGGTTTTTGACGTCACACGATTGTGACGAAACTTTGCCCCCCCTCGGCAACTTTCTGCGTACGCCACTGAATGACATAATGACTTTTGTTTTACGATTACAGAAATCAGTTATTTTGTGGTGTGCATACTTCACGATTTGGTGCGACCCTCTTTGTGAAAGTAATAAACAATAAAGAAACAAAGAAATCATTACCACAAATGATTTCTCTAGTCTTGATCTATTTGTTGCTTCTTATGCGGCACGTCTCTGAAGAAATTGCTAGTGGTAAGTGTATTGGGTTATATCCTATCAAGAGCACAAAATAAAGGCGACGCAGTTAAACACTTGATATCGAGTCAAGTAGCAATCCAAATCAGCCAGTAAAAACAAAATCGAACAAACAATGCCCAACAATCTTTTGGTGCCCAAGTGCAACTGTCCCGTTAAATTAATAACTTATTTAAGGTTGAGACACTTAGAATTCACTATTCCTCTCAAAAGCTGACACTAAAGTAAAAAGTCAACATACTTGTAATATTAAGCAAGGACTAAAACAATAAATCAATTGTTTTTGTTAAAACACTGCATACTTTTTGATGGAAACTGATGTCATTTAGACACAGCCTACTCGTATTACGTCATCCTTTAATAAAGGTTTTAACTACTTTTAGACGGTATTTTTTTTAGGAAATGACCGAAATCAACTTTTACAATCAATCGTCAAATTATAACGTCATCTTAAACAGCAAAGAAATAAAATTATTGAAATTTGGATAATCGGATACTGTCTCTTTTAGGTACTATTGCGTTTTCCTCCGCTAAGAGATTCGAATTTGAAAACAAAATTTTTCCATTGCAACGTCATCGTGATGTCACAACCCTATTTTAACACTCATTCCGGGGAGGTGGTAAATCTTGCGAAGTGTTATATGTGCTTTGTGCACCTGGCCACCAAGTGGAATGACTGGACGATCAAAACCTTAATCTCCGAGAAAATAGTCGCTATATTTCTCCGAGTTTTTGAAGCCCCTAGCAACATCTCATTTGCCTTGTTTGCAGCATGTACTCATGGAGTAGATTAGCTGACAATTGAAACAGTTCACACTTTTGTCCGTTTATTTCAGCAGTTACTTTCGAAATAAGTTATTATGCGGCATAATGCCGAAGACTATTTGTAATTATGTCTATTTGTATGACCTTTAAAATCTCTGGATGCGCGCATATTGCTAGGTCTTGGCATAATCGCAGCAATGGACATGCTAACTAACCAAAAGTCAAGTACATACAGTTTGGTCATTTTAATTGATTATTATCGTTTAACAGTTTAAGCCGAGGACCAGGTTTCTGTGGTTAAGATACGGAAAACTGATGTGATTCCTGTAAGATTTTACATGGTGTTGATTAATATGTTTTACACTTAGAGGTTAAGATAAGTCAGGCTTGAGATTTGACGGTACAAAAGTATTGCACTTGCCATTGCAAACCAGGTTTTTTGACCAACCGCTGTTAATACTCTAATGTAACATTCTTCTTTCACATGCAGCATACAAGTTGTTAGCTTTGAAATGACCGTAAATAACTACACGCATAGCTTGCGAAGTGTTGCTTTTTTGGCCTTTTTTTTACTTGAACACTGCCAAAAATGCATTGTGACATCATAGAGCAAGTTTGAAGCGTGCAGAAAAAAAGCGAAAAAGCATGCTTTAGAGCAGGGGTTCTTAACTGGGAGTACCTGTACCCCTTGAGGGTACGAAGCACCAAAGCAGGGGGTACGAGATGAGGCGTCAGAATAAAGGTTATTTTAAACTATTTGCTAAAAATATATTTTCAGTGTTATTTGAAATAAGAAAACATTCTCCGAAGCCTTTTTTAACATCTGCATTTCTGAATGATTTTTTTTTATAAGAAATAGTTACAGTGACGTAATAAATAGCTTCTTGTTTGTTCCGACAGAATTGGTTTCGCACTGAATTGGTTTTGTCGTGAACAATATTATGGTTAATAAATACACACCGGTAACACGCTACTTTGTGTTTTATTTCGTTGTTAGATTGTATATTTACCGGTAATTCTGTGGATGTTTGATCGATAGGTCTAGGGGTACAAAAACATTTCACAAAATTTCAAGAGGTACGAGCGCTAAAAAGGTTAAGAGACACTGCTTTAGAGTTTAGAATGTTCAAAAAAAGAATCGGTTGTTGCGTGGTCAATTCAGCTTAAATCGTTGTAAAATTTTTTTATGGAAAGCACCCTCTCAATATCTCCCGAAAATGTTTTTAATCACCTTTCTGCGGTAAGTAGTTTCTGAGAAAATACAGAGAACAAATTGCGCAATCAAGCGTAAACTGTGACGTCTTTTAAATCCCAATTAGACGAAATTTTTGGAAGTTTGGGGCTGGCTCTCGTTTAAGCGAAAAACTGTTTTCCTCTGTCAAAAACATGCATATTAAAAAAAATTATCTTTTGTTATAATGTCACGAACTGCCTAATGACCTTCATCCTGAGACCCTAGGAGATGTTCAATCCTGCGAAGTTTGATGCTTGTAGGCCTAGCAGTTTCAAAGGAGTTATAACAGACAGAATTGCGCTTTATAATATAGATTCTAGAAGTTCAAATTTTCTAAAATTTTAAGATCTGTCTTAAAATCTTCCTTCTATTGGTTTATTTCACCTCCATAAAAAGCAATTTTTTAATGCGACCTTGGCCCTACCCTGTGCCTTACCATGTTTTCAAAATAAAGAAGACTTCATCATTACCCCGACGTTACTTTTAGTTATCTGCTAGCGACAGTCGGATATAACGGTGGTGGGGGATTTGTAATTTGCATTTTAACCTAGGGCAAAATAGAATAATTAGCTCAAAAATGATCACCATACTGTGCCATACAGCAATCCATTACAGCCTATCAATAACCTGCGACCAGTTTCAACCTCACTGGGTTTCATCAAGCAAATGTAAAAGATACACAATAATAAAAATGCATATGAACAGGTTTGCTTTTGTGTGCAAAAAAAAGATGCAATGCAAAATAATACAATACAGTAATACCTCCATTAAGGGGATCCAATTAAGGAAACCCACACATGATATGAACATAAGTGACAATGGTAAGCCGGAATAGGGGTGTGGGATCATTATCAAGACTTGATAGCTTTCCAATGTATAGAGGGCGCTAGCTAGCAACTAGAAACCTCTATACATTGCAAAGCATACAAAACTAGTGTCCAGCTTAAGCTGGTCTGGCGCTTTCCCCTAATGTATGATTAGGTTTGTGGTGTGATTCTAAATAACGTTTCTTTTCCAAGCAAACAAGAATAAATAACATCAGAAGCAAGGCTTTTTAAACGAAACGCATCTAGTAAAATATCCTTAAGTATGATTGTATTACAATAGTATCAGAGCAATGTGTAGAAACTTTAGAAAAAGCAACATGAACTGCTTGCGTATGTTACTTCAACTGCAATTGCAAGACTAAGACAATCAGAACAAATAGTATGAAAATAGTACAAAAACAACATTATTCCTATTGCCAAAAATACTTGCAATGTAAATGCAATATTGAGACTGAGGCTTAGGGTAGTAATTTATATCTAAATTGAATGCCACTCAACGCAAACCTTGAGTGAAAAAGAGTGAGAGTGTAAATGACAGACCACGTGCTTAAATTTTATATTAACTAACAAAAAGTTTTAAATACTGTACAAACTTTAGACAACATACCAAAACAAAAGCGGCACGGTGCCTAGATTTGCAATGAACAAAAAACAGTCAGGAAGCTGTTCTATACAAAACTTGTTCTATGAAAATACCACAAAACTACGTAATAATTTTCTCTAACTTGAAAACGGTGTTTGTTCTGTAACAACATTTCATATAACACATTTTCCTATCTAGAACTCAATATACAGCTTTGTTTATCGAAACTTAACGTTGATTCTTGTTACGGTCCGCTTCAATGCTTGCTGCACTTACAGGTAATTCATCATTGCTTGTTGTGCTACATCCAGATAAATGACGAACTTTGGACAAAATACCATTAGAATCTTCCGGGTTTAGGTGATTTGTGTCCGAATGATCCCGAAAGTTTCCAAACATTACACTGAAAAAATCTGTCTTGACTACATTGTTTGAAATGTCAAAAAAAGATGAAAACCTAACCACTACATAATGGATTTATGAGTAGAGTGTTTCATAACCATACACTAGGGTGGCACTACATTCGACCCACCAAATGACTTTGAAAATTAATCAAAGCAATTATTGTTTAGACTAAGGTGATTTATTCATGGCACACCAAACGGTGACAAATGACATTCTTTGTTTCCTTTGTCTGACTTGCGTTGCGATTTATTGAGTTGTGCACAATGGAAAACAACGGGGCCTCGTACTTTTAGAATGTGTATCAGATCTCCCCCACCTTTTTTTGCCAGCTTGCAAACTCTTGCTCTTTGTACATTTTAGGAGGAATGCCTGCTTTGCATTACCCCAAACTATATAATTACAATTATTGGCATACGCACAAGGAGTTAATCTCCATTGGTATGGCATGATAAAACTTTTTCAAAATTATATGCCGTTTAATATTCGTTAATTAGCATGGTAAAAATATTTTTAAAAAGCATCAACATTTTTGCACCTTTGGCGGAAAACGAATGGCAGGCGACACCTTTTCGTAATTGGCTACTTTTCAGTGCACTTCTGCAAACTTAAAAATTTTTTGCACCCTCGGTGCCTAATCACAACTGACCTACCTTAATATGGTAACGCAACTACTCCCACTTTCGCACTTCACTGTAACCATGCCAAATACAGAGTGTTTCACCTCAATATGTCACTTTATGACAACTTATATCTCAATAACTGTAGAAGATATGAAAACCAAACTTTTTTTTTGAAAACTAATGATCTTAAGTTTACGCAGCAAAAATTTGAACCTCAAAAATCAAAGAAATAAACGTTTTATTAAACTTTTCACAAATGTTCAATATACAAGCCCTTGGCTACACGGCACAAATCGAAACTGTATTCCATTTCTTGCCAAACTTAAACAAGCATATCGGGATCGATGGTTTTCAAGGCCTCAGTTATCCGAGTCTTTGGATCATCCACTGACGTTGGAAGAGGAGGAACGTAGACCACGCCTTTTACATAGCCTCAGAGAAAAAAGTCACACGGCGCTAGGTCTGGAGATCTAGGGGGCTGATGCAGGAGCACACAATCATCATTTCCGGCACGTCCGATCCATTTGTTGTGCAGAGTAGCGTTCAGATACTGTCTTACATTGGGACACCAGTAAGGTGGTGCCCAATCCTGTTGGAAAATAAAGTCTGCTCGCTCTCCCTCAAACAAAAGTTCCATCAACCAATTTTGCAGCATTGCAAGGTACGCTTCACTGTTGACTGTTGTTCCTTCAAGAAAGAAAGGGCCATATACACACTTCTTCAATATGGCGCAGAACACTTTCACCTTAGGAGAATCTCGCACATGCTCCTGTATTGCATGAGGATGTTCAGCTCCCCATATGCATGTGTTGTGTTTGTTGACTTTGCCAGTTATGTGGAAGGTTGCTTCGTCACTAAACACAAGACGGTCATCACATCCGTCTTCTTTCAACATCACCTGCATTTGGGTACAAAAATCTTCGCAAGTTGATTTGTCAGTGTCTTTCAAATGCTGGAGCAAATGCAGTTTATACGGTATCATATGCAGGTGTTTTCTTACCACTGGCCAAATGGTTGAAGGCATCTGAAGTGCAAGACTAGCTGTTCCGATTGACTTTCTGGGGCTCCGCTAGAAGATGTTTCGAACTCTTTCGATCGTTTCAGTTGAAGGTGATGGAGCAATGCTTTTTTGGGAGCACAAACATCCCTCCTCCTTAAATTTCGCATGCCATTTCTGTATGGTACGTCAGTCTGGTGGCTGCTTTGAAAATCCTGTCTGAAATTTCCATTGAACACATGTCCACAAGCTGTTTTTATCAAATTCCAAAACACAATACGCTTTCTCCATTCCAGTAAAAGACATTTTAAGCAAATAGGAGGCAAATCGGCAGAAACGGCATTTTAGGCAAAAAGCTTAAACCTTGATTGTGATGTAACAATGGTCTGGCGAAACCACCGCAGCAACAAAATTGGAGATTTTACCTTTCCAACGAAACCAATTTTATCCTGCTACTTTTGCCAGTTACTGAGATATGAGATTTTCCAAAGTCACATATTGAGATGAAACACCCTGTACTATCCAAATTAGATACGGTAGTACACACCAAAAGTTTTTGGCATTCGAAGTCATTAACAATTCATAACCTGGCATAATACAGTTTAAAGATTTTTGACCCCTGGTCTAGTCTAATTGCTGATGGAAGGGTAACGAGCTATGACTGTTTAACGAAACGAAAACAGGAAAATGAGCACTTTTAAAAAGTTGATCTCGAAAAAACAACAATGTCGTTATGCAACCCGCGAAAAATATTCGACAAATGCGAGCCTTTTACTATTTCGAATTGTGCACCTCTGTTTGAAACCCTGCTTTGCACGAACAGAGATTTTGTAGAATAGTTCAAAATAACATTCCTGCTTCTGGTGTGTCGACCTTTTAAAAAATTTAGGAGTAAAATAAAGTGTCCCACTACATGCCATACACTGCATCATATGCAAAACCTACATGCAGTGCATTTAAATCACCGTATTAACTACCAGCAACATTTTTAATTGAGCCAAAGCCAATAACTTGCCAACGTAGCTAGTAGAGATGGACAGTGACAAATTTCACATAACTATAATCCTAAGACAGCATAAGCTCAAACATTCAAACGCTCACCCATCATGACCAAAAAACCCAAGCGACTTGTCCATAATATTTCCGAGCCAAGACTTCTTTCCTGAAATTTAAGACACAAACAAGTTTTCAATCAGAATTAAACACATTCAGAGTCGGATTCACTCAACGGGAAACTGATTTGATAAACAAATTGAGAGTGTCAGCAAGTGCACTTTCAGTTTTGTGACAAAGAACAATATAACTTTATATAAATTACGCAAAATCATCTTACCGTTTAGCCGGCATTATCAGCAATTGTTTTTCACATTGCCAATTCAAAGTTACATTTGAACAGATTTACATAGTCCACTAAAAATCAGTTCCAAGTTGTTAGCAAACTCGAACACTACTTTAATGCATGCATACATCAGTTTTGACTCTTAACTTAACAATGCTTATTCCTAGTTCAGTAGTATTGCACCATACCATTGGTTAAAACCTCTTTACTTCATTTATAGTGGCATGGCAAAACACATTTCAACACACAAAGTAATACCAGTAGACCAATGGCCACGCATGATCAAGAACCACAAAATTTGTTATTTCTGCTGCACAGCAGCAAAAGCAGATTTTCAAAAACTCATACTGAATTAACATAATGAATAGAAACTAGTAGATTGTATAGAGACTAGTAAACTAGAGAAGCTATTAAATCGCTGACATGTAGTTTAATAAATTATACTACAAAGCTCAAATTTGAAAAGTCATGAACCTTTTTTGATTGTCAGAAATGACTCTTTGAAATTGGACCAAAATTATTAACATTACAGATGTTGTTTTTCTCATCTGTTTAGCTATATTCAATACTACATCCAAACTGCAAAAGAGACAGAACTCAAATGCTAACAAGTACCTTTGCTAGGATCTTCAGATACACTGGTATTTGATGGAGGTTGAGAAGTGGTGGAAGAGGGACTGTCACTTTTCACAGGATTTGATGCCGTGCATGAGGTTGAAGTATGTGCAGCCACAAAGGCATTAATGCTAGGTACCGATGACATTGTATCACAATTTATTAACACTGAGCACTACGCTTGAATAGCAAAAACTAACAGTACGTCTTTATAGAGTAAAAATTTATGAAATTGTTTAACTTTAATTCTGCTTGAACAGTACAGCCAATGCTCCCTTGAAGTTTTTAACAACTCAGTGTGTGTGCACTTAAATGCAGCTGCTGGGAAGTAAAATCATTTTAGACTTTAAAACAAAAGATTTGGAGTTCAAAACACTGCAAAAGCACCACTAGTATTTGCCAGGAAGGTCATTCAAAATGTAAAGAGTTGAGTTGCTCCTGCAAGTCAGGTTTGGAAGCAAATGTGAAGAGATAAAACAGCCTAAACCACCACGTCCAAGCTTGAAAGAGTGGGGAAAAACATACCGTACATTTTTTAAAAGTTGGAGATCAAGTGCATTAAACTTCACGATTTAGCTTGTTAATCTATAAAATGCTATTATTCCTTAAATTGAAATATCACTTAAAGTGCATGCTTTTCTAGGTCACTAGTACGTGTTTCATGAAATCCCCCCAAAATTCTAATGTTCTCAAGACATAAGAAGATGGACAAGTAAACTGATCTACCAGAATAGCATGTGACAAGCTACTTTATAAACATATGGTGAGTAACATTTAAGTTTTGGACAACTTTGGCTATGGGCAGAAGATAAATGCCAGCCAATCTCAAAAACCTAGAAAACTTCTCAAAAGATTTGCACTTTTGCCCAAGTGCATAAAACAGTCATTATATACCGTATTTTCCAGACTATAAGCCGCACTTAAAAACTTGAAATGTGTTTTCATTTAAGGGGTGCGGCTTGTAGTCAGGTGCGGCTTATAAGTTAACGTTTAAAATCTTAAAATTTTTTAAAACCAGAAAATTTAAAAAAACCTGAATCTAGTAATGGCTAGGAACACCAGTCCATTCAATTCATGTTTTAAGTTTGCATTTGCTAACAGATAGTCTTGTTTCGTCATAATGTTCATAACAAGTTATAAAATGCTTGAATATTTCTCTAGCTTTAAAAATGCGGCTTATAGTCCGGTGCGGCTTATACGTTACTGTTTTTTTCTGGGAAAAATTGGTGAGGTGCAGCTTATAATCTGGTGCGGCTTATAGTCCGGAAAATACGGTAATTGCTTACTTGGTTAAGTCTTTAACTCCCAAGATCACCATACGATGATATTTGCACTTACATCCTTTTGCTCCAGCAAGATCATCAAATGATGATTTTTTTCACGTTTTAAGAATGAATTTATTTAAAAATTGATTTGTGACTTTATTTCTCAACAGATTTTAACAACTTTTTTAATTTAAAGGTTACTTCAAGGATATTTCAATAACGTTTTATTTGTGTCTTAACTATTCGCTTTTATACTCAATTGAACTATGTTACATGTGTAGCGGTATACTCTCGATTAACTCTGTGCTTTAGATAGCAATCAGTAGAATGATTAAAACAATATATTTTTTAAACTCTTTTACCAACTGAACTTAAAATTTTGAATGTCCAATCTTCACTGACAAATCCTCAAATTGATTAAAAAATGCAAAACTAAACTGCATCACCTACTAATTTGCAGACAGTACACAAAAACTATGAAGTGATTAAAAAGGCAAAATAATCAGCAAAGTAAATTAAAATGAGGTGATGTTATGCAACTTAAAAGGTAAACTACAAAATTAACGCATGAATGAATTTAAACAAAACATCTGATAAATTAACGAACAAATAAATCAAAGGAAGTGGTTCTGACATGTCATCAAATTTTTTATTGCTCCTAAAATTTGGTGACCTAGTATAAACAGGTAAATTTGATGCATAAACAATGCAATAACCTACCAACTGCTAATAACTTTGGAAAGCTCAGGAAATTAGCTTTCCAGAAATGTATAATTTTAAAAAATTGAGGCTTAGTAACTTTATAAAGACTGATGAAGAATTGGTATGCATTCACATTTTATCATTTTTTGTGGAAAAATTTTTCCAACTGTGTCTTAAACAATTGCAGTTTGTGATAAAACTAAGTTCTTTGGTGCCTTTTGGCTATTTTTCCTGAAAAGCATGGTTATTTAGCTGTCTGTATCTACATTTTTAAAAAGATAGATCGAAAAATGAAGTCTCTAGAATTGTTGACACATACTGTAGCCAACACCAAGCAAAACATGGTTAATTCCCTACAAAAAAGATGTGGGTTAACATGGCCCTGTATTATCTTTAGCAACAAAATATTCCTTTTAAACTACATATCAACCAAAACTTTAAGAAATTTACTTTCCAAAAATATATATTGTTACATGGCATAAGCTGAGAGTTATCCATAATGACGAATAAAATTGATAAATTTTGTAGACATAACCTGTTTTTAATACCAGTCAAAAATACTCAAAATTCAGGTTTCTGAGCTTTAAAAAACTGCAATTTTTAGAAAAACTAAGTTCTTTAGTGCCTTTTGGCTATTTTACCTGAAAAGCATGTTTATTTAGAAATCTATATTTTAATTTTAAAAAGATTGATCAAAAAATGAGGTCTCTAGACTTTTAATAGATAGCTGACACCAAGCATGGTTTACGCTGAGAGTTATTCTATAATGACGGATGAAATTGATAAATTTTGCAGACATAACCTGTTTTCAATACTGGTCAAAAACACATCAAATTCAGACTTTCAGGCTTCAAAACCTGCAATTTCTAGAAAAACTAATTCCTCTGGTAAATTTTGGCTATTTTTCTTGAAAAGAATGGTTATTTGGCATTCTGTGTCTACATTTTTAAAAGGCAGTGGCTATTTTGTCGTCGACGGCAATTTACCCTCAGAGACTATTTTGCCGTGAGTTGTTTGTGATTGGTCAATCTTAATGACGTACTAAACATGTGACTTTTGGTCGTCTCTGATTGGTCAATTTTAAAAACCAAAAAAAAAATTTTGCACCCCCAGGTCTCTATCCCCCACCCTGCACACTCCCTTACAGTGTACACTGCCCCATACATTTACATACTGGGCCTGCCCCTTCAGTGTACACTGCCTTTCTTTTCAAGCCCTAGCCAGCTGAGATTCGAACCCGATACCTTGGTATCTCAAGACCAGCGCTCCATCCACTACACCACAGAGTCACTGGTGTGATAATAGCAAATTTGGCTATATAAACACACGTGAATGATCACGGCAAATAGATTCCAAGGGCAAATTGCTGTCAACGGCAAAATAGCCACTGCCTTTTTAAAAAGATTAATCAAAAAACAAAGTTGTTAAAATTTTTGATAGTTAGCACACTATTAAAGTATTGAAAGCAAAAAAATTGGTGATCCCCCAACAAAAAAGATACCAGGGCAAACATAGTCTTGTATCATCTTTAGCTACAAAATATTTCTTTCAAATGACATATCATTTTAAAAGTTTAAAAAATTTGCTTTCCAAAACTATATATATTGTTGCATGGTTTGGATTAAGAGTTATTCTACAATGATTGAGAAAACATGGTACCTGTAATTTTGCTTAGTACCGGCCCAAACACTGAAAATTTGAGAGCTGGATCTCAGAAAATGCAAATTACACAAAAAGTACTCCAAAACCTAAAAATTTTGGCTTCTGGGCTTTCAAAACTTGAAAGTTGTACAAAAAATTTGTTCTTGGGTGGTTTTTGACTGTTTTTCCTTAAAAGCATGATCTCTTTACATCATCTAGTGGTTATTTTCAAAAAATTTATCAATACACAAGTCTTGTAATATCTTTTGAGCTTGGGGTAACATTGGTTCCCCTGAATAAAAAAGAAGGGGGTAAAAATATTTTGTTTTATTTTGAGTCACAAAATATTATTTTTAGAATACACATCATGCAAATTGGGATGAAATTTCATTTCCAAAAATATATTATACAACGTAGTTTGATTTAATCTTTTTATTTTGATCAATCAAAAATGCAGTTCCAATCAATGCAAGACTTTTTGTTCTAGCCAAAAAAATCTTAAAATATCTGTAAACCTGGATCTCAGAAAATCAAAAATGCACAAAGTGATAATGTGGCATACAGTACATGGTAAGTACCAAATATGCATGCTGGGAATAAAAATTTTGTCAAGTCACATGTTTATCATGTCATAGAAAATGACCAATCACAAATAATAATAATCCACATTTTTAATATGTCATTCAAATTGATTAATCATAAATGTTCATCAACTAATTAGATTCCAAGAGTAAAATGCTGTGAGCAGGAAAATTCATTCCAAGGGTAAAATGCTGTTCGTGGCAAAATAGCCACTTCATTTAATTAACCAATCAGTCAACTTTCATAGAAATAATTTTATACTTGTATGTTTATGTACAAATAAGCTCTCTTTTTATATTAGGTATGGAAGAGGTTGTTTTGCAATCAACAGCATTATACCCTTGAAATCTGTTTTGCCATTAAATATTAGTGATTGGTCAATTTGGACGATGTATTAAAAACATTACTCTAGGTTGCATGTAATTGGTCAACTTCTATGATGCATTAAACACGTTGACAATAATATTATTAGAGTACCTGAGTACACTCCTTCTTATGTTCACATACTGGGCCCCTTCCCAATGTATAGTGCTTTTGTCAAAGTTTCCTGTCTGCAAAGACATGAGCCTGCAAACATTGCATTTGAAGGCAGCAGCACTATTCACTACACCACAGCAACGCATGTCTGTTATACCAAATTTACTTATTGAAAGACACACTTAACGGTGACAGCAAAATAACCTAGATTCCAAAGGTAAAATACTATCAATGGCAAAATAGCCACTTCCTTTATATAAAGCAATGCAAATAACACTAAATTGTTAAAGCAGTTGATCAAAAACGAGTGTCAATAATTTTGTCACAGAGGACCGGTAATTGTAAGGCAGTGGCTATTTTGCCGTCGATGGCAATTTACCCTCAGAGACTAATTTGCCGTGAGTTATTTGTGATTGGTCAATCTTAATGACGTATTAAACATGTGACTTTTGGTCGCTTCTGATTGGTCAATTTTAAAAACCAATTAAAAAAATTTTGCACCCCCAGGTCTCTATCCCCCACCCTGTACTCTCCCTTCCAGTGTACATTGCCCCATACATTTACATACCGGGCCTGCCCTTTCAGTGTACACTGCCCTTTCTTTTAAAGCCCTGCCAGCTGAGATTCGAACCTGCAACTATGGTTTCTCAAGACCAGCGCACTATCCACTACACCACAGTGTCACTGGCGTAATTTTAGCAAATACGGCTATATAAACACACGTGAATGATTATGGCAAAATAGATTCCAAGGGCAAATTGCCATCGACGGCGAAATAGCCACTGCCTAATTGTAATTCTAAGTCTAAAAGTATGCTTATCAAATACATCATTGTTTTCTTCTTTTGCATGTGTTGGCCAAGGCTGTGGTGTCGGCACCAGCATGGTAGCTTCATCAATTAAAAAAAAAGACGTCGGTATTGGCAATTTTTGAAAAACCACACCAGTATTAAGTGTCGGCAAAAAATTTGCTGAGTCCACATTGTTGGCAATGGCTTTTTTTATTTTGTTAAATAAATCTCTAACCCAAACTTTGGGATTTGTGATGAAATTATAACCAACCCTATACTTTAAACCCCAGGCTAAACGCTGATCCGCGCTTGGGATTTGTGACGAGATTACTGGCAGACTCAAAAATTGTGCATGAAATTGCCAAAGTCAATTACTGTAAATTTACTTGTCCCTTGTCTTATGTATTCAAGATTAAGATAATAAAGAATCCTCTACAACTAATCCTAACCCAAATTCTAGCTCTACTGCCAAAACCAAAGGAAGAGACCAATTTTACGCAGTTGTTGCTAATTAAGCTTGCAGTCTTGATGAATGTTGTGAAATAAATGCAGTTGCGACGAATGATTGACTCAGTGCTTCCACACATTTTTCTATTACCTCCATTTTTTGCAATTTCCTTATTTTATTATCTTTTTTTTGGAGAAACTGAGAATGCGTGAACAAAATTAGTTTTCTTTTGGCAAATAAATGTCTAAGCTGACTTTACTACTGTTTATTAATAGCAGACCCTTTCTCAACATTTACTGATATTGTTTCAGAATCGGCTGCGGAAAGAAAAAAGAAAACAGTTTTGATTTCCATGGCTGAACTGAACTAGCGCTTTTTTGTTCCCGCACGCCTTGTATTTTCTGTTTAGCGTTTGACAGCTTGAGATTGCAATGCAACTCTCGGGCGTTTTTTGCCTAAAACCGGGCGAGAGTTGCATTCTCATTAGCTGGCCTCTTGTTCCAAGCAGTAAAATAGTAAGCCTTTTTGGGTTTTAAGTTAGTTGCTTAATTTTGTTGCTGTACGAAGATGAAATTTGTTTCAGCATTCCGTTATATTTGAAGAAGCCCTAGGTGAAATTTTGTGCCACAAACAAAAGTCGATGAATAACACAGGTTTGAAATAGAATAAAACTCTTGAAAACAAAAAAAACAGGTTAATATACAAGAAAAGAAAGAAATTCAAATCAAAAAATTCACAGAGCTAATGAAATGATCTTTAACAAGTCGACAATACCTCCATCTGACGATGACAAATTATTTTTAATTCAGAGCTTAAATTTTGCTCCAACTTTCTCGTGGAACTCTAAAACTGAAACTACAGGGTGGCTTAATTTGCAATCTCACATTCGCAAAGTCGAGTGGAACAACGTCTTTAGCAATGAAAATAATGAGAACAAAAATCAAGAGTGGCATAATCTACCCACCAAACTGGAAGTACCCAAAATGTCCAGACCTGATCTTGATCTAATAGATGACAAAACTAAAGCATATTGTGAAGCATGCGCGTCTAAAAATATGAGTCAAGATCTAAGAAGCAGTTTTAAATACCGTAAGAAACTTGTTAAGAATAGAAAGATAGTTATTTGTCGTGCAAATAAACATGGAAAACTTTTAGTCCTTGACTTTAAAGATTACAACTTAAATATGGAAAGAGAATTGACGAATCAAATTCAAGAATTGACGCATGTTGATTTGACTGGAGCACGGATGAATGGGATAAATTCTTGAAAAACTTGCACAGAGCTGGTACGATTGATGATAGTATGTTATTTCATGTGACTGGTCTAAAAGAACGAGAACAAAAATATCACAAGTGCTCTGGAAATTCAGCTAAATATTTTTCTGATTTAGTTACTGCCAGGGATGTGGAAGCGATGATTTTTCAACAGCTTCCGCTTCCGCTTCCACATCTATCGCTTTCGCTTCCGCTTCCACTAACAAAAATGAGAAAACGACCGCTGACAATTTTTTTAACTTTTGTGGTTTTGTAGCCTGCTTTCTTCTACACTTCATCATTTTGAAAAAAAAAAACAACGAGCGAAAAAGGAATGCAGGTGACAAAACGAATTGACGTTAAACATACCCAAATTTTTTAAGATTAAATTAAAATAATTGTAGAGAGGGGCATGGTCACCGCACCTGAAGAGAAAACAAAAACCTTCATTTATTGCTATTACTTTACCTACTTCGCTTGAGCTTATTGTTCTGAACTACTTTGTGTTTTTTTTCTTAGATATTAGAACTCGTGTTGAATGTAGAACAGTGCTTTTCAATCTTTTTGTCATTGCGGAACCCCTAATGTACTTTCGCGTTTGTCACGAAACCCCCACAAACAAAAATTTAGAAATAACAAATTGTTTGCAAGAAAATCAAATATTTCGTTACTACAATTCAAAACCCAATTACACACTTCAACAAATAAACAGTTATTATAAGTTCCTTCACTACTTACAACCACTTTTACAACGATTAACTTAATGCTTCTCAGATCTAAACCGTATGATTCCATATTACAGCTCTCAACAATAACCTGTCGTCACAACAACAAATTGCACCGTATAGCACTGATTTTTCTCTCTCTATCCTCAACTAACTCTGCCCTTGATTTAACTTTAACCTTAATCATCATTACCGACTTTCTATCCGTCCCCAAAACACGTATTGACTCCGATCTTTTTGGATAGTGAAGTGCAAAATTTCTGTCGTAGATATAATATACACATGTAAAGCGAGCAAAATTGAACTGCACCAATCAATAGCCGCCTTAACATGGTGGTGCGGACCCCAACCCCATTTGGGTTGGGTTAAAATGGCTGTTGGCCTTCCCAAGGATCCCAGCTACTCCCCTCACACAAAATATTTTTTTGCCGTGCAGCCCCCTGAACAACCGCAGAAGGTAGCACGCAGCCTCTTTAAAATCGGCCTGTTTTCTTTTTTCTCCTGCTTTTCTCTTACCCGTCTTCTCACTCTTCTCCTTGTTCTGATGAGCGGCAACGTTCATCCCAACCCTTGTCCCGTCTTTCCCTGTTCAGTGTGCGCTGGAAATGTGACCTGGCGGGGTAGGTCAGTACAACGCTGCACATGCTCTAATTGAGTTCATTTAAAGTGCTCAGTACTCTCCTTTTCTAGAGTCAGAACTCTTGGCAGCTCTCACTCCTGGAGCTGCCCTCCCACACCTACCAGCACTGTGCCTTTCTCCTTGGACTCCTCCACCTGGTATACCTCCACTGCTCAATGTGACCCATGTAGCCTCCCACCTGCTAATGCAGCACTCGCACCCCATCCTCGTCTTCAAACCTCTTATCCTTTTTCTGCCCACTTTGTATCTTTTCCCTCTGCACCCTCACCACCTCCTCATGCTCCTGGCTGCTGGCTGTCTCTCTCTTACCTCCTGCTTCTTCTTCCCTTCCTTAACTCCCTCAGGGTTTTTCAATGAAATGTTGGGGGTCTTCTAGCCAGGAGCACTGAAATGCAACACTTTATTTCGTCTCATCCCATTGATTTTTCTTGTATCCAGGAATCTAACCCAAATTTATCTTCCTCTTTCCGGATCCCTGGATTCTTTGATCTGCAATCTGATGGCACCCACTCCCGATCTGGTATTTTTTCTACTGATGTCACAGACGCTAGCGGCGGCATCATCATTTTCGTCAGGTTGGGCTTATCCTTCTCTGAGCTTTCTACCTCCTCTCTTTCTTGGCTTGACCTCTACTCTGATTATGTGGGGTTCAACATCTTTCTAAGCGACTCCTCCAAGCTTTCATTTCTTAATGTTTATGCTCCCCCTATTTGCTCTTCTCCGAAGGATAGTAGAACCAATTTCTTTTCTTCCTCCATTCTTCCCTCCTATGTGGAAGCGGAAGCGGTAGAATTTTCGCGCTTCTGCTTCCGCTTCCGCTTCCACAGAAAAAGAACCGCTTCCTCTTCCAGCTTCCGCTTCCGCTTCCACATCCCTGGTTACTGCGAACGCTTACCAACTCTTCAAAACACGTAAACTGGACCAAGAAAGTCTTCTATCTGCGAATATCACCGACATTCCTGTTTGATCATTACAATCTGCTGGCCACATTACGACTTCAGGATTCACTGCATTTCTTGAACATTTGTTACAATCAGTTAGAGTTGAATTTTGTAAAAGCACTATATATGAGTTTTGTAACGATAGTAAGCACTATTTGCAAGATTTGTGTGAATGGAAAAAAATCATGATGCCTCAAACATTACAAACAGTGACCCACTTTATTTGGTTACTGCTGCGCTTTATACCCCAGTATTAAAAGAGAGACGGTAAAAATGGCGCTAGAATTAGCTCTTCAAGAGCATTCAAAGTTTAACTTGTCAGGTCAACGTATTTTGGTCAATCTTGCAATGCACCGTTTAAGCAGCATTATAATTCACTATACAAAATAATTTTATATACGAAAGCAAGGCATCATTACAGGGGACAATAGTTTGGTATCGTTAGCTTATATTTCGATGCACTTCATTATGCTTGAAATCAGCAACATACTAAATCAAGCACAACTCTTTATAAAAGATTTATTGATGATCTCATTTGGCTGTCATATGGTAATGAATTGGCTGAAAAAATTAAGCAAGCACTAACGAATACATGCATGGAGTACGGATTGAAACTCACTTTTAGAAATGTTAGCACTAATGAAACAGGATAAAGTCTGGAGTTCCTAGATGTTCTTTACAGGATTGACAGACAATTCTAACAAAGTCGAATTTTAACTACAAGTTTCACCAAAGAAACGGCTACCAAAAGATTGTTTTTTAATGGCAATTCTCACCAACCTCTATGCATTTTCAAATCTATGGTTTTTGTTGAATCTATTAGACTAAGCAGATTAAATGAAACAAATGAGTTGTACCTTAAAGATCTAGAAAGGCTAAAAAAGAAATCTATAGACTCTTAATTCAACAAAAAAGTGGTGGAGAAAATCATTGATTTAGCAAAAACATGGACCGATCGTTTTGGACCAAAATCATTGAATGAAAACGAGACTACAGAACCTATTCTGATTTGCGCGTCCGCTTTTTCCAATTTACTCCAACTTACTGCCAAAGAGAAAAGCCTAGTTCAAGCTACCATTGTGTATAAGCGTCCACCTACCCATGCCACTATGCTCACCAATAATAAAAAAGTAGCTCGTTCCACCACTGAAAATACTGGTCAAGGAAGATCTCAATTTTGCAAGAAATGCGCTCTTTGCTGTCATTTCAATCATTATATATCTATGATGCATCAAACCAGTACCATCACAGCTGCCAATGGTAAAGTTTTTGCATTGAAGCAAACCTTGATTGTTCAAACTACGGCATATACGTGGATACAAGCCGTTTATGTCACAAACAATATGTTGGTCAAACCATAAACAAATTTTTAAAACGCTGATGCCACCACAGATTTATTTGGAATCAATTTAAATACGACAATATTGACGATAAAGCAGCATAATTACACCATTACCACACCTTCCATAGACTCACATTACAGACAAAACCAGGTATTGCCAATTGTTTTTTGTAACGTTTGTAGAGCAACCGCCCAAATATCTTTTACAGTATCTATTCACGAAAACACATGGCTGGACAAATTAAATGCCACTAGTAACATAAATAAAATGCTCTTGCCCTCAACTAAGTGATTTTGTAACTATTTTTTTGTTTTTGAAATACTGTTTTAGTTTTATTTCCTCTAACACCTCAGTGCGTTATTTATCACTTACGTCACGGCTTTTGTAGGCCATGACCCTTCACTCATTATTATCTCTACGTTACTACCCTGGGGTGTTTCAGCACCCCAGGGTATTAAATTTATGTGCCGTTTTGAGTTGGCCACACTTGCAACTTTCTTTTTTAAATACCTTTTTGAACAGGTAAGAGGAAAAAAAGCTGAAAATCTTACGGTACTGTGACTTGTTCTTCTTATTTTTTTAGGGTAAATTATAAATAGTTACAGTAGAAATGTAACTTAGAAAGGTTGCTAAGAATGTGAAGTTTTGAGTGATGCTAAAGATGACAGTGAAGGTGAATCATATTTTGTTTTAGAAGATGAAGATATTTCTGATTCTGAGTGCTATGACTCGGAACATGACGAACCGGAAAAACAGCCCTGCCAGAAACAGCCAAAGTGTGATGGATGGCTGGGAAAAGACAAGAAATCATGGTGGCAGAAAGAAATGCCTAATTCAGCAGTTCGTACCCGTCCTGAAAATATTATGCGAGAAAGACCAGGACCTAGAGGACCAGCCCTTCAAGCGAAGACTTCTTATGAGTTTTGGGAACTATTTGTTCCTCCTGAAATGCTTGAATTATTGGTTGAAAAGACCAACTTGCTTTTCAGAGACAAGGGAGAGAACTATACTCAAAAAAGTAAAGCAAGAGACACTGATAACGTAGAAATGAAGGCTTTTCTTGGTCTACTACTATTGGCTGATACCTATCACAGCAACACAATGAACCTTGATGATTTGTGGAAGACTGATGGCACTGGTATTAATGTTTTTTGGTTGACGATGTCGCTGCATCGCTTCCGCTTTCTACAGTGTTGCATACGGTTCGATGACAAAGCAACACGGGTTTCAAGAAAACTTTTGGATAAGCTTGCCCCAATTCGAGACCTTTTTGAGACGTTTATTCAAAATTGTTTGAGGAACTATTCGCCCTCAGAGTTTGTCAGGATTGATGAGATGCTGGTAGCTTTTAGGGGCAGGTGTCCATTCAGACAATATATCCCGAACAAACCAGCAAAATATGGCATAAAAATACAAGCAATGGCTGATGCTAGAACGTACTATACTTGCAAAATGGAAGTTTATGCTGGAAAACAGCCTGATGGCCCATTCAAGGTTGACAATTTATCTTTTGCTGTAGTTACAAGACCTATCTTTGAAATTTCAGGATCAGGCAGAAACGTTACATTTGATAATTGGTATACCAGTTACCCACTTGTCGTAAGTCTACTTCATGACCATAAATTATCTGCTGCGGGAACACTTCGTAAGAACAAACGTGAGATCTCCGACGAATTTTTATCGATCAAGAACAGGGCTGCGTGTGACAGTATGTTTGGATTTGGAGATAATGTGACATCAGATAAGCATGCATCATGATGATAAAATTGACCCAGAGTCTGGTGACATGAAGAAGCCTGAAATTATTACTTTTTCATAATTCGACCAAGGGCGGAGTTGATATGGTTGACCAAATGGCAGGGGAGTACGACACTTCAAGAAATAGTCGACGTTGGCCTTTGACTGTTTTTTATAAGCTGTTAAACGTTTCCATTATAAATGCATGCATACTCTACTGTCATAACCCTGAAAACAAGCTAAATCGCCGTCTATTCATCAAGAGTGTAAGTATGCTGCTTGTTCAAGAGGCTCTGAAGGGAAAATTGCAGAATATCCACCTGTCAAGAGACCTCAGAAGTGGAATTAGAAGAATGCTGCCAGAGTCAGAAGAATCTTCAACATCTTCGCAGGCATCGACATCAAATCGGGCAAAGAGATGTACATTGTGCCATAGGTCACGTGACCGAAAAGTCAAAACACTTTGCACCACTTGTGGTAAGCATGTTTGCAAAGACCACAGCAAGTTATTTGTGCAATGCATAACATGCCATGAATCCGCATCTAACGATGAAGAATCAGAGTAACAAATAACACTGATGGTTTTGAGGTTGGAACAAGACTACCGGGTGTTCGTTTTGGTTGTGAGTTGCCGCACCTTAAATATCGCTTTACAGTTTAGATTTATTCAATAAACAGCTTTGATGTTGTATTACTGTTTAACTAAATTTAATAAGCGAGCATCGAAGCTCAATGTGTATATTGCTAGTTATTGACAACAGTTTTACTAATGGGGTGCTGAAACACCCCATGGTACTAATGACGTTCCTACACCCCAGGGTACTAACGTAGGGTTATGATATACTGCCCTTTGTTTTTTTAGTAATTAGACCTCTCTTTTATCTCACATCTATTTCTATATAACTTAACCTATCATATTAGTTTGAATGTATTTTGAAAAGAGTCGGAGCTAGTTTTATGGTCTGTAGTTTTGATAGCTGTTTATTATTATTGTAGACCCCGTGCAGATAAATATTTTTGCTTGTTGAGTTTTGAAGATTTCATTATCTTGGTACAGCCTTTTCTCTGGTGTACCATTAGTTTGTTCGAAAATGATTAATGTTTTCTTGTGCGATTTTTATCATTTTTTTTGCAGAAACTGAGGATACGTTAGCGAAATTAATTTTTCATTTTGGGAAATAAATGTCTAAGCTGACTTTATTACTGTTTGTTAATAGCAGACCCTTTTTCAACACTTACTTTGAAAGTAGATTTTTCCCAAATGTCCTCACGCATCTTTCTCTAAAAAAAATATAAATGAGAAATTTTTTGAATTTTTTTTTAAAAAGCTTGTACACCCCTAAAATATTAACACAAATGCATAGATGCATAGCTTCAATCACCGAATGGTGGCCGCGAGGGATTAATTGGAAAATGTCTAAGACAGTTGAGCCATTACGGAAATTAAAAAAGGAACAGAAGAAGCGCTTCCACACAGTAACCGAGCAAAGTGTTTAGTTCTTAGAGAATTTTTTTGCAAGTCTTGCCATAGGTAATATAACTGGTTGATCATAATAACCGCGCAGCACAATGCTTGAATCACAATGCATGCATGAAGCAAGAAATCAAGCCGCTACAACAGACTTAGAGAATATATGGCCAATCCTATAGCAAGATCTGCAGGATTAGCGCAGAGGCGTAGCCAGAAATCGATTCACTGTTATCCAGAGTATCAGCGCAAATACGAGCGGTTTCTGTCAGAGGGATATTTGAAAATAGGCTAAAGATATCGTAAAAACAAAGAAAGAAGGTTTATGAATTTAGGTAAAATTTTTGCGATGTTTTTGCAATGATGAAAGAATCTTTAATGCAGTAAATAGAGGAAAGATCTAAGACTGGTTGAGAAAGTTTTGCAAGCAGTTTGGCCAAATTATGATTGGCACATCCGATCAGCCTATAATGAGAGCGACACAAAAACTTTCAAGTTTTTACTCATTGCTTCAAAAGAGTGCAATGAATCCATTTTCTGAAGCTTTATTGAAAGCTATTTGTTTAATTTCTTGCTGTTTGTTTTATCTTTTAAAGCAAACATTAGTTTGTTCACATTCCAGGAACTGCTCTTGTCAAGGGAGTAGTCAGAAAAGGAAAGGGAGCAATTACTCTCTCAACACATTTACGAAAGTTTTCTTTGGGATAAATTCTCTTGCGCCCTTCAAAAAAGTTGTCGTGTGAGCTTAACCTTAACAAATATCTTAAAAACTTGTTAAATACCACCAAAAGTTACCTAAATTCTGTTAGTTCTTTGAAACAATCAAAAAAGGGCATGAGTAAAAATGGGGTCCAAGATAAAAAAAAGTTGTTTCAACGCCCTCAGAAATATTTGGCTCTAATTATTTAAGCTAAATTTTAAAAATTATACGATCCAAGTTTTTGTTGGGAAGTAAAAGAGCATTGATCTTTTCGAGTAGCTCACCTTTTTAACTTTTACAATTAACAAACGTTGTATCAAAAGCATTAGACCACAATCAAAAAGTATAATCTAATAAATCAACAAAAAAGTAGTAACTACTAAAATAATTGCCCTAACTATGTAAAGTTTTTTCAAATGAAAAAAGTCATCAATTTAAATTAAGATAACCCCTTTTGAAAGTCTTCAAAAGTCGGCCAAACCTTAAACAGATCCTTTTTTGTAGGGACGCTTTTGCCTGCATCACATACGCGAACTTTCAACGGGGCATGTGATTTAAATTAAGCTAAAAATTGGCAGAGAAGTCTGCATTTTTAAAAATCCCTTCTCGCATCTTATGTGATGCGAACACCCCTGAGAATTATTGGTTCGGGAAGATACAGGACAAAACTGCTAAAAAATGAAACTAACCTACTTTCTACTTTGACAACATAAGTAGGTTAATTCGGCACTACTTTTTACTCTTACTGAAGTAAATGTGCCAATCATTACTTTCTGCTTTTACTCGAGAATTTTTTTGAATAAGTAATATACTTTTACTCAAGTGAGTTTCGAAGTATTTTGACCATTTCCGGTCTGCAATGATGCTATAACAACGAGAAAGAGCGCCGCTAGCGCTAACGTTGAGTAGCACAAAATTAGTTTAAAACAAGCTTAATTTCAATTGATCCACTACAGTTCATTTTCGTGCGAAAGCAAAAGCATTTCAAAATGATTTTTCGTGAGCCTTTTCCGTTTTGCAGTAGTGCTGTCAACAAGTGGTTGGCAAAGTAGACCTACGTGACGAGCATCAAAGACTCATAATAATATGATAACAGCAACTAGAAAAAATTTTAAATGAAAGAGGAAGTTAATAACATATAAGCCTATCTGAAAAAAATTATCACTTTGCGCAAACATTTAGAATTTAGCAAAATAAGTCTCGCCGCAATCATTGCCGTTTACTTCTTGAAAAATTGCCGCTGCTACCGGTAGCGCGAGTAAAACTCAGCGCCTTATAGTTGGCGGCGAAACGGTGCAGCTCTGCAAAAGGATCTATGCCATCGAAAAGGTTCGAAACCACTGGCTAAGACTAAACCACTTGTCGGCCCTACACATTAACAATGGACATAACTTACATTTATTATCTATCTATTGGCCTAAACTTATATTTTTGATTAGAAGTTTAGAAAAAGTTAAAGTAGTCTATCAACCTATGCTAGACCACGAAAACTAAAAAATCTACTTTATAAAGCAGAGTTCTGTTTGTCTATACGTAGGCATGTGCTCTCGCTTTAACTCCTCCAAAACTACCGGGCGTACCAACATAAACTTGGTAGCCTACGACTGATCTCCACTTCGGGGTGAGGGTCTTGAGGGTGCTCGTGACGTCATGACAAAAGACATTTTTTTTTTAATTCGAATTTTGGTGGAAGAAAAACACTTTTTGTTCGAACGAAAGCCAAGTCCGAACTTTCAAAAATTTTACCCTTTTTTGAGGTTACTGTAAAGTCACAATTAACGCTTAATGGCAGATTTTGTTTTTTTTCATTTTCTCAAAAATTAGTGACCGTAACAGAAACACGGTTATGTGCTTTTTCAGGAAAATAAACAAGTCGCTTCTTAAAAAAATTTTACAAGTTCAGATTTTTTGACAACGCAAGAAGAAATTCTTTTTTAACTTTTTCTAATTTTTATTTTCTCCACCTTTTCTTGAACATTTCAACAAGCCCCTCTGATGTTATGAGGCTATCTGGTACCGTTTCAATGAAAGCAGCTGCAGGAAAGAATTGTGTTTATTGTCTACTTCGTTGTAAAAGCAATCGTAACTTGCTAAATGGCTGTTTGTTAAAAAAAGTAATATAGGCTTATTGCACTACTAATCTATCGATATGAGTCTGCTTCTTCTCATGGTGCAATGGCAAACACGAAAACTGCCCGAACTGAACTGTAGGACACTCCATATTAGAATACTTTTGTAAAGTAGTGTCTAGCACCTGGCTGATTTCAACTTTTAAGACATCCTGATATCACGTGTAGCAATATTTAACCAAGTGTAGAGTTATGATGTGACCTCCTGCAGTGAGCTACATCCACCTATATAAACCAGTGCAACATTTTTGTTCCCAATTATTCTTGAAAAGTTACTATAATTTGAATCACCAGTCCGGATAACACTACATTTTAAGTTTAATTTCAGCTCCGTTGCAGCTGCGATTTCTGAAAAAACTTGTTGCAAGTTTTTAGATGTTTCTCTACGATGTTTTTAGTCGTGAAAACATTTATTTCTGTTAAGTGCAATTGAAGTTTACTGATCAGTTATCATTGAAACTGGTCATCACATAAAAACACCCTTTTTGTGATTGAAATTACCTTAAACATATGGGTAAAAAGATCGACATTTGGGTCACGTTAATGCTCACTCAGGACTTTTTATTAGTTTTCCTTCTTACACTTGGCGAAATTAATGAATAAATATTTGTAATTGACAGGCAGTTTGTAAATAAGAGGGGACTAGTTTAAGGAATGGTTCTCCGTGCTCTGTACTTCCCAAAAAATATCGTGTTGGAATTCCGTACTTTACTAAAATACCGTACGTAATAGTGCGGCAGGGAATTTTTGCCGTATCGTGATACCGTACCAATTATTTTACTGAATTTTTGTTTTTATGAAACAGGAAATGTGTGCTGACATAAATATTAGCAGAAGTAAAGAGGCTACGCTAGTAGAGGCTAAGTACCGCTTTTATTGCTTCTGAGTTCTGACAATAGTTGATCACTCACTCTTGGGATAACTAAATTCCCTCAAATAAAACTATTCTCTAAGCACTATACCCCTGAAATCTCGCTCGAAACTAGAATCTGCAATCTAAAATAATACAGCTCCCCCTGGAATAAAACAATCTCACTGGGATCTACGTTCTAGAATCTAGAACAATAAATAATCGCAACAATGCTCTGCATATACAAAATGTTAAGTTCTAGAAGGTTCAAAAGATAATTCAAGCGATTTCTACTAAAATAAACAAAGACTATCGCATGATTACTATACTATAGCAAAACACAACTGTTACATCACTGAACGAATCTCCTACAAAATTCTACAAAATAATAGTACTTCAAAAAAATGTTCGTAACGTCACAAAATGCAGAGTTCAAGAAAGTTCTAGGTCAATAAACTCAAGTAAGGTCAAACTTGCCGCAATTAACTAAAGTTTACGCTATAGTAGTGCAATTTTTGTTACAGCTGCGAAGTTGGAACTTGTGTGACTTTTTGTTATAACAAAGCAAGCCTTTTGGAGACTTTAGATTAGGCCTTCGGGAAGAGTACTGTACGGTACAGAAAAAATAACACCGTTTTTCTGTACCGTACCGTAGTATACCAGAAAATACCGTATGTAATTTCGTACCGCACAGTACCGTACCCAATTTCCCGGTAAGTAAACTAATATTGATTTACAAATACAGATTTCGGAATTACAGGCACAGTTACACGTAATGAAATATTAAGTTCAAGAAAAAAATCAAAAACAACACTATAGGTCTATCAATTTGTAAAAATGGATACAAAGGGAACATTTTTGCTTGTAAATAGCAAAACACGGGCATACTGGGATAGGATGCACGACTTTTGGGTAGTCTTAGACATATTAGGGTCTCTTTTCTCGCTATGTCTGAGCCATGGCAAACAACGCAGCCAAAGAACTTGTAATCACAAATAAATACGTAAAGGAACGCATCACATTCTGAAATTCTGAACAGTTTATTTTTGTAATTGCGAAAACAACCCCCATATTTGCGCCACCATGATTTTGACTTTGATTCCTGTCCCAGCTTTTTAGAAAGAACGAAAAATTGTTTGTGTGTATTACCAGTCTTGATTAACAGAGTAAGATGATCACCATCACGATAAGAGAAACTATGGTCTTCATTTACTAAAACTTTTCGTTACAGCTCTCACGAATCTTTGTACGTTGAAGTCGGCCCAACCAATACTTTTCAACTCAGCAGAGCATGACAAGCCCTACCGGGTAAAATCGCAACGTATTTGGGAAAGCATTTTTGCTATAATGCTTGACAATAGTTTCACAAAGCTATTGGGATGAAAGCTAAAACGTTTGGAGAAACGCAAGGTTTCTTTCAACTCCCCTGGGTAGGCCTATGTATGGAACAGGGCTCTTAAGACGTAGTCAGCAGAGACTTAAGAGAGTGTATGGAGAAATTAAAAGAAAACAACATTCGCGGTTGAAATTGCACAGTATTGAAGATATCTCCGCTATTTTGTTAGAAATATCTTCTATACTTCCAAACTGAGAAAAACGTAAGGTTGGCATAAATGTGCGCATCGCTCCTACTCCTCACTATCGTGATTTGAATCAAGACTGGTTTTACTCACAAGCTCTCTATCATTTTAAAAATTTTATTCGTTCCTTCCAATAGGTATAAAGACATAAAATCAAAGCTAGCGGCGGGCACTCTCATTGTTTTTGTTGTGTGATTTCAGAAATAAGTTATTTGTTGGTAGGTTTATTTCACGACTTGGTGCAACTACTCTTGTAATATTTGAAACACCAAGTTGCTTGGTTGCACCTATGTGCCTTAATTCCGGAACATAACAAAATGGGCTGGACTTCTGCCGCGGATTGAAGGGGAAATGTAAGAGATGCCCCCCCCCCCCTAAAAGTCTTCCTCAGTGTTGATTTTGCAAACTTATTTGTATTTGTTTCGAAAAAAATTGTGTTCAAAATTTGGACTTGGAAAAAAGATCTTCACCTCTAATTTGGATTGATAGTGCCTCCATTTACACTTCTTATCCTGCCCACCAAAAGCAAATTTTCAACAGCGGCACCTCTTGCATTCGCTCACCCGGTTGGTTACCCTATTCCAAGAAAAATTTCCCTTCTAGATACCATTGTACTAGTAGTGACTATTATTTCACACAGTTGTTCCGACCTATTGACAGTGATGGGATTCGACCGGTTGTAAAAACCGGTTCTTAGAATTTCTTTGATCCCGAGAACCGGTTGTTGGACCCATGGTCTAGAGACTGTGATAGTGAGAAAACGTGTTGTTAGTTAGTCATATAATAATTTTTTTTTTAATTGCGCAATTTTTACAAAATCACTTTATTCAAAAACTGGTTTGTGACCTCATTTCTCAACCGATTTTTAAAACTGTTTCAACAAATCAAAGGTTATTTTAAGATAATTACTATAATATATGACACAGTGGCGTACGCAGAAAGTTTCCAAAGGGGGCCAAAGTTTTGTCACAATCGTGTGACGTCACATATAAACTTTATGGGAAGTGCCGAAGGCACAATCATTTTTCATTTTTAGGGTATGAGTGGGGCCATGCCACAGTGGCCTCCCCCCTCGGTACGCTAGTGGTATGAAATGAGTATTTACTACTTGTTTTTACAAAAAAATTAAACTTTAATACCTGTAGTGTAACTTTTTACCCTCTCCCTACAAAATGTGGTAAGCTGAGCAAAAGCAGTTAAGTTTAATACAAAAAGGTTACAAGGTAAGCTACCAGCAATTAATGTCTTTTAACGAGGTTTTTTACTAATTTATTTGACCCATTTGAGCTTCTGCTTAAAATTGCCTTACTTTGCAAATTTTCTTATGCTCCTGTGAATAAATCAGGTTTCTGGCATAGAGGTAGCTAGGGGAGGCCGCAGAAGTGATGCCATGCAAATTTTTCAAAAAAGTGAAGAATTTTCTTTTATTACGGCTAAAAAGCGTCGATCTGTCAAGAAAATAAAGTAAAAGTCGACAAAATTGGGGGATCAAAAATCGACCTCCAAAAAAGTCATCCAACAACTTTCATATTTACCCTCTTCCCCCGCAAAGAAAATTGCTTTTGGCTAGGACGCTGGTTTCTGACATTGCCGCCTGGCTGCTAGCTGGAGAGACTAACCCCATACGGGAAATATTTATAAAAGGGAAAATCTTGCTCTTTCAGATCGAGGAAGGCAAACTGTAATTAAGTGAGCAGAGCGAAAGTTGCGCAACTTCCGAAATGGCAAAACTTCACTCGGCTTCTTTAAGTTGTTTTTTGTCTTTGCCAAAGTCTTTGTCTTCATCAGCTGTAATCATTAGGCTTGGATTTTTGCTTTCGAAAAAAATGGGGTCGATCGTCAGAAAACTGATGATGTTTGATTCTTTCGCATTGATTACTAAACAAGTTTGCATGTTGCGCTGCGCTTTGCAGGGAAAGAGGAGCGAAATCGCGAGTTTTGTGTTACTCTTCAATTACTCAAAAAAATCTGCATGCGAAAGTTGCATTGGGCTTCAGACACCTAAAAATTCACTTTTAGAAAATCGCTCTTAGCTAAACTTTTTAAAAAAACCCTGCGCTTTCAAGAAATACAACAAAATGCCCAGCTCTGCTTTTAGACGTTTTTGCTGTTCTGGCACTTGTTCAAAACAAATTTTGGAACATGTTGACAGCTTTCCAGTAAACAAAGACCGCTCTCTCAAGACACCACGAGACAATCATCGCTAAGTGCTTGCTATAAGGGCACATCAATGCAAACGATCATAGCAAGGTAAGAGCATGAGATCACTAATTATTCGATCGTTCTCGCCTTAACATACTACTTCAACTCACTCAATCATATTGTCTACTTAAAGGTGCTGGAAAATGCAATTTTGCTGGTTTATGGTTATCATATACGCCAGCATCCGTTTATACCGCCGCACTTCCGATTTTAGATGTTTGTGGGTATATCGGTTCAAAATAACCCGGAAATGTGAAGGCAAACGACAACCGAAAAAGTTATCTTGACGATTGTAGGTGAGATATAAGTGAGAATAAAAAAAAGGTTTTTGATTCGATTTCGGAATATGTTTTTTCTCAGATTAGACGAAAACTGAAGTCTCTCGCCACTTCCTGGTTTGTTGCAACAAAAAGTTGTAACAATGTTCTGATGAAGGATCAAAAACCCGCATCCTACGGTACTCCCCCAAAACAACATAGACCAGCTGATTGAGTTCGTTTTTGAAGTAAAAGGGTAATTTTAAGCATCAGACGAAAAAATTGAAAAAAAGGTTAAGTACCTCTCAGCAAGAGTTGCTTTGGCGATTAATACTTTCAAGATAAAAAAGGACTTTTAAACAAAAGATCAGTCAAAACATTAGGCTATTAAATGCATCTAGACATATATTTCTTCCCGTCAAATGATTGTCATTACTCCATTTAATTTGTTTTTGAATAAAACAGGAAGAAATCGTGTTCCGTTTTTGAAAAATTTCTGGTATGCCAAGCTGTTTAGATATTAATACATGGACAGTATCGTTAATGAAAGAGCACGAAGTGATTTACAAAAGGTCAAACGTGTGTTTTAAAATCCGATTTTGAAGGAGAATTGAACACGACATAACAGGAATTAGTAATGTTGCTGATAATAGAGAACAAACACTCAACTTTAAATAGCTTCTGTGATACCCAATTTTTTCTTTGCTATACAAAACTTCAAACGCTTTGTTGCCTACATTTTCAAAGCCTTTCTTTTTCTGAACATAGAAGTGCCGACAGTCTTGGGCCTGGGATTTTTGAGGACCCACACCATTTCTTGAATTCGTTCATGCGTATGAGCTCGTGCTCTGTTTGCTGATCTTTGGTCAGAGTGGATCACGACGACTGTTAGACTTCTTGGCCCCATCACCTGTCTGCTTCATAAAGATAGGAGCATCCCATTAAGTGCTTTATTTACGGACATAACTAATGAGCTTGTTTACTTTTTCTTGAAACTATCCCTTTTTGCTGAGCGCCAAGCAGGGAAGCTGTGAATGCGGTTGTTAAAGTCGTCGGAATAACTCCATAACGGAAGTAAAAGATCTACCGACTGCTAAGCCGACACTCCAACAACTACATCATCGCATTAGGATTTTTTAGAAAACACCGATTTTTTATATGCCTCTTCACTCTACTGCAAGTGGTACAACCAAGAAGGCTAAAGACCTAAGCCTCCTCTTGGCTATAATACTTAAAGTCATCAACAAAAACGACCACGAAAACCTTTTTTAAAAAGATACTAAAAATATAACCTTTCATCGACATAATTATCTTTTTTTAACGATCAAAATCAAATAATTACAAAAATCTTGGTTGTGTACATGCTAACTTCATTAGATAAATTTACTGTGTTTCTCTTAGGTATTGACAGAAATTTTCTTTGGCCTCCAAAAAAAGGTAATCATGTTAGATGTTGCTCCAAACTTCATCATCGAGCGCGAAAATTCCTTTTATATGTATTGTTAGTGGGGTAAGCAGCCCAAAAACCCCTGGATAAATATGTCGGTCATTCACGAGAAGTTTTCTGGTTAGAGACTACATGTAAAAATTGGTGAGCAATCTTACTGCGGAGTTGCCGATTTTGCTGAAACAGTGCATTTCTACCACGAGCAGTGCACTGAGCAGGGGAAATACTGAGAATAGTTTTTGCCCAGAACACAACGTGCCGATCATCATGCAATTTGAATCCACAATCATTATCGTCAGGCATGAACGGCTTTCCTTATCCTCCTGGCAAGATTGATGAATATCTATGTTTAATTCACAATATCAAGTGGCATTTATTATCTCACCTGCTTAAATATCAAGCTTAGCACGGGAAAATGACTTGTTACTTGAGATGAGCATGCTGGCATATTAAATCCTGTGGGATTCAAAATTGGAAAACGCAATTATGGCGAAAATTTGAATTTGAAATAAAAATAATTTGCCCAGTGGTAATAAATTTAACCCTGCTCTGGTACCATGAAAAAAAATTCTGTAATGGTACTTTAGGGTCAATATTCTCCTAATATCAAAATGCGCTTCCAACAGCAGAATAAACGCTCAATATATAAAGAATCACTGTTTATTACTAGAAAAACTACCGAGTATCAGAGTACTCAATTCACAAATATTTTGCTCCTGACACTGACTACAGATCATCGTGATGTATTTCGCAAGGTGTGTTGTGACATCTTCTGCAAGTGAATCTGTACTTGTTATCCCTCGATCTTGGACAAATGTCGCATCTCTTCCGCGCTGATGCACAATGTTGGGTGTTTTTTTTTACAGTTGGAGGAGATTCTGGCAAAATCCCGCAACTCTTTGCTTCAAATTCTAAAGTGTTTGAGATGTCATCAATCTGCGCTTGGTTCGAGGAACAATTATCAATACCGTGGGGTAATTATGACCCCAACCAAAAAAAATATAAATTTTTGATAGAAGCAGGCGATAAAAAAAAAGTTGTTTGAGAACACACAGTTTGTCAGAACATAAAAAGAAAATAGAAGACTAGAGTACATTACAAAATTTTGCCGTTGGCTAGATATAGGTTTGCACTTACGGATGGGGTCATGTTGACACCAAAGAACCAGAGCAGAGTTAAAGAAATTTTCGCTGAAGAGCCGTAACATTTTTTCGCTTTTCTGCACTAAAAACTTCGTAATTACGTGCTTCCGTTTACGTCAATCAACCCGTTGCATTAAGCAATTCAACGCTTCACGGGCGATAGGACGTATTGCTAACCAAAGTTGTTTGTCATGTTACATCTGCTGTCAGTTGACCAGTATGCATTGAGTAAGTGCAAGAGAAATTGCCTAAAACGACACTATACGAGCACGGGGACGACGCCATATCATCTCCTTTTCACTTTTCAAAAGTGTATTGTTTTTTGTTTTAGAATAGGATTTGATATTCTACACTGAAATAATTATTCCGGAATATTCTGGAATAGTGGATTATTTCAGTAAGTGCATCCCTATTTTTTTCACATCCATACAGTTTTTAGTTTGCCATTAGATGTCTTTTTTCAGCTGATACGGCAAAAGACTTGCGTGTGAGTCTGTTTTTAGGCATTTTTCTTACATGGCTAAAATAAAATATTTACGACACTCAATGCAAAAAACAGTGATTCAATGTAAAATAATTTTAGAATTTCAGATCTTCTAGCTTGTCCGTTGCAGTATATTGTATACTAATTCACTTAGTTGGATTAAATTGTAGCTAAACTTATAGCTATTTCTGTTTAAAAATGTTTTCAGAGAGAATAAATTGCTGAAAAATTTTTACAAAAAACAAAGGTTATTGAAGTGATCAGTTGTTGGCTACAACTGTCTAAAAGTAATCTATTGCTCATATCATGGGAGCTATTCTCCCCACTCCTTTCTCAAAAGGCTTCATAGACTAGACTTGTTTTAGGTTGAATTTGTGTTTGGAGATGCTTGTTACAGAATCGGATTCGGAAAGGAAAAGAAAAAGAAAAAATTTTTGATTTCCATGGCTGAACTGAACTAGCGCCCTTTTGTGCTCGCACGCCTTGTATTTTCTGTTTGGCGGCTTGAGATTGGAATGCAACTCTCGGGCGTTTTTTTGAATAAATCCGGGCAACATTTGCATTCTAATTAGCTGGCCTCTTGTTCCAAGCAGAAAAATAGTAACGTTTTTGGATTATAAGTCAGTCGCTTAATTTGGTTGCTGCACGAAGTTTAATTCGTTTTTTTTGCATTCCGTTGTTTTTGAAGAAGCCCTAGTTGAATCTGCTCCTTCTTTGTGTCGATTTGGAATTTAATTTAACTGAGTTTTTGGATTTAAATTTTCTTTTACTGAGTTCCCGCAATAAAGAAGTTCTTTTTATAGTTTTACTAGCCGGTTCTGTCGGCGTCGCCCACAGGGTCCCATCAATAAAGTTGGGATTCACAATATCTTTCTACCTTGCTACACCGGCTTTACCCAATGTGTTTAGGGACTTTCGTGTTTCTATAGAGACACTAAGCGTACAGTTTAATGTCAGTGTGGGAGCTGTACACATAATCATTCGTGAGGAACTGAAGATGCGGAAGATTTGCGCGAAGTTCGTCCCAAGAGTGCTCCGTGAAGATCAGAGAGAAAGACGTTGCAATGACAGCAAGGAGATGGTCGAGCTCATTAATTCAGATCCCCAAGTTCTTGATGCCCTGGTAACCTGCGATGAAAGCTGGATCTATTGTTATGACCCAGAGACCAAGAGACAGAGTTCCCAGTGGAAGCATGCTGGATCTCCCAGACCCAAGAAGGCCAGACAGAGCAAGTCCACCCAGAAACTCATGATGATCCCTTTTTTGACAGCATGGGCATAATCTACATTCACTGGGTTCCCACTGGAATCACAGTCAACAATGAGTACTATATTGAAGTTTTAAGGGAGTTCAGGAAAAGATTCCGTCGGAAGAGGCCAGAACTCTTCGAATCAGGTCAGTGGCATTTCCATCAGGACAATGCCCCAGTCCACAACTCCATTCTCGTCACAGACTATTTGACCCATATGGGCATCAAGACGGTTCCCCATCCTCCCTACAGCCCGGACCTTGCTCCCTGCGACTTTTGGCTATTCCCAAAGCTCAAGGAAAACCTCAGAGGCAATCGTTATTCCACAATTGAGGACATGAAAGAGGCTGTGACGAGGGTCCTAAACACACTCACACAAGAAGACTTTCAGGGGGCTTTCCAGAAGTTGTTGGAACGGTACAACAAGTGCATTGATGTCGAAGGAGAATACTTTGAAGGGGACTAGAGTTTTTGTGTGTACGGTTAATAAAAGTGTCCATACCAAAAAAGTCTGGAAACTTATTGAATGCACCTCGTACTGTACGCTAGAGAAAATTTGAGGGTAATTGAGGAAGTTTGTCGTACAGGTACATCAAATGTTTTCGACAATAGCCGATCCTAAATACGTTGCTTCTGTCCATTCACAACCAAAAGACTTTTTTTGGAGATAAGCTTTACCAAAGCGATTATTTTGCCTTTTTTGCCACAGTAAATCCCTTTTTTTTTTGATGTTTTGATGCTTCTGATTTTTGTGGCAATCGGCTTTGTAAAATTGAGCTTTGCTTATGCTATATTCTTTTCATAGTTGCCAACTTGAAATGCGCAAAACCCTAAAAATGGGTCCAAAAATCCAAAACTAGCAATTTTTAAGCAAAAAATCCCTAAGTTTAAAGTTTTGTGTTTGAGCGTTTGAGTTTTGCCATTGAAGCCGATATGTCGAAAAATTCAAAAAATAATCTTTGTTATATTTTTAAACTCAAAAACAAGGTCTTCACTTTTCTTCCAACGTCATATAACATATTTTGTTGTTAAATCTCTAAAAAACATGAAACCAAAAAAGGTACTCGCCAAAATTTTTTTCAAAAATCTTGAAATTTCGGGTTTCCATACCAAATTCAAATCGTTTCATCAAATATTGCGACCAAAAAAATTCCAAAATTCTACTAAAATTTCCAAGATCGGTTTCAAAAATTCCAAAAAAGTTTCAAGTGGCCGCGAAAATTCCTGAAACCTTGGGATAAATTCCCAAGATTGGCATCCATGATTCTTTTTCGAGTAGAGGTCACATATTTAAATTCAACTAAAGGGTTTGTAGCAAGAAAAAGTTTTAAAACCCTGCTTTTTTTCATACCAGTTTGAAGTCATAATTTGCATCATAACTTGTTGCATAAGTGAACAACTAGTAAGTGGAGCAAACGATTAGGATCTTCTGACGATTTTCAGCCAAAAAGCCAGAGCCAGATGCTGTACACACAGTGGTGGGCAGAAATTATTTGCTCTTGAAACTAGTTGCTTTTAATAACTGTAACAGCAACTTTATTACTTTTTTGCGAAAGTAATAAAAATTTTAACTAGTTATCAATTAAGCGCTGTAAAAGTTATAAGTTACAGATACTTACTGTTTGCTGCTTCACAGCAAAAAGAGCGGAAATATATTTTATTAATTTGTTATTAAATGATGAAAGCATAGTTTATGTTCTTGGTCAAAAAATTTTGTTTTGTTGTGTCCCTTTGACAAATTGGAATTTCGGACCTTTTAACCTTAACTGAGTAATTTGAATTGTCATAGATTACGTTGGAATAAACTATATGAGAAGTCAGGAGGTATGAAAACGAAACCTTAAGTCATTTTGGGGTAATTTCATTATAACCGACTGGGGGATGTTTGCTCCCTCCACTGCCAAAATCGGGTTAAAGTTGGTATCACTCATCTAATAGAAAATCGATATGACACCTTAGTGGCAGTGGTAATGGCGAGCGGATGCAAGAATGACATGAAGACGGTACGAACATATTGGCTGATCAGTTACGTATGCCAATGCCCAACCTGCATTAACGTGCATAGCCCAACGTGTTTGCATTAACAGTTCAACGCTGTACTACAGTAGTGGAATGATTCTACGCCTGTCCTACGGTGAAAGGCTGCCGCGAACACGGAACCAATGTACGTCACTGGATCGTGTGGACATGGATTCGAATTCCATTTGTCGTAATTTTTACAAACGATCCTCTGAGGCGGATTTGCAAACCTATGTATTTTTGCATTTAAAATAAACCATAGAACTCGTTGAAATAGTACAGCTCTGGAAGATTGACGCGTCTATTTGGAAATCTCCAAAACATTACCAACAAGATTAAAGGCTATTATAAATGGGTACCCACTAAAAGTTTTTTTCCATTCTCAGGCATCCACTTCCTTTTGGAAAAGGTGCAAATAGCTTTTGAATATTGAAGGGGTACGGTATTGCACAAGGAATTTAAGCTTTCGCTTTCCCAACAAATGAAAGCAAATTTTAATTGGCGGTTTAGTTGTTCCGCCTTGCATCGTAAATAGTTCACGCTTGCATTTTGCAAGAAAAACTTTGGCCATTGAAAGTAGCTGTAACTAATAACTGTATCTATAACTAGTCACTTTTTTAAATTTGTAACTGTAGCTGTAGCTGAGTTATATTTTTCGCTTGGTAACTGCAATTGCAACTCAGTTGTTTAAAAAAGTAACATGTCCACCACTACGTACTATACATACTATATTAGACCGTTTAGCTAAACCCTATTACCATTGTCAACAAAAATAGTGCAACTAGTAGTTTGTATTCTTTTGGCATTTAACCACTACTATATTCAGTTTTTTAAGAAAATTTGCCTTTGGCTTTGTTGTGTATTTGTGACGCAATAATAATTGAAATGAATTTGTTGACCTTGAAATCAAACAAAATGCGCAATTAAGGCAATTACATCATGCGTTTACCCTAAAGCTAAAGTTTTTGCCAAAATATTCTGAAAAAAAACGTTATATTTTGCCAAACAAAACCAAAGAAGGAGGAACCCTCGTGAATTCCTTAGCGCTCATGGAGCCCCGGTCGAAGAGCTCAGATATAAGTAATATTTTGGTTTTTCATTGGATGGGCAATAACATACTGTTAGATTATAAATGATTAGGTGGCTCTGCCGGCGTCGCCCAGCACGACTACCAGTTAATTATCTCACGTTAGAAAAATCGTTCAGCTAGGTGTACAAGTTTTACCCACAAAACAATTCTGAGAGCAGCAAAGATAGGTTGTAAATGCTGACATCACCCCTGTGCCATTAATTCCATTCATTGTATCCTTGAATCAAGACTGGTCTTACTCACAAACACCCAAACATTTCACAAACTTTTCACCCGAACATTCCTTGCAGTAAGTGCATGGGCACAAAATCTTAGTTGGGTTAAGCACCACAATAGTGGTCGTTTTACGATTGCACAAATAAGTTATTTAGTGGTGGATCTACCTCACGGCATGGTGCGACCCATCCAGGAATGATATTTGTGATGTCGATCTATGCTTAGGGTAAAGGGGCCATTCCTCCTCGTAAATGCCTTGCATCTGACTGCCTTGTAAACCCATTTTGAAGCAAAATATTTTCACTTCATGGATACGATTTTACACAATGTTATAGACCTACAGATTTTTCTATTAATTCCCTTTCAGACTTAAGATTCCATAAACTTTGCACCTAATGCCGTCCTTCTTGCAATACAAACCTATCGATAGTCACGCTGGTTTGACCTATAAAGTCTCTTCAGTGCGGTTGGTGGCCGACAAATATTGGCTAGAGGTTTTAAATAAAGCATAGCCTAGAGCGTCACGCTTGTGGGACCTATTCTGGCTGCACTGTAGTGGAAGTTCTGTCAGTACTGTGCGAAGCCGTATCACTCCTGAATGAGAGGCGGTTGTCGCAGGTGCACTACGTCAAACAAACTGCCGGAACTTCAAAGTGATTTTAAAAAGCTTGTCAAGTCTGCCGATTTCGTCAAGAGTTTCCCGATTTGGAGACTTTTCTCCCGATCGCCCGATTTAACTTGAAATTTTTCTTGTTGGTGGTACAGAATTTTAATATCTTTGAAAAAAACTGTTTGAGCCATAAGCTTTTCGTGACGCTGTCATCAGTGGCGGTATCGCGTCAAAAGCGAAGATCTAGAGTGAATAAGCATTTTATGTGATTAATTTGGACGTTAGGCAATCAATACAAGCCAATGATAGCGTTAGTATTGTAAAGCGCGACAAAGAAAGATTTCGCAATAGCGAAATGCTAAAGAAAGCGCACCTGGAGGCCAAATAAGAACGCCGCGATTATTGAAAGAGTTGAGAGTGTAAACAAACTCTTTCTGTCTGCATAACACCGGGCGCCGGGTCTTGATATAAACAGCCTCTAAGAGATTAAGATGGAAAGAGCTGCGTGCTGCGGCGAGGATTGAAAACCGCTTTATTATCATAGTTTAATGCACATTGATCATTATCTAAAAGATGCTGACCAATGGCAGAGTCACAATCCGGTTTGGTGTCGGTTCGTTTGAACGATCTGTGTGGTTGAGATCGGCATGGACGGGTCAATTGCTGTCTTAACCATTGAGAAACGTGTTGCTTGATGCAATCCTGTATTCGTTGAGATGTTCGCCCTACGTACCGACTATCACAGTAGCACTTATATTCATATATGACAAAACTTTTCTGAATGGTAAGTAGAACATTCTTGCGGGCCACAGGCAGCATGCGCTTAGACGTAAAGACCAAGCGGGTGCTGACGGAACCATAGCAGCTTTCCACGGCGGTTTTGACTTCTTTTTTCCAAGTTTATGGAGGGCTTACCTATCCAAGGGACCCTCAAGTACACAGGGCACTTTTCTGGGCCGAATCGCTTAAGGGTGGAGAACTGAGCGATTTTCTTGGAAATCTGAGCGTTGATGACGTTTTTAGGATAGCCATTGTCCAGTAATATCTTCTTGATCCGTTCTATTTCTCCATTGAGTCTACGCTTGGTGCAAATCATTAGAGCTCGATGTACCAAAGCTTATGGCTCAAACAGCTATTTTCAAAGCTATATTGAAATTTTTCATTTTGCAAAAAAAAATTATCAAGTTTTGAAGCTATTTTATAATATTCTTGCTAAGACATTTTTTGTTTTGTGCCTTTTGGCTATCTACACCGTGTTGTCAAAAATACTGATTTCGTTTTTCATAAAATGAGCATTCATTGTCGACCCTCGAGACGCAGCAATAGCCCTCAGTTTCGGCGCCAGCCTCACCATTGTTCTCAATGCCATGTCATGTTTCAAAAGAATTTTCTCGGAGGAAAGCGCGATAGAGATAATTATGTAAATGAAACATCAGTAAATCAGTTACCATCTGCTAAAAAGAAAAAAAAAACAACAGCAAATTTAAACAGGAGTTGTTCAAGAATACTGATTTATTTCTAGAAGTCACAAAGGTGGCGAGGCTGTTAAATGATGTTCCTCTGAGATAGATATTAATGTAGCTCGAGGTGGAAAAAACGATCTAACGAAACATATTATTTTAGAGAATCACAGGAAGAAATATACAGCTGCCTGTGAGATTCAGAGAAGTACTAGTTTTTTCTGCAAAAGGACGAGACGAGATAGATGAAGTTATTTATGCCGGACTAAGTTTGCAATCTTCGTGCCGAAATACAACAAGCCATTCAGCATATGCGATGGATTTTCAAAAATGATCAGCCACAAGCCTCCGGAAAGTGAACTGGCCAAGAAGTATGGAGCTGGAAAGACCAAAACTACACAAATCATAAAAGTATGGGGAATAAGTTTTCGGTTCTGAAGAAACCCAATGTGCACAGTGTATGTTTAAGGAGATAATTTTATTGGGTGGTTGTTTACCATTTTGTTTTTGTTTCTTCGTCTTTATCGTCCTATCATGAGAAAGCGAGCGAGGTGCCTCGTATATGATTAATCCATGAGATCATTTACAAAGTGCCTTGCTCTACTGGCTTAGAAGTTACTGTTTTTTGCAATTGACTCTTCTGACCTTTTGCCCAATCTGATGTTTGAAACCCACCAAACAGACACAACTATCGTAAAACATCTCATCCAAGGATACAAAAACGCAGATTAGATGCAGAGGTGGGAGTTGAAATAGCATTGTGTGATTGGGGCAGTCGCATTGCAAGAACACGTATCATTCGCAACAACATCAATTCAAGAAAAGGTAAAATGTACTGACCATAAACGGTAGTCTGGGGGCCCAGCCGAGTTTGATTTTGCTCTTGAAAAAATAATTCCCGATCGAACAGTTTTCAACGTTGACATTTATGTAATCAAATGAAGACTTGGCTGCTCGCAAACAGCCAATAGTTTCTCAAACATTTGTCCCGTCATTTTGCTAAGTGCTTCTTCTTCTTTTTCTTTCGGCTTATTCCCGATTAGGGGTCGCCACAGCAGAATCTACATTTTTATGGCATTGCATTTGTTTTACGGCCAGATGCCCTTCCTACCACCAACCCTCTCTTCATAGGGAAAACTGGGCCAACTATCTTCCACATAGAAGTGGGGGCGTCCCGTTAAGTACCTTTCCCAAGGACACGACAAGCAAACTTGCCGGCTTGTTCTCCACAACCTCCACTAAATGCTGAGCACCAAGCAGGGAAGCTGTGAATACCATTTTTTAAAGTCTTTTGGTATGACTCGACAAGGGGAATGAACCCTAAGTCTACCGACTGCGAAGCGGACGCTCTAACCACTACACCATCTCGTCATTTTGCTAAGTGCATGGCGGATAAATTGGAGATCGTGATAAGCGCCAAAGTGATCATTTTGTGTTTAAGAAAGCTTGCCAAGTAGTACAGTCAACCTACTACCTACAACTTTTTCGCAATTGTTTACCTAGTTATATGATCTAAAATAATTGGCTGCGCGTAGTTCCCAAATCCTGGCAAAAACGCATCCAGCGGATAGCGAAGCAACCAGGAATCCGGATCCTACAGTTCAGTAATTACAATAAGGCAGTGGTTCTTGAATCTTTCTCGAGCGGTAGCATTTGAAAAGATTTGCTGTACTTACTACGCACCTAACAACAATACACAACGAGGATTTTGCTCGCCGATCTGCAAGGTTGATTTATTTACTTAGTTGAAGACTTTTTGTGACGATCAACTGTTTTTTAGCATTTAAGTGGAACACCCTTTTTCTAAGAAAAATTTTTGGTGATTAATAATTAAAATGAAATCGATCTTTGTAGATAAATCTTTTTCAGAGATATACCTTTCTACGGGTTTGCAGTGATAGCGGTCCTGGCGCATTTTTTTAAACAAAATTTTTGGTTATCTTCCATTGAAACTGATGTTTTTTGTACTTTCAAAAGATTTGAAGGTCTTTTCTTGATAAAAAAAAATTTACAAAATTGAATTTTGAACTCTTTTTTCGGGGGTCACATCAGCATATCCGGTCCCCTTCGTTGACGCTCGTGGCAAATTAAAGCGACGTCGTAGGGTGTCGCAACACACAGCGTGAAATCGATTGGGTTAGGTTGTCGCTTCAGTAGATAACCTACCCACCAGGTTTTTATGCTAAAATAGCGAATAAATTTTTTTAATTCTGCAAAATTTTACATCAAAACTAGCCACTTTATTTTGACTTTACTACATATCAAATATACAGGGTGTTTCAAAAAGGACACGCCAAAATCATCACGCCATATGTCAAAAACAAAAAAAATACAAAACTCTAGCTTGGATCCATGTGTTGTTCATGCATTCAAGTTTTATTTCATGTTTTACAAGTGCTCATTGTAGCCATCGATACAGCATGGACAACAACGAGCCGATGTGAAAATTTCTCCCAAATTCACCTTAGCATGTCGCGATCCGTCATCGCGTCAATTGCAGCTGTTATTCGATCTTGGCATGTCTGCGCTTAGCATGCCTGATCCCCGGACCTCACTGTGTGTGACTTTTTCTTGTGGAGATAGGTCAAAGACAAAGCTTATGTTCCGCCATTTCCAGCAAATATCGAAGATCTTCTGAGATCGAATAACAGCTGCGATCAACACGATGCTGGATCACAACATGCTGAGGCGCCTTTAAGAGGAATTCTCATACGTGCTTGATGTTGTTCATGATGCCGTTAGTGGCCACACTGAGCACTTCTAAAACATGAAATAAGACTTGAATGCACGTACAACACATGAGTCCAAGCTACAGTTTTGTAATGTTTTTCGTTTTTGTGATATCGCATGACGATTTTGGCGTATTTTTTTGAAATACCCTGCATAGAGAGAAAGTCTTTCAGTATCCGTAACGTAAGAACGTGCGCTTTAACTCCTCCGAAGTCACTGGGCGTACAAACATGAAACTTAGCACAATCGATCAACTCACCGGGATGAGTGTCTTAAAAGGGTTTGTGACGGCATAATCAAAGGTAATCATTTTTTAATTTGTATTTCTTGACAAAGAAAAACTGTTTTCTGCTCAAACGAAAGCCAGCTCCCGACCTATTACTTTACAAAAAATTCATCCTTTTGAGGTATAAAATGACGTCACAACTAACGCTTGATTGCACAAGTTGTTTTCTGTATTTTCTCTTTTTCTGGCGATATTAACAAACTGCTTTTGATAAAAAATACTACAACAATTAAAGCTTAATTGACGATGCAACAACAAATTCATTTTTCAAGCATTTTAACCCTTCTAAGCATGCTTCTTCCTCTTTTTCTCTTGCGCACTTCGCACTCGCTCTATGATGCTATAATGCCTGTCTGGTGTGATCAACACAATCTTTCGTTACCAGAGATCATCATATGATGATTTTTAAAAAAAGACTAAATTGTGACCTCGTTTCTCAACTGATTTTTAAAACTTTTTTTTAAACTAAAGATTATTTAAAGGCAAGTCCAATGATAAATGAATGCATCTCTATTATTTGTTTTTATACAAAAAAATTGAATTTTAACACCTGTGGTGTATCTTTTTCCGCCTTTCTTCCAAAAAAACAGTGGAAAGCTGAGTAAAAACATGTAGGTTTAATAAAAAAGGTTATGACATGGCACAAGCAATTAGTGTCGCTTGAAAGCTGAGGAAATTAGCTTTCCAGCAAAATGTAACCCTAATTAGTTAGGGCTGAGGATTAGTTCATAATGACTGATCACTAATTAATTGCCATATTTCATTTTCCATTTTAGTTGAACAATTTTCCTTTTGCACCTAAAAAATTTGCAATATTTACACAAAGTTAGTTCTTTGGTACTTTTAAATACTTTTCCTGGAAAACATGGTTCTATGGAATTATCTATCAAAATTTTCAAAAAGATTCATTAAAACATAAATCTCTGAAAACTTTGAAATGTAGCCAACCGCTTAAAAGCACTCAAAATTTTGGTGTCTGGGCTTCACAAAATTGCAATTTCAAGGAAAACTGAGCTCTTTTGCACATTTGGATTTTTTTCCTCAAAAGCATAGTTCTTTTGCATAATCTATCAAAATTTTCAAATAAATTCATCTAAATATCAAGTCTTTAAACATTTTAAAATATAGTCTGCTCCCTGAAAAATAATAGGTGATCCCCTAAAAAAGGGGGGCGGGGGTAAAGATGATTTTGTTTTGTCTTTTACCACAAAATATTAGTGTCGAGCTACATATCATCAAAATATTGAAGCAATTTCTTTTGCAAAATGGGTGAAGCCGTCACCGTCGCCTAATTTCGTGTTCTTAACCTCCTCAATACTGATGGGGGCCCTGCAATCGTAATAACTAAACTGTAAGTGCTTCGTTTCGGGTTAGTTTGCTCTTTGCATGGCTGCGTTTTTGCCAGGGCCAAGCAACGTGCGCGTATTCGGCAAAAAATTATGAAAAAGTCATGAGTAGTGGGCCTAATATTAATAGGTTTTCCCTGAAAATACATATTAATTACTTGGCGCACCCTCTCCCTAACCCACGCCGCAACTTTGCATTTTGGCTTCCAAGCGCTTCCTAAAATGAACAATAGAATTTTTTAAATCGTTGCCTGCTTCAATTGTGAACAAGCACAGTTCCTAAGTACCATACAGGCCAAGCAAGACGTAGCCAGGAACTCCAGAAACTTTGCGGGAAATGTAGCGGCCATGCGCAACCTCCTATAATGTTTTTTTTTAATCGATTTGATTTTGCAAGGAGAATTGGCTGTCATAAAAACATTAATTTTTTTACTGCGCTCACAAATATCAATTTGATGAAGTTAGCGCAACCCTCCAATCCGATATTTTTAACTTCGAAGTTACTGACAGGAGCCCTGCCGTTGTAATAACTTAGGTGTGAGTGCTCGACTTTTGGTTTATATCCTCTTCGCTAGCTGCTTTCCTGCCAAGAAGAAGCAACATACCCGCAGCTACAGGCTTTTGGTTGTAGAAAATTTGTCTACCGTTACAAAAAGCCGTAAATTTTATCGAAAGCAAGTTGTTAATATCTCCTCAAAAACGTTTTCATTGCTATTTTATGGTAAGTGTTTTTTTAGAATACAAAACGATTTTTTCATTCAAGCGTTTTGTATGACGTAAACTAATTCCGTAAAGGCGAAAAAGTTATGCGAGTTAGTCAATCGGCTGCTAGCTTTTGTTTGAATCAAAACCGCTTTCGAGACAACTGTAACTCCTTTGTGACACACACACTCACTTTTGTGTCATCATCTATAACTCCTTTGTGACACTCACACACGCGCGCGCACGCACGCACGCACGCACACACACACACACACACACACACACACACACACACACACACACTCACTCACTCACTCACTCACTCACTCACTCTTGTGTCATCATCTGTAACGCCTTTGTGGCACACACATCCACTCTTGTGTCATCATCTATAACTTCTTTGTGACACACACACACACTCACTCTTGTGTCATCATCTGTCACTCCTTTGTGGATTATGTTCCTCCGCCCATCAGGTTCGTAGTAGTTACAAGACACACACTTAATTGCGCTTTATAAAATAAAAGATAAATTCAAAAGCAGAATTTTTTTTTGCGAATGGGCATAACCCCAGTGGTTTTTGGAAAATTGTCCTGCTATATAGCGCACAACGTATTGAATCCTTTTGAAATTTAAGAAGTGTAACGTGATCCTACGTTTATACTTTTGTACGAAGTGCAACTCATATGTACATAGCTGGCTGTGCCAGTCACTTCTTGTCTTTTTCATTTAGGAAAAGTTGAGATTCACTAGGTAGTTGGATGGACATACCAGATAACACCTAAAGATGAATATATTGCTTCCTGTACCTTTTTTTTCCTATGCTTTAAAGACAAAAAGGCAATTCTTTAAATATCCTCAGCTGCACATGTTGGATTAAATTGAGGTGATGCAAAATCACCTACAGCTTGCCAAATAGGCTTGCACTCATGAAGAGTGATGGTCAAGTACAAAGTGAACTAGAGACTGCCACTAATTTTAGGCTACATTTGAATCACGTACTTATTGTATTCTACTATGTTCTATATCGCAAATAACTGAAAAAAACTAGTTTTCGAACAAAACTTCGGAAATTGTTTTTCAAATGCTAGGTCAGTAATTAATAATTACACGGCTTTTAAGGCTTCAAGATTTCATTATCGATGAATTTCCGGTGCAACTAATTGCTTAGATGTTTGATATTACTGTAATTAATAAAAGCGATCGGATGTTTTAGGGTTAATGGTAATTCCAAGAAAGCATGATCGCTAAAGCCTGGTCTACACTGAAGCAAACTGTAGCTTAACTCTTGGTTTGTTTCATTTTAGCTCAGTCGCAAGCTGCGCAGCCAGGATTGCACGATATGCGTTTGGCACTCACCATGGTACGTGGTTGTGCTCAGCGATGTATCTAAGGGGGTATGGTGCTTACAACGGCACAATCAAATATAAACCATATGAGCATTGAACCAACAATGATGCGGCAACAAGCACAGTGTTTAACCCAGAGTCATCTTTGAACAGATCAGAGACTCGAAGTAGGTTTTGGATCAAAATTATGTGAAGCGAAAAGCCCGAATTTTTTTTCTGAGTCTTATCGAAATAAGTTGAACCCGATATCAGATACTCAGCCACAGCTTCAAATGTTTGGATTGGTTTACTTGTGTGTCGTGACCTAAAATTTAGCTTATATAACTGTATTTCACTCGGAGAGTGCGGTTGATAGTGTAATGCGCATGCGAAGCAACGTGCTAGTTGATTCCGGTTTGTTGAAATGTTCAAAAGGCGCAATCTAAATTGAACATAACTTCATTTTGTAGCAGCCAGCTTTTCGAATGTAGTTAAGCGTTATTCATGAATATGTGTCATTATATCGAATCCAACATTTGCCTTTGTGTTGCCGTTGTAGCCCGTTTGCAAATACCTTTTCGCCTACTTCGCACTTTCTTCAAGATTACCGAGATAGCAAATGTCGAAAATCAATTTTTTTGTTTCTGTGGTATTTTGGAAGCATTTCAAAAGGAAAATAGCAAGCTTAACAGATATTGGCGATAACATAAGGAGGAAACATAGAAATTGATTTTATGGTTTGATTTTAATTTCAGCCACTGGTTGCCAAATGGAAAACTTTCTGCTAAACCGGATGCACTCACTATCTCTCGTGTTTTGGTAACATTCACAAAAGTGATATAGGCTTCAACAACAAACGGTATATTTGCAGTTTAAGCTGAAATATATCAAAAAAGAATCGTAATTAAGAAAGCACTTGTTTTCGTCAAAATGAAAAAGATTTGAAAAACATAACATCATGTTATCACCACACATCTTCAAGACCAAAATAAATTTAGCCAACTCTCTTAGCCCTACGTACAAAAAATTGGACTGCAAAAAGAAAATAAGAGGCTTAACCTTTTCAAAAGTCAATATTGATTGATTGATTGATTGATGCCCAAACACAAAAAAGCTATTTTGGTATTTATTATACAAGTTACTTAACAGGTTTCTGCGACATTTGCAAAATATTTAGTCATAAACCCTTGGAAAAACGTAAACAGTCATTGCCGTCATTCTAAAATGCACGAAGAGATATTGGTTTGTTAAGCAAAAAAAGAAAAAAAATGATTATGTAGTGATTGCTTTTGATAGCTGTTTTCTAAGTCGTTGATTTAGAAAGAAAACCATCTAAAAATCCAAAGTAAATTAAAAAATGTCCAAGCTATTAAAATATTTTAGCCTATAAACTTTTACTTTATTCATTTGTTCTTGGCTTTATCAAATTTTTCCTAATTTTGTCTGCGTTTGCTAAAATGACGAGCATTGTGAGATTCGGTTAATGCGCAATATTGCGTTATACCTATGGACTTTTTCTGCAATTTCCTGTTTAGAGAATCCAATTTTGACTGGAACTCAAATAAACAACATTACACAATTTTCATTTTCCACTGGTATTGGATTGTTTCATACTTCACATCAGACAAAATTGTCATTATTCCAAGAAAAGTTAAATGTTATTTCACAAAAAAATGAAATTTTCGTTTGCAAATTAAAATTCGAAGCAGCTACTTTGTATGTTAATTAGGCTAGATTTGCAATAACGTTGTCAGTAATCTATTTAATTGTGGCTAGATTATATTATAGATTAAGGTTGCAAAGCTATTTAGTATTAGTGGATATTTATTAGGGAGAAGTCAACGACTCCACGAAACGTAATATATGTTGCAGATATAGGCTATAATTGTGCTTGAAAGTGTTTTCCATGAACAATTTCGCTTGCTGCTATCATTAAAACCAACTAGGTGACGACAGCTATGTGCTATGAGGCGCTGACATAAAAACCATGTAAGTGAGAATTCGCTGCCCGCATGAAGCTGGTAGCAGGGTCTGTGGTGGAAAGCACCGTTCTAGCTGTACTGATGAATGGAAATGTATTTTCTCGAAGACAAGGTCGAAGAATATTTAACTAGCCACACCTAACAGCCAACATATCAAAACGATAAGATTTCTTACTTGCTTTACTCCAAACAAGGCAATAGGATTTTTTGTTAGGGGTTGTTAACCCTTTGAGGAATAATTTAACACATATGTTACATGATTGTTAATTGTTATAGCATTATGACGTAATAACCATTTCTCTGAAATTCCTTGTAATTTTGTTGTTACCAAACAATTAAGGAATCGTCTCAAATTTTATGAATTAGGTTCTTATGTTCCTTAAAGGGTTAAGCAAAACTATGACGGTGATATTTGGAAAATTGTTGGGTGTCCCTTACAAAGTAAAGTTTTCACTCTTTTTGAGACCCACTGTTATGGGAAGAGGTCTCGAGTCTACTTATCCTAGCTCTTGACTGGGTTCTGGGAAAGCTATGTAATTGGAGTGCCCAAGGTTTTTGCGACTCGGGGGACATTTTACTAAATCTTGCCAGGCCACAAAATGAATATTTTAGTGGGATTCAAAAGGTAAAAGTTAAAGCAACCATATCTGAAAAGGCAAAACCAGCGATTTAAACTAGAAATTTGTTGCAGACACTTGTCACGAGACTAGTTGCGGGACGCAAAAACTTCTTGTTTGGGCGGCTCGCTGCCACACTTTGTGCACCCCTGCTTTATAGCAACCAATTTAAGACTAAAAGCAATACACTGAAACCAAAAAAGAAACAGCAGTGAACTTGAGGTAATGCTCTCCAGTTTTGCACAAGCTGATTACAAACGCGATGAAAAATCGAAACCCAACTACCATTTATACAAAAGGCCAGCGATTCGCTTTACAACGTGACTACAAATAGTGCGCGCGGTTTCAACCTTATCAAGTTTCATCAGAGCAAATGGTGGCCGAAAATTGCCAAGTGCCTTCAAATAAAGCATAGCATTCACCAATTGAGGAAGGAATGGTTTTGGAAGCTTTCCTTTTGGAAAATTTAAGGTGCAAACAGACATTAAAGAAAATTGAATCTTTTTTCCAAAAATCCATACGAACGAAACGATTGCCGAATAAATGGCTGCATTGTTTTTTGTAGCAGAGACATGATTTTCTTGTTTTTGTCTCTCCCCATACAACTGATTTTCAACCTTATTCATACATGGCATCTTTTTGTAGACTCATAATGCTGTGGCCATCTTTTTGCCTTGAATCCAATACCTGTATAACAGGCACTAAAATACCAAAAAACAATAGCTTTTTTGTTACTGACCCTCCTTAAAGTCTTTTTGATAGGTTGGAAATTAGGTTGGAACCCTCTGCTGTGAATAATAAGAGTTTGCCTGCATTTTTGCTGACGTCGCAGATACCATTTATGACATCAAATTACCTGATTACTGCAAAAAAATGCTGCAATAGAAATGCAAGATTGAAAAAAGTAATTTAAAATCGTGGTGCGTCACAATTCCTTCGATTCGTGACAAGCTATGATCTATAAAGCCTGAGTTGGTTTTTCATGTGGTTTATTGTATGGTAGAAACAGCGCAAGAAAAGCCAGCGATAGCAATTCTAGCGATAGCAGCTGTCAAACATCAACAGCGATTGCAAAATTTAAAATACGTTGAAAATTTGTTGGAGTTAATTTGTTGTTCTCCCACTAACAAAAAGTGGATAAAATTTTTCGGTTGAGTAAAGAACAAATTGCTAGCATACCCTTTTCGGAATAGTCTGTAGCCGAACGCCGATGCAATAATTTTTCAGCAAAATAGTGCAACGTCCTGTAAGTTGGTTGCACTAGAAAATTGCGACAGCGCGCCTTTTCCAAGTGCACAACTACAGAACTAGTAGATAGTATGAGTGATGAATTCTCAATTGTCTAATCAACGCTTAGCGCCGCAATTCACCTTTATATCTTTTGCTTTCGACAGTTTCTCACTTCTTTGCGCCGATGACCTTGTTCTGGATCCAACCTTATCGTTACAAAACGCTTGTTAGTGCTTCAATCGATTAACAAGAGTATTGATGCTATGTTTGTTGATTTCATTTGTCAAAATAATGAAGAGACGTCTAAATATAGTCTTGTGTGAGAAGCTTGGAGTTCTACAAAATCACTGAGCGTTGCAAAAATGCTTTTGCACGGAAGTAAACGTTTTTACCGCAATAAACAAAGAAAGTTGTTTGTTATCTTTGGTTGTTGGGACAATGTTACTAGATTTAGCAACTTTCATCAGTAAGACAGTTGGCCATAGCTATCTATACGCACGGGAACGGCGAAAGTTTGTACTTACACGTTAAATAAGCCCAAAATTGCTCGGTTTCCAGATGGGTTTAAGAAGCGGTGACTACTGTCTTATATATTGCTTTTCACAATTCCGATGGGGAATCGAGATATGTTTGAAAATAACGATTTCGAATTTCTAGACAATCCACATTGGACGTATTTTGTTTAAGTAAAAGAATGAACGTGAAAGTTTTTGCTTCATCTCTGCTTTTAACTGCTTTCATTGGAAGTACTTTCCAATCATCGATTAACGACGGTAAGGAAAATATTTGGTATCATCCAATCATTGTAAACTTAGTAACTTTTTTTCATTTTAATCAATAAAAATAAAATTTATATAAAACTAGCCTACTTTGCCGCCGTTGCCCGCAGGGCCTCCCATCAGTGATGCCGAGGTTTAAGAATTTCGGTTCGGCCGCCCAAAACCGGCATCACCCAATGGGTAGTTGTGAGAACAGCAGTAGGAAGTTAATGTTATTTTGACTCTGCCCCTTCAAAGATACGCTGCATCTTGGCTCCAGCTCCAAAGATCTTATTACATGTGGCCCTGCATGTTTTCAATCGAAACTGGCAACCGATAAATGGATTTCCTTCACTTAAATGAAACACATTGTCGGTTCTCAAATCAAAGCACAGTTTTCACTAAAATTGTAACATTAAACGGTACTTATGGGTTATCTGTCACCACTTTTTTTTTAATTTAATAAACCTAATAAACCTAAAGTAAACAAGGTCTCTATCCCCCACCCTGTACACTCCCTTCCAGTGTACACTGCCCCGTACATTTACATACCTGGCCTGCCCCTTCAGTGTACACTGCCTTTTTTTTTAAATTAAGTTAAATAATAGTAATTTAATACCTGGCGAAAAAAAGTGGTGACAGATAACCCACAAGTACCCATTAAACATTATTTAACATTGAGAAATCAAAAAGCCGTTTTTTGCTTCGAAGCAAGGCAGTAGATAAAAGTTTGCTTCTAACGGTTGATAAATTGTGACGTCACAGAGCAGTGAACATGTCATCAAAGAGATTTAAAAAAAGGATTGCCTACAACCAAACATCCTTAAAAAGTAACCGCTTATGAGTGTGTTTAACATTTGTACTTGTTCACGATCAAAATAGCTAATAGTTTCTCAACCTTTGACTCGTTTGTTTGACTACTTGCTTCGAACGTCAAATGAAAATTTGTGGGAAGACGCCAAATTGATTGACTTGGATTTACAAAAAAAGCTGATCAATATCGTGCCGTTTACTTATGACTTTATCGTAGCAGTAGGCTTCACGGCATTTGCAATGTCGGGTTTAAGGATATTGGTTCAGGTGGCCTCGCCAACCAATGGTTAGCTATTAGAACAGCAAGGAAAGTTTTGTTGACATTGCGCTGCCAAATAGGCCTATTCTTTCAAAATCTAAAGAGCGGTCTTACTTAAAAACACTTTCCGTCATTTGGAATGAGCGTATAGGGTTTGGGCGCCATAATTGTTTTTACGATTCCATAAATAAGTTACACTGGTGGTACGCTTTTCACCTTTTTGATGACTCGTTACCCTCAAAATAATAATGGCGATACCAAGTTACTTGCCTGCCCGTATGTTCCTAGGTCCCGAAGTGGAGCGTAAGGTGCTATACCTCAATGGCAGTTGCACAGAGGTTGTGGCGGATGTATCTCTGCATTAGCTTTTGTTACTGTTGGCTTCGTGAACTTGTTTGCTTGGACATAAAAAAGTTGATTTCTCAAAAAAGGTCTTTACGTCGCCTTTACAAAAGTGGCTGGATCCGCTACTGCTGTGTAGCTTGCATCCAATCACCCGATCCGTGTAGTAATTCATCTTCAGAAACTATACATTTGCCTGCACCGGCACGATGGTATATTTGGTGAGTATGATGTCACGAAGTGATGTTTACGTAATAACGTCTGATTTCCTCTTAAATTGGGGTTTCATAGAATACGCTCATAATACCTACCTCTCAAGTAACAATTTAATAGTGTACTTACTTGCAAATAGCTGATAATCTCACAAACATTCGTGCATTTATTTGGCTAAGCACATATGGCCACAAATTCAAAGTTGTGGAAGGACGCTGAAGTGATTGATGTAATTTACCTGAAGTGATTGATGTAATAAAGCTAGTAAGCAATAGGTTAACAACTACTCAAAACATTATAGTAATTGTGGGCCTACTTGTAACACTTGAAAGCGTTTGCATTCGCGGATGTTCCTCGCTTGTGTTGAGAACGCAGATAGGCGAATCGACCCGAAGGCTACAGTGCAGCATCTACATTTGAGTTATTGCGCTAAGTTAGGTTTCGGCTGAAGTGAATAACTTACCAACCAAAAATTTGGACTAAGACAGAGATTAATTTTTTCGAAACTGTGCCAGATTTTCCAATAGAACTCGACATGTTGTTCCACTTTGCTTCACGTGATGGAATGTCTCTTCAGGGTGAAGATTAATCAGGCGCGCAACATTACCATTCCGGGATGAGTGTTGTAAGGGGGCTAGTGACGTATCATGACGTCAGTAGCCCCTTACGACAATCATCCCGGAATGGTAATCAATCGTACAAAGTTTCATGTTTTTGCACCCAGTAGCTTGAAAGGAGTTAAGGCACACGCACGCAGACATAGACTCTCCTCTTTCCCCACACAGCATCCCCACCGTGGGGGAGGGGGACTGAATTTCTGAGCCCTTGCACTTAGTACCTCTACTGCAATCAAGCGTTGCAACAAAGCTCATCAAGTTTGGTTTCTAATGTAAGAAATCCCAGTTCTGCATTCGCAGAAGGGACAAGCCTCGCGGCAGTTCTGCATCGCTGGCTTTTATCTTTTGAAAAAGAATTAGGCCCCAGTTCTTTTAATCAAAAACGTCTTGATTCGTCCCACATGTTTCAAGCTTTCTCTAGATTAAGCATTTGCAATATCACAGAAAAAAACTGGCTATATCGTATTTTTTTTTCTGTAGAAAGTTGAACAAAATGCAGGAAAAGAAAGCAATAAAGCTAATCAAGTGTTCATGCATGAGCAAACGGGTCGCGAGAGAAAATCTCCAAAATCCACCTTTCATATGTTAATAATCCTGAAAACGCCATTCACTCATCTTCATTTTTTTCTCGTCCTAGGAAAAGTGTGAATGTAAAAGCGAAGCATCAGTAACACGTGAAAAATTGCTTGAAAACGTTTTTAGCTTATTGCAAGCTTCTACTTTCTTTTTGTTTTTGTCCCAGAATAATTTTCTCCCTTGTCTAATTGTATGTCGACATATAATGCTTTGTTGGAATTTCATTTCCTTTTCCTGTAGCAAATTTTTTCCAGTTTTAAATGTCAAATTGAGCTAAATATGACTGCATTGAATGTTGTAAGGCCTGCTGTTATTCACGTTGGCTTGTGGCATTTTTTTAAAAAATAACGCATTACTTTAAAAATGCAAGATGATTGTACTTAAGAAATAGACATTAAAACCTACAAGATGACAATATACTGCAAACACGCGATGACATAAATGTACTGCTTTGATATTTCCTTTTTTGCGTAGGCAAAACTTATTTACAACATAAGTACTAGAAAACAATTTGATTTTAATATAAATCTCATCGTGATTTTGCTTTTTCTGTTTTCTACGCCTGGATTGAGTGTTTTTTCACTAAGTGCTATTTTAAAATAAAAACATAACTAATTTTATCACTACCTAAATCCGAAAAAGTACTTACAACAGCGCATGTCTTCGCAGGTACTTGAGGTAGTTACGTAGGACTATACATACAACTTACGCAATTTTTAAAAATAGAAAAAATGCGTCGCGCGCAGCGACAAATTTGCTCAAACAGACGTGTCAGTATCATCCAAAAAAGAATGCTCAATGATTTAATACTCAAGAGGAGGTAATCAAACATTTTATTTTGAATTTATTCAAAAATGATATTTTGATTGTGAACAAGTCTCTCACTGATCTTTGTCATGGTAAGCGGCTAGTCCTGACGCTAATGTTGAATGCATACCTGAAGAAATACAGCTGACGGCAACTTGAGCACTCATAGGGCGAAAATTACGCCATTTCTGAAAGGGCTTTAAAACAGTACAAAAGCTGCTTTGCATTTGGCGAGGAGAATCTTTTCTTTCTCTTTTTTCATGTGAAAAATTTAGTCAGTGCAGCTTATTGTAAGAGTTTTTGACAAAGTCGATACGGGTCAAGATCCCAACACATAACTCATTTTTCGAAACGGCACATGGTCGAGGGGGTCAAAGCAACGTTTTGTAGCCGCAACGATTGAACGACCAGACGTTCGAACCTCACCATCACTGCATTATCACCCAGAACTTGGAAAAGTTATTTTGAAATGATTTTCTCTGATCGGCGTTTTCGAACAAGCAACACATTTATTAAAAACAACCCCAAGCAATTTTAAAAAATGTTGAAACTGAGAAACGAGTCCGCACAATCATCCATTTCTTGGCGCCCAAATCGCTGTTCTGCGATTCTGGAGTGTACAAAAAGCAAACGAGGAAAAAAAACAAACCTAGAGTATTCCTATAACATTTTGATTAGCATTTTAGGCCTAAATAAGCTTGCTAACTCTTCTCATTTAACGCGATAGCGTTACCGCTACTGACGACCGCGCGACCAAACGCTTATTTTATGTGTTACGCCGCCAACTACTATTTTCGGTAAACATGATCTTGTGTGGCGTTGCAGCAAAATGCTCTGTCGACGTTGGTGATCGAATTCCCTGCGGATACTCTGGCATTGGAAGTACCGCCTGTAAATTTAAGAACTGTTGCTGGGATTCAACTTCGAAAGTTTCTATCTCGTGCTTCAAGCCGGATCTAAACGCTAAACCACGTGAGTAATTAACGTTTACATTCTATTTCAGAAGCTACTTGTTTTTCTCTTTAGAGCATGACACCAGACAGCGGACAACAGGACTCTTCGGTCTAGTTGGTGATCCAAATTTGTTCTCAAATTTTGACAGTCTTAGTCATTTGAGGGAAACCTCATTTTTATCCTTCTCCTCGAAAAAAATTGTTGTCGAATACGTTGGTGCGTAGTTGCGTACAAGCTTGCTTCGAAATGATGGCACCCCTGGCACAGAGCTCATCTATGTTAAGCAATGAAAGTGCAGTCAAGGCAATGAGCAAGTCTCGTATCAACCAAGCAGCTGAAATAGTCGTACAGTGATTTTTGTCAAGTACACAACAACCTAGCCATCTTAAGGTTCGAACTCGCAATTATTGTCACCATAAAGGGCGCTCCTTCCCACTCGACCATATAGCAGTCATCCACGTCGCAAAAGAATTTGCAGAAGGCCGTGTATCAGCACCAACCTCTTATTTGTTAGCAAACAATCTTTTCACTTTAGGTGCTTTCTCTGACAAATTAGCTGTCAATGCAGGTCTGTAATTAAATTGTTGTCCTGACAAATGCTTCAACAAAAGCAACTGATAAATAACTTTTACAGGTCTTTAGAGTGTAAGCAAAAATGCAGTTAAATCTAGCCCCAATTGCTCTCGAAAGAAAAGAGTGTCACGTGAAGAGGCACGAAAGTGCGTGGAAAAACGAGTTTAATTCTTAGATTAGGACGATGTCGGTCTGTCAATCGCAGATGTGTGCGTCATTACCATAAGTAGTATTGTCCCCAAAGCTCATGGTTGGGCGTCTTTGGAAATTTTGAACTCAGAAATAAGCGCTCGGAAAAGCTTAAATTATCCGAAATGCGCAATGTTATCACTGAAATCTTTGTTTAATCCCCTGTTTTGTTACAGATCTATTCAGGGCCGCCAATATCTCATCAAGTTCACAGTCTTTCAATCAAGAATATACAGTGGACGATCAGATTTTGAAGATGTGCGGCATTCCAACTGCAGAACGCGTGCCTTGTAACCGATCGTTTCGACATAAGTTAATCTGCGAGGCAAAAGGTTGTTGCTTCGACGTGTTTAGCACCGTTCAGTCTTCCTGTTACAAACCAGGTGAAAAAATGATTAGAGAAGTGCTTACCAAAGCTATGTGAACACTTCATGCAGTTAACCTTGAAAATTCCGTTCTGGGCTCTGTTCAGAATAGGATTTTTAAGCAAAGCTGTGTAAAGATTTAACAAAGTTTATAATATATAGTAATGTTTACAAGATCAAAATATTACCAAATGTCAGAGCTTTGTCAAGCTCTCCAATTGTCTGAACTCGTTCTTCTTCAGAAGAAGAACGTGGTAAATGACATTATTTTTAACTATCTTCTATCATTGACACAGCGGCAATTGACCGTTTGACCAAGGACTTTAACCTATTGGCAAACGAATGACTAAAGCTTCTACTTTACTGCTAGAAGCTAAAACTAATGCACATTTTTTGCAAATGTCATAAAACGTTTTTATCATTAAAATTATATTAATGTTTCAACCAAATTTGTGAGTTTTAAAAGGCATTTTTTATTTAAAATTTTTGTTTAATGTAAATATTGAAGCTCAATATAATACTGTTTTGCAATCTTTGTCGATCGTACCAGCCATAATTCTTTTTGCAAAATTCTTGATAATTCGTCCCAACAACTAGGTGTTGCAAAGGTTATCTCGTTAAATCTTGTCATAAGTTGTCATATTCACCACTAAAAACAAAATGCAAGGGATGCCAGTGAAGTTTATCAGCGTTTGCATCTTAAAAACAATTGTAATGAAATTAAAGACAGTAGAGACGAAATCGCTTTTTCAAACAATAAATGAATTGCCTGTACGGCGGCGAAAGTTTGGACGATGCAGCAGTGGCGCTTTGTACCTTTTTTGCTTCATTGTAGCACCCCTAGTAACACTACTCCGATTTTTAGTTGTTTAAGATTTTTAATTTCTTTAGAACGCCTCTTCGTTACTGATCGACTGCGAAAAGCCTTCGAATGCACTCAAGAATGCTCCAAACAATCGTGGAACACCGTGAAGTCAACACTAACACGTTGCTCGGCGGACTTTGCCTGCTGGGCGTTGGTAGGCGGACAAACTGCCTCAACATGCTTCCATTCCTGCTTGGCGAAATTTGGTAAGAAATAAAAAATATTGCAGCTGTTCGTGTCAATAGACCAACCTCAAAGTGAGGTAATCAATCTCCTTAGCAGCTAGTATATCCGGACAAAGATTCTGCCTGGAGCAACCAAGATATTTGTTTCTGTTTTTAGTAGACTGTTTATTCAGTGCAACATATAACCGAAAAAAATAAGAATATTTCAAAAAATAAATTGGTTTTCTGAAGGCAGACAAAACTTTTCCACATTGAGGTAAGAGGATTTTGCAGAAAAGATACAGAAAAACACCGAAGCATTTTGAAAACCATTTTTTTCAGATTATACTGTAATATATTATATATCAGTAAATTTAAAAAATAAACTGAAATGTATCAGTTAAACATCAAAATAACAGCACAAAAGAAGCCTGGCATTGTTAATGCCGAAAAACATACAGCCTAATTTTAAAAAGTGAGCTAGGTCTTGAAGTTGGTTTGAAAAAATTTACTCTTCCCAATTATACCAACAGAAAAATATGTTATTTGCAAAAGTTTTGTCTGTCTATTTTAGGCTCGCGCGATTTGTAACATGGAAATTTAACCTCTAGAACGAGGTCATCACTGTGCATGCAAAACCATGCGTAACATGGAGGATGTCACTCGAAAGATAATTATTTTTTTTAAGAAATACGCAATCAACAAAATATCACGTTTTACATTTTCCCCTTTCCTAGAGCAATTTATTATCATTAAATTATATTGTGTTTCGTGTCGCTTGATTATGAGGTTTCGCATGGACATTTATCACCCATTTCTTAGTTACGCAATCAATTTAGTTTGGGCCACTTGACAGTCATATTCATCAATGAAAACAACAAGGTTGTATTTAGTAGGTTGGTTAAAAGTGTCTCAATTATCTTTCCCCGCTTAAAATCATTTCAAGAAAGTACGCGTTTTAGAGAATTTCTTTTTTATGCATTTGAAAGCATATATTTATCGCTGGTTAGTTTCACACTTACACAAAAAAAGAAAGAAGTATTAATCCCAGTATATAGCTTTGATTCTTGCTTTGGTGAAGTGCAAAGTTAAATTTCATTTACTTAGACTAACTCTGGCTCAGTACCACCGCAAGTCATTTTGGATCTGACTCTTCAGCCGAAGATTGATTGTTGGTATAGATCAGTCTCTTTCATTCTTTGTGCGAGGCTTTGTGATATAGATATGCTCGATCTATCAACGGCTGCCGTTTCTTCTTTTGCAGCTTTATCAGCACAGCACATAACATTTTGAGTCACACTGCCTAACTGCAGGTAACATAAAGCTGAAAAAGCCGTTTCGATTGTGGGACGTAACGCACAATTGATCACTGACAGTGGGTGAGTGTCATAAAGGGGCTGGTGACGTCATGAAACAATATAACAACATACATTTTTTCAAAAGCTGCATTTCTTGACGAAGGAGGACGTTTTTTCAAACGAAAGCTAGTCTCTGGCTTAAAACTTGCAAAAATCTTTTCCCTTTAGGAGTTAAGATGACGTTACGATTAATGCTAGATTACAGATTTCGTTTTGCTCATTTTCTCAAATAATAATGATCGTAGAAAGTTAATTAAAAACTTTTACGGAGATATTTTAAGCTGCTTCTTAGAAAAAAGTTTTACTGCAATTCTAGGTTTTTTGGCTATGCAAGAAATAATTTTGGTAAAGTTTTTTTAATTTTAAGCATTCTTTTCTCCATTTTTTTGAATGCTTGAAAAAACCTGTGTGATATTATGAGGTTGTCTGCTACATTTACAGTCAAAACAGCAGCAGACAACGGCTTTACTTAATATCTGCTTTTATTATGAAAGCAAACATAAGTTGCTGAAAAGTTTTCTGTTGTAGTAGAATGATATGTTACAGTACTGTGTTAATATAACGGTATGAATCTGCATTTTTGGTTGAGCAATGGCAAGCACGAAAATTGCAATAACTGAACTGTAGGGAACTCCGCGTTAGAATATCTTTCTATAATTGTGTCTCCCGCCCAACTAATCCAACTGGTTAAGATAAATCGATCACCTGTAGCAAAGTGCAACAAAGAGTAAATTTGTGATGAGAGTTCTTACAGTGACAAATAAATAAAGCAACACAATAGTTTCACTCCTAATTATTCCTGAAAAGTTAGCATAAAATTAAATCATGTGTCCGGATATAACATTTTAGATTTAGTTTTGTAGCAGCCGCAATTTCTCAAACAGCGCGGCTACAAATTTTTAGATGTTTTCGGTTGCGAAAAAATACATTTCTTCTCGGTATAATTAAAATTCGTTGATCAATCATCATTGGAACCGGTTATCTGTTAAGCAGTACGCTTTTTGTATATAAGACTACTTTAAATTTATAAGTTGAGAAGATAACATTTGGGGCACTGTTGCACTCAGCCTCAATTTTAAATTAGTTAAAACGACTTCGTTTTGGTGCTACCATTGTTTTTGTCTTTGTTTGACCTCTATACTTTTCGAAATAATCGGATAATAGTTTGTGATATCATGCTTTGATTGTGCCAACAGCTATTATATAAGTGCATTTCAGGTACCTATTTTTAGGAAAGTGGGCTCCATATCCCTCTCAACTTTTAGACATTTTGTTTTTGTTTCACTTGGTTGGTTGCATTCGAATTCTGCAATTTCCATTACTATGCACATGGCACAAGTTTGTCCCCGGAAATGTTTCTTATCAAACCAGATCCATGTTGTATATTTTTTTTGCAGAAGCACTACCCGCACCCAATGTCACCACAGAAAAGCAAAATGAAAACAGAGAAAGAGAAAATAACAGTGAAAGCAGTGCCGGTGGTATTTTCGGTGGTCCCGTGTCTATGACCTTAAAATACGCAAACCTTCCTCCGTATGTAGTCAATCGACTAACTCTAAACAACAGAACGCAAACAACAGAAGAAGAAGAAGAACTTTTCTAGTATTGTTTTTGTTTGTGCGAATCTTTTTTCTGCTGATTGCGAGTGTTCATCGGTGAACAATAGTTGTAGCTTCTTCTAGCTATAGAAATTTTAGTTACCGGCACAATATGAACAAGCAAAACGTAAAATGAAACTATTACACCGAGCATAGGCGTGGCACTTTGTATTTTATAGAGGGCTGACAAAACAACTTTTTTTTAAAGATCAACCTTGCAAGAGATCACTGCACTTATTTCGGCCACGAATTAAAGTTGAAAACCTTTCTCTGAAAATTATGGAAATTGACAACAGTCTAGGGCTTCAGTCCTCAAGTCTCCTTGGTTCAAGCCTGCAAGGCTAAAGACAAAAGCCTTCCATAGTTATAGTTTGGGCTAGAAGCACAGACTCATGCCTGCAATTTTTAATTTCTAACGGTAGATAATCAAGAGTCAGCTCTCAAGTGAGCCAACCGATCAGTTGCTGATACAGATGTAGGTTTTGCCGTAGTTTTGTTTGTTGTTTTCTGTAAGCTAAATTTTTTCACTGTGTCTGAGAATTAATCACAGGTCTTGCTTAGACCTGAAGGTAGAAAATTTAATCTATGTTATAATATTTTCAACCGAAAGGTCATTTTTTTGCGTACATGTTTTTTCGTAATGTCTACAGAGCAGTACATTTTAGTTGTATATTTCGTAAAAATTACAATGCCTCATGAAGCTCTTGAAACGTCGATTATTGAGATTCCATGTCTTCGGGGTGATACATCTCCTGAATCTCATAAATTTTCTGAATCTGCTGAATACCTGTGCTTGATGATTCTTGCGGATCTGAAAAAACTATGCATTTGGCTAAGGATTTTAAGTCACAAGTCGCCGCACTCGCAGGACGATCCAGATAGCATTCTATTTGCCGTAAATGTCAGCTATCAGGTCCGTAAGCCCAGCTAGGTTCCTAATGTTCTTAGGTTGCAAAGAGTTTGATTGCAGATAAAGCCCGCAGTTTTTTCCCATTCGTTTAGTGTCATATCAAAAATGTCTTCATATCATGTGCGACGCCCTAAGGCCAGAAAGCCGAAGGTGGAAAAGTGAAGACGATTCTTTTGGAAAAATCAAAAGATAAGGAGCAGTCTTGCCACCGGGTCAAGTAAGCAGCAATATTTTTCCTCTTCGATTGCCATTATGACGAAATAACCGGCGCGGTGGTTAGTGGTTGCAGCGTCCATTTCGCAGTCGGTCAACATGGGTTCACTTCCCATGACGAGCTATACCAAACAACCTTAGAAAATAATACTGGTTGGCATGAGTCACGAAGAATAAAAGCTGACTTTTTCGTTTGTTTGGTTTTTGGAAAACGCATTTAACGGAATTCCTCCATCTTTACGTGGCAAGCCAAGTCTGACTAAAGAGAAGTAGAGAGAGAGGATGGGGCGAGCACTCTATCCGTCGTGGTGGCCAAGTCTGACTAAAGACTTGCAAACAGAGCATGAGCTCATATTTAGCAATGATGTAATCTGTATCAAGGACTAATTCAAGTCCAAAATGGGAAAGAGACGTAGATGTTTCTCCAACCCTCATGACTTTGTCACCACTAGCCCTTCTTCAACTGAAATGATGCCTATTCATAGTTTATTTATATTCCATTTGAATTTTATTTGTTGATATTGCATTGGGCAATAGGGGGAGTCCACTTTTAACTCTGAGAAAAGAATATTGCTTAAAATTTTATTTGTTGCTCAAATATAGTAACATCTTTTTTCAGCAGTTTTGTCCCGTTTTAATAATAATGTATTTCTGATTTACTACACTAGGCTGGTGCTTTCCAATCGAGCGTATGGCACATTCCAAGATGCACCAGAATTTTTTTAGGATATACAAACTCGATAGGGCATACAGGGTGCACCAGATTTTTAAGAGAAGACTCTTTTCCGAAGAATAATTCTGAAAGAATGCAGTCCTTTAAATTGAGCGGAAGTGGATCCTTTCCCCTCAAAAAAATAGTTTAACAATTAAAAAATGGAGCGCAAATATGTCAAAATGAGTGGTGGAAAGCGGCAACCTCCCAAAAAAATGAGAATGCAAATGGTCTAAAGCGAGTGTTGCAAACCAGTGATCCTCAAAAAAAAAGTAATGCCCTTTGATTTATCTGCAAAGAGGCCAGTTGCTGGGCATAGTTTTTCTGGAATTCATGGCAAAAGGTTTCCATGGTACACCCTTGTGCAAATTAATCTGAACACTCTTCAAATCAATTAAAAAATTCAGTATTTCTTTGAACAAAGCATTTTGTTTAGTCACAATGCATATTTTTCGCCACAAATCAGTTGTAATTGAGGTGATACTATTCCTTAAAGGTGACAAATGCATTTGGAAAGGTAAACCATAAAATTATAAAAAGTTTAGATGATTTTTCAATGCACAAATAGTGTAGAATTTTCTTTAATTTCACATAAACATTGACCTTTTTTACAGATTGTATATACTATTCTTTATCAGAAATAAAATATCTTGCTGAAACTGTTGCTTAGAGTGGGTGTATCATGGATATTACTCCAAGAAAACGAGCTAAGATTGTTACACTTCGTGAGCACACCACAATCTCTCAAGGAAAAATTGCTGAAACTGTGGGCATCAGTTTAGGGTCCGTCAGCAGCATCCTTAAACAAAAAAGAGAAACTGGAAATGTTGAGGTTCAACGAAAAGGAAGGTGTGGAAGAAAAAGAAAAACTACCAAACGCTATGATTTGACTCTTTTACGCAAAAGCAAATTGAATCCACGGAAAACCAGTAAAGAATTGAAGAGGGATATAGATGACAGTGGTGTGCATGTGTCTTCATCTACCGTTCGACGACGATTGCTGGAGAAAAGAAGGAAGGCGAGAAGACCAAAAAAGAAGCAACTGTTAACCACCGCGATGAAACAGAAACGATTCAATTGGGCAAAAAAACACAAAGACTGGTCTGAAGATGATTGGAGCCGTGTTCTCTTTTCAGACGAAAGTCATATTTTTGTTCAGGGATTCAATCCTAAATTCATTCGCTGTTCTCCCAACGAGAAGCTGCGTGAAGAACATTTTGTGCAAACAGTAAAGCACCCAGACAAAAAGATGTTCTGGGGTTGCTTTTCTATTAATGGACCTGGATCGCTTGTGCCGGTCGAGGGTATGATGAACAGCAAAGCTTATTTGCCAATCATCGAAAGAAAAGTTTCCACAGAATTGTCTAAACTCCACCCACAAGCCATTTTTCAGCAAGACTCTGCACCCTGCCACAAGGCTAAAATCATAACAAATTGCTTAAAAAAAATGAAAATAACAGTACTGGATTGGCCAGGGAACTCGCCAGACTTAAATCCCATAGAAAACTTGTGGTCGATTGTTAAAAATCGCCTGAGGAAGATGGATTGCACCACTAAAATCAAGCTAATTGAGGCTGTAATTCATGTTTGGTTCCATGATGAAGAAATCAAAAAAATTTGCAAAACCTTGGTTTTATCTATAAAAAAACGAGTGAAATCAGTGCTAGAAAATAATGGTGGTCATTTTAACTATTGATTATTTCAGAAACAGCTTGTACTTTCGTTATTTTTAAAATAAAACGAAAACTTTCAAAAATTGACTCTTTTTTGTAAGTGTTCAGATTAATTTGCACAAGGGTGTATTTCCAAGATTTCTTTGAAAACTGCTATAGGGCCTACCATAGCACTTAAGTTGACAACCACTGCACCAGGCGTTACAGAATAAAAACTGGTAACAACACCAAAAAAAACTAGACTATTGATGCCAATAGGGTACAGCACCGGAATAATACAAACGCTTAGACCTAACGTGGCGATGTAGCGGAGTGGACTTTAACGCAGCGAGAAACAAAATTTGGTAGGTGCCGAAGATATACTTTTTGAACATTTTGTCGCTCAAATCACTTTTCGGTCGCTGTTTTTTCTTTTCCAAAGAGAATGGCTTTTATTGGGAATTCACGTATTGTTATCGTTTTATTTGAATATGGCTTCTTGCCGTAATTGGGTTCAAGAAATTTGGAAGGCATATCCTTTTTGTACCCCTGGATACACTTATAGGGATGGACCATTTTTCTATACTCCCTTTGCATTTGGTAGTGCACCCTCCTGTTGGTCAAACAAAATTATCAATTTTAAAAATGAGTTGAAAAAGCTTTCTGTCGAAAGTTTACCTTGCATAACGTTATCTAATTTATCAACAAAGCAAGGTCACTCATTCTCCAACCAAACTAATAATTTAATGCTGCCCCCATTTACAAATCCTCATTTAGCCGTTGGACAAGTAATTAATTTAATAGTCAATGCTTCTTCTTATAGGTGTAATTGAATATATTTTTTAGTTGTAGCTTTATTCTTTTTATACAAATGGCAGTGGCTACTTGTACGTGACCGTAAAAATAACTTCTGGAAGCCGTTTTTACATCACCGTAAGAAGAAAGTTGCAGGCAATTTTTATGTGACCGTAACAAAATTTCTATTGGCTATTTTTACGTGACCGTAAAGAAACCTGTTTTCTGATAAGTAACTGTAAAGTACTAAATTTTTCCTACTCTCGAAAGAATCAGTGATGTGAAAAACTTCGAAAACGGCTTTGCTATTGGGAAACTATGATGGCACCAAAATAAGTTTTTTATTTGAGTATAATCAACGCAATGGCGTAGTGTTTTGAGCGTCCGCTTTGCAGTTGGTAGACCTGGGGTCCATTCCCCATGTCGAGTCATACCAAAAAACTTTAAAAAATGGTATCTATAGCTTCTCTGCTTGGCGCTCGGCATTTATGGAAGTTGAGGAGAACAAGCCGGCAAGTTCGCTTGTTGTGTTTTTGGGCAAGGCACTTAACGGGGCGCCCCACCTTTATGTGGAAGACAGATAGCCCAAACACCTCGGAAATAGCAACTCCCAATCCAGTGCAAACATACAGTCCAAAACATAGCCATGCAATTGCTTTCTTGTGAATGGAGGATAAATATGGTAAATGAAAAAAATAATAATTTGAGCTTGTAGCCTAAGTTTTCTCACTGTCAAGAGAAATCGTTCCATCAACGCAGTATATGCGCAGTATTTTCGCCACGTTAGGTCTAAGTGTTTGTACTATTCCGGTTCTGTACCCTATAGGGATCAATAGTTTAGTTTTTTTTTGCGTTACCAGTTTATATTCTGTAACATCTAGTGCAGTGGTTGTCAACTTAGTTGCTATGGTAGGCCCTATATCAGTTTTCAAAAAAATCTTGGAAATACCATGGAAACCTTTTGCCATGAATTCCAGAAAAACTATGTCCAGCAACTGGCCTCTTTGCAATGGTTCTCGGGTCGTTTATTTGTCACAAGTAATAACACCTAACCAGGCGAGGTGCGCTGTTTCAGCCATTTAGTACGAGGTATCTCTCTACTTTTGTAATCAATGCGAACTGTTCCATCCAAATTTTTTGACGCCCAAGTGCCCACAGTAATCACTAGAGGCCTTTAGCATCCTTGTAATGTCCTTTCTAGTCTTTGCGGAAACGAAGAGCGTTCTTTGAACTCATTTTCGTAGAATGAAGTGTCTTACCCAGTGCCGTCGCTACGGGGGCCAGGAGGGGCCGTGCTTCCCCCGACGGCGACTTGTGCCCTTCTATTTTGAGTTATTCTAAATTCTATCTTTTGTTTGGAGCATCGCGTAACGACAAGGCAATAAACAATAGTATTGAGAAACTTAGATTTCCGATGCAAAATAACGTTTTATTTCAGCATAATTCTCGTTTGACGCTGTCGATTCTTGGCACGGCTGTGGCGCAATCAGCTGCTGTAACACAGTAATTGTGACGCAATAAAATGTCTTATCAACAGTTATAGCAGATGTTTTCATTTCGCTTATTCGTTAAGGATGTAAAACGTGCAAAATGAGTTTGAGAGATTGGTTGCAAAGTTTTAATTCGAGTGAAAGTTCCGAAAGTTTGTAAGGTCTCAGCTCGATTACTAGTCGCAGTGTACTCACAACATCTGCTGGAAGTAGGCCTATGAGCAAACGAAAATCTGCTGACGCTTATGATTAGGGAGTTGACAACCGGAAGCAAGTTAGGCTGCGTGCTTATTCTGTAAGCATGTTTGGGGCCAAGAAAAGATGCTTCAATGCCGCAATTTTGAATCTAAAGCTGGAAGAGACTTTCGAGGAATGCGTTGTGAATCAACTTTTACAATCGATGGATATCGTAATTGGAAGCATGCACCGAAATGAATAGAGGTTTTTCCAAGCATGCTGCCTCCGAAGAACACTTAGCATGCTACAGTACCAGAAAAGATAAAAGTCAAACGGTCTGAAATGGGTAAGGAAATTACCTCATTAGTCAACACAGAAGCAATTAAAAGAAAGCGCTTCTATTTTTCTGCCTAAATTGACATAATAGCTTTTTTGGCTACTCATCAATTGACATTCAGAGAAAAAATTAATGCATTTGAAAGTGAAGACGAAGGGGAAAATGAACTCTTTTTAAGTCTGTTTAATTACACTGCTAAAAAAACCCTCGTTTACGTGCAATCATTAAAACATTCTCACGAAATGCCATGTACACTAATCTCGATATGCAAAACAAACTTGTTGCTGCTATGAGCTCAGTAGTAACCGAGGGTATTAAGCAAGAAATTGGAAATTCTTAGTATACGATCAAAGTTGATGGCACCAAGGACCCTATTGGTGCAGAAAAACTTTCCATCATTATTCGTTTTTAACGAACATTCTTTGAAAGTAGCGGAACGTTTTTAGGTTTCATCAAGCAACGATTCAAGTGATGCGAAATCAATCACTGACATGATTTTGGCGGAACTTACTAAACCTGGACTGACTTCATCAAAGATACTTAGTCAAGTCTACGATACCGCATCTGTAGTGGCAGAACACTATGGAGAAGTTCAAAATCTATTGTAGAAGCGAGAAAACAGAAAGATTCCTTATGTGCACTGCCTGATCCATCAATTGCACCGTGGTGGTGCGCGCAATGTTGGTTGAACAAGTGATTAATGAATTTTGCACGTTTGTTGTAGCCTTTTCAATTTTTTCGCAAGCCCACAGTTGCACTTCACCATAATAGTGAAAAGTTTGCTTGAGCAGAGGTGCACTCATCATCTGGCTACAGTAACAGCTGTAATCAATTCTTGTCGACATATAACAACTCCTCTCCAAGAAAAGGGTTCTACAAGAGCACATAAAGCAGAAACACTTGTAGAGGCATCAGGACTGCTTCGATAGGTGCAGGAACAAAGTTTCTTGACTATTGCAAACATGCTTCACAAGGTATGTATTGCTATATAATCATTCTTATTGTATCAGTTTCAAATAATTTGTTGACAGTGACAATCAATTTATAAGCTTGTACTGTGTTTGTCAGTCTTGTTATTCTGCTGGGCCACCATAACGGCGAGTAGACTGTTGAGCTCCCAGATTAGAATAGAAGCAATTAAATGGCTTGCCTCAGATCTTAGGAGAAGCTCATACCACATCCCATTTCAATGTTATGACCAGCGTGATGGCTTACAATATTAAATAAATATAATATTTCGGGGCTAAAGTGGTTTTGGCACTATCTGCTTCATAGACCTGAATTCATTTCCCCCAAAAAGACTTGAAATATGGTTTTCACAGTTTCCTTGCTTGTTGCTCATCACGACAAAGGCAGTGTGGGGAACAAGCCCGCAACTTCGATAGATATTGTTTGGCAAAGGCATTTAACGTTACATCTGATGCTTCCATATTTACAATAGCAGACAGATGGCGAGGCCAAGCAGTCTACCTATTGTAAGCAAATCACCGTTTGTGTAATGCAAAAAATTATTATTTGCAAGAATATTTTGATAATGTCATGCATAATGCAAATCCATGTCGTGTACAGGAAGGGAGGATTGTCACAAAAAGTTTTTAAATAGCCCCATGCCTCACCTTGCCTTTTGGTTGACCGTAGCCACAGATCGGGCACTCAAAGTGTTTTCTTATTTTCGGCAATTTTACTTTTCTACGATCACAGGTGATTCTCTGTTTCAAGAACAGCCTCAGGCCACCAATTTGGAATGTTGAGGTGAAACGCAGTGAATGAATGTGCGTCGGCAATATGGATTGCCCGTTAGTGCTGTGTGGAAGCTAATTAATATACCATTGAATGCTCTTTGGAGGCAGCATGCTTGGAAAAACCTCTATTCATTTCAGTGAATGCTTCCAATTACGATAGCCATCGGTTGTAAAAGTTGATTCACAACGCATTCCTCGAAAGTCTCTTCCAGCTTTAGATTCAAAATTGCGGCATTGAAGCATCTTTTCTTGGCCCCAAACATGCTTACAGAATAAGCACGCAGCCTAACTTGCTTCCGGTTGTCAACTCCCTAATCATAAGCATCAGCAGATTTTCGTTTGCTCATAGGCCTACTTCCAGCAGATGTTGTGAGTACACTGCGACTAGTAATCGAGCTGAGACCTTACAAACTTTCGGAACTTTCACTCGAATTAAAACTTTGCAACCAATCTCTCAAACTCATTTTGCACGTTTTACATCCTCAACGAATAAGCGAAATGAAAACATCTGCTATAACTGTTGATAAGACGGTTTATTGCGTCACAATTACGGTGTTACAGCAGCTAATTGCGCCACAGCCGTGCCAAGAATCGACAGCGTCAAACGAGAATTATGCTGAATTAAACGTTATTTTGCATCGGAAATCTAAGTTTCTCAATACTATTGTTTATTGCCTTGTCGTTACGCGATGCTCCAAACAAAAGATAGAATTTAGAAAAACCCAAAATAGGGGGGCACAAGTCGCCGTCGGGGGAAGCACGGCCCCTCCTGGCCCCCGTAGCGACGGCACTGGGTAAGACACTTCATTCTACGAAAATGAGTTCAAAGAACGCTCTTCGTTTCCGCAAAGACTAGAAAGGACATTACAAGGATGCTAAAGGCCTCTAGTGATTACTGTGGGCACTTGGGCGTCAAAAAATTTGGATGGAACAGTTCGCATTGATTACAAAAGTAGAGAGATACCTCGTACTAAATGGCTGAAACAGCGCACCTCGCGTGTTCAGGTGTTATTACTTGTGACAAATAAACGACCCGAGAACCATTGCAGCTTGAAAACACACTACGTTGATGGAACGATTTCTCTTGACAATGAGAAAACTTAGGCTGCAAGCTAAAATTATACTCAAATAAAAAACTTATTTTGGTGCCATCATAGTTTCTCAATAGCAAAGCCGTTTTCGAAGTTTTTCACATCACTGATTCTTTCGAGAATAAAAAATATTTAGTACTGGTACAGTTACTTATCAGAAAACAGGTTTCTTTACGGTCACGTAAAAATAGCCAATAGAAATTTTGTTACGGTCACATAAAAATTGCCTGCAACTTTCTTCTCACGGTGATGTAAAAACGGTTTCCAGTAGTTATTTTTACGGTCATGTACAAGTAGCCACTGCCATTTGTACAACGCCTACTGATAACGTAAAGTCGTTAAAGCATGGTGCCACTCGATGACATCATGGTTTTTTGTTGAATATTGACAAATGCTATGCTCTCCTAAAGTGCAATATGAGAATATAAAGTAAAGCCATTCGAAATTTTAATTCCCTTGCGCTCCCTTGTGATTTTGATTCAAACGCTTAAAAAACTCTTCACCAACACTTTTGACGATGGAGACACTTTTTTACGGCTTAATAATAGAGTAAAAGATAATGGGACACTTTTTTACATAAAACTATTCTCCAAAGCAGGTATGTTAGACCCTAGACATCTAATAAACAACAATGGAAACTTTAAACAACAGATCGACTTGGCAGAGGAATTTGACTTATCAACTGATGCTTATTTCATTGAAAGCATCAAGTTTGTATCAGCTATACCTGGCAAATGGCAGCTTCTCAGGCCGCATAGTTGTTCGAAGGAGTGAATGCTTACAGAGCTGTTTGATACAATTAAATTTTATAGATGAAATACAAAATCAATTTGTACAGGTTCATTTAACGGTACAGTCAGGCAACCCATTAAACAACAACTGCGTTGAATGCAAGATCCTTACCTTTCGAATAACGCAATACGCTGGGGAAACATTATGCAAATTGTTATCTTGGAACCTATGAGGCAAAACTAAGATTTTTTTAAATAAAAATAAATAGTATTTTTAGGAAATCTTTAATGCTTAAGTTTTTTTACACGTATTCTCCTGGTGTTGCTTTATGGCAACAATCATTTATGAATAAGTAATGACGTCATCGTAAAACCAAAACAAATTTGTTATTAATGAGACCACACTAATAAAACAATTTTTTAAAACTCGAAAAATTTTCATTTTGTTATAATTCAGAAGTTAAAGGGTGCGTTCTTCTCTGTAGTTACTCTTTGGAGTCGGAGAATTGGATAGCGCTCTATGTAAACATCGCACAAAAGCTTGATCACTCCTAGGAATGTGTCCCAAAGTGAAAAAACATTTCATAAATCTCATGAAAGACACCTCTATATTCATCATTGCATACGCTTTGATTTTTCTGGAGTTCATTCTTCCGCAAATAGTTCATGTTTTAACGTTTCGTGGAACATTTTACCTTCATATTCAATTTCTTCTTTCATTGTAGTTTAAGATCCGAAGTTGACTATGAATGAGCTTACAGTTTTCCGCGGAAAATACTTGTGTGAATTTTTTTTGCATTCAATATGACACTGAGATTTTATTTGGTAATGTAAGCGATTGTGCTCAATATTATCTTATTTTCATAAAATGAGTTTTAGCTTGGTAAAACCATGATAATTTCCTCCTTACCTTGCAAGTCATTGGCATTATGAACAACTGCATCATCATTCTCTTTAAGGCGTTCTACATTGTGGCATGAGTTTGTGCAATGTGCATTTTGTAGATAATTGAGGCCTGCTATTTGCAATTTTAACTCTTCGCTTTCAGTTTAATGGTTGTATTGGCTTTGATCGTTTATCTCCATCTGTATCATTGAGAATGCATATGTATCAGGTCATCTCATACATTCTGTCCGATTTTTACCTTCTTTTAAATTGAACGAAACTTAAAGAATATTTTATAATGTGTAATGGAGCCGAACATTATTTTTATGTTTAGATGCATTTTAACTGATCAAATTTTATTTTACAGAACGATAAAATCAAAATTTGCTTGATTAAAACTCTGCTAACATGGAAGTGCCCAAGAATCATTTGACGCACATAATGCTTTATGAGTTCAAGAAAGGAAACTCAGCAGCCGAAGCGGCAAGAAATATCCACTCAGTTTATGGAAAGAAATGTGTAAATGAAAGAACTTGCAGAAGATAGTTTGCGAAATTCAGAAGTGAAGATTTCATCCTTAAAGATGAAGATCGAACCGGACGTCCAGTTAAGTTTGATGATAAGCTTCTTGAAGCAGCCCTTGAAGAAAATCCTGCTTTATCAGTTGAAGAATTGGCAATAAAACTGAGTTCAAACCATACAACAGTTCGTTGTCATCATCAACAACTTGGAAAAGTTCCTAAACTTGATAAATGGGTGACTCGTGAATTGTCTGAAAACAATCTCAAATCCCGAGTCGACATCTGCTCTTCCCTCCATTCTCGCCAACTTGTTTCACCTATTTTGGATAGACTTGTGACTGGTGACGAAAAATGGATCTTTTATCGAAATGTTAAGCGTCGTAGACAGTGACTTGGTAAAGGGGAAAGACCTCAGCCACAGTCGAAAAGAGAACTTCAATGGAATAAGGTTCTTCTTTCAATATGGTGGGATTGCCAAGGAATAATCCGCTTTGAATTGTTACCACCTAATGCAACAATTAATGTTCAATACATTTGTGAGTTCTTCGAATCAAAGCCAAAAGAATTTTACAGTGATCGAATTAATGAGCTTGTTAATAGATGGAAAGAAGTCATTGATAATCAGGAAAAGTGCATTGATGATTAAATCTTTAATAAAAAGTAACATTTGGTCACTTGTTTTCTTTATTCAAAAATTCGGACAGAACTTATGGAATGACCTGATATTTATTACATATTCTCAACATTCGAGTCATTACATTCATCTTATTTTCTATAAAAAGCAACTAAGTAGCATCACTGAGCATGAGTTTTCTCATTACCATGTTGATTTTAAATTGCTGTATGTGTACAACGAAGCAGTAGATGAAACTACAATTACAAATTTTAGTGTTGATGTCAAATGCTGGCTGGACTTCAGTTTTGATTTGGTGGTATCAACTCCCCCAATTTCAATCTAAAGCCAGTAATTTATTAGTATCGGTACATGTTTTCATCAATTCAGATTTCCTTTAATCTTCAACAGCAAATCATAGTCATTAAAACCACGCTTTTGCTGATAGTCTACTGTAAGCTTTGGTCCCCGAAAAACGTGATGAGCCGCAGTGACTTCATCTAAATAAAACTTTAAGACAAATTTGAATTTCACTCTTTTTGCGTCCCAGCAAATTGCTGGACAAACAATCAGCAAGCAAGCAATTTATTTACCACGGAATGAGAATACAGTTACACATTTAGTGGGCTTTAAGGGCAGATAGGGGTAGCGCAAATCGAGAGGGATATTTGTGATGGTGTTAAATTCACGTTATCTTACCTCCACAAATGCAAAGAATCAATCGTTATTTCCACTTATGAAGTTAGCGCCAAGCGTTGTACTCAAACACGAATGCCAATGAAACATTCAACACATGTCAGTAACTTTATATAAAATACGCAGAAACATATCTGCTATTCGCTTGACTGATAATTCGAAGGATTCAAAAACAAAGGCAAATCACCGTAAAGGGGCATATACGTGACTTTACTTTTGAAGAAACGGCAGTGATTACCATATATGTCGTTTAAAATCTGAAGCATCTCGGGATTCTTTGCTCTGGCTTTTGGAAACACTAAGTAAAAGCTTGTAGGCTATTTTTAGCAAAATATCAAAAAATTTTCGTAAAATGCTCATACGTCGGTTTATCTGTGGAGGCGCATTTAAACAAGTTCAACCAATTGATCGTAAACAATAGCTTCATTGACAAATCATAAGTGTTGGGTTTATATATCTTCGAGTAAGCATTGCCACTTCCAACCAGGTGATCCTTTCAGCAACACAAGGTAATCCGACACCTTTCAATATGAAAACTCAGGCCTATTTTTCACATTTACTCAATTCGTGCCCCAAGAGATCACTAACAGCTGGAAATCTCCCCCTGTCTTTGAACCCTATTTTTTTAACCGCTCTTGTGCATGCAATTGCTTGGCGCCAGATTTGAAGCCTTCACCTCTTTCTGGTTGTTTGAAATAAAGTTTATGGGAAGGACCAGCCATATGCAACTGATAAACTCTTATAAACAGATAAGATACTGCAACTACCAATAGGTGTATTTCAAACGTCAGTTGATAGTCTGTTTAGGATCACTTGTGTCAGCTTTGTGTCATTGCAAGAATGTATCAAGTGCCGCTGAAATCATTAAGATGAATAATAGAAATAGTTTGCAAATGAATTAGCTCAAAGAATTATCGCAAGAATCTTACGCATATCAAATTGTGGGGACATGATGTCGCATTTAGTAGACTGCTTTAAAGTGCTTTTCATTTCCAAGAAACAGCCGAAAAGAATTAGGCTCAGATTGGGACTGTACCAAAATAAATAAAGCAAAAAACTTCTTAGTTCAAGGCAGTGCATGGACCCAAGCAATAGGTTTTAGTTTTTAACGTTAGTTTTGCGTGTTAAGGTCGTGTCGAGACGATAACGGCTTTTCTTCGGTTGTATAAGTTGACAAAAGTTATGGCTTAAAATTATACAATCCAACCTACTTGAGAACCTCTTTCATGCAAAGCAGTAACAGTGCTAACAACTAAATAATGAGACAAGATTTTAGTCAAAATTGTTCTCGGTGACGCAAAGAAAGCCTTGGCAATTATGAGTGAAGTTTCGTTATACTTACGGTTTTGTTAGCCGACGACGCACGGCAGTACTCATCGTCAGTTGTCTTGAAGCAATCAGAACCGACTCAGCCGGCTGCACCAGCGTCACATAAAAATCATTTGTGAAAACAGCAAGGAGAACGTTGGAAGGAGGCAGTGAGAACATACACCCTTGTGCAAATTAATTGAAACAAACATCAAAAACACCAAAAATTTAGTTTTTTTAAAATATTTTATTCAATGAATGTTTCAGTTCACATATTAGTACATAATATGACCACCGCGATTATTAAGAAGCATTTTGATGCGTTTGGGCATTGAGTCGACCAATTTTGAACAATCTTTTAAGATTTGGGGGTCCTTGTACCACACTTGAATTAGAGCCTGAATATGCTTTTCCTTCGAGGTGCAGTCCATTGTACGAAGTCTTTGCTTGCAGATGGACCATAAATTTTCGATTGGATTTAAATCGGGAGAGTTTCTCGGCCACTCCAGCACTTTAATGTGGTTTTCATTCATAAATTTTTTGACTTGTTTCGATGTGTGACATGGGGCTAAATCTTGCTGAAACGCACCAGATCCATCTGAAAACAATCGGTTCATCTCTGGAATGACTCTTCGTTGAACCACTTCAATATATTGCTGAGAGCGCATCATACCTTCAACTGGGTGCAAGCTACCAATGCCATAAAAACTGAAACATCCCCAAAACATCTTTTTTTGAGGATGTTTTACGCGCTGGTCAATGTGGGCATTGCGAATCTTTTCGTTATGTGATCTTCGAACATGCTGACTTCTTTGACCCTGGACAAACATGTGAGTTTCATCGCTGAAAATCACGCGCCTCCAGTCTTCCTTTGTCCAGTTTTTGTATTTGAGTCCCCATTTGTAGCGTTTTGTCTTCATTGTTTTTGTAAGGAGCTGCTTTTTAACAGGGCGGTATGCTTTTCTCCCAACCTCCAGGAGGCGCCTACGAACTGTTGAGGAGCTTATTTCGATTCCTTTTTCCCCCAAAGTAGTTTTTATGGCGTCACTTGTCTTTCTTGGATCTTTCACACTCTCCCGTATCAGATAGGCGTCATCTTTGGGAGTAGTTTTCCTCTTGCGACCACATTTGCCTTTGCGTTTTGGGGTAACAGACCCTGTTTCTTTCTTCATTTTCATAATACGACTTATTGTAGATATACTGACACCAACAATCTTTGATATCTCCCGGTAGGTCTTTTCTGTGTTTTCACGTACAGTTAAGATACTAGCACGCTTTCTAGGGCTAACATCCATCTTTTAAAACAACTATATGATATTCTAACTTCTAGTTACAAATTCTACCTAAACAAAAAGTTTTAAAACAATGATTGTGAACACATTAATGACGTCATAATAGAATTTATTAAGTCATTAAAATTTTATTTTAATAAAAAATAATCTAATAAACATTTTCTCCCAAAAAGTCGTAATCAATTTATGCTTATTTCAGCTAAGAAATGAGGATATACAGTATAAAAGTTTGAATGTTTGTTTCAATTAATTTGCACAAGGGTGTAGTTCATGCCTTCTTATATCCGATTATCCTATTCTTAAATGAAGACTAGTCCCATTCACAAACATTCTGTTATTTTACAAACTTTAATTCCTTCCTTTGAGTGAATACGGGGCAAAAAGGAAGGGAGCACGTCAAAATGCTACGTCAAAGTCAAAGACTATGGTCGCAAACATAAAGATCGGTTTTATACGATTAAAAAGATAAGTTAGCAAGTTGGTGCGATCTTTTTTGTAATTATATTCGCGACTTGAAATTTCAGGCTACAACTGTGAGCGCACATAGGGCGAAAAGAGACATGGTTTCTCGAAATGTCGTGCACCTGATTTTGTCAACCTTCTTTCAGGCAAAAATCGTTTTCCTCGACGGTACAATGTCACACAGGGATAGCCTATTGTTTTCTTATGATTTCCTTCAAACTTTGAACTTCATTAAGCGCGCTGATACTGATTGGTGTATCTACAGTAGTTTCCCGCTTTTCCAGAATATGCCAGATATCAAAAAAAGTGTTTCGATGCTTCAAACAGTACAAGAGCATGATATCAGCATCACTCGATGGTGAAAAATACTTTCTATTTCCTCTATTGGTTGTCTCAAGCAACATAGGCAATTTGTTAATGTTTCAATATGCTTTGAATGTTGCATGTATTTTGTCTATCAAATTATTAAAAACTCAAATTATGCCAGGGAACAGAAAACACTTTTATAGAAAAAGGAAAAAGCTTTACGTTTTCCAGTCAAATCACAGTCTCATCAAAGGCAGACTAAACAGTAAGCAACAATATTTACAATATTAAGAATTTAAAGGTCTAAAGACTCCATATCACTGTTCACCACATGAGAATCTGGCAAAATTACCAAAATAGGTTCTCATCGACCAGAAAACTTAGTGCAATTAAATAGCTAGCCTATGTGTAAACATATTAACACTTGATTTTTGAGCAAATGCAGAGTAAACCTGGGTTCAATACTACCGTATAAAAGCACGCGAATTACTAATGTCATTAAGCAATGAAAATGAAGTCAGATACATATAAAACATGGGCAACCAAACTAGTAGTGCGTTTACTTAATAGCTGAGCAAACAGCCTATAGGATTGTGAAGCATAAAGCAATTCCTGTAGTGGAAGCAATGCATCTGTATTGGGAACGTGGTTGTTTGGGCAAGTAAATGTATTCAACAATTTAGTAAGCTACAAGTTAAGCTACGTGAAAAACTATGAGTCATATGTAAAGGATAAACCGGTTTTAATTACGGGCAGGCTGACGCATCATTGCACAACCATAATATAATACTGTTATTCTGGCTACCAGGTATTTTTGATAAATTCCTTTTATTTAGCTCGGTAGCCTACTGCTCGGTAAGAACTTGTATCAACTTGAATAAACGTTATCATTACTAGAAAGCTAAATAAAATGAATTCATCACAATATAACTCATCAGGTGGTAAAATCACAACGTATATAAAAATTATGTACATCAATTTACGGGCATAGTACACGCATACTGGAGCAAGTGCTCAATAACAATACATCATTAGAATTGTCGCGTCGAGGTCGCCCTGCCTCTAGAAATAAATTGCGAAAGCTTTGCATCCCAGAAATTACCAAATCATAAAATATCCTTATGCTTTGCTTACAAAGGGGCGGTATAAGTTTCCAAAAGTAATTGCTAGATGGCGCCACACAATGCATCAGGGCCCGAACGTGGATGAATCGCCGCCAGCGATAATTTATCTTAACAGCAACGAAACATGTGTCTTGCCTTCACTATTCACAACGCTATTCCAGTGGCGTAGTCAGAAGCATATGAAGGGCACAAAAATATAAAATTAGGCGCACGATCTTTTTTTGACTACATTCTTATTTTCGGTTCAACGTGCCTTTATTTCTAGATCAAACTCAAAAAATGGGGGCTTGGCCCCTGTGACTTTCTCCAGCTATGGCTATGAGCTACACCAAGCACGTAACTGTACAAAATATAAACATTAGGCGGAAGGGTTATCTTTAGAAAAAGTTTACATAATTTTTTTACCAGGTTTTAAGATCTGCCCCAAAGCGTTAGCCATTCTTAGTTGAAAATTATAGCTCGGATAAAACCAGAAAAAACGTTTAAAGCCAGTGGCGCAGTAAGGGGGGTACAGTGTGTGCGCTTCGCACAGAGCGACCATTTGCAGAGGGTGACCATTCTTGACTAAAATGGACTAAAGTTTAGCTGTCTAAACATGGGATTCTAACACCGACATTTGTGATTGGTTTAATTGCTTTATCGGAAATCGGGCGGCATTTTTTGATTCAGCATAGGGCAATCAAAACTCATGCTAGGCCGCTTGTGGAAGCGGCTGCAGTGAATGAATTCCTGACAAGAGCCAGCAAGACAGATGGTTGACAATGAGCCAAAAAATTGCAAGTAACACTACGATTGCATCTTTGGTATCTTGCACTGTGCCAATGATAGGCTTGAATTGAGACTGAAAATTCAGCTTACGCGGTTTCTTCAAACAGGAAAACCATCCAAATCACATCGTGACAGCTTGGTGAAAATGAAACTGCTTAACATCCTTCCACCATTTACAGTTTTTATATTTATTCTTGGCTAATTGTGCCCAGTAATAGCGCTACCAAGTCGTTACTTCTAGACTGACCATTGATGTATTTATTCCCCCGTCTGCAGTTTTCACCTGCGGTCACAGAAAATCTTTTCGCCAAAACAAAATGTTCTGCAAATGTAAGGAAAGAAACCTAATCGAAATTCTTTTCTGGAAATCATCAAAACGCAAAATTTGACAGAAATAGATACTCGCAAGGTTTTGATCACATTTGCCTTCCTACAGTTCCCTATCGCATTGACCAGCGTCGCGAATAAGTTTTTGTTTTGTTTTTGTTTTATTTGCCATATTTATCTCCATTCACAAGAAAGCGAATTGTATCGCTATACTTTGGACGGTAAGTCCGCACTGGCTTGGGAGTTGCCTTTTTCGAGGTTTATGGGCCACCTGTCTTCCACATAAAGGTGGGGCGTCCCGTTAAGTACCTTGCCCAAGGATACAACAAGCGAACTTGCCGGCTTGTTCTCCACAACCTCCCCTAAATGCCGAGCGCCAAGCAGGGAAGATGCGGATGCCATTTTTAAAAGTCTTTTGGTATGACTCGACAAGGGGAATGAATCCCAGGTCTACCGACTACTTAGCGGACGCTCTAACCACTACGCCATCGCGTCGGTCTACTACGCCATCGCGTCGGTCTACTACGCCATCGCAAGTTCAGGCAGCAATTAAGCTGTAGCCATAACTTGAAATCTGCTGGGAATAGTAAAGCACATTAACAAAACTTTGTAGTGTAAGACTGCTATCATCAAGGTTGATTAGCGCTAAGCAGTAATGAAAGCACGCCGTAGGGCTTGCTTACGTTGCTGCTTAGCGCTAATCAACAAACAAGTAAGCAAGGCATAGCGAAGCCACATTGCTATTCAGTTTGGTCTGTGGAAAAAAACAGCGTAAGCTAAGGCGTTTCTTTTCGTTGTTGTGTTTACCCCATCTCTTTTTCGGAACGGAGGCACTGCATGACACGGTTATATTCCGGTCCTCACCGTAAACCTGGTCAAGATTAGGCTAGAGGAAAGCGGCAGTCTATTTCGACTCAGTCATAAATGCCAATTCAAGACCGGTAGCTCGGCCAGCTACGAGGCGGACTACCATTGGTGGCCACCCAAACGTTGCCTCTTACAGCATGTCGGGTAAGCAGGTTCACTGTTCTATTCGTTAGAAGCACAGGTCGTTCTTTCTTTGACAGATTATTTCGCAAAAATTCATTAGCATGAGAACAAATGCGAGCTGTCTTTGACAAACAAAGCAATGTAGTCATTACTTAGCAGTTCTAAACCATGTGGTCATAACTTTGTGGTTCTCTAGTTCAAAATCTAGGGTGTTCCATACAATGGACCGAATTTGAATTGGTCGAACGTTTTCTGTGCTCAAGTTTAAGGGCATGCTTTTACCATTTTTGCAAGGTGTCTTCCACTCCAATTAATTGTTTTTGGTTTTTTTTTCAAAATACTTTGTGTAAAATTGAATTATTCACAAAATGTAGGTACTTATTTAGTAATTGGTGCTTAGGATATTGCGTCATAGAGCTGTTTTTGACTGCGCAATGAGTTCTTATTGTTAAACATTTTACGAAAATGGAGAACGTCCGACGCAAACAGTGCGAAAACTCCGAATCATTTTTGGCAGAAATGAAGCTCCGTGCGAGTTTACTGTACGCAGACTATGGCAGAGTTTGATACAACTGGCTCAGTTCTAAGCGTGAAATCGCCAGGACGGAAACGTTCTTGTTGAATTGAGGAAACTGAGGAAACCGACGCAATGGCGTAGTGGTTAGAGCGTCCGCTTTGTAGTCGGTAGACCTGGGGTTCATTCCCCTTGTCGAGTCATACCAAAAGACTTTTAAAAATGGTATCCGCAGCTTTCCTGCTTGGCGCTCGGCATTTCGGGAAGGTTGTGGAGAACAAGCCGGCAAGTTCGCTTGTTGTGTCCTTGGGCAAGGCACTTAACGGGACGCCCCACCTTTATGTGGAAGACAGGTGGCCCATAAAAACCTCGAAAAAGGCAACTCCCAAGCGAGTGCGGACTTACCGTCCAAAGTATAGCGATACAATTCGCTTTCTTGTGAATGGAGGATAAATATGGCAAATAAAACAATAAAACAAAAAATCAAACAAGTACTGGTATTCTGCAAATAATTCAATTTTACTTAAAGTATTCTGAAAAATAAAACGAAAAACAATCAATCGGAGTGAAGACCCCTTGCAAAAATGATAAAAGGATGCACTTAAACTTCAACACACAAAACGTTCGCCCACTTTAAATTCAGCGCACTACATGAAACACCCTATAGTAATTGATTTACAAATGTAATTGATGGATACTGAGTTGTAATTGTTTAACCCTGAATTTGTAATCGTGTTATTGTCTATTGTTTTCTTGTTATTTATGCAGTAGGTTTTGGTTGACAAAATGTCGTCGTTTTCTACTTACAATGCATACGAGAAAAGGTTAGAAAAGTACCGAGATATAAACGAAGATGAGATATTGTCGAGTTTAACCGCTGAAGAACTGGAGAGGCTAGATGTAAGTAAACTAAATAAAGGTGTGTGCTGTTTTAAAGCTGAGTTCATGCTTTTCAGCTAATCCGAAAAGGTAGCTGCGTATTTAGTTTGTTCACTATCGTGACAGTTCAGCTTTCAACCACTCAGCTGAACTCTTCAAACGTTCGTACACGATTTCGTGATGTTGCTTTGCTTTCCAACTTTTTTGGTTGTAAGCTTCTAACAAGTTGTTTAAAGAAATTTTGAAAGATGACGAGAATGCGTTTGCAAAGAAAATTTATATAAAAGATCAACCGATCAGTTTCTGCAAAGCTTTTTTCTGATATTACTTCTTGTGGTTTCAAATTTCCCTTTGAATTGTTCGGTCTCAAGGATTGCAACTAACAAAATTTTTCTACTATAACTTATGTTCAACAGGTTGAAATAGACAGAGAAGTTCTTAATAAAGCTCCTGAACCAAGTGATGAAGACAGTCCAACCTATTTCTCCTCTTCGGATGATGAGTCGTTTTCTTTAACATCAGACCAAGCACCAAAACCACCTAAGCGAAAAACTGATTATCTTACCCAACTAGATCTAGAACCAAGACAACCAGAACATCTCAGTAAAGAGCAACTTAAGCATATAAATGGAGTTCAATTGAAAAAGAAAAGTGAGAAATAAATTTTTGTCAGATAAAAAATTTAATGCATTTCTAATTTTTGACTTCAATGCAAACGGATTATTTCAAAAAGCAACTACGTTTCTTCAACGTTGGTTTTGTAGTAACAACTTTTCTACTACTATGTTAACGCAAGGTTGATCTACAGTAGATGGGCTACATCAGCGGTTCTCAACTTCTACAGGCATGTGGTCCAATTGCTATCTAAACCAGGATTTATTAATCGGTAGGAAACTATGGGGTTTACAAGTGGTCAATCGTAAATTATCTTACGGCAGAAATTCCTAAATATGCGTCGCAGCCCACTTGAGGGTGGTTTTGAGAATGCAAGAGTGTGACAAGCATATATATGATGTTTTATTTTTGCATACCAGCTTGTGTTGTTTTCATGGCCTTTCTTGGAGGTCAACTTGGGTTGACATCTTTTCGGTTCCTATTTCTGATATGATGACTTTGTTTTGGCGATTAACTAATGCAGTGTATTGTTTGTTTTTATATATAAGTCGCATGTGGAGCCAAAACATTACAAATGTTTCAAATGTGATTGGGGTTGTGGTGCATGGAGGTTTTTGGTTTCGAATTTGTTTATTTTTTTGATTTATTATATATTTTGCTTGCGTTTGTTTGTATAGCCAATACGAATGTTTTTCTACCAGAAGGATTGGCTCTTCCTCGTATGGGCAAGATCTTTCATTGTTTGTAGAAACATCTCAGATTATGAACTTCTCTTTAGCCCTCTTTGCTACTCTTCAGTTAGATTGGGGCCACCACGACGGGTAGATTGCTTCGTCCCGCCACTCGTCTGCCACATGAAGATGGAGGCATCCTGTTAAGTGTCTTGCCTAAGGACATAACAAGCAAGCTTGCTGGCTTGACCGGCGTGATGACGTAGTGGTTAGAGCGTCGATAGGCATGGGGTTCATTTCCCAAGTCGAGTCACACCAAAAGACTTTAAAAAATGTTATTCACAGCTTCCCTGCTTGGCGCTCAGCACAAAAGGGTTAGTGTGAAGAGCAAACCCGCAAGTTTGCTTGTTATGTCCTTAGGCAAGGCACTTAACGGGATGCCTGCATATTTATGTGGTAGACAGGTGGTGGGGCGAAGCAGTCTACCCGTCGTGGTGGCCCAGTCTAACTAAAGAATAGCAAAGAGAGCTAATGAGAAGCTCATAATCTGAGATGTTTCTACAAAAAATGAAAGATCTTGCCCATGCGAAGAAGAAGATTGATTCTAATTAAGACATCATGCGGTTTTCTACGTCGCATTAAGTGTTTTTGAATATGTCTGTCTATTTGCCAGAGGGCTACTTCTAATTGCACTAAATTGGATGACACGAACCCACTTGAAGATATTTTTGAGTATTTTGAAATTTGAAGCTCATTGAGAATTTTGTTTATTTGTTTCATGCAGGCAAATCTGCTCACCAATTCAAGGTTCCTGTTTTACGTAAAGCAAGATTTGAAGAAAGAGAAAAACGAAGAAAAAGTGAAGAGGGAGGAGAATTAAAGAAAGAGCTTTTGCAAGCTGTCAAACAAAGAACAAAGTAAAAATGATAAATGGCAAATTACAAGGATAAGCTACTATCCGTCATCCTTTTGTAAGAAAAAATAATTTTCCTCCCAGGACACCACAAAATTCCAAATGTTCCCCACTTTGCAATTAATCTCACATTTTAAGACAAAAATCAACAAAATGCTTTCAATATCGGACACTAGACCAAAATAAACAAGCAATCACTTACAAGTGGTTGATCCAGTAAAAAAGATCTTCAAGTAAATAAAACAGCAAAAATGAGTTCCGCATGATTAAACATGATAAAGAAATTCTTTTGCCACCACAAAATATTGTCCTACTTAACATGTAGAAAATACGATAGCTAAAACCAATAACTCTTTTCCAAACTGCCCGAATCATTTTTGAGGGTCTAGCCTACTGTAAATCATATAAACAGCTCAAGTCAGCAATTTAATTCCGTTTGAGACTTCACCAGAGTGTCTTGTTCTCTTTCCAATACTAAAATTTTCAGTTAAGTTCATTCCTTACTGAATGTAAACAGGCAGAAGTTTATCAGTTGTAATGAGTGTTGTTCGGATCAGCTTAAGAGGACGTTAAATTTTATTACGATTGAACATCAAATTTTCTGAATATTTGACGTTGCTTCTACTTTTTACTTTACTCAATGATAAAGAATTTGCATTGTAACCAAAGTGACGGGTTCCAACACTCGTTCGGTATTTCGCCAATGCGCGCTCACAGCTCTTTTTACCAAATTTATTTAGATGTGAAAAGTTTAAAGAAGTCAGGCGATCTACGAAGAAAAACACCAAAAAACACTCATCACAGTGCGCGAATAAAATTAGCTTCAATAAACAATTTGTAACTCCTCAAATCTTGCTTCAAAGACCAAAATTGAAAAAAGTATGTTTATAACAGGCGTAGGCATGATGACTGCATGAAGCAATCGTTTTGTCAATGTGTAGTAGCATGTATTGCCTTTATTTACAAGATGCGGCATCTGGCTGCGCTGTTTATGCTTCCACTGCCAGTCGGGTATATCGTCAGGTGCAGCAAGAACGAACCTTTGAATATCTTTTTTAAGTCTTTGATATGAGACCGAAAGTCGGAATCTGAGTTCAATTCTCTATTGGGATTCGATAAAGACAATTATGGTAAGCCTCTTCTTTCTTCTCTTTTTGCTCCCCCTGAGATAATAGATTAATAAGACACTGAACTTTGTCTTCGGTATTGTCGAGATGTAGCGGCTTGCCTTTACCGCAAGACCTTAATAGCCGTAGCTACTATTTTCCAGGAGCAAAAAAAACGGAAAAAGGCACTGCAAACCATTCCTGTAAAAACTAACATAAATAACTGTTTTTACTTTAAATGTGTTTTAGGTCAAAACTCGCGAGCCTGCCAAAGTAAATGAAATGCTGCATGGGATATCACTTAGTCACGTCACATCAAACGCAAAAGACCAAGTAACGAAAGAAGAAGTTCATTGTCCTTTTCCTTTGAGCTGTGCAGAAGGAAAATTTAACTTTTATTCCGATTCAGACGATGAGTTAACTGTCTCCGATCCAAAAACAGGCGAAAGTTTAGTTGACGGAGCATCAAGAGAAATCGGTACGGCATGGGATGACGACACGACTTCGTCTTCAAGTACTGCTAGTTCAAGCTCCGACCCGTATGACGTCATAGGTGAACTGTCAATCAACCCAAACAGCGTGGAAGAAACGCTGTTGAGAATCTGGCAGAATGACCCAGACCTAACAGAGGTGAGAAAATCAAAAACTATTGTATGCTAAATGGTGCAATGATTGCATGACCTGTCGTGTTTAAGATGCATAGCTACATTAGCCTAATGAAGTGTTGTTAGCTTATCTGCACAAGTCGTAGTACGCATACTCGCCTCATTGACAGCATTCTTAATGATGATGCTTTGTGCATAGTCACTGGATGCTTGCGTCTCACACCAACGGAGAACTTGCCTGTCCTCGCAGGCTTCCAGCCAGCTGAGCTCCGCCGATTAGGAGCGACACTTCTCCTGGCGAATAGTGCTATCCATGATCCCGACCATGTACTGCACGGACAGCTGGTTGGGCAGCAGAATGCGCACCTGGGAAGACTTAGATCAAGACTCTCATTTGTACCTGCTGCGTGGAAACTATTAGATAATTTGTCTGAATTGTACATCCGCGTGAAGCAGTTGACGAAACATAAATGGAACGCGGACTACTTGGAGAGTACTTCAAGGGTCCGTGCTTTCATTCCCAGGGTCAGTTCAAGGCCACTTGGAATGAGTCAGCCCAGAACATCTTGGGTAAGGCTCAATCGCCTGCGGACTGGTGTAGGACGTTTTCACTCGTCCATGTACAATTGGGGTCCCGCTCCATCACCGAACTGCGAATGTGGCGCCACTGAGCAAACTGCAGATCACGTTATGTCTTTTTGTCTCATACATCATGTACCAAGAGGAACACGAGGTCTGCAGGTTTTGGATGACGCAACTCGATGTTGTCTTAACACCACCACTGTCAGCATCTAATCTGGGCAGCACAGCAGCCCGGGACGGTAAAAGGATGGACCCTCGGCCCTGGCTTTGATTTGTGCTGGCCCGGATTGAGTTTGGGTGACTGATCAAACGACGACGACGAGCCTGATGAAAGTAATATTCTGGTTCCCCAGCAAGATAAGACTTGAAACTATTTTTTCTATTTGCATCATAAGCTTCTGCACTTATTACTTTCTCTTGTTTTTGCATTCTTCTTAGCAGACTACCAAATAAAAAGTGTTTTCTGTTACACGGATATTTTTTGTTGTCATTGCTAATTTTGACGCATTAATTTCACCGTTAAAATCTAAACTTTGTTTCATGTTTAACATTACTTCACGATTTGGCATTGAAATATTACAGAATGGCAATCTACAAAGTGATTAAAAAGGCAAAATAATCAACAAAGTAAATCAAAATGAGGTAATGTTACGCAACTTAAAGGTTAAGTACAAAATTAACGCACGAATGAGTTTAAACAAAACATCCGATAAATTAACGAACAAATAGATCCAAAGAAAGTGGTTCCGACGTTACATTGTCAGTAGCTACTTGCATTTAAACAAACCTTTTTACTATGTTCTCTGATCTTTATTGATTTCTCCAGAGATTTAGGAATGGTTGCATGTAGGTAGGCCTGCTATATATTTGTCGAAATACCTTGTAACTGTCAAGGCGGTGTCATGTTTACAGGTTATGTAGTCTTTGTAACTTTAAACCACTCAATTTGTAAGTTTGCCCAAAGACCTATTCACAACAGACGCCAAAAGGAGAGGAATAAAGCCCGTTGGTCTTACATTACAGACTTTCTCGAAAAGATTTCTTGCTCTGGCATTTTCGCTATTAGAGTGCATCAGCACTATAAGTTTGTTATTATACCAATTAAATTATTTGGATAGTGGGAAAAGCATAGAGGCGTGAGCAAGGGCTCAATGAAAGCAGTGTAAGAGGTTGAAATACTGTCCTCTTTTGTACGATCAACCATTCTGTTTTGAACAGAAAACCATAACCACTTTTCAGAGATGCCCAATTACTAATTTTCAAATTGTTGAAAAGACTTTTTCCACAGATTTGCTCTATAAAGCGCTATTTTGTCTGTCTGTTTGTGTGTGTGCGTGTGTGTGTGTGTGTGTGTGTGTGAGTGTGTGTGTGTGTGTGTGTGTGTGTGTGTGTGTGTGCGCGCGCGTGTGTGTGTGTGTGTGTGTGTGTGTGTGTGTTTCTTACTTCTCCGAAACTACTGAGCGTACAAACATGAAACTTGGCACGATTGATCATCACCCCGATCTGTCATAAGTAGATTGGTGGCGTCATGATGACGTCACAATTGAGAATAATTTCTATATTCGAATCTCTCGAAGAAAAGCGGTTTTTTGTTTAAACAAAATCCAGCACCCGCCTTGCCAACTGTAAGAAATTTCATGCTTTTGGAAGCAAAGTTGATGTCATGATCAACGATTGATGGCAAAATTTGTTTTCTTCATTTTCTCAAAAAATGCCGCAGAAATATAGTTGAAAGCTCTTTCGGAAGATATTAACAAGATGTTTTCACTGAAATTAACTTATCATTAATGTAAGCTTTATCAACGACGACACAAACGATCAAGCATTTGAGCAGTTTTTGAGTTTGGCATTTTCCTTATTTTCTTGAATGCTTTAAAAACAGCTTTCTTAAGCTGGTACTGCTTCAGTGAAAGCAGCAGCTTGTTGCCTGTTAAAGTACAATGGCATATTACAACACAAACATATCGGTTTAAATCTAATTTTTTGATGATGCAATGGCAAATATAAAAATTACATTAACTGAACTGTAGGTGGATTCCACGTCATAATACATTTGCAGTACAGTCATATTGCGCGCTTGAGTATTCTTAATCCCAAATACGTTTTTATTACGTGTACTAAAGTGGAACAAAATGTCAAGTTTTAAAGTAATCTCTTCTAGGATTTCAAAAAAACATCTTTTTTTTAGCACAAAAAGCTGATTGGTGGGTTATTTTCTTCAAACATAACCTAACCATTGCAATAATTCCTATGTAGCTGATAGATTTTGGGTTCCGGGTCATTTCACCGTGCCCTGGCTGCTTTAATGCTGGGAGCAAGGAATATACGCGCAGCCAGAGACTTTAAACTTATAACTATGCATGCAATTACGAAAAAGTTTTCAAAGTAGGCCAATTACTTCATGGTTAGTTTGTAATTTCATTTCTGTAAATGTATCAATCCTTTCAGCATTCCTCCACAACTTTGAATTGTGTCCCCACGCACGAAAGCTTGTAAAATCATTTGCTGCTTGTAAGTAAGCACATTCTTTATTTACAGGGTCCGCCACCCGAGTGTAGACTATTAAACTTTCATTTTATTCAAAAACAAAAATGAAAAATATAATGAAATTTTACAGAAAGCAAAGAAAAATGTATAATCTCCTATATGTATTACAGATTATTCTATATATCCACCCTTTTCCCGGATTACACGACGGAGACGTTGAATAACTTGAGCACAGGTTGCACGGGGCTCACATGGGCTTCCCGAGCAAGTTTCGTGACACTCCGGGCTGGGTTTCTTCGCAGTTTTTCTCTGATTTTCTTTATGAGTTTTTCGGTCCTTATGGGTCTTTTTGGAGTACTCCTTACTCTTGGTTGTGCGCTACCTGTCTCTTTAAGTCGTTTGATTGTTTTGAAAACACCAGAGCGACTCACACATCCCTTCAGAATCTTGAAAATCTCAGGTGCAGTTTTACCATCTTGATAGAGTTTCTCAATAGCATTGTTCATTGTGGTTTTTCACCAAAATTATAACAAATTTATTAAATATTTTATACTTAGTATAAATACTAGATACTTAATACTAAATATTAAGTATAATTAGAACAATAGGGAATTTATAAATAAGTTTAAAATAATTGTAAAATTAAGTCTACACTTGGGTGGCGGACCCTGTATTAGCAGAGAGGTCTACATTATGGGTATAGTTTATGAAGTCTAAATTTTTAGGGGGAATCAATAAAAAAAGTATGTTAGTTTTCTGAACCACGGTGTAAAATCGTGTAAATTACATATACAATCGTACGTATGGAGGAAAATTTTTTCCATTAGAAAAGGTTATTATGCTGACTGGGTAATCGGATGCAATACGTTTGGAAGAAATACAGCCCCTTTTGCTCTGTAACGGGACCAATGTCCATAGATGCAGCCAAGAAACTTTGTGTCGCAAATATCATTATGAAAGGGTTTGCTTTAAGTTGTAATAAGCCTATCACCAAAAAAATTTTTGTAATCGCAAAATAAAAATCATTGCAAACGCCAATTTTTTTCTTTGACTTTGTGGCCCGTTGTTTGTTGGAAAAACGGATGGAAAGTGCGAAATGATGTAGGAGGGTTTCCTAAGTGGAGTCCTGTAGCTAAGGGACAGGACATTTTTTCGGGGGCCACGAGCACAGGTCTTCACTATGGACCTAAAATTCTGTTGGAAAGGTGAGTATATATTTTTTACAAATTAGTTATCAGAAATCGGTTTTTCTCTGAACTTGGAATTATTGTTAATACCTATTCATAAGGTGTGACAGGTATTGCACACTGAACCTTTCATGCTGTTTATATATATATGTGTATGTAGCGTAAACGAGATTTGTTTTAATTTTGTCTTTTCAATACCAAAAATTTAAAAGTAAAACGAGAGCTCAGTCGCACTTGACTTCACAAAAGTCGACCAAAATGGTCTTGACTGTGCACAATGTCTGCACTGCTTGGTTGTGATATCAAATAAGTCTTTACTTCATTCCAAACTTGCAAACCGTCGTGACAATAAGCGTCTAACACGAAGGATGATGACGTCGATGCTTTATCTGCCGAGAGAGCACGGTACGGCGGGAAGCGATGCTGCCTTACTTTGAATTTTCGCAAGAAAAAAGCCTGTGGTTGAATGCAGCTGCAAAGTGACATTTCAAATGCAATGTGCGAGAAGCCGCACGTTATTGCTAAAGATCTTATCGAACCGTGAGCAAGAAAAATTGTTGAGATAATGATTGGACTAGGGGCGAAAAACAAGATCGAGCCAGTTTCGCCTTTTGATGATTCCATTCGCCGACAAACTGACGGCATAGCCGCTGAGGTGTGCGAGCAAGTTTGCTCCGAAATCCAGCAAAGCGACCTCCAGGCCACCATTCAACTGAACAAGTCTGCGTCGTTGCTCTTGAAAGTCACGTGATTGCCTTCGCCCGATTCGAGAAAGAAAAAAAAGTAAAGGAAGAATTGTTGTTCTGCAATACACAGTCAGCCACAGCAACTGTAGTTAATATGAAAGTTGTTAAGAACTCTTCTTCGAAGCTAATGGGCTCAACTGGCAAAACTTCAAGCCAATCTCTACTGACGGTGCACCAGCAATAGTTGGCGCCAAAGAAAGGCTTCTCACAGTTATGAAGAATGAATGGCCTCGTATAACGTCATCCCACTCTTTGCTGCACAAATACGCTCTTGCGTCAAAGACTTTGCTGCCACCTATGATGGAAGTCATCGATTTTGAGGTTAAAATGATCAACTTCATTTGTGCGAGGGCCAAAAATCACCGGCTCTTTCAACTTCTGCCAAAGAAACGGAAGCGCATTAGCGCAATATGTGGAAATTTAGTTTTGTAGCAAAGTTTGATGGTTGCCGAGGGGCAAATGCCTCTCTCGGCCGGATGAACTCAAAGATGAGGAGGAAATTTTTCTTCGAGAAAACGAAAATAACCTCCATGTCCAATTCCAAAATCAAGAGTTTATTGTAATGTTCGCCAACCTGGCTGATTTGCCACCTCAACAAAATGAACCTCTCTTTGCAAGGCAATGATGTGACAATAAGCGACGCTAAAGACAATCTTGCTTGGTTTTGTGCTCGAATGGCATCTAACTGACACGAATCAAAGCAGGGTCCAGAGCATCGTTTCCTTTCTTGAATGAGCACCTAAAGACGAATAGGATTAAACTGCCAGTTGGTATTAAAACTTGTATTTTTGGACATCATACAATCGTATCCGCTGAGTTTCAATGATATTTTAACGACACACCGTTGGATATTCCCTGACAAAGACACGGTTCAATACTAAAATTGACCTTACTGCGGAGGAAGCAGAGGAGCTGGCAGATTTGAAAGTTGTGAATGCGATGAGACTGGAATTTAAGAACAAAATGACTTTTCCAGCTTCTGGCTGTTTCTCCACGATGAATATCCGCTACTCAGCAAGAAAGCATCCGTGATTTTTATTTAATTTGCAACGATCTATCTTGGTGACTCTGGGTTTTTTGCTCCTGCAACCAGCCAAAAAAAGAAAAAATCGTCTCAACATTTGCCCAACTGTGATATTTGCCTTGCTGCATCCAGGATAGAGCCGAAAGTAAAAAGCTTCTCAGACGAGTCCAAGAAGTTGTTTCGCATTGACTGCGCTATCAAAAATTATTTGACTTTGATTTTGTTGGGAAAGTTTTTGCTTGTCATGGAACCTGGTGAATAAAACACCAGACGTAATAGTTTAAACAAATTAACGCTTTTTTATTGATGAAGAAGGGGGCCACAGGTGTTGAGTGTCTTTGCAAGAGGGCTACAAATCATGAAAGGTTGAGCGACACTATGACAAAGAGTTTGTGAGTAATACCAGTCTTAATTCAAATAATCATGATCTAGATTTTAGGAACTATGCCCTCATTTATACCCACATATGGTTGCCTCTCTCAGAAATAATATTTGTTTGAAGCCGGCGTAGTAGCTGGATCGATATTTCTATCGACGCAGCTGATTAGTAACCCCGCTGAAGAACACTAGCGGAGTCCGCTAGTGTTCAATAAAACAACTTTCCAAATTGTTGTAAAAATCCTCTTCTAGAAACAAAAATTTTCCGTACCAGCCTTTTTTTAGAAATTCCTAGTTGTATGCTTAGGTCTGAGAACCCACTTAATTTAGAAATACTCAAGAACGTGTTGGGATGGAATATCAGTTTCTATAATCTGCTTTTTGACATGTAAAAGCAACTCTAGATTTTTTCATAGAAATGGTTTTCCAAAATCAATGCAGCGATTGTAAATTGAAAGCTTTCAGGGGGTTGAAGTTCATTATATTTTCGTGAACTCACTACTTTTACAAGCAACTTTTCGTTTTCCACACATTATTTTTTGCATTACAAGACCGCTTATACCAATTTTGTGTTCAAAGATTAAAAGGATTATCGCATTCAAAAAAAGCTGGCTGCATTTGTGAAACTCATTCAATACTTCATATTCTTTGAAGAAATACACCTTTCTAAAACTGTTTCGTTGCATTGGAGCAGACTTTTCCAGCGATACTCTAATACATTTATATTTCAGGTCAATTTAAACAACATTCAAAACGTCAACATGGAAGTTTTCGAAGAACTTGCATCTGCATTGGAAGGCAATCGTCACGTCAAGCATTTGAGTCTGGCTAACGTAGGATTGACTGACAAGCCAGCAAAGGCAATGGCTACCATGCTGAAACGCAATAATTCTTTGGAAATATTAAATGTTGAATCAAACTTTATAACCGGTTAGTTCTTTTGCGCGACTGATAGAAGTGAAATATTTTTGGCCTATTCTTGTATCAATAAAATCAAACATTTAAAAAGTTACGTCGGGCATGTTTCTAAATGTAGAATCGTGCCCACTCTCCCGTTCCAAAAAAAACAATTAAACTTGCAATATTATAATGACATCATCACGACAAGCAAAGAATGAATTATTGCTCTCTCTCTCTTTCTCTTTGCCTCGTTTTAATTCTTTTCTGCTGCACGCCTGACCGCATCACAACGAGATAAATTCAGATCCTTCAGAGGAAGGCATGTAAATGCCGCAAACATCTGAAAATAGCATAACTTGGCTCCGTCAAGAAGTTGAGTTCAACCTCGCAGAAGAAAATGTTTCAAAACAGCGCCATCAGATTCGTTTTAGAGGTTTTAGCTTGATCGAAGAGAACGTTTTCCAAAAGAAAGAGTTTTTAGGATAGATTAAAAAGTACAAACCTCTGAAAAAGTATGGCCATCATATTTCAACGGGAAAGGTGATCAGGATCTAAACCATCTTTCTTGAGTTAAAACTTAGTACTCAAGAAGTTTTCACGCGTTTTCACCTCGTCGGCATCGGAAAATATGAAAACCATTGCCAACAATCAAACGCTTTGCATGCGGCTCCTCAGATCTGTGAATCACTTCTATGGCTGAACGCCTGATAAGACCATTTTCAACAAAACTTTGATTTAAAGCTGGTTGTTTTAAACTTTGTAAGCAAAGAGTACTTTTAAAATGCATTACAACGCAGCTGCCAAACGAGTATTGAACTTGTAATCTACTAATTACGCGACTTTTGGAATTGAATAAACTTTTGTGGAATAAAAAAAACCGTGCTGTTTTGCTAGATGTTGCTGCTAGTCTTTAGGACATGCTCTGCCTCGGGTCAAATACAGTGCTCCGCGACCGATGTGCCGCGAGACGACACCAGATGTGCCGCGAGACGACACTAGGTGTGCAGCAGAGTAACGTTAACCTGAAAATACTTTTTTAACGAAAGTTTTAATCTTTTGTAAATTTGAACGTTTTGATACCTAGAGAGTTCTATGATTAGCGAATTCAAACCCCACATTGCCTACTGCACATTTATGACGTTTTGGTACTATCTTTTAAAGAGCACTGTTCGGTTAACTACTATCCCAAAATTTCATTCCCATTACTTAACTTTGCAAAAATTTTTATAAACCGGCTACAACGCTTATGAACAACATAGGTAAATCCTAACTAATTTGTGCATAAAAATAAAGATGTGGCAATGGGCCTGTGGCAAAAGGCGTGGAGAATGGGCATAGGAATATGGACACGGGGAAATATTCGTAAGAGTATGGGGATAACTAATCAGGTATTGACAAAAAGCTAAAAATTAATTAAGTGCTAGACTGTAGCACACAAAATGTATAACTAATGGTACATCTACATTTCTCACGGCCCTCTGCAGTACAAAAATTTTACCCATTGCAGATTCATCAAAAGTTTACAAAATTAAAACAAGGATCAAATCCCTTTTGTTTGTATGGGTATTTTTCCCCTCTTAGTAAAATGGCAAGGGACCAGCTGCTTCCCATATTTCGCTTTTCCGGTTTTCCGGTTAAAATTTCTTTTTAATTTTACCCAACTTACGCGAGCGAAAAGTCTTTCATCTTACTATTAATAAAAAACGATCAACCATCATGACATTTCGTCTTTAAAAAGTCGGAGACTTTGAATTACTCTTTTAAACGTTGAACCAAAGTTACCAAACGTACGGCGATTTTGTTCATAAGTAAAAATACTTCATTGGAATATCAATAAACCATCAAGTGTTTTTGTATTTCTTTTAGTTTTTGCTGCATTTTGGTTGAGGTGTGCCGTCGAATAAAAAGTGTGCCACGAGTAAAAAAAGTTGCGGAGCATTGATCTAATGGAGAACCTATTGCTTTTAACAGTTAACTTCTGTTTTGGAAGCGTTTTTTCTCGGCATTAGAAATATGAAAACCTCTTGCTTTTCAGAAAATCGTCTCTCGTCCAGTTTCCCTGCATGCCGCCGAAATAAACTTCTTTATAGCTTTGGTTGCTATATTTACGTTATTCAAATTTCATGCAGATTTACATCTGTAGGCCGACTAACAGAGCTGACCTTTTAGGAGAGGCAGCGCTAAAGCTGGTTTCATCTCTTCGCCGAAACCAGTCTCTCACTGATCTACGTTTGGACAACCAACGCCACATATTCGGAGCTAAAGTTGAACATGAATTTTCAAAAGTATTAAAACACAACAAGTCAGTATCATTGATATAATCCAACGACCTCTTTATTCTCTACCGCGTTGCAGTAGAATGGTAAAATTATTCACCCAGCATGTCATAAGAGACGACTTTGGATCCCCATCAGAGATGGTCCGCCTTGTTGGTGGTCGGGCTACTCGCCAGCAATTTGTATTTATGACTGGATCGAAATAGAACGCCGCTTTTTCTAGCCTGAATTTAAATGAGATTTTTAGTGTAAACCTAGACAACCATTTCAAGCCTGGCCTTCATCGCAAGGAATAAAAGAGGTAAAGGCAACAACAACCTCTTCATCTTCAATGATATCCCAAGCTGTCTTCTACTCTTTAACGTTTAACTGACTGTATGTTTTGGCTGTCAGCTTACACGCTGTATCCCTAAATTCTTTTACTGAAATAAAAAGTGACCCATGGCAGCATCAATCATCAGTACACGGCAATTCTTTTCATTGAAAGCAAGATTAATCGATATTTTGGAAGCCTGCCTGCCAGCATTGGATTAATGTTGGCCAAACTAAATAATTGCCATAAATTATAAATGGCAGCAAGAAATTGGTTTGAGCACTTTACGACTATTTTAGAGAATATTCTTCTGAGCAAATTCTTCCCGGTCAGATGACCACCAAGTAGTTTTGATATGCTAGTGGCCTCACACTCATACAAACCAGTAACTTATACAGCTTGTTGTGCAGTTGGCCCTTGCTATCTATGGTTCACTTGTTTGGTTGTAAATCTTTTTTTACTTCATTGTTGCTCAGAACACTTCTGAAATTTGGATATCAGTTTGCCAACCCCGGCTTTCGGATGTCCACTTCTAACATTCTCACGCGAAATACGGATGAAGTCAGAAAAAAGAGAGTAATGGAACAAAAGAAACGTTCCCAGGCCGGTTTGGTAAGCACTGTGACGAAGAACTGATGCTGTCAAAGGTTTTGCAATGGATGAAAAAAGCTATGCACTCTACAAAGCTTAGGTCCAATATTTCGGACAAAAGTTTACCGATTGCCAAAGGCTACTGCAGAAATTTGGGCAAAGAATGTAGCAACCAGTAGTCGCAGCGCTATTTTTTGTTGAAATTCTTACGAAAATTCTCTATCTAATGTGGGTAGGTTAAACTTATCAAAAGCGTCTTGAATAGCAGACCCACCTCAAGCTTGCTTTTTTCTCCAGCTAAGTCACTGACAAAGAATGTTTTTAAAGAGCTGTTTGTAATCTCGCAAACAGCATTTACAGAACTAAACGTTTTTAAGCAAGGTGTCACTCAAAGTCGGGACACCTGTAGAGGATTCCAACAGTCTCACATTCAAATCAAAAAATACACTGTAATTTAAGAGTGCTTTCTGAAAATGGCATTTACTCACAAAAATGTTTGCAAAACTGAAAGTAAAAAGAAAAAATACATGATGTCACCCGGTGACTGTTCCTTCCTCGAGGTGCATCACTGCGTAAAACATTATTGCAGCGATTCCGTCAACACCCTACGCATATTTAGCCGCGTGCTCATCAATTTCAGGAAGCAAACCAGTATCAACAACGGCTACAATCAAGTAGCAATTGGTACCGCAGAGAAAGAGCCAAAAAATTACAAGTAATGAAGGACCAAGAAATATCGTTGGATGAACGGGGCGTCGTAAAAGATGAAGACGTGCAGGTATTTTATATATATTACACGGTCTACTGGTGATATATATGTATCATTAAATCGGTGTTTTTAACGGTATTTCAAATTGGACCGGCTGAGATTTGGGGCGAGTCACAACAAAAAACATTCAAAATTTTCGTCTGTTTAGCATGACTTGCAACTCTGATACGGTGGATGAAGAAGAAACAGCAAGCTAATCCCTCACGAGCTTGCCAATTTCGGCGCAAGGTTGAAAAATTTCTCGACACCCTCTGCAGACCACAATGAGCCGAGTTGAGCTTTTTGAATGTTATCTGCATAGATTTCAACCAAAAACCTGTTTTAAAAGAAAAGGGTAGGCAAAGTCTTTCCTTGTTTTAGACAAAAACATCTCTTGTCGGTTTCCCAGAAATGCAACCACCGTACCATGATTATGATAGCATTAAGCCACAACACCGTTTACCTTTCTTGCTTCAAATCGTAGATTCAACTGGGGACTGTTTTGTTGTTTTGCAATAGCTTAGTGTCGTTGTAAAGTAAAGTCAAATCTTTTTAGAAAGTTCTTGATCAAATTAGTCCTTTCCAATTTGATTTGCTCGAAGAATGGTTTTTTAGCAGACTTTTGGGTCAGGTTGAAAAGCCATACAAAAGAACCTCGAGTAAAACTAATATCAAAAACGAGGTGAGTCTTACATTTAAGGCTGGCTCATTAAATTTGTGTGTTTGCAAGTTTTTAGCTAAGGTAGCCTACAGGCCTGCAGCATTCTTTATTCTTTCTGTTTTGGAAAAGCTCTAATTTCTATATCAGCGGTTTTGGCTTCTTCGGTATACATTCCCACTAAAACCAACCGTCAAGCTTGTATTTCTATTTTTGGTCATTTCGTACTGATAATAACGTTATCCTGAAAGATTGCATGAGTTAATAATAACTACCAGATGGACTTGTTAATTTTCCACGGGTTACAAAACTCGAATTCAGTCAGTTATTCAACTACTATTGCCTTTTGAAATTGGTTTTGTAGCGCTCAAAGATAACTTGAGTTTTTCGAAATGTCGCAGTGTCACCTCACGGTCGAAGAACAGCACATTGCTGATAGGTTTTACATATATTTTTGCAGAATTCTTCCTTGATAACAGCCAGCAAGAAGTCCAACTTCAGCAACGTGGATGCAGAACTTCTTGAACGTCCTGCGACTCCCACCCCTCCTAAAAATGAAGATGAACACAGTTGCGTCATCCATAATAGTGATGATGACCTCCTAGAAAATGATGACAGCTGCGAGAGTAGCAGCGATAACAATGGCGCTCTTGTGAAAACTTGCGCAAACAAAAGTGGCGATTGCAAAGCAGTTGTCATCAACAATAGAGACGGAACAAGTTTTGATAATCATGATGCAAAAAATGACGTTGTAAATAATGATGATGTCACTAACGATGATGACGATAATGATAACGTAGAAAATTTCGAAAATAACAGAGAGCTGAATAATTATTGCTCAGACTTGAGCAAGATTGATAAATTGACAGTAAACTATAAGGTTGATGACGTCACAGAAAACAATAATGACGTAGATGACGATGATGAGGTCACGGATTGTGAAAATGATAATTCTGTTGCAAATGAAAACTCTTATGAACAGAGAAGTATGTGCACAGCTGATAACAATGTAAAAGATTTTGACTCTGACGAACAATCCTTTTCGGAGTCAAGTGATGATGCCATATCCTGGAAAGAAGGCACCGAGTACGACAGCGATGAGTACGAGATTGTAGAAGTGGAAGTTACTGATGCGGAGGAGAGTGCATCAGAGAACGAACAGGATGGCCGAGAACAACTAGAACAACAACGCTGCATGCACTTTCGTTCCGAGAGTACGATATGTTTGAAAAAAAACCTGACCAGTTCCGCTGCAGGAAGCAGGCCAACTGGCTTCCACGGTTGCTAAAATCAATGAAAAGACAACTTCTTTCCGAAATTTTGAAACGTGAAAGTATTTTAAATCAAGCTACAACGCAAAATCTAGCACTTATACAATTGGAAAAGCAAAAGACGAAATTAAAAATACTTTATCCTACTTTATTGTTACTGTCAGCCAACAGCATAGGTAGGATTTATTTTGGGAAGAGTGTCAAGGGTGTAACCAGGAGGGGACTAAAAAAGCTACACTTCCCTTTTAGCGATATTACTTTTTAGCCTTACGCTGAACAACTTTGCCTCGGAAATTGACTTTAGACTTACAGTAGTTTTCAGAAACACTCAACAAAATGCCGGCTTGCCTCCAGTTTGAGTAAAAACGATTTTTTAAGAATCTAGAAAATTCTTAGCCAGCCCCTTCTTTTTAAAAATCCAGGATGCATCCCTGAAGAAAAAATGTCTCTTTAGCGTGTTTTTCAGCAGAAACTTCAAAATATCGTTTAATTTTTACCGTTTTTACAAAAACTAACCCAGCGTTTTACCAATATATTGCTGCTGTCAACTCTTTACTTGAAGTGTTAGTTGTGTTTATCAATTAACCGAGCACAGAGCTCAATTAATATCAAGATAAATAGCAGTCTCAATATACAGGGTTGGGCAGAAAAACCTCCCACATTTTATAGTCTTACCGTGGCAATGTTATTGCAGTTAACCGCGTAGCTGAAGTGAATTTGTATAGTCAATAAACTGCCATTTTGTTTTCTGGATTGAGAGATTAGAACAACTAGTAATTTATTAAATTTTTGTTTGAAAACTTTGAAGTCGAGATATGGCCAGAACTGGTACATATCCTGCATTTATTGCGAAAAGTCTTCTCACCAACGGAAAATCTGCAACTGCAATTTAAGAAATTTCAGAAATAATTTTCACTTAAGTAGGCCCCGATCTTGTTCCTGATCGAAAAACTATACTGCTCTGAGTCAAAAGCTTTAGAGCTACAGGTTCAGCACTCAAGCGGAAACCCCCTGGAAAACAAAAAGCGTTTGAACCACAAAGAACAGTTCGTAGCCTGATGTATCCCAACGTGTTTGGAAATTTATCGAAATGTCCAAAATTTAATTTTAAAAATATTTACGGCATTTTGTAAACGTTTGGTTTCAAAAGTCTCGTGTTTCGTCTTGGTCTAGGCACGTTCAAGTCTTAGTCTCGTCTCGACTTTTTTGCTAAAAGTCTAGGTCTCGTCTAGGTCTTGAAGATTTTGGCCGAGATTCCAGCTTTGGTGCCGATATTCTTGAAAATGTTCCTCCAAATGCTGCTCTGATCACCAGTGACAAAGCTCGCTTTTATTTTTCCGGTTTTGTCAACAAGCAAAATTTTTGCTATTTGTCAGAAAGTAACCCTAGAAAGCTGCATAAAAGGCCTCTTGACAGAGCGAGTGACAGTGTAGTGGGCAGTTGCGAATTTTGGGAGTTTGGGGCCCTTACTTCTTTGAGGAGGAAGACAAAGCGATTTCAGTTACTTCAGCTCGTCGTGTGCGGATGCTGGAAAACTTTTTAAAGCCAAAGCTCCGAGAAAATACAAATCTCGGAGAAAATGCAACGGTATGGTTTCGATAAGACGGAGCAACCACCCATACTGCAAAAAAATCAATCGATGTTTTGCGACAACTCCTTCCAGGGTATTTGATTTTTTTCCCGTCGTGATGATGAACCACCAGGACTTTCGCCTGATCTTTTACCTTGCAATTGTTTTCTAAGGGGCTATGTTAAGGCAGAGGTGTATGAGCAACGACCTACAACTATTGATGGACTGAAAGCTGCTATTCGCCAAACAGCCAATGAAATTCCACAAGAAATGACATTGAGGGTGATGGAAAACTGTAGGAATTGCTTACAGCAGTATATTGCAGTTCGAGGGCGCCACCTTGAGAACGTCATTTTTAAAACTTAGTTCACATAAAATTGCAATCATACAGCGTTGTATGTCATAAAAATTACAATAATCCCACTGCTTCAGAAATGTGGAAAAGTTCTTCTCGCTTCTTATTGTGAAAGCTGTTTTGATTTGAAAAGCATGCTTTAGATGCTTACAACGATTTACAAATAATTGCACACAGAATATTTGATTATTTGCAAAGTTAGCAGCGTTTCAATAAGCAAATAGGTAGCCCTGTATTTATACATACCGGCTGCAATCTCACACAGCTCATGTGAAACTGTCACCTCATTCTACAAATTGGCATTGGGAAATACTTTCCCAGTACAGTGGGCTTACTTTCTACGTACGAACAAGAATTGGGAAATACTTTCCCAAGGCACTTGTTATTTTGGAACAATAAACTCGCAAATTGCTGAAAATTTGTAGTAAACTAGTTTCGTCCTATCTGTCAGTAAAGAAGCACCTCAAAATGTAACTGATTTATGCTTTCTTTTAACTTGTAAAAAAACTTGAAACTTTGTAGCAAAACTACCTACAAACCAACCTACCAGTAACAAATCTTGTTCATCACGTTACAGCCACTTGAAAGGCTTCAACGCATTTTACATTTGTTACAACTTTGGACGCTGAAACAGCGAAAATATTTTCCAAGGACTGCAAGAGGTGCATAAAGTGTACGGGAATATTTTCCCCAAGACTTTATAAAGGGTTAAACTTTTTGTTACTTATTTTTGAGGCTTAATTAATTGAGTCTGCTCAATATCTAAATGAATCGGAGGAGCGATAACTCTTTGTCGAAATTCTATCACTGAATTAATGTTGCTTACTTTCAGTTTAGGATAGCACACTGAAGAAGACTGCTCTACATTGGCTTTACAATGTGCATTTCTATAAATTATAAAGCGGATTTTATCTTTCTTTGGATAGTAGTTGCTCTCGTTGGAAGAGTAGAAACACTGCATGGTACATAGGCGTATAGCAGAAAGATCAATCTCGTTTGAAGAATCACAATCTTTAGTTTCTACACTGATACACTATCATCAGCAATTGCAAAAATTAACTTCTATTTCAGGGGCTCCCAAACTTTTCTCAAAAAGACCCCAAAGACTACTTTCAAGTGTCCATAGTGACTCCAGGTCAATAAATATTTTTTCTTTTTTTCACAAAACTTTGTAGAGTTTTTTTTCACTGAACTTTAGTGTTTGGTCATGTGGTGAGATTTAGTATAATAAGCGAAAACATTTAAACTTTGTATTTTAATTCATTAATTATTATTAAATTGTAATAAATTAAAATAATAATAATAATAATAAAACAAAATTAAAAATAACGAAATCACAAAAAAATTTTCAGTCTGGAAAATTAAAAAAATTCTCTTATTGGGAAGAGTCATTGTTCAATCAATATCCTGTATCTGGGGATGTATGATGTCAGGCAACATACCAAAGAATTTTCCAAGTTAATGTTTGTTACACGGCTGCGATAATCATTTTTAATGAACACCATTAATGGGAATACTGCCTCACATGCGTAAGTGGTTCCGAATCGCACGAGAACTTGCAAGCCTCGATTTCGAACAGTTGAATGCTTGTTTGGTAACTGTATTCAAAGCTTTGCTATATCCTATAATAGCACACCAAAATTGATTCTTGCTTCATTGTGTGCCATCTCAAGTGCAATAGCCCCACAGTGCTTGGTATCAGCTTTAAATGGAAAATGTGCAAAATCCAAAGGCTCTGCTATCAAATCTTTGAATCTTGCATATGTATTTCCTGTCAGATTCTCCAGGTAGTCCAGCAAATCTTTTTTCGCTTCTTCGAGGTCTAGTTTCTTATGAAAATCAAAATCTATCGTTGCATTAAATTCCTGGAAATGACAAAAATGAGAATAATTATTCATTTAGCTTCTTCTCGCAGTATCTGCATCTTGCTGACGAAAGTTTTTATTGAGTTTTGAAAATCAAACAGCCATTTGCTTTTCCCTTGAAGTTCTGTGTTAAGCTTATTAACGTATTCAAAAACATCTTTAGGAAGTGCAAGGCGAGCAAGAAAGTGTGGATCATGAAAATAACGAGCATTCTTGTGCCCCTTATCTTGCAAAAATGGGGCAAGTTTACGACAACGAAGGAAAACCCTTTCCGAAGTTTTTCCCCGTGACAGCCACCTGCCAGCAGTGTGTATTAATTATGTGTTATGATCAAAATTTTCAGTGATCCACAATTGTTTGAACACACGACAATTTAGATCCCTAGCTTTCACATAATTGACAGTGGATATGACTACCTGCATCACATCAGAAAAGTTCGGAGACAAGTCCTTTGAGTCAAAACGCTGGCGATGGATTATACAGTGGTTTATTTTAATGTGAGGATATTCCCTCAAAAGAATTCCCAGCATTTCAATATTCTTTCTCATCATTGATTAAGCACCATCAATACTACATTCAATCACTTTATTCCAATCGAGGTAATTTTCAGTGAAGAACTTATTAATGCCATCAAAAACATCTTTGCCTCTTGTTGTGGTTTCTGGTGAAATGCAAGCAAGCAGTTCCTCAGTGATCGAGCTCTCCTTCAGAAATCTTCCGAAGATTAGGAGCTGCGCTTGAGCTGTTTCATCAGTTGACTCATCCACTGCCAGAGCTGTCCATGGAAAATTTCTAAAATCTGTTCTTTTGGATCAGGTGCGGTAGTTTGAATGCGTCTTGTTATGGCATTGTTACTAAGAGCAAAATCATTTACAGCTTCATGTACCTTTCTAGCAAATGGTTCATCTTCAAATACCTCACAAAACTTTTTACAGCAGTCTTCATGATAGTCTCACTCTCGGTTAAAGGTCGCTTATGCTGAGCAATAAGAAAAGCTGTCTTGTAAGAAAATATTTTGATCTTTTTTTTCTGTAATGGAGCTCTGCATGAAACTGCCTACGATTCGGTTAAATTTTATAACGATAATAATAACGATGATGGAAAACTCTCTTGAGAGCCTCTTCTGACATGACAGCAATATTTGCATGAGTTTCCGTGTGTCTTTGAAGTTTATTAGGTATCATGATTCCTCGGCAAGTTCTTTAGAACACGCAACACATATTCCTTTACCACTTACGTCAGCAATCCTGTACTTATCGAGGAATAATGGATTGATAAAACGTTTTCGTTTTTTGATCGAAGTTTTAGTAGGTGTTTTATAAAACTTTTCCAGTATGATTAAAAAACAGTTTTTATTTAATAAAGACATTTCGATAAGTTTTATTACACACGCACATTATACATGCTGTTATGTACACTGCCTGTCCACACACACACAGGTAGAGTAACTGCTTACTTGCCTCTGCAAGCCTGTCATTTATAAAATGGCTGGATTAGAAAAAATTCGACTGCTTAGTAGCCAGTAAACGCTGTTTTGATTGAAGACTGGGAAAAGCCTAATATACTCTTTCACTGCTATTCCAACATAAATAAAATATGGGTTTACTTAAATATTAGTTCCAATACTTGTCAGCCTACTGATAACAAACTTTCTTTACTGCAGAGTGCACACAATCAATTCGAATCTGTGGATCAGCAAGTGATTTCATTGTGAACAATCAAAGAGTGATGTCACAATAAGTACCTACATTTTCAATGGCATAAACATAGGGCGATGCACATAGGCCTGTTTTAAAATAAGCAATGGTACAAATAAATTTAACGTGGTTTGTACATCCATCCTTTACGATACCTCAGCGACCTCACCTAATTATCACTCCGATCCCATTTGGGGTCGCGACCCCTGGTTTGGAAACCCCTGTTCTACTTCGTACATTGCTTGCGTTCTTCTAAATTGCAGGTAAAAGAGCGGTTTTGCATTTTGACTTTTAGGCGACTTATCCAAGCCTACAGTGATCACTGGACCGTGACGCAAACAGCTTTTGTTTCATGATTTGTTTAACACCACACCATTTCTACATCATGCTATTTATTTCTTTGCTCGAAAAAAAATTGATAATTGAAACACTGATAAAAAAAGAATCTAACGAAATAACTGGAACAATCGACTTTAAGCAAGCAGTACAAGCTGTTAACAGTGCTAACGCTCTCACAGTAGCTATAGCCTATGGGCAGGATTCTAATGTGTGTGCAGACAATATCGAGGAACAAAACCAAGGACGCACTACTGAAGACAAGAAATTTTATCCCCTACTCTTGCCTCTTCCGTTTTCCAGGGGTAAGAATTCTATTAAATAGTTTATAAAATGAGTTGGAAAACTTAAATCGGGAGCTGTTTTATACCATTAGGTTTTGGGTGCTATGATACAGTGATACCAAACGCATTCTTTTTTCACAGCTCTTCAAGCTTGAAGACCAAATACAACTTATTCATTGGAAGCTCTGTTTTACCTACGTCATCGAAGCATACAAAATTGAAGAATAAACAAACTCCTAACTACACTGCCGTTGAAATGCTTTTAGGGTTTCCAAAGTTATCTCATAAAAACAGTTGAGGGCAGTGTAGTAGTGCAAATTTTTAGCTGCTCAATTAACGGAATGAAAGTTAAAATATCAAAATCGCAATATTTACTTTCCATTACACGAACATCGGCCTAACTACTGCAGTTTACAAACAAAAAATGCACGAAAGACGAACGAAAAAAGCAGCAGACATGATGGCTGAAAAACAACACTCATGCAATAAACGCGATACGGGATCAAAAGGCGACTCAACTGCGTTTACAATAAGAGACTTTCATGAAAGAAAGAAACAAACAGTAGACCAATGTAAACGATTGTCCGGGTTGATACACCACGTTTCCCACGATATGCCAAACTCTACAGCTTGTCGTACAGTTTGAGACAGATGTTTCAAATACAGCAAAAGTCAAATATTTCAATGTTCTGCCCAAAGTTTGTGGTTCAAGCCTCAAAATTTTAAGGCGTGTTCTTCAACTTCAACCATCGAGCAAGCAACCAAGTGTAACAAGCGTACTTTTGTTTCCTTAGGTGCGATTCCTGGCAGGTCACCTACATACTGTAAACGCAGTCGACTTTCTGACGAAATAAAAATAAAAGCAAGACTGTAGGCTTCGGAATGGTTCAAGCTGTCAAGCTTCGACGAGCGAAAGAACTTCACCGGCTTGGATTGGGAAATAAATAAAATTGCACGAAAGCTTCTTGTGTATAAAGAAGAGGAACACAGATGGATGATTCCTAGTGTCATTTTCAATATTTCTTCAAGATGGCGGTTGGTTTAACATGCTGTAAATAAATTCTTTGTGAAATTAGCTTAACACAAGGAGCAAAGAAAGCTAGCCAACTGGGAAACATGCTCAGGGTCGTATTAAATGGACAAGGGGCTCCAATATTTTCCGGTCCTTACATTAAAATTCAAAGCACATTTATTAAAATATTGGATTTGCATTTCTATACGTATTTACTCAGTTCTATGACAGGAAAACACTTATTCTATCTCAATCATATTTCCAGGTTATCTGCGATAGGCAAGTTGGTTAGCTTACCTGCCAAAAGTCTCGAAAAATTGCTCCATTTCCTTCTGCAGCTGCATGTTTCTTTCTTCAGCTTGCTTTAATCCACGCTCGGCATTGCGCAACCGTATCTTCGTCATCGCGTGACGTTTCGCCTCTTCGCGGTACCTGCACAGAAACAACGTTTCCAAACCTTTTTCAAAAAACCATCACCAAGCTCATCACTCATAACATGAGCTACTTCGAGAGTGTACGTTTGCAAAACCCTCCGATATTTTACCAGTTCTTAACACTAGAATTAAAAAATAAACAGTGCGACAATCAAAGAATCTTAGCAAAATATGAAGATCGTGAGCCGCGCAAATTATTTTTAACTATTACACAGTAGATTGCATGCGATGTGAGGATATTCAAATTTTGACGGCGAAAGCGGTTTGCGTATATGTTGATCTGAAAGTGTTATTAAAAATAGTGTAGTTAAAGAATAGGCTGTCAACGCCAATATTTATTTTCTGCTTCGTTTCAACAAAAAGCGTCAACTCAGCATAAAGTTTTGTGTTGATTAGCGATTTTGATTATCGCTGTCAACGATCCTTTACAAAATATTTAACATTTGTTTAAAGCTCCGTTATCAGCTTATCTCTACGCGCTGAGAAACAAACAATTTAAATGCCAGCTAATCGCTTTATATTAACTGTAAAAACATTGCCGTCTTAAGGCCAGCAAGTTAGTATTTGACTCATTCTAAATAAACAAGTGAAGAAAAACGACAAAAAATAAGTTGTCGGCGTCCTAAAAAAATACAGCAGCCGATAAACGCGTGGTCGGTTGACAGAACCGTTCTCACAACTTGTTTAGCGGGAGGCTAGAAAACGAATTAACAGACAATTACCGATGGATGGCCTCACAAACCCTTTCCTCAATCCGACGCACAGGTTGCGTGTTCTAACCCAGAAAAAGTGCAATCATTGTAACGTGCAACAGTTTAAATCCCCACAGTATGTGGCCAATCAATGACACTGGAAACTGAAAGCACGACGCCAAAAAAATAGCAAGTGGAACCCATTTTTGAGACCTATTTAAGGCATTAAAGGAGACCAAGTTAATGCTTCTCTCACAACTACTCACTTGCTTTCAGATTGCGACTCTGTACTTAGTTTTCCACTTCGCGCAGAATTGCCAGTGGCAGCGTCGCAGTTCTCTGGTGCAGAGTCTAAAAAAGTCGCTCATCACTACAAAGCTGGCGAAGGAACAAGGGCAGAGAAAAATAGGCTGACAAATGCAGTCCGTTTTGCATGCATAGAAAGCTGACATTTTAAGAAATAAGTGAAAATGAACGACTTTGATTTTGGTTTCTTCGCTCTCAACAACTTTAAAAACGTTATAAAAACTTTTGAACGTTATCTCATATAAAAATTTGACGCTTCACATGTCGGTTACAACTTGACAAAAAACTTGATTACATCGCACACTTACCATCGCTTAAAAAAGAATTGTAATCGGTCGGTGACGAGGGAACATCCCCTAACGATTGCATGTTGCTACGCATCTTCATCACGTAATGTTCTTCCAGCATACGTGACCTCTTCTCATGTTCAAGTCGTTGCTTTTCTATTTCGTCCTGCATAAAATGATGGGTTTATAAAACTGTAAAATTTCCTAATTAAGCGAGTACAAAAGTTGTCAAGAACCTGGTCCCGAAATCTGAAGGTCCAGGGATCGGTTCTGTTTGGGTCTTGCGTTGCTGTGCCCTCAAAGAAAGGCAAGGCAATGCTTGTGGTTGAAAGTTGGTGGGCCGGCAGGCCAGGCAACTTCTTAGGACTGAAAACGAGCTGATCAACATATGATAAACAAACGCTTCCCACGACCAGAGCACATTGAAAACTAGCGCGTACCTTCAGGGCTTGCACTTGGTCTTGCAGTTCTTTGTACGAAGGCGGACGGCTGGTGAAGCTGTTCCCAGCATCGGAGTTAGCATGAGATCGTCGGAAGCTGGGAGACGTGCTGTTTGGATCCAATGGATCAAAATCAGTTTTCGAAGATCGTTGACTCGACGAAGACTGAAAAAAGTAATTCAACGACTAAGATTCGACTCCAGCACAGAATGTAAACAACACAAAAGATTTTTTCAACTGCAAACGACATGAAAAGAGATAAAGAAGTTCGTTATAGAAAGTGTGGCGCTTTAGTAATGGAAACTATAAAAGGCGGCCTTCACTGGCTCAATGAAGTTTCAGTTGCTAACTTAATGAAAATCTGAATTCGCTTTTAGCTCTCTTCATTTAAGAAAATGGTGAATTAATTACATCCATACTCAAAGTCAAGTTTCTAAATTAAACTTTAATCAATAAAATTAAAAAGAAAATTGACGTCAGCGAAAATGCGAAGTGTCTTTCATACTTAAGCAAAAGATGTAAAATACGTTTTTCACGACCTTATGGCCAACGAATTTGGAGAAATTTGTCCTCCATGTCAGCGAAAAATAAAAACGAAGCATTGAGTTTAATTACGTGCTTACTTGGTTATCATCTCCTCGACGTGGAAATCGCGACGGTTTTGTCGGTACTGACGGCAGCGTTAAAGCTGACGATTCGTCGCTTGTTGAACCGATCGACAACCGATCACTTTTCAACGAGTCTCCGATCCGTTGCAAATGAGCAGCGCTTTTAGAAGTCGGGCAAGAAGAAGTACGAGAATGATGGGCGCTCGAAGTTTGAAATTTTTCTTGAGATGGATCAAGGACACGATTCGCTTCGTTCAACGAAGAGTTGGAAGCACAGGAATTCAGGCGTAGACAATCCCCAGTTAGACTGGAGGATCGAGGAGAATCGAGGCCGTCTACACTCCCTGCAATCGCATGGACTGACGAATTGCTGCAAGTCTCCGGGTCTTTCCCTCCTGAAGATGTCGTCACATTGTCGTAAAACGACTTCCGCTGTGGCTCGCTATGCAGAGGTAAAGCCGATGCGTCACTTCCGGCACTCGACTGTGCGCTTTGTCGCCGTCGGGTTGGCTTCAGGGGCTTTCGCAAAGGAGGAGGCATTGAAGGAACAGGAGGAGCCCGCTTTTGGGTATTTTCAGGGGTCGCGTCCAGCGAGCCGGTCCCACTATCATCTGCTGCATTACGTAACGTCAGCGTGTTATTGTTGGAAGCGGTGGTGGTTAGAGTCCCGATTCCAGCATCCCCGTTTATGTTCATTCCATCCGGGCTCTCATTTACAGACGGCAAGGTTCTCAAGGGAGGATGAGAAAGATCATCGTCTTTGGGAAAGAAGAATCTGAAAAGTGAGTGTCGTTAGTCGTTAAGTTATTGCTTCAGCTAGCACACTCAAAACTATGAGGAAGAAGTGGCATTTTAACTAACAGGTCAGATGTGTCCATGATAGCAAAATGCCTGTTGCATGAGATCATATTGCACCACTAGTAACGATAAAAGACTATGCAAATACTCTTAACACAATCATGCTAAGGCAAAGCCAAGAAACCACTTACTCGTGGTGAGCTATAAATTGGAAAATAACACGTTGCACATAGGATGCATCCGCCATCATAGTATGGGCGTTTTCTTCTTTTGCTTTCATTAAATTTGGTCCAAACACCAACGACAAATTGGACATATCCATTTTGTTTGAAGCTGAATGTTGGTCCACCTCGTGAAGAAACTGACACAAGTATCTGCAAAGAGCATTTGTCTCGATTAATATCACGAAAAACCTCGACAAAAATCTAGATTTCTACGACAGGCAGCAAGGGGCGTAGTCAGAACTTTGAAATTGCGCAGTTAACAAATGCACACGGAGGGGCAAAAAACCAGTAAAGATGCTAGCTCTGGCAGCGAGTTGCATCACGGTCCGTGGAAAGATGATTACAACTTTTTAAAAACGTATCGAAAATGGCGCTTCGAAGATGAAAAAAGTTTTCATCACTTTCGGTCGTAAACGGCTTTCAAATGTTAGAAACAGCAAAATTTATATGTGCATTGCTGGTTGCAGATGAGAGAGTTTTACCTCAATAAGTCAAAATTGGGTTGAGGAAGCATGTTCACTTGTTCTTTTATCACTTTCCTCGCCTCTTCTTGCTCTTTGGTCCTTTCTGTTTCTTCTAGAAGCTGCTTAATGTCACACGAGCCCCTTTGAGACAGTTTAGCAGCGCTAATCAAACTTTCATATTGTTCAAATGGGATCACTGGCTCAGGTAATTCACGCAAATAACCCTTCAACAATGAGGCAACCGTATGAACATCCGTCGCTCTGCAAAAACAGATTTAATATTTACAACGCAGCCTTTGAGCCATTTTTCACAGCACCAGAGTTAAAGCGCAACGACAATTTTTAGTTATGTCTGAACGAATTTTGGAAGTTTTATGTCCCACACTCAAAGTAATGTTGAAGCCGGGCGTCAAGCATGTGATCTACAAATGTCATTTCTAAAGTCCTGCAACGGAATCAAACCCAGGTCTGACGGATGCGAAGCAGACGTCTTAGTATTCTACAATTATGGAATACCATGAAACACTTTCAAGCTTTCTACTATACATTAAAATGAGTGCAAAATGAATTTAAAGTTATTTAAACCATTTCAAAATTTCAAAAATGCACGAGTTTGTCTCTCTCGAAAATGTCTATAATCCTACTGCTTAAAATTTTTTTCTATCCCTTAAAGGCTTGAGACTTTGTTTTGGGAGAAATTTTTGCCGATTAGTAAAACGCGGGTTATAAGCAGGCCTTGATTAATCTTTCTCTCAATCAACTTCAACCTACTTTGGAAATATTGGTCGTTCTCCCATGTCGTAAGCGTCTTGAAGATCTTTCACTTCATTAGCTTGGCCTGGCAAACGGAAGAGTCCTTCTTCGGTCAAGCCTTTATTAGCTCGAATGAATTCAACGCAGTTCTCGACGATTATCGGCACCTGACGCGGCGAAGGTCGGCTTTTTGATCGGGATCTTAAGCTCGTGCTGCTTGCGGGCGAGTCGAGTCGTCGATCATGACGCAATGTCTCGTCCAAACGCTGGCCGAATATTCCTGTCGTAAAATAAGATATTAAAACGTGATAACAAAAAACAAGTAGAACATTAATATCAATAGTGGAGCGAATCCTTTTTATTAGTGTGCGATTGAGGGAGAAAATAAACGCTTCTAAAATCTCTCAAAATCATCGCTTAATTGGTTAAACTCAATATTAAATTTTCAAGGCATTAGAAAAAGCAAGCGTAGCTTATTTCAAAACGCTATTCCACATACCTCCACCGAATGGAGATAATATAACCCTCTTGATTACTTTCATCCACTCATCCATATCGGCCTGCGACGGTGCTGAGAGCAGGTACGACTCGTGATTGTTGTTGACTTTTATTTGTTCGTTGGCTGAAAGTAAAAACAAAAGCAAACGTGAAACACATACTTTTTTCTTAAAAGGGTAGTTATCTACTTTTTGAATCACTTTAACGCCCCTTGAGGTGGCTCGAGCGCTAACGGAGACAGGCAAGGAGGTTATATTTAGGGGAGACTAAAAACCTCCTCTTAAAAATGTCATAACTTAAAATTTTTGTAACGGTCCCTATAGGCACCCTATGATGTTTTCTTAGCTGTAATTCATCCACCCAACATAAAATATAAAACGATGCCACGTATAACGGAAGTACGCGTTGTACTACGCAAATTGAGTAAATGGTTTCTTGTTTACAGTTGGTATTTCGGTTTAAACCAGTTACGCAACAGCATAGAAGACCGCAGCGTCAATTTACTGGTAGCAAGTTTCACGGAAATTAAATAATGGTTACTGGAATATCTGTTAAACATTGCGTTTAGCTTTTGAAATGATCCGATTACTCTGTTTTTTAACTTCTCAGAGCGCTACAGCTAACACAATTACGATTGCGCGTATGGTATTAGCTTGCAGTATACCATTAACTAATGAAACAGCTGTTATTTTTGCTCCATTCGCATGCGAAAACATTGCGCTCGAATCTGTTTTGGAAATTTGTAACAACCAAACGTATAAAATTCGTTCTCGTTTAACAGCAGATTTAATTGCCACGTGGTCGCTAAGAGAGCTTGAAAATAAGGGGTCTTTTCCTTTCAAACCCATTTTCAAAGTATGAATTATAACGTTACCGCTATCAATTTTTTAAAAGCTATATTTTACTTTTCAAGAAGAACACTGCCACTTCTAATTTATGCCCTATACTCTCGCATTGACCGCATAAAATATTTAAAAGCTAATGCAGTTTCCTTTCAAGCTTTTGCAACAATTCGCAGCAGCGTATGATACAAGTTTCTGTTCAAAAAGCCAGTGGGAAAGTATTCCGTGCTGTTATGAAACCGACTATTTTGGTAAGCTGCTGTAATCAAAGTAGCTAATCCTACTACTGTTCCTTACATGACACATTTCATGACAGAAAAGACAAATAAAAACACCTGCACTGCGGAACAATTATTTTGGGAAAGGAAAATGGGGAGATCGTGCTACACCAAGAGAACGTAAATGCGCGTTAGGATACTCGTAATAGCAATTATATCCAGCTTCAATCGCTTTTTTGTAAAACAAACATATTGCAAGTATACCAGGTACTGTAGTAGTCTTAAAAGTCACATCATCTGGATCAATTTAACTTAACTTAATGGTATAAAACTTTAATATAACGCTGAAAAGGGTATTTTGCCTGAAGATTTGCGAAACGCACCCGTTTGTCGCAGAATCACGCCAAACAAGTCAAGCAAAACGCTTCTTTACATCGAAACAACTTGGAAGCAAGCGAAGGAGCCGATGCTAGCGCATTGTTCTAGTTTCTAAAAATGGATTTGGATTGAAATATCAAGGACTGGAACAGAGATCAGCTGCTGAGCAACTACAAACAGATGTTGCATTTTTGAATATTGCCACGTCACAGAAGTTCGTGGTTAATGGTATGACCAGCCAAGAAGCTGACTGATATTCTACGACATAGTATTAATGGAGATCAGTCAGCTTGTTGGTTGGTAATTTACCAATTGTAATCTTGTACGTGATTGCATTGAGTAGACAAGCAAATAAAATATTCCCGATTAGATGCATCTCGGTTTGTTGTTATTAGATTGCAAGAATTGTGAAGGTTCAAAAACCTAACAATTTTTGCTTTAAAAAATAACATGTCATTAAAAATAATCCCAACGAAAGATTGTTACGAAAGCCTGTAAATAGTAGGTAAGAGCGAATCTATTAAAAAGTGATTTTATTATAACGATCATAGTGGTTATCTGATTGTTTCTGTTGACGATGTACTGGTTTATTTTACGTGGACAAACCGCATCAATACATTTTAGAAAATTATATCGCATAATTGCGTGACTCTCTCGCTGCCGCCTGGTCTTAGTTTTAGATTGCAATTTTCAACAGCCGCACGTTCCGGATGGCCGTGTTAGAATAGTGAAGCTGCTCACCCAGCATGTTGTAAGAGGCGACAACTGACCACTGTCGGCCTTCTAGGTGATGGGGTTACTAGATTCTCTCCGTATTCACGAATGGTTCGAAATGGGCCGCGGGTTTCCCAAAACCAGGTTTTAATTGGGTTTGTGTTGTGGACCCAGATGGCCTTTTCATGCCGTGTTTCCGGTCCCATGGACGTGGGGTAAACAAAATAACAACAGGTTGCAGCATCAGTGAAGACAAGGAATTTCGCATATCACCATGCCTTGGTGCTCGACGTGCGACCGCAATCAGTATTTATTGCTAGCAAAAGCATTTTAAGCTTTAAAGTTTACTTCTTGCTTCAAAACTGCCACCCAAAATACTAGCAAGCGAGGAAAGACGTTAAAAAGGTATAAGAGTCATATAAGTTTAAAATAAAAAGAAAACGCACTTGAAATATACTACTCAGCCAATTCTAACCAACTAACAAAGACTGCGTGTCAGTAAGAGAGATTAATGGTTTATGACAAGTCTATTAGCTAAACAGTTGTCAATGAAAGGGAAATCGAAAGGTATAAATAGAATACTTTGTGTATTGATTAAACTTAAAAGTAGTCGTGTTGTTGTGATTATCCCTCCTCTTCCTCGGGATGGAGGTACGACACGAACGGCAATTAAGCTTACACCGTCAACCTAATTGAATTAGGCTAGAGGAAAGGTGGCAGCCAATTTCGAACCAGTCACGATTGACCGGTAGCCCCACCATCAACAAGGTGGACTGGCATTGGTGGGTACCCAAGAGTCGCCTCTTACGACATGCTGGGTGAGCAGCTTCACAATTGTAATCCGGAAAAAAGGGCGATGATGAGTGACCTTTTTCGCCTTGGGTGTCACAAACTACAATGGTAAGAGAACAGATAAAGAAAATGAGCTTTCCATCTAAAAGGGGTTCTAGGCACAAAGTGAATTGAGAACCACGATTCTTGTACAAACGAAAAAAAGATTATTCAGTGATCGGTGAATAAAAACATGTATCTAAACCCTCATGACTTTATAGTTTGTGGCCTAACTGCTCAGGGCATCAGTCTTTAATCGCTTTTATAAATTTTAATGTCGCATAACATATTAAAAGCAAATCGTTCTCAGATTACTCAGAAAACTAAATTCCGACAAGCGGTACTTTTCCGTTTTGAAGTTCAGATTAATATATAAAACCACGGGTTTACACACAAAAAAAGCAATCAGCAAGAAAGAAAGTCCGTTATACGTCATGTTTACCGCGTTTTGCAGGCTCAGACGTGCTGATTCAACGTATTTCTACAACTACACACTCGCTTTCGAACCAGAGTTCGTCCTGGAGCAACGTAGCCCTTTAAATTCCGGATGCCCTTCCTGACGAATACCAGCGGTGTTTCTATAGAGTTTTGAACTCCAGACCTTTCGCTCTGAAGCCCATAACGATAACACTAAACCACAGTTGCTACACGACACCACGGCGGCTACACTACACCACGGCGGCTCCACTACACGACGGTGGCTACACTACATCACGGCGGCTACACTACGCCACGGCGGCTACACTACATCACGGCGGCTACACTACACACGGTAGCTCCACTGCTACACTACATCACGGTAGCTCCACTACACCACGGTAGCTCCACTACACCACGGTGACTACCACTACACCACGGTGGCAACGATACCACTAAACCACGGCGGCTACACTACACCACAGCAAGAACATAATATTTTAAGGTTTTTGATATTCTTTTCTCAAGTGCGCAACGGATGGTAGTATTATGTAACGGTACGCTTACCTTCAAAGGCCTCCGATAAAAATTCTTCCTTGGACGTGGAAGATAGACTTTCTAATTGTTTATTTCGCAAAAGCTTATTATTGCATTCTTTGGAAGATTTTTTGTTCGGAGAAAAATCTAACGCTTTCCCATTCTCCCTGTTATTAACTGACAAGTTTTTCTTCGTCAGTCCGTTACTGATGTTGCCAGCTGCGAACGATCGTTCAGTTTGACACTGAGAGGTCACCGGTTTGACATCGATGAACGATTTGCTATGTCTAAACGATGGATGGGGCTGCGCTACGCGTTGAAGACTACCGTTACGTTCTGAGCTGGTCTTGATAGGCTCCTGAGACCTAGCAAGAACGTAAGAGTTGTAATAAGCAACAAGGTCGAAACGTTCGTGGCCATTCTTTTGTCCGCCACTTCTAAAGTTATTACGTCCATTATGCACACGAGTATTCTTGTAAATTCCTCTCTGGCGATTAGTGCAACCACTACATTGGCATAAACTACTTGACACATTACCCATTGCCTTTAACAAATGAAATAATTAGTTAAATTTCACTAACTTTTAGCTATTCCACAATGCGCAACCAAAAAGCAGATGTTTGCACATGCAAAACCGTAGTGTCAGTTAAAATACCTCGACTGCTCTTGCTTTAATCAGTTGCACACTGGAATATAGTACATCCGTTTGCAACACAATAGCCTTAAAATAACTAAGTAAACTGCTGCACTGAACTGCGCTAGAAAACTTATTTATTCACGGGCAAAAAGGATCAGTGAGCTACATCAGCTGATCCATACTTTTGCATTTTCCTTTTTCAGTATCTGTCTGCTGCAGTTTTTCGACCACAGATATGTACACGCTTAACTGAATGAATGCAACTTTAAACCACGTCGATTGCAATAAAATGTTTAAACGAAGTGAAATGTTTAAATGCATATCACGACATAGAACTATTAGCGTGCCATTATTAAACAATTATTTTTATATTATTGCGAAATTTCAATTGTCACTTAAATAAAACCAATCGCGTGTAAAGCAAAAATAAAAATAATTTTTAGAACTCCTTATATGGTGAAAAACTTGTTTCTCATTTTTAACAATTCATGTACAATCAGAGAACTCCGCGGAGCACATTTAGTTTTTAATAACCACTAATATATATTCAAAGAAAGGGGTCTAAAACTTTTAATATAATATATAGTATAGTATATAGTACTAAAGACTTTCAAGCACGGTAGATTATAAATCGAACAGTAAAAATAATAGATTTGTAGATAACCCCACACAATTAAACCTTGAAATAGTGGTTATTTTATCCAAAAAAATCAAGCGTGTAAATAAAAAATTGCGAGAACACCATTTTTTGCTTGCTGATACGTTAACGGTAACACTGAACAGTTAATATTTACTCAAACTAAATTCTTAAGCTATTTTTCTACTCTAAAATCTATTTTAATACTTCTAACGACAAAACAGTTAATGCAAAGTCTAGCTGTTACATCTGAGCCTGACGTGTCATCTGCAGGTTAGTTTCACTACTGTACTACGGAAGAGCTACAATTACGTACAATCGAACCTCAGAGCAAACTAGTTAGTTATATCGCATAACCACACAAGAGCAATGGCACGCACTAGAAAAGGTGATTTTCTCACAACTAATTATGTCAACATGGTTAAACGACATCATAAAACACCGCAAATACGCAAACAAGAAAATCAAGGGCTCTTATATAGGTGTAACAAACAGATACTTAAAATTACCGCAAGCAGTCACGGCTGTCTTCAGCACCTCGAACATCAATCAAGATTCGGCTTCGAAAGCGTACTCTGTGTCTTTAATCGAAACAATAAATACCTACTTCTAATAAGCGTAACAAACAAATAGTCTTAACATTGGCAAATCCAAGCCAAGCGATGGCTGAGGATCTTGAGACGCTTTGCGTCTGGACTTGCACAAGTTTCCATACGTGGACGATATTGGCGCCGACTACACAAATAAAAAATAAAATTTAATTTGCTTAAATCAGCGATCGGCGAGCTGTTTTTGAACATGACAAAGTCAAACTCCGACAGTTATTGTCTACAAACACACAGGAAGACTTGTATAATTATAATAAAATTACCTTATACGTAGATACAGTCAAACTCAAAAATTGAATCGTACAATTTAATGCCCACTTTCATAGCAGTAACGAAAGTACTAAATCAAGTTTTAAGCTCGACGTAAACTTTAAAGAACCTCATGAAGAACCAACGATGCGTGCCTTAACGCGCACATACGACTAGGTCAGTTAACAAGAGCTACTACTATTGGATTACTTTAATATGGTGCAATCAAGCCGAAAAAAGGCTTTTATTCTTTTATATCAGTCAAAACATAATAGACGCCATTAGTGTTGATTGTTAAGTCATTACTGTTGACATTGGCATTACAAAAGATTTATTAAAAGACAACGAAAGTATGCGTACAACGCCCACAACTCCACGCGACCTGAAAAATTTCTAACCGGAACTAGCGAGTCCTTAAAGAGAGTCAATGCACACAAACAAGCTATTTAACACAATGATTCATACCCAATATACGTCAAGGTCTTTTCAGCCTGCTGCTGACTAACACACTACAATCACTCCGCTTTTAAAAGTTAATCACGAAGGCAATATGTGAGTTTTGCTAGACAACTATAAACAAATTTCTTTTAAAACCACGAGCCCCACAACCCCAATGACGGCAAATGTCAGAGGAGTCACATTCAAGAAAGTAGAGAAAATAAAACCTAAAAAGTGAGTAAAAACGTAGAGGCAGCTGGTTTCTTCATTATCTAAAGACCTTTTTCAAAGAAATTGTTGGTTTGCAAAAATTCCTCCCAAAGCTATGATTGCTATCACTATTATGTAGCTGACTACCATTATCCTACTAGTCTATTTAAAACATCATAATTTTATTCACAGTTATTAGCTTATCATTGCATGAACAATATCTTTTGCATACAAAAATAACAGCTTATTCATTTTACCAACAAATATAAACTGAATCTAGATTTGCAAGACCTTGGCTTAGTAGAAGCGTAGCACCGCAAATCGTCGTTGTCCAAGGCTAAATATCTATAAAAACAACTTTTCCCTTTCTCCGTGAAGTAATCTGAGCCATTCCCATTGACGACTTTTGGTCAACTAGACAAACGACGGCGAATGCCATCAATCAATTTAACTTGTACTCTCGCACTCGCCACAAGAACAAATTAAAACTAACTTGTCGCCGCTTCTCACTTCAAGAGCTTACAGCTACTTGATGGGAGCGGGTTTTTCCCAGCAGCATACTTTTTTCAACACTTTTTCAAAACACGACGCTCAACAGAGCAAACCGCTTTTTTGAAACGCATTGCAGGACCGCTTTTTACACACATACTTCTTTCTGTTTACAAAATAATTAGAAAACTGATTTCATACGTGATTGTTTGCAATGAAATATTTGATGTTAAAAACTATTGCCAGTTGCCAAAAGCAGTTCAGGCAAATGCATAAAGATATTTGGGTAGTCAAAACAAACACATTTTAGACCAAAGGTACAGGTGGCTTTTAATCCTGTAAAATCAACCCAGAAAATTGGCTTAATCTTAACCTACCCATAATTAATACCAATAAAAACACCTGTAAGCACATAAATTTTCGTTTATTTATCGCACTGCGATAGCACCTCAAAATATCTGACTCTCCAACAGAAAAACTATTTCCTTCGCAAAACGTTTTTCCACAACTAGACAACAAGTGTTAAGACCGATTCATTTCACTCTGCAGCTTCTTGCAAAATGTTTTGCGTTTGCGTTTGAGCAATTTATTACACAAGACCGTAATTAAACGAGGAAAGTTTCGGCACGATCTGATCAAAATTACCTTGTTTAATATTAATCAACAGGTAAATGAATTATTAGTTTTGTTTCATGATGTTTTTAAGCTATGACATCTCATTGCAAAAACCGGGACGAAACAATGGACATATCGATATTTGAACTTAAGTCGGTGCAAACACGGTGGTATGGCAGGCATGATAGTGCATATACGACTTTTTGTGACAAAATCACATGGCTTCTGACTTTTCACTCCCTTCCCCACGTGAGTGCTCACTTGACCGCAGTGATGTTTACAAAAATAATGATGCTGCTGCTTACAACAAACAACAAAGCTCATCTCATAAAATAGCAAAAACTGCTTAAGGTTAAGCTTACTATGTGAGTAGACAATATCAATCGCAGTTGGTAGCCTACAATGAAGTAATATTTGCGATCGTCTTACGGTGCACTGGACCTGATAAAATTTAGGGTTTAACAACGTCATTACTCATTTCTTGAGAAACTGTCAAATTTCAAAGCTTTTATCAAACAATTAACAAATACCGAGTAGGATATTACGGCTTTCAATCAGAGTTTTTCTACGGGGCAACGAGGTGCATAAAAACCATGCTGGTAAACATCTGGCTTCAATTATTTCCTAATCGCCTTGTAACAGCTGCTGCTGGATGTAGCCGAGTTAATTTGCCACATAATATCTCTTGAATAGGCATCAGTCAATTCATACATTGCAATGAACTGCTAGTACTACGCCGTTATCAAGCTATTTTTAAGAAGTCAGCTGGCTGATTTTGCTATTTTCAACTGTAGTTTATGCTAATCTACGAGCAGTAACTACTAAGCCTTCAGCCTCCTTTAGAGATGTTTTCTGACACTGACTGCACATCCTTCCTGTGCCTGTCATGCAGTGCGTGATAAACTACGGTGTGCGGCAGTAAATAGCGATAAAAGCAGAAGAATGTGGCATCGATTTCATTGATCGAAATGTTTCGGCAGTAATTGAAATTTTTTCTTACCGCATTTACCTGGAAAGCGTTTGCAAATTCGTTAGGGTTGTTATTTTGCGAACGCTGTTGCATTCAACTTCGCTGCAGTCTACCTGTTCAGTATTCCCTATCACAGCGAATATGTCTTTAAACTTTCGTTCCCTCAACTAAAGCTTCAGTCTTTTCTCACTAATGGCTAAAAAATATTAAGTTTATCAAGGGAAGATGTCAAGCCTAATTTAAACACTGAGGCCTGATTAATCGTTTTAGCGAGGCGGTATGCTAAGCGGTGCCGGCAACTAATTGGCTAGTAGGTTACAGTAAGCCCGTAAATACACCCTGACTTCAAACCATTAATTATTTATACTCGTGCAACTATAAGCTTACTGGTAATTTGTTATGTCATGGTTGGGCGTTTTTTCGGATTGGTTTGACAGCTAACACAACACTTAAGACCACAATTTTCCCATTTTTAAACTGACTGCAATCCCATAACATCAATAAGCTTCCCGATGCCAATAATTTTACCAGTTTCATCTTGGCCAAAATATTACATGTACAGATTAGTTACCCGGTATAAACAGAATTCAAGATATGTGATTATACGCTACTGCATATGCTAACTTAGCACCAAAAAAACAAATAGACATTTTATGGTATCCCAACAATTCAAAGTCGACCGTCTCTGCACTTCAAAGTTGGCAATGGTAAAGGTTAGGGCAAGTCACATCCTTCCACAGACTTTGAATCGTTGACTTTGAAATGCCGTAGAAGCCATTTTATACGTAATCATTATCTTTGTGTGTTTTGTCAAGCAACTCCAAATCAGCAATTAACACAAAAAAGATCATGATAAGTATTACATAGGCAAAATCAAAACAACAGATATTACTTTTATCCTTTTCTGTTACGTTACTAACACTTGTCAGGGACCAAACAAATAAAATGCAAACAAGAATACGCTTTTTAATCGTCAGTAAATAACAGTCCATTCAACTTGGTGGAAAATTAATGCTTTTCACAAACTTTCAGCAAAACATTGATTGCTACGTCGACATTATGCAAGGCTATTACAACCAAATTTTGGATATGCTTCTAATATCGAAAACGGTACTCGCAAACATTTTGAAATCAATACATACCGACCTAACATATATTTACTTATAATGATGGTGAAAAACAGACTCAACGACGTCAAAAATATTTTTAACAATCTAATAAAATAGGAAAAAACAGCAGTCAGGCATAAAATCTACTAGTATTATTTGTACTTACACAGCTTCTAATGGCTAAAAACATTAACGAGTTTAATTCAACGTCAATCCACAGTATTGAAAAAAGAGGATTTTTGTGTAGCAATGAATTACATAAATTAATAGAGTAATACAGCAATGATTTCTAGATTTAATTTTCAAAAACCGGTTTATTGATTTTTACCACCTGCTTCTCATGCACAACATTTATCAGGTTAAAAGCATACGCCAACACCATAGGTGCGTCATACAGAAGCCTGTATAAAACAAAAATTTTTTTACAGGCGATCCTCAAGTCACATTAGGTAAGTCTACTGTTTATCCTTTGCTAAGTTAATAAATAGGCATTTATTTTCTCAGGAGTTGAACCAAGCAAACCTAACGAGTAGTTGGACGGTTTTGGTCGAGCGACATGACGCGCTGTTTCAAGGGGTAAAAATCGCATAGACGAGCGCTCAAATCTCAAGGTGACCGCGAGGCTGCGTCCCTAAAATGGCGCTATACGGCAGGTTTCCCAGTTTGGTTGCAGCGCTAAAGGTAGAAATGTACTGTACCAGCTGTATTGCTATCAGCCAAGCTGGTTTGAAAGAAAAGTAAGGTTTAGCCAATAAAACGTGTTCTTGTAACCGAAGGACAAAACAGAAAACCCACTTCTAAAATTCTTTAAAATGATAACAATTCTGAATAGAAAATTGAGATACTGTAGATACAAGAAAAAAATTAAAACGTAGCTACTAAAAACCTTCTGGCAAAACAGCTGTTTTCAAAGCTGTATTAAAGCTTTGTTCCACCAGCAAGAAAACATTTATCTAAAAATAGTAAACTTCGAGTTTTTGCTCTTTCTCCAGTTTTTCTCTACCTTAAATTACTGTGGCCATTGCGTTTGTCTGTTTACAGTTACTTACATCATTGCAACTGCCATTCCTGATTTAACCCAAGAAATTCTACCGCTTCAACAATCGCTAAAGACTATGCAGCACATCCCTCAGCTTTAATGCTTGGCTACTTGCTGTTTGTGCCAGTATGTAGACAAAATAACAAAAATCGTGTGTTCTTGGATCAAGTATGTAGTTTCATTAAAGTCGCACTTTGCCGACAAGTTAATGTACCACAGCGGATTGCGCAACAGCAGACACGCGTTTTTGCAGGCTAATCGACATACCAGAAAACAAATGAATCCAACTTCGGTTTCGAATGACGTCAGTTTTGACGAGCCAAGTAGTATAACAAGTGAAATGCCTTATATTAAAATCACTTGCGGAACTGGCCAGGTTGTAATAAAAAACAGATGCAAGAATTTTCCCTTTACTGCGGCAATATCAAAAGCGCGTTTTAAAAGCGTAAAAAATATAAACCATATGAGGTCGTTTTGAAAGTTGTTTGTTTGCACTGCATGGATCTTAGCAGAAGAGGAATGCCTATTCAATGAGAAAGTTTCTTATCGCCAAGTTTACGTGTTACGAGCTTCACATTTTCCGAATTTTATTGCGTGGAATGGAATCATATTCTTCAAAATTATGCCTTGCATTTGCTTCTTTGTAGTTTTCCTTATTGCCCCGAATTGCCATGTCATAAATATGTTTACTCACGCATCAATCAAACCCCTTATTTTTTCAATTATTTGAGACATATTTATTTTTGCCCAGTTCAAGAAGCATAAGTTTAAAAAACGCTTTGTTGGTATTGCTTTTTTTGTAAAAAGATTGGAAAGCGATTTAAACACAAATTTACAGGAATGCGTTAAACCCAGTGGTTCTCAAACTCTTTACTAGTGGGCCCCTTTTTCTTGCTTGAATTGATGATGCACCCTCAACCATTTGTTTACTTTTTAAGTAGAAAATAACTTTGAGGTAGGGTTCCTAAAAGTTGTTTTGTAACTCATCAACTAAAAGTAACTGCAAACCCTTTAAAAACTCCTTACGGATCCATAGGCGTCCGCAAATCCCCATTTGAAAACCACTGGTCAAACCAACGGATAAGTATCTCAACCTTAGCAGATTAATATTTGTCATCACAGCTAACAGAGGATTGTATCGGTGAAAAAACGTATTAACGACTACACTTGACGCATTTTTAATTGTTTTAATTCACGATATTACATTAGTTTTAATTTTAGTTTAGTATTTAATGTACATAGATTTAATACAGTATTAAAAATCAAGTTCGAAATCGTCAAAAAAACGTATTCAAAAATCATGATTGCCTTCAGAAGCTAGACCACAAATGACAACGACAAATGGTACCAGGAATAGGAAGAATGGGCATTTTTTGTGGTTGTTCTATTTCGTAAAATTGCACGCTCACCAGCCCACGGGCAATGGGCCTAATATCAGTTTATTGTTTCATAAAATGAAAGCCATTGACCAACAAGCCAGAAAAAGCTATAAAATCAATTTAACTGATGTAAAAACGAAAAAGTGGCACAGGTGTGAAATCAAATCGTTAAAATGAAGAGAACTGTTTCAAATTCCTTTCACTAATTTAAAACCAACTCCAAATTCTTTCCTTTCTTGATTGATTTACAATGCACAAATGCAAATGTTGCAACTGACTGGCCAACTTCGAACAAATTCCAAATTAAATACATTTGAAAGATACTACGGCTATTCAATAGCAAGTGAATTGAATGCACTTTACCATAACGTCACAAATACAGAAAAGCATTTTTAACCTGCAAAACCTTTTACAAGGACAGTTCCTTACAAACCCTGCAAATGTACGCCTGAGGATGGGAGAGCATTGTTTCTACGTAAATATAGGACAAAAACTGCCGGCTTCTGTGAGTATGCCAATATAATAATGTAGTTTTGAAATGCTCTAGTTCCATGGTTTGCAGAGTTTATTTTAGTCCAGGAGCGCGCAGCCTGCTGCCGCGACGGGAAATTTTCGTGGCCCGTAAAAAAATTTGGAATTTTTGGCGAAACTAAAGCTAGAAAATTTTGGCCAAATATTGATCTTCAAAAAAAAAAGATCATCGTTGACCAAATTGGGGATTTTTGGCAGAATTACTGCTGTAAAAACTGTGATCTCCGAAAAAGGTCTTCACTGCCATATCCCATGAATACTGTCTTTAACCACTGTAAGTGTGCTTAATTGAACCCGGATACAACCTTCAACTGGCCCGGATAATTTTAAAAAGCCAGAAACCGGCCCGCCTGCAAAAAAAGGTTGCACACCCATGTTTTCGGCGACCCCAATTTAAACGAAAATCGAAGTGGGCAAGTACTTGCGATCCTGTCCAAGTTTAGAATATTAGTAGCCCTATAGCATTGTTTCCCGAATTTTTGTGACTCATACTTGTTTTGAAATGAAGTTTTTGCCCATCCTCAAGCCGTACACATTTTTGTGAGAGATCAACTTTTTGAAAACAATCGTTTCTTCGAATTTCGTTATGCAAACCTGATTTGTAAGCTTGTTTTTGCCACTTCTCCAATTGTTGACCTTTCTTGGAGGTCCTTTATTTTGCCCAAATTCATAACCCAACCTGGAACACAACAGGCGAAACCCAGAAAACTTCGGGCAATCCCACAAGAAAATGAACCAACAGCTGGCGAACCACGGCTCTAGCTTACGCTAAGACGCCAACCTTTGTTTTTGCCGATGAATCTGCGAACCATTGAGTTTGTCTCCTCACCACTTTTTTACCACCCGTTCCAGCAGTACCGCTAGGCTTTCATTTATTTTGGGATCAAATGGTTGATAATTTGCATCACAAGTTTCCAAAGTAATAAACCTAACAGCGATTTGATCCCAGTCTATCCACGCGAGCAGTAAGAAAATCACAGTTTCTTGTTTGCTCTTGATCTTGTTTTTATGCCCAACACTTTTACTTGAATTACACCAACAGCAAAACGTATAAAGTAACACCTGGAGGAAATAATTTTTTACGCCTTTCTCTCAAAACACTTTTTTGTACACTAAAAAGTTGCGCAATTTCTTTGTACAGGTGGTGAAAAAATTTCTTAGCTTATAAAAAATAAACCACTGGTCGATAACAAGTTGTTGTAAAACGATTTTATTTGGCTAAATGATAGGCAGCTACTCGATACCACATTTGATCTCAACTGTTGTTTGCGTAAATTTATTATCGCAGTAGTTGGCTGTGGAATTATTACCATTGCACAAGGTTGTTAGTAAGTCAATAAAAGCAGGAATGTGGGGGCAGGAAACAAAGTGGGCCAAGATTTCTTTTTGAAGCAATATAAGCAAAATCACTACAGTAAATAAATCCCTGGAGTTAACCTGTACTTGAGTTAAGTCAGACATCACCACTTTCAAAGCTGTAGGGCGAAGCATAGAAACAGCCTTTCAGAACGCTTCATAGTACTGATGACCTGTACGTTTTTTTGGCAAAACCCATCAACTCTTTTCAGGCTATTGTGGGCGAGGGGGCTGTCATTCGCCAAAGCAAACAAATCGCAAAAAGGATTCTTGAAGACTCCAGTCACGTTTGCTCCAATACTATGACGCCTGAGATTTGAAAATAAAAAAACCAAGTAAGGGGTTGCCAGAACAAATTTATTGATATGATTGTCTGCAGTGATGCTTGGTATAGCTTAAAACAAATAAAGACCAGTTTCGGTTCATTGCAAATTCGTTTTCAGCTGAAAAATAAAGCTTCATGGTGGCTATTAATTTGTCATCACGGATACTTTTGTTCGGTCCAAAGCCCGTGGCCTGTCAAAATGTCACACAGCCAACCGGTAATTTCAATGTACCCTTTAAACGCCATCAAGCAGACGGCGAGACGCGTTGAGGTTAGGTTTGGGCAGAAAAGGTGAAAAGTTGATGAAAAATTAGTGAAACTTTAACGCACTGTCGATTAGAAATATTGGCGCCACGCTTTGGCAATTGTGGCAGGTTTTTTTGGCGCGCTCTATAAAAAACACATTGGCGCTGTTTTGACTCTTCGTTATGCTCTAAAACGCTAATTCCGCTGGCACTTCTGCACATAATGCAAGAAAAATTATTTCAACGCACGTTTGTAGAGAATGCGAGTGAAACTTTCTCTTCACAGACAGCCAGAAGCGTGGAGCAGCAAACACAACCTTGCCGTTTTAAACAGAATGCTTTTGGGGAATGGCTTGCTGGTAGCGTTGCTTTCCATCCCAGCTGCAATGCATTCAACACAGGTAGCTATGCAATGCAGTCACATACACTGCTCGCAGGGTTAATCGTCTTTTGCTCTACTAGCGATTCATTAGGCCCGCAGCGAAACCCAGGTGTTTTTTGTATGTGAGCAAAAGACTGATCTTGACAAAAATTAAACCACGCCTCACATCACCGAAATTAATCCCATTATACGAGAAGCAAGCCAACCTCCTTGACGCCGTCACATCTCACTCTTCGTTTTGAAGAGCGTCGCGCAACTTCGAACTTTTAACCTCGAAATTTTTCATCAAGAAACTGCCTTAAATATAATCATCTTTCCCATTCCCAAAAGCAAACAATTACAAATATCTCTCACATTGCAATTGCAATTAAATAATTTCTAACCACAAGGGAATTAAATGTGAATGTAATAAAATGTAGTAGCTAGAACTTGGCAACACAAAGGCAAGCATTGTCAGTGAAACATTGTCGCCTATATGGGCATTGGGCACGGGCGCATTAAAAAATGGCGGAGGATAAATTTTCCAACAATTTGTATAATGGAGTAAGGCTCACAAATACCCCCTAAACTGTGTTTTTTGCATTAGTGTATCCAAACTTCATGCGCAACACAAAATAGATTTGCTTGTCTTTCTCTCCAAAATGTGTGCAAATGCACTCTGGTCCTGAGGATTCCTACCGTCTCTGAAAACTAATTCCAAGGCTAAATATTTTGTGCGGTGTTGCCCCAACTTGCCTCCCCAAGAAAAAGTACTGCTGTTTTCTGATGTTTGTTCTATTCATGTTCAAAAGTTGCACAAACAAAGCTGTTTGTGTGAACGTTGTATTTTAGCCAAACCTGAGACCATATTTTCAGCGCCAGAGGTAAGACAACAGCAGACGAAGCAAAACTGTATTACATCATCAATTTTTAAGAGATGTCGTCACTGATTGTTAATCATTAGAAACCACTGTTTTGTTACCGGTGATATTGGCCGTTAAAATATTCACTTTCACCGAAATTTCGGTTTAAAAAAAGGTTTTCATTTTGACTTATCAACTCAAAGTCTTCATATTTAAATAAGCTCTTCCACGGATTGCTTTGTGCTAAAGTCTGTGTTGTTTTCTCTTACGTGGATAAAGGAGGAGAAACTGAAAAAGTGGCCCGACGAACGCAAAGAAACTGCTCAACACGACGACAACTAACATACTTACGATCAAAATAACCAATTCGTTGTTCATGTGCTGAATTAGTGTGGGCGGTTATATTTTAAACTTTCCTCTTTCAATTACCCGACATAATGGCTGCTTTGCCAAATAACTGCAGAAATGCTTTGCTAATCAATTTCATCAACTTAATCACAAGTAATTATGTTCCATTAAAAATATTACTAACCTGGTATGATCTCAAACATAAATTTGTGGGTATCGTTCGACCGGCTCGGATAAGGAACTACTTGACTTCCAGGTAGAAAAATAGATGCCTGGAAAGGAAAATATATTTTAGATCTGCTTTCTGGGATTTATAGCAGATATGGTTCTCGAAAATAAGCACAAGTTTTAAGACAGAATTCTGTAAAGTTAAAACAAAACTTTACTTTTCTTTCTCGCAAAACTAGCGTTTTGGCATTATTTAAATAGAAGCCAGCAAATATTACTTTGTTCAATTGTTCCTCTTCTGAAAATATCCGCGAGCATAATTCAACATAACTTATTAAATCAAAAATAAGACAAGCTTACAAGGTATTTTCCGTTCGCTTCTTTATAGTAATGCAGTTGATCGCCTTTCAGTATAAACCAACGCTCGTTCCAGGTTTTGATTTTGCCTCCTTGCTTTTTCAGATAACCACTCTTGATCGCCATCTGGCGACTAGATTTCGAGGTTGAATTGTAGCCTTGAGATGGAATCGTAAATCGGTCACCGAAAGAAGTTTTCAAAGAGTCTTCGTTATCAGAGCAATTTCCATTCGGAAGATGTTGATTCGGAGACGAGATGTAATTAATTGAGTTTTGATCTGATTGTTTGCCAGGTCCAAGCCTTAAAAATAATTTCTATTTAGTTCTAAAAACATGATCGATTCAATGAGGTCAACCACGTCAAAAATAAAAAGGAAACCCACATCCAATCAAATGAGCAAAATCTTTTCTTTGTAAAACTTCAACAGAGAAACCGAACTGAGTTTTCAAAAACTTTTTTCCTTCAGTTCAAACTTGTCTGATAGTAATTTCTTCAATTACATAGAAACAACGTCAAATAAGTTTCGAGGTACATCTAGCATGATCTATACTCTTTGGTGAGTTCTCACATAACTTGCACGTGTAACACCAAGCTACGGAGCTGATTTCGATTAAATACAAGATATGCACACACAAAACCAATGGAATGGCCTATATTGTTTCTATTTTTTTCTGATGAAAAAGGGTTAGCGGCTTTCGAAGCAAAGCCATCTGTAGGCTTCCAAAACACGTTTCCAATGACATGAAGTTGCAGCGTTATCAAAAGCTTGCTTTGATTGTTTTGTTATGACGAAACATGTACTCAAACGCACTGAGCACATGTTTCGACGCAAACAAACAAACAAAGCATGATTTTAACTGCCCTTGAACGTGAAGCTAACGCAATCAAGCCTATATTCAAAACGGCCTGCCGGCTTGTGATGGAGATATGACGTACTGTCGACAAGACACAGTAGAAATTGAAATGCCAGTGACAGGTTGGTCGGATGTTCGACCTCTGAAAATCAATCATAACAACTTCCGCCGAGTAGCCTTCATTAAAAGTGACTTTTTACTCAAAAATCACGCCGTGCCGCCAAACTTACTTACAAGGAAAAAGAGGTGATCAACGTATACGCCATTACGCAACAGACAAATACCAAAATTTTTCACGGTGTCAAAATCTCAGAGCATGCAATCAGTTTGACGGTTTTGAAATACTGATGACTGTGTCCATAGCAAAAAACGTAGGCCTTCGATATTTGAGATATGACTTTATTGCAGTAAAAACGTGCGGCATTTCCGTTGAGTCAATTTTTTAATAAGGCGCACTGCTTTGTCCGTTTCAAACATCACATGATTTCAAGAGTGATTTGATTACAAGTGTTCTAACCATTTAACATATCAATGTCGTGACGATCAGGCGTGTAAGTTGCGTGTCTACATCACTAAGCACGCAGCAATTTTTTCACATACTACAGTATTCAAAGGTGCTGGTCCAGTATCAAGTTTAAAAAAGGAACAAACAGCGGTTACCGTTCCGATGTGTTTAAAAGTTTGAAAATAAGAACTAAAAACATTGAAACATGAAATAATACGTGAGACCTTGAATGAATACGGGAGATTTGGTGGGATGAAAGGTTCGAGTCAAAACCTTACATTTTACAGGAATACAGCGATCAGGGGAGTGTCAGAGAATAAGCACAATCAGAGCGGCCACGGTGACGTGTCCCGGATTGTGGTTCAAGTTAGTATTGCGCACAAAACAGACAATTGCACCGAAGTTTTTTTGGGAGTCGTATCAGCTTGTGCTGTCTTACGGTCGTGTTACGTCATAATCATCTGCCAAGAGTTCAAGACAAGCATTGCTTTATCACTTTGAAATCGGCAGAGCAATTAAGAACTTGTGTTAAGCTAAGGTTAACTAAACGTTGTAAAGCCCTCTTGGCCAGTACTCAGCACCAAAATCCAGGGACGACGCAAGTACAAAAGCTTGAAGTGTAGGCTGCTACAGTGGCTACTCAGAATTGGGAAATGAATGACGAAGAAGATAAACAATACAGCTATCTATGTAGGTGAACGGGGGATTTAACTGTAGGTTTAGATAGGCTTGAGACAAATAGTGTAGTGACTTGATTAAACTAGGGTTGTCAAACATTCGGATTTTCCCGGTGTCCATCATTTTAGCATTACACTTTTGAATTTCTTTTAGTTTTAATAAGAAATATTGAAAATTTTTAAACTTTTTGTTGATCGCCAACGTCCCTCATCGGCTGGGGTTGGAGAGACAAAGAACCCCGTTATCACTGGCCCCTGAAGACTTTTTCAGTACACCCCGCGCTATGTAATTCAAAAATCTCGCACCTCCTTCAGAAAGTCCTGGCTGCGTCAAGTGCGCGAGAGGCGCTTGATCTTGCTCCTGCTTTCCAACTCACAACAACAATAATACACCAAGTTATCAGGAAACTAAAAAATCAAATCATTCCCACACTCAATGTATATCTTAGGAACGTGGCTTCGCTGCAGCATTGTTCTGACATCTGAAAACTTATTGGTGTGCAACTTTTTGCAAGATATTCCTCCTCCTTTTTACATAACCTTAATTCATCGATCCCATCTTCACATGACAGAATTTATAAAAGGCGCTGCAGGACGCAATGCCTATCTTTTGAACTCAGCATTTTCTGCGTTGGCGATGCATGCAGTTGGTTTCACACAAAAAGCAGAAACCCAGCAGGATACTTTGCAAACAAAACTTGCTGCAATTTTCCATTAATTATAACGTTGTTCATCCAGCGTTTTGCGATTTGATTCAAGGGCAATAGTGGCTGCTTCAGTAGCACAAGAAAACAGCAGCAAAATTCAGTAACTCAAGAAAAGTTTCGTGGAGTAAAAGTAGAGCGATGAAGAACTGCAGGTACCGGTATACAGCAGTAGAGCGGAGAAAGATTCTGTCCGCACTATGCAATGCAACGTCACAATGCCGCGACGTCGTGTTCGGGTGAAATGCTGTAACTGCCAAGTAATGCGTCATGCCGTGTGGGATCACGACGGTTTGAATAAAGGACAACGAGATAACAGATGATGACATGCAATAGGCCGTTTACTGTACTCAGTCAAATCCCAAATAAAATCTTGTCTTTGGTAAATTGCATCAATAGATTTCATCGGAGAAAAACCCTGTTTTGTAATTTACACACAAGCCCAGCACGCTTTGACTATTATTGTTCTGAAGAATATCTGGTGTGTAGCATTCACAAACACACGGTTAATAGTAACTCCATCAATATGGCAATTTTTTGCAGGCCTCTTCCAGAATTCAACATGAAGCTACAAAAAATTTAAGCTACTTTGATTGTAAAAAGTTTCGATTCCGTCGCCCATGAAGAGTTTAAAATCGCCAAAATCTTGCCAAGGGTATCATTTAGTTTTGAAATTAAACATCACGCAGACGTTTCAACCGTTCCTTAGGTCACTATCTGAGCAGCAACTCAGTAATAAAAACTGAAAACAAAAGCAAACAAAAACGCTTGTCCATAAACTTTTATAGCTGCAGTTCATACAGAGACCGAAGCAAAGTTAAAACATCAGCTTAACACTAAATTTCATACTATGTGGCTTGTATTTAATAAATTTGCTTTGCAGTTCCCGTTTTAAACGAATTTTGCACAAAAGTTTATTCACCGAACACTGATCCAAACCTACCTGCTGGACCGATTTGGGCTGTCAAAACTGTCCGATCTGTGTAAAAACATTGATTTGGGCCTGAAGGGGAAAGATGTCCCAGGAGACTTTTTCTGTTGCATTATAATGGGCGAACGTGGAGTAGTGGGGGAAGTTGAAGTGTCAGAGGCATATAGATCATGGTTTTCGACTGCCCCATTTTCCACCTCTTTTAGGTCGCCTGTAGCCTGCACCTTGGTTGGACCTATAGATAGCCTTCTGGAATATTTTCCGACCTTCTCCCGAACGCTATTTCGGAGCTTGACAATGGATGCTTTTCGTGCTAGAGGCATGACAGTAAGGTTAAGCTTGAGCCAGCACAAACTTGATCAAACGAGATTCAATCCTAGTCTACAATACTTCAACAAAACTCTAAACAAGTTGAAACACAGAGTGATGATCGGTTTGAAATTATTTTGAAACTATTACATCTACTAAATTTGCTAGAACAATACTTTAGATCTGCATAGTAAATGGCAACTAGTAGGTTCCATATTCGGCCGAACTTGAATGGGAGAAGGTTTGACAACCTCTCTTCCCAGAAATACTGAAAAGTCGTCTTTCAATGTAGAAACAAAAAGTTTTTTCGGAGAAATTAACCCATGGTGAGAGCAAATCCGCTTCAAAGCATCAGTAGACTAAAAAAATTAGCCACAATTACTAATTCTGGCATGTTAACATCACTCTACAAATGCGCTCGCAGTTTAATAACGAAACAGATAGTAGATTAGGTTAGAAGTGCACGACCTGTGACCGTGAGTGATAGGTTGGCGGATATGTGACCGTACAAATACATTTCAGATTTGATGTAAAGTTGATCGGCTAAAAAAAGTTCTTCACCTTTAGACGGACAGCAACAAACTCAATTTGAACGTAAATTTTGATCTAAATGAGTGATTTTTAACTTCAGAAAGTTGATCTCCGAAAAATGTCTTAACTGTACACGAAGGAAAACTTTAATTTGAAAAAAATCAAGTTTCTCGAAAAATACCTCTTTAAGGAACAGAAAATAGGGTATTCATTTGCTGTAAAATAAAGTCTGCAATGCGACTCAAATAGTAAGAAGGTAGTACACCCTTGGACTAGACACATACCAAAACTTATTAAAATAGAGTCGAATTCGCCGCACTGCTACAGGACTTGATATCTTACAACAAATTTCAAGCGTTTGCAGCAAATTTGAACAGGTAAAGGACGAAAGATTTTTGAGTTCGGTGGTTTATCGTTTAACTTAGTTAAACGTTCTTAGATCCCAAACTCTTCAAAGTACATAGAAATAGATTAAATATGACCTCACGCAAAGCCAATGCTGCAGAGTAATTAGGTGGAGGATTTACCTCTTGACTCCGGAAGCCCTAGAAAATCTTACTATTTAGACAACTGCTTTCTCCAAACAACTGACTACTTCCTCTTAGTTCGTTCCCCCTCAAACGGTCTTTTTTTACAGCTAGGCCAACCAATTGAGTTCTAAGTCAAGTTCAAATTACAATAATAAGCTGCCTTTTACATGCATTTTATTGCTTCTCTCACCTTGCTAGCAGGTCAACCTTTGACTAAGCTTGCTGCCAATGAGCGGGAAAGTAGGCTGTGAAAAAGGTCTATTCCTAAATGGGGATTCGGCTAAGGCTACAAGAACTTTAGCGCACCACCAAATTGCATGTGCAAACGATGCTCAGTAGTGCCCTAAACCACGCCAGCTCTCTTATTTTAAAGCGCTGTTGTACGTACGCTTTGCAATGGGTGATGTGTGGTGCCACTGCCTAGCACATCTGAACGATGATAGTGGAAACTATTTTCATGTCAGCGTAAATGCCATGGTAAATTTGCAAAAAAATCGTGCTTTCTTTTCAAGCTGACTTTATTTCTAGCCTTTAATAACTGACGCAAACTCCATTTAGAGTAATTAAACGGTATTCCGAAGGAAGGTGGTCAGCTGTTTCGCATTACTATGCGTCATCGATTCATGACGTCATCAACAGTGTAAAACAACGTTAGCATTTTCATTTACAAATACAAGCGTTCTAATCATCGCTACCAGCGCTAACTAATCCCTTTATGACGCAGCACAGCATACATAATACCAATTGATGGTCCAATGCTTCGTGTAACTGAATGCCTGAGCAAATATAAGCATCGTACCTTGCTTGACCAAGTCTTGGCGTTTGGGTTGCGTCAAAAACTAATTGAAGTTGTCGGATTTTGACTGACTTGCTGCAAACGAACTCTAACTTGGCGCAAGTGCAAGCAGTTACTTTCATTTTAATGGTTTATTTGCTCTCAATCGCAACTTACCATATATAGCCTTGAAAGTAAAAGATTGGCAAGTTTAAAACGAGCCTACGCTTTCGGTGTGAGATAAAAGAAATTTATATTTCCGTGATTATTTCTTCTGCATCGTGATTAGCAAAACTAAAAACGTTACATATTTTGGATTACCTGAAGAATTACCACCCCAAGCCCCTTTAAGGTGACAATTATTCAAATGAAGAAATCTGGGGTGACGAATCTTCAGGTGGGGAATTGATTTTCTCACGATTCTGGAGTGATGATTCTTCCGATGGAAAAGTTTGGGGGGCAAAGCGTTAGGTGGGAAAGTCTAGGGAGACGATTTTTCGGGCGGAAACTCATGGGTGATATTTCTTCAGGTGATCCCATTTTTTTTATTGGAAAATGCCGTAATAAATTTCTGATTGTTAGCTTCTAAAAATAAAGAGCCAGGTGATCTGAAGCCTCAAATCAGAATTTGGCCTTGTTCAAACTTAGCACACGAAACTTTTAAAAAGAAGAATAAGATGGGTTAATTCATGCTTTTAAAACAGCTCAGGCGACTTCGAAACCTTGTTTCTCAAACCTATTTTACCAACATTTTCATCTTTCTCTTTCTTTTGAAACAATATTTTCCAATCTGCCACAGCGAGTGGTGGCAAACGCTACGTCGCTACAGTGTATCAAACTTCGTCAAAGTAATCTAAAGCTGTTGCTTTTACAAACAAATGCATCTCTGCTAAACCGGCGGATTCAATGTTTATTTTCTGTAACATACAAACTCGCTAAGTACTATCCTTAAAGCATGCTCTCTCTGAAGTCTAAACTAAGCTATAACTATAAGATAACTGCAACCTGAAACCAAGAAATAGATTGGTTTTACGTAGTTTAGTCTTTGAGATTTAAAGTTGATATGATGTGGCAGTGATCTGTAGCCCACAACACATCCGCGCTTACTCAGTTAGCCTTTTAATACGCTTTTGATAACAATATAACAATGAAACTACATCCGGTTGATACAATAATAATCACTTGTTGCAATTAAGTAAAATGATTAACCATACGTAGCCTCGAGCCAACCAATGCATTACAAAAAGGGTTTTATAAGGCTTGCAAGTGCTCACAACCAGCTGGTAGTTTAATTTCAAATCAGACGTGAGGGGTTCTGGCAGTGTATACGATCTTCGTGCGAATGCATATCAACATCAATTTAGGTAGAGTCCAGTTTGTAAACCGCAGTAATGAAAGAAAAAGAAAAAGATAACTCTAACGCAAACGCTTTATCTAACCCTAACTTTAACGCATTGATCACAAGCTATACGACAAATACAAACGTAGATATATCGACAAATACAAACGATGCTTTATCAGTATCGAAGTGAGAATTAAATAGACGCAAGTATTTGAAAGTTTTGTTTTAGGAGAAATGAAATGCCAAAAATAGTGGTTTTTGACATTTTTGGCTAATTATCAAACTGAATCTGTTTAAGCTTTTTTTCTTCCAAAGGCGACAGCGAACTTTCAACTAGTAACCCTCGGTTGCAAAAAAATATTCTTTGTGCTTAATTATCTTCACGGAAAGAAATAAGTATAAGCTATTACGTACTTCTAAGAAACACTCTTGCAATTGCGTTTAAATTTATAGCGCATCGCCTTAAAGGGTTTTAATTTTTAGTCTTCAAGGAAAACGAGCGGTTAAAAAAAACAAGTGATGTAACTTTAATTTCGGCATATCACTAACCTGCCTATCAACTAAAGCTACCCATAAACGCCGAGGTAGCACGCTAATTATTAAAATACCTTTTCGTTAACTAGGTCACAGCTATAAATGCGCCTACCACAAACATTAGAAGTTTAAAATTAATAATTTTACTTAAAATATATTAAGCTTAAAGCAATTTCTGTCACAAGAACCAGTTCGTAGACGCAAACATGCGTGAAATTATCGATAGTAGACAAATCACTGCCTTAATAAAATATGGGATTGAAAAGCAAAAACAAACTGATCAAAACTTTTACTTGAAATTGGTAATTGCGGTTGATATTGGCGACGTCTGTGAGCGGCATATGCAGCGAACCGTGAAGCAATTACTTCCATACAATAAAACTAATTTCATGTAATATCATCACCTGGTTTATGACGCCATTGTGGCGTATGGCATGACCAGTCAAAAGTTCTGCCTATTGGAGCTTAATTGAGGCAGAAACAACTTATTTTAGTAGTGCATGTTCTCTTATCACAGCTTGTGATAATAACTGATGATGAATGATGAAACTTAATCAAGCCATTGAACACAGGTTTGAGTGGCTGCATTGTGGCCGTGCGGTCTTAACCCTTTGAGGAACAATGTAACACATACGCTACATGATTGTTAATTGTTATATCATTATGACGTTGCAATCATTTTTCTGGATTTCATTGTAATTTTGTTGTTACCGAACAATTAAGGAATTGTCTCAAATTTTATGAATTAGAATCTTATGATCCTCAAAGGGTTAAAGAGAGCAGCAGTCACCCGTACATAGGAGCTAAAATTGAGGCTGTGACCCGGAACGGTTTCCAAAAGTGTCACATCGAAATCAAAAAATTCACACTAATTCAGGAGTGTTTTCAATAAACAATCTTCAAGCCAAGTCCTCTACAAAAAGAAAATTGCGATAAAAATCATCTCTGCAATCAAACAATCAGCCAATCGATCAATTAAGTTTGAACCCAACTTTCAAAGTTATAAACTGGTAGAAACGAGATCCGTCCCCATTATATCCATGCAGGTTTTCACAATAGCCAATAGGTAATAAAGTGTGGTCTGGTTTAAACACACACTCAAGGAGTACCACAAAATCCGATTGCGCTATGCAAAAAATTACAAACACTCTCGTCATCAAAATTACAATTGGAGATGCTCCTATCATTTCCTCTTTTCTTCAGCGTTTTCATCTTTCTGACATTTAACTCGCAGCTTAAGCAGCTTGCTTCAGCGAAAGGTAATTAACTGTCCTGTGTATCCAACGCGTAAGATAGCTCTGCTTGGCAATAAGCTATACGAAAAACACCGTCAACCGGTTTAAAACTTCGCGCAACGCCAAACCTGTCAGCCATATTTGAAAAACGAGCGTGACGTTATTCCCCTAGTAAAGAAGTTTGCAAAAGAGCATTTTTAAAACCACTTTGCTACAACCTGTAGCATGCACACGATCACGGATGTGCGTGAAAAAGAGGACAGGAGAAACAAACTTGTTTCAGCATGTTGTAAAATTTTACATTTTCAAGAAAATATTGTTTTTAAACCACATTTTAAAACCTTTAGATAATTTTTAGACGTACCCTTTGCTACTTGCTGAATATCTCCTCTAATAATATCTTTTAAATAAGCTAATGATACGTCTAACGTCATGACACTGTGCCTAGCACTAAGAAGCGTTTTTGTTTCTCGTAAAAACCTGTATAGGTTTCTATTTCAGACCATAAAACTGCTTCAAATATAAGTAGTTCTCTATTAAACTTTCTGCGCAATAACGTGCCAGCTACAGTAAGAGTTTCAAGTCGTGAGGTATTTTGAGCGCTTCATTTACGCCATTAACGCCGATGTAATACCGTACGTTTTTGCTCAGTTTTTGTATGGTTTTGTAAGTTTTTTGTTTTAAGTATTTTTGTACGGAAATTTTAATCCGATTGGATAGATGTATGGGTGTTATATTGTATAACTTGTCGGTTTTAGCGACAAAAATCTTTTGTACGTTTTTGTCCCAAAAAACATGTACACTTTTGGTACGTACTGTGCGGACAAAATCGGATATTAGAACGACAAATATACTGTAAATCACCCTAAATAGGTATCCAAAGAGATGAAAATTTTCGAAAAAAAATGCATGAGAGCAAAAAATACTCAGAATTAGACCAAAATGTGTTCATTGTGTACATCGACCTTTAGGCATGACAAAAAGAAGCAGTGATTTCCTTTTCGATGCTGCTTTTAACTTTGTTAATATGAGCAAAAAAATGGACGAAATAACCATTTTTGCTAATTTTGGGAGTTAAGAAAGCTTTTTAGGGTTTGGGTTTGAGTTCTAGGGTTTTTTTGATTTTGGACGCAAAACTGAATGTGAGAATTCGTGTCATGTAACATACTCTATTTCAAAAATGAAATCTTTGCTCTCCAGGCTAAAGTTCCAGGCTTTTCTCTTCTATGTTATATTCTGTGGTTGTTGGTTAGCGATGCATTGCATGCCAATGATTTCACGGTACCAGGCCAATCCAAAAGCTTTAAATCCGGACATGTGTGTGCTACAATGCAGAGAAAAAATTACAAACGCATGAAACCACGTGAATGCCAGCAAATCGATAATTTAAGAGCACTTTTGAGTTAATTGAAACGCGCTGTCGTTTTATAAAATCGATTTCCTAACTGATGGATATCAAGCAAGGCTAATTAATCTTTCTGTATAAAATTGCAAAAACCTTGTTTTGTCAAAAAAAACTTGCTTCGTTAAGGCAAAAGATGATTGTTTTACTGCTTCCGGTCCGGTACGTTGGAATAAAGAGAGGAAATCACCCTTTGTGTTTCACAGAAAACATGAGCGTTTAGTGACAGACCTAGGGCTTCTCCGGCTCTTTGCACATCGCTATGAACCTTAAAGAAGTGTAACTCAACAAGCAATGAAACATGGCAAAGCTCGAAATGACTCTAAATTCGCCTTGGTAACAAAACGATGCACGTCGTTTGAAGTCGCATATCTTTTTAACCATCATAGCACTTCGAGCTAACTATAACATTACCTCATATTTAAAGTATATATTACAAAAAGCAATGTTTTTATAATAGATCCTTGAGTAGGTCAAGCCTACTTAAGTCGGTGTTCTGTTTTTCACTTGAAAATGTCCCTACGTCGCCATAGCAAAGTTTTAATACAAACTAATGGGAATAATAAAATAAGCAGGTCTGTTTAGGCTACAGATCTGCTTGTTTGACGAGAATTACAGTTCAGCATACAGGTGTCATGTTATCATCATTAGTACCAACAACAGCAAAGAAAAGAATCTTAGAAAATTACTTTTTATCCGATTTTCACAATTTTTTCTTGTCATTCAGACTTGGTAATTAGGTTTACACTAAAAAAAAATGGTATCGTTATTGACGTCATTCTTTAAGTCCCACCTTTGACGTTTACATTTTTTAAGGCCTTAAAGAGCGTTTAATACCTGAGTGTATTAATGTCGTCGTGTATCAATATACAGTACAAATTGATTCATTGGCCTAACATGTATCTTAAATGTATAACCACCGATCAGGCATTTCGCAAAGGGCACTCGAGACGGGAATTGCTGAAAAACTTTAATCTTTTACAATGAGCTAAACTGCAGTAATAGGAATTGATGAAGAAAGTTACTTTTTACTGCTCACTTACGCCACCCGATGGACAAAATTTTATCAACAAAACTTCATTACAACGTAGTTGAATATTAAATCTTACATGCCAAATTTTCACAATGTTCAACCTGGCGATTTAGCTGTAATCAAACTGATCACTACAAGAAGCTAGATTTAAAGCTCGGGAATACCTGACCACCCTTCACACTAAACACCTGTATCCACTCGCATGCTCTTCAGCGTACGCTCAAGACGCAGTAATCCTGGTTTGTTTTGTTAAAAATACTTTCAAGGTTCGCGATTTTTTGTAAAATATTAAAACAAAAACCAGGCGCGAGATGTACGAAAGTAAAACAACAACAAACCAGTAACTCACTTATCAAAGTTTCAGGATAAACATAAAATTTAGTAGTTTTCATCCTTCATAAGAAATGTTTTGAAAGCGTTGTAATACCCCTATCATGAGAATGTTTGCACCTCTTAGAGATTGCGGCGGTCTGTCATGGTGTGCAAGAGCCCAGAGAGCAGCTAGGTACTTAATATGTGCGGTATACTCCTCAATTGAAGATTTTTGCTTTTTCTCACAATCAATTACAAGAGAGCACGTAAATATTATTCATATTTTTTCAAAAAATTTACGTTGATATTGTGTAACAAATGTAATGTTGAACATTCTACATATCTTTTCCATTCTTTAATAAGTTATATTAATTAAATTAAGGAAAGTCAATCTCCAAACGACCATTTGACCTTTCCTTTTCCGTTAATACGTTTTTAAATAAACAAAAAACATAAAATAAAACAAAAAACATATTCAAAGAATCGATTTCGATAAAAGCATGAAATCAATTCTTGAAGTTGTTTAATAATTTTTAATTTCTGAAGTCTGAATTCATAGATTTTGCTTACAATCTGATCTCCTCATTTGTCTACACGATTTATTAAATTTTTTAAGGGATTTGAGCACAGTATGCAATAACCTTATTAAAGCTAAGAACAAATAAATAGGTAGAGAATCTCTGTCGTGTCATAGAAACTTTATTGCTGTATCTCATAAAATATACCGGCGACGGTGTAAAAAGTGCACTGATCGTCAAACGTTAGGTGCAGATAAGCTTAAATTGGATAGTTTGTTGTTGTTCGAAATTTTAAACGCAGTTTTGCTTCAATGTACGAAGTTACAAACCTACAAAGTCATGAGTTTCAAAAAGGTGGCCTCCTTAGTAGACAATCTGCTTCAAAAATAAGGGGCGATGATGATACCCCTAGACCCTTCGCTGGCCTAGTGCCAGTGTTGCAACGCTAATAACAGTCGCTGTGAAACTAAGACGAGCAGACAAGATTTTGCACTAGGCCTTTTACAATTCCTTTAAATGTCAAGCCCAGGCAAGAAGACTGTAATGCAAGTTTTATCATGCACTTTTGGAAAGTAAATAATTTTTAAAATCTACATGTATAAGCAGATACTGTACAGAAACCACTACGTTTTTCTCATTTTTTAACAATCATACTTATAGATAAATTGAAGGCTTACGGCTTATCCAGTTTAAACTTGACTTGCTGAGAACATCCTAAGTCTAAACCTGATTTAATTTTAGTTCTTTGCAATAATAGAGTGTTCACAGTAATGTACAAAATATTTCAAAATGCTGTGGCCAGGGCTTAGAGTAAGTCGAACACCTTTAGTTTAGTTGTAAATAGGCAAAATACCCTGTTTAAATGCTAGGAGAACATAATGATTGCTAAGTTGTATCTGCAAATTTATTTAGATTTTGGTCTAACGCAAATTGAAGTTGAACTCCAAGTCTATCGGCCACGAAAAGGACGTTTCAACCACCAAATTTAGTTGACAACTTCCAATGCGGTTTGACCAAAATGCTAACTTGAGTGAGTGAATGAGCTTACTCCTCCTCTTCCTTGGGATAGAGGTACGGCGTGAATGGCAATCCGGGTTCACGCCGTCAACCTAATTAAACTAGGCTAGGGAAAAAGTGGCTGCCCATTTCGATCCAGTCACGGATGCAAATTAATGGCTGGTAGCTCCACCACCATCAAGGCCCTGGATACCAAAAAGTCGCCTCTTACGACGTGCTGGGTGAGCAGCTTCACTATTCTAATCCGGCAAAGCGTGCGTAAATGCTAACTTCTCTTACTTGTTTGCAAGGCTTTGCAGCTTTGCTTTTCCAGCGCGGAACTTCATACTCGGCCTTCGAAGCTTCTTGATTCGGTCAGTGGCGTTCGTCGCTGCTGCGTCTAAAAAGGCGCCAACCCGGTCTTTCTGAACTGCTGCTTGATGCTTCAAGTGTTTGGCGCGTGCTTTAGCCTTGAGCGCCCTTCTTTCTGATTTCTCGTTAAGATTAAACGAAGACAGAGACTTAGCATCGTCAGGCATCTCTCCTTTTTCCAGTCCGTCAAGCGACGAATCGTCGTCCGAATAAGCGCTGTAGACAGATTTGGAGTCAACCAGGCTCTCATAGCTACGGCTTTCATGGAGAATTCCATAGTCGATTGATTTACCGCGATCATTTTTGGATGAACGTGGACTCTCGGAATCATGGATGCAATTCATGGAACCGTGATAATCCAAGCTTTGGAGTCTTTTATGATCCGGGCGGTTTTGATTTCCAAGAGAGCTTTTACGAGGCGAAAAATTGTCGAAAATTAATTGAGTTTCGTTCTTATCATCCACGGAAAAAGCCGATTCAATCAAGTTATGAATTTCCGATTCAATATGAGGAGAATTATTCTCATTACTTCCGTTTTTATTTGGTAACTTTTTGCTTCTTTTTGGTTTTCTAGGAGCTGGTTTTGATTTTGGCCATGCGCTCCCGGCTACATCCGGATTATCCGTTATCTTGCAATAAGCGGAATATTCCGCTATGCCATTTTGATCCACGCTTTCATGGTCATTCTTCTCTTCTGGAATTTGTTCTGGAATCTTTTTTCGTTCTGCTAACGTTATAACAGGTGGAGTAAGTTTGGTACTTCTTTTTAACTCTTCCATAACAGAAGCTAGGAGCCCGCCGGTTCCTGTTTCAATTGAAGAGGCGTAATCATCCTCCATTTTATGCCAACAATCTTGTTTATGTTGTAATTACGTATAGTGCAACACAATAAAAAAACAACACCTTTAGAAAGAAAACACGTTAATGTCAGCATTTTAACGGTCATCCTACCAACTTAAAACAACCACTTGTCGCGTGACTTCCGGCGACAGCTTCTTCCATGCATCTTACTTAAAAAAACAACTTTTTGTCAAGTATACCAAAGGACCTATTTTTATGCTGGTCTTCTCCAGACACTGGCAGTGTAAGCATTTAACCAACCACAAACCAAACAATGGTTTGATCAATTAGACCCATAGCATTTTGACGCGAAGGAGACGTGTTTGATTACTCCCCACCCAAACTTACCCCTCCGATCATATAGGTATTGTTTTAGAAAAAAGTAGAAAAATTTTTTTAATTGATGTCACAAGCAGAGCTGGGGAGCTGGCCTAATATAGACCAGGCTCCAGCTCCAGCTCCGGAGCTAGCAATTTTCAAATCTAGGGCTCCTGCTCCAGCTTCGGAGCTAGTGTTTAGATTCATGCGGAGCCAGCTCCAGCTCCGGCTCCAGCTCCAGTCAAGTTTTCAAGGTTTTTCTAATGTAGTCAAATGCAATATATTTTTAGCCATGGATTTTACCGATAATATAACTACATGGTAAAGGAATATCCAAAAATAGTTATGAAAAAGCAATGATTTTTAAATAAACACTCAGATCAGTGAACATAAAATTGAAATGCATTTGAAAAATCAGTAGAATTACAGTACTATAGCTACATCTTTTCTATAATTGGATAGGAGCTGGAGCTGACAAAAATTTTGATAGCTCCAGCTCCAGCTCCGGCTCCACTAACATCTGAAAATAAAGCTCCGGCTCCTTCAAAAAATCCCAGCTCCCTGGCTCCCAGTTCCGGCTCCCCAGCCCTGGTCACAAGTATGTTGTGTTGGCTACCCAGCAATTCTCCAACCCCTTCCTCACACACAATGATTGACGTAAGACACGAGTTTGATTTATACAAAGCAATGCCAATGTCTCACAACATTGATCAATATTTTCATGAATTATTCAAGAATTGATTAGTTGAGATTTGTCAAGCAGCATATTTGCAATTGGATTTCAATCATAAATGAGCAATAGCAGTTACTTTTATTGGTTCACGTTACACACACACGCGCGCGCGCACGCATGCACGCACGTACAAACAAACACGCAAAAGTACACCTAACAGGCACGTAGCAAGAAACGAAATTTGGAATCGTTTGTTGTGCTGTGATACGTAAGTTCAGTGTATGTTAGCTATGCTCTGCTGTTAGTCCCCGGGGACAGAAGAATTTATTCTCTTCTCTAAATTACCCCACTGATCTTGGCATAAATTTATTCGTTTTCTAGCTTTGAAGCCAAAATACAAATACCCAATATACATATTTTGGCAAATTTATCAAACTGAGCAAGAACGAATACGACAATAAATCATTGTTTGCTTTGCGTCATATCACCTTAACTCATGCAGGGGCGTCTTTAAAGGGGAATATTTTATGGGAGTGACACTCAAAATTCGTTTATAAAAACTACAAAAAGATTTACATATTTAACTGGTCATTGCTGACAACTACTTTTAAAAATTGAGGGAGACTTTTTGAGCCCTACCAGGGTGTTTTGGGCCCTCACGAAGCCTCTGATCTTATAGCACTTTTGCTTAATTTGGCCATGTGATGACGTTTTAGACAATCTTTTAGTGGTTGCTCTTCCTGGACATACGGCCTGTGATTTTGCTCGGAGAGTATTTTATGACGCGAGTAACATCACATATGACGTAATAATCACGCAAACGTCTCATATTTAGGTCTTCAGGGCTAATGAAAATTTATAACGTATGTAACAACATTTAAGAGTAGATATAGTTTTCTGTTGATTTTAGTTTTTCTTCTAAAACCAGTCAAATTGGCATTTCAATGATAGCAAATAAGTGCATGAAAGAATAAGAGTAGGTGCATTGACACCACACTGCTAAAGCTAGTTTTCAGTTAACCTCACCATTATCTTATTGCTGGCTGGCGTTGAACGCACCATCTTCACAACTATCTACTTTTGGTTGTAGCGGAGTTGCTTCTAACCCCGGTAGCGGTTATTAAAGGTTTTGTTTTTGATCAAAATCACAATAATTTTTTGTATAATGAGGGTGACAATCAAGGCCCTTATGTAAGTTTTAGCGATGCTCTCTGAAAAACAATGTTTTATAAATGAACAATAACTTTGCTGTGTCTAAATTGCATAACTGAAGTACTTTGCTTTCACTAGCAAAGATTTAAAGACTTCTGGGGTGCATCCTTTCAACTGGGTACACTCACTGCCATCCTTTCCTAACTTGATTTACGGAGTAAAACGGGAAGTTTTGTTGCAACGCCGCTCTTTCATCAAGGAAGAAATAAGTTAAACAAAAACAACAACAACCTATTTATCCTTCTTTAAAATCGCTCAGCAATCTTTCAATATCCAAGTACTGCTCAATCAAAAATGTATGTCTTATTGCTTTCTTCCTACACTCTTAACTAAATCTGAGACAAAATATAGATAAATATGTAAAAAATAATAGTCATAAAGTTAAGCTTCTTGACCCAGCAGTATAAAGTGCTGGAATTGACTCTTTCTTAAGCTGCACTCAGGGCATCTAAACCGGTTTAAAGTTCACAAACTATTTTGCAAGAGCTGTAACTTGCTAAAACAGGATACTTATAGAATGCTGAGATTTTATAAAACGCACCCAAGCTGCGATGTCGAAAAACAATGCAACCAAAAACAAAAGGCGGTACATGAAATTTCCTGATTAAAATTTATCAGCTTTAGTTTTCTCACAAGAAGTATGGATATGGCGGCAAGACATGGGCCTCAGAAAGGATTATCAAACACAATAACTTTACTCTCACTTCCAATGACGGAGAGGTTTGGAGGAACATGACAGGTGATGAGTGTGGCAGATCGAAAACCTTACCTGATTTACCTTTCGAAAGAGAAGGCCTGGAACAAATATTTAAAGGGGGGCTCAACTTTCTGAGGTTTGTTTAAAATCTCAGACGTTTTAATGGATTCATCATGCACTACTCGATAACTCTTTTTCAACCAAACATTTTTTGAACTGAAAAGAAGTAGTAAATCTGTGACAGTTTGAATAGACAAAATGAATGATCGATAAATGATCTGAAAGTTAAAATTAACTCAGCAGTGCAAGAACTAAAATCTAAAAGCGTGGTTTCATATGACTAATATATCTACAAAAAACTGCAGCTCAAAATGAACAGAAATTACAGCACTGGTGGATAAAAGTTATAGTTTTATGCCATGTAAGTATCAAATTTTCAATCGAAACAAGAGTGCAAAAAAAGCAAATCATTAAAATTGTGAAACAGGAAATTATGTAATTGGTACAAGGTGCATTGTGAAAAAAAAAATCTTTTCAGCAATGTTTGGGTAGACTTAAGGCCGCTATACAAATTATAGGTTTTTGTCCGGATCGGTGCCATTTTTCTCCGGTTTTGTTTGATTTTTGCTCTCATGCAGTTTTGTTCGAAAATTTGCATTCGCTTGTATATTTTATGGCGCTTTACAGAAAATGTTGTTGTTCGAATGGCCGATTTGTCTGCAATGTACGAACTAAAAGCACATACGTTTTTGAGGACAAAAACAAAAAATTGTTTTGTTGACGAAACCGTTGTTTACACAGCATGGTATACAATATAACGCTATTTCAATATTTAAGCGGATGAGATTTTCGGTATAAAAATACTTAAGAATAAAAACCGGACAAAATCCGCAGAAAATTGTATATTGTGTAAATCCATCTTTATAAAAAAAAGTGGGAAAACGCACTAAAAAATGTGGTGGTGCTCCTGTTCCTTTCCATTCAAAAGTGTGGCCTACACTCGCCTAATTCAAAAAGAAAGATGGATCTCTCCCTCCAAGCTATTTGGTTGAAAAAAGTGGTGGTGCTCTTTATGCGCGCTCCTTTAAACACCGCTTTTTTCCAACTTAAAGGTGGTTTCCATTAGGCGTAGATTGCAGGCGTGGCGCGAAAAATTCTTTGTTTCTCTATTTAGCTTTTAAATAGAGAAACAGAGAATTTTTCACGCTACGTCTAATGGAAACCAGCCTTTAGACTCTCAATCTATTAACAATTTCAGATGCTCTGCAGACCAGTGGTGGGGCAAACTAAAGTGACCCCCTCCTGCGAAAGTTTAGACAAAGCTCTTTCGAACAAAGTTTTGATGAAGTAAGAGAAAAAACAATTAATGCTGAGTTTTAATCGGAATCGTAAGGATGTTGACCTTATTTTGGTGATCAATTAGCTTCCAACTCTAAGTTCACGTGTTTTCAATATAAGTCGAAATTCAAAGCTATCTTCTTGTGTTTTCCAGATCAACTTTTTCAAACAATATTCTTTGAAGAGGGGAATTCGCATGCCCTGCCCCCCAACTGGCGAGTAAGGGGGCGCTTCCCACAACCCAGCGGCAAAGTTTTGTTTGAACACCGACGGAGCTACGCTGACAATGTAGCAAAAGCAATACGTGGCCTGCTGCATCGTGTTCAGTTTCAGATGCGAGATCAGCATGGTACAGCAAAGCAACTAAATATAAAAAGAAAAGAAGAAAACAAAAAATATTGAAGCGGAAGCAGCAAGACAATTCTAAAAAAGAAACGGAATTCGAAAAAGAAGCTTCCGTCATTTCACAAAAATAAAAGGCCGTGATCCCTCTCCGCTTTCCTTGGAAACAAAGATGGCGAGGCTCCAACATTCACTTTAGAAAATAGAGCAAGCTCCTCCCCAGCAGAGCTGTTAGACTAACAAGTTTATAGCAAAATTATGCAGAAAATTGTGGCGTCTTACGATAACAAAGAGTAAACTCAAGGATTTTAGCACGTGGTGCAACAAAGTAATAGATAAAAAGTCCAGATTCCACTCGAATATTTATTGATGAGAAGGTTTGCATCAATTTCAGCACGTGGACGTTGGCTCAAGACAAATAATGTAATGCGAGGAATATATTTTGAAAACGTAATCTTGCCTTGCAATTTTTGCAACATATTTAAGAGATACTCTTTTGCAGAAAATTTTTGGGGGGCATGCAGTGGTTGATTCATTTGCACCAAAAAAAAGCACCACCGAATAGGGACAGGCTTACAATTGTGTCATTGGTAAAATCAAGATTATTTTTATTTTTACTAAATATAGTCTATGGAGGAAGGCAAGAGAATTTAATTAAAAAGCAGCTTGCCAAAGCTATTGGTCAATTTTCTTACAGAGAAAAGAGAAATTATGATGTCATCTCTTTTCATCGACCATAGGTCGCGTATAAATAGTAAAACATGATAGTATAATTACACAAGCAAACTTAGCATGGTTGAACTGAAAATGCTGTTTGTTGAATCAGGATGAAGTAGAAGGCCAACAGGCCCAATGTATTTCTGAGAGAAAGTCAACGATATTCCCCTTTTTAAAAGGTTGTACGTTCAGGTAGCTTTAAATTATGAGAAAACTGCTTAATGCTGTATGCTTTACGCAGTTATTATCATGTTTAACTGCAACTGATTTTTAGACAAACACTTTTTCAAATCACGACTGATTAAAAGCTACGCAGATTCACAGTTTACTCTGCACAGTACCTTTAATGCTGAACGCCTAGCAGCGAATTTGCTTCTATCTCTGTAAAATATTTACAAATTATGCGTGCTGGGCCAATAGCAAAACACGAAACATTTTTTAAAGAAGAATCTCCAAGAAAAAATCGAAAACAAGTTGCCAGACTAAAGTACTTTGAAAACCGTCAACTAAACTTGCCTAATCTGCCGTCAAAACAAGAACTAGTAACAGCTGCTCGTCTGTGAAGCCAGTCATTCCTGCTGCGTGCACTAACTATTCCTGAATGCGAATACATTCCCAACAGGAAACTTGCTCTGCTAAGGCTGTACAATCGTCGATCATTTACAATGAAATTTCCTTTCAATTTTTTCGATTAACCATCGAAGCATTTAGGTCACTGTTGCGGCAGTACAATCCCTTGACATGCTGCTACAACCACAACAAAAACTTTTTAGGTGAATCAGGCCGGTTTTATCGATTTTCTCACACTTTGTTACGCAAAGCAAAAGCAGTCGAACTATAAATCGATCCAATCATCAATGTTTTGATGCACCAGATTGGAGCAGCATGTATCGACCGTCACAGGCAGCAGACTATTTCCGCGCCAGCATGCATATTTGTGGACTCAAAGCATCCTATGAAACAAAACGAACTATTTTTAGTACACCATATTTTGTGTCGACTTTCGCTGACGGTGTCTCTGAAAACCTTGTCTATAAGTCTGTTTACGAGTTTGTTAAAATTTTGAGCAATGGTGGTCAATGCGCATTGAATGCCATTAACTAATGCTACCGCAATGAGAGTCATAACGTACAATTAAAAAATCATTGTTATCTCGTCACAATGTTGTCATGTATAGTTGCCTTTGTTCCCACTGTCACTCTCACAGAACAGTAATCTGTGCTGACTCAAATAAATCCGTGGCCTCGGGGTCGGAAAACACCAGCTTAGAAGGTTGCAAGTGAAAAACAACTAATATTTGTATTGGACTGTGTCAACTTAGAGCATAACCAGAACTTAAAAAAGGTTACGGTACAACGAGCTTCAGTTACTTAGTAGTGGCACGTTTGGGTCGACGAAATATTTACGTTTATACATTTTTGAGCACAAAAATAAGTTTCAGACGCTTTGAGAGATTTTCTTTCAACCTACTTTGATCAAAATTATGCGTAAAATCGTTTCTTCTGTTTCTTCAAAGCACTTCGAAGTATTTATTTATGCGTATGAACCCATGCTCAGTTTGCACGTCTTTCGTCAGACTGGGCCACCACGATGGGTATGGGTAGACTGCTTGGCCCCGCCACCTGTCTGCCACATGAAAATGGAGGCGTCCCGTTACGAGCCTTGCCCAAGGACAAAACAACCAAGTTTGCCGGCTTGTTCTCCACACTATCCCTATGTGCTGAGCGCTAAGCAGAAAAGCTGTGAATACCATTTTTTAAAGTCTTTTGGTATGACACGACTTGGGGAATGAACGCCAGGTCTACCGACTGCGAACGGACGCTCTAACCACCACGCCATCACGCCGGTTAGACTTCAAAGTGAAGGGGCACGATTAAAGAAGAGAAAGAGGGTTATCTTCGATACAGAGATAAGAAACTCAGTTTCAATCCAAACAGCATCACTCAATAGCTGCTTGCAGAAAAAGCCTGGGTAATAATTACACTTATGCAGCACACTGATAAAAAGCTGCTGCTTCATACAATGCATGTCACGAACAGAAAAGGAAACTCGATGCGTCAACAACAATAGCCTATATCTCCAACCCCACGTCAGATCATATACGCCAAGCACTTTTGTGCTATAATAAAATAAAGTAGGGCGATTGGCTGATTCGAACCGTTCGATTTCCTTAAATTTTTAGTGAACTTCAGGTCCAGTAGGTTACATGTAGAACACAGTTTGGGGAAAACAGACACCTTCTCTTAGATCTCTGTGACGGTAGCGAAAAAACCAAAAGCATGCAAAGCAAAATCTGTAACCTAGACTTTTCTACCGAGCCCTTCCAATGCATTGGGCAACGGAATCCCTATTTCCAAGGCTCATAAGTAAGTAGTATTGCTTCACGAAAGAGCAGCCAAACGCTGAAGGAACTATTCCTATTTCCTAACAGGAACACGAATCACGTCCGATGCTGCAAACTGCAGAAAAGGGCGACAATTGATAGTGAAAGCATTCTAGCCATTACCGCTTTACTGAAAAATGCTTTTGCACAGCAAACAGAAAGGAGGGCCAAAGTAAAGTTCGAAAATGCCTAACATGGTCCGCAATATCATCATAATAATCAACACCGCTTAAAATGCATTGAGACGTTCTTTCCTGCCCTATGGACACTAGTCTTTTGACAGTGCAAAAGCAAGAGCAAAAATGAGGATAGCACTTTATGAGTGTAAGCTCTGAAAACTTGGCAAGTGTTGTGGGCTTTGTTTTAAGTCAGAAGTACCTCAAAGTTTAGCTCGCGGGTCAATGGAGCACTTATTAGTGTTGTAGTCACTTTTGCCAAGTATCTTTTAATTACTAAAATTTATTTGTCATCAAGTTGATTCAAATAAAATCAACATGTAATTTTATTCATCCAGCTACTTCCTTCCCCTTCCTTCCTATCAGTTTAACCTTATCTCACACCCAACTACAGCCTACCTACGTTTTGATGGGCCTTAGGTAACCCGCGCTTTTTCCCAAATCATAAGGCTTTTGTTAAATAGAAAGAAGTCTTCGTCTTGATGACTGCGGCGGCTGAATAGAGAAATCCACCCCAAACTCTAAAGACTTTGGCAACCCTGTATCAAATTTAAAACAAACTGATTGCTTATTTTTTCAAAGACATCTACATTTGATTTTTTATTGACAACCGGTTTGGAAACCGAGTCAGATGTTTGTGAAGATTATCGCGATTCTCACTAATTGACTCAGACAGGTGGTCTTGATTAGGCAATCGACTGAATAAAAGATACAGGATGCAAATAGCTGGTATTTACGTTTTTACTCAGGAAGATACATAAGTGTTGCTACATGAGGGAGGTGAAAACCGGCGTGACCCTCCCGAATTTCTCAAACTCGACTCCGGTAGTAAGCTATTTTGAAGTGAAATAGCGAAAATATTTAATATTATATGGTTGTACCAATAGCTGTTGCTTGTTTCCACTTTCTCAAACTTTGGCTTTTACTGACTTTCTAGTAATTTGTTATCACAAGAGAACGAAATAGCTAAGTGCATTTGAATAAAATCAGCTATCAGTTGCTGTCAGAGGGATTTCACGTAAAATTGAACGCGAAATTAGCTTAAAATAGTAAAAGTGTAAATTTATGAATTATCATAAGTTTGTTTAAACTTTCTTTCAAATTATCGCAATTTTCAGGAAAAACTTGCCTCCCTCTTAGTTGTTTTCGAGTTCACGCCCAAAAAATATTAATACACATTGCCATCAACCATTTCACGAATAACACAATCAGCCTATCGCTAATAAGTTAAAATATATTGTCTCTGTAACTGTCTAACTAACATCCTCAACATAAACAACACCTTATATGCTCATCAATCGCCCAGTACATACAAGTCTCTTTTCAAGCGTATTTGCCGAATGTAGTATTACAGTAACGCTTAAATAAACGTAGGTATAACAGACTAGAATAGAAGCATAGAAGCAATATCAGCTGCTCATACCACGGCATAAACGTCTCCGGAAGTGTGGCTGCATTATAACACTAAATAGCGTAACATTAAACAAGTAAAATAGTCATCTAGCTTGCTAAATGCTTACATGTCTTCCATACGTTACGTTGACGCAACTTAAAGCAAGGAAGCTGACAAAAATGTTGACTGTTGCATTTAAAACCAACTCAAGTTTTGGCAAAGTATTTTGGTTAAGCAAGTCATCAGTATTAGCGAAACCAAAGTGACTAGAGGATAAAACAGCCAGTTTTCTGCTTCTATGATTCAAAAAAAAATATTAGAAGATCACGTGCAATGAAACAATATTTAGATGTTAGAAATGTTAGTAAATCATTATGATCTTCCCTTAGGAAGACATTTTTGCATCCAACGGAAGGTAGAGCGAAAGATAGTAATGCTAAAAACCAGTTTCTGAAATATTTTCAACAGCCAGTATTTTACAAGCAACTATTTCCTAAAACTCCAATTTCAGTAATTGGGAATTCTATCCAACAGTGCAGCTTTGCTCAGAAACTATCAACAAAACATTAAGCGAAAATCTATCCTTCAATAAATTGTGCCACGAGCTTTTGTAAAGTAACTTACTCCACTACAAACATTATTAATCTGTTACTATTCAATGAACTATGAGACAAATAACAGTTTGACACAATGTAGCTTTGTAATCTACGATGTACACTCAATAAGTAACCTGATAAAGCCAACAAATGTTCTTTGTTACAATTGTTTCAGAATTTGTATCAAATTTTTTTTTTCGGTAATCCATACTTTCTATTTTTCGAAAAAGCTTTCTTTTATTCTGCTAATAAATCACTAGTTTGTCACAAAGAACAGATCGAAACTGAGCAAAAAGTCCTAACTCATTACTGCAGTGAACCTGCCTGATTAACTAAGGCAATTGACAAAGGTATCTTTTCTCCACAACTTTCGATGAAATCGTGCCATCGTTTATTGATAAACACAATTGAAGTATATTTGGCAACAGTACTATATAAAAATAGCTAGGAGCACAACTCATTGTAGGAATTTTTGAAAGTTCTCTCCTCGAAACTCACTGTTAAACGTTTATATCATTTGTTGCACTGCCAAACCAATACAGTATAATAACTTTATGATACAATCACATCTCTATTGCCGGAAGTCTGATAAATCTGATGTATTTTACAATCTATCGAAAAATGATGAAACAACACAATAGGTTAACACTCTTATTTATTTTATAGCAGATAGCATATCAACAGTCGTGTGACGTGCTTTGTATTAATCGCGTAAAAACTTCTTACTACTGAAAAATAATTTCTTTTTTAAAGGTCATCATATCCTCTGATCATCCACGTACACCTTTGAAGTAAGCCTTAACTCAGCCATCACTCACATACACTGAGAGATATTCTACTATACACCAAAACAGATGCTCATAATCAGATATTACTTTAAACAGCGGAATAGATGCCGCCACGACAGAGCCAGGTACAAAGTTATATTAAAGTGGTGAGTACGGATTCCGAAAAAGAATGAATTAAAAGATAACAAACGCGTTGTTAGAGACGAAGTCTACCGTTGCCACAAGTGCCATTCTTAAAAAAGAAAGATTTTCGATGATTTTGAGGGATGAGTCCTGTACCGTAAATAGATTACGACCTTGCACCAAGACTATGACAGCTTCATTTACGGGAGAAAATGGTTTTACAGTAAATATCTATCTTTTGGCCTATCAATCTACTCAATGCTTTCGCAATTTCCGACACCAGTTTCAACATCTTTAACTCTTAACAACTTTTTCAATACCAAAAAGACAGCACAATACTAACCTCACTAATGCAATACTGACAAAACCAACAACATAAATATTGAACATATGGATTATACCGCAAGCGACTGCAAACCTACACCAGACGTGTGCAGTTTGTGCACTGTCGTGCAATACCGACAAACGTGCATGTACAGTGAAATGTCTGTAGAATATAGCTTGTTATAGTTTTAAACAGATTTCGAAGTTTTCATCGTCACGATTTGTGTTAATGAAGTAATGTTTGCATCTACACTTAATCAAACGACTGCAATTTCGCTTAGAAAATTTTATTTCGTGCTTTAGTTTCACAATTTTGAGCGCTTAAGTCCATGAAACGGTGCCTAAGCCACAAAATACAGCTAAATTTAAGCACTGACAACACAAATGAAATCAAAACCTGATTTGACTTGACTCGCATTATTATAGGTTTCACCGATGAAACCCATTTTCAGCAGCTAGACCTTTACATTCAACCACAAGCTGGCGTCAGTGCGCAACGGTGCTCATTGGATGATTTAGGGCAGTGAAAGTATTAGTTGAAACAATACGCCCAAATTCGTGGAGACCTCCAATTTTGCAGAGATCCTTTGTTGGAGATTATCTTACCAACAGATAGAAAATACAGTCCTCAAGTTTGGTGGCATTCAGACCACAAAACCTGCGACCTTGGGCTTGGGGCAAGAGCGCTGACGTTGCCGAATTAAACCTGATAGCTGCAATGACTTAGAATAACTGAAGCGCAAATCTGACAATGTGACACATACCGATTCCATTACTAATACTTCTCAACGACGCACCAACATTCAGAAAAATAAATGGTGGTGGCGTTTTGATAAGAACACAAATAGGTCGTCTGATTGTTTTCACCGCATTGACTATCCTGCGCAGCAAGGGTCACTAAACTTTTGCAACTGAAAACTACTTCAACGGTTCTGAGTAACGCAAACGGCTACCAGTTTGACAGCACAACTGAAATTACTAAGTTGTCCGGTTTATCTTTAACTTTGTACGATTATTAATAAATAATATTCAGTGCTCGTTGATAGTTGGTACTATTTTTAGAACAGCCCAGCGGGCGTCTGATATGGTCTCTGCGGACGAGCTGGTGCCCTCAGGCATTGCGTTGGTAAACCCTGATGTAAAGCAATTGAACATCGACAATTGCAAACTTCTGCAAACTCAGCTATATTGGTAAGGTGCCGAGCAAACACATTTTAAGTTCAAAAAATTTGTTGAAGTTTTTGTTGAAGTTGCCACTGACTTCCACACTCAGCAATCTTGCCCATATAAAACGGTACATGACGTACGTTGTGCGTACGAGCTGAATGATGTCAACTTGACGCAAGAACAATCGCAAAAGCTAATTTCATTTGTAGACGCAACTCATGCTCGTCTAGCCGCCGACACAAAAACGCTATTTTACAAAACAGCGTCGCCACAAATGACGTGATTATACAGCCAACTTGACCTAAATTAAAAAGAGAAACGAATATCAGATCATTATGAACCATAGTTAATGTCTTGAAATTGGCAGGATTTTAGCAACAAAAAAATTGCTCAGTGCAATTGCATTTGGGCATAAAACAACCATGATAGCAGCCCCTGTATAGCCTGCCGCAAAATGCATAACACTAGCTGGTTTAAAACACTTTTCTCTAAACCAATGGTCGGCAATTGGTAGGCTGCTGTCTAACTGTGGACACTTTTTAGTGAGCCACACCCAACTTGTCAGTGTGGGCCCCTGAAGCGTAAAAGCAAAAATCATCAACTTGAAAAATTTAACGATTTTTTAAGTTTAAACATGGTCATCACTTTCAAAAAGTGTTAAAAACATCATTTTTAACAAAAATATTCCTGAAAATCAAGAAAACTCACTTTCAAAAAGTTAATCTTCAAGAAACGAAGTTTGTCTCAAACCTTTGTCTTAACCTTTTATTAACCAACTCAACAAATTCGTAACGTTACAATTTTTGTAATTTTATTGGCCCGACTAACATTTTTCACTCTGCAAGCAACATCCTCATCTTTTCTACTTTAAGTAGCGTTACGTTTTATTTGGCGAACTTCAAAACAGCAATGCGTTGCCATTTTTAGCCGAGTTAATGTGTTTTGTTTTAGGCAGTATGGATATGGTTCAATAGCGACGTTTAGCCACTTTAGTTTCTCGAATTTCAATTCAACAATGTCAGCTGTAAATTTTTTTCCAAGATACTTTAGCATTTTTTGGTTGCTTAAAAGAATATTTTTTTTTAATTTCCTGTGACGAAGGGTTTTTTGATTGATCGAGACGTAGCCGCTTTGTCCACTTGTTCCGTCAGTCCATTGACAGTGCAATACTTGTATAAGCCGAGCAACATGTTTTGGTGCGATAAGAGAGAATTTCCGAGATGGATTCTGCAGTTTTTTGCTACTTTTCAGACGTTGTAATGTAAGAATGAAATGAGTATAAAAGTTTGGGGTGGTAGTTTTGAACTGTTTCTATGGTAAAGAAGAAGCAAGAGATAATAACGATGAGTTTTTGGTGGAGTCTGATGGCTCGGGTGATGACTATTTTTTGGAGACAGAAAACAATGATGTCGTGCAAGCAATAGGTTTTTTATGCAGTCGTGGCATTCATTTTGTTGTTTCTACCGCGTATACTTTTCGCATCTCGTTTATACAATTATCTATTTTGAGCGTAACATCATTTTTACCAATGATTCTAAATTAATAAAAACATTCTAGGGAACACTCTTATGAGCACACTTGCACTCAGTCGTGCTTTTGTGCATAGTTTAACGCGTTTGTATCAACACGTGACTTTTAATGTTTGTTTGCTTGGTGGACCATTGTTACGAATTTGTAATTTTCCAGAAATTGGAGAATAAAATACTCAAACAATTAAAAACCAAAATTATTTATAGAAGAAAGCCACTTCAGCTTCACAATGCTCAACAGCAGACTTGCCACAGCCGCAATATATTTCTGTGGTTGTACAAATAGAAAAACCAAAATTAAATAGCCTACAGCAGAAAAAAATTGTGTCCATACGGAATCAGTTTTTTTTCTATACTGAATGGGCCATCAGCAATGAGTGAAAGGTGAATGTGGGAATCACTACAAAAGTTTGCCGGCCACAGTTCTAGACAGATATTTTAATGCTGCTCCTCATTTAATCTTGCTCCTTCAAGTAATTTCAAAACACAGCTTTGCAAAATGTACAACTGTAGTATTAGATAACAAAATAAACTGATACTCAGGAAAATTGGCTCAATTAAAATAGTTATTAAGAGTCCAAAAGCAGCAGATTTCTCAAAAAGTTTCCTCACATTTTGAAGGTTGAGGCCCTTTCCCAAGCACTACTTTGGTATCACATATAGGAGTTCGGATTTAGTTTGTAAATACATTGGTTTCTCTTAACCTGCTGGTAAAGTTGCACAACTTCCGTTAGCATACACCAAAGAAAACAAAAGACAAAACGTCCTTGACTTACCAGCGCTTTTCGGTGATACTTGAAGGTCTTTTTCTGAACTTGTTGTTACGAGGCCACGTCGGAGCGTTGAGAGAATACGAGAACATATGCTTTTTATGATTCATTTTTTTTACCAGCTTATACCAACATTGTGAATTTTATTTTTCAAAAAACAAACACCTGCAAAAATGTTTTTGGATTATTGTGGTTGCTGATGAACAGCTTTCAAGATGTAATCTTCTGTTTTTATAACTATACTTCCTAGTAATTGCACTCGCTAACTCGAAGCGCTTATCAAATGAAAGCAATTGAGGCATAATTTGCAGTCTTGTTCCTGCATATCAAACTGACTTCCGACCATCTAGGCGCATGGCCTCCGAAGGTCTATTCCACCGTTCCCCCATGCGGTGCTCGCGGACACGAAGCCGTAGGTCAGTTCTAAAAATGGGACCAATCCCCAACGAGCTCATAACGTTATTAACAACGATATAAAGATAGGCCGCACAACTTTGTTATTTCAGAACGGTTTTATCGAATTTGTAGCTGTTTGCATTACTCAGGACCGTTAAAATAGCTCTTAATTACAAAAAAGTTAATGATCTCTGTTTCTATAATGTAAGACTTCTTTAGTTTATTGAATGACGGTTATAAAACTAAAGCAAATGATTTAAGATTAGTAGGACTAGTATAAAAAGCGGCCCACGAAAAAGTGCTTGAAGCGTTTTTCGGTTCGCGATTAATCTGAAATGAAATATTTTTAATTTGCGATCTTTTGCACTTGCCTGTGATAGACTTTGCCTCTATGGCCGAGCGTCAACTTGGAAGCTTGTAAATTGGCTGCCGGTACCATTACTGTTGCAGCAGTGTTATATCTGAACACGCTGGATTTAGTTGATGATTTAGTTAGCGGAAGGCATGTCTTCCGAAAAAATAAAGTTTTGTGTGACCTGATGTCGTCATCATGCCTTAGTACTGCTGCAAGTTTAAGATTTTAAAAGGAGGGAGCACCGATCCCTTTTGCCCTTATACCAACTGCCATTTCCTGGCTTCCACCAACTGTTTTCAAAACAAAAAAAACAATTTAGCTCCTTTAGAAAACTAAGATGACAGTCTTACATCAGTAAGCGTAGCCAAAGGGTAATAACCAAGAAGTCAAAGCTTTCCCCCTCCTCGGATATATTTATCAGAGACTTTATCATTCTAAAACAAAGCAATCACTAAAAATTTTCCCCTAAAATTTGGTTAACATCATTGATTATAATCTCAATATCTTGTAGGACCCAACATCCCATTTCACACACCCAGCTTTTGTTCGATTCCTTAGTAGACCCATTGTTTCTTGAGCAATCTATTTATATTTTTTCGCAATAAAAAAGATCTGGGACCTTCATCTGGCTCGCACTTTTATCTTCTGGGTTTCACTTGATTTTTATGACGTCATCTTTTTACCGCTACGTCACTGATTCAAACTACCACCTTCACGGCACTTCTTCAATGCCATAAAAGCAGCACAATCAATAGCTTAATTTGTAGTTGGTCCAGCCTCAAAGTGAAGATCTTTTCATCAGCATGGTAATTAGAAAAAGGTATTTCAAAGACAAAACCAGAATAGGCCTATCAGCTTTCAAAATTCCTATTACATTGTTCCTTTATTGATACGCAGCAATTCGCTATTGTTTGTTCTGCCAACGTCGGACGATAAACTTCCTGTACTTCAGTCTTCATTATTGACTAAATTTGGATTTCTTTTGGTTTTTTACCGGGAGAGGAATGCAATGAAGATATTGTTGACAATTGTCAATACAATAATTCCACATAAAAGATCGATATTTATGACCATTTTCCCGCGAAGGGTTATTAAGGAAAAAGATCAGGAGTTGCCTTTATTTGAGTTAAATCTAATTTTTTGTCAGGACTTGAAAACCTTACACATGAGTGGATTGAATCGGATTGGGCGCAGTGACCACTCGCACCAGAACCTGTGGCAAAAGTGCCCGCGACGTAGCGAGATTTTTAAAGCACATTACGAAGCGGAAAAAATTGAAGCACGCGCCTCAATAGGGGCCCTTTTTTGAAAGTGTTCCAGGCCTTGTTTTGGTTTACTTTGGCCCTGTCTCTGCAAAGTCAGAAATATTATTATTCGTTTCCGGCGAAGGCTATCTGGGAAAATGAATTTTTAAAGGAAAAGAAAGTGACCTAAACAGAAATGTTTTCCAAAACACAACATGTAAATCTCCGAAAATGTAATAGCTTTTGCATATTTTGAACTTTTAAGTAAAAAATAATGTCACAAAAATACGTGGAAAACACGTGAGAAAAGAAAAAAAAAGGTTGAGGAGGAAAAACTTTCTAATTGATAGTGGGAACTCTGGATGTTGGATCCGTGATTGGCAAAGGAAAAAAACTGACAGATATGACGAAAAGAAAAAAGATGGACATATTGTGTGAGCAAGAAAATGAGGGTAGCAAAGCTAGAAATATCGCAGGTAGCTTTGAACTTATTTACCATGGAGTAAATGAGAGAAGGAATGAAGTTGGCATCATCTTAAATGGACAACTAGTCAAGCATATGCATGAAGAAAAAAGAAAGTCAGATAAGCTGGTCAATATAACGATAGAAGTTGGAGGAGAACTGCAAAATATATTAGTGCTTGCGCTCCATTAGTGGGATGCAAATTGGAAAAAAAAATTGTTGAGTGAACTAAATGCAGCAATCAAAAGCGTATACGAAAGAAAGAGTGATGATTGGAGCTGGTCTAAATAGACAGGTTGGTGAAGGAAACAAATGTAATATGGAGGTCCAGAATCAAGAATGGGAATGAAGAAGGGAAAATGATAGTGAGCTTTAAAAAAAGAACGGAAGAGACTATTTTGAGTGTCATTATGATGAAGAAGCAACAGCACAAAGTGACGTAAAAAAGTGGTAAAAGATGCTTGCAGACAAACTATGTGTATTGCAGAAGGAAACATCTATGAGAGGTCAAGGACTCTAAAGAGCTGGTGGATTCAAATAGTATCGGATGAAAATTTGTCAGTTGAAATTGGAAGCAATAAAATAATTTGGTAATCTTTCTAAAATCACATGGCGGAAATTGAAAGAAGAGTACTACTGCAAGTAATTTAAAGAAAAGCTAAAAAAGTTTAAGGCAAAGATGACTGGAACACTGGCGCAGCAGTGGTGAGAGTCACAGCCAAAAACATGTTTGATAAGACACCTGGACAAAGAAAAGAACATAACAAAAATGGTGGTGGTGGAATGAGGAGGTAGAAGAAAGTGTTCGACAAAAAGGCTAACAAAAATACTTGAGACAGCCGTAGGAATGAAACCAACACAATTTTGCACCCGCAGTCAAAGCAAAAACACCGTAGCAGTAGCTGAAGAATAAACATATCAAGATTTGTACCCAACGTTCTACAGCAAAGAAAAACACCTTACATCGATTTACAAGACTAAGAAACCAATCCAAAAAAGATGTGCAACACGACAATAAAAAGTACCCACAACAAGGTGATAACGACGGAAGAAAATATCCTGAGACTACGGCATGAAAACTTTAATGAACTAATGAACAAAGAAAATGAAAGAGAGAGAGAGTAAGATGACTATTAGGTGGAGAAAGTATTCCTGGAGGCGAAGCAAATCAGTAAGAAAGGAGTTTGGACAGCATTACGGAAGATGAAAAATGGAAAGGCAGTGAGCCCTGATGAAATTCTAGCCAAGTCATGAAAGTGTTTGGGGTAATTTGCGGTAAGCCTAATTACCAAGATGCTCAATGACATGTTAGAAGGCAAAAAGCTACCAATCGAACCCAGAAAAAGCACATTGAAACAAATTTTCAAAAATAAAGATGATGTGCAAAATTGCTGTCATTGTTGAGGTGCAAAGCTGATGAGCCACACGGCGAAAATATAGGAAAGAGTTATAGAAAGAAGACTGAGAGAGGAACCAAAAATCTGTGAGCAACTATATTGTTTTATTCCAGGAAAAAGTACAAAGTATGCTCTGTTTGTTGTGAGAATACTAATAGAAAAATGCCTAGGAGAACAGAAAGAATTTTGCGGTGATATGGCAAAACCTAACAACTACAAATATCATGTTTTTGAGAAATTGACTCTGCTGTCTCTTACCATTGCTCAACAAGGTAACAACTGAACCAAATTTTGTTCAGTTTTGCCTTGTAGCTGTTAACTGTACGAACATTAATTATTTTTTCGCGTTTGCTGATCAGTAGCTTCACATAAACCATAAGAAATCGAGGTTGTTCAGGATATTTGAATTGTAATCATCGAATTTTGCCACATCAAGGCAGAGCTGCAGTGTGCGTTCAATGGCATGGAAAAAGGGGACAACACCATGCCAACAAAAGAATCGTATTACTGTTTGAAAAAAGGTGGAGTGGCGGAAAAGTATAGAAGTGTGATACAAGACATCTATTAAAGTAGCAGGACTACGGTGAGATGTGCAACAAAGTGAAAGAAATGGCTTAACGTAAAGGTTGGAATATATCAAGGATTGGTATTGAGTCCATTTGTCTTTGCAATAGTGATGGGTAGGTCGACGAATGAGATCAGAGCGAAGTCTCCATGGACCATGACGTTCGCATGACATTGTTTTATGTGTAAAGAGCGAGGAAAAGGTGGAGAAAAAACTTCAAATCTGTAGAGATGCATTAAGAAGAAGAGAAATAGAAGTCAAAACAATATATTTGTGCATGAATGACTATGGAGATTACAATAAAGTGCAGTTGCAAGGGGTAGAACTGACCAAGGTAACCGAGTTTAAGTGTTTGAAATCAACTGTGGAAAACAATGGAGAACATGGTCAAAAGGTATAGAAAGGAGTCTGAGCTGAGTGGAAGAGATAGAAAAGATTTACGGGTGTAATATGTGACAGAAGCGTATTTGACAAAGTAAAAGGAAAAGTATGTAAGACGGTGGCCAGAACAGTAATTCTGTAAGGATTAGAAACAATACGACTGACTAAAAGGCTGGAAGCAGAGCTGGAATTCTCAGAATAAAAGATGTTGCGCTTCCCAATAGCAACAACGACACTGTTCCCGAAGCTCTCCCTAATTTTTACGAATTTACTTTTTTTTTTTATTTAACACTTTATCAAAAAAGAAACCTTCGTATAAATCGAAATTTTGCAAGTCATCTAGCAGCTATTGTTCTATGCCAACGGCAAAGCGACAAAGAAATTGAGGCCTCTCGGCCACCAATTGATCGAAAAAAAACATAGGTTGTAATATTCCCAGGGGAGATCACTTACGGCTACGTTTTATCAAAACAATAAAAAAAGTCATGGTTGAAATTTTTCAGACAGACGCGAATAGGTAATAAAAAACGCTAAATGATCACAACAACTACATAACTCTCAGATGCACAAGTCAGCCGTACTTTTGTTGAAAGAAAAACGTAATTTTACAGCCGTTTTCAGCTGGAAAGAAAATGTCTCAGATAAAGAATAATTTTTTCACTATCTGTTTATTAACACTAATAGAATCAAAATTTGAGAAGGACCAAAAATAGAATTTCATGGGTTTTTGTGTGATGACCTTTATTTAAGGGACCGACATTTTATTGCCATTGTACTTGAAAACAGCTTCTTACTTTCTTTGGGTGGAAGATATTTGAGGAGGCCCTGGTTTTTTCGGCAAAACCTTTGGTTACGCTTGTGCTTCTGGTCGTAAGCAAGAAGAGATAGGATATGGTGACCTATACAAATAAACTCGGATTAACTTTGCCTAAACTGACACTTTTTTAAACCTTTTGAAGAAAGAATATGTCGACAGGTAATTTTTATGCTGAATCATCTTGAAAACAGATAGAATGAAAAGATGTGCCATTCATTACGGCTCTTTTATTGACAATTTTGTAACATGAAATCCTTGCCAATAAGTAACAGTAGATTACTTATTGGCATCAACTTATAAATAGAGTTACAGGTATGCTGTTGCCCAGTAGACGCTTTTCCCGTAGAATAAACAATAACACAAAATTTGGTTTGGGCTTCATTCTATTAGCACAATACAGCCTTCTAGCGAAAAAACCATGATGAAATTTCTACTGGCAAGTCAAAAGAACGCACGCCAGGTCTAATAACAAACTTGAACCCGTTTTCAATCTAACAATGCACTACGCGCTGAGCTACTTTTACCGCCAATAATAGATTTTGCGTGCAAACCGGGAGTTCTCAATCTTTTTCTGCTTCCTTACCACCTAAAAACTTTTTATTGCTGCTGCTTACCACCAAAGATGGTTTTTCATCATGTACTAAAGGCGCAACGAGAAGAGAGGAGGCAAAACTTCCACTTTAGCCATATTCTCGTTGCCATACACCAGACAACTTCTCGAAAACCACGCAAACATCTAGGCTTAGAAACTCTTAATAAAATATGCCTCTAAAAATCACGGTGCTTGCTGCCTACATTACTCGGTTTTCAGCATAACCACAGAAAAAAATATCAGTAATATCGATGTTATGCAAGTGATTGACGTAGAGTAAAAGAGAAAAACAACAAAGTTTCAGTTTTACTGAAATTATTAATTTTCAAAACAAAAAACAGGAAAATGCAAGTTTCAGCTTTTGCTGTGATAAAAAATTTTCAAAAAGCATCAGGAAAAAAATAAGTTTCAACTTTTGATTTATAATTTTGAAAAGGAAGGAACAAGCAAGTTCCATTTGTTATTCAATAGCTTTATAATCGAAAAGTGTAGGAAACTACAAGTTTCAGCTTTTTTGCTAAAAAGAGCAGAAAAATTCGAGTTTCAGCTTTAACTTCAAACTGTCCGCTCCGAATTCAACCAATTTTTATTGCCATAGGCTGATTACCATTTTTTTATCATGCTGTATTTTTTTCTTTCTGTCGCTTTTACTTGCCTTCAACAAACGTAAATATGATAGGATCTTTTGTAGAAAGCCCCCGGCACTAATGCAAAAATATGAGATTTGAGAAAAACACCCCCGCCACGTTTTAAGTACTGCAGATTTTAGGGTTAGGACAAAATATTAGCTGACATCGCTGAATTCAGTGCCAAATTCCATCAATGAATAAAAATTCTAATTGGATAAGAGAGGTGGCAGGGTTTTTGTTGGCGGTCTACAAAAACATCCATATGATGAATAAGCTTGATTATTTTATACCCATAAATCAACAAAAATGCAGGCAAGAAATTCGCAAAGATGAAGGCTGATAAGATCCAAGCTAGCAAAGTTACACTCGCGGCCTGCTGACGCAGCATAACTCACATAGCGACGCAAGTTCAAAAACCAGCATTTTAAATCAAAATTTTTTCATGAATTAATTAATTGCAAAAAAATCATTTCTTATAGCCAGCAAATATCATTTTTTTCACAAAGCTATAACAACATTTTTAACAGCCGAAGTCAAGAAATCTCAAGGCCCTGATGCATGTAGTTTTTGAAAAATTAAATCTTGTGTTGGAACGTATATCAAATCAATACATCCTTAGGAAGAATGGGGTTAACATCTACTTGATAAGCGATATTCTGAGTGAAAAACAAGAACTTTCAGCATTTGCATCCTCCCTGATACTACCAATTTAAGTACAGTGCTTTCACCAGGAATACTCTTATAGCCCTATTCTATTCTGCATCGCATTTTTCTTACTTTTCAGCATTCAAGCACGAGCTCCTGCAGCACAAATTAAATTTTCCAATGAGTTTGATGGAAATGTTTTTACATGCACTGAAACACATGCCATTAAATATTTATGAAGAGCACCAGAACAACTTTTCAACTTCATTTTGAGGTACTGACTGCTGTTCAATGTTGTTTTTTTTTTCAGCACAATCCAAAACCTTTAGTTTGTTTTAAACCAAGGTTATATCAACTTGCGGCAGATATTAGGATAGGCCAACTTATCAGAAATAAAACCGTAAATAAATAGAATTCTCCAATTTGCCTGCGGTTTTTTTCTTTTGTTGTGAGTGAGAACCGGAGCATAATGCTTTTCAAGAAACAAGTTTCGATAGGTTTATTCTTGAATAGCTTAGCGAACGCTTCACAGAATGTAAGGTTATAGAGGCAGAGACTGGTTTCATACAAAAAGTGGAGTGGCCGTTCCGGGCCTCATAATTCCCGCAAGGCTGTCCCCTTCCTATCTGAAGGTCTCAACAGCTTGTTGAAAATATTGTAACATTTTTTAATTATTGTAACGAAAATATTGTAACAAAAAAGGTTATCTCTCATAGGTTCAAGCGCCTAGGCCTAATTAAGGGTCTAATTAGCATTAAGTACCCACGTTTCTAGCGAATGAAATTTATGCGACCTGCCGCACTATATTATCAATTTCTCATATATTGCCTTAAACTTAAGATGTAAAATTATAGTTCATCACACACGCGCTAGTAGGGCAGTGTTTGTTGGTTTGCTTTTGGCATTTTTTTTTTCACACATTTACCAGACAGCAAAACTACTTGCAGAAATACAGTAGGATTCAGATCTGCTTCTGAGTTTTTAAGTTTGTTTTTAAGTTTGCGCTGCTTTTATTACTGGTCACTTTCAATGAACTTTCCGTCTGTTTGCATTGACTGTGCACCGGAAATGATCGCTAATTGCCTTTCCCACGAGCAATGCAACGCAGTTTAGATCGTGAGGTTTGCAACAATTGTAAATGTGAATCACCAAAAGGAAGTTTAGATTGTTGGGTGAAGAAGAAAATCCGAAGTGATTGTAGCGAACAATTTAAACCAGCATTTTTTCCCAGTGGTGAAAACATCTACTCAACAATAAGGGTGGGCTTAAAAGCACAAAACTGGGAATACATAAAACATTCTAACCTCATTAGTATTCGAAGTACTGTGGTTTTGGGGGACCCCACTCCCTTTTTTCAACTAGCCACTATATGTTTCGGTTTCTTTTTCTTGGAAGTGAGTTCAGTAGCCTGATGTGCAAATGAGCCTGATAGCGCTGGTTACAATATACATAGCAAAACAGGATCAAGTTCATACGGGGCTCGGATACTGTTTCGTCAAAGAGGACATTACCAATTGCAAAGATGATCTTCAAAAAAATGAAAGGTTTTCAGACCGTTCAGCGCACGCTCCGTCTTTTTAGTCGAAGAACTTAATTTTTTATTATGTCGCAATTTGTGAGTTGATTCTAAACAAAAAGAGGACTTCACTGTAATTTCAGGAGCCCTTTTTCACAAGCCTATTCTTTCCGATTCGGGAATCTTCTCAAGTCTTGTACTCGTGTTTACAAGAGTCTGCTTGAAATAGTTGCACCATCGCTTCTAATGCATTTCTTTTGTTGACAGAGGTCAGTCGTGGGAGCTTGGAGGTAACATTATTAGTAGTAAAACCGAAAATTTTGAGTCCAGCTGGTAGCAGATCATGGGACATAAACTTGTGGGTTTTTATCACAGACTTGGACAATCAACTTTTACAAATAAGACCAAGTTCTATTTCTTAAATGTAGCATGAAATCATATTTTTTGTACACCAGACATTACAAGTTAAGAGTTTATATTATTATTGCACTAAGCTATTTTTCTTTACGGTAAGATTGTATTTTTAAGATCACTTGTGTGTGTTTTAAATTCATGTTCAAAGGATCATTGCTTCTTAAAAAATTTTTGTATCGGACTTGGACTTGTGTAGTGAAGTCAGACTCGCCTAGAAATGTCTGCAAGTCCAATATCCTGGATTGTAATTCTTTCCACACAATGCCGGTACTACATGCGACATTTCCCAAAGGTGAGGCGACCGTCTTCATGTTGCAGATATTGAAAGATTAGCAACAGCAACATGCCTCATTACCTTTATAAGTACAATCAATTCTGAGTCAGACTTTTGGCACCACCAGGCGCGTAAAGACCAAAAAATTTGGGTGCCAGGTTAGAGCTTTTGCTTGTCATTAATGACGTAATAGCATTATAGTACTGCTAAAAGCCAAATATTTGGAAATAGAAATCGCCACAAACCTCCTCCACCATTTTTCGCTTGCACAACTCTTCCACTGGCGTTAGAAATATTAATAAATAAAGCATTTTTTAAGATAAGTGAGTTGTTTGATATAAATGTAACTGTTTACTCTCACCTATTGATGTAGAGCTACACACAATAGCACAAGTTTCTATGACTTCACGATACAATCAACTGTACCGCTTACTATTGGGGCACCAATAGATGAGTAACTGGCTCTTAACGCTAAGAAACAGATAGGTTGTACGCTTCAAAAATATCCTAACACTTAACGATTCTGTGCGACAAATATAACTTTATTACAAATTACTTGTCCTTAAACTTCAACCGTGCGAATTGATTGTAACAGCTCCAGAAAATAGCAACGATGAAACTGCCTCTCGAAACCGCTTACAAGCCCGCGCTGTTTAAGGCGTTGCTAGCAGTAGCATTACTTAAACAAACTGAACTTTAAGTCTTTGATCAACCACTTTTGAGACTAAGAGCTATAAATGTAGGCTATACCTTACATTTTTCAAACATTCTATGTAGCAATAATTTGGCTATCTTTTCGTCGGTCAAAACTTTTCAAACGTGATTGCTGTGGCGAGAGCAGCTTGGTTCAATCGTGCATCGCTATAAATAAACATTGTTCTGAAAATTCATGTCACTTGTATCTTTACACGGTTTGCATCGATTTGGAATCAATGGCAATCAAGTATTTTGGCCAACAAAGCAAAACTTGAATAATGACTAATTTTGAGAGTTAGGCTGCTTCTCAATAAAACGTAGCCTGTGCAAGTTGGGCTAAATCTTGTATGCAAACTTACATTCGATGAAGGCTTTACATCTTTTTCGTTTTGTCTTTAGTTTTTCATTTTATTTTCGTTGCAATACTTTTTTTTTATTTTTAATTTTATTCACTTTTTTATTCAATTTTACTTTTGCAATGATAGCATTACTTTGCAATCTTTTAATCTACCGACAGCTTTCGTAAAAAAAGCTACCAGCATGCCCAAATGCAAACATCAAAGTTATTCTAAATTCCTTGACGATATAAAGAGATAAGGCACATTGTCTTCTCGGCTCTAGTTAGAAAAAACGAGCAAAAATCACTCTAGATATGAGCCTAGCCCAGGCGCTGGAAACCTTTTGCACTAAAAGAGCCAGGTGTATTTATTTCAAACAAATTGAAGCCCGCTTGGAGTAGCAGAATACATTCACAAACCACACCAGGGCTTATTTATATTTTGAACAATTCCTTCCCAAAAATTGCCAATCATTTTATTGAGCAGAACTACCGAATAGTTTTTATGGTCAGGTCAAGTTTGACACCCAACCAGAGGCCATTCGTTAGATACCTGTATGCTTTAGAATGGGTCGTTTTTGCATGATTTTTTTATATCTCGGCTCACAATGGTGATACAGTCCTCATTTCGTCTTAAAAGATTAAGAAGCCCAACGTTTCAATACGGTGATAATGCATTTCTGAAGCTTACATGAACTTTCATGTTTTGAATGTTTTAGAAAAACAGGTTTTTGGGCATTGTTTCAGAGAAAATAGTGTTTTATCCATTGTGGTAACTGCATTAATACCACGAAAGCCATACCAATGAAGCTTTCTGCCCATAATTTTCTGAAAGCGGTTGTCTAATTAAACCACTCCATAACTAGTATTGTTCAATGCAGCATAATAGCAAATAAGCGCCATAAAGTCTATTTGATTGAGGAATAGTTGAACCAGTGGCGTATGCCTGAGGGAGGTTGGAGGTCGAAACCCCATGAAATTAATGGCATACAATTTTTTAAGGCAAAATATAATAGTCTTTGGCTTAACAAAAAATCCATGCAAGCAATAGCCTATAACATGTTCTAGAATGCGAGAAAACGCTTAATTTTTAGAGCAACTTTCTAAAAATATTCCGGGGAGACATGCCCCAGACGGCATTCTTCATCAGAGAAAAAACTTCCTCAATTACATATTTCTGCGAACGCCACTGAGGAGGACTCGGTAGCATCTTTGCAATTACTATTTTTGGAGGGTAAACCACCAACGTGCAAATTTTTCACCAAAGTTGATATGGCTCTATGAACATTCTGCAAACCGCTTCCCGGCAATCTAATCTCTAGAACTCTAAACGTTTCATCTTCAAACCAGTACTTGCATTGTAGAAACTCAAAGGCATTCCATCCAAAACCCGGCAAAACATCACTAAAATAGTCAATCCATTGTACGACACGTGGAAAGAATTACATAAAAGATGAAACCGTGGTGACAACAGGAAGAGATATCATCATATGCGCCTGATGGCCGTCACCAGGTGCGCAACCAGGGGGGAGCTAAGGGGGTTTCAGCACTCTTTTCATCACTAACTTTTCTATTTATAAAGATGATTTTTGGACTCAAAAATGAACTTTAGTGCTCTCCTACTCTTAGCACAAGCATCTGATTAAAATGAAGTTTAGTCCTGCCTTTACAAAAATCCTGGTTGCGCGACTGTCTGCCACCATGCGAAGTTGACGGCAACACGGATTTGTAGCGTATTTTGAAGGTAGCATTGTGTGAGATTCAGCTGGTGGATGTCTTCTGACTCTTGACCATAATTGTATAAATCACAGGATTTAACTTGCTACCTTGTTGTCACAATTTTATGCCAAATTCTGGTCAACGCCTCTTTAATAACTGATGCTTGTCAGAGTGATCTCAAACTTCTTGATGGTTTTGGGGAAACTGTCATCAAATTTTCAGGTAATATGATGAAGGCAATGGCAAAAGCATCGATGGAAATTTCACAATCCATCTATCGTGCTTATTTAAGCGACTCCCTCTCTTCTGTTCTCAAGTGTCAGATGTTGCTAAGAGGAAGATTTTAAAAAATTTAACGAATAGGATTTACAATCAGTCCTATCGTACATACTACATTTAAAATGCATATCACACAAAACTAGTTTCTAAGGAACTCATTGGAAGAGTTTGTAGAACTCCATTTCTACACTTTAGCGGATGTACAAGACAAAGGGGGCCACGGCATTCGTTAAATTTCTTGAAGCTAATCAAGAAAATAAGTTATTTTTAAGTAAAATAACAATAAAACATCAATGCTCAAAAAAGCGTGATTTTTCTTGGAAAAAAAGAAAAAGTGTTCAACGAAGCGTCTGGCTCAAAAAAAGAAAAAATGGTTATCAACCATCAAAATTGATTATATCTATTTATAGTGCAATTGAAGAATAATCCAACCTTTGATTATTATGTAAGGCCCGATGAAGACCAATTAATGTTTCCTTACCATAAGGCATTATCAGAAAAACTGGTTTCGCTGGGATTCTAATCAACGGTTGGCACCAGTAGCCCTGGAGTTTGAGCCCACGCTCTAACCTTACCCAAAGCCAGCTTTTATCGAGGATCCCCTGGGTTGACGTATTGACTGGTTTTGAATGAGACCAACATCGTCACCTTCTTCGTCTTCGTCGGGAACACCGACGAGCGCAGAGCACTTCTCCCTTATCATTGTTTGTTTTTGTGTGTCCTCTCATGGCTGTGGAGACTGATTCTAGATAAACTTAAACGGCCGCCGGTTTAGCAGGCAAATTTTTGACCTCATTGGTACCGAGGGTTTTATACGCGCCGCCAAGCACTGCGAACCTCTTCAATCTGTTCAAGACCTTCTTGAAATTTAGTGGTGCCAGTTTGGTGTGCGTCGGGCCGGTTAGTGCGGTTTGCTTCAATCGATTCAAGACTGTCACGAAAGACACGACGCATCCTTAGTGTCGTCTTCAAACGATCTTTGTAACGCTTGCATTAATTACCAGCTGAGTGTCTTTGATCTCTACGTTCGCCGCTCGTAACAAGAAGGTGTAATCGGTTTGAGGCCGTCCTGATGACGTGGCCTGTCCTCTGAATCGGCGTTGGCAATTATTACTTCCATTTGTTGATTGTTTGCACGCATACGTATCTCTACTCGGGGGTCAGGTTGCACCAGTGTAAGCCAAAAGGCGGTTGCCTGCGAGAGACATGAAATATTTTAATGAGCATATCAATGTGTTGGCAGTAGGTCGCCCACCGCTCGAAGCCATGTTGAAGGACGGAGATAAAAAAAAACTTTGTAGACAGTTATTCTTGTTTCAATGTTGAGGGTTTTCTAAGTAGGACACGGGTACTTAGTCAACCAAACGCAGCAGAGGCAAGACGAATACGGCGTTGTATGCTGTCAGTCAAGTCGAGAGTGTTACTAAGAACGGAGCCTAAAGGCGTGAATTGCTTTTCGTTATTAGTCGCAGAGCACCAACGTGGAAAGAATACTGTTCACTGGAGTGGGCACATGAATGTTAGAGGATTTCTGTCTTTTTGTTGTCAACAAGTGGGGCAGTATGTCTGTATGCATCTGACATGTGATCCGACAGTATTTCACCAACTTCACAATCCACGGTTAGATATTGCTTCAGAATTGATTACACTTCAATCGCGCTATCAATTTATATGATCAATTTTAGTTGACTTTTTTGCGTGCCATGGCGGCAGGCACCAGACGCATACATCTATGTCCTTTCTTGTAATGACCACGGTTTCGTCTTTTATGTAATTCTTTCCACGTGTGGCACAATCTAGCGACTGCTTTAATGATACACTTGATCCTTGTTTTTCCCGACCAAATAGTGTAGGACCTGGTCTAGATAATCAAAAACTGCCAATAACACAAATATATGTATAATGCAAAGAAAAAAGAAATAACCATTCCGACAAACTCTCGGTTCATGGTTGGGATTAGGCATAAAGAACGGCGAACTGGAAAGAAAAAGGTGATGATCATTGTTTTGACGTCCACAGTTTAGACAAACCAAAATCCGGATTAACAAGGTCCGGATAAACAAGGGTCGAGTGTATTTTGCTCGGTTTCGGATGGAATGGGTTTCCACAAGCAAGTACAGCTTTGAAGATGAACTGTTTAGCGTCATTAAAGTTGGAGTGCCAGAAAATGGTTTGCTGCATGTGTTCATGGAGCCATATCAGTATTAGTAGTACAGATTTGCACCATGGTTGTTTTGCGTTTAAACATCGTAAGTGCAAAGATGCCGCAGTGTTTCACTATTCCGTGCTCAAATAGACATTTTGACGCAAACCCATTGTAACCAACGGTTTTCAACAATACTGATCATAGAGCAATCAAGCACTTTGCTAAGTCTATCGCTTTCGGCAAAACAATAAACAGAAAGTTTCATTGGCATGACGTTTGTGGTATTAAATAACTCAAAATCTGAAGATTTTCAAAAGCATTAGAAATGTACACCATGTGGTTTCTTAATAACATGGTTTGAAAGCTGCATTAAATTTAATTGAATAATCTTCACAATGAGCAGACGCTGGGTAAGATGACCTTCTCCGTTAAAATTGCAACAAAGCTTTAACAGGCCAGGCTCCTAATTCTTTTTTCTTTCCTTATAGCTTAGAATAGCAGTTGCTGCTCAACGTGGTTCGTAAACGTTTCAAGCAATAAACCCTTAACTAATCTACAATGAATAAGATAAACTAAAAAGCTCTGCTTTGTCCTGCTTAATATCATTTCACGTAGGCATACTAGGCAATAAGTACTGGACAGTGCACATTGCTATGATTGATCGATTCTGTCAATGCAAATCGATATAACAATAAATTTTTTTTTTATTCAATAAATTCGTTTTCTTGCTGAAACCGTGTGACGACTCATTAGTCATTGATCACCTTTTACAGTAACTTAAGCTTCGAGGAAAAGCAGAGAAATCATTTAAATTTAAAATCAAAACCTTTTACGCAGAAGCGGCTCTCTTTACATCTAGACTTTGGCCTCCATCCTGTTACATTTGAGGCTAGAAAAGAAGTTGCAAAACGCTTTTTTTTTTATCAAAGCAAAAACGCAATTGTAGGAAAACCACGGGATTACCGAAAGGCAAACTAAAGCCAGGTCTACATAGAGGTGAACTGCGGCTTTAACCCTAAATCGCCTTGGAGCTGGAATGGGGCGGTTTGATGCAGAAATTCACTAATGGGGACCCAGAACATCAGCCTCATGCGCGTGCAGAGCTGCTACCCAAAATGCAGAGCACATCTTGTTTACTGCAATCTCCTTCGTTCACCTAACCCCGTCAAGAACCTCACCAATGTGACCGATGATACGAAGAACTGGCTTCAACATCAAGCCGAAAACCTGCGATGACCTCTCAAACGAAAAAAGAACTCTTTGTTTTATTTTGGTTTAGTCGCAAGTGATGCGCGACTTACCATTGAACCTCAGGTCAAGGCATGTGTCTCGAGCAGAGTTAGTGACACCAACCGGGGTTGGCTTTGAAATGTGTCGTTTACAAACTCCCAGAATTCCATGCAGCTTTTTACATTCAATAAACGAGAAGAGTTTTTGCAATTGTAGGCCAGTTGCTTGGCTATTACACCCTTAAATAGTGAAAGCGAGCCATTTCTTCTAGAGGCGCGACAGCACAAACCAAGAGTGGGCAGACTCACCTCACGCTAGAATCGCATAACGACACAAACAAAATTTGAAAGAGTCGCACCGCTGGGTCACATCTTAATGCATGCAAGTTAAAAGTGAAACCTTTTTTTGGAGGACAATATTATTAAAGCCTGAATTGACGTATTTTACATCCAAAATGAAGATAAAAACTTTTTTGAAAAATCACTATTTTTAAAGCTTAAATTCATTTATTTTTTTTATCCACATTTAAGGTGTAGGATCTTGTTGAGGTCTATTAATTGACGTCAGCTCTTGAGCTATATCAATGATAATGAAAACAACGTGAGCCAAAGGAGCCTTAGTCAAAAGGATGAAAGAGTTGCGGCTTGGCTCCCCTTAGTACAAACCATATAGTGTCGGACCGGGTGATTGAGCACGCTCGGTGTTGCACGTGACGCAAGCGTAATTTGCAGAGCCATAATTTGCTTTCAAACTCACGACCGTAATTACGAGAAAACTCTCCTTCAGTGGGATTTTTTATCTGACCCGCAATCAGTTCATGCATGCATGCTCTTTGGGGTCAAACTAAAGCGCCCGCCAAAAAGATTGCTAGAGTTGGTGCTAGAGGCTCAATCCGGCGTGATATTTCAAAAAGTGAAAGTCTTTGGTTTGGTAATAACTAAAAGCTTTACCTCCGATACAGCATTTGTTTAGAGCTGCCATAACGCTCCGTCAGACACCCATCTGCTATCCGACATCAAAAGCGTGCAGTTGCCATGGCGACTATTTATATCATGACTCCTGCGTGTGTTCCGTATTCCTAGGCGTTGTTGCTCCTATAATTTGTAGTGAGATACTATTCGTGCTTATTCGTCTGTTAGAAGCTAAGGCGTGCCACAATGATAGCAGCACATGGTTGCCTAGTATTTTGGCTGCAATACTCCTAACCTTACGAGTGACATCACTAGATTTAGTGACACTTAAGGGGATTTCGTGAAGTATCATGATAACATCAAAAAATGTTTCAAAAAAAAGATCTGCAGCCTATTTTGGATGTTGTTTACCAATTTTGAGGATGTTTACAAAAAAGTGCTACCTCCTAAAATATAGCGCAGGTTTACCTCAATAATGCCCCTCTTTTTCTGCTTATATAAATCTTGAATGTGCGATTGTTGGGTATAAGTGACTACTAAAACAGTAGCGTCAGAATACACTCTAGATTGTCCAAATCATCTACGTCGTGAGAATAATGAATAAAAGTTAACTGTATCTCGTAGTGACGTCCTAACGTGCAAACATGATTTTGGAAAGGAAGAGAAGGGCCCAAAAACTTTTTTGAATTTCTATAAAACAACTCTTTGACTTCGAGCTTTGTAATTTTTTCGTTTTGGCCTGAAACCGCTTTGCCTTGATCACGCTGAACTCAAAGAATTTTTTGTTAGCTTTTGGGTGAGATCAGAGAGTTTGTTGCACTTATTCAACAAAAGACTTTTTTTTTGGAAAGAGGATTTGACGTCAGCTTCTGGGCAAAGACTGTTTTTGGGGGGATCGATTTATGTATCCAACCATTTTAGAATTTTGGAAATTTTTCCCAAAATTGTCTTTGTTGGTACCGATTTTTTCAAACTTTCATGTTGATGTGGCAACCTAGGGAACTAAACCTGGTTCCTGTTGATGATTAGATCATCGGTCTCTGTTAAACTGGCAATACCTTAAGTAACATGAGCGATACCGAGACAAGGCCACATCAATATCTGCTGCTGCACGCTTCGTTTAATAAGTTTTGCCTTTGTTAATTTTATTAAATTAAATTTGTAAAAGCAATTTAGTTCATTTTTGTTTTAACCATTGTTCATTAAAATCCTTATTTGTGTTGATGCGTAGAGTGTTGTTCACTGGTATGAAATTTATTTTGAAGAACCACTCCCACTTGTGCTACATTGTTAACCTATGTTCCTTTTAAGCTGCACGGTTGCGCAGCTGGCCTAGAACTTCCGCGCAGTACTTTCGTTCTGCCGCGCACTGCATTGACACGACATCACTCTTTTCTTTCTCAGGCAAATCAAAAAGGAGCAATTAGCGGTTGCAAGAAGAAGCTAAGATATATACCAGACAATAGCAATAACAAAAAAAAGTACCAAGAAAAAGAAAATGACATGGTGTAATCCACATACAGAGCAAATGTGAACACAGAAATTGGAAAACAGTTCTTCAAGCTTTTAGAAAAACATTTCCCGTTTCATCAGGCTCCACAAAATTTGCAACAAAAATTCTGTCAAGCTAAGCTACTGCTGCATACCCAACTTCAGAAGCATACTTTCTAACCACAACCATAGATTATTAGACAAAGACACCAAATGAAATTAGAATGCTGGATGCAACAGCAGAAGTAAAAAAAAATTGCCTGCTAAACGAAAAATATCAAACCAAGCCATTATCTACAAGGCAACAGTAACATCACAATTGGGAACAACTCGATATTTTGGATGATGCGAAACCGATTTTAAAACCAGATACAGAAACCAAATGCATTCATTTAAAAATATAAAACTAAAAAATGCCACGTTTCGATCAAAAGAAATTTGGAAAATGAAAAATGATGTTCAAAGTCCGACAATAGCATGGAATCTCATAAAACAGGCCACCTCATACCGTTCCGGCAGCTAAAGGTGCAACTTGTGCTTAGAAGAAAAACTGGCTATCCTTCAAGCTGATCAACAAATAACTTTGAACACACGATCAGAATTAATATCACACTGCAGGCATAGAAACAAATATACTTTTCGCAACATCTAAAGGATATTTTTAGACTAAATCTTTTTGTTTGCATTATTTCACATTATTACTGCTTTTACCTACTATTAATAAACTTTTTGATACTGTTGTTCATTTACCAGCATTCACATTGCAGTGGTCTATTGATGTATGACATCAAAATAACCAATTTTCAATAACAATTGGTATCAAAAATATTCTGGCGATAATGCCATTTAAAGTTTCAAATGTCATTACGTAATATGTAGTGTCTGAAAAGCTCCCTAGTTTCATTAAAGTGCAATGATTAAATTGATAGAAAAAGTAGCTGAGAAAAGTGAAGCAATGTGATTAACTTATATCTAAACTAATAAGGAAAAGGCATGTGATAGCTTGTTGTTTGTTTTAATGAAAAGTACTCTCAAAAAACAAAGTTTTTTTTTGTTACGATAGGATTTGATCAATATTTGTTCAATCTAAATGGCAGGTGATAGTAAGATCAAGTTTTTATAATGTAGATAAGTCTTCAATTAACTACAACTGGTAGAATTAAGTTCAGGATAATTTTTTGTCATTTTTGCACATTTATTGATTTTAATTAATTTTTATTCTAGAACTCTCCCTGAAGATCCCCAACAGGGTGAAACAGGCTGTTGGAGGTTAAATTTTTGATGTGAAAATAAAATATCCTTGTTACATATGTATTTCTATTTGAACAGCTACAGAATAGACATTAAAACCACAACAGTCTATTCTGTAGCTGTTCAAATAGAAATATATTACTACTCTGCAAGCGTGCTGTTGGGCACTGTAAAGCTAAGTGATTATTTTATATGTATATATATATTTATATTTAATATACCGGTCCTAAATATAGACGGATTTGTCATTAGCAATTGGCAACACACCAGCCGTTGCTGTTACATAAACTTAATAAGTAGCAGCAGCCAGCAGTACATTTGTTAGGCGTGTGATCAACGGGCATTCATGTCACAGACTACATGTCGTTTTGTTTCAGTGTACTAGTTAATTTTAAATTTTATCCAGCAATATTAACCATGTCCAAAAGAAATTTTACAGGACTAAGCACAAAAGGAACACAAAATAAAAAACCGAGAGACTCGTTTAAGCTCGAAGAACTAAAAGTAAAAGTAAGTACAGATATGACAGATTTCAGAAATGTAAACGTTGCACTACGTTCGATACATGAACATTTTTATTAGAACGGACTCGAATGTAAAATTTGTGATGCTTTTTCCAGCTGCAAAACCAATGCAGTCAATGAATATGCAACTGAAAAGCGATGGGAAGCATAAAAACTAGATTATTGTAAACCACATTTCATATCTCGCATTAATGCAGAAAATGTTCAGATTTTGTACAATGAAAAGCACGGAATCAGTGTGAAACGTCTTCTGACAGAAAAACTAGCTGACCGGTAAGCACGCTTAGACCATGCCAAACGCCTGCGAACAAATGAGGAGTAAATTCGCATCCTAATGGACAATGTTCTTTTTGCGATCAAGATGAATGCTTCGATGTTGTCTGTACAAACTATACACGACCACATCGGAAAATTTGTTTCACTACCAGACAGCTGGGGAAGTAAAAACTATATATTTGAGTTTGTTGCGGCAATTAATGAAGTTGTTGCAGACGATATATTTACAGAATTACGTGCATCCTTATCCCATACTCTCGGCGTTGATGAAAGTACTGATATTGCATTACATAAAGTGTTAGTACTGTATTTCAAATATCGTTCTCCCAATTCATTGGTTTATAAAACAGTGCTCGGTGGAATCATCCAACTGACAGCATGCCATGTGTAGCATTTTCATATTCCTTTCGATATATTTAATGGCTATTTGTCTAATTATAATGGCAACACTAGAACTCACGGAAAAGCACATGTAGACGAGATGACAGATTAGCTGAGTAAGTGTTTCTTCGGATCATAGATCTTAGATTTTGCAAATAGGAAAGTAAAATAAACTGATAAGTTTGACCAACAGCATCAACATTCTTGTTTGGACTGGCTTCAACCGGATAGTATTTGATTGAAGGAAACCAAATAACAATTGAAATTTTGGAACAACTGGTTGGTGTGAACAAAAGTGAGTTTAAATTTACTTCTTGTGTTTTATTGTGTGGACCTTGACGAAAGTCTCACAAAGTGGTGACCTCAAAGTCCCACACATGCTCCGGCTATTGAACAGGCTGTAAAAGAGTTTTGCAATGTACATGAAATCGACATCAACCGTTTAGTCATGTTAACATCTGATGATGCGTCAGTTACGCTGGGTCGGTAGAATGGATTAGCGGCCTTATGAAAACGTACTGTTCCTCATCTTTCAGAACAGAACTGCGTCGCATATAGAGAAGACCTGGCATTAACTGCTTCATGGAAAGATAACAGTTTATTGAAAAACATTGAGGTTCTTTTGCGAACCGTTTATACTTTATTTAGTCGATCTTCTGTTAAACAGCTGCACTTGCTGAATTGGCCAGTGTAAATGAAGTGGAGGTACTTTCTTTTCGACCATATCAAGAAGTTCGTTGGCTATCACGACATTTTGCTGTCAGCGCTTTTGTAAGAAATTTAGATGCATTGTTTTGTTTTGTTAAAATCGAGTGCAGTGATCCCACCTGTACCTATGTTTTGCGATTTATACAAGATCCTAATATTTACTAGCTTTGAAAACACTGAACAATGTTTTAAATTTAAACGAATTAGCAAATTCATCAAAATTGCTACAGCGTAGTGCTTTGTCAGCAATCGAAGCTCATTAGTTGTTCGTTTCTAAAGTTCGCAAAATAGAAGCACAGTACCTTGGTGACAACACTTTCTGGAATGATAAAGCCAAACAAATTTAGACTGAAAATGAAGACATTCACACAAGACAAATTACGCGGTTTATTAGATCGGTGTGTGATCATTTCTATACTAGAATTTCGCCTGATGAACTAAAATGTTGGTCTGCTTTTGATCCTACTCCGTTGATAAATTGCACGTTTGATTTTGATTTCACGGAAGTTAAGAAACTGTGCATACAATATAAAAATCTAATTAACGTAGCAAGTGACAATTTCATTATAAAACAGCACAATGATTTCAAATTTCTGATGAGTGAAAAATTAATATCAGGCACTATTACCTCCCTGCTGACATCACTATGAATGATAAACAGTTTAACTTACTTTCAATGATGGTTGACATTTGTTGTACTTTTCAGGCTTCCAGCACGGACTGCGAACGAGGTTTTAGCCTTATGAACAACATTAAAGTGAAGTCGCGCAATAGGCTAGAAAATATTCACTTTGATCATCTTATGCGAGTAAAATTGTATTTAAATGCAGGTAGAACTGGCTTGCACAAAGCGTATACTATGTGGAAAGAGCAAAAAGTCAGGCGTGGAAAGCTTAAAAGTTATTGTCATTTCAGTGTATAAATAAATTTTGTGTTCGCTTAAAATTTTGTGTTCTTTCAAAATTTGTAAGTGAAATTAAAAGAATGAGCTAAAATCTTGGTTTGCTTTCGATTCTACTGTTTTATAGCGGTCTTTCATCAATAATAATTTTAAAATAGACTGTATATCTTATTAACCGGCATAACCTCTAAGCCTTCAGTGTTAATAAAATTTTATACACCCTTTATTTTGTTTCTTTCTACTTAAATACATATATTACATAGCGATACATTTTGCTTTCTCGTGAATGGAGGATAAATATGGCAAATAAAATAAAAAAATAATAAAAATAAAATTAAAAAGAAATTTTTTTTAAATCAACTTGAACCCTAGGTTAGTATATTTAATCTGTTCTTGTCATACTGCGTAGTTTAACTTAAAGGTGAGGCAACCACAAATCTGACTCATTTACCCATACAAAAAATAACACTGTCTTGCGTGTTACAATGATTTTCGTTTTGATGCTTCTTCCTTTTCATAACTGCCTTCATTATTAACTAATACTGAACTTAAAGTGTAATCTTGGCGGTTGTGAATAGGAGATGATATGACATGATTAATAAAACTTTCTAATTAAATATGTTAGAAATTATTATTGCACAATGTTTAGTAAACTTTAAAGTTAGGAAAAAAATGATAATCCCTGCCAACACTACTTTTTTGTTTTGATTTTGTAATTTAACAGTCACTGTCATTTCCGCGTTTGACTAGCGTAGAACATAGCTCATTTGCATATCAAATATCAAAACAATGCTGCAACTTGCAAAAACCTGAAAAATAATTATCTTTGTAACTACCTATACAATGCTCTTTGTAATTTATAAATCTGGATTTATATATTTTAGTTATGTGCATTATTAGTTTTTTGAAGTTGTTTTTATTTTTCCGTATTTGCATAAACCTACAAATTATAATTAATAATTTGTCCTACAAAAGAAAAGTTTGCTCAAAAATGATCACCAGCATCATACGGTACCATACAGCAATCTATTACATCACGTCAATAACCCGCGGCCGGTTTCGACCTAATTGGGTCTCGTCAAGCGGGTGTAAAAAACACTCTATAATAAACATGCTGAAAAAAATGAATGATTATGATTTTTTCAGCATGTTTATTATTGAGTGTTTTTTACACCCGCCTGATGAGACCCAATTAGGTCGAAACCGGTCGTGGGTTATTGACATGATGTAGTAAATCGATTGACTGTTTTCTCTTTTTCTTTTCTCCTGCCCTTCTCTTGCCCTTATTCGTCTCCTCATTCTTCTCCTTCTCTTGATGAGCAGTAACGTTCATCCCAACCCTGGCCCCATCTTTTCTTGCTCTGTGTGCGCTGGAAATGTGACCTAGCGGGGCAAGTCAGTGCAATGCTGTACCTGCTCCAAATGGGTCCATCTAAGGTGCTCACAACTTTCCCTCTCCAAATTCAGAGCTCTTTGCAGCTCTCACTCTTGGAGCTGCCCTCCTGCTGTAACACTGTGACTTCCTCCTCGGACTCCTCCAACATGTATATCTCCACTATACAATCAGCCCCTCTCTGCTAATGCTTCACTCTCGCCCCACCCTCGTCTCCAAACCTCTTATCCCCCATCTGCCCATTTTATATCTTCTCCCTCTGCCCCCTCACCACCGTCCATTGCTCTTGGCTGTCCTTCTGCGTCTCCTGCCTCCTCTCCTCCCCTTGACTCTCTCAAGGTTCTTCGATGGAATGCTGGAGGTCTTCGAGCCAGGAGCACTAAACTGCTTCACATTCTCTCGTCTCATCCTGTCGACCTTATCTGCATCCAAGAATCCAATCTTATCTCATCTTCCTCTTTCCGGATTCTTGGATTCTCTGCTCTGCGTTCTGATTGCACCCACTCTCGGTCTGGCATTCTCTCTCCTGATGCCACGCACCCTAGCGGCGGCGTTGTCATTTTTTTCAGGCAGAGCTCATCCTTTTTTGAACTTTCCACCTCCTCTCTCTCTATTTGCTAGATCCCTACTCTGATTGTGTCAAGATCTCTCTAAACAACTCCTCCTCTCTCTCATTTCTTAATGTGTACGCCCCCCTATTCGCTCCTCACCGACGGATGGCAGAACCGACTCCTTTTTCCCCTCCATCAGAAATCTCTATATTCTGGGGGACTTTAATTGCCATCAACCTCTCTGGGAATCAAGAGGTACTTCCGACTCCTGGGGAGGAAGTATTCGACTGGGTCATCTCTTCTGACCTCCTCCCCATTAATCACCTTGACGCACCCACTCTTCTACATCGCTCCTCTGGCAGTCGCTCCTTTCCTGACGTCTCCTTTGCTCCCTCTTTTTTTGCTCCTGGGAGGTGCTTCAGGACCTGGGTTCTGACTACCCACCAATTCTTCTATCCGTCCCTCTCTCTCGGGCATATCGCTCCAACGAGCGTTATCCTTCCTTCAATTTTGAGAAAGCTCGCTGGGATGACTTTGCCTCCTACTTTGACTCCTACTGTCCTTCTGCAGAGGAATACTCATCTCTTTCTATTTCCTCCGCTGCTGCTCTCTTTACCTCTCTGGGACTGAATGCAGCCAATCTTCCATTCCCTTCGGCCGCATCAAAGGCTATCCTCAAGCCTGGAGGTCTGCTGAGATGGAAGAAGCGGTTGGTGAAAGACGCAAGGCTTTCGCTGCTGCTCACAGAAGTGATGAAGATCGACAGACTTACCTCTCCGCTTCTCGACGCGCCTCGTCAGTCATCGCCGAGGCCAAGGCTGAGCCATGGCAGACGACTTGCTCTTCTTTTTCACCTAAAACTAACCCTACATCTGTGCACTCTCTTCTTCGCTGTGTCGCTGGCTCTTTTTCCTCCTCTCCTAACTTCCCCAACTGTTCTTCTCCCAGGGAATCGGCTTTGGTCTATGCCGCTTACCTGAGATCCCACTTTTCCGTTTCTTAGCCAAAGACCCCACGTAGCTAAGCCAGAGGTTACCTCTCTGAGCTCGGCCGATCAACGTACCCTGTGGAGTCTCACTCGTCCTTCTGCTCTTCTTTCTCTCCCGCTGAATTTCTTGCGGCTGCCTCCAACCTTTCCTCATCCACTGCCACTGGCCCAGACAAAGTTGCCTATCCCATGCTAAAGCATCTTCCTCGCTCTAACATGAATTTTCTTCTTCACATCTTCAATCACTCCTGGATTTCGCATTCCTTTCCTTCCATCTGAAAGACATTTTCTATTATTCCCGTTCACAAGATGGGAAAGCCTCTCGACTCTCGTGCTTCCTTCCAGCCTGTCTCTCTCACCTCCTGCGTCTCAAAGCTTTTTGAACGCATTATTCTATCCCGTCTACCCTTCTTTCTGGAGTCTAATCCCAATCTCTCTCTCCCCCCCCCCCCCCCAGGTCGGTTTCCGCCCTGGAAGGTCTACTCTAGACCAAATTCCGTACCTTTCTCAGTCCATTTCGGATGGGTTTAACAAACCCAGGACGGGCTTTTGGACGATCCTTTCTACTATCGATTTTTCGAAAGCTTTTGACTCTGTCTGGCATCCAGCCCTTTTCCAAAAGCTGATTTCGGCTGGCCTCCCTCCTTGCTTTGCTCGTTGGACTCAATCTTTCTTTTCTGATGGGCGCGCTTGTGTGGTTTATCAAAATCACAAAAGTAGTTCCTTTCGAGTCCGTCGAGGTGTTCCGCAAGAATCCGTTCTTGGCCCTGTACTTTTCTCTCTCTTCATCAATGATCTTCCGGCTTCTCTGCCTTCTTCCATCAGCTGCTCTCTTTACGCTGACAATTTGGCCATTTGGTCCTCCTCCCCCTCGGTCCCCACTGCGGTGGAGGCCACACAAGGAACTCTGTTTCGATTGGAGCACTGGTGTGAGTACCGGTGTCTTCCTCTCAATTCGAGCAAATGTGAGGCCTCCTTCTTCTCAGTGGATCCCTACCAAACTAACCTCCAGCTCAACCTCCTCCTACTTGGCTCCCGCCTCCGTTTCAATCCCATTCCAACATTTCTTGAGGTCACCTTCGACCGCACTCTTTCCTTTTCTAAACATGTATCTTATCTGAAACCCAAGTTTTTTCCACGTCTCAAGGCCTTACGCTGTATCTCTGCTTCCTCATGGGGCCCCTCTAAGGAGTCCCTCTCTGTTCTGTATAAAGCTTTTCTTTGGCCCCCACTCACTTACGCTTCACACGGATGGTTTCCTTTCCTAAGCGCTACCAATTTTACTAAATTGGAACGCCTCCACCGAGCGGCCAGTCGCGCCATCACCGGCTGCCTCTCGTCCTCCTCTATCCCTCTTCTTTTTTTCGAGGCTTCTTTACCTCCCCTACGAGTCACCCTGACTCATTTCACTCTTTTATCTTATGAGCGGGCTCTTTGTAACCCAACCTCCTTTCCCATTTCAGGTTTGGCCAGACTAGGAGTGAAACCAAGACTCTGCAGATCATCCTGGAGAGCTTTTGCTTCCACTCACCCACTCATGCTACCTTCTTCTTCTCCTAGGGAGGCTCTTCTTGCGTGCCCTCTCTTTCCTTCTTGGAATCTGCCTTCCTTCACCGTGGAGTTCACCCTTTCCTCTCCATGCTCTTGCTCTGATCTTCCTCTTTCTCGTCAAGGTGCGGCTCTCGCCCACCTTGACTCTCTCCCCCTCATGATCTGGTACTATGGACAGACGGCTCTGTTCTTTTTTCTTTTGACAAAAGCGGCTCCCGCGTACTTGCCAACTGCTCTCTTTGTGGCACTGAGGCCACTCTTTCCTTTTCGGCAAACCCAGTACGTTCAAGTTTTTCCGCTGAAGCCTGCGCCATTCTGCACGCTCTTTGCTGGTCTCGGCGGCACCAACAAGTCTGCCACTTCTCTCCTCTTCTCCTACTATCTGACTCCCGTTCTGTCCTCGCTACCCTGTCTTCTCCTCCATCTCTTCTCTTATCTCAAACTCTGTGGAAGATCTGGCAGGAACTGTCTTCTCTCTCCTCCTGTTCGACCAGACTACAATGAGTCCCCGGACACTCGTTTCTCCCGGGTAACGACGCGGCTGATGAGCTGGCCAGACGGGGAGCACTACTTGCGCCTTCCGCAATCCCGTGTAGTCTCTCTCCTCTTGTCTCTCGTATCCACTCTTGTCTTTTCTCAGACAGTACGCGTGCTGTCCCATCAAAATTCTTTGACACACAGGTTCCCTCGATTTCTACCGAAGAACTTGTGCTCCCTCGTCATGCTCGCTGTGTCCTCTCTCGTCTTTGCTGCAACAAACACAGCCTTCTCTTAGGTTCTTATCTCTCTTGGATTGGCAGAATCGAGAACCCTTCCTGCGGCGCCTGCAGACACCTTTCATCTCATTCTTCACTGCCCAGCCACGGACTCTTTGCGCCGCTCACTCTTTGGCGACTCTCTGTCTCTTTACGACCTCTGGGGAGTCGCCCGGCTTCTGGGGCTCCATGGTCTTCCGCTATGCCTCCATCCCTCGGAAGGGGTCGGGCAACCAACAACGTCAACTATGAAAACATGTACTCGGTCTAAGCCGAATTGAACTTCTTTCCAGTTATGGGGTTTTGATATAATTTTGACACTCGACAGCGATGTCAATGTGCAAACACAGCGGTCTCCAAACTTTTTGGGTGCTGGGCCGTGTGCGCGGGCCGAAATATTTTGTGAATTGAAAAAACAAAAAATAACAAGCATAACATTAGTCACGTTTGTATATCGCTATTTATTTTATTTGCTCGGTAACATGTTTGCAATGTGACTTATGAAACTGCTTCTTTTGTTGCATAATGGTTGTAATACTTGATTCCATGCTTGATGCTGCAATACGGAGAGTATCGTGCAAATGTGCATCTGAAATTCTGTTTCGACGCTTGGACTTACAATATTTTATCTTAGAAAAAAAATGTTCGCAAAGATAAGTACTTCCAAACAAACAAATCAGTTTTTGAGCACGTTTTGAAATCTTTGGAAATCTTGTTCTTGGGAGACACTTTTTGTAAAATTCCAGAAGCGTTTCTCATAGAAATTTTGCCTTCGGATCCAAGTCATTCTGCAATTCAATAAATTCCATTTGGACCTCTATTGGCACTGATTCAACATTAATGTTAAAGGGCATTGAAAACATTTTGATGCCATTTTCCAAACTACGAAAGTCCTGAAATCGGCGATCAAATTTACGTTGACCATTTCCATTACGCGACTTTACCATTTCATCAGCATATTTAGCACCATTGTCACTTTCTCCACGTACAAGTTTACATTACAAACACGGAAAATGATCAAACACATTTTGGCGTAGTTGCTTTTGCCAAAGTTTTAGCTTTGCTTCAAATGCTTTAATCTCGGCAAAAAGATTGTGAATGAGTTTTTCCTTTCCTTGCAATGACTCATTCAGGTAGTTTAATTTTTCTGTTATATCCACCAAGAAAGCAAGTTTTAAGAGCCTCTGAGCATTAGAAAACTCATTCGGTTTTCCTTTAGAATTCATATGAAATGCAATTTCTCGTCTTAAATCCCACACTCTATTTAATGTTTTTCCCCTGCCAAGCCACCAAATTTGTGAAAAGTACAAGACATCTTTTTAGTTTGCATCGATTTCTTCTATGAGCTGGTTAAATTGTCTGTGATTCAACGCACGAGCACGAATGAAAGTCACTGCAGAAATGACGGCATCCATAACGTCGTTAAAACCAAGAGCTTTAGCACACAAAGATTCTTGGTGAATTATACAATGACACCACATAATTTCTGGTTTCTAACTCTTTTATAAGGCATCCTTGAAAGCCTTTTTGATTTCCTATCAAAGCCCGTGCACCATCAGTTGCAAAACCTACAAGTGTTTCATAAGTAGGATTACCATACGTCCCGCTTTTGGCGGGACAGTCCCGCTTTTTGAGGCTTTGTCCCGCTTTTTTGATCGAAAATCCCGCTTTTTGCCTCAGTGTAACAGAACGGATTTGACCAAATTTATGGACATCTCAATTTTTTCTCCAACAAAAGCGGGATGGTGAAATGTGTTTGCAGGCTTAATTATTGAGCCAAGGGTGCTGATCTGCAACAAAAGACGAAAATTGGGGTGATCTCAAAAAAAAAAAAAAAAAAGGTCAACGCCTTCACGGTTACATTATTTATTCACTTTTGGGCTTGAAAATGACACAAAGCGTCGAACTGACAGGCGATGACCTTTTTTTTTTTTGGAGTTCACCCCAATTTTCGTCTTAGGTTTCTGACCTGCACCCTTCCCTCGCCAATCAAGCCTGTAACCGCAACTCACCGTCCCGATTTTGTTAAAAAAAAACGTTGGAGGGGCCATAAATTTCGTCTCGTGAAAATTCGTCATCCAATGTCCCGATTTTTGCTTTTCAAAATATGGTAACCCTATTCATAAGACAAGTTAGCTTCTGTGAGAGCAGAATTACATTCACCAAAAATGTCATCGCCTGTGCAAGTGCCTCTCATTGACCTGAGGCAAAGAAGATCCTCTGTGACATTCAACTTAGTATCAATGCCTCGCACAAATATACATAACTGGGCGATGTCGGAATTGTCAGTACTCTCATCCAAAGCTAGGGCAAATGCTTCAAAGTTTCCACCTACATGATGCGACTGTTCCTTGAGATTACTAGATAAGTCTTCCACTCTTCTAGTCATTACTTAGTATAACGGAGTTAAACACACCCTTTTTCTCTGGACAAACAACCTCCACTACTGCATTTAAGCACTCCTTCATGCATTCTGCATCAGAAAAGGGTTTCATTCTTTTTGCAGTTTTTTGAGAAACTACATAACTAGCCTTTGTTGCTTTCTCAGATGCTGAATCCATTTTCACAAATATGCTTTGTTGCGAAGAGAGTTTTTTCTTAAAATCGCTTGCTTTTTTGACTCTTTCTTCTCCTTGTAAAGCGGCAAACTTTAACGCATGTTTAGAATTGTAATGTCGTGTAATATTGTCCACTTTTATAACAACAATAGTTTCCATACAAATGGACCACAAAATTTTTCCATAATTCGGAACAAAGTAGTAATCTTTTGTTCACTGGTCTTTAAATGCACGGTTTTCGAGATCAATTTTTCTTTTTTTTTTCAGTCATTTTCAGCAAGGTTTTCAAAAGAATTAGAGCCCAACAATAGCAGAACACGCTAATTTTTCTGTAAATAGGATAAGTTTATCATGGGTGTGATCTGATTATGCAGTCTACATAAAGAAAAACTTAACACATCTCGTTTGTAAGTTTTCAACGTATGTTCTCCCGGTTCCTGAACATTCCCTCATAATCCTATCAACCCACAGATTAATTTGACATTGCTATTAACTTTATTTTTACAATTTACTTTGCCTACCCTTACTCATCTAATATACAGTATATTAGTGCTCTTCAACCTTTTTTGCCGTGGTACCTCCTTTTGCGATTTTCAAGAACCTTGTATTCTTCATCAATCACTATGACTAAACTAGAAAGGGTATCAAATATAGGTACCCAACAAACTCGCTTGCAGCTAGCACTCAATACTCCTGTTAAACAATTTATAAACTGCCAGATAATGCTAATGCTTCAAACTCCAAATGTCTACCACAATTTACAAATTTCGCGTACTTATGCAAGTTAATGCAGAGTTTATAGTAGTCTAGGCGCCAAGCACATGTACAATATTGGGGTGCTGGTGCGCCGCAACTTGCAACGGAAAAAGCAGTTATGACGTAACAATTGTCTGTGTTGTTCGCAAAGCAACATTACAAACGAATGGCCTAGGTAACCGGCGCGATGGTGTAATGGTGAGGGAGTCCGCATCGCAGTCGGTAGGCCTGGGGTTTATTCCCTATGTTGAGTCATACCAAAAGACTTTAAAAACTGATATTCACAGCTTCCCTGCTTGGCGTTCAGCACATAGGGATAGTGTGGAGAACAAGCCGGCAAACTTGCTTGTTATGTCCTTGGGCAAGGCTCATAACGAGATGCCTCCATAAACGGCTCACTGCGATAACTACAAACTTACTTCATAAAACATGGTTGATCAGTATCTGGCATAAATAGCATGAAGCTGGAATTTGGCTGGGCACTCCTTAAACTTTTTCCATGAAGGGCAAGCACATAAGTTTTTGTTTTACTTTTATTATAATTACCGTACGCAAAAGTGTATGATGTAGTTAGTGGTATTATCTTTTTTGAATGAGAAAGGCATTTTTCCTTCCATCATTGTTGTTAATATTTAATTATTGTATAGTTTTAATAGTCTAAGAGAAGGCTTACGCATCAGTCCATTTCATTCGTAGTTCTAATGAGAGGCTTATATTTTTTATTTCAATCACTTGCCATTTGTTTGGCACTAATGATAGAAGTACAAAATCAGGGTTCTTAAAGTGAAAGACATTTGAGATTCAGAGGGATAGCACGAGGTCAAGGTAAAAATTTTATTCCATCTAAAACAGCGGTTCTTAACCTTTTTGGTACCGCGCCTCCCTTGAGCGATGGTTCCCAGCTTTACGCCCCCACCCTTATAAATTAATATAAAAGTAGTGTTTCAATTGCATTTCATCAATATACTGTCTTTTTTCCCTGCCATTTTGATTATCTAAAATTCAGCGGTTCTTAACCTGTTTGGTATCGCGCCTCCCTCGAGCAATAATTGCCGAATTTTATGCCCCCATCTTTAAAAATTAATACAAAAGTACAATTTCAATAGCATTTTATTAAGAATCATAAATCGGTGAGACACTTGACATTGTTTCTTGGAAACTAGCTCATTTATACGTGGTTTAATCCCAGACAGCGCACACCGCAAGTCTCCTTCAACTTCCAGCTTGTTTCTATACTTGGTTTTGATGGCAACTAGTGTAGAAAATGCGGCTTCACAAAGATAAGTTGAGCCGAACATAACTAGAACACGAAGTGCCTGGTTAGAAGTAAGAGGGTAAACAGGAAGGTATTTGAGCCAAAACGCCTCAAGCTCCAGCTCCTTAAAGTTGTCCTTGGCTGTGGAGTTAAATTTTAACTCAAGAAACTCTTCTTGAGCTTCATCAAAAATTTCGTCTACTTCGCACTGAAATGGGTTTCTGATGAACTTCCAGGCTTCTCGCTTCTCATCAATGTCAGGAAAGTATTTGATAAATTCCTCTTTTAAATCAAATAGATGAGTTTTTATTTGTGTCTTTAATTCAGATTTGAGGTTACTGTTATTGAGAGCAGAATCCAGGTTACAAAAGCTTGCTGGATTCCCTTGTTCAATTCGACTCTGCCAGAGGTCAAGTTTGGACATAAAAGACCGCACAATATCATAATGCATTATGATATTGATGTTTTTTCCTTGAATTTGAAGGTTGAGAGCATTCAACGCCTGAAATATGTCCACAAGATAAGCCAGTGATTGTTGAAAGCCTTGGGATTGAAACTTTTCCAATAAGTTTCTCTTCTTCCTCGAATCGAGGAAGTACTGCAACTTCTTCTTTTAATTCATGAAGCCGTTTTAGCATATTCCCCATAGACAACCATCGGAGGTTTGTGTGAAACAATAGAGCAACATGTTCAGATTCCATATCTTGACACAGGAGCTTGAACAGACGACTGTTAAGGGATCCTGCTTTTATATAATTCCCGATTTCAATAGATAGATCCAGGACCTCTTTCATTTCATGAGGAAAAGTTCTTGATGCTAAAGCTTCACGATGAAGTACCCAATGCGTACCTATTACAGAAGAATTTTTTTCTTTTACCCTTTTAATAAAGCCAGACTTCAGACCAGTCATAGCTAGAGCTCCATCCGTACACGCTCCTGCTAATGATTCCCATGATAGTTTACTTTCCTGAAAAAAGTTTGCCACAACATTAAAAATTTTGGCTGATGTTGCACGACCTTTCATTTGATGGCAGAAAAGCATTTCTTCTTTTATTGTGTTCACTGACAAGAAACGAGCATACTGCACAAGCTGAGAACAACTTCCAATATCCGTCATTTCATCGCATTGTATAGCAAAGAAAGGAGACTCTTTTATTTGGTCGAGAATTTGATCTTTGATGTCTTGAGATAGATCATCGATTCTTCCTTTAACTGTATCATTGGATAATGCAATTTGAGAAAGCATATTTGCTTTATCCTTGCCCAGTACGAGTTCTGCTGCTACGATTATAGTAGGTTTTACAAGAGATTCCCCGATATTATGACTTTTCTTATTCTTTGCAATCAACGTGGCGATCTCGTAAGAAGCCTCAACAACATTGGAAGATCTTTGCTGAAACGTCCCACTCATGTCCAACTTAGCTTTCTTCAAGGAATGAGTTTTCATGACAAAAAATGCTTTAGGCTTATCGGCTAAAGCGGAATGGGCTGTAGTCAAATGACGTTTCAAGCGAGAGGGACGCATTACATCATTACTAGGAGTCTTGTAACATATTACACACTGCGGGACTTCTGTGTCACCTTTTAAGCAATGATACAAAACCATATTCAATGTAGTCATCAAGATACTTTCGTTTTTTCGTTGCCATTTCAATTATCTTACTTTATTACTTATCTACGCAGGCACTGCAACATGATAAAATATAAATTTAGTTTACATATATACCGCTCTACTGTTTTAACAAACTGACTGATAGCTGCCTTAATCCATGACACAGTCTAGTCTGCAGTGTAGATTTGTTACTGCTAATCAAAATAAAATAACACAATCGATAATTTAGCTATTTTATAACATCATACTTAGTTTGTCAAGCAGGATTACCATTAATGGCAGGCTGCAGTCACTCACAAGAATGTCTCGGACAGAATTTAGCTTTAGGACCTTTGGTGAAGCAAGCATTCGCACGCTGTACCCTGTATGTTTTAGTCAGGGTAAGAAGAAACGCACTTTGCACGATTAAAAATTTGAAAAGATTTTTAAATTTTAAGACATAACAGACCTAAAGCAACTTTTGACCTGGAAAAACTGAAGAACGTGTGCAGAAAGTTAGTTTCCTTTGCAGAGCTCGGAATCTCAAAATTAATAAAAAATGTGTTGCAAATGCATTAGGGCTCGCGCCCCCTCAAAATTTGCGTACGTCCCCCTGTGGAGGCGTGCCCCCCCCCCCCCCCCGGTTAAGAACCTCTGATCTAAAAAGTTCTAGATGATATAACCCTATTGGGTCCGAAGGAGGGGTCGATTCTACCCTCAGTAAATTTAAATTGTTGTAACTTAGCGACCGCTTGAGATAGATATTTGAAAATTTTCGACGCTTTCAAACTTTATCTGCGTTTTGGTTGGTCTTAAACTGACAAAAGCATTCATTTTAGTTTTGAATCAAACAGCAATTTCGAAACCCACTACAGCATTCTTTACAGATTGCTTTTCTGTAATAAAGAAAAATGGAGAAAGAGCGCAGACGCAAAACCGTGACGCGTTGCGTAAACCACAGAATTGCTTTGAAGTGACGCAATGACTCTAAAGCTTCACTGTTTCCCAGAAATCGTTTTTTTCGGAATATTCTCCCAGCGATTATCAAGTCTTAATTTGACAAGTCAAAAACGTCAAAGTGCTTTGAGATACACAGCTATTGTATTACTTTTTGTCAAATACAGTAGATAATATTTTCTTTACGCGAAGCCATAACTCACGAATAAAGTAACACTAGATATTATTTCGTCAATTTGATACCTGACACATGCAACTTGGTAAATAGAATTGTTCCCCAGAGCGAAGCCACAAAATAACTTAGGAGATGTGAAAATATAATTTTCGCCTTTCATAGTGTTGTGGTAATGGTGTTACCGGTTAAATTTGGAGATGGTTAGGTGGCAAAGCAACAAGCACTTTTCCTATTGTTATTGGATAGAAAAGATTAAGATTAAAGAAGCAAACGAAAAGAAAATCAAGTTTTCGAAGCAATGGAGCCAGTGCCAAAAATGCGCAAAGCCCTTGCGTAACAAGCTTTTATTCGCATTACTGATTTTTACTTGCGAGACCAAACTGTCGTTACACTTACGGATAAAATTTCATTGCCTTAGTTGTTTTCCAAACATACCAACCTATTGCTGATTTTGTCGATGATATGTATAGTTGAAAACTTGAAATCACACGTAAATTTAATGTAGTGTTCCCGCATTTTCATATTAGACGAAAACTATCTGCAGAAACAGCATGGCGTATGACTGCAATATACCAGCTTGTCCAGAAATAGCCTGCTTTGTTTCGCATTTGTAATGTATTTTATTAATTGCAAATGATCTTTTAAAAAATTGCTCTAGATGTACTAACGCCCCAAAGTGCAAGTTACGAAAATAAAGCTGAAATTGGTCACATTCAGGTTGAATATAAAACAGGGATGTGGAAGCGGTTATTTTTCAAACGCTTCCGCTTCCACACCTATCGCTTCCGCTTCCACCAACAAAAAACGAAAAAAAGACCGTTGACAATTTTTTTAACTTTTGTGGCTTTGTAGCCTGCCTTTCTACACTTCATCATTTTGAGAAAACGAAAACCTTCATTTACTGCAATTACTTTACCTACTTCGCTTGAGCTTATTGTTTCGAACTACTCTGTGTTTGTTTTTCTTAGATATAAAAATTTGTGCTGAATGTAGAATAGTGCTTTTCAATCTTTTTTGTCATCGCGGAGCCCCTAATGTACTTTCGCGTTTGTCACGGAACTCCAACTGACAAAAATTTAGAAATCACGAACTGCTTGCAAGAAAATCAAATATTTCGTTGCTACAATTCAAAAAATAATTAAACACTTCAACAAATAGACAGTTATTACAAGTTCCTTCACTACTTACAACCACTTTCACAACAGTTAACTTAATGCTTCTCAGATCTAAACCGTATGATTCCATATTACAGCTCTCGACAATAACTTGTCGTCACAACAACAAATTACACCGTATAGCGTTGATTTTCCCTCTCTATCCTCAACTAACTCTGACTTTGAGTTAACTTTAACTCTAATCATCATTACGAACCTTCTGTCCGTCCTCAAAATACGTATTGACTCTAATCTTTTTGGATAGTGAAGTGCGAAATTTCTGTCGTATGTGTAGTATGTCAATGTAAAGCGAGCAAAATTGAACTGCACCAATCAACAGCCGCCTCAACGTGGTGGTGCGGTTCCCGACCCCGTTTGGGTTGGGTTGAAATGGCTGTTGGCCTTCCCGAGGGTCCCAGTGACCCCGGACACTCCCCTCACGCATAGCATTTTTTCGCCGTGCAGCCCCCTGAACGACCGCAGAAGGGTAGCACTCAGCCTCTTTAAAATCGGCCTGTCTTCTCTCTTCTCCTGCCTTTCTCTTGCCCGTCTTCTCATTCTTCTCCTTCTCCTGATGAACGGCAACGCTCATCCTAACCCTTGCCCTGTCTTTCCCTATTTAGTGTGCGCTGGAAATGTGACCTGGCGGGGTAGGTCAGTGCAATGCTGCACATGCTCTAATTGGGTTCATTTAAAGTGCTCACCACTCTCCTTTTCTAGATTCAGAGCTCTTGGCAGCTCTCACTCCTGGAGCTTCCCTCCCTGCTTTTTTTTTAGATTCTACCCCTACCAGCACTGCGCCTTTCTCCTCGGACTCCTCCATCTGGTATACATTCATTGCTCAATCTGGCCCCCTTCTGTTAATGCAGCACTTGCACCCCACCGTCATCTTCAAACCTCTTATCCTTTTTCCGCTCACTTTGTATCTTCTCCCTCTGCACCCTCATCACCGCCTCATGCTCCTGGCTATTTCTCTTTACCTCCTGCTCTCTCTTCCCCTCCCTAACTCTCTTAGGGTTCTTCAATGGAATGCTGGGAGTCTTCAAGCCAGGAGCACTAAACTACTACACTTTATTTCGTCTCATCCCGTTGACCTCATATATATCCAAGAATCTAACCTCAATTTATCTTCCTCTTTTCATATCCCTGGATTCTCTGCTCTGCGATCCTATGGCACCCACTCCCGATCTGGTATTTTTTCTACTGATGTCGCAGACGCTAGCGGCTGCATCATCATTTTCGTCAAGCAGGGCTTATCCTTCTCTGAGCTTTCTACCTCCTCTCTTTCTTCGCTTGACCCCTACTCTGATTATGTAAAGGTCAACATCTCTCTAAACGCCTCCTCCTCGCTCTCATTTCTTAATGTTTATGCTCCCCCTATTCGTTCTTCTACGAAAGATAGCAGAACCAATCTCTTTTCTCTCTCCATTCTTCCCTCCTATGTGGAAGCGGAAGCGGTGGATTTTTCGCGCTTCCGCTTCCACATCCCTGATATAAAAACCATTCGAATATCATATGACGCCTTCAGAAGGAAACAAAAATGCCGCATTGCCATTGTTATGGTCCAAGGGATAAGAGATAGGCTACAAAAGCCTATGGTTTTGGGACAAACTTGCTATTACAAAAAACTAAAGCTTGCAATCTTTTAATGTAACCCCTTTTCGTAGCAAACCCAAAACATATTTTGCTTGAGTACTTCTTCCATACAACTTGCCATCCACCCAAACGTAAACATCCAAATAATTCTAATACAGTAGATTCCGCTTAATCGGGTCCCATCGGGATAAGCACCATTTGGCCCGATTAAGCGGCTGAACCGATTATGCGAAATCTTGCAGTATCTGTGCCAGGGTTGTCCTTGGTACACCAGTTATCTCAGCTAACTGGCGATGACTAATGTTTGGAGGTTGCTCTCTAATTTTTCTTAGGACAACAACCCTTTCAGCAATTGTTAATTCTTTTTGTGGCATCTCTGCTTGGGACTTCACAAAATTTGCAACAAAACACAACAATTACCGTGTCCAAGGGCATGAAATAACAAAATAACTTGCTCCTGTATTTTTCAATTGTTACATGATATAGTTGGCTTTGTGATATTGAGTTCTATTACATTGCAAAGGCGGTTTTGCAATTAAACCAGTGTATGTCTGACTACAGTTGTGGCCCGATTAAGCGGAATAGTGGCCCGATTATGCAGATTTAACGTAGTGCATTATCTTTGATTGGATTTTGTTCTTAACAATTTGGCCCAATTAAACGGCTGACCCGATTAACCGGCGGCCCAATTTGGCGGAATCTACGGTAGCCTAATTCAGTGAAATAAAACAAAATACCGCTAACTCAAATCTACATTCAAAAAAACTAAACGTCACTAATTCTAATATAATTCAAAAAATACCTACATCCAATTAAAATCTAATTTCGGAAAAGTTTCACACCGAAAAGACAAATCTGAAAAATATTGTCGAGTGTCAACATTATATCGAAATCCTTTAATCGGAAAGATGTTCATAGTATTCTGATGGGCCGTTTTTGGCGGTCCCACCATGAAACTTCGCAATTTGTTAGCACGTTGATATCGCTGTCGAGTGTCAAAATTATATCGAAATCCCTTAATCGAAAAAATGTTCAATTCAGTTTTGACTGGGCACATGTTTTCATAGTTGATCACTATTTTGTTTAACGAGCAATAAACACCCGGTAATTATGACCCGAGTTCATAGATATTCTGATGGACCGTTCATGACTTTCCCACATCAAACTTTAAAATATGTTAGGACATTGATATCGCTGTCGAGTGTCAAAATTTTATCGAAATCCCTTAATCGGAAAGGTGTTCAATTCGGCTTAGACCGGGCCCATATTTTCATAGTTAATCGCTATTTTACTTGTAAACGAGAGAGCTTTTTCTTGTGCTTTTTGTCGCTCAATTTTTATCGCGATATTGCCTGCGTGAAAAAGCGGATCTTTTTTTCTGGTAGAATGACAGTGATTTATTTTGTCATAAGAAATTCCTTAATACGATCAAAGATGCTGATCAGGATCAGACCAGGCGATCTCCATAACAGGCGTCGAGAATTGTACGTCGGGCGTAAACAGCTTTAGGTGGGAGGATGGCTTTTTTAGAACAACAGTTAGGTGAATGTTGGCATACTTGTACCTACTGCATGGGTCAATGTTGCTCTGAAATGTAAACGTAGCCTAATATCTAAAATAGTCTTGGTTGCGGTTTTAACGAGTACATTTTCTTGTTGTTATTTTGGCTTAGGCCCACATACTCTGCCAGCGGACTAGCGTAGCTAGTTATCAAGTTGGTCAGTCGTGGCAGCTGTTTGCTGAATGTGAGTTTAGATTATTCAAGTTTCTTCAGCAAAGTTGAATTAAGAATATCACATTCATAATTTTATTTTGCAAGCTAGCAAAGCCTGAGAACAGCATGGTATCATAGCTTACATCGTCTGATTCTACCAAATAGTATTATACATATCCGCAATGTCTATGTTGTGCATAATATATACGGTGTTTTGTCATGTCAGCTAACCCTAGCCTAAACCTTGTGTAAAACAGATATTGCCTAGCATAGTGAGCATGTACTAATTATGACTACTAGATGCTTTTTCGTTTGTCACCCCAGGCTGCCATCTTGAATGTATTGGACAGAATCACACCCCCAGTGTACACTCCAACCATACATTCTCATACTGAGTCTCCTCGTCCAGTGTACATTGCTTTTGTCCAAGTACCCTGCCAGTGAAGATTCAGATAAAATATCAACCAGAGCATTTTAAGTTGCATTCAATCCAAGATAATGGCTGGGGTAATTAACGAAAAAATGCCAACTACTGTACATAGTCCCATACATAAAATGTTGTGTGTAGTTACTTAAAAGTTTGGTCATGATAAGCAGATTAGTTTTGTTTTGTGACAACATATATGCGATAGCCTACTGAATTAGTTTCCTATCACAAGCATAATGTACTGGCTAAGCTATTTGTATAAGACATGGAAAAGTAAAAACAAGAGTTTTTTTCAGTTTTTATAAGCTTTTTTAGTTTAATAAGCATATTTATTAGCTTATTTTTAAAGCGTTATTACAATAAGACTCGTGTGAATGGAAAGTAGTGTGTGACTAGTCATGGCTAAAAAAGCAATTATAAAAAATCAGTTTATTGTCTTCAAGAACTGAAGAAAAAAGTTGAAGCACATAAATAATGGGTCTTGGCTACACTGGCTCCACAAAACCAATACTTCATAGATGTGACAATTTATTAGCATTTGGGAGATATTGGATCTGGATTATGTTCAATCGGTAGTAGATCCAGTGGTTTATCAAAAAGTGTTTTATCGCAAATATTGATCTGAAAACAGTTCCAAAGAAAGCTTTGCGCTGTAAATGAAATGCAAATGTTGATGGTTGTGTTATCTCAATATCTAAGTATGGTATGCTGTCAGGCTTAAGTAAAAACAACATATTACAAATTTCAATTCTATTAAGCTTGCATATATAGTTGAACAAATTTCTTTATTTGTTTTTGGAGAAGTAGCAATATGGCCATTGAGGGCATTCTAATATTGGTGGCTATTTTGCTGTCACCATTCGTGTGTCTTTCTTAGGCTTATTTGCTGCAATTGTGGTAGACTAGTAATACTGTTGTGTATGGATTGTGCAGCTGCCTTCAAATGCAGTAGTTATGGGTTCAAATCTTTGTTGGCAGGATGCCAATACCTAGACAAAAGCATTGTACTCTGGGGAGGTCTGGTATGTGAATGTACAGGAAAATTGAAGATATACTGGGTGTATAATTTCTTTGATTCATCATAGAAATTGGCCTATCAGATATGACCAAAAGTCATGTTTATATTTGTTGTTAAAATTGATGAATCAAAAATATTCGATGGAAAGATAGCATCCAAGGTTAAATTTAAAAAGCTGTTGATGGCAAAATAGTTGCTGCCTATGTTTGTAGATGGTCAAAATTATACTACCGTATTTATTCAATTATAACGCGCAAAATTTTGAACTGATTTTTAGGCAAAAATCAATGCTGCGCATTATACACGAGGTCTGAGAAATGCGGTATTGAAAATGTGGTTTTAAACATCTGAAATGTGCGTGCGCTCGCGCATGCGCATTCCAATGCGGGACAATTTCGTGCAAGCATTCGATTTCGTGCAAGCACACGCACATGCGACAGCTCAGCGTGCGTTTGACATTACCGCTGCGTTGAAAATATTTATTTGCCATTATCATACTGTACAGTAGATACCCATTATATATTACTCATTATCTATTATGGCAAGACAAAAACGTTCTGCATATAGGGCTGCCTTCAAACTGGAGGTTGTTGATTATGCGGAAACTCATGGAAATAGAAAAGCTTCCAGAGAATTCAATGTACCAGAGACAAATGTCAGAGATTGGAGAAAGCAGAAAGTTGTTCTAAAAGATATGAAAAAAACAAAGAAAGTGCAGCAAGGGAGACAAGCCCGGTACCCAGAGTTGGAGAAGGAGCTTTATGATTGGATAGTTGATCAAAGATCTAGTGGGTACATCGTCACTTCGCTTCACATTAGACTCTGTGCACAAAAGATTTGCAAAGATTCAACCTTTAAAGCATCTAATGGTAGGGCACAAAAGTTTATGAGAAGGCATGGACGTGCACTACGCCAGAAAACAAAAATCGTACAAAAGTTGCCAAGAGATTTAGAAGAAAAAATCCATATATTTCATACATTTATAATCAGTCTGCGTAAGCAGAACAACTTTGAACTCTCACAGATAGGCAACATGGATGAAACTCCCATGACTTTCGACTTACCAGCCAGCAGAACAATTGACACCAAAGGAAAACACACAATTCAAATCAGGACCACAGGTCATGAAAAGACTCACTTCACAGTAGTGTTGTCTTGCATGGCGGACGGCACAAAACTAAAACCTATGGTAATATTCAAAAGAAAGCACATTCCAAAAGGAGAAAAATTTCTGCCAGGTGTTGTGATTCACTGTCATCCTAAAGGATGGATGGATGAGGAGGGCATCATTTTATGGCTCAACAAAGTTTGGGATGCTAGGCCAGGTGCCCTATTGAAGAAAAAGTCCATGCTCGTATGGGACCAGTTCCGATCACATTTGACAGACACTGTTAAGGCGAAGGTTAAAAGTCTAAACACCTTTCAATCTGTGATTCCAGGTGGACTAACCTCTATTCTTCAGCCATTGGATGTCGTGTTAAATAAACCTTTCAAAGACAGAATTCGGGAGAAATGGATTGCCTGGATGAAAACCGACGACAAAGAGTTGACTGCTGGAGGAAATCTCAAGAAGCCTGGTTTATGTCTTGTTACATCCTGGGTTAAGACATCATGGGAGGACATCCCAAAAGAAATGGTCATCAAAAGTTTTTTAAAGACGGGCATTAGCAATAGAATGGATGGTACAGAAGACGACCTGTTGTGGGATTCAAAATCAGGGTCAGAAGAAGAGATTGAAAGTGATGTTCCCGCCGATTGGGACACTGATTTAGACATAACCCAAACAGAAATCGAACAGTTGTTTGGTGAATCAGAGACTGAATCCAATTTTGAAGGGTTTTGAATTACTGTGTGCTTTTAATAAATTTTTGTTCATGCTGTGAGTTGTTACCTTATGTGCTTACCAGTAGTTAGTAGATAAAAAATAAAAAAAAGAATTTTATACCAATTTTCATTCAAAATTTAAGGGTGCGCGTTATACACGAGTGCGCGTTATAATTGAATAAATACGGTATTTCATTTACCAGATTTATTTTTGAATGCCTAAATTTATTTTTATTCACTTGTTACAAAAATTTGGTATTGCTTTAGTGGCACTTTTTGTTTGTTACCCTAGCTTGCCATCTTGGATCAAATGCGACTTAAAATGTTATGGTTGTAGGTTCAAATCTTCATTGGCAGGGTACTTGGACAAAGGCAGTGTGCACTGGAGGGAGAGGCCTGGTATGTGAATGTACAGTGGAGTGTACACTGGGGGTGCAATTCTGCCCAGTGCACCCAAGATGGCAGCCAGGGGTAAACTACTGAGAACAAGTCAAGTCACTACCTCATTTAATAATTTGGCAGTACTGTGGTACCTCAGAATACAATTGTTTCTGGCAAAGAATATTTTGGCTTACAAACCGCGTCTCAAAGAAATATTTGTTACCAGATAAAACAAAAAGTCAATGAGCAATTTTTTAAAATGCATGCCTATTATTGGTTTTGTGACGTAGCAGTACCGTAGGTTTCCAGGATTGTTCGTTCGCATCACGTGAGAGCTTGTTTTGATTGTGAATATTGTACAGTAACTTACCACCAGGATAGATACCTTCCCACTGGTTGTCTTAGAATATAGAGCCATACAATCTGCTTTCCCATTGGCTATCTCCCAACAACTGTTGCCTGCTGTTTTCTCTAATGAGCGTCAGGGCTTTTCTTTGTTGTTTTGCAGCCCTAAGAACAGATAACACTGATTGTCTTTCGTTTCATGTGTGTCGGTTATTGTTGTGGATCTGTGCAACTTAATGCTGTTCTGTGCTAATAACATCATAGCTCCAAAAAAAAGCAAGTGCCAGTGGTAGTGAAAAAAGAAAAGGATGTAATTTTTAGCTTTGTTTCCATTATGATCGGGTGGGTTGCAACGAAATTGTCATTATTAATAACAACAATGTGCATTATTACTGTTGTTTTAATGATTTTGTTAATGTCTTTTTGTTTGTTTAAATGTGTATCATTGAATATGTGCTTATAATGTCTAATTTTTGCCTGGGGTATAATACTCACACTTTATAAGACTAGGTTTGGGTGGGTTGGAACGGATTAGGTCATATATATGTAAATCTTGCTTTTGCATACGAATAAACACCTTACAAAGGCCGTCCCGAAACAAATTGAATTTGTATCGTGGTACCACTGCATATAGAAGTATAGCCTGCAGCATGACGCAATGGACTAAATGTTAGACTTGTCATTAAAAGACTGTGGGTTAAGCACTTATAGCATTACAATGTGTGTGTTGTGGTCAAGTAAAACCAACTTTTGCATTAAAGCTTGTGCTTTAGGTCAATCTAGAAACTACCAGTATGTCTTGCACTGATTGCAACAAAATAGTCGGTCCACTCTCCACTTAAACGTGACTGCTGACTCTAAAAACTGTACAGTTATTTAATGGTCTTGACCTACCCATACAGCTTATATTCTCTCTCTTGATTAAGTGCTCATGGTTATCATTTGTTATGCAGATGCAGCTTATTTATATAACTGTTTAGGTCTGTCAGGTGTAAGTTGGCGACATATTTTTTTGTTCAGGCCGGTAAAGTCTGGTATTAGGCTAGATTATTTGTTCAAACAGCATGTCTCATCAACGCACTCCTAGCAAAAACTGCAGCAGTTCTAAAGTTGCATCCTCTGACAATTCCAATGCCGTAAATGGAGTCATTACTGAACAGGTTCGTAGTTTTTTATATTACCCTTTAGTGGTTCTTGCCCACATCACAAGATATAAACTTTTTGTAGATGATTTAATAATATTTTCCTTTAGGAAGTGGTATCTGAGTCTCTCTTGGTTGTTTTGCTGTCTCCTCGTTAGGTGACATTGAAAGTGAAATTATTGATTTGTACTTTAGTACACTTTTGCACTGCTATGTTTTTGTGCCGCACTTAATGAATATATATGCCGAATTAGAAGCAACAAGCCCACAATTCATAGTAGTTTTTCTTGCAATGCACGTTGCACGTATTGCTATGGCAATACAAAAATGTGGAATTACGATAATAGGAAAAAACATCATCTAGGTTACTGAAATTGTAAAAAATGCAAAGATTTATGAAAGTGTATCGTTCTACTTGATTCAGTAATCTAATTTTACCCGATCTGGTTGGTTAAGTTTTCAGTTTTTATGGACTTCATATATTTGCATAATTTTGCAATTTTGGTTTTTCTTTATTCGGTTGTCCATAATTCTGCAATTCAATAAATTCCTTATTTCAAAATGAATTCTTGTAATTTCATGTTTTACTGTGATTTTCGGTCACGAGTTATTCCATATTTCAATGTGAATTTTAATGTTTCCCTAAATATGGATTTTCATATTTTAGTGTTGTTCTATTTCTACAGTGCTCTCAGTGAACTAAGGTGCATTTCAGCCATTCATCAATAGTACAGGCATCACAAAGAAAAATAATAAACAGTTTCTTGTACCATTTTGGCAAATTTATTTATGCACACACCAACTTTATGTTGACTTTCATGTTTTTAATGACTGGCACATGTTGGTGTAGTGGTTAGAGTATATACTTCACGTTCGATAAAACCAGGGCTCAATTCCCCTGTCAAGTTGTACCAAAGGCTCTAAAAATGGAATTCACAGATCTTCTGCTTGGCACTCGTTAATAAGGATGATGTATAGAGTGACACGTGAAGCTAGATGCACTAAGTCATGGTAAAAAGTATGCAATTCTCGTGTAGTTAGAGCATGTAACCGCTAAACAACAACAAACAAACATGTTTTCACAACTGAAGGTGGTTTTTGTGTGAAATCCTTTGATTTGTCCTAGATTAAAGACCCATAAATTTGCATGTTGACAATTGTGATCACTAACGAGAATTTGGTACATGCTCTGATTCTCATGGTATTTAGTTTTATAGACCAAAAAGAAATGCATTTTATATAATTTGGCATGTGCTCATAACACTTTGATATCATTCGAAGATAATATGCGCCAAATTAAAAAATCTAGATTAGTATTTTCTGTAAAATGTATTAAGGCCTATCATTTTTGTCTAGCTTGAAAGTTTAAGTTTCTTGGTTACAGATGTGTGAGGAAACGTCAACAAAATGCATCTGCTTTTTTGAAAACATGTATCTTGACTTTTAAAAGTTACTACATATCTCTAATATAATCTGCCTAAAAAGAATTATAATGATTAGCATTCAATACGCTTAAATGTGAGGCACTAGTTAAAAAATATTAAAAAGGGCTAGTATTGTAACTGCTGTTTAATGCCTAGGAATAGCGATATCAGTATTTCTATTTAAGAGGTTTAATTGCTTGCGTGAACAGATGATTCCTGAAGCCAAACGACAAAAGGTTTTACTAGCTGTATTTTTTGATTCAATATTAGTTGGCTATGCTGTGACGTGTTGTTGTGTGTTTAAAATCAAAGTTGCTTCAAAAGCATAGTTTACCAGTTTATTGATTGCTTGGTGTTGCATATTTTGTGTGGTTTGTTGAAACAAAAATGTGAGTAAATTTAACGTAAGTGTTGTACAACATGTGAATGTTTTCGTTGATTTTGATTGCTTTTACTGGGGCTGTGCCAGGTAGCAAATTTTTTGAAATTGCGGATATCGAATATTCATCAAAACACATATGCGTTTAACTCTTAACAAAATAGACTGACTGTGATCTCAGTACACCCACACTGCTCTCCTTGATCAGAAATCACTTTATCACTGGTGTAAACTCTTTGTCAATGTCGGTCTGCTCTTTGTACTCAATTTCTGAAGTTTGCAAAGCCATAAACCATTGGTTCGTTTCTGCTTACAATAATTAAAACTTTTTTGTGATTGTTGTTAGCTATATATTAGCTTTAATTAAAAGGAAAACGTGAAATCAACAATCAAGGGAAGAAGATATGTCTACTTGAAGATTTTTTCTACAATGATGTTGGGATAGAGATGATTGCATTATGGTTTAGGAAAGGGTTGCATTTTTCTATTCTCTCAAAACTTTTGCCCTTAAAATGCTAGCACTATATTTGAGGCACAAAAGTTGACTGTTTTGATATATTTATTTCTCAAAGTACCTAAGTGCAAAATGCAAGCCAGAAAATATTCTTGCAAGTTGATATTTGACACAGCCTCAGATAATACTTGACTAGTAAAATTTTGTTCCTGGTTTTGAATCGCTTGTGTGAACTGCAGATGTAAAAAACGCTTTTGTTAGTTTTTTTGTGGAATGTTTTTGGTGATTCTTTTTATTAATGATGTGTTTTTGTTAAGTCTGCTTTGTAAATTACCCAATTGTAAAAGCAGTATGCACACAGTTGTACACTTTGTACAGTGCTTGCTCATGAATAGTGATGAACATCAAATTGATAAGTCAATGGCTTAGTGTCTATATTTAACCCTCGTACTTTTTAGATTTCATCCACTGCTGGTCCAGTTTTAGGAAACATAGAGCATATACCGGAACATGTTTCAACTGAAAAAAGTTCTTTACTACATGCAGGTTTGCCTTATTGCATTCCCTAATATAATTTTGATGTGAAGTTGATACTGCAGACCATAGTTCCTTATAGGTTAAGTTATTTTGGCACACCCCAACATTGTTTCATAGCACTGTTTCAAAGGCAACAGTTGGTGCACCTTTTAAACAATAAAAGAACTCAATTTTGCGCTCTGGGTAAAGTAATGGTTTTTAATTTGTAGCTCTTGGCCAAGATTTTTGTTTACACTTAACGTTGTTATAAACTTGAATTAGCAACGTGTTTTATTGCATTTTATCTCACTACAAAGCTCATGCAGCACAAGTGTCTACTGCAGAGCACCTAGCTTCGGGAAAAAAGTCTATGTTAAATGCTTAGAGCTGTGGCAGTTCTCCTGGAAAGACATATAATGCTAATGAAAGGTCCAGTTGTGATTTGCTGGTAAACGAGGGAGCTATCTCACATTAACAATGCGCTTTTTCATAAGCCTCCTGATTAAAAAACTACACATAATTCAGTAAGTTGTCATAACTAGTAGTTTTAAAAATTTGGAGGTGATTAGTCGAAGTCTGCATTCAAGTGCAGAGTTTGCAAGGTTCTTGCGCTGTTGTGTTTTTGGTAAAGGAACTCTTCTTAATAACTGGAGGCGTGGTTTTGTGTTGTAGGAAAGGCATTTTTCACTGTTTTTTGAGCTATTTTTGTTAAAAAGTTTATTGTGTGAGCAGCACTACTCCCGGTAGGCCTGATCACAAGTTGTTTTTTGTAAACTTAAGATTTTTTTGTTATTATTGGAACAAAGTATAGAAACAGGATTACTAACTTTTGTTTTCTGTTCATTATCATTTGGTGTTTTATAGTATACAATGTTGCTTTTGATGATATTATTTCTCGACATCATTCCTTTGAACACAAGGATGGTGGTCATTTGAATGTTGAAGAAGTATTACTGGAAACTAGACTGTCATTTGTCATTCCTATGCAATATGTGTAAGTCCTGGTACTCTTTTACTGAGTCTTGTTTCAGTGTAATATTTATAATAAAAAGTGCATTTGATTACCTGCTACATCAGTTTACTGAGCTAATTGAATGCTCTGCTTTGAACTCTTCAAATGAAATGCTAAAATTTGCACGAATAACATGCTTCTTTGCGTTACATGGCTGCTGTGGTTTAAGCCTACAGCAAAGACATAAATTACTGTACACTTTATGGGTGTGCGTCAGTGGGTTGATTACTCAACTCATGTCTGTTAGTGTGTAGGGATGCACATTTTAGAATTTCGAATCCTTGAGATTCAAATCCATATTTGCATTTTTAATCGGCTGATAAGATTCGAAAATATGTAGTCATGAATCGTAACGCAGACACGTAGCAAAGACAAAATTCGTTAATTGCATACAAGTCTGAAATCTCAAACTAAATCCTATCCAATTGTAAGATGAATTTTTATTGTAGTTTACATTTGCACTGTATTATTAAGTTTGTATGTCGTGTTTGCATTTTCTATGGTTTGCTTTAGTAAAGTTCATAATTACGATATTTGCTTTTTATTTTATTCTACAATAGGATTCAAAATCCCTATTCTTTTTTTTTCTTCTTTTTTCGGCTTTTCCCTATTCGGGGTCGCCACAGTGCAAAAGTATTTTCCATTTGACCTGATCAACTTCGTCTCCCTCGTTAACTCCAACCCTTTCCAGCAATAACCCTTCTCGCCAAATCCATCCACCTTCTCCTTGGCCTTCCTCTTTTCCTTCTACCTGGCACCGCCATCTCCATCATCCTTTTTCCCACGTAGCCTTCTTCTCTCCTTTTCACGTGTCCATACCAGCGTAGCCTTGCATTCCAAAGTTTGTCTCCTAGCTTTGCGATTTTCGTGGTCCTTCTCACATATTTTTTTTTATCTTGTCCTTTCTTGTCACTCCCAGTGCTCATCTCACCGTTTTCAACTCTGCAACTTCCATTTTTCCCACCTGTTTTTCGGTTACTACCACCGTTTCCATTCCATAAAGCATGGTTGGTCTAACAAAACTCTTGTATATTTTACCCTTAGCCTTTGCTGATAACTTCATATCGCCCAGAACTCCAGACACCTTTTTCCAACTCATCCATCTTGCTTGGATCTTTCTCCTCACTTCTTCACATCTTCCATCGCTACTAACTGTCGAACCCAGATATTTTAAGTTTTTTGCTTTCTTTAGCTTTTCTCTTTTCAGCTTCAACTCCTCTCCATCATCCACACCCCCAGCCTTCAAATACTCGGTCTTGCTCTGGCTCACTTTCAGGCCTCTTCTCTCCAGTGCTTTTCTCCTAATCTCCAGATCATTCTCTAGCTCTCTATGATTTTTCCTAGACAGCACTATGTCATCTGCAAACAGCTTATCCCATGGTGCGTCCTTCCTGATGTCGAAATTACTATTCTAGAATAAGCAATTTTATTTTGTGCAACCCTATTAGTTGAGTAGTGACTGTCTCATGATGTGTAACTACTGTTGCGTTTTGTATAATTGTTTAAATTAGAACCAGTGTTTCGAATTAAACTACAAAAATAGATTTAGATTGCTGCTTTAAACTGATACATTTGCTTCAGCTGTGCTACAGTAATCTGCTGTGTATACTACTGAGTGTTTTTGTAGAAAAATGTGCTTTGAATTCGAAAATGTGAAGATATCTGCCCTTGAGTCGATCGGAAAGTTATCACAAAATTATGAAAAAGTTCGCCAAAGACAGCTGTCTAATCATAAGAAGTTATCTACAAAATACAAAGATAAATTGGACAGTTTAACAAATCGAAACCACGGTATATATTACGTTGCATACGATTATTTTCTTAAAGTAGTTAAAATCGGGTCAGTCATTGAAGTGTTTTGGTCTTCACAACCTGGCATTTTCACTGATGATTTATCGAGTTACTCTTCTTAAATTACATGTATTGGTCATGCAAATTTTGTCTACGCTTTCATTTGCCGAACACGCGAATTTCAATTTCACTGGGAAATCGTGAAGAATTATTTTTGTGTGGGATGGTAAAATATTAATAATTTTATTGGAAACATCATAAGTTGTTGTTACGTAAAATACTGGATTGAATTGTATCTATTACAAGAACAACTGGTTTTGTTGGCATCGCCTGGTAGGACTACCAGTCAGTTATATCAGGTTAGATCGGTTCAGCTTGCTGCACCTGCTACCCTCAAATACCATTTCTCAGAGTTGCAGTGAAAAGTTGGTACCGGTATAAATGGGGGCATCGCCCTATCCCCCTAATCCCGATCATCGTACTTTGAATTAAAACTGGTCTTACTCATAAATCCTCGATCATTTGACAAACTTTATCCATTCTTTCATTAATTATATGGGCACAAGCCTAAGTTGGGGCTGTGCGCTGTCGTGTTTTTTGTTTTGCGATTACTGAAACAAGTCTTTTGGTTGTAGGCTTATTTCACAAATCGGTGCAACCCCTTCTCGTAATAATATTTGTGACGCCAAGTTCCTTCGCTTCACTTTTATATCTTGGTCCCGTAGTCGAGCAAAATGAGCTATGCCTCCAAATGTGTTGCATAATGCATCCTATTACCCGTTTGGCCAAGTAACCCAGTTATTCTGATAAATTAAGACCTCCCTACAAATAAATTATGAACTTGATTGCTTACAAGCAATAACTAATTTTACAGACTTTCATGCCTTCATTAGATTAAGTGCATATGGGCATAAATTCAAAGCTGTGGAAGGACGCTGAAGTAATGGATGTGTTTATAGGAATTAATCTATGAAGTGATAGCCCTACTTGTACAACTTTTTCGCATTGTAAGCCTAGTTTTACAGCTTTAATCTCTGGTTGCATACATGTTCCTTGCTTGTGGCATTAGTGCAGCAAAGGTTGGGCAAAGTAACTTGAAGCTCAGAATGCAGCATCTGCAGCAGGGCTCTTCAACCTGGGTTCTGCGAACCATTTAGAGGGGTGCCATATGCTTTAAGAATTCCCCAGGGGCTACTTCAATTTTGTAACAATCACTCTGTTCATGCATTTGGTTGCTTTTATGCGTCACTGTTTTATGTCAATTACCATATTGCATCACAATTACACTACAAAACAACACTAAAATATGATTTTGTCGAAAACTTTAAAATAGTCGTCTGGTTACGTTGATAGACAGCAGAATACGACTTGTTCGTTTTTTCAATTTGATTACGCACAGACGGAAAATCCTAATGTGTGCGGTGGAATCTCTAGGTGACCAGTAGTCTATGTGATTGCTTTTGGCCACGTATGCGCTATTAGTTCTTGCAGTGAAAGGGAGGGTTGTTTCCAATCATTGACTTCTATCGTACAACTCCAGCTGCTAGAGTTTGCTTAACACCTGAATCACTATTGAGTTTATAAAGAAAAGATTTAGAAGAATAAAAGAAAATAGTGAAAAGAAAAAATGAAGAAAAGAATTAACTGCTTTTCTTTTTATTTAAAATAATATTAAACCAAGTGTAGAAGATGAACCAGAATAGCATAGTTTCATATTTGAAGTTATGTAATAACAATAGCAAAGGTTCAGATGGAAGCGAGCAGCAAAATCATGCAAAAATGGCATCTCCAAAGTACATCAAGAATAATTCAGCTGTGTTCATTGTTGAAGTGAGAAAATGGGACGATCTGTAAAGTTGTGGGTCGTGTTTGCCGGATGACCAAACTCCAAATGCAGTTTTGATGCTCGAATGTCGGATTTCTTACAAAAGAATTTCTAGTTCGACTCTTAGTTCCAGTTGAATTGCAAAGGCTCTTGCAAGCTCTTCATCCTGCGTGTACGTAACCAAGACAATCGCTGACTTTAAAAACACGAAAAGCTACGTGCGCAAGCAACGGGACTCTTTCCTTGGAACTGCACTAATTTATAAAGATTAGTTGTATGCTTCATATCAACTGTCCCACCTTATTCTTAAAACAAAAAAGACGTTCACCTTGGCCGAGTAAGTTATTCAGCCAACGTTTGCCAATCGCACTGGAGCGGCACATTATCAAGGAAGCTAAACGTAATTTTAGAACTTACCCCCGTCAAATACCACTATCAGTAGAAAAGGATTTCTCATGACCAAAAATTTATTGGAAACACTTTTAAACAAAATTAGAAATGCACCTTATTACAGGCTGCAACTAGATGAATCGACTAACTTTGGGAGTAGAGCACAGTTGCTTGTTTACATTAGAATTCCTGGTATTGATTTGTTTGCTGTCGTGGAAGAATATTTGTGTTGCTTAGATTTGAGCGTCAGCGCAACTGCTGAACAATTGTTTGCAAAGTGCAGCGAATTGACGAAAGAAAAATAAATATCGTGTGGGAAGTGTTTTTCATAAGCTACCGGCAGGGCACTGTAATAACTGGACGCTTTCTGGAGTTGGAATACGCATCAACACAGCAGCCACCGACTATGTATTGACGCATTTTATTATTCGTCGAGAAGTTATTGCTGTGAAACCATTTAATTCCAACAAAAGGATAAAAACAAAGTCAAAAAGAACTTGGGACACATTTGTTAGAATTGTGAGTTTTTTAACACCTGTTGATGGAGGCAAATCTATCACAATTTTTTCGATAGCCTGTGAAGAAATGAATGCCCACAAAGTCACTCTTCTGCTACTCTTAAGAATTGCCTTAATTATCTGGAGGTAAAGATTTGACTCGTTTGCTTAAGTTAATTCAGGAAATCGTAATATTTCTTAAACAGCCAAACCATGAGTTTGCAACGTATTTCTATGTTAATACATATCGGTTTCCCAATTGGCGTATTTGGCTTCATTATTCGATATGTTGCGCACGCTTAATATCAGTCTTTCAAAGCTACTCCTCTTTTCCAGCTCTTGAATAAATTTTAGGATGAGGATTTGGAAACTGAGGGTACAGCTGAAATAGAAAAATTAGTACTGGAACATTCGAAACTATTAAAAGACAATTTTTTTTCAGTATTTTCCGAAAGAAAAATTTTATAATCTCCGTTCACCCCAGTGGATAGTTAACCCTTTTATTTTCTGGTAACAAAAGCATGAAGAACTTTTGGATATCTGTAACAATTACAGTTTGGAGGTTCTCTCTGAAGAAATGGGAAAGGAATATTTTTGGATGCTTCTTTTCAGAGGCCGATGCGGATTTGCAGAGGAGGCATTGAAAGTATTGTGTCGAAATCCTGATTTGTAATTCAATGGAGCGGTTGCAAATAAGCTGGGCTGTAAATACAAGTAAAAACAAAAGCAGAGCTTGCATGAAAAGTGTGGATACGTGCATGAGGATTACATGAAGTAACATGGAACCATGCTTTAAAAAATTGTAAAAAGTCAGAAGGAACAACCGTGCCATTAATGATCAAATGTTTCAGTGTAGGCTATTTTTGTTGGCTAGTAACTAATTATTTGCTCTGCGTCTAATAACGACACGCTTGTTTTTTCTTAGCAATTAAACTTATTCTTTTAACTTTTAGTGATTGGGGGATTCATTACATTTGCAAAAGTAAGTCAGGGGTTTTGCATCATCAAAAAGGTTGAAGAGCACTGGTCTACACTTTAGTTATCACTAGGGCCATTTTTTTTACCTAAAAAAATGTATTTTTGACTTTATTTTGACCTAACCGCTTTCACCTATTATTTATGTCATGTTGCACTTTTTTGATTAAAAATGTTTTATAATCCGCAATTTACATACCTTTTTTAAGAAGAAGGTAGCCTACTTTAAACATTTTCTTAATCACTCTGTCTTGAAGCTAATGCAACAAAGCGACGCCTGACGTCAAAACCTAAGATAACGAGCCATTGTGTGTACCGGTATCAATTAGTGTGTAATACAAAAAAATGCGTTGTTATCGCAACTGTACTGTACGTTACCAGTCTGTCTATGATGTTTTTAACGAAAGCCATACAGTATAATTACCAGGACTTTTTATTGTAGTACAGCATCATATATTTTTTTACGTTCTTAACATCAAAATTTCTGTCTTTTCTTAGTAATTTACTGAGCATAGAAAACGACCTCTCAACAGCAGCAGAGGTTGGCTGGGCTTTTTGCAATAGTGCGTAACTTGTTGGGTCAATTGTCAAGTTGGTACAGTTTATTATTGTTTCTAAATCAGAGTTGAATAGTCGTTTTTTAATGTAATGTTTAATTGCGCACGGATCATCATCGAATTGCATATTCTTCAGCAGTCCGTATGCTTCGGTTATCGTGCAAGCACTTCCTTCTAAGAACTCTACGTTGGCTGCTAGAGTCCGGTATTGATTTATTTTAACCAAGTCTGGCACCAAATCTTCCACATTGATAGCGTCCTTTGCTCTGCTGACCAAGAGGTCTGCACTTGTCCAATTGTTGACAATGGTACGAACAGCTGGAAGGTTCTCACTGTAATATAAGGCAGCTCTAAGCCAAGTTGCCCATCTTGTAATTACAGGATCAGGAGGAGATGGCAGACCAGCATCATGAAAATCTTTCTTGCGATATTTGTTTTTGATTGTTGCTGCCTTGATCGTTGCTATTATTTCATCAATATTTTAAAAATGAGCACGCACACGCATAGCGCAGTTATGTAGTAAGTGCGCAACGCAGATGACATGCATCAAAAAAGGGTATAATTCCTTTAATGTCTTTCCAGCCAAAGACATGTACCGAGCAGCATCAGTCATGAACAATGAAAAATTGTCGCGTTTTATTTCAAGTTGTCGCAATATGTCATCCACAGTGTGCAGAATAATACTGCTATTAACATTGCTACCGCTGTCAAGTGGATGGTAATCAACGAGGAATGTCTGATTTGGGGCATCTAAGCTTCCCACAAGCACACTAATATACTTTTGTTTAGCAATCTCTGCTTCATCCACAATTAAATAAATTTTTTGGTCACAAAGTAATTCTTGAATTTGTTGTTTTTTTTGGGATGCTAATTTAGCAACACATGTCCGGGCTGCAGTCTCGAAGGCAATACTTTTCCCGTTGTAGCAAACAGAGACATTAAAGAAGAATGGTTCAGTTTATAAAGGTGGATATCTGCAGCTAGGAATGAAGAGACAACCTGTTCCTTGAAGTTTACTTGATCGAGTTGTAAAAAGGTTTGCTTACTTTGGGATTTGCTCTTCGTCTCCAATTTTGTTTGGTGTTGCTTACTTTTTCGGTGGCTTTCCACAGAAAACTTTTTGTCGCATTTGACTAACACGTCGCAAAGGTTGCATCGCAAGTCGCGGGCAGGAGTTGCCGAAAACTCATCCGGATATTCGTGGCAAATTTGCCCTAACTTTCGCTGTGGAAGATTTGGCTTGTTTGGGCATTCTATGCTTTGCAAGCTACGACTTAAAAAGACCACGTGTAAAGAGCGCAAAGGTTTTATAGGAATAGACTAATTGTCTAACAATTATGTGTTTATGCATCAACAATGACGATTTGATGCATAATAAGTGCTATTTCCTTCTCAATTACCGCACGCATTTTTACCATTGCAACTATTTGAGAATTTTAAAATCAAATAAAACTACCCATAAAATTTTAGTAGCAGCTCAAAAATTGAAAAAAATATAAATTTGTTCGTTTTTGTAAGGAAATTTTTGATGAAGAGAATTTATACAAGTTTTGACTTTATGCAAAATTTTGACTTTATTTTGACTTATAAAATCTACCAAAACAGACTCCTGAAGACCTGAAACGAACGTTGTTACACGTTTGATCATGTAACAAGGTCCTGAAAAAATTTTGATTTTATTGACTTTAGCGGGCCCTAGTTATTACAATAAAACTTCATTCCATAACGTTGATTTTATGAAAGAAAGGTTTCATTTGAGAAAGCAGTGCAAGAATGATCTTCAGAAAATGGGTCTTCGCCTTGAATATGGTTTGGAAATACTGACTTTAAAAAAGTCAGTCTTTACTTTAAACAAGTCAGTCTTCAAAAAAACAGAGGTCTTTGTCTTCAGTTTGAATTGAAAATATGGATTGTGTATAATCTTGTTTGATGCTTAAATTTTAGGGAGGTGATTACATTGTTTTTAAAATAATTTTGGGATTACCTTCCAGAAAAATTCCCCGACCACTGGCTTAAATGGGTAGTCCACCGATCAACTTTTTACGCTGAAGAGAAAACCTTTTTCAATTGCTTATTAAAACCCAACGATTTGTTGCACTTTGCTATGCGTGATTAAACGTTTTTGGGTTTAGGAGAACTCAGGCGCACGATGTGATTGTATTGCAAAAGGTGTTCTAACGTGGTGTCTATTCACAATTCAATTATTACTGAGGTTTTACGGAAGGCCCCCTGGGCCGTTGATTCGAAAAAAGACAAATTGGGAAAACAAGACGCGACCAAATAACCGCCGGGGCTGTTGCATTGCCATGGCTGTTTGAACTACTGTATATGTGCACAAAACCCACGCACAGTTTTGTAAGAGGACTAGAACATTTGGAAGTTGTTGAGGTAATACAAACAGTATTCACTTATAAACAGTATTCAAACTTAGTATGACGTTGGACGTTAAACGTATCGTGTAAGGTGACAGGTGCAAGTAGTATTTAACCCAATTGTTAGCACCATATAACCGCCCACCTAAAATAAGCGCCCATGTGCAGACTAAAGACTGGGCGGCATTTCGGAAAACCCCTGTATAATTTTCGTGCTTGCCATTGCATTAATAAAAAAACAGATTTGTACCGGTAGATTATTGTTGTAATACATCATTTTAATTAAACAGCCAGCTGATCCGTACAAGGCTTTACCAATTACGTTTGATTTTATAATGACAGGGGATAATTATACAGCTGCTGCCTGTTGCTGTTTTAATCACGTAGGGCTAGATACTATTTTAACGTCCTTAAACATGACGAAACTAAGCTATTTTGAAGCTTACAAGAAAAAAAAGGGAAAAAGCATGCTTTGGTAAACAATTAAATGCTTAATTGCCTGGTGTGCTGTCAATATAGCTTAAGTTGTTTGAGAATTATTTTTATCGTTATCTCCCGAAAAAGCTTTCAACCGCGTTTTTACCCTCAGCATTTTTTGAGAAAATGCAGAAAATTTTCTCAATCAATTGTTAGTTAAGACGTCGTCTTACTGCGTAAAAGGGTTAAATTTCCTGAAGTCGGGTGCTGGTTTTCGTTTAAGCAAAAAAATCTTTTTCTCGGTGTAGAAATGCAATTTTCAAAAATTATCTTTTGTTCTGACGTCACGAACCTCTTATGACAGTGGTTGATCACCTCAACTCGGAGTGGTGTGCAATCGTGTCAAGTTTTGTGTTTGTACTATCAGTAGCTTTGCGGAAGTTAAAACAGGCAGACACAATGAGACGGAATTGCGCTTTGTATTGCAGGTGTAAGTTCATCTTTATGAGTCTTTTTTTTAATGTGAATTATAAAAACATGATCTTTTATATTCACAAAATATATGTCGAGATTTTAAATGATGGGATTATAACTTAACATCTCAAAACATACTTTTTGAATGTATAAGCTGATCGCTTGCTAGTAGGTCCAGAGTCTAGAACAAGGATGGGCCAAACCGCGGCTCTTTTGACTTGTGTTGTTTTTGTGTACAGTGATGTAATGCAGGAAGTATGTAAACTGCGGTGCGGCACGTTAAGGTTTGCGACCAGTGGAAGGCCGCACATGCGTAATATCGTCTTTGAAAAGAGTGATCTCCAAAAAAAAAATGGTTTTCACTTACTTACTGGGACGGAAAATCTAGCAATTTTGGTATTGTAAAGAGTGATCTCCAAAAAAAAAAGATCGCCATCCTGCATTTGGACGGGTAGTGTGTCGCGCAAACCTAGGCTTGCTTGCATAGCGACTTTTTTAATGATAGCCTCTATTGCCATTGGCTCTTTTGTACAACAAGGTAGGCCACTCCTGGTCTGGACTACAGAAGAGCGAAGATCAGGAAAGTGGTCATTGGCCAGACTACCTGCTTCAGTCATTTCAAAAATGCTTGAAACATTAAAAAATTTAAAAAACATGATTTTCATGTGGTGTATTTTCATAATTTAGCTGCCTTGGGGATTGTAGGACCTATGCCGTCTCAATGATTTTCAATAATCGTAGAATTGCCGAAGTTGTAATTTCGTTTCAAGTCTATTCCTGCGACGGCATTCGCCACTTCGACAAAGCTCCTTAACGGCACGCCTCCACCTTTATGTGACAGACTGGTGGCACTTTACCAGATTACAATTATGAAGTTGCCAACCCAGCATGTCGTGAAAGGCGACTCTTGGGTACCCACCGGTGGCAGTCCGCCATGTTGGTGGTGGGGCTACCAGTCACAAATGACTGGTTCAAAATGGGCTGCCATCTTTCCCCTAGCCTAATTTCAATTAGGTTGACGGCAGGAACCTGAATTGCTGTTCGTGCCGTACCTCCATCCCGAGGAAGAGGAGGGGTAATCACGACAACAAAGCTCAACTTTTTTAGTACGTTGGCAGCTGTGCCGAGCAGGCGCGGCACACAAGTTATCAACGACTCGGCTCAACGTCACATTTTAGCATCAGCACCTGTGTGTTTTAAATTTGCAGAGCAACGTGTTTCGGTCCAACCAATTTGGGTGTATACAAATTTAGTGTTTTGTGATACAAATTAAAAAACATAGAAACAAAAACCCGTACCTCAAAAAAACGTTTTGCATCCCTAATCGCGTGCGCGTACTGCTTAGGCTGGATTGCTATTAGCGGTAAAATTAATAGTAAATTCTTTAGATTACATGAAGGCTGCTCTACGTGCAATAGGTTGGTACGGGAAGTGAATGTGCCAGTATTAAACTGAGTATTAACTACGTATACCTAATGGTTGTCATCCTTTGTTTTTTTTTGTAGATACCTAAACTTGTAGGCACAACTACCAAGTTACAGGTTTGCATGCCTTTTGTATTTTAGTAATTTTTGCTCTCGCAACCACCACTGATAACTGTAGCAATCATGTAGAATTGTGCTAACAAGAATTTAGTATCATAGTAATTTCGAAGTTTGAATCTTCGGTAAACGTTGCCCTTAGATCCTGACTAATAACCGACCTTGTAAAAAAAAATAGCATATGAAAGTGATCATGTTGTGTAAACGCAGTTAGTAGAGATGCTATTTTGATGTTTCTTTGAGGGTGTCAGGTGTTATGTTGTTGTTATACACTATACGTTTGTGCTACATTGTTTTATTCACGCCTCGGAAATCTTACTACGTTTTAAAACACAGCATCTCGTAATGTACCGTTAGGTAAGCCAATTGGTCATCGATTGGTCACTGCGCAGTCTTGACAGTTGCAGTTAGAGATGCTCCTTTACAAACCTGCTTCGGAGTCTTCAGTACTGCTGCGCAGTGCATTTCTGCCACAAGCGATGCATTGCCTTTCTAAAGTGTTTTTCCCAAAGCAGAGACAATAGCTCAAAAACCGCGCTGGAAATAGAACTTGAAACTTTGCGATTGCTACCCAGCACATTATGGTGCAGAGCTTGATGTTCAATCACTTGTGCCACTAACCGTAGCCAAGAAACTCCTTGTGGCGTCTTTTGAAGTTCAGCTTTTACTCCGTTTTTCATAGCAACAGCAGCTAGAGTTGATCTAAGTGAGTCTAACGTTGATGGGATTTCATTTCTAGCCAGAGGCCATGTTTTGGTCTGATTCACCAGACATTTACATAATTATATTTAGCGCCATTCTTTAAGAAGAGCACTAGCAAGACACTTGAAAAACTTGATTTTATTCCCATTAATTTGCACCTGCAACGAATGAGACTCGAGAAGAATTCGAAAACTACGACAACTTCTACCACTTCGTAAGTCTAGACTTGCAAAGAAACAGTATTTGGTGTTATAAAGCTGCATTCAGAATTCAGGTGAATCAGAGAAAAGATGTTGTTGTGTTTTATGGCCAAACAGCATCAATCTGCCTTAGAAAACATAATAACACTTTATATGCTCTAGAGCAGACCTGGGCAAACTACGGCTCTCACCAGCATTTTGTGCGGCCCGCCAACACTTGTAGAAACTTCCATGCACAGTCAAACCTCGGTTTGCGAACGTCTCGCAGTTTGAACAATTCGGCTATGAGAGGGTGATGACCTTTTTTTTTGGAGTCCACCATGTCCACCCGCGGTATTAGGTCAATATAAGGAGGTCTCGTATTACATGAAGCTGACGCAGGCTATTGCAAGATCCTGAGCACTGACCCTCGGCCACTTATACTTGGTCAATGCGGCCCTCGACCGACTCTTCAATCCTCCGTGCGGCCCTCAGCTAGCTTCCATGACCGCGATGCGGCCCGCAGGCCAAAACAATTGCCAATGTCTGCTCTAGAGTCTGGACAAAGCTTTGCGTTTATTATAAAGCTTATTGTAATGTATTTGTAACTGGCACTACAGTTTCTCATGAAGGAATCATTGGAGCATTTGCATCGAAATTAGTGATGATTGGTTTGAACGAATTTCCTGTGCTTTTGGCCAGGTATTCTCAACCTTTTAATAGCCGTGGCTCACTTTTGCTCTGTGAAATATTTCGAGGCCAACTTGAGTATTTTTGTCCGAAGTGAAGAAGAAATCTTGTTTTGAGGTCGACTTAATCTAGAAGTCTTTACTTTCGCTAACTTTTGGAACCACTGTCCTAAATAGTTCAAATTAAGTCCGTGGCTCGCCGATTGAGAACCATGGCTTTAGCATGATTGTATTCGATTTTTAGTATAGCTGTAATGATTTGTTAGCCAGTTGAAGGAACCGTCCGAACACCCTTTTCCTTCACCTGCGACATCAAATAGTTGGTTTGAGTATGATTTCATTACCGTTGGGGCAACAGCCAATCACCCGATGGGATTTAAAAATGGAGGTTTATTGAGCCAAATTTTGCACTCTGAAGACTACAACAAGAGGTAACTTTTTTTGTAACGACTCGTTTTAAAAATTGCGGGTTAAACGTTGTTTTTACCTTAGGGGTGCTTACCAACCTGTTGTTGTTCAATTCTTTGAGGTTTTGAAGTTGTCGTAAAACAAGAAGCTGTATAGACAATCGAAATTTTAAAGCATTTTGATTAGAAAATTTTTGTCATTTTGAAATAAAGTACTACAACAAACACATTCTTCGCAAACTTAACATTTCCAATGTGGGCGCTATTTCGAATCACGCGAACATTTATGGGAGCAGCAGAGATTTTTTAAACTCTGGTTAACAGTAGTACGGACGTTGTCCACGTTTCAGGGGATCATGCGATAGTAGGGAAACCAATTTCTTTTTTTCTTCAGTGAAGGATCGTACCTTCAGCTCAGTGTTTTGGACAAAATTTTGCTTTGGAGCTTTGCCGAAGTGCACTTGAATTTTTTTCCTAAACATTGGCAAACAGTTGTGCAGCACTTTGTTTCAAACAACCATTCAAGAAATTGATTTTTTTTGCTCCAACTTAGACCCTGTTTAATTTATGGCAATGCAGTTGCTACTGCATCAAATTACAGTAAATTTTGCTGCAGCATAATCAGAAACAGACAGGAACAATATTTGATTTAAGATTTTGGAGATTTTTCGAAACCTCAAAAGAATCGTGGAACATTCGATAAGATTAAGTGTGTTGTTTCTTGCCAGTATTTTGCGCTAGTTTCTTGCTGTCTTCCTGGTTAAGCATGCTCAGCCCTAAAGTGGTTGCAGCACCTGTGCTGTGTTTTAGTGCTGGTATTGGTCTCTCAAGCGTTTTGTTTACTGGAGATCTACTTTGATAACTGGGATTGTTTATCAGTTATGGTACAGCTTAAGCCATCGTTATTCCCGTCAATACTTTTAGTTGCTTCCATGTGGCGGTTGTTGATTTTGTTATTCCTTTGTTTTGGGTTTGTCTTGTGGGAAATTCACCGACAACTGCTTTATTTTGACACTGATGATTGCGAAAAGTATTTAATTAGCATACAAACTAGGTAAACAATGGAACAGTTACTTTCGATTTCGAAGGTAAGCGTTGGTTGCAGTAACGACGGGAGGTACGTTTGGCAACACAAGACAGCTAGTACGTAGAAAAGTCATTGCTAACGTTTTCATCATACACTTTACTGCTTCTTTTTTCTAGTCGTAAAACCACAGCTATTGATTTTCCTTTGCTCTATATGAAGCGCCTGCATCCAACCAATGAAGGAGAAAAACTACTGGAACAAATTACCACTCTTCATCAGCAAGTGAAGAGTCGTATGGAGCACTTGAAAACCTTACTGATGTCTCAGTCTGAAAGAAAAAGTAGCGAATTCACTGACACCTTACAGCATACTTTAAGACTTTTCAAACCCAGCGTAAGTGTTCTTTTTTGGCTCTTTTGACGTATACTGTACAACCACGTTGAGAAATCCAGAGAAAGTTATACTTATTCGGTTGCAAATCTATGAAACAACGTTTATTGACTGTAGTTCAAGAGGCTAAATATGTTAGGATACCCTATGACTTCAATAGAAGAAGTATAGCCATATGTGGCTTGATAGTTGCTTCTTGTAGCGGTGCGTCCATGTCAACATGGCCATGTGTAGCTGTAATTGAAAAGCGCTTCACTGCGTTCAGTATGAAAAGTGCTTGTAAATTTATTAGGTATGGCCGCTGGTGCGTAGTTGGTTTTTGGTTGGTTGTTTACCCCTTCTCTTCCTTTGGATGGAGGTATGGCGCCAACGGCAATCCCGGTTGACGCCATCAACCTAATTGAATAGGCTAGGGAAAAAGTGGCAGCCCATTTCGAACCAGTCGTGAATACAAATTGTCGACTGGTAGCCCCACCCCCAACAAGGCGGACTGCCATTGGTGGGTACCCAAAAGTCGTCTCTTTCGACATGCTGGGTAAGCAAGTTCACTCTTCTAACCCGGTGAAGCACGGGTAGCTGGTGCGTAGTGGTAGTAGTTTATGACTTCGGAACAAAAAAAATCTAGAGTTCGAAACTCCATAAAAGCATCATTGGTATTTGTCAGAAAAGTCATTCGCAATTTAAAGTGTTACATTGCTCCAGCAAAAAATTTGGTTTGAAATCGAGTGCGTAGTTGTAGTCGTACAATGAATCAGCACGTCTATCTAAATTTGCAAAAAAAACGTGAAAAATTTAGCAAATGCAATCCATCAGTTGTGTATTAAACCTGATGATCCGGCTTTTTGTGCTTCTAAAGCTCACTTGTTTTATGTTTGACGTGGTGTTAATGGTGAATATGTGTTCAAGGAGAACGATGGTTGATGTGAGATCTTGATTTAAATAGAGCTGATATAAATATTTTGTCTTTGAGTATTCTTATTGCTGTATTTCTTTGCGCTGCTTGATGTAGTGACTGAATGATTCTGTGTTATTTTTCAGGTTGAGCAATTTCTCGAGAGCTGTAACAGCCGCAATATCAGAGAAGCAGTCTCGCATCTCTTCGAAGCACAATCTCACCTCGAATTTTTGCCTGGCACTGCTACGTCATCAAAGCCGTCACCGACGAAAAATGTCGTCACTGATATCAACGACAACGCTAAGTTAGGGCAAAGTGCATTATGGGTAAGGTGTCGTTTAAACTTTGTTTTTGAAAACATGTCTAAGTATCTGATCTTTGTTGTGTAGCTATTTTGTATGAGGAAATAAATGTTGGTTTGCTGGTTGACGATGCCATCAAATAAACCGTTAAGTTGTGTGCACTTGTTTTCATTCCCAGATCGACCACCACTGTAATTGCAATGAAAACTAGTCTACACACAAATTCGCGCCATTGCTTTGACGTCATTTATTAGTCAAATGACGTCATGGGTCGAAATCATTAATATACCAGAGATAATGAGCTGTTCCATTTATAAACAAAGATTTTCGCTTTCTGCAAGTACTTAAACAAACTGCCTGAGCGATGATTTAATGTCCTGGTAACTGAGATACCATTATGCTAATCGCTGATTAATGTTTTTTGCAAATTATATCAAACATTTTCCATCAAGTTGCTAATCTTGTCTGGTAAAGTGCATTGCGGTTAATCGCATGACAAATGTTATGTAGTTATTTGAGGCCATTTTCAACGTATAATGTGTCACGTTGAAACAATGGTAATTGTTGTATTGTACTTTCAGAAGGAGGAAGTAAAAGGTTTACAAAGATTTTTATAGAACTGGGAATACAATCAACCTTATCATTTATGAGAAAAGCATTTGTCATAGGTGGTATAGAAAGTAAAAGCAACTCTAAGACGGTATAGTGATATCATATCAAGTGAAACAGAACTAGCGCGTGTGGAGTAGTTTCTTTTTCGAAGTTGCTTCAACACTGTTACGAACAAGTTTTTATTTCTTTATACATGACTATTTGGTATTTTACTTCCTTCTTCTACTGTGCAAAGCTTTACTTTTGTTGCCAGCTTGCGTAGGTCAAAATGAAATCGTTTTAGAACACTGCAAAAAGTGGTAATGCAGCCTACGTACAAAAAGCAAACTAAGCAGTTACACAAGATCATATCATATTTGCCTTGTGAATACCTAACGACAAAAATATGGTGGTGAGCAATAATTTCTCTACAAAAGTGGAAAATCGTGCGGCACCAGTCGCTTGCCGAAGAAAATGCCTATTTTACTGTTTAGGAACAAAGTTAATATTTACAATATAACAGCATGACAATACTGAGTTATATTTTTGTTGTCTGGTCTTTTGAAAACCCTTGCTGTTATGTTATGTGAAACTCGCTTTGAAGCTACTAGTACTGTTGGAACAGTGAATTTCAAACTTCCAAGCAGAGCAAATTGCCGTAAAGTGCCTTTATCAAGAGCAACAGAACAAAATGCCCATGTAGGCATTGAATTTCCAGCCTCATGTTCACGAGCCAGCGCTTTATGGCGCCGTGCTACGAACCTAACAATGAAATAGAACAGCCTTTCGCCACTGATCCAATATCGACTTGAAGTGTACAGGCGTGTAGACAGAAGAATATGTGGAACCATGTAAGGCTTTCAGTGCACTGTACTTGTTAAGTTGACATCATCAAGAGACTACTTTTTTCAAGTCCAAAATGGCGGGTGAGGGGGAACATCGGTGCCTTTTGCCTTCGGCATCTGGTATAGGATGATTAAATATGTTTGATTCATATAAGATTTCAGTTTGGTATAATCAAGTTTAAGATATGTTTTACGGACGTAGCATACCTCTAAGCTAGACTAAAATCAGTTAAAAAGTAAGGCGATTAAAAATAAGCTTGGTTACAAAATCCTGGATTTGCATGGCACGTAAACTTTTGTGGCTAATTTTGTCTTTAAAGTCGGCCATTTGTTGGTTGAGAGCTTTTGCATACTAGTCGCTGTATTAAGTACTAAGTAATAATTTTCGTTGGGCAAGACAATTAGCTTTATGTTTTTCTGTTGAAATTACAATATGTTTAACTATAAAAGGAGAGTAGCATTCTTAATTAACTCTTTAGCTTAATTGATCATTTTGTAATTCATTATGTCGCATTTCCTGGTAGATAGTTTTGATAAAAGTATTTTTGATTGCTGCAAAACTTACCACAGCCCATTGTCTTCGCCAGTAAGCGAAATCAAAACACCGAGTTAAGATAACAAGCTTTTGCGAATTAGTCATAATATTTTATTATGGCGCTCACTACGTGCAGGTTTTTTTTTGCTTATTCTGCAGGCATATACTGCTGTTTGTTTTGTGGCTTCTTCAATGATGCAATCGGAAAGTTTATTTTGATTAAAACAGTGCTCGAAAAGCTGAAGTAAATTGCCCCAAAACTCGAAAAAGGGTGGAATGAAAGACGCTAGGGCACGACATTTGATTTCATAAAGTTAATTCAAAACAATCTTTTACTGGATAATGAAGGACTAATGCATCAATTCCAACAAGCGATTTCCATTAATTTTACTAAATATGTCTGCTTTTGGAAAATGGGCAGAACAATGGCTTTCACAATCTTGATCTTCAAAAACAAGATAAAAGGGAGGTCGTCACTTGGCTTCTAGAATGTAGATCCTTATCTTTTTGGTAGATGAATATTTATGCGGGAATTGCATTTTATTGCAAATAGTTTTTGGGTAATATCCGGCAGAGTTCCCCGGCCCTTGTTTTAAACGCTAAAGGTGTGAAAGTATTTCCCAAATTAAACAGCCCAATGTGCTCTTACGAAGCGCGAAAGTAAAACCATTCTGACGCACAGTGGTGTTGTCGACTCTGCAGCCTTTGAATACGCATTTGTTTAAGTGACATTAAACTGTCTCGTTGTCGTTTCTATCGTACAACTGACAAAACGTAAATGCCATCGACATCAAGTTGGTTTCTTCAAATCGTTATTTCAAAACATTAGGCTAGAAAAGCCCTATAATTTTGGAATAATGCATCATATGAAACAAACGTTTCATTACAACTCTGTAATGCCCGTTTTCTTTAAGTCACACTTTTTCATCTGAAATCTTGATGGACTTCACCTTCGTTTGCAGGGAATTCCACAGTGGTTGGTAAACCAACTTTTCTGCTGTCAAGGATTGCCTGTAAAAGCTGACAAGCCAAATTTTCAAAAAAATTTTTATTTTTTTCTGTTTGAAACGCTTTGAAATTTCGATTTTATTTAAACTACATATTTTGTAAAGATTTTTAGACCTTCAAATAGTTTTGGATCTCCCTGTATCACTGACTTGACTGGTACCTTTTGATGTTGTTCATTGCCAGCACTCTTGTGTTGATGTTGCCGCATCATAGCTGCCATGGTAATGACAGTTCGCGACAATGTTCTCTACTCTAGGCATAGCGCTTTGGTATGGTTGTCTTATGGTGCCGGTGCTGACAATTACGAAGCCAGCGTTGACACGAATTCTGTGCTCTTTGACAGCAGATTAAAAACATAAAATAAACCGGCAATATCGTTACAACCACGATGTCCTAATGTTCGGCGTTTGCATGTGGTCCGGTTCAGAATATCGATTGTGCCGACCGCATCTTCACGTGTGGGGAAACTGCTCACTTGAAAACTGCAAGGTCACTTCGCGCAGTTGTGCGAATTCTCCTTTTCTTTTGTTTTCGACGATTTGGATAGGTTCTCGTCATTTAATAGGTTGTGTGGGCTTTGTGAAGTCTCGTTGCAAAGCTAAAAACAGTCGCTGTAAAAGTAACATGTAACACAAAACCCTTTACAGTTCATTCGAAGAGCTAGACGAAAAAGCGCTTACTCCAGATGTATTGAGTCATTGACTTGACCTGGAGTTAAACTAGAATTCTACCGACTGTAAAGGGGAGAATCAAACTTGCCGTTTTACCTCCGGCTATGAAAAAAATTGATTTTATGATATTTGTTTATACGTCAATCGGTAAATGAGCATTTGTTGACACTGAGCTGTTGGTCGAATACATTCTTATCATAAACGCCAATTTCGAATTTACGATCGAAAAGCTTTTGCGAATATGAATGCTTTTCTTTTGACGGCAGTTAGATTTGTTCTTCATATGATGAAAGCAAGAGGGCATCGTTTAAGTGTCACCGACGAATTGGCAATAAGAACTTTCGTATTCGTATTCGTTGAACTATGAATTAAAGCAGAGTTTGAGAGGCTGCGAAGTGATCTTATTTTTTTCCGAGTCAACAGCCACCTGCAGGCAGATGCGGTCGGCGACAGTCATGGTGTAACTCAAAAAGTTTAGCTTTCAAGCTACCGACATTTCAGCCTGGCCATGCCGCATGCCACGTAATGCTCTGACAGCTGAACTCGCAAGCTTCCGATTACAAAATCGATGCTTAGCCCGTTATTTCGGACTCTCGACGATTGAAACTCTTTGACTAGGTTAGGGCAAGACCGCACTTTATTTAACCCAATTAAAATCGCAAACCGGTGATGAAGGCTGACATTGGTCGGTTTCTGCTGGTTGCTTGAACTACAGAAGCATCGAAGATATTGTCACATCAGGAAAAGTCAGTTTTGTACTGCGATACCACGCTGCACTGTGTTTTTAAATGACTTATTTTTTTAAAGGAACATCATAAAAAGCTGAAGCTGAAGTTGAATGATGTCACAAAAATAATCTCGTCGCTAGGCAGTTCTAATTCAGAAAACTTAATACAAGATGAAGGTATGTGTCAGTCTTTGCTGGAACGAACGTTCTCACGCAAATACCGTTGCGAGAGAACGCCTTACGTTGAGAACTGCTACACGCCAGTATTTCTCACTAATGCCCGGTGTTGCATTTAGCCAAGGTTCACGCGAGCCATTGATAAAGGTTTTTTCTAGGTCTAAAGCAGTAACTGCTGTGTACATAGATAAGAAATCCTTCATGAAAAATAGATTTGAGAGCAAGGTTGTGTAATATTTGTAAAGCCATAATCTTGAGGGAAACCAGTGGGCGAATAGAAATGTAGTTAGGTTCATGAGTACACAAAAATAATTATATTTGTCGACAAGATTAGCGTATTATTCCGATCTATACTGTAGTGATTCATTTTGTTGGCCGGCTTTTTTTCAGGAAACCCGTGACGTGGCGTTGGCTTTTTCAGGGATTGGCTCGAACTGGCAGCTATATGTTTCGAGGATCTTTGTTTTCTAGTTTTTTTCATCTATCTAGTTTTTCTCGTTTTCACCTCCAATATTACATTTCAGTCCCTGATAACGTGCTATTGGAAGAGAGTGTAGTGCATTTATCAATGCTTTTTGCAAACGTTGAAGCGGTCTACGCTGCAACCACCTCAGCGCTCACCTTTCAGCAGATGAGACAAGAAGCCTTTACGCTTACTCCTGACTTGGCATACAGAAGAAACTCGATATTTTCACAAGCGGTAAGCGTTTTTTACAGTTGAATATATCCTTTAAAGCGAGTGTGTTGTTTCTTTTTTACTGCAATTTCGTAACCACTGAGAGTTTGCAAGTGTGGCAATATTATCTGTCTTTTCCGTCGAACAGGAGATCTTTGAATAGAATATACAAGGTTGCCCTGCACAGCAGATCAGCCTGTCAGTTCAGGTTTTTGTGGTCCAGCAATCTAATTTAATCCATTCTCCAGTCATGACTGCCGTATGGTTGGCCCATCACTGCACTTCATATAAGCTGATGCTCTGTGTGCTGGTCTTTATTCAGACTTGCACATCGCAACCGGTAGATTGCTTGGCCTCACTACCTGGCTGCTACATAAAGATTTCTCGTAAAATATATCGTCAAGTACCTTATCCGAGGACACAAGAAGATAACGCACCAATTTTTTTCCGCAGTATCCCTTTCGTGCTGAGCGTGATGCATGAATACCGTTTTTAAAGTGTTCAAAAGAGTTAAACTTCGGCCTAGCGAAACAAACGTTCTTGCAGTTACGGCCCCGGGCTCAAACTCTTTTTTATAGATGCACCTTGAGATGAACTGTCATTGGCTGGAAGCAAGTATACAGTAATAGCCGCTTGCTATAGTTATTTTAACCCAGTAGAGCATGGGAATCGGAAGAGCTGTAAAATTTGCAACTTTTGCTTTTATGTGAAAGTAATTCCTTATACTCAATATAGTTTCAGAAGCACACGCTGGCATGTTACTTTGTTTTTCCCGGAAGTTCTACCACTTACTGAGTCATGATTTTCGCTGTGCATTTAAGGAATATAAATAACTTGCGTAGTGGTCTTGAAACTGTCTTTTACCGGCACGCTCTACACTCCAGCGTAAGCTGGTTTCCCCCACATATCTCCAGCATACACGCGTGAAATGAACAAGTTGATCTTGCACCATTCACCTTTTTGTAAATTTATTCATGCCCATGCGTTTATTCTTTGTGGGCTACAACGACAGTTGACTGCTTGGCCTAGTGCACTACCTTCTCCTACGTAACGACAGAGAAATTCTGTGTGATACCTTACCCTTGGACGCAACCAGCAAATTTGCCGGCTTTTTCTCACTATTCTTTTCGTGCTGAGCTCAAACCAGTAAAGCTGTGTTTAGCATTTGTTGGTAAGTCTTTGGTATGATGTGATCAAGGTGTGGAACTGGCAACCTACTGCATTAGACGCGGACGCGTCAACTACTATAACCATGGAGCCAGTGCCTTGAAAAGTTGTCTGGCATAAATGAATATTTTAAGCTTTACAGTCGACGCTTGCAGCTTTTGCAGGTGCGCTGTCGATCAAATGTTTTAACCTTGTGTCGTTGCTCTTTCTAGCTCTCGATGTGCGCGTGCGCCGTGTCCACTTTGCTGGCCTCGTCGTTGCGCAACAAAATAGCGCTGGAACAATTCGCGAAAGTCGGCATATTTTTGCAAGTTAACTCGTTGCTCAGTACATACGGCAGTGAAATGGGAATGTTGCAGGTATGCCATGGCACTGATCAAATCTGAATGTAGGAATAGTTTCGCAAAAGGCAGATCGTTGGAATGGGAACATCGTCATGTCACTGTTTGAAATTCGATTGGTCTCCGTTGATTGAGGTGACCGGACTCGCTTGCACTTGATTGTCGTTGGTAACTGATGATTCGAAGAGTTCTCACCGGTCTACTTGAATTCTGTCAAACACTTTTATATCCAACTTCCATTCTTCAAAACATGTTCAAACCATCGCTTTCTCTTTTCTTTTGCCAACCTATCCTCAGTTTTTTTATCCGTCGTTTTTAGACCTTTTTGATTCCGCAAGCTTGTTTTCGAACGTCAGAAAGTTGTTTTTATTGATTTTAAAATTCTATGTTTCTGATTGTGTTAGCAATAAATTCACTCCGTGATATCTACTATTGAGCTTTATCGGCAGAGAATACTTTCTTTGGTTTCAGGATTACGTCGTGGGTATTTTCGACCTGTGTCACGTGACTTGCAAGTGCGTGCGAGCGGTCGAGCGAGACGAGACAGAAGTAGCGTTGGAACGTTTGCTTCCAAGTATCGAAGGAAACTTGCACACTCTTACATTAGCGTGAGTTGTATAATGTCTAGGGCAATTTTTTGTCATTAATGTCGTGTTTTTTAAATAACCCTGGATAGTTATGAAACGTACGGCATTACATTATCAGCAGGCCAGGGTAATTGTGCCAAAAGTTTCAAGGTCGTAGTCAAAAAATTCATTTTAAGTCATTAATGTCATAAACTAAAAAGATTTGTTTAAATTCGGGGTTCCATAGTATAAAAAGCTGCTGGGTTGCTTTAAAAAAATCAGTACTCAAGCCTTTAAGTTGGTTTTTGACATTATTAAGGTCATTTTGCCTTTGAAATGATAATTAAAGAAAAATGTTGTCAACTTTAACGTGCGGTTGTCACGGCAGAATGTACTGTGACATCATGGACGTGTGTAGATACGAAGTGCGCTGAATGTGTAACTAATCCTATAACCGAAACACAGTATTTCCCGAGAAAACAGAATGGCTAAGCAGCAGAATTAGAAGTGGTGAGAACAGAAAGATATGTGAATGAATATCCCAATGAGTTTTCTTGTAATTCTCGAAATGAACTGTTTAGCCCGCTCTGTGTGACCATAGTCAAATGCGACAAGCGTTTTCAAGTTGAACAATATCGCCACACTGCAAAGCATCAAAGAAAAACGTCATCTGCGTCAGGTCAAAGAACACCAAAAACGCCGTCTTTCTTACCAGCAAGTCAGAAAGACTACGTTAAATATTGTCAGAGCATTCATAGAAGCTGACGTCCCACTTTTGTAAACTTCTAACACACAAGAATTAAAAAATTGATTCACTCAATTTCGGGACAACATCGCCGTTCTGAATCAGTTTGCCGTGACCATGTTAATGAATACGCAATGCAAGAGTTGAAACGTGTAAAGGAAATGTTCTCCGTAGTAAATGAAGCGGAAGCAAGAAGTGAAAAATATGTTAATATTTTTACTGGAATCTTGAAGCAGCTCAGGAGAATCAATCTTATTGCTTGCAAGCCACTGGGTGGCATCCTCAGCAGTTCCGTTATTTTTACAATTATGAATGACAGCCTCAAAGAAATGAACGTTGCTCGTGGAAACGTTCTGTTGTTGCTGAGTGTTGCAGCACGCTACATGATAGAAGCAGCGTAAACGTATCCTTAACTTTTACTGCCCATTTCCTACATAACTGTGCTGAACATAAACGCGCACGTTGCAAAGCCAGAGACAATTTGATTGCATCCATAAAAGCTACAACGGTAAAAAATAAAGACCGCCGTGTTGTATTCGCAGCCAACAGTGTGCTTACGCTTTCTCAACTTATTCTGACACGTTAAGCAACATAGTTGGAGGCATCCTATAATGCGGATAACTTTGACATCATCAAAGAGATCGTCAGCAGCTTCGAGGATGGAGATAAGCTAGTGGAGCGAGCAATGAAAGCCATACAAAACCCGGAACTTTTCACTGAACTGAGGCAAATCTACGGTAGCTACCAAGATATTGCGATTTTATTCGAAAAAATTATCGACACTACAAATACAATTGCTACTGCTTCAGAAGCCATTCACACTCACTTCGTTGTGGCACGGATACATTCCAAATAAAAAATTATATACAAAAAGCGACTAGCTTCTGGCTGCGGCTTTCTGAAAATTGCTCCAGGCACTAGCTATTACTGAACTGCCTGAGCATTCTTTAACAGAGGTGGAGCTGCTTCAAAACGCGCAGCTTGCCCCAGCTTCTATTGAACGCTTTTTCTCAATTCTGAAGCAGTTGTTGAGGCCGGGACGAAAGTTCAAAGAAGAAAATGTCTTTTCCTACTTGATTATAAGTATAAACTGTGTGTTTATACACTAATGGACTCTTTGCTTTTTAGGATTTGTGATATTTTTAGAAATATTAGGTCATAAAAAATTGTCCTGATGATGTCATATTTACCGCTTTGTAATCATTCAAAAAAACCAAAAGTTTTCACAAGTGGTCGTGCTGTGGAGGTTTTCAATTGCATGGTTGCTTTCGTAAGTTCGGATCTGAATTTAAGCATTATGTTGCTGCTGTTATTGTAGAATTCCTTTTGACTACAACTCTTTCAATTTGCTGCCCAAGGAACTTCAAGAAGGGAAACTAATCAAAGTAAGTGGTCGTATTATTTGCTTCAGGCTAGGCATTAGCTTTCATCTGTCGCTAAATGAAAAACTGTGGAAGTGATCATTTGACTCATCTGTATCCTAGGTCCTAGGATAATAATATGTATTAAAAGATCCAAGTAAATATTTTTCTAGATTTTTTTCCTGTAAACTTATCGTTGTCTCTGCGTTAGTATTGCTTTTATTTTGATTGCTGGGTTATATTCGCTTTGTTACGCTTAGTTGTAGAGTTGCTTGTGCAAAACATGATAATTCATGTTTGCCCGAGCTGGCTCACGGAAAAAGCTCTCAATATCGAGTTTCGAAACTATCTGAGAAAACAAAAATAGCTGTTTATTTGTAGATATTCCCCGTAGTGTTTAACGTTGGAATAAACGAGGAACAAACGTTAGCGGACAAATTCGGCAGCTCAGCTTTGCAGGATCAAGTGAACAAAGAATCGTTGAAAAAAACCAAGGAATACTACAGAATGGTGCGTTTCCCAATCCTTAAGAGCTATATGACTGTTGCGTTTCAATAGAATTTTCGTTCTATTTCAATCTTAATTTACTTCTTAAAATTGAGGCGACTTATAGTATCGCTCGAATAATTAAGTCTGGTTGCAACTTAATAGCTAGGAAAAGATTGGCTTCCACTAAGATACTTCTTTAATCCACGCACTTCTCGATCAAGAACAGAACTAATATATTCACAAACCACTTTAAAACTTCGAATTCCTTTGCTTACCAAATACAGAAACTAAAGCACTTTTTACCAAATACAGAAACTAATATCAAAGACCAGCCAAAACCTGAACCACCAAAATAATCGCTTCATTCCTGTCACAACAATTACCACAGACCAACGCCTTTTTACTACACTCTACTATCTCTGAAAGAGTGAAAAATCTCGCCGAATTATATATACGACTGGAAAATAATCTAGAAATTGCTAGAACATCACGTGACACAGGAAAAACACCGTTACTATGTTACGTAATCGGTAATAATAAAAAAAAGAAAAATCTTTGAGAAGAAACAAGAATCACTTGAATACACTGGAATCAGTCACGTGGTCAACCATTGTGACGTAACAAGAGGCGTGTGAGTTACAAATCTATTAATAAATGCGTAAGAAAAAAAAGGTCTTTTTTTTAAAAAACAGTTTAGCAAGTTTAGGGCTTCACACAATTCAGATTTACAACTAAAACGATCACTGCAAAATAAAACAACGGATCACAATAAATATACATATATAAAAACTATTCTTTTAACGCAAATTTACTTATTCGTGACAATAGCCACTTGGGTTTAAGGCTGAATATTGGAATCATGGATATGGTCATGCGGAAGACGTAGGACACGATTTCGTTTTCGGAAAATAACCTGGTGGCGTTTAGTCGCCATGGGGGAATGCGAATTTGGACTCCAGACGCATCATGTTGGCTCCAAAGACCCCAATAAACGCCTTCGATATTTGTCCGATGAACGTGGGTGCTTTAAGGCTTGATCGCTACGCATGTGGTAAATGGTGATTATAACGTAGCATCAGCGAACCTGATGTTCAAGTTGAGATGGTCGATATCTCCGACGGGCAGTTTTCGTGCACAGTAACAAACCGCTCTCCACAAAACACGCTCAGTTCAGTTTTTTTCCATCACTTGTGATTGTTGTTCTTGTGGTTTTGGATCTCGGATCAATTAGGTGGTGGTCCAAGCACCCATCGATCACCCACACTTGACATAGGCCCCGCATCTTCAAGAGATTTGGGTGGTCGGAACTGTGACGTCATGCTTTATTTACGTAATAATTTGCATAACTAATTCAACAAACGAGCTGTCATTACCCGTGCTTTGTCGGGGCGGCGTTACTGACATTCGACTTGGGAACGCTTTGAACCTAAAGAAGGAAGGCGTGAAGCTGGATGTACGCAGTAAACTCTTTAAGGCCCGGTTTTTGTACATTTTTTGTTTTCAAGCATTTTTGTAAGGAAATTTTCGTCCCCTTTGATATTTATACGGTGTTATATGATATCCCTTGTGGTGAGAACTAGCGATTTTGTCAACAAAAATCCTTTTGTGCGTGTTTGACCGCAAAAACGAATACGCTTTTGGTTAGTACTTTGCGGACAAAATTATATATTTGTACAAAAATGCGATTCACATTCAAATATGTGAAGCATAGTTCTGTTTGTACGTGCGTACATAAGTATATACGTACGTTTTAACTTTGAAAGTATTGTACGTACAAACATTAACTTGGCACAATCGATCGCGGCCTTGGATGAGTGTCATAAGAGGTTGATAACGTCAAAACAAAAGAAGATTTTTTTCAACTTGCATTTATTGACTGGAAAAAGAGGTGTTTTGCTCAAATAAAAGCCAGTTCTCAACTTGCAAAAAATTTCCCCTTTTAGGTTGTGAGATTATGTTGTTCTTGTTGTTACCCGACCCCTTCGAGGGATGGGGGCATGGCGGAAGACCAAGGAGCCCCAGAAGCCGGGTAGCTCCCCAGGGTCTGGACCAAAGGTCATAGAGAGACAGAGAATCACCAAAGAAGGAGCGGCGCAAAGAGTCCGTAGCTGGACAGTGCAGAATGAGATGAGGGGTGTCCTGGGACGAGTGTCCGCAGGCGCCGCAGGAAGAATTCTCAATTCTGCCAATTCTAGAGACATAAGAACTTAACAAAAGGCTGTGTCCGTTGGAACACGAGAGAGAACACAGCGAGCGTGAGGAGGGAGTGCAGGTTCCTCGGTGGAAACCGAGGGAACCTGTGTGTCAACGAATTTCGATGAGACAGTACGCCTCCAGTCCGTGAAAAGACGAGAGTGGGATACGAGAGATATGAAGAGAGAGACTACAAAGGATTGCGGAGAGCGCAAGCAACGCTCCCCGTCTGGCCAGCTCATCAGCCGCGTCGTTCCCCGGGAGAAAAGAGTGCCCGGGAACCCATTGTAGCCTGATAGAACAGGAGGAGAGAGAAGACAGTTCCTGGCAGAGAGTTTGAGGTAAAAGAATAGATGGAGGAGAGAACAGGGTGGCGAGGACAGAACGAGAGCCAGATAGGTGAAGAGAAGAGAAGTGGCAGACTTGTTGGTGCCGCCGAGACCAGCAAAAAGTTTGCAGAATGGCGTAGGCTTCGGCGGAAAAACTTGAATGTACTGGGCCTGCTGAAAAGGAAAGAGTGGCCTCAGTGCCACAGAGAGAGCAGTTGGCAAGTACGCGGGAGCCGCCCTTGCCAAAAGGAAAAGGAACAGAGCCGTCTGTCCATAGTATCAGATCATGAGGGGGAGAGAGTCAAGGTGGGCGAGAGCCGCACCTTGACGAGAGAGCGGGAGATCAGAGCAAGAGCATGGGAAGGAAAGGGTGGGCTCCACAGTGAAGGAAGGCAGATCCCAAGGGGGAGAGGGAGGGCAAGCAAGAAGAGCCTTCCTAGAAGAAGAAGAAGGAGGAAGCATGAGTGGGTGAGTGGACGCAAAAGCTCTCCAGGACGATCTGCATAGTGTTGGTTTCACTCCAAGTCTGGCCAAACCTGAAATAGGGAAAGGAGGTTGGGAGACGAAGAGCCCGCTCATAACATAAAAAAGTGAAATTAGTCAGGGTGACTCGTAGGGGCGGTAAAGAAGCCTCGGAGAGAACAGGGATAGGGGAGGACGAGAGGCAGCCGGTGATGGCGCGTCTAGCGGCTCGGTGGAGGCGTTTCAATTTGGTGATATTGGTAACGCTTAGGAAAGGAAACCATCCGGGTGAAGCATAAGTGAGAAGAGCCGAAGAAAAGCTTTATACGGAAGAGAGAGGGACTCTTTGGAGGGGCCCCTTGAGGAAGCAGAGATACAGCGTAAGGCCTTAAGACATGGGCAGAATTTGGCCTTCAGCGAAGAAACGTATTTAGAAAAGGAAAGAGTACAGTCGAAGGTAAACCCAATAAAGGTAGGAGTTGGATTGAAGCGGAGGCGGGAGTTGAGTAAGAGGAGGTTGAGCTGGAGGTTAGTTTGGTGGAGATCGACTGAGAAGAAAGAGGCCTCACATTTGCTCGGATTGAGAGGAAGACACCAGTACTCAGACCGGCGCTCCAATCGAAACAGAGCTCCTTATGTGGCCTCCACCGCAGTTGGGACCGAAGGGGAGGAGGACCAAATGGCCAGATCGTCAGCGTAAAGAGAGCAGCTGACGGAAGAAGGAAGAGAAGCCGGAAGATCATTGATGAAGAGAGAGAAAAGTACAGGGCCAAGAACGGATTCTTGCTGAACATCTCGACGGACTCGAAAATAGGGACTTTTGTGATTTTGATAAACCACGCAAGCGCGCCTATCAGAGCGAAAAGATTGAGTTCAACGAGCAAAGCAAGGAGGGAGGCCAGCCGAAATAAGTTTGTGGAAAAGGGCGAGATGCCAGACAGAGTCAGAAGCTTTGGAGAAATCAATAGTGGAGAGAATCGTCCTAGAGCCCGGCCTGGGTTTGTTAAACCCATCCGAAATGGACTGAGAAAGGTACGGAATTTGATCAAGTGTAGACCGTTCAGGGCGGAAACCGGCCTGGTGGGGAGAGAGATTGGAATTAGGTTCCAGAAAGAAGAGTAGACGGGATAGAATGATGCGTTCAAAAAGCTTTAAAACGCAGGAGGTGAGAGAGACAGGCCGGAAGGAAGCACGAGAGTCGAGAGGCTTTTCCATCTTGTGGATGGGAATAATGGAAGATGTCTTCCAGATGGAAGGAAAGGAATGCGAAGTCCAGGAGAGATTGAAGATGTGAAGGAGAAAATCCATGCCAGAGCGAGGAAGATGCTTTAGCATGGGTTAGGCAACTTTGTCTGGGCCAGTGGCAGTAGAGGAGGAAAGGTTGGAGGCAGCCGCAAGAAATTCAGTGTGAGAGATGGGAAAGCAGAAGTACGAGTGGGACTCCTCAACGCACGTGGCTCGGCCGAGCTCAGAAAGGTAGCCTCTGGCTCTGCTACGTGGAGCCTTTGGCTAAGAAACAGAAAAGTGGGATCTCAGGTAAGCGGCATAGACCGAAGCGGATTCCCTGGGAGAAGAACAGTTGGGGAAGTTAGGAGAGGAGGAAAAAGAGCCAGCGACACTGCGAAGAAGAGAGTATACAGATATAGGGTTAGATTTGGTTGAAAAAGAAGAGCAAGTCGTCTGCCGTGCCTCAACCTTGGCCTTGGCGATGACTGACGAGGCGCGTCGAGAAGCGGAGATGTAAGCCTGTCGATCTTCATCACTTCTGTGAGCAGCAGCGAAAGCCTTGTGTCTTTCACTAACCGCGTCTTCCACCTCAGCAGACCTCCAGGTTTTAGAATGGCGTTTGTTGCGGCCGAAAGGAATGGACGATTTGGCCGCATTCAGTGCCAGAGAAGTAAAGAGAGCAGCAGCAGAAGAAAGAGAAAGAGATGAGTAATTCTCTGCGGAAGGACAGTGAGAGTCAAAGTAGGAGGCAAAGTCATCCCAGCGAGCTTTCTCAAAATTGAAGTTAAGGAGGACGCTCGTTGGGGCGAAAGACCGGAGAGAGAGGGACAGATAGAAGAATTGTTAGGTGGTCAGAACCCAGGTCCTGAAGCACTTCCCAGAAACAGGAAAGGGCGAGAGAGGAGGGAGTAAAGGAAATGTCAGGGGAGGAGCGATGGAGAAGGGTGGGTATGTCAGGGTCATTGAGACGGAGGAGGTCAGAAGAGATGACCCAGTCGAATACTTCCTCCCCACGTGGATCGAAAGTACCTCTTGAGTCCAGAGGGGTGATTTTGAGTCCCAGTTGAAATCCCCCAGAATGAAGAGATTTCTGGAGGAGGGAAAAAAGGAGTCGGTTCTGCCATCTGACAGAGAAGAGCGAATAGGGGGAGCGTACACATTAAGAAATGAGAGAGAGGAGGAGTTGTTTAGAGAGATGTTGACCCCTACATAACCAGAGTAGGGATCAAGCAAATAGAGAGAGAGGAGGTAGAAAGTTCAGAGAAGGATAAGCCCTGCCTGACAAAAGTGATGACGCCGCTGCTAGCGTGCGTGGTATCACGAGAGAGAATGCCAGACCGGGAGTGGGTGCGATCAGAACGCAGAGCAGAGAATCTAGGAATCCGGAAAGAGAAAGATGAGTTAAGATTGGATTCTTGGATATAGATAAGGTTAACGGGGTGGGACGAGAGAAAGTGTAGCATTTCAGTGCTCCTGGCTCGAAGACCTCCAGCATTCCATTGAAGAACCCTGAGGGAGTCAAGGGGGGAGAGGAAGCAAGAGGCGTAGAAGGACAGCCAGAAGCAAGGGGCAGAGGGTGAAGATACAAAATGGGCAGAAGGGGGATAAGAGGTTTGAAGACGAGGGTGAGGTGGGAGTGCAGCATTAGCAGAGGGGGCAGATTGTACAGTGGAGGTATACAGGTCGGCGGAGTCCCGAGGAGGAAGTCACAGTGTTATAAGTAGGGACGCAGCAGAGGGGCAGCTCCAGGAGTGAGAGCTGCAAAGAGCTCTGAATTTGGAGAGGGAAAGTTGTGAGCACTTTAGATGAACCCATTTGGAGCAGGTAGAGCATTGCACTGACTTGCCCCGCCAGGTCACATTTCCAGCGCACACTGAGCGAGGAAAGATGGGGCCAGGGTTGGGATGAACGATACCGCTCATCAAGAGAAGAAGAAGAATGAGGAGACGAGGACGGGCAAGAGAAAGGCAGGAGAAGAGAGAAAACAGGCGACCGATTTTGAGGAAGCTGTGTGCTGCCCTTCTGCAGTCGTTCAGGGGGCAGCACAGCGAAAAAATGAAAGGGAGTGCCCGGGGTAACTGGGACCCTTGGGAAGGCCAACAGACATTTCAGTCCAACCCAAACGGGTTCGGGGACCGCGCCACCACGTTGAGACGGCTGTTGATTGGTGCGGTGTGAGATTACGTCGCAATAAATGCTTGATTACAAAATTTGTTTTTTAATTTTCTCAAAATGCATTGACCGTAGAAACGTAGTGAAAAGTTTTTTCGGGAGATGACAACAATTTGCTTCCAATACAAATACAATTTACAACCTTTACAGCTTTTTTGACAACCCAAAAGGCGTTTTCTTAAGATTTTTTTATCGTAAACAATCTTTTCTTTATTTTTTTTGTTCAACACTTCAAGAAAAGCTCTATCATCCTAATGTTGACTTCTGCGATTTTTTTGAAAACAGCTGCAGACAGCTGCTGCACTTATTGTCCACTTTCATACTAAAAGCAAACGTAATTTGCTGATATTCGGTCTGTTAATGTGAATTGATAAATCACAGTCCCAACGTACCGGTTTATAGCTGGCTTTGTAATATTTCAATGATAAGAGCAAGCTTATAATAACTAAACTACAAGTGAACTCCAGGTTAGAATACCTTACTGCTGTCGTGTCGCGCGCCAGACTAATCGTAACCCATAGGATCTATTCATCAAGAACCTATTTTTCAAACCGACCGAGCTAACCGATTGCCCTGCCGAATAACGCCGGGAGTGCTGGCTGGTCTGATGTAATGGGACGAAATGATGTTGAACCACGTTTCTATTCCGTTTCAGGTGAAGGAATATTGCCCGCTGGTCGAGCGCACTATTTCTCGCGAAATGCAAACTGTTGATCGGTCAAAGTCTATGCGCATGTCAAAGAAGAGTAAGAAGCCGGCAGCCGCTCATGAAGATCGCTTATTGGCTGCAAAATTCAAAAGTCTCGAAGCAGCCGTGCACTCGAAGAAGAAGAAGAACGTTGAAATTCTTCATCTAGCAGCAGAAGTTAGTCGAGCTTCAACTTTTAAATGCATTATCGCAGTCAAGGGTGAAATTAGGAATGCCCCCTGCAGGAAGGGTGGAACGCAGCTCAAAACAATAAGTGGAGGCTCAATTTCTCCAGAAAATTTTGCTACTCGTAAAGCAAAACTTTGACCAAAATCATACTTTAATCCACGTTTCTCGCAGTTTTTCAGACGCATTTTGCACTCCCAATTTGCATGAACTGGCTTTGACTGCTATTTATAATCGATTTCATACAATGAACTAGATTACAGATAATAGAATTTGAAGTTTAAAGGGAATCGTAAGAATGTAATTATTCTGTCAACAAGGACCTCTAGTCCCGCGACAACTGCTTGATATGAAAGTTTGTGTCGGTAATGTACCTCGTGGTTTTTGAAGAATTTGTTGCCTGTTTTCAGTTTTGCTTTCTTGTCAACGGAGCTCGTGTCACCAGTTGCAAGAGCGCCAAGGATCGCACGTCCATGGATGTCACGCTTGAGCAAGCACGCATACTCTTAGATTACCATCAGCTAGCCGAACACACTTTTTCAGACGTTTTGAGCGAAATGAGAAGGTAGGTGCAACGAAGTTAGATTTTCGATCTGATCAGAATTTTCCCACTGCATTGCAGCTGCTCCGAGCTTTACTTGAGGATGGCTGATAGTGGCCCCTCTAAAGTGCCTATTACCATTTCGTTCTGATTGCAGAGTTCAAAGCCGATCATCTAACCAACTTTGGGACTTGTGTAGCACCTCCATGCACAAAATGGCCGACCTGTAAAGCGCTGAAAGTGCTTACTCAGCGTGTTCTAAAAGGCCTTCTCGGGCGCCCATTAATGGCCGTCCGTCTTGGTCGTGGGGTGCCAGCCGGTCATTGGCGTTCATAACTGGATTATGGAAAGAACTTCCACTTTTGCTAATATTTTTTGATGGGGTTTGCAGCGTAAATTTGAATATTCGATTTACGCCGTTCCTTCATCCCAATGAAAAGGTGGAGATATAGAGCGAAGTATTTAAATACACCCACTTTTTCAGAAATGGAACTCGACTAGAAAATACAAAGAAGAATACGGGCTGCGCGCGGTATGCGTTTTCCAACCTACAACTTCGAACCTTTCCCAAACTCTACCGCCCACCTGATAAAACCTACGGAAAAGGAGAGACGTAAATGGTCTGCGGGCAGTGTTTCTCAAAGTTTCTGAACTGGGTGGAAACTGATGAGAAAATTTGTTACTTTTGTTTCCGGGTTGCCAGGAACTCCTTCCTGTGTTTTTTTTTTCGGACAAAACGACGTGGTAGAACCCATGCCGATGTTGAATTATGAAATTTTGGTTCACAAACCAGCTCACGAAACTACCGACGCTGCCGAGTAAATATTAGTGTATCGGTGACTGTTCAGTAACTTCATCGGTAATTGGCAGCAACGCAGTATGGAGTTGTTTATTTCAAACTTATATCAGAGTTGTTTGCCCTAGCGCGGCACGCACGGAAACTGCAGACAGGTGAATTTAGACGTCAAACTAATAAAGTAATGTAAATCTATCTTGTTGCGTCGTTTTTTTTTAAGCATTTTGCTGTTTATATTGATGCTTGATTTAATGTTATATCTAATACTGTTTTGTGTTGAACTGTTTTGATGATGACTGTGTCGTGGTTGATGTCCGATTTCGGACTTGTGAACTAGTTTACTTCACATTTGATGTGGATATTTCGACGTGAAACGAATGCGCTTTTTTTCTCCACTGTCGTTTTCCGATCTCGTGTGAAGCAACCTTTACCGCTTGCTGCACAGTTTCTTGCTTGCAGTCTTATAACGGAGTTGGACTTGTATTTTAAAGTGGAGTGGTATCTCGTTTCAACATACGAGTCGGTGATCAGGGGTGCAATTACGATCTGCTCCTGGGGGGTAGGCTACTTCTGTAAATTTTTTTTAATAGTTTTAGATTCTTAAGAATACAATCAATTATTTTTATTCCAGGTTAGTGATTCATAATTATTGAGAGTGTAATTGGACTTGCTGGGGAATGTACATTCAAAAGTTAATGTTTCCATTGTAAAAGTTGGAATTTCGTAGTTAGTAACCTAATGCAAAAGCGATGATTATAGTTTTCATTTTGTATTGTTGAATTTTAGTTACGATTTGTTTTATGATAAGCTGTGCAATAATGTTGTTGTGCTCAGTTTTTGTGCTATGTGTGTTGTTACTGAGTTTGCTTTTAGATGTATTGTGAAAGAAGAATTGTCAAATGCTATGCAAAAATAGCTTGTTACTACGTGCTGTCAGGGCCAGCTCTAGGGTTGCTGGCGCCACGGGCAAACGGAAATTGACGCTCTTGTTACAAGTGCAATTATTGAAAAATACACGACAAAAAACTGAAAATTTATGTTATAGTTTTTAACCTCTTCTTCAACTACGAACAACAAAATTGTTTGTACACAGTGCACATTCGTAAACTTTTTACAAAAAAAACTTAAACACCTAGAATAATAGAAATGAATTTGATATTTTCGTTGGCTTTTTAACAATGAAAAAATAATATTTTTGTTTTGACCTGGATTTGGGACAATGCAGGAAATCAGCTTACCTGAAATATTTTTTGTTGCCTTTAAATCAGCTAATCTTTTCATTACACTTTCTATTATTTATATTCTTTGTAGTTTCATTTTCGATAGACAGAATTTCCAAAAATCTACAGACATGGACTACCGTAAAAAAGTTTTTATACGCATTAACTTACTAAAACTTCTCTCGCCGCCAGAAACAGTAGTGGGTATTGTGAGTATTATTCTTAATGCAATCCGCAGATTTGGCACATTTTGCAACTTATTACTATGAATCTAGCAGGTTCTATTGGAAGCTTTACATCATCAGGAAACAATTTCTTTGCTATATATAGTTCAGACCAGAGTTAATATCACTCTTTTCGTTGCACTGTAGCTCATTTTCCACTCTGTCATCCTACTTAGGTTCATTTTTCTCCGGAAAATCTTTTAGATCTTTTAAAAATCCACATATGTCATTAAATCTTTTCAACTGTTGAAATCTTTCTGATTAAGAATTAATTGCACTGTCCAATATTACATTATAGAAACATAATTTTTGAAATATTTTTCTGGTTCACATGCATTTGAAACTTCATCACTGGACTCGTATTCAAAAAACCTCTTTCTGCGAATTCTTTTGCTTTTAAAAATGATCTCTGCATCCAATTCTGTAGCTAATTGTTTTGCTGACTCTATTGCTCTTTCATGTCGATATGCACGATAATCAATTAGATTATTCATTAGTGAAACTGCGATAGATAATTCCGCGGAGGTGTTCTGCATAGTTTCACCGACCACATTTACTCCGCTTAAGACATCATACCAAACATTTATCATTACAAGAAATTCATAAAGGGACACTGTCTCTTTAAATGGCGATTGCGCATTATAAATCTTACAGATCGTGTTTTAAATTTTTTATAAAAATACATATATATAAATAACAACGAAAAAAACTCATTTTATAAAATTTAATAAAAATGACTTCAATTTGGCCGTATCATAGATCTTCAGTGGCGCCGTGGGCAGTTGCCGGTACCTTGAGTCGGCCCTTCGTGTGATTCATGTTGAATCTCTGTCATGAGCTTTTTGGGCACTATTTGCTGAAGCTTGGTATCATGCATTGTATTTGCTATTTTACTTTTATTCTATAATCATAATTTTGCCGTAATAAAATCGATTTGAGTCTAGTAAATTTTCATTCAAGGTAGGTTATATCAGTAGGGTTCACCCTCAACTCAGCCTTTTTATGTGATACCCTACTTCTTTACGCGCGACAGCTGCTGACAGTCTACGGATTGAGCGATCAAATCGTTACGTTGCAGAGTCTAACGTAGCCGTCGTTTGTTTTCAAGTTTAAACTTCAAATTCCAACTACGGTTTACATCATTTCCAATGACCTACGTGGATAGTACTCAGGGAACTTAAGAGAAGGGAGCGCCGTTCTCTTACATATTTCTAACTGGAGAACGTATTTCAAAAGAGGCCTTTACAAAGATCTGTTGTCATCAGGCCACACTCTCGCTATTAGGCAGTAGGATATTTAGCTTGTGCGCAACAGCCTATGGCGACCTTGCGAGATACGGACTTTGGATCATTGATGTTTTGCTAAAATCATGTGGGTGACTCATAAACATTCTCGTTCTGTTCCTACGCTCGTTGTTGTACGATGTATCGTTCTTATAAATCATTCGTGGCCCCAATGTTAAAATCATCCTTTGGCCAAAAACTGGTCATAAAGGAATAAACATAGTTACATGTCATGCTGTAATAATACTGGGTGACTAAGCCGTATGGCCAGGCATGGTTCCGTCTGACGTGCGGCGAAGTGACCTAGCACATAAAATGAGGCATTGTTATTTCAATTGATGCATTTGATTAAAAATCAACTTCAAATTCATTCGATTCTACTCAAAATTAAATTCATTCAATTCGATTCGCTTCAAGTCAATTTAAATCAATATTCGTGTTTTCAACGTTGTGTTTGTGATTGCAATACATTCGTTCTGTGAAGTCAGATGTGCTGTGGGAACTCTACAACAACACAGAAACTCGATCCCCACAAGGCTAGCGCAGGTCTGGGATTCATTCCCCTTGTCGAGTCATACCAAAAGACTTTAAAAAACGGCATCCGCAGCTTCCCTGCTTGGCGCTCGGCATTTAGGGGCGGTTGTGGAGAACAAGCCGGCAAGTTCGCTTGTTGTGTCCTTGGGCGAGGCACTTAACGGGACGCCCCACCTTTATGTGGAAGACAGGTGGCCAATAAACCTCGAAAAAGGCAACTTCCAAGCGAGTGCAGACTTCCCGTCCAAAGTATAGCGATACAATTCGCTTTCTCGTGAATGGAGGATAAATATGGCAAATAAAACAAAACAAAGAATGTCAACATCCATACGTCTTTAGCATAACAATGGACTGGACTGAAGGATCAAATTCAAACCACATTGAAAAATCGATTTCCAGTTGCGTTTCCACACTAATGTTTAATTCTACAACCCTGTCGATACAGGTAGTTGACTCAAATGCTGTACGTAAACTTGATTTGCAGTCAAAACTCCCAGTTTCTTTGAGATAAAATCCTCTGCATAGTTTAAAAAAATTTCAAAGAGTAAAACAATAGGCTTTTTGCACATTTGCTGTTTTCGCATTCTAATCACCCAAAATAAATACAAGCTACTGCCAGAAATTGGGCTATATGCCATGCGTTGATTACTTGAAACCTACAGTAACAGAATTTGCGGTGGAATAAAGTGAAAAGTAATCTTAAGTGGTTATCATTTTAGAAGCTAGCTGATCAATGAAGCGGAATAACCAAGACAGAAAGCACGAAGCGAATACGGAACACCCGTAGCTATTAAGCCAATCAAAGCAATTTAATTCGACCGATGGGTGGGCGTGTGATTTTTTTTTGGTGATCTGTGACGGGTACCAGTCCCTGAGATCTTCTTGCGGTCCCAGTTAGCCGTACCTTTTGCCGTGGTTAAGCGTATGCACCATTTCAATGGTATAGCCTAGTAAATCATGCAGATGGAGGTATGCTGGACTGAGGGTTGTTTTAGAAGAACAAGAGCTAACAAATACACCAGAATATCATATCAGTTTTAATGTAAATTAGCAATTGCTGGGAGTTTTTTTTCAGCAGGTTTCCATGGATTGAATTCGTCTCTGGTCTACACAATAGTTAGGTCAGTCCATTTCAGCAGTACAGAACGGCACGCTATGTACCGATATTACTTAACGCATTGTAACTGCTAGTTAACAGGTTAATTCAGTTTTTGATGACTGGTGTAAACTGTGCATACCCAGGCAGTCACGCTGTCATGGTTGGTCAGGCGTCTGTTTGAGAAACCTATCCAATGCAGTTCTATCTGACTGATGTTTAAAAATCAAGGATTTACGTTTCTTAGGCAAGCAGTTGAATAAGTATGAAACAGCTTTTGAAGAGCATCGTGATTTTATAAAAAAAAGTTCAGGAAATGATGAATCTCTCTCTCCTTTCAAGAGAGAATAATTCTTACAAGCATGGTCTTTCCCTACAGTTTAATGATGCCATTTCACTAAATTTTGATGTAAAACGTTGCTGTTTATTTTCAATTTCATTTATAAGAGATTGCTGAGATGGGTTTTAGAGGAAGCAGCCACATTCAATGATAAGGACAACAAGGGTGTTCATAATCATGGGTCTCCTTTTTCTTGTGAAAAAAGTTCTGAAGATGTATCTACATACTTGTACTTGTGTACATTTGACAACTTTTTTGTTGTATGTGTACTTTTAGTTCATAATTATTAGGCAGGGGCTATTTCGCTGTTGACGGCAATTTGCCCTTGGAATCTATTTTGCTGTAATCATTCACATGTGTTTATATAGCCGTATTTGTTATAATTACGCCAGTGACACTGTGGTGTAGTGGAGGGTGTGCTGGTCTTGAGATACCATGGTTGCAGGTTTGAATCTCAGCTGGCAGGGCATTAAAAGAAAGGCAGTGTACACCAAAGGGGTAGGCCTGGTATGTAGATGTATGGGGCAGTGTACACTGGAAGGGAGTGTACAGGGTGGGGGATAGAGACCTGGGAGTGCAAAATTTTTTTAATTGGTTTTTAAAATTGATCAATCAGAAACGACCAAAAGTCACATGTTTAGTATGTCATTTAGATTTACCAATCACAAATAACTCACGGCAAAATAGTCTCTGAGGGTAAATTGCCGTCGACGGCAAAATAGCCACTGACTAATTATTATCAACTTAGGCATAAATTTTTGGAACAGTTAATTTCTGTTATCCTTTGATCTCCAACTTGTTTATTGTTTGAAGAGATAGTAGCTACTTTAGATTTCAAGAAATGGATGCATTCAACCTTTCATTGTTAGATTTTATCATATTGCGATCTTACCATTTGAAAATCTTCTCCAGATTAAACTGCAGAATTAATTGCTCTGCAAATAAGCTTATTGTTCTACTGAGCTTATATCATCAGCATAGCTACTTATGTTTGAGTCCAAAACATTGTTATACATATTCTTAATAAAGTTACAAAAGGAAATGGGCCTAATATGGTGCCTTTGGGTACTCTGGTCAGTGCATCTGTATGTGTGAAGAGAGAATTACTCGCTTTGACTTAATATCTACAACCCAACCTAAAGTTTCCAATCCATTTGTGGCTAGTGCCATTTATGCTTAAGGGTGAAACCTTATCAGAAGTTTTACGGCTGTCAAGCGTTATCTCATCTAGTGATTTGGTTTGTTTGAATGCATCAACTACTTGATTGTAGTGTTTCAAAAGGTCTTATTGTGTGAGATGACTCGTCTAAATTTACACTGGTTTTATAATTATTGTCTTCAAGAAATTTGGACAAGCATGTAGTATCTACTTTTGATGACATGTCTAGGAGATATGTTGATAATTTTTTGGCATAGATTTACTTCCACCCTCATAAATAAGAACCGCAACTCTGTCTTTTAAAATTTGAAAATTGCTTCAAACATGCAATCCCAAATTTATAAATTCAACCATAATTTAGCACATAATGTCTCAAGCTTTTTTGAAAAACACATCCAGAATGTCTGGGCCTGTGACTAAATGAGGTTTTTTACAATAAATGGCTTAGGCAACATCATACATACAGGGTCATCAATATTTAGCAATACAATCTATATTAAATCAAATTTTTTAAATGTTTTCTTATTTTTTAGATTTTAAAACTATATATGCAACCCTTGGACTTTTAGAAATTAAAATAGAGTCATGACTAGTTTTTTGGACAAACGTACAGCAATTGTTGAGCTGTTTAAAGCAGGAAACTCTAAAAGGGAAATTTGTAAAAACCTGAATTGCCCAGAGAGTAATTTGTGACACGTGTAAGTTGTTTCCTAAACATCTTCAGTTGGTTATTGATGCAAAGGGTGGCCATACTGAATGATACTTTTTGCACTTTTTTCCAATAATTTTTCTTTAACATTACATTTGTATTACTTGTAAATTTTGTTTACTTTTGTAAATATAACCTGTTTAAGTTGTAACGATAAATATTGATGACCCTGTAGATACTCTAAATTCTACTGATTAAGAGAGATATTTGTCAAAATGATCTCTTGATGTAGTCACAGTGGAATTCTCTTTTTTGTTGTCAATACATAGATTTGGAACACCATTGGGATGTAGGGTAGAGAAAACACTACTGTACTACTCGAGTTGTCACATTAGGAAACACAGAAATACAATATGAAAAGTTATAAAGTGCATTCAAATTTATGAAAATTTATATTTGATCAATTTGAAGATTACAAAAATCCATAATTGATTTCTTTAGAACAGGGATGCAAAAGTACAATTGCATGCTTGTGTCATGCAACCAAAAAGTTTACATGTGCTAACAGGATTTGCAGCAATGTAGTAGTACCAGCTTATACATATGAATAATGGATTGCAAAGTTTGTATATGTGTGTGCTACCAAAAATTTTTACGTGCTATTAAATTTCAAAAAATTTTTGCCCCCTCCTTTAAAATCACGAAAGCCAGTCTTTAATCTTCTTGAACAGTTCAAGGAACAAATGTCCATGTTCTATCTCTCAATAAATTATTAAAATGTGTACAGTTTCTTGACTGCTTTAAAGTTATTGAAATTCACGAGTGATGTCACTTTATAAAAAAACTATATTCACGGATTTTGTTTTTTGTTTTCAGTTTTCAAAACTTCCATCTTTTATTTGTTTTTATATTTCTGTGTATCTGCATTGTTTTTGGAGTTGCCCCGCACAAATCTGTTAGCAAAAGCGTTGTTGGCAAGTCAACAGCACTTTTATTCAACTTTTGCTTTCTTGTAATTGTATATTGACATCACATTTTTTGTTTTGGAACATTATTGTTTACAGTTATCTTTTTCTTTACTTTTTTGTATAGCCATTAAAATTGTAAATATCAGCATCAGATATTAAATAATTCCTAACTTTTTGTGGTATAGATATGTAGCCCTGATCGGATGCGTAATTGCTCAGTTGGGGCATGGACTGTGCACCTAGCTTAAGCTTAGCACTATCAGCACTGGCATGATTCACCTGTTGAAAATGCTGTTTTGCAGCTGGTGTTGTACTGCTTTGCTGGTTGTATATAAAACATTTTAATTGTTTTGTGTTATACAGTCACAAGTTTAAGTTTACAAACTGATAAAACATAGCGCTTAATAATGATGCGCTGTTGGCTTCCAAGTTTTTACTTTGATTTTTGTGCCAACTGCTATGACATTTATCAGTTTGCTGGTAGCTTGACATACAAACAGTGAAATCACTCTGATTTGTTACAAATGTGTTTCTTGTTCAAAAAGTTGAATAAAAGACATTATAATCTATTGACATGCCAACCAACTAATACTTATTTTTCATAGCTCAATTGAAGTAAAGCTTTTTGAAGCCAAGAGATTGTGTAAATAGTTTACTTTGATCTACTAGTATTGCTAATTAGTGCAACTTATAAGTGTATTACTTTTCCAATGCAAAATGTTTCGTCTTATTACAGTGGTAAGGCAACAGCCTTTTGAGATTAAAGGAAAACTACTGCCATATATGAGGTTAGGCAAAAAATACTGTTTTTTACGTAATGTTTGCTTTTTTGTGAAGTTTTTATGGTCAGATTGATTGGTCCAGTTTTTACTCATGCAATTGGAGACGAAAATATAGAGCATACCAAACTCAAAACACAAAATAGTCATCTCTAATCTCTTACATTTTGAGACTCGCATCATTTGCGTCTTTGGATATATTGTCTTATATTTGCTAAGTTTTTTAAATCTTAAGAGGAGCTCATACACCAGCGATGGCAGTGAGATTGTGGATAATGCTGAGAAAATAAACAATTCAAATCTACCATCAGTATATTCTTCCTACATGTGCATCTGCCTTTGGGTGAAAATCATCTTTAAAGTCAATTGCTAACATTTGTTTTAAATCGGAACAGGTTTAAAATATTTTTTTCTGCCGCAGGTTTACGTTAATGTGTGTTTGCTTTTGAAGAGCTGATTAACACTACCGTACTTGCTTCTTTTTTATTAAAGTAAAAAACTAAAAATGCCATGCACTTCTAAAATTATGTTCGATGTTTTTTCGTAGCAAACTGCCGTATTCTTCCGCTCAAGGAGAAGATGATCCTAATTTTTACAACATGGTGGGAAATTTCTTTGAAAAAGGAGCTCGTTTGGTAGAAGATAAACTAGTTGATCAACTTTCTGAACCGTGAGTAGCAAAAGTGTTATGTTTTAAAAGCTTCAGTTTTGCATGCCCGCGTGAAAAATACCAATTATTCGCTCTGATGAATGATAATAGAATGAAGTATGCTGCTCTGGAACAAAAACGATAATTTGATATTCAGTCTGATTCAAGTTGAATTAAATATGGCATATTAATCCATATAATTGCAATGAACCGAATTTGGTTGCGCAGATACAGTTTTTGTTGTCAGTGCTCAGACTGAAGTCTGCACGTAAAGTCTTCACGTAACTTATCAAATACTATATACGCTATGTCATTTTTGGGTTTAGTCGACAAAGGGGCTTGCGACTTGGGACTTCATTTAAACTATGCAAAACCTAGCGTTATTCTGTGGTACGTAGTAACTGTGTAAGATTTAACATTCAAAGTGCAATGGTCTCTGTGGTTTGAAAACACAAATCATAAAATGCGATATACGCACACAGACTCAAGTTGCTCAAGTATAACATCCGTTTGACAAAATTCTTTTGTAGGATTGATACCAAGTCTCGTCCTCACTTGAAGACGGTTAGTCTTGAAGAACAAAGAAAAAAGGTTCAGGGAATATTCAAAAACATGAGACCTTGCAACCATGTGCTTGAGGTTAGTTGATGAAGTGCATTATTAAAGCTTTATTTGTTCGTGTTTTTCTCTATTCTTTCCTCTTCCTTTATAACGCCTATGTAGTGTAAATCATCAGCAGATACGGAGAGCAAATCAGGCTACAACCGAGCAGTTGAAGTCTAGGTTGGTTGAATCATTTGAGTGATTTAAATGTTAAATTTCGTAAACGTTTGCATGAGGTACGTTTACGCATTATTGGGACAGATTGCACGAAAACAAAATTTATGTTTTCTTGAAAATTTTGTCTTCCATCGTAATGTGTTACTTTCGAAATCAGTCTTTTTTAGTTTCAACACACAAACGTACCAGGCAATATTTCGAAACTGATTAGCTGGTGATAGTGCCATTCCTTTGGAAGCCTGGTGTGACACAACATCGAGGCTTCACGTTGCAAAATGAAGGAAGAACAAACATGCCGATCGGGTTAGAGGAGGTTTGCAGGCGTTCCGGAGCCGCCTTAAATATAGCCACATATTTTCCACGCTGCCATGAACGAGACGGGATGCCATTGATTAGGACCCAATAGACCCAAGCAGGTTTCTTGAGTTGGGGTTGTGGATCTCATGGAAAGAAAAGTTTCTTTTAAAAAATGGCTAGATTTTGCCAGGAAGAGTTGAGAAGAGAGAAGGGGTGATCTCCAAGCACACAAATGCTGAGCCTCTGACTTGTTAATTGCCATGATAGAAAGAATAACCAGTAATTCTGTTGATCGAAATCTTGGTTGTTATCGTTAAAATTGTTCTACATATAGCAAGCACGGCCAGATCTTCTATTGACTTTATTTATCCGTGTGTTGGGTGAACTCGCTAGAGCATGTTCTTATAAGCCAAGGTTACACCAACGGCAGTACTGGTTCCTTTTGTTTTGTGGCCTAACCTACAGTTATAAAAAAAATTCACATTTAAACGCATTGGCCAATTGGTGTTTGTTTTAAACACTGCATTTTTATAGGTAGCCTTTCCATTAAAGCGCGACAACGGAGAACATGAGATTATAAATGGCTACCGAGCTCAGCACAGTCAGCACCGCACACCATGCAAAGGAGGTAGGGCAATATTTTTTGAAAACGTGTTAGTTCTATTGTATGTTTACTTATTGAAGTAGCGGGCTAAGTTATAGGTGATGATTGGAATAGTGAAATCGATTTTCTTTTCAATGAATTTCTTTTGTGTGATAACGATCATGCGATTGTAAAGAAAAAGGTTCAGTTTCTCTTTGTTATTGTGCACGTGGGAAGCAGACTATAGGCAGTTTCTCCTTGTTGTTTATGTGTTCGTCGGAGCAATGCGCTGTTCTTGGCAGTACTGACAATTGACTAAGGAGGCCTTGGCATAAGTTGTTTCATGTATATAAGTAAGGCTGTTTCGATGTAAGCCTACCTAGATTTACTCTCAAGTTTGCTGTCGTTAATGCTTCTCTGGCTATTACAGGTATGAGATACTCTCCCGAGGTGGACGCTGATGAAGTGAAGGCCCTTGCATCTTTGATGACGTGGAAATGTGCTGTTGTAGGTGAGGATTTAAAATACCGTCGCATTTCCTTCTGCAGGATATTTGTTGCAACAACATCAAAGCAGTAGTGCGTGTGCGTGTGAAGTTGTACAGGATGGACGCTAGGGTTTGTTGGGGTCCTACGGGTGACCTTATTCTTCCACTTACGGCCAGTCTTATAACTGAAAAGAAAATGTGTTGTTTTAATTCAACCATGTCATTAATTTGCTCTTGTGTAAATAATTACAATACTATTGGCATTATTAAGTTTCACTTTTAATGAATTGGTTGTCGAGTTGATAATATGTAGGTAAACTTGTGTATATACGCAACAGTGCAACTAAAGGTGATTAATCGAAATAGCCTGCGTTTTCAGTCCTGCGCTTTGTTACTAGATTTGAAATATATTTTTGTCATCATTATTGATCGCGTTGTCAGCATCGGTTCACTGCTTATGTGACTTAATGAACGTTTGATTAGCGCATACTGGTTTTGCTTCCGCTTTTGTGGTCGCCGCTGCTGACGAAGGATAACATTAGGTTAAGTGCCAATGCATCATTTTTTCACTTTCGCTCTATGTGCGTCACTGATTTTTAAGATCAGACCATATAAGGCTATTGTAGTTTTTCTGGAAAGTGTTCGAGGCAGAGGGATTATTATCTGTGCTGTAAAAGTTAAGTTTCATTGATTACCACAAAAAGCAAGAATCAGTTCATTCTTCCGTGGTTCAGCACTGTACGTCGGCCTTCCTCGTGTTCCTCCTCCTTATGGTGGATGCACTGGGTAAAATGGAGCATCCATGCTTTACACGGCAAACTTATTCAAAGTACTAGACGTGTGGAAAACTATTGCGAAAACGAATCCAAAGATAGTATTTAACCAATAATTGCGGTAACCAACCTCTTGAGAAGAAAAGGCGGTTTTGTAAAAATAGAAACATGATTCTTACTTCTACTCGCCACTATTCATGTCTTGCGTGCACTTCGTTGATATTGATTTTAATTGGTATCCGAAGACAAGAAAGCGGCTGCTTACAATAGTGAACAAAACGGTTGCCTGGCATCGTGTTACTGTTTAATTACTGTCACATATTTCATAAAAAGCTTTTCTCGAAACGGCTTTACACTCCTTCGTACACCGCTTGCTGTCGTTAGAATTCACTGCTTGCTTGGGGGGCCGGTGCTGCAATAGTGGTTTGCAAGCTTATTTTCAAGAGATCAAATAATGGTGATTTGAACATTGCTATTAATTGACTTTTGTGCTTAGATGTGCCGTTCGGCGGCGCCAAAGCTGGAATTAAAATCGATCCTAAAAACTACTCCGAACGAGAGTTGGAGAAGATCACACGGCGCTTCGCAATGGAGCTCGCTAAGAAAGGATTCCTAGGTACGTGGCTGTTCAACAGAGCGCTGTTATGTGAAGTGGGTAGTCGTGGTGAACTTGTGTGAATTGTCGTAATGATGAATGCGCTTTGCACTTTGTCGCTACTTTTTCTTCGAGGTTAATTATGCTTGTTATTCTGTTGCTTTTATCGTGCTGTCTCAATAGGCAATGAAAATAGTCATGAAGTGTCCTTCCCAAATGCACTGCAACACATAAATTGCACAGGCCTTAATTTTATCACGGCCTGGACAAAAGTCTGAGCTTTTCTCGCTCAGCTGCTACATCCACTGTTCTTCGAAGCTCAATCTGTTCACCACCTATAACGGCGCTTACTGTCTTTTTGTGTGTTTCAGATAATAACATAGCATAGGACAGTAGGCCTACTGATAGTAGATCACATCTTCTTTTTCCGTCTTCGCAGTATGAAAGGTCTCTGGCTAGTATTCCAAGTTGCAAGTGATACAGAGCAGCCACTGCACGATCTCGATCTATATCTGCTAATTCAACCAGTCCAATGCCAAGTGTCTTAACTAGATGCGTCATGTCATTCCTGATCGTCTTGAGTCATCTTGTTAATTTTTTCAGGACCAGGCATTGACGTGCCTGCGCCTGACATGAACACGGGTGCCCGCGAGATGTCCTGGATGGCAGACACATATGCAATGACGCATGGTTACGGTGACGTCAACGCCCATGCATGCGTCACTGGCAAACCTATTACACAAGGTGGCATACACGGCCGAGTATCAGCAACTGGTAGAGTAAGCGTATAGTTTTATTATTGATTAAAACGATGTGACTTTTTGTTGAAGAAGTTAGGCATTGTAGGTCAGGTGTGAAAATTTCTTGGTTTTTTGAAAAGGTTTTGCTTTACAAAAATGCCTTCTTTGTTCTTTTTTCGTTTGAAGTTGCTCTCTGTGGCGATTGTATGTCTGAGCGCCTTTTGGGCAATTACTGTGCTGTTTGGTCGTCAAGAACAAGTGAGCTAGTGTCTCTGGTGGTGAGGAAATGAAACAAAAGCACAGTAAGCGGTTAGCAGTCTCTTTCCCGCATCCCGTTCAATACCCGTACGAAAACGGTGTAGCATGCCTGCCTGCTGATGTTTCTTCATGGTAATGTTCATCCAGTATTCTTTACTGAGTAAAGTTTGCCTGTTTTCAAAATCTATTCGCTATCTGCAAGCTTGATTTTAATTTTTGCAGGGAGTTTTTCACGGAATCGAGAACTTCATAAACGAAGGTATGATTGATCCACAGTGTTTCATTGTCATGATTTGTTGAGTTAGTGTGGTCTAATCGTCAAAATATTATTCTTTGCTCGCCTTTATAAGACTGCTATTTAGAGATAGGCAGAGCAGACCTTTTTGTAGGTGCACTGGAAATAAATAGAGGGTACTGGGGTTGTATGCACATTCGAAATAAAACCTTGAATGAAATTCATGTTGGTAGTTGTCAAACAGATAGCAATATTGCTGTCAATCATGGACAGATTTTGGGTGCTTTTTACAAGAAGAATGTGATCTTCCATTAGCTGCTTGGCATTGTGACTGCCTGATCGTATATCAGAAATTGCTTATTGCATCTCCTCTTACAAAACGCAAGTGACTACTCCAAGGAATATTCCTGCTGTAGGGTACTAGCAACAATAGCTTGGTGTACTAGGGCCTTGATTTCGCAATTGAGTAGTCGCTAGTTTAATTCTGATGAGCTGTGTCATTAAAAAAATCACTTTAACAGCATATTCCCCGCTTGGTTGTGCGTTTATGGGTGAAGTGGATTGTGCCGTTCGCGCAGCAACTTCAAGCTAATCAATACTACCCTAGCTGTATTCCTGTGACAAAAAGCTCTGTAGTTGACTGTGACTTTCTTTTCAGCTGAGTACATGTCGGCAGTTGGCACTGTTCCCGGCTTTATCGGCAAAACGTTCATCGTACAAGGATTCGGTAACGTCGGCCTACACTCGATGAGATATTTGCACAGGTAAGAGCAAATGCTTGAAGCGTGGTGCGACCTATGTTTGCTGTACGGTCGCTCGTTCATATCTGTGCAAATACGCATGTGTACGGTAACATTCGTTCGTTACAGACACGGCGCACGCTGCATAGGAGTGATTGAGTACGACGGCTCCATTGTTAACTACGATGGCATTGATCCACTTGATTTAGAAGATTACAAATTGGTAAGAGGGTTTTTTGTCGATGTTGCACTTGCATTGACCCTCTGCAAGTTTAGATTGTTGTGTTGTTCATCTGTCATATCTTGATGACAGCATGCGTACAAGAACACATACGTTTCAGTAAATTGTACAAAACAAAAGTACACTGTCGTATGCTTTTTGCCCATGCTTCCATTTGGTTGGAATAGTAAACGCGTTGGCCATCCTTGTAGTTAGAGGCAACTTTGGGACACCCATCAATGGCAATCTACCTTCTGGCTGTTTGTTTATGTAGTTGGTTTAAAGAGACTGTCGCTTTCCTTTAGCTCCAGTGAAAACTGGCGCGATGGGGTAGTGGTTAGAGCGTCCGCTTCGCAGTCGGTAGACGTGGGGTTCATTTTCCCAAGTGGAGTCATACCAAAAGACTTTAAAAGACGATAGCTCAAATGACGACGACGAACTCCAGTGAGCATGTTATTGTTCGTGGTTGCTTTATCGGATTGCGGTGTGAAACCTTGACCTTCAGTTCTGTACACTTTCCTTTATATCAAGGAAAAGTAGGAGTAATTATCATTACCAACGAAGCCTGTAAAATGATGGAGGTGAGAACAGCTTTGAATCTGTGGCATCATCCTTGTAATGCTAGCAGTGACTGTAAGCAAAGCAAACGATGAAACCTACTTGGGCCTATTGTACATAAAGTTATTACAGTTTTAAATGTCTCAAGTTTTTTATTTACTTTTTATTGAAATTGTAATTTTTAACACTTTACTTAGTGGTAAAATTTCAAACTATGTCAAACCCGTTTCAGACTGTCAGAAAAGCTAACCTTATGCTTTAGTTATTGTCATTACTAGCAGAGTTTTTCGATTCATACCGTCACATAGTGTTCTGCCAAATCAGCTTTGTGCAAGAGAAAAATCAGTAGAAAAATCTTGCCAACAAAATGCTGCTTACCTGATAATTTTGGTCTGTAATTGTTCAATAACAAACAACTACGCTTCGTAACACGATACGCATCAGCTGATAGCCACTTTGGTAGACAATTTTGGTAAATCCATTCAAAAAATCTAGATGATGGGAGTCGTTGTGCACTACAATTATATGGACGTAGCTTCGCAGCCCACCATCTTACGACCACAGCAAGTTAACCAGAAAGCATTTTGCTAACACCAGTTTATTAGAAAATGGCTGGGTGTTGATGCTCCGCAGATTTATTTCAAAATTGCTTGACTATCTTTGGTTGCGTAGCCAGCAGATGTACTTTATGTAGGACCACGGAACCATTGTAGGATTCCCGGGAGCTCAGCCTTACCAAGGAGAGAGCTTATTGGAAGAGGAATGCGACATCCTTCTTCCATGCGCAACAGAGAAAGTGATCACTGCCGATAATGCAGGAAAGATCAAAGCAAAGGTAGGTGGCAGTTTCATTTCCTATTTTACGTTTTGTTGTGATCACGTAGATAGATGCAAGTTTTTGTGGTATAAGTTTAAAGTGGACACTGGATTTGTATCATAGATAAGCTCAAAGCGATGTATGCTTTAGAGCAGGCTGCACAACTGCAGGCAGGCTGCCCGCAAAAGCCTTGTTGCGCCCAGCTAGATGATTTGAAAAAATGTTGTAGTTTAGACAGACCATGTTTAGCTATTGTTAGGGCAAGCATTTCGTGGTTATTTATAAGATTTGTGTTTAATTTTAAGAGCACCATCTTGCAAAATAAAAATGGGTTTATTTTTAAGTAACGTGCTTTTTTCTTAGTTGTACGCTTGGTTTGTTTTAGAAATTGTTTTTGTCTAGGAAGTTTGTTGCACAAACTATGGATCGTCAAACAAAAATCTTCGTCCAAAATTTACGGCGAAAACATCATTTTTTGCTGTGGGCAGAATAATAGCCCTAAGTATAAGTGAAAATCTTGGTATGCGGCCCGCGAAAAAACATTTGGTTGTGATGACTCTTTTGCTGTTTCGAGTTGTGCAGGCCTGCTGTAGAGCCTTTATAAAGATCCCGAAGAATAGATTGCTTAGAAGTTAAAAAATGACGAACTTTGACTGAAGGCTCAAAAAAAAATTCAACACGGTGTGTGTTGAATTTTTTTGTTACCCACCACCTTAGCGTCGGCGAACTTTCGTTGAGCAAGAAGGGTCCGAGTGCAGTAGGCTTGAACGTCGCCAGACAGGGTTCATCCTTTTGTTTTTAGTTTTGTATTTCTGATAGTGATAGAGGAATGATATAATACTAAAAGTTAATATGCAATAGACTGTTCATGGTATTGGAGGAAGTTGGTGTAAGCGCATGATGGTAGGGGCAGCAGTTTTTTGGTGCTGATTGTCAGGGAAAGCACGCACTGTGAAAAGCTTTCGATATATTCTCGATTTAACGTCCTGTATTTTCCACGTTTCGCAGGCTCAGACGTGCTGATTCAATGTATGTTCACTACTACACATTCGCTTTCGAACCGTACTTTTTACTGCTCCACTTTTAATTTTGGATGCCCATCATGACGACTAGCAAACCACACGTTACGATGTCAGGAACGATTACCACTGCACCATGGCTACTGCTTAGCAGAAATGCAAAATATCTTTAGATCATTGCTGAGGGTGCTAACGGCCCAACCACTCCTGCTGCGGATAAAATCCTCCAAGAAAATCACAAGCTGGTCATCCCTGTGAGTATATTTATGAAGAGTAGCTTGCATGAAAAAAGAGGAAATTTTTTATGCTGTGATCATTTCCGCTGAAGAAAATCGGACGAAAGTCTTCAACAATATACTGTTACATCTTCAATCCAAGTGCCTTGAATATGTGCTTTAGACGCGCCATTATTTTTAATTTATTGACTTACTTGGTGCAGGACTTGTATCTGAACGCTGGAGGTGTGACGGTTTCCTATTTCGAATGGTTGAAAAACCTAAATCACGTTAGCTACGGTCGACTCACTTTCAAATATGAGAAAGACGCAAACTACGATCTGTTGGGTAAGATTGCATAGGTTGCTGACGTGATCATATTTTCTTATGGTTCACTGAGTCAGAACTGGCGACTGTTAAAGCAAACATGTGGTAAAAGCAAGTGTTTATACTCAATGATGGCAGGCGGCTTCGTTGAAGATCTAATTGCAATTCTGTATTCATGGCTTTTTAGAAATGGTTGCCGCGTTCCCCAATCCGATTGGCGTGTTTTTATTCCAGCTTGGTTGAGTTCGCTGTGTGATGCCTGCGTCACAGGCATCGTTCAACCCAACGAAGAGGAGGTTAATTATCAATTCATGAAATTGTCTAAACCTTATCCAACGGCCTATGCAAATTTTTTTTGTCTTGGTGGCAATTTTTGTTCGAGTTAGTTTTAAGCACGGTTCACTTAAGATCTGAAACTGGTCTGATCTCGCCCAAACCGCCTTGTAATCATCGAGTTTGTGGCCGGCCGAGGCTTCTGGACTGAACGCGTTGACCTACCAGGAGTTTTATTTTGCTCTACTTCATCTGATCATATCGTCTCACTGAAACTATTTTTGGAAAGATCAGTTAATCGGACGGCAAAAATTTTCCGTATATTCCCGTTCTTCGTTTGATCTTTTTTTTCGGCTCTTGCGTCTGAGCTCTGTTTGCTAGTCTTTGGTTTGACTGAATCACCGCGCGGGTAGACTGCTCGGCGCTATCACCGTGTTTGCTACCATAAAGATGGAAAAATCCAATTAATTGCCTTTCCCAAGAAAACTTATCGACTTTTCCTACACGCCATGTATCCCTTTCGCACCGATCGCCAAGCAGAGAGCCGTGAATATATTTTTCAAGGTCTTCGATATGGCTCGACATGAGAATTGAACCCAGGTCTATCGATCGCGTAGCGAAAGCTCTAGCTGCTTTACCATGTCGGTTTTATACCTGTTTGTCTTTATCCAGATACTAACAGCTTATGATGTACATTTTAGAAAGCGTCCAGCAGAGTTTGGAACAGAAATTCTGCAAGTTTGGTGACAAAATTCCAATCGTACCGTCTGAAGGTTTTGCCAAGAAAATTGCTGTAAGCTGATGCAAGATGATGTTAACAATAATATGCTTGTAGTTTGAGAATCTAGCTTTATCACAGGTCGATTAGTAATGGTCAATAAAGGTTTCCGTGGTTAATGGTTGGCTTATTGCAGTCTATCCTTCCTTCCAAATTAAGTAAAAGTGACATGCCCTTCTTCTCGCTAAACAAAAGTAAATAACTTGATTCAGATACTGATCGAAAGCAATATATTTTTAAAGTTTGGGTGGATACTGTTTGAATCCGTCATTGGTGTCGTGGAATTCTGTGATAGTACTGAATCCGTCAGTTGTTGCTATGACGTGGCTATAAATTGGACAATCGTTATGAACTATGTGGTTGATACTGTTACGTTTTTCAACAGGGTGCTTCTGAAAAAGACATCGTACATTCTGGTCTCGCTTATACCATGGCTAGGTCTGCAAAAGTAAGTTTCTTAACCAACGTTTTGCTCTGAATAATGAGCTAGCGGTACAGTGCTTGAATATAGCGTTGGAAATGGCTGATACGTCAGAAACTTTTTCTAACCCTCTCCACCACGGTCGCCTGAAATGGAGACCGGGAGACCGAGCTCGTACGTACTTAAATCAATTTATTTGGCCCCGATATCGCCATCGATGAAATGGTAGCGGAAATTTTTAGCGAAACTCCTTTTTTCATAAGTATGCGATAGAATTTATTTGTAGCATGATGTATTAAGTAAATACAATAGTAGCAAATAAGTAAGACTTTCAACAAATAATGCATATTATGCGTCTTTAAAGTGGAATGATGTACAGTAGAATTCGCCTAATTCGTCACCTCAAGGGGATAAGAAAAAAGTGACGAATTAGGCGAACTGACTAATTATGCAAACAGGTAAAAACTATATAATGGCTTGTGTACAAAGGGTTTGTTATGTTGTTAACGCAGTTTGTTACGTTTATGATTGAATACAATGCACTTAACACGGAATACAAATCATGCAGCACAATAAATAACCTTGACACGTTAACATTTTCTTGGCTGAACTTGCATGCAATTTCGTATTTTGTTTGAAGCGAAAAGCTTACGTACTTAGATCTTTTATTTGACATTGATTTTTTGTAACTTCGCTCTGACAATAATCCTGAAATAAAACTCAGAAAACACAACTATAGTTAGCGGTCCAAATTGTAGCTGCTCTTTTTTTTCACACGTAATCTCTATAATTACTGTACTCTATTTAAACTCTTCTAGACAATGGGCAGTTAAAATGCGCGTCGTCCTTTGGGTTGCTGCAGCGAGATTTCCCCGTAGACTTCTGTATTAAACCAATAGGGACGCTTTTCTTTACTGAGATCTAATCCGATAAGGACTGTTTGTTTGTTTGAGATCTCACGCGTATTGAAATAACCACCGAGACTGGGTGAATTCATCTACAGTACCTGCAGTAACCAACAAAGCTGTGAATACCGCTTAAACATTGAATCGAATCTGCAAATGACGAATAAGACGAACAAAAGGTTTTTTGGGGATATAAATAAATGACGAATTCAGCGAAGTGACGAATTAGACGATGGCGAATTAGACGAACTGGAATGCACGTAAAAGATAAGAATTCTGCCGGGACTGACGAAAATGTGACGAATTAAGCGAACTGACGAATTAAACGAAGACGAATTAGTCGAATTCTGCTGTATTAGTTTTTCAAGAGATGCGTTTTATTTAATTAACCAATTCACAAATGCATGTCTGCTTACAAAAACGAAAAGATTCTTATTTTTTCTGCCACATTTGTCCATCTGATCAGTTCGAGCGTTAGCGTCATTGTAGCTGCGGGATTTCGGGTCAACCCCCTGGTTATTGATATTATGCAATTTTTTGTAACCCAATAAATGGTGACATCATCGCTTTTCAACATTTCCTAGTTTCTTTTAGTCACAATCAGTGTCTTGCCGAAGCTATGGTTTCCACTAGTCAACACACATTTTCCCACTGTTACAGTGAGAGATGTTTAGTTAAATTCTCATGCGGGCCCTGTATAATAATTGCTTCATTTGGCAGCATCCGGCCTGTTAGTCTTTGCCGTCGTTAGATGTTCTCCCTTTTAAGGCCACTCTGTGTGACGTGTTCCGAGGTATTGGTTCCTATTTAGCCCTCGCTTATGCGCTGGTCATAGTGACGCTCGGCAGCAATAACCTGAGCTGCCTTCGTTGCTATTGGCTGATTTTCCTTTTATAATTTTATTGAATCTTAGATGCTCGCACGTGCCTTTCTGATTGCTACGTTTACAGTTGGGCGAGAAAATCCATGCAAGCATTATCCTAAAAATTGTTCTAGAGAGCACGACAATGATTATTTTTTTAACGTAATTTTCCGGGAGAGAGGGCATGCCCCCGCACCGCCTAGAATAATCGTACCTTCGGCACTCTTTTGCGAGAGAAACCAAACTCCCTCTTGACAAGTTTGTGCCTACACCACTTTTTTGATAATGCTTTTGGTTTGGCCGCTACATGCAATTAGATGCCGATACCTGCACTTCAGCCGCTTTGTTGAGTTGCTGTGCGAGAAAAATGTCGCTGAGATGATCAGCTTTCAACTTTAATTAATTATTAGAATCGTTTTAGCACTTTTAAAAAGGCGTCCAGAATTTCAAAACTCGCTTGACACTGTTGGTAGGATGCAAATGCAGGCGCACGCGAAAGTGATGTCTCGAGCTTGTTCGTGAAAATCGACGTAAAACAATTGGCCATATGCGTAATAGCATGTATTTTTTTGCAGCAAATTGTCAACACAACTCGAACGTATGGGCTTGGACTTGACATTCGCACAGCAGCATACGTAAACGCGATCGAGAAAGTGTTTAAAGTTTACAATGAAGCTGGTTTTACTTTTACATAAAACTCCCATCCAATCCTTCAATTTTGAAATCCTATTTCTAAGATTAAGTATCACATGTTTATCTTAGCTTTAAATTGTGTGTTATTCTTCATCATAAGCTAGGTTACTTGCATACTTATTTAGACAGCTTTTTTTTACTAAATATTTGGAGTTGTACAGTATTAATTTATACTTGTGCAAAATATTGTACGTTGGTTTCTAAATACATTTTATTTCATTTCGAATCGCGAAACTTCGCATATGTCTTTGTGGGAACGTATTGCTTGTATTGTGAAGTTCTTATCACCGAATAAATATTTACTGAATGCAGTGCGTTGGTCATAACCTTACGAATCGAGAGTTCCAGTATCCCTATTCTAGCCAGTACAGAGAAAAGATTGTATAATTCTGCTCCTTTTGTGACAAAAAGAAGCAGCCCTCAAGATCGGAAATAACAAATTTTGGTCGAAATGGCAATTATCAGATCAAGACTTAAATCTTGTGACAAAAAATTATTGATTTTTTTACGGTTTCTGGGATGATTTTGCCAAAGAAGGTTGTAAAGCTGTCCTATTTGGTTAAAAAAAAAAGGCGCTTTTTTATTTATCGCGTTACTGATTGTGGATTACCTTGTTTTGTCAAAAAGGGGCTAAATTAGTTTGGTTACTAAAGATTTCGGGACAGTCTCTAAAAGTATGTCCTTAAAATTTAAGCAAGCGATATCCAGCAACCAAAATTCAAAGAATAACGTTTCCTGAGAGATTTTGTTCCTGTTACCCCACCTTTTTCGAGATATAGGGGCGTGGCTGGTTCCATGGAGCACTAGAAGCCGGGCAAATCCCCAAGTCCTGGACCAGAAGTCTAATAGAGACCACAAGTCGCCAAAGAGCGAGCGGCGAAAGGAGTCTGTAGAATGAAATGAGAAATGTTCTAAATGAATGACAACAGGCGCTGCATGAAGGATCCTCAATTCTGGAGAAACAAATAGTTAAACAGAAAGCTGTGTCCATTGCAGCGAAGGCGGGAGAGTACACACCGAGCGTGGCGAAGAAGCACAAGGTTCTCAATAGATACTGAGGAAATCTGCGTGCCAAAGAATCTACATGAGACAGTTCGACAGAAGAGAAGATAGGATACGAGCGATAATTGGAGAGAGACTACATGGGACGGTAGATAGCTAGAGCAGTGCACCTCGTCTGGCCAACTCAGGTTGTTGTTGTGATTACCCCTCCTTTTCCTTGGGATGGAGGTACGGCACGCACGGCAGTTCAAGTTCATGCCGTCAACCTAATTAAAATTAGGCGAGTGGAAAGATGACAGCCCATTTCGAACCCGTCATGAGTGACTGGTAGCCCCACCACCAACAAAGCGGACTGCCACTGGTGGGTACCCAAGAGTCTCCTTTTACGACATGCTGGGTGAGCAACTTCACAATTGTAACCCGGTGAAGTGTGAAGTATGGGTAGGCCACCTGTTTAACACATAAACATGGAGGCATCCCGTTAAGAGTCTTGAACAAGGACACAACAAGCAAGCTTGCCGGCTTGTTCTCCACACTATCTCTTTTTTATTCTTAGCGCCAAGTAGGGAAGCTGTGCATGCCATTTTTAAAAGTCTTTTGGTATGACTCGACTTAGGGAATGAACTCCAGGTCTACCGACTGCGAAGTGGACGCTCTAACCACCACACCATCGCGCCGTTTGGCCAACTCATTGGTCTTGTTATTGCCAGGAAAAAATGAGTTACCGGGGACCCATTGTAGCCTGATAAAAAAGTAGAAACAGGATGGTTTCTTTCAGATGTGCCAAAGAGTTTCATATAGAAGGAAGCATGAAGGATAGGAAGGTGTAGCAATAACACATCGAGTGTCTAAGGGAAGGATAAGAGAAGAGAAGTTTCAGATATGTTGGTGTTGCTGATACTAGTAGAAAGCTAGCAGAATAGTGCAGGCTGCAGCAGAGAAACTTTAGCACACTGAGGGGGTCTCAGCGCCATAAAGAGAGCAGTTGGGTAGGATGCCAGAGCCTTTCTTACCAAAGGGAAGCAGAGCTATAAATCCAAATCGCGAAATCGAGAGCAAAGTAGAAAAAATTAGTTCCACGCTGAAGGAACGCGAATTATAAGGAGGAAAGAAAACCAAGCAGAGAGAAGCTTTCTGAGGGGAAGATTGTTGATAAGAAGAGGGAAAAAAGCAGGACCCAGTACAAAACCTTGCAGAACACCTCCGCGGACTCAAAAGGATTGACTTGCGTCATTTTGAAAAACCATGCCGGAAAAAATCAGGTGAGTCTTGAGGTTATTCCCACCTTGTGGATGGGAATAACAAATGAAGATTTCTAGTTGGAAGGAAAAAAGTGCAAAGGCCTAAAGAGATTGAAGATATGTTAAAGAGGATCCATGCCAAAGCAAGGGAGGTGCTTTAACATGAGAAAGGCAATTCTGTTTGGGCCGATAGCTGTGGAAGAGGAGAGGTTGGCGACAGCTGCAAGTAATTCGCTGGAAGTTGGAGGGGAGCAGAAAGAGGAATGAGATTCTTTAAAGTAGGAGGCCTGGCGGAGCTCAGACAAATAGCCTATAGCTCTTCAACGCAAACTTTTGGTTGAGAAACTAAAAGGTGAAATCTTCAGGTAGTTGGTACATACCAATGCCAACACCCTGGGAAAGGAGCTGTTGGGGCAAGAGAAGGGTGAAGAAGCAGAATCACCAATGGAACGAAGAATAGAGGAGATTAATTTAGAATCGGATTTAGGAGAGAGAGAAATGAGCTTATCTCGTACCATGTCTTTGGCGATGATAAACGAGGTAGGCCGAGAGGCTTAGACGTAAGCATGGTGCTCTTCTCCATTTTTATGAGCAAAAGAAAAAGCTTTGTATCTTACCCTTACCACTTCATCCCCTTTAAAAGAGCACCAATTGGAGGTGGCCAAAAGGGATAGAAGATTTAACCGCTTTTACTGCCAAAGAGGTAAAGAGCGTAGGTGCAGAAGAAAGAAGGAAATATTCCTCTGCAGAAGAACAATGTAAATCGATGTAGAGAACAAAGTTATCTCAACGAGCTTCTGCAAAATGAAGAAAATAGGACTCTCATTGAAACCGGAAAGTACAGAAAGAGAACCAGTAAGGAGAGCCGGGAGGTGATCAGAACTCAAGTCCTCAAGCACTTTCGAAGAGCAGGAGAGAGCAAGAGAGTAGGGGAGCGAAGAAAATGGCGGGAGAGAAGCAACCGGCGAAGAAACGATGAAGAAGAATAGAGGTGTCAAAGTCATTGCAGGTACTGAGGTCAGGGGAGATGGCTCGATCGAATAATTCTTCCCCACGAGAATCTGAAGTACCTCTTGATTCCCAAAGACGGTGATGACGTTGAAGCCTCCGTAAGGAAGAACATTGAGAAGACAAGGAGTGGATTTTAATATCCACCAAAGAGCAAATAGAAGTGTGGACGTTAAAGAAAGAAAGAGGGGAAGGAGTTATTCAACAAAATGTTGATTCCCACATAGTCTGAGTAGGGGTCAAGCGAGGAGAGAATGAAGATTGAGAGTTAGGAACAAGATAGGCTCTGGCTGACAAAGATGACAGCAAGCGTGTGTGTCATCAGGTAAAAGAGAGCTAAACCAGAAGGGAATGCAATCTGATGGCAGAGCAGTGTATCCAGGGGTCTTGGAAGATGAAGAAGAGTTAAAGTTGAATTTCTGGATACATTTAGAATCGACAGAAAATAGCGAAAGGTAGTGATTACGTTCAACACTTCTTGTAGGAAGACCTCCTGCGTTCCATTGGGGATATCGTAGCGAGTCAGGAAAGGACGACAAAGCAGGGGCGTAGAAGAGCCAGAAGGTGAGGAGAATGAAGAAACAGAAGGAAGTTAGTGACAACGCAGAAGGAGGGCAGGAGGTTTGTAAGTAATGGAAGAGAGCTGCATAAGCAGAGGGTGGTTGGGTAAGTAGTGATGAGCAGTAGAGGTATACGTGCCGGAGAGCATCGTAGAAGATAAACGATGTCGGTGAACTGGGGACCCCTAAGAAAAGCTAGATGTAGCAGAGATGGCAGCTCAAAGAGTGAGAGCTGGAGAGGGAGTTAGAACTTCTCAGATAGGAAGGTGCACCTTAAATATTACCATTTACAACAGGTGCGACATTGCACTGACCTGCCCCTCAAGACCACATTGTCTGTGCATACAGAACAGAACACAGGAGCAGAATTTCCATGAACGTTGCTGCTTTCCAGAAGTAGAATAAGAATGAGATGCGAGGAAGAAAGAGGCCGGAGAGGAAAAGACAGAGGATCAATTTTAAAGAGAGTGCATGCTGTCTTTCTTTGGTCGTTCAGAAGAAAGCACTGCGAAATAATTATTGGTGTTGGGAGAGCCAAAAGGATCTCGTATCTTCCTGAAACCCAACAGCAATTTCGACCCAACCCATTGGGGTCGCGGACCGCACTAATAAGTTGAAGTGGCTGTTGATTGACGCAATTCTGCCACGCAGCAAGGAATACTGCAGAAAAGTGAACGAGCCTTGTGTGGTAGGGTGATCACCTGCACAACTTTTTTTCGGAGAAGAAAACGCCGGCAGAAAGGAAATCTTTTTGTGAGAGAATTTGTGGCCTATTTTTCTAGAAAGAGAATTCGGAAAACCAATTCCTATTGTCAATTCGTGTCGGATTTTATGCCATTTTAGATTTAAAAGCTAAACAACAATCTTTTAAGCTGCAAAAAAATAGTTTGAACAATATAACATTCTTTAATGAAATTTTCAATTATAATACAAGCAAGCATGAGAAAGTTGAAACGTAGAAAAATAAAACAGCAATCGACATAAACATTGCAAAGGATTAACCACAAAAACTCGATTTAAGACACCATCTAGCGGAGGCAGAATCTAAAACTTTCTCTCACAAGTTTAATCAGCACGACGGTTTTCTCTTCAAAACTACGACAGCGACAAGTCATTTAAGACGTTATAAAACTGATCTAAAGACTCGTCAAATGATGTCACAGCTTCAGTCTCGCTTTTGATTTGCCGAACCGACTCTTTTATGTTTTTTTTGCTGTTTTCTTCTACCGGCGCAGCAGGAAGCCAGGAAGCGGTCTTTAATTTCCCGGGGGTGTTTCGGACTTGTACGGGAGTTTCTTTGGCAACGTCCTGTGTAAATCAATATAATCTTAGACAAGGCAATGATTGGTACTTTACGATACAGTCACGTTGTCGAGGGTTGGGTTGGGTCGAAGCGGAGTGGAGCGCTGGGGCTTTACAGTGTGTACCATTGCACTACTGTGTCCATGGGCAAGTTACCCAGCTCAGTCGCAGTGCCTCTAGTAAACATGCTCTGTGCAGCAATATTGAAAAATCCCAAGCAGATCTGAAAACGAGTTCTATCGCATATGGTGCACAAAATATTTCGTTTTTGTTGTTTCCCGACCCCTTCGGAGAGATGGAGGCTTGGCGGAAGATCATGGAGCCCCAGAAGCCGGGCAACTCCCCAGAGTCTGGACCAGAGGTCGTAGAGAGACAGAGAGTCGCCAAAGAATGAGCAGCGCAAAGAGTCCGTAGCTGGACAGTGCAGAATGAGATGAGAGGTATCCTGGGGCGCGAGTGTCCGCAGGCGCTGCAGAAAGGATTCTCAGTTCTGCCAATCCTAGAGACATAAGAACTTAACAGTAGGCTGTGTCCGTTGCAACGTAGACGAGAGAAAACACAGCGAGCATGACGATGGAGCACAAGTTCCTCGGTGGAAATCGAGGAAACCTATGTGTCAAAGAATTTAGATGAGACAGTACGCCTCCAGTCCCAGAAAAGACAAGAGTGGATACGAGAGATAAGAGGAAAGAGACAAGGGATTGCAGAGGGAGCAAGTAACGCTCCCTCTCTAGCCAGTTCATCACCGCGTCGTTCCCCGGGAGAAACGAGTGTCCGGGGACCCATTGTAGTCTAATAGAACAGGAGGAGAGAGAAGACAGTTCCAGCCAGAGAGTTTGAGGTAAAAGGAAAGATGGAGGAGAGAACAGGGTGGCGAGGACAGAACGAGAGTCAGATAGGAGAAAAGAAGCGGCAGACTTGTTGATGCTACCGGGACCAGCAAAGAGCTTGCAGAATGGCGCAGGCTTCAGCGGAAAAACTTGAACATACTGGGCCTGCTGAAAAGGAAAGAGTGGCCTCAGTGCCATAGAGAGAGCAGTTGGCAAGTATGCCAGAGCCGCCCTTGCCAAAAGGAAAAGGAACAGAGCCGTCTGTCCAGAGTACCAGATCATGAGGGGGAGAGTCAAGGTGGGCGAGAGTTGCACCTTGGCGAGAGAGGGGGATCAGAGCGGGAGCATGAAGAGGAAAGGGTAGAAAAAAATATTTCGTCCCAACCACAGTTTCAAATTATGTTGGCCGACTATAAACTAACATACTACAGCACTTGCAGATTCTTTTGCGTTACAAGTTTGTGTTGCCCTAGTTTGCATTCTTTATTACTTGGTTGAAAATCTAGATAAAATCCAAGTTCAATAAAAGTCCCCAACTATTTTCTGAAACCATGCTCCTAATTTTAGACTGAAATCTTTTCCAGCCTGATTTTGACGCAGGTACATCTACGTTCAATTCTCAGACGTTTCGGATGAAAAATTTTCTTTTAACGTCATTCACAAGTGGCTTTTTGACAGGCAGATTACAATATAGTATATTGTCTAGCTGGGTAGCTGGAATAACAAAAGCATTGCCTTTTCTCTTCAGACAGGGTACAAATACAACAAGAAGTTGTCCAAACACTAGAATTCGTTCCGAACAAAATTACCTGTTGGTCAAGTGATTTCATTGCTGTCGTAAAGTGACCGTTATGCTTGACTGGCGATGGCTGGGCTCTGTGCGTCAAAGTCTTCTCCTGTTCGAAGACGGCAGGTTCTTCTTTGAAATCCAAAGCTCCTTTGAATAAGCTCATCACTTGCTGAGATACCTGTTTATGCGTAGGAATGCAGTTACTTGTGACACTAGTCATTTTCAATTCAGTGTTACAACACAAAAAAATCACTTAATATTGTTTTTTCTGCAAGACAAAATGAACATAAATTTAAAATTGGATTAAATAGTAACATCAAAGAAATGTGGAAAATTTTCGCCTTTTTGAATTAATAGTTTGGGCAGAAAAAGGTTTAAATAACAATTTAAAATTATACAGCTTATCTTGGTTTTGCCCTCACCAAAGGCACATCTCAGTGAAAAAAATGCAAACTGAAAGCTTTAAGCTAAAAACTTTTCGCAGATATTGAAAAACATTGATCTTACCACTGCTTTGTTTTTTTCAATCGTACTGCACACTAATCAGCAAAACGTCGCCTTTTATATTAGACTAAAAGTTCTAATTTTAGAAATATAGACTTTCTACGTGTTTGGTAGAGTATCGTATTAAAAATTTCTTTTGTAGAAAAAGGCTATGACGTGTGTGTATTGCAATATTATCTAAAAAAGCCAGAGAGTAAATCAGGTTGGATCTAATGCAACTACACAGGAAATAATGGTAACAATTACCGACGACACGATTATATTTACCAAAAACAAAACTAATTTTTGTAAATAGCACATGGCCTCACCGAATTACAAAATAATGTACAATAAAGCTCTCGCTGGTCGAATATGAATCCAATATTGAAGAAAATTGAATTACAAAGATAGGTAAATGAAGAACTCTGAATATTAGAAATTGGATGCCTAAACTCACAGACGCAAAATGCAACTTTATGAGCAGTTCAACCACAAAGACACCACAAAACAACATTTCTAGCAAATCAATGCTTCCAAGTGATGTTATACTTAATAAATAAATAGCCACGATTTAAACTCCTCTTGCTAGCTTAAAACTGCATTTTGGGACATAACCACATTTTGATTTCGAGGAGGGGAATAGAAAAAGATATTTTCTAGAATTTTAAAAAGATACAAGGCTCTTCCCAATTTTGGATATATTTACCAAAAAAGATATTCCAACTTTTTAAACGTAACAAAATAAAAATGTGAAGGGAGAAATTTTCTCTTTCTTCTTATTTCTACGCCCAGCACATATCATGTAACTACCAACTTGCTCTTTGCATTATGTACAACTAAATGCGGTGTTGATGTTTTCCAATAGTTTAACACAAACAAACCAACAAACAATCAATCCTTCAATCAATCAGCATTAGCTTCTAATTTCGTTAGACTTTGATATTTTTCAAACTAGCCGAAGTCAATTATTCATAGATTATTAAAAAGCACGCGATTCTTCCATTATGAAGTCCTATTGTATTTTGTTATTTCTATTAATAGGTACACAATGGCACAACGACCGTCATTAACCTCTACGTCATTACTGTTGCGCAACGTGCTTGTCTGCAACCCAGGCGGCCCTTGTTTTACACTTGAGCCCAACTCTAGCCAAAGGCAGTATTTCTTGATCTCTCTTGCTATATACAGTGTAAGGGGATCCGAAGCTAAGAACAATAAGTGTTTTAGCAAAGGTTCCTTCTAGGCCACATTTTGTTTTAAGCCATGCATAGAACAAACCGCCTTTAAGCGAGTAGCAACCGACGCGTACCTACGGGGGTACAAAGCATCAAAGCAAGGGTATAAAATATGGTGTCAAATAAACACCTGTAAGATTTTGGCCTACTTTAAACCAAACAAAAGCAATTCAGGTCAATTGTAATTCTTTTGCTCCTGCAACTTATTTTAAACATGTGGTAAAAGAAAGTTTTATGAAACCTCAAGAGAGACGTTTTTATACAAAATGAAAGAACCACAGCCCTAAACTGAAGAGACCTGATAGGTCGAAACAGTGTCGCTGTCTGCAGTTAGCTCAATTTGCATCGCTGGCCTCATGAATAAAAAAATACGAGTTTTATAAAAGCAATACAAGTTGCTTGTAACAAACGATCAAATCTTTCTAAAATGAACAAATATTTTCTCATTGATAAGATACCTGGTAAACTGGCAACCGCGTACAAACTACGAGCTTACGACTAGTAATGAACTGATTTAAATGGTCGTAATTTCTCTTGAGATTCATGTGCCTTGGGGGCGCTATTAAAGCACTACTTAAGACGTCTGAACAAAAAATAATAACATTAGTTTAAATGGGAAATTCAGTTCTTAACTTGCTTTCAATTAATGAAACTAACCATTTGGTCATGTAAACCGAATTCACATAAATTTGCGGACCATCAAAAATAGTGAATCACCCCCGACCTTATTCTATTTAAATGAGTACACCGCTACATTCCTACATGTACCACTGATACAGACCCTCATTCAATGTACTACAGAACAGAATCACATCTTCGCGCAAAAACAGCTGACTTTTTAACAAAATTTTTAAACTTTGTCAAAGAATTGTAAACCGCCGCGACTTGCTAATGACCGATAATTTTGAAAACTCACAAAAGATAGCTTTTTACGTTATATCGCTTGCCGTGTTTTTGTGCACTTGACATCATGTAGCCCGATACTTTTTGTATAGCTCGCTGACGCCATTTAAGTTATAAGCGAATCAGATCAACTTGCACCTACCCATCGCAGGTAGTTAAGAGTGACTGACACTTTGTGTTCCATTTCTCACAAATGCGGGTTCAAATTTGTATTGTTTCTCTTATAGTTTGTCTAAATACTTCTTGGAAAGCATGACGTCATTTTTTCCGGCCACACGGTTTACATGAATATTGATTTACTGATGATTCAATCGCTACTATGATTTAATTGTTAGGTAAATTAATGCTTTTATAAGCAATCACCGTATAATCGCACAGTCCCAAGTCAGCACTACAGACAACGTTGAATCACTGTCATGTAGCTCAAAACTAAAGTAAACCTCTGAGGTGAAATAATATCCTGTCCTCTTCATAGCGACAGTAATTACTAAGCAAAAAGTTACCTCATCAATTTACGCAAGCTAGAGTAATGCTTTACAGTTTTGATTTAGTAAATAATTAAATCAAGAGTTTCAAAATTAAACGATCAATTCTAATTATACACAAATCGCAAGTTGCTGTCCGTGGCTATTGCAGAAAACTAATTTTATTCTCTTTTTCTTGAGGCGAAGGTTTAATGTAAAAAAAAATATTTGGTTTAACACTGCAAACTCTATAAAAGTGTAAAAACATTATACTCAGATTAGGAAAATGACAATTTGTTTCCACCAGTCCGCATGACCAGGTATCCCAAATTCCCGGGAACTGCTCCCTAACCCTTTACCAAAAGTCGGACCGAAGTAGACTACCGCAGCTAATACCGTAATCATGCTACGGTGTTAGGAGTTCGACACCACTACACCAGCAACAATATTATGTAGCCACATGGCTCAAGAGACGCAAGCGAAAAGCAAGCACAGACACCCATGAAAACGTAAAAACCTGTTTACATTTTTCAAGAATGGCGAAATTGAAACGGTTGCACCTGCGTATTTGAAGGAACAGAAAACAAAAAAATTTAGTTGATGTAGCCTACAATTAAGACCTCACGAAAATAAAAAAAAATTTAGGCTCGAATCGAAATACGAATTTACAAAAACGAGTGTACAATTCATAACTATAAAAGTATTGCTGTTAAAGCTAAAGAATACGTCAACAAAAGCAGCCGTGATGTCGCAAATGTTTGCTTCAAGCCAGCAATATAAAACAAAATTAAGTAAGGCAGTAAGGCAGATCTGTAGAGCTTACCTTCCCTTGAGTTTTGAACCTTCTATATAATTTAATTTTATTTCTATTTATTAATTTTGGATTTCATCTTATACCAGTGTTGTGTTTTAGAACTACCTCCTGACGAGCCGCCTTAGGCGAAACAGACTGTTGAGGTGTTTTTAACTGGAATAAATTTCATTTTAAAACAAAATTAATATATCTGTCAAAGAATATTGCATATATGAACAATTTTCGGCCAAAAAACAAAACCTAGGCAATATCACAAATGTAGCTTATTGTACCTTTATGGCCTTTACTAGTAATTCGAGATAAAACCCAAGAAATGTTAAAATTTGGCTTATTTTTATAAGCATCAACCTCCTTTAACATCTTTTAGTTGGCAGACATTGCAATGGAAAATGCGACGAAGCTGATTTTGTAGAACGATCGACCTCTGAGTGGTCAATAGCCGCGCAGGCAACCATGTTTGTAGTACGAAAATGCTCTCTCGGTACAACGACGACTTAAACCCTATAACCTATTGATATTTACCACAAACCGCAATACACCAACCTCAACTCACCTTTCTTAGTGTGTGAAAGGTTTTTTTGGTCTAACCTACTGATCAATGAACTGCATCATACTAAGCTATGTACGGAACTAATTTAAATAACTCCGGTTATCAACAGGACAAAATATTTAATTACACACAATTTTAATATTGTTTGCATATAAAAGTAACAGCAACATATTGTAGACGCCATTCTGACAGTTAAGCTGCTACAGTTACCTTAAAATGTAATTTTATTACCAATAGGGGATACAAAAAACGCCATATTTTTTCAATGCTTACATATAGTTGTTCATAGGCCATCTTTCTTCTAGTCTTTCAAAAAATACTATTCGGGCTACTGTATTCAGTCTTTAGAATTTGATATTCACCTCTAAGATCGGCGATCAGGCCTTTTATACTCTTTTTTTTTCTCAACACGTCTACAAAATCGACGTTTTTTCCGACTAGCACAATACAAGTAAACGACACCTCTTATTTGGCAATGAACGCTAAGATGACAATGACCGTTGTAATCGGCGAATGGCGCGAAACACACTTCCACCACAATGTAATTCTCATTACTTTCGCGCAAGTGAAGCCTCATAACGTATTTGGAAAATCAATCCATTGTAATACAACCTTGAATGAAGTTTTGATAGGCCTCATTACGGTAGTTGTTTGAAAGCACACTACTTTGTTTAGAAGGGAAAACAAAAGGACACAAAAGGCTTCCAAATGCTCCGAAAAAGCACATGCTTGAGAGCATTGTTTTTAGCAAGCATATGAACCTCGTTTGCATGGCCAAATTTAGGGGAGAGGCCTTCCGAATCGTACAAAAGTTTTTATTACAATTTTTTAAAATATTTGAACCATTTTAAAACTCTACTCGAAAGAAACACATTATTCGGCAAATGTATTCTCCTCTTCCCCAGGACCGACTAAATACCGCTTTTATTGTTTTAAAACATGTCCCCGACTGTGTTCTGTTTCCACAATCGAAAGACCGCTCTATTGGATCCTATTGTACTTATGAAAAAGATCTAGACACAGACTTTCTCCTTTTTAAAAGGCTAAAGACAAGCCACTGTAAATCAAAGTAAATTCAAACTTTCTACCAGGAAACCGTGACAATGAAGAAGTACAATGGGCGTAGTAAGCATACAATGAGCAACGCCCTCTCCTCAGAAAAAAATAAATAAAATAACATATGTTACCTCTCTCTTGCCGGGAGTGTCTTCATTGAGACCATCTGAAACTGTGCTGAACGTTTTTTTGTTTATCTGAAAAAAACGGTTCGATAAAGACCTTGATAATGATTGAAAGGTAGGCGGTCAGTGGTAAATGTAGGCTAAACCATATCAATGGCCCGAACCTCGTTTTAGGGGTACGGAGAGACATGTTCCCAAACCTTGGGACGAAGGAAACCTGTAAGTAAAAGCCGGAGAATAACATAGAAAAATGGGCATCGCCGTTGGTCTACCTAAAGGCAGTGTACTTCAAACAGCTGATTTCCTGCAAAATTTTCTACTAAACAAGATCCCAGATTAGCAACATCACACCCTATACTACATACAGTGCCTATCAAAAGTTTAAGACATTTCCCAATTTTTCCTCTCATTCAGTAAGTAACATATCTATGTTGCATCAAAGATTTTTATTTCGTAAGAAATTATATTTTCAAGTAGTCCATGGTTCTAGAGTTCATTAGAAGTAATTTCCACATACTGTACATAGGTCCATGTTTTATCAAAATTCAGTACTTCGTATGTCCTCCACGCTAGTTTACCACTTTCTTCAGACGCCTTGGCGTATTGTGGATCAGGCTCTAGCAGAACGTTTTTGACAACTCCTTTTTATCCACACTTTTTTTACCACTCTTATCAGAACTCTAGCACTTGATAGTTGCTTTTCTGCAGCTTTATTCTTCATATCCGTCCACCGCTTCTCCATTGGGTTGAGGTCGGGGTTGTTGCCCCACCATTCCTGGACCTCCACCTCGATTTTTGGGAGAAACTACGTCGCAACTTTCTATCGGTGGCGAGGGGCACCGTCCTGCATAAAAATTGTACTTTGTGGATATGCACGTGCATTTCCAGCTTATCCGACAACAGTTCAACGTATCGGAGACCGTTCATCATCGTTCCATAAGGCAAAAAATATGAGTCCAGCAACATTATTTTCCGAAAACGCGCTCCAAATCATCTGACTTGGAGGATGTTTCATCGTAGAAATAGTATCTTTCTCATCACAACGCTTCCCTGGAGGTCTGCAAATGTGTTTTTTCCTCACTACGAATTGCTGAAAAATGGACTCATCAGAGAACACAAATTTACCCCATAGGGCTGGAGTCCAGTGTTGGTGTTTCTGGGCAAAGGCCATTGCCCAGCACTCATCGCTGATGTCAATTGCGGTTTTTTTGCAGGTTTGTAAGATTTGAGGCCGTAGCCTGGAAACAGTCATATCACTCACTTCAACACTTTTGACCATTATTGCAGCTTGAATTTTCTTGAAAGAATTCAGTGGCGATGTTGTAACATCCCGTTTAATTAGACGGTCGTCTCGAATGCCAGTCTTTTACTTCTCTTCAGGTTCCTATACGAGTTTAAATTTCTTAATTGCTTAATGAACTGCTACTTTACTAACCTTGATTTTGATGCCTATCTGTCGTTTTGATAATCCTTCACCATGTTGGGTGACAATTCGGGCTCTGTCAACTTCACTAAGGGACTTTTCTGTACCTTGTTCTCGCTATCCTCATATATCGTAAAAAGCCATCAAAAAACCACTTAGGTGTTAATAACAGTCAAGCAATACGCCTAACGAGTGTCAAGAATCAAAACAACACATAGGTTGCAATCACAACAATGCGATAAATCAATATGATGCCATAGTTCGAAATCCCATTTTTTTCATGCGCAGTCTTAAATTTTTGGTGGGCACTGCATTCGGAGACAGAAAACGTAAGACAATAGGCTTAATTGAATGTTTATATCATTATTGCAAACAAGTTATGCTGCTCAATAAGTTGGGAAAAGTAAAAAAATGTCCAGCTCTCTTAAGAAATCGCCGATGAAGCTTGAAGTACTTTAAATTTGTTGTAACGCGTTTTTTGACATGATAAAGGCCCTTTTTTCTCTGAAGCACGGTGTATCATAAAACATCTATAAATCCCAATTCGCTTGAATATTTTAGCAGGCCTGTTTTGCTTGCCAAAAAGCGTCATCTTGAGACCAGTAGCATTTTAGTCAGTAAATCAAGAAAAAAAGCGCTCCAGTGTACGTATGTAAAGCGTGCTGGTGGAAAATGCCCTTCAAACACCACCTGCAAAATTCAAGACAAAGCACGTCGCGACATTTTCACAAGAAACGAAAGTCTTCGAAACAGCTTAACAACCACTGATGCTTGAAAAAAACCCAAAAATGTGTCGAAATTTTTCCGCTTAGGACTAAGCCGAACAAAATTCCAGAAATGACAATTGTTTGTACATACTTGCTTCCTAAAATTACGGAATTCAATTTTTAGCTGCTGCACAGCGAAGTGCAAACTACATTAAAACTCTAACCTACGTGAATCTCAGAAGTTTGTTGATAGTTAGGGAAAAGCATCAAGAATAGGGCGAAATCGATTATGCTTTTCCCTAACTAACAACGAACTTGAATTGCCTGAAGTTGCGTTCAGATGAAACGGCGACATGAAATAATTATCAGCTAGGCAAAAAAATTTAACATGCGATAGACAGCGTCCCCACTCCAACAAAAGTCATCGAAAGTTTTTGACTAAAAAGCTCAAAAGGAAGGGTACAACAACCTTAAGTGAGATCACATTTTTGCACCAAAACAAAAATAAAAAAATTTCCAAGCGATCGCACTCGTCTGTGTGACTCAATTGGGACCACATTCAGTATCTTTGTTAAAATGTACACTGTGTTTACGTTCTCTAAATATGGCGTCGAGGAACAAACCTCCAAAAGAATAAACGACCTGTCGGTTCATGACTGTCTGCTTGCGTTCAGATGAGTAACAGCATGTAAACAAAACCTCCATAAAAGGAATAAAAGCTAAAGCAATTCCCACTACGCAACGCGCTTGGATTTGAATTCTCAAAATAGAAGTTCTCGTTTTCACAACCCTTGAGTGTGTGTGAAGCAAGTTTCTCTGGTTTTTTTATTTTTGGTTCTACGAAATTAATTTACCAACACGCATTTCACGAACGTCGAATTCTCATTGATTACAAGGTAAAGTTTCACTGCAAGCTTTTAACGACCTTTTTCATCTTTAGCGACATCAGTATCGTAATACTGGGAGATCTAAGGAAGTCACCGTTTTTATAAAACCTATTTCAAGCTTTTTATTGTACCACAAATAAACTTTAAATCATGTGCTTACTTGACATTCTTCAATGTTATGTCTTGATGCTGTTGGTGCTTTCGGCTTAGCGTAATCCTCGTAATCTCGTACTTTATAGCGGGCTCTGATCTCTTTCACCTTGGGAAAACACATAAGGTTATTAGTTACATGTCTTAACGGAAAAACTCTACAAATGTGCATGAACAGCAAGCGCTCAAACCAGATACATAGTTGCCAGTAGGCCCACTGCTAGTAAACCTGATATTGGCGCAATCCGCAAAAGCCAAAACCAAGCATTAGGCCGAAACCAACTTGCCAAGAGCATAAGGATAAAACAAACCATGCAGTTGTGAACTCGCCACCATCCAGTTGTAAGCCGATGTTTCAAGCTTGGAAATCGTCAGTTATATGCCAAATTTATTTAACTGATTAAACTTTTTAAGTAACACAGAGGCCAGCAAACGTTCTTTGCGCGAACTGCACGCAGTGACACTGTTTCGACCTATCCGTTCTCTTCAGTGCAGTTGGTGACTGACAAGTAGCTAGAGGCTTGAAACAAACCATAACTTAAACCGTCACACTTGTGGGACCTGTGCTATGCTTGAAAAACATCTTGAATCAGCAAGTTACCTGGATTCAATTTTCGTGTCGCTTATACGAAAGACTTTATAAACCGCTTTCACAGATTAACCGTTTGGAGCTCAAACAATGGGAGAAATGTAGAAAACATAATGTAAAACCGAATTTGCTTAATCAGAAAAAAACGTAGTAGCTTAAAAAGCCTGACAAACTTTTGATATTTGTAGTGAGCAGTACACACATCGTTGAAATTCTAAGTAAGACGAGCATTTAACGTAGACCTTGCGGTATCAAGCCTGTTGTTGGTCATTTATATTTGCCATTAAAACCAGACTAAAATATCACTCCGGTTCTGATTGTGGTTCAGCAAAATTTATTTCTATCCGTTTAGTTTCAGTTTAGGTTCAACACCTCATAAAAATTGTGGTTCAGCACCGTTCAGGTTCGGTTCGGGTTCACCAACATCAAATTTTTGAGATTTGGTTTCTTTTCGTATTCAAATCTTAAGAGTTTGGGATTGGTTTGGGTTCAAGAACAATGCAAAACTGGCTTTGAGGGCAAATTGTAATAAAATAATTATTGACCTGTTTTAAGAGTTTTCGTTTTTGTTGCATTTTTTTCTGCCTCTTATTTATGAAAAAGCTAGCCGGCTCTGCCAGCGTCTCCCTCAGAGCTCATCGGTAATGTAGGGTTAAGAACATCGGTTCAGCCGGTTGCGCCGACTTTATCCAATTTGTAATGCTTTTTTAACTTGGCCAATTCTCGTTTCAACATCAAAAGTATCGCTTTTTTTAAAGGAATACAATAAAAAAGATTGTGGGAGTTGCGTATAGCCAGCATATTTTCCTCAAAAGTTTATGGAATTCTTGCCTATGTCTTGTTTGCCCTATTTCCAGCATAGGAGTACTTTAGAACTGGCCTCGCTCACAATTGCAACAGTTCACGATTTCACAGAGTTTATTTCCGATTATTTCACGAAGTGCGTAAATTCAAAGTCGTGGGAGAACGGCAAGAGTAATTGATATGTATTATCAGGAATAAGCTGTTAAAAATCAAGCCCACAACTTATGCCCTTTCCATAATTGTAGACCTATTTGTATGATCTAAATCTTAAGCTTCTATGGCTGCGCGGGTGTACTCGGTACTGGCATAAGCGCAGCTAGGGAAAGCAAGCTGATCTGAAGTGAAGCACTTACAGTTATGCTACTGCAAAAGGTTAGGTTATGGTTTAAAGGCACAATCCATCAACCAGCTTTTGTGCCGCAAATCTGAAAAATTTTTGTGATTCCGGCAAGACTTCACATGAAACATCGCAAAGTTGTTCAATTACATAACACTTGATTAATGTCTTAGAGGTTAAGATTAGTCTGGCTTGTGATAAGACCCTTCAAATATATCCTAACTTACAATTGCGTTACAAAAATAACAGGTTTTTGTCCCATATGTATGCTAATACAGTAATGTATTATTCTTGTCAACAGGCAACATATCAGTTGTTTGCTTCTGAAATGACTGCAAACAACAACTTCACGCACAGCTGCTGCCTGCTTCTGTTGTTATTACAATGATACCAGACAGCATTATGACATCCCAGAGCTAGTTTGAAGCGTTTAAGAAAAAATAAAAAAATATGCTCAGAATGCTTAAAAATAATTGCATGCTGCATTGTCAATTCAGCTTAAATCACTGTAAAATTTTTTCATCAAAAGCAGCTTGCTAATATCTCTAAAAAAAGCTTTTAATCGCGTTTCTATGGTCAGTGATTTTTGAAAGTATAAAAAGAGTAAATTGTGCAATCAACCGTTAACTAGGACCACATCTTACACTGCAAAGGGGTAAAATTTTTAAAAGCTGGAAACTGGCTTTTGTTTGAGCAGAACAATATTTCTTCTATCAAGAAATGCAAATGTAAAAACAATAATTTGTTGAGATTACAATGACGTCACGAACACCCTTATGACACTCCCATTGCGTTGGTAATTAATCACGAGTTTCATGCTTTTACTCTCAGTAGTTTTTGAAAAATAAAAACACAAAATGTGCAATCAAGCATTAATTGTGACGTTATCTTACACCCTGAAGAATTACATTTTTTGAAAGTTGGGAAGTTGGGGATTGGCTTTCGTTTTAGAAAAAAAGTTTTCCTCGGTCAAAAAATGCAAATTAAAAAATATTGGGTTATGATGTCATCACAACGTCACCAATGCCCTTATCACGCGCAACCAGTATCAGTGATCATTGATGCCAAGTTTCATGTGTGCGCACTCAGTAGTTTGAGCAGTTGAAGCGTACAAGCAAATAGAGCTGCCCTATTAAGCAAAGATTTTTTCTTTCTGATTTCTTTATTTACTGTGCTTGCGTACGCTTTAACTCCTCCGAAACTACTGGACGTACAAGCATAAAAATTGGCACGATAGATCAACACCCCGGGGTGAGTGTCATATGGGGGTTCGTCATAATCAAACATAACTTTTTGCAAATTTGCATTTCTTGACAGAGGGAAACGGTTTTTGCTCAAACAAAAGTCAAACTCCAACTTACTGACTTACGAGAAATTTTATCTTTATGGGGTCTAAAATGGCATCATAGTTAACGCTTCATTGCACAATTTGTTCTCTTTATTTTTCTCAGAAACTAGTAATTGTAAAAATACAATCAAAAGCATTTTTGGGAGATATTAAAAAGGTGCTTTCGATGAAAACAATTCTACAACAATTTAAGCTCAATTGATGATACAACAATAGATTCTGTTTTGAGGCATTCCAACCATGCAGTTTTCTTTTTTTCTGCAGGCTTTTCACTCGTTTATTGATTTACTTAAAAACTCAATTTACATTTTTTTAACAAATCAAAGGATATTTTAAACCAATTCCGATAATATATGACATGTACATTTACTATTTGTTTTTGCACTAAAAAACATGAAATTCAAGACCTGTAGTGAAACTGTTTACTCCCCCCACACCAAATGTAGTAAGCTAAGCAAAAAGTAGATACTTTTAATATATAAACATTATGATAAGGTATTAACAATTAGTGTCGTTTAAAAGCTTAGGAAATTTGCTTTTCAGCAATATGTTACTCCAATTAATTACGGCCAAGAATTAACTTACAATGGCTCATCAGTAATTGGTTACCATACTTCATTTTCCATTTTTAGTTGAACAGTTTTGCTACCAGACCTAAGAAACTTGCAATTTTTCGATAAAGGTAGTTCTTTGGTAGATTTTGACGATTTTTTCTTGCAAATATGGTTCTTCGGCATTATCTATCAAAATTTTCAAAAAGATTCCTCCAAAAATGGGCGCTCAAAACGTTGGTGCCTGAATTTTATAAAATCGCCATTTCTAGAAAAACTGAGCCCTCTGATACATTTTGACTAATCTGCCTCAAAAGCATGGTTCTTTGGCATTATCAATGAAAATTTTCAAAGAGAATCATCCCACAATGAAGTCTCAAAAATTTTAAAAAGTGCCCAATTCCATGCCAAAAAATTGGGGATCTCCCACAAAAAAAAAGAAGGCAAGAGAGTCCTGTTTAATCTTTTGCAGCAAAATATTAGTGTCGAGCAACATATCATCTAAATGATGAAGCAATTTTGTTTAGAATTGGGTGAAACCGGCGCTGGCCGCTGATTTAATATTCTTAACCTTGACGGTACTGATGGGGAACCTCTTATTGCAATCACTTAACTGCAGGTGCATCACTTCCAGTTAGTTTGCTCTTTGCCTGGCCACATTTATGCCAGGGCTAATCAACATGCGCCCAGCCTGAGGCGTTAGCTCGGCAAATACCCCTGCAATTATCAAAAAGTTGAAAGTAGTGGGCTTAGCATTTAATAGCTTAAACCTGAAAATGCTTATCAATCACCATAGCGCCTTTTAACAACTTTGATATGTTTTCAAGCTCTTGCTTACTTAAACGGATAAAAGTTTGCTTAGTTTAAGGACGTCTATGCTGAAAGCAGTGCAAATTAAGACGTTGCATTTCTCCAGGAACTCGAGAAAGTGAGGAGACATGTGGTGGCTGTGCGCAACGACCCACAGTGTTTTCAATCTATTTCCTTTCGATAAACGGTAGTTTTTCCAGAACGAAATTTGGCTATGTTAATCAGATATGAACTTTTCATTGCTGTTTGCACAACTATTCATTGAGGGAAGCCGGCTTGGCCGGCTAAATGAGTGAAGCCGGTTAAATCAATATTGTTACCCTCGACATCACTGATGGGGCCATGAGGGCGACCCCCGCAGAGCCGGCTATCTACCGTATAAATTTAACGTCATGTAGACGTTAACAACCCCTAATGACATTCAACTCAGGGTGGTGGTCAGTCATGCCTAGTATAATGTTTGCAAACCCAATAGTTTCAGAGGGGCAAGCAAACACAAAAAAAGAAGAAATCCTTGCTTTATAGCAGGGGTGGGCAATTGTTTTGGCCTGCGGGCCGCATCGCGGCCACGGAAGCTAGCGGAGGGCCGCACTTTTTAAGAACGCATTGGTATATTATTCTAATTGATTTCCATTATAAATTTGGTATAACATTAAAAAACCAACAATTATTAGACAAATGAATCAAAGTAGTTTTATTCAATTAAAAATGCAACCACATTTAATTTTCAATGTCTATCAATGAGAAAAATGCACTCAATCACGTTCTTCTACATTAATTAATTTTTTTTTAATGATTTGCTCGAGGCTTTCTCGGGCCGCACGAAAGTTCGTGCGAGCCGCAGTTTACCCACCCCTGCTTTATAGGATGCGTTTTGCTATGAATTTAGTAGGCTGGAAAAAAATGAACTTAAATGAAGCTTGACTAGGACAATAACCGTCAAAAGTAGGATAATATCTTGAGCTATTTTAATATGACTCAACAGATCAAAAAATATGATAGAAAATAGAACTCCGCCTAGCCGAATAGTAGGAGACAGATCGGTATGACTTGACTTCTAGAGCATTAAATTTTTGCTGATCTCCGTAATTAGCAACTCTTATGAAAGTTTTTACATGTAAAGTTTTACAATAACACGCTCGAACAAAGAAAAAACAATTCTGTTTTATTAAAAAATTGCTACAAAAATTCAATGCATCTAATCAATAGGTGTTTCATGGGATTTTTATAAAGTATTCAATATTTATAAAGTACAATTTCTGTTTGAATGAAGCAATAGTCACTTCTAGCTACCAAGTATAGCAGTCAAAGCGTTGAGCTTGAAAAACACTCTTGGCATTAAATATATCAGCACAGGCTAACCTGCTGCAAGTCATTTTAGTATTCAAAGACTGAATAATGGGTTGCAAAAGAATGCGTTTTAAGCGATGTCACCACGAATAATTGTCATCAAATAGCACAGCGTGTAGGGCTACAGAAGTGATTCTCAAATTAGGGTTTATTTTTATTTTCTGTGGGCGTCGAGCGATAATTTGACTTTGTGCCAACACAATTCTTGCTTTCATCCGACAGATTTGTTTTGAACGTAGATTCCTCATGTATTTTACCTTGACGCGAGTATTCAATTGCAGTATCAAAAACCGCAGTGATTTTAATTTACATTAGCGCGAAACTAAAGAAGGCTGCAGCAGTTAGTGAAATATAGCAAGCGAAAAACGCAGTCTTATAAGAACAAGCCTAAATTTAGGGTTGAAAATCACAGGCGTGGAATAAAACTTCGTTTGTCTGCAGCTGTTTACATTCTGGGTAACATTTATGTAGCGAAATAGTGAGCAAAATCCTCTGTGTAATATTTGGTGCATCGCGAATTCAGCTATTTTTTTCAACTGCATCGTACACTGAGAACCATTTCGCTGCAGAAAATAATGAAAATATAGCTTTCAATGCTTTAAAAATTCGACATGATGTCTCCCATTGCCTCTCTCATCCACAAATTATCAAACTTTTGTGTTTACAAAAGCTGTTTGAACTGCATCTGCGAAGGCTTTAGAGTTCATTCTTAGCATTATGAAGAAAAGCGGAAAGCCGAATTATGCCTTTATATGACTTCACAGCTTCTTAAACAAGCCCGTGTCTATGTAGCTTTTTCGCTTTTATAGTTTTGACAATTTTGTGTGCCACCAAAAAAAATAAGACTCTAATCATTCTTTCTGGCCACAATATAGGTTTAAGAATAGGCTAGCAAACATTAAATGGTTTTATTCAAATTAAAGAAAATTCGTCAACACGAATGAATTTGATTTAAAAACGAGAAATTTATCATACAGACTCGATTAGAAATTGACATTTTTACCAAGATTTACCCAACTGACGTTACATGTAGAAACGCAAGAATAAATAGTGGGAAAATTGTACACTACAATTGGCACCACACCAGTTTCTAAACTGAGTTATAAGATTGAAGGAAACGAATCACATTGCTACATAACAACCCCAAGAATAAAAACAAAAGCAGTCTCAACAGCGAAATTTCAATTTTGTTTTGTTCGTTGTATCAACCCGAAATAAACTTTTGCTTGCTCATTATATTTTTCGTAATCGTACTTCCAGGTATCAGGAAAAGTCCCCGCATCCGCAGTTAGTGGAATCGTTTGAATAATAAAGCTCCGGTGCGGTTCAGCAAAATCTAGTTTTAGCGATTCATTGTGGTTTCACCAGAATCAAATTTTAGAGGTTCGTGTTCAAAAAAAATGAACGGTTATTCCAGGTTTCGGTTCGCGTTCAGATCGACGCCTTGTTTAAAATAATTCTAACAAAATTTTTGGCCTCTTAGCTTCATCTAGCGGAAAGGTAAAATTGTTCAAGGTAAATGCGAAAAGCTTACCTTTAACATAGGAGCTTCAACAACTCCGCTAAAATCCTCTTCATCTACGTTTGAATGTGCCGGTGTATCCGCCATAGGTCGAACCACAGTTCCGTTTCCAATTAAGGACATTCCTATCAAAGAATGAAGCAAAGTAATTTTTGAATCACATTCACATTACCGTTCAATATAAAGTTAAAAAACTGTAAAAATACTTGTTCCTGTTAAAAATAAGCATTTTTACTTTAAGAAATAGACGTTTCCACTTATATTGATTCTACTATAAGACTTTTTTCCGGTGTGCCTTTTCCCTTAGACCTGCAAGTCTGTATGTTGAAGGATACAGGAGGATTTAGAACCATATGGAGCTGGAGAACGACATTTTGAAAAGATTCCTCTTAAGAATTTTTTTGCGTGATTGCACTTATTGATTCACGCTATCTCTTCTCTCCCTTGGTGAAAAACGTGGCATTGACACATTAATTTAAGAGTTAGTACAAAAACAAACGGTAACAGCAGTCAATAGAAAATTTGTTGATTTAATTAACTGTGTTCTAAGTTTGACACGAGCTACTCTAAGGTAAAGTAACACAATGAACACAACTGGTAGCAAAAAACATTCAATGGAGTATTTAACGAAAAATTAACCGTGATTTTTATATGTCTTAATACAGGGAGGAACAAAGTATGGCCAGTGCAAGAAGTTTTTGCGGACCGCAAAGTCTCGCTACAGTTTTGTGCGACAAAATTCGAGTATAGATCACTGACTTTGCCTTTTGAGATATGATAGCCTTAACTTAGGCCAGTTGAATCCCCCAAAAATAGTTTTTTGGCCCGTCAAGAGTTCACATTAGTGAATCTGGCCCGAACCGTAAAAACTTTAGGTACCCTGTTTCAAAAAAAATGCAAAAATCACGATTTTTAGCGCTCGTGATTGCGCTGCATACCAATCTCTTCCCCACAGCAGATCGATCAAATTTTTTTTGTCTGCATCTACGTTGATAGGTTTTTGAAGGAAACTTTGAGGGTCGTACTTTTCAAGTAGCGTTCTACGCAGCTAATGATCAATTTAAAGTTTTCTCAATCTGTGTATTTTCAACTACCGCATATTAAATAAAATCGGCAATGCTGCTACCGCTCTTAACAACTTGACAGCAAGTAAACGTCATGCTTCGCAATGATCAATAGAAAAAAAGGGTGGAACCACTTGAACTTAATAAACCACTTTCTCTGATGCTTCAATGCCTCGCTAGTAATTATCACTCGCCAATCAAACTGATATAAAAAGGAAGGTAAGTATCACTGAAGCATAGCAGCAGCATTATTTCAGTTTAAAACCTGGAGTACAGGGTAGAGCATTATGCCAAAGTTCGATAATAACCTTAAAGCCTACATCCTAGAAAGACTATTAAGTAAAAACCTCCACTAGCCAAACCATTTATTGCAAATGCTGCAATGCAGCTATTTCGGGAAAAAATAAACCCATGTTAGTAGCATTTGAAGCCTTTTGAATACTTGACGTTTAGTGAATTGATTAATAAAGCTAGTAACATCAAAGTTAGATGCAAATCACAGATTCACTTATTGCTAATCTGACTAAATATCAAACTAATTATAACTTTTTGTAGGCATATATATATTGTACTCGTATCTTCAGTTGACCTCATTTGTTTATGAGTAACAACAGATTTGCTAGTCTACTTGTTAAAGTCATTTCAACATCAAAAGTCGATCCAGAAATCAAGTCAATAATTGCCTACAATCCCTGCTTTCTGGTTCATCAAAAAAAAAAAACAAAGCAATTGAGAGATAGCATAAGTTGGTCTCCACCATGCTAGTATGGGCCTGAGTAGATGGTACTTAGAAATCAATGTAACAACAATTTATCCACAAACTGCCTCACAAAAAACTTAACACAATAAACACAAACTAACGGTGGTCCTTCAATCAATTCCAAAACATGCTGAAAGTAAAATCAGAAACTTAAAAATGTGCCCTAATTAACTAAACTGCGCAAACAAAGAAATCAACCAAAAGCGCTATAAAGATAAGGTGATACAATACAACTGAGATCAAAAACACTGTAAACATAAAAACCGGGTTTGAAACCGCTACAGCTCCACAGTCAAGAACGATCAATAAAGGAGCGGCCCATTGAAGGTTATATTTTAACGAAGGAACTTGATATCAGTGGCGACTCCAGCTTGTTATGGCTGTTCGAGCTCCTCACTGACAGTGTAGCAAAATATTGCAAAAACAGTAAATAAAGCACTAAAACTAGCGAGAAAACAAAAAATAGCAACAATCTATCCAGTCATTTAATTATTATAAATGTTTTACAGTTATAACGCGTGCTTTTATCAACTGTGTCCGATTGCAATAAAAAATTAAGCAAAAAAATGTCTGAAACAACGCATTGCTAGAGCTCGGGCAACTGCAATCAAGCCCGAGTCAGATTTGATTCAAAAAAATGCTTGAAAATTGTTTTCTCTCTCGTTATTTCTGAGCACAGCGTGTCTGGCTTGTTTTCCCTGAGCCCGATCTAGACAGAACAGCAGACGTGCTGGTAAATTACTCCTTCATCTACCTTTTTCTGATTGCAACTCATGCTGTTGCTCGCCGGCCCGATTTCAATAAAAGCAAAAAGTGCTTGAAACAACGCATTAAACGCTCGTATTGTTAGAGTTTGGGGAACTGCAATCAAGCCCGAGTCAGATTTGATTCGAAAAAATGCTTGAAAATCGTTTCTCTCTCGTTATTCCTCTGCACAGCGTGTCTGGCTATTTTCGCTGAGCACGAGCAAGACAAAATGTTGAGCAAGAAAAGCAACTGCCACCACAAACATTGGTGGTTTACAGGATGTCCGGCTTCTTTTTTGGACTTAATATAAATTAAGTTAAAAAGTTTTAAAATTGTTTCGCAGAATTTAAATTCAACAAAGTCTTCCCTCATTTCGTAACTCAGGCTCAGCCCGAGTAGCCACTGCTTTATACGTAGCGCTCGACCCTTTTTTCTTGCCTTTAAGCAAACTGAATTTATTCAGCATGATTGGAGCATCCGTTTCGCAGCAGGTAGACCTAGGTTTAATTTTCTTGTGGATTTATACTAAAGACTTTAGAAACAGTATTCACCGCTTCCCTTCTTGGCGTTTTGCATTGGAAGTAGTGGAGAGAACGAAATATGAAACTAAATTTACTCTGTCGAAAGCGTTCATGCGGCGAGAAAACGCTTTTGCGGTTAAAAGCGCCATAAATGCCTGATACTTTATTTTTGATCAGTATTAGGCTGCTGTGTTCAGTTTCAAGTTCAATTTAAAATTTGCATTATGCACTTAAACCGATTGTTCAAAAAGTAGAACACAAATAATTGGATATTCAAGAAAAATAAACCACACTCTTTGCCACTCACACACATGAAACGTTATAGGTGTAGTACAAAAACGTACTAAGTTCACTACTTTGCGACAAGGGGATTCCACTTTTGGAAGCCATTGACCAACACTACCCAAGTACCTGAACACATAGTCTTAAAAGATTTTTACTCCTTTTTCCAGCAAACTTTCTCAGTATGCGATTGGCAACCAGTCTCGCTGAAGAGTCACGTCAGGGCATCATCGAAGAGACAAAAGGTTTAAATTCAGAAAAAAGTGTAAAACTACCTTTTTCAGATGTTGATAATTATCACCATCACCGGAAACTTTGTTAAAATAAGAGTACAGCTGTTTCCGAAAAATATTTCAATGAACGGCTTTCAGTGATATTTGCTGCCATTTGGGGGCTTATTACTGACAAAGCTTGTAATTAAGGTAAACTTTTTCGGAAGGCGTTCGTTTCCCCCTCTGCCCTAAATAAGGCTTTGGCCATGACTATTTTGTAAATTTCAACAGCGGCGCCATAAGTACATCAAGATAACGATCACAAGTACAGTTTACTTTTCGAGTTTACGTCAAAAAACAAACAAACAAAATATGATTTATAAAATACACAACATATGCTTGCTACATACCGTTAATGTGCTTTGCTTCAAGACACCTGCCTGACTAAAGCCACACTTTCTGTTTCACAAGTACATTTGTGCGGATGAATTTCCAAGCACTAAAACTTGTAATTGCTTAAAACTACAACCACCTATGATTATGAATCAATCGTACACTGACACTTTATTAATTACTGCTTTAAATAATGTAATTAACAATTAGCAATAATGTCAGATTAATCGTGCAGTTTGATTTCGGGTAACAAGATCAAGCTGCCCAATTCACAAAATTCGACTCTCGGCCAAAACTGTGAAAGGGTTCCATGGAGTTGTGGCGTCGCCGTCGATATACCTGAGTCCATTTCCCTTGTCCAGTCATACCAACGACTTTGAAAACGGAAAACACAGATCTCCTACTTCATGCTAAGTAAGTAACTAAGTAAGTAAGCAATAGGAGTAATGTCATGAATGAAATTAAAACCGAATTTACTCAGACATAATAAAAGTATTGTTTCGGCGCTAAAAAACGTAGCAGTTACAAAGCTGCATTATGTGTGCTGCAAACAAACTTCATCACCACAACTTACCCGACAAATCTGCTCAAAAAATCGCTTTTGTAGTAGCACAACTTATCCACAACCGCCCAATCAAAAACTTCACTGGACTACCAGGTGCTTCAATTTAACAACTATTGCCGCCAAAATCAAAAGTGCTTTCGCTAACAACGTACTATTGTTTTAGCAAAAACAACTCAAAACTCATGTTCACGTGACACGGCGAAACTATGTCAAGTATTTTTGTTGTCCTACATAATGCAAACGTTTAAGAATTCGTAACAATCAAATCCATGCCTATCTTCGAGAGTTATGCCATCCTAACCGCTTCATCTAGATTGATTACAAACTAATTCAAGTGGTTTGCTGAAAAAAATGCTGAAAACACTGATGTCACTATTGTAGATTGCGAGGAATTTTCGCCTACAGCTAAGAAATAGTTTCAGTAATTAATTAAAACATTAAATATTTTCTGCCTGTACTACATCAATAAATTTAACTGTACTCTGCTTAGCAATGAATTAACCTGTCCATGCCCATCTATCCTGATTTTATGCAAACGGCTATTCAAAAATTGTAAATATTGTTCATACGAGTGCTTTACAACGTGCGTTTTAAACGTCGATATGTTTGCGTTGTATATAGCAACTGACTGGCTCTTACGTGGCTGGGTTACCAATCAAAAAGTGACCAGAAAAAAATTTGGGAGAGGCCGATGTTGGATAGAAATTTTCAACCCACTTTTCCGTCCCTAATTCGGTTGGAAACCTTTTTTTGGATAGGGACATTTTGACAATATTTTCGTTTTCCACGAAAAACGATCTTTTTTTCGAAAGTTATGTTGTCATTTTACCGTTATGTTGTCATTTTGCTTAAAAATAGTTTGATACCTTATTTGGGACCAACAGATTTGAAGAGATCTGGCCCATTTGATCTTCTCTGGTTAAGCCTACGTCACCAATCGCACGAAAAGTCATCGCTTCACTAAAGCCAGCCGAAGGTATACAAATTTTAGTACTTGCTGCTATAAGTCTTCGAAAAGGAATTACCACCAGCAAAAGTTTTCGCATGAGCTAAATTAAAAAAGCGCATGCAACTATTGCAACTTCAAAAGCTTTCGCAGATGCTACAGTAATTCAACTTATCTTGATAGGTTGGTTACAAACTGCAGCCAAATTCGTGGAACTACTTCGCAATCGCAAAGCTCATGTTTTCAATCGGCTCTGCAGAACTGCTTTTTAACAAGCTAATTTCATTTTCTATCTCTTATTGCTAACTGTTTGTCACACCACAATATATTTTAGACCCATTCATTTTTGAAAAACAATTAAATGAATTGTTTGCGATTTAGCTAAATCGCTAACAATTTGATATAGTGTTTGCTGTTTAACAAAAACCGCTAACAGTATCAAAAATTTCTTGAAAATCAACTAAATTGCGCTTAACAATTTTTTGCGATTTAACTAATTCTTTTGAAATTTAGTTAAACTGCCAACAACTTGCTAAATGGATATTTGCTGTGATACGTTTTTGAGGTACGTAGTGTTGCCAAGGCGTAATTTTAAAATGATTCCTGCAAAAACGCTGAACAGCAGGGTTGTTTGAACGTGAGTTTTGGCAGAGAACCAAAAACGTCTAAGAAACTATGGTTTCCAAAGTCTCACAACATACATTTACATTCTTATACTTTTGTATCAAATAATTCAAAGCCAGAATATTTTGTAAACACATTTTTATTGTTAATACAATAACGGTACGTTTTGTGTTATTGCACATCACCGGCGAGTAATCGCTAGATTGTCAGCTGGTGCCAGCTGTCGCTCAAGTGCAGGTAGTTGTTGAAGTGAAGTGCAGGTGATTTTGAATTGACGGGGCTACTTTAAATCTAGGCCTGTAGAGTATAGGCCTACATTTGAAGTAGCTCACTTATTTAAAACTTCTATGTTACAACACAGCCAGCAGCAACGTTTGGTTGAGGCTGAGTTTTTTATTTGATACTTAACTGCACAAGTTATTTATTTACTAGCACAATTTCTTCACTACCATAACTCGCATTTTACCGACACTATCCGGCGCTATTGCAGGTAGAGCAATTTAAAATTTAGTTTTGGCAACACGCCATATCTTATTAGCATTAATGAAAAGCGATTTAATAAACTTTCCACCAATCAGTAACTGTTTGCAAACATTTTGCCTAAAGTGTGAGACATCTATTAAATTGTAAACTATTCTATATCGTAAGTAATTTGTTATAAACTAGCCATGTTGCAAACAATTTGCCAAATTGCCGTGTAAAAGTACACGTTTCAAATAAACTCATTTTTAGCAAACGGTGCTTCGTAATTTCTTGACAACTTACTAGCACGAGCTCTCGCCAAATCGCCACAAAATAATCACTTGCTGCAGTCCTGCTTCTATAGATTTCGATATTCAAAAAGCAAGCGTGGTAACAAACAGCAAACAAAAGACCCGATTGTAAAACATGCTTGGCAAACAAAAATTGATCTGATGTTCAAGTTGGATGGAAAATGACTGATGAAATGCCATTGTTGCTAGATTAACCAAACAAGGTGGGAGAGCGAAGCGTGTGCATTCTTTTACAACTTTTGTTTACTTTATCTCAAGTTAAGAATAGATTACTCGTTGTAATAATAATATTACGGATGTACTACAAGTTAGTACCTGCTATCTGTTAACAATAAAAAACCCAACCACTATTACTCTGTTTTGTTTGAGACAGATGCTTACATCAGGTCAATGCGCCCATAAAACTGATAAAAACAAAACACAGTATGTTTTATACCGAACCACAAATAAATATTGTTATTGCTTAAGTCTTCTATTTATGCCCAAAACTGTGAGGACTTTTCAAGGCAATGTCCCCCCCAAATGACTTATTTTTTCCTTGCATTTTCCCAAGACTATCATTAAGTTACAATTCTCCAAAATATTCAAGGTGAATACCCCCTTTAAAGCCTGTTCCTTGAGCATTATTCTTGTGCGATACCAGAAGCATGCTTTTTCATAGCGTCACAAGACGCACCCAGCCCAGCGCTTTTACCTGTGGATGTGTACTTCGACATAATTAAACAATGAAACCTTGCGATTGCGGTCGATCATCATGGTAGTGGAAACGGGCCTTCAGGCACGTGAAAAGGCAGTGCTTGGAAAATCTTTTCTGCAACAAGCCTTTTCACTTTGCCTCTCGGCGCTTGCTCAACGATTTAGGTCAAAGGTTAGATTGCAATTAGGTTGGAATTACCATATCGTTGTAACTTTCGTAAAAAAGAAGCTACTCCAGTTGCTTGCATTTAGTAACACATGCAAACCTAGCAAGGATTACAAAAAGGATTAATGTGCCGGAAACTTTTTGAAACGCCGTAAAACAAAAGCATCATTAGATTTCATGACAGGTGAGGCGGGGTTAGCTACAAGTAGAAAACATCAGCCTCAAGCGGAAAAGTGTTACCCTAGATTCAAGAGTGTTTTTTGAAAGGTCTTGTTTTCAAACTTGTGTTATTCGAGGCCCCAACCAAGTGATGTCATTGCAACAAACTAATATAATTCAATTTCCAAACTTAGTTTTCAACCTCAAACCCCCTTTCGCGGTGTGGAAAGGATCTGTTCGCAAAAACCATTTCCCAGAAGCAGTTCCTAAAGAATGGTTTTTCATCCTAAAGCACAGAAGCTTCGGTAGTGGTCTCGACCTTCGATGCATGCACAATCGAAAACGAGGTTGCAGTGGTTAAAGCGTCTGCTTCGCAGTCGGTAGACTTGGGTTCGTTTCCCTTGTTGAATCCTACCGAAAACTCCAAACATGATATTCACAGATACCCTATTTGACCATGAGCATTAGGGGTAATGGGGAGAATGAAATACCAGCCGAGCAAAATTTACTCAGTTGCGCTTAAAATTTGTCCTGGCGCAAAAAAACCATTGCAGTCAAAAAGTTACAAAAATAGCGCGATGTTTTCAAAATAACGTATTACCTTTGCTCTCCTTCGAATTGCCGCTCGTTCTCAAACCAGAATCGACATATATTTCATTTCCGTTCTCCTTCCTCTCAGAATATTTGAACATTTTTCCGTCTGGCGAGGTGGCTTTCAACGGTGGTGACGTGCTGCGCGCTGCCATTATGCATCTTGCTGACTGTTGGCGAGAAGTATTCCCTCTGCTGTTGTTATTATTCACTTGCAAAGTCACTTGGTCTAAGGAAGTTGTCACAGCACCGAGCGAGTGATGTTGAGTTACTGCTGGTTTTGTGTATTGACGATGAGATGTGTTTTTGTTGGCCTGCAAGACTCGATTGGATAGTGATTCCTCAGTAACTGACAGCTTCCCAGCGTTGGGAGATGGACTAGCAACGTTATAATTCATTTTCTTCCCAGAAGGGCGTATTTGGAGAAACATAGTCGATGAGTAAACAGGTTTAGGTGAATCTAAAAAGAATTATTCCTTAAAAACAATCTTCGGATCTTTTGTAGAAAGCCCCCGCCACTAATGCAAAAATGTGAGATTTGAGAAAAACACCCCGACACATTTCAAGTACTGCAGATTTTAGGGATAGGGTTAGGACAAAATGTTAGCTGACATCGCTGAATTCAGTGCTGAATTCCATCAATGAATAAAAATTCTAACTGGATAAGAGCGGTGGCGGGGGTGTTCTTTTTTGGCGGGAGCTTTCTACAAAAGATCCCAATCTTCACCAATGTGATGTTGATTTGAATTTATTTTATGCAGGTAACAACAACAATCAAAAAAATTTCAAAATTTTCTGCAAGCCTAATTAATGTCTATCATAGCATATGATTATTAAGCGCAGCATCGACAACCCCGTTGTTTCTGCAGTTCCCATTTTTGATTTGACAAAGCTAGAAGCGAAGAGAAGAATTTTTATCTGCCGTCCAAACTATGATTTCCAACATCGCTGCTGCTTGTTCAAGTGGTGGTAAACTGATTATCTGTCGATTATTTCGGGCTGTAAGAGCAATAAAAACAATAAAATATCACTCACCAACTCTTGAGTGTTTCGACGACATTTCAAGAGCTCCAGCAGACTCAACCACACAAGGTGCTTCCTCGTATTTTTTTCGAAATGAGTTTTGGGCCTTCTGATCTATTTTCATTTCTTTTCTGGGAGCTACTTCATGGAATTTCGAATTGCTGGGTGAATCAGTCGCAGACGTTTTCACAACAACCTGGTATTTTTGAGTATTTTTATTGGCAACGCTTGACTCCGCTGGCGATTTGCTGTCATGGCGATTTTGATTTTGCGTTAAACTGTTTTTTGGAACTAGCTGAATTCTCGACATGGACGTCAATGCGTTTGAGCGCAACGCTTCCTTATTAAACGTGCCACTGTAGAGTGTATTTTTAGACTCTGCGGACATTTTTCTCACTTTCTCGTTACGATTTTCAGCAACCACCGAATCGCTTTTTACCTTATTTATCTTCTTGTGATCAGACAATTGACATTTTTCCGCAGGCACGGTCGCTTGCAGGCGAGCGGCACTTGAAGCAGAGAAATGTTCGGTTATGACGACTTCCTGATTTTCAACTTGCTTATCAGCCATCGTACAAGAGTCACTCGTGTTATCAATGGCTGACGTAGACCACTTAGATGTTGATGTGTCTTGCGGTTTTTTTAAAGAAATCTTGGATCCATTTAGCACATCTACTTTTGGATTGGTATTGATATTTCTGATTTCTTTCGCAGGCCGTTGAAATTCAAAAAAAGTGGTATTTTCTTCTGAAACTTTTGTCACCGTTATATCGTCTTGAGGAATCACTGAAGCACTAGGATCAGAAGTTGAACAAGAGACAACTACTTTGTGCTGCTCAATACTTTGATTGCCAGTCGTTTTATCATTTGATTGGTTATTAATAGGCGAGTTATTGGTATTCTCTCCATTGGTTACATCAGCTGCAAGTTGGTTATTGCTGCCGTTGACAATTGACGCTTTCTCTCTGTCATCAGATGTCAAACTAAGAGTTGATTTACTGCTATTTGCTCTCACTTTAAAATGACTATTGTCAGGAGTTTCACTGCCGAATAATTTCTCCTTTAAGAAATCATTTGGTTTTGCTCCCCCTGAAGTCCGTAGACTTCGGACAATAGGGTCCGATCCCATCTGATAGAATCCGTGATTACTCTTGGATCGCCTTCCATCGTCCCAGTTTCCAGATCGCTTTCTTGGGCAGCAACAAAGCGCCATTGTGTTTTGACAACTGCTACAGTCGTTTCTGTTCTTTAAATCAAGCTTTGGGTTTGCGGCTGTTGAGATTTTCTCCTCTGGAAACACTGCTTGCGATATGACAAGTCCTGTAGCTGAGCGGTTGTTAGTTGGCCTATTGGTTGACAAATCTTTGGAGCTGAAGGTTTTACAAACTATGTTTCTTGAAGACTGAAATTTTTTGCCGGCCGGGTGAAATTGACTGGCGGGTTCAAACTGACCGCTAGGCCAGATCTCACCGCAACATTCTACCGTCTTATCGGTTGCATTTCTATCCGATCTACTTCGATTGCGACTAATAATGTCTGTGCGTCCCAATGGGGGACGAGTTTTGTGCTCTGCAATTGCATGAGTGTGAGTGTTATTTATAGAAAAGGATGCTTGAGCTTTGCCTTCGGTATGAGTCATATGCGCGGCAGCTTGTGTTTGATTAGCACAGGCAAAGGTAGTGTGTTCTTTATTATATTTGTTACATTCGCATGAAGTGTAAGTCCCAAGACAGTAACCATTCGCGAGGTTGTGGTTATGCTCGTTTGACGTCAACCTAGAACTTGGTGGAGATAACATTGCTTCTGAGGACGAAAGCGATGAAGACACAGACTGAGATGAAACCGATTCAAACGATGTAATTGATACTAACGATGACGATTTTGACAACGATGATGGAGCACCGCTGGTTCCTTGCCTGGTGTGGAACGATGAGAGAGGGTGTTGGTAATTTTTCTCGACAAACTGAATAATTCTAGGACTACCTGTTTCTTCTGGGCATTTCGCAAGCTTGTTTAAATCTTTTGTAATTTTATTCGTTGTAGATTGTACTTTCTCGCTTAGCAACGTCGCCTCTGCAATACACGCACTTCCAGCTACCTTACAATCATTAATGTCATTCAGCGCACGTTCATTACTTAAATTGGGCTGGCGTTTTTCTATTTTAGTGTTGATGGATTCACACCCGTTTTTTGTGCGACCTGACATTGCACTGCGTATCATCGACATGCAATCGCCATTAAAACTGTCAGCAAGTGCGCGACTTGACATCATATCATCATAATTTCTGATCTCCTTTAACGGCTCTATGACCTTATTTGACATTACAGAGCTTAAAGGTGCTGTAGTTGATGTCTTTACAAGGCTTAGTTCAGGCAAATTAGTCGCTGCGAAGCTGTCATTCACAGAACAGGCATTTTCATAAGACCTAATGCGTTCAAAATTCGCTTTTTTATTCAAGTTTAAATTCTTTTTGTTCAATGAAAACATTTCATTCATGCCTCGAACATTATTTATCCGTGCTCGGCGCGCGTCATTGTCAAAACCACAGGCCGCTTTGTTTTCACTACTTGTGCTAGAATTGCTATCTCCAGCAGACCATTTTTTGTCCTTTCGAGACTTTGCGGTTACTGTAGTGAGCTTGTTATTAATCTCCACTTCATCACCATTCAATTCTGAATAAAGCTCAACGTCGTCGGCCGATCCTACCAAGTCAGCCCCAGTAATATTTGCGAGCAGAACAAGATCGTCGCTTTGCAAATCGGTTGCCGATGACCGTTCACTCCTTGGCGGAGAAGTACATTTGCTGACTGGAGTTGGCGTTCTTCTAAAGACAAAATCGGTGTTGGTCAAACTCGGCTGAAGGTGTATTGCAGTGCTAGGAGTATTGCCTCTAGACGCCGAATCCGTTGGCGGAATTACCCATAACTTTGTTAAAATGGTCTCCCTTTCGGCAGTTTTGTCCTCGCTACTTCGCGCTTTCAATCTACCCTCACGGAAGATCTTGGACGCTTTACCTCGGTTTGAAATTTGAAGCTCCATCGCCAAAGTCATCATAGTTGAAGGTTGGATTGTAGTATGAGTGCATCTCTTGTCATTCAAAGCCGGATCGAACTCGATTTTTTGTTTCTCATTGATGATTTCACTGTTATCTGACTTGGCCAATGTATTACGTATTTTTCGAACACTTTCTTTAACAGTCGGTTTAGATGCTTCGTTTTGAGCTGTGACTGAAAATGTAGAAAATTTGAGCTTTTCTTGATCTGAAAGGCACTTTCGAGGTGAGCTTAAGTCCGTTTTAAACAATCGACGAGGGGATTGTCTGGTGAAAGATGGGGGGCCACGATATGCTGTGATGCTGTTCATTGCCATTAGCCTAGTTCCTTTTAAAATCACTTCTCAAACCTTCTTGCAATGACAGCACAATTCAAATCACTTCAAAAAAATTTAAAACATTTCAAAAAGTACTTTTATGGCCCCTCATTTCAGGCACATCCTAAGTAACACCTATAAACTGACAAGCAGCTTTGTTCATGAAAAGCGTTTTTTCGCCATACTTGCAGATCAGTAAGAGCGGCGCGAAACACAGGATAATTGCCCAGACCTGATTTGGATGTTTCGAGTTTCTGGGTTTTACATTATTTTTAATAAACACTGCTCGTTGGAACTCGCCAAGCAAAATTCGTCACAAAGTGTTTTTGCCAAAGACACATTGGCTCAGTTATTGTTTAGTCGAAACGAATGACCGCTAGATCACCGCCGCCATTGAGTGGCCATTGGTGAGGCGTTCAAGGCTTTACAATAGTAGACTGCGCTTGTGTTTCACACCAATTTAAAAGTGTATTATATCTCGAGTAAATAAACTATATATACGCTTTTGCAGGGTTACCATCAAACAAAAATTGGGTCAACCAGAACCTCCTACACACTTTTGGGATTCCTCTGTTTTGTATGACGCAATAAATTGTAATATAAGCAATCCCAATAAAAACGGAGCCCTATTGTTGTTGAGGCCACCTTTAACCCTAGAGCGTAAAGAGTTGTCGCTGAGGAACCATTCACCAAGGCAAAGGTGTCCAACCACGTCACCCTTCGGTAAGCTTTCACAACTTACAAGCATCTATAAAAGTAGAAACAGGTTTTTGCCAGATAAAGCTGTTTTCAAACGCTTATTTTGTAACCACAAGTTTAAAGTTTACTATCCACTTCTAGGGGTGCAAAAAACCTTCGTGATATCTATAACGCCGGGCGTCTTGCATTTGAGACGCAAGCTGTAATCATGGATGTTTCAGAGCTCCAAAATATGTTTCAATAAGCTGGCGCAATAAACATAACTTGTTGATTACTGAAAGAGCTGGCAGCGGGCATGGAAAAGTACTGTGGGTGGGGGAGGAGCGCGTTCTATTTATACTACAACTCGTAGTCTATCGCCAAACCAAACGCGCGACACAAGCTTTCTACAACTGTTTACTTACAGCGCAATACACTGACTAGCTTCCCACCAAACTTTACATTCCGCTCACGTAGGCTTTACCTTACAGGCAAAGCAAGTGCTTGTCTTGTCCAGGCAAATCTAGAGTTTTATACGTCCCTGTTCATGCCTTTCAAATTTTCTAGCCTGCTCGCTTAAAATGCAACATCTTAAGTATGAGATAAACTGAGATGAATTTTCATCATCTTGTTCGCACATCATACCGATAGCTTCTAGCTCACATCATGATGACGCGCTGACAGCTGCGAAACTACTGCATTCTCGAATTCGGTAATGGCGATTAACACACTCAATAATGAATGCAATCTGATGACGTCGAAATACGGGAAAAAAACACTTTTTACATAGTAGACCTTTCTCGTAGGAGGCTAAACAGTATTGCCGTCAAGCCAAGCATTGACTTTAAATGGTTTATTGCTATGGGTGTGTTTAGAGGCAATGAATCGAGGGTGCAAAAACTCCTCTCTTGTTTTTTGGAATGTTGAAAAGTTTTTAGATGTTGCGCATTTGTCTACTGTAGAGAGAAAAATGCGTGGTTTTTTGATAAATAAACTCGAGATTTTGTCCAAAAATCTCTTTTAAACTTTTTTAAAAATTTCCTCTTTAGGAAAATAACCGACCAATCGAAGAAAATACGTACTTTACGTAGTTGTGGCAGATAATGATTGTTCCATTCTTGTTTTCTTTTTTTAGCGAATTCTCTTTGGAGCAACAGTTTTCTGTTACCTCAAAGCAACAATTTGTATTTAAACATGAGCCCCATTAATTCTCCAAAATTGAATTTTAAACCCATTAAAACATAATTTTAAAGTTGCCTACCCTACAATTAAAGAGCCCTTTTCTATCGAATGTAAAGCTTCTCTCATTTTTGTTCTGTCTTGATTTTTACATTATCTCCTCCCTCTGCAAGTGGATAAGGAAGCCTTGTTGTCCTTTTGTTTTCTTTTTATCTATTTTTCTCTCCCTCTACGTTTTAAAGCTGTTTGAGTGCATCATTTTGTTCTATCCCGTCTACTCCTTTTTCTGGAGTAAAAATCTATCGTTTTTAAAGTAATAAACTTTCAAAAATTTTAAAAGCCGTATTCTCAGCTTCCCTGCTTAGCGCTGAACAGGAAAGAAATAATGTAAAAAAACTGCAGTTTTGCTCACTGTGTCCTTGGAAAAGGCACTTAATAGGTTGCCTTCATCTTTATGTTGCAGACAGGTGGCTGGGTTGAGCGAGCTATTCGTCGTGGCGGCCCAGTGTAACGTTAAACAAGTAAACAAAGCGTGAGCTCATACTAGTAAGCAAGAAAGGAAGTACTAGCTCATACGAAGACATACGAACTAGTGCGGTAACCATTAATTTCAACACGAAACATCGGAAACAGAAAGCGCAAAAACCGCGTTGTGGTGCATAGCGACCCAATCACCACCGATACCAACACTGTTGCAGCCTTTTTAATTTTAAGAATATTTATAAGAGGCTATCTTAAATATCAAGATTGTTTACGCAGATGGAGGATAAAAAACTAGCATGGCCATGAAAAACTTCGCAATACAGGTTGTCTCAAAAGTAAGTATATACTTTCAAATTTGATTTTCTTTTCAGGCACTCATTTTTTCAGAGAACATAGCGTGGATAACTACTAAATTTTAGGTATAGTTTGCATTTTCTACCAACTCACATAATGGCAGCAAGATCAACTCAAGAAATGAGGTGCGAAATTGCTGTTCGACAAGAAGCGTATGGATCGGTAAGGCAAACTCAGCGCCTCTTTAACGAGGAATTTGTTATTTGAGCTGATGACAATTGAGCTGCTACACGACAAGCAATTTGGGCAACTTCATCGTAAATTTATGGCAACTGGCTCTGCATTCGACACACAACGATTAGAGAGACCAAGGAGCGGACGCTCAGAGGAAACATTCAGCAGTTGGAAGAAGCGTATACATTCAGTCAAGAGAAATCCATGCATCGTGCAGCGGCAGAGCTGGATATCAGCCGATCATTTAATGAACGAATGTTGCCCGAAGATATTAAGGATTTTCTTTACATGTTGCAAACTGCACATAAACTCGAAGAAGAAGACAATGACCGCGGAGTAGAAATGTGTGAAACCCTGCTCAACCACTATGAAAACAACCCATCTATCCTTGACCATATTTGGTTCAGCAACGAGGATGTTTTTCATCTGTCTGGAAGAGGAAATTGGCACAATACTTGAATATTGGAACAGAAAATCCTAAAGCTATCCTGGAGAAAGAGCGTGATTCATCTAAGCTTGTTGCGTGGTGTGCAATCTGCGTTAAAGGCATCATAAGTCCATATTTTTTTCGTGATGATCAAAAAAGAACCACAACTATTACAAAAGAAAACTATCTGGAAATGCTTAAAAATTTTTTCCTCCCAGAGCCGAGAAATAATGCAGTTGTTGAAAACTGTTATTTTCAGCAAGATGGAGCTCCTGTACATTACGCCAGGCAAGTCAGTGATTATTTAAATCAGCTGTTTCGCGATAGATGAATCGGGCGTCGAACTCCTCTGAATTGGGCCACTCGTTCACCTGACTAAACACCTTATGACTTTTTTCTTCGGGGTTTCTTTAAGAACAAAGTTTACTCCACAAAGCAGGAGAAGCTCGCGGAAGTGGAACAGCGGATTTGGGCATCATGTAGACTAACTACACAAGATTTGTTGCGAAGTGTCGGATAAGAATGCCTCAAAAAAATGGTAGAAATGTTTCAAAATTGGTGGTTTCCACGTTGAGGTCTAATATTCGTGAATAAGTAAATTCAACGAGACATTAATTTTTCTAGTTGTTTTTGGAATATTTTGTAAACTTTTGACAAACTTAAATAAGACATTAAATTTTTGAAGAGAATATTTACTTTTGAGACACCCTGTACTTTTACAAAAAAAATGTAGTGGGATTGTTGTTACAATATCAATAAGGAGATTTAATGTGCAACCTTAGGTTTCACATATCAGCAATCATCATGCACTTAATTTACGTTTAGAAAAATAACACACAGAAGAAAATCTTACTGAAATACGCATATAGAATGCATTGTATAGACGTACGTTTTTCCTAATTATTTGAGTTACCGGGTCCATTTGGAATTGTGATCAAAGTGGGTAAACAAAAAACAAAAATTCTTGTTTTGATTATTTACTGGGTTAATTAGCTTGGAAAACCCATCGAAATTCTCGTTCTGCAGCGTTTCATAAAAAAAGTCTTGGCAATTGGCAAAAATTAGCACTTGACAATCTTTTTAAACAATGCAAAATTTAGAAAAAGTTTGCACTTCTTATCCCTCTACCTTCTTTTTCATTGTGTGTGTGTGTGTGTGTGTTTGTTGTAACTCCTCCGAAACTACCGGACTTACGAGCATCAAACTTAGCACGATTGATTACGACCCGGGGGTGAGTGTAATATGGGGGTGTGTGGCGTCACCACGATGTCATAATCAAAGATAATTTTTTTAAATCGTATTTTTTGACAAATGTACGCGATTTTCAGCTTTTACGAAAGCTAGTACCCGACTTACCAAATTCAACAAGTTTCATATTTTTAGCATTTCTCATGACGCCATAATTAACGATTAATTGTAAAATTTGGTTTCTTAACTTACTTTGAAACCTCTGATCGCAGAAACGCGATTAAAGGTTATTTTGAGAAACATTACCAAGACGCTTTCGATAAAAAACTCTACTGCAATTTAAGCTCAATCGACAATGCAACAACAATTTGCTTTTTCAGCATTTTAAGCCTTCTGAGCATGCTTCTTTTTTCCTGCACGCATGAAACTCTCTCTATGATGTCATTATGCTGACTGATACGACCAACAAAGTCTTTCGACCAATGATCACTGTATGATAATGTTTTTCAAAAATTGCTAAACTTTTACAAAATCAGTTTACATAAAAACTGATTTGTGACCTTATTTCTTTACCAATTTTCAAAATTTATTTAACAAATTAAAGTTAATTTCAAGCCAATTCTAATTAATTATGGCATGTAGTTATACTATTAGTTTTTATACTAAAAAAGACTTAAATTTAGGTTCCGTCGTGTAACTTTTTACTCTTTTTCAAAAAGTGGTAAGCTGAGTAAAAATAGGCACGTTTTGTACATAAAGGTTATGAAAAGGTACAAACAATTGGTGTCATTTGAAAGCTGAGAAAATTTTTTTTCCGGCAGCATGTAGCTTCGATTACTTAGGGCTAAGGATTAGCTAGTTTATAATGGCTAATAAACGATTGGTTGCTATACATCTTTTTCCATTTTTACTTAAAAACTTTTCTACTACACCTAAGCATCATGCAATTTTTGGATAAAGTTACTTCTTTGGTGCATTTTGAATATCATTTTTGCAAGCAGGGTTCTTTGGCAATGTTTACCAAAATTTGCAAAAAGATTCATCAAAACATGAAGTCTTTAAAAATTTTGAAAGGTAGCCTATTCCTTAAAACTCTCTAAACTTTGGTGGCTGGGCTTCACAAACTTGCAGTTTGTAAAAAAATCAGGTCCTGCGGTACATTTTGTCTTACCTTTTTCAAAAGCATGGTCCTTTGTCATTACCTATCAAAATTTTCTAAAAGATTCATATGAAAATGAAGTCTCCAACATTTTAAAAAGTAGCCTATTCGATGCAAAACATTGGTGGTCCCCCGACAAAAAATTGGGAATAAAGATGGTCCTTCTTTCTTTTGCAACAAAATATCAGTATCGTGCTGCATATCGTCAAACTCAGTGGTGGGCAACCGGCGGCCATTTTAAAGTTGATGTGCGACCATACGTGGCTTCGCAATTAAATGCATTATTTTAACTTCTAAATCTGAAGGCATGATATGGTTTAAAATATTTTGCCACAGATTGGTAATCTGCGGCACTTTCGCCTTTCATTGAGGCAGGTGAGTGCGTTGATACTCGGTTCATTGCCACCGATTAGAGGTGAAGACCTTTTTGGGGGGGCGAGGAACACACTATGTTCAGCAGACTTATGGTGGCTCTCATTGTTCTCTTTGTTGTGGGAAACAGATTCAAATGGCTCTTCAGCCGTAAAAGGTTGCCGAACCCTGAATTTTGCGGCCATATGATTAAAATTAATTTTTGATACGGCCATCTAAGCGTTAAAGGTCGCTCACCCCTGGTCTAATTTTTGAAGCCTTTTGCTTGGCCAAAATGTGAAGCCTGAAGAGCAGGCTTATATGATAATCTTAACCTCGACATTGCTGATGGGGATCTGCTATTGTAATAACTTAAATGTAAGCGCTTTTTGCAGGCTGCCTTTATGCCAGAACCAAGCAACATGCGCTCAGCCAGAGGCTTTTGGTCGTACAAATACGCCTACAATTACTAAAAAGTTGTAAGTAGTGGCCCTAACATTTAATAGATTTTTCTGAGAGTGTATGTCAATCACTTAGGGGCTCCCCTCTTTCCTTACCCCACAATTTTGAAAGTACGCATCCATGCACTTCATAAAATGAACAAATCAAATTTTTTGGAATCGTTAGCTGTTTCAACTGGGAGCAAGTCTAGTCCCTAAGTACTAAACAACGCAAGCAAGGAGTGGTCAAGAACTCCAGAAACTTCGGGAGAAATATAGCGGCCATGCACAACTCCCTACATGGGTTTTTTAGGCTCAATTGTTTCCCATTGAAAATTGGTAGCCTACTGCTAATTTTGCAACGAGAATCAGCTGTCAACAACACATTAACTTTGTATAAAGTCAACTGTTGTCACGAGTATCAATGAAGTGAAGTCGGCAAGCCGGCTGAACCGATATTCTTAACCTCAACATCATCGATTGGGTGCCCTGGTATTGTAATAACTTAACTCTGAGTGCTTTTTTCCGAGTAGCTTGCTCTTTGCATGGCTGCGTTTAAGCCAGGTCCAAGTAACATTTGCGCAGCCTGAATCGTTTGCTCATACAAACACGCTTACAGTTACAAACAAGTTGTAAGCAGTGGTTCTAATATCTATTAGATTTTTTATGAAAATGCATGTCAATCACCTTGGCGTTCTTCCACAGCTTTCATATACAGGGTTTTTATTTGCAATATTTATCCTCCATTCACGAGAAAACGATGTATCGCTATGTTTTGGACGGTGAGTTTGTACTCGCTTGGGAGTTGCCATTTCCGGGTCACCTGTCTTCCACAAAAAAGTGGGGTGTCCCGTTCAGTGCCTTGCCCAAGGACATAACAAGCGAACTTGCCGGTGGGCCGTAAGTCGCGCACCAAAACATTTAAGACAATTTTGATTATATAAACGTTATTTTATTTAAAACAAGCTTATCTAAGGAACTGATGACACGTTATACACGCTGATACAATCACAAATGCTCAAAATGATCATAAATACTAACTCAACTCGCTCGTTTATTGTTAAAGGCATATCTGAAAATTAAAGGAAAAAAATTTTAAATGCAAATCATACCTAAAAAAAATTTGATTGTAATTAAATTTGACAGATACAATGACTGATACATTCAAACAATGGTAAATTACTCTATGAAAGAACATTTATTATACATGAAAAGAAAGGAAAAGATATTCTACCCCATTAATTTTACATTGTTTCACACCACACTCCACGTAATTTCTTGGTGCGGGGCCTAAGGCCCACCCTTTACTTTCAAGCGTTTGCTGAATTTAACGGATAAGCGTTTGTTAAGTTTAAGGAGGCCTATGCTGGAAACAGGGCAAATATGATGTTGCCGGCGACTCGATAAACTTGAAGACATGAAGCATCTTCGCGCAACCCTCCACAACGATTGCATGTCAAAATACAATAATTTTGTTTCGGAACGAGATTTGGCTATGTGAAAAACATGAACTTTTTATCAGTGTTTTCACAACAATACATTGGGTGAAGCTGGCGCAGCCTGCTGAATCGATATTATTAACCTCGACATTACTGTTGGGGGCTCTACGGGTGACGCCGAGAGAGCCAGCTAGTATAATATAATTCCTAAAGCTTAATTTTCAATATTGATTTATTAATTTTTAATGCGTTTATCACAAATACTGAGCTCAATACAGAAAACCACAAAGTGATTTGAAAAGAGTGGGTAGATATTTAAACAAAACTGAAGTTGAAAGCTAAATACTGCTTGATCTGCCACTACCCTGCCTGTTTTTATGTCGCTCCAAGATATTTCCCTTCTTCTCAAGCTGTTTAACTAATGAATATTTTAATTCTTTGTCGTTTTGTTTTGCTTTCTTGGTTTCAACTTTGACACTTGACTCTCCACTTCTTTTTTCCATTACATCTTCCACCATCTTTATCATGTAACTTCGCGGATTTTTCGGTTTTTCTGCAGCAATTTTTGCAGTAATTTCTTGAAACAAAGAAGTCAATTGATGCTTTGCAAAGTAAACATGTGCACGATATTCTGGATCGTCCATCAGCTCAAATTTAGGAGCAGAACTATTAGCTGCAATTTTACGCCCAGACATTTTCATAAAAGATGTTTTTCGGTTAGAAAATGGTTGACTTGAATGTTGCTTTGCAAATTGTTGAAGCCATACACAAATTTGTGATGTCATAAAATAATTACAGTCAAACAAACAAAAGCAACTGAAGTGGAAAACTGGCTATCAAGAAGTAACTGCATGAATATTAGCATTAGCGTAGGCCTACACTTTGAACTAAGAAAAGATAAACCTAATTGTATTTATGTGGATACGGTATCGGCATACCGGTTCTACTCTAAGCCCTCTTATCTCATAGGACTCCCAAAGCTTCTCTTCCGCGCCATATTGAGGAAACTTTGAAGCAATATTCCTAAGCTGTACACTCTGCGACAGACTGATTGCTGGTTTCTTTTGAAATATGTTGTGGATTACAGTTTGCATCCATCAATTAATTGCTACAAGTTTGAACTTACTTGAGTTTGTTGACCTAGAACTTTCTTGAACTCTGCATTTTATTACGTAACAAACATGTTTTGAAGTGTGATACCTCTGTACAATTTTCTAGGAGATTCGTTCTGTCATGTAACAACTGTGTTTTGCAATAGTACAGTAATCATGTGCTAGTCTTTGCTTGTTTTTCTAGAAATCGCTAAAATTATCTATTGAACCTTCTAGAATTTAACCTTTTGCATATATGGAGCGTTGTTACAATAATTAATTTTTCTAAATTCTAGATCGTAAATCCCAGTGAGATTGTGTTATTCCCGGGAGAGTTGTATTATTTTAGATGGTAGATTCTAATTTCGAGTGAAATTCCAGTGGGATACTGGGACAGTGCCAAGAGAATAGATTTATTTTAGGGGATTTAGTTATCCTGAGAGTGAGTGATGTACTATCGTCAGAACTCAGAAGAACGCAGTGCCGTACTGAGTTTATTTTGAGGATATTTTGGAAGTGTGATTACCATTGGTGAGTTTAAGATTTTAGTCAGCGATTTTGGGAGTTACTGACTTTACTTATGTTACCAGTGGAATACTGGAAGAAAATAATACCAGTGGAATTATTGGATTATTACGGAGAATTTAATGCTGTAAATTTATTGGCAACGGCAATTACTATATTTGTGGCATATGTTCTTCTCGTTTAAAGGTGTTTAAAGGCTTTCTTGATAAATTTGTGTTGTTTTGTTCACCTTAGTGAAGAGTGAACGCCTCTAAAAGTTAACGTTGGATCAAAAGAGGTCTACCAGCAATAAAATGAAACATCTTTCCAAGAATTCCAGTTTGGCTTCGCTTTAAAGCAGATGTGTCTTTCATAAGAAGTAGAAAATTTGTTTTCTCTTGCACGTTTACCCAATTTATATTTCAACTTTATTTGGATGACAAGTATAGTTTTTATTTCTAATCTAAAGCTGCTGCGGTAGTAAGTTATTGCGAAAATTGCAATAAAAGTTGTTTAAATGGGTCGAGAGAGGAATTTTATTAGCAACAAGCACTTTAGTTATAGAGTAAACACGCCTACTTGTAGAGTAGAAAGATGTCAATACGAATATAAGCCAAAAAGTGGCTCAGACGTCCATGCTGAGGTCTTTAGTAGGTCACTTGAACAGAAAGCATTCAAATCTCTATTCCAAAGCCGTCGAAAAAGAAAAGAGAAAAAGCCCAAGGCGTCAAATATAATTTCTCATTTTGAATGGCAACCGTGAGGAAGAAGTAGCACGACTGTTGGAAAACAACCTGCAACAAGAGTTAAATTTCCAATCACAAGCCAAAGTATCAAAGATAGTGCAGATGAAGCGGTCACCACCAATGGTTTTACTTTTTGCACCTTTCAAAAACCCGGCATCGCAAAGATGCTTGCTCCTTCCTCCGTACAAGCATGAAGCATTGATGCTTATCGTATAAAGATGATAGAAACCAAATAGTCATTTGCTAGTAAATTGGTTTCGTTTAAAAGTAGATTTGTGTACGCGGAGAAAGGATCGCTTTATTGGAATAAATTTGCAAACAGTGATGGACAGTAATTTGCGAGTTATTGCCGCAGCTGTAAACGAGTGACACGAACAAGCGACAGCTGCTGCAATACGTAAAAACTTGTAAGCTGCTTGGCCAAGCTTGGTATTTTGGAGAAGCAAATTTACAGTACAACCTTACGACAGATAACGGATCTAACGTTTTAAAGTTGGGGAGCTGATGAAAAGTGATATTTTTCTGACCGAAAATGTTGCTGATCTGAATAACGCGGATGAACGTGATGTAACTGAAACTTCCGATAATGAACTAGCAATAACTAATGAAGATGGAGTTGTTACCATCAGATGTCCTGTTTACACATTACAACTGAGTGTGCATGACTTCATTAAAGCTAATTTCAGCGCCAAAGAAGTGGTGGCAAAAGTGAGAAAGTCGCCAAAAAGACCCACTAGCAGAATATCAGAGCGTTGTTCAAGCACAAAAACAAACCTCTTTCTAGACTGGATTGTGAGACCGGCGGGGCTCAACGTTTTTAATGCTTGAAAGTATGTAGTTTGTCCGGAATTTGTTGCGCCAAATCATCATGCGACCGAATCCCTCTTTTAGTCAGACGTTGACTAGTTTGCCGTGCAGGAGCTTACTGGACGTTTAAAATCAGTTTATTACACGACCTCTGCAAATCCAATTAGCTGAAGAAACTAACTTCTGGTGAGTTCTTTGGTGAGTGTAAAGTCCAACTGCAGCTCAAGAGTGTGAAAAACAATGCATTGACTATGCTTCATATCATGGAATATAGAGAAACAACTTTGTTATCTTACGCAGTTTTTTTGCCTGCAATTTATGTTGATCCAAAGTATCAGGTACTTCTAAAATATTCTCAGAAAACAGTTGCACAAGCCCATTTTGCAGCACTGTGGAGGTGCAAGCAAATGCTGCTGGTGTCAGTTGACACAACTAACGTAGAATGTCTAGACTCATCCTCAGAGTCTGAAAATGAATCTATTTCTGCATACGCGGTTGATATTCTTAATGAGATACTTACCACTTTGGGTGCGTGCGGTGCCAGCTTATCACCACCACGGAATGAGCAAAACGTAATTGAGATGATTAAGTGCTTCAACAACCAAGCCCGCCTCCTCAGGATTATCAACACATTTGAATGGTGGGACAAGCAAGCAGTGTCCGATCTCAAGCGCACCGCTAATGTTGCTCCTGCTATACCAGTTACTCAACCAGCGTTGAAGGAACTTTTTCGGTTTAAGGTATGTACCTTTTATTGTACACTCTAAATGAGTTGACATTCGGGCTTAAAGAAGACATAATTGAGGCAATAATATTTCAGCATTGCAACACGTCAACCTTTCGTTTGCCGTATAATTTGAATGGCTTTTCAAAACGTTTGAACAATTTCCTTTACTATTTGTTCGTTCGTTGCTGTTTTTGTCCTTTGACGATGATAAGTTGACAACATTGCTGTTTTGATCGTTAAGTATAAATTCAATTAGTATATTATCAAGCTGATATTCTATACTATTAAATGAAGTAGTTGGCTGGAGGTTGGTTGAGTGACCCGGTTTTCTCCAGAGAAAGTAAAATTAGCATAGCCTCTCTACTTCTGCTGATATTTGTCTTAGCACGCATTTGCTGTTACGTACGAACAAAAATGTAGCGAAATAATTGCCACTGAAAGGCTCGGTGTTACGGTCGATAAAAATTGCGTACCGCGCTATTGCATAAGGTAATTGTTTACATTTATAGTATAGAATATTTAATAGTATAGAATATACTACATTTAATAGTATAGAATATTCCGTACCGTACCTAATCTCCTGGTCGTTAACAAGTAAGCTTGGGAGCTTTGGGGTCGTTACCAAGTAAACTTGAGAGCTTTGGAGGTCGTTACCGAATTGCTCAACAATCAGGTTACATCACTTTAAAATATTTTTGTTGGTTATAAAATTCAGATTGATTGCACAGAGCACAATCTTTCGATCCGACTTTTAGCCTTTTGTTGTGCTTCGCTGTATAGATCGACTTTATGAGGTGTGACAGAAAGATCTTCCGTACTGAGGCTATGCATTAGGTTGCCTGAATGATTCTCAAAAATAACATCTAATCGTTGGATAACAGCACCCATGCGACCCAAATACTATTCAAATCTAAAAATATGAAGATGAGGCTCAAACATTCGATATCCGTGGACCATACCTTTCCACTGAATATCTAACCCACTCCCGCTCCGAACTCAACTGCTCCATCACTGTCCCGACAAAAAATATATAATTAAGCGTTGATAAAAATGCAATTTACGACAAGAGTGGTTTCAATTATAGATGAAATATGATCATAATTATAACCTCGCACGAGATTCCATTATGCTAGCTGTTTCTGTCGTGTTTTGCTAAATAATTAATCGCTGTCCGTTCAATTGCCGAGTAAAGAAAGAATCTTCTGACGATGACGAATTGTCTTTGGAGAGAGATGCGAGAGTGAATGTTTGATCATCTGGTGCTTGCTAAGATATGAGCTTATTGGTTGACGATTGCATTTGAAGAGCAACTACGTTTTGACGTTGAATGTACCAAGTATCCCTTTTATTCCCAATACAAAGTATCATGCAGAATGGTTGATTAAAGCGAATACCCTACTATATTTTAACATCGCAGATGCCCATAGACCTGTTTCGATCTATAAGGTCTCTTCAGGGCAGATATGTCATGAGAAGACGACAGGTGTAAGCTACATTTGTAATTTCGAAAACATAGCTCTGTTGATAGCCTTTCCCAGACTATCTATGAGCACAAGTAGATGAATTGTCTCCTACCTCTACTAGCCTGGGAAGGACAAGTTATATTTACTACATTTGAACATGACGGTTACAGCATCATTTCACAATATTAGAATACTTTAGCATCACATCATGTTGAAGTATTTTTTTATTTGCGGTTCAGATCGCGCTTTTTTTCAACGACCAACTCAATCGGAATTGCGCTACAATGCCTGCGCTTGCCGTGTGAATCATTACGATGAAATCTAAACTTCGGATTGAGACCAGTGGCGTAATCAAGGGGGGAGGGGAGGAGACGTCCTCAAACGATATGAAAGAAACACCAAATATTGAATGATTTCCAAACCAAGGTCTTCAAGTTGAGAAAGATGAGAAATAGCAATTTAAACACGAGATATAAAGCAAGATTGAAATTAAGAGGTCTTGAATGACAAATAATTGCTTTCAAAAACCCTTCAAGGTATAAAAAAAAGATCAAAAGTATCGAATTCAACAAGCGATCAAAAGTAACATTTCTGACTGTTGGTCCCAAATTTGCAAGTATTTTCTACTTGATGATATTATTAGGCTGAGTTAGTAGTTGCTACCCCACCCAAAGATAATTTCTAAGTACTCTCTTGATTCAGGCACACAGGCAACTCAAATATCGCTTACATGTAAAAATATTTAGCTGAGGCCCAAATATTTGATGTCTGCGAGCACAAGCGTACCGAGGGGGAGGTCACTGTGCCATGGCCACCCCTCAGTCCCTAAAAATGTAAAGCAAAACCAAGCAGTTTTAGCAAAAACAAAGCTGGTTTGTGATGTCACACGATTGTGACGAAACTTTGCTCCCCCCCTCGGAAACTTTCTGCGTACGCCACTGTCTACGAGCCACTTCATTCTAACCAAGCTGCTCTAGTTTTTGCCATGCCACGCGCACAACATCCGCAGCAAGTTAGCTGTGCTTTAAACACGTGTCAACAAAATGAAACGAGGAAGATCGCCGAGAAGTTTAAATTTATAAGTGAAAAAAGTGATAGGTTGCGTTTTGAAAGCATAGGTTTTTTTTTAATTTATTTCTGTTTTCATATATGTTGTTGTTAGTGTAATGTTTTTGTCGGACCCAGCAACCATGCACAGCAGATTTTAGCAATGCTCTATCACTTCGTCATAGTATAAATTAGCTCATTCTAGTTTTGTGAGTTTAGTCATTTGCTGATCAAAAACGAGCATTTACTACTAACACGAAGACTATTAGGATGAACATATGGAGGAGACGGGAGGAAAATGTATCTATCAAAGTTTGGACAAGAGAGCATTTAATCTGGATCAGGATGTTTTCACATATACTTTGTAAAGTACAGTAGTAGGTAAAGTTTGTACCCAGCAAAGTCTCAGGCTACTACGTCCACATATTACTGAAACTGTCCCCTCCTTTTCCTAGCATTGCTAATTGGATTCGCCTCTGTTCTCTGCGAACGTGAAAAAAAAGAAAATTTCAGTTTTTTCACAGCAGCACCATTTTAACAATTCATCTTCTTTTTCGAAAAATTTTCGGCAATCGGTTCTAGCAGCAACCACCGTTCTTTCGAAACTTATTTTTAACTATGACCTTGGCTAGTTCTGTCAGTACACAGAAGATTTTTGAAGAGGATGGAAAAGATCTTGAAATATATATGCAAGCGAAGATTCCTTTTCGCTCAGAAATATGCTTAAAAATCAGCGCCTGTTGAGTGAACGGAAAGTTATGATCTTTTTGTCTCTTTCTTAATTACTCATACACGAAAATTGGGCTGATAACTTTGCATTGTTGTCACAATCAAGGAAGGAAGGGCATGGCACGCTGACTTCTCTTGCCTCTATTTGCTAAACAACATAAACTGTTTCGCTCTTTCTTAGGAGCAACTTGACATGGCCGTAGAGATCCAATAGGGTTCAAGGTCAGATTTGATGTAGTAGGCTATCATAGTTTAAAATATGTTAAAATGACATTTACCTTGTTTTTAAAGCAAGGCCTTGCTGTCTCCACAGGCTTCATTTTATCGGAAAAATCAGACCGAGGCTGACTGGTCTCCTGGATCTTTGCCTCCACCCCGGATTAAAATTTGGTTTTTGGCCAGTAAATGAGCAGTTGAAGTAGATATCTGACAACGCGTTTTAGGTTGCAGGGTAAATGCAGTAAGATTGTATTAACTAGCGTGATTTCCTTTTTCTTAGCAATTTTCGGTGTTTACCTCTACTTCTTAGTTCCTAATTTGCTACAATTTCATTGAGGCTTACTTATAAAACAGATAACTTTAGCGTAGCATAACCTACGTGAGCAGTGAATTGACGGATGTCAAACTACGTCAGTGACAGCGAAGCAAAATAAAATCCATTAGCATCGTATATACAAACATGAAATTCAACCAAGTAATATCCTTCCCCAAGTTTCAAAGTTTGTTGGTCAGCATTGTCAGCTACGTAAAGGCTAACTTAAGTTAATTGTGAGTTTCAGTACTTTCAAAAACAAATCAATGTGCTTGCAGAGAAGCGTACAGCTTGAGTAAGTCCAGAGTACCTCCTTTCCAAACAGAAAAAATATTATTAATAAACGAGTAGAGGTCTGTAGTGACCTATTGCATTACGACCCTTACTTTTCTATTGATAAACGCACAGGTCCTATGGTAGTTGTGATGAGGTTTGCGGGAGCAAATACTTGCCCCATTACTCAAGGCGCCTCTTTGTTTGCAAAGATATTGCCCATATGAAAAAGCCTTCTTTGATATTTTGGCTTAGCCAACTTGACCCGGAAGCCTCTATTTGCTTTTTATTTCAGCTTATCGAGTGAGTGAATCAGTACAGCATTGGTCGTGCCATGTTAACAAGCAGAGGAACATGGGTCGAGAGATTCAAATCTTCTTCCCTGAAATTTTGTAAAAAATATAGAGAATTGCGTCTTTTACAACCTGCAGAGCTGTTTTCGAAAATATTCTTTTTTTTATCTGTTAAGTAGACTTTCTTGTTGTCTGGGCTATTGTTGTAAAGAGAGGCAAACACGTAGAGCTGCTAGTAAAGTTGACAAATTTTGTTTTTATCTAATATTCAGGTCAGTGTTTTGTTTAATAGTTCGGCTTTATTAAGAGTGTTTAGCTAAAAAAAAGTTGTGTATCACTTTATCTTTGTTGCTCTCTTATTTTTGTGCTGATCAACTTCCAGTGCAATACAGGAAAGAGAAAATTTCAATCTCGTCATTATGTTTCTTCGATCAAACTTTCTTTATTTTGTTGTGGTAAGTGTAAGCCGACGAATAGAAACTTACGAGGTTACCTTTATTTTGAAACAGAGCAAACACGTGAAGACATTTTAAAGAGAGTTAGTACTGAATTTGAACTCACCTTGTACATGGATTCAAGTGACTAAAAGAGCTACGCCACAGCTAGTAGGCTAAGGAGAGTCACATGGTTTCCAGGGCCTAATTTTCTGGGCATAAAAATGACCTTAACTTTAAAATAAAGATTTTTTTAGAAAATACATCACGATAAGCCCTTTACACTGAAGAAACATCCAAATCTTTACTGCTGGCTTAATTCAACTCAGGTATATTGAGAGGGTGCCATTGAAACACACAAAAAGGGAAAGAGATGGTCTGGGCTGGCTGGTACCCCTTTTATATTGTATCAGGAATGATATTAAAAGTTAATATCTTAGAAATTATCGAGCTCTTGGATCGAAGACTGTGGATGAAACTTGGATTCTTCGACACTAAATCTAATGAAAAAACTTCCAGTCGCTATTTTGAATCAGTTTCTGGCCGGACGTTTCAATAAAGGATAAATTTTGATATTTGTTTCAGACTCTAAGCTGCTTTACAACATCAATAGCTTTTGAATCTGGTTCAGGTTATGATTATGATTACAATGATGAGAGCAATATTACATACACTGATAGTGTTAGTGGTACGTATGCTAAACTTGTATAAGTTTGGAGATATAAGGTTTTGTAGTTGCAAAAAGTGAACAATCGCTGAAGCAAAGACGCAATCTGCGCAAATTAAAATTTTTGGTATATGCTTTTCATTTAATAGTTTATGCATGCATGACTTAAGATACTGAACTCCTATTTTACCAAGATATCATTTTACCTCACATCACGGCCCGGTCGATACTAATAATTATTTTTCTTATTTTTATTTATTCTTTTTTAAAGACCTATAGCAAAATTATTCAAAAATATAATATCATTCAGATTATACTTCAACTATTTTGTTCTACCTTTTTTAACGTTAATGTAGTCATCAAAATAACGTCATCTTCCTTTTCGTAGCCCACACTGTATCTTCATTATGTCTTGGTGAGGAATAAAAAATGATTGAATTGATGAACAAATGTAGAGAAAGCAAGAGTTTTTGTTTTTTTAGATAGCAGAAAAGACGTGTTTTTGCTTAAATATCTGTGGTCGTAAATTGAATTAACTGAAAACATGTTAACTTCTCTTTGTTTCTTTTAAAGCAAATCCTTGTTTCGACAAAGAATTTGACGAGCTCTGGCAAGCAAACGAAGACTCTTTGGAAGCGTTATTTGGTTCCCTAGAAAAAGCAGTTGAAGTTCTTCCTAACTGTCTTGCGGAAGATGCAAGTTATTGGTTTTATGATCAAGCATTTTTTGAGATTAAAAGCAAGTTGAACAACACTGGTAAGTTTGTGTCAAAACCTAAATGCTATGCTCATTTATGGAGGTTAACTTCAAAATGTGTCCAAATAGCTTTTTTAGGTAACATCTTCTTTTGAGCCCATGATGATCTTTTGCTGAAAAATTTTTGTTTGCTTTAAGATACCCTCAAACCAATTTCTTATTATAAAGCCTCTTTCCGAGATATTTGTTGAGCAAGTTTATCCTTGATCTACTCCAGAGGTCCCTAACCTCCTTTGCACTACAAATTGATTTCATGCTGGCAATATTTTCACCGACCTGCCTTCAAATTTTGTTAAGCAAGCAGTGTCTAAAGCTCCCGACGTAAGGGAGGGATTATTGTAAAAAAGGCTTTTTTAATTTTTTGTAAAAAAGCAACATTGCATGTCAAAAGAATTTATTGCAGTTCGGAAATAGACAGATCGGGCCTTGCTTCAGGGCGCACGTTTCCGTTTTAGCTTCAAAAAAAGCTACTACCCAAGAAATGCAGAAAAATTCCCCAATTTGAACGGATCATGAAAATAAAAAGATCTTTACCTAAAATAACTGCAAAAATACATTTCAAAGGTCATCGTCAAAAAACTGTGGCGGCCCGATAACAATGCTTCGCGACCCGATGGTTGATGTCCAGTGATCTAATTTGCAAAAACGTTGAGTTTTGTGTTTGTTTATGATATCTATCTGGGTCAGTGTTTTATTTAGAAACCAATTTCGTTTGGGGGGAAGGGGGGTGGGGGCGGAGCATCAACTAAGTTTAATCGTATTGCGAAGCGATGTTATAAAATAAGTAAGCTCAATCTTATTTGGGGAACAGAGCGTTAAGGAAGAGAAACCTTTCAAAACTGAGAATTTTTCCCATTTTGATCTCCAAAACAACATGAAGATATGTTTTTGTAGATCAACTGGTTGAAATCGCAGCTTTCGTCTCGAAAGGATTATTTTCTAAAGCTTACAATCTTTTTTTTTGTCATACCATGCGGGAGTGGGCCATTGCCCTTTATCCCTCTCCCCCTTTTCAATACGCCACTGACGCAGATTCGCACGACCGCGCCGATCTGCTACAACCATTTTTGCAGTGGGGCTAATTTCGCGGTAGTGGAAGATTCTACCGGCCAGTCAGAGTTTTTGAAGTGAACATTGGCGTAAGACCGTGTGACAAGCATTGTACGTAGACCAGGGAGACAGAAGACCTTTTTCTTTTTGGAAATCATCTTTTGCACTAACTTATTTGCTGACTTTCGTTCCCAAACAAATTGAAGATCTTTTTTCGGAGATGTTTGTTTTCACTGCCATTTTTTTATCAAATTCTGTCACAAAATAAGTTTGATTTTTTTGCTTGTTTGAGAAATCAACCTACCAATTCGGCCTCATAAAGGTTGAGTTGCCGAAGTGTCGATCTAAAAATGCAATCTGTGGACACGAGTTACAAGTCACATCTTTCGTCCTTCCACGAGCAGCAAAACTTCACGTCGCGGGCCTAGTTAACAGGTCTTTGCACCACAACGTTGATTATGTGGAAGCAAACTTTAGCTCTGCATAAATTGCAGATCATTTGGATCCAGTCGATCGAGAGAAAGTTGTTGCAATATTGGATGCAATCAACGACAAAATGACAGAATTGTGTCAATACTCTTATTTGTGCAAAAAATCGAAAACTATAAGGTAGATTAGAAAGAATTATATTAATAATCTTCTAATAAGTTAAAATCATCAATATATGTTTATTTTTGTTTTCTCAACTTTTGCCAAGCTAGTTCTACATCGTCAACAACAAAAATAAAACGCAATCCATATCTATTTCAGATTTGTATTTGAAAGAATGTTAAGGATAAGCCACCTTACTGCTTTTATAGCTCGCCATATGATTATTATCTGGCACTACAACGATAATGTCTCAAAGTCCAATATGACGTAGATTTCACGACGGCATTGAAAACAAAAATCGGAGATTTTTTCGCACTTTTTAAAAAGGGAGTATTTCGAAAGCTGTAATATCACTACCACGCAAGTTTTACATATGTACCCCTTATAAAATACAGCACGAGCTCTATTTGAATGAGAACATCTGAAGAAGTGGTAGTTACAATCGCGAGAGCTCGGGCTGAATTGATTAATCAAATTAGTCTTATCTGTGCCACTGAAAGCTATTTTTAGATTAGTGATGTAAAAATGATTGGAAGATGAACTACTGATTTGAAAACATGTCCACTGCTAATATTTCTATCAGTGCCGCGCTTATAAGTTTGTTTGATAATGAAGCATTGACGTCCAAATGTTTGAAATTATTTTTTGGGGCTTTTTATACAAACGCCAGCTTTTCAAAAAATTGTGATAGGAGTTCGAACTTTTTTGTTTTACTGTATTGTTTTTTATTATAATATGTTCTGGAAATGCTGAATTTTAAAAGGTTTGGTTTTTAATAAACTGGCTGTTAAACTGTGCTTTGAAAACTTTTTCTTGCAGAGAAGTCCTTGATTGTGCGATTGGCCGAAGGTTAAGAAATGAATTTTTTCACACAATTGACACCATCTTGTATTTTGCGCCAAGCACCTGGCAGTGTGAAGCGCTGATACCCAGTTTATGGTGGAAGGTGGTGAACGTGACGTACATGGAAAAAACGTGCACATTGAATCAGGCTCTGTCAGCTTTGCTCGAATTAGATCTGGTGACTGTTTGTTATATCAGTTTAATTAGGCTGTGATCACCAGCTATAAAAAGTGAAGGTAGACAAATTACAATAGTCCTGCATATTTAGCTCACGGTTAATGAGCCCATCTGCTTAATAAGCCCGAAATTGTCCGGTCCGGAATTACGCCGTTTTAACTTCTAATAAAACAAGCCCACCTTACAAATTCAAAACCTCGCCCAATAAGCCCAATTTTTGAACACATATTCTTAAAATTGGGAGACAAGTGTCGCAGCTCACACTTCTTTGTCTTGCTTTCGACAGTTTCGCACTTCGTTACGCTGCTTACCTAGTTCTTAATTTAACTGTTTCGTCACAGATCGTTTATTTGTGCCGTAATCGATTGCAAGACAAATGGAGCGCCGTCGATTTTATTTTTAGCAACTTTTAGCCATAATGCAGTCGGCGAAACTCATTTATGCTCGTGAGAGTGGCGAAAATTTGTCCCTGGGTAAATCAGCCCACCTGCTTAATAAGCTCCTACTTGTCCGATCCCGAGGCGGGCTTAATAAGCGGAGACTACTTCTCCAATATATCTATTTCAATAACCAAAATCAGCAATTGTTTAAGATTCTTGTTCCTGTCAAAACTACCGAGATGCCGAGATTTGGAACTAAACAAGATCTTTTGTACTTCAATCTTTCATTACTGAAATCTAATAATATCTTATTGCTTGAAACATGTAAATTTATCTGTAGATACTTGAACAAGACTTTGCCTAAAAGCTTTAATGATTTTTACCCCAACTCGGTTAATACATCAATATCATACTAGGACCTCAATAAATCGTTTTTCTTGCCACAAATCAATAAAGCTGTGATCAGAAAATCAATGAAAATAAACGAAGCAAAAGTTTGGAATAGTTTGCCCACTGAATTCCAAAATTGTGCTCATTTAAATCCTTTTTGTTTTTTCCAAAAAAATAAAAAATACTTGTCTAATCAAAAAAATGAACAGTCATATTAAATTCAACCTCTTACTGCATGTTTTATTTTTGTCATAAATTTTTTCCTATCGCATAATTTACCCTGTCTTTTCTGCTATATATCAAAAGTGCTGTTTTCTATTTAAAATTTCCATGTGCAATCGCAGGTACTGTATTCTTCAATTCGCATCTGCACATTCAGTCACCTAAAAATACTTTGTATAGTATGTTTCAACGGCTCGGTTTAAGGTGAGCGGTCGGTGACCCGGTGACCTTTTCCCATCTCCCGATGTGAACTTTTTTGGTCTTTCGCAGCTACTTACCTAGAAACCGAAACTAAAAAAATCTTCTTTTTCGTTCAATTTTCTTCAAAAACCAATTTGTATGGTGCAGTTATGTACTAGTTTCGTGTTAATCAAAAACAAATAAATCAAATCAGAGAGACATCCCTGAAATCATGTTTTGAAAATTATTTTCTCATTTCATTACCCCTTCCTTTTTCTCAAAAGAAAGTGTTTTGGTCAGACCCGAGGCTCGACTTGACTTTATCAATTCTGGGGTAAAACTGCGAAATAAATGACTTCAAAATTGATCTGATTAACTTGCAGCCTACTATTTGCAAAGTAACATTCATCCGCGTGGCGTAACCGCAGTTGCGAAGCAGCGGCGTTTTGCCGCTATTCTGTTGCGCCGCAACGTCCTGCTGTTTTAATTGTTCGTTGAAACACGCACTAGGACATCGGAACACCGAGCGCGTGTTTCGATATAATAAAACAAACCAAGACTTGCGAACGATTACGTACGAATGTTGTGCCAACGCAAACGGGCTGCAGTATATCGCCGCTAAAATATAATAAATATCAACCATTTTAAAATGTCTACGCTCAGGGGGTAACATGTCCTTACGAAATTCTACTTGGAAAAGGTCTGTGGGTGGCCACTTATCAGTTACGGACAATCATGAGCATTTTATAAATGCATTGGCGTGCGGTATCTGAACCTTTATTGAGTGTGGCTGCTCATATCAAGAATTTGAAAAACCGAAATTCCCCAAATTAGCTTGATTCCTTCTTAAGCAGAAAATAAAAAATCTTGGTGGGCTCGCGTATAACGTGTTTCCATCAAAAACAGTCATTTGCAAAACTCTAGGCACACCAGGTCAGTTTTCGTTTTTATTCTATACTGATATTATTTTGTATGAGCTTCTTACAATCATTTTACAAAAATTCCTATTCTTTCTCTTAAATATGCTAAAATCCAGTGATAAAAACTTATTGCTATGACTATGGTTTAGGAAATGTTTATGCTTTTGGTAATTTCGTTGCTCAATATTTGCTTTGATAGTCGAATACACTTGCAAATGATTGTACAGCAGGCTAGATTTATTTTACCAAAAGAAAGAAAAGATCTCATCAGATACCAGAATGAAAAAAACTTTCTATGGTTTGAGGTATTGAGCGATGTAAAGGTGGTGGGTGATGGAAAGCATCGCATCACTAATTTCTGACAAATTTCAGCCACTCATGCATTTCAGCTTCCTTATCTGGTAGCAGACCTGTTTATAAAGTCGCAAACATTGATATTTTCGCAGAAATTTGAAGGTATTAATCGGAGGGGTCAATAGCCATTTACAACTTACATCCAAAAAACGCACTTCTTTTTAACTCTAAATTTCGGAAACGGGAACTTTTCTTCCAGCTTTTTGCAAAGCAAACAAAATACGTAATTCTGGTGTTGATTTCACGCTGCGCACCGACAGTTAGGTCTAAATCACCATCAAGCATTTCTACAAAGATCATGATATTGTGTTTCAATGGAAAGAAGACCTCCATTTATATCTCTTTGGTGAGAAGAAGGCTAACGTTTTGTTGCCACCCGAGAGATTTGATTAGTCACGAGCACAGCCAAGGCTAAAAGCAAACCCTGCTGTTTGCCTTGTTTTAGAAAAATAATTTTATTCTTTTTAGTACGGAAAAATTGTTTACTCTGAAGCAACATCTTTGGATCCACCACCATCAGTTATAGATACTACAAAACTTGATTTTGTTTTGGCGCTTTCAAAACCTGATGCTTTGGAACTTTTGCTTCCAATTTTGTGCAACAATGATCGGCCTGAAACTTGCAAGATCTATGAAAATGCTATTTGCGAACCATTGCAGTGAGATTCTTTATTAGTTTGTTGGTTCTGGTGAAATAGGTTTCCAAACACAAACTTCAGTGTGAGCAAAAGGACGGGCGTCGAAAAAACTATGCACCAGAAATTGTTTGGTGGTGCGTGAACTTTTTATGGGGATGACGTAAAAGTATAAAAGGCTCTTGTTTTCTTGGTAGTCACTTAAGAAAGAAGTTTTGAGAAAGCTGTTTTTCCTCCCAATTCTCTTCCCGGCAAAGCCCTTGGCCGCCTTTTTTCAGACTCACTTTTGGGTTGGAAAAGAGGGAGAAAAAGTCAGGTGGAAATCTTGACACAATATTTTTCTAATCAGCCAGTACAATTTAAATTACTGATGATTATTATAAGTTACTCTTTAACATAATATTTAAGGCAAGCTTTTTGATAACTGTTGAATGCTTTTTGATAAAACTAAGCTTTTTGTCTTTGAAAGAAAATGAATCATACTTGATTTCGTACAATCAAACAGTTCACAATTCGTTTGTCGTTGAAAGAAAATGAATCATATTCAATCTTGCATAATCAAATAGATCTTGTTGTCTAACGGCTTCTGGTCATTTCATTTTGATGATTCATGAATTAATGTTGTTGTACAATTTTGTGTATTCTGATCAGGCAAAAAAATAAATTGCTTTGTCTTGCTTTAGTTACTTGGCTGTTGCTCGTGTGACAAAGCTGATTGACGAGTCGACATCCGACGCAGAAAACATCTTTACTTTGCTTGATGTCCAAAGAAGCTTAGGTCACGTGAGCAATAAACTTTCTACCGTGCTCAGAGGCCGAGTTGGCGTCAATGAAGTCGAATCAGCAAAAAAAATGCTGACCAATTATTTTGGAATCATCGATACAGTAATTGGAAACGACAGCATCCAAGTATGGAATGAGGTAAGATTTAGAATTGTAAGACGTTGATGGTTTCTTTCTACAGTCTACTTCGGATATAAGAGATTCGCCGGGGCCAGCTTAATCAGTCTCGTATAACCGAATTCTCTTATAACCGACTTATTAGTTTATATTGAAAATCATTTGGGACCTTTTGCGTAGTCCCTTATAAGCGAAAATCCCTTATATCTGAATCTCTTATATCCGAAGTTGACTGTAGTAAGAAAACCACTTTATATTGTGGTTTGCATGGCCCAGAGAATGACGATCCTTCAAATGGTCCAGGCCTTTGTAACATGCCATTACCTTATGCTTTTTTTTGGTCCAGCTTTACTGTGAAAAGCTTCATCAAAATCTGCCTTAGTCACCCTTATGTCACTTTTGGAGTCGGAGAGAGCGTTTGAATTCATCCTTTTTTGTTCGTAATGTCATTTACTAATTTGATTAGCCCAACTGCATGTCCAATTCCGACGTCAGTTTTAAACTCTGGGGCCAGGAACTTTGCTGGCCAGAATTGTGTGAGCTTTAAAATTATTTTCCATCTGCGTCTACATTTGCTGACGCAGCAAAATTGAAAGAGTGCAAGCCTGAAGCTCACCGTTAAAGCGGAAATGCATATTTTTCACTAATGTGTTTATGAAGGTAAAGTCTGTAGATGTGCAAAATAAGGCACCGCCTGCAAAATGAGATCAAGTGATACAGGAGTGGAGCTATTAAAAATTTCGTTTGGGGAAAATAGGCGACAAGTTTGCATTGTGTTCAGTTCATTGTTGGTGATAACTTTTGTGAAATCTCAACAAGATTTTTGTAAGATTTAGGCTCATTAAAGAGAATATAAAGGTATTTGCTTAAGTGATGGCCTTTCATGGAAGGGCACTTGAGAATTCAGTCAAAAGCAGGGCTTTAGGTGAGTTTTTTTACAAAGCATCATTTGACCCCTCTCTTTCCCTCTCCACGGGTAACGCTCATGAACTAAAACCTGTCAACTTATTGAACTAACATTACATGTCGTGGTAAGCTTGGAAGGCTTCAAAATGTCTTTTCACTTTCATCTCAGTCGCCACACGTACCTGCGCCTTGTAAATGATTTCGCGTCGTGCGTAATTAGCAAAAAATCAGCGACACTTTGGTCCAGTCATGTCGCATGCAACCTAACGCTTGGTTGAATTAGTAAACTTTTGACTGCAAGTTTGACGCTCTGTGCTTCGTTTCACGCTAGTTATGTTTTAACCTTTAGAGAGTCTCACCCAACACGGCCAAACAAGAGTTTGAAAAGATTTTGGTAGACAGTGAAGAATTTGTCGGTGGTGCTTCGTACTTGATTCTAGGAGGAAAATCGTATGAAGACTTTAACATAAGCAAAGAAACCCTCGATGTACAAATGAAACGAACTCGTTCATCAAGTTTGTATTGTTGTGTTCAACAATAAGGTAACACGTACGCGCAAGCGGGTAGTTGGTGTTGCGTGTCTTTTGATTTCGCCTTTCCGAAAGAGACTTTAGCAGAATTCATCTATACCAGGGGTGGGCAAAGTGCGGCCCGCCAGAGCATTTTGCGCGGCCCGCGAACATTTTTTGAAACTTGCATATATACGAGTATAAGTTAAGATGACAAAAGGAGGAACACTTGCCGTATTACAGAGCCAAAGACTTTAGAAGCTACCATTAAAAGAGCAATTGTTGGTTTCCACTGACGCATCTACCGTCTGATCCAAAGGTAATGACCTTTTTTTTTAGGGACACCATCATTTTCACATTCTGAAATACGACATTGTCAGGTGATGTCGAAAAATTTGAAGCAAACGCAAGCCCTTGCATTGCATACAGCCATTGCAAAGATTTTAAGCTTTGACCTCGGCCACTTATGAATGGTCAATGCGGCCCTCGACCAGCTCTTGAATCCTCAATGCGGCCCTCCCAATGCGTTCGTTAAAAAGTGCGGCCCTCAGCTAGCATATGTGACCTCGATGCGGCCCGCAAGTTAAAACAATTGCCCACCCCTGATCTATACTATAAAACGCAATTCTGTCTATCTGTTTCAACTTTGTGAAATTGTTGGTTGTTTCAATTATGAGCAAGTCCAGTTTCCAAGTGCCTGTACGCTGAAAACATGGCAAGCAAGACGTAGCCAGAGACTCCTGAAACTCTAGGAGAAATATTGCGACTACGCGCGACTATAATGCTTTTAAAATTGATTTGATTTTGGAACGAGACATGATTATGTCAAAAAAACAACCTTTTGTTATTGTCCTCACAACCATCAATTGAGTAGACCCGGCGCAGCCGTCAGAACCAATATTCTTAACCTTGATATTACTAATTGGGGCTCTGCAATAGCAATAACCTAACTTTAAGTGCCTTACTTCGGGTTAATATCCTTTCCCCTAGCAGCGTTCATGCCAAGATGATGCAACACAACCCCCACCCAGAGGCTCTTGCTCATACAAATTCGCCTACAGTTACGAAAATTTGTAAGTAGTGGTCCTAAAGAAGACGACACCCGCGCAAGTTTACGTAATTTTTTTAAATACTGATCTGATTGATTCTATCTTTTTGTGAAATATGGTTGAAATAAGGTAAATTAGGAAAATAATGTAGATTTAGAAAACATTATAATGGCTAGGTCAACTGAACAGAAAACTTATGCAGTGGATAAATACTTCAAATATGAGTCATTTTTAAAGTTCAACGGTAGTTGAAACCCATTTTGGATGTATAAATGCTTCTGGAAAAAAGACTATTTATTTGTGGTTAAAGAAATTTAGAGAAAATGGAGTAGTTTGCAACTCAAACTCAAAAAATGCAAACAGATTAACTCATTCAGGTAGGCCAAAATTAGTACGAGTCCAGGCAAACATCGACCAAGTGAGCAAGTCAGTCGGGCAAAGTCAAAAAAAGTCATTGCGCAGAAGTAGTCGAGAGTTAGAGATAAAGATTGGGTCAGTTTGAACTATACTGAAAGATGATCTAAACCTTTACCCCTACAAGATTCAAATCAAACAGGCACTGAGAGATTAAAACATGAAAATACGGGTGCGAATGGCCCGATGGTTTGCAAAGCAGTTGGAAGAAAATGAAAATTTTTTTGATAAAGTGTGGTTTTCCAACGAGGCTCACTTTTGTTTAAGCGATCAAATAAACTTTAAGAACCATGTGCTCTGGGGCAATGAAGTTCCTAATAAAGTAGCAGAGAGACCACTCCATAGAGAAATGTACCGCCTGGTATGCCATTAGCGGTCATGGCATTATTGTGCCTTACTGGCTCGAAGATGACGCAGAAAAAGCAGTCACAACCAACAGTGAACGATGCATTGCTATCCATTTAAAATTTCACTGAGCTTTGGAACAAATGAGAGGTGTTGACAGGGATTCACAGCGGTTTCAACAGGATGGTGCAACACCCCATACCGCCAATGCAAGCCTGTAATGGTTAGAGCAGTATTTTCCACGATGCGTTATCAGCAGAAAAATTGATAATTAAATGAATAGGCTCCTCACAGCCCCGGCATGAGTCCACCTGATTTTTATTTATGGGGGTTTTTAAAAGGCAATGTGTACCAAAATAACCCCCGGTTAATTTGAATTTGAAAAGGAAGGATTTGAAAAGGAAGGATTTGAAAAGGAAGTTCGCTAAAAAATAGGAGCAATTCCAAACGAGGAATCTAGCCGAGTTACTGACAATTTTTCACGCCGAGTGCAAGTTTGCCTTTAGAGAGCAGGACGACATCTAGAGCATGTGTTGTAATTAAAGCCTGACACAATCCTAGCCCAAATTTTAGGATAAAACATTTAAACTTTGTTTTGCGTTGCCTGTAAAATGTTTTTTTAATTGCAAGTACCATACTTCAAAAATGGAAAACTTACTAAACTTTTATATGGTGTCGTTTTTTTTTAAACATTGGGTATTTAGTAGCTCAATCCTGAAAACACATAACAATGATCTTGGCACCCTTCCGCAATTTTGATATGCTTTCAAGCACTTGTTCAATTTATACACAAAAGTTTGTTAAGTTTAAGGACGCCTATGATGAATACAGGGCAAATAAGACTTTGCCGTGAACTCGAGAACTTTGGGAGATATGTCGTGACTATGCGTAATCTCCATGTTTTTTACTTAATGCCATTTCAAAAAACGGTAGTTTTGTTTCGGAACGAAATTTGGCTACGCCAAAAAACCATGAGTTATTCATTGCTGTTTTCACAACTATCCATTGGGTAAAGCCGGCTTGGCTGGCTGAAACGATATTTCTTAACCGCGATATTACTGATGGGGGACCCTGCGGGCGACACCAGCAGGGCCGGCTAGTTAACAATAAAGCAAAAATATCTAAATTTTTTACAGAGCTGTAATAGATCTGTATAAACTATCTATTACATTTTCTACAACTTTCTGTTTTTAGCTGATCCATTGGTAGCTATTGGTTGTATTAGACAGCTGTCAATAGCCATATTTGTAACAACAGTAAAGAGTTATAAATAAATTTGTGCCTAGCTATTTCTATCACTAAATATTGAAATATATTTTGTCGCGCTATAGAAATTTGGTTCTATACTCAATAATAGCAACGTACAATTGAGGCAACATAAAGTATAGCTACTCCAGTCCACTAGACAGTAAACTCTCCGAGACCTTACCATTTTCACCAGCAAAAAAACAACCTACCAACTGTAGATTACTACCACTGATTGTTCGAGCAACAACAAAAATTATTCACAAACAAACTTACTCCAGGGATGCTACGTGGTAATATAACTAGTAGATCCACTCTTAGCCCCTATTCTACGTCTTCCAAAAACAGCGCAATATCTGCCGAATAACAGGATAAAATTAATTTCGTTTAGGCTATCTATTAGGATTGTTCAGAATTTGAAAAAACTTCAAGTTATACGGGGTCACAGTTTTTCTCAATACTTGGACCAAAAAAAATAATATCTTTAAAAAAATTCAAACTTTGTTCTGTTTTAACAACCACAACGCGCTCAATGTTTTTTGTTGAAATTTCAGAAAGACGGGAATTTCCTTTTATCCTAACAAGCTATTTTCATTGATTTTTCGAAATTTAGCGTCGTTATAGAAGCAAATTAGATGGAATATTTGCATAAATTTACCAGATTATACTTCAGCGCTAGTATTGTATCAATACTAGCGTAAGTGTATATGCTAACGTCACCAGTTTTTAGAAAGGTAAATCATTTTCGATGTTTGTATCGATACTTTGGAAATAATAAGAGCTCCGGTTCAGTTAGACGATCAATTTAAATGATTGCAACCACCAAACACATTTCAGTATGTTTAGAAAAGCAAAAATGCAAGGTGTCTATATTCAACAAGTGTACTGTGTGACAAGATAAATGTATGCTTGAAATTGAATGATTGTAATCATAAGGCATTAGCCTATCATGCTGCATACAGTTTTAAATTACATATTGTTTTGTAAAATCTGCTGCAACAATTACGTAACGAACCTAAAATTGTTTATACGGTCAATCACAAATTACAAACAAAAAGCTCGAAGCAATAAACCTTGGTGAAGAATCTGAAAATCACTACATTATAATAGGCAATCCACAATTAGTCAATTACCCATTTTATACTACTGTACTTTCTTTCATGTACCGCGCACTATACCACCTAATGCATGCCCCAGCTTCAGAAAATAAATGGATTTCTATCATAAAATTTCTGGAGCGGTCAATATCTAAATTTTCAATAATTTGCATTAATCTTAGATCATTCAAAATATGTGAAACAGAAAGATAAAGTTTTGAGGGCTATGCCGTTTGGATTATCCTTTTTTCCTTCCGTAAACACCAGACAGATTTTTTTGTAACAGATAGTAATTTTGCAAACATCACTTTTTGCAACGTCATCGTGCAAAAATCAGGATAGTCTCTTCGATTTTTCTCTACTCCTTGCAAAATGCGAGCATGTTCTTCCAAATTATCAATTCAAATAGCGGAATAATCTGTGTGCAGTTTTACGTTTTTTTGAGCTACATCCTTCACAACCTCAGTCGAATTAATAAAGCGTTTAGTTTTTGAAACGATTCAACGTTCAGCCAGAGCAATGACAGTTGAATGAGATAGTGGTAAGTCAGATCAAGAGCGTAAAACATAAAGCACAATTCTGGACCAAGAAGATCCGTTAGTTTTTTCTGAATCCAATGATTTGTTTGAAACTGGCAATCATGTGCGAAAAACCTCTGGCTGAAGTATTTCCAAAAGTTTACGAGCCATTTCACGTTTCTCTCCGTTTGTAATGGTCAAGTGATCACGGAACAAATAGCCGATGAGAGTTTCCGGTTGCAAATACCATTCGTGTTTTGCAAGCATGTTGAAAGCAGTACCAGCCACTTAAAATCTTTGTACTGGCGCAAGATTATCACAAAAAGAAAATCATTTGCTGTGGCATCTGAGTCAATGCTCGAATGCAGCCACGCAGGAACATAAAACAAGCCCAAAAATGTTTTAGTTCGTTTTAATTGTTGAAGAAATTTCTCACTGCATGCTATTTGGCCCGGCCACGAGGACATTTTTTGGTAATATAGCGTTTGGCTTATCTCCTTGCGTGGGAAGCCCCAAATTTTTGGATTTCAGCAGGCTTTTTCCTTCCTGAGTTACCGTTTAGAACCAACACCTTTGTAATCATCACCGATTAAAAGCGACTTGCTGTGCTCTTTATCACGAGCCAACATACCTTGAAGATCCTCACACACTTTAGCTGCTTTTTGCTGTAACCAGCAGTACGATTCAAAGGTCAGTGTTGTGATGCCTTGAGAATCATCAATATCTTTCCAAATCGCTATAAATTTCTCATAAAATATTTTTCTGACCAGTTATTTGCACAACAAATGTTTCTTTGTGCACTGCTATGACAACCAATTCATAAACGTCGTGACGACATGCGTGATAAAATAGCTTTCTACCATTTAGTCCTTTTAATAGCTTTGCTGCTCTTCTCTTTCAACCGCTGTTGCTCGCAGTGGTATCAAAAATCAACGTGGTTACTCCATCTATTATATTCTTCATTTCAAGCAAATCAAGGGCTCCTTCTGCTTGAGCTTTATCAGTTGCATGCTGTGATTTTTCCACAGCCAAGAGCTTTCCATCTACAAAACCAGGAGAACCTGACATCACTATGCAAAGGGCTTCACAGCGTTCTCCTAATCTGTCCACTATTAGCTTATCATCCCAGTGAATAGTCCCGTACATTTGCGGATCTTCGGAGGATTCATTTACTGCAGTTGCGGATGCTTTTAGTTGATTAGCAATTCGATTTCTGTTTATTAATGAACGTGTTAAACAAAATTTGTAAAGATCTCCTCCGCAGGCTTTGATGAATGATGACATAATCATTAGAGCATTATCAGTGATTTTTAATCTGTCGCAGATGCTTGTAAGTAGTGGATTATTCATTAAATTTCTTGGTGCATTTAATGCAACATAGTCACTGTAATTGGATGTACTGGCACCAGATGTTTCTAGTTCGTATTCAAAAACTGATTTATTGCAAGATTCCTCAGAAATGTGAGAGTTTTCTTCATCGCTTGAACTTTCAGCGTGTGAAACAGAAAAAAAACAGGGCCATAGTTTCAGTTTTTTGGGTGTGACCACGTTCAAGACGCATCTGCTTCTTCCTGGGTGCTTGTTGGAATACCTCGTCTTTACCGGTCATTTTAGTATTTCTTCCTTTCTGTTGATCGATATAAATTGTATATCTCCTTGTTTTGCTTCTGGCTTGAATAAACGATTGTTTTGTATCGTTTTAATTGCGCATCTCAGAATTTTTCTAAATTACTTTGAAATAGTCTTCGGTTGTTTTCTGAAGAAGTATTTCAATTTTTAAGTTGAAGAATATTTATTAAACTGGCCCGCACATTCTTCAAGTGGTGTTGCGCATTCCTTCTTGTTACTGTTTTAATACCTACCTTTTCCCAAATTAGCAAAACTTCATTCACTGTAGCACTGATACAACTATTTAAGGTGGTATTCTTTTGGCTTGGCTCTTCCATGTATAGTAGAAACCTAAAAGCGTTGCCGAGCTTCGGAAGTTTATTGCGAGGTGTATTTTCCACTGATTTTCCCATAAATAAGTGGTTGCTGCTGCTTGCTGATCTGTTTTTAATTGTTCTTTTTATCACAAGGGTATCTTAATTCGCCTTGCGTATTGCAGAAAACTAACCTTAACTGATCATGACCGATATCAATAAAATTGACACAACTTCTAAAGGCACAAAAACATTATTACTTGTAAGTCATCTTGTCTATGGAGCGCAATTCTGTCTGTCTGTCTAAACTATTTCGAAACTGCCAGGCATGCAAACATCAAATTGGGCACGATTGCTCACCTCCTCGTGGTGAGTGTCATAAGGGGATTGGTGTCGTCACGATGACGTCGTAATCATGATAATTTTTTTAATCAAATTTTGAAACCGAGAAAAGCGTTTTTGGCTTAAACGAAAGCCAGTACCCGACTTACTAACTTCAACAAATTTTACTTCTTTACAATGTTACACGATGTTATAATTCACAATTAATTGTAAGATATATTTTCTTAATTTTCTCAAAAAACTCTGATCGTAGAAACGCGATTAAACGCTTTTTTGGGAGATCTTAGCAAGGTGCCCTCGATAAAAGAAATTATACAATAATTGAAGGCCAATTGGCTATGCAACAACAGATTCTTTATTTATTTTAAGCTTTCTAAGCATGCTTCTTGCTTTTTTTCTGCATTCTTTAACTCGCTCTATAATGTCATGATGCTAACTAGTGCGATTAACGCAATTTTTAGCTGAGAAAGATCATCATTTGATGACTTTTTCAAAGATTGCAACATTTTTACAAAATCAGTTTACTTGAAAACTGAGATTTGCGATCTTATTTCTCGACTAATTTTCAAACTTTTTTCTCAAAAGTAAAGGATATTTCAATACGATTCTGATAATACACAACATATATATTTACCATTTGTTTTATACCAAAAAAGTTGAGCTTTAAGTCCTTCTAAAAGTGGTAACTTGAGTAAAAACAGGTAAGTTTAATGCATAAATGTTATGATGAGGTACTAACAATCAGTGTTGTTTGAAAGCTAATTGGTTAAGGCTGAGCATTAGCTTATAAAGATTGATCAACAACTGCTTGCTATACATCATTACACACTTTTGGTTGAACAGTTTTTCTACTCGACCAAAGGAACTTGCGTTTTATAAAAAAAGTTACTTCTTTGGTACGGTACATTTTTACTATTTTTCCTTGCAAGCATGGTTCTTTTGCATTATCTGTCTAAATCTGCAAAAAGGTTCATCCAAAAGTAAAGATTTTAAAAATTGTAAAATACGATCTACCGGTTAAAAACAATCCAAAAATTTGGTGGCTTGACTTCACAAAATTGCAATTTCTATAACAACTTAGTTCTTTGGTTCATTTTCACCATTCTTTCTCAAAAGCATCGCTCTTTGGCATTATCTATTAAAATTTTCTAACAGATTAATCTAATAATAAAGACTCTAAACATTTTAAAATGTAGTCTATTTGAACAAACAAATTGGTGATACCCCTGCAAAAACAGCGTGGTAAGGATGGTCTTGTGTTATCTTTTGCAACAAAATATTAGTCATCGAACTACATGTGATCTAAATGTTTTAGCCATTTCTTTTGCAAGTGGATGAAGCCGACGCAGCCGTCTGATTTGATATTCTTAATCTCAAGTTCTGAACATTACTAATGGCTGCTATTGTAATAACTTAACTATGAGTGCATAACTTTGGGTTAGTTTGCTCTTTGCCTGGCTGCGTTTGTACCAAGCAGCATGCGCGCAGTCAGAGATATTTGGTCGTACAAATAGCCATTTAGCTACGAAAATGTCTTAAATAGTGGTTCTAATATTTAAATAGGCTATTTCTGGAAATACATTTATAAATTACTTTTGTATAAATCTTGTTGGTGGTACAGTGCTTTTCAATCTTTTTGTCATCGTAGAGCCCCTAATGTACTTTCGTGTTTGTCACGGAACTTCCACTAACAAAAATTTAGAAATCACGAATTGCTTGCAAGAAAATCAAATATTTCCTTACTACAATTCAAAAAATAATTAAACACTTCAACAAATAGACAGTTATTACAAGTTCCTTCACTACTTACAACCACTTTTACAACAGTTCACTTAATGCTTCTCAGATCTAAATCGTATGACCACATATTACAGCTCTCGACAATAACCTGTCGTCACAACAACAAATTACACCGTATAGCGTTGATTTTCCCTCTCTATCCTCAACTAACTCTAGGGTTGCCAACTTTGACAAATTTCAATAAAGGACACTGTGACTAGAGTTGCCAACCGTCCTGTATTTTAAAGGACAATCCTCAATTGGAGACCCTCTGTTCTTGTCCGGGTGGGTAATCAGGTGTTGACCTTTTTTTTTTTGAAGGCCACCATGTAAAAATACTGCTCGCGGAAAAGGTCAACACCCGGTTTTCCATGGGTTGTGCTACACAACCGCGATTGGACTGTACTTTTGCAAAATTTTTCCGCTCTTGCAGTAAATTTTTTTCACCTCTAGAAATAAAGGACAATTCTAACTTTAATAAAGGACAAGGACGGGGGGTTCAAATAAAGGACTGTCCTTTGAAATAAAGGACGGTTGGCAACCCTAACTAACTCTGACTTTGAGTTAACTTTAACTCTAATCATCATTACCTTCTGTCCGTCCTCAAAACACTTATATATTGCCTCCGATCTTTTTGGATAGTGAAGTGCGAAATTTTTGTCGTATATATAGTATGTACACGTAAAGCCAACAAAATTGAACTGCACCGATCAACAGCCGCTTCAACGTGGTGGTGCGGTCCCCGACCGGTTTGGGTTGGGTTGAAATGGCTGTTGGCCTTCCCGAGAGTCCCAGTTGCCCCGGGCACTCCCCTCACACAAACCATTTTTTCGCCGTGCAGCCCCCTGAACGACCGCAGAAGGGTAGCACTCAGCCTCTTTAAAATCGGCCTGTCTTCTTCTGCCTTTCTCTTGACCGTCTTCTCATTCTTCTCCTTCTCCTGATGAGTGGCAACGTTCATCCTAACCCTTATCCTGTCTTTCCCTGTTTAGTGTGCGCTGGAAATGTGACCTGGCGGGGTAGGTCGGTGCAATGCTGCACATGCTCTAATTAAGTTCATTTAAAGTGCTCACTATTCTCCTTTTCTAGATTCAGAACTCTTGGCAGCTCTCATTTCTGGAGCTGCCCTCCCTGCTTTTTTTGGAGATTCTACCCCTACCAGCACTGTGACTTCCTCCTCGGACTCCTCCAGCTGGTATATCTTCATTGCTCAATCTGACTGTCTTCTGCTAATGCAGCACTCGCACCCCACCCTCGCTTTCAAACTTCTTATCCTTTTTCCGCCCACTTTGTATCTTCTCCCTCTGCACCCTCACCACCGCCTCATGTTCCTGGCTGTTTCTCTTTACCTCCTGCTTTCTCTTCCCCTCCCTAACTCTCTTAGGGTTCTTCAATGGAATGCTGGGGGTCTCCCAGCCAGGAGCACTAAACTACTACACTTTATTTCGTCTCATCCCGTTGACCTTATTTATATCCAGAAATCGAAGCCCAATTTATCTTCCTCTTTCCAGATCCCTGGATTCTCTGCTCTGCAATCCCATGGCATCCACTCCCGATCTGGTATTTTTTCTACTGATGTCGCAGATGCTAGCGGCGGCGTCATCATTTTCGTCAAGCAGTGCTTATTCTTCTCTGAGCTTTCTACCTCCTCTCTTTCTTCGCTTGGCCCCTAATCTGATTATGCAGAGGTCAACATCTCTCTAAACAACTCCTCCTCGCTCTCATTTCTTAATGTTTATGCTCCCCCCATTTGTTCTTCTACGAAGGATAGCAGAACCAATTTCTTTTCTCTCTCCATTCTTCCCTCCTATGTGGAAGCGGAAGCGGTGGATTTTTCGCGCTTCCGCTTCCACAGAAAAAGTACCGCTTCCGCTTCCACATTTCTGGATATAAGCAGCCTCTAAGAGATTAAGGTGGAAAGAGCTGCGTGCTGTGACGAGGATTGAAAACCGTTTGTCATCATAGTTTAATGCATATTGATCATTAGGGCTCGATGCACTAATGTAGATATTAGACTTATTTTACGCTTGAGAGGACAAAAGGACTCCCAACGTAAATACTGGCCGGTGAAAATGGGTTTCCGGTATACACTGGTTTGAAAGCCAATATCTGTTCTTTTGACGTAAACATCAAGAATCGGTAGACATCTTCCTTTCTCTTTTTCAAAGATGAATTTGAGGAATGGATGAAGGCAGCTGAATTTGGTCAGGAATTTTTCTGCTTCAGCTTCGTCATCGAAGATAGCAAACGTGTCGTCAACCTATCTGAAGTATGTTGGAGGCTTCTGCGTTTGAGAAAATAACTTTTCTTCACAATATCCAACAAAGATGTTACCCAAAACCGGACCAAATGGTGATTTCATAGCTACTCTGTCTGTTTGCTTGTACATAGTGTTATTGAAGCTGAACTCAACCGAGGATGTAGTACTCTTTGTTAATTCAACCAAGGCATCCCTTGGAATGAGTGGTTGTAAATCAGAATTGTCGTAAAGGGCATCTGAACAGATTTTGATGGTTTCATCAAGGGGAACGTTAGTGAACAAGCTGGACACATCAAAAGAACACATGAAGACATTAGGGTCGATGCCAAGATTTTGCATGGTCTGAGCAAACGTAAACGAATCTGAAATGCAATGTGACGAAAACTGCTCCAACACAGGTTGTAATTGGCCAGCCAGTCACTTGCCAAGTTCATGATGAAACGAACCTGTCATAGACAGTGTAGAGCGAAGTGGAGTGCCTTCTTTGTGTATTTTCGGCAAACCATATATTCGAGGTCTTTGCGATCCAGTTGGTCGTATTGCTTCTTATATCCACTTCGGCATAAGATCGGCTTTGACTAAGTCAAGCAACCGCTGCTAAAGGTGCGATTCAATGCTGGCTGTGTTCTCATTGTTGGAGACCGGAACAAGTCTTTTAAATTTCGATTGATCATCAAGAATCTCGTTCATTTTATCGACGTAGTCACTTTTGTTTAAAAGGACAACGCCGGAGCCTTTGTCAGGTTTAGTGATTATGATATCATCATTCTTTCGCAACCTGTTGATTGCACGAAAGCACTCTTTGTGCATTGTGAAGTCACGTGAGTCTGTGGTGCTGTCACAATACAAATGTGCAAGGTCCGCGAGTCGCGCTTTTGAAGCAGTGCGTTGTTCAACAGAACTGGCACTGTGATGTAAAAGCTGTGCCCACAATGACTCCACAAATTCGGCGAAGATTTCTTCTTTGCACAAATACCTGGGTGGCAACCCAAAGTTGAGACCATGCGACAGCACGAAACTTCCAGTGTCAGATAAGACATATTCTGAGAGATTCAGAATATGCTTTGTAGTATGACCGAGAGCATTGCCGAAACGGTAACGTCTGAGTGAAAAAAGCAGTCGCTCAGTTTTGATCTTGGGCTTTGATTCCGTTCTTCCATCATGTGATGCTAGGTATCTGCAAAATCTGATTGTGTCGAAGAATGTTAGAAATTCGCGGACCGCTCGCCAATGTGATCGGCAAACTATTCGTAGTTTTCTTTATTACTCTGTTAGCTTTTCAACATCATATGTTAGAAAAGCGCATTCCATCTCTGTGCTGTGCCTGGCTCGTGATCGTTCAATACCAGCCACGATGTACTTGGAGGCAACTCTTATAGATATGCAAGCCTTGAGAAAGGCTGCAGAGAACTTGAGAGTTCTGATTTTTCCTCTTGTTCTCACCACATTGTTTAAAACAGCTATTTGCTGTTTAGTGTACCGAAGGCGAAAGCACGCAAAAATCTTGTTGGTGGTACAGAATTTTGATGTAGCTTTGAAAAAAGATGTTTGAGCCATAAGCTTTTATGGACGCTCTCATTAGTAGCAATATCGCGTCAAAGGGAAAATTTACACTGAGTAAGTGTTTTATGTGATTGAATTGGACGTTAGGCAATCAAGACGAGCCAATGATAGCGTTAGTATTGTAAAACGCGCCGAAGAAAGATTTCGCAATAGCGAAAGTTAGAGAAAGCGCAGCAGGAGGCCAAATGCCGCGATTATCGAAAGAGTTTGAGAGCATAAACAAACTCGTTCTATCTGCATAAAGCCGGGCGCTGGGTCTTGATATAAGCAGCCTCTAAGAGATTAAGGTGGAAAGAGCTGCGTGCTGTGACGAGGATTGAAAACCGTTTGGTATCATAGTTTAATGCATATTGATCATTAGGGCTCGATGCACTAATGTAGATATTAGACTTTATTTTAGCAAACTTTTGACTTTATTTTGACCTAACCGCTTTTGCCTATTATCTATGTCTTGTTGCACTTTTTTGATTAAAAATGTTTTATAATCCGCAATTTACATACCTTTTTAAAGAAGAAGGTAGCCTACTTTAGACATTTTCTCAATCACTCAGTCTTGAAGCTAATGCAACAAAGCGACGCATGACGTCGAAACCTAGGATAACAAGCCATTGTGTGTACCGGTATCAATTAGTGTGTGATACAAAAAATGCGTTGTTATCGCAACTGTACTGTACATTATCAGTCTGTCTATGATGTTTTTAACGAAAGCCATACAGTATAATTACCAGGACTTTTTATTGTAATACAGCATCATATATTTTTTCACGTTCTTAACATCAAAATTTCTGTCTTTTCTCAGTAATTTACTGAGCATAGAAAACGACCTCTCAACAGCAGCAGAGGTTGGCTGGGCTTTTTGCAATAGTGGGTAGCTTGTTGGGTCAATTGTCAAGTTGGTACAGTTTATCATTGTTTCTAAATCAGAGTTGGATAGTCGTTTTTTAATGTAATTTTCAATTGCGCACGGATCATCATCGAATTGCATATTCTTCAGCAGGCCGTATGCTTCGGTTATCGTGTAGGCACTTCCTTCTAAGAACTCTACGTTGGCTGCTAGAATCCGGTATTGATTTATTTTAACCAAGTCCGGCACCAAATTTTCCACATTGACAGCGTCTTTTGCTCTGCTGACCAAGAGGCCTGCACTTGTCCAATTGTTGACAATGGTACGAACAGCTGGAAGGTTCTCACCGTAATATAAGGCAGCTCTAAGACAAGTTGCCCATCTTGTAATTACAGGGTCAGGAGGAGATGGCAGACCAGCATCATGAAAATCTTTCTTGCGATTTTTGTTTTTGATTGTTGCTGCCTTGATCGTTGCTATTATTTTATCAATATTTTAAAAATGAGCACGTACACGCATAGCGCAGTTATGTAGTAAGTGCGCAACGCAGGTGACATGCATCAAAGAAGGGTATAATTTCTTTAATGTCTTTCCAGCCAAAGACATGTACCGAGCAGCATTAGTCAAGAACAATGAAAAATTCTAGCATTTTATTTCAAGTTGCCGCAATATGTCATCTACAGTGTGCAGAATAATACTGCTATTAACATTGCTACCGCTGTCAAGTGGATGGCAATCAACGAGGAATGTCTGATTTGGAGCATCTAAGCTGCCCACAAGCACACTAATATACTTTTGTTTAGCAATCTCTGCTTCATCCACAATTTAAAAAATTTTTTTGTCACGAAGTAATTCTTGAATTTGTTCTTTTTGAGATGCTAATTTAGCAACACATGTCCGGGCTGCAGTCTCGAAGGCAATACTTTTCCCGTTGTAGCAAACAGAGACATTAAAGAAGAATGGTTCAGTATATAAAGTGGGATATCTGCAGCTAAGAATGAAGAGACAACCTGTTCCTTGAAGTTTACTTAATCGAGTTGTAAAAAGGTTTGCTTACTTTGGGATTTGCTCTTCGTCTTCAATTTTCTTTGGTGTTGCTTACACGTTTGATCATGTAACAAGGTCCAGAAAAAATTTTGACTTGATTGACTTTAGCGGGCCCTAGTCATCATAGTTTAATGGTTTTCAATCCTCGCCACAGCACGCAAGCGAAGTAAGATGTAGCCAGGAACTCCAAAAACTTTTGGGAAATAATGGCAGCTATGCGCAAACCCCTGGAATGCTTTTTAAGGCTTTGTAGATTTTTTTTAAAAAACGATACTTCTGATTAGGAACGACAATTGGCCATGTCAACAACAAATTATTTTTTCATTACTGTTCTCACAAATATCAATTGGTTCAAGCCAGCTAAACCGATATTCTCAAACTCGACAATATTGATGAGGGCGCTGCTATTGTAATAACTTAATCGCTAGTGTTTGATTTTGGGTTAGTTTGCTCTTTGCCCTGCTGCGTTTATGCCAGGACCAAGCAACATGCTTCCAACCAGAGTCGTTAGCTCATACAATTACCCTTATAATTAAGAAAAAGTCTTGCAGGCCCAATATTTAATTGCTTAATCACAAAAATACACACGAATTACTTTTGGTGCCCTTGCCCAACTTTGACATGACTTTAATTTTAGTGCTTGCTGAATTTAGCGGATAAAAGTTTGTTAAGTAAAGTAAGTAAAGGAGGCATGAGGTGAAAACAGGGCAAATGAGACGAGAGACTTGGAGACATGTAGGGGCCACGCGCAATCCTCCGTCAATGTTTTTTTGTCGATTGTCTTTCAAAATACAATAGTTTTGTTTCGGAACGAGATTTGACGATGAGAAAAAAATTATTTTATTGCTGTTCTGACCGCTAACAATCGGGTGAAGCCGGCTTGGCCGGCTGCACCGATATTGTTAACCTCGACATTGCTGATGGGGGCCCTGCCAAGCGACGCCGGCTGGTGATGATATAAATAATAGTACAGTGGACGCCGCTTTATGTGATCACTTTTGTTTACACCAAAAATGATAACAATAACCGATTGATAACATTAACCGAAAAAATGAAAATTGCCATTTTATTGGTCATTAGGTGTCGCAAAAAATAAAATTAAATTAATGAAATATTTAATGAACAATAAAACTTACAATAGACACAGTACAATACATTATTCATTTAGGAAATCGTCCAGCTTTGTCTGCTTCTTGTCTTTTCGCAGCAAATCATTTATAAAGGACTCATACTCATAATGCAGTTCAAATTCAGAAGATCTATTTTGCACTCCTGTTCAGAAGATTTATTTTGCCCTAATATTTATAGCTTTCTCAGGCCGCTAATCATCAGAGCTGGGCATTTACGCTGAAAGTTAACAAAATTAGTCACTACGTTTGGGAAAAAATTGATAACAATAACCGATGTACTGATTACAGTAAGCGGCATATTTGTAATGCATATTGTACGTTCGGGCGTTGATCAGGAATTCCGATAATATTAACCGATTGATAACATTATCCGTGATTACATTAAGCGGCGTCCACTGTATTCAAAACAGCTACCAATTATTATTTTCAACGATGAATTTCTTTTGTCTCCGCGTAAAAATCTTGGTTACGCTCCTACCGGCATTCATAAGCTTTTTGTCAGAGTGTTCATTTTACAAATGTCAAAGGCACTTGGTTAAGAATGGAAATTATAATTATGTCGAACATTTTTCAATTTAAAACAATTCTGTGGCTACTGTTCTCAAACTGGTTAAAGCCGATACTCGTTCTCAAAATTGTCAGTAAGTAAAGAGCTAGGTCGACTGGTTGGCCATAAGGTTATTCCCAAAATAACGTAGCCTTACACAGGATTTACCTATAAGTATATACTTAATTGTTTGCACTTTAAATAAATAGCTATAGATAAACATTCATTCAACTGCTTAGACTATAAAAAGAGCTTTTGTTACCACGTTTTCCTCATACTCAGTAAATCTTGGCCGCGCCACAACCTTTTCTGATGATGGAAATTCCAAAAAACTTTCATGGATACTATCACTTCACTATCTCAAAAATTTTTGCAAAATATTTTCCAACTTTTGTTAAACCAAACAATAAGTATGAACAGAATTTTATTGAACATAATAGACAGAAGTTAAAACGCCAAAGGTTTTTACTCTGATGAAGTCCTCATGAGAGTAAAACCCAAGTCAAACACAAATACTCTGAAAATAAAATATTGGTTAATAAATATTTGGTATGTCTAGCTGGGTTCAATATAATTCTGTTCATGATTACCGTTTGGTTTATCAACAGTGTGTACAGAAAATTTCTTCTCTTTCTGAAATCTTGTAAAATTTGTTTCAGCTGCAGAATATGACAGCCTAAAATTTAATTTTGAAAATGCACAAATTTGGACGGACTGTACTCAACAGCTGTGTGATGATACTAACGAGCACTACGGTAAGCCAACGGTAAACTTAAATATCTAACGTTATCAGATTACGAGATGCGACAAAAAAGAAACGGGACTGTTGTCATAAAATGTCGATTTATTGAGTTATGGTGATCACGTGCTTTGTTCATAGAGGTAAGAGTTTTAAATAGATACCGCTTACTATATACTTTTTGAGTGGTATACTGCATCTTCGATACGGATGGGATCCCCGTACCAAAGTGATAGCATGCGCCGCGCGCGTGATGTGCGCGAAGGAATTGTAATAGAATGATAAATTTTTCATATTATTGCAAATATGGGGTTTTGGTTTTGGTGATGACGGAACAGGCCCTGGTGATGAGCTTAAAAGGACCAAAGGCGTCCAGGGATGGTCTCGTCAAATTTTAGGAGGAGGCTTTTTTATTATTTGCAATACTATTACTTTGTGAAATAATCACTTCATTCGAGTGAACATGCATATAAAGCGCGTAAATTACTTTTACAACTCAATAAATCGATTTATGATACGGTTATTGTGATCACGTGCTATGTTCATAGAGATTAGGGTTTTAGATAGATTTCGCTTACTATAAACTCTTTGAGTGGTAGACTGCATGTTGTCATAAAACTTTCAATACAACAGTCGCGCCATGCTAGTCTGGGGAATGCTGGCGAAGGCCGAAAACTGTGATTTGTTTTTCGATTGAGTGCTGCCTCACACTGGTTGCGTTGTGTACGGGTGCATTGTCAAGGTGAAGGGACCACAACTTATCACTCGGTAATGAAGACGAATAAGAATCGGCTGGTGGAAGAGCTAAATTCACTGTTTCGCCTTCAGGCACTAATTCATTATTAACCAAACCCTTCCGGTCAAAAAATGCGATCAAAATGATTTTGATCTTCGATTTTGACATAAATGTCTTCTAGGGTCAGGGTGATCTTGCGTTCTTTCACTGCATGCTCTGTCTCCTCGTTTCAGGATCGCATTGGAAAACCCAGGCTTTATTTCCAGAGCTGGCTTGGCCAAGAATGTCCAGATTGTCCCTTATCTTTTCCAGCATGACGTCACAAAAATTGACTCGGGCTGCTTCTGCTTCTCAGATAGCATTTTAAACACAAGTTTGGCTCACACCTCTAACATCCCCAGCTCATGCCGCAAGATGGTTCACACTGATTCACGATTTAGGATAATTTTATCCGCTATCATTCGCACTGTCAATGTGCGATTACTCCACAGCAGCTGCTTCATTCTGCCGATTTTTTGATCTGTTTTCGTTGTGGAAGGCCGTGTTGACCTGGGGTCATCTTTCACAAATTTTTCGCACAGCAACCGCTCTCAAAACGTGTTTGCCATTCGAAGACTCATGTCTTGCCACAGATCTCCTCAAGAAGTTTGAAACGCTCAGTTGGACTATTTTTCAACTTCACCAAAAACTTCAAATTGATTCTTTGCTCCATTTTTGTGCTGCCAGCATTTGCGTAACGGCCAGCAGCACTGACTGCGAACAAGGGCCACTCAAAAGCAACAGAATTCTGACAAGGGTTACAAAAAAGCCTGAAACACAAGAATGCAATGACTCAACTTGAAAATATTGCAACACAATACAGGTAATGAGGAAGTGGTGTTGCACGGTGAACAAGTAACTTGCCGATTGGCATTGAGCCAAGAACGTGGTAAATGCAGTCCTGTTTCTTTTATGTCACACTTCGTATTACAGTACTGGTTGTGTGAATCAAAGCAAATATAATAGCTGTTGGTGGTATAGAAATTTAGTATGCCATAGCTTTGAAAAAGCTGTAATGCCAACCTCTTTTATGACGTTCTCATCAGTTGCTGTATCTTTTCAAATGAAACGTTATGCTGCTTTGAGTGCTTTTTAACTGCTACAGTTTTGTAGCTCTAGAACATGTTTTAATTCACAGCTGCGTAAACTTTACTCAGCCTATCATATTTCACTCTCTACATTACCCCTATTGCTTTTCATTTGTGGGTGTGAGCTCATGCTCTGCTTGCTTATGCTTAGTCAGACTGGTCCGCCACGACGAATAGACTGCTCTGCCCTATCATCTGTCTGCCACATGAAGCTGGAGGTATTCTGTAGAGCGCCTTGCCAAGAACATAACAAGCGAACTTCCCAGCTTTTTCTCAACACTGTCTTTTGGGTGCTGAGCGTCAGGCAGGGAAGCTGTGAATAATATTTTTTAAAGTCTTGTGACATGACTAGACAAGAGAACTGAACCCACCTCTACGGTCTGCGAAGCGGACGCTCTAACCACTACACCACCACCCAGGTACTTCATTGTCAAGCACGCCACAGGAATTCTGCGTGTGCCGTTATGTAAATTTTTGCTACGGCTCGCCAAGGAAAATGAATCAAGTCTGCCGACTGCATCGCGTCAAACGAAAGGACCAAAAATAGACAAGTTATTCGATGCTTCAAAAAATTAAAGAAAGCGGTACATTTATGAGTCGCCACCAGCGCTCTCTCAAATATCACGTTGTTGTTAAAAGAAAATTTTTTACTTGCTGAACGCGGTCAACATTATGCTTGGTAGGAAGAGCGTTCAGGTTTTTTAACAATATCAAACTTTATGATACAATACTACAAAATACAAGGTATTATTTAGAAGAGCTCAACCATTCTATCAGTGATGGTATTGAGGCTTTATCAGGGGCGTATTCAGGGGAGCCGCTGGGACCTCCCCCCTCCCACCGCTGAGTAAGTGCATAATAAATTTCTTGGTGAAAATCTTGTAAACTTTTTATAGCTCACGATTTGTTCTTGACTTCAATTTTTGTCAGAGTCATTCACTCAAATTTATAACTATGACGTAACAAACGAAAACAAGCATTCTGGGAAATAAATAAATGATCAAACCAATCACGGTCTCAAGTTCTGCAGTGTTGGCACCAATTTACCGAAGTTAATATAAAAACTTAGCGTACAGGTCCAGCAGCGCTAAGATAAAGAAATATTTAGGTGATAGTTTAAGCAAGTTGATCAAAAAAGGACTTCAGACAGGTAGTTTATTACAGAAACTTTGGTGGAAGGTACAAAGGACCTAAACTACTGTGTGTGTATAACCGGGTATTAGGATACCAGACCAGTATTTATCATAGGCTACTGGTATTAGATCGGTGGCGCAGCAAACTGATATAAGTTCCCTACAAAATTTTTAAAATATTTTTCTTTGCAAGTTATAAGCGCAAGAAACAGGTTGTTTACATGCTTTAAGGGGGCTGCAGAGTCTTTAAAAGAAGCGTCGAAGTATATTTAAAACCTAATCAGCGTTGAAGAGCATACGGAAAATATTTTTGTTCTTGAGTAAATAAATAAAATAGTATAGTTAAACGGTTATAGGCTGTTTGGATAACCATTTTTTGCTAAGGGTTGAGTTGGAGTCGTGCGATTTTGGCTGTGCCTCCACCACCCTGTATCGTACGCAAGTTCACACAACATCATAGTTCTTATGCAAACTTCACTTTCAAGATAGCGTTGCTTTAGCAGCCCATAGTTGACTAAACTAAAAGCCAAGCTTATTGAAAGGTTACCAAAATGTAAAGTTGTCGGTTTACCTTAGTAGTTTTAGTTCATATTTCTTTTTACAATTCATGTTATGTGAATAGAAAAGTATTTGAATAAGCTTAATGTACCCTACCGGTACAATGTAAGACAATATACAGTAATTCCTCAGCACAAGAACATAGTGCTTTTGGTTGCTTTTGTGTTAAATAGTGATGTTAGTGACCACTCTACTGTAGTATTAAAAAGGTTTGGGCCTAAAAGAGTTTTTTGCGTGATTGCTCTCGCTACCGTGCTATGGCAAAACGAAAGTCTACCATGCTAATGTTATTCAAGAAAGCTGACAGAGCAAGTGCCACTGATTACGCTGAGGTTAAAAAATTTTTCCACTAGCGAAGGTGTTTTAGATCAGGGGTGTCAAACTCGTGGGCTTCTGGGGGCCACATTGCACGTTGGCAATCGTGCCGAGGGTCAATCTCCAAAAAGAAGGTCATTACCTCTCGTGGTGAGGTCGATCTCCAAAAAAAAAATAAATAAAAGGTCATAATCTCTCGTGGCGAGGTCGATTACTATCCAGCATCTCCAGACCATCCGCCCTTCTTCAAGCATCGTTAATCAGAAATCGAGTTCTGTGGCACGAAGTGAAATTCATTAAGAATTTTAGAATGGTCTCGCGGGCCGCATTGAAAGGCTCCGAGGGCCGCGAGTTTGACACCCCTGTTTTAGATGATACTATTCCTCCGATACAGACCGGTAAGAATACAAGTAATGAACATATGTAAATTGCTTCCCCAGTAAAAAGAGTAAATATTCTGCTGAACAAAAATTTCAAATTTCTACCGATCCCAATGCTCTACCGTCTAATTTTCAATTTCCTGGTCGACGAGAAAAATATGGCTGTTAACGACATTTCCAAGCGAGATGGTCTCAGCATTATAGCTGGTTAGAGTATTAAAACACCAGCATGCATGGCACACAAAATCTTCCATTTGCCATAACACTATAAAGAGACCACTGACGAATTTCAAAAAAGCTACCGATGAACTGAAAGCACACGATAAAAAAGCTAGCCACCTTGATGCTGTAACCAGTACTGATTTGTTTTTTAAGGTTATGAGCGGTAAACAACTGCCTATTCACCAACAAACCTACATTGCTCTTGCTAATTGTGTGGCAGCGAATAAAAAAAGATTGGCTCCTATGGCTAAGACTATTTTGCTTCAAACTTGCTCTCAAAGGGCACGAGGATAGCGCGAAAGCCATAGAAGCTCAGCCGACAAGCAATTCTGTAAACTTTGAAGCTGTGTTGCAGTTCAGAGTTGATGCTGGTGAAAAGGACCTGGAGTTTCATATGAAAACTGCTCCAAAAAACGCTATTTACTGTTCCGCCAAAATCCAAAACGAGATTATCGACGTGATTTGTTGCATCCTTTTCCGAATGCTTGTCAAGTAGGCCTGTGCCTACTGCCTACAGTGCTTCACCTCCTATGCAATGCCTCTAAAGCACTAGGCATATAGCACATCTTCAATTCCTCTTTTATGCATTTGGTGGGAGTTATCATAAAATACCGCGGTAGAGTTTTATTAAGCTAATGCTAGTTGCACCCGTTTATTTTTGTTTAGCGGGAGGGAAATATATGGGTGTAACTTGATTGCTTGTGAGTGTGTTTTTGTTTTTCATTTGACGTTTTTATAACATAGACCCTTGGAGTCCGAGATAAATAAACTTTTACACTTTTTTTTATGAGAACAAGAGGCTGAATTTTGCTCAAAATTCAAGAACAAAATAAGAACAACGCCAGCCTCAGCACAGGAAAAAAATTAAGAATTTTTTTTACTGTAATACAGTAGGGTACATTCACTAATTTACTACATCGCACCAAAATTACAGGTACCCTACAGTATAGCAATAAGAGGTAATATCCTCATTCATGCTTGTTGACGGCACTCGTCCACCCGCTTTTTTACCGTATTACAGTACAGTCACCGTGACCTACATAAAAAGGCCAAAACGCTCGCAATTATCAGCACGACTGGAAATTGACTTTTTGTTCTCTATTTCAATATTTAAGATAGGATGTGAGGTGATTGAAAATTGTGGGTATTTGCGGAAGCTGGCATAATTATATTTTAAAGTGTAATTTAAGAATAAATGAGGCTGACAATCCGCAAAAATTTAAGAACAACTATTCTCAGCCCGAAATTTACCCGAAAAAAATGTAATGTTACAGATGCAATAAAAACTGAAAAGTCTCAACTTTTGCAGTCATTAATCACAAAATCTTATCATGCGGTTCGTAAAATTTTTTTCTACGCTACTTTGTTTTTGGGAATAGTTGTCCTTGTATGTGATGTGGGAACGAAAGTTAAAATAAAGCAATTAGTATATACAAATATAATTAAATAATTCAAGTAATAAGGCAATCAACCACAGTTTGCAATTTGTTCTTATTACTGAAAACACATTTCAGTTTTTATTGTCCTTAACTTCCAAAACCAGTTTACTTGCATGATACAGCAGAGAATTTAAAGTTAATATTTTATTTTTGCTTTTTAGTTTATGCCTTGCATTACAAATCCTGGCATGAAGTTCTGAAGTCGGTACTCGCAAATCATTCTCTCGTTTTTGATGAAGCTGGAAATGGATCAAAATTTATTGGAAAGGGGGGAGTGATATCACTGAGTGCAAGAGCAGAAGTCGATGGTAAAACATCCATTCCAGTCCTCTACAAGTTAGTTCTGTGTCAAATGTCTATGTGGTGGCTGTGGCAGGGTAGGATCAGTTCCACGTCTTTCAAAATGCAAAATTCTTCCTCAATTGAAAAAGTTACCTCTATTTAGCGATCAATGCTCGTGCTTTGAAAAACCTATTCTCCAGTTGATTCAACACTTCACTCCACCGAACATCAATTTCCAATTATCCTTCTGTGAATTCGAGTGGCAGATTTGCCAACAGAAGTCTACGGGTTAGGGCTCAGAACGTTACTGTGCATGTAGCACGGGCGTGCGGAATGGACGCTTGCTTACAAGATCACGTTTTTGGTTGAAGCTTCGGCCTACGCAGTCACCGCGACATAGATAGTTGCCTGCTCATTTCAAGAAGATGCTTTCGCCGTAGCCTACCATGTTCTACGCAGTCTTTTGTTTGATGAGTCGAATAAATTTTCATCGTCGCCTATAGGGTCAGACTGGAGAAGTTTATAGCGAATAAACCATCACGACTAGGCCGGTAGCGATTTCTAGTGAGGCTTTTGCTTTGTGGCTACAAAGTAAACATGCTTTTTTGCTTTTTCACACATGTTTTTAAAAGCAAGAGAGTTCATTAGAACAAGAGACAGTGCAATAAATTAGTGAGAGCAGTTGGTTATAAATTAAAATAAGAGAGGAATCCAATCTTCCAATGGGGAGAAATGACACTTTTTAGGCAAATATAGACAACATTCTGTGTTTGTATGTTCTCCTAAGTAATCCGTGTGCCAAGAAGCAGTAGAGCCAAAGAAGTCCGTGACCAACAGGGTGACTTTGAAAAGTGTGAACTAAGCTGTTTTTTCAATTTTTGACATTTTTCAAAGGCCGCGAATTTTTGTCACGGATCACGAATTGGAAGAGACCTTCGGTTTAAAGACGATTTCCTATCGACTATATCTCCCTACAACAGTGCCACTCGTGGCACACCCTCGCTCACTGCCATGATGCCTACGCTACTGCCAGAATCTAAAATGAAAAATTCAAAAAGTTGAATTATTAACCAGATATTTTTTTGTTAAAACCTGCGTTTCGCATAGATTTACTTTTAGATTGTCATCTAGCACGTTTCGTTTAGGCATTTATCTATCTAAATCATTCATTTATTATTTGTGAAATCCAAAACGATTGCTGCAACCGGGACTAATTTAGTTACGTTACTGCAGATTCGATTTTGATGATGCGGATGCCTTTGTTGATGGAGATGGTGCTGTTGAGCAAAGGTGCCTTTCTTGTGCTTATTTCGACGTTGGTTCCGGTAATTGGGAGTCAGAGGGATGCGTCGTTCACGACGCTGATGTCGAAGGAGTAACCTGTCGCTGCAATCACACAACCAACTTTGCTGCATTGATGTCTCCTTTTAAAATTGAAAACACTACGGAAGCTCAGAAACTGGTTTGTTGTTCATTTTCGTATATCCTTGGGACATTGAATGGTACAGAGCAACTAACTTAAATTAAGACTCGTTTTAGAGCTGCCAGCTTACCGGTATTCAGTTGCGGCTCTTTCCGTGGCTTGCCACATTGTCATATGACTACAAAATATGGCGATGCGGTAGCTAGAACGTCCGTTTCGTGGTTGCTAGACCCTGTTCAAGTCCCTCGTCGAGCCCCACCAAAATTTTTTTCAAATGTTTTTCAAAGCTTTGTTGCTCGACCCAGAGCACGAAGGGAATAGTGAGAAGAAAAAGTGGCAATTTTGTTGGCTGTGCTCTTGGAAAAGATTTATTCTGTCTCTACCCCCGGTGTCGTTTCTATGTCAAATTCTTCCGTGAAATTGCACAAACAGTCGAGGCGGAAGATATGCTTTTGACTTTTGCGCAATTGTTTGTTTACATATCTCTTGTTAATCAACAGAGGAAAAATCAGACATTAGGCATGATTGAGTTTTTCCATACGCTGCTCGCCAGTTGTCTGATAGCTTTATTCTTGAATTTCTTGCAGATTTGACCCAATAAAAAGACAAAATTTCTCTATATTTTTAGTGGTTGGATGCATTTGAGTACGCTGGATCTTCTCTTTCTGTTCTCTTCTTGCTATTATCCTTTGTCGTGTTTTGTGTTGTGCGAGAGAAAGTAAAACATGATCGCTTGAAGGCGCACATCCATCTTGTCGTGGCTCTTTTCTTCACGCATGTATTCCTGGTAAGTTTAGTGACGGTTGCCTCAGGTAAAAGAAAAAAAAGAGAGCCTTGGTTGGTGCGCTGTTGTTAGTTGGAAGATGGAGCAAAATATTCAGAACACCGATATCTTTGTTGTGATCACTGCTTAAATGAAAAGGCTTGATTTCGCTGTTTTGCTTCATGATTCACTTTCGGTTGTTTAAATCCGCTACTCTTGAAGAGGACCACGTGAAGCTACTCAGGTTAGAGCATAAGTGCAGCCTGTAACTCCTATTTTGCATAAACAGAGAATATATGTGTTGTTTCGCTAAGACGGGATCGGTTTTAAGTGTCAGAAAGTAAGTAAGTAAATTTATTTTTCACCTTCTGATTTATACAAACATGAAATCAAAAATATTGCAATAGAAAAACATTTTATAGCATACTACAAACCCGAATACTATTGTAGCTTGGCTCAGACTTGGCTGTGAAAAGCAACATTGCCTGCGAACTGGTGACTATTGCCACTCATTTCTTTCTACTCGCTGCTTTCATGTGGATGCTGATTGAAGGAATTTTTCTCTACTTTTATGTGGTCCAGGTAATGACCAGTTTTCTAGTGTGCAAATTTTTGCTAAACAGCCAGCCCAATCAGCAATAGAGGTGCCGCATTTTATTTTTCAAAAAAATGGACCTTTGAGATTATAGTCAAGGCGATACTTTATTTCTTTTTACTCCTTGCAGACCTTTTTTGAAGAGATCGATGTCACCAATCGGATTTTGCGCTCTTTGTGTTGAAATATGTGACAATTATTAAAAAGAAGTATAGTTGATCATTTTTGTGGGCCCTGGAGGACAATTATATTTTCACAAAAAAAAAGAGAGCATGTTCTTTACAAAGCGGACATATAATAGCTGTGTTTAAAGTCATCGTTAACACTAACAAAAACAAAGCAGGAGAGACTCAGGAGAGTTGAGCGTAGTAAGACAAAAACGATTATATTTTCTGACATAAAGACGCTATCACTTCGGAAATTTCATGTAATCTAACCATAAGCTGACTTTTTATTCCGGTTGCGTAAATTTGCTTGCAGCCAATGCATGAAAAAGAAGCGTTTTAGCAAAAATAAAAATGGCGCGACTTGCCTACAACTTGGGGTGAGACGATTTATAGGGGTAGGAAAGATGAACTAAAATTTTTGAAATGAAGTTAGTTGAGCTACGATCAATGATGCAACAAGCATTCAGCAAAAACTTTTTCCTTTCAACAAAAGCCAACAAACCAATGAAAGCCACGTAAAGAAACTGGCTTTTTAAAAGCCATGCGCCCTTCATACGTAGAAGTTTTTAAAAGCAAAGGTAAAATAATGTTTTTTTTCTCGGTCGGTCCCTCTAAGTTAGAGGGTTTTTTTCAGCGCTGGCAACAGTCACGGGGCAAGTTAGTAAGATTCGAAGTGCGATGTACACATTCGGATACAATTCAAATAAATGAGTCTTTAGAAGACAGTTCAAAAAGTCTTGAGCCGTATTGAGATTGCGTTTTTTTTGTAAAATTAAAACAAACCGCTGTAGCTCGGCGCTCATTTCATCAGAATCAATGTCACCGAGCTTTTTTTGGAACTCTTTACAGCAAGTAAGAAGAGCATTTTCTTGTTGCACAAGCAAAAGTTTGTCTCGTGTGTACAAAAACGAAAAGGCGGAAGAAACCTCACCTCAATTAAAGCGCTCCTTTATTGACATAATAGCCTGGTCTACTAATGGATAGAAAAAGTTGCTTTTAAATTTCAGTTCAGGAGTAGCTCGTTGTTCGTCTTCACCTTGGTAATCAAACAATCTTCTTTTCTTTCCACTTCTTGACGGAGGAAAAGAAGGATCAATATCCAATTCCTGTGCTATTTCAACAGCAGATGTTGCGGCACTGTCATAACCCGTTGTGCGATAGTTTTGCAAAAACTTTTCAGTTGCCTGGATTTCCGTTTCCATTGTATGAAGGGAGACTCCATACGATTGAAGAATCTTGCTTGCTTTATTGACTTGGAATAGGATATCATACCAAATAAACACCGACAAAAGAAAACTCCATTTCGATAAATGAGCTATCAACGATTTTGTTTCTGAGGCAGCTCTTCCATCTTTTCTTTCTATGGAAATGGCTTCCAAGTCTATCAGTGCCAGCAACACCTCTTTTAAATTGTATCGAAGAGGTTTGATGCATTTAATTCTGCTTTCCCAACGAGTATCAGATTGTGACTTTATGGACAGCTCCACATGTTTCTTCAAAATTTCCCAACGCTGAGCAGAGGAAGAAAACAGCACATACAACCTTGTAAGTACTCCAAAAAATGTCAATGCTTCCGTCGATGAATTAGCACTGTCAACAACAACTAAGTTAAGGGTATGGTTTGCACAGGGCACGTAAACAGCTTTGGGATTGATGTCTAGCATTCTTGCTTGGACCCCAGAATGTTTTCCTTTCATGTTAGCACCATTATCATATGACTGACCTCGACAATCAGACAATTCGAGTTGCAGTTCGGTCGCTTTTTCTAAGAAAGCGTCCAACAAGCCTTTCCCAGTACTGTCACTTATTCTCAAGTAGCCAAAAAATGTTTCTTTAACAACAGCAGCTTCTTCATTACATAGTACATAACGGAGAATGACAGACATTTGTTCATGATGTGACATATCTGGAGTGCAGTCCAAAATTATAGAAAAATATTTTGCCAATTTCAATTGCTGTAAATTTTCTTTTTCAACTTCTGTCGCTAGCAATTTAATTAGTTCATTTTGTATGGTAGGACTCAAATAGTGATCTTTAGTGTTTTTATTCTTGATTCTGTCTTGAAGCTCCTTTAGGATCGGATCTCTTCTTGCCAAAAGCTCAAATATACCCAGAAAATTTCCATTGTGAGGAGATCCTAAGACTTCTTCAGATCCTCTAAAAGCAAGATTCCTTTCCGATAGAAACAAGGCAATGTCGATAAGTCTCTCTAAAATCGGTTGTTACAAGTCTGCTGAACTGAAAATAGTCACGTAGCCAAAAAGCAATTTCAGACTAACTTGGGCCCCCAAAGTTGGCCTGGGCCCCCCAATTGGGGGGTTTGGGGGGCGGCTGCTACGTCTCTGGTTTTTTGCTATGATTTCTTAATAATGTTATTTATTCTGATGGTATATTTAGGCTTCCAGTTTAGTTAGTATTTAAGAGTTGCAGTTGAGTTGAGTTGAGCTGTAATTGTCTTTTGAAATTTAGCAAAAAACGCAAGTGGAATAATGATTATGTCAGATATGGTTTCACTTGGATGACAGAAAAAGGTGGAGCTTAGAGACCGCAGTGCACGTTATGCAGCAAAGTATTTGCAAATGCAAATCTCAAACCTTCAAGACTTAATAAACATTTTAATAATCTACATGAGGGTGAAAAGTCAGGAAATGACTTCAATACTCTGAAGATTAAAACGGAACGTTTTGATCAGAGCGCTACCTTACCAAAGCATGGATTTTCACCTACTAAAAAGCCGTTGTTGCAAGAATCTTACCAAGTTTCTTTTCTTTTTGCCACGAAAAATAAGCAACATCCTGTTGCTCTGGAGCTGGTGAAACCTGTGCAACGGAAATGGCAAAAACTGTACTGGGGACTGAGGTAGAAAAAAAAAAAACTAAGTCTAGTGCCCTTGTCGAATGACACCATCGGTTCCAGGATTTGTGATGCGAATAAAGACATCTTACAATAGGTGATTGCCGATATCAAACCCAGTCCTATCAAATTGAGTCTTCAGTTGGATGAGTCAACAGATGTCAGTTTTGGTAGTCAACCATTAGTATTGGTGCGGTGAGAATGAAGTAGTGGAAGAATTCTTATTTTGTGAACCATTCGCAAGAACCTCAAAAGCATTCAATACTGTCAAGGATTTGTTTTCGAATCACGGAATGACTCTCGACATGTGCGGTTCACTTTGCACCGATGGTGCTCCTGCCATGCTTGGAGACAAATCAGGTTTTGCTTCCCGTGTCAAATAGGAGGTACCTCACATCACAGACACACATTCCGTACTACGTCCTGCCCTTGCAGGCTGCAGCAAAGTCATTACCGGAACAACCGAAAAGTCTGTTGACAATTGCTGTGAGGGCAATAAACTATGTCAGAGAAAATGCCATAAATCACCGTCTGTTTGAAGTTTTTTGAAACGAAGTTTCAGCTGAGCACAATGTACTTCACCACACCGAGGTGAGGTGGCTATCTCGTAACTGAGTGCTCATTCGTGTTTTCGAACTGCACAAAGAAATCAAGTAGTTTCTTAGACAGCGATGTTGTAACATAGTAGAGCACTTTGAAAATGAAAATTTTATTTTGTTCCTGGCATATCTGACAGATATATTCCGTCACCTAATTGACTTAAAACCTCCATCCTGGGTACAAGGATGAACATGATCACAGCCAGGGAAAAAGTATCGGCTTTTATAAACAAACTTTCCTTCAAAAGAAATCGCATTGGGTGTAGAAACTTCAAATTTTCCAAATATTGATGAAGTTTGCAATTCTAAAAATTCATTGCCAGAACATATTGTGACTGAAATGAAAGAACATTTGCAGGTACTTAGTCAGTCTTTCCAGGGATACTTTTATCATGGAGAGGTTTCTGTTTCACAGGAATGAATGAAGGAGACATTTATTTTTGACCTGGATTCCATGGATGATAATGACAAAATTAAAGACAATCTTGTTGAAATAAAAGCCAAAAATGAAATCGAAATAGAGTTTTGTTCAATGCAGTTAGATACCTTCTTGTGTGCACAACCTAACACATTTCCCAGTTAGCAAAAAGTGCTTTAGTAATCCTTGTGCCTTTTGTAACAACCTGCTTTGATGTTTAGAAGAGTTTAGAAGTCGGTTTCACCTACTTAAGTGAAACCGACTTCTAAACTTTTCTAAACATGAAAAGCAATCGTTTGGACCCAAGGGACGATATGCGTGTGTCTATCTCAAAGAAAAAGCCTCGCTTCAACATCATTAATGAAAAACAGCAACAAAAAAGCCATTAGTGATACGACTTATTGTTGATGTGCTGTAAATACTGTTGAACTTAAACGACTCTGCGTTTAATGCATGCATTCAACACATTCATTAGTTATAAATGCATTTAGTTTCATGGCAATTGTTACAATTTTATTTACTTCTGTTTGTCATTGAGACTAGGGATACAAGAAATTTCATGAAAGCTTAAAGGGTACAAGCACGAAATAAGGTTAAGAACCACTGCTCTAAGTGATAGCAGACAGGGCAATGGAAAGCACTCGTCTCTTTCTTGGTGGGCAACTATGCTGTGTATTTCTTCAAATTCTCCCTTTACCGCTCTCTTCATAAATGTGTCTTCAAAATCAGCTTCATACCCATCATCACTTGCTTCTATGTAATGTAATTTCGTATTATTAATGTAGTGGCTACAACGTCCATTTCACAGTAAGTAGACTTGAGGTTCATTTCCTTTGTAGAGTCATACCAACAGACTTTAAAGGATAGTATGCACAGCTTACTTGCTTGGCGCTCAGCACGAAGGAAATAGTGTGGAAAACAAGCCAAGCAAGTTTGCTTGTTATGTCCTTGGGCAAGGCACTTAACGGGATCCTCCATCTTCACGAGGCTGACAGGTGGCGGCGCGAAGCAGTCTAACCGACGTGGTAGCCTATTCTAACTGAAGAGTAGCAAACACAGCATGAGTTCCTACGCAGTGTGTGGATAGCTTTCCTGCATAATGCTCAGCATGATAGCTCAAACTAAGAAAAAAGATAACTGTTATCAATCTGAAGCTTTCCAACATGAAGTTTTCTACTTCATAAGACTAAGCCTAACTCTGTCATAGTGTTCTTCTTGCATGACTATTTCCTCAGGATGGCGGCATAATGGAAGACCATGAAACCACAGGAGCAGAGCGACTTTTTATGGCCTGGGCCAAAGTTGAATAAAGAAAACGAGTAGCTAAAGTAAGTACGACATAAAGAGTTTATATCAGGTCAGGAAGGATCTGTGATCGAGTGGAATTGACGTTAGCATTGAACTCACGTTCATGGTTCCAACTATGGTTGCCCCAACCGCAACATGCATGGGTTGCTACGCAGCTGACTCCAAGCCCGTAAGGTAACCTTGAAGACTTGCAGTCTCCTAATCCTCTGTTCTTCACGTATTTGATGAGTTGAATAACTTTCAACCGTATCGTTATCAATTTTTTTTGTTATTGTCCCTTGTCGCGTGAACGCAGGCGATGCACGAAACATTCTCAAGTCTAGGCATACCAGCATCAATGGAACTTCATTCCTTTGCTGCAGAAAAGGAAGAAGTGAGCAAAGCGAGCGTAACGAGAAAGAGCAAGTCTCTCAGTGAAAAATAATGGAAGCTGTGTGTCTAAAAATTTTGATAAAAGTGCCCTCGAGTCCAAAAGAAAACATGAGTGAAGATTATGATAGTGCTGCAAAGGTAAAGCTTGCGAGGGATCGTGGAAGGCTAGATCAGTGCATCCATCTGCGAGACCGTTCACTGGAAGAATTAAATCATTATGGTCACATTGCAGCATTAAAATAGTTAAAGAAAAAAGGTCGAAGAGTTGCTACCCTGCAAACCAGAATGAGTGACATAAAGAAAAAATGGAAACGTTGCGAGGACAAAGCAAGAGTCTGATAAAAAGAACAGAGAGGTGACAGACTTGATGGTGTTGCCTAAAATATCGAAGAGCTTGCAAAATGGTGCAGGTTTCGGCAAAAAACCTGGAACAAACTAGGCCAACTTAAAAGAAAGAGTGATTTCTGTGCTACAGATTGAGCAATTGCCAAGATGGTAGGGCTTTCATTGCCAAAAGTGAAGGGCAAAGTCATCAGTCTAAATTATGAGATTATAATTAGGTAAAGAGTCTATGTGGGCAATATCACAGAACTTCACCTCGATTCTGGATCAGAGCGACAGCATGGAAAAGAAAGATAGGTTTCAACTTGAATAAAAAGGTGATTCAAAAAGGAAAGGGGACACAGCATCCGGCGAAGAAGAAGGCGTAGAGCATGATTCGAAGATTGGAGGCAAAGTTTTTCCAGAAATTCCTGTTAAGGAATAGTTTTACTTAGAGTATAGTCATCAGCTAATTTTAAAATGGGGAAAGAGGACAAGTGACAAGGACAGGATGACTCCACAGAAATTTCAGAAATGCTTGGGAAAGAAAAAGGTAGTTTGATGCGATGAGAGACAGTCACTCATGGTAAATATTTGACCGGCGTTTTCAATTTCGTACGTAATAATTAATCGTTATTTACTATTAAACTGTTAAAAGCTGACAAAATTAAAAGCAACTGTTGGGGTAAGTTCAGCCAATGGCTCAATATGGATCATCACAAATAGTTCAAATTGCCCCGATCCGCGATTTTCAATGAAAATTTTGTTTTATTAATTACTGTAGCCACTCTTATCACCATCGCTTTTTTTGCGTTTAGCTGAGTGCTTGTCTCTACACTACCTATTTGCCACTATTTACGACCCGCTAAATTGACTTTTATAGCTTACGTTGTGCTGCCTTCTGGATTTTCTCAAACAGAACTAAAGTATATTTTTTGCAATTTTGCTTGATGTCAAAGTGCTTTTTGCTGTCAAACTAGAAAAATTGGAAAGACTTTTTGCAAAACATTTTGGCGGTTGCACCGTGCTTCTGACATCACTGCAGCTCAACCTATGCTGCGTGGCTCAACTTGGATACTGGCTCAAACCACTTGAGCCTCCGCGAGCAAGAATTCCTAATTCACGATCAAACTTTGGTGAGAGCCTTAGATCAGTAAAAATAGTCAATCAAAGCCTTGAAAAACTTATCAGACAAGAATAATTCTTTAAAAAGTAGCTTATCACACATTTGAAACTCTGGTCTTTTCCTGTATAAGTCGTAGTCCAAGGAGTCAATTTTAATTAATTTTGTTCATGCGTGGTATTATCGCTTTTTAGGTGTTCCTGCTTTTTAAGTGTGAAAGCCGATACTGGATGTATTTGGTGGGCTGGTGCATTCCCCTGGTTGTAGTAAGTATAGCTGCAGGATATGGAATTCCGACCAACAAATACATTGAACCAAGACTAGAAAATAAAATTTGTGGAGAAGGCCAACTGCTTTATCCACCGACTGGTAAGGCAGGCATTTCTTTCCTTAACATACGACATAAAAAAGCCAGTGACGTACAGAACTTGTAAAATTCATCAAAATACAAGAAGTTTGATAGATTGCGAAAAGACTTTCGGTTTTTGAGGCAGTAGCCATCAACAACCAGATCTACTAAGAACTATAATGGGTTGGGTTTTGTGTTTTATTTATGTTTATGAGTTGGTAATCAATGTTTGAATTGGTTGGTGTGGATGCAGGTTGATCTAATTCTCGTAGTAGTTTAAAGAAAATTGTTATTTTTCGTGATGCAGTATTATGTGATCTGAATTAGTTGTGAACCCACTCATTCAAGGAGGAATATTATACCATATCTTCCTTCTCGCCTTGACAACTAGCATAATAGTTATCAAGTCCTTTCGTTTGCCGCGATTATGGTACTTTGTACCTCGAAATGAGTAAATTGTAAATTTTTATCTTTCGGTTAGGCTACGAGAAAATCTTCTCCGGTTATAAGGTTTGACCAGAACTTAAAAAGAAGTTGTTATGACTAGAACAACTTTTGATTTTAGATGCGAGTGGTGATTACTGCTGACACAAAGCTTTTCCTCCACAGCTAGCGTAACCAAAAAGGGAAAGTGATGGTGTCTTTCCTTAGAATGCAACATCGATGAAACCACATAACCAACGCTTTAAGCTGGAAAAGAGGAAGAATAGAATCCGTTTCGATAAGCTTGCAGCATAGGTTGCCTCTTTTCTAGTGGTATGTAGGAATTAGTTTTAAAAGGAATGTGAACACATGAAAGAAAGTTTTGCAAAATACACCTAATGAAAAGTCATGGGGTTTTACATAGCGCCATTTGTAGTAGTCAAGCATGAGGGCAAGCGTCCCCGACCCCGTTTGGATTGAGTCAAAATGGCTGTTGGCTTTCCCAAGAGTCCCGGTCACCCCGACACTCCCCTCATACAAACTATTTTTTCGCCGTGCTGGCCTCTGAACGACCGCACACAGGTAGCATTCAGTCTTTCTAAAATCAATTGACTGTTTTTTCCTCTTCTCCTGCCTCTATTTTGCCCGTATTCTCATTTTCCTTCTTTTCCTGATGAGCGGCAACGGTTATCCAAACCGCGGTTTCATATTTTCTTATTTAGTGTGGGCTGGAAATGTGACCTCGAGGGGTTGGTTGGTGCAATGCTGCACCCGTTTCAAATGAGTCCATTTAAGGTACTAATTGCTCTCCCTCTCCAGGTTTAAAGCTCTAGGCAGCTCTCAATTCTGGAGCTTTCCTCCTTGCTGCGTCCCTGCTTCTTGAGGTCCTTCACCTACTAACACTGTAACTTCTTTTACGGGGTTCTCCTGCTTCTACACCTGCACTGTTGAGCCTGGTCCATCTTGCCCCTCTGCCAATGCAGCGCTCCCGCCTCACTCTCGTCTACAAACATCCTATCCTCCTTCCGCCCACCTTGTATTTCCTCTTTCTCTTCCGTCCCCACTTTCCCATGTTTCTGACTGTTTTCCTATACCTCCTGCTTCCTTTTCCTTCCCTGACTCGCTAAAGTTTCTGCAATGGAATGCTGGAGGTCTTTGAACCAGAAGCGCTGAACCACTTTACTTTATCTCGTCTTATCCTGTGGATCTTGTCTGTATCCAAGCATCCAACCTTAACTCGTCTTCCACTTTTCGGATCCCTGGATACTCTATTCTGCGATTTAATCTCACTCACTCCCAGTCTGGCATTCTTTCTTTCGATCACCTGCGCGCTAGCGGTGGTGTTATCATTTTCGTCAAGCAATGTCTATCCTTCTCAGAACTTTCTATCTCCTCTATCTCTTCTTGCTTGAACCCTACTCTGACTTCGCTGGGGTCGACATCTCACTAAACAATTCATTCTCGCTCTCTTTCCTTAATGTTTATGCTTCCCCTAATCGCTCTACTTCGACGGATATCAGAACTGACTTCTTTTCCCCATAATTTTCCCTCCTCCAGAAATTTCTTCATTCTAGGCATTCGGGGCTCAAAAGGTACTTCTGACCCCAGTTGGAAGGAAGTATTCAATTGGGTCATTTCCTGTTTCCTCCATCCTCTCAATGACGCCGACACGCCAACTCTTCTTCATTGCTCATCCCGCAGTAGCTCCTATCTTGACACCTCTGTTACTCCCTTTCCTCTTGCCCTCTCTTGCTCCTGGGAGGTGCTTCAGGACTTGAGCTCCAATCACCTACCTACTCTACTAATTGTCCTCTTTTTCCGCTTTTCAGCCAAAACGAACATTCCCCTTCCTTCAATTTTCAGAAAGCTCGTTGGGATGACTTTGCCTTTAACTTCGACTCTCACTATCCTTCGGCCGAGGAATACTCCTCTCTTTCTCTTTCCTCTGCTGCTGCCCTCTTTATCTCTCTGAAACTGAATGCGGCCAAATTTTTCATTCCTTTTGGAAGCGTTAAACACCATTCTCAAATCTGGTGGACTCCCGAAGTGGTAGAAGCTGTAAGTGAAAGACTTAAGGTTTTTGCTGCCGCTTATAGAAGTGATGAATATCGTCAGGATTATATCTTTGCTTCTTGAAATGCCTCGTCCGTTATTGTCTAAGCCAAGGCTGAGGCATGACAGACGACTTACTCATCTTCCTCTTCTCCTAAATCTGACTCTAAATCTGTCTATTCTCTCCTTAGTTCTCTCGCTGGCTGTTCTTCCTCCTCTCCTAACTTTCCCAACTGTTCTTCCTCCTCTCCTAACTTTCCCAACTGTTCTCTCTCCGGTAGTTGGTGAAGACCGCCGGCGTCGGTCTTCACCAACTACCGGAGATCTCATTTTTCTGTCTACAGGCGTTGTTAGAGATCTGCCTAGCCACGTGCTCTGAGGAGTCACATTCGTCTTTCTGCTCCCCCCATCTCCCTGCTAAATTTCTCGCGGCTGATACAAACCTCCCCTCGTCCACTGCCACTGGCCCACACAAAGTTGCCTATCCCATGCTAAGGCACCTTCCTCAGTCTGCATAGGTTTTCTTCCACACATTCTCAATCTTTCTTGATTTTTGCATTCCTTTCCTTCCATCTGGAAGACATCTTCTATCATTCCCATCTATAAGATGGGAAAGTCTCCCGACTCTCCTGCTTCCTTTCGGCCTATTTTCACATCTGCTTTTTTGTACACATCATTCTACCGCGTCTACTCTTCTTTCCGCAGTCTAATCCGATTCTCTCTCCCCGACAGGCCGGTTTCCGCCCTGGACCGTCTACTCTCGATCAAATTCTCTTTTTTTCCTAGTCCATTTCGAACGGGCTTAACAAACCCAAGCCGGCCTCTCGGTTGATTCTTGCTGCTATCGATTTCTCCAAAGTTTTCAATTCTGTCTGGCATCCCGCCCTTTTCCACAAACTTATTTCGGCTGGCCTATCTTCTTGCTTTGCTCGTTGGACTCAATCTTTTCTTTCTGATAGGCGCGCTTGCGTGGTTTTTCAAAATTACAGAATCGTCGCTCCTTTCGAGTCTGTCGTGGTGTTCCTCAACTATCCGTTCTTGGCCTGGTACATCACTCTTTCCTAATCAGTGATCTTCCTGCTTCTCTGCCTTCTTTCGTCAGCTGTTCTCTTTGTGCTGACAACCTGGCCATTTGGTCCTCCTCCCCCTCGGTCCCTGCTGTGGTAGAAGCCGCACAAAGAGCTCTGATTCAACTGGAGCTCTGGTCTAAGTACTGGCGTCTTTCTCTCAATCTGAGCGAATGTGAGGTCTCCTTCTTCTCATTGGATCTCCACTGTAGCGTTTCAATAGAATTTTTGTTCTATCTAAATCTTTAATTTACTTCTTAAAATTGAGGCGACTTATAGTACCGCTGGAATAATTAAGTGTGGTTGCAACTTAATAGCTAGGAAAAGATTGGCTTCCACTAAGTTACTTAAACTCACGTACTTCTCAATCAAGAACAGAACAAATATGTTTACAAACCTCTTTAAAACTTCGAATTCCTTCGCTTGTCAAATACAGAAACTAAAGCACTTTAATATATAAATATTAAAGACTAACCAAAATTAAAACCATCATAATAATCGCTTGATTCTTGTCACAAAAATCACTACAGAGCAACGCCTTTTTACTACACTCTACTCTCTATTCTGAATTAATCTCTCTAAATCGTAAAATCTCGCCGCCTTATATATACTGAGAAAAGTTTCCAGAAAATGCTAGAACATCATTTGACACAGAAAAAAACACCGTTAATAAATAATGTAATCGGAAATAAAAAAAAGAAAAAAAATCTTCGAGAAGAACCAAGATTCACTAGAATACTCTGGAACTTTGTCACGTGATCAGCCATTTTGACGTAAGAAGAGGCGTGTGAGTTACAAATCTAAATGCGAAAGAAAAAAAGGTCTTTTTCGAGAGCAGCCGAGATATAAAACCAAGTTTGGGCTTACAAATTCAGATTTACAATTAAAATAATCACGGCAGAACAAAACAACAAATTACACAAACTATACATAAAAACAATTCCTACAACGCCAATTTTCTTATTCGTGACACCCACCAAGCTAACCTCGACCCCACCTTTTATTTTACTCCCGCATCCTTTTCAATCCCATTCCATCTTTTCTTGGGGTCATCTTCGACCGCACTCTTTCCTTTTCTAAACATGTATCTTCGCTGAAGGCCAAGTTTTTCCCTCGTCTCAAGGCCTGACGTTTTATCTCTGCTTCCTCACAGGGCACCTTTAAAGAGTCGCTTTCTCTTTTGTATAAAACTTTTCTTCGGCCCCTTCTCACTTGTCATTTCGCCCTGTTATCTTATGAGTGGGCCCTTTGTCTATCAACCTCCTTTTTTAATTCAAGTTTGGCCAGACATGAAATGAAACCAAGACACTGTAGATCTTCCTGGAGAGATTTTGCGTTCAGTAGCTAGCTCATGCTTTCTCCTACTTTTTCTAGGGAGGTTTTCTTAGCTTTCCATCCCTTTTTTCTCTGTAACCCGCCCTTCACCGTGGAGTCCATTCTTTTCTCATCGTGCTTTCGCTCTGATCTCTCTCGCCAAGGTGCGGTCCTCGCCCACTCTCTCTCATCTCACGATCTTGTGATTTGGACCGTTGGCTGTGTTCCTTTTTCCTTTGACAAAGGTGGCTCTGGCGTCCTTGCCAACTGCTCACTTTGTGACATTGGGGTTGCTCTTTCCTTTTTGGCAGGCTAGTTTGCTCAAGTATTTCCGCTGAACCCTGCGCCATTATGCAAGCTGTCCACTGGTCTCTGCAGCACTAACAAGTCTATCATTCCTCTTCTCTGATTCTCGCCCTGTCCTCTCCTTCGTCTTTACTTCTACCTTAAACTCTCTGGCAGATCTGGCAGGAAGTGCCTTCTCTCTCCTCCTTTACCATTAAACTGCAATGGGTCCCCGGACTCTCATTTCTCCCGAGGAACGACGCCGCCAATGAGTTGATCTGGCGGGGAGCGCTGCTTGTGCCATATGTAATTTCTTGTCAACTCTCTCTACTTACCTCTCGTATCCACTCTCATCTTTTCTGGGACCAGAGGCTTACTGTCTCATCTAAATTCTTTGACACATAGGCCCCCTCAGTCTCCACTGAGGAACTTGTGCTCCCTCGTCACGCTCCCTGCACCCTCTCTCATATTCGCTGCAACCGACATCGCTTTTTGTCAAACTTATCTCTCTAGAATTGAGAATCTTTTATGCAGCGCCTGCGGTCATCCGACCCTGGACATCTCTCATTTCATTTTGCGCTGTTCAGCTACGAACTCTTTGCGCCGCTCGCTCTTTGGCGACTCTGTCTCTCTACGACCTCTGATCCAAGTTCTGGAGAGTTGCCCGGCTTTTGGGGGTACATGATCTTCTGCCATGCATCCATCCCTTGGAAAGGGTCGTGTAACAATAAAAGCATCAACAACAACATGAGGGCAAGCTTATTACTTACTTTGAAAGAAGTTGGAGGCCACACTTTTTCATTTCTTTAAATACAACTTTACTGAATTTCTTTTGATGTTGTAAAGATCATATTGCAATAATTTAAAAAAAATAAATTTGTTGCAGAATTAAAGTATGACATCTGCTGGCTTAGTGCGTCATCAGGTATGACGTGGTCATTTGTGGCGCCAGCGCTGCTTGTTGTTACAATCAATTTTATAATTTTATGCAAAGTCACAAAGGTAAGTTACAAGAGAAACATTTCATCTTGGTTACAGTTTTCTACCATTACTATTGATTGTAGTGCATAACAGTGAGCTTACTTACAGTGGCCGCCTAGATTGGCTTTAGGCGAAGTAAATGTAGGAAAGCGGTAAGCAATGCAGTATTAGGGATTGGGTTCGAAGCAGGGGAAGGTTGGTCCAATCACCCAAACTTCTCCCAAAAGGATCGCCACGTGCAATAAATGAATAAGAATCAAAAAATGAGGTTTCTGAAAATCTTCGGGGACACTGTCCCTTTTTTAACTGATCCGTCATAAAAGATAATGGAAATGCCGCAGTGCTTTTTCCCCTAAAAACTACTTTTTTAAACTTTTTCATTTGTTCAGTGGCCCTTTCCTGCTCATGGGGATAGGCTGGCAGCCATGATTTGAGACAATACAGTGCTAGCTTATACGTTCACTTTCATCTATCTGCATTTGATTTATAATTACTAATTGTTAGGTACTGGTAAACCTCTCTTCACAAAGCAAAGAAATGAAGGCTTTTAGTTCATCAAATCCTTTTGAAACCAGCGTTTCATGTAACAAAGGAAAATTTTCTCATCAAGTAAGTCATGGAAATAGGCTTTGACTTGATTGAAAGTGTATTCAATTTCATGTGTAGCTTTTTAAACAGCTTTTTTATTGGGGAATAAGGTTTCATTCATTTTATTTAGCTCTTCTGGTAATGATAACGTTTATTTAAGTTGATACAAGTTCTTACCGAGCATGCAAAAAACTTCAATATCCGTCAACGTTTCGAACAGCTATACAGCTGTTCTTCATCAGGACTAATAATAAACGAAAGCACGAGTGAGGCAATATAAATAGTGTGCAACGCAATCGAAACAAAAAGGCAAAACAAAAAGTTTAAAGGCGAATAATAAACAACTGTAGATTACGTCAAATTATCATAAATTTCAGACTAAAAACAATTTTCTTTATCATTGATTGAATTTTCAGAATTATGAATAAAAAAAGATTCAAGAAATCGGCGTTTGGTAAAATCTATTTCAAAGGTTAAAATTTTGCTATGATCCCAGTCAACTCAGTGATCTTTGGTGATGACATGCTTAACCAATGCCGTTTTTTTTATTAAAATTGTTGTCATCAACTTTTGCCAGATTTGCTGGCTTTAAATCCTTTTTATGCTCAGCCAATCTTGTTTTGTAAGCCCGTCCAGTTTCCCCAATGTAAATACCATTGCAGTCTCGAAAATTGTTGTCATTAACTTTTGTTGTCGTCAAAAAACGGCATTGGTTAAGCATGTCATCACCAAAGATCACTGAGTTGACTGGGATCATAGCAAAATTTTAACCTTTGAAATAGATTTTACCAAACGCCGATTTCTTGAATCTTTTTTTATTCATAATTCTGAAAATTCAATCAATGATAAAGAAAATTGTTTTTAGTCTGAAATTTATGATAATTTGACGTAATCTACAGTTGTTTATTATTCGCCTTTAAACTTTTTGTTTCGATTGCGTTGCACACTATTTATATTGCCTCACTCGTGCTTTCGTTTATTATTAGTCCTGATGAAGAACAGCTGTATAGCTGTTCGAAACGTTGACGGATATTGAAGTTTTTTGCATGCTCGATAAGAACTTGTATCAACTTAAATAAACGTTATCATTACCAGAAGAGCTAAATAAAATGAATTTATCAAAAATACCTGGTAGCCAGAATAACAGTACAGAATAAGGTTTTATTTATCACAAAGGGATACGAACAAAACTTTGTTAAAGACGAGATTACAGAGGTACTGAAATTGAGTTGAAGTGATTTATTTTTGGTATGTTGCGACGTTTTTTGGGGGTTCACGGTTGAACACTGTGCTGGTTTTTAGAAAAATCATGTAACATATTTATGACAATTTTTTTAAAAGTTGTTTTCTCTCAGCATCTAATTTGAGATGAAAGAGAGAATGAGATAGAGAGAGGCCGATGTAGGGAGACTAGGGAAGATGTAGGCTACAGTCATATTTTAAAATCTTGCGCTGATTATATCCGCTAATTAGGATTCATCATCAAAGTTTTCTCTGAGGTCAAATCATTTGGATGGTGCAAGTTTTTCCGAGGAATCTACAATGACTCAGGAAACATTTCCCCGAGTAGTATCCACTCGTACTACCAGGCAAGTAAAAGAATAGCCCCACTTTTACATGTCAGATTATAGACTTCAAACTACATCATCAAGCTAATGTGAGAAATAGATTTATTTCAACTTATAAAGTTACATTTGAAAATTATAAGCGAAGAAGGAAATTGTAAACCTTGCAAATAATTGGCAAAGCAGCATACGGGCATCTAATTGGTCTCGTCTAAATTGGTTGGGTGGTATACTCATTATTGTTTCCTGGCATATTCATTTTAATAAAGTGTCAATGCCCCTTACGCCCGTATCTGCTTTGCCAATTATTTGCAAGGTTTACAAAGTTACATTTTTAAACCTGCTTAAAGAATTTCAATTTTAAGGAAATTGTATTCCTTGCTGAATTGCTTTTGCTTCAGCCATTTTTCCTTCGAGGGCCATGTAGGCAGAGGAAGGCATTCAAAAGATATAGAGATGCATCCTGCAAAAAGGAGAGGCTTGCCTCTGAACATAGCTTGCTTTACCAACGCTGACATGCATTCAATACGCTTAGCACGGTCTCAGCTTTGCAGAACGCGAGCAAAAAAAAGTAGATTTTGTTTCTCTTTTCTACGTTCAATGTAGGACCGTTTGTTGCTTTGCTTAAAGATTAACATTATTTATAGCAAGTCGTTCTCCAACGCGACAAGGAGACAACAACAAGCTGTTTCGACGAAGAACTTGAAAGAAAAACGCTTTTGGAGTGAAGCAAAAACTGCCGTCAAAGGTCGGTCATAAAATTTGTTAGCTAAGTTTTCAAAAATCAGCGTTACTGGATCATACTTGCTGGAAGTGGGCAAGCGCTCCAAAAATGTTGCGGAGCTCCTGCTTCTTCTGAAAAAGAGGGTAGGCTCTTGCTACCGCTCCTCTAAACATAGTGTTTTTCAAAGCGCAGACTCGCATTTTATTAGCATTTCGAAACAATGCGTAGCTTTGTTGCGTTACAGCCTAGCCAATTTCACATCCTGAATCAAACGAAAGAGATGGAAAAAGTAATATTTAAGTATCGTGGTGACAAATTACCAAAAAATTAGGAGGGCACTGCTCCTTGGAAACGGTAGTAGCCATTTTTTATCATCCACTTCAAAATAGGGAGCACTCCTCTTCCCATCTTATGTGTCATTTTGGTTTACTTATATCCGCCAGTCACAGGAAATTTTTTCTCATTTGTATTAGAACAAGGATAAAAAAATTTTTTAAGATAACCCCAAAATTATTTTAAAAATAATGTCAATACCCTCCAAATGTATAAGCACCAAAAGAGATTATACTCAATCCATATTTCAAATCAAATTAAAGGTGAAGATCTTTTTTTTTAGAGAACAACTATTTAAAGTCAGTGTTTTCTCATTTTCTGTTCAAATTCTAGGGGGAGGCCAATTGATTGGAGATCGTTTTTTACTTTTCTCCATTAAAAGACCTTTCTTTTTGGGGGATAAACTTTATGGAATCATATTTTATGCCATTATGTTTTATACCCCCAACTTTACCCCATTCTGAGTAATATGCCCCAGATCTGCGACCTCGTCTTAGAACATCTTCGTGTTCAGATTTGGCTTGTGGTTAACAATACTGCTGACAAAATGCATTTCTGCTAGAAGCAGAAGAACCTTTATCTTTTATTCTCGAATCTAGGTTGTGATATGCTATACCCCCTACATGAAAATGAAGCATGAAAAATCAACAGTTGAAGCAAAGGCACTGTTGTTGTTGTTGTTGTTGTTGTTTACCCGACCCCTTCCGAGGGATGGGGGCATGGCGGAAGACCATGGAGCCCCAGAAGCCGGGCAACTCCCCAGGGTCTGGACCAGAGGTCATAAAGAGACAGAGAGTCGCCAAAGAGTGAGCGGCGCAAAGAGTCCGTAGCTGGACAGTGCAGAATGAGATGAGAGATGTCCTGGGACGAGTGTCCACAGGCGCTGCAAGAAGGATTCTCGATTCTGCCAATCCTGGAGAGATAGGAACCTAAAAGAAGGCTGTGTCCATTGCAGCGAAGACGAGAGAGGACACAGCGAGCATGACGAGGGAGCACAAGTTCCTCAGTGGAAATTGAGGGAACCTGTGTGTCAAAATACTTTGAGGAGACAGTACGCCTCCAGTCCGAGATAAGACGAGAGTGGATACGAGAGATAAGAGGAGAGAGACTACAAGGGATTGCGGAGGGCGCAAGCAGCGCTCCCCGTCTGGCAAGCTCATCAGCTGTGTCGTTCCCCGGGAGAAACGAGTGTCCGGGGACCCATTGTAGCCTGATAGAACAGGAGGAGAAGAAGGACAGTTCCTGCCAGATCTGCCACAGAGTTTGAGATAACAGGAAAGGTGGAGGAGAGGACAGGGTGGCGAGGACAGAACGAGAGTCAGACAGGAGAAGAAGAGAAGAAAAACGGCAGACTTTATGGTGTTGCCGAGACCAGCAAAGAGCGTGCAGAATGGCGCAGGCTTCAGCGGAAAAACTGGAACAAACTGGGCCTGCCGAAAAGGAAAGAGTGGCCTCAGTGCCACAGAGAGAGCAGTTGGCAAGAACGCCGGAGCCGCCCTTGCCAAAAGGAAAAGGAACAGAGCCGTCTGTACAGAGTACCAGATCATGAGGAGGAAGAGAGTCAAGGTGGGCGAGAGCCGCACCTTGGCGAGAGTGAGGGGGATCAGAGCGAGAGCATGGAGTGGAAAGGGTGGACTCCACCGTGAACGAGGGAAGATTCCAAGGAGGACAGGGAGGGCAAGCAACAAGAGCCTCCCTAGAACAAGTAGAAGGAAGCATGAGCGGGTGAGTGGACGCAAAAGCTCTCCAGGACGATCTGCAGAGTCTTGGTTTCACTCCTAGTCTGGCCAAACCTGAGATGGGAAAGGAGGTTGGGAGACGAAGAGCCCGCTCATGAGATAAAAGAGTGAAGTGAGTCAGAGTGACTCGTAGGGGAGGTAGAGAAGCCTCGGTGAGTAGTAGAGGGATAGGGGACGACGAGAGGCAGCCGGTGATGGCGCGACTGGCCGCTCGGTGAAGGCGTTCCAATTTGGTGATATTGGTAGCGCTTAGGAAAGGAAACCATCCGGGTGAAGCGTAAGTGAGAAGGGACCGAAGAAAAGATTTATACAGAACAGAGAGGGACTCCTTAGAGGGGTCCCAAGAGGAAGCAGAGATACAGCGTAAGGCCTTGAGACGTGGGAAAAATTTGGCCTTCAGCGAAGATACATGCCTAGAAAAGGAAAGAGTGCGGTCGAAGGTGACCCCAAGAAAAGTTGGAGTGGGATTAAAACGGAGGCGGGAGCCGAGTAGGAGGAGGTTGGGCTGGAGGTTAGCCTGGTGGGGATCCACTGAGAAGAAGGAGGCCTCACATTTGCTCGGATTGAGAGGAAGACACCAGTACTCAGACCAGCGCTCCAATCGAAACAGAGCTCCTTGTGTGGCCTCCACCGCAGTGGGGACCGAGGGGGAGGAGGACCAAATGGCCAGATCGTCAGCGTAAAGAGAACAGCTGACGGAAGAAGGCAGAGAAGCCGGAAGATCATTGATGAAGAGAGAGAAAAGTACAGGGCCAAGAACGGATCCTTGCTGAACACCTCGACGGACTCGAAAGGAGCGGCTTTTGTGATTTTGAAAAACCACAGAAGCGCGCCTGTCAGAAAGGAAAGATTGAGTCCAACGAGCAAAGCAAGGAGGGAGGCCAGCCGAAATAAGTTTGTGGAAAAGGGCGGGGTGCCAGACAGAGTCAAAAGCTTTAGAGAAATCGATAGTAGACAGGATCGTCCGGGAGCCCGGCCTGGGTTTGTTAAACCCATCCGAAATGGACTGAGAAAGGTACAGAATTTGGTCAAGTGTAGACCGTCCAGGGCGGAAACCGGCCTGGCGGGGAGAGAGAATGGAATTAGATTCCAGAAAAAAGAGAAGACGGGATAGTATGATGCGTTCAAAAAGCTTTGATACGCAGGAGGTGAGAGAGATAGGCCGGAAGGAAGCAGGAGAGTCGAGAGGTTTTCCCATCTTATGTATGGGAATAATAGAAGATGTCTTCCAGGTGGAAGGAAAGGAATGTGAAGACCAAGAAAGATTGAAGATGTGAAGAAGAAAATCCATGCCAGAGCGAGGAAGATGCTTTAGCATGGGATAGGCAACTTTGTCTGGGCCAGTGGCAGTGGATGAGGAGAGGTTGGAGGCAGCCGCAAGAAATTCAGCGGGAGAGAAGGGAGAGCAAAAGGACGAGTGAGACTCCACAGAGCACGTAGCTCGGCGGAGCTCAGTGAGGTAGCCTCTGGCTCTGCTGCGCAGGGCCTTTGGCTGAGACACGGAAAAGTGAGACCTCAGGTAAGCGGCATAGACCGAAGCCGATTCCCTGGGAGAGGAACAGTTAGGAAAGTTAGGAGAGGAAGAAGACGAGGAAGGAGAGCCAGCAATAGAGCGAAGAAGAGAGTGCACAGATTTAGGATTAGATTTAGGTGAAAGAGAAGTGCAGGTCGTCTGCCATGCCTCAGCCTTGGCCTTGGCAATGACCGACGAGGCACGTCGAGAGGCGGAGATGTAAGCCTGGCGATCTTCATCACTTCTGTGAGCAGTAGCGAAAGTCTTGCGTCTTTCACCAACCGCTTCTTCCACCTCAGCAGACCACCAGGCTTTAGGAGGGCGTTTGATGCGGCCGAAAGGAATGGAAGATTTGGCCGCATTCATTGCCAGAGAGGTAAAGAGAGCAGCTGCAGAGGAAAGAGAAAGAGACGAGTATTCCTCTGCAGTAGGACAGTGAGAGTCAAAGTAGGAGGCAAAGTCATCCCAGCGAGCTTTCTGAAAATTGAAGGAAGGGGGGCGCTCGTTGGGGTGAAAGACCGGAGAGAGAGGGATAGATAGAAGAATTGGTAGGTGGTCAGAACCCAGGTCCTGAAGCACTTCCCAGGAGCAAGAAAAAGCAAGAGTAGAAGGAGCAAAGGAGATGTCAGGAGAGGAGCGACTGCCGGAGGAGCGATGGAGAAGGGTGGGTGTGTCAGGGTCATTGAGGGGGAGGAGGTCTGAGGAGATGACCCAGTCGAATACTTCCTCCCCACGGGGGTCGGAAGTACCTCTTGAGTCCCAAAGCGGGTGATGGCAATTGAAGTCCCCCAGAATGAAGAGATTTCTGGAGGAGGGAAGAATTGAGGGAGAGAAGGAATCGGTTCTGCCATCCGTTGGGGAGGAGCGAATAGGGGGGGCATACACATTAAGAAATGACACCGAGGAGGATTTGTTTAGAGAGATGTTGACCCCTACATAATCAGAGTAGGGATCGAGCGAAGAAAGAGAGGTGGTAGAAAGTTCAGAAAAGGATAGGCCCTGTCTGACTAAAATGACAACGCCGCCACTGGCATGCGAGGCATCAGAGGAGAGAATGCCAGACCGGGAGTGAGTACGATCAGAACGCAGAACAGAGAATCCCGGAATCCGGAAAGAGGAAGAGGAGTTAAGATTGGATTCCTGAATGCAGATAAGATCGACAGGATGGGATGAAAGAAAGTGAAGTAGTTCAGTGCTCCTGGCTCGAAGACCTCCAGCAAAGGCACTCGTTTTTGAAGTTGTGTGTCGCTTCAATTCGTTCTTCGAGTAGTTAGATTTACTGCTATTGTTGTGCTTGCTTTTCCGGTATTTCTTTTTCCGGTGACAATTGCCATTACCTGAAAGTTTTTGTGCAAGTTTACAGAACAAAATTAAAAGCATTTTGCTTTTACTTCCAGGTGCTGCTATTTTATTACCGTTGTTGGGAATACAGTGGATCTGTGGTTTCTGGGGATACAACAGTTTCGCCCTGCAATTTTTCTTTGTTTTACTGAACGCTTTTCAAGGAGTGGTAATCTTTTTCGTCTACTGTGTTTACAATGAAGAGGTAAAAATATACCTTGCATTATTACTCTGACTCTATATATACCTTTTTATTTTTTCCCTCTAAATGGTCCTACGTAATGCAGGTCTTGCTTTTTATCTTGTATCGTGAAAAGCAAATGAATTCCGGCATTTGCTTCAGCATAGTACCAGCTAACAAAGCAAGTTGATGCCGTCAGCATGTGAACTGCACAAAAAGTAAACGTCGCCATCAGCACCTGTAACGGCAAGAAAAAGTGATGTCGTAGCGCCATTAATACAACGTTGGTTGCTGCCTTCACGACATATCTCTCGTTCAATCTTACTTCGGACTTACGCAATCTTATTGTCAGCACGTGCCTTTCTATAACAAGCACTGCAGTTAAGCCGGTAAACTGCTACAAATGCCTTAACCAAGATTGCGCTGACATTGAGTTCAACAGTTGTGTTAAGAAGACACATTACGATCATTTCCTCTACTTGGCAGAATGAGATGATGACAAGCCGATAGTTGTAAATAGGCATAGTACAAGCATAGTAGAGGCATAGTAGGCATAGTACAGGAATAGTAGGCATAGAACAGGCATAGTACAGGCATAATAGGCATAGTGATGATAACTTGAGCTTTTAATGTGAAATCTCATTGCACCCCCTCAATGCTTAAATCTAAACTTATAAAATTAATTTTTTTTTGAAAAGAAAGAGGTAAGGCTTCTTTATATTGGTGCGACTGGTTTTCAGTCGCACACCTCCCTGCTATTTTTGTACCGGTACTATGTCTACTATGCCTAATTATAACCACCCGATGACAAGCTGACGATTTCGTAAAAGTAGAAGCATATCAAGCGAAACGTTGAAAGTTAGAAATCCAAAGCCGGTTGAAACAATTATTTAGGCCACTGACTCTCAAAGTGGTTTCCGCGAAACACTTGGGTTCCATGAAGCGAGGTCAGGGGTTTTGTAAAGCTACGATGAAAAGCAACATTTAACACATTTGCTGCCAGCGCTTGCCAGTGCTGCCACTCAAAATTTCCAAAAATCTTTGCTGCTAAAGAACAGAAATCTCTACCTATCCCCTACACTGTTTCTATTTACAGAGAGACAGTAAACAAAATCCCAAGACTAAATCAGTGCTACCCCTTTTGATTATACGAAATAGCAAGCTTTAAAGCTGTAAAACCATAAGGTCGCCGGAGATTTCCCAAGATTGCCTTTTTATAGGGAACAATTACTTCTCGGCGTGGATTTTGCTCTCATTTCTGACATTTGATGTGCCAAAATCAGCATGACTTTTTTTCAGATAGATCAATTGCTCAGTTACTCCGATGGCAACACACGAGCACACTTTTGTATTGCAGCGAAGCAAAATGGCCTTTTTTGTTTTTGAGATCGGCCGCCTTTCCACATGCAATCTTAATAAGATTTAATTTAAATATGAGTGCCAATGTCTTACAAATAATGTAAAAGGGTTCCATTGCAAAAAAAAGTTTGAGAACCACTGATCTAGGCTAATGTTTGAAGCCACCGCTGTTGTTCTGCGAGTTTGGAGGAATAACATGTACCAAGTAAATAAATACAAGTGTATTGGAAGCTAAGCACGGAGGTTCCTCTCATTTTCGATCTCTTTCATTGAGCATAAGCTGCTGATCTACTTTATTTTCTCTTTTTTTAGGTGTCTCGGGCTTTTAGTCGCGCGATGTACATATATCGATTGAACAATTTCCACGGGGGTGGAGGACGCAGAAGTTCCAGCTTGAAACCATTTTCTAACAAATCCTTTCCTGCCAATCAGAATCCCAAAGGAACAGATATTTCTACGATTTCGAAGCTGAATAGCGTCTAAAAAAGAGCCATGCACACAAGATATTAATGCCGATTAACGTTAGTGTGGCTTAAAATCCTGGACTATCAGCTAAGTCTACAGTAGAACGTGGCACAATAGACTGAGCATCAAACATGTAATCGAAAGTCCGTAAGTTCAGCTCTGAAGAGTGTCCACAAGTTGCATGCTTCAGGCCTGATATATAAACCGTCAACTTATTCAAACTCAAGCTTTTGGGTTCAAGCGCCGACCGCGTAGCCAACGTGAAGACCATTACGCAGTTCCACCTTTATCTTAAATGATTTGCATAACTTCTCGAATTTGAATGATGTATTTTAAAATAAAGCAGTTTTTAGAAATGCCACAAACGCAGAAATTTAAGGGAAACCGTACACTACGTCTACAGTCAACTTCGGATGTAAGAGATTCAGATATAAGGGATTTTCGCTTATAAGGGACTACGCAAAAGGTCCCAAATGATTTTCAATATAAACTAATAAGTCGGCTATAAGAGACTGATTAAGCTGGTCCCGGCGGATCTCTTATATCCGAAGTTGACTGTATATTTTTTGTATAGCTTTTGAGAAATTTTTCGAGATCGAAAAATGATCAGAGACGTGTGCTAGTGCAGTTCCATGCAATTGAACGATAACTCGCGGCTCACTGGTTGGAAAAAGCAGTTCTTTGGATGGTTGGTAACGTCAAGTGTCTCGAATCGCCGCTTTATGAGGACGAGGACCGCGTCGTCAAGATTCATGCCCCACGGTTGTTTCACTCAATCTAAGCTTTCACTGTCCTCCACTAGTACGAACACGGGAAAGTTCTATCTCTCCTGTGCCAGCAGCAGTAGTGTTAAATCTGTTGCCGGTTTCAACAAAACTTGAAGTTCATCCAAGAAAAAAATTTATCACGAACGAAGGATAATGACGTGATGCTTAAGACAAAACACTTCACCAACTGATTTTTTCGGGCTTACATTTATTTTGCAATTACGTGGAAATCTGAGAGCTTAAATTAACTTGCGAAAGCTGTACAAACGATCACAAAATAGCCGGTAGCTAGAGTAATACGGGATATGCTCGATCTCGAGTTAGTGAACATTTAGTAGTTTATTTCGTCGGTCATCCGTCAAATGGTACAGGCATGGCCAATTACCATGGCATCGAACAAATGAGACGGTAACAAAAATTGTTTTATAACAGCACAAACGCATCAACTAACTTACAAGACATAGATAAATAATTAAGTCGACGCTACATTTTTAATACACACTATCGATTCAATACCAGGGATGCTCAAAGTGTACATGACAAGAAGGATTTCTGGTCGACGATTTTAACCTACTTCGCTTTGATATTGGAACAATGCTAAAAATATATTGCGGGCCGGCGAGTCGTAACAAACCCTAGAAAACTTTGAACACCTCTAAAAAATTCTTCACTAGACGATAGGCTACAACTAGTACTGCACATCAAACGTTTCAAACGTGTACTTGGAGGATGGTCAATCTATTTAGTTTGAAAACGATGCTATTTACCAGCAACAAAATTACAAAGACCCCTGCTTGCAGATAAGACCTGGAGAGCCCCCAGAGGAGGAAGAAGACGGATCCTCACTCAGAAGTAAAACGATCATAATGATGGAAACTAAAATTTAGTTTACGACTCCAAGTCTACAATATAGCCGGGCACTTTATTATCCGTCACAGGACGAATTTACAATGCCGTGCAGTGCACCCGGACACCGGTAGTCCCTGCTCATGCGGGGCCGCTGCGAAGCTACCCAGCCTAAAATCGCGGTAGTTTCTGGCGTACTGATGAAACACCAGTTAGCTCCGTGAGTTGGAGTCTGAGCATGAACAGTAGAATAAAAAAGTACGCCAAAAACATAAGCACCAACACTTCTTTACAACTAATATATAAGGAAAACTTAACTGCTTAATGTGGTTAAACTAGGTTAAATTGGTTCACATGACACCGCTTTTTTTTCGCAAAAAGCAAACGGATGCAAAACTGAATGTGGGGGTTTACACATGTTTTCAATATCAATCAAAAACATCTTTTTCAAGGATTACAGACAGTTCTTCCAAGTACCTCTATTTTGGTAGTATAAAACAGACCAGAAAGCAAATCCAAATACAGCCGTAACGTGACAACGGGAGTGATTTTAAGTGGCTTTCAACGCCATTGGCCATTTTTTACTTTATTTCTACTTATGACTGGTTCGAAATAAATAGATCTCTCCCCTAGCCTAATATTGACAAGACTTTCGGTGAGAAGTGGAATGAAACGACTTCATGCCGTGCCAACGTCCTAGAAAAACAAGGAGTAAACAGCAGCAACAACTTTATCTCAAGTAATTTTGATAAAAAACCATCACTTTTCTGGCATCCGTTTGTTTGTGAATGAAAGCAAAAACGGTTTGCGCAGCGTTATACACTACACTTGCTCAACACTCGAAAAACACAACTAAAATTGTACAACTAGATAATAAAGAGGCCTACCGGACGCTTCATGCCATACGTGCGAGTTAAGCAAAAAGAGTTTTAAATCACAACATAAGCATAGAGATGAAAAGTTCTAGCTTGTTTTTTTCGGAAGAAATCTAAAGCAACTTTTTGCTAAGTTTCTACTTTGGGACAATGACCCAGGAGCAATAAACTACCTACTTTCTAGTAAAGATTGGCAAACAAATAATAATGTTACGATTTGGGCGAAATCACTTCAAAAGAAGCTTCAGACTTACATTAAATCCAACAATAAATTTATAATACGCTACGGTTTGGAATTTAAACCACCCACCACCCTCGAAGACGTTTGTCTTAACTTGACTACAACATTTCTGCTTAAACAGAAATTAACGGGTACGATACCCTGTGACATCAACATGCATTCTTCAGGATAAATAAAAACTTTATAGGTCAAAAATTGCTAAGTACTGGTATTTCTTTCGCGACTTGTGTGTTTTGAAAATATAATGGAAGCCAACCACTGTTAGCAATTTAACGTTCCAAGAGAAACGTTTGCTTTTGACCGGCTTAAAACTTTTAACTCAATAGCAATAATCCTAATTGTGACGATGTACATTGTACAATATAGTTTTTAGGTGCGTATTCATCATAACGTTCACTTCACTAAAACAACTTCTCTCGAACAAGAGCAGCTTCAATCAATCTTAACGTAAGTGTAGATTTTCCTCACGAACAAGCTGGTGCCGAGGTAGCCAAGTGCACCTAAAGATATGACAGCATGAGCGCAAGGAGGAATGCATTTGCCTCGCCAATCTTGACTTAATTTCACGGCAAATCATTTGCTCCTTACGAGCGACGAAATTAGCGAGCGGAGACATCGCATAAAATAGTTCGGGTTAATTCAGCCCATTTGAACCATCTTTTTGTTATATTAGTATGGCGCACCTACAGAAACCTCCTTGTTTCTGCGGCTTTAACAAAAAAGGACTATCAAGCATTTTATATTCTCTTTCAAAGAGAGCTTTCGGCATTTTCCAAGTATCCAAAGCACGCAACCACTTTCATGCAATCTTTGTACCGGCTGAGAGCAAATATAAATCCAGCTATTGCTATTAAATAACTACGTTGTACTCTAACAAGCTCTCTATTGCCTCAAAATCAAGCCACATCTACAAAAAGTTAATGATAAATGATATCCGATCAGGTCGGCAATAGAGCTGAAACGAATTTGTTCTGTTGCATGCAAATGAGCTACAACTGCTTACCACACATCAATCCAAGGCCAATACTAAACACAGCCATATATCCAAAGTAATACGTTGTCTGAAACAACCCGTACATTCTGCAAATAAAAATCGCTTTAATATGAAGAACCTAGGCAAAAACAAATCCGTACACATTGAATTTCGTTGCTCTAACCTAACAGAGAGATATTACGATCTGCGGTGCCTAACACTGCGAGCTTTAGGCGAGCGCAACACGCCTATAACTGCAGTGAGCACCGCAGAGATAGCACTATTTTTGCATCACCATGTCGTTGGTTTTGCTTCTCACCGCTACAGTAGTGTGGAGAGCAAGAAGGTAAAGATCAACTATTTAAATCAAAATCAGTCCATCGAGCTCGCAGCCATTAACTGACACTTCTTTAACATGCTAGAAATTAGTCATAAACATGCGGCAATTCGGCAAAAAGTTGGCTGACCTGATTGCAATTGTTAAAAATAAGATTGCACTTGCCTGGTCTTAAAGAAGAAATAGTAAAAGGAATACAAGTAGACATAAACAGAGGTAGAGCTAGCTGCAAGAAAGCTAGTCCATTGCCTGAAAAAAAGTGATGGGTTAAAGCAAACGAAAAGTCCAAGTACACAATAATGCACATTTCATACACGCAATTCTATCGCATTGCACCACAAAGTTAGGCTTTGCTGCAGCTGTGGTTGTTCACAACTAAACAAGAGGTTTGCATTAGACTTTGATTAGCCAACTCAAAGTTCCTGATTTTTTTCCGCCGTCGGTTGTGATAGTGTTTCAAAGGCACACCATGCGCCTTTGTGTTCTGAAGCTCAGCACACGACTACTATGCTATGTTGACCATCGATTCAAATAGTGTAGATTTCCTAATGAAAATCTAATCAAGATAGTAAACTTTTATACACTAAAAACAGTACGTTTCTGTGTAACCTGTGATCACAAAATATTGTGACAATACGAACTAAGAATGATTAGTATAAATAGCAACAATAAAATAAAAAGAAAGCCTTAATTATTACAATTGACCACATTAATTCATACATGAATGGTATGCATATACTCCTTACCATCTGTAATCTTCAGCATTGAGCAAAAAGTAAGTGCAGACAATAGTTACGCATATTGTTACAATGGCCAAAATCAATATAACCAGCAGCGTGAATCCGTATACGTAGTAGATCTTGTAAGCCCAAAACGATGTGAAGATGAAGTACCTGCAGCAAAACAAACATACATACAAAGAAGTATTTGAGGTTCTCGCTCGCTATTGGTCGTCAAGAGCGCATGCAAGAATGAGGAGAAAGAGAACAAAAGCAAGATATATTAATGGGCATTTTCATGGTGCGCGATCCCCCTTTAAGTATTTGAAAAATAACTTCGCCTCAAAGAAAATCACTCTGTCGTATCATTTGTACTGAACACATTTAATAAATAAATTCCCTTAATCTGCTTCAACCCATCGATAATTGGTTTTCTTTACCACAAGAGGCGTACCACACCTGTTCTTGGACAACAAGGCTGGTAATGAGACAGCCACAAAAGCGAGACGCGCTTTAGCCAAAGTTAGCTTAGTTGACGGTAGAATCCGCGAAACTCCTAACTTCCACAAACTCTAACATGACAACACAAAAAAACGACAAAATAACTCACATCTCTATGAAAATGGAGCCAAACGGCAGAATACCACCCAAACAGGCAATCACCCATGGTTCCATAAACCACCGCTTGCTCGGAATGGGACGGGGCACAGCATTGACACGACAGGGGGGTGCTGCACTCCCAGAAATGTTCCTACCCAGGATCGTTCCAATCAGGTTTAATGGGAGGATTACAAACAGAATGATACAAAGCATAGCAACCTGCACGAAAACGAAAACACACAACTATAATATGGTTTGAAAAATCTAAAATAAGCTTTATCTCTTTTGTTTGACAGATGATCGATGAGTGAATAAAAACTTTTGCAAATGAGCTTCTTTTCAAAACTATACAAAATGAAAATTGTTTGCAAAGCAGTACTGTTGCATCACAGCATTTGTCATGAAAGGCATCAAAAATTCAAAACAAACTTGCCTGTAATTTTCGAAAAAAAATTATAATATGAAACTAAGTGTAGTAAAGAAAACTGTGTCAATTTTTCTTTCGTTTTCTCGAAAACCTCAGTGCTTAATTGCTGTTGAGAAAAGAATCGAAACTAAGAATACATCAGATTTCGATTCCGAAACAACACCTTCACAAACCAGACAGTCGCCGTGAAATTGTGGTAATCCTTAATGGCTTCGCAAGCTTCATCAAACATATCACTAAAATTAGCCAGGAAGAGCTTCCGGAATTTCAAGAGCTATTACTACAGCAATTAGTATGATTCGAAAGCGAGTGAATAGTACTAAACATACAATGAACCAGCACATCTAAGCTCACACAAAACGAGAAAATAAACGTGAAATATAGCTTCTAGTTTGGTTATTTTTTGCTACGGTATTTATGCTTATTGCTATAATCCAAGCTAGGTACAAAGAAGGTGAATTATTTCAATTCTCACAGGGAAGCAGTACGTCGCACTGCTTTTGCTTGCAGATCCGAAAAGCAATCGCTTTTACGCATGGTCACGTGATACGCCGAGACAGTCACAAACAACGAGTGATGACGTCATAAAGTTGCCTTGCCGGTACAAACCGTTCTGGCGTGCTCGTAACGCTAGTAAGCGTGCTGCGAACGCAAATACTCAACCAAACAACAGCATCCAGTTCGATTTTCTTGCAGCACCAGGTCTTCAGTTCACGCAGCACAGCAGCTAAAGGGTAGTTGGAGAATTCTTGTTTGCGCGATTCAGGCTCAGTAGCAAACTCAATCATATATACATAGCTTCTTGTATAACTTTTCTGTAAACTCGCATAGCAACGACTGCGGTGCTAAGCAGCATGCGATTGCTTAGACCTGCTTCAGAGATTCAACATTGCGCTTAAACTGCTTGGCATTACTTAAACAAATTTGCTGCCTTCTACAAATCGCCATTAAATCATTTAATAATGATTAACAACCGAGAGCACAACAGCGCAGTCATCTTGAGGTTTGAACGCATGGCCGTTTGATCGTTGCCCGCTATAAATAGGGGGCTTCAACCCAATCAGTCACGTTGCTGACTTCAGTGTGCATGCAAAATCAGCCGACATACGTTCCTTCAGCATTTCAATATCTACCCAGATAAACCTACACGCTTCGAATGCTGCTAAGTCAGCAGATGTAGAAGCTGCTGGAAAGTAAATCCCTAGCTTGACTCAGGTCAATTAAATTGCAAGCCAAGCAAGCCCACAATCAAAACGAATTAGTAAATGTGCTCTTTTCAATGCAAGCAGGATGTTTGCAAACTGCTCACCATTGTTCCAAATGGTATTGCTCGAGAGGCATGATAGTACATTGCGATAAAGTTGATGAAGAAAGCGGTTCCAGAGACCAAAGAAGGAAGGAGCAAGGACCCGATAACCATTTGCTTGATCCACAAACGACCTGGAAAAAATTTTTCGAATAATACTCACATCGATTTGAAAGTCAGCGACGTGATCGAATGGGATAAAGCACCATGTACGAAGGTAATGATTGTGTGTTTAAACCTCACAACAGTTACATTGTTGTGCACTCGAGAGACATTTTACGGCAAATTTCCTAGTTTGGTTACACGGCTTGCAGTACAAAAGCGTGGGGCAGCCAGCACCAACGACTTTGAAGAGTGTTAAAAAACAAGTTATTTAACCCATAACAAACAAAAGTTATGGGATAAGTTGTCCCGTCACCGGAGGATAAACTCAAGATTTGATCAGAAAATCATCAAACTTAGTCAATACTGAGGCAAAGTATGACTGACGCTTTGTTTGTTTTACTTTTGCTCCGTCGCAAGCCGCGAAACGAAATAAACAAAGAGTTAAGACACGCTTCGCTGCAGTGTAGACCAAGATTAGGAGCGTGGTAACGCTCTGGCAATCCATTTATATCATAAGATACTTTATTCTATAGTTGATAGCAACGCCGCAACCAATTAAAGGCCAATCCACTATGGCCTGGGGCGCGAAAATGTTGATTGAATTTACCGACATCTAAGGTGCACAGCAGATCCATTATAATCATCTTGCTTTTACGACACAAAAAATAACATTTTCGTTTTAACTACAGTAAAATATTCCCAGTTTTTTTCTTAGTACTTATTGTTTACAGTACTATTAGCAATTGGTAAGATGTTCCATACTACGCTAACACGAGCAGGAGAGCCTAAAAAAAAGCGACAACAAATAGATGATTGTTAATTCCAGAATTGGTCTGATATGCATTTTGCCCCATTATTGTACACGGTCCAGTATTTCAATTAAGCACTAAAAAAGTAGCGACTTACCTTCCATCCTCGCGTACAGTGCTCCGCCCACGTAACCATTAACGGGAGATAAAGCGGCAAATACGAACACAGCTGTACTGACCACTGTACCACGCCTGCCAAGGAAAAAAACTTCGCTACACGCAGCACAATATTTAGCAAATCACAGGTATGAGACTAGTAACAAAAAGACTTAAACCTGCATTTCAATACGTTATACTGATGGGTCGGAGCAGTCCATCCGTCGCAGTGACCCAGTCGAACTAAACACCAGCAAATAGAGCATAAGCTCATACGACAACAACCGTGCGTTCATACCAATGGCAGGGTTAAACAAAAAAAACTTACTCTGTGTAAAGATCTCCAACCATAACAAAGAGAACTACTGCCAAAGACGTCGCCAAAATATGAGCTCCTGATCCAACAAGCGATGCAAAGAGGAGTCTGTGGGATGAAGGACGAAACACATCTCCATGGATCTGTTTCCAGCCATACTCGTCGCCCAAATCTCTTTCCTATGCATTTGGCAGCATTGAAAATCAAATTCAATAAACCTTGCACTTACAATCTAGCGATTGTCAGAACAATTAATAAAAGGAAATATTCAAGGTTCTAATATCTAAACTTCAACATATCAATCTACAACAGAATAGTCAATTTTCTTAAAACAACCAACTTCTGTAGCGTGGAAAGAGCAAGGAACAGAAGGAGACAAAACTTGAAAGTTGAAGAAATGTGTAAGAAAGAAGATTAATGAAAGTCAGCAGAATAAAAATAGAGCGCATGAATGAAAACAACGTTGGTGGTAAAGTGCGTTTGCAAGGTGTAGAATTCATCAAGGTAACCGAGTTTCAAGTCTTTGAGAACGTGGTCGAGAGGAAAAGGTAAGAGTCGTAGCTGAGTTTAATAAATAAAAAAGAGGAATGAAAGAGCGTGGTCGAGAGGAAAAGGTAAGAGTGGTAGCTGAGTGTAATAAATGAAAAAGAGGAATGAAAGAGCGTGGTCGAAAGGAAAAGGTAAGAGTGGTAGCTGAGTGCAATAAATGAAAAAGAGGAATGGAAGAGCGTGGTCGAAAGGAAAAGGTAAGAGTGGTAGCTGAGTGCAATAAATGAAAAAGAGGAATGGGAGTAGCGCGCGATTAAGAAGCAGAGCAAAAAGTGACGGAATAATGCAGCGCTTTTTAATGGGAGTAACAAGAGCGAATAAAATGAGAAATGAATATCTAAGACAATAAATACTTCTTAACCTGGGGTGCTAGCACCACCAGGAGGTGCTGGGGAAAGTCACATACGTGGCGGTAAAAGAAATACGTTTGGACAAGAGTATTTTTCCGCATATTTTAAAATGTAATATCGGGGTAAACATTAACCGATTTCTCATATATTTTGTAACATAGTGATAAAAAAACACTTGATTTATACGAGCGTTCCATACTTTAATAATAAATCAGCATCACAAGCTTTGTATGTTACTAGTGCTAAAGTTCGGTAGTGTATAAATTTTTTAATTTCGATGTGTCTGTCAGATTGTTTATTTGTTAAGTTTGCGTGATTCCACAATGCCGAAAAAACGTAAATGGAATGACGAATATGTTAGCTATGGCTTCACTGCACTCCTAGATGGTCGTGGAGGACCAGACCGAGCACAATGCATGGCCTGTCATTTCATTATGTGCAACTCTAATTTGAAGCCTACTAGACTCAAAGAGCACCAGGCAAAACATCCAGCAACAGAACATGAACAGACTTTCCAGGCTCTGCATGCTAAAAGGGCAAGATGACCAAAGGAGTACGCTACCCCAACTTGGATTCAAGCCAATGCAAAAACCACTTCCACGAGCTTCCTACGAGGTGGCATACCAGCGCATCCAAGTGAAGGCTGCACATTCAGCTGTGGAAAACCTAATTAAGCCATGCGCTATTTGGATGGTAGAACTGGTCTTGGGAACAGAGGCAGCCAAGAAGATGAAGGACGTACCTCTGCCCAATAATGTCATTGCAGGGAGAGTCGCTGACGTGAGCAGAGACATCTTAGACCAGATTGTTCAGGAGATTGAAGATAGTCCCACCCGCACTAGTTTACAATTGGACGAATCAACGCATGTTTCCACCATGAGTCAGTTGATTGTATATGCTCGGTACATCAAGGATGGTGATATTACAGAAGAATTTCTCTTCTGTGAGCCATTGCAAACAGCGACGAAGGCAGATGATGTATTGCGACTTGTGGCCGATTTTTTTGAGAAGCATTAAATAAAATGGGAGAAGTTAAGATCAGTATGTACAGATGGTGCCCCAGCCATGATCGGAAAGAGGTCGGACTTCACTGCTCTGTTAAAGAAGGTACCAGATATCATAGTAAAGCACTGTTTTCCAAATCGCCATGCCTTGGCGGCAAAGACACTGCCGCCTAACCTGAAAGATGTTTTGTCTATCTGTGTTTGATTAATAGATATACATAGCAGATATTCAGTCATTTGAATAATTTCAACAGGTACATTCAAGGCATGTATGCTAATCATATTCTTTGCACAGAGATTGAAGCCTTGAAGAAGAAGCTCGCGCTTTGAAAGCGTCGAGTTGAAGCAGGAAGTGTGGGAAAATTTCCAATTCTTGAAGAAAATGTGAGGGATAAGACAATCAGTCCAATGGTTTTAGAAGATATTGTTATTCATCTATCGCACCTTGACACATGAAAAAGTACTTCCCCCTATGAACTGACATTCCCAGAATGGATTCAGCAGCCCTTCTTGGCGGAAATGAGTGATGTTGACAACCTGAAGGAGGAATTTATAGATTTGCAAGAGAACCAGGGTTGCAAGACAAAATTTCGCTCATCATCTCTGTATCATTTTTGGTGTGATCGGTTGATTGCACATCCTGGACTGGCGAAAGCAGCGCTGGAGATGATCACTCCATTCCCAACTATTACGTACGCGGGAAGGCAATCTCGACAACGCTGTTAATGAAGAACAATTGTGCGGAACCGTTTTCATGGAGGCCCGTTACACGACATGAGGGTTGCTCTTGCAAAAACAATGCTACGATATGAAAAACTAGTTGCACATCAGCAAGAACAAAAATCGCATTGATGAGTGTATTTCAAATTGACTTTGTCCATGAGCTTTCCTTTATTTTCTTATTGTTTTTGTCAATGCTATTGCCATAATTGCCGATTTTGTTTTGAAGAATGAACCAAACATATGATTAAGATGTACTGCATTTGTCTTTACTTTATCCTTATAAGCAACCAGATGTTAGCCAATGGTAGGGGGTGCTGGACTGCTTAGGCCTGACCAAAAGGAGTGCTGAAGTCGAAAAAGGTTAAAAAGCACTGATGTAAGAGGAACAGCACATGTTGGAAAAGTGAACGACCAGACGAGAAAGGCAAGATTTAGATGGTTTGGGCACGTACTGAGGGAAGAATGGTGTGTTGTGGCGATTCCTGAAAGGAAACAGTTAAAGGAGAAAACAAAAACTTAAAAATTAATCACCTTAAGCTTACGCCACAAGTCTTCTCATCTAACACTGTCAACTTAAATCAGTTTGCTTTGCGTGCAGTGTAAACAATCTGTAGATCACGCAGGGCCAAACCAAAGGGCAAAATGCAAAAAGGAATTACGTCAGGTAATGCCACGAGTAACAAAGCAGCACTCGAGACTGGAGCACAGCACTTCACAAAACTAACAACTACGAACTCAGCTATACCCAGTTTAACCTGTACCGGTATTAAACTTTCGCCACTGTGACCATGGCACGGGCGCTCTCATATTTGCCTGTGGGACTTGACTATGGACAAGATTAAAAGAGGCCATGTCATAAACGAAACAAACATTATTTCTACCACCTGGCCTAAGGAGAGTAGAATAATGTAATTGACTATTACTGACAATGTAGCATCCTCTTAATCCCAACAACATTCATAATATTCTCAAGCATCACATTTCACAAGTGATAGAAAAGTTATGAACAGCGCGATCATATTCCATCTTATCAGACACTTCTCCAAGAAAACAGTGGAGAATTTTCTGACAAATTTTCCTGCATTATGTCAGACGACAGCTACGAAGCATGCTACTAAATGCAATCGAAAAGCACCACAGTTCTCACCATGTCATCCAGATCATCATCTTTGCTGTACCGAGCATAATCCTTTCTCAAGGTCCTCATCAAAATCATAGAAACGAGTCCAGCAAGGAAGATCACCATCATAAACGAATTGAAGATTGAAAACCAATGAATCTAAAGCAAGCTCAATTCATAAACTTTAGTTAATATCAGCTGTAAGAGCAAACGTTTAGAGTCAAACTTAGATAATATTTTGCGTAGACTTGACACATCAAATCACTGTGATTGTGAGTGTAAATTGAAGCGTGTAAAAATTAAATCATTCACTTTTTGCTCCAGCTATGGTCAATTCATCAATACATGGGTTTTATGTAGTGTAAGGCATAAAAACAGATTACCATAAGCGAGACCCCTGTTCACAATCGCTGCCATTTTGTGATCCATTCGTTCACGCGTATGAGCCTTTGTCATGTTTGCAAGTCTGTAGTAAGACGGAGCCACGACTATGGGTCGACTGCTCGGTCCTACCATTTGTCTGCCACTTAAAAATAGAGGCATCTCGTTAAGTGCCTTTCACAAAAGCAACAAGTAAACTTGTCGGCTTTTCCTCCATGCAGTTCTTTTCATTCCCAGTGCCAGGCAGGGAAGCTTTGAATACCATCTTTAAAGTCTTTGGCATAACTCAACAAGGAAATCGAATCCAAACATTCAAATGCGATGCGTACGATCTAACCACTTCAATACCGAGCCGGTTAATTCTGTGATGAACGATCTCATCCACAGCCTTCTAGAGCCAATACCATGAACACTTAGCAACGTTTGCACTTAAAATCATACCCTGTGTTGAAAGAACTTTGGATCGAGATATTTTTCGTATCGATCACGGAATGGAACCTCCGATTGCTTCCACTCAACCTGTGCAATCGCAAAGTGCAATAAACACGATAGAGTAGTTTATTCACAAATGTCTCATGCATTTAAGTACTCTTTCAACGGATACAATGTACAATATACGAAATATTTCATCAAACAGCTAGAACTTCCTTCTGAGAACTGAAAAAGCTTTGCATTATAGATAGTGGAATCTTTGCTGATAACACTTCATAGATGGTCGAATCTTTGCTGATAATACTGTCGACAGATTGCATTTCTTCCACAAACAACACCATAGAGCAGAGGAAATTGGCCACCAAATAAACAAAACATGCTATCATATGGAAATAAGAAAAAGTTGCTGGCATGATGTTAACTGCAACTTACTTCATACGTAAAATGAATATTTTTGTTTGGTTCCAATTTCACTTTATTATCACTAGTAAGATTGATATCAACAATTTGATTTTCATTGTAGCCAATCTCTAATTTTTTGTGGGTCCACATGAAGTATTCACCAGTTTTTTCATTAGCTTCCCCGACAATACCTAAGCAATAGCAGTTTAAATTTACATCATCATTGCTTCTACTTTAAAACTAATAACATGCTGAAATTCAGTCTATGGTTCTAATGTTTAAGATAGGAATTTTTTAATCCAAGTATCTAGTTACTTATTAGTAAACACATGATTACTAAAGCAGAACTCAGAAATAGGTATGTTTTTGGTCATAAATTTCCACCCTCAAGGCCACGCGAAAACCTTTTGTCGATTGTGTCAAAACATAAACCCCCTTTTGAAGTTACCAGCACTGCTGGCATAGAACATTGGTACCACAAGCAGTGTAATCGATCTAGAAAAATTGCCACAAAATGCTTCGCAATATGCAACAGAATGGACTACCGACCCTTGCAAAGCTTCTTCTCACTACACAACGGATATTAAAGGTAGCAAAACAGACAATTAAAATTATGCAACTAGTAATTTAATTGCAAGAGCGTGAGGCCGAAATTTAGTTATCGACTTTACTACCGGTGATCTTTTCTAATCAACATGAAAGCTTGATACCCTATTATAAATAACATACGAAGTTAAACACAGTGACGAACAGCTAAAGCAAAAAATCATTCTGCTTATTCAACATACAAATTAGTTTAACTTTGTCAGGTTCACAATGTAAGTGATTAATTATATCTGTGAACAACATTGCATGAACTTTACACACCAGTTCTTAATAGCAGACATTACTTGGTGTACTTTAGTTAGTAAAATGTTAAGTTGTATTTGTATCCGGGTTGTGTAGCAAATCTACTATTTTTGCTAACTGCATGCTATATCTATATGAAACTATCAAGTGCTAAGAGTAAGAGCTCTTTTAACTAGACCTAACCAGTGTTACTTTTTATCAAATCTAGAATAAATCAAATATATAAGGCCAGTTATTGACAACGAAAAGCAAAATAATTTGAGCCAAGATCTGGAATGCGTGTGGCTTTGATTATGCCTAAAAGCAAAAAGGCATCAAAATAGATCTTGTTCCAAGTATTTGAGTAAGCCGAAAATAAATCTTATTAAGTAGCATTTTGCGTCGTTGAATTTGTTCACAGCTTACCCCATATTGGCAAATCATCCATGTACATTTGATACCAATAATGATTCTTCACTGCATACACAAATGTTTCATATTTCTTTTGATCCAACTCAATCTCACAATATTTTAGCTGATAAACGTTTTCTGCATAAAAGTCGTATGCATTACGAGAAAGCATTACACAGTGATGTAAAAAGAGGTCGAAACAATTAGTAAAATGAGTTGCTGCAGCTCAATCAAAGTGTGCTGAACGTCAAAATATATAGTATAAGGCTCGAAATTGCAAGTAAGTTTATCATTATTTGTCATCAAAAAGACTAAAATATAATAAGTAGATTACTTACCAATGTGCGAAGAGAAAAACAAGTAGTTAGGGGTTAACTTTACACTGTATTCGCTACATTTACCGTGAACAGAAAATGACATTCCTTTTTCCACATCAATCTATAGTACAAAGTGCAATTCTATCTTTGAATGCGCCCGTCTCCTCCGTAACTACAGGGCATACAAAAATTAAACTTGGCACGATTGAACACCTCCCCAGGTGATCGTCGCAAGGGGGGTGGTGACGTCATGATAATGACATGATCAAAGATCTTTTTTTAATTTGCATTTCTTGAAGCCAGTACCTGACTTACCAACTTCAACATAGTGTATTCACTTCTTTAGAATCTCACATGACGTCACAATTAAAGATTAATTGTAAAATGTGTTCTCTTTCTCAAAAACGACTCATGGTAGAAACGCAATTACCGGTAAAAGCTTTTTCAGGAGATATTAACAAGTGCTTTCAATAAAAACAACTCTGCAATTTAAGCTTATTTCGCGATGCAACACCAGACTTTTTATTTAGCCATTTTCAGCCTTTTAAGTAAATTTCTTCACTTTTTCTGCACACCTCAAACTTGCTCTATGATGCTTGTACGAGTAACACAGTATTTCGCTACCAGAGATCATCATAGGATAACTTTTTAATTGCAAATTTTGTACAAAATTAGTTTACTAGTGAACTGATCTGTGATCTCATTTCTTAACCGATTTTCAAAATTAATTTAACAAAATTGCAGGTATTTCAATGCAAATTCGATAATACGAAGTATATGACATGTATATTTACTATTTGTTTCTATACTACAAAATTAAACTTTAACACCCATGGTGTAACTTTTTACATCCCCTCAAAAAGTGGTAAGCTGAGAAAAACCAGATAAGTCTAATATATAAAGATTGTGATAAGATACTAAAAACTAGTGTCGTTTGAAAGCTTCGGAAATTTGCTTTCCAATAATATGTTATTCTAAATCAGAAGTCACCAACCTTTTTTGAACCGAGGGCTAATTTCTGATTACTGATCATGGCAAAGGCACGATTCATCAATTCTTGAGGCTATTCGTGACAAACAAACCTTAGGTCAGACTCGACATTCAGTCTGGACCTATACTTTGTTCCCAAAAAGTAACGGAGTTGTCCCCCAAGAACAGAAAAAAAGGTAAACACCTGTATTTATATAGGTGTTCTCCAAAAAAGTCAACACCATTATTGCTGCCGCGATTGTGTCACTCGCAGTCCCATTCATCGTCAGGCTTGAGTTAGTTCCCATAATCAATTTCCGTGACACATATCATCCTCACGGGCGCCGGCACCTGCGGAAATGTGGTTGGTGACCCCTGCTCTAAATAGTTAGGGCTAAGGATTAGCTTAGAATGCTTAATCACACATTGGTTGCCAGACACCATTTTTAATTTTCTTACAAGACCTAAGAAACTTGCATGTTTTAGAAAGTTTGTTCTTTGCTATATCTTGACTATTTTCCCTTGAAAGCATGATTCTTTGGCATTATCCATCTAAATTTTCAAAAACATTCAGCAAAAAATGAACTCTCTACAAATTTTGAGAGGTAGCCTACCAATCAAAAACACTCAATATTTTGGTGGCTGGGCTTCACAAAATTGCAATTTCTTCAAAAACAGAATCCTATGGAACATTTCAACTATTCTTCATTCATGATAATCATTCTTTTGTTTTGTTACTCTTTATTATTTTCATGAGGGGGGGGGTTACACCAAGTTCTGAAATATACACTCCACCAAACAACTGATGTTTAATGGTAAAACAAAATCCACTACTGCGCCCATTCCCAACTTCACGTTTGTTCTCCTACACTTCTTTGAAGGAACAGATAGAATTTGTGAAATGATAGAGAATTTTTAAGACCTCTCTTAATTCAAATACTCATACTACGATCGGGACTAGGAGCTTAACAGCGATGCTCCCATTACCACCAACATATCACTTATGGTCTCAAAAATATAATTTCGTTGAAGCCGGTTTGCCACTTTTCTTTTAGTGTGATGTGATGTTTTTGTGCTGATTTCAAAAATGTGCTTGAAAAAGTGATCCAATCAACTTCTGAGAAGTTATTGCAGATTTATGACTGACAACTTTGGCATTTTTTCGACAAAATAATGGATAACTCCCAACAATGGTTGAGTTATGAATCTGAATGTATTATAAGTGAAAGAGCTTTTCATTCCAATCACCTAAAAAAATTATTGAAACTGATCCGGTATTTCTATAGATATTAACTATTTAGCAAGACATTTATCACTACGCTCGAGTGATTTTGATCATATTTTGCAATGCAGTACCAGGCAATTACTGAAGCTAACACATAAAAACAAGATTGGTTAGCAGAAAAAAAAGAAAATCTACACAAAATTGTTAGATGCAGCAGCAGCAGTGCTACACCATTTTTCAAGTCCAAGAGACCGTGATTCTGAGAAGTGCCCAACTTGAATCCATCATTAAGATGTAAATTGCAGTCCCCATTTAAATTTTGAACCATCCAAGCTGTAAAGTTATTCCAACAAGTAAAAAAAATGAGTTAATTCAACTTCTCAAAATCTAGGTCTCTTAATAGTTGGCATTTTCTGTCATTTTCTTGTATGCTTACTATTGGTTTTCAATTAAAACTCCTGGTAATGCACTATATTTTATGCTGATGTTGTAGTAAGACTTAAAGCGATGGGCAGTATATGATCCTACTCTTTCTTACAGCTGCATTAAAAAGTTGGATATTCACACTTGGTATTTGTTCCAAAGACATATTGCTCTTGTACTCTTTTCTCAAAAAATCGACAAAAATACAAAAGTTGCAATAATCAGCACCATGAAAAAATATCCTCAATACAGAATTGACGTAGAAAAACCGCAAAAACCAACCAATTACAGGTTCCACTCTGCACAGCTTTGTGAATGAAAAATCTTGGCTTTTTTCAAGCGCATGGACATAGAACCTACTTTCATTTCTGTTCCTGTGAATGAACGGCAAGATTATTACTTCTTCAGCGAACTAAACAAGATTGCTTTATCACTGCCAGTTGTAAATGATGCAGCAAAACGTACTGTCTAATTCGGAAGTGATTTCACAAACGTGATCACAAAAAATGAATCAAGAAGACAATCTATTCTCCAAAAAGTGGAACTCTCTCAAAAAAATTTCCAGCATTCTTTGGAAGAACAAGACTGACCACCATTTTTACAAGATCACTCGCTTGAAGACAAAAAAATTATTTCTTAGAATAACTTTGCATTTTGTCCACCAAACCTTTATTGTGATAGCTGACTGACTATTGTTTAATGTGTAGCCAATCCCAGTTACATTACTAGCTCTCAACTCTTTGAGTCTACCTAATCCTTGTTTCTTGCGATGGTTTAAAAATTATCATAATATGCACAATTACACCAAATTATTCTCTAAACCGAATAGTTTATGTCTTTTCAAATCATGTAAGGTGTTTCCTAGTTTTTAAGTTTTGTGTGAAAGGCTAAGCATTATTCATTTAAAACAAAACCATGCCAAATAATTAGATCAAATGGTATAACGCAGCCCCCCAAAAAGTGTTAGAGTTTGCACCAGCATAAAAAGCAATATAGTCAATAAATTGTTAATACTTTGGAACACACTAAGAAAGTTTTAACATGCAGCTAGAAATTATTGTTATTTAAGTTTAGAACTAACCGGTTTCAAAAATGCATGTAAAATCATTTACGAAAGACAAAATTATTCATAAATAATGGGATTAAATGGTTTAGTGCTGCTGCTGCTGCTGCATCTAACAAACAATTTTGTGTAGATTTCCTTTTTTTTCTGCTGACAAATATTGTTTTATGTGTTGGCTTCAGTAATTGCCTAGTACTGCATTACAACATTTGATCAAAATCACTCAATCATAACAAAAAATGTATTGCTAAATAGCTAATATCTATAGAAATACCGGATTAATTTCAGTAGTTTTTTTTGATGATCGAAATGAAAAGCTCTTTCACATTTAATAAATTTAGGCCCATAAATCAACTATGGTTGGGAGTTATCCATCATTTTGTCTAAAAAAACACAAACCTGCAGTAACTTCTCAGAAGTTGATTAGATCACTTTTTCAAGCTCATTTTTGAAATCATTCCAAAAAACTATACAAAAGCTTCAAATAAAGCAAGAAAATCAAAAACAGTGGCAAATATGGGCACTCTACTGCTCATCCTGCATGTGTCAAGATGCAAGTTATAGACACTCACAAATAGCAGTCAGAGTCTTATTGGTGGTCAAACTGCCACCGGCAGTCCGGCATTGATGATCAAACCAAAATGAACTGCCGTTTACCATGTAACATGAGCTTGTTTGGATTATAAACGTGATTTTGAATACCCGTTTTATGCTGTGTCTCAGTAGTGAAGATGAGAAGTACATGATGACAACAGCAGTTTACTTAAGCAGGTCGATCTATACACATTGTTTGCAGTTTTGTTCAACTTTTAACTATGGGTCTTGCAAATTTTGAGAAAAAGATTGATAAGTTTGGGTTTTGATCAGTTATAAGTCATTCTTACCTTTGAATTTGATATCAAGACCACTATATTTTAATTCAACACCTTGTAAAGCATCACCAAGATTTTCATGATGTCTGTCAATTCTGCTCTCTTTGCTGCCCTTACAAAACGGCAATCTACAACAGGGAAATAAATAAGAATATTTAGATATACAGATTAGAAACTTATTTAAATCTATGTACAGGTTTAATAACATTGATAAGGAGTAGCATTTAATCATATTCCACACAAAAATGATAAAACCAAGCATGTTTTTCACAAGCTGCATTGCAGAATAATAAAAACTTGGCTATTTAAATGAGTAGCTGCAAGTAAATTGATGGCTTTTTGATGTTTATGAAGGTCTAGGTTTGACATCAACGAGAGACAGGTAATGAATTAATAGGTTGGCTAGGTGCTTTTTCTGTCACTACGTTGAATATACGGTATAGTGCATCACATAGAAATGTGCAATGAAAAATGATAAATAGCAAAGTAAAAATAAATTTCTCAACATTTTGTATCAAAATTACATTAAGAAGTCACCTTTTATAAAGATTTGTAGTTTGCTTTATGCACAACTACTCCTAGGGGTCGCTTCTAGGCTGCTTACTATGGAGCTGTGCTAAAGACTAAAGTGATTCCAATGGGACCTACTGCACTGCTCCATTGCAAAAAGACTATGAGAAGCTCCAATGAATATCTTTTCATTTTAAGTTGTTACAATTTACAAGTACCTCTATAAATGTAGAATAACTCACGAGTTTGACCCACTTTGGAGGTACCAGTGTATTTCTAAAGCATGCACTGCTACCATGCAGGGGAGATTGTGGTATAAAGCTTTTTCCAAAATTGGAATTGCCGTGGGCAAAAAACTTGTAACCTTGATAGGAAACCAAATCTGCATTGAACCACATTGTTGTGACTGATTATTTTTATGCATAATTCAACATGAACAGTTTCCTGCAATTGTACATGTCAACACAGGATACAATGCTATCAGTTCTTTTTCTAGATAGTAACCTAGGCTAGACAACTCATCTAAAGTATTTACTATCCAGCCATATACTGCTCTTGATTCCTACACTTCATTCACAATCTCGGTGCACTTGAATAGTCTACAAATGAATCATTTTTTAATTACATATAACATTTTTTTCTACTTATAGTAAATAATTGGAAAACATACATGAGTTGCTAGTTGCTAGCCAGCAATTTTCAAGGTGATCTCCTATCAAGAGGGATCTGCCTCCAGCATCAAAGTACAATAGAAAAATTTGCTCAAAAATGATCACCAGCATCATACGGTACCATACAGCAATCCATTACATCATGTCAATGTAATGTAATTATTGTAATTGACATGATGTTGACATTGATATTGACGTCGACATGATGTTGACATGATAATTGACATTATCAATGTAATTGACATGATGTAATGGATTGCTGTATGGTACCGTATGATGCTGGTGATCATTTTTGAGCAAATTTTTCTATTGTACTTTGATGCTGGAGGCAGATCCCTCTTGATAGGAGATCACCTTGAAAATTGCTGGCTAGCAACTAGCAACTCATGTATTATTGATAAGTCTTGACAATGATCCTGCACCCCTATTAGGGCTTACCGATGTGACTTGTTGTCCATGTCATGTGTGTGTGTCCTTGAATGTGACCCCCATGATATAGGTATTGCTGTATCATATTGTCTTGCATTGCATTTTCCTTTTTTTTGCACCCAATGGCAAATTTGTTTTTTTAGCATATTTATTATTGAGAGTTTTTTACACCTGCCTGATGAGACTCAACAAGGTCGAAACTGGTCGCGGGTTATTGACATGATGTAATGGATTGCTGTATGGTACCGTATGATGCTGGTGATCATTTTTGAGCAAATTTTTCTATTGTAATTGGAAAACAATATGAATACTGTGGAAAAGCATGAAAAGAATATACAGTTTAAAAAGTATTATTCACAGTAAATTACAGAGCAAAAATGGTTACACTACAGATACAAGGTATCCTAAAAGTCAGTATACACTTTCTTTTTCATTTTGAATATCATTTGTAGAAACTTTTGGCCAGTATCAATTGATAGTGTTTGCTTAGAAGTTTTGTTAGCATGTACCGTAATTTAAACCGATTTAGCTTTAGAATTGCAAGAATTTGACAAGTAAATTAGCATCAATTTTTTCCATGGCTTATCAATTGTTATTACAACGTTGCAAAACTGCCACCAGGCAAGAAGTTTTTCAGTCTCCAATCTCAGTCCAGTGCAAATTTGAGATTTATGATCTTCACACTGCTCAATGCATCGAACAATTTACTCAGTCCATAGCAAGTTTCTCAAAACAGGCATTGCTCTAGACAAGCCACAGAGCAGAAAGCCTGCTACTACCACAACCAATGAAAACACAGAACTTCCGGAGCAAGCTTTTGCAAAAAACCAAAAAAAGTCTATCCAGAGGAATGCATTAGAGTTCAGCATCAATAAAAGCTCTATTCAGCAGATGCTGCAAAGGTTGATAAAGCCCTACCCACATCGACTTCAGGTGGCTCAGTCACTTCATGCAGATCATGATGCTGGTGTGAAAATGTGTAAGTCTCTTCTGCATCATTACCAGCATTACTCTCAGATCCTGGAAAACTTATGGTTTAGCCATGAGTCCATCTTTTATCTCTCTGGTCACAGGTCAATTGACACAATTGTCAGATTTCAGGTAAATCAAACCCAAAAGCATTTTGTGAGCATGAATGAGACTCTCCAAAGCTGGTGGTTTGGTGTGCTATGTCAAGCACTACTTTGATTGAACCATTTTTCTTCCATTATGAAGTTGGTAACACTACCACTGTTGCAAGAGCAAATCACCTACAGATGCTAAAAACAATTTGTTGTACCTCAACTTTGAGTGAGGAATGACCTGTCAAATATTTTTTCAACGTTAGTTCCCCCTCCCCACTTTGCCAGATAAGTGAGAGATTTTCTGAAAACCAGCTTTCCTAACAGATGGGTTGGTCGAAGGAGTCCACTTGACTGGGCTCCATGATTGTCAGATCTCACACATTGTGGTCTTTTCTGCAGGGTCATATCAAAAGCAGTGTGTATGCCACTAAGCCTCTTAACCTATCAGAGTTAGAAGAATTTGCACAGCCTGCAGTGAAGCCAGAGAAAAGATGTTGCAACATGAAGGCAAGGCCTGCGTTAGAAGGTGGCTGAAAATTGTCAAAAGCAGAGCTGTACAAATAGACTGCAAGACCTCAGAAATTGATGGGAAACCTTGCAAATAAAACTTCCTTTCTTGATATTAAAGATTTAAATAAACTTAGCTTATTGTGTAATTTTTAGGACTTAAATATAAGTGTACACTGAATTTGGGAAAGGCTGTGTTGTCGGTTACTGCAAGTGTCAGCCTTCTAAGAGGGTGTCAGCATCTGCATCACCACAATCGCTTGAATAATTAAAAGAAAAAGGTGTCGGTGTTGGCAAGTTTTAATAAGCAACACCAGTGTCAGCAAAAAATTTGCCAACACCACAGTCTTGCTTTTGAGACACCCTGTAGTTAATGCTAACACATTTCCTAAAGTTGTTTTAGATCAGTGAAGTCAAATAGATGTCAGCTTTGATAACCACAGCACAGTACAAGATCACCAGTCTTCTTCTTTTAGCTTTTTGCACTAGGGATTGTCACAGCAGATCAAACTGCTCCACCACAATCTATTTTATATCTTTCACTGACAGTTTTGTTTCCCTTATAAGCTCCTTTACACAATCCACAAACCTCTGATTCGTCTACTCTTCTTCCTCTTAGGTTAATCCAGATTCAACATTCTTTGATCATACACATATTTATACAAACACAACTTGACTCTCTCACTATATTGAAAAGTTTCGTACATTAGCCATTCCTCATAAAAACTGGATCGGTATTTTCCAATTCTTGTACCTGCTGATCACTCTCTAATTAAAACCTTAGCACTTTTAAGTTTTACCTCCTGCTTGTACTGCTTCTAAGCCAAACATCATAGACAGTCTCATAACAGAGTTGAAAATCTGACAGTTTGTTTAGCTGGTTCTTTTATCACAGACAACACCAGCTACCTTTTTACACCCGTAGTCCCACATCAGCCTGCTTGTATCAATCTCTTATTTTCAATTCCACAATCTCGGTTTCATTGAATGATCAAATCCAAATACTTGGAACTCATTAACATTTTTCAGTTTTGTGCCATGTAATTTCACTGTCCTTCAGCAGTGCTTTTCATTTATGCATGGGTACTGTCTTGCTTCTAGAAAGTCTCAATCTTCTCTTGAATGCATGCCTCCATCTATCCAATTCCTCTTTAACCAAAACTTTGTCAGCACAACATATAGCAGAGTCATAGACAAACATCATAGACCATGGCAATGCTACCATGTTATCGTTCTCTAATGTTATTAATCAATCTTTTCATGATCACAAAAAACAGATAGGCACTGAGCCAAACCCTAATGTAATCACACCTTGACTTGAAAACAATCTGTTATACGTAATGAACATCAAATAGTTACTGCACTGTCTTGGTGCATGTCCTGAACAATGTTCTCCTTAAACGCAAAAATATGTTAGACTGATTTACTGTTGAAATTCAAAAAAAAGTTCAGCAATTTTTTTTCAGTTAGTTGTAATTTATACCATTTTGCCAGCGACATTTTCAACCAACTCTTAAATTTAAGGGAAGACAGTAAAGAGAAATCAAAGTTTGGCTATCATTTGTTTTGACGTCTCATGTAAACATTGTGCAACAGTAACACAATGGTAATTGACAATGAACTAAATATCGCATTTGCTGTTAGCATGCTTTTTTTGCATTAATGAGGTTTTCCAGAAGGCCACCTAGTCGATAGTCCACTCATGGGCACTTATTTTAGGTGGGTGGTTATATGGTAATAATATTAATTGAGTTGAATACTATTTGTACCTGTTGAATACCATTTGTACCTGTCATGTTTGACTTTATGATGGCTTACAATTACATAGTCTTGACTAGAATTTTGAAATAAACGTAAATTATAACTTCTTCATTATCTAATTACTAACGTAACAACTTTCAAACGTTCTAGTCTTCTTAGAAAACTGTGTGTGGGTTCTGTGTACATGTGTAATGGTACAAACACAGGCAAAAGCCTTATAACAGCCTGGGCAGTTAATTGGTTCACGCCTTGTTTTCCCAATTTGTCTTTTTTCCAATTAATGAGTCAGGGTGGCCTTCCAGAAAACCCTGGTAGAAATTATTTTCATGTGAACAACAAAGTTTTGGAATTGCAAATGTTGACTTCTGTATATACTCATGCTCATTTCGAGTATCAGCTTAGGATTAATTTTATTTGTATGCACTGTTAACCTGATATTCTGAAACACTTGCAAATTGCCAATTGCAAACATTGTAGATTTTGATTGATCACTTTTAACTTACGAAACTGAAATAGCTAGATCTTTGCCACTGCTGTTTAGTAACTGGTTGGATCCTTGTTGTTGAAATTTTAGGGCTAACATAATTATGGGAATTACTACGCCACAAAGCACAATGTCAGCATTGCCTCCCCACTCTCAAAAGTTTTCAAAACTTGGCTTCTATGCCCATGTAATTGTTTGGAGTTGTTTTTTTGGGTGACTTTCAGAGGTATTTGGCACACAGTTAACCCAAGTTCCTGTTGCAAAAGATGCAGCCAAGTGAACAACGACTCCCAAGGAAGCTTCTTAAGTGCTTTACAAAATAATGATCATTTGTGATGGAGATGATGACCTCGACCAGAAATCAAAAAAAACATATAACTGGATCACATGCTTCCGTGTAGTTTGAAAATGGAGTACATCACAAAAATGACTGAGAAGCACTGAACTAGACAAAGATTGCCATAACAAACCACCAAAATAAGTTTGAGGTACAATTAAAGACTGCCACTATCTGCAAAACAATGTTGCAAATAAACATTAAAAATTGAAATTTTGCAGACTTTCAGGAAAATTGTAAGTTATTGATGTCATAAATGAAATTGCTCGACTAATTCAATTGTATGAAAAAGCATTAAAATGATTTGTGCTTAGCTATGAATCGCTGTTGTGTCACCTTCACGTAATGTTTATGTGAGACGTTTAGCAGCCCTAGAAAAAATTTCAGATGAAGGACCAGATATCTGAATTAGGAGAAACAGCATTGAATCTTTATATATGTGAGGAACAGCAGTTGGCAACCAAAAATATCTAAAAGAGTACCCAAAGTTTTTCACAACTTCAAAACAAATTAATGAAGATGGTGTAACTCTTTGTTCAGCCAAATTTTGTCAAGCATTTTCATGCATTTGCTATTTGCCAGCACCTACGCATTTACTAAAATCTTATAGAGGAAACACTGGTCCTGAGTAGTAGCTATTCAGCTTTTATCAGGTGTTGTCCCCTTGGCCGAGATGGCCAGATTCACCCATTTCACCTGTATATACTTTCAGCTAATCCATTTTTCTGCATGCACCACCAAATTCCTTTCTTGGTACTCTTATCATATGCCCTTTTCCAAATTTTTGAAGCATAATGCAATTCCTTTGAACCTTCTCAATGTATTTCCATTAATATCATCAGCAAAAACATTGCAACAATACTACTTCACTCAGCAATAAAATAAAACTGCTGCTTACATAGTTCAACCTTAATCCAACTAATGACAACCATGACCAAATCATAAATCACAAAAAATAAAAACTTAGTTTTTCAACATCCAATTTTTAGCTTTCTTAACAGCTTCGGAACTCCTACAAACAAAACAACTGCAATTCAATTTTACCAGAAGTGATCTATTTTCTAGACAATTAGCAAGACTTTACAGTTGGGTTTCATCTCGTAGGCAAAATTTCTGTTCATGTGCAATTTTTCCTACAACATGGAGAGAGCACCAATTACTAAAGCCAAGAAAGTAACACTTTCAAACACAAAAAATGCCTAAACTAAGTATAGCTCACCGCCAATTCAGATAGCCAGTATAGCTCACCGCCTATTCAGATAGTCAGTAAAGGGACAATCATTAAGCATTTCAACAGTTTTTGTGTAAACATGATATGAAGTTATACTTCAAAGTTAACAACAGTTTACCTGAAATACTCATATGTTTCTTGCCGATTGTGGTAAGGGCCAACCGTGTTCATCCATAAAAATACTTCTTCCCCATCATTATACTACAAAAAAAGTAAAATATTAGAACAATAAAAATAAATTATTGTTGACTACAAGTGTAAGTGTTGCAAACTTGAACAAGTCAACAATTGCACAATCATTATGCAGTCTTTCAAGCACAGTTTGTTGTCGTGCTAGTGCAGAATGTGCAAAATCAGGCATTTCTCAATAGTACAAGGAGCACAAAATAAATAATGCAATAAATTATATTTTAGACCTCAAAAAACACAAGATAAATGTCAAACAAAAAGTGAGGACTTTTTTTCAATTCATCAAACGCAAGATGAACAAATTAGGAAGACTGACATGTGGACCTTATGAGTCAGCAACTGCCGATACACAACATTGCTGTTGGAAAAAACTGTAGATGAACCTCGATCTCAAATAAAAACTGTGTTAAACTAGACCAGTAGTTGTTAAACTGCATGTATGTAAGGCCCTGGATTTGGTGAAGTGCTATCACCCCTTAAAAAAGGGCACAAAATTTAATTTTGTCAAGTTGAAAACCAAGGCATAAGATCCACTCCTGCCAAAGTACAATGCTGAGAAAACGTTGATCTCCACAAAAGGTCTTCAACTGGACAAATATATGGATACTTTTGCAGAACAAACAAAAACAGCACTGCGTTGTGTTGCCTTGTATACAACTACAGCAAGTTTTTTCAAATGTATCACACCAATACAAGTTTAGGTTTGCAAAGCACCTACGAGTTTTTAACTGGTCGGCTATGAGTGCAATGTGTTTAAGTTTCTAATCTGGCTCATTTTCCTTCCAAAACTCTTTCACTTTTGCCTAAGTGCAACTATAAAGAACTTTGATTTTGGAAGTATTACAAAAACTTAAAACAAAGTGCTGCCTTCTACTATTCAAAAAAATGTGTGTGATTTAAATGACGCAATCTTCTTGTCACATTTTCTCAAACAAATTTGAAATTTAGTTCAGTAATGTACATAATTATTCTTTTTATACCCACAGCTTTTTAGAGTTTTGGAGATTTATTTGAGCATGCACCAACATTATATCGATCAGAAGTCACCAACCATATGCAATCAGACGCCACGTCACCACACATCAAAATAATGTTGCAATTATTACTAAATGCAAGCAAATGTTTGGGGATCAACGGTAGTTTAGGCCTTAGTAATCCAAATCTTTACATCACTCATTAATTGCATTTTAGGAGTGAAGACATGTACACTACGCTTTTTATATACCTCCTATTAAGTCTTACAGTGTGGAAATTTATGGGGCATTGCAGTAGCATGCAATCACAATTTTCAGCACATCTAATCTACTTGTCATGCAGACTGGTGTTTAGATCCTGTCTAATACTACTACTCCAGTGAAACGCAGCCCATTCTGTTGCAAAAAAACTTGATCCAAAAACTGCATTAAAATAAGTCCAGGACTTACCGTTATTTAAATACAAAACACAACACTTTTTTTGTAATGAATGGCACTGCCAGTAATAAATAGCAAAAAAATCAGTACAAATCATGTTTCAAACAAAAAAGAAGAAATATCTATTGTGATGAAACAATAGTCTGATAAGTCTTTACATTAAAAAATTTTGCAAATGGCTCAAATTTCACCTGGCTTGCTCAGTAGCAATGACATACGATTTTTTGTAAATGGATCTAGACATACGAGGGTCAGTCAATAAGTAATGAGACTTTCACAATTGCTTTTGTGTTTTTGTAGCTAAGGAACTCAAATTTTATGTGATGATTATGAATGGAGTTGTCATCTCATTTACAGCAAAACTTGTTTATTTTCAGATTACTGTAGGTGTGATGATAAATTGAAATGACTACTAGGCTAGCAAACGGCTCATCGTTGGAAAAAAGAGGAGTCATCAGATTTCTGTTGGCAGAGAGTGTAAAATCATGTGAGATTCTGTCTAGAATGCAAAGACAATATGGTCCTTCCTGTATGTCTAGAGCAAACTTCTTCAAATGGGTGCAAGCATTCAAAGATGGACACGAAAGCATTACTGATGATCTGAGAAGTGGAAGACCTGTGGATGTCTCTACCCCAGAAGCAGTACAGGCAGTTGAAGACCTGATCAAATCTGATTGATAGAAGGGTCACTTTAGATGAAATTGCTACAAAATTGGACATCTCCCATGGCACAGTGTGTGTGAGAAGCTGCATTTTTCAAAAGTCAGCTGTCGCTGGGTTCCCAAGATGTTAACGAATGATCAGAAAATGCAACGCCTGATGGCTTCCAGAGCATCACTACGCAGATACAGAAAGGAGGGAGATGCATTTCTATCAAGAATAGTGACAACTGATGAGACCTGGGTCTTTCATTATGAACCTGAATCGAAACGACAATCAATGGAGTGGAAGCATGTTTCTTCCCCAGTGAAGAAAAAATTCAAATCTCAGAAAAGTTTAAGGAAAGTCATGCTCATTGTGTTCTGCTGTGAGCAACTGGCTAAGGACCCAGTCCACGGAATTCTATGCCAAAGGAATAGACAATCTAATATCAAGATGGAACAAGTGTGTGGCAAAGGAGGGAGACTATGTTGAAAAATAAAAAAGCATTTTTTGATTACCAGTCATTGTAAACTTGAGTTATTGAGAAAGTCTCATTACTTATTGACTGACCCTCGTATAAAACACCTTGTACTGGCTTTCAAAGTTGTTTTGAGAATAAGGCACTTAAACATGCACATTGGCAAAAGTGATGACATTTTGCATGGAAAATAAGCAAGACTTTAAGTTGGGTGTACTTAACTCCAGCTTGTAGCCTAAAATTTCAATCTATAAAGCAACTAAAAATTAGAAAAACTAGACGCCAAGCAAACTATGCACCAAACCAACTAGGTGCTGGACCACCTAGGTAGGTACCTCACCAACTGAATGCCAGACAAACAAGAGGCTAATCAATTAAAAAGTTGCCAGCTTTATGAAAACCTGCAAAGCAAAGCAAGGTGGTAACTAATTGTTTGCACTGGTTGCCATTGGATACATAGGGTATTTGATGTGCAAAAACAAAATCACAATCATGACAAGTTGCTAGCCTACCATCTCAATTGCTTCAACCACCACAATACCGTATTGTACTGAAACCAGTGCAAAAGTTGTTCAAAAATAAAATAAGAAAATATCATGAGAGTAAGACAAACTTTAAGTGTAATAAGACAAATCGCTTAGAATGCAGCTGAAAAAGTTTTTGCACTATTTGCCATAAAAAAGGCAAAAATGTCAATCATACTTGGTGTAAATACCCTCGGCAAAGAAATTTGCCTGCTGCCTGAAATTTTTCACAAGCAAACACAATAATTCAGCAATATTTTTATTGGCACAAAAAGGAACAATGCTAACAAGAGCTGATACGATTCCAATTATCATGAGAAGTGTAGCGTGCTGCTAATTAATGAGATTGAAACTGCAAGAAATGTTGCTATTTTTTTAATGTAAAATAATATGTGGAACAAGCAATATAAAAACGCTCTTTTATTTACGTTTTGCTTGGCAGATTCGCCAAGCTTTATCAGTAAGTGCTCAGGGTGGTATTGTGACCCTGAACGTGAACAGCAAAAACAAGCAAATACCACAGTGATTTTTCTCAGCTGACAAAATTTAAAGCAAAAAATTGAAATGATTTTATTGAAAAAGTCAAACACAACTGTTCTATTTCCTACCCTCTAAAGTTGGTAATTTAGGAGATTGCGGTCAAAAAGTTGCAAGCTGTTAGTTAAATGTTCAAACTGAATATCACCATAAATTGTTACATTCTTCAAAGAGATTAATTAATAACCGCTATTCAAGTGAAGCCAAGCAGTCTGCACATTGCTAGGGCCCAGTGTGACCGAATACTTTTAAACACAACCCCAAAGAGTATCCAATATATATGAATTGGACACACAATACTAGAATGCTTAGTTTGCCATTACAAAGGTGGTCCAAAATCATTTTTCTTGTCGCTCACTTCACTTGAAGTTGTCTATGCAATAATCACAACTGCAACTAACATGACATCAATGTTGCCATCTGAGTGGCACTGCTAGCCTCAAACACATTGTTTATGTCATATGGTTTTACAAGGCAGTTTTTAAAAGCTCCATGGTCTCTGTAAAAAATTAATCTGCAGTAATCTAGTCAGCCCCAATAAAAATTATTTTTGTTGCTGCTTACAGCTGTGCATGCAAGTCACAAGTTCACAACCACGAACAACATGACATTAAAGACGTTACCTTCTTATGGCATCACAAGCCTTAAGAGCGTTGTTTACCATTTATCACAAGGTGTATCAATAAAGCTTTTTGCAGACTCAAGGCTTCTGTAAAAAGTTAATCTGCAGCAATCTAGTTAACACCAACAACATTATTTTTGTTGTAGCACATGCTGTCAAAATACCAGCGAGCATGATGTCAACATTTTTCAATGTTTTGGTTGTAGTAAACTTATTTGAGATGTAAGATAGCAAAACATCTCAATTGTCATTTACAGCTACCACAAAACGACTTAAGACCTAAATCATTTTAATGAATTTCCACACGGTCTTTTTCCATTAGAAGTTGCATTCTTCCAATAAACCATATATTACTTAATTATTTTGTTGGAATCAATTATGATGTATAAAATGTAGAGAATCACCTATTGTCAAGACAATATTATCAAATTGCTATAACATGTTGACTGCCAATGAGCAACTTTTTTTTTTGCCCGCATAACCACTGTGCCATTGAATTTCAGACAGTTATTCCTTTCTTGCTTTTTCAGTTGTTCTAAATTTTTTTTTAATACAAAGTGTGTTCGAAAGTTAACTTGCTTAACTGAGGTGCCGAATACACAAGAGCACAGTCCTACCTTAAAACGCAGATGTCTCAAAAGCAGTATATAAATGAATGCACTGTGACAAGCCGACACGTCACGCGGCATCATGTTACAAATGCAGCGTGATGCGCTGGCATGTCACACAGCATTCAATGTGTTAAGGATTTTATTACAATAAAATAGTGACGAGAATTCAGAGTAAGTTTTGGACAAATTCATTATGAGTTTTAGAGGGGGCAAAATAAAAGTTTTGGTGTGGTTGACTACATTTGAAACTCCTAAGGTATGCCTGGAAAGTACACCAGTGATCAGGAGAAGGCTTGGATTCTTGCATGGAGGCAGGAAAACATGCCAATAAAAGTCATATGCAAGCATAGTGGAAGAGGAAAAGCGACTATCAGGAGGATCTTGGCTGCAGCCATAGAGCTTCCATGCAACACAGTTCCCAAGCATAAATTTGGTGGTGGGAGAAAAAGAAAAAACCTCATGATTTACTGACACCATTATGAAATGAGAACTTCAAAAAAATCCTTATTTAACAGCATTGGATCTGGAGACTCTTCATCCAAATTTGTTGAAAAATGTCACAATTTGTACTGTGCAGCACCACCTCCAAAAGGACTTGCATTTACTAAGTCATGAAGCTGTAAAAAATCTTGTCTTACAGAGCAAATGAAAAAACAACGCCTGGCATTCAACAAGATGTATGCCCACTGAACCACTGAAGAGTGGAAAAAAAGTAATGTTTTCAGATGAAAGCAATTTTCAAGTTTTTAGAATGGGGTCTACCACAGTGTGACGTCCAAAGTCATCTGACCATTCTGACCATCGGTATACGGTTCCAACAGTGAAACACCCAGAGTCAGTCATGTTATAGGGAAGTTTTTCTGGTGACAAAGGAAGGAGAAGACTTTACTTTCTTTCAAAAAACAAAAAAATGAATGCTGATCTTTATGTGAAGGTTTTGAAGAAGCACATGCTCAACTTCTTCCACATTCATGGCTCTGAGGTGTTTATGCACGATAGTGCACCCTGCCACATGGCCAAATTGGTGACAAGGTTTCTTGAGCAGCAACAAATCAATGTTCTAGAATGGCCACGGAATAGTCCTGATTTAAATCCCATTGAAAATTGTTGGCAGAAAATGAAAAAAACTATGTCAGAAAAGAAAACCCCCAACTTGGATACCCTCAAGAAAGAGCTGAAGAAAGTGTGGTGCCTGGAAATAACGCCAAGTTATTTTTGAAATTTAAGTAACTCTATGCCCAAATGCTTACAACTAGTTATTAAAAACAAGGGCAATATGACAAAATATTAATAAAAGTGTTTATTAAAAACAAGGGCAATATGGCAAAATATTAATAAAAGTGTTTATTTTCAATAAATGTCATTACAACAAATAAAAGCTTTGTTTTTCTTGGAAAATGAAACAGCTCTCAAGTTATTTTGCAGTAGCTGTATCTTTGCACATCGAAAACCCAATGTGCTTAGTGGTAATCAGTCTAAAGAATTAGGTATGAGATTGCTTTGCAGATTTTTTTCAGGTGGGCAACTTTTATTGAAGTCATTGTTGTCTAGTTTGTTCTGGGCCCAATTTGTCCTGTATCCAATAGGTGCCTGGTTGGTGGCCATTGAGTTTGCCCAGGGTCTACTTTGCCTAGCTCCTAGATGTGCTTGCTTAGTTTAATCATGTTCAGTTGTGACGGACCACTAAAATTTCGTCAAAAACATACAAAGTTGTCAAAAATCTTGACACAATGCCACACATGCCTATTTTATATCTGTGTACGTGTGCAAATAACAGCTAACATAATTCTCTTTATTATAAGACGTCTGAAATCTAAAGTACCACTTCAAGTTAAAATTACGTTAGCTTGGCATTGAACTGTAAAGTAAGAGTGCAGAACACAACAACTTAAAATAAACAGAATTTTGATGCAAGTAAATCAGCTGTATATTCAATCAAGAATTTTTTGAGAAAATAACAGCAAAAATATTGAGTTGAAGTACTACATGAGGAGGCAATAAAAATGGGCAACACTAAAATACAGAAATTCTTACAGAAACATTAAAACACTAACAGAATTAAAGAAATCAAACAGTTAAGCTTCAAACCAACTTACAGATAGTAATTTAATACCCAGATGCACAGTTTAACTTAATTTATTTATAAATCTAATATCATCCGATTGGATGGTTATATTTTTGGTCTTTTATATTTCCACATTTTAGTTGGTAGTTTTTCTGCATCTTTTTACCTCAATAATTCCACATTTTAGTGTAAATTTCAACATTTTGGACAACCTGCATTTTCATGTTTACATGGTAGCAAAAAAAATGTCATATCTAATCAAGAGAGAGCAAGATTTGTTATTGAAAGAGCATTAGTTCAGCTATCAGAGTATCAAGCTGTATGAAGGGTGGGTGTATGAATTAAAGCTGATGTTTTAGATGAAACTTACAACTTTTGTCAACCACAATAAAAGGGCAAATGCTAATTTAAGACCATGAAGTCATTTTGTGGTATCCTCAACTCTTTGTTCTTTTTCTTGTTTTAAGAGCACATATGTTGAAAAGTATAATGTTATGGGCTTGAATTTTTGGTGGCAGGGTACGTAGACAAAGGCAGTGCACACTGCAGGGGAAGCTAGTATGTGAATGTATAGGGGAGTGTATACTGGGGGTCTACTGTGTGGAGGAGTGTATACTGGTGGTGCAAATTCTTTAATTCATCATTGAAATTGAACTTTTAGAAACAACCAAAAGTAACATATTAATAATGTCTGACAGCAAAATACCCTAGAAGGGTAAAATGCCATTGATGGCAAAATAGCCACTGCCTAAAAATACAGACAAATCCGATTAAATGCATATTGGATAATTGCATAAGAATTGTAAATCCCTAACCATAGCCTATCTTTTTCTAAAAAAATAGTCTGGTTAATCACATATTGGCTTACTGCATAATCTGTTTAATTGCATAAAAACAAAAGTTGTTTATTTGATTAACCAAAGTGCTAGTTGCAAAATCAAATGACAAAAATCCATCTTCAGCAAAACGTTTTGACATTCTTGAAGGACAGATGCCAATTACAAGCACAGTGGAAGCACATAGTGTATTGTAAAAAATGCTGCAAGATTTCTTTGATCAATTTTAGGCAGCATTTTTCATGTTTGCAAACTTTGATTTTGCAGCATTGTAGAATTCTTGCAGCAAATTTTTTTACAGTGTGCAAGCACAAATTTGCACTTGTACTTTGCAATTGTTGGTAAGTGCTGCAGATTCAATTCTCATTGCCCCACCACAAAATAAAGAAGTGCTTAATGCTCTTGATAAAATTTGGCGACGTTTGCAATGTGAAGGCACAGACATGGAAACATTTTTTGGTTTAGAAAAACAATTATAAGAGAGCATGCAAAACAACATTAAACAAACTACTATTGGACAGTATTTTACATGATTGGAACAATGTTGTGTATGACTAAACAATACTTTGTCTTTTGCAAAGCTTTAAGTGTTTATACTAATTTTAAATAAACACAATATCTGCTTAATCGCATAAAAGAGCTTGGCAAATTGACTATGCAATTAACTAGATTTGTTGGTAATCATTTAACATTGCAGTCAGCAAACTATGAGCCCACTGATACTTTTTAGTAGGCTGTATTTGCAATTATGGTCTACATTAAGTGTAAATGCAAAAATCATCAACTACAACAATAAGTTAATCTCTCATAAAAGATCATTACTTTTCAAAAGCAATATAAACACTGATTTGAAAATAAACATTTCTCAAAATTGAGAAAATTCACTTTAAAGAAGTTTTCCAAACAAAAAAGACTTCAACTTTTCCAAAATTTTAAAACAAAATGGACTATAACTGACAAATTTGTGGTTAATTTTGTCCCAAACCTTGACTTCATTAAATTCCTACAATAGGCTATGACTGGATGGTTTTTCAGCAATGACTGCAAGATGGATTTAGGCCACCATATTAAAAGTTTGCATGCGACTGGTCAGGTAAAAATAAAATTTCTGATAAAGCCTAGAATTTTTAAGTCATCTAATTCAGTGGTTCTCAAACTTTTTTCGATGCGACGCATTTAAAAAAGCTTGTGAGACTTTGCGACGCACCAGGCAGCATCCTTCAGTTTAGTTTGCCGTACTGCAAGATAAATGTGACCCATAATCTACATAAATAACTGTCCTAATGCTCCAGAGATTTTGGATTGGTCTGTCATCTTCAATCGTAAAATTACGCTCTTCTAAGTTTGTAACTGATCTTTCCTGTTTTCGTCCAACATACAACTGAATGCTTTATTCTTTATATATTTTTTGCCAATTAAGTTAAACCTCTGCAATTTGATTCTTGAATAACAAGTCAACCGTTACAACAGTGTAGTAAAAACACTATTGTGAAAATGTTAGAAGAAAGTAAGAAAGGAATCTACGATCAGTTCTTTTGATGCAATAAAACTTACACTTTATGACACAATACCAAAATATCCCGTGACGCCCTTGGAAAATTGAAACAACGCACTGGGGCGTCGCGACGCACAGTTTGAGAACCACTGATCTAATTAATAAAGCGTATAAATTTCACTGGCCGACATACCATGTGAGTATCTTCATCACCTTTGCAATAGAAAGTAAAAACTACAAGATATATCAGACAATTAAATCTTGACATTATAACTTGATAAATCACAGAAATATTTCAGGCTACTAAACAATAAGCCTATTAAACCATAACTTTTTTGCCCTGCAAAATTATTAACTGATAACACAGGACAAAGTGTACTTGGTGAGATGAGAGTGTGTAGCTTTTCAACCTAGCTATAGACTAATGCCCTCGGCATAAGTCACAAATCACCAAGCTGATAAGACTCCAAAAAGCAGATAACTGGGCAACTGCTTTGTCCAGTCATAGCTACCACTCATTACACTAAAGTTGACGCACAGTTACAGCTACACCAAAGTATTAGCATGTACCTGCTGTTACACCTTGCTTAAACATGTAGTGATAAAACTGCCGCACTAACAAAGCCAAACAAAACTGACTTTAATTTATGTTTTACTGCAGTAGCGATGCATCTAACATGACAGCATCTATCGCCATGATTTGGCAAGACAACCTTCGCTTTTCTTGTACTTTAAAGGTTGACCAACTTGGTAGCCTACCTATTTTCCACATCACAAAATCTCGTTTCTGCCAGTGTGACGTTTGCGTTGAAAATGGTTGCGGATCCAAAAGAGTAGGAGCAGAACTGAAAACCCCAAAAGTTGGGGTTAAAATTAGCGTCAAGGTTAGTGTAGCTAAGTAGCAAGGTGGGCAATATCTAGATACTGTATATCTATCGGCAATAGTATCGCTCGATACTTTGGTATCGGTATCGAATTACCATTGCTTGAAAGTATCAAGTCTCCGTATCGATTTATTCTTTTCCCTGTTTGGCTTATACAAATAGTAGCCTATATTTTTAATTTATTAAAATTAAAATTAACAATAGCAATATTTTTAATTTAGTTGATGCTAGCCGGTTTTGCCGGCGTCGCCTAGCAGACCCACTATCAGTAATGACGAGGTTTGCAATATCGTTTTAAACGGCTGCGCCCTATTCACGCATTGAGCGCTTGTGTGAACAATAGTCTTAGGTATATGGTAGTTCTAGATGTATGACTAAAACCTACAACCGACGATAGAGTTTATATGCCTTGAGACATAAAAGAGCTGTATTTTAGCTGTCATTGCTCCCAGCTCACCCTTGGGCAAAAGGTAGCACATGATAACCTCTCCTGTAAGGGTTGCAACATGACAGTTTTCTTGCATATTTTTCTGTACCTTGTACGTATTGCAGATGCTTTTTGTGTGTGATTTTATTTGGTGGCTACCTCAGAGGTGCGATGGCCGTGCCACTGTCTTCAAATTTAAACAAAATTCTTTTCATGTAAATTTATCGACGTATATCTTTTTTCTATTGTCTTCTTTTTTCTCCACTGTTGTCAAATGCTATTTTCTTTTTATGCTATTTTGGACCAAAACAAAGTGCATGACTGATTGATTAATTAATTGATTGATGACGAAAAGTTTTTATTTACTTCTATAATTCCTGTACACGTAATGGTGATCATCTTGTTTTCTTAATCAAGATTGATAATGCTCAAAGAAGGAATGTTGTCACAAGTTATCATTAATACTTTTAAAAATCGAGAAGAGGAATTGATACACAGTTAAAAATGATGAAGATGGCGGCCAAATGGTGGTTGTTTTCACTATTTAGAGATAAACTATTTAGCGGTAAGCCTGTGTTTTGCAATTTGGTACGGCCCCATTCGTATTTGCATTTGTGGTATGAGTTCTTTGCCTACGCTATTTGTCTTGTTTCCGGCATAATGACTAAAGCGGCTATGCCTTCCCCAACGTCATTCACCATATTCTAGTAGGTGCCCCTGAGGCCAATCTATTTCCAATTCCAACAAATATTCTCTCTGATATCAGATTTACCTATTGTTAGATTAATGGCTTTATGTTGATTTTTTCTTAAACTCAGGATTTAATTATTTTGCTTTATAGCATAGATATAAGATACCTTAACAGAAGGGGTGTTCAGATTTAGATCATGTTAAAAATTTCAAAGTCTCCGCATTTTATCCCAAGCTTAAGATCTAAAAATGACTTCTGTACAAAAAAATTCTAAAATAATATTTTCTTTGCTTCCACTCATAAGCACTGAAAATGTTTGCTTTTTACCTGCTGAGGCAATCCCCTTATGACGTCATTTTTGTTTTAAATCTATATTTAAAGAAATCGAATAAAGTAAGAACTTCGCAAACAACTGTAACAAGTTAAGGTAAACAATTTTTCAATTCTGAGAAGGTTGCAATGATGATGTAATTAATTGATGACGTCATTTCGCACTTAATCGATTTTTTTTAGTTTTTAAAACATAACATATGCTTTTCAAAGTGTAGTTAAAAGCAGCTCAAGCATGTATCTTGTACAACAAAACTCATCAGGAGATGATGTAGAGCAAAGTTGCAATGCCACTGATTCTTTCATTTTAACGGTCATCACAAAATAGATACTAAACAACCAGAATGCAACAGCAATCAGTTAAATACCATTGATGGCTTGAAAGTTTTTTAAATGCTTCATTTGCGACAATAGCATCTTTTGTCTGATACTTGATCGTGTTTTGCGAAAATTCTAGATCATTGAACGGAACGTCTACACTTGCACTTGATTTTAACCATGCAAGAACATACAAGAGTGCCAGAAATTGAGTGATGCATCGAAAATTTGAAAGAAAGTCACTTTCATATGGCATCTGGTTGAACCACAAATACATTTTTTATAATATAGCATCTTTTCTATTCATCTAGCTCTCGCAGTTGCCCTCAATCTATGGTAAAAAAAAAAACTAAAAGAGCATCACCAAGTTGAGCGTGTGTTTTCGTCCCACTGTTCGTAGCCATTGCGAATTAGGAGTAGTAGTAGTTGGCAATTTATTTCGCTTCTGTTTTCTCAACACAAAAAACTCAACGATAGGATAAAAACAACGAGCGAAAAAGGAATGTAGGTGACAAAACGAATTGACGTTAAACATACCCAAACTTTTAAAGATTACAATTTTAAGGACTGTCTCGTTTGCAGCTTTTTCGTCATTGAAAAGTGCTTTCAGTTCTTCAATATCGACGATGGATCTCTCTTTTAGCCATTTGAATGATAGTTCTAATTGCTTGTGATTCAAAAACACTTCTAATTTAAACACACATTCAATGCCTTGTCAATTTCTTTCAAAATTATTACAATGTGCAATCTACGGTGCAGTCGATTCACCAAACAAACTGATAGCCTATAAACTGCTCCAATCACGAGCGCATAGATGTGATGTCTGCATGCGATGTAAAACAGCTTGCGATCAAGCATTTTTTCAAAAAATTTTGCTGCATCGTTATTCCATTCAGTATTGCTCGCGGTTGAATCAAATAACAAAGCTTGAATCTTCTTCTAAACACCTCGTGCTTCCAGAAGATCAGAGGTAGCTTCAGCTTGTGCTTTTTCAGCTGCTTTGGCAACCGGCTGCACACCCAAAAGTTTGCCTTCACTGTATGTGTGTCGTCCAGATACTGACACATAAACCGCTTTAAACTTATGGCCACTAAGGTCTTTCGTTAATTTGCCATGCCAAGAAAGAGCCGAAAATTTTGATGCATTTTTAAAAACTTCATCCATAGTATTTTGTGACAATTTGAGTCGATTTACAAGAGGAGCTCTGCTGATTGATTACAGGGATAAACTAAGCTCTTCAACATTTTCCTGACACGCTTTAACGAAGGCAGTATCTAGCATTGAGACGGCATTATCACTCAATTTCAACTGATCCAAAACTTGGGTGAATTCTTTATTATTAATCAAATTTCCGGTGCATTCAGGACAACGTATTTACTTCTGAAACTAGTTCCAGTCTCACCATAATCTGTTGTTTTACCTGAAGTGAAAGCTGTATTTGACAACTCTAACGTATCGTCATTACTACTCAATGAAGCATTGCTGTGTATTTCTGCAAATTGTGGCAGTATTTGTCAAGCTCGCTGACGTTCCAAGTTTGTTTGCAACACTTTATCCATTCCGATCATTGGAATGTTCCTTTCTCCTCGTTAATTAATATAAAATGCAATATCTTTTTTATTTTTTCAAGAGAAAGAGCCTGCTTTTTTGTAAAACTTCTGTAACACCCACAGCTCCAATATCCTATAAAACTTCCTCCGAAACAATAGGGTATTGTCGTTTATCTTATGGGTAGGATGTACGATCTTTGTTTTTAAACAAGCTTCCCAAGCATCATATTCCTGTTTCAGTCTTCCTTCAGCTCAGCGTTTTGTTATTGTCTAAACAACAGCCATTAACCAAAAGGGCAACACGTACATACTCAACAGCGTTTTCGATATGAATATTCGTTGGTGTAGTCGTTGAAAACAACTCTTTTAAATGCATTAAGAACTGGCATTAAGAACTTGCTCAAGCGCAGATAGCTTTCTCTCATTGGTTCCTTTTGTGCTTGGTCCAATTATATAGTATTCCGAAAAGGAACTTGTTTTCATCTTTTTTGTTGGTCGCTCATCAGAACTTGTTCTCATCATTTCTATCACAGGCTCTTGGATAAGCATCCGCTTAAAAATGTATCTGTTTCAGCATCGATAACTACAGTAACAAAAATTAAGTTTGCACACACAAATACTCCAAATGTTAATTTGTTATGATTCTACACAGCAAAAAAATTTGTAGCAAACAAAAAAGTGATGGTGAGGCATTGTGCAAATTGGCTTATTGTACTATAATTTGGTAAGAAAATAAAAGGCAAATTGGCTAATGCAGAAAGTGCTTCAGCCAATATTTCAAACCTAAACCCTTCTTTTTACTACGTCGAAGCCTGGAACAAGTTTTGCGAAGCCCAACTCCGTGACTGGCGCCAAGGCAACTCAGCTACATACTTAAAAGTCTGTTGCGATGTCGAACCGTTTGTAACACTATTAGATTTGGCCGGCCAAGGACTTGAAGCTTCCCGCTTCAAAGGACCCGTGCATCACCACTCGGCCACCTAGGAAGTAGCAAATATTTCACAAGACTAAATTTTGTACTCAAACAAAAAATCGATTAAGTGCGAAATGACGTCATCAATTAATTACATCATCATTGCAACCTTCTCAGAATTGAAAAATTGTTTACCTTAACTTGTTACAGTTGTTTGCGAAGTTCTTACTTTATTCGATTTCTTTAAATATAGATTTAAAACAAAAATGACGTCATAAGGGGATTGCCTCAGCAGGTAAAAAGCAAACATTTTCAGTGCACATGAGCAGAACCAAAGAAAATATTATTTTAGAATTTTTTTGTACAGAAGTCATTTTTAGATCTTAAGCTTGGGATAAAATGCGGAGACTTTGAAATTTTTAACATGATCTAAATCTGAACACCCATACTTAATAGGCAGCATATCAGCTAAAGATAAAATCTTTACTACGTAGTATCTGTCGCTGTCGCCCGGCAGCTTTCCCGTCATTAACGTCGAAATTGGAATGTCGGTTCAGCCGGCCAAGCTGGCTTCACCAATTGGGCACTTCAGTGAACAGTAACAAAAAAGTTTATTTTTGTTCTGCACGTACGATTTTCACGACTTGGTGCGCTCGTTTTCCTTATAGAATTTTTATTTCAAGGTCCTGGCTATGCCTTAGGTCCAGGGATGTGGAAGCGAAAGCGGAAGCGCGAAAAATCCACCGCTTCCGCTTCCACATAGGAGGGAAGAATAGAGAGAGAAAAGAAATTGGTTCTGCTATCCTTCGTAGAAGAACGAATGAGGGGAGCATAAACATTAAGAAATGAGAGCGAGGAGGAGTCGTTTAGAGAGATGTCGACCTCTACATAATCAGAGTAGGGGCCAAGCGAAGAAAGAGAGGAGGTAGAAAGCTCAGAGAAGAATAAGCACTGCTTGAAGAAAATGATGACGCCGCCGCTAGCATCTGCGACATCAGTAGAAAAAATACCAGATCGGGAGTGGATGCCATGGGATTGCAGAGCAGAGAATCTAGGGATCCGGAAAGAGGAAGATAAATTGAGGTTAGATTCCTGAATATAAATAAGGTCAACGGGATGAGACGAAATAAAGTGTATTAGTTTAGTGCTCCTGGCTGGGAGACCCCCAGCATTGAAAAACCCTAACAGAGTTAGGGAGAGGAAGAGAAAGCAGGAGGTAAAGAGAAACAGCCAGGAGCATGAGGCGGTGGTGAGGGTGCAGAGGGAGAAGATACAAAGTGGGCGGAAAAAGGACAAAAAGTTTGAAAGCGAGGGTGGGGTGCAAGTGCTGCATTAGCAGAAGAGGGCCAGATTGAGCAATGAAGGTATACCAGCTGGAGGAGTCCCAGGAGGAAGTCACAGTGCTGGTAGGGGTAGAATCTCAAAAAAAGCAGGGAGGGCAGCTCGAGAAATGAGAGCTGCCAAGAGTTCTGAATCTAGAAAAGGAGAATAGTGAGCACTTTAAATGAACTTAATTAGAGCATGTGCAGCATTGCACTGACCTACCCTGCCAGGTCACATTTCCAGCGCACACTAAACAGGGAAAGACAGGACAAGGGTTAGGATGAACGTTGCCACTCATCAGGAGAAGGAGAAGAATGAGAAGACAGTCAAGAGAAAGGCAGGAGTAAAGAGAAGACAGGCCGATTTTAAAGAGGCTACGTGCTACCCTTTTGCGGTCGTTCAGGGGGCTGCACGGCGAAAAAATGGTTCGTGTGAGGGGAGTGCCCGGGGTAACTGGGACCCTCGGGAAGGCCAACAGCCATTTTGACCCAACCCAAACGGGGTCGGGAACCGCACCACCACGTTGAGGCGGCTGTTGATTGGTGCAGTTCAATTTTGTTGGCTTGACATGTATATACAGGGTGAGTCACGGGAAATGGATGTTTTTAGAACGCCCTTTGCTCTTCTAGAGTACGTGATTAAAGAGTGATGAAGGTAGTTTTCAAACCTGCTTAAGATGCCATTTAGTTTGTTCTTATTTGTTTATCTTTTACGTTAATTTTTGTATTTGTTAGTCATTAATTTTGAATTGCTTTTCTTCTTAATTTTAAATTGCTTTCCCTCATGCTACCGTGGAGTCTTGAACATCGTGTGTTTACTTATGGTACATACGTGAAAAATGGTGAATCAGTGACTGAAATCCAACGTCTCTTCAAACGAAGATTCAACATCGGTCGTCACGTTAATGTACGAAGCCGCAATTCCATTCTCAGGTGGGTTAATGCACCAAGAACGACTAGTTCATTATTGAAAACCAAACCACCCGGCCCTGCCAGAACCGCCAGAACACCAGGAAATGCGGATTGAGTGAGAGAAGCAATTACCCGAAGTTCCAGGCGCTCTGCTAGGCGACACTCTGCAGAACTGGAAATAAATCAGAGCACTGTGCAGCGAATCTTACATAAAGACTTATCCTTTCAACCATACAAAATTACGACTGTCCAACAATTGAATCCGCGGGATTATCAACAACATTTGTCTTTTTGCCAAACAAGCTATGCATGCATTTAATAAGCTATGCTTTATTAAATGCTCGATATGTTTGAAGAAAACAAGGATTTGACCCGAATAATGAGCGATGAAGCCTATCTTCATCTAAATGGTACAGTTAACAAGCAAAACTTTCGATACTGGGCTTCAGAAAATCCTCGTGAATTACATCAGCGACCACTACGCGGCCCAAAAGTGACTGTTTGGTGTGGTTTGGGACAGTACGGGATATTTGGTCGGTTCCTTTTCGAAGAAGGAGAAGAGACAGCAACGGTTACTTCAAACCGCTATATTCCAATGTTTGAAAACTGTTTTCTACCTAAGCTTCGCAGACGAGGAATCAATAGGGCATCAGTGTGGTTTCAACAAGATGCGACCACTGCTCATACAGCGAGAGCGTCCATGACTGCTGTTCGAGCTGCATTCCTTAATCATGTCATTTCACGCTTTGGAGATCTCCCGTGGCCTCCGCGCTCACTCGATCTTTCAGTGTGCGATTTTTATCTGTGGGGATTTTTGAAATCACGCTTTTATGCTGGGAAACCCCGCACACTTGGAGAACTGAAAACTGCAATACGTGAAAATATCCAAGAAATAGGTGAAGAAACTTTAGCGAAAGTGGAAGCTAACTTTAGAAAGCGACTTCAAATTTGTGATCGTGAAAATGGCCATTATTTGGCAGACGTAATTTTTCGCTCCTAAATATTCCATAATGGCATAGTTTAGTGAATGCTTTTATGTACATTATAAAATTTTTGTTAAAATATTCGCAGAATTTTGTCTTCTTCAAAAACATCCGTTTCCCGTGGCTCACCCAGTACTATATATCTCTTTCGCTCCCGCGATCATCGATTGATAATCTCGTGTTTTCAGTGTTTCCCTCAAATTTTTTTAAATTGAGTTACAAAATTAGTTTAATAAAAAATCGATTTGTGACTTTATTTTTCATCCGATTTTCATAAAATTTTCAAAAGATCACGCTTATTTCCTCACGCATTGGAAGATGTTAAATTTGTGCCCTGATTCTTGGATTTTTATACCCAAAATGGGTTAAAAAGACCAACAACCCAGTTGCAGACCACAAAATCGGCCAAATTCTCAGCACGTGCCAACTACACTAAAATCAAATTGAGATTACATCTTTACCACATAACCAAACCCTTTATCATTAACACAGTCTGAAAACTACTCTTTTGGGGCATCATTTGACAAAATTTCAAGCGATAATGATAAACTTTATTTTTTTGAATTTCCAAATTTTTAGGGGTCTCAAAACCCCCCAAACAAATTTGAATGGTAAGTAGATAAAAGCAAATTTAGTGCGTAAAAAATATGATATGTTGCTAAATACCGGTCTCATTTGAAAGCTTAGGAAATTTGCTTTTCAGCAATATATAACTTAAATAGTTTAGACTAAGTGGTATATGATATTTACTGATCAAAAATGAGTACTGTACATCATGTCAGTTCAAAACCCCCAAAATTTTTTGACTTACCTTCACTAAATTATAATTTTTACAAAAACTACACCCTATAAAAACATAAAATAAATTGCAAATATTTCACTACTAAAGTCGTCATTTTGTATCAAGTTTCCAAGGAGACAAGAAGCTGAAATACAAGTTTAAAAGCTAGCAGAAGTTTGGCTTCTCTAAATCAAAGTTTGCTGTATCCCCCTTGTTTCTCAACAAATGGGAAGGGTGTAAACAAGCTGCTGTTTCATTGTCAGTGACAGCATATTCTATTTAGACTTGATATTTTCTAAATCTTGAAGAAATTCCCTGTTCAAAAATACATAATGTTACATGGTTTAGGCTAACCTGTAGCAGATAATGACTGATCATATTTTAGGTACTAAATTTAACTACCAAAATTTGGTACCGGTCGGTACCGGTCAAAAAAAAGGTCATGTGTCTCAGAAAATTGCAAATTGTAGAAAACCTAGGCTTTTAGGTAAGTTTTGAGTGATGTACCTTGAAAGCTTATTTCCTTAGCATCATCTTGCGACCGTTTCTAAAAAATTGGTAGAAAATTAAATCTGTAGTGATCTTTGAGGTGAGGGTACCTCTTTAATTTTGAAGACAACCCCCCAGTTGGGGGGGGTTCATTTGCATAAAATTTGCATATTCAAAAAAAATGTTTTTTTTTCTATTTGAAATCCTCAAGAAATGTAGATTTCAACGATATATCACACTTAATGTAGAAGTAGACAGCTGAGTAATGATTTACAAACAAACTTGAGGTACATAATTATGATTGATTATGACAGTTTTTCGCACTGCCACCTTACGGACATTTTTTTTTCGCTATTTTCGCTGGAGCGAAAGAGATATACGACAGAAATTTCGCACTTCACTATCCAAAAAAATCGGAGGCAATACGTGTTTTGAGGACGGACAGCAGGTAATGATGATTAGAGTTAAAGTTAACTCAAAGTCAGAGTTAGTTGAGAATAGAAAGGGAAAATCAATGCTATACGGTGTAATTTGTTGTTGTGACGACAGGTTATTGTCGAGAGCTGTGATATGTGATCATATGATTTAGATCTGAGAAGCATTAAGTTAACTGTTGTAAAAGTGGTTGTAAGTAGTGAAGGAACTTGTAATAACTGTCTATTTGTTGAAGTGTTTAATTATTTTTTGATTTGTAGTAACGAAACATTTGATTTTCTTGCAAGCAATTCGTGATTTCAAAATTTTTGTCAGTGGGAGTTCCGTGACAAACGCGAAAGTACATTAGGGGCTCCACGATGACAAAAAGATTGAAAAGCTTTGTTCTACATTCAACACGAGCTCTGATATCTAAAAAACAAACACAGAGTAGTTCAAAACAATAAGCTCAAGCGAAGTAGGTGAAGTAATAGCAATAAATGAAGGTTTTTGTCTTCTCAAAATGATAAAGTGTAGGAGAAGGCAGGCTAAAGACCCACAAAACTTTAAAAAAAATTGTCAACGGTTGTTTTTTCGTTTTTTGTTAGTGGAAGCGGAAGCGGAAGCGTTTGAAAAATAACCGCTTCCACATCCCTGCTTAGGTCTATGTGCTCTGTTCATTGCTTACATGAACCCAAGAAGGCCTTGCGTTTGCTTTACTTTGGAAGTAGGAAACACTTTTGTCATATTAAGCTCTTTTGAAGCAAAATAGCAAAAATGTCGTTCATGTGGTTTTACACAGTGACATTGTTTTCTTTTGATTTCCCTCAAACTTTCTTAAATCCTAGCTGGCTACGCAATAAGTTGCATCTTCGTTTTTCCTCGCTTAGGCGTGCTCGTAGGAGTCAAAAGAGTTCTTGTTTTTTCCTAAATTTTTAGGTTTGATCCGAGTAGCTTTATAAAACAATTATCAACCAAAATAGAAAAAATGTTTCCCCCAAGTATGGTGCGATTTTGCCTGGCAAAGCATGCCATCACCCGTACCGAGTTAAAAACGTATCAATTGAGGCAGCCGCGCCGGCTTCACCGTACAAACATTGGTGAGAGCATTATAGCGATATTTTTTAATAAATCTCTTTGAAAATTTAGACCGATAATTTCAAGAACCATGCTTGATAGAAAAAATAGTCAAAATAAATCATAGAACTAACTTTGCCTAAAAATTGCATGTTTGTTAAATCTAATGGATAATTGTTCAACTGAAAATAGAAAATGATGCGTGACAACCAATAGGAAGGTTCACGCACGTGATCAAACTTCATCAAAATGCGCTTTCCAAAAAAGTGGCTGACCACTTTCAGTGTTTTTGAATTGAATAAGAGTGATACCGTTTTTTGCAAATTAAATAGATAAACTAGGACCTAGGTAGTTGTTGAATGAACGCCAAATATGTTGTTTCACTGATGTTACGGAATGAATCTGAAAACAAAGTACAGTAAGAGATGTTAAGGTTTGCTTGCTATTGCTACTAGTTAAGCTAATTTTATGAGTTAAACATGCAGACCTATTTGTAGCCAGCTTCAGGTAGGGTTTCATATTCAATTAATCAGTGTATTTGGGAATGAGGAGTTTAAATTAATTGTAATGTGCAACTTATACGGTAAATTTAGTTGCAAAAGCATACTGAAAAGTTGTAAACTTAAATTATACTATAGTCTAAATGACGGGGTAGACTTCTGTACCACTTGTCATATGATGGATTAGATATTGATGAATTAAATTAGTAATTTTATGAAATTTTTTGTAAAAAATGTTTGCAAACCATTTATATCATATATCAGATGTAATATTATGACCTTAACTACTCCTTAAACAATTTCATGGGCTATTGCCTAGGCTGCTGGACCAAGAGTAACTTAAAAACTTATAATACCGGTAGTAACGATTTGATAATCATTGCTTTTGATAATGTATCCACGAGTATCCAATTGGCATTGAGTTATTTTTAACTTAGAACCAAATGGTATTAAGATGGCCCTTCTCTAAGTGTCACAAATAAGGAAATTTGGCTTGTAGAATTGTTTTCATATTGTGTAAAGTGCTGTGTCATTTGTTCGCTGGGCTACTGATTGAGAAAAAACAGACCTTTTTTTCTCGCAATTGAATTTGCTGTAAGTACGCCTTTATTACGTCACAATCGTGTATAACATAGTGAGATTCCAGATTGATCTAGTGATTCTAGCTTCTTCGAAAAATTTCGTTGATCGATTACATAATTTGAAATGCTTTTTTTCTTTTTCACGTGATTTCGTTCTAGAGTTTTATAGATTATTTTCCGTCGCATATATAAAGCGGCGAGATTTTGTTCATTCAGAGAGTAGTAGAGAGTAGTAGTAGATTGAGAGTAAAAAAGTGCATAGTGGAGAGAGAAAGAGATTGATTGACGGGCTTATTGTTTTTGTGATAAATTATTTTTTGTGATAAGTTAGAGAAGGCGCAGCAGGAGGCCAAATGCCACGATTATAAAAAGAGTTTGAGAGTGTAAACAAACTCTTTCTGTCTGCATAACACCGGGCGTCGGGTCTTGATATAAGTAGCCTCTAAAAGATTAACACTTTCGGTGCGGCCGTGTTGCGCGGCATGTGGCCCTGCGGGGCGGCGGTATTTTCAGCGTCCAATCGGTTTGACTGTCTGAGTAAGCTTGCTGTCTAAAACAACAACATTTGTCTAGCATAACACACAAGTTTTGAAAATAATGAAAGGAAAGTATTTATTTGCAAGACGAATTGAATCACAAATGCTTCTTTGAATGGTAATCGCCAAAGCACGGACGATTACAGAGGGCAACCTTGCAGTCTTTACAGTAGAACCGTGTATCGCGGCGAATACCGTTTTTACTGCATAGTCTGCAGACTCGCTGGGGGTATTTCTTGTTTGCTGTTGGAGGTAGAGTTGATATGTGGTGGAATTTGAAACCACCCCGTAGCCGATTTGGAGGATCGTACGTTGATGCCTTTGGTGGTGGAGCGTCTTCTTCTTCACTGCTGGACGAGTCGTTATGTTCAAGACGTTTCCTGCACATTTTTGAAACTAATTTTACGTGAAACTCATGTAATGTCATAGGCCTGCGCGACCTTCCACATCTGGCCGCATACAAAACATGGGCATTGGTTACAGAGAGTTCCATGAGATAAAAGAAATTCCGTAAATTTACGTTCCTACAGCACACAACGTCAACTGTTTTCCTGAAAACGTAAAAATACGTGGCTTCGCGCCCTGCGCATGGTTTCCGATAACGTAAATCTACGTGAGACAGCACCGAAAGTGTTAAGATGGAAAGAGCTGCGCGCTGCGGCGAGGATTGAAAACCGCTTATCATCATAGTTTAATGCGCATCGATCATTATCTAAAAGATGCTGACCAGTCACAAATCGGTTTGGTGTCGGTTCGTTTGCACAATCTGTGTGGTGGAGATCGGCTTGGACGAGTCAATTGCTGTCTTAACCATTGCAGAACATGTTGCTTGATGCGATCCTGTAGTAGTTGAGATGTTCGCACTACGTACCGACTGTCACAGTGGCACTTGTATTCATATATGACAAAACTTTTCTGAATGGCAGGTAGAACATCCTTGCGGGCCACAGGCAGCATGCGCTTAGACGTAAAGACTAAGCGGGTGCTGACGGAACCATAGCAGCTTTCCACGGCGGTTTTGACTTCTTTTTTTTCCAAGTTTGTGGGTGGCTTACCTATCCAAGGGACCCTCAAGTACACAGGACACTTTTCAGGGCCAAATCGCTTAAGGGTGGAGAACTGAGCAATTTTCTTGGTGATCTGAGTGTTGATGATGTTTTTTAAGAAGATATTACTGGACAATGGCTATCCTAAAAACATCATCAACACTCAGATCACCAAGAAAATTGCTCAGTTCTCCACCCTTAAGCGATTTGGCCCTGAAAAGTGTCCTGTGTACTTGAGGGTCCCTTGGATAGGTAAGCCACCCACAAACTTGGAAAAAAAAGAAGTCAAAACCGCCGTGGAAAGCTGCTATGGTTCCGTCAGCACCCGCTTAGTCTTTACGTCTAAGCGCATGCTGCCTGTGGCCCGCAAGGATGTTCTACCTGCCATTCAGAAAAGTTTTGTCATATATGAATACAAGTGCCACTGTGACAGTCGGTACGTAGTGCGAACATCTCAACTACTACAGGATCGCATCAAGCAACATGTTCTGCAATGGTTAAGACAGCAATTGACTCGTCCAAGCCGATCTCCACCACACAGATTGTGCAAACGAACCGACACCAAACCGATTTGTGACTGGTCAGCATCTTTTAGATAATGATCGATGCGCATTAAACTATGATGATAAGCGGTTTTCAATCCTCGCCGCAGCGCGCAGCTCTTTTCATCTTAATCTTTTAAAGGCTACTTATATCAAGACCCGACGCCCGGTGTTATGCAGACAGAAAGAGTTTGTTTACACTCTCAAACTCTTTTGATAATCGTGGCATTTGGCCTCCTGCTGCGCCTTCTCTAACTTTCGCAATTGCGAAATCTTTTTTTTTTTTGGCGCGCTTTGCAATACAAACGCTATCATTGGCTTGTCTTGATTGCGTAACGTCCAAATTATTCACATATAACACACTTATTCACTCTAGATCTTCCCTTTTGACGCGATGCCGCCACTGATGAGAGCGTCACGAAAAGCTTATGGCTCAAACAGCTTTTTTCAAAGCTATATTAAAATTCTGTACCACCGATAAGATTTTTGATAAATTATTGTGGATTCTGTGGACGGACTATTGTTTTTTGTGATAAATTATTGTGGATTCTGTGGACGTGGCGAGTATTAAGCAGTTATTGGTGAAATTAGTTTTGGCAGTTTCCTAATTGTGTGGTAAAGCAAATAGTTCTGAGATTGTTGAGCGAAGAAGTTTGAAGTCGTGAAGTAGGCCTACTATTTCTGTGAATACATTATTCTGTTATCAAAGTGGTTTAAGTTGTTTTTAGTGGAAGCCAATCTTTTCCAAGTTTTATTAAGTTGCAGTCAGACCTAATTATCCGAGTGATTATTATACGTTGCCTCAATTTAAAACAAAAAAAAATTAAGATTGAGATAGAACCGAAAAGTTCTATATCATATCAAAACGCGACACTTAGTTCAATTGACACACAGTAGGCTACTAAGCTTAGACTAGCCAACTGAAAGACCTAATCTCAACCAAATCGCTTTTGATTAAATTTATTTGTTTTCAAATAGCAAACTAGCAGTAATTCATTCCAATTTTTAATCAATTTCTCATTAGTTTTCAAAATAAGTCCAAAAGTTGGTGTTCACCCTATGGAAGGTTGCATATGACGTCACACATTTCACACGAAAAAAAGTGGCTGACCAAAAGCTGTAATTTGTGCTGAAAAGGCACAGCGCAAACACCCAATTTCGTAAAAATGTTGCATCTTTTGAAAAAATTGTCACATATTATGATCTCTATCAGCGAAAGACTGTGTTAATTGTACCAGACGTGTTATGACGTCCTAGATCCAGTTTGAAGCAAACAAAAAAGCGATGAAGCATGCTTAAAAGGCTTGAAATGCTGAAAAACGAATCTGGTGTTGCATCGTCACTTCAACTTAAATTGTTCTAGATATGTTTTTATCAAAAGCACCTTGTAAATATCTCCTAAAAGAGCTTTTAACCGCACTTCTACGATCAGTATTTTTTGAGAAAATAAAGAAAATGCATTTGGCAATTAATTGTTAATTTTGACGTCATGTGAAATCTGAAAAAAAGTGAAATTTGGCAAAGTTGGTAAGTCGGGTATTGGCTTTCTTTTAAGCTCAAAACCGCTTTCCTTAGTCCAGAAATGCAATGTTTAGAAACTTATCTTTGATTATGACGTCATCATGAAGTCATAAGCCCCTTTGTGACACTCACACGAGGTGGTGAATATGCTCGTACGTCCAGTAGTTACGGTGGAGTCAAAACACACAGACTGACAGACAGTATTGTTCTTTATAGTATAAGAAAATGTTGTCTCTCAAGTAGACGAATGCGAATTTAATGAAACTGCTAACACACTTGCCTATTTCGCTTTCACGCTTTATCGATTATTGTTCCGTCGTGGCGGCACACAGCTGTTGTGTTGTCATCCCACAGCCATTGTTTTGTCTAAGTTCAGATTTTCCACGTCAGATGATCAAAGTACAAAATATAGCAAAACAAAAAAGAGAAATACCGTAAATGACGTGGAAGAAGTAGCACAAAGTCAAAAATAGAAACAAACTATATTTTAATTGCTCGTATTGTAAGCAAGGTAGTTTATAATCAAAGCAACTGCCAATTAAGCTATTCTTGTAAATTTACTGAATAACGTTTGCTGAATAACTTTTTAAAGAAAGCCGAGCGCATGCTTTTAAATTCCAAATTTATACTTTGCCGAAATTTTATGCCTCTACACAATAGTTACTTTTGTGCAAATGCTACGATGGCTCACTTAATTGGGAAAAGAGTGCAACAAACTTGACTAGATGTAGCCCATAGTCCAATAAAGAGCTACTTCCAGGATGTGATCCATTTAAATGGCATGAAAGTAGAATTTAAACAGACTTACAGATGGTGTGGGCCGATGCAAACCTACTCTATCCAAATTGGGTTTCATAAACGATGTTGTCAAGTCATGTACCTGCAGAGAAATCCATGATAAAAAGCACTTTCTATCTTGTCCGATCTGAAAAAACAACTGCTAAATATCTGGCTATCTGCAACAAAGAAACCAAAAAGATTGTGTAGGCTAAACTTCTGGAAGAGCTCATATTAACTGCAAACACGATCAAGAAAAAAACAGAGATCATGCCATTATTCTGAAGTGGTAAAAATAAACCTTTCTCAGGATAGTTTGGCAAAAACTGAAATACTCATAAAAAAAATGAAGATCACACCAAACTTGCCGGAAATGTCGAAAGGCAGAGTGAAAACTTGATGGCCTACGTAATCTGAAACACTTCAAGCTATCAAAATGACAATGAAAAAAGCGATAGGAAAAAATTTATGATGAACTCAGCAACGGTTTGAGACTAAATTTCACATGTTTGTAAAATTCAGAGAGGAAAATCAGAAGATCTTTTCTCAAATGAAAGACCTTTTTAAAACAAAACTAACGAACAAGCTAAAACACTTCCAACGCCTAAAAATCTTGCCAATCTTTAGGGCATGTTGTCACTTGTTACCAATAAATTATAGGGGTGTTAGTTGTTTCACAAAAAAATTGTAAAATTAAAAATTTTTTTGACAATATATAAGCACAAAATTAATTTTTCGTCTTTTGCACTAGTGTGGCAAATTTAGAATATTAGTCATGTATCCTCACTGACAGAATTGTAAATCTTACTTCATGAGTTGTCCACCAATTTCCGTTTTTTGGTTTTTTTCTTTCAGCTGATTTCATTGTCATGACTATTCAATGCATTTTGTTTTGGGCTATTGTAATTCTCAAAGATTAAAATCAAAAACTTAGATGTAGTGGTAACAAAACAGAATTCCAGCAGAGGTGGCGGGAGCTATCGATTATAGATCCTGAATCTTTGCTGATCAAATTATACAACTCTTGAATACTGATTCAGCTTCTGCTATACGCAAAAAAACTGCATCCTAATCTTGATCCTACTCCAAAAAACATTAAAGTTTTTCACTTCATGTTTTACACTCATAAACCTTTATAGTAGAATTGACAATAGTAGTTTTTTCAACTTCTGATCTAAATCTGTTCCTGATGATCTTGAAAAATTGCTCTCCTGATCCAGTTCTAAATCGAAATTTTTTCTGGAACCTTGTCGGATTCGACTCCTAAATTTTTGACCCTGGCTACCTCTGAATTCTAACAGAATAATTCACTCCATTAAAAAGTAAAGACAACTGTTGACAAAAAGTGGCTTTATGACCGAAATTTCCAATAAAAACTTTTAAATCATGCACTTCTTACAAGCCTAGACCCCATTCCAATAAAATTTGAAGTGTTGAAACACGACTTTAAACCTCACACAAATATTGAAAGGTTTTGTAAAAACAAGTGCTAGTTTTAAAATGGGGCGTCCATTAACTAATAATGCGCCTTTTTCCGCCAACGTGTCTAAGTTAGATACATTTACTGTAAAGCATATTATATTTGATTTGATTTAGACATGGTAATTGATAAATTTGAGCCAAAAGTTGCGTAAAGTGTTCAAACACGATTTTAAACTTATCACATTTCTATAAAACTTTGTTAACAACAATGTTATTTTTTGAATAGAGAGTCTATGACTAAAAAATTGCATTTATTTTGACAAGCCTACCCACTTTAAAACAACGTTTGTTGGAAAGCTTATCAAAATTTCCTGTGATGAAAGCATAATAATTTTGATCAAAAAGCTGAGGGAAGACTACCAACAGATATTGTTATATTTCATTTCATCTTTTTAGCTTTTTCTCTAGCGATTTTAATTTCTTTCGACATAAGGATAAGGCATTTTGAAGCAAATTTTGGAAAGTAATAAAACACTTAATTGAACCAACACAAAAACAAAATTGAAGGCAATAATAACGTCTTTCGTGATGAGAACGATTGCATGAATATGAATTTGTTTTGTTTAACGCATTGGTTATCAGACTGCGCATCGCGCTGGGGCTTCGTTTAAATTTTACAAGAATATGGTAGTAGAGTCCGTATCTGTTGATGTATTCTTCGGCTTAAAAAAAGCAGGCAAAAAATTCAGTTTTGTCAAGATGACGACCAAAACAAAGACCAACAACTCTTATGAGATTTCAAAAGCATTAATTTCAATAAATGAATTTAAAAAATTTTGCTTATAAAAATACTGCCCAATATACAGGGTCATTACAAATAGCATAGAAAAAAAGTATATTTCCTCCCCAAAAAAAGTTTTCACTTTCCACATAATCCAAAAACATCAGTCTTTAGTAGTCATTTTCAAAATGTTTGTTTAGAAAAAAAGTGTGCCACAAAAATGGACATAAAAATTGTTTAGAAAAGGTTTACATAAAAAAAATTTCAACAGTACAAATGGATCAATACCTCACAGGACGCCAAGCGAAAGTCTCAACGTGTCGCGTCGTATTTACGTCGCGATTGCAACAGGTTGTATGTAATGCGTCGCTGCGTAAAAAAGGTCTAAAATCACTGATTAAACGAGTTCACTTTGACGTTGTTTGTTTATAATATGCTTCAAACTACTTTCATAAAGTAATAACATACACAGAAGATATTCAAATCCAGTTATCGGGAAAGCAATGATTGAATAGTCTTCCTCCGAGTTTTGAGTTCATTTCCCAATACCTGCTCATAAAATCAGGATTATGAAATATATTTAAGAAAGATATTTGACCATTTATTTCAAAAACTTAATAAGTTTTCCAACAAACATTATTTTAAGGTGGACATGCAAGCGGAAATAAGTAGAATTTTCAATATTACATATCCCATTCCATAACTAATGCTTGTTTTGCTGAAGCCTATTAAAAAATGTCTCAGATTCAAAGTTGCGGTCGAACTCTTTCCGCAGCTTTTACCTCAAATTCACTGTGCGTATATCAGTGGCGTAGCGTGTGTATTGGCTGTCATCTGCGAAAAGAAACACCGCTCCAATCCTGATCAAATAAATTATGAATATTGACGTTAAAATTTTGTCCTCAGCCACAGTCAAACCTTTTTTTCACTCTCAGACAAAAATTGCCACCTTTTTTCCAAGTGGACGACCTGTGCCGACGCCACACCTTTTACAACGCCACTGGCCCATGTTAAATATAATATAATATGCTTTGCAACAAATTTATCTTAACGTGGTCACGTTGGCGGAAAAAGGCTCAATTAATAGTCAAATGGACGCCCCATTTTAAAACTAGCACTTGTTTTTACAAAACCTTTCAATATTTGTGTGAGGTTTAAAGTCGTGTTTCAACACTTCAAATTTTATTGGAATGGGGTCTAGGCTTGTAAGAAGTGCATGATTTAAAAGTTTTTATTGGAAATTTCGGTCATAAAGCCACTTTTTGTCAACAGTTGTCTTTACTTTTTAATGGAGTGAATTATTCTGTTAGAATTACGTTTTTGCTACTGCTGCATTTGCGTTGAATAAAAAATTTGCAAAAAAACTGAAACACAAAATTAAAATATTTCAAAAAATAAAAACTCCTGTATGTAATGTAGCCTATAGCCCAAATGCAGAAATTCTGACAAAGAAAAGATTTGTCTCATTCCATTGTTTTTATAATTTCACAAAAAAATCTATAGGCTATTGCTTCATCAGAAATTTAAGACTGTTCCTTTGTGCTTAACAAGGCAACTTTGTCCTTGTTAGTTGTTTTTGGTGGCTTGGGATTATTGATTGATTTAAGCAATGGCGTAGTGGTTGGAGCATTCGCTTCGTAGTCGGTAGACCTGGGGCTCAATCCCCTTGTCAACTGATACCAAAAGACCTTAAAAAATGGCATCCACAGCTTCCCTGCTTGGCGTTCGGCATTTAGAGGAGGTTGTGGAGAACAAGTTGGCTTGTTGTGTCCTTGGGCAAGGCTCTAAACGGGACGCCCGCGCCTTTATGTGAAAGACGGATGGCCCAGACAGCCCGGAAATTGCAACTGCCAAGCGAGTGCGGACATCCAGTCCGAAATATAGCAATACAAATTGCTTTCTCGTGAATGGAGAATAAATATGGCAAATAAAAAAAAAAGCGGAGTCAAGCGGAAGTCAACTAAAAGTTCATTTGGTATGCCAGTTGAATCTTTTACTTTAACAGCTTGTGTCTACTGTCTATTTAGTGCAGAAACTTTTCGTTATAAGATGCTTGTTTCGTTTCAAGCGTGCACTCTATGCAGTATTCTTGAGTTTTTTTTACTATTTTAATGGTTGCTATTTCATTTTTAGCTCTGATAGTTACTCTATAAGACCATAGATGGTAAAACAGACGCCAGGATCCCTTCACCGTTTCTTCGGGGGAGGAGACTACCTTTTTTACAGGTGCAGAGCACAGTTTCTCAACATCAAACTATTTACAGAGTAATTTCTAACATTACATTTAAATGTTATTCTCATGCTACCAATACTTGTTTCGATAACTAAAAACTATTTGCAATAATGTGTATGAGCGCACCTAACACTTTCCATGTCTTGTTCTTTTCGGTGGCATTTTGTTATCATGATTGATGGGCCAGACGTCAGGACATTCGTGTTGCAAGCTAGCGTAAAGCTGGCCACTGCTTCAGGATCTTATTTTAAAAATTGTTCCGCTATCGCCGTATACTACTGTGCTAAGTGCTTCGCTTTATATTTGTGATGGCTGTGCTTTCGTACCGGTAAGTGTTCAATTGTGGGAGCTAAGATAAAATAAAAAATTTTGCTCAAACATGATCACCAACACCATACGGTACTGGTACTTTACAGCAATCTTTTACATCATGTCAGTAACCCGTGACCGGTTTCGATCTTATTGGGTCTCATTACGCGGATGTAAAAACATTCAACAAAGGAATTGCTGAAAAAGTAATATTTGCATTGGGTTGAAAAAAAGATCCAAAACAAGACAATATAATACAGCAATATCTATATGATGAAGGCTTTGTTTAAGGACCCCCACTCACACATGGCATGGGCAGCATGTTACATCGGTAAGTTTGTGACTTGTTGTCCATGTTAGCTAAGGTGAAACAGAAAATTTTACCTCAATGTGACGTTCTTTTTCGTTTTTTTTCATTTCTTCTTTTTCAGCATTTTTATTATTGAGTGCTTTTACACCCGCCTGATGAGACCCAATAAGGTCAAAACCGGTCGTGGGTTTCTTGTCATGATATAATAGTTTGCTGTAGAGTACCTATGATGTTGGTGATCACGTTGAGCAAAATTTTCTATTTTACCTTGATATGATGATCGCCTTGTAAATTGCTACTTCAGCATCTAGCAACCTCTATATTTTGTTATGGGAGCTACAAACATTTACTTTGGTTAACCTTTGTAATGTAGATTCATGTCAGTTTTTAAAATATTGAAAAAAATAAATCTTTTTAATGATTTTTCAAAAAAAGTGAGCGAGAAAATCACAAAAGAAATTTGCTTTTAAAATGAGGAAACAAGAGAAATAATTTCTTAGAGAAATACAAAAATTTTTGTGGAAGCATTAGCCAGAATTACGGTTGTGGCTTTAGCTGGAAATTGTGCCCTATTTCATGTTGTAGGTGAAAGTGACGGTAATCCTGTACTTTAGCGCGGTAAATTATTTAAGCTGAAATGGCAGTGTACACTGTAGGGCCAGGCCCGGTATGTAAATGTACAGGGCAGTGTACACTGGAAGGGAGTGTACAGGGTGGATTCCAGTGTACACTGCCCTGTACATTTACATACCAGGCCTGGCCCTACAGTGTACACTGCCCTTTCAGCTTAAATAATTTACCGCGCTAAAGTACAGGATTACCAAAGTGACACCGGTGGTGGAAGCTGGCCGACAAAGTTGTAAAGAATCCCTGAGCTTGGGAAAGTTTATGATGTGTAATGAGTCTGTGGCAGATTTTAAAGCAAAAATATGTCAGTGAAATAAATAAGAAGTTTGAAAAAATACTTTTAACGTTAGGTTTATTGAGCCTGCTTTGTACAGTTGCACTCTTGGGCTTCTAGCTATTGATACGTCAGATAGGTGTTGTTTATTCAATTTTCTGACTGCAAAGGTAGTCAGAAGTGCTTTCCTTAATGCTCCCAAAGCTCAATCTATTTTTGTAGTAAACCAGGTGCCATCAAACATGCATTTTGATTGCAAGAGAACTTCAATATGTACCGTGTGCTAGCAACCAGGAAAACTAGACAGGATAATGTACCGGTACCAGTAGTGGTTTTAAACCTGGATTTATACTTGCAGTACTTGTTTCTTGCCATGCACCATCTCAGTAATTTGCATTCTTCAACCTATGTGCCTTTTGTTTAGAAAGATGCGATTTTGCAGTTAGCAGCATTTTATCCTTGAAGGCTATTTTGGCATCACCATTCATGTGTGTTTAAATAGTCATAATTGCTCCAGTTCTGACAGTGCCCTTGTGGCACGTGGATAGTGCAGTTGCCTTGAAATGCGATGATTAAGAGTTGCAATCTTGGCTGGCAAGGCTCTTAGACAAGGGCAGTGTACACTGGAGAGGAAGCCCAGTATGTAAATGTACAGAGTAAAGTATACTGGGAGGGAGTGTACACTAGTGGTGCAAATTGTTTTAATTGATCATTAAAATTGATCAATCAGAAGTGACCAAAAGTCATGTGTTTAATATGCTATTAAAATTAACCAATCACAAATGTCTCACAGCAAAATAGCCTCCAAGGATGAAATGCCATTGAAGGCAAAATAGCTACTTCCTTTTTTTTATATTACTGCATCTTTTTGCATTTTTCTGTCTTGTAGGTATTAATTTTGTACCAATAGTTTTATATTCTTAAGAGCAAAGACTATTTCAGATGGTTCAAGAATTTTCGAGTGCAATTACATATGTTGAATCTGGTTGCGGAAATTTTATATTGGAAGTGTCTATTTTGTCATTATGATGCATGTGTCTTTATATACTGTAAGACAGGGGGCTTCAATCAGCTAGGCAACTTCGATCACTATGAGGCAACTTTGATCAGGTGTAATATAAGGCTTAGCTCCTTAGAAATTATTAATTTTACTCAGCAAGTTGCAGTCAAAAAAATTGCAGCCCAAGTTTGCGGAAGTGCAATGTGCATTTGCAGCTGCAGAAGTGCAAAAAGTTACCGCAAACCTATCGCAAATTTGTGGTTGCAGAACACCTCTCGCAGTTTTGCTGAATTTCAGCTTTCGGAATTGAGTTTAAATTTGCGGTGCCCATCACTGGGCATTTCATGTGCAAAACTATTAAAGTATTTCTTATTTAAACTTTTGTTTAACATTATTTATTTAAACTCATTTAAATTATGAAAATAAAGGCAGTGGCTATTTTGCTGTCTACGGCAATTTGCCCTTGGAGTCTATTTTGCCGTAATCATTCACATGTGTTTATATAGCCAAATTTGCTATTTTTACACCAGTGACGCTGTGGTGTAGTGGATAGAGCGCTGGTCTTGAGATACCATGGTTGTAAGTTCGAATCTCAGCTGGCAGGGCTTTAAAAGAAAGGCAGTGTACACTGAAGGGGCAGGCCCGGTATGTAAATGTACGGGGCAGTGTACACTGGAAGGGAGTGTACACAGTGGGGGATAGAGACCTGGGGGTGCAAAATTTTTTTAATTGGTTTTTAAAATTGACCAATCAGAAATAACTCACAGCAAAATAGTCTGTGAGGGTAAATTGCTGTCGACGGCAAAATAGCCACTGCCTAAAATAAATTCTTTATCACTAGAAAGATGGCAATTTTTTTTTACCTAGAAAGATGGCTGTGGTCAATTATGACCATAATAACATTTTGTGCTTAATTAACCCGACGCTTAAGGTTTTGAAAACTATTATTTCATTTTTTGAAAACTAACAGATTCAGTGTTCTCTGTTATAATTTGATAATTATGGTAATTCTTCAACTGAACTTCTGCACCTCTTTAGCTACCATCGTTCTTTCATTTGTTTCTTTAATTGCCTCATCTTTACTGCTTGTGTTTTCACAGTCAGTAAAACAGATGAGACCTGGAATGTTCTAACCAGAAATCTAGAAAAGGTGCAGAGGTAGATAGGAGATTAAAAACGTAGAAAAAAGTTGAAATTTGATCGAAGTTGCCCCCTTTTACGGTCAGCACATTGCTACAGAGCTGGTACTGGTCGTAATACTATGGTGTAGGAGATAATGCTGCTACATTCAAATCTGATTGTTACAGGTTCAAATCTTTGCATGTAGAATTCTTGGAGACAATGTTCACTGGATGGGGCAGTATGTAAATGTAAGGGGGAAATGTACAGTGGGGGCCTGGTACACTGGGGATCAAGTTTTTGTGTTTAGCACATTGACTGCCGATTGGCTTTTGCCAAGTAAAATGCCAAATGCATTTACAAGTATATTCGTAGTTTAGCAGTCAATGTGTTAATTCATTACAAAAATTAACCAATCAGAAATGAAAGAAAGCCATGTTTTTAACATGTCATTAAAATTGTCGAATTACAGCAAAATAGATGCCAAGGGTAAGAGACTGTTGATGGAAAAATAGCCACTGCCATTTATATTTGTTGAGTAAAAATGTTGGAATTTACCTAATTGTATTTGTTTCCTACATTAAGACAAGCTTTCAAAAAATGGAATCAACAACAGTTGAACAAATCAGTGTTTCTTAAAGTCATCTATGTTTTGGTAGTAAGTGTTGGAATTTTAAATTCACTTTTTTGGAAAATATTCCTAGTTACAGTTATCCAAACTCAATTTTAAATACCTAAACATTGACAAGTGGTGATTGCTACCACTATTCAAATTGATAATTGCTACATTAAGCAATTACCAGTTGTGAATGTTAAGGTATTTAGGGCAGGGTGTACTGGGTAATTTGGGACAAGTTAATAGGATAAGATCGGGGTACTATTGGTTATTGGAAGAACTTAAAACATTTTTTGGAAAAGTTGGACATTGGATAACATCAAATTTAAGTTTGTTGTAATGCATCAAGGTCTTCTAGATGTCAATACATAATATTTACATTTAAAATTGCTTTTTTCTCTTGCAAACCACATCCTTTTTTCCAACGCAGAAAAATTAGCCGGAAAAATCACATGTAGAAAAGGACCAGCAGTAAAAGTAGCTTATGTCCAACTTTTCCCACTGGCAGGAAAAGTCAAATGTCAGAAATGATGTTCTTTGCAGCAATTTTTTTGATGGGTTAATCTGCAGTTGCCAGTCTTTTTGAATATTGGATAGTAAAGGTTTAGATCCATTTTGTTGTACTTAAGGCCATTATCTACTGAGATGAAAATCCTCAGTTGCAAAGACAAATTTTTCTGTAAATTTTGTCTGACATTACCCCATCTTACGCAATAAATTTAGTTATGCTTTACATAATTTGAATAAACCTGTTGATTTCGACCTTGTGTACAACTGAACAATTTTTTGCCACTTCCACTAAGATGCTTGGTTGGCATAGACACTACGTGATGACATGCACTGACCAAGTGATGCTTTCACCACAAATGAAATGTAACCAATAAACGTGGTAGTAAATTAGGTGATAATTGTGATTAGATTTGAATCAAATCAACTTGCAAATCAAGCCACAATCGAAGGCAGTACGAAACATCGACTTCTCACACTCAAGCAGAAAAGCATGGAGCACAATTAACAACCTTACTGGCAGGTCACGACACAGCCCCTGTAACTGTCCCGTTTCAGCTAACGCCATTGCTGGTCAGCTGGTAAGAAACAGGAAACACAAGGGTGTTGATCGTGAGTCATCTCGACTCATTTCTCAAGAAGTGTCTGATCGTTGGAGAGCTTTGATACCATCTCCAGTGAATCTCTCTGGCAACTTCTTGTCCAGAGAATTTGCTGCCGCTCTCCAACATGTTAAGCCAGGGAAAGCTCTGGGCCCTGACTCTATTTGTCTGGAGCTTATGATCCATGCTGGAACTGCTTTGAAGTCCTGGTTGTGTGACTTCCTCTCTTCCTGCTTGCGCCAACTCAAAATTCCCAAAGTCTGGAGAAGAGCACTTGTAGTTGCGATCCCAAAGCCAAACAAACCTGTAGAAGACCCAAAGACCTATTGTCCCATCTCCTTGCTCTGTGTCCCCTACAAGATCCTTGAACGACTGATCTTTGCTTGTATTGAATTTATTGTCGACCCTCTGTTCCCAGGTGAGCAGGCTGGGTTTCGACATGGTAAATCGACAGTGGATCAAGTTGTTTTACTAACACAAAACATCGAGGATTCTTTTGAGGCAAAAAAGAAGATCGGTGCTGTGTTTGTAGATCTGACAGCTGCATATGACACTGTCTGGCATCGTGGCCTCACCTGCAAGCTGCTGAGACTTCTCCTGGATAAGCACATGGCTTGTATGATCATGGAACTTGTCCAGAATAGAAGTTTCATCCTTACTACCGGTGACAGCAAGTGAAGCAGGTTGTGATGTCTGAAAAACGGCATCCCACAGGGATCGGTCTTGGCACCCCTTCTTTTCAATATCTATGTGTACGATCTTCCTTCAACGGTCTCCAGAAGGTATGCTTATGCCGATGATCTGGCACTGTTATACTCTTCTGATGACTGGAAAGACCTGGAGGGGTCTTAAGCCAAGACATGACTACAATCTCAAAATATCTCCAGACTTGGAGGCTACAGCTCAGCCACACTAAAACGGTGACGACAGCCTTTCACCTGAACAACAGAGAGGTTAAACGTGAGCTTAATGTCTACAATGGCAAACGCCTGCCATTCTGTCCAGTCCCTACCTATTTTGGAGTTAAACTGGACAGATCACACATGTTTTGTCACCACCTTGAGGCATTGCGCAAAAAACTAACAACGCGTGTTGCACTGATGAGACAACTTGCAGGCTCAGGTTGGGGCGCTGGAGCTAAAACACTGCGTACAGCCACCCTATCTCTGGTCTACTCTACTGCGGAGTACTGTGCACCAGTTTGGTGTTGCAGTGCACACACTCGCCTCATCGATAGTGTTCTCAATGACGCATTGCGCATTGTCACTGGATACCTGCATCCAACTCCAACAGACTATCTACTCGTCCTCGCAGGTATCCAGCTGGCTGAGCTTTGCCGATTAGGAGCAACACTCTCCCTGGCATATCGTGGCAGTCTGGACCCTGGCCATATTCTTCATGAATTATTGGCTGGGTCCCCAGACGGCTACAGAGAGAGACTAAAATCTAGACGCCCCTTTGTGCCTGTTGCACGGAAGTTACTGCAAGATCTAACTGAATTGGATATTTGTGCAGATCAATGGACTGACTTTAAATGGAGCACGGAATACTCTGAGTGTTCACCTGATCTCTGTGCTTTCATTCCTAGGACAAGCACTAGGCCAATGGGGATGGGCCTGCCCAGATCATCGTGGGTCAGGCTCAACCGCTTGTGGGCTGGTGTTGGGTGTTTTCAGTCGCTCATGCACAAATTGGGCCTTGCTCCTACATCAAATTGCAAGTGTGGCGCTGTGGAACAAATCGCAGAACACATCATTCTGACATGCCCCATACATCGGGCACCTACAGGAATATGTGGACTGACGGTTTTGGATGTTGACACACGATGGTGGCTGAGTACCATCACTGCCAGCATCTGAAAATGTGAATCCCTCCCAAAAGAAGAGAAAAGAAGAAGCCACAATGCTATTGAACCAGTGTCTTCAACTATCACAATATTCCCTCAATTGCCTTCAACATTTTTAAGCTGGTAAACCTCATTCCAAATTATCCAATTTATGGAATAATTTGTGACACTGTCTAAATTTATAAATCCATGATTGTGTTCCAAAAATTACTAAAATGTGCAATTTTGCCAAGTGGTACCCTAAATAAATATGCCAATGTTTGAAAAAGTGATTTGATCAAAGTTGTAGTAGATAAAAGTTAAAGGGTAGTAATTTGTTGCAAATTACTCCATTAGAATCCAAAAGAGTCAACTTTAATGAGAAATATTTTCTGAAATACCAAAAATTGTAACACCATTAGAGGTAACTCTAATAAGAAATATTTTATGAAAATAACGTTAATTACAAAATTATGACGTTTACTGCCAAAATACAGTGACTTTAAGAAAGAAATACTGATTTGCTTGAGTGTTGTTAATTCCTTGGTCAATTTCATTTTTAAAAGCTTGTCTAAATGAAAGAAACAAAAAATAATTAAATTTCAACATCTTGACAAAATATATAATTAACTGTGTCCAAATTCAAAACCAGTAGTTGCACATTGAAAAATCGTATATTATGTCAAACAAATATTAGGAAATTTAAACTACTAAATTAATGCCTTAACGAAAAAGAAATCCAAAACGGGGTATTAATTTAAATAATAAATACATAAACAAAGAATGCAAATCATCAAAGTGTGTTTTCTGGCAAGAAACAAGTACTGTAACAAAAAATCAAGTTCAAATTTACTAAGGCAAGGTGTTGCCAAGAGCTAAATCTAATGCTTGCCAGCAACCCTTGCTGAAGCTTGTATTAAGCCTGCTATATTTATTCAACATAGCTATCCTTTGTAGTTAGTGTATTACTACCAACATAAAATACAAGTCTGTTGAGTCTTACCAGTACTGTAGTACAATGCATGGCCTTTGATAGGCTGGTTTGATTTTATTTGTTTAGCTTTATATAACTTGTTTCCTAGATAAACTGCAGTTTAGGCCACTATGCTCTAGGTGAACCATAGTCATTTTGTAGTCGTTAAATAAATGAGTCACACAGCACAGCAATAAGATTTTTCATAAAATGCGTTAATGGAAAACATCATCTTTCGATGGACCAGTCACAGTCTGCTAGCATACATATTTACGATTATATTCTTACAAATAACAGTAAAACTATTTGTATGCTGGAGTTTAATTACGCACAGTGTTGCCAGATTTTCTTCAAGTTTTCAGCCCAAACGGTACCTAAAAACTAGCCCAAAATAGCCGAAAATTTGCATAGTTAGTCCATACAGGGCCGTTGGTAGAACAGTCCAGGCCCGGCATCAGCATAATATTTGGTTTCCCATCGATGGCCAGAGGCAAGTCAGCCTGTGCTTCAGCATGATTTCAAAACAAAAACAGGGCAACGCTACTGCTGCCTTGATAGCTTTGGCAATATTTTCTTCGGCTAGAGTCTAGCCGCTAGACAATGATCTCCAAAAAAAAGAGGTCATTACTTACCAGGCGGTGCCAAATTAACCTGGTATTTGAAAAATAATGCGATTTATTGCCAGTTGAACTTATTTTCGAGCTGTTTTTCTCACGAAAATATGCCAGCGTAGGTAACAACCTGCATATCACACACCGTTGTCTTGTACTTTTACACTTGTTGTCACTCCAAAAACTATCCCAAAATAGCGGAACAGAATAGCAAAAATTAGCCCAAAAAACCGCAGCCCGCGACTGCTAATTTTTTCCTGCCACCACGTCTAATCAAAACTAGCCTTATCTCGCGGAAAAACCGCGGAACTGGCAACACTGATTACGCATCAGTGCGCTGCCAACTTTTTTCACTTAGATCGCTGCTGAGTAAAATTAAAATCGCGAGCTGAAACAGACTCAGTAAGCCAGTATAAACTTGTTTGAAAATGCTTGAATATGAACTAGTTTTATTTGCTAATAGATATTAAGCAGAATTAGTGATAGGCGTAACAAAAAAAATTTGTGATATTATTTCTTTTTATGTGGGTTTTTGGGTTAATTGGCTGTTTATTCTGGCACTTTCAATTTGATTTCAAGGTGCGGCTTGTTCTAACGACGTACGGTGCTTTTTGTTTCAAGTTTTTGACTTGTTTAATATATGTTAATTCTTCCTGTTGGAACAAAAAGAAACTTGTGTCAACGGTTTGGGTCTTCAGCTTAATTGGAAGAAAATCACCCTCCCCAATTATATTGTGAATTTTTTTCTTCCTACCTCTTTCTTCTGATTTATAAACATCTTTGCAATGGACTCTACACCTAGATTATTGAAAACATAAGATTTTTATAAAAAAAAGCAGTTTGGAAAACATTTTTAAATGATGTCATGCACTATCATCAGGCTCGCAAAATTAGGAATTTAAATGTATCCCTTTGAATCTCTGAGTAGAGATGAGATGATCATGTCCTGACACCACCGTACATCCTGCCTGAGTCCTTTTTTCTAGCAAAGCCAGGTGATTTTTTTAGAAAATTAAAGAAAAGAGCAAAAAATGTGTTGAGTTTTCCTGCATCATCACAGATTCCTGAATGGTAAATGTGTTTGCAAAGAGCTGCATCTTTTATTCGGGCTTGAAAAGCATTTCGCTCTTAGAAGGCTAATTTTTGAATATATTTTTCTGTGATTGCATTTTTTTGAAGTCACCAATTAATTTTGCTATGAGACCCTCGTCTCAGTTTTGTATTATAAACCTAGGATGTTAAATTTTTTTTCTACTTGTACTAAGTAGCGTTGTTGTCTGTGACTCAAAAGCTTGCAAATATTGCATTGCCAAAATTTGATTTCAAAGAAAGCATCGTGAAGAATTGCCATTGCTCAGAGTGAATTTATCAAGCAATATTGCACGACGTCATTAATTAGTTTTCCACTCATGGTGCGCTTAATGACTAGCTTAAGATTTGTGTGTCACTGGTGTATCACAACGATTGTTCATTGCTCAAATCACTTTATGCACTTCAACATGGTAATAAAATTAAAATAACATTTAAAAACTGGTAGACTTTAAACAGGTGATGTATTCTAAACAATGACTTGGTTGAAGTAGACCTTGCAACAATTTTACCCTTCAACATTGTAGCACCATGGCTTTTGTTTAAATATTTCAACTTTTCTGAACAAGTACATATGTATGCAGTATGCCTCAGTCATGACTCAAGCACCGTTTATAGCGATAATGAACAAATCTTATTCTTTTTTGTTTTATTATCTTTTCATCGGTGCAATTCGTTAAGTTTACTTACAAGTGCGCGTTGGCGTGGGAGATTCACTTTTGTAAGCATCAAAAAGTTTAATGGCTATCTGATATATCATGAAATATAAGGGCACATGTAAGTGGACTTAACGGATCGTAACAATGAAAAAATCATAAAACAAAGGATACGATTTATTGATTATCGCTGCAAACGGGGCTTCACGTGCTTAATCTTTTTTTATCACACATGCTCAGAAGAGATTGGTTGGCAATCCAAGAATTAGGTGGTGTCTTGATAACGACTTTGCCAAGTATTGTACCAGCAAGGTTTGCAGATGTATCTGGCGATTATTGTATACACTGAGAACTGCTAAGGCTGCTGTCCTGCATATTTCCTTGACAGAAAACTGGCGCATTATTTGACAATATTTTTGTATAATGTGTTTTAAAGATATTTCAGTAGCATTAATTTCTGATATTTGTTGATTTAGCGTGGCCATATAATGAGTTGCGCAATTGCTCGAAAGCTTTGGCGTTCTATTCCTAGCTTGATAGGACGTTGCAGCTATTCATCAGCTACTTCTGCCGAAACGGAACAAAAAGTTTGTACAATCATACCCGGAGATGGCATTGGTCCGGAAATCTCTGATGCTGTAATGAGGATATTTGATGCTGCAGAAGCGCCTATTACCTGGGAAGAACGGAATGTAACAGCGACAAAAGGACCCGGTGGAAAATGGGTGATTCCTATGAATGCTCAAGAATCTGTCAATAAAAATAAAGTTGGTCTTAAAGGGCCGCTGGCTACACCCATTGCAGCCGGCCATCCATCAATGAACTTGTTGCTTCGGAAAACCTTCGATCTTTATGCCAACGTTCGACCTTGCGTGTCATTAGAAGGTTATCGCACTCCATATGATGATGTCAACTTGGTTACTATTCGAGAAAATACTGAGGGCGAATACTCTGGCATTGAGCATGAAATTGTTGATGGTGTTGTGCTTAGTATCAAGCTGATTACTGAAGAAGCTTCTAGAAAAGTGGCTGAGTTTGCTTTTGAATATGCGCGCAACAACAATCGAAAAAACGTCACGGCCGTACACAAGGCAAATATAATGAGGATGACAGACGGCATGTTTTTAAAATGCTGTCGTGAAGTAGCTGAGCAAAATCGCGACATTAAGTTTAATGAAATGTATCTTGACACGGTGTGCTTGAATATCGTGCAGGATCCGACACAGTTTGATGTTCTGGTAATGCCTAACTTGTACGGCGACATTTTGAGCGATTTGTGCGCTGGTCTTATAGGAGGTCTTGGTGTAACTCCAAGTGGAAACATTGGCGCTCATGGAACAGCTTTATTTGAGTCTGTTCATGGCACTGCACCTGACATTGCCGGAAAAGACCTTGCCAATCCAACAGCTCTTCTTCTGTCTGCCATCATGATGTTGCGTCACCTTGGTATGATGTCACACGCTGCTCGAATCGAGCAGGCGTGCTTTGACGCAATTAGAGAAAAAAGTTCTCGAACCAAAGATCTTGGGGGAGAAGCTTCTTGCTCAACATTCACCAATGAAGTTTGTTTACGAGTGAAAGACCTTTGAAGCATTGGGAAAGAATATGCTGTATACACAGAGCTTTTGTAATTCTGTATGCATGTTTTTTGAGATTTTGATGTGATAGCTACGTTATTGTCTTTTATTTTTTACTATTTATTTCCTTGTATTGGCGTGCGTGCAAGTTAATTAAACATGCAATATTAATTTCTGTGATGAACTAATTTGCTTTGTGTTAGAGCCAAGGTTTTATTGCTTGGTGTGGCCTACATCTTGAAGGTTTACAGCCAGCCGGAGGGGAAGGGAAGGAGAAATGGTGATAAGTTGTGAAACATCTGCCAAATCGAAAGTAATGATGATCATTATTTGTAGAGGTTTCGCTCTATCCAAATTTTATGTACCCCTATTCACCTGTGAAAGGACAACACCTCTGACTTAGGGCCATTCTTATATTGACGCTGCAATTTGAATAGCGTTTAAAATTGAAGTTGTCTACAAGCGATTGGGTCATTGTGTATAACAGCAATCAATATTTCCGATGAGATATTTCAAAGCAATTTCTCGCCTGTTTGTGAATATAAAAATCTTCAGGTTAGTTTTTGAAACCTGCTCACTGATAAAATTTTAATGTTGATAACAATCACTTTTCGTTGAAGTGAGGACACGGCATCTCGATCTATTTTAGGCCTATCCTATACGTATTTGAATATAAACATGCCGATTGAGTGAGGAGAAAGTGGTAGCCCTTGCGAAATACTTGTGCCCTAGTTACACCTAAGAGAAAAGCAGCTCACCATCAACAAAGCAAACTGGCATTGGTGGGTGCCCAGTACCAATTCCTGTAATATTACAGGAAAGCGGCATCATTTTAACGCGTAAAAGTTCAACAAGGCACAATTTTGTCTTCGTTTTAGGAATGATCGAAAGCAAATTCAATGGAGGCCTGAAACCGTTTTCTCAAACTCTAAGTGCACTTGGCGGAAAGGCTTCTTTCATTCTTTGGGCCTACTATTATCAAACTATCTTAAGCCAAACATGTTGTGTAAAACGGAAGGATACGGGTGGCGCCCGTTACCAGTTTCCCCATAGATCGTGTAAATGGGAAAACAATCACTTTGCAAAGAAGGTCATCGCTGTGGCTTCTAACCGAAAATACGAAATCAGTTGAAAATAGGCTAACTATATTTTATTGAGACGAAAACGGAACATTGCATTGAAAAAAACGATACAATCTAAATGATTATCTTGTAGCTGCGTATTCTTTTAAAAAATGAAAGCAAAATAGCTTTATTACGTATTTCTTCAATGTTGATCGAGCCATCAATAATGTATCTAGTGCCCCAAAGTGTATAAAGAGATCTCATGCAGCAAAGTTCGGTCTTAGCTTCAATATACGTAAAACGTGCCACAATTCATATCACGATTTTTTTTAATTTGCCATATATATCCTCCATTCACGAAAGCGACGTATCGCTAGGTTTTGGACGGTAAGTCCGCACTCGCTTGGGAGTGGCTATTTCCGAGGTGTCTGGGTCACATGTCTTCCGCGTAAAGGTGAGGCGTCCCGTTAAGTGCCTTGCCCAAAGACACAAGCGAACTTGCCGGCTTGTTCTCCACAACCTCCCATAGGCAAACAAGCCTTTTGGTATGACTTGACAAAGGAAATGAACCCCAGGTTCACCGACTGCGAAGCGGACGCTCTAACCACTACGTCATCGCGACGGTATTTTATCGTACAATAAGCATTGCTTTCATTATCTCTACGCTTAATCTGGATTTCTCTTTTCACCTCCACATACTGTTTGTAACAGAAAATGTTCTGTTAACAAAAGCTGTACTTCCACGAAAGCAAAAGGAAAGTCTTACAATATAAAAATAAGATATTCTACAGCAAAAAAAGTGCAACTTCATTGCAAAAAAAAACGGTGCTTTGGTTTATTTGTTATCATAACATTTTTTGTAAAAAAACGTGACAACGTCAAGAACGATGAGACGGCCACTGCACCAATCAACAGCCGCCTCAACGTGGTGGTGTGGTCCCCGACCCCGTTTGGGTTGGGTCGAAATGGCTGTTGGACTTCCCGAGGGTCACAGTTACCCCGGGCACTACCTTTCATTTTTTCGCTATGCTGCCCCCTGAACGACCGCAGAAGGGCAGCACACGGCTTCCTCAAAATCGGTTGCCTGTTTTTTCTTTCTCTTTTCTCCTGCCCTTCTCTTGCCCGTCTACCTCTAACTCTCTAAAAGGAACTATCTTCTCTCTCCTCCTGTTCTATCAGACTGCAATGGGTCCCCGGACACTCGTTTCTCCCGAGGAATGACGCGGCTGATGAGCTGGCCAGACAGGGAGCGTTACTTGCGCCCTATGCAATTCCTTGTAGTCTCTCTCCTCTGACCTCTTGTATCCACTCTTGTCTTTTCTCGGACTGGAGGCGTACTGTCTCATCGAAATTCGTTGAAACACAGGTTCCCTCAGATTCCACCGAGGAACTTGTGCTCCCTCGTCATGCTCGCTGTGTTCTCTCTCGTCTACGCTGCAACGGACACAGCCCTCTGTTAAGTTCTTATCTCTCTAGAATTGCCAGAATCGAGAATCCTTCCTGCTGCGCCTGTGGACACTCGTCCCAGAACACTTCTCATCTCATTCTGCACTGTCCAGCTACGGACTCTTTGCGCCGCTCACACTTTGGCGACTCTCTGTCTATCTACGACTTCTGGTCCAGACCCTGGGGAGTTGCCCGGCTTCTGGGGCTCCATGGTCTTCCACCATGCCCCATACGTTGGAAAGGATCTGGTGACAACAACAACATGAGTCGGCCAAAAAACGGCACTGTCCCGTTCAAAATGATACGTTTGGCGAGCCTAGTTAAAAAGCCGATCACTAGGGCCATTTTTTTGACCTAAAAAGATATATTTTTGATTTTATTTTGACCTAACCGCTTTCGCTTATTATTCATGTCTTGTTGCACTTTTTTGATTAAAAATGTTTTATAATCCGCAGTTTACATACCTTTTTAAAGAAGAAGGTAGCCTACTTTAAACATTTTCTCAATCACTCAGTCTTGAAGCTAATGCAACAAAGCGACGCATGACGTCAAAACCTAGGATAGCGAGCCATTGTGTGTACCGGTATCAATTAATGTGTAATACAAAAAATGCGTTGTTATCGCAACTGTACTGTACATTAACAGTCTGTCTATGATGTTTTTAACGAAAGCCACACAGTATAATTACCAGGACTTTTTAATGTAATACATTTGTATTTATTGTATTTAAAAAAAAAAAAAAAGCATCATATATTTTTTTACGTTCTTAACATCAAAATTTCTGTCTTTTCTTAGTAATTTGCTGAGCATAGAAAACGACCTCTCAATAGCAGCAGAGATTGGCTGGGCTTTTTGCAATAGTGCGTAGCTTGTTGGGTCAATTGTCAAGTTGGTACAGTTTATCATTGTTTCTAAATCAGAGTTGGATAGTCGTTTTTTAATGTAATTTTCAATTGCGCACGGATCATCATCGAATTGCATATTCTTCAGCAGTCCGTACGCTTCGGTTATCGTGCAGGCACTTCCTTCTAAGAACTCTACGTTGGCTGCTAGAGTCCGGTATTGATTTATTTTAACCAAGTCCGGCACCAAATTTTCCACATTGATAGCGTCCTTTGCTCTGCTGACTAAGAGGCCTGCACTTGTCCAATTGTTGACAATGGTACGAACAGCTGGAAGGTTCTCACTGTAATATAAGGCAGCTCTAAGACAAGTTGCCCATCTTGTAATTACAGGGTCAGGAGGAGATGGCAGACCAGCATCATGAAAATCTTTCTTGCGATCTTTGTTTTTGATTGTTGCTGCCTTGATCGTTGCTATTATTTCATCAATATTTTTAAAATGAGCACGCACACGCATAGCGCAGTTATGTAGTAAGTGCGCAACGCAGGTGACATGCATCAAAGAAGGATATAATAAAGGTTTAATGTCTTTCCAGCCAAAGACATGTACCGAGCAGCATCAGTCATGAACAATGAAAAATTGTCGCGTTTTATTTCAAGTTGTCGCAATATGTCATCCACAGTGTGCAGAATAATACTGCTATTAACATTGCTACCGCTGTCAAGTGGATGGCAATCAACGAGGAATGTCTGATTTGGGGCATCTAAGCTGCCCACAAGCACACTAATATGCTTTTGTTTAGCAATCTCTGCTTCATCCACAATTAAATAAAATTTTTTGTCATAAAGTAATTCTTGAATTTGTTCTTCTTTTCGGGATGCTAATTTAGCAACACATGCCCGGGCTGCAGCCTCCGAAGGCAATACTTTTCCCACTGTAGCAAACAGAGACATTAAAGAAGGATGGTTCAGTTTAGGAAGTGAGATATTTGCAGCTAGGAATGAAGAGACAACCTGTTCCTTGAAGTTTACTTGATCGAGTTGTAAAAAGGTTTGCTTACTTTGGGATTTGCTCTTCGTCTTCAATTTTCTTTGGTGTTGCTTACTTTTTCGGTGGCTTTCCACAAAAAACTCTTTGTCGCATTTGACTAACACGTCGCAAAGGTTGCATCGCAAGTCGCGGGCAGGAGTTGCCGAAAACTCATCCGGATATTCGTGGCAAATTTGCCCTAACTTTCGCTGTGGAAGATTTGGCTTGTTTAGGCATTCTTTGCTTTGCAAGCTACGACTTAAAAAGACCACGTGTAAAGAGCGCAAAAGCTTTATAGGAATAGATTAATTGTCTAACAAATATCTGTTTATGCATCAACAATGACGATTTGATGCATAATAAGTGCTATTTCCTTCTCAATTACCGCACGCGTTTTTACCATTGCAACTATTTGAGAAGTTTAAAATCAAATAAAACTAGCAGTTATTCAGTAGTTATTCAGTTTTTATCCGGTGTTTTCCCTTTAGCAGAGATGGCCGGATTTACCCCATTCCTTCTGCAATTTCTCGCACTCCGTCCCTCCACTTGTCTCGTCTCAGAGCATCCTCCTTCTTCAAACCAATCTTCTCTGTCTCCTCTTCCACTTGCTTCTTCCAGGTCTTCTTCAGTCGTCCTCGCTTTCTCTTGCCACTCACTTCAAGATTCAGAGCAACCCTCAAAACACTATCGTCATCCCTCCTCAGTACATGTCCATACCATCTAACTCCATTTGCTGTTGCTAACCGGTCTATCGTTTCCTTCAACCCCAACATATCCATCTGTTCTTCAGTCGTCTTTCTGTCTACAATTTTCTGACCGCACATCGCTCTTACCATAGCTCTCTCCGTTCTCCTTGAAATTGCTTTTTCATTTTCTTTTAGACACCATGTCTCACTTCCATACAGTATTGCTGATCTTACGCAACAACAATAAACTTTACCTTTCATCTTCAGAGGAAACCTATTTCCAAGCAACAACTCTCCACATTTCCTGAATCTTATCCAACCGATTCTTACTCTTGCTGTGACTGCCGCTTCATAACCACCACTAGCATTTAGTCTGCCTCCCAAATAACAAAATCCATTCACTGTCTCCACTTCATCGCACAACTTCTCGATTGAGTCCATCGTCCCTTCCATTATTCCTTTACATTTTGAGCAAACAAAATGCATTGCCAACCTAGCGGTAACTCTCTTTATTTTTGCACATTTGCCATGAACCCAGTTTTTACATTTTGTGCACAACACTGAGTTGGCCATGACTCTCCTCCCACAAACTCCACATGGATTTATTTTGCTTTTGTATAGTTCACCTTCTGACCCGCTTACCATCATTTTTGTTTTTCTGGTGTTGACCTTTAAACCTTTACTTTCCAGTGCATTCTTCCAATTCCAAAACCTTTCCTTCAAGTCTTCCATGTCTTCACTCATGATAACAAGGTCATCTGCATATAGTAATTCGTTAACCACACCCCTTCTTGCATTTTCGGTAACAACGTCCACCACTATTGCAAACAATAGTGGCGACAGCACAGATCCTTGATGTACACCAACATTTACTTCAAATTCCTCTGAATATGCAGATCCCACCCCCACTCATGTCTTTGCACCATCATACAGGCTCATAACTGCCCGAACTATTACTTCTGATAGACCCTTCTTTCTCATGGCCCATTCCATCACTTTTCTTGGCACTCTATCAAAAGCTTTTTCCAAGTCAACAAAACACATATACAACTTCTTGTCCTTCTTTTGATATTCCTCTTGCATTCTTCTCACAATAAATATCGCATCCACTGTTCCTTTTCCTGGCATAAATCCAAACTGCATTTCATTCAAATTGACTAGGGTTCGTATTCGCCACTCTAGCACTCTTTCAACAATTTTCATGGCATGTTCTAGCAGTTCCACTCCTCTGTATGATCCACAGCTCATCACATCACCCTTTCCTTTAAAGATAGGTACAATCACACTTGTTTTCCACTCATCAGGCATTCCTCTACCATCCAATACACGCTGGCACAGTTCCATCATCACTTTAACCCCAATTTTGCCACTGGCAACTATCATCTCCACACTTACTTCAGATGGTCCGGTTGCCTTTCCTGATTTCATCCTTTGCATTGCCTCCACAATTTCATTACGAGCCACTTTTTCCACTGGTCTTTCTACTACATCAGTTTCCACCATGTGGTCCCATTCGTTCTCTTCATTCATGATTTTTTCCATATGTTCCTTCCAAATTTTTGCCCGGTCTTCTTCAATAAAACCCAATCGTCCGTCTCCTCCTCTCAAGCACCTACCTCCTTCCACATCCTTCCCTTCCTTTTTCATTCTTCTAAGGAAGTAGAAAACACTATTAGAATTATGATATAAATTATTCAACTCCTGATTAGCTTCCTTTCTCATAGCTCTAGCAACAATTTTCGTCGTTTGATTTCTTATACGTTTGTATTGATTTTTATTTTCTTCTAATGGAAACCTGCACAGCTCTTTAAATGCCGCCTTCTTTCTTGCAATGGTATCCTTGACCTCTTCATTCCACCACCACATGTCTCCTTGATCTCTCCTAGACTTCTTCTTTCCACACACTTCGTCACAAGCCTTTAGAACACCATCCTTAAAAGTTTTCCACAAATCAGGCGCATCTGCGTTCACTAGTTCTTTTACTCTTTTTTCAAATCTCACTCTTGTTCGGTTTTCATTCAACTTCCAAATCTTTCTTCTTATGATTCGTTCCTTTCTCACACCCTTTTTTAGAACCTTTTTATCTAGATCTACGACCACCAGCCTGTGCTGAAGTTCCCATGGAATCACTTTTACATCCCTTATATACTTTCTGTATTTTTCCCCCACAAGCACAAAATCAATTTCTGTTTCACACCCACGGCCACTATAAGTAATTTTCCTTTTGTCTGTCTTTTTAAACCAAGTATTTGCCACGCACAGCTCTTTTTCATCACAAAACTCCAGCAATCTTCTTCCTTCTGCATTTCTTTTCCGAACACCATTCCCCCCGTGAACACCTTCAAAACCCTCAGCACATTTCCCCACATGTCCATTGAAATTCCCTAAAGAAACAATGATTTCACTACAACTTCCCAAGCCCCACTCACTCCCCATTTCATCACAAAAACGAACTTTCTCTGCATTTGGTCTTCCACTTTGTGGCCCATACGCACATATTACGCGCATCACCTCCCTACCTAAAGTTAGCACAATCACGATTACTCTGTCACTTTTTCTTCTAACTTCCACAACGTTTCCAGATATTTCCTCTTTCACCAAAATTCCAACCCCTCCGAATCCTGCATCATTTCCTGACCACCACATTTTATACCTTCGTCCCGAAGCACCCACAAAACGAGCTCCTAGGCCTTTCCATCTTACTTCCTGGATGCAACACACATCAACTTTTCTCTTCCTCAGTTCTTCACACACTTCCGTTTTTCTTCCACAAAGACTTCCCACAATTAATGTACCAAATCTTATCCCACGACATTCAGATTTAAACCCGGGGATTCTTCGCACCCCCTGCCCATTTAAGAGCTGCCGGGGACTGGGGGCCACTTGTATATTTTTTCTGGTCATGGGGATTTACTGGAGCAAAATTCTTCTACAGGGAGCATGCCCTTGCTTACCCCCAACCTCAGTTTTTTGACATGAGTGGTCCAACCAAGCAATTAAGCTGGCAACCCCACCATTAACAGTCAGACTGCAATTGGTAGGTACCCAATAGTCGCCTCTTACGACATGCTGGGTAAACAGCTTCACTATTCTGATAACCGGTGAAGCACGGTAAAACTGCGCATAAAATTTTAATAGGAGCTCAAAAATTGAAAAAAATATAAAAAAAATCTAAATTTGTTCATTTTTGTAAGGAAATTTTTGATGAAGACAATTTTGACAAGTTTTGACTTTATGCAAAATTCTGACTTTATTTTGACTTATAAAATCTACCAAAACAGACTCCTGAACACCTGAAACGAACGTTAGTACACGTTTGATCATGTAACAAGGTCCTGAAAAAATTTTGACTTAGTGACTTTAGCGGGCCCTACTGATCACCAAAACAAAAGCAGGGAAGGCTTTAAACCCCTGCTTTGAATCAAAAATATAAAGAAATAATCACTTTCGAAAAGCTTACCGTACCTCTTAAAAAGATTTTTACCCATGTTGAGAGCTGAAAACAACAAACGCCTACATTCTATTTCGAAGAGCTGATCTCCAAAAAAATTTGGACTTTGTTTTGAAAAGAAAATCTCGTCTACCACCCCAACCCAAAACAAAATGTTACGCCAATGGTTGATAATATTTTGTTTGTCCTAAAATCCCGACTTTTCTCTGTATTTATGAAAAAATGTCAGTTACTTCAACGATTAAGATCTTAGATTGCATCAAGCAGAGTAAAACGTGCTATCTTTTTGAAACTGACGTCAGAATATGTTTCTACATGCATTTTTTGTACCTCTTGATACGTTCAAAGCACTTTGGACTGATGAGTTTTCGTGAAATTATGTCAAGCTAAAGAACATTTATTCATCAAGCGGCATATATAAAACAACACTAAGGAATGTATATGCAAATTTCTCGATGAGCAGATAGGAAAAAATGTTCGATCATCAAGTTACCGCAATCTTAATTAGAGTAAAAAAAACTGAACATAGTAGGCCTACTCACAAAACAAATCATCTGCCTTAACTGCAGATATTAAGAGTAATTAACATAACAACAGCAGAATGTTAACTGCCCTTTATATCTACAAGTTAAGGCAGATTTTTTGATTTTTCTTTATTCTTAGATGTATATACAATATACATCCATTTTCTATTTAATAACATTATTACAATAACCCGATTTACGGCTACTTCTAAGATTTTGCTGTACGTAGAGATATTTAACCTGTTGCCTCTTGTGCTGGCCAAGCAGAGTTTTTTCACTTAACTCTTTTTATGCTGTTACTAGTAATTAATGATGACTGTTACATAGTTGCAATATATTTTTCGGTATTAAAAGTTAAAGATGACTGATTGCCTGTATTTCACTATCTGAAGGAAGTAGAGACGGCTACTAGCGATCTTCAGCTGTAACTGCTTAGGTTTCGTTGTTCAAAGTATTTGACTAGATACTTTTCCACTTTAACCATCTTGGTATTGTACAATGACCAGTGATCATGATGTGAAGATATTTTTCAAAAATTGCAACATCTTCTCAAAACTGGTTTACTTAAAAACAAATTTTTAACCTTGATCTTCAACCAATTTTCAGACTTTTTTAAACAAATCGAAGGTAATTTTGAGGCTGTTCCAATAATTTATGACATGTGCCTTTAATATTAGCTTTTATATTAAAAATAGAACTACAACACATTTACTGTAACTTTTTACCCCCACCCCTCCCTGCCTCCCCCCAAAATGTGGTAAGCTGAGTAAAAACAAGTAAGTTTAATATACAAAGATTGTCATAAGGTACTAACAATTGGTGTCATTTGAATAGGGCTAAGGATTAATTTGTAATGGCTGGTCAACAATTGGTTGCCATACAACATTTTCTATTTCTACTTTAAAAACTTTTTACCTGACCAAAGTAACTCGAAATCGTTAGAAAAATTCGTTCTTTGATACATTTGACTATTTTTCCCCGCAAGCATGGTTCTTTTGGCATTATTTATTTAAATTTTCCAAAAGATTCATCAAAAAATGTCAATAAAAATTTTGAAATGTAACCTTCCGACCAAAAACACTCAAACTTTCGGCGGCTGGGCTTTACGAAATTGACATTTCTTGAAAAACTAAATTCTTTGGAACATGTTAACTTTTAGTAATGCAAGAGGCTAGCGATGCACTTGGCAAAACTGCAGACAGTGACACTGTTTCGACCTATCAGGTCTCTTCAGTGCAGTTGGTGACCGACAAGAAGCTAGAGGCTTTTAATAAAGCATAGCTTAGACCGCCACACTTGCGGGATCTATACTAGATACACTTGGTGGAAGCTCTGTCAGTACTCTGCGGAGCCGTATCACTCGTGAATGAGTGGCGGTTGTCGCAGGTGCACCAAGTCTAACAACTGCTAGAACAATAGTGCTGTCACAGCCTAGTGGTCACAAGGTCTTACATGTAGTAATGCAAGAGGCTAGCGATGCACTTAGCTAAACTGCAGACAGTGACACTGTTTCGACCTATCAGGTCTCTTCAGTGCAGTTGGTGACCGACAAGAAGCTAGAGGATGTTAACTTTTCTTCCTCGAAAGCAAGGTTTTTTGGCATTATCTATCAAAATTTTCACAAAGATTTATGTAAGTTGCCCTCCTACTCCGCAACCCTATAATTATGCTTCCTTGCATTTCATCAAATGAACGAAAAAGACTTTTTCGTATCGTTGGTTGTTTCCGTTGTGAGCAAGTCCAAATCCTAAGCACGTAACAGGGCAAGCAAGACGTAGCCAGAAACTCGAGAAACTTGGGGCGGAATGAGGCGGTAATGTTTTTTAGATCCAATCGATTTCCTTTGAAAAACTGTGCTTATGATTTTGAAGCGACAAGTGGCTATGTTCCAAAAACATTAATCTTTTATTGCTGTTCTCACAACTTCCCATATTCTTAAACTGGACATTGCTGATGGGGCGTTGCAATTGTAATATCTTCACTGTAAGTAGGTTAGTTCGTGTGAGTTTGTTCTTTCCCCGGCCGTGTTTATGCTAGGATCTAGCAACATGCGAGTACCCAGAGGCTTGAGATCGTACAATTAGGCATACAACTACAGCATTTGCAAGTTTAAGACCGGTCATTCAGATTTAAGGCATTTGTAGATTTTATCATTGTGCTTGTATAATGCAGTTTCATATGACACAATATCCAACTGAAATTGCATCAGCCGCCTGCCCATCACCAACATATGGTTTGCTTTCACTAAGAACAAGTCTAAGTTCATTTTCATTGATTTTACAGCGTATTTAGTTGTGTGTAAGCTGCTGTTTCAGATCTTGAAAATGGGTAAAAAATCGTCACTCTTCGAGACAAAAAGGTCCCAAATCGTGGTTTTTACTAAAGAAGGCTACTCAGAACGAAAAATTAGTGCAAAGATTGGTTGCAGCAAGACTGCTGTGCATTTAGCAATTGCAAATTTTTATAATTATGGGAGTTACAAAGATTTGAATAGAAGTGGGAGGCCAATGAAAACATCTCTCGTGATGAACTGATGATGAAGCAAAATGCTGTGTGTTCCCCAACAAGTTTGCGGGCTGGTTTATATGATTTAAGACCAAACTGAACTCTCAAACGCCGAGAAACTGTGGTAATGTGAACATCTGTCCACTTTCGAAGCAGCGCAGCACGAATTTTCTCCAAAGAGCTTGCGATAGCTCAAACATTCTTAACAAACAACCGAAAGCATGAAATGTGGAGTTTCCACAAAAAATGCGATAAAAATAATTTTACTACAGGTCTTCACCTAATTTTCTTCTGAAATTACAAAATCTAAACTTTTGTGACTCCAAGATACATTTTTCGATCCCAAAAGAGGTTGCGATCTAGGCCTATAGTTTGAGAAGCTCTGAGCAGTCAAGCAACAACTGCAAAGCTCAGGTTACCGACTCTTTCAGACCTAGGGAGCGCTCGCGCCTTGCACGCCACAAATAGGGTTTGTCATAAAAAAGATGCTTTGGAAGCCTAATAATGATTGCTGGAAGGGAGGGCAGACCCACATTACGCCCAACTAAGGTTGGCGATACGGTAGCACGGCTACTGCATGCCCCCCTGAGGCTTTTTATTTGGGAAGGGGGAGAAGTATTTTTCTAAAGAAAATTTAAATCCTTCATAATTTTGTAAATTAAATATGAAGTACAATGGACAACTTACCTACTCTATAATGGTCTTGACAAATGTTCTACAAGTATTATATTTTGCTTGCTGCAACCCTTTTTTTCAGTTGTTTTTTTACTGTCGAATGCTTTTGCCCATACCTTCATTACATGGCACCATTTTCATCATCCTACAAATGCACGTTGCCTCACAGCTTTTGGCTTATGTTCGATTTCTGCTTGAGAGCATTTTTAACAAAAACAACTTCTCTGTAACCATCGTGAAAATCATTTCATTTTACCAGGTAGGATGGCAGGCCAGTGTGCACGACGTCTGCATCAATCAACAGCCGCCTCAACGTGGTGGTGCGGTCCCCGGCCCCGTTTGAGGTGGGTCGAAACGGCTGTTGGACTTCCCGAGGGTCACAGTTACCCCGGGCACTACCTTTCATTTTTTCGCTATGCTGCCCCCTGAACGACCGCAGAAAGGCAGCACACAGCTTCTTCAAAATCGGTTGCCATTTTTCTCTTTCTCTTTTCTCCTGCCCTTCTTCGTCTTCTCAATCTTCTCCTTCTCTTGATGAGCGGTAACGTTCACCCCAACCCTGGCGCCATCTTTTCTTGCTCTGTGTGCGCTAAAAATGTGACCTGGCGGGGCAAGTCAGTGCAATGCTGCGCTTGCTCCAAATGGGTCCATCTAAGGTGCTCACAACTTTTCCTCTCCAAATTCAGAGCTCTTGGCAGCTCTCACTCTTGGAGCTGAACTCCCTGCCGTAACACTCTGACTACCTCCTCGGACTCCTCCGACATGTATACCTCCACTGTACAATCTGCCCGCCCCTCTTCTAATGCTGCACTCTTTCCCCACCCTCGTCTTCAAACCTCTCATCCCCCATCTGCCCATTCTATATCTTCTTCCTCTGCCCTCTCATCACCGTCCCTTGCTCCTGACTGTCTTTTTGCGCCTCCTGCCTCCTTTCCCCCTGACTCTCTCAGGGTTCTTCAGTGGAATGCTGGAGGTCTTAGAGCCAGGAGCACTGAACTACTCCACTTTCTCTCGTCCCATCCTGTCGACCTTATCTGCATCCAAAAATCCAATCTTAACTCCTCTTCCACTTTCCGAATTCCTGGATTGTCTGCTGTGCGTTCTGATCGCACCCACTCCCGGTCTGGCATTCTCTCTCCTGATAACACGCATGCTAGCGGTGGCGTTGTCAGTTTTGTCAGACAGGGCCTATCCTTTTCTGAACTTTCTAACTCCCCTCTTTCTCCGCTTGATCCCTACTCTAATTATGCAGGAGTCAACATTTCTCTTGACAACTCCTCCTCGCTCTCTTTTCTTAATGTGTACGCCCTCCCTATTCGCTCCTCCCCAACGGATGGCAGAATCGACTCCTTTTATTTCTCCTTTCTTTCCTCCTCCAGAAATCTCTTTATTCTGGGAGATTTCAATTGCCATTACCCCTCTGGGACTCAAGAGTCACTTCCGACCAACGCGGGGAGGAAGTATTCAACTGGGTCATCTCTTCTGACCTCCTCCCCATCAATGACCCTGACACACCCACCCTTCTCCATCGCTCCTCTAGCAGTCGCTCCTCTCCTGACATCTCCTTTGCTCCCTCTTCTCTTGCCTTTCCTGCTCCTGGGAGGTGCTTCAGGACCTGGGTTCTGACCACCTACCAATTTTTCTATCCGTTCCTCTCTCTTCGGCCTATCGCCTCAATGAGCGTTCCCTTCCTTCAACTTTCAGAAAGTTCGCTGGGATGACTTTGCCTTCTACTTTAACTCTCAATATCAATCTGCAGAGGAATACTCGTCTCCTTCTCTTTCCTTTGCTGCTGCTCTCTTTACCTCTCTGGCACTGAATGCAGCCAAATCTTCCATTCCTTTCTTCCGCATCAAACGCCATTCTAAAGCCTGGTGGTCTGCTGAGGTGGAAAGTGCGGTCAGTGAAAGACGCAAGGCTTTTGCTGCCGCTCACAGAAGTGAAGATCGCCAGGCTTACATCTCCGCTTCTCGACGCGCCTCGTCAATCACCGTCAAGGCCAAGGCTGAGGCAAGGCAGACGACTTGCTCTTCTGTTTCACCTAAATCTGTGCACTCTCTTCTTCGCTCTATCGCTGGCTCATCTTCCTCACCTTACTCCTCTCCTAACTTCCCCAACTATTTTTCTCGAGGGAATCAGCTTCGGTCTATGCCGCCTACCTGAGATCCCACTTTTCCGTTTGTCAGCCAAAGACCCTGCGTAGCAGAGCCAAAGACTACCTCTCCGAGCTCCGCCAAGCCTCGTGCCCTGTGAAGTCTCACTCGTCTTTTGGCTCTTCTTTCACTCTCGCTAAATTTCTTGCGGCTGCCTCCATCCTCTCCTCGTTCACTGCCATTGGCCCAGACAAAGTTCCCTATCCCATGCTAAAGCATCTTCCTCGCTCTGGCATGGATTTTCTTCACATCTTCAATCTCTTCTGGTCTTCGCATTCCTTTCCTTCCATCTGGAAAACTTTTTCTATTATTCCCATATACAAGATGGGAAAGCCTCTCGACTCTCCTGCTTTCTTCCGGCCTATCTCTCTCACCTCCTGCGTCTCAAAGCTTTTTGAACGCATCATTCTATCCCGTCTACTCTACTTTCTGGAATCTAATTCCATTTTCTCTCCCCGCCAGGCCGGTTTCCGGTCTGGACGGTCTACACTTGAACAAATTCTGTTGCTTTCTCGGTCCATTTTGGATGGGTTTAACAAACCCAGGCCGGGCTCTCGGACGATTCTCTCTACTATCGATTTCTCGAAAGCTTTTGACTCTGTCTGGCATCCCGCCCTTTTCCACAAACTCATTTGGGCTGGCCTCCCTTCTTGCTCTGCTCGTTGGACGCAATCTTTCCTTTGTGACAGGCGAGCTTCTGTGGTTTTTCAAAATCATAAAAGTCGTTGCTTTCGAGTCCGTGGAGGTGTTCCGCAAGGATCTGTTTTTGGCCCTATACTTTTCTCCCTCTTCATTAATATTCTTCCTGCCCCTCTGCCTCCTTCCGTCAGCTGCCCACTTTACGCTGACGATCTGGCCATTTGGTCCTCCTCCCCCTCGGTCCCCACAGAGGTGGAGGCTACACAAGGAGCTGTTTTGATTGGAGCGCTGGTCTGAGCACTGGTGTCTTCCTTTCAATCCGAGCAAATGTGAGGCCTCCATCTTCTCAGTGGATCCCCACCAAGCTAACCTCCAGTCCAACCCCCCTCCTACTCGGCTCCCGCCTCCGTTTCAACCCCACTCTAACATTTCTTGGGGTCACCTTCGACCGCACTTTTTCTTTTTCTAAGCATCTATCTTCGCTGAAGGCCAAGTTTTTCCCACGTCTCAAGGCCCTACGTTGTATCTCTGCTTCCTCATGGGGCCCCTCTAAGGAGTCCTTCTCTCTTCTGTATAAATCTTTTCTTCGGCCCCTTCTCACTTACGCTTTACCCGGATGGTTTCCTTTCCTAAGCGCTACCAATTTCACCAAACTGGAACGCCTCCACCGAGCGGCCAGTTGCGCCATCACCGGCTGCCTCTCGTCGTCCCCTATCCCTCTTCTTCTCTTCAAGGCGTCTCTACCTCCCCTACGAGTCACCGTGACTCATTTCACTCTTTTATCTTATGAGCGGGCTCTTCGTCTCCCAACCTCTTTTCCTATTTCAGGTTTGGCCAGACTTGGAGTAAAACCAAGACTCTGCCGATCGTCCTGGAGAGCTTTTGTGTCCACTCACCCGCTCATGCTTCCTTCTACTTGTTCTAGGGAGGCTCTCCCTGCTTGCCCTCCCTTTCCTCCTTGGAATCTGCTTTCGTTCACGGTGGAGTTCATCCTTTCCTCTCCATGCTCCCGCTCTGATCCTCATCTCTCTTGCCAAGGTGCGGCTCTCGCCCACCTTGACTCTCTCCCCCCTCATGATCTGGTACTCTGGACAGACGGCTCTGTTCCTTTTTCCTTTTGGCAAGGGCGGCTCCGGGGTCCTTGCCAACTGCTTTCTCTGTGGCACTGAGGTCACTCTTTCCTTTTCGGCAGGCCCAGTATGTTCAAGTTTTTCCGTTGAAGCCTGCGCCATTCTGCAAGCTCTTTGCTGGTCTCGGCAGCATCATAAAGTCGGCCATTTCTCTTCTCTTACTATCTGACTCTCATTCTGTTCTCACCTCCATGTTTCCTTTTATCTCAAGCTCTGCGGCAGATCTGGCAGGAACTGTCTTCTCTCTCCTCCAGCTCTATCAGACTGCAATGGGTCCCCGGACACTCGTTTCTCCCGGGGAACGACGCGGCTGATGAGCTGGCCAGACAGGGAGCGTTACTTGCGCCCTTCGCAATCCCTTGTAGTCTCTCTCCTCTTATCTCTCGTATTTTCTCGGACTGAAGGCATACTGTCTCATCGAAATTCGTTGACACACAGGTTCCCTCAGATTCCACCGAGGAACTTGTGCTCCCTCGTCATACTCGCTGTGTTCTCTCTCGTCTACGCTGCAACGGACACAGCTTTCTTATAGGTTCTTATCTCTCTAGGATTGGCAGAATCGAGAATCCTTCCTGCAGCGCCTATGGACACTTCTGATCTCATTCTGCACTGTCCAGCTACGGTCTCTCTACCACCTCTGGTCCAGACCCTGGGGAGCTGCCCGGCTTCTGGGACTCCATGGTCTCCTGCCATGCCCCTATCCCTCAGAAGGGGTCGGGTAAACAACAACACGTGTCACCTTTTCAAGACAAAAACTTTTTTGAAGATCATTTACAAATATACTAAGTTTTTCAGTGAAAGCGGTTTTGGAGATCAGCCTGTGGGCGCGGGCAAACTACATTTTGTTGGTGTTACCCGACCCCATCCGAGGGATGGGGGCATGGCGGAAGAGCATGGAGTTCCAGAAGCCGTTCAACTTCCGAGGGGCCTGGATCAGAGATCGTAGAGTCCGTAACTGGACAATGCAGAATGAGATGAGAGGTGTCCTAAAATGGGTGTCCGCGGGGGCTGCATAGGGATTCTTGAATCTGCCAATCTTAGGGACATAAAAGCTCAATAGTAGGCTGTGTTCGTTGCAGTAGAGACGAGAGAGAACACAGCGAGCGCGATCAGGGAGCACAAGTTCCTCAGTGGAAAGCGAGGCAATCTGTAGGTCACAAAATTTAGATGAGACAGTAAGTCTTCAGTCCGAGAAAAGAGTGGATACGAGAGACTACAAGAGATTGCCAAGGACACGAGTTGAGCTCCCAGTCTGGCAAACTCATCAGCGGCGTCGTTCCCCGGGAGAAACGAGTGTCAGGGACCCATTATAGCCGGTAGTAAAGTAGGAAAGAGAGGACAGTTCCTGCCAGAGAGATTGAGGCAAAAGGAAAGACAGGGGAGAGGACAGAGCGAGAGTCAGAGAAGTGAAATAGCAGACTTCAGCATACTGGGACTGCCCAAAAGGAAAGGGTAACCTCAGTGCCACAAAGAGAGAGCAGTTCGCAAGTACGCCAGAGCCGCCTTTGCCGAAGAAAAAAAGAACATAGATCGTTTCGCAGGTTGCACAGCCTTGCTTTAATTGGTCGGTTTCCAGTTGGCATTTGCAAAACAAATTGTTTATACATTATCATGTCGTTATTCGTCTGAAAAACAAGCCTGAGATAAAGTTTCACTCTCTAAGGTATAACAAGTATAAATTTTATTGACATTATTGCAAAGTTAAAATGGCACAAAAATTAAAAATGAGACAAAACATCAATACGATTTTAATAATTTATATTTCTTAAACGAATTCGTTCGGTCAAAGACAAAAACACAGGACTATCATCACTAACTTTCGAACCGTTCACATTACTGATAGGTGTCTGATTTTCTTTCGCAACTTCGCTGGTGCACGAACTAGAATCAAATAAATCGGAAGAAAAATCTAATTTCTGTCGACTGGGAGACAAAATCGCACAATTGCCACTTTTTTCCACGATTAAATCAGTTTCGTCCCCATTCGTACACTTCAGCTCGCATTGCATTGGCTCGTTTGATGCCTCTTGAAAAGTGATGACGTCGTCGCTGCTGACGTCGACCGCAGGAGTGAGGGCAAGCTTGGAGGCGGACGCCGTGATAAGATTAATTTCTGCGAGTTAAGGACAAGCCAGTATAAGTGCAAAAAAAAATCCACAGTGTCATAAACTACTCATCTTGCAACAAAGATAGGAATGGCGAAGGTTCTCCGCCTGCAGGTCGCAGCGACTGTTGGATGCCTAACAGCTGTCCGCCACGTTAGTGGTAGAGCTACCACGACCATTCTGCGCTTCGTAATGGACTGCCGCTTTCCCCTAACTGATGTTAAGTTTGCGGTGTGAAGCAGAAACACATCCGTTTCACGTCTCTATCCAAAGAATAGCACTCACTAACAAAAACCATGGGATTCCTAGAGTGATTTTCGACGCCAAACGCCAGTGTTAGCTTCCCAAAAACAAGGTGTTGGCTAATTGCACTGAGATAGTAAATTAAAAAAGTGCATAAATGTTAAAAGTATAAGTTTTTAAATAGTAAATATAAAAGCTGCGCTGCAGTGGTGAAAACAATCAACAATAAATTGTACGCATAATAGGAAAAAAAGATTAAAGCAACATTTGATGCAGCACATCAAAATTAACACACCATGATTAGTAGAATGATTAATGCTAAAATGTTCCGTCCTGTTTCAAGAACATTCTAAGTGCTTTAGAAAAATTTATTCACGGCTTTGTTTTTTTTGACGTAGGAGGGCAAGACCCATTGCCAGGGTTGCTGTCTTGTTCTGTACCTGTATCTGTCGAACTTTTCTCTCTTTTAAAGCTGGCCTCTTTCGTTTTTTGGTAGAAGTCGGTCAGTTTCGAGTTATTTGAAGACATTTTGATTTTGATAGCTGTAAATGATATAAATATTTGATAAATATGATGCATCCTTTTGCCTTGACTGTAATCATAACATTGTCGAACAACTTGATTAACCAAACTACTTTTTATAACAGAAAAATTGTAATTGCGCCACAAAAATATCAAATTAATGCTCCCAGAAAAACTAGGTTTGAAAAAGCTTAAAATGACTGAGACATGTATTATAACTAAAAAGTCGATTTTACAATATTTTTTCCACGTTTCGCAGAAACAGAGGTGTTGATTCAACGCATGTCTACCACTACACACTACCTATCCAACCGGACTTTTAGCTGGAGGAACGCAGCACGTTTAATTTCGGATGCCCTTCCTTGGTTGGTTTACCTCTCCTCCTCCTTGGGACGGAGGTACGGCGCGAAAGGAAACTCAGGTTCACGCCACCAACCTAATTGAATTAGGCTAAGGAAAAAGTGGCAGCCCATGTCGAACCAGTCATGAATGCCAATTACTGACTGGCAGCCCCACCACCAAGGCGGACTACTATCGGTGGGTACCCAAGAGTCTCCTCTTTCGACATGCTGGGTGAGCAGCTTCACAATTCTAACCCGGGGAAGCACGGGAACGCCACCTGTCTGCCACATAAAGACAAAGGCATCCCGTTAAGTGCCTTGCCCAAGGACACAACAAGCAAGCTTACCGGCTTGTTCTCCACACTAACCCTTTTTTTGCTAAGTGCCAAGCAGGGAAGTTGTGAATACCATCTTTTAAAGCCTTTAGGTATGACTCATCTAGGGAAATAAACCCCAGGTCTACCAACTGCGAAGAGGACGCTCTAATCGCGCCAGTTGATGGCCTTCCTGGCGAATACCAATGGTGCTTTCATAGAATTTGAATTCTAGATCTTTCGATCGAAAGCCCGTAACAGTCATCATTACGCCACGGTGGCTGCATGTATTACAACTCTCCTATTCAATGGCCTCTACTGACCATTGAGCACTTCAACAAAAGAATAACAACAGCATGACAGAATTAAAAATGCCAGAGTTAAAATCAACTGCAAGAAACACAGAATGCATGAAAAAAACGTTGCTAATGTGTATTTTGTAATACTACGGCAAAGTAAGGAGGCAAAATGCGCCCATTTTAAGCACTGTATTATTGTCACAAATAAGTAAATTTGCGTTGTACGAATAGTTTTTATATATGTATAGTTGCTGTAATTTGTCGCTTTGTTCTGAAGAAATTATCTTAATCGTAAATCTGAATTGTATCGAGTCTAATTTTGATTTTTATATCTCGGCTATTGTCCGCAAAAGACCTTTTTTCATTCGCATTACGATTGGTAACGCAAACGTCTCTTCTTACGTCATAATGGTTGATTACGTGATTGAGTTCCAAAGTAATCGAGTAAATTTTGTTTCTTCTCGAAGATTTTTGATTGCCGATTACGTAATTTACTAGCGGTATATTTTCTGTGTCACGTGATGTTGTTCCTGAATTTTCTGGACCGCCGTTCATTTTTATGCACAGTATAAGGCGGCGAGATTTTTACCCATTCAGAGAGTGGCACAGCAATAGTAGAGTAGAGAAAAAGTGTGTTGTTCTGTGGTGGTTTCTAGTGGATTATAAGCGTGACAAGAATCAAGCGATTAATAGGTAGATTTAGTTCTGGTTAGTTTCTGATCGTTATATTAAAGTGCATTAGTTTTTGTGATCGACGAGCGAAGGAATTCAAAGTATTTTGCGAATATATCTGTTTTGTTCTTGATCAAGAAGAGCGTGGTTTAAAGTATCTTAGTAGGAGCCAATCTTTACCTTGCCGTTAAGTTGCAGCCAGACGTAATTATTCGAGCGATACCATAAATCGCCTCAATTTTAAGAAGAAATTAAAGTTGAGATAGAACTACAAAATTCTACTGTACGCGACAATTGAGAACTAAATTATAGTACATTGTTCAAACTTAACTTTTGAGGCCATCGCTCTGACGCTAAAAAGTTCTTTGCTGCAAGCCTTAGCGGCACTCCATTTACCAAAATTTATTGAACGCATATTTCTATTTTGACCTGCTGAATATACCGTGAGATGTGATAGCCTAGTCTAAACTTTGATCTGTTTGATCATTATACAGTTTTTTGAAGTACTTGAAAATTACTTCCGGAAACGGCACAGTGAACAGCAAACAAAATGTTTCCATCTGGCAAAAGTTGTTCGATTCTTGTGCATAAAATATCAACTATCCTACCTTTTGGTTTCTTCTTTTTTTTGTCTGCTTCTAAGCTCTTTTGAAATTCATCAACTAAATGTGGAAACCTTTTCTTTACAAGATCTCTTCTTTCCAACGTACTCAAATCACTTGCAACGAATCTAACAGACCACTCCATCTCATATACTGGAACAAAATTGTGCACCCTTCCTTTGACAATTCTATAGAAAGACTTAATCAATCTCTGCGATAATAACTAGGGCTCAACTACACGATCATCACAGCAATTCGCAACCATTTCTGCCGGCAGCGCGGCAAGAGCAAGAAACTTGCAGTCAAAATGCAAAACCGGCATTTGCATTGAAAATTACGTTTCGGGTTCAATCTATGTATTGGTTGAATTGTAACGTGTATGAGTGACAGCTGATTGGAAGGCAACTGGGTCGCTTTCCGGTCTACGAAACTCTTTCAAGTGATCGTTGATTTTGTGTAGGTGAGTTTTGCAAGTTCATCAATGACATAGGTGAATAAGCAAAATAATATCTAACTTTTAAGAAGGCGTATTTGCAGTTTGTTTGTAATGAGAATCGGCGTGACTGACAACTTTATTGGCGAAAAATTTTGGTTTTAATGTTCATCAGCAAGACGGTCCTTAAAACTAGAGGTTAGTAAAAAGGTTAACCCTTTAATTTGCTACAGACTAGAATCTAAAACGGTAACCAATCACGCACTAAAATCATTAATGCCAATTGATTTTGGCTAATTAATCATCCTAGCACTGCAACAAAACGCTTAAGCAACAGCTTCCTTCAAACCAGGGCTTCGAAACTGGAGCCAGTCATTTTGAAAATGCTAAACCGAGCTGGAACCAGTTATCTCAAAAATGCTCGTGCAGAGCTGGACCAAGTCAGTTTGAAAATGCTGAAGCAGAGCCGGAGCCGGTCATTTTGAAAATCCTGGAGCGTAGCTGAGAGGGGAGAGACTGCACGGGATTGTCGACGAGGATACAAGTAGCGCTCTGCCTCTGGCAAGCTCAACAGCCGCGTCGTTCTCCCGGAGAAACAAGTGTCGGGGGCCCATTGTAACCTAATAAAACAGGAAATAGGAGAAGACAGTTCCTGCCAGAGAGATTGAAGTAAAAGGAAAAACGGAGGAGAGGACAGGGTGGTGAGGAAAAAGCGAGAGTCAGATAGAAGAGAAGAAAAATGGCAGACTTGTTGGTGCCTTCGAGACCAGCAGAGCTTGCAGAATGGCGCAGGCTTCAGCGGAAATACTTGAGCATACTGGGCCTGCTGAAAAGGAAAGAGTGGCCTCGATGCCACAGAGCGAGGAACTGACAAGTACACCAGAGCCGCCTTTGCCAAAAAGAAAAGGAACTGAGCCGTTAGTCCAAAGCACTAGATCGTGTGGGAGGAGAGAGTCAAGGTGAGCGAGAGCCGCACGTTGGCAAAAAAGAGGGGCATCAGAGCGGGAGCATGGAGAAGAAAGGGTGGACTCTACAGTGAAGGAAGGCAGGTTCCATGGAGGTGACGGAGGGCAAGCAAGAAAAGCCTCCCTTGGGGCAATAAAAGGAAGCATGAGCGGGTGAGTGGACGCAAGAGCTCTCCAGAAGGATCTGCAGAGTCTTGGTTTTACTCCAAGTCTGGCCAAACCTGAAATGGGAAAGGAGGTTGGGAGACGAAGGGCCCGCTCATAACATGACAGAGCGAAATGAGTCACGGTGACTTGTAGGGGAGGTAAAGACGCCTTGCATAGAACAAGTGGGATAGGGGAGGACGAGAGGCAGCCAGTGATGGCGCAACTGGCCGCTAGGTGGAGGCGTTCCAATTTGGTGATATTGGTAAATCATCCGGGTGAAGTATATGTGAGGAGCCGAATAAAGGCTTTATACAAAAGAGAAAAGGACTCCTTAGAGGGGCCCTTGAGGAAGCAGAGACACAGCAGAGGGCCTTGAGACAGAGGAAAAACTTGGCCTTCGGCGAAGATACATATTTAGAAAAGGAAAGAGTGCGGTCAAAGGTGATGACCCCAAGAAATGTTGGAGTGGGATTGAAACGGAGGCGGGAGTTGAATAAGAGGAGGTTGGGCCTGGAGGTTAGCTTGGTGGGGATCCACTGAGAAGATGGAGGCCTCACATTTGCTCGGATTGAGAGGAAGACACCAGTACTCAGACCAGCGCTCCAATCGAATCGGAGTTCCTTGTGTGGCCTCTACTGTAGTAGGGACCGAGGGGAGGAGGACCAAATGGCCAGATCGTCAGCGCAACGAGAGTAGCTGACAAAAGAAAGCAGAGAGATCATTGATGAAGAGAGAGAAAAGTACAGGGCCAAAAACAGATCCTTGTGGAACACTTCAGTGGACTCGAAAGAAACGGCCTTTGTGATTTTGATAAACCACGCAAGCGCGCCTATCAGAAAGGAATGATTGAGTCCAATGAGCAGAGCAAAGAGGGAGGCCAGCCGAAATGAGTTTATGGAAAAGATCGGGGTGCCAGACAAAGTCAAAAGCTTTCGAGAAATCGATAGTAGCAAGGATCGTCCGAGAGCCTGGCCTAGGTTTGTTAAACCCATTCAAAATGGACTGAGAAAGGAACAGAAATTGATCTAGAGTAGACCTTCCAGATCCGAAACCAGCCTGGCGGGGAGAGAAAATGGAATTAGACTCCACAAAGAAGAGTAGACGGGATAGTATGATACGCTCAAAAAGCTTTGAGACGCAGGAGGTGAGAGAGATAGGCCGGAAGAAAGCAGAAGAGTCGAGTGGCTTTCCCATCTTGTGGATGGGAATAACAGATGTCTTCCAGATGGAAGGAAAGAAATGTAAAGTCCAGAAGAGATTGAAAACGTGAAGAAGAAAATCCATGGTAGAGCGAGGAAGGTGCTTTAGCTTCAGACAGGCAACTTTATCTAGGCCAGTGGCAATGGACGAGGAGAGGTTGGAGGCAGCCGCAAGAAATTCAGCGAGGGAGATGGGTGAGCAGAAGGACAACTGAAACTCCTCAGGGCAATTGGTTCGCCCGATCTCAGAAAGGTAGCTGCTCTGCTACGCAGGATCTTTGGCTGGGAGAGGAACAGTTGGGGAAGTTAGAAGAGGAGGAAGAAGAGCCAGCAACAGAGCGAAGGAGAGTGTCTACAGATTTAGGGTTAGCTTTTGGTAAGAAAAGCTAGTCGCCTGCCATGCCTCAGCCTTGGCAATGACAGACGATGCACGTTGGGAAGCGGAGATGTAAGCCTGGTGATCTTCATCACTCCTGTGAATGGCAGCGAAAACCTTGCGTCTTTCACTGACCGCTTTTTCCACTTCAGCGGACCACCAGGCTTTAGAATGGCGTTTGATGCGGCTGAAAGGAATGGAAGATTTGGCTGCATTCAGTGCTAGAAAAGTGAAGAAAGTAGCAGCAGAGGAAAGAGAAAGAGACAAGTATTCCTCTGCAGAAGAACAGTGAGAGTTAAAGTAAAAGGCTAAGTTGTCCCAATGAGCTTTCTGAAAATTGAAAGAGGAGGTTCGTTGGGGCAAAAGACCGGAGAGAGAGGGATGGATAAAAGAAATGTTAGGTGATCGGAACCCAGGTTCTGAAGCACCTCCCATGAGCAAGAAAGAGTGAGAGAGGAGGGAGCAAAGGAAATGTCAGGGAAGGAGTGAAGGAGATTGGGTGTGTCAGGGTCATTGAGGGGGAGGAGGTCAGAAGAGATAACCCAATCGATCACTTCTTTCCCACGAGAGTCAGAAGTACCTTTCGAGTCCCATAGGGGGTGATGGCAATTGAAGCCCCCCAGAATGAAGAGATTTCTGGAGGAGGAAAAAATGGAGGGAGAAGAGGAGTCGGTTCTGCCATCTGTCGGAGAAGAGCGAATGGAGGAACGTAAATATTTAGAAGAGAGGGGAGGAATTGTTTAGTGAGATGTTGACCCCTACATAATCAGTAGGGGTCAAGCGAGGAGAGAGAGAAAGTAAAAAGTTCAGAAAAGGATAAGCCCTGCCTGATGGAAGAAGTCGATCGCAGCGAGGATCGTCCAAGTCCGGCCTAGGTTTGTTAAAACCCATCCCAAATAGACTGAGAAAGGAACAGATGTGATCAAGAGTAGATCGTCCAGGGTGGAAACCGGCCTGGCAAGGAGAGAGAATGGAATTAGATTCCAGAAAAAAGAGTAGATGTGACAGAATAATGCGTACAAAAATTTTTGTTTTTAAAAAAACAAAGGAAGTGAGAGAGATAGGCCGGAAGAAAGCAGGAGAGCTTTCCCATCTTATGCATGAAAATGAAAAAAGATGTCTTTCAGATGGAAGGAAAGGAATGCAAAAACAGGAAAGATTGAAAATGTGTAGAAGAAAATCCATGCCAGAACAAGAAAAGTGCTTCAGTATGGGATATGCAACTTTGTCTGGGCCAGTGACAGAGGACGAGGAGAGGTTTGTGTCAGCCGTTAGAAATTTAGCGGGGGAGAACGGGAAGCAGAGAGAGGAGTGAGACTTCTCAGGGCACATGGTTAGGCGGAGGTCAGAAAGGTAGCCTCTGGCTTTGCTACTTTGGTTGGTAGACAGAAAAGTCATATCTCATGTAATTGGCGAAGACCGAAGCTGACTCCCTAAGAGCAAAACTGTAAGGGAATTAAGGAGAGGAGGAAGATCAGGAAGAAGAACCAGCGACCAGTGGCATAAGCAGAAAGTTTCCAAAGGGGGGCCAAAGTTTCGTCACAATCGTGTGACGTCACAAACCAGCTTTGCTTTTGATAAAACTGCTTGGTTTTGCTTTACATTTTTTCATTTTTGGGGTATGAGGGGGGGCCATGGCACAGTGCCCCCCTCGGTATGCTAGTGCCAGCGGCAGAACGAAGGAGAGAGTACACAGATTTAGGATTAGATTTAAGTGAGAGAGAGATGAGCAAGTTGCCTGCCACGCCTTAGCCTTGGCAATGACAGATGAGGCATGTCGGGAAGCGGAGAAAGCCTTACATCTTTCACTAATCGCTTCTTCCACTTCAGCGGACCACCAGGCTTTAGGTTAGCGTTTGATGCAGCCAAAAAGGATGGAAGATTTGGCAGCATTTAGTGTCAGAGAAGTGAAGGAAGCAGCAGCAGAGGAAAGAGAAAGAGTCGAGTATTCCTCTGCAGAAGGACAGTGAGAGTCAAAGTCATCCCAACGAGCTTTCTGAAAATTGAAGGAAGGGGGACGTTTGTTGGGGCAGACGACTGGAGAAAGAAAGGCGGTTAGTAGAACTGGTAGGTGATCAGAGCCCACATCCTGAAGCACCTCCCAAGAGCAAGACAGGGGGAGAGAAGAGGGAGCAAAGGAGATGTCAGGGGAGGAGCGAATGCCAGAGGAGTGATGGAGAAGACCAGGTATGTCAGGGTTATTGAGGGGAAGTCAGAAGAGATGAACCAATTGAATACTTCCTCCCATGGAAGTAGGAAGTACTTTTTGAGTCCCAGATGGAGTGATGGCAGTTGAAGTTCCCTAGAATGAATAAATTTCTGGAGGGAAGAAAAAGAGTCGGTTCTACTATCCATCTGAGAGGAGCGAATAGGGGGGGCATAAACAATAAAAAATGAGAGCGAGGAGGAGTTATTCCCGCATCATCGCAGGCTTAGACGTTCTGATTCAATGTATGTCTACCACTACATACTCGCTTTTGAATCAGACGTTTTGCTGGAGCAAAGCAGCACTTTAAAATCCGTTTGCCTTTCCTGATAAATACCAGTGTTGTTTCTATGGAATTTCAAACTCCAGACCTTTCGTTCCAAAGTTTGGAACGATCACCACTGCACCACGGCGGTTGCAAACGAAGCACTGTCCTAACAATAATACAACCAAAATTTGATTACTTTTTCGGAATCACTTCTTCACTGTCAATGCACTCAGAGAGAATGCGACAAGTAAATAAGGGCAAGATTGTATCCAGTGTGTATTTTTTGGTCCATTCAAGTTTCGATGAAACAAAGTCTACAGCACTAGATAAAGAAGGAGTTTTGGAAGCTTTAGGTTCCTCAACGACACGTTCTTTTGTGAATTCTTTAATCACATTTTCATTAGGAAAACCAGGAGTCTGTAAATAACAAAAGCTGTACACTCTTTCTTCGCTCGAGTATCATCAAATCATCGCGTGCGTTGTTAGATGAGCAGCACGAAAGATTACATGATTATGAAAGTACGAAATGTGACTGCAAAATTTAAAGGCTTGCTTTCATTACAATGCGATGCAAAAATATATAGCTTGATGTTACAAACAACACCTCCAGGCACGTATGTTACGATATGAAAAACATAAAATTAAATAAAACTGGAATACACTGCTGACCAACCACTCAACCAAGATGGTAAAGTTACCACCAGTGTCAATTTCAGGCTGCATTACCAACAACGCTAAAACGCTTTGCCAAGAAAATTACCTTCCGGGCCAACTTTACTATCTTATCCTCTGCTTCTGTTTCTTTTTTCTTCTCCAATCTAGCATGCCAATCACATTTGCAATTCATAGAAGAAGGTTCTCCTGCCAGACACTGATCAATACACGTTGAGCAATGGTACCGAGCATGTTCTTTTTTGGATCCTGCAAAAATAGTTAAAAGAGAATTTTAACATTCTTTACAGTTCAAGAAGCAATGCCTTCATCAGCACACAATTTTAATTTTACAACCTCCCAAAGGCCATAACGACAAAACTTTCTAAAAAAATGCATTATTTCAAGCATTACTCACAAAAAAGTCTGTACTGCGCACAATGATGCAAAAGTTTGAGCTAATGCTGTATCAGCGAATTTACTTTATATTTTTTAAACTAACACCACGAATGAAATCTAAAGTATTAACAACATAGCTAATGCATCTAGTTCCACGACTTGCCAATATGTTTGCAAAAGGAACAATGCGTAGGTTTTTTGTCATCAGATTTCCTAAAATCCGCTGATTTTTCTTTCCACTGCCTCATTCTCTCCAACGAATTGCCATTGAATGAAAAGAGCCATTTTGTAGCCCTATCCTAATAATGACAGAAAAATATAATCACTTGCATACAGTAAAATAAGATATGAAACAACGGTATAGTTACTAGATTTTATCTCGTGTAGCTGATAGGAATTTGAAAACGAACGGCAATCAAAAAGGGCAAAATAGTGGTCTCCCCACTAACAGCGTTTACAACCGCAGCTGATAACAAATTGCATTTCTCGTAGAAATAAAGACCATTACGCCACAGGGATAAAAACGTAGTTATCATTGAACAGTTTGTTTTAAAAGCTCATAAAGATCTGGATTTAAATCTTTCAAATCAAGCGTAAGAAAATGCTATATTTAACGTAGTAAAAAATTATACCTTTCCAACCCCGCGTACTCCAGGATCATAATCACATCCCAAAAGTAAACCAAGTGATATGAGATCGTTACGATTCAAGCGCAACTTTTCTTCTATGTCAGCCATTTTATAACAGCTAATCTTATTTTTCTAAAATCAATCAACAATTAGACAAGGGAAACAGAATCTGGCTCAGTTAAAAATTTTTAAAAAATCGCGATACGTTTGAAAACATTGCATAATGCAGTTCCTACATGTTGAATTTACAACTAACTTGATTGGAACTGGTAGTTAAAGATTTTTATTTTATATAGACCTGAGTTCAAAGGCAGAGCTAACAACACAGTGTGCATATAAGCACCATTACTATAAAGCAAAAGGAAAAAAGTCATTAGAGTTTTTTCTAAAAATTCACCAAGCACGTTCAAATGAGGCATTGAATTTACTGCAGCAATACAATTACAAAAGACATGATGAAGAACTTAAGTAAGAGAGAAACAAAAGCAGCTAAACAATACGTGAATGAATGCCAACAAGTTTTGCTGGTAGTGCAAGTAACAATTCTCTATTGGTGAGGCCTTCCTACCAGGTCAGGTCAGATCGAGTTTTAAGCTATAGTTGTCATCATTCTATTGCACAATACCATTTGCAAAACACAAACAAGAATCATTTCCACATAATACCTTTTCTGCTTTTAGATTTCTGTATACTTTAGTAGCACCATACAAAAAGGCATCTCCATCCGACGTAGCGCATGCATCTACTATCCCCTTCATGTTTAATGCAGCACAGGTTGCTTCTGCTTCACCTTCTGATTTTAACCAAGGTATCCCAAGTATATCCAACATATTACAACACTAAAAGCAATAAGTGAATTTCAAGTAAGAGAACTCTAAAATTGATAGTGTTTTATATACTAAGAAAGATATCATCTTCTTGGCTTTCACTCAAACAGAATCTGATGAAGTTCCCACGTGATCTGTAGCATAAACCCTTGTGAAATCTTAAAATTTCTGATAAGATCGTAACACTAAATGTATTGCTACAGTTTACAAACTAAAACGGTTAGGATCTCGTACACATGCTGACCGAATTGCTTGAAATATTTACAAGAACACTTTTATTACATCAACTTCTAATATTCAGTATGTATTTGGCTAAATTAAGTACATCAGCCATAAACAAGACATGCACAAAATTCTTAATTATTGGCATTAAAAAGCATTGTGCTCAAACTACATTATGTTGTTTGCTTTACTGCATTAATTCTGCCTAGCCTAGTTTCGAATTTGTACACTAACTAAAGCAATGGTTCCACTACCTTGACCTTCAATCCAACACTTGAGTAACGAGCAAGAGATTAATTGCACCAAACTTCAAATCTAGCTTTTTCCAAAAGTTTGTTACTTTGTCAAAGTGTAAATTTCAGCATTTTTGATCTCATATATAAGAAAAGTGAACTCAATCTCCTATCAAAGGCTTTGCATCCGGAGCCATGAAGCAGGGCATTTATAAACTAGCCAGATCCAGAGTTGGAACACTATTTAAAATTCAGGTGGAGCTGAAGCTGGAGCCAGAGCCAGATTTTTATAAGACGGCTCCACCACCCACTTTTTGCTGAGCTGTTTTTGTTCTTTTGTTAAGGTGTATTTTTAATTTGTACACACACTCAAATGTGTGCGCTTTGCAGTCGCGTGTCACAACTTTACGAGTCACAATTTTATTGTTATATTAAATTATGCTAGTTACAACAATGCGTTTTGCAGCATAGCTGCTGATGTAGACAGATTCCACAATTTGACAATACAATGACCTAGTCTTTGTAAGTTTTTTTACAGGGTAGTTGAACAAGCAAAACAACTTGAGCAAAAGCTAGAGTCGGAGCTGTTCATAACAAAAAACTTCAGAGTTGGAACTGGAGTAAGTTTAAAAACAGACCTGTTCCAAAACTTTGGTTCTATCAACATAAACACTAAATTGGCATGAGCTAACTAAATCAATTAATAATATACAATTGAAGCAAAAGAAAAGCCAAATCTTAAATTTCAAAAACTCCACTATGTAAAAAAAATTGAAACCATTTTTAAACTTTCCCTTTAAATGCCATCAGTGTTTTTATGTACAAAAATAAGGAGTAGGGATTGCAAAGGGCAGCAATGTCCACTGCTTCCACACGACTTAAAGCGCACCAAAATATTTTGGCTTTGAAAGGAGAGTTAGGCATCCAATTTCAACATCCAGCTTCTCCCTCCCTTATAAAAGTCATCATCAATTATTATCAAAATACCAAATTTAGTGTCAGTGATTCCCAAACGCATAACAAATTTTAGGGAGCATGTCTGCTGGTGCATAAAAACATGTCTACTAGCATAAAGTTGATTGTGACCCAATAAGTTGCCACCTAGCCAAAAAAAATCACCTCAAAAAATTACGCCAACAGTATGTTGTATATTTAGACAAAAACTATAGTCGTGGTTAGAGCTCGACCGATGTGACTATTTCAGGCTGATGCCAATATTTATGAAATTTTTAGGCCCATAACAATTAATACATCAACTACAAAAATTTGATAACCAAAAAAATTATCAAACATAACAAAGCAGTGCAAGAAAATGTTTGCATTACTACAATAGCAAAATCATTCTAATTAAAGCAACAGTAGTCCAAAAATAGCGTAACATTAATTACAAAAAGGTATACTATTTACAGAATAAGTATCAACACCTAGCAAACAACACCCCAAAGCAAGCAGTACTGTTTACTGTTCAATGACCAAAATTCAACAGTTTCAAATTGTACTATAAGTGGCATAGTTTTTCGGCATTCATGCCAAGCAGAGAACATTTTTTGTCATAAATCAGCCCAACAATGCTAAACACTTATTCATTGGGGACAGAAGTAAGGGTGTTCCCAGATACTTTCTCGCAAGCTTGGCTAGCATAAAGAATCTTGTGCCACTACTTGCCCACCAAGCCACTGGGTTTGTTTGTTTTTGGTCCAATACAGGTTTCTGTAAATAGTGATCAATTTCACGCATGTTTTCATATTTGTTTCAGCATGCTTTACAGGATTGAAACATCATAGCATACACTCTGTCCAGTAAGCTAGCACTTGCAGCAACATTAGGTGAGGTTGTAAGTCCCGCAATAATTGTCTTCTCTTTATCACCCATTCTTATTTTTACGATGATAGATTTGGAATTGAATGATCAACATGGGCAATCCTGGTATCTTGGATCCAACAAACAGGCAATGCCAAAAGTCGAACAAACTTCAACATCTCCAAATCTTTTCTCAATATTGCTCAGCATACCCTTTCTCATGTTTAAATTCCCAGTGAGTGATGATCAACAAAACCAAAAGACAGTTTCAGGACTGGTACAAAGGGAATGATGGAAGAAATTGTAGCACTGGCTTTGCTGACATCTAAGGTGATTTCTTGGAATAGCTTTAGACTGGATATAAAATTTTCAATCAATTGCCATTGATCATTGCTGGGTATGTCGTCTTAAATTCCTATGTGCTGTTGCATAAACGGCAAGGACACTTTTTTACTCCACTGGCCTTTCAAGCATCACATAGACCAAGTTGGGACTGATTGCAATATTGTGTGCTTTAGAATGTCAAGTTTAACCTGAATACTACAAAGTCTTTGCATAGCAATTACTGATATATTAAAATGAGAGGCGATTTTCTAAGTTTTGTAACAGCATCAATAACAGCTCGTTTTACTTGCAGTCCATCATTAACAACCGATTGCAAAGTGTGAGCAAAGCAGCTTAAATTTGGAAATTCAACCAAATTCATTCTTTTCACTGTGTTGGTACCACTGTCCCTTAATATCATAAACACCCGTTCTCTGGATATCTGCCTTTCTTCTGGCATTGCCATGAAAGTTGAATCAAGATATTGACCTGTATGTGAACCTTCCACCACCTTGACATTCAAAACTATATCGCTTTTTCCCTTATTATTTGTGAAATGGGCAGTAAGACTGATTATTGATTTTGTAGTGCCTGACCAGCAGTTGGTGGTTAACTGATGGATTTACCAGCGTAATCTTCTGAAAGAAGTTCCTCTATTTTCTTTCGCACATCTTCATAAGTCGTAGGAAGCAGTTCTGTTTGATAAAATTTAATAGATTTAATTTTATTTTGAGGCTCAAACATTGAAACAAGTCAGTGAGATCCAATGTTTTGCACTGCTATGAATGGGAAGGTTATCAGTGGCATTTTAACTATCAATTTGTCAATAGCCTTTGCTCGAGGCGATTTCTTCACCTTATGAATTACCTCTGCTAAAGTTTTTTGGATCATTTGCTCGTGGGTATGCTTTTTGGAAAGTTTCTGTGATGAAGTCTGTTCATATTCCTATTTATGTTTATTTTGAAAATGACTCTGAAGATTTGACGTATTTTTATTTTTTCTATTAAAAGAACCTTGATTGATTAATTGATTATAGCTTTGCACAATTTGCAAACAACTTTTTCATCTTCTGACACACAAAAAAACCGCCATGCTTTATTCCTATTACTATTAGTCACCAAACTAGAGCTGCTTGAGCTGTTGATCTAAAACAATACTTCACGTTTTAATTGTCGCAATCCTCAATCCCTCAAACAAGTTGAGAAACCAAAGTCCAGATATGAATTTCAACTTCACTCTACCCAACTGCTGGTAATTGAACACCCAACAATAAGCAAGTAATTTTATCTACCATACAATCCAAATACAATATACATTTCATTGGCCTAAGAACTGGCATAGAGTGTGCAATGTGCAAGATGGTGATTATAATGTTAAATTCGGGTTATTTTACTTTAACAAATGCAAAGAATCAATCTATTATTTTACATTTATAGTACTGGAGCCAAATCTACTTTTTCATATAGAACAGCATTTATTAAGTGTATTTAATGCTTTGCAACGGCTAACATAGATTGTAGCATGGCTTGGTAACCAGTGCTTTCCTTTACATCTCCCAAAGTATTGCTACTTGGGCCATTATTTATAATAATTTTGGGGTAGTTTTTACAAATTGGAGAAAGTGGCAATCGTAAATCTTTTTTCCAAGTATGGCCTGTGCGTGGTCATAGGAAAAAGCAGCATCCATGATTTGTTTTCCATGTGTAGGGTGCACAAAAAGTTTCCAATCTTACAAATAGTATTATATTTTAAGAAATAAAATGTCAAATGAATTGACAATTGACATACTGATTTTATTCAAGTTTCACATCACTTATTTAATGTTATTATTTTATGTGACCTCCTCCTGTATTAATTACACATTCATGTCTGCTTCGTAGGCTCTTCACTAATGCATGAAGAGTTGCTTGGGCTATTTTTCCTATTCCCATTTCAGGGACGTTTTCAGATCTTTGATATTTTTGTGGAAATGAGAACATGCGTTTTTTTTTTTTATTGACTAAATGCAAAAATCCATCAGGTTAAGATCAGGCAAAGAAGGAGGTCACATTTCCTTGCTCCAAAATGAGGGGAAATGATTTCAACACCACTTTTGAGTCTTCTTTTGAATTTGACTTCCATGTGCAAAGCAGTTAGATTATTGCGTTTCTTTTAATAATTTTTTGGGTAATCTGCTAAAATTTAAACTAAATAAACTTGGAATAATAAAACAATGAATGTCATAATTGAATAAATGCAACATTAATTATTCGATACTTAATAATACCTTACAATTTTGATCAAGGACTTTTTGCGCACCCTGTATAAGTTGATCTTGGTCATAATATATAATCTAAAAATATTATAGAGCCCTTTTTGTTGTTTTAAGTTATTTTTCATCAGAACGGCAGACTGGCAAATATGACTTGCAGTATTACACCACATAAAAACACAAATGTCAATTTGGCATTTAAACCCATGTCATGTATAAAGAGTGGTAAATTAATTCACTTCATTCATAATTTCAGGATTTCCTCCATACTATTTTGTAAACCTTGCACCTAATTGGCAAAGCAGCATACGGGCGTAAGGGGCATTAACAATTTATTAAAATGAATATGCCAGGAAACAATAATGAGTATACCACCCAACCAATTTAGACAAGACCATCCCTGGATGCATTTCGTCCTTTGGGCTTTAGGTTTACAATTTCCATATCTTCGCCTATAATTTTCAAATACTATTTTGTATTTGTCAGTTCATGCAACAACTCCTTTCAAATAATAAAAAAGAGCTAAGCACTGAGCAGTGAAAGTTATTGGACAATTTTTACAGTGCATTTTCTCCCAACATTCACACAACAAGCCAGTCTAGATCATAGTCACAATGCTGCCTGCAAAAATGCATCTGGTGCTACCACGTGCACACACAGCACCATGCTATTTCAAAAGTAGTATATCAGTGTGCACTTGTGCAGTCATTACAAACACCGTGACTGGATTTAAGTATGCTTTGCTGGTTGACTTTATCAGTGAAAAATAACCGATACAATATATTGGTTAGCCATAATGTCAGCACATATATATCGACTGACTGATATATCAGTCATGGCCTAGTTATGATTGTATTAGACTTGTAATCTTACCTCATTTAGTTTGCGATTTAAACCACTTCTTGAAATTGCTTTTGTAAAAACATTGCTGCTCTGCCCAGTTTGTCTGAATAAAAAAAATGCTAATGTTAAAAACTGCCTATCAGATAACACATATTCATTATCACTGCTTAAATCTCTACATAGAAAAAGCTTTTTGCTGCAACATTAGTCTTAGAAATCAGCAGTGTTGCATGGTTGGCCAAGTGTGAGATTCGTCATCAAAACTACATTGAATTTGATAAGGCCAACTGTAACCAGAGCAAACTATGACTAGTGCTGACTACAACCATATGTAGGGTAACTACTGAGTTAAAGACTGTAAGGTCATTTTGCAATCTCCTAAAAGTCTCATTCATTTTGTTTTCATCACTTGAATAAGTTCTCTTATCATTTATTTTGTGTAAAGTTTAAATCTGCCGACCTAATCAAAATAATAAACCTTTATGAAAAAAAGCATCAAATAAATCATATAAACCCATGCAACATATACCAAAAATACTACCAATATGTCAATGTAGCAGATGTAGCAAAATTAATGGTCCTTGGTGGGTGCAGTAATGTTTACAAGTTGCAACAATAGATTATGCAATCACCTTCACTGTAGCACGTTTTATCTAAAACTATAGCACATTTTATCTAAGGCAGTGGCTATTTCGCTGTCAATGGCATTATACTGCTGGAATCTATTTTGCCATTGAACACTTGTGATTGATTAATTTTGATGAGGTATCAATAATGCGGCTTATGGTTGTTTGTGATGGGTTAACTTCTAAATGGGTTAACTTATTAAACATGTGACTTGATAAAACTTTTATCCCAAGTATACACTTTCCCTCAGGTTTACATATTGGGACCCCCACTGTACAGTGCCTCTCTTAAAGTACCCTGCCTGTGATGACTTGAACCTGTGACCACCACATTTAAAGGCAAAAGTACTATGCACTACACCACAACATCACTCTGCCACTGCAGCAAATGGGCTGATTTAAAAACAGTGGCAAAATAGACAAGAGTAAAATGCTATCCACAGCAAAATATTCACTTCCTTTATCTAAATTTACTTCCAATTTAATTTTCACTGATATCTGTTTTTTGATTTACTACTAGTCATAACATTAAATTTGTACCGTGCTTAGACAGTTAGATGATAGGTTACTTTACAACATAAGTGATGTTGATGCACTGATGCATCAGAGTGGTAGTAAAAACAAATACTTACAGAGCAACATAATACAAAACTTAGATTCATGTTAAAAATATTTACTTTCAGATATTTCTAAATTTTGGAGCATGATTTGCCAATCTTAAATCAGGGATTTTAATGCCAAAATTGTTCACACAAAAAATTAACAATGCTACTGTGCACACTCATTACACCCTATATCTTGACAATAATAACAACAGACCTATCCAACAAAAATATATAAGCCTAGGCACTAGAGCTGAGTTACCTAGCATTAATTCTTTGAACTATCGTTCTTTGTTTCAATTCTGGAGGACGACCATCAGCAACAAAGATTAAGTCTAATCCACTGGAAGTTAGCTTGATGACCCGAAATAACAAATTTCTGAAACAGTTATTTACATTTATTTTAGCTATCCTAATTAAACTAGATGCAAAGTACTTCTAGCTTACTGTACCTTAGATAGGACTTAACAACTTTACTTTTCATTGACTCAACACCTTCTGCTTCACATATCCAAGTGGCTAAATCCACAGCAACTTTTTCAGATTTTAAATCATCAATATCTTTTTTTGTACAAGCATTAGCAATAACATTCCATAATTCATTGACACCCATGCTATTGTCTAGTATTCAGGCTTAACCTAATAACTCAACCTATAAATCTTTTCATATTACATTTACCAAACCCAGAACCTACTCATTCTTCCATCCAGTAATTGATCAGCCCTGTGCAAAGTTTGATAAACAGATAGAGGGTTATATGTTAGTTTTCTTCAAAGAACGCCAAGATAGATCAACAATGCACAACACACACAGTCGTGAAAATTACTCATCTGCAGAACTTGTCAACACAGAACAGAAAGCAGGAAAAAGGAGGGACTGGTGTAATGCCAAAAATGCGTAATGAAATTCTTGGAAATAACCAATGCACGGGTTATGAAGCATTTTGAGAAGTGCCCCCCTATACAACAACAACTCATGCCCTCCTTTAATATATGATACTCTTTATTATATTTTAAAAATGATTTCATTTCAAACATCGTCAGTTTTCCATATTTTCTCTTCTAACCAGAAGACCTTATTCTGGGAACTATTTCCACTAAGTGGTGATTATTTGCAATCCAAAACAACACAAATGCTTTTTTGCTGATCGATTTTTTTAAAATTCCGATTGGAAATAATTGCTTAAATCTCTTTAAAGGGTTCCATGGGACCATTGTCCTATGTGTCCCAAGAAAACCTTCCACACCCCCAATTTAAGAACCCATGATTTAGTACTTCACTCTTAAAGATCTATCAGCATCTACTTCAAAAAAATTATATTTGACATCAAATATTGCTCTAACCAAAATTCCACTAATTTAATGATTGCGGTTGTACTTTTGGTCATAACCTTTAATGGACTTGTGTAAACTTTCAAATTACTTTGATTTCCAGAGAAGGGTTTGTAACCCAATGTTTGAGCCATATAGGAAAATTGATGTTGCACATATTTAAATCACGCGTTGGGGTGAGGGTTACCCTACCTATCTGCAAGATTACCTTTACCGTACCTGTAAAACTTAGACCTACCTATGCAAGATAAGTAGCATAATACTAGACTGACCGACTTTCCTATATGAAACCTAACTTTCTAAGAAGGGACTTTCCCAAATGCCGATTAACCTTACTTAATATTAAGGCATATAGGCTAACTGCAATCAGTTGAATAAAACATACCACTTCCACGACCTGTTTCGTTCCTATTAGAACTCGTCAGGTGGACTCAGGTATTGAACCGACGATCACATGAATTGCTTCATGCGGTTTATGCCACTCCGCCATCGATCCTTGTACGGTACCGGTACTACTTAGCTACTTTAGTTCTTCACGACTTTTTTGCTTTGCTCAAACAGAAACACTTATCATTTCTTTCTACCTTAACTTTAGTAGGTAAACAATACTTTTCTCAACAAAACTTTTAAGCCATTTTGACCATCTCTGAACCAATCATAGGCCCAGGCGTAAGACTATGCAGGCCTATTGCACGTGGGGTAGCAGGCTCTTTACTCAGACTTTCAAGCACTGGTGACACCTGAAAGGGATTCTAAAAAAATCTCCTTCAAATCAAAACGTTTCTCTAAATGGTCTACAGTTAAAATTTGCTAAGGATTCTTCAAAAAAAATAACAAGCTACCAAAATTAAAATAACTTCTTGAGCAGGGATTCTTAACCTTTTTGTCTCATTTACCTCTTGCAGAATGAAAAAAGTAAAATCCATCCTCATTGTCTTGGTGACCCCTTGTGAAGATATGCAAAACATCCTTTTTTGTCTTGTTTACCACAACAAATAACAAAAAAAGTTTTTTAGTTGTCGATGACGCGATTGTGCTTGATGGGGTCCTGTGAAAAATAATGTCTACTCATATGTCCTAGATAATTATGATAAAGCGCACAAGCATGTTTAAGAATTTTATTTTATTAATAACTGACCCACAATTTCAACAGTCAATCAGTGAGACTTTTGTGCTTGTTTTCCACGAACAATTTCTAAGATTCTTGGAGCAGTCGTTGAAAGAGCTACTCGCGTGTCGTCTTTGGGAACTAAACGAGATCGATGTTTCGTTTTAATAGTCAACAGTGAAGAGAACTCTGCATCGCACAGATAAGTAGTTGTAAAAGGTAAAATAACTTCAAATGCACGCTTAGTCAGCATAGAAAACTTTTCAACTAGTCCACACCAAAACGTGGAAAAGTCACCATTGCACGACATAAATTTGGAATGAAGCGTCATTGAACATGGAAGATCAATCAACTTGTCTTTGCAAAGATCATCGTATACTCTTGGTGTATTTTTAGATCTCTCCAAAGCTTTTGACACCATTGATCATAGAATACTTATGGCTAAACTAAATCATTTTGGTGTTAGGGGGGTAGCAAACGAATGGTTCAGAAGCTATTTAAACGGTCGCTTGATGCAAACAGAAGTTAATGGAAAATTTTCAAATTCCAAGCCAATCGAGGTAGGGGTACCACAGGGATCAATTCTTGGCTCCCTTCCATTTTTAATTTACCGAAATGATTTTCCTAAATGCTTAACGTCAGGCAAAGCGATAATGTTTGCGGACGACACCAATTTATTTTTTAACAGCAGTTCTTATACAGCATTATATAAGGTTACAAATACTCAATTGAAACATGTCGAGGCCTGGCTTTCTGCAAATAAGTTAACACTTAATACTGATAAAACCCTAAATGTTGCGTTTAGAGCTCCAAATAGTCTTCCTCCACCTGCTGCATTGTCAATTCAATTCAAAAACAAGCATCTAAAACGAGCAAACAGTTGCAAGTTTTTGGGTTTAACCATCAATGAACATCTTTCATGGAAGCCACATATGCAGTGGTTGCTGCAAAAACTCAGATGTAGCGGCCATGTAATTAACAAAGTAAAACAGTATCTTGATAAAAGTTCATTGCTAACTTTATATCACTCTCTTATTAATAGCTATGTGCAATATTGTGTAATATCCTAGTGCCATGGCAACGTATCTATGATTCAAAAGTTGCAAAAAGTTTCAACCAAAGCAATTAATTTGATTAATACTAAGAAGCAAAAAAACAGTAACGTTTTCCAACAACACAATCTGCTAACAATACAACAGTTTAAACCACTTGAAATTGCCAAATTTATGCACAAATATTTTAATAAATCTCTCCCTCCTGCTTTTTCAAACATCTTTGATTCCAACTTTCTTAGCGAGAAAGCCACTCTTCGTATTCGATCCAAGTACAAATTGTGCCCTAAATATTGCAGAACAAAACTCACACAACAAACACTGAAATTTAGAGGCCCAATGTTATGGAATCACTACCTGTAGCACTCAAAGATATTAAATCACTTCCCAAGTTCATCAAATGCTTTAAAGAATATATTATAAATCAGTAGATTAATATTTATTATGTTTTAAGACCAGAAACCTACTTGTTTTGATTACTTAAAGATATAATTGTAAAACGAGCTTGCAAAGTAGAATAAAAAGTAAAAGAATAGATATTTGCTGTTTTTCTTTCTTTTTCAGAATCTGCCAATCACTTTCGAACTACTAATTAAAAAATAGCGAATGAATGTCTTATACTCCATCTCCAACTTCAGGCAACAACTGCTCCTCGAAATATTTTCGGATGAAGAAGAAGAATAAGGAAAATTCACCTGCGATATAAATCCATGAAACTTCAGTCTATTCATTAGAATAAATGATTAATTTTTATTTGAGTAAAAAAGAGAGGTACACTTCCAATGGTTTACTTAAATTATCCACAAACACGTGATTAAAATCAGGTCATAAAAGTTCAAACGCAATGTTACAGTGCTACTATTTTCTGCAAATTGCATAGTCCTGGGCAGTAAGACCATAACTGCATCCGGAGACAAGGTCCTGCCTAGAGCGTAATGGAGCTAACTCTTTAACTGTCGTTGTTCCCAGGTCACCCTTGGGCAAGGTGTAATACCTGCTAGCCCCCTCGTTAGGGTAACAACAGTTTGGCACTGGGAGGAATGCATTTCTTTTAGCTATTGGGTTTTTTTACATAGGGTAAAATTTTGTTTATTTGGCTGACTGCTTTTTTAGTTTCTTTTTTGTTGTGTTTATAATTTCAATTTTTTTGCTTGATGTTTTTGTCAGGTGCGGTGACCATGCCCCTTTCCACAATCTTTTTAATGTAATCTTAAAAAATTTGGGTGTGTTTAACGTCAATTCGTTTTGTCACCTGCATTCCTTTTTCGCTCGTTGTTTTTATCCTATCGTTGAGTTTTTTTGTTGAGAAAACAGAAGCAAAATAAACTGCCAACTACTACTACTATCGTCAGCAATACTTTCTATCTTGGCTTCGAAGAGATGAGTTATCAAAGGAGCAGTACTGTTAGAAATTGCACCTTCAAAGTAACCGCCAAAGTTGTTTTTTTAGGGCGGCGAGATGCTGGCAAACTTCGAGGTCAAAAATCTCGTTGCGACTTCTACTAACTTTCCAAATCATCAAATGTTGGCAAACTTGCATAAATTCCTTTTTGAACTCTTCCACTCCACAGATCTCATTTTGTCTGAAAGCCTTAAATTTTATCACGTACATCTATAATGGTAAAACTTTTTTCTTGCATCTGCATTGTTAGAAATTTCAAATTCGGCATTATTTAAACCACCTTTTAGTTTCTATTCATTTCTCCGGTTTTGCGTATCGAGTGTCGAACCCGTGTGCTTAGTTTTGTAGTTATGCGTTCAAGTAGTGTTACGTAATCTTGTTGTGCACTTGTTATGCACACCTTTTCGCCCTGCCCTTTTGACCTTAACTAATACATGTGCACTTGTTATGTACACTTCTTTCGCCCTGCCCTTTTAACCTTAATTAATCTTGTTGTGCACTTGTTATGCACACCTTTTTCGCCCTGCCCTTTTGACCTTAACTAATACAAAGACGTTTTTTCTCTGGCACTTTGACTGGATGTAAAACAAAAACTTTGTAATTGTATCACTTTGTGTTTTGGAACTCGATGAAGTAACAGTTGGTCATATTCGCGAAACACGTGGAAATTTAATTCTTCTGTCCTTATTGAATCAACCAAATTGATATGTTTATTCCAGGGATATCTAGAACTACGGGATGCGAAGCTCAATTTTGCATGTGACAATAGTAGGGCTATTGTGCTTAAGCAAATTTATACAACGAGCATACGTTTCGGATTATGCTAATGATGCAACTACATTATTCATGCGTCTGTAGTGGCGTCATCTTACTTGACGTCATGTATGACGTCACACTTTAATTAGTAATGCAGCCTTTCTATTTGTCTACATTCATATTTGGTCCAATTGCATTATTATTTGCCAAATTTCAAATCATTACGAAGCACATTTAAATACGAGGGTAGTATCAAGCACTGGTTGGCCTACAGAAAAGATTAAGCACTAAAAATACTGATTAATTTTTCATTCACAGTTTGTAATTTACTTGCAGCATTTGTTCAAAGTTTTACTGCTTAGTTTTCAGATATTTCGAGCCATTTTCGCTGGTGGATCTCCTGATTTCGAATTTAATCTTTTTAGTTCATTTTTGGCAAAACAATTGTAAGCAGATTGCAAGATAAATTCGAAATTGCAGTGATTTTTAGCACATTTCTGGTTCAACAAATCTTTGTAATCAGAAAACGCAATTACTTTTAAAATAGAGGAAACAAAAATCAAACGTTGGTTGCTTGATGATAAGAGTCATTCTTTTATAGTATTATCAGAAGAAATAGCGTTGTAATCTTGCACAGCAATAGCCGTTAAAGCAAAGCAAAATTCCGTCGGCACTGCAAGTGATCCGCGATCAGCATCATCGAAGAGTTTCATATAATCTTGAGGAACATAATCGCTGAGAAAAATCTCGTTATCACGGTCCACTAATAATATATCTTTACATGCTTCACATTTTCGCCTACGACTAATACTGCGTCCAATGTATCCACTAACAAAAAACGTAACGTTTGCATCGGACTCGCACATTTCTTGCAAGTTGTCAACCTCATGTTCCATAAAAAATTCATAAAACCAATTACATTCAGGCGGTTCACTAGGAGGAGACCAATCAAGTCCAACAGATGGTACTGAAATCAATCGAGATGCTGCAACCAACGTTTTTTGTTGCAGAAAACTCAAAACACAAATTTTTTTTTCACCTAAAAGCAGTTATTTGATAGACATGAAAAAATTTCCACCATTGGCCTGCCTGTACCAACCAAACCTTCCCTCAATCGGATCCGATATGTACTTCCCGGGGAGTACATATGCAAAATTGTGTGTAGTGTGCATGTACTTAACTAATTCGATCATGCAACCAATGCTTTGAAGAAAAGCAAGAGATGTTTCTTTTGTTAATCCTGTGTTGCCAGAGACTTTCCATTGAGACAAGATTTCATGAGATTGTACTAAAAACTTCATCGATTCTCCGTGGCAATGTTGAAGAGGAATACACATGTTGTCTCTTTTTCGTGTTCCTAAATATTTTTTGTACTTTTGTCATTAATTAAGCAAATCCAATGTTAAAACGTGAATACTTGGGTTTTACAAACTACTAAATATCACAAATTAGCTTTTTCTCATTACCAGCCCAATCATTAAAACCTTTTCCGAAACGCTTTCAAATATTAACTTTAGTGAGAAAAAACCTTGAAATTTAACTGCTTTTTGTAGAACCAAACAGAATTTCTTTTTCTAAAATAATAAATATAAACAAAGTTTGAATTTTTATTGACCTTACCTTTTGATGTTGTTTTTAAAGACATTACTTTCCACAAGTTTAGAATGAACTCGACGTACTTCGCAGTATCAAGAAATGCAGGGTGATCTTTACCGTAAAATGTTAAACCACGAACTGTAGATTCGTTGAAAACACCTGAAAAAATATAAAAACGATAGAAAAAGAGTAATACATCGTGAGTAGGTTACTAACAACATCAAATTCTGGTCATTCAAATTCACAGATGGAAATCTACTTGCAGGGATTTAGCAAGTCTATTTTGAATCTTTTTTCCCACCTTTCGAAAGCTCAGACGTGCTGATTTAATGTACATCCATCACTACACTCTGATTTTCAAGCCAGCTTTTTGTTGAAGTAATGTACGCTTTAAATTCCGAATGCCCTTTCTGATAAATATAATTAATACTCTTGTAGAATTAAGCCCCACACCTTTAGTTGCTAAGCCTGAAACAATTGCCATTACACGGCAACGGCTAGTCAATTTCGAAATTCAAAATAAGAATAACCTAATTGCTTTTTTGTTTTTAAGACTAACTAGTCAGGACTACCAATTACCATGCAATTTAGCATGCTGGGGTTTTAATTAACAATTTTAGTTATGGGCGGTCGGCATAAATGGGTAATAAAAGCCTGCAAGTTTCATCTCTGCCCCAATTAGTGGCCATCATGACATTTTAAATTAGTGATATGTTTACCAAATAAAGAGCAATCAATAAAGCAGATTTTCTAGACCAAACTAACTTACTTAAAGCATGCAAGGGTGATGTTCGTGAAAGACTGCTCGGATTCAGCGAAACCTTTGTCAAAGCAAAGGCAACTTTCAACGTTTTGAATTCTTCCAAGGCATATAAACGTTTTATGTGTGAAAACTGAGCAACACAATTAAGAGTGGACGACGAAATGTGCATTTTGCTTCTTCTAAGGAAGATATTGTAAATGTTTTTGATGTTATGTGTAAAATCAAACAAGAGAAATAATTGTTCCCCGTTTCTGGTAGGATGAACAATACTGAGCTGCAGTTTTCCATCACATAAATCAGTAAACAATTTCCTGAAGAAAAATTTCACTGCGTCATAAACGATAGCTTTGGCAGTACAAAAATTTATGTGAATAATTAAAGCCTTATCCAAGTATTTGAAAATATGCATCATATAGCATTAATCCTATTAGGATCGGAGGGCGGGGGGGTCGTTTCGACCCACAGCAAATTAAAACTGTTGTAACTTAGCGACCGCTTCAGATAAATTTTTTGGCTTTTCCTAAAATTTATCTGGCTTTTGGTTGGTCTTAACCTGTCAAAGATATTTTTTATAGTTTTGATTTAAGCATAGCAATTTCGAAATCTACTCTGGCAAATTTCTTCATTGATTGCTTTTGCATAATGAAGAAGAAAAGGAGAAAGAGCGCACACGCAAAACCGTGACGAGCTACGTAAACCACAGAATTTGTTTGAAGTAACGCACTGATTGTAAAGTTGTACGGTTTCTCAGAAATCTTTCTTCTCAAAACCTTTTAGCTGTGAATAGCAACTCTTTATTTGGCAAGTCAAAAACATCAAAGTGTTTTCAGATACACAGCTATTTTGTAACTTTTAGTTAAATAAATAATACCTTCTTGACGCTAAGCCATAATCTACCGTTAAAAGAGTTTTTCAAGTTTATGTATCACTTTCCTTTTTTATTGTTTGTTTATTAAAACAACGGCTAAAATTTTCTGAAGCAGCCCCACCATTGATTTTAGCTACAAGCCGCCCCTGTTTTTGTTTATAGCTACATAAATCCTTCGCAAATGTTAGGAAAAAATGGCAGAATTATTTTCTTTTGCAGATTCAACCGAATTAAATTTACCAAACAAAGCAAGGCTTAAAGCTTTATTTTTTCCAGCGCCTATCTGCTCAAATGAAGTAATTAGCAATATACAGTAGGTAAATTAATAATCTCAAAAGCTATTAGACAGACGTAAAAGCTAAATTTCTAAAACTCGCAAAGCCAATAATTATTTCTGTTCTTGCCGATTAAATAAAAGAATGCTTCAATAAAGGTGTATATCCAAAATATTTAAAGATTTCAGAAGTCATACCTATTTGCAAAAAAGGTGATCACCGCCCAATATCGATTTTATCTCAATTCGACAAAATAATGGAAAAGTCGATTTACAATGGTATAACAAGTTTTATACAGAAAATAACTTGCTCTGTGAAAATCTATTTGGACTTCGGAAATATTCATCAATTATTTTTGCAATTAACTCTATTTTTGACAAATTCGTTGGTAACGTCGATCAAAATTTATTTACACGCTGTTTATTTTTGGATCTGTCAAAAGCTTTTGATACTGTTTATCATATTTTATCAATACTTCGAAAAATTTACAACAAATTTGTTATACGTGGTAAACCACATGACCTAATCAGTACTTATTTAACGGATAGATATCAGTACGCAAAAGATCTTAACTCTGTATCCCCCAGGATTAATATGGCTTGTGGTGTCCCTCAGGGGTTTTTCCTTGGGCCTCTTTGTTTTTTACCGTATGCAAATGATATACCATCAGCCTATAACTTTGATGCAACCCTATTTGCTGATGACACCTGCTTAATGACGGCGAACAAAAATCTTAAATAACTAGAAACCAGGGTAACAGCAGAACTCGAACGAATCAATTCATGGCTCCGTCAAAATAAACTCACCTTAAACGAAATAAAAACTCATTACTAACTTACTACCAAACTGCCACATAAATCATGTACTAATGATTTTAAAATCTTCCTGGACAAAGTGGTCATAAATATACCTTCCATGGTAAAAGATCTCGCGGTGTTTATTGATAAAAAACTTAATTGGGACTCGCATGTACAAAATTTATCTCTGCATCTCGCTAAATATTCTGGTCATTTTTTATAAAATTTGCTTCAACGATCCAAAAAAAAAACGTTTCCATGCTTTATCACAGTTTAGTTTATAGTAAAATGCTTAATGGCATCACTATGTGGGGAATTGCTAGTAAAACAACGCTTGACTCAATCCAGAGTACTGTGAAACAGAATTTTTAAAACAATGCTTTGTTGTAATTTGCGTACACCGCTATCGTTTATTTACAAACAATTAAACATTCTGAAATTGTAGATGTTTGAACTCAAAATGGCCAAATTCATGTATAAACTGCATTACAACGAACTACCAAAAAATCGGTGTAATTCCTTTCAAAAACTGACCTATATACATGAATATCAAACAAAATTGGTAAATTTAACTGTACTTTTTCGTCCGCGCGTGAATACAATTTTTGAGCAAAACCAATTATGCTACAGAGGTTCAAGACTGTGGTACTCACCAGATTTTGAATATAAAAGCATGCGTTGGGTTTTACTTAAAAAAATTATTAAAACAAAGCTGTTAGCTCAGTATTGGTATGCATATTTTTAAAGATCCATTGCTGACCATAATTTGTTGTTTTCTTTTAAAATATTCTTTGTTTCGCTTCTGTCATGTTCTTTGTATTTTTGAGTTGTTTTAGTGTTCAGTTTTTTTTCTTACAATTACTTATATATGCCTAGTCTGGCGCAGTAAAGCAGCAGCAACTGAAAGATGCTACTTTGTCTGTGGATGCTGCAAATTTGAATGTCAAGGGAGTATCTCGCCTTGACAATCTAAGAGTTCTTGCACTCTTTTGCGCCATGTAGAAGATGAAATTTGTGTCCAGTGCTACCATGTGTTTTTAACGCAGAGGCGACAAATAAATACTTATCCTACTGAGATTGGCAGTATCTAAAATTTTTTATGCAGCGCTTGCAGTCATTCGTCCCAGGACACCTCTCATCTCATTCTGCACTTTGCAGCTACGGACACTGCACCGCTCGCTCTTAAGCGACTCCCAATGATTACTGGTCTAGGCCCTGGGGAACTGCCCGGCTTCTGAGGCCCTATGATCTTCCGCCATGGTCTCATCCCTCGGAAGGGGTTGGGTAACAACAACCACGTCTAGGAGCTGCAAAGTGAACGCCGAGCAACTTCAACGTGACGGTGCTCTTTGACAATTGTTGGGTGTTTCGAAACAAAAACAAGTTCACTTAGTCACATTTTTGAGGGAGGAGCTTGACTGCACCCTTGAGGACACAACTGCTCAAGGAAAGACTAAAAACCACTGAGTACCTCTTAACTATTGTCTTCCTCCAGTAACTTTTGAGCTGATAAAAGTTGTTAAAGCATGTAATCCTTCGATATAAATAGGATAAAATAAACTAGTGGGTGGGAGTATTAATTTTTGTCAATGCAATGGTTTCGTTTATTAGATCTACATAGTTTTGTGCATTAAATTCTTCCTCGGCTGTTTGACTCGTTCTCTAATGCCGTTTTGGATAAAAAAAAAACTAGTTTCCTACGACTGCTATTTATAAAACGCCAGCTCTACATCATTGAAATCTCACAGTTTTTTTTCATTCAATTGATCGCCACGCGGACGAGATGTCATGCTCTCCGCCAAACCACAACTGAAATAATCAACACACACAACTAAGAGCGGAACTAACGCAGAAGTTAAACTAAGAATAAAGTTTTTCACAATAATTTAAAATCCTTTTTCTTCCCGTAGAGAGCGGTTTGGTATGTAGGTCGAATCATGAACAAACTCAATTAGTCGTATTCGATTCACTTTCGCCTCCACATTGAGTATCAGCGGATGCAGCTATTAAAGGTTCTTGATTTTCTGCGGAGGCTTCTTTTTCAAGTGTCACTGATGATGAATCGTCTACTTTGACAACTTCGTGCGCATCTTTGGTCTTTAAATCTTCTGTTACCGAATCTACAACGATTTCCGTAACATCAGATTTAGCTTCGATCTTTGAAGCTTCTTCTTCGATTACAACTTCGGGCGCACCTTTGGTCTCTAAATCTTCTGCTACCGAATCTACAACGATTTCCGCAACATTTGATTCAGCTTCGACCTCTGAAGCTTCTTCTTCGATTACAATGACATCATCAGATTCTGAGGTTTGTGATTTAGAATCTGAAATTTCTGAAAAAAATGCTTGCCGTTCAACTTTCATAAGCAACAGCAGTATTTTGGTAACATCTTTCTATAAATACGAAGCATAATAAATAAACACCCAATTTAATTAGACCTTGCATAGTGGTGTTAAATCCATGCAACACTTGATAAATAACCCGAAAACGCTTGCCAACTTCATATCAATTTAGTTATTTCATTACTTCCACTTCGGCACAAAAGTAGGTTTCCGAAATCGCAGTGTTTATAGCATTTACAAAAAGTGAATGAAGTCCTATACGGTTGCGTTCAAAATCGATCAAGGTTATCGAATCTCCCTGATTCTGCACCAATCAGCAGCCGCCTCAACGTCGTGGTGCAGTCCCCGACCCCGTTTGGGTTGGGTGGAAATGGCTGTTGGCCTTCCCGAGGGTCCCAGTTACCCTGGACACTCCCCTCGCACAAACCATTTTTTCGTCGTGCTGCACCCTGAACGACCGCAGATCGTCAGCACGTAGCTTCTTTAAAACCGATCGCCTGTCTTCTCTCTTCTCCTGCCTGTCTCTTGCTCGTCTTCGTCTCCTCATTCTTTTCCTTCTCCTGATGAGCGGCAACGTTCATCTTAACCCTGGCCCCGTCTTTCATTGTTCAGTGTGCGCTGGAAATGTGACCTGGTGGGGTAGATCAGTGCAATGTTGCACCTGCTCCAAATGAGCCCATCTAAAGTGCTCACTACTTTCCTTCTCTAAATTCAGAACTTTTGGCATCTCTCACTCCTGGAGCTGCCCCACCTGCTGCGTCCTTGCTTCTTCATGGAGATAACACTGTGACTTCCTCCTCGGACTCCTCCAGCTTTTATACCTCCTCTGTTCAATGTGGCCTCCCTATGCTAATGCAGCACTTCCGCCCCGCCCTCGTCTTCAAAACTCTTATCCCCCTTTCGTCCACTTTGTATCTTCTCCGTCTGCACCCTCATCACCGCTTTATGCTTCTGGCTGTCTCTACATCTCCTGCTTTCTCTTCCCCTCTGTCTCCCTCAGGGTTCTTTGATGGAATGCTGGCGGTCTCCGAGCCAGGAGCACTGAACTTTTATACTTTCTTTCGTCTGATCCCGTTGAGCTTGTTTTTATCCAGTAATCTAACCTCAATCCATTTTCCTCTTTCCGAATCCCTTAATTCGGTGCTCCATGATCTGATCACACCTACTCCCGATTTGGCATTCTCTCTCCTGATGCCACGCATGCTAGTGACGGTGTCATCATATTTGTCCGTCAGGGCTTATTTTTCTCGGAACTTTCTACCTCCTCTCTTTCTTTACTTGACGCCTACTCTGATTATGTAGGGATCAACATCTCATTAAACAACACCTCGCTCTCTTTGCTTAATGCATATGCCTTCCAATCGCTCTTTGATGCACAGCAGAACCGACTCCTTTTCTTCCTCCGTCCTTCACTCCTCCAGAAATCTATTCATTCTAGGGGACTTTTAACTGCCAACACATCCTCTTGGACTCTACAGGTACTTCCGACCCCAGTGTGGAGAAAGTATTCGATTGGGTCATCTCTTCTGACCTCCTTCCTCTCAACGACCCTGACATACCTACTCTTTTGACATCGCTCCTCCCCTGATATCTCCTTTTCTCCCTCCTCTCTTACCGTATCTTGCTTTTCGGAGATACTTCAGAACTTGGGTTCTGATTACCTACCAATTCTACTAATTGTCCCTCTCTCTGCAGTCTTTTGCCACAACGAGCGTCTGCTTTCAATTTTCAGAAAGCTTGTTGGGATGACTTTGCCTTTTGCTTTGACTCTCACTGTCCTTCTGCAGGGAAATACTCGTCTCTTTCTCTTTCGTCTGCTGCTGCAGTCTTTACTTCTCTGAATGCGGCCAAATCTTCCATTCCTTTCGGCCGCATCAAACGCTAATTCTAAAGCCTGGTGGTCCGCTGAAGTGGAAAAAGCGGTTAGTGAAAGACGTATGGCTTTCGCTGCAGCTCACAGAAGTGATGAAGATCGCCAGGTTTACATCTCCGCTTTCCGACGTGCTTCGTCTGCCATCGCTAAGAGAAGGCTGAGGCATGGCAAGCGACTTGCTCTTCTCTCTCGCCCAAATCTTACCCTAATCTGTGTACTCTCTCCGTTCTGTCGCTGGCTCTTTTTCCTCCTCTCCTAACTTCCCCAACCGTTCTTCTCCCAGGGAATCGGCTTCGGTTTTCGCCGACTACCTAAGATCTCACTTTTCCGTGTCCTAGCCAAAAGCCTGCGTAGCAGAGCCAGAGGATACCTTCCCAAGCTCCGCCGAACCATGTGCTCTGAGAAGTCTCACTCGTCCTTTTCCTTTCCCTTTTCCTCCGCTGAATTTCTCGCGGCTGCCTCTAACCTCTCCTTGTCCATTGCCACTGGCCCAGACAAAGTTGCCTATCCCATGCTAAAACACCTTCCTCGCTCTGGCATGTAGTTTCTTCACATTTTCAATTTTTCCTGGTCTTTGCATTCCTTTCCTTCCATCTGGAAGGCATTTTCCATTATTCGCATCCATACGATGGGAAAGCCTCTCGACTCTCCTGCTTCCTTCCGGCCTATCTCTCTCACCTTCTGCATCCCAAAGCTTTTTGAATGCATTATTTTATCTCGTCTACTCTTTTTTCTGGGGTCTAATTCCATTCTCTCTCCTTGCCAAGCCGGTTTCCGTCCTAGACGGTCTACTTTGGATCATATTCTGTTTCTTTCTCAGTTTATTTGGGATGGGTTTAACAAACCCAGGCCGGGTTCTCTACATTTGATTTATCGAAAGCTTTTGACTCTCTATGGCACCCCGCCCTTTGCCACCAACTCATTTCGGCTATCCACCCTTTTTGGTTTGCTTGTTGGACTCAACCTTTCCGTTCTGATAGGCGCGTTTGCGTGGTTTATCAAAATCACAAAAGTCGTTCATTCGAGTCCGTCGAGGTGTTCTGCAGCCATCCGTTTATGGCCCTGTGCTTTTCTCTCTCTTCATCAATGATCTTCCTGCTTCTCTGCTTTCTTCCGTCTGCTGCTCTCTTTACGCTGACAATCTGGCCATTTGGTCCTCCTCCCCCTCGCTCCCTGCTGCAGTGGAGTTCTGATTCGAGTGGAGCGCTGGTCTGAGTACTGGTGTCTTTCCCTCATTGAGGCCTCTTTCTTCTCAGTGGATCCCCACCAAGCTTAACTCCAACCCAACCTCCTACTATTTAACTCTCCACTCCGTTTCAATACCACTCCAACATTTCTTGGGCTCACCTTCGACCGCACTCTTTCCTCTTCTGAACATGTATTTTTGCTGAAAGCTAAGTTTTTTCTTCGTCTCAAGGCCTAACGCTGTATCTCTGCTTCCTCATGGGGCCCCTCTCTCTTCTGTTTAAAGCTTTTCTTCGGCCCCTTCTCACTTATGCTTGACCCGGATGGGTTTTGATCTTACGCGTTAGCACTATTACCAAATTCGAACGCCTTCATCGAGCGACTAGTCGTGCCATCTTCGGCTGTCTGTCGTCCTCCCCTATCCCACTATTTCTCTCTGAGGCTTCTCTACCTCCCCTACGAGTCACCGTGACTCATTTCGGTCTGTCATGTTATGAGCGGGCCTTTCGTCTCCCAACCTCCTCTCTCGTTTCAGGTTTGGACAGACATGGAGTGGTTTCACAGGAGTTTCAAGGATGTGAGGGAGGGCAAGCAAGGAGAGCCTCCATGGAGACTTCCCCAAGGGAGGCTCTCCTGGCTTGATCTCCCTCACCTCTTTGGAACCTGCCTTCCTTCACTATGGAGTCCACCCTTTCCTGTCCATGCTCCCGCTCTGACGCCCCCCTTTTTCGCCAATGTGCGGCTCTCCCTCTCCTTGACTCTCTCCCCCCTTACAATATGGTGCTCTGAACAGACGGCTCTGTTCCTTTTGGCAAAGGCGGCTTGCCGTACTTGATAATTGCTCTCTCTGCGGCACAGTGACCACTCTTTCCTTTTCAGCAGGACCAGTATGCTCAAGTTTTTCCGCTGAAGTCTGCGCCATTCTGCAAGCTCTTTGCTGGTCCCGGAAGCACCAACAAGTCTGCCACTTCTCTTCTATCTGACTCTCGCTTTGTCCTCTCCTCCGTTTTTTCTTTTACCTCAAGCTCTATGGCAGTTCAGGCAGGAGCTGTCTCTCTAATTTTTTTCTATCAGGCTACAATGAGTCCCCAGACACTCGTTTCTCCCGAAGAACGACACGGCTGATGAGTTGGCCAGACGGGGAGCACTACTCGCGCCCTCTGCAATGCCTTGTAGTCTCTCGTCTCCATTCTTCTCTTTTCTCGGACTGGAGGCGTACTGTCTCATCGAAATTCGTTGACACACAGGTTCCTTCGATTTCCACCGAGGAACTTGTGCTCCCTTGTCACGCTCGTTGTGTCTCTCTCGTCTACGCTGCAACCGACACAGCCTACTGTCAAGTTCTTATCTCCCTAGAATTGGCAGAATCTAGAATTCTTCATACAGCGCCTGCGGACCCATCTGATCTTATTCTGCACTGTCCAGCTACGGACTGTTTGCGCCGCTCGCTCTTTGGGAGTTCTCTGTCTCTCTCCAACCTCTAGTCCAGGCCCTTGGGGAGTTGTTCGGCTTCTGGGGCTCCATGGTCTTCCGTCATGCCCCCATCCCTCGGAAAGAGTTGGGTAACAACAACAATCTTCGTGATTCGACTTGCCGATAAAATATACAAGACATTTGAAGGTGGCTTTAAAAGTACAGATTTTTGTTCAATTTTATACGTTCTTTGCTCACAAGCATTTTGCACGGAACTTTTCATCCGCTTGGATATTTATGTGGGGTAACACAGCATATGTTGCGATGTGAACTAACGATTTTGTCTGTTTGTTTGTCCGCAAAAGCGAATACGCTTTTGGTACGTACTTTGCGGACAGGATCACAATACCAAACGGATGAAAATTTTTGTTTAAAAATTGCACGAGCAAACAACGTAGAAAATAGGATGAAAACGTAAACTGTGTACATCGGCCCAAGATGAAAAAGACTTCCATTCACTCTTGAGCAATGTGTGAAAAATAGAAGTCTATCTTTTTCAAAAAGTTGCGCCTTTTTGGCACATGATAATAAAGTACAAAACAAACCAACGTTTGACCATGGTATTGAGATCATGGGCTTAAAACCAATTCCTACTTTTGTCTTTAATCAATATTGCAGTTATTACCTGCACATTTTGATTCGTCTTTTGTTGCTGTTTCAGTGGAAGCTTCGTCTGGGGTTTCTTCTTTAATTTGCGTATCAGTGTCAATGCTATTGGCAGTGTCATCTACTTTTTCTTCCTTTATAACCGGCGGTTGTGTTTCATCTCGTGCCGGCGGTTGTGTTTCATCTCGTGAAGTTACTTCTTCGGATGTCTGAACAACAATTTAGGTAAACAATCTTGTAACCATAAAAAGGTTTTACAAAAGACGTAGTTTCATTAATAACAAATCTGCTTCTTCAATTGATGGGCTGTTTATAATCGAGGCGGTTGTTTACATGATGATCACAAATCCTAATGACAATTGACAATCACAACAAAATCAACACCCACGGCGATCATAAAAATTACTAACAAATTACTACACTTTGTCAGCTCTGTGATCAAGCCTTTGTTCTTTATAAGCTCCTTAAACAAGCAAAGTTGCCCATCTCTTGGAGCTCCTGCTCATCCACCATGCACCTATTACTGGGAAAGGGTAAGGTAACAACAACAGGTTTCGGTTGAACAAAACTGACTGAAAAGACAGCAACGAGACCAAGTGGGTTGAAGCTCGTTTACGTCGGCAATGTCCAAATGAGTCTAGCCGTTAAGTCCTTGGCGAAGACACTTCACCGCTACTTGTTGCCCTGCTCGGGGTAGAAACGCGCTGTGTCAAGAGTATGGGAAACTTCAAATCAGGTTTGAGCATAAGTTGTTCTAATACAACCGACAAAAAGTTTTCATTACTGGAGAATAAAAATATAATCATTAACTAAAAATCGATTATATGACGGTGTTTAGTTAACTTACGACCAGAATATTGGTAAAGGTTGTATTTCTTTACTTCTCTTGTTGTTGTTACCCAACCCTTTCCGAAGGATGGGGCATGGCGGAAGACCATGGAGCCCCAGAAGCCGGGCAACTCCCCAGGGCCTAGACTAGAGGTGGTAAAGAGACAGAGAACGCCAAAGAGCTAGCGGCACAAAGAGTCCGTAGCTGGACAGTGCAGAATAAGATCAGAGGTGTCCTGTGACGAGTGTCCGCAGGCGCTGTATGAAGGATTCTAAATTCTGCCAATTCTAGAGAGATAAGAACCTAAGAGAAGGCTGTGTCCGTTGCAGCGTAGACGAGAGAGAACACAGCAAGCGTGACGAGGGAGCACAAGTTCCACGGTGGAAATCGAGGGAACTTGTGTGTCAACGAATTTCGATGAGACAGTACGCCTCCAGTCCGAGAAAAGAGAAGAGTGGAGACGAGAGACTACAAGGCATTGCAGAGGGCGCGAGTAGTGCTCCCCGTCTGGCCAACTCATCAGCCGTGTCGTTCTTCGGGAGAAACGAGTGTCTGGGGACTCATTGTAGCCTGATAGAACAGAAGAAGAGAGGAAACAGTTCCTGCCGGATCTGCTACAGAGCTTGAGGTAAAAGAAAAAACGGAGGAGAGGACAGAGCGGGAGTCAGATAGGAGGAGAAGAGAAAAGAAGTGGCAGGCTTGTTGGTGCTTCCGGGACCAGCAAAGAGCTTGCAGAATGGCGTGAACTTCAGCGGAAAAACTTGAGCATACTGGACCGGCTGAAAAGGAAAGAGTGGTCACTGTGCCGCAGAGAGAGCAATTATCAAGTACGGCAAGCCGCCTTTGCCAAAAGAAACAGAACCGTCTGTTCAGAGCACCATATTGTAAGGGGGGAGAGAGTCAAAGTGAGCGAGAGCCGCACCTTAATAAAAAAGAAAGGCAATAGAGCGGGAGCATGGAGAAGAAAGGGTGAACTCCATAGTGAAGTAGAAGGAAGCATGAGCGGATGAGTGGATGCAAGAGCTATCCAGGAGGATCTGCAGAGCCTTGGTTTCATTCCAAGCCTCGCCAAACCTGAAATGGGAAAGGAGGTTGGGAGACGAAAGGCCCGCTCATAACATGACAGACCGAAATGAGTCACGGTGACTTGTAGGGGAGGTAGAGAAGCCTCAGAGAGAAATAGTGCAATAGGGGAGGACGACAGACCGCCGGAGATGGCACGACTAGCCGCCCAGTGAAGGCGTTCGAATTTGGTAATATTGGTAACGCTTAAGAACAAAAACCATCCGGGTCAAGCATAAGTGAGAAGGGGCCGATGAGAAGCTTCATACAGAAGAGAAAGGGACGCCTTAGAGGGGCCCCATGAGGAAGCAGAGATACAGCGTAAGGCTTTGAGACCAAGGGAAAATTTGGCTTTCAGCAAAGATACATGTTTAGAAAAGGAAAGAGTGCGGTCGAAGGTGAGCCCGAGAAATGTCGGAGTGGTATTGAAACGGAGGCGGGAGTTGAATAAGAGGAGATTGGGCCTGAAGGTTAGCTTGGTGGGGATCCACTGAGAAAAAATAGGCCTCAAATTTGCTCGGATTGAGGGGAAGACACCAGTACTCAGACCAGCGCTCTAATCGAAACAAAGCTTCTTGTGTGGTCTCCACTGCAATAGGGACTGAGGTGGATGGGCCAAATGGCCAGATCGTCAGCGTCAAGAGAGCAGCAGACGGAAGAAAGCAGAGAAGCAGGAAGATCATTGATGAAGAGAGAAAAGTACAGGACCAAGAACGGATGGTTGCAAACACCTCGACGGACTCGAATGAACGACTTTTGTGATTTTGATAAACCACGCAAGCGCGCCTATCGGAACGGAAAGATTGAGTCCAACAAGCAAGGCAAGGAGGGAGGTCAGTTGAAATGAGTTGGTGGAAAAGAGCGGGTGCCAGACAGAGACGAAAGCTTTCGAGAAATCAATAGTAGCAAGGATCGTTCAAGATCCCGGCCTGGGTTTGTTAAACTCATTCCAAATAACCGGAAAAAAGAACAGAATATGATCTATAGTAGACCGTCTAAGACGGAAATCGGCTTGTTGGGGAGAGAGAAAATGGAATAAGATCCCAAAAAGCAGGAGAGTCTAGAGGCTTTCCCATCTTATTAATAGGAATAATAGAAAATTTCTTCCAGATGGAAGGAAAGGAATGCACAGTGCAGGAAAGATTAAAAATGTAAAGAAGAAAATACATGCCAGAGCGAGGAAGGTGCCTTAGCATTGAATAAGCAACTTTGTCTGGGCCAGTGGTAGTGGACAAGGAGAGGCTAGAGGCAGTGAGAGAGAAGAGCAAGTCGCTTGCCATGCCTCAGCCTTCCCTTGGCGATGACAGACGAAGCACGTCGGAAAGCGGAGATGTAAACCTGGCGATCTTCATCACTTCTGTGAGCTGCAGCGAAAGCCATACGTCTTTCACCAACCGCTTTTTCCTCTTCAGCGGACCACCAGGCTTTAGAATTAGCATTTGATGCGGCCGAAAGGAATGGAAGATTTGGCCGCATTCAGAGAAGTAAAGACTGCAGCAGCAGACGAAAGAGAAAGAGACGAGTATTCCCCTGTAGAAGGACAGTGAGAGTCAAAGTCATCCCAACGAGCTTTCTGAAAATTGAAAGGAGGAGGACGTTCGTTGGGGCGAAAGACTGCAGAGAGAGGGACAATTAGTAGAATTGGTAGGTAATTAGAACCAAAGTCCTGAAGTATCTCCGAAAAGCAAGATATGGCGAGAGAGGAGGGAGCAAAGGAGATATCAGGGGAGGAGCGATGCCAAAAGAGTAGGTATGTCAGGGTCGTTGAGAGGAAGGAGGTCAGAAGAGATGACCCAATCGAATACTTTCTTCATACTGGGGTGTGTGTGTGTGTGTGTGTTTACCCCTCCTCTTCCTTGGGATGGAGGTACGGCATGAACGGAAATTCAGTTTCATGCCGTCAACCTAATTGATATTAGGCTAGGGGAAGATGGCAGCCCATTTCGAACCAGTCTTGAGTGACTGGTAGCCCCACCACCAACAAGGCGAACTGCCACTGGTGGGTACCCAAGAGTCGTCTGACATGCTGGGTTAGCAACTTCACAATTATAATCCGGTGAAGTACGGGTGGGGCCACCTGTCTGCCACATAAAGGTGGAGGCGTCCCGTTAAGTGCCTTGCCCAAGGACACAACAAGCAAGCTTGCCGGCTTGTTCTCCACACTATCCCTTTTTTATGCTGAGCGCCAAGCAGGGAAGCTGTGAATACCATTTTTTAAAGTCTTTTGGTATGACTCGACTTAGGGAATGAACCCCAGGTCTACCGACTACAATGTGGACGCTCTAACCACTGCACCATCGCGCCGGCTCATACTGGAGTCGGAAGTACCTTTTGTGTCCAAGAGGATGTGTTGGCAGTTAAAATCCCCTAGAATGAATAGATTTCTGGAGGAGTGAAGGACGGAGGGAGAAAAGGAGTCGGTTCTGCTGTGCATCAAAGAGCGATTAGGAGGCATATACATTAAGCAAAGAGAGCGAGGAGTTGTTTAACGAGATGTTGACCCCTACATAATCAGAGTAGGCGTCAAGTAAAGAAAGAGAGGAGGTAGAAAGTTCCGAGAAAAATAAGCCCTACCGGACAAATATGATGACGCCGTCACTAGCATGCGCAGCATCAAAGGATAGAATGCCAGATCGGGAGTAGGTGTGATCAGATCATGGAGCACCGAATTAAGGGATTCGGAAAGAGGAAAATGAATTAAGGTTAGATTCCTGGATAAAAATAAGCTCAACAGGATCAGACGAAAGAAAGTATAAAAGTTCAGTGCTCCTTGGCTCGAAGACCGCCAGCATTCTGAAGAACCCTGAGGGAGTCAGGGGGAAGAGAAAGCAGGAGGTGTAGAGACAGCCAGAAGCATCAAGCGGTGATGATGGTGCAGACGGAGAAGATACAAAGTGGACGAAAGGGGGATAAGAGGTTTGAAGACGAGGGCAGGGCGGAAGTGCTGCATTAGCATAGGGGGACCACATTGAACAGAGGAGGTATAAAAGCTGGAGGAGTCCGAGGAGGAAGTCACAGTGTTATCTCCATGAAGAAGCAAGGACGCAGCAGGTGGGGCAGCTCCAGGAGTGAGAGATGCCAAAAGTTCTGAATTTAGAGAAGGAAAGTAATGAGCACTTTAGATGGGCTCATTTGGAGCAGGTGCAACATTGCACTGGTCTACCCCGCCAGGTCACATTTCCAGCGCACACTGAACAATGAAAGACGGGGCCAGGGTTAAGTTGAACGTTGCCGCTCATCAGGAGAAGGAAAAGAATGAGGAGACGAAGACGAGCAAGAGACAAACAGGAGAATAGAGAAGACAGGCGATCGGTTTTAAAGAAGCTACGTGCTGCCGATCTGCGGTCGTTCAGGGTGCAGCACGATGAAAAAATGGTTTGTGCGAGGGGAGTGTCCAGGGTAACTGGGACCCTCGGGAAGGTCAACAGCTATTTCCATCCAACCCAAACGGGGTCGGGGACCGCACCACGACGTTGAGGCGGCTGCTGATTGGTGCAATTCTTTACTTTCGAAGTGACAACCCTCTCATAACGTAGCGAGCAGTGTAAGCTATGTTCATCAATTGATGATATAGTTTGAGCGCACGAACATCAAAAGTCTGTTGTTCGCACGCAAAGCTAGAGGTAGTGCATGTGTGATGGATTAATCAATATGTTATCGCCTTTCATCTAAAAAACGTCTTTTGTTTTGCTTACAGATACAGGTGCTGGTACAAGATCTTGATAGTCGCCATAACAATTAGGATGAAAGTTATCGCCATCAACTTTAACGCAATGAGCAAACTGCCATTCGTCATCGTTTTCATTGTAGAACGTTTCGAATGCTTCCTTGCACACTTTGCAAATCTGTCAATAACTTTCAATCAGCATCTTGTCGTGAAAAGCAAGCTTTAGATATTCTCTTACATTTAAAAGAATATCACAATGCTAAAGATCACAACTGTTCGACACTCTTTAGGAATCACGACAGTTGCAACACCAATGACAACGAAAAGATCATGGAAAAACTTTGAACAAAATAGGAGACTTGTGTTCAGATCAATTTTGTAAAAGATGCATGCTTATCTCCTGGAAGTTCGGAAGTAAATTGTCAGCAAAGACCATCTTTAAAAAAGTAGACAGAATAGTCGCATGTTCTTTCTTACACACAAACCACAATTCAAGCGAGTACTAAAGTCAAGTGAAAATTTAAATAATCACTTACATCTTCCCCTGCTTTGCCAGTCAAAGGAACGTTGCAATCTGTCTCGAGTTTTGTTTCACTTTCCACATCAGTTTCAAAAAATGAATTTTTCGTCCGTTCTTGTAGATTATCTACCTCTTCATAACAGATCCATTCCTGCAACAGAGTTGATTAGCAACAAGTCATCTCATTGTTAAAAGCAAACCCTACCATGCAATAACTTGATTTAATAAGGTATTTTCATGTTGAGGTCAGTAAAAGTAAAAAGGTATACGATTGCTACAGCTTTGATTAAAGCAACTTCGGAGTTACCAGCTATCAATCATGGCTAAACTGCGACACTGAAAACACGCAAACGTTGAGGACAGGATCTTACAATTAGATGATCAATGCAAAACTTTTAGCGTAAAAAACGAATATACAGGAATATTTGACGCTATTTTTTTTCCAAACGTGAATTCTCATTTATAGCAGACGAGGTGCAAGTCGAGATCGGGATCTTCTTTTAACGAACATCGCATTATACAATAGCAATGCTAATGAGAATTTCTGAAGCTTGAAATTTCTACTGCAGCTCGGTGACGTCCTTTGAAATGAGGTGCAATTTATATACAAGTATCACTTGCATAGTTGTAACCAACAATTAAACAGTATCTTTCCCAAGTTAAACCACAATAAAAACAACTTCAACGACAATCAATGAACTCCACCTTTATGTGGCAGACAGGTGGCCTACCCGTAATTTACCGGGTTACCATTGTGGAGTTGCTAACCCAGCATGTCGTAAAAGGCGACTCTGGGTACCCACCAATGACAGTCCGCCTTGGTGGTGCGGCTACCAGTCACTCATGACTGGTTCGAAATGGACTGCCATCTTTTCCCTAGCCTAATTTCAATTAGGTTGACGGCATGAACCTGAATTGCCGTTCGTGCCGTACCTCCATCCCGAGGAAGAGTAGGGGTAATCACAACAACACAGTCAATGAAAAACTGTTGAAAAGCACAAAGTTTTTACCTAAAGTAGCTTCAAAGCAAACTCCCAGTTATATTTTATCACGATATTCAGCATACTCACGCCTGCTGAAGGGTAGAGCTCACGATGTGTGACCACCCCTCCTTCTTTGTCTTTTCTATTGACTCGATAATGCCAATCCAAATGATCGGCATACAGATCGGTTTGACGGGTTGTAAAACGCAATCCACAAGCCGAGCATTGAATGCCAGTGTAGAGACGTTTAATTATTTCATCGTGGCGCCTGAAAACAGTTGATTATTGAGATAACAATCTCAGTTTAATCCATTTTCTAAGACTTTACAGATTAGAAGCTATTGTTAAAGAGAATGTCTACCACTAATTGCTTGGTTTTGTATCAAACGTTGCAAGCGTGTCTTTTGTATTTTTGATGCCCCCGACAAACACTCGGTCCTAGGACACTTACCCCCCTCCCCCCCCGGGTTACAACCCTAACGATAACCCAACAAACAGAGAGGTAAATATTTAGGAGGTCATTGTCCTGATACCGAATATTCATTGCCGCTTAGTGGAGATGTGGAGCTTCGATAGGTGCTCTCAGAACACTTCACTCCATGCTTTTCGCTATGGCAATATTCAAACGTGTATTAAAAAATTGATTAGAAAAATTAAAACTAAGAGCACTTACGCAATGAACCACCAGTGCGACAAAGGACAATGGGGCTCCATGGTCTCCCGCCTTGCCCCCATCCCTTGGAAGGGGTCGGGTAACCAACAACAACAAAGGACAATAGCAGTATTTCACGGTAGGAAAATGGGCTACTTATTTGCTGTGATAACCAGATAAAAAAGCAAGTTTTAGATATTGTAAGTAAATACTGACCAGAATATGGTTAAAAGTAGCTGGTAATTAGATTAGTAACATACGCTTACACTTTGAGATCAGATGTGAGAGTTACTTCGGGTATCTGTGCATCAGGATCTAACATCATTAAGTCCTCCTCAATAAACGGAGACACACTTCGCTGCTGTTCTTCTTTCTTTTCTTCAGAATTCTATGGAACAACGATTGAAGCTTAATCAAAAAATGAAATATCACCCTGATAAAGGTCAACCTCCAATGCGTTTAGTTCTAGCTAGACCTCAATATCGCATTGTATGCAGGTTATATACAATATAAGCTGAAGTTAACCGAGGTTGTTTCAAAACCATTTTCGCAGCTGGTTCGCTCAAAAAGGAAACTGATAAAATAATCGTTTTAGTTAGTCAAGCAATAAACTTTGAGCGCATGCCGATGCTATAGCTTATTTGACGAGCGAACTCATGAGGGGAGCGACTCATAACTCATGAGCTAACTCGTTTATTACATCGTCATGCTTACATCCCTGCTTCCCGATATGCTTCGTCTGTCATCGCCAAGGCCAAGGCTGTGGCATGACAGGCAACATGCTCATCTCTCTATCCCAAATCTGTGTATTCTCTCCTCCGTTCTGTTGCTGGTTCTTCTTCATCCTCTTCCACCTCCCCAGCTCCCCCGACTGTTCTTCTGGCAGGGAGTCGTCTTCGGTTTTCGCCGACTACTTGAGATCTCATTTTTCTGTCTACTAGCCAAGAGCCTTGCGTAGCAGAGCCAAAGGTTACTTGTTCAAGCTCTGCCGAGCCACATGACCTGAAGAATCTTATTCGTCTTTCTGTTCTCCTTTCTCCTCCGCTGAATTTCTCGCGGATGACGCAAACCTCTCCTCGTTCATTGTCACAGAACCAGACAAAGTTGCCTATTTCATGCTAAAGCACATTTCTAGCTCTGGAAAGTATTTTCTTCTACACAATTTCAATCTTTTCTGGTCTTCGCATTCTTTTGCTTCCATCTGGAAGACATCTTTTATTATTACCATTCAAAAATGGGAAAGTTTTTCGACTCTCCTGCTTCCTTCCGGCCTATCTCTCTCATCTCCTGCGTTTTTGTAAGCATCATTCTATCGCGTCTACACATTTTTCTGGAATCTAACTCCATTCTCTTTCTCTCTCTCCGCCTGGCTTTATATGCTTGCCCGTCTACTACTCTCGGTTAAATTGTATTTTCGGAAGAATCCGTTCTTGACCCAGTATTTTTCTCTTTTCTTCAATGATCTTTGTGCTCTTCTGCTTTCTTCCGCTAGCTGTTCTTTTTATGCTGACGATCAGGCCATTTAGTCCCCTCCCCCTCAGGCCCTGCTGCCGTGGAGGCCACGCAAGGAGCTCTGATTTGACTGGAGTGCTGGTTGGAGTACTGGTGTCTTCCTCTCGATCCGAGCAAATGTGAGGCCTCCTTCTCAGTGGATCCTCACCAAGCTAACCTCCAGCCCACCTCCTTTTATACAACTCCCTCCGCTTCAATCCCATTCCAACGTTTCGTGGGGTCACCTTCGCCCGCACTCTTTCCTTTTCTAAACATGTATCTTCATTGAAGGCCAAGTTTTTCCCTGTCTCAAAGCCTTACGCTATATCATGAGGCCCCTCTTAAAATTCTCTCTCTCTCTTTTGTATGAATCTTTTCTCCGGCCTCTTTTCACTTATGCTTTGCCCAGATAGTTTTCTTCTTAGCGTTAATTACTTTACCAAATTGGAACGGCTTCACCGAATGACCAGTCGTGCCATTACCGGTGGCCTCTCGTCTTCCCCTATCCCACTTCTCTCTGAGGCGTCTCGACCTTTCCTACGAGTCACCCTGACTCATTTCGCTCTGTCATATTATGAGCGGGCCCTTCGTCTCCCAACCTCTTTTCCCATTTCAGATTTGGCTAGACTTGCAGTGAAACCAAGACTTTCCAGATTCTCCTGGAGAACTTTCGCGTCCATTCACCCACTGATGCCTGCTCTAACTTCTCCCAGGGAGGATTTCTTGCTTGCCCTCCCTCTCCTCTCAAAAACCCACCTTACTTTACTGTGGAGTCCACCCTTTCCTCTCCATGTTCCTCCACTGATCCCCCTCTCTCTCGCCAAGGTGCGGCTCTCGCTTACCTTGACTCTCTCCCACATCACGATCTGGTGCTCTGGACAGACGACTCTGTTCCTTTTTCCTTTTGGCAAGGGCGGCTCTGGTGTCCTTGACAACTGCTCACAATGTGGCATTGGGGCCACCCTTTTCTTTTCGGCAGGCCCAGTATGTTTAAGTTTTTCCGCTGAAACCTACACTATTCTGGAAGCTCTCCGCAGGTCTCGGAAGCATTAACATGTCTGCCATTTCATCTCCAACTCTCGCCATGTTCTCTTCTCCATCTTTGCTTTTGCCTGAAACTCTCTGGTAGATCTGGCAGGAACGATCTTTCTCTCTCTTCCTTTACTATCAGACAACAATGGGTCTTCGGACACTCGTTTCTCCCGAGTAACAACGCGGTTGATGAGCTGGCCAGACGAGGAGCGCTGCTCGTGTACTCTGCAATCCCTTGTAGTCTCTCTCCTCTTATCTTTCGTATCCACTCTTCTCTTTTCTCGGACTGGAGGCATACCGTTTCATCTAAATCCTGTCACACTCAGGTCGCTTAGGTCTCCATCGAGAAACTTGTGCTCCCTTGATAAGCTCTATCTCTCTAGAATCAAGAATCCTTTATGCAGCGCCTGCAATCATTCGACCCACGACACCTCTCACCTCATTCTGGACTGTCCAGCTACAAACTTTTGCACTGCTAGCTCTTTGGCGACTCTCTGCCTCTCTACGATCACTGGTACAGGGCCTGGAGAGTTGCATAGCTTCTGGAGTCAATGATGTTCCGCCATGCCCCCGTCATCGGAAGCAGTCCGGTAACAACAATAGCTGAATCAGAGCAAATGAACTCCTATAAGCAGCATATACCAGAGGCATAAAACTGAATTTTTAGAAATCAAAAAAGATTAAGGCATATTCTAAAATTAAAACAAGACCCATTTAAAATTAAACTAACCGTATCAGCAGGTTGAGGTAAAACAGTTGTTTTGGGAGTTTCAGAAGCCGGTGCAGGACTTGAGTTCTTATCCTCTGGCTTCTTACTTCCGGGAATAATTCCCATGGAAACGAGATCAGTGAGTAGTTTGTTAACGTTAACTTGATTGAAAGTTGGAGCAGGTTCCGGAGCATGACGAGGCTGAGACAAAGTTGCAATATTTAACACAGCTGCATGTAAAACACTGTTTCTGCATAACTAATTTTCCTCTTTTGCTATCATAGCGTAAACTACTGCAGGTAGGCTTAGCACCAATCAACGATTCGTTCGTCAAAAAAAAGGTCTTCTAGAAGCATAGAAGTGCATACGCCTGATAAAATTCTTATTGCAGGGTATGCACCACTAGCTGATTCATCTCTTGTAGGCTTCTTTAAATCAACAACCGTTTTATTGAAATTCCTTCTTCAATCTTTCTCTACTAATATTCTTTTCTTCAAATTTCAAACCCTTCCTTGGAGAGCCATGAAATTATTTCGAACGAGATAGTTGAGATCGTCGCTTCTGCCAATCACCAACGTGATTTGAAATAACGATATAAACCACGTCACATAAACCTACTGGATCTGCCTCGGAAGAAATGGTTATTGTTATAAACACAGCTTTCAAGCCAACTAAAATTACAGAAAAAAATTCGGTCAAAAATATATTTCCACTAGTTTAAAAAGGCTACCAGTCAACATTTAAACCACTGAAAACACTTCGCTGATGCTATTAATGACAGTTAGCTCCCTGAAGGTGCATCTCCGGTTGAAATAGCACCACGTAATGATAACTGATAATACGAAGGCTAGGACTGACACGCTGAACAACAAATAACGGAGGTTTTCCAAATCGTTCATGTTGCTGGTCGTGAAGCAGCTACGAGTAATCTAAAGTTCTACTTTTATGTGGACAATGCACAAGACCTTTAATGACAGGCTAACGGTAAAAAACGAACAATAATGACTTGTTACCTCATTAAAACGAGGGCGATCATGTTCATCCGGATGAAATGGAGGTTCTATAAAGGCAATCAAATTACGTTGCAACAGCTAGTAACTATTAAAATACAATTGCATGCAGTTTCGAGTCATTAAGCATTTCTCTATAAATGATGTGCTGTCTGCGACAGAAACGTGTGACGTCAACAGAGAATTGCATTAGCAGAACTTGCTTACAGTGACCAAAAAATTTCACGACCAACTGCAAACAACTCGATTGGGTGACGGAACTATTGCCCGCTAGCCATTTTATAATGAAAAGCTGATTTGCTGTCGCATCTGTTTAACAAATAATTTAAACTAAACAAAAAACTTCTCAAGAAATAACTTCACCAGAAGATTGTAGGGTGTCGTTCTGGGGTAACGCGGGTGCACAGCTCACAAGAAATCAAATACGCTGTATACGTTCAATATGCTTTAACATACAATACATATTACACGTACCTCGAGGTGGAATAGGTCTGCCAGTTGGTCGATCCCAGTCCGAAGAAAAATCTTCACGGAAAGAAGGTGGAGGGGGCAATCTATGGCCTGGAGGAGGAGTGAGAGGTCTGTTGACTTTGACCCAACCAGGAGGTCTCATCGCACCGGGTGGCGGCGAGAGAGGACGTCGTGGATCATTAAGAGGCCGCCGCATCCTAATTCCCTCATCAGCCGGAAACATAGGCTGTGAATGAGGTGGAAAAGTAAAAAACAAAAACAGATTAAAGTGCTTCAGTAATTTATCCAGAAGAGCGTTGATGGATCAAAAAAGTGCTTAATAGCTACTCGTCTGTTTCACTATTCTCTGCGAAATAGATATCAAAACGTAAGATACCTAAACACGTAGCGCTGGTCAAAGTGCAACTATGTAATAAGCAGCGATTGAAAGAAAACCTCAACATTTGAAAATATTCTAGCATCATACTACTACGTATCAAAAACATCGAAACGTGTATAAACGGCTAACAATTACTCGAAGTCCAAAAGGAGGACTGCCTGGTCTTCTCGGAAAAGGACGAGGCATCCGCTGCTCGTGATGGAAGATTCGACCTCTTGCAATATCGAAATTCGGAGGTTCTCGCATTTCACGAGGAGGCGATTCCCATCGTCCAGGGGGAGGAAATCTACCACGTCCTCTTCCGGATCTTAAACGATGATCTCTTTAACAGAAAACAAAACATTAGCAATGCAGAATAAGACTTTACAAAAGCTTTGAACTACCTACACACTACAATAGTTAAACATGAAACAATAATTACTTTTTCTGATTAAAGTGGATGTACAATTGAACTCAAGTTTTTATTCGATCTTTGTGCGTTTTTTTCAGTTATGTAGTTTGGTACAATAATTTTCATCCGCTTGGTTATTTGCATGGTGTTTCACACTACACGTTGTCGTCCAAACATCAAGATTTCGTCCGCAAATTATGTACCAAAATCGAATGCGTTTACGCGGATAAAAACGTGTAAAACGCTTTCGTACTCCACAAACAAAACCCGACGTTTGGACAAGAACGTATACGAGGGACACCACATAACTAAACAAGCGGATGAAAATATCCGAAAAAACTGTGTAAGAGTTAAACGTATATAAACCGGACTAAACCGTATACCGTGAACCCATTTGAATAGTGACATTAGACTAATCATGGAGTCAAAGATCACGTTTGAAAAATTGGCCTAAAATTATGGCACAGACTTTAGAATATGACACACTCTATTGACTCTAACTACTAATGCCGCAAAACGAGTTTTATACAGTATAAAATTCAATCATCTTCTTAACTCAAGAGCAACTTTGCTTTTGACGATACTGACTGAGGATGGCAGAAATTCGCTGCGAAAATGGGTTTATTTGACCAACAGCTTCAATAGTTTAATGGTTCGAACATCTTTTTCGAATGCAGTTGACCACAGGTTCAAAATTTGACGGAGTAATGTCAAAATTTTTTAAAAACCATACACTAAGCTTCCCTGCCAGGCACTTAGTACGAAGAGATGACGTGAAAAAAGTGAGCAATTTCATTAGTAGTGCGCTGTGGAAAGGCACTTTACAGGATTGCCACTTCTTTGTAATAATCAGGTGGGTGGCGAGGAGTTTACCCTTCGGGATGGTTCAGTTTGACCCAAAAAATGAATTCACATGCGCGCAAGATTTGTTTTGACAATGTTAACAAAATCAAATATTCTTAAAATCACAAGTTCTATTCCACAAAACAAAAAATTCACCTCATGCGCTCCTCGTTCCACTGTTCCCTTTCTAGCTCTCTGGTTAAAGTGTCCTCCCACTCCATCTGCTTCTGCTCTTCATCATATAATCTTCGAAGTCTAACCTCCTCCTCTTCATTAAACATCATATTGCTGTAGAACAGTTAAACCATTAACATTATGTACAAATGACTTTTTGATTCTTGACGTTTTGATTCTTCATGCTGAGACCAAAACTGACTTTGTAAAGGTTAGATCCTCGACCCCAGGGCTGGTGAATACTCTTCTATACGGAAAGTGCAAATAATGTGTTTCAACTGGTGAATCTCGTACGGACAGCCACCACATACAAAAACGTAGCAATGTTGTACAGTATTAGTTCGCTTATTTGACAACGGATTTGGGATGGTCGATAGTTTATTAACAGTCTGTTCACAGGTAGACGTTGCTGGCAGATAGGATAGGTGTGGGTGAAGTTTTGAAATCCGGGCTTTGCTCACCGCGTTGCATTTACAAGCAACATGGGTAAAACGCGCAATTCAAAAGGAATGATGGAACTATGCAAAGGAAAAAATGTATTGTAGTCAGCAATTAGCAGAGACCACTTTGCGAAACTTGGCCCACGGCCACCTTAACCGCTGCTAACTGTATACGGACAAGAAAATAAAGTGCATTTCATAATGCTATGCATTACGGGTGCATTACACGACCACAATCGTCGTAACAAGACGCCATCTCAGTACCTAACATTTTTGCATCAAACTAAAGTACAGTTTATTACGCATCTCTTGGTACTATGTTAATCTTTTGGCCAAAGCAAGATGGTGCGCAAGAAACAAATCAGTGAGACAAAAAAGACATGCAAGACGCCCTTACAGTTGGATAGCAAAATGATGACAAAAACTATCAGAAACTACAGCTTAAATCAAATAATTTAAGTGCGCGAAAACAGGCTGAATAATGAACATCATAAGATCATAGATTTTAACTTTATAGTCAAAACATTCAAAACCTATTTAATGGGCTTAAAGTATGTTTTTAGTGCAAGTGTACAACTTTACTGTAAGGTTAATTGATTTTATCAATAACAAAACTTCACGTGGTCTTAAATCAGCAGCAAACCGTGTCTAATGACGTCAAAAGCCTTGTACTTTGCCTAACAAAATTGAATTTAGGAAGATCCACCTGCAGCAATTCAAGTGCAGATGTCTTAAAAACCACTCAACTGAATTTCTAACGTTGGTATATTGCCAATAGTTACTATCTCTTTCCATTTGAAAATTCAGCAATGCAATGCTTCTTCAGTATTCGGACTAACAAAGTTGACCCCATTTTTGTCAAAGGCAATTTTATAAACTATTAACTTTAAATAATTGACTTATTTCAAGATATAAAACTCGGATTTAATTAAACGTATATAAGTGGATGACAACACTTTCCATATGGTTGCTCTCACTGCAACAATCATAGTAGTGTAGATGATGCTGCATCGCGCTTGTTTGCAGAGTCATCATCATATACTTTTTTAAACTCCGGGTATAAACGACGACGTGCTGTAAAATCAAGCGAGACATACCTGCAGTAATAACCAAACACAAAAAATCATAGAGAAGAACTGCGCTTAAAAATGAACAAAATATTGTGGAAGGCAGCTTAAAACACATGCCAATAATGAAGTTCGTTTGTTACGAGCGCACTCAACCTTAAAATTGTTTGGTTAGAACTTAGAACAAATGAAGATGTGGTCTTTAAAAGAACAAAGAATAAATGACAAGCTCACCCTCGATTCCAATCATCTAGATGCGGAGGTCTATTTCCAGGTCTCCTTGGAGGCCTTCTTTCCTTCCGTTCCTTAACCACGCTATTTGGATCAGAATCTTCATCTTCAATTACATAAACCAAAGAATTGTTTTCAGGGCTCTCTTTTTCCTTACGTTCTCTTCGCATGGATTTTTGGAATGCACTTCTAGTTTCTTTCTGCTTTGATGCCTTTTCTTTCGTTTTCTCTTTAGGTTTTTTAATAAACTTATCACCATCTTTTGATTTATTAGCAGCAACTTTAGGTTTTTCTGGTTCAACAATATTTTTCTCAGGTAATGCCTTAACAGTTTTTTGTTCTTCCTTTTCTAGTACGTCATTTGTTTTCGTGACAGCACTTGATTTCACTTCTTTAGTCTCGGCGAGCTTGGAGTTTGGCGAATCAACAGACGGCTGTTCGTCTGGTTGGGTTTCAACGTCTTTTTTGTGGTCATCAACTTTAGTTGAAGCACTGGCCAATTCTGGTTTACTTTCAGAATCTGATTTTTCATCTGTTACGCTAACATTTTCTTGGTTGGTTTCCTTCGTTTTCGCATCACTGGAACTGATATATCTTCTTTTCTTTAAGGGAAGAGAGGGTGATTTAATGCCTTCTTTTTCTGATTGTGCGTCAGTTTGACTCGACGTTTTTTCAGACTCGCTTTCAGTGGCTGTAAAGCTAGCATCAGACAAACTGGGTTGTCGTCGAGAATCCTTTTCTTTAGAATACATTGACTGCTTGATCTTTTGCATATGATCCAAATAAGCCTTTTTAGAATCGCTACTTCTTCGTAAACCTAGTGAATGCTTGTGATAAGCTTCAGCACCTGGAGACATCTGGGCAATAATAAAATCCTCCGGCTCCTCACACGAGGCTTTCTCTTCTTCGGCAGCATTACTTACTCCTGCAATAATGTAGTCTTCGGGCTCTTCTAATCTCTTTGAAGGCCCCTCATCATCTTTTGGCATGTTAGCAATAATATAATCTTCAGGTTCTTCGAGAGTAGTCTTTTCCTCTTCATCCATTGGTTTAAAAGAATCAGCATGTGCAAAACGACGCAGACTATTTTGCTTCTTGGGTTCAGAAACTTCATCTGGCTTATTAAGATCTGGCAGTTGACTGGCAGATTTGGAGTGAGTAAAAAATGGAGGGGGAGACAATGGAGGACCAGGAGGAGGTGAAAGGGGGGCTACTTCACTTTCGTGTCGAGTTTTCTCTGGAGCAGGCTTAAAATGATGATCTCTTCTTCTTGGGTCTTTCTCAGGAGACTGTTTCAGTTTTGCGACTCTATTTTGTCTTGGATCATTAACACGACGATTTTGAATTTCATCTTGGTTGCGGACTGCTATCGGTCGGTGCCGTGACGATTCGTTAGAAGGCGGTCCTTGATCATGTTTATGCATTGGATAGTTTGGAAGAGGTTTTCTACGTTCATTGATACCTGGAGGTTGAAATCTCGGAGAGTGATGCATAGCCATCTTTCTACTTCTGTCAGGCACAACGAGTAGATTACGAGGTCGTAACGATGGTGGTACCGGTTCTAAATTTCCTTGAAAATGCTTACGATCTGGAGGCCTAGAGTTCGAGCCACCACGAGGCGGGTACTGGTTAGGAGGGGGCTGACTTTTAGAACCAGAGCCTCTACGAGCAAGAGGGCCTGACATCAGGCCTGATTTTTGTTTTCTCGGTTTTCGAGAATCTTCTAAAGGCTCCCCTATTTGATTGTAAGCACGCTTTGTGATTCGATTTTTCCTGGACTGTCTAGGATCACTGGGAAAATGACTTTTGTCATGTTGAACGTCATCTGTATCAAAATAAGTTATTGGTAACCACTTTCTGAGGTGGTCTATCTAAGTACGGTATATTTATTGGAACAGTCAACAAATGCTTCATGTGTAATTTCAAGTTAGCTTGATCAACGAATGGCAGTGCATCAGCATCGTTGTCGTCATACACAATAAAGCATACCATAATACATTATAAACAATATGAGCATCAGTTTCACAAACATACCAGCTTCATGAAACTTTTTCATTCGCTGAACTTCAAATAACTGATGCAATTGCTTCAATAATTCTTGATGTTGTCGATGTGTAAGCTGGCCTGATTGGAGTTGGTGCTCCGCCTTCAAAGTTAAATAATGCTAATTCTTTGGGGGAGACACGCACCTTAGAAACTTTAAGAAAAACTATTTACCTTATTACAAGTATCGTTGACCATGCACAACAAATCTATCGCAACGCGAAGAAATTACCTGTCTCAAAATCTCGCTTTGATGGCCAAGAGTTAATTCTTTTGGTATGTGCAAATCCGGATCAAAACTGGGCCGTCTCCTCAAAGCATCTTCTCCTAAAAATACGTGTTTGGACTTGACGTTATGTTTTTCTAAATTGGAAGTATAAACAGCAAACAAACAACCAATGCATTGAACACAATCAAAAATGACAGTTATTTATGCTTTCAAGGGATTCTGTGCATTTCTAATTTAACGTTATGTTGTCTGCTTTCTTTTAGGGGCTTTTACATTGGAGAGGGTGACCTCCAAATAAGTCATAAAGATTTTACTTTAGAATAGTTGACAACCTATAGTAATTGATATGTTGACAATATGGCCAAGTCAGCTATCAGGAAAACTTACAAACAAAAAATGTTAAAATCACTGCTCTACTTTGTTCTATCAATTTACGAAAAACTTATTTAAATCACCCACACATCAAAAATAACAATCATCTTACTTCTTTTAACAGGAACCGCCTGTGGGCTTTCCGACCCAGGTTCAGGAGAGAAACGTGGAGACAATGAGCTTTCGCTGGACCTAAGCAGAAATTACCAGATAAATATCGTGAGATCTTTTGATTCAAAATTGCAAAAAAGAGTCCTAGCTTAGGTTGGGGTTCGGGTATAAGACGACAATTGGGCGCAATATAGGTTACCTGCAACTAATATTCGATTGAAAATAATTGTCCGTAAACGTAAGTTGTATGCTTTTTATTTGCTGAATCGAGCAAAACAAATGTGTTCGAATTTGAATTGGCATTGATAGCACCGCTTTCCGCACAGTTTTTTCGATCATAACAACAAATTCAAGCCGAAAAAATTGCAATAAACTACCCAACTTTTTTGATCAAGTATACTTCATTACTACTACGTACCGACCATTAATATTTGCAACTCAAAATTGCAAATTAGCACTGAATAGCCGTGAGTTATGTTGCTCCGTATTAACAATACATCCGGAAAAATCAATCAGCAAACATAACAAGTTATAAAATATAAATATCTACATCAAATTGATTTACTGTGACGAAAGGTCAGGCCGATTTGGTACTCTTTGATATTTCTTTTGCGAAGGCTGGTCAGCCGTTCTTTTTTCTTCATGAGACCTGTCCGACAAAAACGAAAATCACTACTTTCCTCTGAATATCAATTGATAAAATCACCACATTGCTTACACGCGTGAAAAGCTGTCATTTCGCGGGATTTTTGCAGGGGGTGAAGATGATGATTTGCTGCTAGTGTGTTTTTTCTTTGCTGCAGTTGTAGAAACTTTTTGATTTTTTCCTTCACTGTCTTTATTCTGCCAAAACATAAATCACGTATTAACTACGCTTAAACAAAAAATCTCGCCGCTCATACCTTTATGGCAGCCATGCCAGTCGTTTTCTTTTTCAGCTCATCAGTTTTCAAAATAGGACTTGGCTTTGTTTTTTGTGGAGATGGCTTCGGCGATACTGGTTTTTCTTTTTTAGTTAAAGGCTTAGCTATCTTCTTTTTTGTCATACTCGACGCGGAAGATTTAAGAACTTCTGATTTTACTGTCGCAGCTAAATCCTGCAAAAACAGAAATAAACCTTGAAATTATAAGTGGGCCTTACCACCAGTCAACAAAACCTATACACAAATTTCTACAAAAGTACACCAGCGTGAAGACTACACTAAACCACAGTGTATTTCAATGCAAAATGATTTGAAATACTTTAAACAAATATATAATACCATACATTATCTTGATGTATGCTTTTTACGCGAAGATGACCTCTTTGGCAAAATTTATATACAATGAAAGCGGAAATAACGGACTTACCTTAGCAGAATTTTTAGCCGAAGTCAAACGTGGATCTTTTGGTGCAGCTGCTTTCGACTGAGTTTTCTACACATATTCGTTAGGTTTAGCTAAATTATATTTATAACACAAAAATACTACAATTAATAAAAAAATCGTACTCACAGTTTTGTCATTTGACAGCGTGACACGCAATCCCCCTAAACGATAAATCGTTTAAGAATATTTCAAAATAATATAATCGAAATCAAACTTATTAGGCTGACTTTGCAAGACATGTTAAAAAAGGATATTGTGCACAAAAAGATCTCACAATCATTTTGTGCATCCAAAGCATTACCGAGTTGTTTCGAAACGTCTTGCCACAAAATCCAGCAGTATAGAACAAGAAAATGAAATTGGAAGTCTAGCATGGCTTTCCGCATTAAAACAAAATCTTCCGCAAAGTCATGTTTCTACTCGATTTAAACTTGATGATCATTTTCATCCAGGAGGAAGAAACAACAACATACGGCTACAGCAAAAGCAATAGGTCTACACAAGATATTTTATACTTATTCACCCACCTGGAGCGTTAATTGATAATGGTTGCTTTCTAGGGTCTTTCACACTTTTTTCCTGCAAAGTAATACAGAAGATGGAATATTGAAGACCAATGTTTAATGTAAAATGATAATCAAATCACGTAATAACCAAGGCACAAATCTGTCTGGGTGAGTGAGTTTTTACTCTTCTGAAGTCATTGTGTGCAGAAATATTAATTTCGCACGACTGATCACTACCCTAGAGTGAGTATTATAAGAGGTCCAATAACGTCATCATCAGAAACACAATTTTTGAACCCGCTATTTCTTGATGGAGAGCGACGCTTGGCTGAAACGACAGCCAGCAACCTACTTTTCTTATGCGATAAATGCGATATTTTAGGAGGAAAGATGATATCATATTGAACGTTTTTTATTAATGATTATATGGTCATAAATTAAGCATGCTCTATTCTAGAGGAAAAATTACAATCGTCTAATGACGGTTGAGTCAAAATTGTTTGCCCACGCTTTGCTCGAAAATTTCAACTGCACTTTGATAGTTTGAAAGCAAAATTTCATTCAATACATTGCCAAGCAAAAAATTTAATCTTTGATAGCACAAAGAGGAAAGTTAGTTCAACAACCACTGTAAAATCTATTGAAAACAGATGCTGTATCCACACCAAAGCAAGCTCTCAAAAATGAAAACGTGAAAAAAAAAGTAAATTAGAGAAAGTTTGCACACTTCCTCTTGATGCATTATTTCATAATTACAAAACTTATGAGACCAAAATGTTTTAAAATTTGTGAAACATCTTGAATTAAGCATACTTTTCTTATGGAAAACATTAAAATTCTATTTTGTAAACGCTTACTGCTGGTGGATACGTTACTTTTATTAAAAACTTATAACAAACAAAAGATGAAGCCAGGAAAATATAGAAGTAAAAGCTAAATTTATCAGCAACATTTTAATTTAAATTTTTTAGTTTTTTCATAAATTTCACATCCTAAACTTTATAAAACGACTTTAACTGCATCATATACCTATTCTCTTACAAATATATTAAAGTAAAGCTAATAAAGCTAAGTTTGAGAAAGAATTGCAAGAAAAAATAGGCCTACACCGATCAACATTCTTTTCAGTTTTTCTCTACAATAACTCAATATGACAATCGCGTGGAGGAAGTTTGAGATGGTTGGCCTTAGTGCATATGCCTACGCAGTACACAAGCTAGTAGCGTAGCACAAGCAACATATACTAGTCAAGAAGCAATTCCAGTAGTTACACGCATGATGCTTGTTCATTACTCACTGGTAGCCCTGTCTAGTGACGCCGGCTGGCATTTACCAAACAAAACGCAATGAACTCACCTGCCGTTTCGCAACAGACTCCTGGGCTTCTCGTTTCTTGTTTGCAAGTTTCTGTTTAGTTTGTTCCAATTCAAGCATCAACTTTTTCTGCTGAAGATCAAGCAATTCTTTTTGCTGACGTACAAGCTGTTGTCTTATTTTATCCACTTCACTATTATTCTGTAAATGTAAATGACATAACGCAAAACAATTTTCAAAATATGTTAAGAATAATGCTACCATAATCCAAGAAATCGGGTGCCTTTGGTGTAACACGCCTTCACCGCTTAGAAAATGAGAAGAGGTTCCATTTTGTGAGCAACTTTGGTCAGTTTCACACTTCCCAGAGCTAACCCCAATCACGCTAACACAATTGCAAGAGACAAATCATCCCTATAGCATGAACAATACCTAACCACAGGGTAGAGTGAAAAAAAGCCTTAGTTTTGAAATTGAACAACAAGGGTCTAAACGCTGGACAAATCGGTAAAAACACAGCTTTGAAATCCATGCTGCGAAATAGCCACTGCCACGGGTCTACCTAACCCATCTTTTCGGGGAAAATGCTCTTCAAAGAATAATATAGTATTTTTCATAATTTTGCGAAGATAGGTGGTGGAATAACAGTTTTGGATGAAAAGACTCAGAACGATCAAATGTATTTTTGTTCCATGAGAATTCTTCGTAGTATCAGTGCTAGAAAAAGCTATTTGCAATAAACTTAATTGTCGGTAGTTTTTCACTAGACCGCACTTATTAATTCTCAGATGCACATTTATTGTAATCTGAAAACGCTTGAAATTAACTTGGATGGCGTTTATTTGACAGTGTGGCTCTGTGGTACCTTCAACAGCAGCGGTCTTAGAGTGAAATGTACACCAGTGTTTGTCAACCAGGTATACCAAAATCGAGGAGTTGAGTGCAAACACTACCCATGTTACATTTTGAACTAAATGCAGTGGACTCCTTTCAGGAGTTGGACGTGTTTGTTTGATCCATTTGACAAAATACTAACCAAACAACACGTATTTAAATCCTGTTTTACTGTTTTAGTTATCATTCGGTGATCAGAATTTTGATGCTAAAAGTATATAAATTTTCTGATTTTGTGGAAAAAGTAAAATAAACAATATGTAACTTAAATACTTTTAAAATTCGACTATTCAATTTTCCACCGGGGTACCTACGTGATGGTGTGTACAAGAGAGCACTAGTGATTAAACATTTTTGGTATACAAGGGAAGGCTTGGTGAATGAAATTTTGTATGATGATTTGGTTATGAGAACAAATGCACAAAATTTGGGAAGTTTTTTAAATGGAAACAAGTGTTTGAGAGCAGGGGTTGAAGGTTCACTTTAAGAACACCAAAGTGATAATGAGTGATTCGAAAGGTGAAGTACTCCAGGGCAAAGTTGACCCATGTGCCAAGTGCAGCGAGACTGTGAATTCAGTGTTGGGTACAAAATGTGAAAAATGGGGGCACAGTAGATAAGTGAATACGAAAAAGTGTCTTGAACTCTGGCAAGAGCCTTTCTTCATGGTAGATGTGTTTTGAGATAATAAAAGGAATTGTGATTCACGAGCAGGTGAAGTAAAAGAAAGGTTTTTGTTACTTGGGAGACGTTCGAATGCCAGTTCAGGAAGTGAAGCAGCAATGACAGTAAGAACAAGAATTGAATGGACAAAATTTAGAGAATGTGGGAAGTTGCTTCAAGGAAGTAAGCTTTTTGTTAAAAATGAAAGAACCTATCAGGGTTGTAAAAGGTCGGTGAAGTTGTATAGGAGCAAGACATGGTGTTTACGAGAAAATGAAATAGCGATTTTGAGAAAAACTAAAATAGCAATGTGTGGAGTTAAACTAATTGAGAAAAGAATCAGCCAAGAACTAGCGGATGTGCTGGAATTGGAAGAATTTTAGACAGTCTGAACAAAGGAATGAAATGCAAAGGTACAGACATGTTTGGAGGAGGGATATTTATGTATTAAACAGAACGTTAGATTTTGAAGTGGCTAAAAGAGGGCATGGGTGACCAATGATGACATGAGGAAGACAGGGGGATTGGATTAAACAAAGAACATGCCATTGACAGAACAAAGTGACGTAATTCAGTGTATGAATTTTTGAGGAACACAAAATCATTTCGGCCACCTCTGTTACCGAGGACAAAACCGAATTCAAAAAGATTGGATCTCTATCTTTTGGAGATCAACCTCAAAATGAGCTGCAACCATTGCACTAAATGGTGTTTAAATGTCATTTTACTTGTACATTTAAAGATTATCGGGATGTATAAATTTTTCTGAAACCGAAATAAGGAGTATTTCAACAACACTGATGTAGCATAAAATTTTATAATTATGACGATCGCATCACCTACTAAGCTTGAACACAAACTTCAACTTTTGTTGTTGGATTTTGCGTTGATCACAAGTTTGATGTCACAAAAAGGCATGGCGTAATAGTACTGCACAGTTGATACTTCTTTGGAAACACACTTTTTGTACAAATGCGATTTTATAAGCGCTTGGAAGAACTACTACCATAGTAAATGTGAAGGCCGTTGTCAAATTCAATTTAAGCAGCACTAAAATCTTTTTTGGTGCGATAGAATTTCATGATTCAGTGAAACGATCAGTTGCCAATCATAGATTCATTCTCTTTAAATCTCTTAACACTACAGCTTGCTTCATTAACTAGTTAAACGTGTCAATCAACCCCTTGACTTTGACATGGATGGAATATCCAAAATTGGTTTTCCATTATTTTTTGAAGCAGCTGATCTTTCAAGTTTTTGGTAGTTGGGGCTTTGTCATATCAACTCTTTCAAGACCAACGATCTTTATGAAATCCTATCATTCTGCACCAAAATTTACCTATGGTACACCTAAAATTGCAATAAGAACATTTTTAAAATGAGTGAGCATCCGATACATTGCAAACATTTTTTGATATCTCCCAATCGTTTGAAAAAAAGAAAACTCCCTATCAAATATGCAACACATTTAATTCTGACATATTTGAGCGATTTTGCAGCTGTTTTAATGAACTCAGTAAAGAATTTTGCAAACAGTGCCTCTTTAGTGCTGTAAAAGAACTAACACATCTAAGGAGCCAAGCAGTTTGCTATTCTGACAACTGTACGCTCCATCACATCCACGAACAGTGAATAGTTGTCAGCAAAGCAACATGCCTGGATCATTGGTAGTTTCAATTCTTTTACAGCACTGGTGAGTCGATATCAGCAAAATGCATTTTTTTGTATCTTCATGCTTCAATACAATTGAGCTTAGTTGATTATATCAATCGTACTTTGCAGTCTTTTAAAGAAGTTTTTTGCTCCTGCTGCAACTGCTGCTTCATATCAAATCAAGTTACAAAAAAAAAAGATACATAATTGTAAACAATGTGTTCCAATTGCAACGCTTGATGAAAACTTCTTTTCCATTACAGATTTAGCAATTAAACGATTAAGAAACTAGGAGCAAGTGTCAAGAACAATTTAAGAGAAACAGAACACCAGGAAGAGTGCTATGAGAGCTTTGTTCTGAAGAACGTGCTTTTACTGAAAAGTTTGTTGTACTGAAGGTAAATTTTTATGCAGAATTATTCCACAGACCGACTGATCTTGAAAAAAGTAATAAGATAGAACCACAATCACCGAAAACTGTGAAGCATCAGCAGCTTCAAGAAACAATGGAAAAGCCACTTTGGCTTTTCTACCTATGTCTCAATTAAGCGGTTATACAGCATGCAGGCAGTTTGTTGATCACTAAAACAAGCAGCAGTGTTAAAAAATTTAAAAGGAAAGATCCACCTGCTCAACGACAAAATGATTTAACACCAAAAAGATTTTAACAATGCTCTGACTAAATTTGGCAACTCTTCATTATTGTATTTATATGGCTGCTGTGCCTTTTTGTGGTTTCAAACTTGTCTCCAAAGCAAAATCCAGTGTTGAAGATTGTTGTTGCGTTTGTGTTCAAGTTTAGTTGATGAGGTCATTGCCATTTTCATGAAATTTTTTTGGAACATAAGGCATTGTGGGAAACATCATATGCAGCTATACATAATGCAGAAAGCACCAAATTTAGGTTTTAACTTTATTAGGACTTTGCAGTGTTTTAAGTTTATTCGTTGTTCTCAGCGAGAATTAAATTCAATCAGCTCTCAAGGTTTTAATCATCAATATATTGATGTAACTCTAGTCTATGTTGTCGGATGTTGACATTGGTGTTCAGCATGATATAACAACCAGCTGGCTGCTTCACAATTGACAGTTCTTTCTTGGATTTGCGCTGAAAGGAAACCATAGAATCCACTACATTTGAATGCCATGAGGTGCCTCCTTATCAACACAAATGAAACAAACTGTAAGCGTTGCACCTATACAGTATATTGAAGAACTTAATGGACAAAGGAAGTTTTATAGTTGGTAACTTTTTTAAATGCAAAGTGGTACCTACCTCATTGGCGTCAAATGTACAATATTACATGTTCTCCTTTGGTCGGAAATCCACATCAAAACTGTCAAGCACAAAAAGCCTATTGGCCCTTATACATTGCATAACACCAGCAACAGTATCTGGCAATGTGGTTAAGTTCAAGTGTGGCAAACACAATGAATTGATACATGTCACTAAAAAGCTCAAGCAAAGGCGAAATTGGCTCATTTTTGCATTAGGTCTGGTTTGACAGGAACTAATCATACTTATAGTTAATAATAACAGTGTATGCTACATTTCACACCAAAACAGCAGCTGTTTTTTGTACGACATGGCCACACTGTCAAGTAATTGCATTTGATGCGTTTTCAGATTACATTAACCTCTATTTCAAGATTGACAATCATGGTTTTATAAAAAGTCATTAAAAAATAGGTTTATTGCAAATTATTTTTTATAGCAATAATGCATTGAAAAAATCTCTTGCAACATTAACAAACTTGACCGTGCTAAATTTTTTTCAGCTAACACCTGGTTATTCATCTAGCACCTACGGTTGAAAAGTTATAAGCAATCTGTGGGGTATAGCACTCCCAGAAGATAAGTAGGCAGGCCCATGGTGGTGCTGTGCCGGCTTCACAAAATTGGTTTCAAAGCCATTTCTTCTAAATATGTCAAGTGTTTGGATCCCTCATTGTTCAAATTCAAAACAAATCTTTTTCAATCCACCCTATTATCCATTAGAGGCCTTTAAAAGGTTAATCCTTACAACGAGTCTAAAGACCAGGAAATGACTGGGGCAACAAATTTAGCCAGGGATGGAGCTCAATATGCATGTGCGATGTATCAAAAACTTTGTTTCAACCTAAGCATGTCTAGCATGCCACCCAACAAAGTAGAACTCGATTTCATGTTGTCAATTCTGTTGTGCAAAGTGACTGTTCTCATTGTTCACCTGCTTTCAAGCCGTCACCACCATGTTCCATGCTTGGGCAAGCATGTGTACATTGTCAAATACACACATTGGTTTCGTATCACAAGCACTTAATAACAACTGCAGTGGGCAACGCCTCTGCTCTGGCCAGGGCCAGGGCCCTGGTCGATCCCTAAATGCCGTCTCTTGAAGCATGCTTGGTGAGCAGCTTTACTATTCTGACTTAGTGAAGCATGGTGAAATGATGCCATGGTTAATATGGAGAACTTGATAATTCTTGACGATGAACTTGACAAACCGATGGTACCAAGGACTGCTTTATGGTCTTTCACCAGGGAACAATCAGGGCCCTGGCCCCAGACTTGGCTCTGACAAGAGATACCATATTTGCCTTGGACTGGCCCCAGCCAAAAAAACTTAAAAGATGGCCAGAGCAGAGGCGTTGCCCACTGCAGCTGTAGCACCAACATTAACTGCTTATGATGTGAAACTAACTAATGTGTGTATCTGACAATGTATGCATGCTCGCCTCAACATGGGAGCATGGTGATGACTGCTTGAAAGCAAGAACAGCCACTTTGCACAGAATCGATGATGTGAAACTGAGTTCTACTGTGTGCAGTGGCATGCCAGACATGCTTAGGTTGAAGCAAAGTTCTTGATACATTGCACATGCATGCACACTCACATGCATTTCAAGCTCTGGTGTCAGTTGGAATTGGCATGGAAACCCAGCCCTGGCCAGAGCTTTGGCCTGAGCCAAATTTGTTGCTCTGGTCATTCCTAGTACCAGGGCTGGGGAGCTGGCCTACTATAGACCAGGCTCCAGCTCCAGCTCCAGAGCTAGCAATTTTCAAATCTATGGCTCCTGCTCCAGCTGTGGAGCTAGTGTTTAGATTCATGCGGAGCTCCAGCCAAGTTTTCAAGGTTTTACTAATGTAGTCAAATGCAATATATTTTTAGCCATGGATTTTACTGATAATATAACTATATGGTAAAGGAATATCCAAAAATAGTTATGAAATAGCAATGGTTTTTAGATAAACACTCAGATCAGTGAACATAAAATTGAAATGCATCTGAAAAATCAGTAGAATTACAGTACTACAGCTACAACTTTTCTATAATTCGATAGGAGCTGGAGCTGCCAAAAATTTTGATGGCTCCAGCTCCGGCTCCACTAGCATCTGAAAGTAAAGCTCTGGCTCCCCAGCCCTGCCTAGTACCTACTTTAAATTCAATTTGGTACAGATAAACTTCTTTCACAATTTTTAACCATGCAGCATCTGTCAACTTATTCAAACCAATCAATTCAACTAGACCACAAACGTGACACAATATGGTTCCAACAACAAAATAGGTCAATTTCAACAACTATCAAAGCAATGCTTGCAGGGCATTGCTTTTACAACGTGATCTTATTGAGTGACATATGCATTTGTGACTAAATCAAATTGATTTATAAATCTCAAGTAATGCATCTCTTTTTATATGCATTTGAAGCAATATTAAATAGACTTTTAAAAAATTTTCAAGTTGCTATTATTGCTACTAGCAATACACCGTTGAACATAATAATACAATATATTTAGCAAATTCAAACGTTTTCGGCGCTACATATCACCCTCATCAGGATCTATACACAAATAATAGATCCTGATGAGGGCGATATGTAGCACCGAAAACATTTGAATTTGCTAAATATATTGTATTATTATGTTCAACAGTGTATTGCTAGTAGCAATAATAGCAACTTGGATACTAAAAGTCACCTCTCTACCGAAATTGTATTATTTAAAAAATTTATTTATTTTTAAATGCATTTGCAACTAAATTCAATTGATTAGTGAAATTTAACAAATGCATTCATTTGGGACATTTATGACTAAATCAAATCACTTTGAATTTTAGTCTTGAATGTTGCCCAAAAACATCGGGAACAGATAACAAATGGTGCCCCTTACTCAGATGACATTGATGGCTAACTTTTGACAGGTCAACCTGAAAAAGTATTGTTTCCAGCATGCCCTCAAATACTGGAACACCCAGGATAAAACCTTAGAGTAACGATATGGTCAAGATGGATATATCTTTTACAACACACATATCCCAACTTGGATATGGGTAATTTTCAGTTAGTTTGACACTTCTTTGGCCAGCAATTTTGAAGGAGTTACAACACGCACGCATGCACTCACACCCACAGCCACACACCCACCCACTCACGCACACACACAGACTTACTGAGAAGCATAATTCTACTTTATATGAGATTTTGGCCGGTCAAGTTTCATTAAACATACAATTGCAAAAGTTCCTAAAACCTAATCAAAAACAAACTGTTAAAAATGTAAAAAAAGATTGACTGCAACCAAAAAAGTTACTGATATTTGAATAATTACATTGCATTTAATATGCTTAAAAACCACTTTATAACATATTCTGTGTACAGTACCACTAGTCTTAATGAAAGTACAAACTCCAATCAAAGATCTGAAAACACCAATAATATTGTTTTCATCACTAGTAAAGCCAAAAAAATGGAAACAAGTCTTGCTCTATGTCCACAATCTCACCTTTTTAATAAACTTTGGATTAACATGAATATTAGTTGAAGAAGCATTGTCTTGTAAGTGTGTTGGCAATGGTTTGACTGGCCAATTTGAATCCAACTCTTTAATAGTCACATCAAGACTATAAAGGGCTTTCAATGGAAAGTAACTATCCCATGTTGAGCGTAGTTTGAACAGGCTCATCTTGCTCTTGTCATCAGCCTACAAATTCAACAATTTCAATAAATATCCTACGATTTGCCAATGCAAGTATGACAACATTGTCTACTGCAATGGTTCCCAAAATTTTTCAAGTCACAAACCCTGTTTAAAACATGAATTTTTAAGATCCATATAATTTTACTTGTACTTCAAAAAAAGTGCAGCAAAACAAAACAGATATTAAAAAATGTTAATTTTATTCCTAATTAGTTACATGAAACTTGTTACAAGATAATGATTTTAGTGGTGAAATGTTTGGCATTTATTTTATATACTTAAAGGGTGTAGTTTTTCATAAGATCTAAATTTACTGACAGAGCTGACTCTGTCTCATTCGTTGACACATGCCTACCTTTGCACCCAAGCAAACAAAAAATCATATGAGAAAATTATGACTGAAATTAAATTTTGAAAGACTTTTATGACCTGCTGAAATACTGTCCATGACCCAGTGGTGGGTCGTGTCCTATGGTTTGGAAACCGCTGGTCCAACAACATGTGATGTCACACCAACATTTGCCATGGCCTGTACTTGCAAAATTATGGTAGTTTTGTTAAGATCACCACAATGAAAAAACAACAGTTATGTACAGGAGAATTTGACAATATCGTCACTTTTTTGCTGGTCCAGACATGAATATCATTTGTAGTGCATTTGAGTTTACCTATTATCATTGCTTTTGATCCCATAAAACCATTTTGTTTGTTTATACTGTTACACCAAAAATGCATTGCAGATCATTCAGATTCGGTGCTCCCTCTAACAAGTGCAAAGAACAAATTTCAAAAAATTTCTCAGAATTGTTTTTGAAAGAGCAAAAATAAGTTCAACAATTTTTGTAACTTTTTTCAGCATGTTCGTATTCTACAATTTTTCTGACAAAATTTTTAATCATCTTATGTATGGATAAAAGTGAAAAGAAATCCAAATTTTTTGTAATACCACAAGAACAGCGAGTTAGATCAAAAGAATTAATCTCCATGCAAACTTTTTAAGGGTGCACAGCAAATAACTTTTTTTATTTGACAGGCAAGCCGAATGAGTGTGAAATTCATTTTAACCAATGCCATAGCATCAATTCAAATATCATGCAACAAAAATATGACAAACCAAATGGTACATAAAACTTCTTTCTATTTTGAGGTGAGCAATGAAATTGCATAGTATCCCTTACCGATTCATTAAGTATGGTCTTTACCAATTCAACAGAAACAGTGAGCAGAAAAATGGGAAACTAAACAGGCAGAACCAAGTTTTGTAAAACTGTTTGGTGGGCCAGATTAGGTGCATGGGCAGTAGTTTGCCAACTCTGATCTAATTGGTGCCAAAGAAAACCAAATTAGAGTACTGGTATGACAGTTTGACATCCAAGTACAATTTGGTATCTTTCAAAATAGACCTCCACTTAAAATAATACATGTGGAATGCGGCCTGTTTTTTTACATTAGGAATCATTTTTGGAAATATGTACTAGACTATTTTCACTTAGGCTTAAAGGTCACTAATTTACGTTTTGTGTAGAGTAGTACATACCACCAAAAAACAAAACAATTGCTCTGCATTTCTCCACAGATTTTCAATCGTAGTTCAATTGTAATCTTGTGCAACATTTTAAGCTGAACTTACCAAACTTTGTCAAAAATTTGCTTCAACATTTTGCTATTCTATTATATGCTGGCAAAATTTGCAGGATTGGTAAATGACAAAACGAAACAAACAAAAGAAAAACCAAGGAAGAAAGTAAATTTGCACAATAGGTAAGTGCAGCTACAACTTAATACAAAAATTATAAGGTAACCATTTTCCCACTTACAGAAATATCAAAGTCTTAAAGTATTGATTAAAGTTTCACGCATGAAAGCATTAACCACACAGGATAAACAACATCAAATCAATTATTAGGTTCACCAATATCTAAATAATTGCAAAATCAAAATACTTTAATTTACAACTTCCAAAACTTACTTAGATCAGTGTGACACTTTTCTAAGCAATATCTACAAAGCTTATGCCCAGCAGTTTTTGTAAAATTTTGTGTAGCAGTCTTAAACATTTGTTAGGCATTAATCAGATGTGTGCAACCGAAACAGCAATCACTGACTAAGATTGTCTAACATTGCTACAGAGTTTGCTAACATTCAATGAGCAAAATTTAACGATTGAGTTTGATTTCACACTTTTTTTTGACCTACGCACATCCAAACAATTGCTTGTTGTTCAGAACTGCAGACTAAATTAAATCCTCTTATGTCCAAACTTAACTGTGTACCAGTAATATCATTTTAATCAAGCTTTTTGTACAATTACTGTGAAGTGCCAATTGCACACGTGAAAACATTGGTGCAACAGCACCAACAATAAGAACATATAATTTTTAAATGATTTCTGAATTTTTTATGGACTGCACCATACATTCCAGTTGTTTAAATACAACCAAAAAATACTTAAATGACCACACTTTCATAAAAGGATTTAGCCATTTGACAAACATCAAATTTTAACAAAAAACCTAAGGTGTTAACAGTGGTGTATTGTAGAGGATATTGTTGTATGAAGCTAATACAACATAATATGGAGCAATTTACACTTTGCAAAATACTGGCACTTTCCTGAGTTTGGAATTGAAAAGCAGGTGTCAATTTAATTTTATCAATGTTAAACAATCATCCAATATTCATATTGTGTTACCACTAACTTTGCATGAGTAAAAAATACATTTGAATTTATCAAAAATCAATGTCATATAAGAATGATTTCAAAAGTCTTTTTAATTACAGTTAGGTATTAAACCACTTCACAATGTAACAGTTCATACCTGTTGGAACGACAACTTGAAAATTGAAGTCAAGTTTTTGGCAAACAAAGGCTTGTAATTTTCACCAACATTCTTTATGATGGAATCCAGTAGATAGAGAAGGGGAAGTTTTTCAGTTGCCTGCTTTTGAAGTAAACAATTGAAACATCCATTTACAGAATAGGTTGTGACATATACATCAAAGAATTTTAAACGCCAACAACAGCAAAATTCACACAAACCGCAAAATCACCGAATCAATGGTAAATGCAAATGGCTGTTTTCAGTATATTTTACAGCAAAATAATACACTTTCCAAAATTTCACAACATACACTTCGTTCACTAATACATTGTTTAACACCTTAGAATTACAGTATCTGATCTAATTCTAACTGATTGCCTTCAAACTGCAATTTATCAGCGTACGGTGCCTTTTCTTCTTACATTGCACTTGGCTCAAACATCCAGCCTCCTAGTATTAAATGTGACCTACAGGCAATTAGCTTATATCATCAACATTTCTTGATTCTTGCAACTATGCTTTGACATTGGACAAACAACTGTTGACCGCTTAAGCCAAAGACAAAAAATCATTGAACCTAAGTTTTGACGTCATGTTGATTTATTTCTGACTTTTGCGAACGCATTGACTGTTCTGAGCAAAATGACTGGAATCACTTCAGCTGATCTCAATATGATCACATCTCCTAGACTTAACTGATTGACAGCGCAAAATATCAGTAACACCACATACGATACTTTTCTTATGTATAAACATTCTGTACTTGATTTTTGAAATAAAAACACCACAAAGAGCAACAAATAAAATATATTCAATATAATAGTATAAAGAAAAAATGTAAAAGTATCAAACAAATCTACAAATTGCCACATCCACAGGAGTACAGTTGATAACTTGCATTAGAATCATTTCACTATCATAGAAACAAAAATTACAATTTTTGGCATTGCAATATTTTTTGACTTAAATTATGGACCTCAAACTTTGGAACTAGGACAAAATGTAGCCACCTAGGTTAGATTTTCTAGTCTGCTGTATATGCTAATACCTTAAATAAGCAAAAATATAGTTTTTATTGTAGAAAAATAGTTATGAATAGTCTGATCTTGTAAGAAATCTGCAAGCTTATTTCATTATATTTTCAGCAATTCTTGTACATGTCTAACAACAGTCGTAATATGTAGCAAAATATAAAACAGCCAGAGGGGCAATGGCTCAAAAAATTTGCTAAAATTAATTTTGCTTTTAAGGTATTTCCACAAAAACTAGGAAAAATCTTAGCACATTAAGCATGTTTGCGGTAATGGATAGCCATTTCCTTTACATTTTATATGTTCTTTTAAATATTGCCAGCAGTAAATGAAGAAAAAACTGGCCATTGCAATTTTCACCACTTAAACGTATTTATCTACCAATAATAAGAAATAGTGAGTGTTTGGGTGAGCTTTTGATAGCAGATGTTTTTTTACACATTGATCATACTGATCTAAATGCCACTGCTGGATGATACTTGAGAAGCTTTCATGTTAATCACTTAATTTCCAGAGCTGCCAGTAATTCCTATCAAATACCTAATTTGTTTCAAACTGTGACTCCAAAGTTTTGATTAAAGCATTAAGATTTATGTCAGATCTATTGAGAATATGTCTGTTTCAAATCCATATTTGAAACAAAATGTTAGAGTCGTTGAAAGAGTGCAAAAACGTTATACTAAATATGTGTTAAAAATGTCATGTTTTGCACTGCTGCTGCAATGATCATTTTAAATTGTTTAGAATAACCTTTAAATATTATCACCAAGAGTTTGACTTTAATTTTGGTTTTTAAGAACATTCATTGATTAATTCATTTAAAATTTCATGACGTTTTAATTATGCCTCAGTTTTATCAACTAACTTGCATCATCGTGACTCTCCTGTTCTACTCTAAAAACTTCCTGTCATTTCTAAATCCACAGTTGCAAAAAATTATTTTGCTGTTTATGTTGTGCCAGTGTGAAATAAGTTGCCAAATGAAATGATAAATTTGAGCTCTCTTCTCATACTTAAAAACAAAGCTAATATATTTAGATATTAATGTATATTCTTTTGTAGATCTACTAATGTTAAGGTTGTGCAAAATGAATGATACTTGTATATCAGTTGGGAACTCAAAACTATCCAACAATTTTGTTTTAACAATTTATCTATGATTACCATAATCTTAAGTGTTGGTCGCAGCCAGATCCATTTCAACTTTTTGAGATATTAAATTTACCAACAAAAAATACACTTACGGATGGTATAATTTTGGTCAAATACTGTCTTATACATTACCAAAAATGCATAAAAAAAGTTGGATTCCCCTAAAGTTGTTTTCAAGTATTGCTCATTAAATTAACTTTATTGTGTATCAGAAACTTCTTTCGTAATTCCATTATTTTTCTGTTTAATACTTTAGTTGATAGACAAGCACTTTCTGCATAGTTTGTATTAAGTTGGAAGTGGCTATTTTGACATCAACAGCATTTTACCCATGGAAACTATTTTGTTGTAATCATTCATGTGTGTTTATATTGCCATAATTGGTGTAATTCTACAAGTGATGCCATGCCACATTGGATAGTGCATCTGCCTTGAAATGCTATGGTTGCAGGTTGAAGTCTTGGCTGGCAGGGCAGGCCTACAGAGAAAAGCAGAGTACACTGGAGGGGAAGCCTGGTATATGAATGTATGGGGTATTGTGCACTGGGAGAGAGTGCACAGTGTGGAGCAATTTTTTTAATTGATTACTAAAATTGACCAATCACAAACGACCAAAAGTCACATGTTCAATACATCATCAAGATTGATTAATCACAAATAACTCACAGCAAAATAGCCTCCAAGGGTAAAATGCCATTAATGGCAAAATAGCCACTGCCTATCAATTTCACTATATCAAAATAAGCAAAGTGAGTGTACAGCCACCAATCATCAGTTCTTCCAGTCACTTGAGTTTTTGTGAAAAAAGCTTAGTTATGCCTGGCTAAATTTATTCTTAATATCTTAAAAACAGTAGTAAAAATTTTACCAAAATTTAATAATTGGTTTTATGCTTTAACCAAAAACACTTTTGACCACTTAAAGCTTGATGACAATCCAGCAACAAAAATTTGGATAGGTTTTTAAACTACAGCATATGTTTTTAGGGGGTGGGCTATCTGCTTATCCAAATAAAAATGAGCTAAAAGCATTACTTTTTGATTAAAAATAAATTGAAAATGTTTTACCATTGTTCTGTTATGGATTAGTTGGAAAACCAAATATTGTATTCCTAAAAAGTTCACAAATTTATATGTTTGTGCAAATAAATGAAAAGTCTGAAAATATGAGGCTAGATCAAAAGGTAATATTGCATTAAATTTGTTAGACAGATCTAAAGATATTGTCGTTTCTTTGTTGCTCCATGTCCTGAAAATACCTAAACATCTAAACTGTATTAACCTGTACCAGTAGATACAACTGTTGTTGAAAATTTTAGATTTACTTACGCTGATGGTAATCAATGTTTCTATTATAATGAAATGACTCATTGACCAACAAGCTGACAAGTACTAGTATTGATCATTCAATATTTAGATCCTGATCTGATGAGCGAATGCATAAGTTTTCACTTAAAAAATACGCAGAAATTCATTTTCATTCTAGCCTTATAAGCACAGATATATAAAATTACAATAAAAACGAACCTTGATTAAACTACTTTTACATGTTGGTTTGCCACTTTAATTACAAGCAACAGTTGAATCAAGGCATTTTTCAAAGTTTTTAGACTAAGTAACCACAACGTTATAAGCTAGTATAGACTTATTTGTATCCAACATAGCTTATTTTGATAACTTGTTGCCCCTACACTAATTTGGTGAGATCATGAATTTACAAGTGGCAAAGCAGTATGCAAAGAACTACGGTAATTAATGAAACCAAACATTAACCTTAGTTATCTGAGCTTCAATGAGTTGAACAATGGTTTCGGCATACTTCTTGTTTTCTTCTGCAAGAATGGTAAGCATATTGATATGTGGCTTGGAATTGAACGTCAAGTCATTTAATGACGTTTGATACTCCTCAGTGAGATCTTCCATAACTGATCAACGGATCAAAAAAGTAAACTTCCAAATCGCAAAAAAAACTGACACCAGGCTTATAGCCTAGTTCGGATTTTTTACTTGCGATTTTGCTGCTAAAATCATATAGCAGATGGTTTGCTGTTATACATTTACAACTGATTCATGACCACTACAATCACTTGAATGTTTACTAGTAAGTCTACAATGGAGGCTTTTTTCTTCGAGGTAATTTTTAGTGTTGCCAACAATTTTTCATCAACATTAACTTGCATCCGCTAAATATGAAAGTAAAATAGACAAACATTTGTTAAAATTCAAACTCCCAAATGGCTTTGACTACAAGTACAACCAATATTTAATTTTATACAAATGATATATGGCAAGGGTCATAATCAGGGGCGCAAAATTCACTTTTAAATCTTTTTGCATTGACAAAGATGCCACTAATATGATGAAGTAGCAAATCAAGAATGCTTTTGCGAAACAAATGGCTGTGATCAAAAGAGCTGCCAACCTCTGATCTATGCTACAATAAACGTAAAAATCAATAGAAGTCAGCGTCTAGAAAAAATTGTATCTCTTCCTAAAATCGGGCGGCAACTGTTAGATATTTTTGAGATTGCACTTGAAGATTGCGTAATATGAGATTAGGACCCACATAATTTGGTTGGAAACATTTGATCCCAGTGAATGGCAAACATCACTAGTGGTAGGTAAGCAAATTTTATCAGCAATCTGGTTATCTTAAAGCTTGCACATGGTTACACATCAATAAAACGTCGATTTTACTGAGGTGGAGAGGCGACTTGCCTAAAAACGTAGATAACAAAATTTTTTGCGAAGATTTTTAATAATTACAAAACTATTTTGTATTTATTGTATTTACTAAACCACTTTGTATTTTACAAAACTATTTTCAATTACAAAACTATTAGTCTTTGTAACACCTTTATAATTTTGTATAGCATAAAATTTCATTCTCTACAATTACGTGGGCTAACGTTTGTCTCACGTTTGTCAAACAGAGACCAAGCAAGAGATTTTAAATTTTGTCAGCAGGCCATACTTTTAAAAACAACATGCCATAAACTCATCTCCACCACAAAATAATGATGAGGAAAAATTAAATTCATTAAAGAATAAATAATCTAAAAATGTGAAAGACTGTGCCAACAGGCACCTCTACATGTTGCTTTGCGATTGACGCAAGCCGTAATTTAGACTTAAAAAATGAACTTTGAGGCAAACGCAAGCTTCCCTTGCAAAATTCTAATGAGCGTAATTTGAAGTCTATCAAAAAAATCTCAAGTTAAATCCATCGTCACCTATATATTTATTTTTAATCAACATGTAAAACGTTTTTTCACGCATTTTATTTGGAAGGCTTTTTTGTCTCAAAGGCGCGACATGGGAATCCAAGCTACAGCATCAAATCTATCGTTATTTTGTGAAGTTTTAGAGTTTTAAGCTTCTCGCATTTAGGTGTGTGCGATTTACACGAAAACAAGACAATTTAGCAAGTAATTCTGAAGCTGGTATGAAAGATCTTTTTTTGAAAACGTACGCTTTTGACAGTCCAAGTTGCTTGTCATTAAATTATTGGTGCTTACGCTGTTTGAAGTTGCTGCTCCAAGTGGAAATTACGTCCCGTGGCGAAGTTGTAAATTTGTATTACCGTTTGATCATCGTTCGGTAAGTCGAATATGTTAATTGTTCTGAAATCTTTGTTCATACTGTATGAAACATTAATTGAAGTAATTATTTCCGTGTTCAAATCTATAAGTTTGATGGTTCTATTACTTCCGTTTCACGAATTTAGATAACTTACTCAATAAGCGCTGTTACTGTGATGTACATTTGGCAGTTGTATCTTTGTTGTTGCAGAAAACCGTTTCTCTTGTCATCACTTTTCATTTGTTAACCGACGCGATGGTGTAGTGGTTAGAGAGTCTGCTTCGCAGTGGGTAGATTTGGGGTTCATTCCCCTTATCGAGTCATACCAAAAGACCTTAAAAAATGGTATCCACAGCTTCCCTGCTTGGCACTCGACATTTAGAGGAGGTTGTGGAGAACAGGCCAGCAAGTTCGCTTGTTGTGTTGCTGAGGAAGGCACTTAACTGGACGCCCCCGCCTTTATGTGGAAGACAATAGGCCTAGATGCCTTGAATGGCCCGCAAAAACCAATGGCAAACCACTGCAATATCTTGCCAAGAAAATTTCAGGAATATAGTTCATGAAGTCACTAGAAGTCGATGCCGACTTGACGGACAAAACAAAAAAAATCAACTCCTTTGTTTGCATTATATCTTTGTCAACTATTACTGGACTTTTTGTTTGTCGAAGAGAGAAGAAACGCGTTTATTTAAACTGCCCTGTAAAGGCATAACTTTCGGGCCTGCTTTTAAACAACGCTTGGGATTCATCCCCAGATAAAACTGAAAACTTTTGTTTCAGCATTGAATGAAGTCTAGTTCCAATTTTGGCATCTAACAAAATTCTGTATACTTTGACAAAGGAACAAATATTTCCAAATTCTTTACAACAGCAATTTTGTAGCCGTCTTGGTTAAACTAAATTGTCTCAGTCAAAACAACAAACGTATGATTAACCTAAAATTTATTATGGGGGCTGGAAAAATTAATTCACTTTTTAACTTTCAAGACTCTTATAGCGTGTTTTTACTGCTTTCAAAAACTTAAACAAACGAATGTTTCGTGAGGGACTATTAACTCGAATTTTTTCATTGGCTCTTCTGTTGCTAGAAAGGTCAAAGAAAAAAGCTTGAATTCTAAATTATGTAATCATCCAGGACATTGGACTTGCACCCATTTTTAGGTAAGTCCACGTCAGAGTTCATTGCACTAGTTCGAGTCCTAGTCCAAGTCTAACTCAAAATTTCACTCGTGTGTCAGTGATCTCTTAACCATGCATGAATTGATTTTGAAATACAAATCAGTGATGCACCCATGAGCCTTCGAAAAATATAAGCAAGGAGAGGGGGACAAGTAGGCTGAAAATCAATAATTTCTTCCAAATTACAAGCGAGGACTTTTTTTGAATACCGCTAATTTCAAAACCCAATTTTACTGAATTTTTATCCTAATTAAAGGGGGTCACTTTTTCTTTTGCAAATCAATTTTTTAGATGATAAATGCTCCCCTTGTTCTCCTCCGCGGACGCCCATGGATGCTCTTTTGCCGTTGCAAAAAACACAGTTTTTCTCTATTATTCTTGAGGTCTTGTTTTGACTTTATCCATTCATTAGTGAGTAAATTGGGTGTCAGCTGTTCACTTTGCAAATCGATCGTTGTTGCATATCAAAGTTTACAAACATCACAAGGTTCTTATAAAGTTGTTTTAGTTTGCTTGCTTCAAGGTAGTGCTCCTTTGAGACCCCTGCTAGATTTTTGACTATTGACCTTGGTTTTAGAAATTTTTCAAGCATACTTTTGTATTTCTCCACCTTGTGACACAGTCCAAGATTGACAAAACTTTCAAACTTTTTTATAACTCCCTAAGACATTTGGCGTTCTCAATTTTCTTGCTATGGTTCGTACTTGTAGTGTCTTCTATTGCACTGGACCTTAACTTAAACGTTACTGGAAGAACACCATATATTGTTGATACTATGCGCAATTTATTTACAAGCTTTCCATTTCCCTGACAAATAGGATATAATACTCAGCAACAAGCTTCACATGCGAGAAAAACCTATTCTGGTAGTCGCTCCTCTCCTGACATTTCCTTTGCTCCCTTCTTTTTTGCCTTTCTTGCTCCTGGGAGGTGCTTCAGGATCTGGGTTCTGACCACCTAGCAATTCTTCTATCTATCCCCCTCTCTCCGGTCTTTCGCCCCAACGAGTGTCCCCCTTCCTTCAACTTTCAGAAAGCTCGCTGGGATGACCTTGCCTACTGCTTTGGCTCTCACGGTCCCTCTGCAGGGGAATACTCGTCTTTTTCTCTTTCCTCCGGTGCTGCTCTTTTTATCTCTCTGGCACTGAATGCGGTCAAATCTTCCATTCCTTTCGGCCGCATCAAACGCCCTCCTAAAGCCTGGTGGTCTGTTGAGGTGGAAAGTGCGGTTAGTGAAAGACGCAAGGCTTTTGCTGCCGCTCACAGAAGTGATGAAGATCGCCAGGCTTACATCTCCGCTTCTCGATGCGCCTGGTCAGTCATCGCCAAAGCCAAGGCTGAGACATGGCAGACGACTTGCTCTTCTCTTTCACCCAAATCAAAACCAAAAACTGTATACCCTCTCCTTCGCTCTATCACTGGCTCTCCTTCCTCGCCTTCCTCCTCCCCTAATTTACCCAACTGTTCTCCTCCCAGGAAATCGGCTTCGGTCTACGCCGCTTACCTGAGATCCCACTTTTCCGTTTCTCAGCAAAAGACCCTGCGTAGCAGAGCCAGAGACTACCTCTCCGAGCTCCGCCGAGCCACGTGCCCTGAGGAGTCTCATTCGTTCTTCTGCTCTCCTTTCTCCCCCACTGAATTTCCTGCGGCTACCTTCAACCTCTCCTTGTCCACTGCCACTGGCCCAGACAAAGTTCCCTATCCTATGCTAAATCATCTTCCTTGATCTGGCATGGATTTTCTTCTTCACATCTTCAATCTCTTCTGGTCTTCGCATTCCTTTCCTTCCAACTGGAAGACATTTTCTATTATTCCCATATACAAGATGGGAAAGTTTTTCGACTCTCCTGCTTCCTTCAGGCCTATCTCTCTCACCTCCTGCGTATCAAAGCTTTTTGAAGGCATCATTCTATCCCGTCTACTCTGTTTTCTGGAATCTAATTCCATTCTCTCTCGCTGCCAGGCCGGTTTCCGGTCTGGACGGTCTGCTCTAGATCAAATTCTGTACCTTTCGGATGGGTTCAACAAACCCAGACAGGGCTCTCGGACGATTCTGTCTACTATCGATTTCTCGAAAGCTTTTGAATCTGTCTGGCACCTCGCCCTTTTCCATAAACTGATTTCAGCTGGCCTCCCTGTTTGCTTTGGTTGTTAGACTCAATCTTTCCTTTCTGATAGGCGCGCTTGTGTGGTTTATCAAAATCACAAAAGTCGTTCCTTTCGAGTCCGTCGAGGTGTTCCGCAAGGATTTGCTCTTGGCCTTGTACTTTTCTCTCTATTCATCAATGATCTTCTGGCCTCTCTGCCTTCTTCCGTCAGCTGCTCTCTTTACACTGACGATCTGGCCATTTGGTCCTCCCCCCTCGGTCCCCACTGCGGTGGAGGTCTCACAAGGAGCTCTGATTCGATTGTAGCGCTGGTCTGAGTACTGGTGTCTTCCTCTCAATCCGAGAAAATGTGAGGCCTCCATCTTCGCAGTGGATCCCACCAAGCTAACCTCCAACCCAACCTCCTCCTACTCGGCTCCTGCCTCCGTTTCAATCCAACTCCAACTTTTCTTGGGGTCACCTTCGACCGCACTTTTTCCTTTTCTAAGCATGTATCTTCGCTGAAGGCCAACTTCTTCTCACGTCTCAAGGCCTTACGCTGTATCTCTGCTTCCTCATGGGGCCCCTCTAAGGAGTCCTTCTCTCTTCTGTATAAAGGTTTTCTTTGGTCCCTTCTCACATATGCTTCACCCGGATGATTTCCTTTCCTAAGCGCTACCAATCTTACCAAATTGGAACGCCTCTATCAAGCGGCTAGTTGCGCCATCTTCGGCTGCCTCTCGTCCTCCCCTATCCCGCTTTTTCTCTCCTAGGCTTCTCTACCTCCCTCTCGAGTCATCCTGACTCATTTCACTCTTTTTTCTTATGAGCGGGCCCTTCATCTCCCAACCTCTTTTCCTACTTCAGACTTGGAGTGAAACCAAGACTCTGCCGATCGTCCTGAAGAGCTTTTGCGTCCACTCACCCGCTCATGCTTCCTTCTACCTCTTTTAGGGAGGCTCTGCTGGCTTGCCCTCCCTTTCTTCCTTAGAATCTGCCTTCCTTCACTGTGGAGTCCACCCTTTCCACTTCATGCTCCCGCTCCGATCCCCCCTCTCTCTAGCCAACGAGCGGGTCTCGCCCACCTTGACTCTCTCCTCCCTCATGATCTGGTACCCTGAACTAACGGCTCTGTTCCTTTTTCTTTTGGCAAAGGCGCCTCCGGCGTATTTGCCAATTGCTCTCTCTATGGCACTGTGACCACTCTTTCCTTTTAGCAGGCCCAGTATGTTCAAGTTTTTCCGCTGAAGCCTGCGCCATTCTTTAAGCTCTTTGCTGGTCTCGGCAGCACCAACAAGTCCGCCATTTCTCTTTTCTTCTCCTATTATCTGACTCTCGTTCTGTCCCCACCACTCTGTTCTTTCCTCCATCTTTCCTTTTACCTGAAACTCTCAGGCAGATCAGGCAGGAACTGTCTTCTCTCTCCTTCTGTTCTATTAGACTACAATGGGTCCCCGGACACTCATTTCTACCGGGGAACGACACGGCTAATGAGCCAGCCAGACGGGGAGCGCTACTTGCGCCCTCCTGAATCCCTTGTAGTCTCTCTCCTCTTACCTCTCGTATCCACTCCCGTCTTATCTCGGACTGGAGGCGTACTGTCTCATCGAAGTATTTTGACACACAGGCTCCCTCAATTTCCACCGAGGAACTTGTGCTCCCTCGTCATGCTCGCTGTGTGTCTCTCTCGCCTACGCTGCAACGGACACAGCCTACTGTTAAGTTCTTATCTCTCTAGGATTGGCAGAATCGAGAATCCTTCCTGCAGCGCCTGCGAACGCTCATTTCAGGACACCTCTGATCTCATTCTGCACTGTCCAGCTACGGACTCTTTGCGCCGCTCACTCTTTGACGACTCACTATCTCTTTACGACCTCTGGTCCAGACCCTGGGGAGTTGCTCGGCTTCTGGGGCTCCATGGTCTTCCGCCATGCCCCCATCCCTCGGAAGGGGTCGGGTAAACAACAACTACAGAAAAACTTATTCATCGTTACCATTTATTTATCATTATTCAGTTCCAGGAGATGTGACTAACGTTACTAGACAAATATTTTGGTTCTAACTGCGAATACAAAATTCCTACAAAATAACGTCATATTTGGCTTATGCAGTACAATGTTGTTCCATTGATTCAATTCATACAGTACTCGTACCAAAAGAACAGAAACTTGTATGGACTTTAGATCAATCTTAACTGCTAACTGTAACGTATGTAACTGTAACATCGCATATTGTCGACATTCAATAAAATCCTGTCACGTTCAGCCTCACCTTTTTTTATCTTCATGGCCCTGTTATCTGTTACAATAAAGTCCTTTTTTTAAATCAAACTTTATCATGAAGTTTTAAATAATCGTACAGACTTAAACTTCTCTGTGATTTCTTTCAGTATTCTCGAATCCCTGCGTAAGTACCTTTACTGTTGCCCGTTGATGATAAATATTTGATCATTAATTGCTAAATAATTTCTCAAGTGGACTGTTGCAGCATCGACTTTCAGGAAGAGCAGTACATTTTTTGAAATGTTCTGTACTTATTAGTGAAGTTGCTCAGATCGTTGTAAATCGAGATTTCGCACACCCTCTCTTGAAATGCTAGCACCCACTTGACGTGCTGTTTCTCCCACAAGACCAAGGAATTCTGTGGAGTTAAACATTGCCAAAGGAACACCACTGCTTACAACAAGATCGATTAGGTGCAATTTGAACTCATGATTTGTAATTTTGACTTTCACCGTGACTGACTTGGGTTGATCAAAAGACCTAATTGCAGGTAGACTTGATCCACTGTTTCGCTTGTCTTGAACTCGCCCTACTTTCGTTGCCTTTACCAACTCGTTGTCTTTCTTTTGAACCTTGTGATACTCAAAGCTGTGTTTTTTCTTAAAATGTCGTTTCGGGTTAGAACCAACATTTACGGTTTTGGTGACTTTCGACCGCACTTTTTCCTTTTATCTGAACAAAGCACTTCATGACTATTGAATTTCTCTTCAAAAACTTTGCAAATATAATTTCCATCATCTGCTTGCTCAATGTAATCATATGCGTCCATTTTTTTATTTCCATCCAAAGAACCTGAGAATAACTTTAAATCAAAAAATTAGCCAAGTGTGAAGGATATCAGCCGGAAGTAACTCTAGAAATTATTCGCTTTAGTTATTATTGGCCGGCTTTGCCAGCGTCGCCTGGCAAGGCACCCGTCAGTAATGTTGTGGTTAACAAAATCGGTTCAGCTGGCCAAGCCGGCTTCACTCGATGGATAGTTGAGAAAACGGTTACAGAAAGTTTATGGTTTTTCACATAGCCAAACCTCGTTCCGAAATAAAAACTATCGTTTTTAAAACGGGATTGATAAAAAGACATTTGCGTGGGATTGCGCATAGCCACTACATGTATTCCAAGTTTCTGAAGCACTTGGAAACGTCTAATTTGCATTGTTTTTACCATAGGTCTCCTTAAACTTAACAAACTTTTATTTCTTAAATCGAACTAATGCTTCAATTGAAAGGATGTAAAAGTTATGGAAGGGCGCTATAATAATTGATATGCACTATCGGGATTAAGCTATTAAATATTAGGTCCATTACTTTCAGCTTTATAGTTGGGTATTTTTATGAGCTAACGCCTCTGACTTGGTGCATGTTGCGTGGTCCTAGCATAAACGCAGCCAGGCAAAAAGCAAACTAACTCGAAATCAAACACTCGCGGCTAAGCTGTGAAAATAGCAATGCCCTCATCAGCATTGTCGAATTTAAGAATATCGGTTCAGTTGGCTTCACGAAATTGATATTTGTGAGAACAGGAATAAAAAGTTAATGTGTTGTTGGCATGGTCAATTGTCGTTCCAAAATAAAAAGTACCGTTTTTTAAAAGGAAATCGATTAAGCCTTAAAAAACCAATACTGGGGTTGCGCATAGCCACCATTGTTTTCCAAAGGTTTTTGGAGTTCCTGACTTCATCTTTCTTGGCTTGTTTCCTACGTAGGAACTGAACTTGCTCGCAATTAAAACAGCCAGCGATTCCAAAAAGTTTTCATTTGTTCAATTTATGAAATGCTCGGAAGTAAAATTTCAAAGTTATGGACAGGAGAGACCTTAAAGTAGTTTACCTAAGTATTTTTAGGAATACCACATTAAATATTAGGACCAGCTGTAACGACTTTTTCGTATCTAAATGCCCATTTTTACGACCTAAAGCCACTGACTGCGTGCATGTTGCTTGGTTCTGGTATTTACGCGGCTGAAGAGAACAGAGCAACCCGAAGTCATGCACCAACCGTTAAGTTATTACAATAGTTACCATTAGTAATGATGGGATTAAGACTATCAAATCAGACGCTGCGTGGGCCTCGCCCAATTGCAAAGGGAATGGCTTCAACATTTAGATGATATGTAGCTCGAAACTAATAATTTGTCGCAAAATATAAAGCAGGACCATTTTTACCTTCATGTTTTTGTAGGGAGATCACCAATTTGTTTGTTTGGAGTAGGCGGCTACATTTTAAAATGCTTAGAGACTTCATTTTTAGATAAACCTTTTTGAAAATGTAGTAGATAGCAAATGCCAAAGAAGCATGCTTTTGAGAAAATATAGTGATAATGTACCAAACAACTAACTTTTTCTTGATATTGCAATTTTCTGAAGTGCAGCTACCAAAAATTTTTGATAAATTTACTTGTAGGCTACATTTAACGATTTTTGAAATCTTCATTTTTTTGATAAATCATTTTGCGAATACAAATAGATAATGCCAAAGAACCACGCTTGCTTGGAAAGAGTAGGCAAAATATTTTTACTCGGCTTATTATATTTTTGAGAAAATAAAATTACGCTACAGGTTTTAAAGTTCAACTTTTTAGTATAAAAGCTAATGGTAAATATACAGTCAGGGACGAAAGTTTAAGACCAGGGATGTCAAACTGGCGGCTCGCGGGCAAAATGTGGCCCACGACGTAATTTTTTTTGGCCCACGTAAGGATTTTGTGGTACAATACGAATGCCTGGTCTCTGAATTTGGTCTTCGAAAAATTGTTCTCCGAAAGAAAAAAAATCTTTTAAGTTGAAATTACGTGAAAATAGCGACCGTCGCCGTGATGAGAAGATTTATTTTCAAAAAAAGTTCAAGTAGGTATTGAGTGAAAAATCCGAGACAGTTCCTATTGAAAGCATTAGTCTCCAAAAAAAAAATATGTACAGAAATGTTTCTCAAATTGTGTGCCGCGGAAGATTTGCAGGTGTGCCGCGTGTTTTTTTAAGGTGCTTAATACCTACATAAATTTTCTGTTAAAATTGAGAAAATGCTGCCATGAAGTGATGGTCGACAACAGCTATAAGTCGGGTGGGCGGGTGGCATTGCAGGTTACGGCGAGAGAAGTAAAGACATTTTGGTAACCATCAGACAATTTTCGAAGATCGCTGCCTGGAGAAGTTGTTATTTCGAAATAATGCCAGTCGCCATCCATAGGAATAGATTTGCGTGGCTGGTGTGCCGCGAAATTTAATCAACTGGTTTCCTGTGCCAGCAGACAAATACGTTTGGAAACCATTGATATACAGTCTTGCCTGCTCAAATTTTTTTTCAACAGAGTCTGGCCCATACAAAATCCAGGTATGTAAATGTGGCCCGCAGCACTGAATGAGTTTGACACCCCTGTTTAAGACCATCTTCGCCAAAAACCCACATTTTACTGAATAGGCTTCTTAATAACGTAATACCACGTATGGCTGCGTTAGAATGCATATTTAAGTTTTGAAAACAAACTTTGCTACCTAACAACATTCAAGTTTTATTTCTTGCTTAGTATTTTAGACGTTTCGCAGCAAATCAACAGAGAAAGTACGAAATTTTGACACCTGAAAAATGGGCAAAAAATCAGCAATCAGCGCTGAAAAACGCGCTCAAATTGTCAGACTTAGCACAATGAAGCTCTAAGAACGTGAAATATCTTGGCAGATGAAGGTTAGCAAGACTTGTGTACACAATGCCATTAAAGAATTTCAAAACGAAGGAACTTTTAAGGACAGCAAAAGATCAGGTCATCCAAGGATTTCCAGCAACAGGGACGACCGTGTTATCAGGAAGGTATAGCCTGGGGCAAAATTGCTGCACAAGCCTGCTTTTGTGGCAGGGAGCTCCATCATGCATAAAAATTGTGCAATTATGCATTTTAATGTGTAGCACTAGCTTCTCCTTAAGCAGCTCTACGTATTTGAAGCCATTTATATTGCTTCCAGGGGCAAAAATAGAGGCCAGCTCTACTATTTGCTGTCCTGGACCCCCAAATCACTTGACTGGGGGGTGCTTCGCTGTTAGAATGATGAATTTTTTCGTATATCGTGCTCCAGGTGGTCTCCAAATTCGATATTTCCGAGCAGAGAATTGCTTTATTGAGGATTCATCTGAAAACAGAACATTTTTCTACATCTCTGTGTCCTAGTCAAGATGCTTTTTTGCAAACTCTAAAAGCTTCTTTTCATTGCTTCCGTTAGACGTGGTTTCTGAGCTGGTCTGTATAACTTTGGGCCAAAATCAATAGATAACCTATGCGTAATTGTCTTAACATAAATTTTGCTACCTCTTTCTGCCATTCCAACGGGTATTTTTTCAGCAGAGCGTATGGGAGATCGGCTAACTACCTTCCTGATAACACGGTCGTCCCTGTTGCTGGAAATCCTTGGATGACCTGATCTTTTGCTGTCCTTAAAAGTTCCTTCGTTTTGAAATTCTTTAATGGCATTGTGTACACAAGTCTTGCTAACCTTCATCTGCCAAGATATTTCACGTTCTTAGAGCTTCATTGTGCTAAGTCTGACAATTTGAGCGCGTTTTTCAGCGCTGATTGCTGATTTTTTGCCCATTTTTCAGGTGTCAAAATTTCGTACTTTCTCTGTTGATTTGCTGCGAAACGTCTAAAATACTAAGCAAGAAATAAAACTTGAATGTTGTTAGGTAGCAAAGTTTGTTTTCAAAACTTAAATATGCATTCTAACGCAGCCATACGTGGTATTACGTCATTAAGAAGCCTATTCAGTAAAATGTGGGTTTTTGGCGAAGGTGGTCTTAAACTTTTGTCCCCGACGGTGCATGTTATGTATTATCGGAATCGGTCTTGAAATACCCTTTAATTATATTAAAAAGTTTGAAAATCGGTTGAGAAATGAGGTCACAAGTCAATTTTTATCTAAACTATGATGATCTCAGGTGCCACAAGAACGTGATAATAGTGCCAGGTAGCATAGTGACATCACAGAGCGATTTAAGAGTGCAAAAAAAAAGCAAGAAAAGCATGCTTAGAAAGGTTAAACTGCCTTAACAGAAAATTCATAGTGGCATTGCCAATTCATCACACATTGTTGTAGGGTTTCTTTTATCGAAGACACCTTAATAAGATCTTTCCCAAAAGCTTTTAATCGCGTTTCTACGATCAGTATTTATTGAGTAAATTAAGAAAACAAATTTTATAATTAATTGTCAATTATGACATTGTGTGAGATCGTAAAGAAGTAAAATTTGTTGAAGTTGATAAGTCGGGTACTGGCTTTCGTCTAAGCCAAAAACCGTGTTCCTCAGTCAATAAATGCGATTTTTAAAAAATTATCTTTGACTATGACGTCATTGTGACGTCGCAAACCCCCCTTGTGACACTCACCCGAGGAGGTGTTCAATCGTGCCAAGTTTGATGTTTGTACGACAGGATATTATGGAGGAGTTAAGACAGACAGAGACAGAATTGCGCTTTATACGTATATTACATTACACATACCTGCGTGATACACAGGGGCGGCTCGTCTAAAAGTACTGCTGGGCTGCAGCCCTCCCAAAAGTTTTTAAAAAATCTTTTTGCGCTACAAAACTGTTTTTTCAAAGAGAAAATAGTAGAATTTTAAGATTTCCAAATCAAAGATCGCAAATCAAGAATCCTATTACAACTTTTTTTATTGGAAACTTCAACAAGTTAAGCTGCCAATTTCTCCGCCCTCCTTCCCGATAAAAAAGAAACTAGGAAAAGCCATGTGAGCAGGAGATAATTGGTGTGAGAGGTTTGGTCGCAGTTTGAGCTGCTTTTTGGTCCGCCCAAACCGGTTTATTTTTACGTTCAAAGCCACTTTTCATCTCAAGCTGGAACAAATAAAGCAGCTAAAAGCTATTTGTGATCATGAGGTCTGACTTTGACTATTGTATATTTTCAGCAGTTATTCGAAATATGTTGATTTTTGGATGCATCTTGTTGTAACAATCGGTAGCATACACAATAATGACCAACTACCGATAGCATACCCCTAGGTTCATCAACTGCCCTAGCAGATGGCAGGTTTTTCTGTGTAGAGTGAGTTTGATCAATTAGGTGAAGCAATCATCTGATCTTTTGTATTGTTTCCCAATTCCACGCATGTTAGTAGATAACTCTGCAAGATGGCTTAAAAATCGGTCTTGCTCAGTCAACTGTTGCATTATACACTACGTTAGCGCTCATGCTCGGTTCGCAAGTCTTCAGTAAAACTGGGGTCACCATGACGGTTAGACTGCTTAGCCCCACCAGCTGTCTGCCAAATAAAGATGGAGGCATCCCGTTAAGTGCCTTGCCCAAGGACACAACAAGCAAGCTTGCCGGCTTGTTCTCCGCACTATTCTTATTTTGCTGAGCGTCAAGCAGGGAAGCTGTGAATACCATTTTTTAAAGTCTTTTGGTATGACTCGACTTGGGAAATGAACCACAAGTCTACCGACTGCGAAGCGGACGCTCTGACTACTACGCAATTACCGGCGCGATGTTTATATTTGTTAATGATATAATTTTTGATTTCCGTGGCTGAACTGAACATGCGCCCTTTGTTTCCGCACGCCTTTATGCTTTCTCTGTTTGGCGTTTGGCAGCTTGAGGTTGAAATGAAACTCTCGTGCGTTTTTCGCCTAAAACCGGCGAGATTTGTATTTTGACTAGCTGGCGTCTCAATCCAAACATTTAAAATGGTAACGTTCTGAAGTTTAAAGTAGTTGCTTTATTTTTGTTGCTCCACGAAGGTTGAATTTTGTTATTGTATCAATTTATTTTACAAGGAAGCCCTCGGTGAATTTTTGCTCTTTCTTTTTATTTGATATTTGGAATTTATTTAACTGAGTTTTTTGGCATTCCATTTATTTTTACTGAGTTTACCGCAATAAAGAAGCTTTTACTCAATTGTTGTAGTAAAGAAGTAGCAAAGGCCCTGGAGTTCCTCCAGGGCACTTGTGTAAAAATTTTCATTGATCGAAGATTTGTTACAACTGGTCTAGATGATACAAAACTCACAAAGTTCACGCATAAATGAATTGCTTGGAAAACCACTAATTCTATATGTTTGTGCTTTTAGCTTTAGATGTAAACCTATAAGCAAAAAACAAGTACATTTACTATTCATTTCTACAACAGGTTTAAACATAATTTTGTTTGACCTTCTTCAAATTATTTAGCGGGCTGGTTTGAATAATAACACTGTAATTTAAGTTCAGGATCAGCAAAAATTCTTTTTAGTGGTTTGGTTCAATAGGATGGTTGCGTATGACGTCACACATTTCGCGCCAAAAAGTAGCTGACCAAAAGCTTTAATTTATGCTGGAAAGGTATAGGGTGAACACCAACTTTTGACGTTATTTTGAAAACTAATGAGAAATTAATTAAAAATTGAAATAAATTATTGCTAGTTGGATCCTCGGAAACACATAATATTAATCAAAAGTAATTTGGTTGAGATTAGGTCTTTCAGTTTGCTAGTCTAAACTTAGTACTGCGTGCCAATTAAAAAAAATTACCCCCAAGAGAAGTGCCATCTAAATACCATTATTTCCTCACGTAAAAATAACTCTATAGCAATTAGATGCTCGTCGGTACATTAGCAAAAACAACCATTATCTGATCATTATTATCGGTAACGTAAGCTTGCTTGTTGTGTCCTTGGGCATGGCACTTTACAGCATGCCTCCATCTTTATGAGGCAAACAGGTGGCGGAGCCAAGCAGTCTACTCGTCGTGGTGGCCCAGTCTGATGAAAGACATGCAAACAGAGCCTAAGCTCATACGCATGAATAAATGAATCGGTACCGTAAGTTTTTAAATTACCCTTGGTTCAGCAGCCCAGGCAATAGCTCAAAAAATTGTTTAAGGAATAGTTAAGATCACAAAATTACATTTGATATATCAATACGACTGGTCTGCGAGCACTATTGACAAAAAAGTTCAAAAAATTACTAATTTTGTCCATCAATATCTTATCCAACAAATGACAATCGGTATAGATGTCTTCCCTGTCATTTAGACTACAGTATAATTTAAGTTTACAACTTTTCAGTAAGCTTATGCAACTACATATACTGTATAAGTTGCATATTACAATTAACTTAAACTCCTCATTCCCAAATACGCCGATTAATCGAATACGAGACCTAAACAGAAGCTGGATGCAAACAAGCCTGCATGCTTAGCCCATAAAATTAGCTTAACTAATAGCAATAAGAGGCAAACTTTAGCACCTCTTTCCTTACTTTGACTTCAGATTCATTGCATAACATCAGTAAAACAACATATTTAACGTTTATAGTAATGCAAGAGGCCAGCAATGCACTTAGCAAACTGCATACAGTGACACTGTTTCGACTTATCAGGTCTCTTCAGTGCAGTTGGTTCATTTAACAACTATCTAATCTAACCTTTTAATCTGCAAAAAAAGATATCACTCCCATTCAGTTCAATGCAAAAGCATTGAAAGCGGTCAGCCACTTTTTTCTAAAACGCATTTTGATGACGTTTGATCACGTGCGTGCAACCTTCCATACTTTTAAAAAATTGTGATTTAAGTTCGGTTCGGTTTACCAAAGCTATATTTTGGAGGTTCGATTTTACGAAAAATAAATGGTTTACATTGATTTTTGGTTTAGGTACAGTTCGACGCTCTGTGGCTAAGTGCATGTACGAATATCTGTTTTGGACAACTATTTCTGCAGGGTAAGCAGCATGATGCATACCGCTATAGACACAGGCCTGTCAAATCTTCCGATTTCGTTGTGAGTTTCCCGATTTGGAGACTTTCTCCCGATCCTCCGATTTAGCTCAAATTTTTTCATTTTGCGAAAAAATAGTAGGCTATCAAATTTTGAAGCTATTTTGTATTATTCTAGCAAGTCTTTTTTTGGATTCCTTTTGGCCTTTTTTATCGTGTTATCAAAAATACTGATTTTTCCTCAAAGGAGCATTCATTGTTAAACTCTGAGACGCAAAATAGCCTTTAGTTTCGGCCACAGCATCACCACTTCGTTTAATGCAGAGTGGTATCTTAAAATGGCTTGTTTCAGAGAAAAGCGCGTTAGAAGTCTGCTGAATGAAGCGTCAGTAAATCAGTTACCGGTAGCAAAAAAGAAAAAGAATGCCTTCAATTATAAACAGGAGTGGCTGAAAGATTATCAATTTATTTCCAGAAGTTGTCAAGGTGACAAGTTTATTAATGTATCTCGAAGTGGAAAAAAGATCTAACGAACATCTTATATCAAAGAATTACAAGAACAATAAATTGCTGCTTGCGAGACTAAGAGAATTATTTTTTTTGAGAAATGACGAGATAAAATAGAAGCAGTTATTTAAGCGGAGACTGTGTTTACAATGTTTGTGGCGAAAACAACGAGCTATCAAGTATATGCAATGGATTTTCAAAAATAGCGACACGTCTCCAGGCAGTGAACTGGCAAGAAGCATGGAGCTGGAAACACCAAAACTACACAAATCATAAAAATTAAGGGAGATCATTTTTCGTTTTTGAAGAAATCAAATGTACACAGTGTGTGTTTTAGAAGATAATTTTAGAGTGGTTATTTACAATTCCGTTTTTGTTTCTTCGTCTTTATTCTACTGTCAGGAAAAAGCGACTGAGGCGCTTCGCACAAGGCGAATCCACTAGACCCTTCTTACCATTTTTTTCCGAATGGATTTTTTCGCGCTTTGTTCAGTTTTTTGTTTGATATCCACCAGCTAGATACAATTATCGTTAAACATTTTATCCAAGGATACTAAAACGCAGCCTAGGCACAAAGGTGGGAGTCGAACTAAGATTGTGGGATCGGGGCAGTCGCATTGGAAGAGCGGTATTCTACATTGCAAGAGCACAAATCATACCTGACAGCATCAATTCAGGGGAAGGGAAAAGGCTCTAAATATAAACGGAAGGCTGGGGGAAGCTTCAAGAGTTTGGTTTTACTCGTACAAAATATTTCCCGGAGGGACAATTTTTGGTGATGACCGGTATTTATACGATGCAACAGATCAGATCTGGCTATTAATAAGCCAAATCAATCGACCAAATTTATTTTAGTTATAAACATCACCAATAAAAAAACGAAACATAAAGTCTAGCCAAATAGAGCACGAGGAGACCTATAGGTCATCTAGTTAAGCAACAACTGCAAATCTCAGGTCATCGACTTTCACTGGCCCACGGTGTGGTCGCACCTTGCATGCCACAAATAGTTTTGTTTAGGCTTTTTTGGGGAAAAAGATAGATTGATAATAATCATTACCGGAAAAACAGACCCGGATTACACCCATCCAGGGATGGTGAAACGGGAGGAGAGCACTGCCCTTTTATTTGGGGGAGAAGCAGAAATGCCTCATCAAAAAAAATTTAAACTTAGTTTTTTACAATTTTGTGAATTTAGTGGGAAAGTGCAGTGGAAAGCTTACTTGTGTCCGTGGGAAATGTAGGTTGTAGGTCAGATTACTTTTCGTTTTATATTTTGCTTGCCGTAACCCTTTTTATTCCTTTTCAGTTTTTTTGCTTATACCCAATTGTTAGCCTCCACGTTTTTATGTAGGCTATATTGTTTATTGCATTATGCCCATTGCACAATTAATGCCCACCATCCCTTGTTTATTTCCCGACTCCCACTACTCTATACTCATCACCCCATCCCCATAGTACGATATTTCTGTTGCCTCACGCCCATTGCCCCATTTGCTCATGTTTGACTTCTGCTTGAGAGCATTTTTATCATAAACAATCACTTCTCACAAATCGTAGAAATCACTCAATTTTATTTAACCGTATTGAACAGCGAGCCAAAATGCTCGCGTGTAACCTTTTCAATGTACACCCTTGTGCAAATTAATTGCATCAAACAACAAAACAAAGTAAAATTGAAAATTTTAATCACATCAACAGGTTTTTACACAATACATCAATTTTAATACATGATATGACCACCATTGTTCTTTAGGACTTGTTGTACTCTGTTTGGCATAGAATCGACCAACGTTTGACATTTTTCTTTGATTTCTGGGTCCCGATACCATATCCGGATTATTGCCTCTATAAGCTTGGTTTTGGTTGTACAGTCTTCACTGCGAAGTCGAAGTTTAATTATCGACCACAAATTCTCAATTGGATTGAGATCTGGGGAGTTTCCTGGCCAATCCAACACTGTAATTTTCATTTTCTTCATGTAATCCATCTTTTTTTTTGCCTTATGACATGGCGCCGAGTCCTGTTGATACACCCCTGATCCATCCGGAACAGCATTTGCAAGATCAGCGGCCACTTTTTTTCCGCAACTTTTATGTACTTCTCTACATTCATCATTCCCTCAATGGGCAGCAATGATCCAACTCCATAGCAACTGAAACTACCCCAAAACATCTTTTTGGGAGGATGTTTCACAGATTGATTCATGTGGCATTCACGGATGGGCTCTCCAATCGACCGACGAACATGCTGACTGCGCTTGCCTTGAACCAGAAAATGGCTTTCATCGCTAAAAAGCACTTTTCTCCAATCGGTTGCAATCCAGTTTCGGTATTTTTTTGCCCAGTCAAGCCTTTTCTTTTTCATGTTAGCGGTTAAAAGTTGCTTTTTTACTGGTCTTCTTGCCATTCGCCCACATTCAATCGGTCGACGACGTACCGTACTTGAACTAACATTCACTCCAGATGACAATAAATCCTTCCTCAGCATATCACTCGTCCTTCTTGGATCCTTTTTACTCTCTCGCAATATCCTGATATTGTCTCTTGTTGAAGTCTTTCTCTTCCTACCACACTTTTCCTTCCTCTTGGGTGACAATGTGCCAATGGTTCGGGCTTGCTTTAATATTCGTGAACCTGTGGACTGGTTTACACCCACGATGCTGGCTATTTCACGTTGGTTTTTCGCCGTATGCTCGTGCAGGGTCAGTATTTTTGTTCGCTTACGTGGAGTAGTATCCATTACGACTTTTCTGTAACTTATGGGACAATACATAGCAGAAAAAAATGGCAAAACAGCTTCAGTCTAACCAAATTACATTTGTTAATCCATTTGTTTATTTTCCAATTAATTTAGGATCAAGTTAATGAAATATTGCATCACCTTCAAAGTAATGGGTGAAAAAAGCAAAATCAATCGCTAACACTGAATTATGATTATGTCGTCACAAACAATCCTTATCATTTAATAAAAGACAAGTCTATGCCAAAAAATGCAGTTTTTGGCGTAAAAGCAGGTTTGATGCAATTAATTTGCACAAGGGTGTAAGAACATTTTTTTTAGATTAATTACAAATGGACAACGTTTTTACAGTGAAGGCTGTTTTTGAAAATAGCCTGGGGTGTAGGCTACACCTACATAATGCCGCAAGTTGCACCGCCCAGCTCTGATAGGTAGATCAGAAACGATTATGTGAGTAGGCTAAACAACAGGGCGTAGTGAATGATTAAAACTTTTGAAAACAAAAGAGTAAGTGAACACCTGCCTTTGGTGAGAAACCTTTGCTCCAAATGGATTTTGGTAGGTTGACAGTAAAAATAGAGTGACAACTTCACCCCAATGTGTCAAATTTTTCAGAAATGCTTTAACTCGAAAAAACGTTGATACTAGAAAGCTTGTTCTAGTCTTAAAAACCGCTTGATATATACTTTATATCTTTACTAATTCAACATTATCTTCTATTCCTAAGAGAAATGAAGATATTAGAGAAAAACTGATTTTAGTGCTCAGTTTGGTGAAAATACATCCAACATCCAAAGAAGTTTCACTCAGTGCCCAATAGACAAACAATTCTCAAGCTAAATCTTGGTATTGACATTTTTGATTAACTTTCTTGACTTAATCTTCAGGTGAATTTGTCCTTCTCTTCTTTGAAAACCTGAGACTGATGCTTAAGCTTCTGATATTACCTCCATGTGTCTTTCTACAGCTTGATTATGCCAAAGATGCAACATAGCCTAACCAATTTTTTTGTTTTAATTGCTGCAATAGCGTTCAATTGGTATTTGAAGAAAGGAAAAAGCATAAAATAATTTATGATCAAGTTCATTTCAATTACGAGATCTGTGGGCAAGAAACATATGGATTTCCATACAGCCATCTAAAACCCTATCTTCCGTTTATCAGTGAAGATTAGGCTGGCACTTGCAACTTTGAAGTCGTTGCCAACAAAAGAACCAAGCTTTTCACAAGGCTATAAAGACTTTGCAAATCGTGTAACGATTCCTTACTTACTAAATTTACTCATCAACCTTTTGTTTATTTTCAGATTACAGCCAGTTCTCGCTTGACGACAGGGTATCGTTGCGAAGACCTCGTCGTTAAGCGATTTCGTCGCTAAACGAGGAATCATTGAGAGACATACTTGCAAGGGCATATATAATTTTGTGTACATTGTACATTTACATAAATAAAATTCATTTAACATTTACATATGTAAAATTAGTTACATTTTATTTATGGCAGCAAAAAATAAAAACACAAACTTGATATTTTTTTTATTAACCCAAAGGGACAAAATATACAGAACAAATCATTACAGTGCATGTATGTTCAATGCGTGATAACAGGCCGTCTTAACTCCGAGTTGTCGCGAAACGAGATCGTTGTGAAGAAAGGGCTGGCTGTATAAACATTAACTTTTTACGTTACACTCACATGTCCACTGCTGATTACCAAACACGTGGCACTAAAAGAGAAAAAATTTTGGTTCCACGACTGAAATCGCGCAACCAAAATAACATTAAATGGTAGGATATACTAATGGTTCCATAGGTCCCTCATATCGTTTACTCGCTAGAGCATCTGCACAATTGAGAGCAATGATTTAGCAGATTCGTGAACTGCTACACAGCCAAACCGCAATTCTAAGGTTACAACTCTGAGCAGTGATAGGAATGAACAGTTGTGCCCAATCAAAAACTTTTGAATATAGCGAGTGTAAAAATTTCCGTTCGCTCCTGTAGTAAATCCGATGTGAATTCCTTTTTTGTTTCCCTTTTGCATTTGTTGAACTTTGTTTTATTTGCTTGATAAAGTCTCGTCTTTGCAAAACTTGCCTTTTTTTCTTATTCCTTTATGCGTAATTCTAGAACCGCGGGCTTAAGTAGGCAGACTTTGTCTGAACGTTTGCAGTTATGTGTACAACTACAAATAGTCATAAAGATGAATTTTAGTGATGGAATAAGTTATTGAAGTGATATTGTATTAATCAAGACTACATTGTTATTATTTAGACACGAAAGTGCGTAACTTGTTGGTTATTATTGTGAAGCTGCATTAAGTTTGCGCAGGTACATAAAAATGTTTTAATTCGTTGTTGCTTGTGTATTCTTAATATGTGCCCATTGTTGTGCTTGCAGAGTGCAGGCTTCCATCTCCGCCGTGATGCGATACCCGTTTGTAGGCTCCGTTGGCCTGAGTGTTTTTTTAATCCGAAGTAATTTGTACTTAACTCTCTGCCCGCACTCTAAGGTCCCTATGCTCGTGTTATTTGTTGGGCTTGTTGCTTCATAGTTTGGCGTATAAAACCGAAATTAGACTAACTTTTATTTGAAATTATTTATTTATAGGAAACCGCCTTACTGAAAATTTCTGTTCTTCAGCAAAAATTCTTATCTTGTCTTCATTTTCGATTATTATTTATCAGCTTCAATGAACAACATCTATTTGTGAAGCTGCTAATCACAGAGAGGCAAGATCAGCGTGCGAGTAACTAAATGTGAACCGCCTTGTACAGCCAGCACGAGCCCAGCCCCACTCATTACTCTGCCGTTATACCGAGTGTAGTCGTCTTCCTCGAAATAGCATAATTGCAAGACATTAATCGCTCTCATTTTTGCCAAGTTTTCAAATTTGGCTGGCCTACATTCAACCCCTGCGAGTGACAGCTTCTTATATCAATCAAACTAGCGCTTAACCAATTTATTTATTAAAACACAATTGTTATGCGTAACTAACACTACAGTGAATTCAGGTAACTGAAGTTACAATGTGACAGTGTTTCTTGTAGGTAAAATTAGTTTTCAACACCATTGAATGGCAAGCAAAATGCATTATGGGCGTGGAAAAATGGCTTGAACAACAAATATAAAAAAATTGGATTGAAAAACATGATGGTAAACAGCAGAATGTAGTTACGCTTAATCGGTACGACTATCGCAAATGATAATTCAAAACTGATGGTAAAACACTTTTTACAATAAAAGTAAACTTTCTGTCGGTTAAAAAAATTGTACGCAGGATTACCGGCAGTCTAACATTTTCGCAACTTACCCAGAATAACGATTAAGCATCAATGCAAAAATAGATCGACTGACACTTGTAAAAACCTGTGAACCGATCTATTTGAAGAAACAACTTCTGCAGGGAATTGAGCAAGATTTTTACACAACCTCGAAAAAGATTTAAACTCTTTTCCAAATTTCGGCCTTGAATAACATACTCTACTGAGCATTATGCTAAAGCATCTCTGAAAAAGCCTACATCACCACAGTGAAGGAAGGACAAGACAATGACTTATTCCACTGTTTTGGAGTGGCTCGACACTTGAGAGTGAGATCGCTTTTCTCGAAAATCCCAAACATTGATGGTCTTGTCATATGAAGCAGTAATAATGCGAAGTGAATCAGCACATAGCGCATTGATCTGTCCTTGATGACCATCCAACTTGTTCACTTCAGTCTCTCTAAAAGGCATTTTTACAAGTTAAAACTTTATAAAATAACTTAGCTATCTGAACAGCTCACCCAGAGATATAGCCAAGCAAGGCAAACAGGCCAGCATGATTTTATCTAGATTTATAACCAAGGCCAACTACCAAGGAGTTGATTTTACGTTTTCCAATAAATGTGTAATAAAAACAAAATTTTAATATATTTTTGCCTCTGTTCCCTTAGATCTAAGAACAAGCCTGCCGATTGCGTAGGTGTATTATATTCCTAAGTGCTAAGTAGCCATCACATCATTTTTCACTCACCCAAACACATTCCAATATTTCAACCTTCCGTCTTTTCCGCCAGTTATAATAACACCAGATGTCGCTGTTGCATCGTTCATTCTCAGTTTAATAGTTTCAATTCTGAAAAAGATAACCAAATCTTCAACGTTGTAACGTCTATCATAGAAATCGTCTGTAATAGGATAGAGCCATACTACATTTTGGAACTGAAAAGTTGTACAGCATCAAATGCGGAAGCAAATTGTATTCACCAAGAACTGTAGCCTTGCTCTTAACGGTAAACAAGTAAAAAAAATAGCTCTTTGTTAAATTGTAACCGCGATCTGCTCAAAAATGAGAATTGTGGGAAAGAATTAATCTTTGTTGTATTTGACCAAACAATGGCTTTTTTTCACTGAAACAATGATGCATGAAAACTGATTACTTACAACTAAATATTACACACCATAAACAAAATAAATCAATAACTTGAATAGTAATTTCTCTACTAGTACGCAACGCCTACAATAAACTACATTTAACTCTCAGCTGCAGTAACGAATGCAAAAAAACAACTAAGCGGTTTATCAACAGAAACGAGAAGCAGGCAATAGCGCAGCCATCAAGTAGCGTTGCGATACCAAGTAAGGCGAGTTTTGAACATTTCTAACAAGGTTAGATCATAGGTCACGACGTTTTAAACTGCCTGAGCTTTGTTTCATCATAGAAGGCAAAAAATTGTTTCGGAAAAATCCCTAAAGGGTCTCTAGAAAGCAAGATACCCATTTTGTCGCTACTCATACTAGGTCTTGGCCATCATACCTCTGCTTGTGGGCTTTAAATGACCGTACTTTTGACCCTTTATCGGGGTTCCAAACTGTAACGCGTCCTCCAGACGTGCAAGCCAGTAGACCATGACTGAAACTAACGGCCATAATCGAGGTAGCTTCATCCGTCCAAATTACACGAAGACAGGATCCATTTGTCAAATTCCAAACACGGATGCTCTAAAAGTACGAGTTTTCGAATAGCAAAGTACTTCAAGAAAATGTGAAAAAAGATTTGTTTCTACTCTAAAAGCGTACACGGAAGTACTTCTGTTACTTCCATTTTCCTAGATGGTTGAGCTGAATCACCAAACAATTCCGTTGCTGGAGAATGATATGAAAAAAATGTCGTGAGCGTAATTAAAACAAAACAAACTATGTACTTGAGCGTACAGTGGTAGAGCGTGCGAGCGAAAACCCGCTTCGAGATATTAATCGCGCATTCGTTTCAAAATTTTTCCTGCATGCTGTAAGGTTGCAGCAAATAGAAAGCCTCACCCTGTCCGCTGAACCTGAATACAACTTGGACATGTGATCGTCAGCATCAATGCTAAATACAGCGGAAGTGTGGCCTTGTAATGTCCGTTCCAATCTGCAATGGCGAATGTCCCAAACTTTGATCTGTAAAACAGGTTTACATCATAGTCAATTACTTGATTAACCAGCGAGAACACCAATGGATCTCGGCTCTGATCATATACATCTTTATGCAGGAATAGGCAAGAGGTTAGATATTGATTCTCCAAGTCTCGTGTTCGCCTTTATCTTGCACCACGAGTGCTCATCTATTTTAAAAGTCCGCAGAAAAAAGTAAAGCTTCTAACCGTTCAGTAGATTGCGAGAGTTTTTTAAAAGTTAAAGGGGGAGGGAGCATGACCCGTCATGCCTTCCTGGCTACGCCTAGCCAGGAATCATCAAGACATAACGCAAAGACAATGCGTGCATTAAAGTCGCCAGCTCTCGATTACAGCAAAGCTTTTATCCATCAAATTTCTCACCAATCTATCTTGAGAACCAGATGCCAAAAATTTGTTCTTGCACGCCATGGTCCATATGGGGCCCATGTGCCCGTAGAACGTACGAAAACATCCAATTTTGGCCGCACCAATGCCCCAAATCTTGACAGTGCGATCGTAAGACCCGCTCGCCACCAAGTGGTCACTCACAATAGCCACAGCCCATATTCCTTTCTATGAGAAAAATTAATTCTGTCTTAACGTTACCAACAGCAATATGTCTTAAGTCACTTCAAAGTTCTTTGTTTGGACCTAAAGAAAAAGAACAGCTGATGCAAGTAACACGGTATTTAAATTGAGGGTCAAGGTTTTATCTGGCAACGAGTAACAAACTTTGTTCACGGATTTCCATCAGGTTACACGTTTATCTTTTGGAAAGCGTTTTCTTGCACCACCTTCCAATTGCTTCTCCCCAAAGCCAGATCCTAAATAGGGCCATACTTCCAAGCACGTCAATACTGGGATACGTTATCCACAATGACATTAGCAGGAAAATAATTTAGCCTTGAGATAGTGACTACCGAGACTAAAATGGAAAAAAAATTAAAGTGGTGCTCAAAAAGGTTTTGTTTTTCATGCAATAAATGCGTTGTAGCAGTCGAATCATGAAACTTACACGATTGGCTGGGTAACGAAACATCGCAGTAAACGTAGACGCAAGATAAGTCACTAGTTACCTGGTGCCCAGTAAAGATGTGCAAATTGCGACCGTTGACCAGGTTCCATACCCGCACAGTTGAATCTTTTCCGCCACTTACAAGAATTTTCTTACTCATAGCAACACATAGAACACTGCAACATTAAAATTTCAGCAAAACCGCTTGCATATGAGGTAGAAATAGCAAAGCAAAGCTGCGCTTGAAAATAAACGGGCCAGTTTAGAGACATCGCGACATAATTCTAGATGTTACCTTTACACAAGAATATTTAGCTTGGAAAACTTCAAACGCCAGTTATCTTTGCCCCAAAATAATTCTGTGACATGACAGTGAGAGCACATGATCCCACCCAATACCATTTGATTGAGCGTAAACTCCAAAATAACACCCCCTTACCTATCGGTGTGACCTATCAGTTCAGTGCGAGTATATCGACCTCGCTTCCAGTTCACTTTGAGCACACGATCTTTCCTATAAGCTGACTTCCAGCCGCCAATTCGAGGAGTTGATATAGGCCGAACCTCTAACCGTGTTTCTTTGCACTTTTTTCTCCACACTACATTGTGTTGGCACAGTTTTCTCCACGTGGAAGATACCTGTAAAAATTAAACTTTTTTCTCTAGTAAATAGTTTAAGGGTGTTGCCAGAATTTCTTCAAGAAGAGTAAGGATTAAGCTATCAGATCCAGATTCCAGAAGAGTCACGTTTCGCGAAGTTCTTCGCACGTTCTTAAAGCTACAATAGAATTTCAAGCCTTCACGAAAGTGCACATCTATACATCACATGAAGTAATTTACTACTGTCAGGTATTTCATTCAAACAGGACGGGATAATGACAAACACGCACCGAACAAGAGCGTTTCAGCCTACTAAAGCGTGTAAAAAAAACTAAAATTTAGCTCTAAATCAAGTTATCAAGCCGATTTTGATCCAATCAAATACAATACCATTTTCTATGGTTATTGATCAAAGTACTCTAATAAAATTTTTAAACAGCAGTCCTCTACACTTAGCTTCGGGAGAACATACTGTAGTTCGGAGTTTAAACTTGCTAGAAGCGTGTTTTTATTCACGACCGGAAAGAAATGGACGGCTGCTTTTCCCTGCCTGATCTTGATTAGATTTACGGTGCAAACCTGAATAACCGCTTCATGCCGTGCCTCCATTCCCAGGAAGCACTAGCAAAGGGAAGCTTTTGAAAGCTTCGTTCCCTTAATACTCTAGTGCCAGGAAGAAAAGGGTTAAACATAACAAAAGCCATCATTATTCATGAGAAAAATCAAAAGTTTGCAAATTACTAATTCAAGCCTGTGGAAAACAAAAAAACAACAATGTTATAACTCTTTACAACATGGGGAAAATGGCGCTAAACTTTATGTCTCAATGCGTTAAAGTATTCTCCTATGTTTAACTAAACAACACCTTACCTTTGAACAGCTCGTCAAATCTTCAGGCGACAAATACGATAAAATATGATGGGAAATATGAGAGGGCAAATGTGCAATGACGTCACGGTGACGTCGCACTGATAAGTAACTGGAAAGAAAGTACAGTTGCCTTGTGTCTAACTTCATTAAGGCAAGCTGAAGAAATGCAGCTCGTTTGGGGCCTGAAAACAATATATTTGTTGAAAAATTCTGGTATTGAGGTAAAGTGGATTGCGACCAGATTATCTTTAATCTAGTCATACGCTTAAAGGCAGGCGCGCAAATCACGATATTTGTATGAGGGGGTACAACCATACTTTTTTAGGAAAAGTCGTTGGGCGTCTCCAAAAAATGTCTTTTTCTTGTTTGAGGCAAAGGAGGGAAGCATCTGTCCGCTTCGACCACCCTAGTTTACACCGCTTAGGCTATATAGGTATCAAGAGGAAGTCAAGCACACAGTTAAAAAGCAGATTACATATAATATTTTACTACTTTTGCCAGAACGAATGTCCATTTGTTACGTCATAACTAAAAAATTAAGAAATCACAATAATTATATCATTAGTAATCGTTTTTTTTCTGAAAAATAAATTTCAACTTTTCGTAATTTTTCCGTAATAACAAGTCAACGAGAAGCAACCTTTTTGAATGTTTGTATTTATGTACAAAGAGTGGCAGCTGATTAGGAAAGAAGTCTGCGGTTTCTACTGTTTATTAGATTAAATTAAACTGTAATTTATTTTTTCGACTTCAATTCAAAATTTTCTGAAAATGAAGACAATATTTCTCAGAAATTACTGTGCTGAGTGTGGATCTTTCATCTGATATAATCACTGATTGAAGTATCAAACGCTTTTATTAAAAGCAAGCTTTGTGAACGAACAGCCCCTTTTTCATGCTAAAAGTGTCTAAAAATTAACATTCTGTATCTTCATTTTTTCATCCTAAAAGCATAAAAACAAACTTATTGAATAAGTAACGCTGCATATAGTTGCAGAGCAATGACAACGAGATGATCTTATATAGTTTATGATTACAGCGCTTCCTTACAGCTAGGGGAAGGGGCACAGGTACATGCCTTTTTCCGTCATTTTTTCCCCAATTAACGCGATCAAGAAATGAAGGTGCTTTTAGACATATAGGCTACAAAACATCGACCTCGAAAAAAGATTTTGATGACATAGTGGAGACGCAAAGTAACGAAACTGGGTTCACAAAAAATTGATCTCCAAAAAAGACTTCCAACAAATAGGAGACTAAATTTTGACTAAATAAGGGGTGAACACATTGATCCCCAAAACAAGTTATCTAGAAAGTTGAGGAATACCAAAACTGAAAAGTATATTCTTGGCCCTTCCTCTTCTTCAAAAATTGATTGTAGCTCGTCTATGCTTCTTAACTGTTGTCCATTTAAACATTTTTTGGAGGACCATGTATTAACTCAGCTATATAACCTGTATTGTCAAGTGGAGAGATATGCAAATTCGGGGCCATCAAGAAAAATGCTTCTGCGCATCACATGTTGAAAAATCGTTGTCTCTAACCTTTCTAAGTTTAAGGACTTTTTTGGATCAACTTTTCAAAAGAAATTTTTGCCCATTTTGGTCCCAACAAACTTTTTTAAGCACAACTATTGCTTTTTTTGCCCATTTCTTGCGTTTGTCAAATCGTTTGGTAGTGACCCCGGCTTTTTTTGTTCCCGCCCTTAAATACGCTACTAATCTTGTAATGATTTATTCATTTGTTGAAATAAACTCCGGTGCTGTGACAACAAGTCAAGGCAATGCTATCCTCCCCAACTGAAACAAAAACTAAATAATGCAAAAAAAACGCTCTTTTAAGCCATAATTTGCAAGTATAAAAGAACAAAAATTACGTGATTTGATTTACAAAATTAAACGAATGTCAGTAAATCAACCCACGGCTTAAATTAAAACTTGGCACTTTTCTATCACAAATACAGTAGCTAGAGCAAGAGAGCTTCATTTTTCGGCGATTATAGGCCAATAACAAGTGCGCTAGTTTATTGAAACCGCGCTAAAAGTAATCGAAATAAGATTTGTGGAACGATAATTCGTAGGAACGATTTTTATCGAATTAATTCACATTTAAAAGCAATTCAAAAATCAAATTATTCCATACTTTAAGCTTTTTCAAACATTAAATTTTCTAGCACACTATTTAAGTTGCGTGGGTAAATGGATCGGAGATAGGCGGTTATGTCGAACATCCCTCTTCAGCCGTGGGTTGGCAGCGTAGCATCGCTTCTTCCGAGGAAAGCCAACGACTCCTGCTTTGATTTGCTCAACATACAGTTTAATATGTACAGCATAATTTCGTTGCATCCTTGCTGCCGTATGACTTTCTTGCCTATAGTTTGCGCAGCATTGGATGGATGATTGAAACGCGCTTTCTGAACGCATTCTACTACATTTCAATGCTGTTGTTCGTGAGCAGATCATTTTGAACCCGTGAAAGACATTCCTGCATCCAAACAGATGTAAAGGTTGACGACGATTTCTGTGACGCAATTTTTCAATCCAAGGTGTTTTAAAATACAGACGTTGTTCGTCGTAATCGCAAAACGTGTCCACGAAGTCCTTAAACCATTTTATAACATCTTGAGGTGAAATGAATGCCAGAGCCTCGAAACTTATCGCACGAAGGGCATGCTCTGAATCTGCGAACCGCTTGAGAAGGCTCACATTTTCCGAAAACTGAATTAGCCACGATGAAAAAGGCAGTCGAGAATCTCTGTCAAAGAGAAGCTAAGAAAGCATTATCTACTATCACTTTAAAGTCCACTGTTAGTGTCTGGAGCTATTCCTGGTTGTTATTGTTTTATTAAGTAAAAAATAAGATTGCATACACTGGTTCAGATTTGTTCTCTCTCACAGCGTAGAGGAGAGGCACAAAGTAATTTCCATTTACTTGCGCGTGCATTGATTAAAATGATATCAAAGTGAGGCAATACCAAATGTACGGTCACAAAACTAATCAGTGCAGCAATTAAGCATGCCGCATTTTTTTGGTTAAAAGTCGCGGGTGCTAGTTTTTATTCTTTACCACTTTGTGCCGTTTTTAAACGAAGGCAATTTTTAATCAAGAAAATGTGGTATAGAGACTGTAACACATAAAATTCGTTTTGGTTTTCTATCTAGATTCTAGACCAAGGAGACCTTTCCCTTCAATATTACGCGGAGTTCATTTATCAAGCCAGTTCTTTCTGGACACCCGCATACATTGTATCACTCGCTATAACGTTGTTCTTATAGGAAGAACGTCGAACGCCAGCAATCGCGGACGAAGGATCCCGCTTTATGTTCGGCATGCTTGAAGTCGGTTCGTTTGAACTGAATTCTTGGTCACGCATCATGATTTTTGACCTCGCAACTACTATGCGTGCTGTACCAGAAGGATGACATCATGATTTTTGACCTCGCAACTACTACGCGCGCTGTACCAGGTGGATGGCTGTGCTTAGATGGCAGCTTTTCTGAGTGTCGTTCTCTGCGGTTAAAACGTTGCTTTTGTGGTTGGGGCGGTTCTCCCACCTTCAGCAAGCAACGCCATTGTCAGATTTGTTACATACGTAAGCTGCACAAAATCTTTTAGACTAACTTGCACTTGTCTTTCTCACCGAAAACAAATTCTATTTGTGTATGCCCAATTAATTCCAATCAATTAATGTAGCCTTAATTCATCAATAAATCTGGTGAATAAACAAAAAATGTGGTTATAATAAACGTCTTTTCTGACTAACAAGAAAGCCCTCACTGCACTGTATTTTTGACTTCAGGTTGTTCGCGGTAGAATCACTGGAATGCATTGATCGCACGCAGTACGAATGCGTATTTTGTGCGGGTACAAGCCGCAACATTGTGGTCATCAAAGGCGTTTTTTGTCCAATTAACCCTACGCTCTTATCCTTCCAATAACGGTCGATTCGATAAACTGTCGATCGACAATCTGTGGTTCAATTGTAACAGTCGTTTCGGTAAACCGTGGTTCCATCGAAAGACATATAATAAACTGCCACGGTACCATTGAAACTAAGTGACTGAACTTCGAAGTGATTGTCAATTTCAGTTGAGGTTCTAAACGCGAAAAATTGAGGACTGTAAATTAGGGCCAACTGGTTCTACGGCTATGTGATCCTAATCTCGCAAGATCGCTAAAACTACCGGTACTAAAATAAGGTCAGGCAATGGCAGCACATGCATACACTTCATATGGCCACTCTGAAGTGCATACCGATGCAGATTTCTCTTAAATTTCTATTTAATGTCTATGTTATCATCATTGTATTGTATCTGTTAAATTTTCCGCCGAACTTCGCTGTGGCTGCTTTGTTACATGCTGCCGCGGACCTTACGTACAATAGCACCGTCATCACCATGAATATAAACCCAGAAACGTTTAACTACTATTTGTTTGTGGTACCTAAGAAAAAATTCTTTGTCATTTAAAACCTTGTTTGATCTGCTACAAAATAAAAGTAAAAAAAAGGCAAGGTAGCTCTCGTTTATTGCACAGGCTTAAGAACGATACAATAACAAGTGTTAGATGGTGACATCACAACAAGTGACAGACACAAACATTATTTGTCTCATCTCATAAAGGAAAAAATCCCATAAAGCTGTCGCGGGGTTGCTAGAAACAGATATTTCCCTGAAGGTCACTTAAACAAAACAATTTTGTAATACAAAACAGTGAAATCTTGCTTGTGTTGATTTAAGCCAGGGGTGCTCTAATTGTTGGTCGCGAAAAAAAGTTGGGCGAGGACACTTTTTTGAGCGATCAACACCACAATGAGGAGTATTCCCTGTACATTTTTTAGGAATTGTTTTTCCTAAAACTATGCTCAGCAGTGCTTGGGTCGCGAGATTTAACTACTTTATTTGGGCCGCGCCAAAAAGAATTAAAAAACCCCTGATCTAAGGTACGCAGTTTTACAATGCAAACACCAGGGGTGATCAAACTACAGCAGGTGCACATTGCTCCAGTCCAAAACACTTTTGACTTTAAGGAAAATCGGAAACTTGACTATCCTTTTATCCTTTTGTGCTTAAAAAAATTGTACCTTTTAAAATCATTTAAAAATTTTTCTAATTTTCTAAACTCTCTCTGAAACAATTCATAAATGTGGACTCGACCAATTGATAAACGAATTTTTGCATACCATGGCCTTTTCTTACGATGCAAGTTTTCGGAATATGCTGAAAGCACTCAAATAACTTTGTATCGCAAATTTACAAAACAATAACCACCAGCAATCGATAGACAAATGTAGGCTATCGCATCAATAACAATGAACTCAAAATAGGTTTAATTCCGGTTCACACGTCAGTGGCGCAAACATGAGGAGGCATGGGGCTAAAGCGCCGCCACTTTAACATGAGGGGCAACGCCCCATCTGCGAAACTAGCTCAGTATCTTTAATACCTACTGCTGAAGTTGAAGTGCTTTATACATTTTGCAAATCACTTTACTTATAAATGTGAGCCCTCCACTTTTGTTTTTATGTCCCCGCCATTGCACGACAGGATAGACTCTATAAACAAGATCTGAGAGTTTCTTTTACATGTGAAGAATGCTGTTTCAGTCACAGCTTTTACCTCCTAATTGGTTGATCTTCACTCACAAAGTTTAATGGGCCAAGAAATTCCACTTTCTTTTTAAAAATAATCTTTTTATTTCTAGTAAGTAATTCAACTTTAGGCTACTTCTTGGCTCCGCCAAGTTGCACCAAAATTTTACAACGAGGGTGTTTGCTGGCCCTAAAGTGCCAGGCGTAAATTTAAACATTTTTTGCTGGTAACACATTTATAAATAGAAAATTAAGTAAACTTTAAACGCCTTTCGCGCTTGACGATTTTGTGAGAACAGCTTAACTTTAACACCTCTCTTCTAACCCTCAAGTTTTACTCTTAACTTATACTGAGCAAACCGGTTGTAAGGAGAATAGGGGGCAAAACATTTCACAGCTCGTTGTTCCGTAATACAAACACAAAATGTTCTCACCATCCCATAAGCTGTACCAATACATTAGAATTTCGGAATGTGGAGGAAACTGAGATTTGCTATTAGCTTCTTCGATTTTAGTTTGCAAGTGTCGACGAACTTGCATTGGTCTTCGCCTGTGAGGAAAAACAAATTCAGTTTAGTTTATTGAGTCTAGGTAACCTACCAGCATACCAATCAAAGCAGTTTATCATTAAGTCGCCAATTTCTATGATAAAAACAAGCATCCACCACTGTAATTGTGCTAATATGAATCAATTAGCGGCAATATGCTTAGTTTTGATAGGATAATTAATTGAACAGTTGTTGTGCTATAGGCCTATTAAAAATTGCAAGAATCAAAGTACAATCAAGAAAAATCTGGAAACGCTAAAATATGGATTACCGACATTTAATCACCCGACATTTAATCACTAGAAATCTAATAGCGTAGACTTTATAACACAGCGATATTGCAAGTGGACTAGAATCGATCACCCTAATCCTAATACCAACCCTAATGTGATTAATTGTCTCGTTCCTAACCCTAACCCTATCGTAATTGAGTGTCGGGTGATAAAATGTCTGAACACCTAAAATATATCTACAGACTTGTTCTAGATTCAGCAACACTACGGCCAGTAAAATTGGCACAAAAAACTGCAAATACCAATTCGCAGTTGGATCTTCATAGCATGGTTCTAAATGATCAGTTGGATTTGTAATACTTAGACGGCGATGCAGTGAAGGTAGACGTAAATATGTGTCGTTGAGAGTTTGAAATACAGGAGGGTGTGTAGTACTGGCTTGTAGCTGAAAAAAGAGGTAAATTTTACGTATATGAGCAATAGAACCACAAGCAGTTACAGCTTACGCAAAATCTTACGCCGTTTGCATTTGTTAGAGTGACTAAATTTAGTGTAAAAAAACCATCCTTGTTCTGAACACAAAACCAAATTGTAGCAGTTTTCCATATTATAAAATACACCCGTGGTACATAATTATTGCGCAGTTTATTTAAAAATCGCTCATTTTACACTAAACTTAAGCTTCTACAGATAGTGACATAAACCTTGAACAACTTATCTAAACATACAAGGGTTCTTCAAAGCCAAAGCTGTACTCACAGGAGGCAGTAGACCAGCATGCTGTCTAACTTCTTCTTCGTTATGTATATAAGCGCTTTTAACTCTGTAATATTTTTGAATCAAGCGATTCTTTGATAAGCGTTCCCGTGCCGCTCGACTTTTTTCAGTGCTTACAGGAATAAATTTCTCAGTTGGGAAGCGATCTTTTGCTAAAACACATTCAAAGTTACTTTTTATCTCTCGTGCTTATTCTCAGTCACACTAGAAACCTCAGGATTCAATAGCACCCAACCGACTATCTGAAACGTTTTTATCAAGTAATGAGACACAAGTAAGCAGATGTAAATATATGCCTAAAATAATGAACGTATTTTGGCACACTGGAGTCCTGTTTGGTAGAATTTAATGTGCCGTGATAAACAGTTTGGTAAACCTTGATTTATTAGAGTATGGTTTACATGACATCAGATTGACGTACAAAAACGGTTTTGTGTTTTTATCATTCGGTTACCAGAAAACCTTCACTTGTCACCGTCAAAAAGCTTTAACAGGAATTTTGGAGAATTTTTAGAACAATGCACACACATCAAAAGCCAAAATGCAGTTGAGGCGAAAATAACTATGTCTATCACTACAGTACTTAAAAATCATTTGTAACATAAGTTGAGCGAGTTACTGCACAAAATTAGACATGCTTCGGCGGCTGCTTCGCTAGATGATCGAAAGATTCCTTGGCAGCTTTCCCTGCTATCGCACAGCAAGGAAAAGATAGGTTGTGCTATTTCTTTCTATTGCTTTGCGTTATCAACAAAAATAAAACCTTGAACTTGAACGTTACCTACGAAACGTTCTATCATCTACAGTCTCTCATGGTTGATTTTTGTATTAGTACCAATGCCAACGAACAAAAGATTCTTTAATAATTTCCTTTTCAAAATAAATGTGTCACAAAACAAAGCTATATAAAGACTGAGAAATCACTTTTAACAATGGCCCTTCCCACCGATCAAATCAAACAAGAAATACACAAAGAACTTTGTTTTAATGAAAACTTTCTTTGAAAAGACAAAGACATCACGCTAACAACAGCCTGACATAACGCTCAGCAGTAGTTTGTAAGCACAAGTTGGAGGTCTTCAGTACCTTGTAAAGCAAGCCAAAACTATTTAAATATCTATTAAAAGCAGTATACCATCACTTTCTAAAATGCGTAGAAATTTCGAGTCCAATTGTTAAGTGATTTTTTACAGTTAAAAAATTTTCCACGTTTTGCGAAAAAAGTGGCCTTTTAGCAATTCAATTCGCAACATATAAAATGGCAAAAAACTTTTGCAAAACTTTGAAAATAGCTCTTCGTAGTTTGAGCTATCGTGCAGAGCATTATGCAGGAACATGTAAATGCGCTGCGTAAGAGCTTCATGCTTTGTTTGCAAGTCTTCAGTTAGACTGGGCCACCACGACAAGTAGACTGCTTCGCCCCGCCACTTGTCTGCCAAATAAAGATGGAGGCATTCTGTAAAGTGCCTTGCCCAAGGACAAAACAAGCAAGCTTGCCGGCTTGTTTTCCGCGCTATTCTTTTTGTGCTGAGCGCCAAGCACGGAAGCTGCGAATACCATTTTTTAAAGTCTTTTGATATGACTCGACTTGGGAAAATGAACCCCAGGTCTACCGACTGCGAAGCGGACGCTCTAACCGCTACGTCAAGTTGTTGTTGTTGTTGTTGATTACCCGACCCCTTCCGAGGGATGGGGGCATGGCGGAAGACCATGGAGCCCCAGAAGCCGGGCAACTCCCCAAGGTCTGGACCAGAGGTCATAAAGAGACAGAGAGTCGCCAAAGAGTGAGCGGCGCAAAAAGTCCGTAGCTGGACAGTGCAGAATGAGATGAGAGATGTCCTGGGACGGGTGTCCACAGGCGCTGCAAGAGGAATTCTCGATTCTGCCAATCCTAGAGAGATAAGAACCTAATAGAAGGCTGTGTCCATTGCAGCGAAGACGAGAGAGGACACAGCGAGCATGACGAGGGAGCACAAGTTCCTCAGTGGAAATTGAGGGAATCTGTGTGTCAAAATACTTTGAAGAGACAGTACGCCTCCAGTCCGAGAAAAGACGAGAGTGGATACGAGAGATAAGAGGAGAGAGACTACAAGGGATTGCGGAGGGCGCAAGCAGCGCTCCCCGTCTGGCAAGCTCATCAGCTGTGTCGTTCCCCGGGAGAAACGAGTGTCCGGGGACCCATTGCAGCCTGATGGAACAGGAGGAGAAAAAGGACAGTTCCTGCCAGATCTGCCACAGAGTTTGAGATAACAGGAAAGGTGGAGGAGAGGACAAGGTGGCGAGGACAGAACGAGAGTCAGACAGGAGAAGAAGAGAAGAAAAATGGCAGACTTTATGGTGTTGCCGAGACCAGCAAAGAGCGTGCAGAATGGCGCAGGCTTCAGCGGAAAAACTGGAACAAACTGGGCCTGCCGAAAAGGAAAGAGTGGCCTCAGTGCCACAGAGAGAGCAGTTGGCAAGAACGCCGGAGCCGCCCTTGCCAAAAGGAAAAGGAACAGAGCCGTTAGTTCAGAGTACCAGGTCATGAGGGAGGAGAGAGTCAAGGTGGGCGAGAGCCGCACCTGGCGAGAGCGAGGGGAATCAGAGCGAGAGCATGGAGAGGAAAGGGTGGACTCGACCGTGAAGGAAGGCAGATGCCAAGGAGGACAGGGAGGGCAAGCAACAAGAGCCTCCCTAGAACAAGTAGAAGGAAGCATGAGCGGGTGAGTGGACGCAAAAGCTCTCCAGGACGACCTGCAGAGTCTTGGTTTCACTCCTAGTCTGGCCAAACCTGAGATGGGAAAGGAGGTTGGGAAACGAAGAGCCCGCTCATGAGAAAAAAGAGTGAAATGAGTCAGGATGACTCGAGAGGGAGGTAGAGAAGCCTCGGTGAGTAGTAGAGGAATAGGGGAGGACGAGAGGCAGCCGGTGATGGCGCGACTGGCCGCTCGGTGAAGGCGTTCCAATTTGGTGATATTGGTAGCGCTTAGGAAAGGAAACCATCCGGGTGAAGCGTAAGTGAGAAGGGACCGAAAAAAAGATTTATACAGAACAGAGAGGGACTCCTTAGAGGGCCCCCATGAGGAAGCAGAGATACAGCGTAAGGCCTTGAGACGTGGGAAAAACTTTGGCCTTCAGCGAAGATACATGCTTAGAAAAGGAAAGAGTGCGGTCGAAGGTGACCCCAAGAAAAGTTGGAGTGGGATTAAAACGGAGGCGGGAGCCGAGTAGGAGGAAGTTGGGCTGGAGGTTAGCCTGGTGGGGATCCACTGAGAAGAAGGAGGCCTCACATTTGCTCGGATTGAGAGGAAGACACCAGTACTCAGACCAGCGCTCCAATCGAAACAGAGCTCCTTGTGTGGCCTCCACCGCAGTAGGGACCGAGGGGAAGGAGGACCAAATGGCCAGATCGTCAGCGTAAAGAGAGCAGCTGACGGAAGAAAGCAGAGAGGCCGGAAGATCGCTGATGAAGAGAGAGAAAAGTACAGGGCCAAGAACAAATCCTTGCGGAACACCTCGACGGACTCGAAAGGAACGGCTTTTGTGATTTTGATAAACCACAGAAGCGCGCCTATCAGAAAGGAAAGATTGAGTCCAACGAGCAAAGCAAGAAGGGAGGCCAGCCGAAATGAGTTTGTGGAAAAGGGCGGGATGCCAGACAGAGTCAAAAGCTTTAGAGAAATCGATAGTAGACAGGATCGTTCGAGAGCCCGGCCTGGGTTTGTTAAACCCATCCGAAATGGACTGAGAAAGGTACAGAATTTGATCGAGTGTAGACCGTCCAGGGCGGAAACCGGCCTGGCGGGGAGAAAGAATGGAATTAGATTCCAGAAAAAAGAGAAGACGGGATAGAATGATGCGTTCAAAAAGCTTTGATACGCAGGAGGTGAGAGAGATAGGCCGGAAGGAAGCAGGAGAGTCGAGAGGTTTTCCCATCTTATGTATGGGAATAATGGAAGATGTCTTCCAGATGGAAGGAAAGGAATGTGAAGACCAAGAAGGATTGAAGTTGTGAAGAAGAAAATCCATGCCAGAGCGAGGAAGATGCTTTAGCATGGGATAGGCAACTTTGTCTGGATCAGTGGCAGTGGATGAGGAGAGATTGGAGGCAGCCGCAAGAAATTCAGCGGGAGAGAAGGGAGAGCAAAAGGACGAGTGAAACTCCACAGAGCACGTAGCTCGGCGGAGCTCAGTGAGATAGCCTCTGGCTCTGCTGCGCAGAGCCTTTGGCTGAGAAATGGAAAAGTGAGACCTCAGGTAAGCGGCATAAACCGAAGCCGATTCCCTGGGAGAAGAACAGTTAGGAAAGTTAGGAGAGGAAGAAGACGAGGAAGGAGAGCTAGCGATAGAGCGAAGAAGAGAGTGCACAGATTTAGGATTAGATTTAGGTGAAAGAGAAGTGCAGGTCGTCTGCCATGCCTCAGCCTTGGCCTTGGCAATGACCGACGAGGCACGTCGAGAAGCGGAGATGTAAGCCTGGCGATCTTCATCACTTCTGTGAGCAGTAGCAAAAGCCCTGCGTCTTTCACCAACTGCTTGTTCCATCTCAGCAGACCACCAGGCTTTAGGAGGGCGTTTGATGCGGCCGAAAGGAATGGAAGATTTGGCCGCATTCATTGCCAGAGAGGTAAAGAGAGCAGCTGCAGAGGAAAGAGAAAGAGACGAGTATTCCTCTGCAGAAGGACAGTGAGAGGCAAAGTCATCCCAGCGAGCTTTCTGAAAATTGAAGGAAGGGGGACGCTCGTTGGGGCGAAAGACCGGAGAGAGAGGGATAGATAAAAGAATTGGTAGGTGGTCAGAACCCAGGTCCTGAAGCACCTGCCAGGAGCAAGAAAAAGCAAGAGTAGAAGGAGCAAAGGAGATGTCAGGAGAGGAGCGACTGCCAGAGGAGCGATGGAGAAGGGTGGGTGTGTCAGGGTCATTGAGGGGGAGGAGGTCTGAGGAGATGACCCAGTCGAATACTTCCTCCCCACGGGGGTCGGAAGTACCTCTTGAGTCCCAAAGCGGGTGATGGCAATTGAAGTCCCCCAGAATGAAGAGATTTCTGGAGGAGGGAAAAATTGAGGGAGAGAATGAATCGGTTCTGCCATCCGTTGGGGAGGAGCGAATAGGGGGGGCATACACATTAAGAAATGACACCGAGGAGGAGTTGTTTAGAGAGATGTTGACCCCTACATAATCAGAGTAGGGATCGAGCGAAGAAAGAGAGGTGGTAGAAAGTTCAGAAAAGGATAGGCCCTGTCTGACGAAAATGACAACGCCGCCACTGGCATGCGAGGCATCAGAAGAGAGAATGCCAGACCGGGAGTGGGTGCGATCAGAACGCAGAACAGAGAATCCAGGAATCCGGAAAGAGGAAGATGAGTTAAGATTGGATTCCTGAATGCAGATAAGGTCGACAGGATGGGGTGAAAGAAAGTGAAGTAGTTCAGTGCTCCTGGCTCGAAGACCTCCAGCATTCCATTGAAGAACCCTGAGAGAGTCAGGGGGAGGAGAGGAGGCAGGAGGTGCAGAAGCATAGCCAGGAGCAAGGGACGGTGGTGAGAGGGCAGGGGAAGGAGATATAAGATGGGCAGATGAGGGATAAGAAGTTTGGAGACGAGGGTGGGGCAAAAGTGCAGCATTAGTAGAGGGGGGGGCCGGATTCCACAGTGGAGGTATACGTGCCGGAGGAGTCCGAGGAGGGGGGAGTCACAGTGTTACGGCAAGGGGGGCAGCTCCAAGAGTGAGAGCTGCCAAGAGCTCTGAAGTTAGATAAAGAAAGTTGTGAGCACCTTAGATGGACCCATTTGGAGCAAGCGCAGCATTGCACTGACTTGCCCCGCCAGGTCACATTTCCAGCGCACACAGAGCAAGGAAAGATGGGGCCAGGGTTAGGATGAACGTTACCGCTCATCAGGAGAAGAAGAAGAATGAGGAGACGAAGGAGGGCAAGAGTAAGGCAGGAGAGAAGAGAAAGTGAGAACAGGCGACCGATTTTAAAGATGCTGTGTGCTGCCCTTCTGCGGTTGTTCAGGGGGCAGCAAAGCGAAAAAATGAATGGGGAGTGCCCGGGGTAACTGAGACCCTCGGGAAGGCCAACAGCCATTTCGACCCAACCCAAACGGGGCCGGGGACCGCACCACCACGTTGAGGCGGCTGTTGATTGGTGCAGACCGCTACGTCATCGCGCCGGTTGATAACAGCTGAATGATTAGAACAGAGGTATTCAACCAGTGGGCCAAAGAACAGACATCGAGTGGGTCACTGCTTGTTTTTCCTAAAGACCACTTTTGCGGAGTGCAACTCACAAACTAAAAAAAGTTTGTTTCAGTGGACATTTCAATAAAGCACCCCATCTGGTAATGGTCCTCCAAGCTCTTCCGTAGTGTTAAGACTATGTAGATTTATCACGTTATAAAGTGATTTTACCAGCAAAGATCTCTTTTAAAATGAACTAAATCGGAAAACGGCTAAAGTGATAATAACTAGAGAACAACTTAAATTTAGTTAGTATATGTAAATGGGATAAAATCTAGATAGGATAAATGCGTATAACGATTGAAAGACACTGTGCTACAAATGCATTAAGTTGAACCATAACTTAAAACCTGCCCTGATAGCAGCGTATGCCAGGTAGCTGAATTAAAGTAAAATATGAAATGCTTATTAGCTATATTACCTGTATACATGAAATCTTTGTGTAAAATTGGTTGAATAGAAGTCCATAACAGCTGAAATTGACTGTAATTACCAATTGAAACTAGACGCTCCAATATATGACAGCGCTGGAAAATAAAACAAATAAATAGTTTTTCAAGTACTGAACACTCAATATTTACATAAAAAGGATAGTAAATCTATGTGAAATCTGGAGTCCTAAAAAAATGGAATTAAATTAACACCAATATTTAAAACTCAGATTCTAGTAGAATAACGCTCCAGCAAAAGATTCCTACTTGAATGAGCTTTAAGAATAAGCCAAAATGTTTTATCATGAAAATTCATCCAATTTAGTAGACCTTTATTTTATAAGTTTTCAGCAATAATTTAAAGTAATTCCGTGGTGATGAATGGGTTTTACTCCATTAATTGGACCTTTTTTATCATTCATAGAATACTTCAACGACAAAATTTTGGTATTATTGAAACAAAAACCCATATTTTTTAGAGAACACTATTAAATTGGAAGGAAGTTTATAATGGTGACACTTTTCAAGAAAACCGAAGATGACTTGAGTGTGACAAATTCTAGTCATATCACTAACTCAAATACTGCACTACATTGAAAATACAAAAGGTCACACAAAATATTTAGCTTTATCGGAAAGTTTAACCTGATGTTAAAAACAATTTTGCAACAACAAGACAGCAGAGATGCTTTGATTTACTTGAGCTTTTATTAGTTGATAATATCTGGATAAAACGAAGCGCAAGAAGCTATATGCATGATTGCATGACATTATGACAACCTATTATGCCCATGCAATAATAAACTATTTACTTGATGCGTATCCTTATTTTGAAGCTTATTCAAAGATTAAAGTCAAAATTGGACTTTGGACAATTTCTAACTTGAGACTATTTCATTTATGAATTTAAACGTTTTGCCCATTGCAATAAATAAATTTTGATAATGCATATCAATATACAAAAACAAACTTGTAAATGAGTCCATTTTTCAAACCACAAAGCAATTTTATCTAATTGCTTCTGAAAGTCAACACTGTTTGAATCATCACATGGCAGGTATGTGTCTGGCTCTGCCGTTCCCTCTAGTGTTGAATATTTATGTTGTTTTCCCAGCCAATGTCTTTGCTTATTCAATCCATGCAAGAAGCTTTTTACCTGAACAAAAATCACAAGATTGTAAAACTTGAAACTTGGAACACTGTCGGTTTGACAAGTTCACACCATAGCTGCTTGCTTTCAATCAGGATCAAAAAGAAAACTGACAAGGCATTTAATACCACAACAAATAGAACATCTTTGAGCCAATCACAGACATGTTTTAGCTAATTGTATGCAAAATAGTGATGAAACTAGTTATCAAATCATATTTCCTCATAAGTGTGAATAAAATGACATCAAAACACATACAATCATATAAATACCTCGCTATCATTGAATGCAATAAAATTTTGGTTCTATCACAAAATTAGTATTTTATGAAAGAGGCGAAATAATGTATTGCTCAAACAATATGGTTGACTGCAACTTAACTGAGAATTTATAATTTAATACTTAATAACTAACCAACCTGCTGTGGATTAGATGTGAGGTGTTGAACGATCTAGGTGCCAGTTAAGTTGCAATCAGACAAATGGTTTGAGTGATACATTGCATCACCTCAGTCATGAAAAACTAATATTGAGATAGAACCAAAATTCCACTGTGCAACAATTGTCCATGACTTCGTTGCTTAGAAAAATATCACTGCATGCTTGAAAAGCCGACATGTTTTTTCATTGAAAAATTTGGCACTGACAAAACTTTTATAAATATTTTACGTGTTATAAGGAGTTATAATTGCAAGAAGCCAAACCATTGATTTGGCATAAAATTTTAATGGAATATGACAACTGGTCACTCCATCATTCTGCCAAGGGCTAAAATTACCATAGTAGCACATAATTATCTCAGTGTTGCTTCATTCAACTGCAAACTATGTTTTATATCTTGTCACTGCTAATTATTAGACCTGATTTAAAGTAGGAAATATAAAGTAGTGGGGCAACGTGGTCAAGTTATTAAAAACAAAGGGTTATTTTTGTAGTTTTATTATTCTTTGGCCACCAAAAAATCTTAGTAATTATGCACAAAATACTGTTATGTTCAGAGCAATTTCATAGTTGCCAGTACTGCTGGCCCAACACATTTCTGCTTCAAGCATTAAAGTACGCAAGAAAAATTGCAAATGCTGAAAGGTCTTACTCAAGAGCACAGCAATCCAATACCCATGAGGGTATCAAACTTAAAATCTCATAACGAGCCAGCACTTACTGCATTGAACCTAATTTTTGTGAAATGAGTTTACAGTGACAATAATTGAGTGTTCCAATCTCATAATTGCTATGCAGTTTGCTCTTGAAAAAAGAAACTTTGCAGCAATTTCAGGTGCTTTGTTGAAGTACTGGTGATGCACGGTGCCAGCAGTGGCACTGGTTGCAAGCAACTGTAGTGACAGAGATGCAGTGTGCTGCACTGTGAGCCCACTGACCTACGCTGAATTATTTAAGCTCATAGGGAGTTCTTTGACATCGAACCATTTCCTGAAGTTCTCAGTTGATACAAATTTCCTGTTATTTTATTTAACTTTTTATCAAAAACTAATGCATAATTTCAAAATTTAGCAGCTTCTTCAGTCCAAAAGTTAACTATTTTTTCATCCAAAAGATAAAGAGATATTTATATCTCAAAAAAAAAAGGCACAAGGAATATTATTTCCTGTGTTAAGGATGAAACAATGCATGGCTCTTGCTTTAAAAACAAAAACAAAAAGAAGCATGAGGTAGCAATATTTGAAAACAAACATGTGTAGGTAAGGGCAAAGGTTAAGTGATTACTACCGAAACATGAAGGAATGTATGACTTATGTTACTACGAAAACAAAACAAAACACGAGGCAACAGTATTCAAAATAGATGCATGCTCATAGGTAAGGGCAAAATTTAGATGATTGCTACATAACAATAAAATAAGAAAGTGCATATTTATATGATACTTTATAATGAAATATGAAATAAATACAAAAATTTATGATAAGATATAGAATATTTGAGTTATGGAAAAACCACCATCTGAAATATGGAAGTCACACAAATAGGCTACAGAAATCTATTCGTCAAAATAACTCGTATAAAGCATAACCACCCAAGTGGATGAAATTACATAATAGATTTGAGTTAAACTATGCATCTCTGTATTTAATAACTAATTTGATGTGAAGATTAGTGATTTGATTTCAGAAAATTATTGTATTTCTGCAATCAAGTTACTGTTTTTTGATAGATCTACTCCTGTAACAGTGTAATTACGCATTCCTGCAACTTATTTTGCATTTGTAGTCCAGTTTGAGCTTAGCAATGTTTATGTGTAATCAACAAAAGATTCATCGTTACCAAAAAATATACATCAAAGAAAGCAGTCATATACATTCTAATGTGGGCAGTTTAAATTTTAAATTCTGCAACAGAAGCTATTTTTGTCTAGGCAGTGGCTATTTTGCCGTCGATGGCATTTAAACCTCAAAGACTATTTTGCAGTGAGTTATTTGTGATTGGTCAATCTTAATGACGTAATAAACATGTGACTTTTGGTCGTTTCTGACTGGTCAATTTTAAAAACCAATTAAAAAAATTTTGCACCCCCAGGTGTCTATCCTCCACACTGTACACTCCCTTTCAGTGTACACTGCCCGTACATTTACATACCAGGCCTGCCCCTTCGGTGTACACTGCCCTTTCTTTTAAGGCAGTGGTTATTTCGCCGTCGACGGCAATTTGCCCTTGGAATCTATTTTGCCGTGATCATTCACGTGTGTTTATATAGCCAAATTTGCTATTATTGCACCAGTGACTCTGTGGTGTAGTGGATAGAGCGCTGGTCTTGAGATACCAAGGTAACGAGTTCGAATCTCAGCTGGCCAGGGCTTTAAAAGGAAGGCAGTGTACACTGAAGGGGCAGGCCCGGTATGTAAATGTACGGGGCAGTGTACACTGCAAGGGAGTGTGCAAGGTGGGGGAGAGAGACCTGGGGGTGCAAAATTTTTTTTTGATTTCTAAAATTGACCAATCAGAGACGACCAAAAGTCACATGTTTAGTACGTCATTAAGATTGGCCAATCACAAACAACTCACGGCAAAATAGTCTCTGAGGGTAAATTGCCGTCGACGGCAAAATAGCCACTGCCTTCTTTTAATGCCCTGCCAGCTGAGATTCGAACCCGCAACCATGGTATCTCAAGACCAGCGCACTATCCACTACACCACAGTGTCACTGGCATAAATGTATCAAATATAGCAATATAAACACACGTGAATAATTATGGCAAAATAGACTCCAGGGGTAAATTGCCGTTGACGGCAAAATAGCCACTGCCTTTTGTTTACATTAAATGGAGTTAATAGGTTAGAAAAAACAAAAACAAAAAGTGCTACTTACTTCAAAATCAACTGGTTGTTCCAATGCTTCTGCAGCATGAAAGTCAACTTCAAAACTCATACTGAAACCAAACCAAACTTTTTCCAGGTAGCTCAATCATCTACCAGCGCCTTATCAGGCAATTGCTAGTTATTTCAAGCATTGAAAGTCTATGAGTAATTACATATAATAAGCAAATTAGCCATCAAGTAATAAACCCATCAAAAGTGTTATAGAGTTAGGGGCCGTTCAGAGAACATTATACATGTTATAGGCCCCCTTTAACAAGGAAGTGGGTAAAGTCTGAAACTCTTCCCAAAGAAGGATCGAGGCTGAAATTGCCTGCACCACAAGACAGGCAGTGACTTCTTCTTTTTTTTTAAAAATTAAACAAAAGCACTTGCTAATTTCGATCTCCATACCAATAGGAAATATTCTGAACAGGTATAAATACAAAACCATCCCATGTTCTGTTTGACAACAGCCCAGGCCCTCTAAGGGAGCCCAGGCTGGGTACTCTGTACCCCCTTGCCCCCCTCTCAACGACCCTGAGAGCTAAATGTCTCCTATTGAAAATTTTGCTCATCATTTACGCGGTCAAGATTCAACTAACCACTTCAGTTTCCTGTAATCGTTTGGCGTTCTTGGTTGCGCCGTAACTTATGTTTCCAATACATATTTCAGCTTTGATAAGAGCCGAAAAAGAAAAGGCTTTCTTAGTACACTGGACAAACCGAAAATGCTAGAAAACTTTTTATTCTTACGTTTCCTATTTATTCTATACGCATTTTCAGTCAAATAAGTAAGAACACCTAAAAATAGATTTTAATCAATATTCACTGATAATTTTGGGTAAATTATTTTTTAGTGACAATTGAGCATATATTCACAACTTATTAAAGGAGCTTTCTTTTCCCTATTTATTCGATCCGCCAACATCTCTGCTTCACTTTGATGTGCAAGACTTCGAGTGCAATGTGCGGCGCATGCGCCAGTTATAAATAGGCATAGTACAGGCATAGTACGGGCATAGTAGGCACAGTGCAGGCATAGTAGGCACAGGCTAGTGGTAAGTTTATCAATGGGTGTTAGCAAAACTTCTAAGAATCAGTGCGTATACTACACCTGTGCCTATAGCAGGGGTTTTTAACTAGGGTGGAGGGAAGTTTACCATACCAGAGGGGGTGCAAGGCCATAGCTCCATAGTCATCCTTGAAACAATAAAAAATTTAAGGAACCGGCACTCTAAAATATTTGCCACTATTTTGGGTACTTATGGGTTATCTGTCACCACTTTTTTTTAATTTAATAAACCTAACCCTGTACACTTCCTTCCAGTGTACACTGTCCCATACATTTACATACCGGGCCTGCCCCTTCAGTGTACACTGCCTTCCTACTCATTTTAGGCTTAAACATTATATATACAGTTAAATAATAGTAATTTAATACCTGGTAAAAAAAAGTGGTGACAGATAACCCACAAGTACCCTATTTTGTTTGTTACCCCAGGCTGCCATCTTGCATTGAATGTATACTTATAATGCTATGGTTATGGGTTCAAATCTTCATCGTCAGGGTACTCTGACAAAAGAAGTGTACACTGGAGGTTGAGGCCCGGTTTGTGAATGTACAGTGGAGTGTACTCTAGGGGTACGATTCTTCCCAATCCATCTCAGATGGCAGCCTGGGGTGACACTGTACCAAACAAAAAACCACCAAATAGTCAATGTCTAAAAATAAAACAGAAAATGAATAATTTTCTAGAATGAATTGCCATTGAATGATTTTCCAGAATGAATTACAATAATTTCATGTTAAAAATATGAATATTTGTATTTCTACAATTTCTGTGGTACGGTATTGTCAGTGTTTTTTTGGGGCTGTGGCTATTTTGCCATTGACAGCATTTTACCCTTAGAGGCTATTTTACCATGAATTATTTGTGATTGGTCAATCTTAATGACATATTGAACATGTGACTTTCAGTCGTTTCTGACTGGTTATTTTTAAGGCAGTGGCTATTTTGCCGTCGACGGCAATTTACCCTCAGAGACTATTTTGCCGTGAGTTATTTGTGATTGGTCAATTTTAATGACGTACTAAACATGTGACTTTTGGTCGTCTCTGATTGGTCAATTTTAAAAACCCCAAAAAAAAATTTCGTACCCCCAGGTGTCTATCCTCCACCCTGTACACTCCCTTGCAGTGTACACTGCCCCGTACATTTACATACCGCGCCTGACCCTTCAGTGTACACTGCCATTCTTTTAAAGCCCTGACCAGCTGAGATTCGAACCCACAACCATGGTATCTCAAGACCAGTGCACTATCCACTACACCACAGAGTCACTGGTGCGATTATAGCAAATTTGGCTATATAAACACACGTGAATGATCACGGCAAAATAGATTCCAAGGGCAAATTGCCGTCGACGGCGAAATAGCCACTGCCTATTTTTAATACTGGTAACTGATTAACAAAATATTACCCCCCAGTGTCCACTCCCTTTCAATGTACAACTACCCTGTACATTCACATACTTGGCCTCCCCCTCCAGTGTACACTGCCTTTTTCTCAGTGCACTGTTCACGTGCCACAGTGTCACTGGCAAAATTGTAGCAATTAGAGCAATATAAGCACAGACGAATGATTATGGCAAAATAGTCTTCGAGGGTAAATTGTCATCAATGTCAAAATAGCGAGCTTTTTTTTTATAGAAGTGGTTATTTTGAAGTCAAGGGCATTTTACCCTTGGGGATTATTTTGAGGTAATCATTCACGTGTGTTTATATTAGGCAGTGGCTATTTTGCCGTCGACGGCAATTTGCCCTTGGAATCTATTTTGCCGTAATCATTCACGTGTGTTTATATAGCCATATTTGCTACTATTACCCCAGTAACACTGTGGTGTAGTGGATAGAGCGCTGGTCTTGAGATACCATGGTTGCGGGTTTGAATCTCAGCTGGCCGGGCATTGAAAGAAAGGGCAGTGTACACTGAAGGGTCAGGCCCGGTATGTAAATGTACGGGGCAGTGTACACTGGAAGGGAGTGTACAGTGTGAAGGATAGACACCTGGGGGTGCAAAATTTTTTTAATTGGTTTTTAAAATTGACCAGTCAGAAACGACCAAAAGTCACATGTTTATTACGTCATTAAGATTGACCAATCACAAATAACTCATGGTAAAATAGTCTCTGAGGGTAAATTGCCGTCGACGGCAAAATAGCCACTGCCTTTATATTACCATAATTGCTGTAATTCTGCAGGTGATGCTGTGGTGTATAGATAGTGCTCCTGCCTTGAAATGCTATGGTTGTGGGTTGGAATCTTGGCTGGTAATCATCTTTTTACCATCAAGACAAGCTTTAGTGGTAATGATTAATTAATTAACTGTTAGTCTAACCAGTGCAAATTTTTAGACCCACATTTGAAAAATTAGATAGTATAGTTTTGTTTATATATTGCTTCTCTATTTTTTTGGTGGTGCAGTTGACCCATTTATCAGTAATGGAAAGTGAATTGCAGAAGCACCAACCTTCTGGCAGAAGCATCAAAGATGTGGATGAGTTTTGCAAGAATATTTTTGCAGCAATAATGCAAGTTGTTCGATCAACCCATGCTCTTCCAAAGGCTGGTGATGACCATGAATTTTATTCAAGCTTTTCTGGCTTTCAAGAATTTGTGTTGTATCAAAAAGAGAGGCTTATTAAAATGATGAGTACCCTGATGAAAAACAATGGTTTTAATGTAAGTGTTATTTTCTTTAAAGTGTGCTTTTCATAAGGAGGCTTTTTAAAAAGTCTGTGATAAGTTGGAGCAATGCACAATGCAGTGTCAGTAGTTTTAATTTAAACATGTCTACAATGTTCTGCAATATCTGCTTTACACAAGGTTTGGGTTCAGGTTAAGGTTAGAGTTAACTGAAATTGCAAGACATCATCATGGGCATTGCATGCATCACGCACATTATGGAAATTGCAGTCATGTACTATTTTGAAGGACCCATAAAGTGTTGATTGGGCTGTGGTTTTGTCACAGATATTTGCTCTTTCTTTGCACAGCTTGAAAATAATGATGCACAGCTATTTCATCAGTGCTGTGATTGCATTACAAAACAATGTTTATTTATAGAAAAGTTGTTTTATTTATTTTGATAAAAATCTTATTTCCTTTTGTAATTTTTTCCCAAGAAATTCATTAAGGAATCAGAGAAAAATTAAGTAGTTACTAAAAAAATTAAAAAGTGACCATTTTATGGTACAGGATTAATGTGTTTTTACACAAGCACATTCCCTGTATTACATGCAATAATACTGTGGTATAGCAGTTAGTGCTTGAATCCATGGTTAAGTGTTTGATTCTTTGCAAGAAGGTAGTATACACTGGAAGGGGGTTGTACACCAAAGGGAGCAAATATGTAAATGGAAAAGGGTTTATACTGAGGATTAAATTTTTGTTAAGTCACATTTTTATTCATCATAGAAGTAGACCAATCACAAATGACTAAAAGTCGTTTGTGAATTTTTAATATGTTTTCAATATGTTATAAAAATTTAACAATCACAAATGTCCAAGAGAAAAATAAATTCTGAGATAAACTGCAAAATAGTCACTGACTAAAAAATAGTTACTTTATTAGGTACTTGTGGGTTATCTGTCACCACTTTTTTTCACCAGGTATTAAATTACTATTTATCCCCCACCCTGTACACTCCCTTGCTATATTACAAGAAAGGCAGTGTACACTGAAGGGGCAGGCCCGGTATGTAAATGTACGGGGCAGTGTACACTGCAAGGGAGTGTACAGGGTGGGGGATAAATACCTGGTGAAAAAAAGTGGTGACAGATAACCCACAAGTACCCTTTATTATATCCTTAATAATTTAACTCTTACCCTGGTGTACATCTGCCTAGAACACCACACAATTAGTGACGGTTTTTACTTGCTTGAACAATATATTTTTATAACCACACGTGATAAAATCACTGTATGATAAAACCACTGGCAACCCAGTATGGCATCATTTATAGGTGTAGAGAAGTGTAGTATCACATTTATGGATAGTGATTGTCAAAGAGCATTTTGTTGCTTGCTGCATAAGCAGGAGCATTTTGGTTTTCTTTTGAAGATATGCATCTGATTCAAACTGACCTTAACCGATTACAGCAACATACAGATTGGTTGCTGACTCAAAAGACAACTAAGTTTTACAATTTATCAAATCCTAAACCAAATGAAATAAGTTTGCATGTTTAAACTTGCCAACATTTTTATCTAATCCAAACACATTGCTAGAGTATGGGCTTATGTTTTGAACTGTGACAAAGTCCAATTTTATTTGGCTTTTTATTGTGATAACATATTATGTTACCAGGTTTTTTTATATGATAAATACCAATGATAATAACTATGTGGTATTTAGTGATAACATTTTATATTTTTGTTTTCAGAACAGCTTTTATCAACTTGCTACTAATGCGTTAAGTGATATTGATGATTGCACTGATAAATTGGTTGAATGTAATGATGTCATGCTTGAAAGAATTGCTGCATTGCTGGATAATTGTGAAAATGAAAAGAAAAGCTTACCAGAAAGCGAACCTACAACCTCAAACATAACTCAGTTAGTTGCATCAATTTGTCTACTAGGTATCAGTATCACTTACAGGTTATAGTACTTTTTTAACTTGGTATTTTGTTGAGTTAAAGATACCAGTTGAATTGCGTTGATTGTTCCTGTATGATTTAGCTATAATATTCCGCTTGACCTTGGTATTGTCACTACATTTTAGCTTTCCTGCTATGCTTATTACCTTAGCTAAAGCCGTGCCTTGCGTGCTATTGGACAAGTTGCATAGTTAGATAGTTTTTTTTTTGTTAAAATCCTGAAAAAACTTTAGCGTATAAAATTCGTTTGCAGTAGTAGAATAAGCTTTGTGCTGTTGCATCAAATAAAGTTGTTTCATGATCTTTTTGTTGAAAGGATTGCTTTTACCGTTTTGACCTAGCTTTTCACTTAGAGCCAGATTAAATTCTTATCTTTTAATGTAGGCCTTCAAATCAATCTAAACCGGATATGGTAGTTTCATCTTGGAATAGAAAACGAAATAGTGGAGGTAGTAAAACGTTTAGGTATGTACTGTGCATATTTTCTGCCTGCAAAATAGCATTTTGACAGCCTGCGAGTTGCCAAGGTTTTGTTAGGGGAATTGTGAGGATCTTATTTACTGATGTGTATTTAATTGAGCTACTTTGATATGCAGTAAGTATTGAAAAAGATAAAAAAATTTCAGAGTATTATGTAAATTATTGGGCTGTTGCTGAACACCTTTATTGGAAATACTTTTGGATTACGTTATTAAATGATATTATCTCTCTTGCATTAGCTAGGCAGCTACCAATAATACGAATAACCTTAAGAAGAATGCATGGTGTATCATCTTAATGATGTGCTCAAAAACTTGGTCCTTTATTTTGCAAGGTGAAAAACTAATCTGTTGTGTAGCTCTACTAAACTTTTTCTTAAACAGAGCAGCTCTTAACATTATTACATTTACTGTTACAGGTTACTTCATGCTTACAATATTTTGCGTCCACAATTAAACTTTAAAGATCGCATTGATAATAGTAACACTCCTTTTATTCCAAAGATTAAAGTAAAACCTCATGCCATGAAACCGCTTTCTGATCATTTAGTGAAAATCAACTCTTCCACAGGTAATATAAGCCTAAATATATAAATTACCCTGCTTGGGTTCTAATTCTTGGGATATGCACTTGTGTTATACAGGGTGCGCCAAAAAGACCTGACACATTTGAAAATTTAATAGAAATCAAACGCGTTGACGAAAATAATTGATGTTTACATTTTTGGAAAGCGTATAGCATGCCATTTTGTGCGGTGTCCAAAAAACAATCTACAATGCATTTGTGACGTCATAATGGTTGATTTTTAAATTAATGTAATTTTAAAAATTGTGCTTTATTTGCTAAAATGAAGTGGTTGGGCTCACACCGTTCTTTCGTTGTGGAAACTTTTTTTACGAACAGTGGATCAATAACTGCAACTCAAAGATTATTTCGTACGCACTTTAAGCTTGGAAGACACGATCCAGTGCCAAGTCGAAACACAATTTTGTTGTGGATAAAGAACTTTAGAAAAAATGGATCTGCACTAAAACGACGATCGACCGGTTACCTGAAATCGAAAGTGTACACTCAACGCCCACGATCAGTAGAAGAGTTAAAAGACGCAATACGACATGAAATTGCTGCCATAACACCCATGATGATCAACCGAGTAATCGACAACTTTCATAAGCGTGTTAACCTCTGCGTAAACAATCACGGCAAGCACCTAACTGATTTAATTTTTAAAACCTAATAAAATGCATCGTTGTTATTTTGTTATTTTACGTTTTTATTTAAAAATGTTGTAGTGTTTGGTTTTTAGTGTTATTTTGGTTTTTATATTGCATTAATATAATTGTTATTTTGCATTTAAAAAGCACTTTGCTTACAAAATGCCATAATTTTCAACATCAACTATTATTACGTCACAAAATGTAGTGTTCATGTTTCGCGTATTCCACACAAAATGGCATGCTGTACGCTTTCCAAAAATGTGAACATTTCCTGTTTCCGTCAACAGGCTTGATTTTTATTAAACTTTCAAATGTGTCAGGTCTTTTTGGCGCACCCTGTATATCTCAAGTTCAAATTCGTGGAATATGCAACACAACTGCATATCCCGAAAATTTTCCAAATTTTATTAAACGTGATTCTAGCTTTTCTCATTAGATGTGATTCAACCGCAAAAAGCTTCCGAGAAAACCGCTATTTTAAGGTTTTTTTCTCCATCAAATTAAATACAATTATCTATAGTTAAACTTGCTTCAAGAAATTAAAAGAAGTGCTTAATTATTAAATCTTGGAACTTTTAAGCCGTTACCGGTATCTTACATTGGAAAATTTCAGGAATCCAAATTCTTCTATCGGTATTATAAACTTGCTTTTATCATTATAAGTTTGCATTATATGAAAACATGTTGACGGGCAGTTTTCAATTCATTTTAGAACCTCGCTCCCCCTGCAGAAGGAAAACCATTTGATGCACTCTTTTATTTTGGTTTGTGACACAAGGGGCAGATTTGAAAAGTGCCTCCATGAAATTAGAAGTTTTCCAAATTTAAGTTTATTTTATAGAAAAGGATTTTAGACTGGTTTACTCGTATTGAAAAAGAAAAAGTTTTTTCCTTAAATTTATCTCCATTATAGAAGTGTTCTCAAATGAATAAATATCTTCCGCATCTGTCAAGGTTTTCAAAATGGTGTTACCTCAGACAGATTCACCAAGTGACTCTCCACTACCTCCTTCACCTTACACGTGAACTTAACTGCGTCAGTGATGTGAATTCAGAGAAGTTTGTTCAATTTCCAAAAGGTTTTGATGGGAACCAATGATAAATTCATTTTATTTAGCTCTTCTGGTAATGTAACGTTTATTTAAGTTGATACAAGTTCTTACCGAGCATGCAAAAAACTTCAATATCCGTCAACGTTTCGAACAGCTATACAGCTGTTCTTCAACAGGACTAATAATAAACAAAAGCACGAGTGAGGCAATATAAATAGTGTGCTACGCAATCGAAAGAAAAAGGCAAAACAAAAAGTTTAAAGGCGAATAATAAACAACTGTAGATTACGTCAAATTATCATAAATTTCAGAACAAAAACAATTTGACGTAATCTACTAAATTTCAGAATAGAAATAATTTGACGTAATCTACAGTTGTTTATTATTCGCCTTTAGACTTTTTGTTTTGCCTTTTTCTTTCGATTGCGTAGCACACTATGTCACTCGTGCTTTCGTTTATTATTAGTCCTGATGAAGAACAGCTGTATAGCTGTTCGAAACGTTGACGGATATTGAAGTTTTTTGCATGCTCGGTAAGAACTTGTATCAACTTAAATAAACGTCACATAACCAGAAGACCTAAATAAAATGAATTTATCAAAAATACCTGGTAGCCAGAATAACACTATAGAGAACCAATGATGTTGGCAACTAGCTGGACGTAATCACATTAGCAGCATTTAATGCTGTATCACGCTGGAAATGTATATGATAACAAATGGGTATTTTGTAATATAGCTTCAACTAAAGATTATGCTTTTAGAATCCAATAGTGATGTTGGAGCTGCTTTGACCAATCTCATTCAAAGTGTTCGACAATCTGGTGTAGAAGACCAATCAATATATCTCCACCCCTATGACTATGAGCTTAGAGTCTGGGAACCTTCGCCTGAGCTGCTGCAAAAGACTGAACCAATAAAGTGAGTTCTAAAATTTGTTTTCAGTTTCTACTGGATGTTGTTCGTGTCAAATATTATTGTTCGTAGCTTGTTTTAGGAACATGGTTAATTGTTGTTTTTGTGGTGTATCTTATTAAGTTGGCGTTAATTTGCTTCAAAAGTAGGTGGTTAGGTATAGGCAAAGACTGCATTGGTAAGATCTAACCCTACCCCATTTAAATTGTACTAAGTCGATTGTGATGTTCTGTGGCAATATTTAATGATTGGATTTACAGATTCATTTTGATATTGTGTACAATTAAGATACTCGGAACTCGACAAGGATTCGTGTATATTTATTGATGAGGCAGACCAATTACAAGAACTCTTGACGGATTTAAAACAAGAAAAAGAATTTGCAGTCGATTTGGAACACCATTCCTATCGATCGTTTCAGGGAATCACTTGTCTAATGCAGGTTTGTGTTCTTTTATCGTCAGACCGAAATTTAATTTACTAACACCAAAATAAATTGCATACTAATATCCCGTTAATTTTGCAATTGCGCACGTGTGCAATTTGCAAGAATTGCAGACAATGCATGAATTGACCCCATAAGCGTTTTTCAAGTCTGTTTAGATCAAATGGGTAAAGAACTAACGCCAATTGAACTAAGTCGATCACATTTGAAGCCCAGTGTAGATGCTATCAGCTTGGCAAAGCCAGAAAGCTCTAATCAGTAGCAATTTAGGCTTCTCAGTTCAACTAGACGGGTAAAAGAGGTTGCCTGTTTTAAAAGTCTTCATTTTCTATTTAAGGTGTCTACTCGCAAACAAGACTACATTGTTGACACTTTGGCTCTGAGATCTGATCTCTGGATTCTCAACGAAGCATTCACTGATCCGAAAATCGTTAAAGTTTTGCATGGGGCTGATAGCGACATCTTGTGGCTTCAAAGAGACTTGGGAGTTTATGTAGTTAACATGTTTGACACAGGTATGCGTAGAATGCAAAAACAACTAACTACAGGATAGCTAAAATATATGGGTTGAACAATTACTTGCAAGTGACATTAGTGACTACCAGATAAATTCTTCCGATCTTGTTACGTTTTTACTATTTTATATAAAATAATTTCGATTGCAATGATGTTTGCGATCACGTAAAAACTTGTCAGTTGCGCTTAAAAACAATGAGGATCAGAACCACTTTGGTATTGTCTGCGTTGTCATCTCAGGATCTTCTTTCCACAAAAATAGCCGCAAACTTTTTACGCAAGCAAAGAAAAACAGCTTAAAGCATTGCTGAAATGTCAGGATTCGTGCTGGCTTTGAATTCACAGTCGTCAAAAAGGCATTTGGAATTGAAAGTGCTGCGTTGCTCTATCAAAAAGTGTGGTTCGGAAGTGACTGCGTAGTGGTAGTTACACCAAATCGGCACGCTTGCGTAGAAACAGGAAAAAAGGACGTAAATTGAAGCAGGGTCAATATGGATTGTGATGCCAGCACTTTATAAGGTTGAGGTATCGTAGCCATGATAGGAGGTTAGGGAAAGTGTTTAAATTGATTGTTGCTTACTCTGTTTAGTTAGATGAACAAAGTCGTATTCTTTCAGGTCAGGCCTCTCGAGTTTTATCACTGGAGCGATTTTCTCTTGATTATCTCGCTAATCGTTACTGTAATGTTCAATTCGATAAGAAATATCAACTGGCTGATTGGAGAATTCGACCTCTGCCTGCTGAAATGCTATACTACGCTCAGGTAAGTAAAGCTTCTTTTGCTACTTTAGTTTCATCAAGAGCACCATCAATAGCACAGCTTGCCTCGTTGATTAAACTTGTAGTCAAATGGTGCGAGTATAATACTGGGCGCAGCCGTTACGTTGCTGTGCATTAAGAACAACAACTGCAAGTTTCTCTGCTCCCGTAAGGTGCCTTAGATGGAAGTGTGCTGTGCCATAAATCCTGGCTACTTCAAAACAGATCTAACTCTAAGTTTTGTTGGTATAATCGTGATGCTTTTCCACGACCGCAGGATGAAAGTAAGTGACTAACTTTGCCTTTTTTCGCAGAGTGATACCCACTATCTTCTATACATATACGATTTGATGAAGAACGAACTTTTAGAGAAAGCGAACGACGAACCGCGATTACTACGAGTAGTCTATGAACGGTCACGTGATTTGTGTCTTCTTCGTTACGAAAAACCGATCACCACCCCAGAATCGCATCTTCAGCTCTTGGAGCGAATGCAGAGACGCAGAGGAGGAACAATGCTTAAGCTTCGCACTCCTTCTCAACTGGAGGCTCTTCGTCTTCTCTTTCAGTGGAGGGATAACATGGCTCGCACGGAAGATGAAAGTCCTGGCTATGTTCTTCCAAACCACATGCTTCTTCAGATAGCAGAAATTCTTCCAAAAGAAGCGCAGGGAGTCCTTGCATGCTGTAATCCCATTCCTCCTCTCCTGCGCCAACACATCTTATCCGTCCATCGGCTGATCATGGACGCGAGAAGGGCTGCTAGTTTTTCATCCACTGACAAAGATCCGCAACCCAGTGCAAAGGTTCCTGTTCCTGCTAAAACCGAGCACGATTCCGCTAACCTCCTAACCTGTCCTCATGACTTGTGGCGAAGCGGTGATAGCAGCAAATCAAATTTAAACAGTTGTGAAATTAAAAAACACTGCCACGTTGAAACTACTAATCAATCGACTTTGCTAGGTCCGTTTAATGGCTCTTCTGTAAGTAAAGGAGTCTTCTTGTCTAAAAGCGAGCGAAGCGCTTGCGTCTACACCAAAAAAACTGATGAACAACTCCCCCGGGAAAAGCTAAATTCAATTTCAAGGTCCTCTTGGAATCCGTTTCTCATTTTTCTACCGGGAGCCAAAGACAAGGAATTTGCTGAAGCTGCTCCTCGAGGTAAAGACGAACCGTTGACGTTGCGTCATATGCTATCTGGTAGATTTAAATGGAAAATGCGCCAACTCGCGAAGCCGCGAGTGGAAGAATCTGAAACGGAAACTGGGGAAGAAAAAACGTTTGGCAAAGTCCTGGAAATCCCAAAGGAAGCACAGGTTAGCACCAAAGAGCAAGTCCGAGTTTTAAACAAGATGGTGAAAGGGAAAAAGATAAAAAATAAACCGTCCATTGCTCCCCTGATGACTAATATAAGCGACAAGATATCAGAAGGCCTTCAATTTGCTTCAGAAACCACTGAACTGTTACCCGAAAAGACACAAAGCGAAAAAGTTTCGTTCAAGCCTCCCGCAAAAAAAGCAGCGACTGGTTCTTTGAACGCAAAACCATTTTTAAAACGACCATTTCAGCCGCATCAGTACTCTGCTCAAGATTATAAAGGATTCAAACGGCCTCATAAGGGAAAGAAAAGGCCTCGCTTTGACCATAGAGGAAAATCGAGTAGACCAAAGGAGAAACCTACATTCAGATAAAATCAAGTCGACTCTGGCCAGATTGGTGCTTCAAGTCTGGTAATGCCTTGCTGCCTTTTTAAGTGGTTTTAATTGCAATAAATTATGATGACGAGTAGTTTTTGTTCTTCAGTGAATTTTTATTCTGGAAGATTCCAAATGACTACCTTCTTGTCAAATTGCTTTGGCCTACTAATTTGAGCTGCTGTATTAATTAGAGGCACCAAGCAAAGGATATCGTAAAATAATAGGTCTCCTTGCTCGGTTGCAGTGCTTTTGATACAAATGCTCTGGACCAACAGTCTTGGTAACTCCGAAACAGGTTTGGACACATTGTTCTGGCACAAGGGTAGGCAATCTGTAGCTCCGCCTTGATTCTGTAAAATCTGTTATATAAAGCACAATTCTGTCTGTACTTACGTACGTGCTAACGCCTTAACTCCTCCAAAACTACCGAACGTACCAACATCAAACTTGGCACGATTGATCACCACCCCTGGGTGAGTGTCATAAAGGGTTTGTGACGTCACAAAGATAAATTTTTTAAATTTGCATTTCTTCACAGAAAACAACCATTTTAAGCTCAAACCAACGCCAGTTTACAAAAATTTTTATTGTTTTGGGTCTAAAATGACGTCACAATCAACGTCTGATTACACAATTTGTTCTTTCTATTTCCTCAAACACCATTAAAAGCGTTTACAGGAGATATTAACAGGGTGCTTTAGATAGAAATAACTACAGCATTAATTAAGATTTATTTGACGAAGCAACCAGCAATTCTTTACCGTATTTATGCACTTTTAATATTCGAAGTATGCTTTTCTTTTTCTCTTGCACGCTCAAAACTCGCTCTATGATGTCATAACGCTGTCTAGTACAATTTTTCCAAAATCAGTTTATTAACTCTTTTGCTCCCGCGTGAAAAGCGAAAATGTTCCTAAGGTGGCAGCGCGAAAACTGTCATAATCAATCATAATTATGTACCTCAAGTTTGTTTGTAAATCATTACTCAGCTGTCTACTTCTACATTAAGTGTGATATATCGTTGAAATCTACATTTCTTGAGGATTTCAAATAGAAAAAAAATTTTTTTTGAATATGCAAATTAACCCCCCCAACTGGGGGGTAGTTGTCTTCAAAATTAAAGAGGTACCCTCACCTCAAAGATCACTACAGATTTAATATTCTACCAATTTTTTTAGAAATGGTCGCAAAATGATGCTAAGGAAATAAGCTTTCAAGGTACATCAATCAAAACTTACCTAAAAGCCTAGGTTTTCTACAATTTGCAATTTTCTGAGGCACATGACCTTTTTTTTGACCGGTACCAAATTTTGGTAGTTAAATTCAGTACCTAAAATATGATCAGTTATTATCTGCTAGAGATTAGCCTAAACCATGTAACATTATGTATTTTTGAACAGGGAATTTCTTCAAGATTCAGAAAATATTAAGTTTAAATAGAATATGCTGTCACTGATAATGAAACAGCCGCTTGTTTACACCCTTCCCATTTCTTGAGAAACAAGGGGGATACAGCAAACTTTGATTTACGAAAGCCAAACTTCTGTTAGCTTTTAAACTTGGATTTCGCTTCTTGTCTCTTTGGAAATTTGATACAAAATGACGACTTTATTGGTGAAACATTTGCAATTTATTTTATCTTTTTATAGGGTGTAGTTTTTGTAAAAATTATAATTTAGTGAAGGTAGGTCAAAAAATTTTGGAGGGTTTTGAACCGACATGATGTACAGTACTTATTTTTGATCAGTGAATATCATATACCACTTGGTCTAAACTGTTTAAAGTTATATATTGCTGGAAAGCAAATTTCCTAAGCTTTCAAATGAGACCGGTATTTAGCAACATATCATATTTTTTACGCACTAAATTTACTTTTATCTACTTACCACTCAAATTTGTTTGGGGGGGTTTTGAGACCCCTAAAAAATTTGGAAATTTAAAAACGTAAAATTTATCATTATCGCTTGAAATTTTGTCAAATGATGCCCCAAAAGAGTAGTTTTCAGACTGTGTTAATGATGAAGGGTTTGGTATTGTGGTAAAGATGTAATCTGAATTTGATTTTAGTGTAGTTGGCACGTGCTGAGAATTTGGCCGATTTTGTCGTCTGCAACTGGGTTGTTGGTCTTTTTAACCGTTTTTGGGTATAAAAATCCAAGAATTAGGGCACAAATTGTACATCTTCCAATGCGTGAGGAAATAAGCGTGATCTTTTGAAAATTTTATGAAAATCGGATGAAAAATAAAGTCACAAATCAATTTTTCAGTAAACTAATTTTGTAACTCAATTTAACAAAATTTGAGGGAAACACTGAAAACACGAGATCATCAATCGATGATCGCGGGAGGGAAAGAGTTAACTCTTTTGCTCCCGCGTGAAAAGCGAAAATGTCCGTAAGGTGGCAGCGTGAAAAACTGTCATAATCAATTATAATTATGTACCTCAAGTTTGTTTGTAAATCATTACTCAGCTGTCTACTTCTACATTAAGTGTGATATATCGTTGAAATCTACATTTCTTGAGGATTTCAAATAGAAAAAAAATTTTTTTTGAATATGCAAATTAACCCCCCCAACTGGGGGGTAGTTGTCTTCAAAATTAAAGAGGTACCCTCACCTCAAAGATCACTACAGATTTAATATTCTACCAATTTTTTTAGAAATGGTCGCAAAATGATGCTAAGGAAATAAGCTTTCAAGGTACATCAATCAAAACTTACCTAAAAGCCTAGGTTTTCTACAATTTGCAATTTTCTGAGGCACATGACCTTTTTTTTGACCGGTACCAAATTTTGGTAGTTAAATTCAGTACCTAAAATATGATCAGTATTATCTGCTAGAGATTAGCCTAAACCATGTAACATTATGTATTTTTGAACAGGGAATTTCTTCAAGATTCAGAAAATATTAAGTTTAAATAGAATATGCTGTCACTGACAATGAAACAGCAGCTTGTTTACACCCTTCCCATTTCTTGAGAAACAAGGGGGATACAGCAAACTTTGATTTACGAAAGCCAAACTTCTGTTAGCTTTTAAACTTGGATTTCGCTTCTTGTCTCTTTGGAAATTTGATACAAAATGACGACTTTATTGGTGAAACATTTGCAATTTATTTTATCTTTTTATAGGGTGTAGTTTTTGTAAAAATTATAATTTAGTGAAGGTAGGTCAAAAAATTTTGGGGGGTTTTGAACCGACATGATGTTTTTAGTACTCATTTTTGATCAGTAAATATCATATACCACTTGGTCTAAACTGTTTAAAGTTATATATTGCTGGAAAGCAAATTTCCTAAGCTTTCAAATGAGACCGGTATTTAGCAACATATCATATTTTTTACGCACTAAATTTACTTTTATCTACTTATCACTCAAATTTGTTTGGGGGGGTTTTGAGACCCCTAAAAAATTTGGAAATTTATAAACGTAAAATTTATCATTATCGCTTGAAATTTTGTCAAATGATGCCCCAAAAGAGTAGTTTTCAGACTGTGTTAATGATAAAGGTTTTGGTATTGTGGTAAAGATGTAATCTGAATTTGATTTTAGTGTAGTTGGCACGTGCTGAGAATCTGGCCGATTTTGTCGTCTGCAACTGGGTTGTTGGTCTTTTTAACCGTTTTTGGGTATAAAAATCCAAGAATTAGGGCACAAATTCAACATCTTCGGATGCGTGAGGAAATAAGCGTGATCTTTTGAAAATTTTATGAAAATCGGATGAAAATAAAGTCACAAATCGATTTTTCAGTAAACTAATTTTGTAACTCAATTTAACAAAATTTGAGGGAAACACTGAAAACACGAGATCATCAATCGATGATCGCGGGAGGGAAAGAGTTAAGAACTAACTTGTAACCTCATTTCTCAACCAATTTTCAAAATTTTTTCAATAAATTAAAAGAGTATTTCAAGGCAATTCCGGTGATATGTGCATTTACTATTTGATTATACTAAACAAATCAAACTTAATAAGACCTTTGGTGCAACTTTCTACCCCTCCCAAAAAACTTAGGAAATTTGCTTTTCAGCAATATGTGACTCTTATTACTTAGGGCTAAGGATTACTTTATAATGGCTGATCAAAAATATACATCATGTGCTATTTTTAGTTGAACAATCATCCAGTAGACCCAACAAATATGCAATTGTTAGACGAAGTTAGTTCTATGGTTCATTTTGATTACTTTTTCTGGCAAACATGGTTCTTTGGCATTATCTCTCTAAATTTTCAAAAAGATTTATAAAAACATGAAGTCTCTAAACAATTGTAAAATCTTACCCACCGCTTAAGAACACTCAAAATTTTGGTGCCTGCACTTCTCAAAAATGTAATTTCTTGAAAAACTAAGTCCTTTGACACATTTTCACCATTTTTCTTCAAAAGCATGATTCTTTGGCATTATCTTTCAAAACATTCACGTAAAATCAAGTCTCAAAAAAGTTTTAAATATTGCCTGCTTCAAGCAAAAAAGTTTGTGATCTCCTAAAAAAAGAGGAGGAGTAGAAATGATCCTGTCTTATCTTTTGCAAGAAAATATTAGTGTAGAGCTACATCTTATTCAAATGTTGCTGCAATTTTCTTTGCAATTGGATGAGACTGGTGCAGGCGGCCGATTTCATATTCTTAATCTCGACATTGTTGATGGAGCCCGTGATGTTGCAATTACTTTACTGTGAGTTCTTCACTTCGAGCTATTTTGCTCTTTGCCTGGATACGTTTATGCCAGGACCAAGCAACATGCCTGCAGTCAGAGGCGTTAGCTCATATAAATGCCCCTAGTTACGAAAAACTGTTCAGTTCATTTTGACAAGAGATATTCCACCTATCCAACTCCGACATATTCGAGCGATTCCGTTTCTATTGCTAATGTAGCAACCTAAGCAACTTCAACTACAAACCACAAACAAAAAGACACCAATAACACTTAACTTTATATATGGCTTGTCATCTACGTTCCGTAGCTATCACGAAAGAAGTGACTAGTCGTCACATGGAGTGTGTTCTTTTTAGCCCGGACTATGGTAAGTGCCTGCCGTTGCGCAACACTACGAACTCAACAGATATGAATGAAAAAAACTAAATTTCCTTATGATGTTTATCATAATGTCTAAGAAGGGCCAAATTATCAATATTTTCAGAGTAGCAAAAATTGTTTCATAGTACCCTTTGTTCCATAGTACGTTTGGAAATCAAACAACTTAGATATTCAAAACAGACTTATCAACGGAGACCTGTTCATAGTGGCGGCAGATGTTATTGCACTCTACCCCAACATCAACAGAAATAGCCTACGCTTAGAAATGCCCTCACAACAGTTCTCAAATTCACAATCGAAATTTTGCGTGCTGGGTCAAAGGTATTTTGTTGAATTAATCGTGCTTACTCTAGAATTGGTTATTATACTACATGGACAGAACTTTTATAAACAACCTAAGGGCGTAACTACTGGTGACAACCATTCAGTCTCGCTTGCTAACATAGCTATGCATTTTGCTACAACTCCGGCATTCTCTACTCTAAAAAAAGCAGTTATTTATAAAAGAATCATCGACGACATCATTTTTATTGCTATTAGGGAAAACTCAGCGCAAAATATAATCAAAGCAATAGAAAATAGCCTTGGAAAAGTAGGACTTCAAACAACCACTAAATTGTTTAATACCAAATGCTCAGACCAACAAATCGAATTTTTAGACGTTCTCCACGAGCACTCATCGGACTCACCATTTAAATTTGTCACGTGTAATTACGTCAAAAAAACTGCCCTTGACAGGACTTTTATAAATGGAACTTCATATCACCCCTTATGGGTATTTCAATCTATTGTGGTATCTGAAGCAATGCGCATGGGGCGTATATGTGAAGACAAAACTGACCATGATACTAGTCTGGAATATCTAAAAAACAAATGTTTTAAGTCTAAGTTTCCTAAAATTTTTACATCCAAGATAATTGAGCAGGCCAAGTCTTGGGTGAATAGCAATAGCAAATCAAAGAAAAATAAGAAGAAAAAATCGTATGGGTTACCCTGTTTCCAAAACTACTGCGATCCAGCCAGATGGAAAAACGTCTACAATCCAACCTAAAGCTTGCATACAAGCGCCCACAGACATCGGGCGATTTTGTCACTTGCTATAAAAAGATTTCATTTGGTCTTGTTGTGAGCAAGGATGAGGGCATATCTAAACCCTGTGGTAAATGTGCACCATGTGGCAATCATGGCTCACGTAATTCTATGGTCCCACTGATGAAACATATTCGCACACGTAATGGAGTACGTCCTTTGACCCAAAAATTAAGCTGCAAAGATTATGCTATGTACACGGCATTGTACGCAGTGTTGCAGAAACTGTGATAATTACTATGTTGGTCAAACAATGACATCTTTCTCACAACGTTGGACTAAACATCGAGTACTATGGAACAATTTTTGCCACTCTGAAAATATTGATAATTCGGCCCTTCTTAGACATTATGATAAACATCATAAGGAAACGTTTACCGGTAAGCCTGACATAGCACAATGTTTTTGTTATCTTTATCTTAAAACCTGAATTTGAAAATTTAAACTTTTATGAAGCCAAATGGTTTCGCATACTTAATGCAAAAATAAATATTAGTAAAATGATTTTGCCCCGCATATAACCCAGTGTATTATTTCTCACTGTGTTTAAATGTTTTTTACTACATTAATTATAGTCCACAATTAGCCCGTTTTTGATCTTATTTTTTTCGTCATAATGGTCTGCTATCTTGCAGGTAATCCTTCAATACCATAGTGTATCAAATTATTTGATTTGATACGCCGGATAGACGATAACTTATTTGATGGAGTGTAGATTTGTCAGTACAGCTATTGCTTGGATCCTTAGAATTAGTTGTCTTTATTGTTCTTTTACAACACTGATGATGCTTTATAGCGAAATACATTTGTCAAAGTGTATTAATGTATAAATGAAATTTCGAACCGATCTAGTTTTTTTTCATTGATATTATAGTCAGTCCCGTAGCACTCCAACTTCGGGCCCCCCCCCCCCAAAGTAAGCGCAAGAGCCCCTGCGCACAGGTCATATCACTTTAGAGGTGTAAAATTGAAAAGCTGCATTAAGAAAATACACCACAATTTGTACATAAGTAAACAGGCTAATGTCAGAATAAAGCATGCCGATACCGAAGGTGCAAGTCATAAAAAATTCGGCACCGATGCCAGAGTTCAGTAGGACATTTATGCAGACACTGCGAAACGAAAGCAATGACACTGAAAAACATGAAAAACTTATAAAAACACAGTATCATTTAAATAGTCTGGAGCGAACCTTTTTGTTCGCAAATGCTGTTATGACATTGTCATAATCAAGAGATCGGGCGCAGTCATTTTCGATTGACAACATGGCTAATGAAGATAGTCTACTGTCTGTCATAGACGTTCTATTAAAAGTTTTGATCAGTTTCAATTTGCTCAAGCTTCTTTCAGCGCTGGCAACAGTCACGGGGCAAGTTAGTAAGATTCGAAGTGCGATGTACACATTCGGATACAATTCAAATAAATGAGTCTTTAGAAGATAGTTCAGAAAGTCTTGAGCCGTATTGAGATTGCGTTTTTTTTTTGTAAAATTAAAACAAACCGCTGTAGCTCAGCGCTCATTTCATCAGAATCAATGTCACCGAACTTTTTTTGGAACTCTTTACAGCAAGTAAGAAGAGCATTTTCTTGTTGCACAAGCAAAAGTTTGTCTCGTATGTACAAAAACGAAAAGGCGGAAGAAACCTCACGTAACAAATTAAAGCGCTCCTTTATTGACATAATAGCCTGGTCGACTAATGGATAGAAAAAGTTGCTTTTAAATTTCAGTTCAGGAGTAGCTCGTTGTTCCTCTTCACCTTGGTAATCAAACAATCTTCTTTTCTTTCCACTTCTTGACGGAGGAAAAGAAGGATCAATATCCAATTCCTGTGCTATTTCAACAGCAGATGTTGCGGCACTGCAATAACCCGTTGTGCGATAGTTTTGCAAAAACTTTTCAGTTGCCTGGATTTCCGTTTCCATTGTATGAAGGGAGACTCCATACGATTGAAGAATCTTGCTTGCTTTATTGACTTGGAATAGGATATCATGCCAAATAAACACCGACAAAAGAAAACTCCATTTTGATAAATGAGCTATCAACGATTTTGTTCCTGAGGCAGCTCTTCCATCTTTTCTTTCTATGGAAATGGCTTCCAAGTCTTTCAGTGCCAGCAACACCTCTTTTAAATTGTATCGAAGAGGTTTGATGCATTTAATTCTGCTTTCCCAACGAGTATCAGATTGTGACTTTATGGACAGCTCCACATGTTTCTTCAAAATTTCCCAACGCTTAGCAGAGGAAGAAAACAGCACATACAACCTTGTAAGTACTCCAAAAAATGTCAATGCTTCCGTCGATCAATTAGCACTGTCAACAACAACTAAGTTAAGGGTATGGTTTGCACAGGGCACGTAAACAGCTTTGGGATTGATGTCTAGCATTCTTGCTTGGACCCTAGAATGTTTTCCTTTCATGTTAGCACCATTATCATATGACTGACCTCGACAATCAGACAATTCGAGTTGCAGTTCGGTCGCTTTTTCTAAGAAAGCGTCCAACAAGCCTTTCCCAGTACTGTCACTTATTCTCAAGTAGCCAAAAATGTTTCTTTAACAACAGCAGCTTCTTCATTACATAGTACATAACGGAAAATGACAGACATTTGTTCATGATGTCACATATCTGGAGTGCAGTCCAAAATTATAGAAAAATATTTTGCCAATTTCAATTGCTGTAAATTTTCTTTTTCAACTTCTGTCGCTAGCAATTCAATTAGTTCATTTTGTATGGTAGGACTCAAATAGTGATCTTTAGTGTTTTTATTCTTGATTCTGTCTTGAAGCTCTTTTAGGATCGGATCTCTTCTTGCCAAAAGCTCAAATATACCCAGAAAATTTCCATTGTGAGGAGATCCTAAGACTTCTTCAGATCCTCTAAAAGCAAGATTCCTTTCCGATAGAAACAAGGCAATGTCGATAAGTCTCTCTAAAACATTTCTCCAAAAACGTCTTTCATTGAAAAAAATATTCATCTCGCGTTTGTCGATAGTGGATGAATTTCTTATCCCTTCAGCTAGCAACATCCATTGACTGCAGCATTCTTGGTGGGAAATGCCGTTTTCATGGTCTTTCAGTTTTTTCGAAAAACCCTCCCATGTATTTATACCACTACAAAAGGGGCTTAGTGTTTTTCCAAATAGCTTACAACAAAAGCAAAAAACTTGATCTGATTTCCCAGAATAAACTAGCCACGACCGTGAAACACTTTCACCATTAGGTAACACACGTTTATAATGGTTGGAGGAAAAACGTCGCCTTGGAGTTGTGTTATTATATGGAAAATTCATTATTAGTTGATGTGGTCCACGCTTTACTATATCACATCGTTGAGCATTAGAAATACTTTCAGGCCATTTACATGGGTCATCAGGGATAGGGGTAAATTGAGATTGAGTTATTTTTGATATTGAAGGTTGCGTATTGGCAGGTAAATCACAACTTACATTTTCTGGAAATTCACAATCACTTTGATGCTGATCGTCATAGTCTTCTTTTTCTTGTACACTATAGTTTTCTTCATCCTTCTCGGTACTAGTGCCAGGTCTACTCTGCTCAGTAATCTTGAAAATATCTGTCATCTTGGGCAATTTCGCTACAGCATCTCGAGCAGTGGCTGCTTCTTTTCTCTTTTGAGCACCACTTTTTGAACGTTTCATTCTATACAATGTCAATAAAATACTTTATCTGCACTCTGCAGTGTATATATATATTGTCCCGGTATTTATAGCCAAACAGAATTCCAGACCATTCTATGATTGTTGCGTAACAACGGCATTGTTACGTCAATCGAATATTCAAGATTCTACCAGAAAATCAATCGAAATATTCTAGATTCTGCGAGATAAAATGACGTTGCATTCACTTATGATGTCACAAGCCAATTTCTTCCTACAGTTTAAATCGGTTGTAAACAAGTCTGCTGAACTGAAAATAGTCACGTAGCCAAAAAGCAATTTCAGACTAACTTGGGCCCCCAAAGTTGGCCTGGGCCCCCCCAATTGGGGGGTTTGGGGGGCGGCTGCTACGTCTCTGATTATAGTTACGAAAAAGTTGTTAGTAGCAGCCCTAATTTTTAATAGCTTAAATCCTGAAAATACATGTCACCAACTGCACTGAAGAGACCTGATAGGTCGAAACAGTGTCACTGTATGCAGTTTTGCTAAGTGCATCGCTAGCCTCTTGCATTACTATACATGTAAGACCTTGTGACCACTAGGCTGTGACAGCACTATTGTTCTAGCAGTTGCTAGACTTAGTGCACCTGCGACAACCGCCACTCATTCACGAGTGATACGGCTTTGCAGAGTACTGGCAGACCTTCCACCAAGTGGATCTAGTATAGATCCCGCAAGTGTGGCGGTCTAAGCTATGCTTTATTTAAATGGTCTAAGCTAAGCTATGCCTCTAGCTTCTTGTCGGTCACCAACTGCACTGAAGAGACCTGATAGGTCGAAACAGTGTCACTGTCTGCAGTTTTGCTAAGTACATGTCAATTACTTTGGCGTTTTTCCAAAACTTTTATATACTTTCAAGCACTTGCTGAATTTAACGGATAAAAATCTGTTTAGTTTAGAAACGCCTAAGATGAAAACAGGGCAAATAATTTTTTTTAGAGTAGGCACAAAGACAAGAACGCAAAAACAAAAACAGAAGATAAAGCATAAAAACAATGTCTAAATTAAAATAGACTACTTCTTGTAATGAATTTGCAATTTGTCATGTTTCTTAGCAATATAGTGTTCTGATTTTTTATTGATTTAATTTAATCAAAAGTACTGGAGCATATTGGATATTTACACCGGTAAATCAAGAATCTTGCCGATAAAAGCATCAGGTTGATGAGTTGATCATTAACATATTGTGCATGAAACCCAAACAGTTTATGAAAGTTATTTAAAGGGATATTAATACGAAATCTTGTTAAAATCCAATTAAATACATCAATCTAGAAGTTGTCAACAACTTTGCAATCACAAAATAAATGTATCAAAGTTTCCGGTTATTCACAACAAAACGTGTATAAATTATCAGAAGCAATATCAAGAACGTACAACAGTACATTACCAACCATCCATCTTAAGTTTAAGCTGATTTGGAATGACTGTATTTTAGTTTCGTTTGTGGCATAGTAGTTATTTTCATAAATAGTTGACCCATCAATTGCATTGGATGGAAGTTGCAATATATCACACCATTTTAGTTGTTGTTTAACTGGCAATACTTTAATTTTGTCTCTCAAGAATTTATATGCGGTCTTGCTTGAACTGACCAGAGCAGCAATCTGTTGTTTTGCAGTTTGCTTAAAGTCAGAAAAAGCTTAAAAAGGTTCATGAGAGTCACTATTTGTAATTGTAATCCAGGTCATTGGAATAGCTGAAATGAGTTTGATGTATTTGATAAAGCTCGTGATATTTGGGCTGACGTGAAATGCTGACGCCACTTCATCGTATGAGTGTATAATTCATAGACCGAGTAAAGCAGCTGAAAAAATCAAAAATCCCGGCTTTGCAGTTCTTAAAGTGGTAAGGGTAAAACGTAAAAAAGCTGTCCTACCAACTAGCATGCTATTCAGCTTCACATTAGAACGCAAAATACAGAAAAGGACATTCTCATCAATACATCGATTTTCAAGTGATTTCCAACTGGATATATCAAACAGTTTAAAGATGAAATTAAATCTGAGAGAAAGTAAATAATAATTGATATCAATCATTTTACCACCTCCTTTTTAATCACAACATAGTTGAGAACGATCGATCTTTTCTCATTTGTAGCCCCAAATGAGGTTATGCATAATTTCATTTGAGTTCCTTTATGGAAATTTCTGGCAATATTACCGGTAAATAAGTTGCTTTATGCACAATTTTGGGAATAACCAAACTTTTTAGTTGTCTACTGTAATTTTTCCTAACAACGTGAGACCGCGAGATGACCAAATGTTTAAAAATGTTTGCACTTCTCGCGTTACACTTGGAAAATTTTTGCTGAAGAGTAAACTGTTGTCAAAGTTGTGAATCGGCGTATTGACACCAGTCCCGTAGCACTCCAACTTCGGGCCCCCCCCCCAAAGTAAGCGCAAGAGCCCCTGCGCACAGGTCATATCACTTTAGAGGTGTAAAATTGAAAAGCTGCATTAAGAAAATACACCACAATTTGTACATAAGTAAACAGGCTAATGTCAGAATAAAGCATGCCGATACCGAAGGTGCAAGTCATAAAAAATTCGGCACCGATGCCAGAGTTCAGTAGGACATTTATGCAGACACTGCGAAACGAAAGCAATGACACTGAAAAACATGAAAAACTTATAAAAACACAGTATCATTTAAATAGTCTGGAGCGAACCTTTTTGTTCGCAAATGCTGTTATGACATTGTCATAATCAAGAGATCGAACGCAGTCATTTTCGATTGACAACATGGCTAATGAAGATAGTCTACTGTCTGTCATAGACGTTCTATTAAAAGTTTTGATCAGTTTCAATTTGCTCAAGCTTCTTTCAGCGCTGGCAACAGTCACGGGGCAAGTTAGTAAGATTCGAAGTGCGATGTACACATTCGGATACAATTCAAATAAATGAGTCTTTAGAAGATAGTTCAGAAAGTCTTGAGCCGTATTGAGATTGCGTTTTTTTTGTAAAATTAAAACAAACCGCTGTAGCTCAGCGCTCATTTCATCAGAATCAATGTCACCGAACTTTTTTTGGAACTCTTTACAGCAAGTAAGAAGAGCATTTTCTTGTTGCACAAGCAAAAGTTTGTCTCGTGTGTACAAAAACGAAAAGGCGGAAGAAACCTCACGTAACAAATTAAAGCGCTCCTTTATTGACATAATAGCCTGGTCTACTAATGGATAGAAAAAGTTGCTTTTAAATTTCAGTTCAGGAGTAGCTCGTTGTTCCTCTTCACCTTGGTAATCAAACAATCTTCTTTTCTTTCCACTTCTTGACGGAGGAAAAGAAGGATCAATATCCAATTCCTGTGCTATTTCAACAGCAGATGTTGCGGCACTGCAATAACCCGTTGTGCGATAGTTTTGCAAAAACTTTTCAGTTGCCTGGATTTCCGTTTCCATTGTATGAAGGGAGACTCCATACGATTGAAGAATCTTGCTTGCTTTATTGACTTGGAATAGGATATCATACCAAACAAACACCGACAAAAGAAAACTCCATTTTGATAAATGAGCTATCAACGATTTTGTTCCTGAGGCAGCTCTTCCATCTTTTCTTTCTATGGAAATGGCTTCCCAGTCTTTCAGTGCCAGCAACACCTCTTTTAAATTGTATCGAAGAGGTTTGATGCATTTAATTCTGCTTTCCCAACGAGTATCAGATTGTGACTTTATGGACAGCTCCACATGTTTCTTCAAAATTTCCCAACGCTTAGCAGAGGAAGAAAACAGCACATACAACCTTGTAAGTACTCCAAAAAATGTCAATGCTTCCGTCGATCAATTAGCACTGTCAACAACAACTAAGTTAAGGGTATGGTTTGCACAGGGCACGTAAACAGCTTTGGGATTGATGTCTAGCATTCTTGCTTGGACCCCAGAATGTTTTCCTTTCATGTTAGCACCATTATCATATGACTGACCTCGACAATCAGACAATTCGAGTTGCAGTTCGGTCGCTTTTTCTAAGAAAGCGTCCAACAAGCCTTTCCCAGTACTGTCACTTATTCTCAAGTAGCCAAAAAATGTTTCTTTAACAACAGCAGCTTCTTCATTACATAGTACATAACGGAGAATGACAGACATTTGTTCATGATGTCACATATCTGGAGTGCAGTCCAAAATTATAGAAAAATATTTTGCCAATTTCAATTGCTGTAAATTTTCTTTTTCAACTTCTGTCGCTAGCAATTCAATTAGTTCATTTTGTATGGTAGGACTCAAATAGTGATCTTTAGTGTTTTTATTCTTGATTCTGTCTTGAAGCTCTTTTAGGATCGGATCTCTTCTTGCCAAAAGCTCAAATATGCTCAGAAAATTTCCATTGTGAGGAGATCCTAAGACTTCTTCAGATCCTCTAAAAGCAAGATTCCTTTCCGATAGAAACAAGGCAATGTCGATAAGTCTCTCTAAAACATTTCTCCAAAAACGTCTTTCATTGAAAAAAATATTCATCTCGCGTTTGTCGATAGTGGATGAATTTCTTATCCCTTCAGCTAGCAACATCCATTGACTGCAGCATTCTTGGTGGGAAATGCCGTTTTCATGGTCTTTCAGTTTTTTCGAAAAACCCTCCCATGTATTTATACCACTACAAAAGGGGCTTAGTGTTTTTCCAAATAGCTTACAACAAAAGCAAAAAACTTGATCTGATTCCCCAGAATAAACTAGCCACGACCGTGAAACACTTTCACCATTAGATAACACACGTTTATAATGGTTGGAGGAAAAACGTCGCCTTGGAGTTGTGTTATTATATGGAAAATTCATTATTAGTTGATGTGGTCCACGCTTTACTATATCACATCGTTGAGCATCAGAAATACTTTCAGGCCATTTACATGGGTCATCAGGGATAGGGGTAAATTGAGATTGAGTTATTTTTGATATTGAAGGTTGCGTATTGGCAGGTAAATCACAACTTACATTTTCTGGAAATTCACAATCACTTTGATGCTGATCGTCATAGTCTTCTTTTTCTTGTACACTATAGTTTTCTTCATCCCTCTCGGTACTAGTGCCAGGTCTACTCTGCTCAGTAATCTTGAAAATATCTGTCATCTTGGGCAATTTCGCTACAGCATCTCGAGCAGTGGCTGCTTCTTTTCTCTTTTGAGCACCACTTTTTGAACGTTTCATTCTATACAATGTCAATAAAATACTTTATCTGCACTCTGCAGTGTATATATATATTGTCCCGGTATTTATAGCCAAACAGAATTCCAGACCATTCTATGATTGTTGCGTAACAACGGCATTGTTACGTCAATCGAATATTCAAGATTCTACCAGAAAATCAATCGAAATATTCTAGATTCTGCGAGATAAAATGACGTTGCATTCACTTATGATGTCACAAGCCAATTTCTTCCTACAGTTTAAATCGGTTGTAAACAAGTCTGCTGAACTGAAAATAGTCACGTAGCCAAAAAGCAATTTCAGACTAACTTGGGCCCCCAAAGTTGGCCTGGGCCCCCCTCAATTGGGGGGTTTGGGGGGCGGCTGCTACGTCTCTGATTGACACCTAGGTATTTGACAAGTTTTGAGGCCAAGATAAGCTGTTTACGGAAAAGGATTTGAGACACGTTGCCCTTACTAGATCCAACATAAAAAGCATTGGATTTGTTCATACTGACTTTGCAGCCTGATTTTTGCCCGAATGCATTTAAAATGTCAAAGGTGTAGTTAAATTGCCAAGCACTTCCACTCAAAAAAATAGCAACATCGTCTGCAAACAAAGATATTTTAAAGGTGTGTTTGTTCAGCGGAATGCTTTTGTATTGCCTGCTCTGACGCAACATGACAGCTAAACACTCTATACATAAAATAATAATAGTTGGAGAAAGGGGTCTTCTAGCCTTACCCTCTTCTTGACATCGAAATAAGAGCATAAAAAATTATTGTTTGCAACACAGCATTCAGGGTTTTTGTATAGAACTCTTATCAAGTTAATCCAAGAATTACCAAAACCATAATATTTTAACATAGCAGAAATAAAAGACCCGTCAACAGAATCAAACGCTTTGTGTAGATGTACTAGTAATACAGCGCCTGGCATCTTTTCGTGGTTTGCGTAATCAATAATATCACATAGTAACGAATGTTATCTCCAATGTTTCTGGCTTTCATAAAGTCATTTTATTCTTTTTCTATAAGGTCATTCAAAAAAGGGTCTATTTTGTTCGTTATAACTTTGGATATTGTTTTATAATCACAATTTAAACAATGTAATTGGCCCGTAGTTGGAAGCAAACAATTTGTCTTTTCCGGGTTTAGGCAAGAACGTTATTACATTCTCATACTCAATTGGTTGGTAAGTTTGGACTCAATTGGTTGGTAAGTTTGGACAAATCAAGGCATTCCACATATAGACTCTTAATTTCAGTTCATAAAGTTTTATAAAAATTTAATCAAAAAGTCATTAAGACCTGGAAATTTATTGTTGGCGAGTTGAAAAATGGGTTTCTGGTATTCATTATCAGTTATAGGCTTTTCACAATTGGACGATTTTGCCTTATCAATAGGCGTCTACTGCAATAGGTTATATGTCTATGGAAAAAGGCATAGCCCCTTTTCTCGCCATGGTCGAATTACAGCAAACACTATAGCGAAAGAACTTCATATCACAAATATTGATATAAAAGGGTGCCCACCAAAGCGTAAAATAGGCCTACCATAAATAGCTCATTTCTTTAGTTGTCCAAACCATCATTATTTGGACTCCATCATAATTTTTTGCTGTATTTTACCTCCACCAGGCACCTCCTTGGCTTCGCGTAAGAAATGAGCAGAGCACACAGACCAGCACTTTGAAATGAGAAATTTTATTAGGAAAGGAGCAAGTCGTGAAAATCTTATCTTCAGAAAAAACATAAACTTTTGTTACTATTCACACAAGCGCCCGTTGGGCGAAGCCGGCCTCGCCGGCTGAACAAATATTCTCACTCCCGACATTACGGATGGGGGCTCTGCGGGCGACGCGGACATATACTATAAAGCAAGGATTCCTTCTTTTGTTAATACGCAGCCTGTTAAGGTATTTACATCTTTACTATATAGCAATATAATAAAATTTCAAGTTTCAGAAAAATGTCAAAATAAAACCATAAACCTCACAATTTGTAAAACTCAAATTAGAGAGAATATATTGTCTGAAAATAACTTGGTCTGATGGGCACCTATTGCAATATGGTGAATGACTTTGGGGAAGGCATAGATAGCCAGTTTTCTCGCTACGCTGGAAACAAGAAAAATAGCGCAGCCAAAGAACGTCAATACCACAAATGAAAATAGGAAAGGAGTTGCACCAAATCGAAAAATAGGCTTACCATTAAATAGTTTATTTCTGTGGTAGTAAAAACTACCACCATTTGGCCGCCACCATCATTTTTGACTGCGTTTCTTTACCCCTCACCCCCTTCAAATATATTACTGATAGTTTGTGACAACATTCTTTCTTTGTGAGCATTACCAGCCTTGATTCATAGAATAAGATGACCACTATTACGCGAATAGGACTTATGGAAGTGCATAAAAAACATTAACTTTTCGTTACAGTTCAAACAAGTCCCGATGGGTGAAGCCAGCTGAACCGAAACTCTTAACCCCGACATTACTGATGGGAGCCTTGCGGGCGACACCGGCAGAGCTGGCTAGTTTGGACTATAAAACAGATTCTTTTCTGTGCGAAAGTGCATTCCTTACAGCCTCTATGACACTACTGAGAGTACTAACATGAAACCTGGCACGGTTTATCGCTTTCCAGAGGTGTCATAACTCATAAGATTTTCAACTTTTTTATGACAGCTCCGATGTAAAGAGAATCAGAAGTTCCATTAATCAGACAAATGCAGTTATTTTTTATTGCTTACTGATATAGTGCTTTGGTACAATTTATTTTTAAAATTAAAAAGCTTAGCTCTAGATTTGATAAGCAATATATGGGTTGAGGTTTACCCAATTGCTTTGGTGTTGAAAATGTGCTTATCACGTAAATTTAATTCTCTCTGTTGCACTTTGTGGATTTCATAGGCAACCAGTGGCCTACGGAGGGGACTTCTATGAGCACGTCTCCACAGGAAAACATCAAGTACATTTTCAGCCATTATGCCTGTAACGACAACAAGCAAGTCCTCAGATAAAGCACTGAAGGTATTGATCTCCAACGAAAAGTCTTACCGCGACTGTCCCGTGAAATTTGCAGTCATTTTAGTGCCTCTTCTTAATAAATTTCTACGTACGCCCTAGTAAGCAGCACACAATAGTTGTTTAATATTTTTACGAATCGTTGAGGTAAAAAATGACATGGATTTATTTTAGATGTCAAAGTATTTGTGGCTACCAGCTTGTTCTTTCTGGTTTAAACCGGATCCAAATGGCTCTTTGGATGTTAAAGATAGTGAACTCTGTTCTAGCATATTCAGGCCTAGACGAAAGGTTATGTCGTGACCAAAGAAAAAACTGCATGACTCAATAGTTTCAGAAATACAAATCTTATCCTGCAAGCAGATAGGCAGTACTAGCCTGACAATCAAGTTTGCTAAAGCTTTATTAAAATAAGCATGTGACAACGACAAAGTACCAACAAACATGCGAAACCACTTACAACTACATGTAGATGATTAAAAATATTTCAGTGGAGTAAATAGTGTTTTGCTTTTTTTTAATATTTGGAAATACATTGTTGTAAATCACTAAAGATTTTGAGCACAGCAATATTTGAACAAAATTCGTTATTTTTCACAACTGGCAATTTCGAAAAGCAACAGTGTTACGTAACGTTAGAATGCAATGGTTCATTACGATGACATGTTAATTGCCCAATTCTACATAACACTAGTAAAAATATTTAGTTTTTTAAAGTTTGTTAGACTAAAAGTAACAATAGCATTTGTTCGTCTTCGAAAAGCAAAAGTTAACTACAAAAATTGATGCATATTAGTACAACATCAAACTGGACGATAAAAGAATATCCCGCCTGTCCTTAAATAATCGCTACAATTTCAAAACTGTAACAAAAAAAAATTTTTGGAAATATTTTGATTCGGCTTGTCTTTTAGCAACGGGAATTATTTCAAGTTTTTTTAGATTTATTAGTGCTTCCTCTGGGTCTGCAACACCATCCACACGAAGGATATGCAGCCGGTGTTCAATTTCTTGGCAACATATCTGCAGCAACAGCAGTAGTTGCTTCAGTTATTCGGTGCTGTAGTAATGACAGCACTCTTTAAGCATAAAGTCGCAAATTTTTCTACAAAACTTTATAAATAGTGGAGCGTGGTGTCTTTAACCGCTTAGAAGCCCTGCAAATAAACTTTTTAACGCTTCTGATATACAGCTAGAATACAGTATGCCGCACGCACAGATTCAGTTTCTTCTGATGGTGAGCTCCATTTCTATGTAGCAAACTACTGGTCTCCCTGAACTTTTTATGCCATGATCGAATAGTATACCTCGCACGTAACTCTCGTTCGATATCTGCATTTAACATTTCGCTGAGCTTGGATATGTGACTTCGACTTTATAAACCAGCAAATGCCCTGGGCTCTTTTCTGCGGAATGCGCTCATTTTTATAATCATTTTTGCTGCTAAATTCATAAGATTCTTCTTAATCACTGAATTAATCCATATTTTTAAAATTGTAACGATAATTTATGGACACCCTGTAGTATTGTCAGTATTAATGATTATTTAAGGACAGGCTAAAACTATGTACAAGCTGTAGCCTCTACCCAAATTATGCCAACACAAGATAGCGTATAGACTGTGGTGACATTCTAAAGCAGGTTCTATCAGAAAAAAAGTTGATAAATGTTCCCACAACATGGAACAAAGACCTTTTTTTTGGAGCTCTGAATGTTCAAAGCGGAATTCATGCCGAAAACACCATGAAAACTTTTGCTTTATGAGATTTAAATTTTCGAAGCGGAAATTCTTGTCGAAATATTTTTAACAACCGGTTCCATGAGCTCAGAAGATTTTAAGAGCCTACTCGTGCAAACAGCTTGAATGCCACCACAGGATATAAGTGTCAAAATAAAGCATCAAAATGTTGAACGTAAGTGATACATTAAGCAAGTTGTATTGATATAGCATACGCTAAGTCAGCGTGGTCGAACTACTTTTGACCTACGGGTCACTTTAAAAACGTGACAACTTGCGGGCCCTTTCCAACAAAAGGCCCCAAGATTCCGATAGAGATCTGTCAGCGTTCTACCTCGCAACCGATTTCTGAATCATTTTGAAAATATTGGTCTCAGTGGTGTTGGTCTCCAAAAAAAAGAAAAGGTAAAAGGTCTTCACCTCTCGCTAAATACAGAATCGCCTCAATTTTCTTCAAATCTATGGTTTCTGTCCCTTTACGAAAGCAATCACAAATGTATCTCAGTTCTCAACCGAGTAGTTGATCGAGAAAAAGCTCGAGGGCCGGTAGTTGGACCACGCTGCACTAAATGATCAATGCATTATCACATTATGAAGTTGATTGGTAAAGCCAAAGATGCCGCGCATAATAAATGAGATCACGGCTGAGATTTCTATAGCCAGTAGCATGGGTTAAAATGCCTTCACTTAAATCTTGATGGTGCCTGGCCTTGTACTTACATCAGCATTACAAGCATTTCAGTGTACCTTTTAGAATGTATCCCAGGCTCTGTGAGTCACTGGTTCGGATCAGAGATACCTCAAGCACATAATCCAGAAATCGACTCTTTCGTACTCACCATTAGTAAGCCAGTTCGAATTTATTTTTCAAACAGCAGAATTAAAAAAAACACTTCTTGAAAATGTTAACGATCGTAAGTTATTGGGAGTTAATTAGAAAATTAAAAAATGTTTAGCAAGCCATTGAAAATTTTTGAACAATCTTAACTTCTAGAATTACCAAAATGCAACACACAAATTGACATGTAGCAGGTTGCAATACAGCCCGTTAAAACTCTGCATCATTTTGCGCTTCAAAACATACAAGCAAAAATGCGAAAACCACTTATATTTGTGGCGCACGTCTTGGTAACAAAAGTTCGTTTTGCTATCTCAAATATCAATGGTCTGTCGTTTAGACTCTATTACAGTTAACATCAATCTGAAAGTAAAATGCTATACTGGTTAATTGCAGAGCAATCACATAAAGACTTCTCGGGCAGGTTCCAAATCGCAAACAATATGTTTCAAAGACAGACCAAAACTTTCATGCTATACAAGACGATTTTCTATAACTAAATTCCTACACATATTGACAATGTTAAATAATTTCACTGACGTTAGCAGAGCAAAAAAAATACACCAGCAGAGTTGTAGAATGTTAGCTTTTGTGAGTAGCTCTTTAGAAAAGCAGCGAATATCGTTAACAGTTGGTAGTGATTTGAGCAATATCATCCGCTTCATTTTTTAAAGATAAATTAATTAGTCGATTTTTCAACGTGCTTTCTGCATTTAGACGGTTTTAACCCAAATTTAAAAGCAGTGACGTTAAATTTCAAAATTCCCTTCCAAGTAAGTGTCGCACAAATAGACAGCAAGCAGAAATTTGAACACATTTTCGATTTTTCAAACTACTTAAGGAAAATGTCCAGCTGTGGTTTGGATGGATGGTAGGAAACGAAAAAATGAAAATTTTACATAAACCGCAGGGGCTATTAAAATTCTGTGCTTTCAGTTGCTTTTTCGTACGATGGAGGGTCGCACTGCGACGTTTCATTGGAGACAAACGTGCAATCGGGTTTCGAAACCGTCTTCACAATATCGCTATATTCACCGCCTTTCGAATAGTCCGAAAACTCCGTATTTTTAACGAACTCATCTTTGAAATTTCCTGACCGAGCAATTCGTTTGCAAAGAATTTTGCTGCCAAAAACCTTCTGAAAATGGGTCGTGTAATTGGGCTCCGGTATTCCGTAATGCTGATGGGAACGACGGAGCTTTGGCGTCGTCAGTTTCCTTATGCGCTGTAATGAAAAATTGCACTTCATGATAGCCACAAGACGTCGCAATGAATCTACACATTATAGATGGCGCGGGCAGAAAAAAAACTCCCCTACCTGTACTACAGCAGTTTTTTAGCATCCACCGCAAATCCTACTTCCATGATAAATTTTAATGTTTAGTTGACAACACCTATTTTACTTTGATAAACTTACTTTAACAGAGTGCATTACTTTGTATCTAAAGAAAAACGGCGCAACACCAAAATATGAAATCAGAAAAATTCATTGGGAAACAGGGAAAAGTATCAATTACAAAAATCGCAGAAGTAATAGATATTTATGAAAACGCATAGTTTAACTAAATTCAGTTATCTAATTTCAATCAAATTGGGTGGATATATTTTGTTTTCACCGACTTCAGTAAATTTCCGGATTTCTACAATTGAAAGTTTTTCCATAACTCATTGATTCCTTATTTTAAAATAAATTTGTATATTTCCATATTTTCATGTTTCAGAAAAAATTTCTATGATTTAGTAAATATTTCAATACGAATTTTCGTAAATATGGATTTCAGTGTTTAGTGCTGTCCAGAACACGCACCCAATATACATTCACAAATCTTGTCTCTCCATCACTTTTACCCCAGGCACTATCAAAATAAAGAAAATCAACTAGGACCAAAAACTTTTTCAAAATAGGTGTTTTTAGTAAAAAGATGATGAGACTTGTTGCCACTGAATTAATAGTCTCATATAATCTCTGCATGCTTTATGAGTATGCGACATGATCGATTGGACCAGATGCAAAATTTTCTTTGCATCATCGCCTATTTTTTTAAATTCACTAGGGTATACATATTTCTAAGTCAATCAATCAATACCTATGTCCAAATAAGTGATTAGCCTCAGTGCGCATGGTTCATGCTTATGAGTATTTGTAGCACTTCTTAAAATACGGAAGGCAACGATTTCTTGTTCCTTCCTTTTAGCAACTACACGTATTTCTTTCCAAACATCTAATTTTTCTGCATTGGTGACAATAACGAATTCATCCACTGTAACTTTACTCTCGCTGTAGTAAACTGGTCAAGCCACAGCCTGCCAAGGCAGAATTGTATTTGCAATAAGCAAGCATTGGAAGCAACAGAATAATAAATTGTACAATAAACATAAACTGCTACCGAAACGAGCTAGCAGGTAGTGCTTTTTCAAACACACAAAAAGCCTTCAATGTCCTACATTGCTCTGCCCAGCATGGCTAGCCGCTCAGTGACTATTGAAACAAAAAAAGCAATAACTTCTACTGTACCAACATCTAAAATCACAGAAATTTAATCTAAGCTTTTTTCTACCGGTGAGTAATAATTAGCTGACGAATTTCTTTAGTGGTGCCTTCGTTTAGGCTAACGTTTTATTGGCCAGAACAGCCAACACTATCAGCGCAAAACGGCAACTAATTTACAGGATGGACAGAAAAAATAAACGTATTTGAAATGGCTCTATCTCAGAAACAAGGGAAGTAATCTGCCAGACTGGTGTCATTCATTTTGTTGAATCATAGCATTTATCCCCCTCCAGTTACCATTTGATCCTTTGAGCATTACCAACTTTTTTCCTTTTTAGGATATACGACTACAAAAAAGTTTCACGCAAAACTATGGTTCTGTGGAAGATAGAGCATCGCGTGTTTGCCGACGATAGTTATGTAAAAATAGCAAATCTGTTACAGCAGTTCAGCAAGACATCCGGCATCACTTCAACATTCACTGCAATAATACTGTTCCAACCCGCAACACCATCTTTTGTTGGGTGAATGTACTTCGTACACAAGGTACCCTAGTCAATATGAAACCTGTGGAAGCCCCACAACGAATAAGGGCTCCTATAGATGTGGAACATGGTGAACAAACAGAACTGTCGTCACTGAACTACTGAATATCCCCGGGGACTGCACGAAAGAGCACTGCACAGCCCAAAAGTGACAGTTTGATGTGCAATGGGTAAAGGAGTCGTTATTGGTCCTTAGACAAACGATGGAAATGCTGTTACTGTACCCTCCAAGCGTTACATTGCAATGATAAATAACTTCTTTGTGTCTGCACTACGACGAAAACATCTGCCTATATTACACGTGTGGTTTAGCACGATGGGGCAATGGCCCATACAGCTGAAGCATCAATGGACATTCTTAGTTCTCTTTCTGGTGACCACTTCATATCCAGGTTTGCTGACACTTCAAGGCACGTGTATATGTGAATAAACCCCATACATTGGATGAACTAAAGGAAGCTATTCGTGAGGAAATCACCCAAATCAACAGCGCAATCTTGAAGAAAGTGGAAGCCAACTTCCATGAACGCCTTCAAAACTGCATCAATGCAAATAGACACCACATGATGAATGTTGCTTTTCACACTTGATGATGTCAAATGTTATTTCCATACAAACACTATGAAGTCAATAAAATTGATTTGCAGCAAATAAAAAATATTTTGTGAGGTTTTTAAAAACGTTCGTCGATTCTGCCCTTGCATTGTATAAACATGGACTGACGCAGTGCAAGGTTGTGTGTGACTTTCCAACAGGGTGTCCCAAAAAAATGTATACACCTTTGAGCAGCTGATAACTTAAATGTTCGTTTTCTTTTTGCAAATAATTGTATATTGTTAATTGGTTTTCTTGAATTCATTTCAAGTAAGAGAATGTCATGCCTAGTAATGGCGAACACTTCGAAGAAGTGAATTTTTATTGTTTAGCAAGATGGGGTAACCCCACTCTACCATCGTGATATTAGAACTTTTCTTGATGAGGTCCTGCCAAACAGGTGGACAGAACGGAAAGGTTTTGTAATTACCCCCCACGTTCACTAGACCTCACACCAATAGACTTCTTTTTATGGGGATACCTAAAAGACAAAGTCTACGCAATAAAACCTACAACAATCGCGGACTTAAAAGCAACCATTCCACGTGAATGCATGCATATACCAAGTGAATTGTTTCATGATGTGTGCTATTCCATCGCTTCACGTTACCAGCGATGTCTGGGCCAGAACGGGCATCAGTTTGAGAACTGGCAGTGACAAAATGAAAGAATGATGTCAATGAATTCTTTTACATGTTGAACATTAAACAAATAATAATAAACATATGGTTTACAATTATTCTAAGTGTGTACACATTTTTTGGGACACTCTATATCTTAAATGATCAATTGACAATCATAACTGGTAAACCTTGCGCGCGTAGTCATTTGAAAATTTTATAAATGTGTTGGTATTGCAAATAAGTTGCCATTTTGCTCCAATCGTGTAGGCGGTTCTGGCCGACAAAACGTGGGCCTAAATAAAGGCCCCACCAAAGAAATTTCAGAGGTAATTATTACTCACCGGTAGAATAAAAGCTAGGATTTAATTAATGCCAGGTGAACAACTTCAAACCAGGTGAACCAAAATCATATCTTAACGCTACCTGTCATGAGCTGAGCTGTCTAATGGAGCACTATGAGATGATTTATTCACTGGATAGACTCAAAGAAACTGTGTCACATTGAAACTAACGCTGCCTAGCTAATCACTTGTGTGGTGCATCAGCAATAAACTATTCAATTGCTAATCTGTCACAGCGATTGCGAGGACATATTCTAATTGTGACGTTGCAGCGAAGCGAAGGAAAAAAGAGAAAGTTTCGTCTCTTCTCACCACAAAACCAACGCATTCAGAAAAGGCAGCTACAGCACGGCTACAGCTTTTAATAAACGTTCTTGCTTATGCTAGATCACGCATTAATATGTCCTGCTGCGGAAAAAAATTATCAAAATACTCTACGGAGTCGACCAGTTTGATTTATTAGTATTTGCAGACTGTGCGGTACCCGCGCGGCGCAGTAAAAAACAATAAATTTCCGCGTGGTACCCGCAGGTCGTCGCTGTAGTCCGACCGCGTCAACGGCGCGGTTTACGAGCTCTACCACCCAATGTCCGCTTACATGTCTGCTCTAACAGCTGTTTAGGCAGCAAGCAAAGGAAATTGACTTTCTAACTGCTACAAAGCCTGCTTACTGATGCAATGCGGTGGAGAAGTTGAAAACGCAAAACCGAAAACACGACCAGTTTTGGGATCTAAACTAACAAAAAATGCGTTCAGCTAAACTCAACAAGTGAACTCAGAACTTATTTATCACTGAATATGGTGTTGCACTGTTGCGTACTTATAAAGTGAATTATAAGCAACTAAGGATTCTACTAAACCAATGGTGAGCTAAGATTGATATAAGCTTCAAATCCAACATCAACGCTAAAATAACGGAAAATAGAGTTAAAAAAACCGTCACATGCATGCGATGAAATTTTGTGCTTCGGAGTGGCATACAAGGAGGGAAGTGACAAAAAAAGTAACTTGAAATATAACTGCGCGGGGTTAACTGTATGTGCTCGTGTCTGTGTGGTTTCTTTTTATCCTCCACTTACGGGAAAACCTTTGCGGTTGCGGATAAAACATTTCCGGTTGAAATTCGCTTCGGAGTCACCAGCACCGCTGACACAGTGCTTTTCAACCATAAGCAACCAGTAACAAGCAATAGTAGGAGCAATAGCAATAAGAGTCTTTGCCATGCACACAGCAATGTGAGCTTCGAACTCATGATTATTGGTGCCACAAACGGTGCTCCAAACCACTCGACCACGTTGCCGACCTAACTTGAACGCAATCGACCATATAAACAACGCTGCAGCAAAAACACAAAATACCGCTGCCATTTCGCATTGCACCAGTGCCACCTGCCGTTGACACATGCGTGCCACTAAACACCCGCTTTTGGATTTTGTTTCGACTGTCAACGAACTTTCACACCCTGGATGCTTTCCTGACAAATGAATTAGTATTTGTGAGCAGTCTATCATTGTGAGCAGCCAAGTCATTGAATGGCCTCCTAACAGCCAATTAGTGACTGGTAATCACAAAAACTACTTCATTGCAACATTACGCAGTGTTACCAACGTCTTGGTCGTGTCTGAATAAATTTAATACAATGTCATATTTCGTTCAATTCATTACCCCGAAGGCCAAGTTAGTAACGTATAAGTTTCATTTTTAAAGTCTTGGGTAGATTATACTACAGCCATATGAACTCAGTTTTACCAACTGCAAAGTGGACGTTTAACTAATACTCACCTCACTAAAGGTTCCTGGAGTTACAACAACACGGTAGATAGCATAAGCAGGTATAACTAGCATTGAAGACAAAGCGAGCAACCAACCAATGGCAGTTCCCCACGCCGGATAGTGGTAGGTGTTATTGTACACTAATGGTTGAAACTTAATCATCACGTATAAGAATGTGCACTGCAATAACACATTGACAAGTTGTTATACTGTGCATTATCTACCGGTTACGGAAAACCTGTACGCTGGTACCTAAAACTTGTACTCAAACGCGCTTGAAAGTTGTGGATGCCGTCGGTCCAGTGCATTTCTATCACCAACACTGCATTCCAAGAAGATAGAATGGTCAAGTGATAAAAACTCAAAAGCTGGAACGAAACGTTGTTCTAAACTTAAAACCAGGCTTAAATCAACGGAGCATAGGGCGTACGCAAATGATGGCTCTCTCTCACATTTGGCTGTCCAGTTGAAGCCATATTTTTGGTGAACGTTTCACGATCTAGGGAACCAGTTGCTCGCACGATAGGAAAATTTTAAATAAAGGTTTATGCAGGCCCCCTACCAAGCTAAATGCAGCTCTGCCCACAATCGATTAATTGTAATGGTTTTCCGTAAATTGATTAGATACAGTAACTTATGGATAAATTGATCATGTCCGGCTATCAGTTAATGTACGAATATTTGTGTTCCTGGACGCTTATAAATCTAGTACAAATACGAAGCCCAAGAGAAAAAGCGCATTTAGAAGATGTACTCCAACAATAATTCAACAAATGGCATTTACTTTGTCTGGACTTGAAAGCAATAACAAATTATAACCGACACAGCAGCTCACCGAAGTTAAAAGTGGAGTGCCGAAAAGCCATATGTACTTGAATATAGGAAGAGGACGGTATTTTATCATTTGAGTAATGTTCAACCACATCTTTTCTGCGCCTGTCGAAAAAATATGTGTAAATGTAATTTATTATTTAATAGCATATCTTTAACCGCCAACTACGGCAAATCCCTTTAAGCAGGACTACTTATATGCTCACCGCTTCACACCTGCACTATTTGACATAATGGGTTTCTACTGCAGACTCCTCAATAAAGCAAAAGAATTGCAGCATTGCGCCTTGCTCAATCGCATAACACCTAAATGGGACCGAACTGACAAGTTCTCGATAATAGGTGCCAACCATATGCATCACAGTCAGAGGATAACGGCACTATCATGTGCACTTGGTACCACAGGGGATCAGAGTCTTAGTTTTTGAGGTATTACCCTCAACCAAAGCAATGCAAGAAATCGTTTTTTTCACGGCTTTTTCGTCAGCCGTATCCAACCGCTAACTTCTGCACCAGGTGGTTGACAACGCGAGCACTATAAATTCTTACTTCAACAGATGCCAACAGCGCTTGCGGTAAAATAAATCTGTGGTTGAATGTTTAAAATTCAAAACTCTGTTGCCAGATCTATAAATCAAATTTCGAAATCTCCAAAGGACTTACCGTATACCCAAGCTATAGCGACACATTCAAAGAAAGCCACCCAAAGTAAACAGAAGCCACTAGCAGCGTAATAGTCAAACAGCTGGAAGACGTACATCCCGCCCTGAACAAAACAAAATATCATCGAACTATTGGACCATAATGAAACAATTGCAAAGCTCTGGTGATAAGCTGCCAGTAGATTTGCTGGCAGCGTTTCCATATTAGACAGAGAATACACAAGTACATATCATATATTGAAGCCATCTTCGAGTTGGTCGTACGCTTGTGTCGTCACAGTGTATTTCTATCACAAGCGCTTTAATCGAGGAGCATGACGGCAATGTGTCTTTCTAAGAACACAACAACGTAAACCGACGGAGGCATCGAACACACTATCTCTAAATAGCAACCAGCTCTCTACCGGGGAGAGCCATGATCTCGACCTCCCTTCAAAAGTTCTTTGAGGGCAACGAGAAAAAAACACTTTTAAAAAGCATGTTCAAGAAATTCCTCAATGATCCCCTTTCACTGGTTCTAAAAATAAATCAGATGTATCGAGTATTTTTTCTTGTTTATCTTTTTTTTTGTTTTCCTTTAAGCCGAGTACTAATTCCTCATTCTAAAAATATATTTAAAAAAATAACATTTTTCAGATATGACGATTATTGATTTTAATAAGAGAGCTTCACGATTTGTAGTTAAGCTTTACGCATCAAAAACCTTGTCATTTTAAGTGGTTTCCACTTTTGTTCAATGCAGATGTTTACAAGATAGATAGTAAGTGATAGCGGTAAAATAATAGAGAGCTTATGGCTAATCCCTTAACCTAACAAGAGACAATGAGTAAACTCAAAATCACGAAACACTAATTAAAAAAAACAGTCTTTATGATCGACGTACGATCATTGGCAAGTCAAAACCAACCACAAACTCCTTTCAGTGATGGACGAGGTCATACAAGTTCTTTTCAATGACGACTGAAAAGGAATTTTAAACTACTCTTTTTTAAACACGCTCGTAGCGAACTGTAAAACGCTTTCAATTGACCTCTGCAGCTCACTGAACATAAACTTAATACTTGTGTGAATGCGTACTTACCACTGGGATGCAATCAATAAGTAAATGGTAATCATTGCCCCTTCTCTTTTATGGAATAAAGGGCACAGCGTATAGAATCGAAACATTCAGAGCTCACATTGCAAAACTCAATCACGCAAGTAGAAACATGCTGATCGATGGGGGGGGGGGGGAATAAGCAAATCATTATGAACCAGAAATAAAAACGAAATAGTAGCCTCACTATCAACAAAACAGCCTAATTAAGTTTTAAAAAATCATATCATTCTTTCTAACCAATTATTTGTTGTTTTAAAATCAAATCTATCACCTGCTGCCTTTGGAGCATTGCGGTTTTCAAACTCGGGGTCAGTGAGGAATTTTCAAGGGGCCCGCAACAACTTCTTTTTGAGTTAAAAACTAGCTTTCAGCAAACCTACCACAGGTTATGCCCAAACAAGGTCATTGCCATATAAAGAGGAATAAACTGATGGGGTCCTCTGTTAATGCAAACAAACACAATTGTTTAAGAACCAACTGTTTTAAAGCGCTAGCCGCAATCTCAATATAGTTGTGTGTAAATTTCGATTTGACATGAGCGCAATGCTAGAAATAAGTTTAGAAAAACTTTACGCACAAAAATAAATGTAAACGCAGTTCTAATTCTGGGCATCTCAAACTCTCAAACTGCTCTGGGACTCCACAACTTTGCAAAAGAAATTTTTGTGCAATTCTCAGATGCATTGCTCACACGTTAATGATATTAAAGTAATAAACGTTCATTACATACACTTTTGTACTTCTCAATATAGCTCTTTTGGTGTAATTGAAAGTTAAAATGATCTTTATTTAGATTTAAAATCTACATAAAATTCATAAAAACTCAACCTTTCGAAAAACTAAAATCAGTTTTTCTTCGTCAGGATTCGAAACGTTGAGTTTTTATGAATTTTATGCGGATTCTAAATCTAAATAAAGATCATTTTAACTTTCAATTACACCAGAAGAGCTATATTGAGAAGTTAGAAGATGCCTGATGACAAAAGCAAAATAAACACTTTCGTATTTAGAAGCAATTTTTTTTTTGAAAGAGCGAAACATTAAGTAAGCTTAGTTTTACTATCAACCGATCATATAAAATACTTGAGCTCAATCTTTATTTGGGTGCGGAGCACTACACAAAGAGGACATTTCGAAAGCAAGAATTTTGCTTATTATGATCCCAAAAAGCTGTTTGTGCACATTTTTGCTTCAATCATATCGTTTGATGGTCTTCTTCTTTTAGCACCTTCCATAATTGCACTACTGATCACATATCTCAAGTGGTATCTTTTTTCACGGCGAAATCATGCAAATGTACACAATCCACGAAAGTAACTATATAGTGATAAAAAAGCAGCGTAATGGAAGCAGTAAAACAAATAAAAATCAACTAAATTGATTTTTATTTGTTTTATTGCTTCCGTTCATCTAATGGGATAACATGTTAGAACTTACATTTTTTTTAACTACAGGTTTTTCTTTTGTGAACATCATTTCTTGCGAATTTTTTTATTTCCTCCTGATTTTCTACTTAATGATTCCCTTCTAAATTTTTTTTTCATGACTTCTCAAAGAAGAAAATTTTCTCATACTTTTTCTCAAATTCAGATTTTATATAACAAGAAAATATACTCGCAAGCGAAAGCGTTAGGTAGACGGACAACTTGGTCAGTATGTTACGGCAATCAGGACGAAGCAAGGCATAACTTTTTGAGAATGGTTGATCATTTTTACTGGATACCTCAGACAGACATTGTAGTAAACAATGTCTGTCTCAAAAAACAGACAAATAAAATACGGAGTTGCCTCTAAGAATGCAGTAAAAATAATTTTACTGTGGATCTACTTTTAATTTTTTTGTAAAAGTTTTGAAAACTCTTCGTTCTGATGCATCCATTCAATTTGTTGTAAATTTGTTTCGCGACCCCAAAATTACATCGTGCGACCCCAAGCGGGGTCGTGATCCATAGTTTAGAAAGCCCTGCTCTAATTAACGCTGTTGGCGCATTAATTAGCAGCAAATTGACAAAAGGCATCGTGAAGCAATCACTTGTCATTAAGCGCTAAAGTTTTTTAATTAGGAGGTTACTTTTTGTTTAGCAGTTTGAAATAAAAAATATTCCAAACACATTAAGGAACAATGTTTAGAGTGATGTCGAACATGATATGAAACAATATCAGTTTCTAGGGAGGATAGCTAACCTGTAACCAACCCAACCAACTTGAAGGTGGTACATAGATGAGCAAAAATGCAAAATAGGCTTGTTTCAGAGAGCCAAAATTGAATTTGAAGTGATATAAATAGGGCACTTATGCCACTTCACACGCAATTTATTTTTATTTCCCATATTCTTAAATACAACGTACGAACTCCTTTCTTACGTTTGTGACCATCGTTAGTCCGATCAGGTACGAAACAGCGCAAGTTACTGCGATGAAAATCTCTCTGTTGTAGCCGCGTCGAAGTTGTTTCGGAAATAAATCAACGAACGAAGTAATGAATCCTTCCGTTTCGACAAACTGCAATATAATATCGGATATAAAATTTCCTGTACATTGACCTAAAGTCGTAATTTCGAGCACGTTTTGGGTTGATTAGAGAGCTAGTCATTGATTAATAGACTGTCGAAGGAAGCACGGGCAAATCGTGCTCTACTAAGCCAACAACAACTGTTTGATCAGTTCACGTGGATGTGGGTTTGACTTAAAAAAGTGTAAGAGATAAATTCAATTCTTAATTCCTTTGATGCAACAACAATTAGAGCACTTTTGAAAAGTCGCTTTCATCGGGAGAGAGGTTGAAAGGGTGACCTGAAAAAAAGCTTTCTAAAAAGGTTTTGAGACTGAAAGTGATAATTCTTAGTAAAATTTCTATACATTTTGTGCAGTACACAACGAGTAGCAAAGCATACTGTCCATCATTTTCTATATATCTAGGCGGTATTATCCCAATATTCCCAACAGAAAACTCGTTTTTGACAGCAACAAGCGTACAATCGTTTAATAGCCTTTCTCCGCTCTCACGCTATGTTAGCTTATAGTCCACATGGTAGTGATCTCCGTTTTCCTTCTAATGCCTGAATTAAAAATTGACATTTCTTATTTTCGACCAAGTTTCTCAGGTAGTAGTATCAAAAATATCTCTGTTAGTAGATTTCCAACGCTATTAATTACCTGGCTGTCCAATCCAAGTAGCAGGAGCATGACAAAGAACAACACAGCCCATAGAGTGGAGACAGGCATAAGTGTGATTGCTTTCGGGTAAGCGATAAACGCTAAGCCCGGACCTAAAAGCAGAGCTTTTAATTGCAAACCAAAAACAAAATTGAACTGCCATTCTCTTCCGCCTGCCCACATAAAAAGTAAAGAACCATTTCACAGCATAAACGACTTTTTGGCGTAGGTTTGTATAGCAAAACAGGTATACGATAATCAATGGAGAAAGAGAAAAATAGAGCCTACATTGGGCAAAACGTGTTTGCTTACTTTTTTCAGAGAATCATGTATTTACCTATAAACATGGATATCGAAAATAAGATAAAAGTTATTCCGTTTTCACCAATAGCTGCGACTAAAACCTTTTTTTTTTCAAATACAAGAAACTGCCGGTCTCCATGGTCAACTGGATGAGAATAGTGACACCGCATTTCAAAAACTACTGCTTCTGGGTACCCATCAATGGCAGTAAGCTTGTTGCTGGTGGGGCTATCGGAACGGTTCTAATTATTCCCAACTATTGCTTGGTGTGCTTAAAACTGGCAGAAAGTTCCCCTTACGAGACGCTGCATTTCAAACTACGGCCTTGTCACTCAAGACTTGACCTCACTTTACCTGACTCGGCCACCACCGATATATCAACCCCTTGCTCTTCGGCCATGAATCCCAACACGCTGAAGATAGCAAATCCACTGATGAAGCTGGTGCCAGAGTTCACAAGACTCAGTATAATGCAGTCCTGAAATGAAAAATTTTAACGTAAAGTTGGGTTTAATTAAAACGCAAAGGTAGAGTAATTCAAACAAAAACTGTATGTAATTGATAGTATGTACGGCTGTCGGCCAACGCCCATTTAAAAGTGCAAAAACCGTGCTCTAATTATAGAGCAGTGGTTTTCAACCGGGGTTCCGCCAGTACAGTCCAGGGGTTCCGCGACGTTACGAGTAAATTTTTACTGACTACCGTACTAGCTTTTTTTTGAAAGATTTGAGAATTTTAAGTATGTTAAATTGTATCAAAATTTATGGTAACAAGGCAAGGCCACCTAACCTAGATAAAGTTTTTAAAGTTTTCTATGTCCGTATAGCCGATTTATGATGACATCATACTTCGTCAAATTGTCAATTTCAAAAAATAAGTCTGCTTTGCTGGTAGGCTACTATTTTACGTTAAAAAATTAGCAAGAAAACAGTAGGTTATTTGACGATAAATGATAATGTGAAAAAATGTATTTTTACTTCTTATGTAGGCTATTTTTGCTAAAATTTAAAACTAACGAATTTAATTATTACATACTGTATTACCGTTACTAGTTGTAAAAGACGATTAAGATTGTGTTTAATGTGTATATTGGTAGGCTACTTAAAATAAAGAGTTTTAGGTTAAATTTTTGCTACTCTGTACAGCCCTTTGAATTATGGAACAATTTTTGAAAAAACGTAGATTAGAAACAGCTGAAGAGATGGAGGATTTGAGACAGCCTGCTGGAGCTGCAGCTAATAGCAGTGATGCTGTTTCGTCCAGACTACCAAAATATGATGAAATAAGCCTACAAGTAAAAGTTCGACAATATTGTAAAAATTACATAGCTCTGGGATTTACTTGAACTGGAAATCCAGACTGCCCTTTACCTTTGTGTATTGTTTGTGGGGAGAAGCTAGCTAATAGTGCTATGGCACCAGCAAAACTAAAGAGGCATTTAACAACTAAACATCCAGAGTTGTCAGGCAAATATAAACTATATTTTAAGAGAAAATTGTCATCAAATAAAATGCAAGTTTCTATGTTTACCAAAAAATTCAAGTTGAGTGACAAAGCACAAGAGGCAAGTTATGCTGTGTCGGAGATAGTTGCGAGCAAAATGAAATCCCATACCATTGCTGAAAGTGTAATTTTACCTGTATGCCAGCAAATAGTGAGAATAATGTTTGGAGAGGAGGCTGTATCGAACTATGAAAAATTCCACTTTCTGACAACACAATAAGTAGGCGCATTCACGACATGTCAGAAAATATTGAATGCAACATCAAGTCAAAAATACTAAAACATAAATTGTTTGCACTTCAAGTTGATGAGAGTACAGACATCACTGGTAAAGCACAGCTTATTGTGTTTATTCGTTTTATTGATGATGAATCTATTGTAGAAGACTTTCTGTGCTGTAAAGAATTGTCAGAAACAACTAAAGGACAAGGTATATTTGATGCTATAAATTCGTATTTGGAGCATTGTGAATTGAAATGGAAAAACTGTGTTGGTATTTGCACTGATGGTGCTCCTTCAGTGACGGTCTCTCAAAGGTTTTGTCTTCATCGCACAAAAACAGAATTCAAATATTATTTATACTCACTGTTTTATTCATAGAGAAGCACTTGTTGCTAAAACTCTTGGAACTGAACTAAACTCTGTATTGGATATGGTTGTGAAAATAGTTAATTACATCAAAATGAGGCCACTAAAATGTCGACTATTTACGAAACTTTGTGCGAGTGTGGAAGTACAACATTACGCTTTAATCCAGCACACACAAGTACGATGGTTGTCAAGAGGGAAAGTATTGTCTCGTTTCCACGAAATAAGAGAAGAGCTATTGATCTTCTGTTTGCAAGAAAATTTGAAAGAATTTGCGGAATGTTTGAGTGATGACCATTGGTGTTCCAAATTAGCATATCTTGCCGATATATTTTATGAACTAAACTTCTTAAACAGTGGCATGCAGGGTAGGAACGAAAATATCTCGTCTTCTACTGACGAAATAATTGCTTTTCAGAAGAAATTGGCAATATGGAAGAAACGCATTGCAGCAGGAAATTTGGAAATGTTTCCAAGTACTCTTAAAAGCAATTGTCCCGAAATTGCACCACTAATTTTGAACCACTTGGACACTTTGCCAAAAAATTTCGACAAATATTTTACTTCGATATCTATTGACCAGTATGACTGGGTCAGAAGCCCATTTGTGGAATTTGAACCATCTGAAGGACAGTTTACTTTAACGGAAGAAGAAGAACTTGCCTGTTTTTTCGTGATAGAACGTTAAAGCTGAAGCATTCTGAGTTAAGCTTGGATGCATTCTGGTTATTGGTTGAAAGGGAATATCCTGAAATTGCCCAGAAAACGCTGCGACTTCTGCTATTTTCAACCTCCTATCTATGTAAGTTCGAATTTTTAGCTCTGACAACCATCAAATACAAAAAGCGAGCACAACTGCTGTCTATAGAAGATGAACTTCGTGTGTGTCTGTCAAAAACACGACCCGATCTTAAAGAGTTGTAAGAAACACCAGGCTCAAGTCTCTCATTGAACTTTTTTATGAGAACAAACGTACTTTATTTACAGTTTGTATTTTTATTGTAAATAAATCGAAACATGAATTTGTTTGTCTCGTTCATTTAATTAACTACTTGGTTTGTGCATGACAAATAAATTAATACACTGGGGTTCCTCGAGCCTCTGAATGTTTTATTGGGGTTCCGCTCCACCAAAAAGGTTGAAAACCACTGTTATAGAGCTCACTTTTCAGACTAGATCTTTTCAGCAAGTTTGCATTTCAAAGTCATGTCGTTAAATGATTGGATATGGACATTTCAGCCTTAATTTTGGAATGAAGCCGAAAGCGAAAAGCCAAACTCCCGACACAAATCATTTCATAAACGAAACTTAACCTATCATATTAGTTTGAATGTATGAGTCGGAGCTAGTTTCATAGCCTGTAGTTTGATAGCTGTTTATTATTATTGTAGACCCTGTGCAGATAAATATTTTTGCTTCTTGTTGAGTTTTGAAGATTTATTGTCTTAGTACAGCCTTTTCTCTGGTTTACCATTAGTTTGTTTAAAAACATTTAAATTTTTTTTGTGCGATTTTTATTTTTTGCACAAACTGAGGATGCTTAGTGAAATTAATTTTTCTTATGGCAAATAAATGTCTAAGCTGACTTTATTGCTGTTTGTTAATAGCAGACCTTTTTTCAACATAAGCGAAACGCAAACCACTTGGTGCATTGTTTGCATTTTCTCGTATGCATGAAGAAGTCACATGTAGCCGCAAAAATGCAAACGATGCATCAAACTGTAAACGCGCTTCCATTGCCAAATACGACAACGGCAGTTTACACTTAGCGAAGTGCGAGCGAAACTTCACTCGAAGCCAAACTGCACAAAACCTTCTTGACGGGGGACTCAGGTGGAAACGATTGTAAACTAATGGTAACTCTCGACATCCTGGGTCAATTAATCTCAAATCAATTTATTTGCCAGCCTAAATGCGCGTACGGGAAACAGCCATAGACTGCCACGACGTCAGAGTAACTCTCGTACTTGTTGCCAGTTGAGTTGCGGTTACTCCACCACGAGGACAGCGTAACTGCAACCCAGCTGGCAATAAGTACGAGCTCTCAACCAGCATGTGCAAGCGCATCCGCGAAAAAAATAGGCCGTATGAGTAAAAATCAATATTTTGTGCTGGAAACTTTTTTTGTGACAATATGGCCTTTCACGTCCTAAAAGTAAAACTTACGTACAAATCACAAAGACGAACATAGTCAAAATATTTTTTAACAATCACTTTTTTTAATCGTTGATTTTGATAAGTTCATTTTCTTTTAAAATTTGTAGAAAAAGAAAGCAGAAAAACTACAAAGGAGGGCATATAAAAAATGAATGCCGCACTCCCAAATTAGATATCAATACATTGTAGAACGCTCTCTGCTAGCCCCCCCACCCCAGGGGTAATCACACCTGACAACAAGTTCTGGTTCAAAGTTTACTTGGCAATGACAGCTTGATACACAAGCAGATATTAAGTGGTCGACGCACTAACATTGACGTCGTAGTCCGTAACACGTTAAAACCTGGACATAAAATATCATGTTTTCCTTAAGAACAACTTGCTTAACATTACAAATGAACATACTCTAAAGAAGCATCACTAATACAACATAGCATGCTATTTAACCAAAACATATAGCTGAGGTGATTATAACAGAGGAAGGAAGCAATGATTAAGAAATATGTTAATACCGTATAAGCTAAGTAGGTCTACTCATGAACTATGCGTTGAGTATTTTTATCATTCAGTAAACGAGAGCCTCTTTGTCGTTTTACTTAAACAACTAGTCTAGATCATGCGTTATACCCCTAGTTTAGATTTGCTTCGTAGTTTTGCTGGCACAACGCATCACTGCCACCACGCAGAGGATAAATGCTTTAAAAAGCAAAAAGGAAAAACAACGTGGAGATTGAACGCGAACCGGCGGGTTATACTACGCTATAAAGCTGTCACACAACTTGCAAAACTGATGTGAAAATGAATGAAAGAGTCCAGGGATGAACGAAACGCGTCCAGGGATGGTCTCGTCAAATTGGGTTGGGTGCATTGTTTGCAATGCACACTAAATTGTTTTCAATCTAATGTTTGTGGTTTATGTCGGTGTGAACCTGCTAACCATTAACTAACCTTGCATAACGTTATCTAATGAATGAAAGACTTTGCTCAGTTTAATAGCAATGGTAAACAGGGCTTTTTGTTAAAATACAGAAACGGAATTCCCAGTCAGTTTGTATGAAATTTCATGAGATTATTCAAATGCTTTAGTAAAAAATGTTTTGCATGACTGCTCATACGCAAACATCCAATACAAACAGTTTACGATTTCAGAGAGGAACTTTTCTTCCATGATCGAATGAGCCAAACGAATATTCAGAGCAGCACTTTATCAAACATATTACAGTGAGCAAAACAAAACTAACATAAACAAAAATGCAGAAGCTTTTCGTACCCCCTCGAGGACTTTATTAGGGCAAAATAAATCTGTAACCTGAAAGATTAATTTCACGATTTTTGTTCACGTTAGTTTTTGTGATGTTAACTTCAAAATCTTTCATGCACTACTGCTCTGGATATTCGTTTGGCTCATTAAATCAAAACAGTTTACGCTAACTTAAAAAACAGCTATACATACTAGAATCTTTTTAGATAATGTTGATTTAGTAGTAATCTTTCTAATAAGTAAATCTAGAATAAGTGAAAAATTGTTAAAATGGTCCCGAAAAGTTCAATGCAGTTTACCGACACCTAGATCAATGGGTGACGTCATGCACATATGTAATAACTGCTCTTACCAAGCAATTACGCAAACACCGTCTTTACCAAATCAGATTGAAGTCAGGAGTATTAGAGAAAAAGAGGAGAGTGGTCAATCAGGCTGAGGGTCTTGCTTTCTTGTGCCTCTCCGGGTTGAAATAAACCACCCACTTAGCACCTTGTGAAAGACAACATTTGGTCATAAATCATTGGCAGTAAGCCTTGTAGGCGGCAGGGCTATCCGTCTGTAATTTGTATAAACGTCTGGTTTGAAATGAAATGCAGCTTCCCCAAGCTCTTTATCTTGATTGACTTGCGGTGCAATCAATCCGTTTAACAGCACGCCTTAATCCCAAGGAAGAGGAAGAGTAACCAACAAGGGTACTGATTGCAGCTCGCCCTAGTCCCAGATAGACAGATGGTTTATTTTTTCATCTTTACGCCATCAGCGAAGCTAAAAAAAGCTTGCAAAGACTGTGTGATTCGGATTTACTGTAAACTTCTTGTCCATGTAGAAGCGCCATTTATTTGAACCCGTTAGTGTTTCTTGCAATTCATCACGATATTTACAAATCTTTGGCGTTTAGCAACAACAGTGTGAAAAATGAAGTAAAGTATGACAACACACAAAATTTTTTCATACGTCCTAGCGTTGAAATATCAGGCAAGCAGTGGTTGAACACTTGCAAAAGCCGGTCATAGATGATAGCAGCACTTACTTTATAGCAGTTGTTGTTGAATTTGTTGTAACTACCTAGAGAGACCAATGCGCCGAGGCAAATTGCAAAAGAAAAAAAGATTTGAGTTCCAGCATCGATCCAAACCTTCAAGAAAATAAGTTGAAAAATCAATAATTACGGTACGTTCTTGAAATAAAATATTGCAAAAAATACTGTTTTTAAGAAAGATATTTTCTGAAACAAATTCATTTTTCAAAAATCCACAACTTTTGAGAAAATGTGCTCCGATTATTGACCACTTCGTTTTCCCGATAGTTGCTTAGGTCAGAGATACACATAACAGTGAAAACTCGTGAAATTTCTGATAACTAGTTCGCAATCGCAAAATAAATCCTGTTCTAATTTGGCTAAAATACCAACCAGCAGCATACTGGTTGGTATTTTAGCCAAACGAGCCAAATGAGGGCGACTTTGGGGAAAGTGATCTTTCCAACTACTGAAAGTTAACAGTTTGAGCAAAAAATGACGATTTTAGGCCCTTGATGAATTTTATTTCTTCTCACCAGACTAGATCGGAAACATCTCTCGTTCACACAAAAGTTGAAATTAAGTCAGTTAAAGCAGTACCGCCTGACCTGTAATTTCAGGAAACGGTTGTTCCCAACAGAGGAAACCTTTAAAAGTTTATATCAATAATTTAACAGCCCATCGGGGAACAGCAGTTATAGCAAAGCGAGATTGTTGCCAGGATATTCGAAGAGACTAATAAGCAAGTAAATGAAGTCATCAAATTGTAGGCTTTGCATAAAAACGAGAGATTTGTTTTGTAGGTTCAGTCAGAACAAGGTCTGATTCACATAAGTTTCAAAAACGACAGATGCGATATTTCTCCTTGTTAAACAAAATGAGTAATTTTCACATCGCCGTTTCCGCGTGTTCCCATTCTAGTGCACAGTGCTGTAAATCAGCCTAAAAGGTCAAAATTTAGGCTCATAACAAATAGCATAATTCGCAGTCGAAAATCGATTCGCAAATCTCGTACAATTTAATATTTTTAACAAACAACGTAATACGCGTCCAGTTACAGAGACAAATTTTTTGGTAAATTTGCTTCCTTCAAAATAAGCTAAAAAACTTCGACCTCCTCACTCATAAACAGTAACCTCAATTCGTCACAGTTCGTGGCAATAAGGCTGCCAATTCGAGTATGGATTAATTCACAACATTGACAACCGCTTATATTTCCAAGATTGAGTCCGTCACATCTACCAGTCTATGTATGCAATGGCTTTGTATGCAAGCAGAGATAAAAATCAACGGAAACAAGTTGGCAGCGGCAGTTATCAGCCGCCCTCTTGTTTTCATAAAATATTAACAGATGCACATCGCTCGAACACATAATAAAATATTAAAGCTTTTTCAAATTTTTTCTCAAAATTTTCACGCGTTAAGTCTGGTCGGATAACTTAACACGGGGGCGAGATATGGAAATATTAATATTTAAAACTGCGTAAGGCTGGTTCTTTGACTCCCAAAACTATTAATACCAACAAAAGAAAAAATTTTTGCTTTAAAATATTGCTGCAGATTTATAACGCAAGGACATGCAGTCATTGAGAAAAAAATCAATAAAAAGCACATTCGCACATAATAATCCGTGCCGTGCACAATTGAACATTCAAAATTTTAACATTGCAAAGTTGCTCTGATTCTGGTGCGAATGCTATTAAGGCATTCAAAAGCGAAACTACACTTTTACGCACGCTTTCACCGTTGCCGTGAAAACACGTTTGGAATCTAGGCTTAAAAATGACTTGTTCCACCAAAGTTTAGGAATGCCAAGCCTTCGCAATCAACAACAGTTTTACGCGCACTTTCACTGTTGCCGTAAAAACACGTTTGGAAGCTAGGCTTAAAAATAACATGTTCCACCAAAGTTTAGGGATGCCAAACCTTCGCAATCGATGCCCCCCAAAGTGTATGGATTGCCCCAATTAAACGAAGGGTCTATACTCTGGAAACTCTATTACTTTTTCCTAAATAAGAACATTTGATTTATTATCATTTAGATGCAGTTGCTCACCTGTGGGTCCGCTAGCTTTGAAGGAACAGGAGTTAAATAGAATTTTATTCCAATGATAGCTCCAGGAAGGGTCACACCTCTTATTAAAAGAACAATCAGCATTAAGAAAGGAAAGGTAGCCGTGAAATAAACGACCTAAAAAACACAAGATACTTGAGCTTTTCGCATTACACAGGATTAAACGTTCTGACGTGGTGTCGTGTAGGCAGACTGGTAACCAGAATTTTTGTAACGAAGAGGGGTAACCATGACTACAATGGTATTTTTTGTGGCAAAGTGATCGGTTGTTTTAAAAAAGCTCTTCACCTTTTTTGAGACATGGTGACGTAGCCAAAACGAGAAGGGTTCAAGCCCCGTAGCCCCAACCTTTTGTCACAGAGTGTAGGCTATGCTTAACACCAACTTTATACATCAGATTTTAATGAGCAAGGAGATCTCAAACATGGCGAATCCAAACGAATACCGCTCTGCTCATGGCAGCTTTTAGATACGAACAAAGTGCTTTCTAGCAGTGGTTCTCAACCCGTGGGCCAACGCTCAGCACAAATTTGGGTGGACCAGCTACAGGACAAATTCGGGTGAGCCACGGCTACCATTTTAATTGTTTAAGACAGTGGTTTTCTATTTAGAGGAAAACAGACATCGAAAATAGCCTTGGCTTTGATTAGGATCGAAAATACGAAAACCAATCAACACAGAACTTAAGAACTTGGGCACGAAATATTTTGCAAAACAATGGTGGGTCACGGATATAAAAAGGTTGAGAATCGCTCCTCTGTAGCTACAAATATGTCACCGATTTATACTGTAATGTTATGGAAAAAGCGGAACTGCCTGAAATGCAGAGTCAAAGTCTGCTGCCCGGGAGCCATCGTCGCACTTGTCTTGAAACCATTTTAATGTGATTCAGTGCTTTATCGAAAAAAGAGTACTTCAAAATGCAAAGAAGTACAGCGTTGACCCTGTATAACGCCATCCGATAACACGGGATCAGATATAATGCGGTCAGAGTATGGACCCCGATTTCGTCGTATTATGGCTCACCTCAGCATTCGAAAAATCGGCCCGAGGAAAAAATTCGCTGTAAACCGGACTCACGTACAACGCGGTTGGATTTTTTGAACCCCAGCGACCGCGTCTACTAGGGTCTCTGGTGTAATTTGACTTTGCCCTTCACTTTAGACGCAAAAAGGAAGCAAAGATCGAAAATAATTAATCATAATGACTAAGGTTAGGAATTTCTTTTTGATCTTTATGCTACTTAATTTTATAAAGCATTTTTCATAACATTTTAGCACTGTTAGCCAGTAAATCAAGTATAAGTAGACAAGTTTAACCTTCAAAATCTCCTGCCCTTGTACTGACATTACCTAGTAGACATGGTTAATATTGGCCAGTCGAATGAAAACGTACTACTGTCTACAAAAATAAGTTGTTGAAATCGCCATAAAATCTTTAAAGAATGATTTATTCAGAAGCAAAAAGCACACTTCAAATCAATTGTCGACTTATTGTACACTAGGCATTGAGTGTAGCTCAAAACAGCGGAACAGCCAAAACAAAAAAATATTATTTTCTGCGGGCACTGCGCCAACATTGTTGCTTGTCGATCAGAGATACCACATCCGAAAACGCACCAATTCGAGACATATTTACGGCGGTTATGTTTCCACTTTTAAGCTCCAGCAGATCGTTTTGGTGTCGAAACAAAGATGAACACCTCTTTTTGGAGATCAAATTTTATTCGATTTCAACTTGTACACGTTTCTTTTTTGAATTTCAACGTTTTCAAATTTATTTTGGATATAAACTATTTCAAATTCTTTTTTTTTTTCGGACATCAACTTTCCAAGAAGTTATTCTACTTGTTTTGGTCTTGAAACAAACATAACTTTAATTAATTTAGCTCCCGTCAACAATAGGTTTACATATAATTTTTTTGAACTATGACATTCCTCAAATCTTTGGTGGGCCGAAATAAAGGTTTGCAAGCCGTATATTGTTTATGCTTGTTGTACAGGTTAGACCATGGATCACCTACACATTACTTGCAGGCACTAGGTTGGCCCGAGGGAACCCCATCAGTTGTTCACAGCAGAAATTAAAATTGTTCAGGTGGAGCGGTACCGATTGCCGGTCGGGTTGAGATTTCCGAACGGCCGGTTAGACCTGTCAAAAAACCGATCGAAAACCCTCTTTTTTTATGGTCGAAAATTACTTCGAAGCTTCTTTAATTATTTTGGACAGAAGACACACGTTTTCAAAATAATAAACGTTAGCTACGAAAATATTTTTACGTAGATAAAATGTCGTTTGGCATTCAGCATGCTTCATTTAGGCGAAGTGTAATTTGTGCGATACGCAACTGTTGCGTCGTGAAATGTTCTGTTGAACCAATGGAAGGTATTTGCCAAGATTGCCGTTTTAATGAGCAAAACAGAAAAGTAGTGACAGTTTTCAAAATTTTTATTTTGAAGTTTTCAAAATTTTTATTACCAAGTACGCAGTTAGAATGGTGGAACGGGTTGGCAGACAAGCGCTCTTTTGCAGAGTCGTCTTTACTGCAAAGATTTCCATATACTGTATTTAACGTCAGATTGGCAAAAAGACCTTTGTAGAAACACAAGCAATGTTTCACAACCTTTCACTTTTGGATTAAAGTTGCTGTACAAGTTAAAAGTCATGAGAAATATCACAAAACTAACAAAAAATTGTCATAAAAGTAAGGTATTGATTTTTGACGGTTGGGCTTTGTCATGAAAATTCCAACCGCTTTCATCTCTAATTCACACACCAATTCCAAAAATAGCGCCAACGACCTTACAATCGTTGGCGATAAGCCAATGATTAGAATATTATGAAAAACAATATGAAATAAAGGCAAACCGTGCAACATCGTTATTTTAGCAGAGCGTTTTTAAAGTGGTAGCAGAGCCCTTTGTATTACTCAGAACCTTCACAGCCAACGACCTTAGAATATTGTTTAAAATATTGCTAGCGACCTTAGAATATTATTAAAAATATCGCCAACGACCTTAGAATATTATTAAAAATGATATGAGATAAAGGCAAACCGTGCAACATTGTTATTTTAGTAGTGCGTTGTCGAACTGGTAGCCAAGCTCTTTGTTATTACTCAGAATCTTGATAGCAGCTCTTAATTACGAAAAGGTTGGTGACCCATGTGGTGTACGTTGGTGGTAGAATAAAGCGATTTTCTATCACGGCATAATTATAAATAACAGTTGTCGAACAGCCTATTGGTTTTCATTTGTAGCCCGGGGAGCAGTTTTAATTTTGCAAAACATATTTGCAGTCATCACTTGGTGAAAACGTCAAGGTTATGGGTGACTGAATAAGGGTTGATTCTGTGATAAGATTTTCAAGGTTGTAGGTTGTAAAAGCATTCAACCAATCGCGTATGTCGGCGCGCCTCAAAGCAAATGTCAGCATCGTGACAACCGAGACTACTTTCAACTGGAAAATAGATCAATAAAGCGAAAGGCTAAGTAATGCAGCTTAAAAATAGAAATCGCATTATAATGTTGAATAAAAACCGACAACAACGTCGGGGTAACCAGTTCGGCAACTCATGTGTGCCATTGGCCGCAAAACAAAACTTACCGTACGGCGAAGCAAGCCAATAGCAAAAGGTGTGTCAATGACTTGGGGGATGTTTCCTCATGTACTTTGATATTAAACTTTTTTATGGCAATTCAGATTTCCACTGAAGAGACACGGAAATGGCAGGACTCGCTACTTTATGAGGTACGTTGAGACAAAGACCACATATATTACAGTTTGTAACCAGGTACTATTTAATGCTTACTTTGCCAGTGGATTTTACTCCTTTCCAAATGCAAAAGTAACAAATGACCCAAACTAATAGTAAGCACAGCGCGAGCTCCCATCTAACGGTTCCAACGTCATCTAGACCAGTGGAAAGACCCAATACTCTTCGTCTAATGTCCGCCATTGAAAGTCACATGTAATAAAAAAACCGCTAATTAGAATCGACTTCGCATTTTTATCTTGCAGCCGCAGCTACTTTAGGGATGGCGTGATGCTCGTGTAAAGTTTTGATTCATCGAATAATTCAAAATTAAAGCATTCACGTACATCGAATAAGGCAGCTGTGGAACATTTTCGTAGCACACAATGTTGCCATCATCGCCGTCAGTTACTCCGTTGCAAATCGTCGAATGCGCGTTTCCAATTCACCACGTCGTTCGCGCTCAAGGGTTACGTTGTGTCAAAATCCTTTAATGTCAAAATCCTTGATCAGCACCCCTCGGTAAGGGGGCCATTCTACTCCCTTCCATGTCACGTTGGCCCATGGGGCACATTCCACAAGATGCCAGTGTTGGCACTGGTTTTCCGTAAAAGATTTGAAGAAAAAGTAATAATTTTCACCACAAAAACTTCATCGTAGCAAAGTTTGAATAAAGCATTTTTCTTTCACATTTATTCAACCTCATTCAAATAGAACCAGATTGGCAGAGATATGCATTAATCGAATTATACTTGAATGAGTTGAAAACAATGGAATAACGTCAAAATGCTTCAGACTTTGTACAGTTTTTGTGATAAAAATCACACTTTTCTTTTATTTTCCAGTTTCGTTTCCCTTTTTCAGTTGATAGAGTTCAGAAAAATGCCAAAGGTGGTTACTGGTGCCTTCGCAGCCGCTATACGAGTAGATTTACACATGACAAAGCGAAACGAGTCACATTACCACACTGATGGTACGCCGTTACGGAAAAGCACGCAAATTCACGCAGATTAAACACTCGAAGCTTTTGAGTTTTTAAAACGATGTTTTCCTAAACCAGTTTCAAGGCAAACTTTTAAAAGCTTTTGGGCTTCAAGCTGAAGTAGCGTTACTGAATAATTTATGGTTTTAGACGTTTCAAATCGCTACAAAAGAGTTTTTGTTTGTCAGGACACAAGAGCAGCCCGACGCATAACAATCATAGGCTGCAAACAATGTCTATAAAACTAGGACTTGGAACAAATTTTTCTTTACGGCAAAAAACGAGTCCAAAAACTTCGGAAAAGCTCTGCCGCTTTACACTGTATCCGTATCATAGGCGTAACACGCCTAGAATCCGTATGGTATCCTTTAGTTACAGTACTTTAAAAGACTAAATAGAAAACTGGTGGCACTTGTGACTAATATTTTAACACTTGTTTGAAGTGATCTTTTTTCGTTTGATTACTAACTGCAGCCTTTTATTTCGACTTCTTTTCAACGCGACTTTTTACTGTTGTTTTAGGCTCACATGCGCAAATTCCTTTCTAACGTTCAAATATATCGTATTTCAATTAACACGTTTGATAGAATTTAGGTCACCAGCGCATGGGATTAGACTTAGAGCATAGCAGCAATTCACGCTTTTCAGCACAATAGGCTTTCGATATTTGCTCAAATATGTGTTCAACTTTGTAAAAAGGAAAAAAAAAAGCAAAATCGCGTTATTTATTTGTGCAAAACACCGATAGCCGCTAACATTTAGACGATTTGACAACATTTTAATGCTAAAACACTACCGCAAACTCAACAAGAGTGAAAACAGCTAAGATTTTTGTAAACACAAATAAGGCGTCTAAGCTCGAGCATGTACTGACTCCCAAAATTCTGTTTCTGGCGATGTCTTGTTCCCATTGCATTTGGTGTCGTTGTAGCTGCTGAAGGCGGTTGTAACTGGTAACGTACTCATCAATACCGTTGAGCTGCCGTTATAGCTTGCGTTTGGGCTGTTTAAAGTTTTCGAAAACGTTTCGACGCAACACGGCGTGTTCCATGTTTGGCCGCACTTGGCCCAAGGCAGATCCAGCGTAAAGCTTTGAAATAGGTAGAAGACCGACCAGGCGAGAATTACTATGTAGTAAATGTTGAGGAGTGCAACGATCACCATGGATGCATAGCCGATTCCTGGAACAATCTAACTTTAGCGTAATTTAATAAAATAGCCTAGCCTCGCAGTAAATGGTGGTTGCATGCAAATTGAGCAAAAGTAGCGTAGAAGAATGTTTTTTGGCGTACAATGCTCTGCACATGACGTTATTTTTCAAAGTTGAAAGAAACCTAAGTCTTCAAATGTCACCTAAAATCATGCATATTAGAGTGAAATCGATTAGAAGATAGAGCAATCAGTTCTTGCTTGTTCTAAAAGGTTAGCGTTGGTTTAGTAATGCTTTTCCAATAACCTACATTGGAGAATTCTTTCACAGATAGTCTAAAGCGTTTACTGACAAATATCAAATACACTTTGTTGAATATTCCAACAGCTATAATTGATTATCCCAACATTGATACGATAGTTGAGTTCGGAGTAGATTTTTTTTCAGCTAAGGTTACAGTAAATTAAGTTCTAGTAGTCATTACATTCGATTAGAAAATTAATTTGGCAAAAAGTAGTTATTGACTACGTTTGCAATAGCTCCATAGACAGAAGTTACATCACATGTTTCTATGGTATATGCCACAAATCAAACAAAGCGTAAGTTTTGTTTTTGATATATTTGAAAATCACACACTTTCGCACCACAACAAACACGAAATTTAGACAGCCAAAATTAAAAACACAAGCTCTTAGATTAATTTTATCCGCAGCTTTGAATAGAACGACAACCTAGACCAATAGACACCAAACTGTGGGTCACGACCACAAGTGGGGTCGTCTGCAATTTTCTGGGGGTCGCCTATGGTTTTAACAAATTTGTTCTCTAAAAAAAGATCTTTACCGTTTCTTAACGTTCAGAACCAAACACACCAGTTTTCAAAAATCACTTTAAAATATTTGATCTCCAATAAGAAAGGTCTTCACTTTTCTATACGGCCTTGGGTCCCAAATGCTTCCATACTTGGGACTTTTCTTTAAATTGGATCGCCTTAAAAAGCTTGGAGACCTCGGATCTAGAGCATAGTTAATGACGTACATATTCTTTAGCTTTGTAGGTCCATGTCTAGAGCAGAATTTGCAGGTAAATCACTGGTACAACACACACTGTTATAAGTACCAACAAGGCAACAAATCTATTGTGATGGACAAGTACATGAATAAAAGTTAAATTGCCAGAGTAATAGCGCATGTTTTGTAAAAGTATATCTTAAGAGTTAAATATCAACAATACTGTAAATACATCAATAAGTTTTGGCACTTACCTTTTTGACCTGAGGAAAAAAACGTTATTTTAAGTTAAGGTTAAATGAACGCGAGCAGGCGGCATAACACATGGACTAAATAAAATTAGCGCAAGGAAACTTCACTGCTGTGTGTTATTGACCACAGAATCGAAAAATGCAATTAAAAGATTGTACCTGTGCATAATACGTTAACTGCTGAAGATATGAGAGTGAAAGAGATGCAAAAACGATTAACACGATAAGGTCTTACCGGTTCCTATGGGCACCAGTCTCCAACTAGTTACACCACCTTCACTCATGTATTGTCCAAGAGATACTTCAAGAAAGAAGATAGGTATTCCTCCAATCACAAGAAAGATTGCGTACGGAATGAGAAATGCACCTAAAGCAGAAGTTTTGAATGTTTCATGTGCTCGGACATTGTAATAATATTAAATTTTATGAGTAATTTTTTTGAGTAAAGCATAAAGACGTTTTTATTGCAACCAAACATAACTGACTTGATCGCAAATTCATCACTAAAAAAGTTCTTGGGAAAGATATTTACAATGAATTACAACAAATTTCACTGCTTGGCATATTTTAACAACAGACACCTTTGATCGGAAGAAATAGACAATTAAGCGGAATGTTGAAACTTAAACATTTCGAGCCAAATCCGGAAAACTTGTCTTTTGCTTTTAACCCAGGGGCTCCAACACAGGAGCTCCCAACTCTTGCAGGAACTCCGACAAACAAGTCCCATTTACAAAATCAAACGGAACACTAGGTTATTGGATCTCCAAACAAAAGCTCTCAACATAAGTTCATCTCAAAAACAAAAGGTCGTCAAGATTAGCGATGCCCTTGTAGTCTCAAAACGATGTATCGCGACGTATATTTGGAAACGTTCGGGTTAACCTTGAAGTCGCTACCATATTATTAGATTGAAGATGAAAAAATTACTGCATCTTTTTCGTTATCTTCTTTCACTTATTAAAAGTTTATTTCGTGTATTTACCTCCTCCATTTTTATAGCAGAGATACGGAAAACGCCAAACATTTCCCAGGCCTACAAAACCTCCGGCCACAGACAAAATAAAGTCCATTTTTCGCGTCCATTTCTCACGCTGAATGGGGGCATCTTCGTCAGTGTCGGATGAAGTCGAAGTCTCAATGGCGTCAGAAGAACCCCTAGACGATTCGGGTACATTTTTACTTTCCCCATCATTACTGGTGAATTCCGGCAAGGTTTGTATTTTGTCAACCATGTCTGCTTGGTTCTGTTGAAGTTATTTAAGAATTACTCAGTATACTACAGAAATAGGTTATTTAAAAGAATAATGGAGGCATAAAAAGTTACTAAAACAGAAATTAGGTTTCTTAGTGGGCGCTCTTCTATTGGCAGCGTGGTCACACTGTTTGTGACATTTACAACTATTTGCCTAAGAGAAGGGAAAAAAGTGAGTTAATTTCAACCAAAAAATAAAAATTGTTTCTCTGATACTTGCTCCTTCCTGATATTTATTGGAAAGACCTTTTAAGTGTCTCAACTCAACTTGGTTCTTGAAAGCAATTCGTCAACATTGGCGCTACATCTGGGCAAACCAACGCAATATTACGAAAGTGTTTAACTGCAATGGCTTTGTAAAGCTAGGAACATTTTTAATCATGGTAGTGCAACTCTCGACGTTAAGTAAAAGATCTGCAAAAACCATTATTACGTTTTTGGTACGATAGTGAAGAGCTATTAAACGCAACCAAACATACTTAGGCTGCCACGTTGTAGAGGCGCCCAGCTTTGCAAAAAAGCGTAGATTGGTCGCCCTGATGAGGGTTCATCAACTAGCATGAGGCAATGAGAGAACCACACAAAGTTGACAACAGCAAAAGAACAATCGTTATTTAGCTCACTGGACCCACAACACTCTTTTGTTTCAAAGAGTCCTGGTCATCAGTAAAAATACTTTTAAACAATTAAGTAGATTACAAATAAAAGCAGCGTTGCTTACAAACCAATAAAACAAGCTATTCGATAACAAATACCAGAAAAGAACGCCATGACCCGACAACAGTAGCTTTTGATCTGTAAACAAGAATCCAACGCAGCTCTTTGGGTCTTTGAATGTGGGTGTTTTGATTCATGTTGCATTTGTGTACAGTGATGTAGTATAGGGGTAGGCAACCTGATGTAGAACACGTTAAGTTTTGTGGCCGTTGGAAGGGTGCAAATGCCTAATTTCGGGCTTTGAAAATGATAGTTGCCAAAAAAAAAGATCACCCCCTACTTGGACGCAAAATGCGTCAATTTAAGCTTAGAATTGCGTAGCGACTCGTTCAATCATGCTTTCTATCGTTTTTGGCTCTTTAGTGCTGCAAATGTGGCCACCCATGTTCGAATCTGACAGTCTGATCGAATCTAAACTCAAAACGAAAACCGGTGTTAATCGCTTATTTTTCCTACATTCAAACCGAATCTGAACCTTTACAGTTCGACCGTGGTCAACCTGAACCGAACTTGAAACATAATTTCTATAAAATATTGAACCTAAACCGGAACTGAACCACAAAAATAAATTCTATTAAACTTGAATCTAAACCGCAGGGATATGATCAAAACGTTTCTACCAAACTGGATGTACGGATATCCAGATGTACGATCTGGAAGATTACGATAAGAAAACAATATTTTATTTCGGGTTAGTGCAAGAAAACGAAAGAAAACTGCAATTTTGCCAGAATTTGTTTGTTATTTAGGCCTACCCTTAAGGTTTGTTTTGTTGCCATATCTAAACTAAATCTTATACCTTACTACCGAGACCGGAGCGCGTCCATTTATATTATCCAACTCTCCCCCATTGTTCTTGCGTTTTTACGACTAATATAAATTGAATATAGAATAAGTCTTCGAAAAAATACGAATTTCTATTCAAGTTCACATAACAAATTTCTCGTTGGTAGGTCGAACTAACATCGAATATACGGATTTTTGTACCTTCCATTTCCCCGTTCCAAGGCAAGCTACTGCTATACTTTTGAAACCATTGATTTGTAAAGCAATAGAATATATCTTACTTTTGACGGTCATTAACTAGGTGAAACTCTAGCTCAGTTCGGATTTTTTCAATATCTGCGGCAAGTTAATTCATAGCAAAGCTCGTTTAAATAGAAGGCACGAAAAACAGGAAATGCCACGAATATGGTTGAAACATGCAATAAAACAGCGAAAAATATCGACCAAAATCCGGTGCTAAATTTTTATCCTTCTTAAATTCTAACCAAACACAAGCCAAACCCGAACTTTTAATTCAAACCCGAACCTCCAAAATTGTCACTGGTAAACCCGCATCAAACCTGAACCAAAATTTTTCTACAGTTTTGAACCTTAAACGAAACTAAACCGATAAGAATACATTTTCTGAACCCAAACCGGAACTATATTTCAAGCAATTCGACGCTCCGTTCCTTAAGTCCATTTATAAAAGACCAAACACGTTAGTCGTGCTTATTATTCAAATTTAGATCATTCAACAAATCGAAAAAAATCGTTTATACTGACATTCATACCACTATTCCAACGCAACTGCACAGCAAAACTTCAGGCAAGTTGTTGTTACCTAGCAGCGGCTATCAAACGTTTATCATCACTACAACAAAAACTCGAAAACTAGGTTTGCTAGTGAAGCGGACATTGCCTTTCACCTCATTCAAGATAGACAAAAATAAACACAAACATCCCAAAGTACTAATACCCCGGTTCATAGAATAATTCCGATCATTTTTCTAGGAGTACAACAAATATTTTTTAATAAAATTGATCCTGCGCAGGCTTAAAGAATTGTAAGTGCAATCAAAATCGACCAGGATTTAAGCTTCAACTTTGTCCCGTTAAGTCAAGTTTACTTTCGTTGTGCGGTGGAGTTTTTCGTTTTTCCACAATCTTTTGTAAAAGTACCTTCGCCAAAGTACTGCCGGTCTTTTGCGCACTGAGAATTTCCAAAAGAGATAAGGGGAAAACATTAAACTATTATTAATCAAGCAAAAACCTTTTATTTAAGGTCATTCAAAATTTATCCAAAAAAGATCGTGGGAGTAAAATTAAGGTGAAAACTTTTTAAGCTAATTTTTAAGCTTGATTGCGGTCCAGGCCAGGGGTAACAGGACACAATGCCGCCTTCCTTAATACGCCTCTGAGTGTAGTCTTGTAATGAGTGCATGAGGAAACATTGAGCTGCAAACAATTGCCTGAATGTGAATACAAAAATATACATTTTTGGCAGTAATCAACTGTAGCAATTTTTAACGCAAAAAAATTACTACAATCTTAACCGGTAAATTTTGCTACGCATTATGTTTCATTCTCCAAATTAGCTTACTTCGAAAACAGAGCGCCAAGCAGAAACCTGTGAATACCGTTCATAAGTAAGCTCATGACATGACTAATCAAGGAAAATGTGTCAACGCCTGCCGATTACTTGCTTTGCAGACGATTGCATGCAACTATAAGAGCGTATCATTTAAACAAGTTTTAACAGATCTTTGTTGATCTGCGATTTTTTGATGGCTCTACGGTTCCCTAGTCTGCTCCGGAAATTTTGAGCGCGTGATAAATGGTTCGAATTTCCTGTTTACAGCACAACAGCTACTTCTATATATTGACGAACAAATGTACAGCAATCTAACATTCTCTTAGGCTAACAGTACAATGTGAGACATTTACTATCTACTAGAACAATCTTTTTATTTCTAGCGTTTGCACAGGCAAACCACACAAAATGATTTATAAACTATTCAATCGCCAACAGAAATTTAACTCAATCCAATACTGAATCTGCACTAAGCTACGCACAGCGTAGCCTGGTTCGACATATTAGTGCAGCTGTAGGCTACTGCCATAAATTTAAAATTTCAAGCAGTGTTTATCATAAAGCAGTCAACATTCAAAAGCAGTTAACACAATATATTTCAGCTTTATATACCTGAGGCAGCAGCATTGCTGTTGAGGAATCTTGCGAAAGTATATTTTCACAAAGCACTTCGCCATCGTTTCCAGGGTGACCAGAGAAATAGTCATTCATTGTTTTGTTAAACTCCATTATTCAATTCAAAACAATTAGTCATAAACTTTAAAATGCTTTATAATATTGACAGCGCCTATGTAAAAGAAAGAATGCATTGGTAAAGCAAACAAGAATCTGAAATTTATTTGAAGTTTATATCAATAGAGCTTGCAAAGAAAACAAGGTTCTTCTGTTTCCAACAATCGCTGCAAAATTTAAACCAATAGCAGATTCTCATAACTCTTCAAATCTCAATTTCTTTTGAGATTTTCATCGATTTGTTTTTCTTATTGAAACACGATTACGAATATTGCGTAAGTTTGGTACCAATGAGCCAAATGTACACAGTCCGCCTAAATTTCAATGCTCATTATAGAGACGATATCGATATCGAGCTTCATGCAGTGGATTGAGAATTTTAGGGGCCTGAGGAGAGATTTCACAAGCCCCCCCCATTGACCAAGTAGGCATTGAAGACCTCTGTTTTTTTCTTTTGAAGATGACTTTTATTTCGAAGGTCTGGAATAGACAGATTCTTTGTAAACTATGGTTTAGGTCCTAAACTTGTAAACGTTTTTTAGGGGAGAAATTGTTACTGTTTTGATGGGATGATTTTCACAAACTTGTTCAAAAGGACCTCTATTCTGCATGAGAGGAGCCCGAGGCATCCACACCCTAAATCTACCGCTGGCTACATGTTCAAGGCCTCCAACAGATATCTTTCAAGGCGGTAAAAAATAATTTGGGGACTCTAAAGACTTGCAAAATTATTCTAAAATCAAAAGCAATTCATGCTAATTTAAAACGTTCGTCAGTCATAGGCCCTTTCCAGCTTTCGGACTCCGGATCAAAGTATCTGCTGGATACCTTTTTATAGGCCCTGCTGCTTTTCTTCAATACATAAAGAAACGCTTAAAACTATCCTGCTGAAAGACGTACGAGGCGACGGAAAGCGTCCAGGTTTCTCTTGTTTCTTTGCAAACGTACGTTTTACTTCACATGATGTTCGCTCAATAATCTAATGATTGTTGTATTTTTTCCCACCTGCTTCGCTAGAAAGTGACAAGAGCCAATGCGCACGGCGATTAATGGACCAAACCTGCTTTCAAGTTACTAAGCTTCAACATTCCGCTTGTATTGCTTGGCGTTAACATCGATGAACTTCTTGCTGGTTAAATCCTGCTAAAGAACAAGGAATTATCCTAATCAGCCTTACCAAATGCCACAACGCAGCAGTCTTTGTGAATTTCGCTGTCACCGTAAGACCGGAAACTTCACCACGTTGCCGATCTGCTGTATATTACCGTAGGCCTGCAATGTTGATTTACAGTTGCATGACTGACGACTTACGGCTGTGCTTTCTTTGCTGACAATGCAATTATAAACTTGTAATCCTGCGGCCTTTAAATATATTAACTGCCGGTGCTACTAAAAGAATGTTTAATAAATTGCACTAAGGTTACTATTAACATTTACAAACTATAAATAATTACAATAATCATACACAACCGCGGTGTCATACCCGGTCAAAATGATAGGCATCTTTGTGTTGACGCCTATACACACTCACATTTCATTGTAAGAACGCGAAAAAACTTTTCAATAGATTTCACAAAGAATTGAAATAGAACGAAATCCAATCGCTTTCAATAAACAAAAATAGCTTTCAACACTAGTGAAAGATTTTTTTTAGAGGCTTGTTACGAGAAGCCGCGAAAAATAATGTCACCAAGGTGGGACCATCCCACGTGTGCATCTGCTTGGTTCACTGAATCTTTAATTTTTCTTATTTTAACAAAAACACGGGAAACAAGTAAATTCCAACATCTGAATTTATTTGCACTAAAGTTTGTTGGATGTCCAAGCATTCGGGAAACTACCGCCACAGCTGTTATACCAATCAATTACCAGGCACATTTCATTTACTACAAGGTGACTTTTATCATTTACACCAGTGTTTCCCAAACTTTTTTGCCTGTCGGCACAGTAAAAGAGCTCAAGAAATTTCGCGGCACACCAGACACATAAATCTATTCTTATTGATCGCGAGTAGGCGTTACAGATAAGAGCGGGAAAGGTGAAGGCCTGTTTCTTTTTTGAGATCACCGCTTTTTCGGGCAACATAACGCGATCTTCGACGTTTTCAACCATTACTTCATGGCAGCATGCACTCAATTTCGGCTGAAAACTTGTATAAAAGCTTTTTAAAAAAACCGCGGCACACAAACTAGTCCCGGCATACAGTTTGGGAAATACTGATTTAGACACCCTCTCACTACAGTGTAATTTGGTGACAGGGTGTCTAAATAAGTGTTTTCCCATTTTGTCAGTAGTATAACTAACCAAGTTGTAACGAGAATTCGACTTTTTATAACTACGCAAAAGTACTTTTCTGTTTTTGCAAACCGTCCTTGCCGCTATTTAAAAGCATCTTTTAAAAAAGTTTTTCTTCTAGGTCCAAACATTCTTTGCTGAATGGAGTTGCAAATAAAACCATGTGGCATGTTGTGCAATGGAGCTCTGTTGTGGAACAGAATCACTACAAAACGAACGCTCTTTCTGACCTTCTAAACAACCGTTGTCTCCAACATTTAAACCGGGGAAGGCAACTTTTCCGACGGATATTTAATGTACACTACCTGAAAAGTTGGTCTGAATCAGCAGCTGTGCAAATCAAATTTATTGCGTAAGCACCGGAATTCTATTCATATACACACGCACCTCCTAAAAGCGTCTCAAGTGGACTTTTTAATGGACAAACTAAACAGCTTGACGTCCCGTATCCCGTAAACTTCCAATTGTATTTGAAAGCCAAGGTTACCTGTTGTTAAACACTGCGCAAGCGCGACCAGTAGTAGGACCCTATGACTAAAACTTACGCTTTGCTGTTTTCTTGTAAATTGCCTATGACGTATGTAGTTTACAAAGCGCAATCTGTTGTGTGTGTGTGTGTGTGTGTGTGTGTGTGTGTGTGTGTGTGTGTGCTACAACTCCACCACTACCGATGAAACTTGCAACGATTGATCTCCATTCCCGACGAGTGTCATAAGGGGAAGACAATTTTTTAATTTACATTCTTGACGGAGGAAAGGGATCTTTTGTAGAAAGCTGCCGCCACTAATGCAAAAATGTAAGATTTAAGAAAAACACCCCCGCCACGATTTAGTACTGCAGATTGCGCTGGAAATTCAAATCTTGAAATCCAGTGCTGAATCCCATCAGTGAATAAAAATTCTAACTGGATAATTATCAAGTTTTAATTTTGAACGGTGGCGGGGGTGCTTTTTTTGGCGGGGTCTTTCCACAAAAGATCCGAGGAAAGCGGTATTTTACTTAAACGAAAGCCAGCACCCGACTCCTAGACTTCAAGAAATTTCACCTTTTAAGAAATTAAAATGACATTATAATCAACGACTAATTGTGAAATTCGTTTTTTCCAAAAAAACTGACCGTGGAGTCGCGGTTGAAAGCTGTTTCAGGAGATATCAATAAGGTGCTTCTTATAAAAATAATTCTCTATCAATATAAGCTTTATCGATGACGCAACAAACGATCAAGCGAATAAGCATTACAAGCGGTTTTTCTTTAGCATAGTTCTTCCGTTTTTCTTGAACGCTTCATAAAACTCATTGTTTCATCGTAATGTTATATCACGTAATAATGCTGTCTGTTACCATTTTGGTGAAAATAGCAGCAGGCAGAAGACGTTCTAATTTTCAACTGTCATCTTAAAAGCAAAGGTAAGTCGTACAGCCCATTATTAATATGCCGCATGTGAAAATAGAATGATATAATGACAGAACCAAGATACCGGTTTAAATCTCATTTTTTTACATAATGCAATGGAAGGCACAAAAATTACAACAACCGAACTGTAGGTGGACTTCACGTTAGAATACCTATGTAGTAGTCTGAGCATCTTCTATACTCCTAAGACATATTTATCATTTGCAGCAAAGTGGAACAAAATGTAGGGTTTTGATGTGAACTCCTGCACAGTTTAAAATACATTCCTTTCGTTATCACAAAAATCTGGACGATGGGTTACCCACTTAAACCATAACCATACTTATTGTTAGAACTGAACTGCAGACGCTGTATAATCAGCTTTGCTCTCTGTGGCTGCGTTTATGCCAAAAGCTAGAAACATACGCACAGCCAAAAGCTTCAAGTTGTGTAACTTGGTCTATAATTACGAAAAAGTTGCAAGTAGTAGGGCTAATATTTTAGTTTAATTTCAATAAACACACCAATCACTTCAGATTCCTCACAACTTTAACTTCATGTCTTTATGCACTTACTCAAATGAATAAGTGAAAGTTTGTATATTATTTGCTATGTGCACGTAAGCACAGTCTTTATTTTATCAGTGGGAAAGTCGGTATCGTAGGCATAGATCTGAAATCCATTAAGAAAAATCAATAGAAATATACTGTAGGTAAGTATGTCTTCACCACAGTGTGAAATCATAGTCATCTAATATACACTTGCATCTATGGAGGAAAATGTATTCCTGAAAATTGGTTAAAATATTAGGCAAGCTGAGTGATCGAATGCAACACATCTGACGGGAGGTTTAGCCTCTTTGGATCTACTACAGGAAACAAGGCACATAGATGAATCCAAGAAACTTGGTGTCACAAATATCATTACGAGAAGGGTTGCACCAATTCGTGAAATAAGCCTACCACCAAAAGACTTGTTTCCGTAATCGTAAAACAAATATTATTTCGGCACACACCCCCATGGGGACGACGCCCCCATTTATACTAGCTTCTCGTTACTGTTCTCAGAAATTTGTTTAGGTAAAGCCGGCGCAGCCGTCTACATTGATATTTCTAATCAGGCATAACTGACAGGTAGCCATGCAGAGCGATGCCGGCTAGTCTCCCACACAAACCAACACAAAAATTATGTTCACGAAACCTCAACAATATATCAAGAAATAAATCACCTAAAAAACAAGTTTTTTGGCGGGCAAGAGTCGCAAACAACCTCAAAGGATGCACGATGATCGAGATTAGGGACATACGGGCGACGCCCTGATTTATACTAGTTTCTCGTTACTGTTTTCAGAAATTTGTTTGGGTAAAGCCGGCATAGCCGGCAGTTTGACTTGATATCTCTAATCAGGCATAACTGACAGGTAGCCATGCAGAGCGATGCCGGCTAGTCTCCCACACAAACCAACACGAAAATTATGTTCACAAAACGTCAACTACATATCAAACAATAAATCACCTAAAAAACAAGTTTTTTGGCTGGCAAGAGTCGCAAACAACCTCAAAGGTTGCTACTGATATTGAGATAGGCTGGCTATCTTTCACTTCAAAAATGTAAAACACCACCAGACCATGAAGAAACCGCATCGTTTACAACTTAGCAATCATTGGTGAGATGCCATTCCTGACTTAAAATCACCACCAACGTATTTGAAACACTAAGACGACGACCGCCAGGTTTCGAAGACGAAAAATTTTATTGAGCTTTCGTGTTGATTCGATAAATCACATAAATTAATGGAACTACTGTACGTAAAAACAGGACGCACTTCTTCACACCCAAGAAAGGAGATCGAGAGTAGATAAAGGGGCATCCCAAACGGTATGACAGTATCAAAAAACGAGAAAAGGAAGAGTATTCATGTCCGTTCGAAAACCAAAATGGGCAAATTCTCGATTTTAAAGAGATGATCTCCAAATAAAGATCTTCACGTTGGTTTGAAGACCAACTTGAGCAAAATTTTAAGTTTCAAAAAGTTTATCTCCCAAAAAAAGATCTTCACCTATAGAAAATGCTCCACTATCCTCCAAAATTTATTTCTAAATAGGCCACTGAATATGCAAGTTTGCTCATAACGTTTTTTAAACAGCGATTCCCTTTTGTCGGCCATTAAGATCTCTTCTCGCGATCATCAAAAGTAGAAAACTGACCTGGTTTGGTCATGTTACTCGCTACGACAACCTTTGCAAGACCATTATGCAGGAAACCGTGAAAAGTGGACGCAAGCGTGGCCGCCAACGCAAGTCCTGGCATGACGACATAATGACCTGGACAAATCTGACGATTCCAGAACTACTGACGGTGGCTACTGACAGACAAGGCTGGAGAAAACTGGCGGCTGCCTCTGCTCTCAGATCCCGCCGGCGTCTCACCACTCGTGGGATAACTTGACTTCATCGTCACACCAACACTAGCAATCACTTTAAGTGACTCCAGAATTCTTAGAACAGCAAAATGAAAACGATGTAAGATCACAGCAATATCCCATTGCGTTGAATCATTCTATACCTCACTGCCACAGTTATCGCATCACAACCAAGGTAATGTGGTCTATTACGAGTTGGGTTATGAGCAACTGCAAAAGACTTAATAACTCTACTTTATCTTTATAGTGGCTGACCACATTCTTAACACTGATAAACTCTGGCATAACAAATCGACGCCGAACTTTTTCAGCTCTAGGCTAATTTACATTGGAATATTGTTAGCAAAAAGAAATGCTACAGTCGTTGAAAACTGTTTTGTGCTGAACGGATTTGCGAACATGCATCGTTACCACGCGATGATAGGCCACCTCAGTTTGACGGGATAATTTTCCTCTAAATGCCCTAGGCCGGACGAGACATTGGCCCATTCTCATAGACCTATACTTCGTAATATACTGGGCTGTAAAATATCATGGACTCTCCAAACCACTTTGGCAGCTTTCAACAAAGACAAGCGGCGATTGCAAGCTCTGCTGCTAAACTGCTGCGGCAGCTGTTCGGTATCAAGACTTTGATCAGCAATGGCGAGTTTTACACTGAAAAAAAAATGACGGTCAATTCTGCACAATTCACGCGCTGTCGCTATGCTTTCACTTTCTTGTATTTTGAGCTGCTTCTTAATTGGTTAGTTCCTAGTTGTTTCGCTATTTTCGTGTACTGCATTGTGTGTGTCGTCAAACGGCAGTTTTCCAACCGCACCAATTTTACGCTTGCTTGTAACCTCAATCACGCTGTTATTGTACCGAAAACAATGGCGATGCCTTCAAATCGGAAACTTTATAGATATCGCATTGAACATACCAGGAAGAAATTAAAGCGGGAAAAGCCGCGTGAAGTGTTTTGTAGCATTGAAGGCTACTGAAACAGGGAAGTTCCTGAAGCGGATCAACCTTAAGGGTTGGGATTAGGAATACAATTAGAGTTAGGCTCAATGCGTGGAACTTCGCGGAGTTTTGGCGTTTAAGTGGTATCAAGCAACCTATTTCCAGGGGAATGAGAAACGTGTCCCAATCAACTTCTACACATTTTTTATTCGTTGTTGCTTGTTTGATTGTATTCGTGTTCTGCAACTGTCAGTAATATGCATATGACAGAAAGTTTGTCCCCTGCAAAGTTTCTTAGTAAACTAGGTCCCTGATAGTTTCCAACAAGCAATGCTATATCTATGAGGCGCTACAGTATGAACACTCTTACGGTTTTCTGATGTGAAAACGCTACTTCTAAACATCTGTCGCAGAATCGCAATCATCCAACTATAGCACGTGAAAGCAGACGCAACTGATCGATTAGTTCAACCTTAGCTGTGCAGCTGTTAGTAAAAATCTTACATTCTCGGATAACTGTTGGTCCACTCATCTTCTACACTTGAAGTCGGTTTATTCCACTGAATCAATCACTGCCAAATTGAAATCTCTTATCGGTTTATCATCCGTCGGCTTCCTTACCACCAATTGTTGATTAGACCACTGCTTATCAGCATAGCTACCACAACTGTGCGTGATATTAAAAGTGTCGCTAGTGCCAGCACTACGCACCCCACTCGCAGTAACCCAACTTCAATCACTTTCCCTCTTTTTGTGGCTCATGTTGCGAACTTTGGACCACCTATGAGGGTGCCATCATGACGTCATGTCCTTATCAGATATTTTAAATAAACTTTCCACACTAATTGAAAAAAAATTTTTATTCTTTACGTCTTCATAAGAAATTTGGTACTTGTGGGTTATCTGTCACCACTTTTTTTCACCAGGTATTAAATTACTATTATTTAACTGTATATATAATGTTTAAGCCTAAAATGAGTTTGGAAGGCAGTGTACACTGAAGGGGCAGGCCCGGTATGTAAATGTATGGGGCAGTGTACACTGGAAGGGAGTGTACAGGGTTAGGTTTATTAAATTAAAAAAAAGTGGTGACAGATAACCCATAAGTACCAGAAATTTATATCTTCGTCTGTGGCTACGGAAGCATTTTAATAAGCCCCTTTTCGTTATTGTTATTGTGCCATCACAACTACAGACAGAGCTATAAATTTTTGATCTATACTACAAAGCAAAATTCTGTCTGTTTTTACTCCTCCAAAAGTAGTGGGCGTACAAGAAGCATACTCGGCACGATTGATAACGTGCTGGATGAGTGTCAGAAGGGGTGTTTGTGACAGAACCATGACGTTATAGTCAATGAACATTTTTCTCTAGCATTTCTTGACGGAGGGAAACCATTTTTTCTCAAAAGAAAGCCAGACCCCAACACACTGACTTGCAAAAATTGCATTTCTTTGGCCTGAAAGATGATGTCACAATTAACGCTTGATTACAAAATTTCTTCTCTCTGTTTTCTCAAAACGTTTTCACGGTGGAAACGCGATTAACTACTCTTTCGACAAAAATTAACTGCTGCTTTCGATAAAAATAATTCTAGAACAATTTAAACTGAATTGACAATGCAACAACGGATTCCTTTTTTAAGCATTTTATCCTTCTAAGCATGCTTCTTTTCTTTTTTCTTAAATGCTTCACATTGGCTCTATGATGTCATAATACTGTCTGGTACAATCAAAACTCGAAACGGTGCAGCAGGCAGCAGATGCACTTAAAGTTGATATACACTGTCATTTCAAAAGCAATTAACATGCTGCCTGATAAACACAAATGATATATAACGATATTACTATACCCGTAAGCCTAAAAATCTGCTTTTTTTTAATCAAATGGCAAATTAACATATTTTTATACAATCGTGTCCCAAGCCCTACTAATATTTACCTCTAAGACATCAGCTTATAGGTCAGGTGCAGCACAATCAAACAAATTGGCAATTTTTTATGGAAAATATTACACGAATCACAATAGTTATTCGCATTCTCATTACAAAAATCTAGTCGATGGATTGTCTTTACAAACCAGCATGATTGTGCCAGGACCGAACAACATACGCGGAGCCAGAGACTTTAGGTCATACAAATAGACTTACAATTACGAAAGGTCTTAAGTAGTATGCCCAATAATAAATAGCTTAATTTTATAACTACACAACTATCACTTTGGCACCGACTAACTACGGCACTACATTTATGCTTCTATGCTAGTGGTGAAACTTAATGCTAGACTTAGTGCACCTGCGACAACCGCCACTCATTCACGAGTGATACGGCTTCGCAGAGTACTGATAGATCTTCCACCAAGTGTATCTAGTATAGATCCCGCAAGTGTGGCGGTCTAAGCTATGCTTTATTAAAAGCCTCTAGCTTCTTGTCGGTCACCAACTGCACTGAAGAGACCTGATAGGTCGAAACAGTGTCACTGTCTGCAGTTTTGCTCAATGATGAAAGTTTGTAAAGTGGTTGCCTGTTTTTCAATTGTCAGCAAGTACAGTTGCAAAGTGCGCCTAAGCTGGGAATACGGCAAACAAGACGTTTCTATGGGCTTTAAAAACTTAGAGGGAAATGAAACGGCTATGCACAACCGCCCATAATGATTTTCAACTGAATTCCTATTTAAAAAACGGTACTTTTGATTGTGGAATAAGAATTGGCTACATAAATGAGCACTGACTTCTCATTGCTGTTCTCACAACAACCCATTGAGTGTGGCCAGCGCAGCCGGCTGAATGGAGATTCTTAATCTCGACATGACTGATGGGGGCCTGGCTACTGCAATAACTTAACTGTAAGTGCTTGACTACGGATTAGTTTGGCCTTTGCCTGGCTGCGCTTATGCCAAGATCAACCAGTATATGCGCAAAAATAGGCTTTGTGTCATACAAATAGGCCCACAGTTACCAAGAAGTCGTAAATAGTCGGCCTAATATTTAATAGCTTATTCCTGAAAATACATATCAATCACTTTGGCGTCTTCCCACAACTTTGAATTCAAGCATTTCATCAAATGAATGCATAAACGTTTGCAAATTTATTGGCTATTTTAATTGTGAGCAAGTTTATTTTCAAAGCACATCTATGCTGCAAACAGTTCAAACAAGGCATTTCCAGGGACTGCAGACACTTTGGATAGAACATAGCACAACTTCACAACCATATATTTTATTAAAAGCCTCTAGCTTCTTGTCGGTCACCAACTATGCTGAAGAGACCTGATAGGTCGAAACAGTATCACTGTCTGCAGTTTGCTAAGTGCATCGCTAGCCTCTTGCATTACCATACATATTGTGTTTATTATTTTGGATTCCATTTCAAAAAGAGGACTTTTCATTTGTAGCAAGAATTGGCTGTGTTAGAAAAAGACAGCCCATTGGGTGAAACCGGCGCGATGGTGTAATGGCTAGAGCATCTCCTTCGCAGTCAGTAGATCGGGATTCCATTCTGTTGTCGAGTCACAATAAAAGACTAACAAGTGGTAATCCCAGGTCGGTATGTGGAGCTCAGTGCGAAAAGATAGTGTGGAGAAAAAGTCGCAAGCTTGCTTGCCTCTGGATAAGGCACTTAACAGGACACCTCCATCTTTAAGGACAGGTGGTGAGGCCGAGCAGTTTTATCAGTCGTGGTGGCCCAGTCTGAGAAGACATGAAACAGAGCCTAAGCTCAAGCGAATGAATAAATAACCACTTTCTTTCAAGAAAAACACGTTTTTCAACACTGGTCTGAACTCAATCTAATGTTGCATAACACCAACTCGTGATGTTGACCAACCACTCAAACTATTTCCGTTATAAAACGATCAGCTTCTCAGCAGCTTAATACGATCACCGTTTTGTCTCCCCTTCTCACAATTTAACGGCTCTTTGTTTGTTCTGGCGAGCGCACTTCTGCCGTGATATGGAAAAACCTAACCACAAGTCATTTTTTTCAGAAAGATAGTAGTGTTTTCTTCTATACTGCATCTTAACTGTTTCAGTTTCACCGTAGGAGCAACGAACAACATATATTATTGATACTAAATACAACGACAGCTTTGCAAGCTTTCATTCCACCTACAACCATAATACTAAGCAACAATTTTCACGAGCGAGAGAAACTTATTCATCATTACCATTATTCATCAATATTCGCTCCCAAAGGATGTGACTCAGGTTGCCACACAAATGTTTTGGTTTTAACTGCAACTACAAAATTTCTATGAAATAATGTCATGTTTAGCTTATACCGTACAATGTTTTTCCATTGATTCAATACACTACAATATTGACTTTGTTGTTATTTATTATTGTTCAACAATGGAGCAACTAAACCAACTTTTTTTCAGCTTTGCCTTGAAGCTGTTAACTGTACAGACATTTATTATTTCTTCGCTTTTGGTGATCAGTAGCTTCACATAAAAGAAAAAGGCAAGGTTGTTTACAACATTGATATGTAATTGTTTGGTTTTGCGATATGACGGCAGACTTCTTATCGCTGACTTCAACTATTTTTTGTTTGAAGAATCCAGGCTATTATCTTGTTTTCGGCAATGTGCCTTTGAAAATCAACCAGTACAAATCTAACCTAATTACATGAAAAGGAAAACAGGTTGATCAAATAACTTGCTCGTAAAATTCATTGCTCACGAAGGCACGTTCAAATAATTTTTGATTAAATTTCTTGTGCATACAAAAGCGAGTGGCATTTCATTACAGTTTCATCTCGTTTACTCGGACAGCTGGGGGGGGGGGGGGGGGGGAGAAGGGTGTCCGTGTTAGCCGATTGTCCGACTTAACCGACGGCCTATAGGCCATAGCTTATAAACATGCCTAGGGTAACGAAGTTTAGTTAAAAATGCCGTTATTATATAAGCTGTTTTGTTTTACTACATTTACATTCATAACATGTAATAAAGCAGATTTAATTATTTATATATTCATTTATTTTTGTTCATTCAAGTAAATTACCTGACGAAGGCTACGTTGGACTAGCTAGCCTAGCCTAGCAAACAAACCTGTACCAATATGGACTGTTATTATCAGTTATTATCAAGGTTATTTTCTTTTACCATGCCTTCATAACATGTGAATAATTAATGCGCAGTACACCTGTACACTGTAAATAAAATTTATTTGTTTTGTTTTTACTTTTATGAAAAACAAAAATAATGAAGACTCCATTTTTTTCTCAGTCATGGTCCGAGTTAACCGATATCCGACTAAACAGGGTCCGTGTTAACGAGGTGAAACTGTATTTCATGAAACATGAAGCCATCGCTATCCAAAGGATTCATACTTTGTCTTCAATTTTTGGTCACGGAAAAGCCTTTTGTCGTTTATATTGAAACGTCGTTGTGTTCAGATTCTGACCCGCTTTGAAGTTTCCGGTACAGGTGGCACAGCGTATTTCTACAGTTACCAGCAGTGCAGGCAAGCAGAGAAAATTGTCTTGAAGTGACTTTTCACAAAGAGGCAGCAATGTAGTCATGATAGGGTGTGAATGCTCGGCAGTGTTGCCAGTTCCGCGGTTTTCCCGCGGAATTACGCCAGTTTTGATTAGGCGTTGCGGGAAAAATATAGCAGTGGTGGGTTGCGGTTTTTTGGGCTATTTTTTGCCATCCCGTTCGGTTCCGCTATTTTGGGCTAGTTTTTGGAGCGACAGCAAGTGTAAAAGTAAGAGATAACGGTGTGTGATATGAAGGCAGTTGCCGTCTCTAACGTATTTTTGTAAGAAATAGAACTCGAAAATAGGCAAAAAAACGCATTGTTTCCCAAACACAGGTTGATTTGACACCGACTAGAAGGTGATGACCTTTTATTTTTGGAGATCACCGTCTAAGTTACCAAATCCGTGGGTCAAAACGATCACGGCAACAGCGTTGGCCTGTTTTCTTTGGAAATCATTTCAAGCACACGCTGACTTGGCTATGGCCATCGCTGGGTAACCAAACTCTGCCCTGATGCCGGGCCTGGACTGTTGTCCCAACGGCCCTGTATGGACTAATTTTGCAAATTTTCGGCTATTTTTCAACAGGCAAGTGTTGGGCTCTTTTAGGCTAGTTTTAAGGTACCATTTGGGCTGGAAACTTTAAGAAAATCTGGCAACACTGATCCTCAACCACTGCTTTCATAGACGGTCAGAGAGGCTGAACGGTCTATTGCAAACCATGCTGAGCAACATGTTCAAAAGGTCCTGTTCAAAATATCGACATGACAGTACGTAGGCAGCATTATTTCGACGCGCACAAATACGAAAGTTGCACCGTGCTGTCTTGTCTTTTACTTCACAGCTTTGCGGCCTAAAATAAATTTAACTCCGTAACATCAGCTACCTCGGTCACATGGCTGCGGTATGTGTATGAAGGAAAACTACGATACTGTGATTTCTTGCAACAAAGCACAACAATAAACGAAGTCCGCTTACTGACTTCTTTGATACCTTGACTTTCTGATCTGTAGTTTTTCTGCTCAACAAAGCAAAAATAAATGCTGATTTAACTTGATCATTTTTTAGAAAGATATGATCCAGAAAACTACGACTATGCTACAAGTAAATCGGCTGAAAAAAAAACAATCCATGAAGGCTTAATTCTTCAAAAATGCTAGATTAACAAAAAAGCAGACAAAGTGTCGGATTAACCATCGAGCAAACCGGGCGGACACAAGCTGACTTTTATTTTTAAATAGTTTTAACTTAGTGGAGTAAATTGAAATCATGACAAATTTTGATCTTATTCAAAGTGGTCTGGAGAAAGCCATTTATGTGTGACGCCACAAAATTTATCGCTGAACTTTTTCCGACACAAACAGTATGAGTTGCAGACATTCAGAGTGATGAAGTGTTAATCAACTGGTTGTCACAATCACAGACCACAGTGCATACTGATGGCTGACGTTGTAGTGATAATGCAATAACGATTATGCAAGTTTTACTGCAGTAGTAGTAGACCGTCTCGGCATCTGTGACTTACGCACGCACCGTCACTGTTAGCACAAAAACAGTTCACAGAAAAAGTTCCAAGATTTTATCGCGCTAGAAATGGCGTGAAATAGCATTGACAGGATTTTTCGTATTGATTTCATACAAAAGCCAACTTTAAATAATCAACTTTACACTAAGAACAACACTTAAAGGGGGGCAAATTTTTCCAGAAATTTTTGAATATCTAAAAAGAAGTTTAACCAACACTATTATGACTGTAATGCACGTTTTTTTAATTTGAGGCAAATTAGTCATAGTCATAGTTTATTGTTGTTTGTTTGCGTAAGAAAGTTTGCGTCGTAACTTGCACGAAATGGCTTTGACTGCAAGTTATAATTTAATTCATACAATAAATGAAGCAATTTCGTTCTGAAAGGATGACAAATTAAAGGAAAGTTATAAAATTTAAAGCTTGACATGAAATCATACAAAAACTATATGCCCATGCGCAGATATATTTTTGCTTTAAAAAATGGCTCAACAACACCGGAAACAGGTCCAAGAAATTTGGGGTAGTCGAGCCCTCTTCAGCTTTCCAAGCTACGTCTACCGGATCGACAATTCATCTTTTCAAGCATTTCAATGTTTCTTTTAACTTGATGCCAACTAAACCTTTTCACCGAAATTGGCGTGTGTGCGCATAAGCGCCTGTGACTGAGGTCTGCCAGTAAAAGCTTTGCAAACCCACTTCCAATCTACTACCTGCTTTGCTACTTGTAGTAGGCGTAAGATGCGGAGAAGTAAAACTTCAGGTGCGTAGTCAGAGCTAAAGGTGGGGAGGGGCGAGATTTAATTTTTCGCTTGTCAGTATGACGTCATTAATATAGGGGAGGAGGGACAACGCCCCTATTCCCCGGTAATGCCAGCAGTTTGTGTTCTAGTTTGTAAAAGCAGGCAAATCATAACAAAAATACGTAAAAATTTCTTCCTCGGATCCTACTCAGTGGCGATGTACGACAAGGGTTTCTAAAAATCTTGTCAACATAGCTGTGTTGAGCTATGCTAGAGAGTAGTTTTCACAGCAGTTGAGCTTTTACTGCGGCGAAACCTTTAAGACAAGCTTCGGAGATGCAATCATAACGTTCTATACATCTTTGGACAGAAGAATCCTTATTATTCACTGTAATTACTATTTGCTGCCTTTCTGAAGTTTAAGCACATTTGCATGGCAATCTACAGGTCTTCCTGGTACTTTGGCAAACATTAGCGAACAATTTAACACCATATGTAAAACAGGATACACGTTGCAAGAATCTTAAGTTATTAGTCTAGTATTGACAATACTACAGCCAAATCACCAGCTTCGAAACCGTGTATTCAACAAGCAGAAGCAGAAGAAAACACCGGGGACTTTTAATTGTTTATTTTGTCAAATTAAACCCAGAAAAAACTTTCAAAAGTAAATTCTATCTATTGTTGTTCAAAGCATTATTGCCGAGAACTTGCATATATCGTGCACTGTTATAGTGCTTGATGAAGCGTGGTAGTTTAATTGTGCTTTAAAGCTTTGTTGTTGACATAAAGTGGCAAGCAATTGTGGCGTTGTTTGCTTACATTTTTGCTTTACCGTTAACCACGAAGAGGTGAATTTTCCTCTGGTTGAGAATCTATTGCGCCAATATTTAAATCGCTTCATCGAGTCGAGACAAAAGTGTGGAGCAGTGATTCCAACTTTTTTCATGTGCGGGAAGCTATTTGAAATAGCATACAGTGGTCTGCAGTCCAACTCTTGGCAATCTGACGAAAACAATGTGTCAGCGATTGTATCCGATAGTTTCATTCCATTTGAACAAGGCCAAAAACGTCGTCAAATGTTCAGACATAGTATTGTCTATACTAACAAATGCAACTTTATCCCCTGCATTTTAGAACAAACTGATCGCAAACAATAGCTTAGACTAAAATCTTTGACACTGACTGCCTGTGTAATTAGATCTTACCATTCATGTAGCTTTAGTGTTGTCCACTATCAACTAGGCCAGGGGTGGGCAATTGTTTTGGCTTGCGGGCCGCATTGCGGTCACGGAAGCTAGCTGAGGGCCGCACTTTTTAACGAACGCATTGATATATTGGTCTAATTCCGGGGTGGGCAAACTTTTTAGCCAGAGGGCCGCATTGACCATTTCGAGGGTGGTCGAGGACCAGGGCTTGTTGTCTCGTACAGCTGCATGCTATAGAAGAAATTGCATTAGCTCACAACTTTGCGAAATGTTCTGGCAATGTGGTATTTCAGCGCGCAAAAGCGGTGGTGTCTCTGAAAAAGAAAAAAGGTCGTCACCTTTTCGTAGACGGTAAATGCGTGATTGGGGGCAATTGTAGGCTCTGACGCATTTTCCGTCTAAGGGAGAGGCGATTACCTTTTTTTTAAGGACACCGTCGCTTTTGCGCCTTGTCAATCCCCTTGCCGTATTTATTTCAAAACGGCAAAGTTTCAAAAAGTGTTCGCGGGCCGCACAGAATGCTTTCGAGGGCCGCAGCTTGCCCACCCCTAAACTAGGCCGATGGAAAGTTTAGTGTGAGTATATAGGTATAAACCAAAAGATTTTAACAGTATAAGAGAAGGTTTAGAAAAATTAATATTCTTGTAAAATGCAGTCTATGTTTTTGACGTAGAGCAGTGGCCACCAGCCGTATGCCCGTGAACACCAGGTCGCCCGTGAGGACAATACGAGTGCCGCGATTTTTTTAAAGTCGATCGTGGATCTTCAAAGTAATCATAAAATGACAATTATTATGTCTACTCATGTTAGAAATTGTATGTCTTTCACGGCTGTTGCTACACTGACTCACTGGTCTTCACGTACCCTTCTTTTATAACCACTGGCCAATACAAAGTGGTATTTAGAAAAGAAAACAGGATGTTCTCTATCTCCTTTCAAATGTTTAAAAACATTGCATATCTTGGACAATTTAGTAGCATTTGGAAGGATCAGCCACCTGAAATGTAACAATCTATACTTTTTTTAAAGACATTTTCCGATCAAGTCCCCCTACCCAAACAAACTGCAATGTCAAATTAGAATCTTGCCTCAAGACCATTTTGCAAACTTTCCTTTCTATTATTCAAAATAATCTCTGAAAACAAGACCTTGAGTCTGTACAATGCTGCCAGAGCAGCAAAAATCATCTAACGGTTTCAAGGTTTTTGCTACTAAAATTCCGCAGACGTAAGACAAAAATGTCATGACACAATTGTTACAAAACAAAAAATTAATACAGGGTACTTATCAGTAATAACAACTTCGATATTAACTTCCATTAAACTAACACCAGACTCGATAAAACGCATCCTTACTGAATTTTTTAGTTAATCAACCAGGAATCTAACAAACGCTTTAGAGCACCTGATTTTCCTTCCAGCCAAAAATTGTTTTTCATTTATTTGCGCTTTTATTGCTTACTTTGCAAAATTACCGCTGATCTAAACAATTTGTCTTGATATATCTTTCCGCCGTTGGAAAATGTGTTTATGCTGCAAGGCACGTTTAGTAATTACGGAGGGCTAATAAGAAGAAACATTTTAATCTTGTAATTCTACTAAGTGACTAGCAAAACAACAACCATCTTGTAAACAAATGGCAGTGGCTATCCTTATATGATCGAAGAAAAATCTTGCCAGCTATTTTTACGTGACGGTAAGAAAATTTCTGAAAGCTGTTTTTACGTCATTATAAAAAATCTGTTGCTTGGAAATTAATCGCACTAGATTTTGCTCTTCTATCGGCTGTTCTCTTTCAAGGGTGTCTACAGCAGACCATTTTTCTCCATCTTTCTTGTTCCATTGCATCTTTCTCTATAAATTCAACCACCTTTAAATTATCCTTCCCTGAGTCCAAAAACCTTTTTTCCGTCTTTCTTTTTTCCTTTATTCCGTAGGTTTATTTCCATCATCCTAACTTTAACGTAGTTGTTTTCTTTCCTTAAAACGTGTCTTCAACGTCTCAATCTTGCTTCCCTCAATCTGTTATCTATTCTGTCCACAAGTGCTATACGTCGTATATATTCATTTTTTATTTTTTATCCATCTTAGTTACTCCCATTGAAAAATGCAGCATTTTTGATTCTGTCACTTCCTGCTTTGCTTCATGTCTTTTTGTCAGTGGTAATATTACTAACCCATACATAATTGTTGGTCTGCCCGCAATCGGATTCAACTTTCCTTTTGCCGAGAAAAATACCCTTCTATTACATATTGCACCCATAACTCTTCCCTATCCATTCTACCCAGCGAACATTCCTTTCTCTACCTCTTGACCGTGCTCTCTGTTGCTTTTCACAGTTGATCCCAAATATATACTTAAACTTTGTCACCTTAGTCAGGTCTACTCCTTGCAACTGCACTTAATCACCTTTTTCACTTGGTCTTTCAATCTTCTTTCTATTACTCTTTCCCAGAGTGGCGTGGTTCGCGTGGTTTATTAGCTTTATCTCTCAACAATTTTTGACATTTTGCACATCACCTTTATTTATAAATATTAATATCAATGTGCTCTCTCTCCACTCTTTTGTATCTTTTTACCTTCTAATATGTCATTAAACATCTAGGTTAACAAGTTCACTGGCAAAAACCCCAAACACTTCCATGTCTCGAGTGGTAAGCTTTATCAACAGGACCCCTGCTCTTCCCTTTGTTGCCTAGCGCATCGCCATCCAGACTTTTTTCACACTGATTCCTTTGACTTCCTGAGATACTTCGTCCTTCTCATTAAATTTTCTCTCTCTTTCGTTTACCATGTTCATTAGTTCATTAAAGAATGCATTCCATTGTCTCAGAATATCTTCTTCCTTCGTTTCCATATCATAAAGTTGGCACTCTTTATAGCCCGAACCTAAGATATATTTTTTCCAGCTTTACTCTTTTGTCTTGCTAATTGATAAAACACCTCTTTCCTTCTTTGCTGTTTAGCGTTGAGTGCAAATTTTGTTATGGTTTTCTTTGGCTTCTGCTACAGGCTTTTTGCTTTAACTGCTAGCGCAAAAATCTGTTGTTACCTTTAAATTGGTTGCTCTAAATTGAGTTTGAAAGTAAAATTTTTCGCAATGTAAAAACGTTTGAAAACTACCCCCCGATTCTCAAGCAATTAACATCGTTTCAATTTTTACAAAAAAAGATCTTAGCATCACTCTAGCCGCTCTAGCGTTTTACCTGCGATAATCTTTTGTCTATTTTTTTAGAATTGCCGATGTAGCAGCCGCACATAAAAAATGACTGAAATTTACACCGTAGTTGCTGCGCAAATCTTTGGGTTAAGGAAACTGAAAAAGGCTTACAGCGACCTTAAATGAAGATGCCACAAGGACCGAACAAAAAATATAAAAAATGCGATGGAAAAATTTTAAACATTTATTATTTCAGAGGAACAACAATACAACAGAATATTTTCAGACATCTCAAAGACAAATGTAACGAAAAAGGCGACGTTATTATGAATTAGAATATTAACTCTTTCGCTCCCGCGATCATCGATTGATGATCTCGTGTTTTCAGTGTTTCCCTCAAATTTTGTTAAATTGAGTTACAAAGTTAGTTTACTGAATAATCGATTTGTGACTTTATTTTTCATCCGATTTTCATAAAATTTTCAAAAGATCACGCTTATTTCCTCACGCATCGGAAAATGTATAATTTGTGCCCTAATTCTGGGATTTTTATACCCAAAATGGGTTAAAAAAGACCAACAACCCAGTTGCAGACGACAAAATCGGCCAAATTCTCAGCACGTGCCAACTACGCTAAAATCAAATTGATATTACATCTTTACCACATAACCAAACCCTTTATCATTAACACAGTCTGAAAACTACTCTTTTGGGGCATCATTTCACAAAATTTTAAGCGATAATAATAAATTTTATGTTTTTAAATTTCCAAATTTTTTAGGGGTCTCAAAACCCCCCCAAACAAATTTAAGTGATAAGTAGATAAAAGTAAATTTAGTGCGTAAAAAATATGATATGTTGTTAAATACCGGTTGCATTTGAAAGCTTAGGAAATTTGCTTTCCAGCAATATATAACTTCAAATAGTTTAGACTAAGTGGTATATGATATTTACTGATCAAAAATGAGTACTGTACATCATGTCAGTTCAAAACCCCCAAAATTTTTTTGACCTACCTTCACTAAATTATAATTTTTACAAAAATTACACCCTTTAAAAAGATAAAATAAATTGCAAATGTTTCACCAATAAAGCCGTCATTTTGTATCAAATTTCCAAGGAGACAAAAAGCGAAATACAAGTTTAAAAGCTAGCAGAAGTTTGCCTTCTCTAAATCAAAGTTTGCTGTATCCCCCTTGTTTCTCAAGAAATGGGAAGGGTGTAAACAAGCTGCTGTTTCATTGTCAGTGACAGCATATTCTATTTAAACTTGATATTTTCTGAATCTTGAAGAAATTCCCTGTTCAAAAATACATAATGTTACATGGTTTAGGCTAACCTCTAGCAGATAATAACTGATCATATTTTAGGTACTGAATTTAACTACCAAAATTTGGTACCGGTCGGTACCGGTCCAAAAAAAAGGTCATTTGCCTCAGAAAATTGCAAATTGTAGAAAATCTAGGCATTTAGGTAAGTTTTGAGTGATGTGCCTTGAAAGCCTATTTCCTTAGCATCATTTTGCGACCATTTCTAAAAATATTGGTTGAAAATTAAATCTGTAGTGATCTTTGAGGTGAGGGTACCTCTTTAATTTTGAAGACAACTACCCCCCAGTTGGGGGGGTTCATTTGCATAAAATTTGCATATTCAAAAAAAAATTTTTTTTTTCTGTTTGAAATCCTCAAGAAATGTAGATTTCAACGATATATCACACTTAATGTAGAAGTAAACAGCTGAGTAATGATTTACAAACAAACTTGAGGTACATAATTATGATTAATTATGATTGATTATGACAGTTTTTCGCGCTGCCACCTTACGGACATTTTTTTTCGCTTTTCAGGCGGGAGCAAAAGAGTTAAATCATATATTTAGGGCCTATAATAAATTAAAATTTTCGGTTTTACGTAGACCTACTGTGTTTTGGGTTTCACTGCATTTCAAAGTCGGCAATATAAAGTCCGCAATTTAAAGTCGGCAATTCTAAGTCGGTAGTTTAAAGTCTGCAATTCAAAGTCGGCCAAGATTGTTTTTAGATTTGAGTCGGAGAAAAGTTTCAATTGAAAAAGAGAAGGTTATTGCGGTGCGTTATAGCATTTATTTATTAAAAAATATTACCATGCCTGGATTAACGAAAAGAATTTATTGCAGTTTATCTACATCGTAAAATTGTACGCAATTTCTCGCGAATACTGCTGAACCATTGTTCGAACATCATACTGTTACACCACGCGATAGATCATTTCGTTTAGTTGTTTATATTTCCTCTTTCGGGGAGGAGAATTGTGGCCAGCAACAAGACCTTCCGTTTGTTCTTCATTTCGTTTTTGTTCGCTTCTAAGAACGTTGACGCCGCGAAAAATTGCAGGCAGAGAGAACAATCAAGAGTGAAAGGGTCGATGACACCTTTCAATGTTGCTATTTGTGTGGTGTTCTCCATTCAGAATCCAGTTCTTCTTCTTTCGTTGGAGGTGTTGTTTGATCATCTGCAGGGGATCAAATATCTGGGCATACATTGAGCAGCCAGTCGACGGTGTTATCATCCAATACCAATAGCCCGTCTCTTCTGGCTAGTTTGTAAATAGGGTTTTAATACAGTAAATGTTCAAGAGTTTGTTGTTCTGCACCACAATCACATACTACAGTTGTTGTCAGTCCCCAACTATACATCAGAGATCCAAATCGTCCGATACTAGTGCGAAGATGACTCAGCCGAACCAAGGATGACCGGCTGAGTTCATGACCTCTTGGTAGTGGTCCTACATCGGTAATGAAAGAGTGAAGATGTGAGATGTTTTTGTTTAGTTCTCTTTCCAGGTATTGTGAATCCATGTTGGAGCATTGGTGCTTTGAGCCAGCAAACCTTGGGCTCCCTCAGAGGACATGGCAACACTATCATTATACCTCCAAAATTGGAGATTAAAACTCAGAAAATCCAAAACCGTTTCGACAGCTTTCCATGTGAACAACAGGGAAGCCGAACGTGAATTTGACATCCTAGTTGATGGAAATGGCCTGCTCTACAACCCTACACCTTCCATGTCCAGTTGAATGCTAGCCACGAGGGTGCTTTGCTTGATTTCGAAGTAAACTTGCTGATTAGCTGCCATGTCATCAATCCGACAGAAAATGGTGTCATTAGAGAGTGAAGCTTGCTGGATTTTCTTTTTCGCCTCCGATCCAATCATTTTTTCAACCATTTTTTCTGCGCATGGCTTGATAAGTTCCTCAGCAATAGTATACGGCTTCTTACACTTCGAATTCAGTATGCCACGTCGTAGCTGCATTGAAGAGTAGGCTTTTCCTCTACCGTAAATCCAAAATGAGGTAGCGTCGCTTCAAGGTCGTATCGTATTCTTTTGGCAGACAGAGCATTGATGTCATCATCCTTCTTTTGGGGATGCTTTTTTTCGGATGGTTTTTTAGTTTGGAGGGCCGTAATGACGCATTTGACATCACGACCGTGCAGTGAAGATACTTTGCACAATCACGACCGTTCCGAGTAACTTTTGTGAAGCCAAATGAGACCTACCTTTCGCTCCACTTGTGAATTTTCGACTTGATCATACAAATATCTTGTTTGAGCTAAATATATGTAAAACTTGAGGTCTAGAGTCCAAACAGAATACAAACGAACAAGTAGTTAAATTTCTATTAATGCAACCGTCACAATTACTCTGTCTACGTAATTCACCAACATCGTATTTTCTAGGGCAGGACGCACCAACTCCTTCCACTACTTACAACTACTTTTGCAACCACTATTTTCGTAATAACAACAAATTACAAGGATATGGCGCGTATATTCCGTCTCTATCCGCAACTAACTCTCACCTTGAGTTAATTCTAATCATGACTACGGACCTTCCGTTTGTCCTCACAACACGTTTTGCCTCTAATCCTTCTAAATAGTGAAGTGCGAAATTTCGGTCGTATACATATAATGCAAGCAAAATTGAAATTACCAGACGGGAGTTAGCAAATTTAGACGTTTTGAAAGTTGTAAGCAGGATTACGCCAGCTCTTATAGTAATGCAAGAGGCTAGCGATGCACTTAGCAAACTGCAGACAGTGATACTGTTTCGACCTATCAGGCCTCTTCAGTGCAATACTCTTTAGGATTACGCTACAATCTGCAACTTGCTATCACAAGATTCCAATTCTATTTATAAAGACTTAATCATTTAAGCTGTGTAATGCGACAGATTAAAAATAAGACTACAATGTACTGGATAATTCAAGAACGTTCCAGAAAAATCCGTCGCCGAACGTCACAAGGGATGCCTACGACGTAATGATGAAAAGTACAAATTTAAGTTTAACTGGCTAATACTCAACATCGTGACAGTTGGGTTTTGCAATACTAGTGAAAGCCTCTGCAAAGCTACCAGTGAAGGTCTTTGCTTGTGGTTCCCGAAAAAAACGCTGCGTGGCCTCCAAAGGGGGTCGAGGGTCCCGTTTGGGAAATCCTGAACTAGGCGACCGAGTACTTCACTTGTTATTGGGTGCTCAAGTGCATTTTTAGCAATTTGTTCAGGTACAAAGGCTAGTGCTGCCAAGCTGCGAGCACCTCATAGCAAACTTTTCATTTCTTCTTCATATGCTGGTACCAAATCAAGCTGTTGTATTTTATGCCAAATGTATTTCGATAAATGGAAAAAAACTGCCCGTAGATGAGATTTCTGGGAAGATTTCTGTGAATGGCATTGATTGCAGCTTTCTCAAAGCCTGTCTCAAAACACCTTCAATTTATTCGTGACTAAAGGTTTTTTTGTTTGGAAAAGGTAACAATATGTACAAACAGCTTTGTTCGCAAAAAAAGTATATAGAAGAGGTACAACCGCTTCAAACTGAATGATATGAATGGTGTAAAACTCTTGGAAGAGAGGACTTGGAGCTGTGCTAAGCGTTCAATCAGAAGAAACGCTGCGACTCTGAGAGGGAAGTTCAAGGTTAGTTGATTGCCTCAGACACATACGCGATTATTTCCTGGACCAGAATCATGTAGCAAAATCTCAATGCCATCATAAAATTGCTTATATTTCAGTAGAATCGCCAGTTTTTTTTTAATTGATGGGCGCAACTAAAATATTTGGTCCTTGTCTTCTGGTTTTCTAAATCATACCTTTCAACGTACGTTTTTCAGGCGACCGAACAACGGCGTTTGAGGTAAAATTAGATGTTGTTTCCATAATGATTTGCTGGCTTGATGTCAGTGTGTTTGCTGCTTTTAACTTGATCTGTACACAAACACTCGAAATCTGTTTGCGTTGGCCATTTGGAGCGTGATTCCGCTCTCCCATAAATTTCACTACTCCATTGTGTACATGTATTCTTGCTTTGCGCTTGGCTTCCACCATATTGCCAAAATTTTAAACTCGTATCACGTTTACAGCTCCCATTATGCTTATAGGAATATTCTCCATAACTTGCTTTGTTTTGCTCTTTTCAGTTATTGTAAAACAAACAAAGTTCATACTTTAATATAAGTTTTGTATGTACACAAGTTACAATGCATCCTTTTAAAAACGCACACAACGACAAAACCTACCATGATTTATTTCTCATTATTCCAAAGAAAAATCTGTGAAAATGTCGACTTTAAATTACCGACTATGAATTGCTGTCTTTGAATTGTAACAATGCTATTCTGACAATTCAAAGTCTAACACAACTACTATAGACTAGGGGTTCTTAACCGGGGGTACCTGTACCCCCTGGGGGTACGAAGCACCAAAGCAGGGGGTACGAGATGAAGCGTCAGAATAGTGGTTATTTTAAACTATTTGCTAAAAATTTATTTTCTATGTTATTTGAAATAAGAAAACTTTTTCCGAAGCCTTTTTCAACAGCTGCATTTCTGAATGATTTTTTGTCATAAGAAAGAGTTACTGTAATGTAATAAATAGCTTCTTGTTTCTTCCGACAGAATTGGTTTTGCACTGAATTGGTTTTATTATAAACAATATAATGGTTAATAAATATACACCGGGAACATGCTACATTGTGTTTTATTTCATTGTTAGATTGTATATTTACCGGTAATTTTGCAGGTGTTTGTGCGATAGGTCTAGGGGTACAAAAACATTTCACAAAATTTTAAGGGGTACGAGCGCCAAAAAGGTTAAGAGACACCGCTATAGATCGTCAACAAAACTGCAACAGATTAGCAAGTCTGCTACTTAATTACCGTTGTCAAACTTTTTGGACACGGATTTGATTCTCGACTTTAACAATTTTTGTTTCCAAGTCCACTAGCAATACAAAACACTTATATTTAGTTAATTACGAGTTAAAATATTGCGCTTATTGTAGTCACGCAAAGTGGGAGATAGTTTTATTGCATGTATTTTCCGGCTCAGTTGGCGTTCCCTGCAAGGCTCGCATAAAAATGTCAGGGTTAAGAATATCGATTTTACTCAATGAGTATTGCCTTTTTTGCCACAACCAATTCTCGCTACAAACTTGAAAATCCCCTGTTTTGAAATGGAATCGTTTAAACAAATCATTATGGAGGTCGTGAAGGGCTGCTATATTTTTTCCAAAGTGTCTGCAGTCCCTGGAAATGTCTTGTTGAACTGTTTGCAGCATAGATGTGCTTTGAAAATGAGCTTGCTCACCATTGAAACCGCCAACAAATTTGCAAACGCTTATGCATTCATTTGATGAAATGTATAAGTGTTGTGGAAAGACCCCAAAGATTGATATGTATTTTCAGGAATAAGCTATTTAATATTAGGCCGACCATTTACGACTTTTTGGTAACTGTGGGCCTATTTGTACAGCACAAAACCTGTTTTTGCGCGTATGTTGTTTGGCTTTGGCATAAGCGCAGCCAGGCGAAGGGCAAACTAATCCGAGGTCAAGCACTTACGGCAGTGTTTCTCGAACTGTGTGCCTTGGGAGATTTATTTCCAGCGGGTTATTAAAAAATGTAATACACAGTACAAATGGCAATTTTGTCTGTCTGTGTGTCTGTTTGATCTCCTCTGAAATTGCTTGAGGTACAGGCATCAAACTTAGCACGATTAATCACCACCCCGTGGTGAGTGTCATAAGGGTATTCATGCCGTCATGATGACTAATTTTTTTTTAATTTGCATTACTTGACAGAGGACAACCGCTTTTGCTCAAACGAAAACCAGCTTCCGACTTACCACATTTCAAAAACTTTCATTTGTTTGGGGTCTAAAATGACGTCATAATGAACGCTTTATTGCATAATCTGTTTTTTGTTCTTTCTCAAAAAGTACTAATCGCACAAATGCGATTAAACGTTCTTTTAGAAGATATTGATAAGGTGCTTTCGATAAAAGCAACTTTACAACAATTAAAGCTTATTTGACAATGCTACGAGCAATTCCTTATTTAAGCACTTTAAGCCCTCTAAGTATTTTTTTCTCTATTTTGCTTGCACGCTTATACTGGCTCTATGGTGTCATAATATGTCTCGTACGATTAACAGAAATCTTGCTATAGCTGCTATAGCAGATCATAATATGAAGATGTTTTCAAAAATTGCATACTTTTTGCAAAATCAGTTTATTTAAAAACTGATTTGTGATTTCATTTCTCAACTGATTTTCAAATTTTTTTAACAAATTCAAAGTTATTTCAAGGTAATTGCGATAGTGTGCAATATGTGCAATTAATATTTGTTTTTATAATAAAAAAACTGAACTTTAAGACCTGTGGTGTAACTTTTTATCCATACCGGGATTAAACCAAACATTTGGGGAAACCCATCCCAAAAAGTGGTATGCTCAGTAAATACAGGTAACTTTATAATAAAGTTCTAACAATTACTGTCTTATGAAAGCTTAGGAAATTAGCTTTCCAGCAATATGTGACTCCAATGACTTAAGGCTAAGTATTAGTTTTTAATGGCTGATCAAAAATCGGTTGCCATGAAGGATGTTTCATTTTTAGTTGAACAATTATCCTACTTGACCCAACAAACTTACAATTGTAAGACAAAGTTAGTTTTTTGGTGCATTTTGACTACTTTTCCTCACAAGCACAATTCTTTTGCATTATCTGTCGACGTTTTCAAAAAGATTCATCAAAAACTGAAGTCTCCAAATGTTTATGAAATGTAGTCTATCGATTTGAAACACCTAAATTATAGTGTCCGTACTTTACAAAATTGTAATTTCTACAAAAAGTAAGTCCTTTGGTATATTTTGTCTATTCTTTCTCGACAGCATGAATCTTTGACATCATCCATCAAAATATTTAAAAAGATTGATCGGAAAATATAGTCTCTACAAATTTTAATATGTAGCCTACTCCGAGCAAAACACTTAGTGATTACCCGAGAAAAAGACGAGGGGTAAAGATGTTCCTTTCTTATGGTTTGCAACAAAATGTGTCGAGCTGTATATGATCTAATTGTTGAAGCAATTTTCTTTGCAATTGGCCGAGGCTGGCGCAGCCAGCTAATTTGATATTTTCGGCGTTTGTGCCAGGGCCAAGGAACATGCACGTAGTCAGAGACGTTAGTTCATATTAATTGCCTACAGTAACGAAAAAGTGGTAAGTAGCGATCCTAATATTTAATGGCTTAAAATGGATTGTTAGGTCATAATCTTAAATGACCTCGCAATGCTTACCATTATACAATGAGAACAGCAGCTGGTAGCAAAATTATTCATATCATTTTAATAGCGAACATAAATGGTCAAGCCCATATCTGTAACTGCAAGGATAGACCTATCGGTACAAAACACTAATCTTCATTAAAAAGAAGGGAGTTCTGGACTAGGGGCAAAGTTAAATGCAATAAAATCTCAAATTTAAGAAAAGATCAAAATATAAAAACAATGGCATCAATTTGTAACACTGGATTAAGAGGGAATGTTTTTGTTTGAAAAGAGCTTAATGGGTGCCTATGGTAATACTGTAGGTTATATGACTCAGGGGAAAGGCATGGCCTTTTTTATGCTATAGCCGAAAGCAAACAGTGCAACCAAAAATATTAATGTCACCAATATAAATAAGAAAGCAGGGCCCACCAACTTTTCATATAGGCTTGCCACTAGCTAGCTCATTTTTTTAATTGTCAAAATGATCACCATTTGGGCGACGCCATCAATTTTGACTAGGTTTCACCTCCTCCCCCTTACTCTTTTAAAAATTACCAATGATATTTTGTGACATCATTTTTTTTAAATGCTTCCAATCTTGATTAATAGACCAGAATGATCACCATTACATGTACTGAACTATGGGTTATATTTACTAAAACATTTCGTTGTTGCTCTCACAAATGTTTGTACGGTGAAGCTGGCGCAGCTGCCTTTATTGATACCTTTTAAATCGGCACGGGTAATGGTATGCCCTGCCGAGGTAAAATCGCACCGAAATTAGAAGAAACATTTTTTCTATTTTGCTAATAGCTTCAAAGAGCTACCGCGATCAAACCTGAAACTTTGGGAAAAGCAAGAACTCTTTTAACTTTTATGAGCATATATATCTAAGCAAGGAAAAAACAATATGAATCATAATACGTCGTCAGCAGGAACTTGAGAAAGTTTGAGGGGAAATCAAAAAAACGCAACGTCGCTGTGTCAAATCGCACCACATGCAATATATGATTGGTATTTTGCTTTATAATAGCTTTATAGAGCTACCAGGATCAAACCATACATTTGGGGAAAACCAAGGACTCTTTTAACTTCCCTGAGCACGTCCAGCAGGGAGAAAAGAACATGCTACATAATGCGTAGCCAGAGCGGACTTGAGAAAGTTTAAGGGGAAATCAAAAGAAAACAGTGTCACTGTGTCAAATCGCACCACACAAAGACATTTTTGCTATTTTGCTTGAAAATAGCTTAATATCAGTAATGTGTCCTCTACTTCCAGACTACGGGGAGTGTAAGGCCCTTTTGGGTTTGTGTAAGCATTGAACAGAGCACATAGACCTAAGGCATAGCCAGAACCTTGAAATGAGATATTCTATTAGGAAAAGGAGCACAAAAAGTCGTGAAAATCTTATGTGCAGAAAACACATAAACTTTTGATAACTTTTCACGTAAAAATCTGATAGGTGAAGCCGGCTGAACCGACATTCTCAATCCCGATGTTATTGATGGGGGCTCTGCGGGCGACGCTGTCGTATGTACTATAACGCAAGGATGTTTTCTTTTACTGATATGCTGTCTGTTAAGTTATTGATGTCTATAGTCTACAACATTGTAATAAAATCCCAAGTTTAAGAAAAATCAACATAAAGCCATAAGCATAACAATTTGTAAAACTGAATTCAGAGAGAATATTTTGTTTGAAAATAACTCGGCCTGATAGGCACCTACTAAAATATGGTGAATGATTTTGTGGAAGCCATAGCTGCTTTTGTCGCTATGCCGGAAACAAGACAAATAGCGCAGCCAAAAGAACTTGATAGCACAAATATAGATAGGAAGGGGCAACACCACATCGCAATATAGGCTTACCACTAAATAGTTTATTTCAGTAATTATGAAAGCAGCCACCGCTTCGTCGCTACCATCAGTTTTGACTGTGTTTCAATCCCTGCTCCCTCACAAGTATTAACGATAATTTGTGGCAAGATTCTTTGTGAGCATTGCCAGTCATGATTAAGAGAATATGATGATCTCGATTTTGTGTGCAGGTGTGGAGAATCACACTTTTCGCTACTGCTCACTCAAGAGCGAGAAAGGTGAAGCCAGTTAAACCTAGGGCTACCATACGTCCTCTTTTAAGAGGATTTGTCCTCTTTTTTAAAAAAAAATGAATGGTCCTCCGAGGACACTAAAAAGTAGCCTAATGTCCTCTTTTTTACCATTTAGATTAATATAATTATTATAAAGTAAAATTTGGAAAGCTAAATAAAGCTAAACAATAATGCCAAAGAGAAAAAGTGTTTTCTTATGAACTACGGCAGAAGCATCCTTGTTTCAAAAAAGGACGTATCGATTTTCAATTTTATGATCACGTTAAAGCTGATCCTTCCTTATAGAAAAAACTTGGGGAAACCGCAAAATATTCGTGGGCTGAATCTGACAAATAAATTTGTCTTGTTTTATTGTCTATTTTTTTGCCGTAACGTTTGCTGAATGTAGCCTAGGGCAGGGGTGGCGAACCTATGGCACGCGTGCCAGATATGGCACGCAGGCTGATTTTTGCTGGCACGGCACTTGAAACTTCTTATCGCACATTAGTTCAATCACCATCTAGCAGAGTTACAAACTCAAGTTAGACTAAAATGATTTCTCAGAATAGATCAAAGCTCTTCCATTTGTCATTTATTTGCTTTGTGACGTCACGGTTGTAAAACAAGAGAGAGTGTAATTTGATATCATCGTTTTCTTTTTAGTCAGTTTCTTTTTGAAACAGAAATTTACAACAGTTGGTAAATTTTACTAACAGTTTGAAGAAACCAAGTACAGTAATTTACTTTTACACGAGTATTAAATATTTCTTCAGAAATAAATTAAATTTCAAACTTTGCTAGATCATAAACTTGAATTTTTCTTTTTTTTCATTAATTATCGAGTTTTTTTACTTGAGATATGTCAAGAGAAAATAAAGAGCTAAAATTATCATCATCCAGCAGTAGAGAGTTTCAAAGCTGGTAGACTGAAGAGTATGGCATGATTAGCAGTGATGATAAAGCAGTATGTGTCTTGTGTTGTAATAAAGTTGTTTGTAGAACATCTTCAGTTAAACCTCATTTCGAAACGAACCATGGAGACTTTTATTTGAAAACGAAAGAAGAACAACGAGAAATTATTTCTAAAGCTTGTAAGGAGAAGAAAATGCAATCACCAAATCTAATGAAATTTATAGGTGGCTCTTCAAATGTTACTGCAGCGAGTTATATTGTGTCAAAAGAAATTGCCAAACACGTAAAACCATTCAGTGAAGGACAATTTATCAAACAAGCATGGCTTGAATGTGCACCGGTTTTATTCGAAAATTTTAAAGAAAAAGAAAAATTATTCAAAGAATAAAAGAAATACCGTTATCTAGAAATACAGTGAAATCTAGAATTTTGGATATGGCTGACAATGTTTCTCACCAGCAAAACAAAGACGTAACTTCTTGTAATTTTTTATCTATCTGTCTTGATGAAAGTACTGACATAACAGGCTCGGCACGTTTAGCAATTTTTGGCCGCTATTTGGTTAATGATACCATTAGAGAAGAGTTGATCAGCTTAGCGTCATTAGAAACAATAACAAGAGGGATAGACATATGCAATGCTGTTGTGAAACAGCTGACTGAAAGAAAACTTGATCTTTTTAAAATAGTATCTGTATCAACAGATAGTGCTGGCAGTATGTCCGGAAAAACCAATGGATTTATCAATTTATTTACTCAACATGTTGGACTTTCCATCTTGAGCTTTCACTGCATTATACACCAGCAAGTATTATGTGCAAAAACTGGTTTCAAATCACTGCAGAACATTATGGATGTAGTAACAAAACTAATTAACTTAATGGCTGCTCATCCATTAAGCAAACAAAAATTTAAAGAACTGCTTGGCGATATGGATTCTACGCATGTTGGTTTGCTGATGTACAATAATGTGCGATGGTTAAGTCGGGGAAAAGTTCTGGAACGATTTGTTAAATGCTTGGATGAAATTATGATTTTTTTAACTACCGAAAAAATTATTGAAAAGTATAAAGAGTTGTTTGATAGCCAATGGATTTTAAGATTAATGTTTTTTACTAATTTGTGCTTACATGTAAACGAATTGAACACAGGCTTGCAAGGTCGTAATAAAACCATTATTATCATGTTTGATTTAATCAAAGCATTCGAAGCAAAACTACAAGTTTTCTATCGAGATGTTGATTCAAAAACTTCCAAGTATTTTAAAAACACAAAGAAATATTTTTTACAACTTGAATCTAATGACCATCTTGAACAAGGAACAAATCAACTATTAAGAATGTTTTGTGAAGTTATTCAAGAGTTAATCAAGAAATTTGATTCTAGGTTTACACAATTCAGGCAATTCGCTGAAACAACGCAATTTATTTTGCATCCAGACTCAACATCACTAGAAGCACTAAATTTGGAAAGCTTGAAGTGGCTAGATTTGGAAGATATAGAAATGTAATTAATTGATTTCCAATCTAGTTCTATATTGAAACAAAAATTTATCGATCTAAGAGGAGACTTAGAATTAATAGAGAATGATAAAGCAGTTGGTGTATTAACATGTAATCCAGAAGAAAAAGTATTGAAAACATGGGATATCATTCCCAATACTTTCATTTGTCTAAAAAAATTAGCAATTGCTATTTTATCAATTTTTTCATCTACGTATTGTTGTGAATCATTGTTTTCGCCAATGAACTTGATCAAAAACAATTTGAGAAGTAGTTTGATTGATGAGTCTTCATCTGCATGTGCATTACTTAAAGGGATAGAGTATAAACCAGATATAAAACGCTTATCATCTAAATTACAGCAACAGAAGTCTCATTAACATATTATGATTTATGGTAATGGATATAATCAATAATTTGCATAGTTTCCATTTTTATTAGTTTTGTTCAATGTTCCTGGCACGGTATAAACTTGCTTTACGTCACTTATAATGTTTTGGCACGTTTGTAAAAAAAGGTTCGCCACCCCTGGCCTAGGGGATGGTCTTATCCTACTTGTATTTTACTTGCTGACGAAACTTGTCCTTTTTTTGGGCAACGAAAATATGGTAGGCCTAGTTGAACCGAAATACTAAACCCCGACATTACTGATGGGCGGCCCTGCCGTGCGACGCCGGCTAGTACTTAATATTTATACAAGTTTTCAGCCAAAATTGAGTAAACGCTGTTATGAGGCAACGATCAGAAACGTTGAAAACCGTGTTATGTTGCCCGAAAAAGTGGTGATTGCCAAAAAAAGGTTATCATCTTTCTCGCTGTCACATGTAGTGCAATTCGAGTTGAGTAATTATAAATTCATGTTGCTGTTGTGCCTCAAAATTTGTTTAGCTACTTTACTGTGTCGACAGACAAAGAAATTTGAGAAACACTGACTTAAAGTTAAGTTATTGCAATAGCCAGGCCCCCATCAGTCATGTCGAGATTAAGAATCTCGTTTCAGCCGGCTGCGCTGACCACACTCAATGGGTAGTTGTGAGAACAGCAATGAGAAGTCAGTGCTCTTTTATGTAGCCAATTCTTATTCCACAATCAAAAGTACCGTTTTTTAAATAGGAATTGAGTTGAAAATTATTATGGGCGGTTGTGCATAGCCGTTTCATTTCCCTGTAAGTTTTTAAAGCCCATAGAAACGTCTTGTTTGCCGTATTCCCAGCTTAGGCGCACTTTGCAACTGTACTTGCTGACAGTTGAAAAATAGGAAACAACTTTACAAACTTTTATCATTGAGTTTCACCACTAGCATAGAAGCATAAATGTAGTGCCGCAGTTAGTCGGTGCCAAAGTGATAGTTGTGTAGTTATAAAAATAAGCTATTTAATATTAGGCATACTACTTAAGACTTTTCGTAATTTAGGTCTATTTGTATGACCTAAAGTCTCTGGCTCCGCGTATGTTGTTCGGTCCTGGCACAATCATGCTGGTTTGTAAAGACAATCCATCGACTAGATTTTTGTAATGAGGATGCGAATAACTATTGTGATTCGTGTAATATTTTCCATAAAAAATTGCCAATTTGTTTGATTGTGCTGCACCTGACCTATAAGCTGATGTCTTAGAGGTAAATATTAGTAGGGCTTGGGACACGATTGTATAAAAATATGTTAATTTGCCATTTGATTAAAAAAAAGCAGATTTTTAGGCTTACGGGTATGGTAATACCGTTACATATTATTTGTGTTTATCAGGCAGCATGTTAATTGCTTTTGAAATGACAATGTATATCAACTTTAAGTGCATCTGCCTGCTGCACCGTTTCGAGTTTTGATTGTACCAGACAGTATTATGACATCATAGAGCCAATGTGAAGCCTTTAAGAAAAAAGAAAAAAAGCAGACTTGGAAGGATGAAATGCTTAAAAAAGAATCCGTTGTTGCATTGTCAATTCAGCTTAAATCGTTCTAGAATTATTTTTATCGAAAGCAGCAGTTAATTTTTGTCGAAAAAGCAGTTAATCGCGTTTCCACCGTGAAAACTTTTTGAGGAAACAAAGAGAAGAAATTTTGTAATCAAACGTTAATTGTGACATCATCTTTCAGGCCAAAGAAATGCAATTTTTGCAAGTTAGTGTGTTGGCGTCTGGCTTTCTTTTGAGAAAAAATGGTTTCCCTCCGTCAAGAAACGCTAGAGAAATAATGTTCATTGACTATGACGTCATGGTTCTGTCACAAACACCCCTTATGACAATCACCCCGGACGTTATCAATCGTGCTAAATTTGATGTTGGTACGCCCAGTGCTTTCGGAGAAGTAAAAGTGCACGCTCGAAAAGACAGAATAGCTCTTTATGATATGTTATAACGATGATTTTTGGTTTTACGCGTTATTTGCAAAAGTTTTGCTTGAGATGACGTCACGCATGCAGAGCGCGTCTTTTTTGCATAGTCGCATGATTTTGACAAGCGCGTGGATTTCTTACAAGCCTGGTGTGTTGGTTGAAAATTAAGTTGAAGTATAATTTAACGGTTTGCGATGGGATTTTAGTTCTCTATTATATGAAGTTCTATAACATGCATTACTTTAAAGTTTACATTGATTTATGAAAAGACTAATAATCTTTTTTTGTTCGCATGTATTTAACCTTTTTTGTTATTCTATTGGAATAAGTTTTAATGCACACGTAAATTTGAAATTATTTGTGTCGGAATTCGAGCCACCAAAAAGCATCGGAAATAAACAGATTTCGAAACGTCGAAACATGGTATACGATTTATACAAGTGCGTAATGAAGATTTTTGTAGAAGTTGGGGTGATTTAAATGGCATTTTAAGACAAAATTATTTGTTCTTCACTCTTTTTTAAGGCAAATGACATGACCATTGGGTTGGGGTGTTTTATCCTTATTGACCCCCTGCAAGTGCTCCATATCTCAAGGACGTGGCCAGACCAAAAACCGGAGGGGAGTGATAAGTATTTTTCGCCTTTCTTGATGGCATCATCATAAATTAGAATGGTTTCTAGTACAAAAATTGAGGAGAAGTGACTGACGGTATCTCTCGCCTTCCTCTTGGCTACATTATAAACCCCTTGAACAAACAACATACACGTTCTAGAACAAAGCAGCTTTATTTTATGTAGTAAACGGAATTGGCAAATAAAAAATTAGGTTTGCGCAATCTCATCCCTCCAAGAAGCAATTGAGTACAGCTGTACATAACAGAACTTGTATTTTTTCGACAACGAAGACCGATTTCTTTACATAAAGTTCAACTTTATTAACGCTGCTTGAATTATCGCTAATAATGGTACTAGAAAATTTAATCACGATATTTTTACCGGTTATCTGGGAGGAATTTAAATGACCACAACGTTTCACTCCCCCCACAAAAAAAATCTGGGAAATCGATAAGTTGATTAGTCAGAAAATGTACAGCAGCTACGCCCATTCTCACTCTACAGTCAAAAATAAATGAAAACAGCCATGTATTTAGTTGAGCCACACAACGTCATTCCAGCCACGCCTACAACATTGCTATATCACAATTCAGCCACGTCATTGTTTGTTTTGATGCGCTTGGTGTTTTCCTGTGGGAAATATTCGACCTGCTTGCTGCACCATTCAACTTGACGTGCAAAGCGACTGCAAGCCTACAACAAGGCAATTATTTAGCAGCATTGTATATAATTACCTTCAATGTACGGTACCTTCTAAAAATCAATTGAGGCGAATGTACGGAGCTAATTGGTGCTGCTTTCCATTTTTGTTTGAGCGCTTTAATATTTCAGAGTGATTCATAACATTTACTTGAATCCGCGCAGCGTATGCGGAACCCTGGCCATTCTGACTTCTGATAGAGCTGTTGGTTTCTAACTGTCACCTAGAAGGCGGAAAAAGCCTCAAGATTGCAGTAGTAACCAAAACAATCTTGGAATGTTTTCAGCTAGAACCTAGTTAGAGTAGTTAGCGTAGAAACAGTAGCGTTGAAAAGAGGGTCGAAGGGCTGTCTACGGATCCAGATTTATAAGTATTTCTAGCCTACACGCAGAGGCCAGGGATCCAAGCGACATACGAATCTCTTCTTACGCACGATGTCTTTTACTGCTTCTTCCGTGCCTGCACTTAAAGCGCTTGGTAAACGGCGGTGAATTTATAAAAATTTTCGAGAGTAAATTGGCGGACAGCGGTGAAATTTTAAGGATATTTAAAATGACATTGTGTTTAATTTTAATCGACAGTTCCATTGGGATATGGAAAAACCAGCCAATAAACAAAGCAACAATTGAAAAGGAGAGCCATTATCAGTTAAAAATTTCGGGCGAGGGCAAATTCTTACCCTTTTTGGAATTTGGAATAATAATAATCAAGGATATTTAGCAAATTTAAGGGTTAGTTGAATTGATTTCTTTTCTGTTAGAGATCACACAGAAACTCATTCAAAAACCGGACTTTCTACCTACTTGTAAAGGTTTTGATAAATATAGGAGAGTAATTATTTGCTTCTGCTACGTCCATTCGTCCAGGCTGCCATGTTTCTTGACCTGCTTCTCAAAAAGTCTCCGACTAAGCTATAAATATGCTTGACCGTTTTAACTGCTAAACTTGACATGACGGAATGCATGCCGCAAGTTGCATTCCCGTACAAGTCTACTAAACCACAACAAAAATCCGCCTTAATAGAATTCTCTTTTAGTTTCATTCATTCTATCTCACAGTCATCAATCATGCATTAAAGTTTACACAAAACACGTAAAAGCACTGTTTTCATTTTTCTTGAACATTATTTGATTGCTGGCGACTGTTGATTCATGTAAATTACCTTGAACTAGCTCGACACAAACACACGAACAAACTTGACACCAATGCAAAGCCTGCTGCTTGATGTACGGTCATAAAGTTGATTCAGTCTTTACTGTAATAGAGCTCATTGCAGTTATTTCGAGGCCAGGATGTTGGTAGTTGTATAAACAGGACTTCCTTCCTACAACGGGGAAACTACGCGATCTGTTTCTATACTGAAGTTCCATCTTTTATCTCGGCTAATATTGAAAAGTTTTTACAAAATTTTGTAACTTACTTTTGTTAGAAAAATTTTACAACTTACTTGCTTTCTAAGCTACGGGAAAACAAGAAATAAACTTGACGTCCATGTGTTTACGTAGCCGCCAAGCAGCTAGCGTGCAACGTTAATGTCCACATTCATAGAACTCAACAATAAGCTAGATGGGTTCTTTATTAGCACTGACCTGCCCAATGACAAATAACCGTCAGTCAACGGTCAGCTATTGAAACCGCGTGACTCTTGAACAAATATTTAGCCCACTACGTTTGAAATAAAATCTTGCTTCAATGTTTGTCACTGTTTCTTGCTCAAACTCGCTGTTGTTTGTGTTTACAGTTGGTGTCAGCAATACCAAAAAGGATGATGAAAATTATTCTGCCATATTTTTTTCTTAGTAGAACATTGCATTAATTGTTCATATTTATTCTCTATTCACGAGAAAGCGAATTGTATCGCTATATTTTGGACGAGACGACCGCACTCGTTTGGGAGTTGCCATTTCCGAGGTGTCTGGGCCACCTGTCTTCCACATAAAGGCGGGGCGTCCCGTTAAGTACCTTGCCCAAGGACATAACAAGCGAACTTGCCGGCTTGTTCTCCACAACCTCCCATAAATGCCGAGCGCCAAGCAGGGAAGCTGTGGATACCATTTTTAAAGTCTTTTGGTATGACTCGACAAGGGGAATGAACCCCAGGTCTATCGACGGCGAAGCAGACGCTCTAACCACTACACCATCGCACCGGTTGGATTTACGTAACCTTTAATTATTTTTTGAAGTTTGGTGATGCCTCACCAGCATTCGCAACTATCCTCAATCCACACCAGCATCTCATATGCCACCCATCCACAGCTTTCCCATACAAAATTAAATCTACACTAGCACGTTATAGAGTAGTCAATCGGCAGTGTTTCCCGCAGAATCCAAATATGCCCCTTTAGGCAATTTTAGATCATGCCATCGATCCATTGCTGCAATACTGCAAAATCTCATACAAGGGCAACGATTTTGACCTATATCACATACGCATTTTGCAGGGATCAATCTCATTGCGCTAGAAACAACATGCAAGAATAGCATCTGAGTATAATGTCAATGCAATGCCAGCTATTCCCAGATGCTATTCTTGCATGTTGTTTCTAGCGCAATGGGATTGAGATTTGCGAAGTGCCTATGTGATATAGATCAAAATCGTTGCCCTTGTATAAGGTTTTGCAGTAATGCAGCAATGGATCGATGGCATGGTCTAAAATTACTTAGAAGGGTATACAGTGTTCCCTCGCTACTTCGCGGTTCAAGTTTCGGGGCTTTAGTGCATCGCGGTATTTAAAAAAAAAATTTTTTTTGATTGGCTGCGTATCTCATCGCTGATTGCTGCGCATAATCATGCCATTCTCGTTCACCTTGTTAACTGTGTCTCGTGTATCTTGGGATTGTAAGTGTTGTACCGTACATTATTATTTGTGATTGCAGTACTGTACTGTTAACCCTTACAATGACAGTATCGGATTGTGTTGAAAATAAACAAAAAAGAAAACATTTCTAATTTTCCGTGTTCTTTATCCTTCAGTTTTCAGAAGAGTAAGCGTTCATGAATACTGATGTCAATGAATATGTGTTGAAAAGTAAGCGTTTATGTACTGTATACCTGTATTAGCCCAAAGGCGCCGGGAATTCTATAGTACCGCCACTTCGCGGTTTTTCACTTATCGCGGTGGGGTCTGGAACGCATTTACTGCGATAAACGAGGGAACACTGTAATTGGATTTTACGCGGAAAAAACTGCCGATTGACTAGCCTATATCATGCTAGCGTAGATTTAATTTCGTGTGGGAAAGCTGTGGATTGGTTGCATGAAAGATGTGGTTTGGATTGAGGGTAGTTGTAATGCTGGTGAGGCATTACCATATCTCGAAGCTGTAAACATTTAACATTCCATTAAATTGAATGCTTTAATTTTTTACTGCTAGTGCGTGTTTTGACTTGACATAAAAAAACACTTTAACTTAACAGGATGTCAGTGAAAATGATTCACAGCTGCCACAAACTTTTATTTAATCAGACCAATCTAGCATATTGTAGGTACATGCAGCAAGTGTGTCTGTGTGGAAGGTAAGGCACTGGAGTACATGCTCCACTAAGTTGTGTTCTCTTCTATCCGACCCTCCTATTAAGCTGTTTTTGAGTGACAATGTAGTAATTTTGGTCTAATGGTGATGCATTATATTTTTCTTCTATACTTTTGACTTCACCGGATTGGTGCTCGAACCACTGCCAAAACCAGCTCTGATGATTTGTTTGTGAAGTTCGCTGTCGAGGAGCTTGACGTTTGAAAACTCCGTGTAAGCTCAATAATTTAATAAATCATTACAGTAAATTAATAATGAAGTTCTAGTAAGGAAATGAAGAGAACTTATCTAATTCATCGAACTAAAATGACTGGAGCGATGATATGCAAAAAACCAGAAGTTCAGTAGATTTCAGTTTCGGCCGTGACAGCTCGCTGCCAGCAGCCTTTGAAAGTTGTTGCTTAAATATTGAACCAGAGTTGGGCATCAGAAACCACGTGACTGTCCAACGCTATCTCTTCTACACTATATCAAAAGTAAAAGTAAAATAAATTGGCGTATGTTTTAATCGGTCCGTTTGCGTAACAAAAAAAGAGCTGGTTTTGTTTAAACTTGAACTTCCTTTTTGGCTCATGCATGTGAGCCCATGCTCTTTTTCCAAGCGCTGGAGCTAGACCTTAGATTTGTCTTCTGCGACGGGTAGACCATTCGACCCCACTACCTTTCTGCCATGTAAAGTTCCCGTTAAGTGCTTTACCCAAGGACATAACATATGAGGCGCCAATGGTAAAGTACGAGGTAAAGTAAAAAATTATAATCACTAGGATGTATTATACAGCAACAAAAACATTTTCCTTCCCAAAGATAAATCATACTGCAACGAAAACATTTTACTTTTCAAAGACAAATCATACAGCAATAAAATCATTATTATTATCCGAAGACAAATCATGCGACAGCAAAAACTCGCTCAAACGCTTTTCTAAAATAATGCTACTGGTGAAATAGCGCAACCTGAAAAGCATGTTCGGAAATGTTTGTAGTTTTTCGAAAGCGGCATGATTTGGTTGACCGCACAGCAAAACCTTGGCTAAACCAAAAGAAACCAGCACATTTTACGGTAAACCGAAACCTGGCGCTTTCGAATTGCCACGAATGTTTCCGAACATGTTTTGCTCGTAGCGCAGTTTTACACACACCACTCCACAGACCTTTTGCTGCGGTATGACTTACCACGTCGTCTTGCTTTTGATGCAATGTGATTTGTTCTTGGGAAACAAAAATGCTTTCGTTGCAGTCTGATATGTTCGTGGGAAGGAAAAGATGTTTTCGCAGCAGTATGATGTGTCTTTGGAAAGAAAAATGTTTTTGTTGCAGTGTGATATACCTTTGCAAAGAACAAATATTTTTGTTGCACAATGGTATGTCCCAAAATCACTGCAAAATTTACTTTACAATTGGCATTCCATAATAGCAAGCAAACAGTGACGCATTTAAGGGTGAGGGGATAGATGTGATGCCCATCTAACTGGTATGGCAGGAGCATAAAATGTTAAAAAACAAATTGGGAGAGGGTGACTTTCAAAAACCAAGATCTTCAGTTTTATTTTGGGACTGCAGTACGTAAAACAACCACTTTTAAAAGATTAATCTCTAAAAAAAGGTCTTTGAGTATGTTTTGAATAAACTTTTGGGCAAAAACTGGTTTTGCAAAGTTAACCCTATCACAAATAGCAAAAACATCAATTTGAATACCTTATCTACAGAAAAATTCTAGGCTGTTTGTCACAAAATCAAGCTCAGTTAATGTTCGGGTCGCCCAAACAAACTATTTTTAATATCTCAGTGCACGCTAACTTACACCAGCTTTTTCTTAACGTGGTCTTTATTGTGCCAAGTGACAACAGGACAGCTGTGAATAACGTTTCCAAAGTTTTCGGGGTGATTCGACGACGGAATTGACCCTAGATCTATTACCTGCAAAGCAAATTTTCTATCCTCTGCACCCTCGCGCCGGTGAAAGAAGGCTGATGGCATCAAACAACGTCGTTTTGACAAGAGTTTTGTGGGGGAATCAAAGCTTGTAAAGGATTGGCAATAGTGAATATAGTTTGCTAAGGTGGATGGCAAAAGCTATTATTAAGCAAGCCGTTATACATCATCTCGTTTTATCGTGTTTGTAATCACTTTGAACAACTTTGAAATTTTTTCACGATATTGATTGCTTGGACTTCCAATTTATTTTAAACATATTAAAGTTTTAGTACTACCGAAAATACAATCAGTACATAATATCATGTAAAAATTTTATTTTTTCCGCTTTAGATTGCGTTTGTCTCATCACTCGGCGAATTTTCCCTCTCCACGACCTAAATAACATTACGCAAAAATATAAACAACGAGATTCGAACTCAGGTCCGAAAGCTTGACCAGCACAAAACTGGAATATTTTCAGCTAAAGTACAAAAAAAAAATAGCATAAATTAGACTTCAGTTTATTGAAATAGCACCGCCAAGCGAGGCTTAACCGCTTGTTGCATTTTGGCTCAACCGCAGGTCGGGTGCGGGTTGCGGCTATATTTAATTAATATTTTTCTGAGATCTGATGAAATTTTTTTTGGAGGACATTGATTTTCAAGGCTCCTCTCCCCAAATCAATCCTCAATACGCCGTATCGTTAAGGATTGTTATTACTTCACATTCGCCATTAACATTTTTCTACATAAAAATAAATGCAATTAACCAAATACCTCAACCGATCTTTCCTGGCCCACTTCATGTTGATTTTCTTCATCTGCTAATTCTACCATCTGGATCTCATCCTCAGGTCTGGTCTAAAAAGCATTGTAATAACCTGATTCATTACAATCTTATTTAGTGAGGTTGATATCGAACATAGCTAATTGCTAATTGCTATAATAGCTATCAAACAGGCTAGTTAGTCCAATCGCGACAGCAGCCAAAAAGCCACGGTTCGGTCAACCTATTAGTTATAAGATTTTATCAAGTCTGAAGTTAGGTAGTCGAGGGTTTCTGAACCTCTTCTGAACAGTTTTGTGGCACAAATGACAAAAAGTTGCAAATGCTTCATTTAAAACGAAAAGCGTATTTACTCTTGGTATGTTCATGAACTTCGAGTTATGAAGAAATTTGCTTTTTAATGGGTAAAACTTGCTCAAAAGTTACGTGTTGCGGGTTACTAAAGGGTTATAATAGATTGTTGTATTGCACAGTATGATGCTGGTGATGATTTTTCAGCAAATTTTCTATTTGGCCTGAGTGTGATGCTGGAGGCAGATCCCTCTAAATAGGAGATAACTTGAAAATTGCCAACTAGCAGCCTCTGCCGATATATTTTGAAAAATAATAAATTCTGGAGGCAGATACTTCTAAATAGGAAATCGCCTAAACATTGTAAACAAGCAACCAACAACCTCTATATTTCTGTAAATTACAAATAAAAGACATTAAAAAAAATCATTGTGGGGAGTTCTTCGAAAGCAATTTGAAAGTAACATAATGTTTGTCTTGATAAACAATTAAGTTAGTAATCGCAAGCTTTCTGGGCAGAGTAGATTTTTGTAAATCAACGGAAGTAAATTTCTTTTTAAAATAGAAGCTCTCAAATGCCTGAAAGAGAAGCTACCTTTAAAACCTGCTTTTTCAGACAACTCTTCTAACTAGATGACTTATCTCAAACACGCTTTTGTAAAAATACAATTGAAGCCATACCAGCTCTTCAATTATGGCTTCATCCTCTTCATCAGGGACTGCATTTCCTACATCATCAGCATCATCAGGATGATTTTGCAACAACATCACCATGATTTCATTGTTGACGTCGTAGTCAGGATCGTATTCGTCTTGCTCCCAGCTATCTCCAGCAGCTCTGAAGTTGAAATAAAATGAATTATATGAAATAAGTGAAGTTGAAATAAGATAAAATGAAGCGTTGGAAGGCCTTACCAATAGCTTTTCAATACTGTAGCCTAAGCTTTCCAAAAAATCCAATATGCTGCAAAGCTATCATCATGTTTAGAACTCTACTTTTTACGTTTTATCATATAACAAGTGGATTCCACACTTTCAAAGTGAATGCTAACCTAAAAATCGTTTGAATTCAAAAACCACACTGTTGCATAAAAGCCATGCATCAGCGTAGAGGTGTGTTACCAAAGTGATCTTACAGAAAACAAAAATATTTACGAAAAATTTCTCGGTGGTAACTTCAACATAGCTTTGAAAAAGTTGTCTGGTCAAAAGTTTTTTCGTGATGCGCTCACCAGAGACTCTTATGCTTCAGCTGGAAAGATCTAAGACAGTGATTTGTAATCCTTTTGTAAATTCGATTTGCAAGAATGAACTCCAAAGCGATCAATTTTTAATAAACTTTTTGTTTTATCAGCAAATCAAAAAGTAAAATGGAGAAATGTGCCTTGAAAACAAAAAAATTTTATCTCAGGTTAAAAAATGCTGCTCTTGAAGGCGAACGAAGTCTAATGTGTTCTGTATCTCAAAAGTTACGTAATGACTCAGCCATGTGACGGTCATAAATCAGTGACGTATTACGCGAAAGAGTCACGTGATCATGTAATAGCCGGCGCTACGCAAGTAGTTGGTTACAATCTAAAGCAGGGTGCCCGAAATTTCTACGATTCCAGTCACATTTCACTAGAATGACGTTATGACGGGCAGTAAAAGGTTATTTTTCGGGTTTCAACTGGCCTAGGTTAGAGTTATCACATTTGAAGTGGCTAAATTTCTATGAGAAATCTTCTCTCGCGGGCCGACTTCGGGCACCCCTGACCTGAAGCAAAAAAAGCTGGAGTTGCCTAAACAATCTGAGAACAAGCTCTTTCAGCTGGCATAATTGGTGTACACGGCCTCTGGCTAGCTGAGACGAAGAGGTAAAATGATAAAGCGAGGACAAAAAACTGGTGGTCATTGTAACTTGACGTGCACGGGGCGTTGTCTAACAGCGGTCAGAATATGCTTTGTTTTAGTTTGCACGACCTGTCAGATTGATACTAACTTGAGCTGGTCAACTACTACTGCTGACGAAGTTATTCAAAAACGTTTGCTTCCTGCGATTCAGTATGTTGCTGTAATGCTTTACCTACGTATACCGACTATTACAGAGGCACTTATATACTTAAATAGATCTTTTGCGCACCAACTGCTATCTCTCCCACTTTGTTTGTTCCGAAGGCGCTTGTTATTCCAGAACATGGCAATGCAGTGCATGGCGAGTGGGGCGGTTACAGTTTTTCATTTTATTGCTTTGGTGCTTTATTTTTTGTAGATAAATCAATGCTTATATTTAATACAAAACCATTGTACTTGATCTTTAACCAAGATTAGACAGCTTTTTGGTTACGGACAAGATCGTTTTTTGTCATCACTATTTGCTATCCGGTAGTTGTAATTAGGACATGTTTTCTCTATCCGCAATGTTCACTACGTGTGCGATGTCCAGCGATTTCTACAAAGTCTCGCGATGATCATTAAGTCCGCGTTGATCCCAGTACAAAATTGAGTTGCATATTAATTCTAAACGTTTGATTAAGCTAAGGTGGAAAATCATTTCTTTTAATATTTGAAGGTTCTGGATCGCTGGAATTGACATATAACCGCTGGATCTGGCAATAAAGATTTTAACCCTTCCAAAAACTTTTGGCTGTTTACATCCCTGATTCAACCGACTCAGATTGCACACCGACCCTACATTTGTACCGCATTGCTGCTTATAGCTAGTATTGCTTTCGTGCACACGGCAGCCTGCTTTGCGGTTCTCCATCGCCCGTTAATCAGAATTCATACCTATGTATGAGACATAACTCTATGCTTGTGCGGTTTGTGAGCGTTCAGTGGATATATTCGTGAACATTGCGGAATCAGTGAAATATCAAGTGATGTGCTATTTAGGAATACCTTTTGGTAAATCAAATGTATGTTGAGAGCAATGGTAGAAGCTAAAGTCGGAGGTCTGTCGCACCTTTTCACTCTTCCACTCTTTTATCTTAAGCAAAAATAGGCCTTAACTAATCAAAAGTATTGTTGGAAGCCTAAGTTGGTTGCAACTTACTTATCTTTGCAAGCAATCTTGTTACCAAAAGCCCCAAAATTTTTTGAAACAAAATCTTATCTAGTTTTTAGTGTTCACTACTTTATTTTGTACAATTGCAAATGAATATTTTACTTCCGTCTTCGAATTCTCACGCTCTTTCCCTTTGAACAAAAAGTCTATTGGGCGACTAAGCTTTTTAGCTGGGCCGAAAAACATCTTTGCTAGCTATCGAAAAAATTCAATTTTTAATATTGGCTAACACCTATTAGACGATGTCCAGTGCACTCCAAGTTATGATGGCAACTAGTTCTCTACACCAAGTAGCCTTTGCCATTTCACCTTGCTGGAAGCCGGGTTCATTTAGACAAGAAGACCTAGATCGTGCAAGCAGAAGGAACTTGTTTTTGTGCTTCAGACTGTTTAAACAACTCCAGCTTATCTCGCTTTTGATTGTACAGCCAGCCAGTTGGGTAGCACAGTATGTTTTCTTATCAAGTGACTGGTTTGAGCGATGCGTCACTGGCACACCTATGACTGACTCAATACTTAATCCTTGAGACATACTACATAAAGTTTCGTATTCTTCCTAGATCTTTTTAGTTGACCAATACAGCCACTGACGAGTGAGTCACGAAAACCTTTTGGCTGAAGAACTTTTTTGAAGTAAAGTAAAAAGATTTGCTATTTAAACATATTCCCAATGATACAATTTAACCTAAACTTATAGTTTAGTATATCTAGAGCTAGCAGCCCAGCCGTCGCCGTCCGGCAAGGCTACCCATCAGTCAAGTGGGGTCAAAATATTTTGATTCAGCCCGCTGTGCCTAGTTTATTTAATAACAGCGTTAGAACAGAAATGAAAAGTTGTGATAAATGAATGGTAAAGCCTCTGTACCCCAGTTGGCTTTAACATTAGGCTATGCTCAAACGTCGGTTTGCGGTAAAAAGGTCTGAACTATTATTGGAAATAGTCTTCTCACACCTGAGAGGCCATCGACTGATCGGAGGCCAGACGATGCAACAAAACCGTAAAAAGAATAAGTTTATACTCATTTCAACGCGGTTAAACGAGGGATGTGGAAGCGGAAGCGCGAAAAATCTACCGCTTCAGCTTCCACATAGGATATTTGACTTGAAGAGTAACTAAGCGAAAAAGTTTTGTCCGTTTCCCGATGTGGATTAGACGGTGAAGCTGCACTATAAGTCTGACTAAAGTTGCCATATCAGTAGCGCGAGAGAACGAGAAAATTATTTATATTTATTTTTATCGATTACGGGTAAGAAAAAGATAATGGACAATGAAACGTAGCCAATAAAATGATGATTTGATTAAACTTAACTGACCTAGGTTAGGGGATTGAAAACGTTGAAAAGCAATTTACTCACTACGAAAATATTTTCATCATTCTACATCAGTGCTCTTCAATAGGGGTTCCACAAAACGTGTAGTTGTGTTCCGTGAGTTTAAAGGGTTCCGTGAGGGGACCGCGAAGGTTCTTTGTTTATTAATAGTATTTATTCTTATATCAGTACATTGATTTCTTATTATGTAGGCCTAGTGGTGTTCCGTGTATATAAATAGTTAGTAATGGAATCTTGTGACAGCAAGTTGTAGATTGTGATGTAATCTTATTTTCAACTTTAAGAATGTCTGAATTTGCTAACTCCCTTTGTTACGTAATAGCGCGTCTGTAATTTTAATTTTGCTCGCCTTATATGAATACGGCCGAAATTTCCCACTTCGCTATTCAGAAGGATTAAACTCTACATTCAACACGAATTCTAATATCTAAGAAAAAACAAACACAGAGTAGTTCGGAACAATAAGTTTAAGCGAACTAGGTAAAGTAAGAGCAATATATAGGTAGGTTTTTGTCTCCTCAAAATGATAAAGTGTTGGAAATGGCAGGCTCCAGACCCAAAAAGTTGTTTTAAGTTTTTAAAAATTGCTGTGAAAATAAAATGCTGTCTTTAATTTACCCCAACAGAACAAAGGCTTACAAAAGTATGACGATGCTGGTGTTACGTGAACTGACAAATAGCAACATAGAAAGGAGAAAATACTAAATTATGAACAAGCGATAGGGGCAGTTTACAATTCATTTATAACTGACATAGATCTAAACGCCTAATTGGCATTGTGTTTTTATGTGGCTGTAATGCTATGAATCATATTAGTGAGACGCAGTTCTGATGGAAAACAACTTAACACAACCGAAGGGGGTCGATATCACTTTTAGTTTATTTATTATGAACAAGATGGAATTGTACCTGAAAAACAACTCATGGATACTGCTTTCTCCTATGACTACAGTCGGCTCGTACTCGGAAAACAAATTATTCAAGCCACTTTCTCCAATTCGAAGAAGCTACCCAAAAATCATTATAAATAACGGCCCCGATTTCTACTAGGGCAGATTGAAGAAAGCATTGGTTACAAAGCCATGCTGCAGTGTACATCAGCTTTGATAGAGCATTAAGTAAGGTACGTCTATGGAATGCTGCTCTGTACGAATGTGTAGATATAGAAATAGTAATATGTTTCTTTGCATTTGTAGAAATAAGATAAGCCGAATTTATCATCATATTCAATATCTCGCACTTAGCCCTCCCCTCTGTCTTATGGCTCATGAAACATGTGTTGTATTTGAAATCTGAGATAAATAAATGAATTGTTTGCTTATTGTTGGGTCATCAATTACCGGGAGACGAGAAAAGTGAAGTTAAAATTCATATCCGGACTTGTTCAAATAGGATCACTTCGGTTCGTCAAGACGCTTGAAGGGATCGAAGGTTACAGCTGAAATTTTTTTTCCATTTGCGGTCATAACGCGTCTATAGGTCGCCAAACAAATTTCGTCGTTGTGGTCGGAAGAGCCTACAAGGCACCATTATTAAATGCGTTCTTATGACTAGTTTGATCGACAAATGGAGTGGTGGTAAGGCACTCGCAGTTCACCAGAGCAAAATGCCGTCACATTTGTGTGACAAACTGTTGAACAATAATGCCACAGAGATGTTGGCGCGAAAATGCAGGCAATTTTGTATAGATGTCAGTTAATGAGCTTTCAAGTCAGCAACAGCACATGCGATAAAGCAATTGCTTAGTATCGCTTGCAAAAGTGAAAGTTGGTGCGATATTGTGATGCAAGAAAATGATTGCGACCTAGTGGTTTGCTAAAGGGCAGTTTCAGGGCCGCGGTGTAGGGAGGTAAGGGGGTAAAATCATTCTGGGGCCTATGCTTATTTAGGTGCGCATTAAACTGCATAGTATAGCTTTTAGACGTGAAAGTTGTGAAATTTTGATACAATAAAGTGATTGTAATTCTGTAATGCATAAAGGGGTGGTTTCAGGGCCACAGCAAAGAGGGCGAGGGGGGAAATTTTGACTTGTTTTGACTGAAATTTTTCAAATATAAAAGAAAAAACAAAAATACATTACAACAAATTTTGTCAAGGTTTCCAAGATTTAGGGTTTTATTTACAAGCCTATTCTTTGCAAATTTTTAGGTTAACGGGCCAGTTGCTTAGGCAAAAACATGCTGATTATTTTGATACCAAAATTCTCAAAATTGGTTGAAATTTAGTCACTTAAACAAACATTTAGTAACAACTACTGCCTTGAGCTAGTAAAACTTTGTCAAAATGCGCCGATATACAGGGTGGGCCGTAAATAACGCACCAAAGATTTAAAATAAATTGTGATGTGAAATAATGTAAATATCTTTTCTTTGGGTATCTGTTAAATTTAATTTCAATATCAGTTACTATAACTGTTAAATTTAATTTCAATCAAAGTTTTTTAGTTATGATTTGCCTTTTAAAAAAAATTTATATCATTTTTAGGGTATGCACTTAACAATTAAAGAACGAGTTGAATTAGTGTTAATGTCTGGTGCCGATGGCGTTTGTTATTATTATCTGAATTGTTTTATATGCTTTGGTGCGTTATTTATGGCCCAAAACGTTTGTTATTATTATCTGAATTGTTTTATATGCTTTGGTGCGTTATTTATGGCTCAAAACGTTTGTTATTATTATCTGAATTGTTTTATATGCTTTGGTGCGTTATTTATGGCCCACCCTGTATAACGATCAGCGATAGCAACAATGGGAAATTTATTGCGACCGCAAAGGGTTAAATTAGATGGATTCGTCGCAGTTTTGCCTTTTTGCCCGATTTTTTACAGTTTTGTATTCTATTATAGCTATAACAAACCTCTAATTTAAGTATATATAAGCTAATCATTTGTATTCAAAATCTATAGATTTTAAATTGAGTTAATGTTTTGTACGTTTTTTTTCACAACTTCATATTTTAATACAGCTAACTGCATTAAAATAGTGATTATATTATCCATTGCAATTGAAATTTCTATAACATTATAATGTCCCGAAACAGATGGAGTGCTGTATATGAACATTTTTTTAAAGAAGGCAATAACTTTCGATGCACAGTTATGCTCGATCAATGTCACACCTGCAATTCAGTAATCCCTAAATTAAAACCGGAAAGCATGTCGGCTAACCTGAAAAGGCACTTAAAGCGTCATCACCGACAGGCATTTAACAGGGTTGAGGAAAAAGACTCTGAAGTTACTAAAAAACAAAATTGCAGAAAGAAAAAGGACAAAGTAGTATGACAAGTTTTTTTGAAACAAGTAATCGAAAAGCTACTGCATCCATCACTAAAGAAGATTTTATAAACGGAATATTGAACATGATTGGGTACTTATGGGTTATCTGTCACCACTTTTTTTTAATGTAATAAACCTAACCCTGTACACTCCCTTCCAGTGTACACTGCCCCATACATTTACATACCGGGCCTGCCCCTTCAGTGTACACTGCCTTCCAAACTCATTTTAGGCTTAAACATTATATATACAGTTAAATAATAGTAATTTAATACCTGGTCAAAAAAAGTGGTGACAGATAACCCACAAGTACCCATGATTGTCTACAACGGAGTTCCTCTGACATTTTTTCAGGACGATGGATTTCAATTGCTATCTTTGCAAGAAATTTGGAAATTCAACTAGGACGTCAAGCCATTCGTAGCGTGGTATTCAAAAAATCGGAGGAAGAAAAATCAAAGTTGAAGGAATCACTTTCTGGAGCTTTGGTTTCTATCAAATTTGACGGAGTCACTAGACTTCGATCACATTTCCTGGGTATTTCAGTGCAATACTATCATAAAGAACACGGTCTTACAGTAAAGACGTAGGCTTTAGTCGATACTGAAGCCAATCACACAAGTTCTCATTTGAAGAAAATATTGTTGGGCACTTTGAAGCAGTTCAACACTAGCAAGCAACAAGTATTAGCTTGCGTTGTTGACAATGCGTCAAATATGACTGGGACTGTGCAACTACTTCATGAAGATGAAGGAGATGAAGACCATGATGAAGAGATAAAAGATGTTACTGCCTATAATGGCACTTGTTATTAGGCTTTAAATTCGAATAAATCTGTTCCCTTTGTTTCGATCAATCATCGTTTGGTTTTAAGCGTAAATTGTCTGCGTACCTCATTTCTCAATTATTTCGGAAACCTCGCTAAACAGACAGTTGGATAGAGCTCGGTTGTTAGACAACATCAGTATTGTAAAGTCTACGGTGTTATTTAGTAATGAAGTTTTGTATTTTTATTGTGCAGATCCTTAAATTTATATGTATCAAAATTTGTGCTAAATTTATTGCCTTAAAAGAGAAAACGAAGTGTCACAATTGCCAGTAAGTTCGTGCTATTTGTTAATTTATAATTGTTCGCTTATGGTTTGCTTATTTGTAGATAACGGTTTCTTCAATACAATTTCAAATTAAATCAAGTATTGGGAAATCAGTGTTGAGGCTATGACACCTCAGTCAAAGTCCATGAGACGGCCACCAACTCAAATCGCCGTCATAAAAGAGATACAAGATTCATTATCAATCGACCATACCATATACCACATGAGATGTGCTGAGCACACCCTAGAGTTAGGAATTCGTGACGTGTTAAAAAAAGGGCGAGCGGAAAAGTTTTTAACAAAATTGCGAAAACTTGCTCAACACCTACGTTCACCACACACCGATGGAATTCTAAAGCGTCGTGCTAACAAGGGAATGCTGATTGACATGCCAACCCGTTGGGGGAGTACTTTTCTCATGCTTCAACGATTAGCGGATTTAAAATGTTTTGTTCAGGATCTTGGCTGACATGAATCATACCTTACCGAAAGTGAATGGGCTGAGGTCAAGATGATGGTCGAAGTACTACAAATACCTCACGTAGCAACAATTTATTTTCCAAAACAAGATCTCACTCCGGAGAATGCCTGGTGCATTGGAGAGAAGTCATGTTTAAATTGGAGAAGCTGGATAACAATTTGGCTTCTGCTCTTGCCACCGCCCTGCATTCACGCCAAAAGTTTTTATTGCGACAAGAGGCTTTCTTGGCAGCTGTTTGGGTAAGTAGTGTTTGTTGACTAAGTTGTTGTGACGACCTACCAATATTTTTTGTTGACATTATATTCAACTCAATACTGGTAAGCGTTTGTGCACTTGATTTTATTTGAGTGGAGAATAACAACTAATGTATTAGTTATATTAGGATTGACTGACTTATATAATTGTGATATTATCATTTTATTTTCTTTCTTGATAGGTTGATGCTCGATCGAGAATCCTCTTAAGCAACCAGGAGCAACTACGTGCAAAGAGCGCTCTTCAGTCAATTTTTTTGCGTATTCAAAGCACTTCAAGCGAAAGAGCAAGTGCTGATGCAGAAGCTGACTCAAGCGGAAGTGAAGCAGCATCAAAATCTGCAGCATCAGTATATGATTTTGATGCGTATTTGAACTCCTTACATTCAACAGCGGCTGCTGAGGCATCAGCTACGGCGTCTGCAAAATCTGATCTTACTGCATTTGCTGAGGCGCTTGTTGATGTAGAGCAGCTCGGAAGATTGAAATTGCCGAATGTTTGGGACATTATTTCCAAATACCCCCTTATTGTACTACCAGTATCGCGAATCATTAGCTGTTTACCCTGCACGCAGGTATCCGTTGAACGGATGTTCTCCCACTTAAAGCTCGTATTTCGTGAAAACAGAGTCCGAATGGGCAATGAATTAACTGATGCCATTGTGTTTATGCCGTCAAATAAATCTATGTAAAGTTGAAATTATTTTATCTTCGGTGTCTTTTTGATTGTTTGCTTTCATTTTTCCTTTCTTTTAGTCGTTTTTGTCACTTTCGTACCTATGGTTACACTTTTTGATTGTAGTAAATGACAAATTTGCTAAAATCAACAGTCGTTTTCTCGTTTTTTGATAGTGGAAGCGGATGCGATAGGTGTGGAAGAGGAAGCGGAAGCGATTGAAAAAAAACCGCTTCCACATCCCTGAGTTAAACCCCCCACGTCTCTATTGTAACCAGTTACATTTGATGGCAATCTCATTGCCACATTTTGGCCGGCAATGAGATTGAAATCATTACTCACCGCACATCAGTTGTTGGCCTAGAGTCCTCAGTTTCGACCGAATGATCGATACGCTCGGGTAGGTCTCGGTGCTGCCTTCCAATGCCTTCAAATATAACTGGATCGTGACTGTGTAGTCTGTAACCATCGGGGTAGTCCTGCTTTTCATGAGTTAATCTTTGGAACATAAACTGAACAAGCTGCCTGCATTGTGTAAAAAATATCGTTTTGAAACAGCTCTTCAGCTAACAATTAGGCATAGTTGATGGTCTTCTACCAATGGCAAGAAAACTTTTGAGGCATGCAAATCACGTTAACACTACTGTAAGTGCCAAGTGAGTCGACAGAAACCTTTTCTATGGGGGAAGGGGGGGGGGGGGGGGGGCACAGCAATTTTGGCTGCTGTGAATTTGCTTTCCGCTTTATTAAGTTATTTTCCATATGAGAGCGTTTAACATAGATTATTTTGATGCCAGAGGAAGGCCGCAGCCCCATTGCATCCTCTTTCCGATGACCTTGCTTACAGTAGTCGCGCAGTTTATTGTTCCCCCAGAACATTTCTATCACAATTTCCGTATCCAAGCCGAGATAATTTTTTGTTGCTGCTAACTACCACATGCTCATGACCATGAAACAATAGTGGCCACTGTTCATGGCAGAAAAAATTTTGGTTGAAAGAACAGGAGCAGCAACTTGTGGTCAGTTTTGTTTTGGATTTCTCAGAGTATTTTTTCCATAAGAATTGCAGCTCAACAGGTAAAGTTAGCGCCTAGTGTCTTTAGCAAAATCCACAGCAATGCGCACTCATGCAGACAGCCCCGTTACTAGGAATTCTGTAAAAAGGGTCCAAACTAAATTGTAATGTTTTTGCGGCAAAGTAATTGAGGGCCACCAAAAGTTCTTACTCTCCTCTCACTTGACTAGTCGCATCTGTCCATGAAAGTATTAAAACCTCAAGCACAAGTGACAAGCCCTATAAAACACAGCTACGTTGTTACTTTTTTACTTCACAAGTAGATACTTTGTTTGAAGCGGTGCAGTAACAATTTGACTGCAATGACGCCGATTTTTATACATCTATTTTTGACTTACCATGAAAGAACGCACGAAGTCACGAACAAAATTGAAGTCATAAAGTCTCCGTTCAAGTTAGAAAAGTCACCACTAAAGAGTCTTTTGATGCTCTCTACCACCCAATTTAACCACAAACCTTTATAATCCCAACCCTCAATCTCATCATACGACTGTGCATCGCCTTCTCGAGTCGCTACCGACTCAGCACTTTGGGCCATCATTTTTCTTTATTTTTTTGATCTTCCTAAAACATGACAAAATTTTCCTCAACTATTCATAACTATCAAAAATTTAAAAACAAGCTTTTTAAAAAAATGCTCATTGCAAAATCCTCTAAATTCCTGGCTTTTGCTTATGCCACGAAGTTGAAAGAAACGCAACAAAGAGAATTGTTGCTTCACAATGTCGATAAATTCACAATTGCAAGCTCATTGCCCGCTTGAAATAGGTACTGTTGTCTTCAAAAATCGCGCTTTCTGACCATCATCGTCGCAAGAAGATTATTTGGAAAAATTTAAAGCAACACTTGTTGGGTATTTTGTTCCTCGGTTTTTTGTGATGACTTTTGTTTGACTTTCTGTTATCTTTTTCTAAAAAATATTTTCTTACCTTGATCGGGTTGAAGGAATGTGAAGGGTCAAGGCTACTTTGGCCCAACCGTAGCTACTCCTATGTTTCTAACAGCTTTTTCCATCTCGGTAACATATGACAGGCAGTTGTAGGTTACGTTTATTCTTTTCTACTGAAATATCGTGCTGTTTTTTGACGCTTTGAACCGCAACCGACTTTAATTATGACCGGGATAAATTTTGTTTTATTTTCCATAACAACACTTGCACTGTTGAGCGCTAAGCAAAAAATCGGAAGACACCACTTTTAAATTGTTATGACACGATAAGAAAAATTACAAGTCTTAAAATTACAAATCTACTAACTGTGATGTAGGCGCTCTAACAATTACATCACTAGATAAGTGTGACGGTTGATCATCAAACGCGGAAAGTGAGTTTGAATGAAGCAAACTGCCATTTTTTCACCAGCCTAGAAATTATTACTGGAAATTGTCAAATGATACAATTTCTGTAGAGAGGTGACTTTTAGTATCCAAGTTGCTATTATTGCTACTAGCAATACACCGTTGAACATAATAATATAATATATTTAGAAAATTCAAAAGTTTTCGGCGCTACATATCGCCCTCATCAGGATCTATACACAAATATTTACAGCATTAAAACTTTCGTTGAACGAAAACACAAAAAACATAAAAATAACTTGAAAATAGTTCTGATAAAAAAACAGTAAAGCTTTATTCTACGGTCTTCGCAATTGTCAGGTCACTGCTAACAAAGAATCTGATAATAGAAACAATTGCCTGCTAGGAGTTGATCGGATTTAAGGTTTTGTAAATAATTGTTTCAAATGAATTAAAATTACAGTAAAGTTCGGTGCAAAATTGTTTGGTTAAATGATTAAATAAATATCTTTGATTAAAACACGTTTAGTAAGAATGACGCTCCGTTTGCATGCAGTTGTTTGTTTAGCACAGGGTTACTTCTTTCGATCACCAAGGACAACAATAAATATGATTGGTAATTACATATACAAAGAAAATAATCCCAGCCCCCCTGCTTTTGAAAAAGATGTTTTTGTTAAGTTGATGCGTCTGGCGACCCAAGGATTGTTTTTGTATAAAGACACACTGTGTAAACAAATTGATGGTGTCACTATGGGCTGCCCACTAGGACCAACAATCGCAAATTTCTTTATGGCTCATATAGAAAATCAGCTATTATGCAATGACCCGGAAGCATCTCCCAAATTGTATCTCAGATATATCGATGACATTTTTGCAATATTTGATAACGACCAATCATGCACCAAATTTCTGGAAAAGCTTAACACCCAGCACCCCAACATTAAGTTTACTTTAGAACAGGCTAAAAATACAATACCATTTTTGGATGTGGAAATAAAAATTAACTTGGATAAATTTGAAACCTGGACATGGAGAAAACCTTCTAACACCGGATTATTACTAAATTTCAATGCTTTTTGTCCCAAAATTTGGAAAAAAGGTCTTATTTTGTGTCTTCTCAATAGAGCAAAAATTACCTGTTCAACGGACTATCTCTTTCAAAAAGAAGTTGCTTATTTGAAAAATCTTTTTTACAATAACGGTTATCCAATCCCTTTTTTCAACAAAATTTTATGCCAATTTCAAAACGAAAAACAGACAGTAAAACCGAAAAAGAATTTATCAATCTTTTTATCATTCCCTACCTCGGAAAAATCTCAAAAGAATTCCGTCTACAAATTCAATCACTAATAAAGAAACGGTTTGACACTAAAATCACAATCGTCTACAAAACAACAAAAGTGCAGGAATATTTCTCTTTGAAAAGCAAAACTCCTCTGATCTTGAACTCAAATGTCTTTTATAAGTTTACCTGTTCACGTGTTGTGAACGTCACGTACATCGGTACGTCCGCAAGACATTTGAGTATAAGAGCAGGGGAGCACTTAAATGTTTCAAAATCAAGTAAAAGTGCCATCAAAGAACATATAAAAAAATGCAGTTCGTGCAAAACTCAGCCAAATAACATGCAGCAATTTGAAATAATTAGAAAATGCCAAACATCCTACGAAGCCAAAATCCATGAAGCCTTGGTGATCGAAAGAAGTAACCCTGTGCTAAACAAACAACTGCATGCAAACGGAGCGTCATTCTTACTAAACGTGTTTTAATCAAAGATATTTATTTAATCATTTAACCAAACAATTTTGCACCGAACTTTACTGTAATTTTAATTCATTTGAAACAATTATTTACAAAACCTTAAATCCGATCAACTCCTAGCAGGCAATTGTTTCTATTATCAGATCCTTTGTTAGCAGTGACCTGACAATTGCGAAGACCGTAGAATAAAGCTTTACTGTTTTTTTATCAGAACTATTTTCAAGTTATTTTTATGTTTTTTGTGTTTTCGTTCAACGAAAGTTTTAATGCTGTAAATATTTGTGTATAGATCCTGATGAGGGCGATATGTAGCGCCGAAAACTTTTGAATTTTCTAAATATATTATATTATTATGTTCAACAGTGTATTGCTAGTAGCAATGATAGCAACTTGGATTGTCAAATGAATTCAATCGAGATAAGCAAGTGGTTGCACCAGCTAGCCAATAGATTAAAATGTGCGCTGTTGATATACATATCAGCAATAGCTTACCAGCTTTTTATTTGTGGTTTGTAGCCGCTGCTACGATGCTCCAACTTTAACGAAGCTTCAATGCCCAAAAGCGGTCGAAGAGCGTTATCACCGCGCATTGGAGGAAGATTCGATCTGCTGCAGCAGGAACCAGGTTCGAGCGTAGGGTCACCAATGCTGAATATTGTCAAACCAATGCACTAACAGTAACTATTCACTCCCAACCTGTGCCAATGATATTTATACTACAAAATACTGACGAGCTTTCTATTTGTGGTTCACAGCCAAGGTTACACAGTAAGAAAGTCAAAAGAGTGATACATATGAGGCACGATATTAATGACGCATAATAACAAATGACAGGGTTTGAGGAGTGCATCTTGTATCAGTATGTTTGCGCTGAATTATGAACAAGCTAATCCTTATTTCCAATCGGACATGTACAACAATAAACAAGGGTTGATCTTGCATTATTCTGCAGTAGTAATGTTGGTTAAATTACGTTTCAAAACTTTTACATGGCCAGAAGCAAGTTTTTGGAGAGGCTTAAAAATGATATTTATCGGGTTTAATGTCCTTCCTGATGTATATTCTTATTGTTCCCATTTTAATAACTCTTTTTTGGAGATCGACGTTCTTTATCGACGACGTTCTTTTCACCGTTATACTTAAAAATACCTTTTTACCTTGATCTGTTTAAAAAGTTTAGAGCCCTGGCCCCTCTAGCTAGGTCTGTGTTTCGGCATAAAAATCGAAACACGAAAGATTATCAGTGACAACATGCATCATGCTCAATTAAATCGTACAATAAACACAAATAACAGCAAGGTTTACAGTTTGTTGTGTAGTTATCACTGCATTCGATAGTGGCAGGTGAAAATCGACTCAGACATATTCAAATAGGCTAAAACGTTCTAATTGCACTTGATCTGTTATTGCTGGAGTCAAGGCGCAACTGCAACTTCTGTTAAGAAGTTGTAGGGATTGAAAGTTAACGCAAGAAAAATTCAAAATGGAGGCTTCGTAAGGCCCACTGAAAAGCTTGCAGCTCTGTAAGCTACTGATTTTAAGGAGAGGTCTTTGCTTTCTAACCCTTTTTGATTGCATTTATTACACGAAACTTTGTCTTCGTACGAGGCATTTGCACATTCCCGATACCCGGCTGCTGGTGTCCAGCAGTTTCTGGAAAGCTGCATGAAAATCGCGATTACACGCTGCGTAAATGATGGGGTTGATAAGCGAATTGCAGTAACCCAACCATAATACTATACCATCCATCACGCGAGGTATTTCACAAGAGCAAAAAGGCTTTGAGATTGTGACTGTAAAAAATGGCAACCAGCAGAGAACAAAAGCACCCACAATAGTTCCCAATGTTTTAATTGCTCGAATTTCTCTCGCTTTTAAAGCTTTTATTTTTGATCTCAAACTGAATGAGTATCTCGCAAATGGGTTAAGATCTTCTCTTACGGAGAATTGGTGCTGGAATGAGTAGTTTGGTCTAGATGCGCAAGAAAGACACGAAAAATATCTTTTTGGATGGCTATTCATAAAATTGGGTTTTCTTGTTCTAGAAATTTCTAAAAATTTTTTTCTTTGGTGTTTCGGGGAGCATCCAACGTCAGTTTGCTTGGCCATCGAACAAAAACTACTTTCTTTTTTGATAAACTTGGTGGTAACCTCATCCATAAAATGAACCCTGGCACCGGCTGTATTGGTCCGCGGTCTGTGAGAAGTTTTGAAAATGCATTCCGAGCTACTTTGAAAACGTTGAATATCACCATCGGAGTATCGTCTGAAAAATGTTGAACAAACTAGAGAGCAATGAAATACATTTTTGTTGATAAATTTTAAAAATACTTTAATTGTGGTTTTGTTAATCGATATTTACAAAGACGTGACAACGATTTTACAAAAAGTTAAAGCTTTTCTACAAGAGAGTTATGCCAATACACAAAATCTATATTGTTGTTCAAACAGTTAATAGAGTGGTATGTTTCTTGGTTGAGACTTAATTTCATCTTAAGGCAAAGGTGTTCGATGGATGTGGTCTCATCTACGATGCCGTAGTTAATTTATAAAGATCTGTTTTGGAAAGACAACAAAGCTTAAAGCTCTTTTTTAAAAACTCTTTCTTCAACGCTCCTGCATGCTCCCTTCCTTCTCTCTAAAAATATTTCTGAATACGATTATCAGTTGTCCTACCTTTTTTCACCAACTCCTTTTGCTTTTCTTCTTCTTTCGCTCCTTTCACAACCTTCTTCATTTGTTTTTTCGGACAAAATTTGATTTGGTTCAGCACTATGAGATTCCAAACCATTATCAATTGCCATCTGCCGCCGGAGAAAAGTGGATCTTTTATACCTCACTTTTGCATTAGGACTGGATGCACTGGGATGGGAATGTATTTTTCGTCTGTATTCCTTAGGAGAAATTGTTTTAATTTCTTCGCTCTTGTCGGTTGTTTTTTGTTGGTTTATTGTATTCCCTTCGTTTGCATCGTCAGCTTCAAGAATTACAGTTCCTGGGCTTCCTGAGGCAAAGTTTCTAGTCTTTGCATCGCTTTTCCGGATAGAGTTCCTTGTGCGGCTTAATCTCGACTGCACGCTTGCCCGTGATTGCGATCTGTGTAAAAGAGACAACAACGAAGATCGGCGTTTAGGTGCTAAGCTGCAGTCTTCAGAATAAACTGATGAAAGTAAGGATCGTGATTCGGATCTTTTGACATAAGAGTGGATATTTCTATATATCCGCCCATACAGAAAAAAAAGAAGCATCAATGGGATATAAAACGAGCTCATGGTTGCAAATACCGTATAACCGGGTTCATGTCCTGCCTGAAACAACAAAATAGTTAGAAAATATTTGTTTAAATCAAGAATATTAATCCATAGCCAACAGTATCAAAGGAAAAAACTCAAAAATTATAAAACAACGAAAAAGAAATGATTTACTAAATCACATTATCAACAGCAGTAAACACCATCTTTGCTGTAATGAATAAAAAAATGAGGAGTTCCTGGAACAGCACAAGATTCTATGGAGCACATCAGTGAAACGATAATACTATTCTTTGAACAGCTATAACCAATGATGAAGCCAGAGGTGAGCAACCTGCAGCCCGCGGAAAGATGAACTGTATGACTTGCTGCTGGCCTCTACCAATTTAATTTGTTGATCTATTTCTTTAGAATTCAGCCCTTTTGAAGCCGGTCTTGAGATTGATATTCCAAACAAACAAACCAACAAAGGTTTTCAAGTTTGTTTGTTGTTGTTGTTGGCTACGTGAGACCTTCTTCAGAATAGGGGCATGGCAGAAGACCAATGTTACCCATAATTCGGGCAACTCCTCAAAACCTGAACCAGAAATTTGAAATAGATTTAGACTTGCCAAAAAGCGAGCGACGTAAAGAGTTTGTTGCACGATAAGACAGAATAAAATGAGAAGTGCCCTAAATCGAATGATCGCAGGCGCTAAACGACGGATTCTCAATCCGGCTAATTCTACAGAAATAAGAGTTTAAAATAAAACTATGTCTGCTTTAGCGAAGGCAAAAGAGAACTCAACGAGCGTGATGAAAAAGCACAAGTTCTTCAGCAGATACTACGGGGACTTGTGCGATGAAAAATTTTAATGAGGCAATAAGCTTCTTGTCGGAGTTAAGAGATGATTGGATACAAGAGGTAAGAGAGATAGACACCAAGAGACGGTAGATGGCCGAAGCATTACGCTCTGTCTTGCCAGCTCATCTGGCGTGTCATTGCCCCGATGAAATGAGTGACCAGGTATACACTGTAACCTGAGAGCAAAGGAGAAAGAGAGAGATCCTGCGAAATGTTCCAGGGAGTGTAAGAAAGAAGGAAAAACGGGGAAAAGGAATGTGTGGCAAGAACAGAGCGAAAGTCTGAGAAAAGAAGTACAGAAGAGAAGTGGCAGGGCTGTCGGTGCTGCTGACGTCAGCGAAAAACTTGCAAAATAGCGCAGACTGCAGCAGAAAAATTTGAACAAACTGGATCTGCCGAATAGAAAAGGGCGGTCTCAGCACCACAAAGTGAGTTGTCAAAGATGTTGAAGCATCTTTTGCCGAAAGAAAACGGAGAAGAGCCATCAGTCCAAATCACGAGATCGTGATTTGGGACAGGGTCAAGATGGCCGAGAGCAGTACCTTGGTAAGAAAAATAAGAGTCAGAGCGAAAGCATTGAGTAGAAAGAGTCATTTCCACGCTGAAGGAAGATGGGTCCAAAAAAAGAGAAAGACCAAGCATGTAAAGCCATTCTTGAGGAAGAAAGAGAGAAAATGAGAAGCTGAATGGACAAAATATTTCTTCAAAAGGACCTGGGAAGACTTGGTTTGACTTGTATTCAGTCAATTCTGAAATAAGAAAACAAAATTAAAGACAAAAGACCCGCTTGTAAAATGACGGGGCAAAATGAATCAGGATGTCTTGTTAGGAGATAGAGTAACTTCAGAGAGGTAGGAAAAGATAAGAGACAGCCATTGATGTTGGGATTTGCCCCTCGGAGAAGGCATTTCCACAAGGTAACGTTGAAAAATAGAAACCATCTATTTCTCAACGTTGAGCATAGGTGAAGCGTGGATGAGAACGGGCTGAAGAAAAGCTTTGCACAAAAGTAATTAGAACTGCTTACAAGGACCCAATCAGAGAGCAGAGATACAACATAAGGCCTTAGGAGTGGAAACAATTTGGCTTTCAGCAAAGATATTTTTGTTTAAAATATAAAGAGTGCCGTCAAAGGTGACCCAAAGAAAAGTGGAAGTAGTACTGAAGTTCAGAGGAAAGTTGAACAGAGTGGGAAAGGGATGAAGATTATCCGGGTGAAGATCCACCAAAAGCAGGGAAGCCTTACACTTTTCCGGAATGACGGGAAGACACTAGTGCTCAAACTAGCGATCCAGTCCAACCAGGGTTGTATTTGTGACCTCCGCAGCAGCAGATACAAAGCGGGAGAAGGATCAGATAGCCAGGCTGCCATCATAATGGTAGCAGCTCTTGGAGGAAGATGCAGACGCAGAATGAGCATTGGCGAAGAGAGAAAAAATAGGGCCGCGAAAAAACCTTGCAAAACACCTCGGAAAACGCAAAAGGAGCGACTTTTGTGATTTTGAAAACTACACAAGCGCACCGGTCAAAAAGGAAAGATTGAGCGCACAGAACCAAGCAAGGATTGAGGCCAGCAGAATTAAACTTGTGAAAAAGAAGTGACAGCCCAGCAGAGTTAAATGCCGTGGAAAAGTTGGTGGTAACAAGAATCAAGTTTGTATTGAAACAAAAGTTGGCAAAAGAGTTTCTGTCAAAAGATTAATTTCCCAAAAAGAGAGGTTTCTGTCTGTTAGCCTTAAAGCACTGCATTTAGTTTAATAACCTTTGGAAGACCTTTTTATGCCTAAACACTGCTTGTGTGATCAGCTTTACATAAAGATATCAATTTTAGTCCATAGTCGAGCGGCTAGCAGTACATCAAAACGAACCTCGTTCAAAAGTAAACGGCACGTAAGTCTTGAGCTTTGTGTTAGTTTGTTTTATAAAAGTCAACGTTAATGCTATTGGAGGGATCTCTTGGGCCTTGGCAAGCCCTGCTGACGAGTCCAAAAGGACGAAACGCGTCCAGGGATGGCTTTGTAAATTTGAAAATATCTCTCAATAGCATCGCTTCCTTCGGAAGCCTCGAGCCTTCAGCAATCGCTTTGTTGTTTTGTTTCTCGCTTATAAAACGCTCTCTATTGATCGTAACTACTTGGAGCTAGCAATACATTACTCAGTATTACGCCGATGTTCACTTTATAAACTCTGACTGGCTCGTGGAATCTTCCACTACAGTGAAATTGGCCCGTCTTCAAAAAAGGTTGCACACCCCTGAATAAAGAAATTTTTATACCTATTGAAGCATGAAAGCAACAAAAGTGCTAAAACTTTACTTGGCCAATGATTACGCATATAGCGGTAAATAATTGAATAAAACAAAAATCCTTCTGAATCATTATGCAATGCCCAACCCCTTACGACACTTTTTTGTATAGTTGCACCACCATTGATAGGCACATTGGTAAGCTTGATGATCTCGGTAAAGAGTAATTTTAAATCATGAAAACCTTAACAAATTGGTTCGCAGTCAAGCAGCATAATAATATTTGACTTGATCGCTATTTCCAAATTATCAGTACGATGGAAATTGATAAAACTCCCGAAATTCTGGCAACGTGGGTTAAGCTTCCATTCCAACGACAACCTCGATCAAATGATCATGAGTTCAAATCTCACGAAGACTGTATTGTTGTACTTTTGAGAAGGACATTTTATGATAATTTTCTCTGCTTGTCAGATGATAACAAGCTGACGATTCAATAAAAGTAGTGACATGCTTGTCAAAACAGGCGCGATGGTTTAGTGGTTAGAGCGTCCGCTTCGCAGTCAGTAGACCCGGAATTCATTCCCCAAGTCGAGTCATACCAAAAGATTTTAAAAACTGATATTCACAGCTTCCCTGCTTGGCGCTCAACCATAGGGATAATGTGGAAAACAAGCCGGCAAGCTTGCTTGTCGTGTCCTTGGGCAAGGCACTTGACGGGATGCCTCCATCATCAAGTGGCAGACAAGCAGTGGGGCCAAGTAGTCTACCCGTCGTGGTGACCCAGTCTGACGAAAGACTCGCAAACCGAGCATGAGCTCATACGCATGAATGAATGAAAGCTTGTCAAGCGGAACGTTGAAAGTAGGAAGTTCAAAGCAGGTCTGAAGAATTATCTAAAATGCTTAGCGCTACTGTTGCTGTTCTGTGAATTTGCAGGATATATATGCAGTAATAAATATTTTATAGAGTCAACAAACTCAATCGTCCGTTGAGTATTAACAATTGCAGGCTGCATTCGGTTAAAAACTGGAGTCCAATTTAGAGTAGTCAGTAGTCATGAAATAAAATCGATGATTGACCCGATGTGATCCTTCATTCGCAATCGATCGTATCTTGGCAAGTGCTGCAGCTGGTTAAAATACTGAAGCTGCTGACACAGTACCTCAAAGTAAGGGGCGGGTATTCCACATCCAGTGTTCGCAATCTGCTTGCCTCCAAACCAGTCAAGTAGAGAGTGGTGGCATTTGTGTTTGAGCTAACAGTCTACGACGGGGGTGTCTGCTGGTTTAAAATGGCTGCCACTCTTAACCAGTTTATTCCATTGTGCTTGACTAAGTTAACTGTCTGCGACCTGAATGTTCTGTTGCACTCCGTGCCTTTATCATAAGAAAGATATGAAATATTCGCAGGGGCGTAGTCAGCCAAAAATTTTGAAGGAGAAAAAAAGGCATTACGCCTTGAAAATTTGATAAGAACTTTTTTGGAAACGACCCAGGATATTGGCAAGATTAATGAGAGGTATCTCCTGGGGTAAAGCTTTGAAGAGGATCTTTTTAAAGGGCACTTACAAATCCATTCAAAATCAGGGCTGGTGAATACGGGGAGAGGGTAATTGCCTCATTGTCCCCCCAGGCTTTACTCTCCGGGGTAATCATTATCGTTTTATAGTGAATTTTTTCACAAAAAGTGTAATATCAATGCTAATCGATTTCGAAGAAATGACCAGCTTTTGTTTACGATGTAGGCAATATATCTTTCGGCCTATCTACTTGTTGTAGTTCGAACTTCCATGCCATCTTTTACCTTGAATCAATTAATAATTCATACTTGGCTTTCCAAAGCAAAAACATTGCTTGATGTAGAGCTTATTGCGCGCGAGACCTCAAACGTTGTGAAGCACGCAGCCGGAACAAAAAGCGCGAAAGAAGCACGCGATTGTTCAGCTATTCGCTTGCCTGACGTCATCTGTGTTGTTTAATGTGCTGTGAGAGATCGAAACACCACAAGCAACCAGAAAAAAGCAGCATGTTTGAGGTACGTCTCTAAGACGTAAGCTACGCCATTAAGCTTTACCTTGGTTTTGACGAATAAAAATTATTCGAAGATGCGAGTGGCCAGTTTTCTGAGAGTAAAAACATCGTGTGGTCTTATCAGGTCTCTGCCTTCTGTTAAGGATTTGTCGGAGAACTGCAACATTTTCCTTGGCTTGTCGTTCTCTGTAGCGAGATCACTTATTCTACTGCTAAAATGTGTGATTAGAAGCTTCGAAAAACCTGAGATCAAGATGCTGCTTCGTTGTCTAAGATCAAGCCCTACTGTCAACCACGTTATTGCCCCAGCATAGGACGATTTCACCAGGAAAGAGGAATCAAAATATGCAATTCAAGCTTTTGTTTTTTTGTGAGAATGAACCATTATTACAGTAGGCAGTCAGTGATGACGGAACGGGGGCAAAGGGAGTAAAGTGCCCTTTTGCCTTGATGTTACCTCCAAAATAAAAGGTAAACACACCAACTCGAAGTAAAAATTGGTCAGCCCTGCCCTTCAAAATGTTGATCTCCAAAAAAAGATCTTCACCCTAATATGTAGTAAAATCAGGATACCTTTCCCTTTCTAATTGGTGATCTTCAACAAAAAGAAAAAAGGTCTTGCAAATTCACTACGGGCTCTTGATCGCAAATGAAAGTGTCATTTTCAAAATCTTGCCCCACCCTGCCCATATAACTTTCCGGCACCCCTGCTGGCAATGTCGGCTGGCTAGTTGTGGGTATCGTCAACTCGTTTTCTTACTGGCGATGAAAGCTGTAAAATACCCCATTCGATTCCGTTTTCTAAAATATTCCATCGGGAAACGACTAGACTATTTGAACTACATGGAAAAATGGCTTTTGAAATGTGCTTGAACATAATTTTAACCATCCAGAACAACCTCTCCTAACAAAAAATAGATGGATAGTTGGAAAATGATCTTAATGTCAAATGAAAAGGTCTTGAAAGCACTGCGATTTAGCGCACAAAGCTTTTGCAGTATTATTTTTTTTTCAAGAACGCGCCAGTAACAAATTACCTGGCAATATTTCGTAACAATCACAGTCGAGGTCCAATTGTTCGCTTTTTCAGGAACAGATCGGGATCTCCACCCAAGCACGGGAGGGATACTGATGCAGATGGCGAGAAGCCATACTGTGATGATTTTAGGAGCAACTCTAAACAGTAATCGACTTTGCAAAGCAAGCACAACAACCAGTAGTCAATGAAAAAGATATAAAATAACCAGAGTTACTCCCAATTAATTTCAATACACTGAAAAATGAATATCTTAAAAACAACAGCTTTTAGAGTGATTGATAATTTTGCTGGACCCGATGCAAAAGTTCCATATTTATATAATATGAGGAAAACTAACACCACGTGCGTTTCGTGTAAACATTCTTCATTTAATTTCTTTCACACAAACTTACGTGCGACGATTCGATAACGTGAAATATCGCACCGCATTTGTCACCGATTGATGTCGCTCTAGGGCAATGGCACACAGGTGAAGAATTGATGCAGTACAACAAGCAATGTCAGTGGCGGACCATACTTGACAAAACGCTTCTCCAAGAACCCAAGCACCCAAAATCTAAAGCATCGAGACTAATAAAAAAAATGCTCAGCAGATTCTCAAGTTTTTATTTCGGTTTTGCAATCTCTAGTGCTTTTTTAAGATTAAGAAAAGCTTACAGTAGGTCTATAGACCTACCTAATAATGTGCGGTATACACGAGAACCGAAAGCCTGCAAATGGTTTCATTTATGGATAGGAATTATTTATCCAAATATATTTTACTCATTCCCGACACTCGAATGAGTGAATTGTGAGGTCAGGCCCAGCGCCACCGGCAGGCATCTCGGTTCAGTACAAATTTATACCTCTTCCCAGCCTCAAAATACAAATCTGAGAATTCCTTCTGCAGCGCTGAGACCGTGTTAAGAGCCAAATGATTTAACACTGTTTTTTATTAGATTAATTAAAGTTTTACTATTACCACATTGTAATCTTACTTCATAAACTGCACTGAAAGGCATCACAAGAAACGCGACTAGTAAATCCGTTACAGCCAAAGAACAGATTAAGAAATTCGCTGGAGTGTGAAGAGTGACTTCTCTACGAATCACAGTAATAACAAGAATGTTTCCGATGATGGAACCAAGCATAATTGCTGATAACATAAGCCCAATAAACATCGAACCTGCAGATGTTTATAAGTGTATCATTACAGTCATACCTCACCTTTACGAACTAATTCGTTCTTCAATGTAGCTCGTAAAACGAGAGTTCGTAAACTGAGGTTCTTTTATACACAGAAAGTAATGCATAAATTGGGGTTACGTTCTTATGAAAAAAAATCATTATAAACTTAAAAAAGGAACAGTAAAATGCATGTATTACTTAATCCAAGCTTTTAATAAATGAAAAGAACACTTTTTTATTCTAAAAGAATGAAAACGAACACTTTTCAATGACATGATGAAGGGTAAAGTAACCAATAATAAAAATAAGTTAACAACTACTGTACATATGCAGAAGAGCTTCTGTCTTGGAAGGAATGCAAGAACTTACTGCAGAGCTAGCCAATGAGCACTGAGCAGTATCCCTTTCAAGCGCGGAGTTACAATAAAATCGTTTGTAATCGTTACACTACGGTTTGGGTTGCTGCTATTTGCGCTCAAAAACGTTGCAGAACGTTTCAAGACAAAGTCAATGCGTTTCTGTTTTCAATTGCGTACGTATTCTGTTGTTAACATTCAAAAAGATTGAATAGAACCAACCACACTTTCTTCAGATAGAGCTTGCTGACAGTGAGACAAGACCGCAGAAAATATTGCACAACCATTGTAATTAATATAATACTTCAGTTGTTTGATAAATTACAAAATTTGTTGGTTCTTTGTTGAAGCTTTTACTTCTAAAAATCTATTTCGTAATTCCGAGGTTTCGTAAAGCGGGAGTTCGTAAAATGAGGTATGACTGTATATTCTGTTCACATCATGAAAGCAAAGTTTTTATTTGAAGAACAAAGAGTAGAAATACCGTAAACGTTTCAAGAAATATATGCCCATTTGTCTGTAAATCTCACAACCACTGCGGATCTTAGGTAACTTATTATGCTCGACCTTCTTTTTTGGCCTTTAATTAAAAAAGGGTCGAAAAAGAAAAAGTTGATTTCAAGAAAGGTCATCGCCAAAAGAATACGGCGCTGTTTGATTTATTTTTTCGAAAATTCTCTGCATACCAGCTCTTAGATCCGGCTTCCAGATCAAAAGATTTACAATCGCGAAGTAAACCTGTTGTCGGCGAATACCAGACGCCAAAACCAGCAATTGTTCTGCGTGAGGTGAGAAGAGCGACCACTCGAAGCTTCTACTTAAAGTCACCACAAAGCAGCCTTTTCCTGTAAGGAGTCTTATTTTTAATAGTCCCCTCTAACATTTTGCACCCGAATCTTTCACTTATTCTTGGCGTTTGAATCACTTCATATAACTACCTAATTGAGAAAGCATCTACTTTCCTTTTTTACTACTTTCTGAAATATATCCGTACTTAAAATCCGCTTTGCTTGATAAAAAGATTGGGCACGGTACTACTAAATTCACTAACCTGTACCAGTATTTGATGATACGTTTTCTTTTTGATCAGAAGTAATGTAATCCGTACCAGTCAAACGGAGGAAAGAGCTTGTATAATCCATATTTTCCGTGCGTAGTATTCCCCAAAAAATTGTTGTTTTAGTTTATCTCAAAATGCATTCCAATATTAACTGCAAAAATACGCAGTAAAAAAATAACATTACCACACGCACCACTGCCATCATATTTGCGTTTTGATAAGGTATTTGCCAGACCAAACCAACCAATTCTCGTTTGACACTTCCAAAGACATGATGTGTCCAACAATCACTTGTAACAGTAAAGCAACATTTGAGGGATTTATGTTGTTTGCATGTCTTAGATCAGACTGGGTCACAGCGACGAGTAGACTGCTCAACCCCACCACTTGTCTGCCTCATAAAAATGGTTGAATTCCGTTTAGTGCTTTCCCAAGGACACAGCAAGCGTGCTTGCCGGATTTTTTCTCCGCATGGAAATTATTTCATAATCGAATTTTAAAAAATCGGCACTTTTCTTACACCAAAACACATTTTTGTCGATAACATATAACTTCCTTTGATCAGCTTCCGTCTATGTCTTTAGGCTTATCTGAACAGCATGTAACAACTTCTGCTGTTAAATTGAATTTAATGTCGCTAAGCTTTTGCTGTCAAATCACGGACAGTATTTCCAGAAAAAAAAATAGCGAAAAAAGAAATGATAATTCTAATCGATTAAGCAATGCAAGCACATCAAAGCAAATCTTGTGGCTTAAAGATTTATTGACATTAATGAAGCAAAAATCGTTCTTCCATCTCTTTTGTTTTTATAAAACTTAGACCTGACTGCCATCTGCAAAATTTTTTCCGGCAAGTTCTAACAACTTAAATTAAATATGGTTCACAAAATACCAATTGTTCAACAAAACTTATTTCGGTTTATTATATTCTAGCGTACATTGCAAGCTTTACCAGGAAAAAACGTATGAGACCATGTTAATGTTTCGCATGCAATTATCAACCTATCTAGAGTAAAATGGAATTGAAAACTGACAATCGTCTACTCTCCCATTTTCCAACACAAAAGCCTTAACATTAGGAGTTTTTAAATAAATATGACTCCAAAAACGTTTCTACAATTTAAGACAATTTCTTCCTCAATATCAGGACTGCGCAAGCTGCGGCCCGCGGAAATGTATGACTTGCGGCCCGCGCGCACAGACTGATCACCCACTATGGAAACGGTCTTCAGTTTAAAAACTACGTCTTTTTGAGATTGATCTCCAAAAACAAAAATATGGTCTTGGAAAAGGTCCGCGATTAGCTCGCAGTATCATTCTGTTTAATGAAAGTGCTCCGCTGCCAAAAAAGTTTGCAAACCAATGCCTTGAGTATAAAAAAAAGCAATGAAGGACTTTCCTCTCTCCAAAACATAATTTCTAACTCATCACTGCATATCACATTGATGTAGAACGACTTTTACAGAATTGCGAGCAATTGGCGGGCTTTTTCAGATTCTAGCCACGATAATGTTATGTATTGATGGAAGTGTCACGTCGTTATTATGATTTTTGTGGAGGACACCTGGCAATGCTGTTGGAAAGCAAACTGTTTTTTAATTTATTTCATTTAGCACCGATCAATAATTCTGATTTGTATTGATCAGCCGTCATTTCTTTTCGATTACCGCCCCTAACAATATCAACCGTGTCTAGAAAGAAACAAAAATCAATATATCTTGTTCTGGGTCACTAACAAAGCTTACTGAACCTAAATAAATTCAAGGACTCGTTATTATTCATTTAACCAAAAAGCTCTAAACATCTGACTCAAAATTGCGAATCAAAACGAATCAAGGTGTAAACCTATACGAACTAAAAACACCCCTTGTTTTTTCATGCTATGACATCATGCCGATTGAGTCACTATTACGCAGACGGAAGCAAAACGAAGTAAACAATCCTGTTTCCAGCGCTTGCGGTTTCCATTGCATCTTGTTTTCAAAAACGGACGAGAAACAGCGGCACATTGGCACACGGTCATCTTAATGAATAATTCATTTTAAATGCGTTCATTCTTGATGTAAAGCGTCAGCGATTTGATCTACTTTCTCTGCAACGGACTTTGACTGATTGCATTGAAAAGAATTATAACTGCAAGGTAATGTTTTGAAGATTATCAACGCTGAATTTTTGTTTTTTCTTCTTTCCTATGCAGCAACTCAGGCATAATCAGATATTTGCGTCAACCGCTTTTCGTTTCCTTCATCTAGATCAGGGGTGGGCAAACTTTTTAGCCGGAGGGCCGCATTGACCATTTCGAGGGTGGTCGAGGGCCAGGGCTTGTTGTCTCGTACAGCTGCATGCTATAGAAGAAATTGTATGAGATCACAATTTTGCGAAATCTTCTGGCAGTGTGGTACCTCAGCGCAATCGGTGGTGTCTCTAAAAAAAAAAAAAAAAGATCGTCACCTTTTCGTAGACGGTAACTGCCTGATTGGGGCCAATTGTAGGCTCTGACGCATTTTCCGTCTAAGGTACAGGCGATTACCATTTTTTTAAGGACATCGTCGCTTTTGCGCCTTGTCAATCCCCTTGTCGTATTTATTTCCAAATGGCAAAGTTTCAAAAAGTGTTCGCGGGCCGCACAGAATGCTCTCGAGGGCCGTAGTTTGCCCACCCCTGATCTAGATTGTAACGATGCTCATTCCTTTGGGTAGACAAAGAAGATAATAGCTGAAGATGATCTGTCTAGGGGTTTGTACTTCAGTTCCATTCTTGAATGACGGCGTTCTTTGATAAGTCATCAGTAGACTCGTGATGACAACCTCCCATGGACACGTGATGACAACCTTTCGTAGTGAATCCTGGTAAACGACAACATTGTCAGATGAATGCAATAAATTTGTGGACACAGTTCCAAAGTAAAACCGATAGGTGCGCAAAGAAGATCTTGGGACCCCAGTTGCTGCTGCCTGTCTCTCGCTCGAAGCACGTTTGCTTTTTAAAGCAGGCAGCAGTGTCTGTCGTGCGGGAAAGTGTCTCGTTGTTGCAGCCGAATGCTAAAGATCTTACAGAAGGAAAGTTTGAAATTTTGGAGCATTTTGTGATAGCCACAAAGTCAGTGGCGTCCTTCTCCATAGAATGCATGTAAAGAAGATCTCACATCTGAAAAACGCTGGCTGCACTTCTGAGGCTCCACAAAAAGCAATATCCACGGTACCGTCTCATTTGTAAAAAGCTCTGTTACACGAAGACAAACTGTGGTCTGCCCTGTCAACTCAGAAATGGAATGGATAGCTATAAAAGTTGAAGGCTTTACTGTCGTCAATATTCATAAACAACTCACTGGTCAACTGCATCAACGCTAAATAATGAAGTCTTACAGAAAAAATATGATCCCGATACTATAAGTGGGTAGTCAATTTGGGATGTTGAGGTTTTTCCATTTCAAAATGTTCCCATCATGTCCAGGGGTATAATGGGAACATTCTCATCTTTTTGAAGGAAATTCTAAGGCTTTTAATACCAGATGAAAGCAGGCGGAGTTAGCTCTGAGTTTTGGCGCCTAATTATCTTCTTTTGTTTTTCAGAATACAGCTGACAAATCAAGTTGAAGTATAGCTCGAGAACACGACGTTTTAGCACTAAGCTGGAAATTCTGTTCATTAGATAAGATTTGAAATAGGAAAATAACACCCTTTGAATATACCCAAAATTTTACGTTTTTCTAGGATTTACTTCTTTTCTAACGTTTAATGAACTTTTGAAGGGTAAAACTATCCGTTCCATTTGGAGAAACCTTTTCAAAAATTGATATTCAAACATGATCTTGTTCGTAGAATTTTATTATCAAAATGGCAAACTGTCCTCGCTTGATCTCATAGCCAGTCTGAAGTCCGCCTTATTGTATCTTAGGAAACGATACTTCATAATATTTACTGTAGATCTCTCTCCTGATTGTATCATATTACGCAGTTCTGATGAAAATTGTGTTGAATCAGACATAATCCACTAGCCACAAACTTGACAACAAATGGGCCGCGGCCCTTAGGCATCAAAGCTGTTTTTCTTTGCTTGAGAAGAAAAAGCAACAAATGTATTCATTTTTGTTTGGAAATTTATTAAAACAAGCCAACATGTAATTAAATAATAAAAACGCATTAAGTTTGCTCTGAATTTTTGACTATAAGTGAGTTTCGTCGATTTGTCTTTCACTAAGCAGGTACATTATCATCGGTTCGCGTTTGCCTTTCATTTGAATAGGGCCGCGCTTTTCCAGCATGAATCGAGGATTATAACAGTCTCGTTCCTGAAGTGCTCTGAAACAACGTACAGCTCAAACCATCAATTCAAAAAGCATGGGATGTGGCACAAATGTAGGTCGGTAAGATTATACTGATGGATCGACTGGAAAGTACATTCACTTTGCTTGGATCTAAGCATGTTTAATCAACGCCATTTAGGTCGTAATCATTGTCGCTACCAAGGATTTGAACGAAGTAGGGAAGCAAACCTGACTACGAAACATTGATGTGAACATGATACATGGCATGCAGGCAGTAACGTATCTAGCGGGGAAGGGGAGATGGCTTTCCCAAAGGATTTGGTAGGAAAGTTATTAAGCGAAGAGGGAAATTGTAAACCTTGCAACTAATTGGCAAAGCAGCATACGGGCGTAAGGGGCATTAACAATTTATTAAAATGAATATGCCAGGAAACAATAATGAGTATACCACCCAACCAATTTAGACGAGACCATCACTGGACGCGTTTCGTCCTTTTGGACTCATCAGCAGGGCCCGTCCCGTCACAAGCAAAAGTAACCCACTCATTAACGTTATCCTTAAAAAAATAAAAATATCCAACACATGCAGAAGCACTGAGACTTCAACCGAAGACGTATTGTTTTGCTTAGCAGGGCGGGTTGACAAATTGGTTGATTTTGGTTGCATATCTATTGGGAGATCAGTTTACACACTGATCTGAAAAAGCAGATTAAACGCTGCATTTATAGCCTAGCGCCTTGTCTTTGCAATGCCATCACGCTCGAGGCGAGTGCGTTGACAATTCACAAGGTGGGAGCCGGGCGACCTTTGATAGACCTTTGATAGACGTGCCCACCTTGTGAATTGTCAACGCACTCGCCTCGAGCGTGATGGCATTGCAAAGACAAGGCGCTAGGCTATAAATGCAGCGTTTAATCTGCTTTTTCAGATCAGTGTGTAAACTGATCTCCCAATAGATATGCAACCAAAATCAACCAATTTGTCAACCCGCCCTGCTAAGCAAAGCAATACGTCTTCGGTTGAAGTCTCAGTGCTTCTGCATGTGTTGGATTTTTTTATTTTTTTAAGGATAACGTTAATGAGTGGGTTACTTTTGCTTGTGACGGGACGGGCCCTGCTGATGAGTCCAAAAGGACGAAACGCGTCCAGGGATGGTCTCGTCTAAATTGGTTGGGTGGTATACTCATTATTGTTTCCTGGCATATTCATTTTAATAAATTGTTAATGCCCCTTACGCCCGTATGCTGCTTTGCCAATTAGTTGCAAGGTTTACGATTTGGTAGGAGCAAAAAAAATATAAAAAAGACACTTTGCAAGAATCGATCTTCTAAAACATGATTTTCATATTTGTTTCGAGTGCAAAAAGCCGAAATAACGGTTTTGAAAACACTGATCTTTAAATAAAACGTCTTTAACTTTGCTTTGAGATCAAAATGGAAACAATAACCACTTGGAAAAAATAACCACTTTGAAAAATTGATTATTTTGTCCATTTCGATCTCAAAACTTCTAAAAAATAAAAGGTTTTCACGTAGGAAAGACAATAACACAATTTCAACACGTAATCTACCAAAAAATTTCTAGCTGCTTTACATATTGTTGATCACACGTTCTGTTTAGCTCTGTACCCCCTGAAAAAAAGCATTTGTAGAAACGCAAGAGCATTCATGCCCGTATCCAACTAGAATCTCAGCCTCAAAAACAACTGAGCACAATAAAACGTTTCTTAACAAGATCATCAAATGCAAGAGATTGTCAAGCCGCGCAGTGAAGTAGGTTTTCACCACACAAAAGAGGGTCTAGTATTTCTCAGCCCCTCTCTTTAAGGGCCTGGTAGCGCGTTTGAAGAGGAGATATTGGAGCAATGGCTAAATTTTCTTGATGCTCAAACATTTAATATTGGACAATGTGTCTTCCTTAATGCAAAAGCTTTTAAGATCACGAAATTGGACGGAAAAACAATGACAACAAAAAATATATTACGTTGAGTCACACATTTTTATCCTGCGGTTATCGGAAAACTTTTTGTTGTTTATATTAAGATATTATCGCCTTCTGACCCACTTTACAT